>CM062806.1:790889353-793533641 GCA_031772625.1 Pinus tabuliformis | reverse complement strand
CCTTCGTAGCGATTGTGCCGAGAGAATCTTTGGCGCATTCTATAGCCTAGTCGGGTGACAGTCTTCAATACTTCATCCGTGTAGCTGTGTGCCACTCAAACAGACAAACGCAAAACTAGACTACCTGATAGATAAGTTGACAGAGAAGAAAAAACCCCGGCTAACTTGAATAAAATAAACAGGGTAAAATGTAAAAAGAATGGACATTAATAAGGTACTTAAAAGAAAAAAATTACTTACATAGATCCTCCGGGTCTGTTAAGCACCAAGAGGAATAAAAAAGGTTGAGGAGAACCGACTCGCAGCGGAGAACCGACGACACTGCAGGGATTTTCATCAAAAGCGAAAGCGAGAAGGCGAGAAAGCGTACGCATCAATCAAATTACAGCGTTTGACTGTTGCAAACATCTTTACATTTACAGCTACAACAGAACTGAACCGATCCGGCTTCAACTTTGGTCAAGTCATCCATCCCCCGTGCGGTAGAGCTCAAACACACCAAAAGGGAGAGCTCAACGAGCTATAACATTGTGCTTTAAAAGAACCTACAAGTAGTGGCCATCGATTTAGCCTCGACGACTCTCATTTGAACAGGTTATTGCAAGTTTAACCCGCCAATTCAACAACGTCGATCTCATCTGGACAGAGTAACCTGGTGTTTCAAAACTGGAGTCGGAGGATGGGAGACGGAATCCTTGGCGAAAGTGATCTGTTCCGCGCATAAACTTGCGAAGACGGCCAGATAACTGAAAACTTAAGGATATCGGCCTAAAACCCATCGTCAGCCATGGTTCTCGAGGTATGCTCGGCTTTAGTTATCTGTCTACTATTTAGTTCTTTCTATAGTGTAGCTTCCGGATACATCGCATTCAGTTTGTTACATCGCATTTGTTTATAGTCGACGTTTCGAACTTGTTCTATTTTTTTAGGGCATCTATTTACCGCAGACACAGCTTTTGTAATTTAAGAGCGGATTCCCAGTTTCAGCTATCTTCAACAAATTCTGCTGCAAAGCTTACTAGATTTCTGGAGTCAAGCATCCTGTTTCACATTTTCTTGGCGCGGGAGCCCCTGTAAATTACCTTGGTTTTGCTCATTAGGGCCGCATCTCACTGCTTCTGAATACCACCAATGGTTTTGCGTAATTCTGCTTTGTAATTTGGAATTACATTGCAAATTCTGGAAGCTTTTGGACCTGATTATACCATGAGAAGCTAATCACCGTCGGGAGGTCCTTTAAATTCATATGATGTTTAACAAGTTTCTGTAATTGACATACCTAACAAAATGTATAGTGATCTGGATATACTTGTTTCCTGAAACTTTTCTGAACGAGGTTCCATTCGTAGCGATTGTGCCGAGAGAATCTTTGGCGCATTCTATAGCCTAGGTCGGGTGACAGTCTTCAATACTTCATCCGTGTAGCTGTGTGCCACTCAAACAGACAAACGCAAAACTAGACTACCTGATAGATAAGTTGACAGAGAAGAAAAAACCCCGGCTAACTTGAATAAAATAAACAGGGTAAAATGTAAAAAGAATGGACATTAATAAGGTACTTAAAAGAAAAAAATTACTTACATAGATCCTCCGGGTCTGTTAAGCACCAAGAGGAATAAAAAAGGTTGAGGAGAACCGACTCGCAGCGGAGAACCGACGACACTGCAGGGATTTTCATCAAAAGCGAAAGCGAGAAGGCGAGAAAGCGTACGCATCAATCAAATTACAGCGTTTGACTGTTGCAAACATCTTTACATTTACAGCTACAACAGAACTGAACCGATCCGGCTTCAACTTTGGTCAAGTCATCCATCCCCCGTGCGGTAGAGCTCAAACACACCAAAAGGGAGAGCTCAACGAGCTATAACATTGTGCTTTTAAAAGAACCTACAAGTAGTGGCCATCGATTTAGCCTCGACGACTCTCATTTGAACAGGTTATTGCAAGTTTAACCCGCCAATTCAACAACGTCGATCTCATCTGGACAGAGTAACCTGGTGTTTCAAAACTGGAGTCGGAGGATGGGAGACGGAATCCTTGGGCGAAAGTGATCTGTTCCGCGCATAAACTTGCGAAGACGGCCAGATAACTGAAAACTTAAGGATATCGGCCTAAAACCCATCGTCAGCCATGGTTCTCGAGGTATGCTCGGCTTTAGTTATCTGTCTACTATTTAGTCTTTCTATAGTGTAGCTTCCGGATACATCGCATTCAGTTTGTTACATCGCATTTGTTTATAGTCGACGTTTCGAACTTGTTCTATTTTTTTAGGGCATCTATTTACCGCAGACACAGCTTTTGTAATTTAAGAGCGGATTCCCAGTTTCAGCTATCTTCAACAAATTCTGCTGCAAAGCTTACTAGATTTCTGGAGTCAAGCATCCTGTTTCACATTTTCTTGGCGCGGGAGCCCCTGTAAATTACCTTGGTTTTGCTCATTAGGGCCGCATCTCACTGCTTCTGAATACCACCAATGGTTTTGCGTAATTCTGCTTTGTAATTTGGAATTACATTGCAAATTCTGGAAGCTTTTGGACCTGATTATACCATGAGAAGCTAATCACCGTCGGGAGGTCCTTTAAATTCATATGATGTTTAACAAGTTTCTGTAATTGACATACCTAACAAAATGTATAGTGATCTGGATATACTTGTTTCCTGAAACTTTTCTGAACGAGGTTCCATTCGTAGCGATTGTGCCGAGAGAATCTTTGGCGCATTCTATAGCCTAGGTCGGGTGACAGTCTTCAATACTTCATCCGTGTAGCTGTGTGCCACTCAAACAGACAAACGCAAAACTAGACTACCTGATAGATAAGTTGACAGAGAAGAAAAAACCCCGGCTAACTTGAATAAAATAAACAGGGTAAAATGTAAAAAGAATGGACATTAATAAGGTACTTAAAAGAAAAAAATTACTTACATAGATCCTCCGGGTCTGTTAAGCACCAAGAGGAATAAAAAAGGTTGAGGAGAACCGACTCGCAGCGGAGAACCGACGACACTGCAGGGATTTTCATCAAAAGCGAAAGCGAGAAGGCGAGAAAGCGTACGCATCAATCAAATTACAGCGTTTGACTGTTGCAAACATCTTTACATTTACAGCTACAACAGAACTGAACCGATCCGGCTTCAACTTTGGTCAAGTCATCCATCCCCCGTGCGGTAGAGCTCAAACACACCAAAAGGGAGAGCTCAACGAGCTATAACATTGTGCTTTTAAAAGAACCTACAAGTAGTGGCCATCGATTTAGCCTCGACGACTCTCATTTGAACAGGTTATTGCAAGTTTAACCCGCCAATTCAACAACGTCGATCTCATCTGGACAGAGTAACCTGGTGTTTCAAAACTGGAGTCGGAGGATGGGAGACGGAATCCTTGGCGAAAGTGATCTGTTCCGCGCATAAACTTGCGAAGACGGCCAGATAACTGAAAACTTAAGGATAGGCGCCTAAAACCCATCGTCAGCCATGGTTCTCGAGGTATGCTCGGCTTTAGTTATCTGTCTACTATTTAGTTCTTTCTATAGTGTAGCTTCCGGATACATCGCATTCAGTTTGTTACATCGCATTTGTTTATAGTCGACGTTTCGAACTTGTTCTATTTTTTTAGGGCATCTATTTACCGCAGACACAGCTTTTGTAATTTAAGAGCGGATTCCCAGTTTCAGCTATCTTCAACAAATTCTGCTGCAAAGCTTACTAGATTTCTGGAGTCAAGCATCCTGTTTCACATTTTCTTGGCGCGGGAGCCCCTGTAAATTACCTTGGTTTTGCTCATTAGGGCCGCATCTCACTGCTTCTGAATACCACCAATGGTTTTGCGTAATTCTGCTTTGTAATTTGGAATTACATTGCAAATTCTGGAAGCTTTTGGACCTGATTATACCATGAGAAGCTAATCACCGTCGGGAGGTCCTTTAAATTCATATGATGTTTAACAAGTTTCTGTAATTGACATACCTAACAAAATGTATAGTGATCTGGATATACTTGTTTCCTGAAACTTTTCTGAACGAGGTTCCATTCGTAGCGATTGTGCCGAGAGAATCTTTGGCGCATTCTATAGCCTAGGTCGGGTGACAGTCTTCAATACTTCATCCGTGTAGCTGTGTGCCACTCAAACAGACAAACGCAAAACTAGACTACCTGATAGATAAGTTGACAGAGAAGAAAAAACCCCGGCTAACTTGAATAAAATAAACAGGGTAAAATGTAAAAAGAATGGACATTAATAAGGTACTTAAAAGAAAAAAATTACTTACATAGATCCTCCGGGTCTGTTAAGCACCAAGAGGAATAAAAAAGGTTGAGGAGAACCGACTCGCAGCGGAGAACCGACGACACTGCAGGGATTTTCATCAAAAGCGAAAGCGAGAAGGCGAGAAAGCGTACGCATCAATCAAATTACAGCGTTTGACTGTTGCAAACATCTTTACATTTACAGCTACAACAGAACTGAACCGATCCGGCTTCAACTTTGGTCAAGTCATCCATCCCCCGTGCGGTAGAGCTCAAACACACCAAAAGGGAGAGCTCAACGAGCTATAACATTGTGCTTTTAAAAGAACCTACAAGTAGTGGCCATCGATTTAGCCTCGACGACTCTCATTTGAACAGGTTATTGCAAGTTTAACCCGCCAATTCAACAACGTCGATCTCATCTGGACAGAGTAACCTGGTGTTTCAAAACTGGAGTCGGAGGATGGGAGACGGAATCCTTGGGCGAAAGTGATCTGTTCCGCGCATAAACTTGCGAAGACGGCCAGATAACTGAAAACTTAAGGATATCGGCCTAAAACCCATCGTCAGCCATGGTTCTCGAGGTATGCTCGGCTTTAGTTATCTGTCTACTATTTAGTTCTTTCTATAGTGTAGCTTCCGGATACATCGCATTCAGTTTGTTACATCGCATTTGTTTATAGTCGACGTTTCGAACTTGTTCTATTTTTTTAGGGCATCTATTTACCGCAGACACAGCTTTTGTAATTTAAGAGCGGATTCCCAGTTTCAGCTATCTTCAACAAATTCTGCTGCAAAGCTTACTAGATTTCTGGAGTCAAGCATCCTGTTTCACATTTTCTTGGCGCGGGAGCCCCTGTAAATTACCTTGGTTTTGCTCATTAGGGCCGCATCTCACTGCTTCTGAATACCACCAATGGTTTTGCGTAATTCTGCTTTGTAATTTGGAATTACATTGCAAATTCTGGAAGCTTTTGGACCTGATTATACCATGAGAAGCTAATCACCGTCGGGAGGTCCTTTAAATTCATATGATGTTTAACAAGTTTCTGTAATTGACATACCTAACAAAATGTATAGTGATCTGGATATACTTGTTTCCTGAAACTTTTCTGAACGAGGTTCCATTCGTAGCGATTGTGCCGAGAGAATCTTTGGCGCATTCTATAGCCTAGGTCGGGTGACAGTCTTCAATACTTCATCCGTGTAGCTGTGTGCCACTCAAACAGACAAACGCAAAACTAGACTACCTGATAGATAAGTTGACAGAGAAGAAAAAACCCCGGCTAACTTGAATAAAATAAACAGGGTAAAATGTAAAAAGAATGGACATTAATAAGGTACTTAAAAGAAAAAAATTACTTACATAGATCCTCCGGGTCTGTTAAGCACCAAGAGGAATAAAAAAGGTTGAGGAGAACCGACTCGCAGCGGAGAACCGACGACACTGCAGGGATTTTCATCAAAAGCGAAAGCGAGAAGGCGAGAAAGCGTACGCATCAATCAAATTACAGCGTTTGACTGTTGCAAACATCTTTACATTTACAGCTACAACAGAACTGAACCGATCCGGCTTCAACTTTGGTCAAGTCATCCATCCCCCGTGCGGTAGAGCTCAAACACACCAAAAGGGAGAGCTCAACGAGCTATAACATTGTGCTTTTAAAAGAACCTACAAGTAGTGGCCATCGATTTAGCCTCGACGACTCTCATTTGAACAGGTTATTGCAAGTTTAACCCGCCAATTCAACAACGTCGATCTCATCTGGACAGAGTAACCTGGTGTTTCAAAACTGGAGTCGGAGGATGGGAGACGGAATCCTTGGGCGAAAGTGATCTGTTCCGCGCATAAACTTGCGAAGACGGCCAGATAACTGAAAACTTAAGGATATCGGCCTAAAACCCATCGTCAGCCATGGTTCTCGAGGTATGCTCGGCTTTAGTTATCTGTCTACTATTTAGTTCTTTCTATAGTGTAGCTTCCGGATACATCGCATTCAGTTTGTTACATCGCATTTGTTTATAGTCGACGTTTCGAACTTGTTCTATTTTTTTAGGGCATCTATTTACCGCAGACACAGCTTTTGTAATTTAAGAGCGGATTCCCAGTTTCAGCTATCTTCAACAAATTCTGCTGCAAAGCTTACTAGATTTCTGGAGTCAAGCATCCTGTTTCACATTTTCTTGGCGCGGGAGCCCCTGTAAATTACCTTGGTTTTGCTCATTAGGGCCGCATCTCACTGCTTCTGAATACCACCAATGGTTTTGCGTAATTCTGCTTTGTAATTTGGAATTACATTGCAAATTCTGGAAGCTTTTGGACCTGATTATACCATGAGAAGCTAATCACCGTCGGGAGGTCCTTTAAATTCATATGATGTTTAACAAGTTTCTGTAATTGACATACCTAACAAAATGTATAGTGATCTGGATATACTTGTTTCCTGAAACTTTTCTGAACGAGGTTCCATTCGTAGCGATTGTGCCGAGAGAATCTTTGGCGCATTCTATAGCCTAGGTCGGGTGACAGTCTTCAATACTTCATCCGTGTAGCTGTGTGCCACTCAAACAGACAAACGCAAAACTAGACTACCTGATAGATAAGTTGACAGAGAAGAAAAAACCCCGGCTAACTTGAATAAAATAAACAGGGTAAAATGTAAAAAGAATGGACATTAATAAGGTACTTAAAAGAAAAAAATTACTTACATAGATCCTCCGGGTCTGTTAAGCACCAAGAGGAATAAAAAAGGTTGAGGAGAACCGACTCGCAGCGGAGAACCGACGACACTGCAGGGATTTTCATCAAAAGCGAAAGCGAGAAGGCGAGAAAGCGTACGCATCAATCAAATTACAGCGTTTGACTGTTGCAAACATCTTTACATTTACAGCTACAACAGAACTGAACCGATCCGGCTTCAACTTTGGTCAAGTCATCCATCCCCCGTGCGGTAGAGCTCAAACACACCAAAAGGGAGAGCTCAACGAGCTATAACATTGTGCTTTTAAAAGAACCTACAAGTAGTGGCCATCGATTTAGCCTCGACGACTCTCATTTGAACAGGTTATTGCAAGTTTAACCCGCCAATTCAACAACGTCGATCTCATCTGGACAGAGTAACCTGGTGTTTCAAAACTGGAGTCGGAGGATGGGAGACGGAATCCTTGGCGAAAGTGATCTGTTCCGCGCATAAACTTGCGAAGACGGCCAGATAACTGAAAACTTAAGGATATCGGCCTAAAACCCATCGTCAGCCATGGTTCTCGAGGTATGCTCGGCTTTAGTTATCTGTCTACTATTTAGTTCTTTCTATAGTGTAGCTTCCGGATACATCGCATTCAGTTTGTTACATCGCATTTGTTTATAGTCGACGTTTCGAACTTGTTCTATTTTTTTAGGGCATCTATTTACCGCAGACACAGCTTTTGTAATTTAAGAGCGGATTCCCAGTTTCAGCTATCTTCAACAAATTCTGCTGCAAAGCTTACTAGATTTCTGGAGTCAAGCATCCTGTTTCACATTTTCTTGGCGCGGGAGCCCCTGTAAATTACCTTGGTTTTGCTCATTAGGGCCGCATCTCACTGCTTCTGAATACCACCAATGGTTTTGCGTAATTCTGCTTTGTAATTTGGAATTACATTGCAAATTCTGGAAGCTTTTGGACCTGATTATACCATGAGAAGCTAATCACCGTCGGGAGGTCCTTTAAATTCATATGATGTTTAACAAGTTTCTGTAATTGACATACCTAACAAAATGTATAGTGATCTGGATATACTTGTTTCCTGAAACTTTTCTGAACGAGGTTCCATTCGTAGCGATTGTGCCGAGAGAATCTTTGGCGCATTCTATAGCCTAGGTCGGGTGACAGTCTTCAATACTTCATCCGTGTAGCTGTGTGCCACTCAAACAGACAAACGCAAAACTAGACTACCTGATAGATAAGTTGACAGAGAAAAAAAAACCCCGCTAACTTGAATAAAATAAACAGGGTAAAATGTAAAAAGAATGGACATTAATAAGGTACTTAAAAGAAAAAAATTACTTACATAGATCCTCCGGGTCTGTTAAGCACCAAGAGGAATAAAAAAGGTTGAGGAGAACCGACTCGCAGCGGAGAACCGACGACACTGCAGGGATTTTCATCAAAAGCGAAAGCGAGAAGGCGAGAAAGCGTACGCATCAATCAAATTACAGCGTTTGACTGTTGCAAACATCTTTACATTTACAGCTACAACAGAACTGAACCGATCCGGCTTCAACTTTGGTCAAGTCATCCATCCCCCGTGCGGTAGAGCTCAAACACACCAAAAGGGAGAGCTCAACGAGCTATAACATTGTGCTTTTAAAAGAACCTACAAGTAGTGGCCATCGATTTAGCCTCGACGACTCTCATTTGAACAGGTTATTGCAAGTTTAACCCGCCAATTCAACAACGTCGATCTCATCTGGACAGAGTAACCTGGTGTTTCAAAACTGGAGTCGGAGGATGGGAGACGGAATCCTTGGCCGAAAGTGATCTGTTCCGCGCATAAACTTGCGAAGACGGCCAGATAACTGAAAACTTAAGGATATCGGCCTAAAACCCATCGTCAGCCATGGTTCTCGAGGTATGCTCGGCTTTAGTTATCTGTCTACTATTTAGTTCTTTCTATAGTGTAGCTTCCGGATACATCGCATTCAGTTTGTTACATCGCATTTGTTTATAGTCGACGTTTCGAACTTGTTCTATTTTTTTAGGGCATCTATTTACCGCAGACACAGCTTTTGTAATTTAAGAGCGGATTCCCAGTTTCAGCTATCTTCAACAAATTCTGCTGCAAAGCTTACTAGATTTCTGGAGTCAAGCATCCTGTTTCACATTTTCTTGGCGCGGGAGCCCCTGTAAATTACCTTGGTTTTGCTCATTAGGGCCGCATCTCACTGCTTCTGAATACCACCAATGGTTTTGCGTAATTCTGCTTTGTAATTTGGAATTACATTGCAAATTCTGGAAGCTTTTGGACCTGATTATACCATGAGAAGCTAATCACCGTCGGGAGGTCCTTTAAATTCATATGATGTTTAACAAGTTTCTGTAATTGACATACCTAACAAAATGTATAGTGATCTGGATATACTTGTTTCCTGAAACTTTTCTGAACGAGGTTCCATTCGTAGCGATTGTGCCGAGAGATCTTTGGCGCATTCTATAGCCTAGGTCGGGTGACAGTCTTCAATACTTCATCCGTGTAGCTGTGTGCCACTCAAACAGACAAACGCAAAACTAGACTACCTGATAGATAAGTTGACAGAGAAGAAAAAACCCCGCTAACTTGAATAAAATAAACAGGGTAAAATGTAAAAAGAATGGACATTAATAAGGTACTTAAAAGAAAAAAATTACTTACATAGATCCTCCGGGTCTGTTAAGCACCAAGAGGAATAAAAAAGGTTGAGGAGAACCGACTCGCAGCGGAGAACCGACGACACTGCAGGGATTTTCATCAAAAGCGAAAGCGAGAAGGCGAGAAAGCGTACGCATCAATCAAATTACAGCGTTTGACTGTTGCAAACATCTTTACATTTACAGCTACAACAGAACTGAACCGATCCGGCTTCAACTTTGGTCAAGTCATCCATCCCCCGTGCGGTAGAGCTCAAACACACCAAAAGGGAGAGCTCAACGAGCTATAACATTGTGCTTTTAAAAGAACCTACAAGTAGTGGCCATCGATTTAGCCTCGACGACTCTCATTTGAACAGGTTATTGCAAGTTTAACCCGCCAATTCAACAACGTCGATCTCATCTGGACAGAGTAACCTGGTGTTTCAAAACTGGAGTCGGAGGATGGGAGACGGAATCCTTGGGCGAAAGTGATCTGTTCCGCGCATAAACTTGCGAAGACGGCCAGATAACTGAAAACTTAAGGATATCGGCCTAAAACCCATCGTCAGCCATGGTTCTCGAGGTATGCTCGGCTTTAGTTATCTGTCTACTATTTAGTTCTTTCTATAGTGTAGCTTCCGGATACATCGCATTCAGTTTGTTACATCGCATTTGTTTATAGTCGACGTTTCGAACTTGTTCTATTTTTTTAGGGCATCTATTTACCGCAGACACAGCTTTTGTAATTTAAGAGCGGATTCCCAGTTTCAGCTATCTTCAACAAATTCTGCTGCAAAGCTTACTAGATTTCTGGAGTCAAGCATCCTGTTTCACATTTTCTTGGCGCGGGAGCCCCTGTAAATTACCTTGGTTTTGCTCATTAGGGCCGCATCTCACTGCTTCTGAATACCACCAATGGTTTTGCGTAATTCTGCTTTGTAATTTGGAATTACATTGCAAATTCTGGAAGCTTTTGGACCTGATTATACCATGAGAAGCTAATCACCGTCGGGAGGTCCTTTAAATTCATATGATGTTTAACAAGTTTCTGTAATTGACATACCTAACAAAATGTATAGTGATCTGGATATACTTGTTTCCTGAAACTTTTCTGAACGAGGTTCCATTCGTAGCGATTGTGCCGAGAGAATCTTTGGCGCATTCTATAGCCTAGGTCGGGTGACAGTCTTCAATACTTCATCCGTGTAGCTGTGTGCCACTCAAACAGACAAACGCAAAACTAGACTACCTGATAGATAAGTTGACAGAGAAGAAAAAACCCCGGCTAACTTGAATAAAATAAACAGGGTAAAATGTAAAAAGAATGGACATTAATAAGGTACTTAAAAGAAAAAAATTACTTACATAGATCCTCCGGGTCTGTTAAGCACCAAGAGGAATAAAAAAGGTTGAGGAGAACCGACTCGCAGCGGAGAACCGACGACACTGCAGGGATTTTCATCAAAAGCGAAAGCGAGAAGGCGAGAAAGCGTACGCATCAATCAAATTACAGCGTTTGACTGTTGCAAACATCTTTACATTTACAGCTACAACAGAACTGAACCGATCCGGCTTCAACTTTGGTCAAGTCATCCATCCCCCGTGCGGTAGAGCTCAAACACACCAAAAGGGAGAGCTCAACGAGCTATAACATTGTGCTTTTAAAAGAACCTACAAGTAGTGGCCATCGATTTAGCCTCGACGACTCTCATTTGAACAGGTTATTGCAAGTTTAACCCGCCAATTCAACAACGTCGATCTCATCTGGACAGAGTAACCTGGTGTTTCAAAACTGGAGTCGGAGGATGGGAGACGGAATCCTTGGGCGAAAGTGATCTGTTCCGCGCATAAACTTGCGAAGACGGCCAGATAACTGAAAACTTAAGGATATCGGCCTAAAACCCATCGTCAGCCATGGTTCTCGAGGTATGCTCGGCTTTAGTTATCTGTCTACTATTTAGTTCTTTCTATAGTGTAGCTTCCGGATACATCGCATTCAGTTTGTTACATCGCATTTGTTTATAGTCGACGTTTCGAACTTGTTCTATTTTTTTAGGGCATCTATTTACCGCAGACACAGCTTTTGTAATTTAAGAGCGGATTCCCAGTTTCAGCTATCTTCAACAAATTCTGCTGCAAAGCTTACTAGATTTCTGGAGTCAAGCATCCTGTTTCACATTTTCTTGGCGCGGGAGCCCCTGTAAATTACCTTGGTTTTGCTCATTAGGGCCGCATCTCACTGCTTCTGAATACCACCAATGGTTTTGCGTAATTCTGCTTTGTAATTTGGAATTACATTGCAAATTCTGGAAGCTTTTGGACCTGATTATACCATGAGAAGCTAATCACCGTCGGGAGGTCCTTTAAATTCATATGATGTTTAACAAGTTTCTGTAATTGACATACCTAACAAAATGTATAGTGATCTGGATATACTTGTTTCCTGAAACTTTTCTGAACGAGGTTCCATTCGTAGCGATTGTGCCGAGAGAATCTTTGGCGCATTCTATAGCCTAGGTCGGGTGACAGTCTTCAATACTTCATCCGTGTAGCTGTGTGCCACTCAAACAGACAAACGCAAAACTAGACTACCTGATAGATAAGTTGACAGAGAAGAAAAAACCCCGGCTAACTTGAATAAAATAAACAGGGTAAAATGTAAAAAGAATGGACATTAATAAGGTACTTAAAAGAAAAAAATTACTTACATAGATCCTCCGGGTCTGTTAAGCACCAAGAGGAATAAAAAAGGTTGAGGAGAACCGACTCGCAGCGGAGAACCGACGACACTGCAGGGATTTTCATCAAAAGCGAAAGCGAGAAGGCGAGAAAGCGTACGCATCAATCAAATTACAGCGTTTGACTGTTGCAAACATCTTTACATTTACAGCTACAACAGAACTGAACCGATCCGGCTTCAACTTTGGTCAAGTCATCCATCCCCCGTGCGGTAGAGCTCAAACACACCAAAAGGGAGAGCTCAACGAGCTATAACATTGTGCTTTTAAAAGAACCTACAAGTAGTGGCCATCGATTTAGCCTCGACGACTCTCATTTGAACAGGTTATTGCAAGTTTAACCCGCCAATTCAACAACGTCGATCTCATCTGGACAGAGTAACCTGGTGTTTCAAAACTGGAGTCGGAGGATGGGAGACGGAATCCTTGGGCGAAAGTGATCTGTTCCGCGCATAAACTTGCGAAGACGGCCAGATAACTGAAAACTTAAGGATATCGGCCTAAAACCCATCGTCAGCCATGGTTCTCGAGGTATGCTCGGCTTTAGTTATCTGTCTACTATTTAGTTCTTTCTATAGTGTAGCTTCCGGATACATCGCATTCAGTTTGTTACATCGCATTTGTTTATAGTCGACGTTTCGAACTTGTTCTATTTTTTTAGGGCATCTATTTACCGCAGACACAGCTTTTGTAATTTAAGAGCGGATTCCCAGTTTCAGCTATCTTCAACAAATTCTGCTGCAAAGCTTACTAGATTTCTGGAGTCAAGCATCCTGTTTCACATTTTCTTGGCGCGGGAGCCCCTGTAAATTACCTTGGTTTTGCTCATTAGGGCCGCATCTCACTGCTTCTGAATACCACCAATGGTTTTGCGTAATTCTGCTTTGTAATTTGGAATTACATTGCAAATTCTGGAAGCTTTTGGACCTGATTATACCATGAGAAGCTAATCACCGTCGGGAGGTCCTTTAAATTCATATGATGTTTAACAAGTTTCTGTAATTGACATACCTAACAAAATGTATAGTGATCTGGATATACTTGTTTCCTGAAACTTTTCTGAACGAGGTTCCATTCGTAGCGATTGTGCCGAGAGAATCTTTGGCGCATTCTATAGCCTAGGTCGGGTGACAGTCTTCAATACTTCATCCGTGTAGCTGTGTGCCACTCAAACAGACAAACGCAAAACTAGACTACCTGATAGATAAGTTGACAGAGAAGAAAAAACCCCGGCTAACTTGAATAAAATAAACAGGGTAAAATGTAAAAAGAATGGACATTAATAAGGTACTTAAAAGAAAAAAATTACTTACATAGATCCTCCGGGTCTGTTAAGCACCAAGAGGAATAAAAAAGGTTGAGGAGAACCGACTCGCAGCGGAGAACCGACGACACTGCAGGGATTTTCATCAAAAGCGAAAGCGAGAAGGCGAGAAAGCGTACGCATCAATCAAATTACAGCGTTTGACTGTTGCAAACATCTTTACATTTACAGCTACAACAGAACTGAACCGATCCGGCTTCAACTTTGGTCAAGTCATCCATCCCCCGTGCGGTAGAGCTCAAACACACCAAAAGGGAGAGCTCAACGAGCTATAACATTGTGCTTTTAAAAGAACCTACAAGTAGTGGCCATCGATTTAGCCTCGACGACTCTCATTTGAACAGGTTATTGCAAGTTTAACCCGCCAATTCAACAACGTCGATCTCATCTGGACAGAGTAACCTGGTGTTTCAAAACTGGAGTCGGAGGATGGGAGACGGAATCCTTGGGCGAAAGTGATCTGTTCCGCGCATAAACTTGCGAAGACGGCCAGATAACTGAAAACTTAAGGATATCGGCCTAAAACCCATCGTCAGCCATGGTTCTCGAGGTATGCTCGGCTTTAGTTATCTGTCTACTATTTAGTTCTTTCTATAGTGTAGCTTCCGGATACATCGCATTCAGTTTGTTACATCGCATTTGTTTATAGTCGACGTTTCGAACTTGTTCTATTTTTTTAGGGCATCTATTTACCGCAGACACAGCTTTTGTAATTTAAGAGCGGATTCCCAGTTTCAGCTATCTTCAACAAATTCTGCTGCAAAGCTTACTAGATTTCTGGAGTCAAGCATCCTGTTTCACATTTTCTTGGCGCGGGAGCCCCTGTAAATTACCTTGGTTTTGCTCATTAGGGCCGCATCTCACTGCTTCTGAATACCACCAATGGTTTTGCGTAATTCTGCTTTGTAATTTGGAATTACATTGCAAATTCTGGAAGCTTTTGGACCTGATTATACCATGAGAAGCTAATCACCGTCGGGAGGTCCTTTAAATTCATATGATGTTTAACAAGTTTCTGTAATTGACATACCTAACAAAATGTATAGTGATCTGGATATACTTGTTTCCTGAAACTTTTCTGAACGAGGTTCCATTCGTAGCGATTGTGCCGAGAGAATCTTTGGCGCATTCTATAGCCTAGGTCGGGTGACAGTCTTCAATACTTCATCCGTGTAGCTGTGTGCCACTCAAACAGACAAACGCAAAACTAGACTACCTGATAGATAAGTTGACAGAGAAGAAAAAAACCCGGCTAACTTGAATAAAATAAACAGGGTAAAATGTAAAAAGAATGGACATTAATAAGGTACTTAAAAGAAAAAAATTACTTACATAGATCCTCCGGGTCTGTTAAGCACCAAGAGGAATAAAAAAGGTTGAGGAGAACCGACTCGCAGCGGAGAACCGACGACACTGCAGGGATTTTCATCAAAAGCGAAAGCGAGAAGGCGAGAAAGCGTACGCATCAATCAAATTACAGCGTTTGACTGTTGCAAACATCTTTACATTTACAGCTACAACAGAACTGAACCGATCCGGCTTCAACTTTGGTCAAGTCATCCATCCCCCGTGCGGTAGAGCTCAAACACACCAAAAGGGAGAGCTCAACGAGCTATAACATTGTGCTTTTAAAAGAACCTACAAGTAGTGGCCATCGATTTAGCCTCGACGACTCTCATTTGAACAGGTTATTGCAAGTTTAACCCGCCAATTCAACAACGTCGATCTCATCTGGACAGAGTAACCTGGTGTTTCAAAACTGGAGTCGGAGGATGGGAGACGGAATCCTTGGCGAAAGTGATCTGTTCCGCGCATAAACTTGCGAAGACGGCCAGATAACTGAAAACTTAAGGATATCGGCCTAAAACCCATCGTCAGCCATGGTTCTCGAGGTATGCTCGGCTTTAGTTATCTGTCTACTATTTAGTTCTTTCTATAGTGTAGCTTCCGGATACATCGCATTCAGTTTGTTACATCGCATTTGTTTATAGTCGACGTTTCGAACTTGTTCTATTTTTTTAGGGCATCTATTTACCGCAGACACAGCTTTTGTAATTTAAGAGCGGATTCCCAGTTTCAGCTATCTTCAACAAATTCTGCTGCAAAGCTTACTAGATTTCTGGAGTCAAGCATCCTGTTTCACATTTTCTTGGCGCGGGAGCCCCTGTAAATTACCTTGGTTTTGCTCATTAGGGCCGCATCTCACTGCTTCTGAATACCACCAATGGTTTTGCGTAATTCTGCTTTGTAATTTGGAATTACATTGCAAATTCTGGAAGCTTTTGGACCTGATTATACCATGAGAAGCTAATCACCGTCGGGAGGTCCTTTAAATTCATATGATGTTTAACAAGTTTCTGTAATTGACATACCTAACAAAATGTATAGTGATCTGGATATACTTGTTTCCTGAAACTTTTCTGAACGAGGTTCCATTCGTAGCGATTGTGCCGAGAGAATCTTTGGCGCATTCTATAGCCTAGGTCGGGTGACAGTCTTCAATACTTCATCCGTGTAGCTGTGTGCCACTCAAACAGACAAACGCAAAACTAGACTACCTGATAGATAAGTTGACAGAGAAGAAAAAACCCCGGCTAACTTGAATAAAATAAACAGGGTAAAATGTAAAAAGAATGGACATTAATAAGGTACTTAAAAGAAAAAAATTACTTACATAGATCCTCCGGGTCTGTTAAGCACCAAGAGGAATAAAAAAGGTTGAGGAGAACCGACTCGCAGCGGAGAACCGACGACACTGCAGGGATTTTCATCAAAAGCGAAAGCGAGAAGGCGAGAAAGCGTACGCATCAATCAAATTACAGCGTTTGACTGTTGCAAACATCTTTACATTTACAGCTACAACAGAACTGAACCGATCCGGCTTCAACTTTGGTCAAGTCATCCATCCCCCGTGCGGTAGAGCTCAAACACACCAAAAGGGAGAGCTCAACGAGCTATAACATTGTGCTTTTAAAAGAACCTACAAGTAGTGGCCATCGATTTAGCCTCGACGACTCTCATTTGAACAGGTTATTGCAAGTTTAACCCGCCAATTCAACAACGTCGATCTCATCTGGACAGAGTAACCTGGTGTTTCAAAACTGGAGTCGGAGGATGGGAGACGGAATCCTTGGCCGAAAGTGATCTGTTCCGCGCATAAACTTGCGAAGACGGCCAGATAACTGAAAACTTAAGGATATCGGCCTAAAACCCATCGTCAGCCATGGTTCTCGAGGTATGCTCGGCTTTAGTTATCTGTCTACTATTTAGTTCTTTCTATAGTGTAGCTTCCGGATACATCGCATTCAGTTTGTTACATCGCATTTGTTTATAGTCGACGTTTCGAACTTGTTCTATTTTTTTAGGGCATCTATTTACCGCAGACACAGCTTTTGTAATTTAAGAGCGGATTCCCAGTTTCAGCTATCTTCAACAAATTCTGCTGCAAAGCTTACTAGATTTCTGGAGTCAAGCATCCTGTTTCACATTTTCTTGGCGCGGGAGCCCCTGTAAATTACCTTGGTTTTGCTCATTAGGGCCGCATCTCACTGCTTCTGAATACCACCAATGGTTTTGCGTAATTCTGCTTTGTAATTTGGAATTACATTGCAAATTCTGGAAGCTTTTGGACCTGATTATACCATGAGAAGCTAATCACCGTCGGGAGGTCCTTTAAATTCATATGATGTTTAACAAGTTTCTGTAATTGACATACCTAACAAAATGTATAGTGATCTGGATATACTTGTTTCCTGAAACTTTTCTGAACGAGGTTCCATTCGTAGCGATTGTGCCGAGAGAATCTTTGGCGCATTCTATAGCCTAGGTCGGGTGACAGTCTTCAATACTTCATCCGTGTAGCTGTGTGCCACTCAAACAGACAAACGCAAAACTAGACTACCTGATAGATAAGTTGACAGAGAAGAAAAAACCCCGGCTAACTTGAATAAAATAAACAGGGTAAAATGTAAAAAGAATGGACATTAATAAGGTACTTAAAAGAAAAAAATTACTTACATAGATCCTCCGGGTCTGTTAAGCACCAAGAGGAATAAAAAAGGTTGAGGAGAACCGACTCGCAGCGGAGAACCGACGACACTGCAGGGATTTTCATCAAAAGCGAAAGCGAGAAGGCGAGAAAGCGTACGCATCAATCAAATTACAGCGTTTGACTGTTGCAAACATCTTTACATTTACAGCTACAACAGAACTGAACCGATCCGGCTTCAACTTTGGTCAAGTCATCCATCCCCCGTGCGGTAGAGCTCAAACACACCAAAAGGGAGAGCTCAACGAGCTATAACATTGTGCTTTTAAAAGAACCTACAAGTAGTGGCCATCGATTTAGCCTCGACGACTCTCATTTGAACAGGTTATTGCAAGTTTAACCCGCCAATTCAACAACGTCGATCTCATCTGGACAGAGTAACCTGGTGTTTCAAAACTGGAGTCGGAGGATGGGAGACGGAATCCTTGGCCGAAAGTGATCTGTTCCGCGCATAAACTTGCGAAGACGGCCAGATAACTGAAAACTTAAGGATATCGGCCTAAAACCCATCGTCAGCCATGGTTCTCGAGGTATGCTCGCCTTTAGTTATCTGTCTACTATTTAGTTCTTTCTATAGTGTAGCTTCCGGATACATCGCATTCAGTTTGTTACATCGCATTTGTTTATAGTCGACGTTTCGAACTTGTTCTATTTTTTTAGGGCATCTATTTACCGCAGACACAGCTTTTGTAATTTAAGAGCGGATTCCCAGTTTCAGCTATCTTCAACAAATTCTGCTGCAAAGCTTACTAGATTTCTGGAGTCAAGCATCCTGTTTCACATTTTCTTGGCGCGGGAGCCCCTGTAAATTACCTTGGTTTTGCTCATTAGGGCCGCATCTCACTGCTTCTGAATACCACCAATGGTTTTGCGTAATTCTGCTTTGTAATTTGGAATTACATTGCAAATTCTGGAAGCTTTTGGACCTGATTATACCATGAGAAGCTAATCACCGTCGGGAGGTCCTTTAAATTCATATGATGTTTAACAAGTTTCTGTAATTGACATACCTAACAAAATGTATAGTGATCTGGATATACTTGTTTCCTGAAACTTTTCTGAACGAGGTTCCATTCGTAGCGATTGTGCCGAGAGAATCTTTGGCGCATTCTATAGCCTAGGTCGGGTGACAGTCTTCAATACTTCATCCGTGTAGCTGTGTGCCACTCAAACAGACAAACGCAAAACTAGACTACCTGATAGATAAGTTGACAGAGAAGAAAAAACCCCGGCTAACTTGAATAAAATAAACAGGGTAAAATGTAAAAAGAATGGACATTAATAAGGTACTTAAAAGAAAAAAATTACTTACATAGATCCTCCGGGTCTGTTAAGCACCAAGAGGAATAAAAAAGGTTGAGGAGAACCGACTCGCAGCGGAGAACCGACGACACTGCAGGGATTTTCATCAAAAGCGAAAGCGAGAAGGCGAGAAAGCGTACGCATCAATCAAATTACAGCGTTTGACTGTTGCAAACATCTTTACATTTACAGCTACAACAGAACTGAACCGATCCGGCTTCAACTTTGGTCAAGTCATCCATCCCCCGTGCGGTAGAGCTCAAACACACCAAAAGGGAGAGCTCAACGAGCTATAACATTGTGCTTTTAAAAGAACCTACAAGTAGTGGCCATCGATTTAGCCTCGACGACTCTCATTTGAACAGGTTATTGCAAGTTTAACCCGCCAATTCAACAACGTCGATCTCATCTGGACAGAGTAACCTGGTGTTTCAAAACTGGAGTCGGAGGATGGGAGACGGAATCCTTGGCGAAAGTGATCTGTTCCGCGCATAAACTTGCGAAGACGGCCAGATAACTGAAAACTTAAGGATATCGGCCTAAAACCCATCGTCAGCCATGGTTCTCGAGGTATGCTCGGCTTTAGTTATCTGTCTACTATTTAGTTCTTTCTATAGTGTAGCTTCCGGATACATCGCATTCAGTTTGTTACATCGCATTTGTTTATAGTCGACGTTTCGAACTTGTTCTATTTTTTTAGGGCATCTATTTACCGCAGACACAGCTTTTGTAATTTAAGAGCGGATTCCCAGTTTCAGCTATCTTCAACAAATTCTGCTGCAAAGCTTACTAGATTTCTGGAGTCAAGCATCCTGTTTCACATTTTCTTGGCGCGGGAGCCCCTGTAAATTACCTTGGTTTTGCTCATTAGGGCCGCATCTCACTGCTTCTGAATACCACCAATGGTTTTGCGTAATTCTGCTTTGTAATTTGGAATTACATTGCAAATTCTGGAAGCTTTTGGACCTGATTATACCATGAGAAGCTAATCACCGTCGGGAGGTCCTTTAAATTCATATGATGTTTAACAAGTTTCTGTAATTGACATACCTAACAAAATGTATAGTGATCTGGATATACTTGTTTCCTGAAACTTTTCTGAACGAGGTTCCATTCGTAGCGATTGTGCCGAGAGAATCTTTGGCGCATTCTATAGCCTAGGTCGGGTGACAGTCTTCAATACTTCATCCGTGTAGCTGTGTGCCACTCAAACAGACAAACGCAAAACTAGACTACCTGATAGATAAGTTGACAGAGAAGAAAAAACCCCGGCTAACTTGAATAAAATAAACAGGGTAAAATGTAAAAAGAATGGACATTAATAAGGTACTTAAAAGAAAAAAATTACTTACATAGATCCTCCGGGTCTGTTAAGCACCAAGAGGAATAAAAAAGGTTGAGGAGAACCGACTCGCAGCGGAGAACCGACGACACTGCAGGGATTTTCATCAAAAGCGAAAGCGAGAAGGCGAGAAAGCGTACGCATCAATCAAATTACAGCGTTTGACTGTTGCAAACATCTTTACATTTACAGCTACAACAGAACTGAACCGATCCGGCTTCAACTTTGGTCAAGTCATCCATCCCCCGTGCGGTAGAGCTCAAACACACCAAAAGGGAGAGCTCAACGAGCTATAACATTGTGCTTTTAAAAGAACCTACAAGTAGTGGCCATCGATTTAGCCTCGACGACTCTCATTTGAACAGGTTATTGCAAGTTTAACCCGCCAATTCAACAACGTCGATCTCATCTGGACAGAGTAACCTGGTGTTTCAAAACTGGAGTCGGAGGATGGGAGACGGAATCCTTGGCCGAAAGTGATCTGTTCCGCGCATAAACTTGCGAAGACGGCCAGATAACTGAAAACTTAAGGATATCGGCCTAAAACCCATCGTCAGCCATGGTTCTCGAGGTATGCTCGGCTTTAGTTATCTGTCTACTATTTAGTTCTTTCTATAGTGTAGCTTCCGGATACATCGCATTCAGTTTGTTACATCGCATTTGTTTATAGTCGACGTTTCGAACTTGTTCTATTTTTTTAGGGCATCTATTTACCGCAGACACAGCTTTTGTAATTTAAGAGCGGATTCCCAGTTTCAGCTATCTTCAACAAATTCTGCTGCAAAGCTTACTAGATTTCTGGAGTCAAGCATCCTGTTTCACATTTTCTTGGCGCGGGAGCCCCTGTAAATTACCTTGGTTTTGCTCATTAGGGCCGCATCTCACTGCTTCTGAATACCACCAATGGTTTTGCGTAATTCTGCTTTGTAATTTGGAATTACATTGCAAATTCTGGAAGCTTTTGGACCTGATTATACCATGAGAAGCTAATCACCGTCGGGAGGTCCTTTAAATTCATATGATGTTTAACAAGTTTCTGTAATTGACATACCTAACAAAATGTATAGTGATCTGGATATACTTGTTTCCTGAAACTTTTCTGAACGAGGTTCCATTCGTAGCGATTGTGCCGAGAGAATCTTTGGCGCATTCTATAGCCTAGGTCGGGTGACAGTCTTCAATACTTCATCCGTGTAGCTGTGTGCCACTCAAACAGACAAACGCAAAACTAGACTACCTGATAGATAAGTTGACAGAGAAGAAAAAACCCCGGCTAACTTGAATAAAATAAACAGGGTAAAATGTAAAAAGAATGGACATTAATAAGGTACTTAAAAGAAAAAAATTACTTACATAGATCCTCCGGGTCTGTTAAGCACCAAGAGGAATAAAAAAGGTTGAGGAGAACCGACTCGCAGCGGAGAACCGACGACACTGCAGGGATTTTCATCAAAAGCGAAAGCGAGAAGGCGAGAAAGCGTACGCATCAATCAAATTACAGCGTTTGACTGTTGCAAACATCTTTACATTTACAGCTACAACAGAACTGAACCGATCCGGCTTCAACTTTGGTCAAGTCATCCATCCCCCGTGCGGTAGAGCTCAAACACACCAAAAGGGAGAGCTCAACGAGCTATAACATTGTGCTTTTAAAAGAACCTACAAGTAGTGGCCATCGATTTAGCCTCGACGACTCTCATTTGAACAGGTTATTGCAAGTTTAACCCGCCAATTCAACAACGTCGATCTCATCTGGACAGAGTAACCTGGTGTTTCAAAACTGGAGTCGGAGGATGGGAGACGGAATCCTTGGGCGAAAGTGATCTGTTCCGCGCATAAACTTGCGAAGACGGCCAGATAACTGAAAACTTAAGGATATCGGCCTAAAACCCATCGTCAGCCATGGTTCTCGAGGTATGCTCGGCTTTAGTTATCTGTCTACTATTTAGTTCTTTCTATAGTGTAGCTTCCGGATACATCGCATTCAGTTTGTTACATCGCATTTGTTTATAGTCGACGTTTCGAACTTGTTCTATTTTTTTAGGGCATCTATTTACCGCAGACACAGCTTTTGTAATTTAAGAGCGGATTCCCAGTTTCAGCTATCTTCAACAAATTCTGCTGCAAAGCTTACTAGATTTCTGGAGTCAAGCATCCTGTTTCACATTTTCTTGGCGCGGGAGCCCCTGTAAATTACCTTGGTTTTGCTCATTAGGGCCGCATCTCACTGCTTCTGAATACCACCAATGGTTTTGCGTAATTCTGCTTTGTAATTTGGAATTACATTGCAAATTCTGGAAGCTTTTGGACCTGATTATACCATGAGAAGCTAATCACCGTCGGGAGGTCCTTTAAATTCATATGATGTTTAACAAGTTTCTGTAATTGACATACCTAACAAAATGTATAGTGATCTGGATATACTTGTTTCCTGAAACTTTTCTGAACGAGGTTCCATTCGTAGCGATTGTGCCGAGAGAATCTTTGGCGCATTCTATAGCCTAGGTCGGGTGACAGTCTTCAATACTTCATCCGTGTAGCTGTGTGCCACTCAAACAGACAAACGCAAAACTAGACTACCTGATAGATAAGTTGACAGAGAAGAAAAAACCCCGGCTAACTTGAATAAAATAAACAGGGTAAAATGTAAAAAGAATGGACATTAATAAGGTACTTAAAAGAAAAAAATTACTTACATAGATCCTCCGGGTCTGTTAAGCACCAAGAGGAATAAAAAAGGTTGAGGAGAACCGACTCGCAGCGGAGAACCGACGACACTGCAGGGATTTTCATCAAAAGCGAAAGCGAGAAGGCGAGAAAGCGTACGCATCAATCAAATTACAGCGTTTGACTGTTGCAAACATCTTTACATTTACAGCTACAACAGAACTGAACCGATCCGGCTTCAACTTTGGTCAAGTCATCCATCCCCCGTGCGGTAGAGCTCAAACACACCAAAAGGGAGAGCTCAACGAGCTATAACATTGTGCTTTTAAAAGAACCTACAAGTAGTGGCCATCGATTTAGCCTCGACGACTCTCATTTGAACAGGTTATTGCAAGTTTAACCCGCCAATTCAACAACGTCGATCTCATCTGGACAGAGTAACCTGGTGTTTCAAAACTGGAGTCGGAGGATGGGAGACGGAATCCTTGGCGAAAGTGATCTGTTCCGCGCATAAACTTGCGAAGACGGCCAGATAACTGAAAACTTAAGGATATCGGCCTAAAACCCATCGTCAGCCATGGTTCTCGAGGTATGCTCGGCTTTAGTTATCTGTCTACTATTTAGTTCTTTCTATAGTGTAGCTTCCGGATACATCGCATTCAGTTTGTTACATCGCATTTGTTTATAGTCGACGTTTCGAACTTGTTCTATTTTTTTAGGGCATCTATTTACCGCAGACACAGCTTTTGTAATTTAAGAGCGGATTCCCAGTTTCAGCTATCTTCAACAAATTCTGCTGCAAAGCTTACTAGATTTCTGGAGTCAAGCATCCTGTTTCACATTTTCTTGGCGCGGGAGCCCCTGTAAATTACCTTGGTTTTGCTCATTAGGGCCGCATCTCACTGCTTCTGAATACCACCAATGGTTTTGCGTAATTCTGCTTTGTAATTTGGAATTACATTGCAAATTCTGGAAGCTTTTGGACCTGATTATACCATGAGAAGCTAATCACCGTCGGGAGGTCCTTTAAATTCATATGATGTTTAACAAGTTTCTGTAATTGACATACCTAACAAAATGTATAGTGATCTGGATATACTTGTTTCCTGAAACTTTTCTGAACGAGGTTCCATTCGTAGCGATTGTGCCGAGAGAATCTTTGGCGCATTCTATAGCCTAGGTCGGGTGACAGTCTTCAATACTTCATCCGTGTAGCTGTGTGCCACTCAAACAGACAAACGCAAAACTAGACTACCTGATAGATAAGTTGACAGAGAAGAAAAAACCCCGGCTAACTTGAATAAAATAAACAGGGTAAAATGTAAAAAGAATGGACATTAATAAGGTACTTAAAAGAAAAAAATTACTTACATAGATCCTCCGGGTCTGTTAAGCACCAAGAGGAATAAAAAAGGTTGAGGAGAACCGACTCGCAGCGGAGAACCGACGACACTGCAGGGATTTTCATCAAAAGCGAAAGCGAGAAGGCGAGAAAGCGTACGCATCAATCAAATTACAGCGTTTGACTGTTGCAAACATCTTTACATTTACAGCTACAACAGAACTGAACCGATCCGGCTTCAACTTTGGTCAAGTCATCCATCCCCCGTGCGGTAGAGCTCAAACACACCAAAAGGGAGAGCTCAACGAGCTATAACATTGTGCTTTTAAAAGAACCTACAAGTAGTGGCCATCGATTTAGCCTCGACGACTCTCATTTGAACAGGTTATTGCAAGTTTAACCCGCCAATTCAACAACGTCGATCTCATCTGGACAGAGTAACCTGGTGTTTCAAAACTGGAGTCGGAGGATGGGAGACGGAATCCTTGGCGAAAGTGATCTGTTCCGCGCATAAACTTGCGAAGACGGCCAGATAACTGAAAACTTAAGGATATCGGCCTAAAACCCATCGTCAGCCATGGTTCTCGAGGTATGCTCGGCTTTAGTTATCTGTCTACTATTTAGTTCTTTCTATAGTGTAGCTTCCGGATACATCGCATTCAGTTTGTTACATCGCATTTGTTTATAGTCGACGTTTCGAACTTGTTCTATTTTTTTAGGGCATCTATTTACCGCAGACACAGCTTTTGTAATTTAAGAGCGGATTCCCAGTTTCAGCTATCTTCAACAAATTCTGCTGCAAAGCTTACTAGATTTCTGGAGTCAAGCATCCTGTTTCACATTTTCTTGGCGCGGGAGCCCCTGTAAATTACCTTGGTTTTGCTCATTAGGGCCGCATCTCACTGCTTCTGAATACCACCAATGGTTTTGCGTAATTCTGCTTTGTAATTTGGAATTACATTGCAAATTCTGGAAGCTTTTGGACCTGATTATACCATGAGAAGCTAATCACCGTCGGGAGGTCCTTTAAATTCATATGATGTTTAACAAGTTTCTGTAATTGACATACCTAACAAAATGTATAGTGATCTGGATATACTTGTTTCCTGAAACTTTTCTGAACGAGGTTCCATTCGTAGCGATTGTGCCGAGAGAATCTTTGGCGCATTCTATAGCCTAGGTCGGGTGACAGTCTTCAATACTTCATCCGTGTAGCTGTGTGCCACTCAAACAGACAAACGCAAAACTAGACTACCTGATAGATAAGTTGACAGAGAAGAAAAAACCCCGGCTAACTTGAATAAAATAAACAGGGTAAAATGTAAAAAGAATGGACATTAATAAGGTACTTAAAAGAAAAAAATTACTTACATAGATCCTCCGGGTCTGTTAAGCACCAAGAGGAATAAAAAAGGTTGAGGAGAACCGACTCGCAGCGGAGAACCGACGACACTGCAGGGATTTTCATCAAAAGCGAAAGCGAGAAGGCGAGAAAGCGTACGCATCAATCAAATTACAGCGTTTGACTGTTGCAAACATCTTTACATTTACAGCTACAACAGAACTGAACCGATCCGGCTTCAACTTTGGTCAAGTCATCCATCCCCCGTGCGGTAGAGCTCAAACACACCAAAAGGGAGAGCTCAACGAGCTATAACATTGTGCTTTTAAAAGAACCTACAAGTAGTGGCCATCGATTTAGCCTCGACGACTCTCATTTGAACAGGTTATTGCAAGTTTAACCCGCCAATTCAACAACGTCGATCTCATCTGGACAGAGTAACCTGGTGTTTCAAAACTGGAGTCGGAGGATGGGAGACGGAATCCTTGGCCGAAAGTGATCTGTTCCGCGCATAAACTTGCGAAGACGGCCAGATAACTGAAAACTTAAGGATATCGGCCTAAAACCCATCGTCAGCCATGGTTCTCGAGGTATGCTCGGCTTTAGTTATCTGTCTACTATTTAGTTCTTTCTATAGTGTAGCTTCCGGATACATCGCATTCAGTTTGTTACATCGCATTTGTTTATAGTCGACGTTTCGAACTTGTTCTATTTTTTTAGGGCATCTATTTACCGCAGACACAGCTTTTGTAATTTAAGAGCGGATTCCCAGTTTCAGCTATCTTCAACAAATTCTGCTGCAAAGCTTACTAGATTTCTGGAGTCAAGCATCCTGTTTCACATTTTCTTGGCGCGGGAGCCCCTGTAAATTACCTTGGTTTTGCTCATTAGGGCCGCATCTCACTGCTTCTGAATACCACCAATGGTTTTGCGTAATTCTGCTTTGTAATTTGGAATTACATTGCAAATTCTGGAAGCTTTTGGACCTGATTATACCATGAGAAGCTAATCACCGTCGGGAGGTCCTTTAAATTCATATGATGTTTAACAAGTTTCTGTAATTGACATACCTAACAAAATGTATAGTGATCTGGATATACTTGTTTCCTGAAACTTTTCTGAACGAGGTTCCATTCGTAGCGATTGTGCCGAGAGAATCTTTGGCGCATTCTATAGCCTAGGTCGGGTGACAGTCTTCAATACTTCATCCGTGTAGCTGTGTGCCACTCAAACAGACAAACGCAAAACTAGACTACCTGATAGATAAGTTGACAGAGAAGAAAAAACCCCGGCTAACTTGAATAAAATAAACAGGGTAAAATGTAAAAAGAATGGACATTAATAAGGTACTTAAAAGAAAAAAATTACTTACATAGATCCTCCGGGTCTGTTAAGCACCAAGAGGAATAAAAAAGGTTGAGGAGAACCGACTCGCAGCGGAGAACCGACGACACTGCAGGGATTTTCATCAAAAGCGAAAGCGAGAAGGCGAGAAAGCGTACGCATCAATCAAATTACAGCGTTTGACTGTTGCAAACATCTTTACATTTACAGCTACAACAGAACTGAACCGATCCGGCTTCAACTTTGGTCAAGTCATCCATCCCCCGTGCGGTAGAGCTCAAACACACCAAAAGGGAGAGCTCAACGAGCTATAACATTGTGCTTTTAAAAGAACCTACAAGTAGTGGCCATCGATTTAGCCTCGACGACTCTCATTTGAACAGGTTATTGCAAGTTTAACCCGCCAATTCAACAACGTCGATCTCATCTGGACAGAGTAACCTGGTGTTTCAAAACTGGAGTCGGAGGATGGGAGACGGAATCCTTGGGCGAAAGTGATCTGTTCCGCGCATAAACTTGCGAAGACGGCCAGATAACTGAAAACTTAAGGATATCGGCCTAAAACCCATCGTCAGCCATGGTTCTCGAGGTATGCTCGGCTTTAGTTATCTGTCTACTATTTAGTTCTTTCTATAGTGTAGCTTCCGGATACATCGCATTCAGTTTGTTACATCGCATTTGTTTATAGTCGACGTTTCGAACTTGTTCTATTTTTTTAGGGCATCTATTTATCGCAGACACAGCTTTTGTAATTTAAGAGCGGATTCCCAGTTTCAGCTATCTTCAACAAATTCTGCTGCAAAGCTTACTAGATTTCTGGAGTCAAGCATCCTGTTTCACATTTTCTTGGCGCGGGAGCCCCTGTAAATTACCTTGGTTTTGCTCATTAGGGCCGCATCTCACTGCTTCTGAATACCACCAATGGTTTTGCGTAATTCTGCTTTGTAATTTGGAATTACATTGCAAATTCTGGAAGCTTTTGGACCTGATTATACCATGAGAAGCTAATCACCGTCGGGAGGTCCTTTAAATTCATATGATGTTTAACAAGTTTCTGTAATTGACATACCTAACAAAATGTATAGTGATCTGGATATACTTGTTTCCTGAAACTTTTCTGAACGAGGTTCCATTCGTAGCGATTGTGCCGAGAGAATCTTTGGCGCATTCTATAGCCTAGGTCGGGTGACAGTCTTCAATACTTCATCCGTGTAGCTGTGTGCCACTCAAACAGACAAACGCAAAACTAGACTACCTGATAGATAAGTTGACAGAGAAGAAAAAACCCCGGCTAACTTGAATAAAATAAACAGGGTAAAATGTAAAAAGAATGGACATTAATAAGGTACTTAAAAGAAAAAAATTACTTACATAGATCCTCCGGGTCTGTTAAGCACCAAGAGGAATAAAAAAGGTTGAGGAGAACCGACTCGCAGCGGAGAACCGACGACACTGCAGGGATTTTCATCAAAAGCGAAAGCGAGAAGGCGAGAAAGCGTACGCATCAATCAAATTACAGCGTTTGACTGTTGCAAACATCTTTACATTTACAGCTACAACAGAACTGAACCGATCCGGCTTCAACTTTGGTCAAGTCATCCATCCCCCGTGCGGTAGAGCTCAAACACACCAAAAGGGAGAGCTCAACGAGCTATAACATTGTGCTTTTAAAAGAACCTACAAGTAGTGGCCATCGATTTAGCCTCGACGACTCTCATTTGAACAGGTTATTGCAAGTTTAACCCGCCAATTCAACAACGTCGATCTCATCTGGACAGAGTAACCTGGTGTTTCAAAACTGGAGTCGGAGGATGGGAGACGGAATCCTTGGCCGAAAGTGATCTGTTCCGCGCATAAACTTGCGAAGACGGCCAGATAACTGAAAACTTAAGGATGTCGGCCTAAAACCCATCGTCAGCCATGGTTCTCGAGGTATGCTCGGCTTTAGTTATCTGTCTACTATTTAGTTCTTTCTATAGTGTAGCTTCCGGATACATCGCATTCAGTTTGTTACATCGCATTTGTTTATAGTCGACGTTTCGAACTTGTTCTATTTTTTTAGGGCATCTATTTACCGCAGACACAGCTTTTGTAATTTAAGAGCGGATTCCCAGTTTCAGCTATCTTCAACAAATTCTGCTGCAAAGCTTACTAGATTTCTGGAGTCAAGCATCCTGTTTCACATTTTCTTGGCGCGGGAGCCCCTGTAAATTACCTTGGTTTTGCTCATTAGGGCCGCATCTCACTGCTTCTGAATACCACCAATGGTTTTGCGTAATTCTGCTTTGTAATTTGGAATTACATTGCAAATTCTGGAAGCTTTTGGACCTGATTATACCATGAGAAGCTAATCACCGTCGGGAGGTCCTTTAAATTCATATGATGTTTAACAAGTTTCTGTAATTGACATACCTAACAAAATGTATAGTGATCTGGATATACTTGTTTCCTGAAACTTTTCTGAACGAGGTTCCATTCGTAGCGATTGTGCCGAGAGAATCTTTGGCGCATTCTATAGCCTAGGTCGGGTGACAGTCTTCAATACTTCATCCGTGTAGCTGTGTGCCACTCAAACAGACAAACGCAAAACTAGACTACCTGATAGATAAGTTGACAGAGAAGAAAAAACCCCGGCTAACTTGAATAAAATAAACAGGGTAAAATGTAAAAAGAATGGACATTAATAAGGTACTTAAAAGAAAAAAATTACTTACACAGATCCTCCGGGTCTGTTAAGCACCAAGAGGAATAAAAAAGGTTGAGGAGAACCGACTCGCAGCGGAGAACCGACGACACTGCAGGGATTTTCATCAAAAGCGAAAGCGAGAAGGCGAGAAGGAGTTCATTGGAGCTAGCATTTCGTGGAGGGCAAAGGTTCTTATTGCTCAAATAAAGACCAAGTCACATCAACTTCGGTGTGAAACATGATGGTGGAAAAGGCCTAAAGAAGCTTGGGAAGAATGGGTGTGTACATTTTGCACGTTTGGGGTTGTGGAATCGGAAAAACATTTCATTTTGGAATGTGATGCATTCAAAGACATTAGAGATAGTTATGAGAACATGTTAGCATTAGTTTCTTGGCATTGTCTTTCTAGCGAGGGGATTGTTGGAAGGTTGGGCTAGCTCATCTTCAATTTGAATTAGAAAAGGATTGAATTGCAAAAAGCGAAAAACAATGAACTAATGGTCTCATAGACTATTTTTAGTCTCGTGGACCTTAAAATATCATTTCATTTCATAATGAAGAAAAAATTACATTATGTTTTGAATTTTTCTAGAATGCCAAAACCTTCACATTTTGGAATAAGAATATGCCAAATTACTCAGAACTTAGTGATTCCACACATTACATCAATAACAACTACAAACCCAAGAGTGCTCTGCCTAGACAATGCATTACAGAAAATTACCCAAAATGTTTGAAGAGATTAGCAGGGTTGGAATTTGGATTCTTTTGTACCCGTCAGACAATTTTTTTTTGACGTTTTGGGTCTTTATACTTCCCATCAAAAAACGTCATGTTTAAAATTTTACCTTTCAAAAATGATGTTTTAATAATAAATTAACCCTTTATCAATAAAGTTCGATTAAAAAATTACCCTTCAATAACACAATGATGTTATTTTTTTTACATATTTATCATAATAATAAAATGACGCTAACATAGAAATGACTTATTGAATCCTGAGGAAACTCACAGCAAAATCTTCATAACCCATAAATCAAATTGTTTGTATGTGTTTGTTAGTACAACACTAATATTAGTATTACTCTCATCCATGTGTTTATATTTTCATGCACATTTTTTTTCAACGGTTGTTTACCTAGAATTTCACCCAAAAAAAATCAATAGACCTCCCAACCATATTTTATTTCCAAACCAACTCTAGCCATCACTATTGGGAAATATCAATCCATCAAAGGAATATCCTCATCATCTCCATGGAATGTAACTTATTTGTGGAAAATAAAGAGAGAGAGGTTCATTTCAAGTAGTGGCCCCTACAGAGGACAGTCAAGACCTGAGGAAAGGAGATTTAAAACTTGGTTAAGAGCAGGGGAGGTGACTTAAGATTTGGTTAAGTATGATATAACTATCTAATAGAAAGACCCTTCAAGGAGAAGATCAAATAAAGTAAAGTTGTTGGATTTCATTTTATTCAATTAGGTTCCATAATAAATATTCTACCTTCTAATACAACATAACTTATTTCACCACTTGAACTTGAGGACTCTACATTAAGCCGAGTGTGAATCATAAGAAAGTAATTTTAATGACTCAATAGGTTTTTTCCTTATCACAATACAACGTCTTTAGAGGAGCTGCTACACAATTTTTCTACACCTGCATATACATAAAATATTATTAAACAAATGAACTAAAATAAACACAAACATAATTATTTATTAAAATAAAACCCAAAAGTAACAATGCATACATCTTTAACCTACTGCACATAATGTGGAATGTACAAAAACCACCACTATAGGATTTAACTAGTGAAATTATCACCTCCCCTCTCATACGATACCAAATGTAAACAATAAAAAACTTTAAAAACACCACTATCAAAGTAAAACAAAAAAACCCAAATTCCACAAAAACATACAAGCAAGAACAAGAACAGAGAAATAACCATTGACATAGCAAAAGCATCAACAAAAGAAAGAAGCATAATAAGAAAAGGAAAGACAAATCAGTAATGTACAATGGAATTGAACTCAACTCAACAACCGACGACCCTGTATGCCTTGCTCTATAGTAATGTTCCTTTCTACTCTGCTATGTTTAAATGGAGAAGGGATTAGCAGTATACAAAATGGAAGAAGATAAGAAAATGTGAATTTTCAAGAATAGATTTAAACATTGCATATAATGAACAAAGGTAATCAATATATATACCTATGATGAACAAAGGGTATTTACATAAATTAAATCTAGTAGCCTCTTCTCAACAACTCCCATCCTGTGACCCCCATCACTTGAGGGACTAAGCCACTACATCCTCTCGCTCCCACTACCACCACAATTATTCTCTAATGTTTATTGAGAAATGCATGTTGCTGCCTATTGTAGATAAGAAGGTTAGTGATGGTTCCTTTGGCTTCTCTCCAAATGATTGGTCCTCTCTCTACGCTTGTCCCTTGAAGATATTCAGAGCTTGTCGAGCCCATTTCACATTTGGTGGTACCCATGAGGGTTAGAAGATTAAAGGGTCAAATTACCCAAAACCTTTTTGATGTGAAGGGCTCAAATTTCCCTTGCATTGTGCACGCACCTTCTATTAGTTGAGATGTCGAGGAATCCTATACAATGTCTATTCACTTGGTCTTGTAGAGTATTGATGGCCTATTACACTTCATGGTTGGGACCACCAGGTTCAGCTCTACAACGAAAACTGGAGAACTACCATCTCGCCCTTGATCTCCTAGAGGAAATGAACTAGCATCACCATGCTCCCACCCCCACATAGTAAGTGTGGTGTTCCACAACATACGATTTACGAAAATTTCCATGGGCTTATAGTTCACCTCTTGGAAAACATCTTCATTGACATTTTGTACCTTCGCATTTGGAAACTCGAGGATCTTCACTTTTGGTAGCTATGGTGTGCATGGCTTTGCATTCTCCTTCTCATTTAAGACCCATCGCTTAGTTTGTGGTGCACCAATGAGCCTTTCTCTAGCTCATCTTGGTTTTGGTGGGTCCCAGGGGGACAAATTGGGCAGCAAATTCAAAACAAATGAAGAAATTTCAACTTTCATCTATTAATATCCGTGTCGTATTGTTAATTTGCTCCTAACTTCTATTTTAGTAATCTGCATTTAGTTTTGGTGTGATGTTAGTGACTTTTGAATTAATAGTGGGATAGATAGATCCATTTAATTCAAGATCTACCGAGAACCTAGAGGAATCAAATCTCTTTGAAGTGAAAATCTTTCCTCAAGTTTTACACTTGCATTTTGAGAGATTTGAACCACCTCAATGCTTGGTGATCAGGAGTTAAAATGAGTCTATGCTAGTTATAAGCCAATTTTGAACTATGAGTAAATCATAAATCTAGAATTGATTATTGGCAAAATTGAATAACAATGAAAAATTAGATAACAAAATTGGTTGTTTAAACTATAAACAAATTTTCAATTTTTTAACTATAAAATAAATTTAAAAAAATAGATATCACTTATTAAGTATTAACAAAATTGGATAAAACACAAACTTTGACTTTTTTAACTATAAGTAAATTTCTAAAAAAAATCATATATTTCAAATTAATTATTAATAAAATTGAATAAAATTTATAAGTAAATGTCATATATTTCAAATTAATTATTAGTAAAATTGAATAAAGCTTATAAGTAAATTTCTAATACAATCATATCTTTCACTTAATTATTACTACAATTAAAAAAGCTTAACCGTAAACAGTATATCTAATTATTCAACAGCTTAAGATAAAGTCTTAAGAACGTTTTGGGTAAAAAACAAACCGTCAACACAACGTTTTATAAACTTTAGATAAAGTCTTAAGAACGTTTTGGGTAAAAAACAAACCGTCAAAACAACGTTTTATAAACTTTAACGCACGTCACAAAAGACGGTCACTTCAATTTTTCAAACGTTAAATACGGGTAAAATAGCTCGTGACGGGCAAATTGCCCGTCAAATTCCATCATTGGAGATTAGAGATATGCAAAGTAGCACTCCAAAAATTGTGGCAGCTCCACTGACATCGCTTGCCTTCATTTTGTCTAGTTCTGTTGAAAAAAGAGTTCTGTCACTGTCCGATACTAAGTTACGGAGGGCTTAGGTGGTTCATATAAACCCCAAGGTTGCGATGGCAGGGTTTTAGTTTTATCGCGAAGGACTCGGCTGTAGGCCCTTGTTCTGCCCTTTATTTTCTCTTTTTTGTCAACAGGCACCAATGTTTCCAGCTTCCAGGGACACATCTCTTCCTCTTACCTCTGCCGCTTCTATTGTGCCAACAGAGGGTCACGTGGCGGCTTCGCTTCTCATCTCCAGGTGCATCAAATTAGGTGAGGGTAATCATTCTGTCAAGTCCGCTTTGAACTTGCACCTTGTCTTATCCTTTTTTTACATGGCATTCGTGCATGGAGGATCACTGTGAAGATGAAACCTTCAGGGATGGTTCAATACTTTGTCAAACTCACTAGTGAATAAAATCTCCACTAGCAAAAACATTGAAACCTTACTAATTTTATTTTATCACCGAGTCATGATTTTTCATACAAAAACACAAGATATCGAATTATCCACACATCCGTATATCACATAGTGAGACATCAATATATCACAAATTGACATGATGCGAACATGTTTTGACGCAGTTTTCTATCTTTATAGCCTTTGATGCACAAATGAGCAATGAGCATACATGATACAGAAAGCAAAAAGAGAAAAACAAGAGCAAGTCACTCAGTACAAATTCTATAACCCTTCTTTGACATCATTAGGCATGGCACCACTAGTGTCAATGCTAGTCTCCTCTGGCTTCTCAAAGATGCTTTAGCGGCATCACAACCGATCTGTTGGCATATAGCACTCTAATAAAGTCACATTACATATGTGACTTTAATAAAATAGTGTCACTATTATGGACATTATTAATAAAGGCTCATTAGCTGTTGCTAATGTAAGCTAATTAGGTCAGATAAGTAGCCAAACTATCTAATGAACCGAATAAAGGGAATTGACGTTATTCCTTCATCAATAAAGCATTTTATATCTACATCTTTCATCTATTTTGTACTTACTGTTAAAAGTTTAACATGGTATCAAAGTAGGAACATCATAGTCGGGGTTTGAATTTGTTGTTGTTCAAATTCAGTTGGTGATTCAGATTTAGATTCAGAGTTAATGTGACCCAAGGATCATAGGGAGGGCTTGAAGAGGGAAGATTGCTTACAATTCAAAGGCAAGGGAAGGTCTAAACTGTTTTCATTAGGAAAATAAAGGAAGTGAAAATAAATGTTTAGAATTTTGAATTTGTGAGAGAAACAAACACGATGGAATTTTCATATCTTTTGTTTTTAAAGAAGCTTGACAAAGAGAGGGAGGCGTGGATGGTATAAATTTTCCAAATCTTAGGTGACTGCTATCTTATGCTCTTTATTAAATAAATCAGATCTTGAATTTACTCAATAACAAAAATTAAAAAATAATCTGAGCATGCATCAATTCCACAGATGGCTAGGAAATATAGCAAAAGCATAAAACATGAAACACGGAATCTGTCCTTCAAATCAGCTTTATATTAATGACTCAAAACTTATAAGGATTAAAAACAAATTTTTCTGTTTGCTGAGTGAGAAAACTGCAAAACAAGTTTGAGAAACTTTGCAATATGACTCTGTCGGTATGACTGTAAGAACTGTCTATATGGTTGTACGTATATGTACGGTCTTTTGTATGATTGTACAGAGTTCACTGCGTGGATAGATCTGCAACTTGCAATCACTATTGGGCTGCTCTTTTCACTGCTGCATTGTTTTTTCCTTAGCAACTTTCTTCACCTTTGGACAAAACTGTCTTCATAAAGAATCAGTGTCTTTTCCCTCTACCTTGCCCTGCCTTTATAGTTTTAGTGGAAAATCTATTTTTAAGATTTCTCCTAGTCTAAGTAAATAAGACTTTCACTTTTTTTTTTAAACTAAAGTGAATTATAGAATATAATTACTTTTCAAAAATATTTTGAACTATTTCTTGCATGTTCACATTGAACATGTGCGGAAGCTCTTATTTGAGCTGTAATTCTCAACTTTTCCTTTTAACAAAGAAGGAAAATTGCACCAATCCAACCCCTGATCACATAACCTTGCAAGTAACTTGCGAAGCCAAATGGCTTCACAACTCACTTGTGCTAGCTGCCATATATTGTAATATCCTCTTCAAATTGAAGGATAACGAGGGGCAAAATAGCCTATATGACCCTGTAGGCTATAGTTGTGAATCATGATAAAGGGGTAAAAACCCAAATTTTCCCAAATTGGGGCAAAAGTTAGGTCCGCTGGGGGCAAAAGAACCCAAAATTAGGGGTTGCACCCACAACCCCTCACATCTTGAAGCCCATGGAAAAATCTATAAATAGAAACGAGTTGAGATCAAATCTTCATCATCAATTGTGGATCAATTCATCTATTTTCTTGAGCTTAGCTCTGAGGGTTTTAAGACCCCTTCTCCTATACTAATTTCGATGCTGAAAGATTCCACCCTAGTTAGTTCTTTTTATTTTCTATACTTGTTCTGGCACATAGTATCTTCTATATAAGGAGCAATATAGTATGGTGGCAAAGCAAACTAAATCTCCAAAAGCTGGGCAGGTCTCCCTGTGATTAACCTTTGAACATAATTGAAGTTCTGTGGAAAGCACCTAAAGATTAGACGTTACTCCAAGAAGCTGAGTCTTGAACAAAAGGAATGCCTCGAGTCTTGAGAACTCTTGCAAGGGCAGTTTGTAGTAGGTCGAAGTTATATTGAAGTCAAACATTCAATTCAATTGGCAAGTTTTGTGGATGGAAAACCATTTTGTGCATTTTTGAAGGTGCCAAAGTAAGAGTAAGCCCTTCCAAGTTGACTCGAGACCTCCATTTAGAAACAGAAGTAGGGCCACAATGCTTGGAGCAATTCACAGGAGTTTTTTATATCTGAGTCCCCTGTGACACAAGTGATGAGTTCCTGAGGCATTTGAGGTCTTTCTAACGAAATTTTGAGGCACTGAAACTTACTTGAGGCAAGTAATCTAAGTGCTGGAGACCTCCCAACACTAATCTTATAATATTTTGAGCGGACCAGAGCATTTTGGAGGACAAATTACTTCTTGTTTTAGTAGATTTGAGGTTCTGGAAAGGAGTCGGTCCCTATATAGAGCAAAGAGTGTTATGAAGCTTGAAGATTGCAATAATCCGAGATTTGTGGAGCAAGTCCAAGCATTCTAAAGATAATATAGAGCCAGGAAATAAGTGTAGTTTTGATCCAAATTTATGAAGGAACGAAATGGAATATAGATTCAAACCAAAACACATAGATATAATGAAACAAAACTTCAATTAATAAATAGCAACTGTTGAAAACTGTTTACATACATAAGAGAAACAAACTAGCTTGGACAATGGTAGCTTATCTTTGAGAAGAGATGTGACAACTACATGCCTTTTGAACTGTGTTACAATGAGGCTTATAGGCCTTTTTATCATCAAGAAACAATGGAAAACCCTAAACATCCAAAAATCTAACCCTAGGAGATGAAGCGCCAAAAGTTTGTGGGCCTCGTTGGGGTTAGTTGGAACATCAACTTCCCGGGGTTGTAACTCTGGCATACAATCTTCGTTTGGTGCGCACGATACCTTGTTAGAAAGATCTATCTGAGGACAACAATTTTTCACTATATAGTATAAACCCCTATCGTAGTCTAAGAATTTGCCTGTTTTCCAAAATAATGCCATTTAGGGCTTCAAAATGGCTCCAAAAGTTCAAGAACCGAAAAACTACCAAAAATATTGAACTGTGCTTAAAATTAGGAAACTGAAAGGAAATAGTGTTGGGGGTCCAAATGGAATAGGTGGGTGGTCACCAATATCCACCTGGATCAAGTTCGGTGACACTTTAGAAATTGTCTTAGCAGGAGCTTACATAGGGTTTTTGCTGTTAGAAAAATGTACTTGGATAGTTCGATGTATTTGGTTAAGGCACTTTTGTAATGTTGGATTTACTCTGATATATTGGAACTATACTAAGGAACTTGGATTATACTGTTTGGTGGATTTGTTGAATGATATAGTCATTGTTGGGTTTATTGAACTTACATTGAAGTATGTATTAACTGTATTGAACTCAACTATTGTGCAAGAAAAAGAAATTTGTTGAAACCCTAGTGCCCTAAGAAATCCTAGGGCCAAATCACCCTAGACCATTACAATGGTATTATAGCATACATCTTGCTAGCCTATGAATACATAAGCCTTGTATGTTTCCTGAAGATACAAAAACGTCATGGTAAGAAAAAACAGAATACCCATCATTCAACCATGGGGGATATAATAGGTCAAGGAGGACAGGTGACTCCACAGGTTCCTAGCACCATGCGAACAACAATACTCCAGAGGCAAGAGCAAATGATTGGCGCATTAATACAAGGGAAACAACAAGGACAATAGTTGATGTAGACATTGGCTCAAGGACAACAACTTACTCCTTTGATAACATCAGAGTCACCATTGAAGGTAGTGGGAATCATAACCCTAGTACCCCTTATACACACTAACACCAGGGAGACTAGCGGAAGGAGTCACTGACTGTTACTTCCTCAATTCGCAAATAATCAAACCACGACAAACCAAGAAGTTGTTGAACTAAATAGATCGTTGGACGAATACTTTTGGGATTATGAACACTAGAAGAAAACACGTGAACAACCATGATTTTCAATGAATACAATAACTTCAAAGACAAAAACAGACCCAAAGGATAACCTATTTTTGATCTCACACGCAAGGTAAGTAAACTTTTCCTCCCCTCATTTCAAGGACAATAGTTGACGTAGACATTGGCTCAAGGACAACAACTTACTCCTTTGATAACATCAGAGTAGTGGGAATCATAACCCTAGTCCCCCTTATACACACTAACACCAGGGAGACTAGCGGAAGGAGTCACTGACTGTTACTTCCTCAATTCGCAAATAATCAAACCACGACAAACCAAGAAGTTGTTGAACCAAATAGATCGTTGAACGAATACTTTTGGGATTATGAACACTAGAAGAAAACACGTGAGCGACCATCATTTTCAATGAATACAATAACTTCAAAGACAAAAACAGGCCCAAAGGATAACCTATTTTTGATCTCACACACAAGGTAAGTAAACTTTCCCTCCCCTCATTTGATGGATAATCTAAATGTTCATCAAGAGCGTGGGTGCAAAAATTGGACACCTACTTTAGGCTTAACCCTATGTCGGAGGTAGACGCTATCCAAGTTGTTACACTACATCTTGAGGGAGAAGCGCATGAATGGTGGTACCATGGTCTAGTTGCTTTGGGACATACAAACAACACTTCTAATGAAGATATTATGCAAAGATTGATAAATAGATTTGATCTAAAGAACCTAGACATACACTTCAAAGAATTGGCACAACTCAAGCAAATCGGATGGCATGAGGAGTTTATTGCAGAATTCGAAAGAATTGCAGTCATGGTGACAAATATATCTAAAGAATGATTAGTCATGCTTTTCACGGAGGCATTAGCTAAACCCTTGCAAGGATGGGTCGAGACATTCAATCCCACAACTCTTCATGATGCCATCAAGAAGACTCAAGACATGGGAAATGCAACACCCAAATATAAGGTCCAATGCAAGCCCTTCATTCCCCAAAAGGATAAGGAGAAGAAGCCCTTTCAACGTGGTTGGTCACGAAAAGATAGGTTGGATGGAGAAGCCCGAAGTGAACTAAAGCTAAAGAAGCTATGCTTCAATTGCAAGGAACCATGGGAACCAGGACATCACTGCTCAGGCAAGGGGAAAATTCACTACATCGAAGTGGTCTTTGATGACAAGGAGGAAGGAGAGGAACCCACTTCAAATGTTGAAGAACCTGCTCCTAATGATAAGCCTATCAGTCTAAAGGAAGAACAACAATAAGAGGAAGCTAAAAAAGAGGAAAAGCCTAACGAGGAGAAGAAGTTTCGACCGTAGGTCAATATTGCTATACTTTTTGGAACTCCTAGATATTACACCTTTAGGATTAGGGGAATCATCAAAGGACAACACATCACAACATTGATTTATGGGGGAGCTACACATAACTTCATTGATGTAGCATTAGTAGCAAAATGAAGACTTCCCATGGAAGAGTTCAAAGGCCTTGATCTAATAGTAATTATACTTTCACTTGTGATTTCTATGTAATAGATCTTGCAGACATCAATATGGTATAGGGGGTTCAATGGTTGTGTTCATTGGGAAAGTGCATTATGGACTGCTAAGCAATGGAGATGGAATTAAAAACCCCTAGTGGCAATAAAGTAGTCTTGAGAGGCATGACAAATGGTAGCCCACACGTTGTTTTAGCTAGAAGAATGAAGGCCATATTTAGGTACAAAGATGTAGAATATGCAATAGAATGCAGGATTACAAGCCAAAATACTCCTAGTAGTAGCAAACCACAGTATAGAGCAGACATTCAACGAGTACTAGACAAACATGGTTAACTATTTGGCGATATTCCCTTGAGATTGCCACCAAAAAGAGGATTTGAACATACTATTGAACAGGAAGAAGGAGCCAAGCCCATAATCACCACACCATACTAATTCCCAAAGAAATTTGTTAATTTTAGGTATGTTCTATGCTAGAGCAATTTATTTAAATTTCTTTTCCACATTAGCAATCACATCAGCATAAAGTAAACTGCAGATAGAACATAAATATAAATCGCAGAAGACAAGCCAAGACAAGAGGACACAAGATGTGGCGCTAGCCAGGGACAAACCCCACAATGTGGGGAAACCCTTGATCAATTCTTCTTTTATGTTCTTCAAAGTTCAGCAGAGAAAGTGAGAGAGATAGTACATTTACAATAGAAGTCAATCACTTTGACTTTTGATATCAGCATGAGATCAGTTGAAGACATATTGCTTCAACTGATTCTCTAAGGTGACTCGTTCACCTATCATAGTGCTGCATCTCGTCTATTTGCTGCACATTACCGTGTGACACCTTGCTGTACTGTCACATGTGTTGAACCTTGATGACTGAGCTGCTCTCATCTTCATGCTGCTCATCATGCTGCATCTTCCATGGTCTTATTCATCATCAAGCTGCCCATGCTCATGATCTCATTCATCATTATGCTGCCCATGCTCATATCATCATGCATCATTATGCTGCCCATGCTCATATCATCATGCTGCTTATTATGCTGCCCATGATCTCATACATCATGCTGCCCATACTCATATCATCATGCATCATTATGCTGCCCATGCTCATATCATCATGCTGCTTATTATGCTGCCCATGATCTCATACATCATGCTGCCTTCCTTCGGAGATAGATGCTCCGACTGTTTCGGCAGTTCCCGGTAGTTCCGGCTGTTTCGACAGTTTCGGATTTTCCGGCTTTTCTGGCTTTTCTGGCTTTTTCGGTATTTCCGGCATTTCCGGCTTTTCCAACCGTTCCGACTTTTCCGGCTTTTCTGGTTGTTCCGGCTTTTCCAACGTTTCTGGTTTTTCCGATAGTTCTAGCTTTTCCGGTAGTTCCGACTTTTCTGGCTTTTCCGACAGTTCTGGCTTTTTCGGCTTTTCTTTAGGATCTCTCCTCCTACTAAAACCCAAAGACAAGTAGAGAGAGGAAGAGATCCAAGTGTGTGTGTAGAAATGACTTGAAGTCCTCTTCTATTTATACTAAAACGTAGAGGTTGAATAGACATAAGTTGCTGGCCGACTTAACAATTTGTCCATAACATAAATAAATTCATAACTTCATAAATACTTATCGGAATTGGATGATCTTTAGATCAATCCTACACCTCTCAATGAGAGGGATCCAATAAAAATATCAGCCGCCATAAATAATATGACCCACATGGAGTTTGGCCCTAGTTGCCAATTTTAACAAAATTCAAGGATGAGATAAAAAAGACCATTAAGGAATTATTAGCGATGGGCCACATTGGACCTATCTCTAATCTGTACACCTTATTAGTGTTTTTGGTGAAGACGAAGGATGGCACGTGGAGAATGTGTATTGATTACCGAGTCCTCAACAAGAAGACCATCAAAACCATGTATCTTATCCCCAGATGAGTTACATGGGGTAGTTTATTTTTCAAAGATTGGCCTACAATTTGGGTATCATCAAATATGAGTTCGAGAGCAAGACGTGCAAAGATGTTATGGACCCTACAAAGTTCTCTGAAGGATTGGTGAAGTGGCATATGAAGTCAACAGAATCCATAACATCTTCCACGTGTCATGTCTCAAAATGGTTGTGGGAGGTCACCACCTCTATTGGATTGCCACCAATAGACGAAGAGGGACAACTAGAATGATTTCAGAGACAATCATGGCTGTACGAGAAAGGAAGTTAAGGGGGCGAGTAATTCCATAATATCTTTGTTAAATGGAAGGATCTATCAGAGGAGGATGCCTCGTGGGAAGGAGAATGAATTTTATAGCACCCAAATCTGCAATTGCTTGAGGGCAAGCAATTTCAAGCAGGGTGGATTGTAATGTCCTTTTCAAATTGGAGGATAATGAGGGATGAAAAGCCTATTCAACCTCGTAGACTATAGTCTTGATAAATGGGTAAAAACTCAATTTTTCCCAAAATTGGGACAAACGTTGGGTCTGCTAGGGGCAAAAGAACCCAAAATTAGGCTTAACCTTTGGCTTGAGAAACTGTGACCCACAAGCATCTAAGTCGTCAAAATTAGCTGGGGATTGCACTTGACCCAGGCCACACCAACCCTTGACATGGTTGGATTTTTTGCCCATGGAGTTTCGAATTGGTGACCTCTACATCACAGAACAGTACACCCCACCACTGTCTATTCTATGCCTCGTGGGTAGGGTTTTTCCATTTTTGGATATTAGAGGTGTAGTTGTTTTTATCCTCCACTTTTTAATAAGGGAGGAGTGAAGTGTGAACTATACTTATTTACCACTATTGTGGATAGATTTCCATGCACCCTACAACACAATTTTACATATAGATAGAAGAAAAAATTGTATGTGATTAAATAGGATATGTAGATGAACATTCTCCACAACAATCATTCATTAAGAGGCAATGTTGTATTGTGTTAATCTTCATATTTCTATTATAAAATTAAGAAGATGGAAACATGTTTAGGTACATTCTAACTTATTTTAATCTCAATTGATATTTGAGTATAAAATTCTGATTTTTTCTAAGGGAATTCTTCTGGGGAAACCTTTGCGCACCTATCTGTATTTTGTAGATGGTAACTGTTGTAAACCTATTGGTGCTGATTATGGTGCCTAACCTGGTAGGGACATCGAGTGAGGCAGGCAACATAGGACATGTCTCATATTTTGCAGTTTGTTTCATTGCGATGCCATGAAAGTGCTGTAATTATATTTTTAAAATTTTGACAATTAGGTCATATTGGTCATTTCCACAATTGTCACATCAAGAAAACCCAAAGCTCTTATATGAATTTTCAAAAACATAAAATTACTATACCACGAATATTGATAATTTAAAGCTATTGGAACACGTAAAAATGAATTATGATTAGTTTAATGAGTAAAATAATTTTCATTTAAACATTTCCTAAAAGACTTATAAAAGCACATGGATTTTGTTATGAATAAATAATTCATAAAAATATAATAATAAATAAATTAATTACTTAATTAACATTAATAAAAAATTAATTATGTAAACAAAAGGTTAAAAGGCATGACCAATCAAATCCTTGTGACCAGTGAATGCCTATTTAGGAACACTGTCCGAGGGGATGTAACTCACCATTCAGTTTTCAATAATATAAAAAAATTACTTATTACACTTACTACAAAATCCACACACTATTACTTGCATATTGACGTTCTGTCTTCTAACAGTGGTATCAGATCTAACTTCGTTCCTCTTCTAAGCAACTGCACAGTTCATCTGTTCGGTTGCCAACTTGTCGCACATCTCTTGCTGCTCTGTTGTTTGCTCCTGTGCTTCCACGATGTATTCCATCGCTCACATCCCCGCTGGCGTATAGTCCCCGCTCGCTGTTCCAAAAACAACTTGTTGTCCACTATCCATTCTATATCTTGTTTGTCACCGTGCTTGTTTCCCACTGCTTAACCTCGTCCACTGCATAAACTTGTCTCTGTTGCCGCCCACCAGATTGCTAGTCGGACACCACTTTTGCCGCCGACCAACTCCACCTCTGTCCGTCAACCCACGCGACTGACCAATAGTGCTATCGCTTAATTCTCTTCAACATTGCGTCCTGAGTCTTGACATCTTCGGACTCAGTTGGCCCTGTCCTCCCCATTGCGTCTTCCTGTCAATGATCTCCGTTAAGCTCTTTTCCCGGTCCACGATAACCCGACACCCTTGTCTCCCTTGTACCCGGTCGACTGACAAATCACATCCATCAACCGTTCAAACATCATCTGTTAGGTCAAATGCCTACGACTATTAGTTTGAACATAAGTTTTATATCATTAAATCATAAGTATATAATAAGGTTGCATAATATTTATATAATTTTATTATAACTATTTTTTTAATTAAAAAAATATTATTCCTACTTAATTTAGCAAAAAAAAAAAAACAACAATGTGGGTTCCACTAGGAAGAAAAACAAAGCTAAGATGGGGAATAATGATGATGACTCAAAAAAATATCAAGAAGAATTGGATAACGTACGATGTCGCCTTGATAATGCCGAAAAAAACGGACAGAATTAGGAGAGGGTCAAAATAGGCTACTTGCGACTCAACAAGGAATTACAAACGATATTAAAAAAGTAAATAATATTGAAAGAATTGTTGAAAAGTGTAACTAGGTTCGGTCTTCATAATGACATGTAATTATGATTTTATGTAATGAGATGTAAAGAAGAAAAATAAAATTATTATTGACTTGCTTCATGGGTTTCATGAGCAAGAGATTTTGTTTTTGAGTCAAGACTCCCATTGAGAGTCTTTAGGATTTATTTGTCATCTAGTTATAAGAGTCATATTGTCATGTAATGAAGTCATGTTACACTTTGTAAAAGGTCAAACTTGGCTATGTAAAGTATCCTCCAAGACCTTGTTACTCATCCCCTTCAAGTCGATCTACAACGATGGAATAACATGCTAGAAGAAGTTGACTAGACCTTAGCAATCATGTCGGCCTAAAGGACATATGATGAGGTGTATATATAGCCACACTCGGCCTCCATTAGAGGTAAGGATTTTGACTTGAATTCGGTCAAGAAGAAATGCGAAGTAAAGGTGAAGCAGAAGTGCTAAGAAGAAGTCGAAGAGAAGTGCGAAGAAAAAGGTTTCTTCTGGGGCTACGAAGAAGAAACCTAACCTCTAGCAATCATGTCGGCCCTGGCTGAGAAGCTGTCTTGATGAAGAGAACACAATAATAACATAACGAAGAAAAGACTATAAGCTAAGAAGTAAAAGTATATCACAAGCAATTATCAAGCAGAGAAATCTTTTAACTATTGATGCCCTAGATTTCTCAACATGGTATTAGAGCTTAGGTGCTGAAGTCAAGAAAGGGCATTCAAGCAAGTAGACACACGAGAATCGAGCTTCAAAGAAAAATCAAAGCGAGTCAAAGAACACCAAGCAAGAAGTCAAGATCTACCAAATCCCTAGATTGAAGAAATCTACACCAACAAGAGTCTTGAAATTATCTTCAAGAAGGAAGCAGGAAGAAATACCGGAATTCTAGAAGCACTTCAGAGATCATCACTCATACATCACCAAAGAAGTGGAAGCTCTTCAAATCTAAAGAAGTTTAATCAAAAGGCAATCCTCTCTCTATTAAAGCAAGGATCTCATTTGAAAAGGATCATTTGAAGCAACAAGGTCATCATCAAGCTGAAGATTTTATCTTCACAAGTAAGTACTTTTATTATAATGTAATCTAGTAAAAATGACTTCATGTTTCAAGGAAAACCATAAGTTGGTTGGGGTATCAAACTTCCTAACATGGAAAAGAAGGATAGACATAGTCCTTAAAGTAAGTGATGTCATTGATCATGTCCATGGAAAGGTCTCCAAGCCATCCAAAGAACAAGTATTATTTGAATACATGGAAAGGGATCTCAAGGCTCAAAAGATTCTTAAGGAATCCATTAAAGATTCTCTCATTTCCCATGTAGCTGAACAGGAGACATCTAGAGAAATATATGATAAGCTGGTAGAACGTTTCTCTAAAAGCACGATAGGAAAGATCATATATTTCAGATTTGATCTATAGAAATTGAAAGTGTCAAAGGATGAAGGTATATCGTCATGTCTCTCAAAGGCATCTCAAATAAAAGGTTAATTGCAAAATCTAGGAGAGATGGTATCTAATAACGAAATAATCTCCGTTATTCTAAATGCATTGACTGATGAACAAGGTAACCTCATATCTACTAGGGAAGAGGATGGTATCCCATTCATCAAATTATTATCTCTCTGCAAGACAGAAGAAGACAAGATGAAGAAAGAAAGTGACAAAAGATCAGATAGAAGGGATCAATTAGTGACAAGAAGAAAAGAGACATTTGGAAAGTTTGTTCCTTCAAAGAAAAAGAAGAACATGGCTAATGAAATATGTTATGGTTGTCAGAAATTTGGGCACTATAGAAGAGATTTTCCTAAACGCAAGAGGGATAGGGAAGAGGCCCATATTACTAAGAAAGTGAAAGAACCTGAGACAAAGAAGCATAAGAAGTAAAATATTTCTATTATGATTGAGATGGTCTTCTTCACTAGAAGGTACTTTTCACTTGTAATTTATAGATAGGAAGCAATGTAAATAAGATAGGATGCATCAGATTAGAAAATGGCATCATCATAAAAGCATTAGACATAAGAGCTCATGACATGGGAAGAAAAAAGAATGTCTGGAATAAATTCTGTTGATTACAAAGAATAAAGAAGCTCTTGGAAACGTCATTGAAATCTCAAGTACTAGAAGTCATCATCGATTGGGATCATCCTACAATAGTTAATAAGGAAACATCTACCGGTTGAGGATATGAAAGATCCTCAAGTTTCTCTGATGGAATCCTTATCAAAGGATTCACCGATCTAGAAAGAAAGTAAGTGTTTCACCAGGAATTCCAACTCGTGGGATTCAAGGAATAATGGTATGATGAAATAACAATGAAGCAGGTCTAAAGGATAAAGTTCTTTCGAATAAAGCCGCTACAGGAAGAGTCTGGATGACCAAAAGGAAAAATGAGGTATGTATGCTTACACAGGTTATTATGAAAGTCATGTCATATGGTTGCAGATAATATGGATCACTTGTTCCATCTTGGGAAACATGATCAAAAGAAGAAAGGGTCTCCTCCTCTGAAAGATTGCAGAAAAGTGTAAGTCCCACTAGATGAAATCAACATAATATGTTCTCATATGAATAATGAGGAAGCTGACTATAATTGAGGAACTCTGATTAGAAGTTCCTTGGAATAAAGTGTGGAGAAAAAGGAAGAGATCATAAAATATGCAACAAAGGTAGAAGGCATTCAACATGCGAAGTCCAAGAATATTTGACTAGAATATCTCCCGGATAGATGTGAAGACTCTGATAGGAGTCAGAAAAAGATAAGACCCTTGACAATGGATATCTTTGGGAAATGTGTCAATTTGCATGCAAGATGTTGAGGCCTATAGGAAGATGTCATGATGAAAGACCATCATAAAGGTAATCTTGATACAAGTGTTCATATCTGGTTGGGCTTATGTAGGACTGCCAAAGGGAAACTTGTGGATGACTTCCAAGAGGACCATATTGAAGGATGTAAGATCCTTTCGGAAAATATGGCATGAAAGTAAAATAACATAAAGCAAAGCCAGATAGAAAATTGATGAATCACTTTCTAATGAAATGAAGACATGACTAACTCATAGATGAAAGTGATGGATGGTCTGTGCCCTTTGAAGAAGTCCTCGAAAGATGAAGACTCCATGACAAAAGAAATTTATGACATTGAAGGTGAGAGGAGTTCTTCAGGCAGCCGGTTGTTCCACATGAGGAGCTGCTGTAAGGCCCTAGTTAAGAGGGAGCCTGATAAGAAGTTTCTTACATGGAAGAAACTTGGAAATTCCTAAGCCATGAGGGAGCTTAGGTACTTTCCTTTTGGTAGGAATAAGTACATTCCTTTATTGGAATATAGCCTCCTTGTTTGAGAGGGAGAGCTAGACATGTCATTTTGGTCTTCACCTAGGAAGACAAAATGGAGGATTTGGTAATCATTTGGCATCCGATACTCTTTGAGGATGAGATAGGGCATCCAACAGTAAGAGTAGTCGTGGAGGACCAATATTCTTTGGGGACTAGGGAGTCCAAGGTAAGAATAGTCCTCATGGGACATATCCCATGTACCTGGGCAGGGTATGTTGCGATAGAGACAATGATGAGCGTGTCTATAAATCATTGGTCTCGCCAACATTGAGCTCAAATCTTGTGGAGATAAGGAGCTGCTAGTCAAGGCCTTGCTATGTAACAATGCTGGTTGATATGATGCTATACAAATGAGTTACAAATCTGAATTATTCTTATGAGAAATTCTTGAGATTGAGAAAGTCAAAGTATCATTATGAATATCTCCCTAGTTAAGTGGGTGTGTTGAAAAGTGTAACTAGGTTCGGTCTTCATAATGACATGTAATTATGATTTTATGTAATGAGATGTAAAGAAGAAAAATAAAATTATTATTGACTTGCTTCACGGGTTTCATGAGTAGGAGATTTTCTTTTTGAGTCAAGACTCCCATTGAAAGTCTTTAGGATTTATTTGTCATCTAGTCATAAAATGTTAGAGTCATTGTCATGTAATGAAGTCATGTTACACTTTGTAAAAGGTCAAACTTGTCTATGTAAAGTATCCTCCAAGACCTTGTCACTCATCCTCTTCAAGTCGGCTTACAACGATGGAAGAACATGCTAGAAGAAGTCAACCTAACCTCTAGCAATCATGTCGGCCTAAAGGATATATGTTGAGGTGTATGTATAGCCACACTCGGCCTCCATTAGAGGCAAGGGAACTCGAATTGAATTCGGTCAAGAAGAAATGCGAAGTAAAGGTGAAGCAAAAGTGCTAAGAAGAAGTCAAAGAGAAGTGCGAAGAAAGAAGAAAAAGGTTTCTTTTATGGCTACGAAGAAGGAATAGCGAAGGTGGAGTTTCTTCTGGGATAGCGAAGGTGGATTCTTTTGGGTATAGCGAAGAAGATATTCTTCTGGATCAGTGAAGGAGAAGGTTTCTTCTGGGCAAGCAAAGGTAAGGTTTCTACTGGGAGGATTCTTTTGGGTGACCGAGATAGAAATCTAGAGACTGAGTTTCTCTAGAGGAGACCAATGAAAGCATAGAGGCCGAGATATTCTAGGGAAGCCAAGAAGGAGCAGTGTGAAGGATAGAGATCGCGTTTCTTTGGAAGGTGCCTAGGAGGGCAGTTCAAGATAAAGAGGAAAGTCAAGGAAAGAGAAGAGGCATAGCATCAAGGTTAGTGACAGGGTTCTTGGGAGGATACTAGAGTCAAGGGTCTGTGTCATGGTCTTGGTACTTATCAATTGAAGATCTAGAAGAAGAATTTTGATTGGGTTTTCCTCTCAAGAGGTGAGAGGTTTTGGCCTTGGCTAAGAAGCCTACATACTGTGTCACTTGTCTTTTATTGTGCATATTGGTAATTGTCTTGATGAACAGAACACAATAATAACATAACGAAGAAAAGACTATAAGCTAAGGAGTAAAAGTATATCAGAAGCAATTATCAAGCAGAGAAATCTTTTAACTATTTATGCCCTAGATTTCTTAATAAGAATGTTGCTAGGCATATAGACCCAGTTAATGAGAGGATTTAACCAATTTTTAATCCCTTAATTATTCAAGAACCAACACAAAGTCACAAGACTCCAGAAGGTGAAGATTTTCCAAATCATGAAATTCCACAAATGCATGAAATTCTGCAAATACCGCCAATACATTTCTTAGGAAGTCAGTATTATACAAAATTTCCAGAAAAAGACTATCAACGAATTAAGAGGGAACTCCCAAAATACGATAGTAAAGATCATAGAGGCACTATTGTTTGGGATAATAAATTGGAGGCCATTTTTGAGTCAAATTCGCCAATAGGTGAACGAGAAAAATACATGACCACATCCAACAATTTGGAAGTTGAGGCATATGATTGGTTCCTATGGTGGTCCAACAAATGTGAACCTCATTCATTCCTTTGGAAAATTTTTGTGGATGCCTTGCTAAAAAGGTTTCATGACGAAGAAGAAGATGATATCTATGAAAAATTCATTCATCTCAAGAAAAAAGGCTCGGTAAACGAATACAGTCACGAACGCGAAGTATTAGCTATAAGAGAAAGAGGATTTACAGATGAAGAACTGCTAAAAATGTATAAATTTGGACTTAAGGAGTATATCCATGCAAAATTGAAGTTGTACAAACCCAAAACTATTGAAGAAGCCAAACATGCAACAAAAATTATTGAACAAAAAAATAAGTTCAAAATGTCATCATTTAAGGGAGACGAAGACCAACAACAGTACTCAAGGTAAAAAGGAGTCAAACAAATGTAGGTATGGTGGAGACAAATGGACTTTAGGACTGATGCCTTAACAACAAGTTATATAATTATGAAGTTGAGAAGGAATCATACACTTCAAGTAATGAGTCGCAAAAAAAGATAAAAAAGAATATTAATCGTCGCAAATGTGGAGAAAACTGGATGCCAAGACATAAATGTGAAGACGTATCATTACGCTATTATAAAATAGTAAATGGGAAGCAAGTTGAAGTGCAAGAACGTGATGAGGAAATCGTTGTCACACATAGTGAAGATTCACAATCATTAGCTGCAATTTCATGTGACTGGAAAAACCATGATGAAAATAGCAATTCTTCAAAAGATCAAGAAAAACAAGCAACTGAAAAATATGTTCCACCACGTCTTCGAAAGAAGAGAAAGCAATCTCCAAGAAGGAGCATTAAGCCTATTACTCTACCAACAAACATGACAAGGATATTACGCCCTAAAACCATGAAGCTTAGAGGGCTCATACAAGGCAGAAATGTCAATATACTTGTAGATTCTGGCAGTACTCACAATTGTATAAACATTTATCTTGCTAAACAACTTGATCTTTGTATATGCCCAATCAAGGACCTGACCATGTTTATCGCTACTTGGTAAAAGTTCAAAGAAATAGGAGAATGCCATAAGGTTTCAATCCAGATACAAGAACTAGAGCTACAAACAGATCTATTTGCCCTACCACTCAAAGAAATGGATGTAGTTCTAGGTGCAAAATGGTTAGTACAACTAGGAAGCTATAGTACCAACCTTGAAGAACAATTCATGGAGTTCAATTGACACGGACGACATTATAAATTCTATGGTGTTAACATTCCCAGCTTCAAGGAAGGTACAAATACTCATGAGGACTTCACCAATCAACATAAAGATGCCACTCCATAGCATCATGTTCAACTAGAGGAACCCTTTTGGTTATGCTTTGAGGACAAAGCATCTCTAAAGGGGGTGGGAATGTTATGAATAAATAATTCATAAAAAATATAATAATAATTAATAATTAATAATTAATTAATTAATTAGTTAATTAAATTAATAAATATTATGTAAACAAAAGGTCAAAAGGCATGACCAATCAAACCCTCCCGACCAATCAATGCCTATTTAGGCACACTGTCCGAGGGGATGTAATTCACCATTCAGTTTTCAATATTACAAAAAATTACTTATTACACTTACTACAAAATCTACACACAATTACTTGCATATTGACGTTCTATCTTCTAACATATTCAACCATAGGAGCTCTTAGAGCCCTTGCTATTGTAATCAATCATTAGGCATTACGTTATTCATCTCAATCAATTTAAACTATTATCAGTTTATGTAATATTCTTTGCCTAAAATAAATAAGCTTTGAATTGTCTAAATTCATATATTATTAGTGGTTGGAAGTTTTTTATGATTTTATACACAATTTCCAACATCTTTTGCTCTAAGCTCCCACGACCCACCGTTGAATTGTTCAATCTCCTCCATGGGATATTTCAATCATTATTAAATTGGTTCATTGCTATGTTGTGCTCTTGATGTAGTGGTAGGTTAAATTTAACAAAAACTAATAGTGTTCAATTTTGCAGGATATTGAGGTTTGATTTTAGTGAGATAGCTGGTGCCTTCAAGAAATTCAGAGAAAAATGGGTCAAGATAAGGAGTAAGTCATAACTTTGTGTCCATGCTTTGTTATTATTTTTTCTAATTGGGTGGTACAATGACATTCTGCAATACCAATTAGTACTTTTAAAAACTGTATGTATAATTGGGTTCAAATTTTATGGTAACAAAATGATTATGGGCATCGTTGTTGCTTGTTATTGGTCTTTTCTTCTAAATATAATCATATTTATTCTATATCCTTTATCGTAATGAGAAATGTTTTAGAAATGTGCACAGTGAACTGAAAATGTCGCGGATTGGTCTTTTTGTTGATTGGGGTTAACATCCAAATGGATCTACTAATTTGCTGAAGATTAATAATAAAGCCCTCAGATCTGAAAACTGGTTTTCCCCACATTGGGGTTTGTCCATAGATGTTTTGTCCAAAAATACTGGTGTATATTGTGTGATTCATTTTTCATATATTTTACTCCTTTTTCAGTTTGTGATTGTTGTTGTTTATGTTTTTATTTGTTGTGTCTGGAAAATAAATTAATTTGCTGTAATTAAATGACAAGAAAAAAATTAACTTGTTAATATCACCTTTTGGGTAAGTAGAGTTTCACACTACAGACAATAGAAGGGTGAGATCTCGGGTCTCTTCTTAGCCTTCCCCTATGGGAGATCGACATATACCATTGAGACCAATTCGACGATGTCGAACCATACATCAGTTCGGAGGTTATCAGAGCACCAGAGGGACCAACTCCAAATAGTTTGAGTGCAAAGCGTTCTTGACACGTTTGAATACCCCCCAATTTCATCAGAGCGGCCAGAGACCTATTCAGAGTTTCTTCCTTTCAACCTTGGATGCTAGGAGTATGCTTGCTCATACATCCCCCCAGGATCATATGGTCAAATCCCTACTGGCCTCAAGGGACTTTGACAGTGAACCTGTACCTAGTTCCCTTCCCTCACCATCGGTCATTAGACCCAGGAGCCCTTGACATCTCTAGCTCCATTGCTAGACCTTACCATCTCACTCACTCATTCCCTTTTAGCAGGCCATTACTATTTTGCATTGTGCCGCAAACTATTGAGTATTTTGTATTATACCACGTTCCCTTATATACCTGTTGCGGCAGCATTACCATTGGTTTCTTTCTGCCTATGTCATTTTTAGGATTTTTCTAGGAGATGCGCTTGCACTCCCACATTGTAGTCATATCGACTGTACTCTTTTTCAGTCCCATTGACCTACTTTTGTGGTCATTAGTTGGACATTAGTAAATTTACTTATTCACCTTTGTACTTTACATAGTCTCATTTGCCAATTAGCACTACTAGTGGAATGAAGCCCCCATGGAGGAAGTGCTAACATAGCAATTGCTCATTTGCTGCAAGGCCATGAATTAATTGTTTTGATGGCACATGCATAGTAAGGTAATTAAATTAAAAGTAGTTTTGTTTACATTCTACAAGAATAATTTAAAAAAACAATAATAATGGAGTGCAATTGACAGGATATATTTCAGAGAAAAAGCATGATGAGATTCATCTATCATTCATCAAATCTTCTAGAATTGAATATTGTCTACACCAGTGAGCAGATCTTTTTGTGGCACCTTAAAATTTTGGGTCATACAACATACTTTCAACTCCAAATGTGAATGTTATGTCTTGCCAAAGCTATGCGCTGAAAACCCTGGTGATGCTAGGGTTTCTGCAAAAATGGTATTTCTTAGTATAGAGGATTATGTGCATTATGAATCAGAAATCTCACGAGGCAATGTAGAAAATGTGTCCAAATATTGGGTATCAATACGAGTAGAGTCTGCAATAAATGTTCTCGTTATAGGTGGGCATGGTGGTTCCAATTTAGGGGTTGCTAGTGTTTGTTCGTAATGTTTGGGAAAACAGGTATTGCATATAGGAAAAACACCTTCATTAACCACTCACACAACCAGATCGAAAATCATAACTCCAATATTTTGTGACTAAAACCCTCTAATAGGGAAACAGTCCACGGCACCAGCCAATGTAGCCACTTGTGGCAATTTTACTAATGCAAAAGATAAAAATTTACATAAGGGAGCTTTCATGATCAATCATCAGCCATGACCCTCCATGCTCTTTAAATAGAGATCGTCGATCAATGGGGTGTTAAGCCACGGATCATTAGAAAATATGAGCTGTCGGATCATGCTGTGTATCGTGATTGTTCAGATTACAATGCAACTGATGCATACTAAAGAAACACACTATGAAACACACTTTTACCCAATAGACATGTGAGACCAAATTGAGCTTAACTAACAGGTATGTGTCTAAATATCCTAACACCTAATGCATTTTGGCCAGGCTCTTCAGGTTCTGTGCCATCATTCTGGGTTGAACTCGGCCTTATCAGCCTTTATTGTGACTAGTATAGAAGGGTTAAGTTGGCTTGTTTCAGTGATTCTGGATTGTAATAAAAATATATGGCAAAATGATGACAAAAACTGTGCAAAAATTGAAATAATTTTGTAAGGAAAATATGGGAGTTTTTTTTTTAATGACTGGTCTGTGTGTTTGACATGAGTTGCAGGTCTGGCTTCAAAAGCCTAGAAGCTCCTGTTAAAACTGCAGTAGATAAATTTCAGCTGCTTCCAGCATTTCTTAAGGTTTGTGTTTTTGTTTCTGCCTAGCTTCATGCTTTTTCTTTTTATGGGAGGGGATGCTTTGGCATGATATTTCAATTTTCAGGTAAGAGGACTTGTAAAACAGCACATCGATTCTTTCAACTATTTTGTCAACCATGAGATTAAGAAGATTATTCATGCAAAAGCGAATGAAAAAGTCTCAAGCGATGCTAATCCTAATTTCTATCTCAAGTAAGTGCAATTGTTGAATGAATTGAGGATATCTTTTGTTTCATAATTATGTTTGTATTTATTGAAGTTAGAGGTTTATCATGCCTCAGTTCCAGGTATATTAATGAAATTTGCAGAATTTTCCAGGTATACGGATATACATGTGGGTATGCCTTGCGTGGAGCAAGACTACATTCTGGAGCCAATCACACCACACCAATGTCGGTTAAGGGATATGACGTACGTTTGTAAAGACCTCATTTTTAAGCTGCAAATGTTCTTAGCTGCAAGATTCTTAGGTTGTGAGATTGTTGAGAAAGAAACTGCATTCATATAGTGCTGTTTCATTGAACATGCCCTTTATTTCATTGTGCACAACCTTTCTATGGAAATAGGTGTTTTAAGATTGCCTGTTTGATCTAATTCAACATAAGGAAGATTTGGAGGTACTTTGCAGGAATAAAAATTAAATAATATCATACCCTAAAGGCAAAAAAATGAACTGATCTAAAAGATTCAAAATAGGAGTTTAGTAAAGAATGAGATAGAATAGTATGTAGAGGTATTACAAAATGTCCAAATAGCACTCTGATCTGTTGATATTCCGATATAGCAAATAACTTCAATTACTATATCCCTATGATGGAGTATGCTGAAACCACCAGATGTAAATTTACTATCTAAAAACTAGAATTTCTGAGACAATTGTTAAATTTAATAGTTTTAGAATCATTAATATAATGGGATGTAGACTGAGGCAATGCAACCAAAACCTTTTCTGATATCTATGTGCACACATTCCTAGCTTGCTGAAGATTAACATGTCAAAGCAAACCACCACAGGAAATGTATTCACCTCGAAAATTAATTGTATAAAGACCATTCCAGTGAGACTAGGGTAAGGACAAGGTAGTATGGGATTATTGAGCATTTGTGTTGCTGTGTTCCTTCTTGAGGGATTTGTACATGAAGGATCATCTATGTGTTGGCAAACCTGGCAACTTTGCATATAACAGGACAGAGAATTGATACGTCACACCCTAGCTAGGCGTATCAATTCTCTGTCCTGTTACATCATTTTCACTTGGAGTAGCTCGGTTCTGTCCTGGTTAAGCAAGGAAGAAGCTTTCTGTGACTATCGTATTGGTCTACAACTTGTTTCAAGCCCAGTGAAGGTTTATCCCTGAGGAAAGCCTACCAAAATTCCCTGTGAAGCTGACGTCAAAGGTTCCGAGGTCTAAGAGGGACAGTGAGGCGTTTGAGTATTCTGCAGACCGCAGGGCTGAACATGTATTCTGTAACAGCGAACCTGAAGCTGCTTAAAGATAACAGGGTAGCACTGAACGCTTCCTGAGCCAATGACCATCCATCAGAGGTCATTCAAAGTCAAGCAGAATTGATTTAAGGGCTTCTGGTAAATGGATCACAGCTGCGGGAGACTGAGAGGCTGTGGACTACACTTCCAAGGATTATGTGTTGATCTGGTCAGTATAATATGTCTGCTGAATGCTGCTTTGATCTAGACAGTAAACGAATTGGAGAGCAGAATTGCATAGGACAGTAAGATGGCCTGCCAGGGCATCATTACTGTAGTAAGACTCTTAATAGACAGAGATCAAGCTAACAGTGGGACAATTAACTTGTAAGTTGGTTGAAGTGTGGTTATGGGAACAGGACTCTTGGATTTTATTTATTGTTGTGGATATAAAAGAGGATACTTCTAACTTCTTATATCAGATAGATAGTTACTGTTATGAATACTGGACAGTCAGTATTACTAGTATAACAACTCTTGTATCAGTTGTTAGAATGAAACTGGTGTTAACTATTGATGTCCTGAAAACCTATTGTTGTTTGCATCAGTGTGTATTTTATGTCTCTGCCTGAGGTTGAAAGAATATTGAGAAAATTAGTAGTGTTTTCTTTTGATTGTGCAACCCTAAGGGCAAAATTCCCTTGGGATATTACACAAAGTACTTTGCACAACTTCATCTTCAAATGTTTTTCTACCTGAGGGTTTGTAAACAAGTTCCCATGCTTAGATATGAGAGGGTTATCTAGAGGCCCTTATGTGTTTCCAAATTTAAGAGGAGGAACAATTCCTAGGCCGACCCAGGTATCATAAGTACAAGTGGGTAGTAGTAGGGTGGGGGTTTACTTCATCGAAGATGCCACCAATTGTGTACTAGCTATGAAATGCCATCTTTCTTGAGCATTATAATATGAGGAGGGAGCAATCCTAGAACCTGAGTTACCTTTTAAGTTTTTCCTCTACCTATTTTTAGTATTTACCACTCCTCTTGTTCATCTTTTTCTTGAATAGCTTGGGTTACAAGCTTGCATTCATGTATCTTCTACCTCTAAAAGATGAAACAATTTATTGCTTATGGGGGTTGGGATAATAATTTTTCTTTCATTTAGATTGCTCATACATTAGTCAGGAATTGGGTGAAGGCTAATGAGGGGGGTAAAGCTTTGGCTAGGTATTTGTCCATGCATTTTATTTTATCCCAACCATTTTTTTTTGCATTTTATACCCATGGCTCATGCTTTTTTCTTTATGCTGCATCAATCTCTTAGGGCAAAGTTTCAGGGCTCCTACCCAAGTTTGAGGAAAACAAGGAGCCAATACCAGTGAATGATAGCAATCAACCTAGAGATGCGATATGAAACAAGGTGAAGATGGAAGGTGATAAGGATGGGCTACCATGGGCATGCAATATCAATTAGTGCCTCTTATTTGTGCCCCTCCTGAATCATGGAAAGAAAGGCCTCAAAGAAGGTCACACTAGACTAGGGCCTAGAGATAACCAACAAGGTGAAGCACGGGAACAAGAATACAACCAAAAGAAATTTGTCATCCAACTCAACTTCCGATCCATACTAAAATGTTTTTAGACAAAAAAAAGAAAGAACTTGATTACAAAAATGGTTAATGTACCTAATGATGGATGACCCACCTTCATCTATGAGTAGTCTAGGTGTAATAAAGCACTGGCCGGAGTGTAGATGGAGGGTCTTTGTGGCTGTCTATTTGTAGATCACATAGGGCTGCCAGCTAGAAAAATGAACAGAATAGGAGAAGTTTTTTCTCCTCAGGGTCACCCACTTTGGTGGTTAACAGTGCATTACCACCACAAACACTTGTTATTGGAGTCTATAGAGTTTTGTGTTGGAGAGAGGTTTTCGTGGTGAAGTGCCCTTATAATGATCATTGAATTGCCAATTACCATGATTTTGCAAGCTCCTTTTGTTGTGAGGATGAGTAATCCTTGGACCACAGCTAGAGCCTCTAACTTGTTTATGGAAGTGCCTATACCCCATGCATATTCAAGTTCTATGTTTCCTTGTGGGTCATAGATGACCCCACCCTCACCAGACACCCTTATTGATCAGGCTGTACTTGAGTGGGACATGAAATGTGAATATTATGAATCTCATCATAATATGTTAATCTGTCAGGCATTTGTTTGCTTATGGAATAACATATTCAAATGTTTTCAGCGTTAAAACATTTATCACCATGTTCATATTTTCATAAGTAAGACCGAGATTGGCTATTGATACAAAAGACAGTTCTTTATATTGATATTATCTACAAACTATATATTCTTTCACTTTAAATAAAAATTTCACCTCATTTAAAAATTATTGGAAAAATAGATTAAAGAATTAAAGACTCTAGTATAAATAAATATTCTGTTTATAAAGATCAAATCAGCAACTGAAACTGCAATGTATATTTGTCAAAATTATATTTAAATGGTTTGACATGAGGTACACTTTTTCTTACAGGTATTCTGCACCAATCAGTGTTGATGTAGAATACACTAGAGGAAATGAGATTGTTCAACGGAAGGGGAAGGTAGGGCTTGTGGTTTTGCACGTTTGAGGAGTGTTTCACAACTCTAGAAGCTTATCATAGTTCATATGCTAATGTTTTCAAGATGTAGGGAGCTCTTACAATTGGAAGAATGCCTATAATGCTACGGAGTTGCCGTTGTGTGCTCACAGGCAAAAACGAGGCTGAACTTGCACAGCTTGGTCTGTTACATTTTAATTATAAAATTAGCCTTTTGATCTTGGTTATTTCTAAGTGCCCGACTATTTTTTTAGGAGCACAGTTGTTTTTATGATTTATATTTCAATGTTAACATTTCTATGCTGAATTTGCAGGTGAATGCCCCCTTGATCCAGGAGGCTATTTTGTTGTTAAGGGGACCGAGAAGGTATACAAATTATTTCACTCATGGATAGGCTCAATGAATTTAAGATGTTTCTTTTTAAATGCATGTTAAGATACATTGCTACACAAAATACATGTTAAGGCATACAAATCAATGAACCAGGCTGCTATTATACAGACTACACATGCCAACATAGGCAAGGAGTACCAGCATAACTGTCTTAGCTCCAATCTCGAGAGTCTTTATATCCTCAATGAAAAATGCTGATTATGACAAAAACCTGGACTGCCCAATCTACTTTGAAAATTTTAGTCTCAGCCACTTGAAAATGGGAGTCATGATCATTGAAATTTGTTAATTTTAGGCAACAATGGTATGTTCTATGCTAAAGAGCAATTTTACTTCAATTTCTTTATGAGCCCAATATCAATTTCAGTTTAGCAATCACATAAACATGTAAATAAAATGCTGATAGAACATAAACATGAACAGTAGAAGACAAGCCAAGACAAGATAACACAAGCTGTGGCACCATTCAGGGACAAACCCCAATGTGGGGAAACCCTTGATCAAATCTTCCTTTAGTCTTCAATAGTTCAGCAGAGAGAGATAGTACAATTTACAAATTCTACAGCAGCAAAAGAGCCCTAACCAGAAAAGTCAATGCTGGTCAACAGGGCAAATTTCTTCCTCAATTCAGCTTGGTCAAACCCAGTCAACTTTGGCCTCCAACAGCAAGTCTAATCAGCCCAAAACAGTCTGAAAATGTCCAGTCAAAACTGGTCAACAAAAGTCAACACTGCAATCAGCCCTAGTACAGTCAATGTTGGTCAAACAAGAGGTCAGATTACCTTGGCTCTTGTGCCTAGATCTGCGGCCTGCAAGGACAGAATTCCTCCACGCAAAATCGCACTAAAACAGGTCAATGCTTGGTCAACGCAGCCCAAAAACAGCCTCTGGAATTTTCGGTCAAACCTGGTCAACGCTGAAACAGAAAAAGCCCTTCCATGAAAAGAGAGTTGATTATTCGTTTTCATTATAGAATATGTTTTCTGTATTTCTTTGCTGATATGCACATTTGTTCCTAACATGAAATAAAGTTTATTATTCTGTCATTATGGAATATGTGTTGTCTTTCTTTGCTGATATACATTTCCACAGACTGAAGATAAGGATGGTTATTCTTTCAGGTCATTTTAATTCAGGAGCAACTCTCAAAAAACAGAATAATAATTGATACTGACAGTAGTGGAAGGTATGAATTGTAAAGTTGCTGGTGCTAGAACATGAAAAAAAAATATTATGGCAAATAGCTTCTTTATTTTCATAACATAGCAGTCCTCTTCTTTCTTGTTTTGCACTAGCATTTCTATTCAAGAATAAAATTCTTCCTTTGACTATTAATATAAACAAATAATATACCTATTGGGCATTTTATACAAAAAGCAGGCTGCTAAGCAGCTACCACAAGCTAGTCCAAAACTGGGTGGGTTCAACTATCAAAATTGCCCAAGGGTATTAAGAAAGAGAAAACTGCAAGCAGCTTTGGAGTTAAACATTTTCACTCTGTTCATGGTTTTAGGCTTGAAATTGGATGGTTTGGTTTTAATATTTGAGGTTGTCCAGTCTTCCTTTTCAGACCTGTTAGCACTATTTTTTTTACTTTAGATATGATAATAACTTTAATATCAGCAGTCGTCTCTGGAAAATCCTCCTCTCCGTTTGGGCTGGTCTTGCCAACCTCAGGGGGTGTACCTTATGTCTGTACCTGCTGTTCTAATCTGTAAATCTGCAATAAAAAATGGAAAAACAAGATGAATGCTGTTTGACTGGTAAGTTAGTGGCCAAACAAGTATGTAAAACTTCATAAATTAAATGTGTGGAATAGTCCTTTGCAAGTCAGCCTTTTATGTGGAAAAATAATGTGAGAAGAAAGCATATCTAAGTGGCTACTACTGCAAATAAATAGCTGAAAACTCTTAATTATTTGCACAAGATAACATTGAATCAAACAAGCTAGAGTGAGTGGTCAAAACTGAATTTTTTTCCATCAGAGCCATTGGTTGCACCCATGACTGTCACAAAACTTGAATACAATGATATCTAGAGACAAAGTAGTAAGAGCTAGAATAGAGAGAGAAGAAAGCATGGCTGCTTTCTCTTGTTAGAGATAATTCCAAGTTGGACGGTTGGCCTTCCACCCGTTTAAATAGTTTTTCCCTTTGCAATTTGTGGCAAGGAGGGGAGGTTGGATTCTTCCATAATTGGGCATTCTTTCGCATTATTGCATCAGTTGAGCTTTGAGTGGAGATGAAACTGAGTTATGTGGCCCTTTCTTCAGTTGAATTGAAGTATCTTAGGTTAACATGAGATAAAAATAACCCTGGGATGAATTTAACAAATTCAACTTGGCAGAACTTTCTCATGATAATATATATTTTTTTTAACTAAAACGATTATGATTTTTATTGAATTGAAATCCTTGCGTCTAAGCCCAAGCTGCCCCAGTTACATTACAGCACATATTTCAGATTCCGGGCTGTTGCTGTTCTCAATCAGCGTGATGTTCAGGGCATTTGAATTGTGCTTTCAGTGTTTACAATTAGCATTCCTTTCATCAGGGAGCTGCCTTTGTTTGCAAGCTGGTCGGCTTCAGCATTTGACTTTCTGAGTATGTGGTAAAATTTACATGTATCAAAATCTAGAAGTACTCTCTTCAGCCTGTCCAGGATTTTATTGAGGCTGGCATTTCTAAATAAGCTTCCCGTCTTCAAGCTCTTGATTATTAGCTCTGAGTCTCCAAAAACTTGAAGTTCTTTAACTCCTTTGTCTCTTGCAATGTGACAGGCTTTTAGCAACCCAAGTATCTCTGCTTGATTGTTAGATTTCTGGCCGAGTCCCCAGCTAAAGCAGTGTTTTGCTATACCATCAATTGAGTATATGACCCCCCCTGCACCTGCATCACCGGGGTTCCCTTTGGATGCTCCATCAAAGAAAATTGTAGTTAACTTTTGAGACTGCCACCACTGTTGGAATTTGTCATTTTCTTCTCTTATGCACCACTCTTGATTTGCCTTTTGAGGGGGGAGGAGCTGCCTATGCGGCCTGGGCTCCAGCGTGCCTATCCATCTTTTTTCTTCAGGCGAGAGCAATGGATCTTCTTTAACGTACTGTTGTTGAACTGCTTCTAGAAGGAATGATTTAGCTTTTGCTGCAACTTGCAATGGAGTGTGCTTCGTCTCTCTGAAGATCTGTTGATTTCTTGCAAGCCATAGCTGCCAACACACATACTTTGGGATTGCTGTCTATATTTTTTTCCAGATTGATTTAAGAGGGATGCTTTGAGGATAGATACTGTTCCAAATGGCAAATAGATCTGCAACAGAGGATGGTGAAGGCATAGAAATCTGAAAATTATATAAAATGATACTCCATACCTCTTTTGCAAAATGGCACTCCAGAAAAAGATGCTGGGCAGTTTCTGCATGGCTGTTACATAGAATACATCTGTGAGGTCCAGCTATGTTCCTTTTTTCGAGGTTGTCTCCGGTCAAGACTTTATTATGGGCCAGAGTCCAAAAAAAGAAATTCACCTTTGGAAGGGCTAGAGGGTCCCAGACATTCTTCCAAAAGGCTGGGTTTTGACTGCTATTTTTTGATTCTTGCAAAGCTCTATATCCTGCTGCTGTCATGTACTCTCCTGTCTGGCCCCAACCCCATTTGTCAGACATATATCTGTTGGTGGGCGCTGCTTCCTCCAGCAAGTCTTCTAGCATAGTTTGTTGATGGAATAACCTCTCTGGGACTCCATGGAAATCCCACCCTATCCAGTCTCCACGATGATCCCATTTTGACAATTCAAATATGGTATTAACTCCTGCCTGCTTCAGCCAATCCCTGAGATCAGCTATGTCCTCGTTGTCCTTCAGAGGTTCATTCCCCATAATTCTGTCATTCCACATATGGGTGCGCTTGCCATTGCCCGGAATCCTGTAAACCTGTTTATTGAAAAACTTGCTACTCTTACAACATAATTTCCACACCTGCATGCTGTTAGCTGTATTTATATTCTGGAGATTACTCAGGTCTTTGTTTGGTCTGTATTTAGAGTTAAGCAATACGCTGACCGGATGGGAAGGTTCATGGATCAGTTTCCATAAAATTTTTCCTCCCATTGCTAAATTAACAAGGGCTGGATCTCTTATTTGCAAGCCTCCATCTGCTCTTGTTTTTTTAACAACTTCCCATTTCACCAGGTGCATTTTTTTTCATTTCCCTTTCCTCCCTGCCACAGGAAGTCTCTGAGCATTTTGGAAATTTGCTCCGAGACATTTCTTGGAGCTAAGAGGAAAGCTGCCTGATAGATTGGTAGCGCTGACAGCACTGCTTTTATAAGGATTACTTTGCCTCCTTTCGTCAGCCAGTGGCCTCCCCACGCTGCAATTTTGGCTTTAAATTTCGAAATTATTTCTGTCCAGAGCGTTCTTTTATTTGCACCTGATATTATGGGAAGGCCCAGATACTTAAATCTGTCCCAATTTAATTGTCCTTTGAATCCAAGAAGAGAGGTAATGTCAGAGAGCTCCCTCTGTTCCACATTCCAGCTATACACTTCAGTTTTGTTCTCATTAATTAAGGCCCCAGAAACTCTGCAATAATTATTCAGGACTGTTTTCATGGCTCTGGCTATTCTTAGGGATGCTCCGCCTAACAGGAGTGTATCGTCGGCGAACAACGCATGGTTCTGGGCTTCAGCTCCTTGGCTGGGCTTGAGACCTGGGATACTGCCTTTTAATTTTTCCGCTGTCAATCTGCGACTGAGCGCTTCCGCCATCAAGATGTACAGGGATGGGGAGAGGGGGCACCCCTGTCTTATGCCCTTCTGACTTTGGAAGAAATTCGTGGGGCGACCGTTGACTAATGGGGCAATCCAGGGTTTGTCTATGCATGCTTTAATAAGGTTGACAAACTGCTGCGAAAATCCGAATGAGAGCAGGACTTTGCAGAGGAATGAGCGGTCCACTCTGTCAAAGGTGCTTGCCATATCGAGCTTGACCAACATACCTTTTTCACCTCGCAGCTTGCTGGAATGTATGATCTCCTGTACCTGAATTACGTTATCTATAATATGCCTGCCTTCAACAAAAGCGCCTTGCGGGGAAGAGATCAGATTTTTCAAGAGCGGCTTGATCCTGCCTGCAATCAATTTTGCCATGATTTTATAAGAGGCGTTGCACAGTGATATCGGCCTGTACCTTGCAAAGGTCTCCGGGTTGATTTCTTTGGGGATCAGGGCGAGATATGTAGAGTTTGTTCCTCCGCCCACCTTGGCTTTCCTCATGAACCAACGAATCATCTTGCAGAGATCGGCCTTTATAATGTGCCAGCACGATTTGTAGAAATGGATTGTAAATCCATCAGGCCCGGGCGCCTTGTCTGCGTCCATGGACCAGATGACGTTTACGATTTCCTCCTCTGTGGTTGGCCTGCAGAGGGCTGCGTTCTCTTCAGCGCTGATAAGTGAGGGAATGTTAACCGTAAAGTCATCGACTTCTTCATTATCGCTGCGATTTTCAATCCTGTAAAGGTTCCTGAAGTAGGTTTCTGCTGCTTCTTTGATCTCATTATAATCTTTGCAGATGATGCCCTCTGGCGATTTGATCTCTGATATATGGTTCCTGATCAGCCTCGCTCTACATTGACGATGGAAGAAGGATGTATTGCGATCTCACCCAACCAACCTTGGGAATCCATCTCCATGGACTATCTGTCAGGCCTCCCTTCTACCAAGCATGGTAATGACTGTGTATTTGTGGTCATGGACAAATTTTTAAGTTGTCGGCTTGCAAGAAGAGCATCATAGCAGAGGACACTGCCAAACTCTTCTTTGAATGAGTATGGGTACATTTTGGAATCCCGCATACCATTATATTAGATCGGGATATTAGGTTCTTGAGCACATTATGGGCGAGCCTCTAGACATTCTTAAACACTAAGCTCACCAAGTCGATTGCATTCTGTTGATAAATCTATAGGGCAATAGTTAGGATGATTTCTCTTTTCTTGATAACTGCTTGTGATGTCTTTTTCCTTTTTCTTACTTACTAGCTCTTCACTTATTACTATGTTTGTGTATCATCAAACAACTACCAGAACAAAAAGAAAAATAGTATACAAGGACACAAGATATAGGCTGTAAGCCAGGGCCAAAACCTCTCCACTTGAGTGGAAAACCCGCAAATCTCTTCTCTTCTTATAGATTCTTCAATTGACAAATTTCGAGACCTTTAGACCAAGACCAATACCCTCCAAGACCAAGTCTAACCCTTTTGGTCCCTGGATGATGTGCTTCCTTTATCCAAGTCAAACCAAATCAAATCTCTTCCAGCAGCACAACATCGACCCCCAGCTTCAAAATTTAGGCCTCTACTGCAGGTTTGAAATTTTTGGCCCTCCCAGTAGTGGCTGTTGCCACACGTGTGAGTTTATTTTGCCCTCCCGAGGCTTCTTCAAACCTTCGCTTGGATTTCTCCTTCTTTTGGTGCTTGAGGGTGACCTAATGTAACCTTCGCTGCCCCTTCTTTCTCTTCTCTTTTCAAGATCGAACTAGTAGCAGAAAACCCTAGTCCAACAACAAAAATTGTAGCCTTCCTTCGCACGCGTAAGAGAGAAATAGCCCAAAAACAAATCTTCTTCGTCCTCTTCCTTCTTCGCTGCCTTCTTGATCTTCTTCTTCACTTGGATGAGTGAGTGAATGAATATCTTCCAAGGAGGCCGAGTTCCCTCCTTTATATATGCTTCTAAAGGTGGACGTGGCTCCTTAAAATAGGTTGACTTCTCAGGTGCTAGGCGGACTTGGTCTTGAAGGGTATTTTGACACTTTTAATGGCAAAATTAATTTTCTTTACAAGTTACAATGTGCCTGATGGGGTCTTTAACTTATGACAATGACTCTTTTGACTACTTGACCTAGGACAAATCCTAGAAGCACTCAATAGGTGCTTGACCTCTAAAATAAAATACCTTGAGCATGAAACCCATGCTAAAAATAATAATAATAATAATTTTTCTTTTATTTCACAATATACAAGAATCAATATAAATTTCATATTTATGAAGACCGAACCTAGTTATACATTTTTCAACAATCCCTCTCAACTAGGGAGGTATTCATAAATGGCACATGGACATCCTCAATCTAAAGAGATCTCATAAGAAGAGTTGGATTGGTAAACCATCTGTTTAGCATCATAACAACTAGCATTGTCATATATCAAAGCCGTTACTAGCAACTCTATCTTTCCACAAGATCAGAGCACAATGCTGGTGAGACCAATGATTTATAGACACCGTCATCATTGTCTCTCAAGGTACATACTCCACACGTGTGTTCACAGGGTATGACCTTCGTTGGACTATTCTTATCTTGGATAGCTAGTTTTTAGAGAATATTGGTCCATAACTGCTCTTATCTTGGATGCCCTACCTCATCCTAAAAGAGTATTGGATGCCAGATTCTTACCCAATCCTCCATTTTGTCTTCTGAAGTGAAGACAAGAATGATGTATCTCTCCCTCTCAACTAGGGAGGATACATCAACCAAACCAAGCTTGTCTCTCAAATACACAAGCTTCTTATTAGGAAGAGATTTTGTCAATATGTCAGCTACCTACTCATTGGTGGAGATATATTGTAGCTACAACACACCATCTTGTACTAGCTTCCGAATGTAGTGATACTTGTTGTTTATATGCTTTGTCTTTCTAGGAAACACCGGGTCTTCAGACAATCTTATGTAATTGTTGTTATCAGAATGTATCACCGTAGGGTCCCTTGGTCCTTCGACTAAGTCGGACAACATCTTCCTCAACCAGACAAATTCTCTGCTCACTTCACAGATTGCAATATATTCAACCTCAACACTACTCAAAGCAACTGTATCTTTCTTTTTTCTCATCCACGACATCATGGAGGATCCCAAACTAAAACATCCTCCTATAGTGCTCCTTCCATCCTGCTCATTGCCTCCCCAGTCAGAATCTGTATATCCAATCATGTGGACTTCATTCCTCCTATCATATTTTATGCAGTAGTGGATTGTTCCTTGCAGATATGTGCTTGACTGCTATGCAATGATCATGCTTTGGCTCCACTTGGAATTGACTGAGAACATTCACTGCAAAACATATGTTTGGTCGAGTATTCACCAAGTACATTAGTGAGCCAATCAATTGTCTATACCTGGTAGGATCCACTGGGCTAGATTCAAAACTCCTTAGTCTCTTCAAGTTTGTGATCATTGGGGTTGTCATTGGTTTGCAATCCATCATGTCAAACCTCTTCAACATCTTGATCACATACTTCCCTTGACCTAGGTAGATCTCATCAGGTCCCTGCCAGATTTCTAGTCCCAAATAATAGTGCATCAACCCAAGATCCTTCATATCGAATTCTGCTGCTAGTTGCTTCTTGCATTCTTCAATTCGACCTTCCACACTTGTCAAGAGAAGATCATCCACATACAAAAGAATGATTACAGGCTCACCCTTTACAACCTTGAAGTAAAGGTTCAGATCAACATAAATTGTGTGAATCCCAATCTTTGAAGGTATGCATCCATCCTTGCATACCATGCCCTTGGTGCCTGCTTAAGGCCATATAATGCCTTCTTCAATCTGCAAACATATGCCTCTCTATCTTTGACTTCAAATCCCAAGGGTTGCTCTATATAGACTTCCTCATTAATTGTGCCATTTAGTAATACAATTTTAGCATCCATTTGATGTATATACCATCCCATCGACGCTACCAAAGAGATCAATGATCGAATAGTTGTATACCTTGATGTTGGAGCAAATATCTCTTCATAATCGATGCCTTCTTGTTGAGAGAAGCTCCTAGCCACAAATCTTGCCTTATACTTGTCAATACTTCCATCTGCCGCATGTTTAATCTTGTACAACCACTTGGAAGTTACCACAGACTTGTCTTCAGGCCTAGGTACGATCTCCCATACCCCATTCTTCATTATCGATTGGTATTCTTTGTTCATAGCATCTTTCCATTCTTGATGATTGACAACTTCTTCAAAAGTGGATGGTTCTGCTTCTATTAACTTTGACATATATGTTGCATACCCTAAATACCTTTTTGGTTTCTTGCTTTCCCTGAATGTGCCCTTAGCAGCTCCATGTCCCTCTGCATCCAATAGAGTAGATTTTAACCAGTTAGGTCTCTTTCTAGTCTCGGGGATTACCATAGGTTGTATAGGTTCACTAGGACCTTCATCTTCATGGTTTGATTCTTCTTCCTCCCTAGTGACTTCTTCTTCAAATATCAGAAGTTCTTCATCATCAGAGTCCATATGGAGATCCTTTGATTTCTTGAATGCAATACTTTCATCAAATATTACATCTCGACTGACTTCTATTCGGTGTCCTTTTATGTAGATCCTATAGGCCTTAGAAGAATTACTGTAGCCAACAAAAGTTCCCTTCATGCCTAATGGATCCAACTTCTTTCTCTTATCCTTTGGTATATGAATATAAATAGGACAACCAAAAATTCGGAGATGATCTACGCTTGGTTTCTTCCCAGTGAATACTTCTTTAGGAGTCAAGTTATCTAGTGACCTGTGGGGACTTCGATTTTGTATGTTTACAGCTGTTTTATTGCTTCACTCCACAAGAATTTTGGCAAATCTTGATCATGTAGCATTGCTTTCACGCTTTCTTCAATGGATCGATTCTTTCGTTCTACAACTCCATTTTTCTCGGGATTATATGAGACTATCAACTCCCTCTTAATCCCAGACTCCTTACTAAAGGCTATAAGTTCTTTCGAAGTATATTCTTTTCCATTATTAGATCTTAATATATGGACTCTCCTTTCTGTAAGGTTCTCTACTTTAGTTTTGAATTCTTGAAATTTGGTAAAAACTTCATCCTTGGATTTCATTATGTAAACCCAAGTTTATCTATGAATGTGACATAGTATAGGTGACCTCTTAGTGATTTTGGAGTCATAGGACCACAAACATCAGAATGGATAAGATCCAATTTTTTTTTTTGACCTTGAAGCACCGCTTCCAAATGGTCTCTTGGTGTTCTTACCCAATGCACATCCTTTGCAAACTCCTTCATGATCTTCTTTCAATTCAGGGATGCCATTTACTATGGTATTTAGGGTTGGAAGGATTTTGTAGTGGAGATGACCAAATCTTCTATGCCAAAGTTCACACAAGCTAACTTCAATGTGAACCAAAGCTTGAGCGAGGGGAGTTATCAATCTATAGAGTCTTCCTTCACGAATCTCAATCATTGTAGCGTCTTCTATGCGTGAGTTTCTACCTCGTATTACAACCTTTCCATTAATGAATGCAACTCGATCACCTTTGTCTTCTAAGCATGAAATGGAAAGTAATTTTTTGTGCAAACTTGGAACAAATAAGATATTGTTGAGATGAATGTTTCCTCCATTTTCCAGCTCAATCGAAGTTGATCCAATTCCTCTCACAGGGTAGCTTTTATTATCACCAAGTTCTACGGAGTAAGAGGACTTCCCTTTTGATAATGTCTTCAATTGCTTATGTTGACCAGTCATATGCCTTGATGCTCCACTGTCGATCACCCAAATATTCTCATCTTGAAATGTGCCAATGAGTGCTGAGAATAATCCTTCATCCTTTGTAGATGTCTTGGTCACTTTCTTCTTAGAGAAAAATAGGAGATCCCATACTTCTTTGATGCCCTTCTTGAGTTGACTTGCCACCTTTGAACACTTCTTTAGGAACTTCTTCAGTGTAGTAGAGATCTTCATTATGCCCTTAGCCAACCTTAGCTCTGATACCATGTTGAGAAATCTATAGGGCAATAGTTAGAATGATTTCTCTTTTCTTGATAACTACTTGTGATGTTTTTTTACTTTTTCTTACTTATTAACTTCTTCACTTATTATTATGTTTGTGTATCATCAAACAACTACCAAAACAAGAACAATAATACACATGAACACATGATATAGGCTGCAAGCTATGGCCAAAACCTCTCCACATGAGAGGAAAACCTGCAGATCTCTTCTTTTCTTATATATTCTTTTATTGACGAATTCCAAGAGCTCTAGACCAAGATCAATACCCTCCAAGACCAAGTCCAAGTCCAACCCTTTTGGATGATGTGCTTCCTTTGTCCAAGTGAAACCCAGTCAAATCTCTTCCAGCAGCACAATTTCGACCCCCAACTTCAAAATTTCGACCTCTACTGCAGGTCCAAAATTTTCAGCCCTCCCAACAACAACTGTTGCCACATGTGTGAGCTTATTCTGGCCTCCCAAGGATTCTTCATACCTTCGCTTGGCTTTCTCCTTCTTTTGGTGCTTGAGGATGACCTAATGTGACCTTCGCTGACCTTCTTTCTCTTCTTTCTTCAAGATCGAACTAGTAGCAGAAAAACCCTAGTCCAACAACAAAAATCCTAGCCTTCCTTTGCACGTGTGAGAGAGAAATAGCCCAAAAACAAGTCTTCTTTGTCCTCTTCCTTCTTCGTTGCCTTCTTGCTCTTCTTCTTCACTTGGATGAGTGAGTGAATGAATATCTTCCAAGGAGGTTGAGTTCCCTCCTTTATATAGGCTTCTAAAGGTGGACATGGCTCCTCAAAATAGGCCAACTTCCCAGCTGCCAGGCCGACTTGGCCTTGAAGGGTATTTTGACACTTTTAATGAAAAGTATAATTTTCTTTACAAGTTACAGTGTGCTCGATGGGGTCTTCAACTTATGACAATGACTCTTTTGACTTCTTGACCTAGGACAAATCCTAGAGGCACTCAATGGGTGCTTGACCTCTAAAATAAAAGACCTTGAGCATGAAAACCATGCTCCAAAAATATTAATAATAATAATTTTTCTTTCATTTTATAATATACAAGAATCAAAAGTGCATTTCATATTTATGAAGACTGAACCTAGTTACACATTTTTCAACACATTCCATCCCCAAACTGATGGCCAGACCAAGGTCGTCAACAAGATGATAGTGCACATCCTATGCATTTACAACTTCAAGCATCCACGAACCTAGGATGAGAGAGCCTTCCTTATGTGCAACACAACTATAACAAAGCTCTCCATAGCTCGACTGGCCGTAGTTCTTTTCAAGTGGGTTTGGGGTTTTAACCATTGTGTTCGATTGATGTTTCCATGCCTCACACGACTACACAGACATAATCGACGCATGTACAGTTTGAGGCCGAGAAAACAACACGGTTTATTGAACGCATCCAACACATCCTCCAACAGGTGCACGACATCTTGGATAAGTCCAATGCCAAGTACAAGCAACGACATGATCAACAACAGGCGCCACACAAGTTTCAGGTGGGTGACAAAGTTTTGTTGCATTTGCAGAAATAACGCCTTACCGGAGTCCATTGGAAGCTCAAACCACTTCGATATGGGCCTTACACCATCACCAAGGTTGTGGGAAACAATGCTTTTGAGCTCAACATTCCCCCTTTCTTGGGCCTGCACCCAGTGTTCAATGTGGACCGCCTTCGACCAAACTTTTCACCATTACTAGACACATCAGACATTGCAAAACAACTCACACCAACAAATTTAAATCGAAACTGCATGGAACAAGCCACAATTGATCGAATCATGGACACATAGATCAAGAACACTCGCCAACAAAAGATCCAACTGTATCAGGATGTCAAAGCTAATCAACTCTTGCACCAAGGCAAGTGGCTCACTAGAAACCAAGTTCAGCAGAAGTTTCTCCATCTCATGGAGGCACTCAATGCAATGGGGACCATTGCTTCCTAAGAGGGGAAAACTGGTCCATGTGGATATTGATGGCCACCTGCCTATTCCACTTGGACCCCCACCATTGTTTCTTTTAGTTTCCTTAATTATAGCATAGTTTACTATTTTTGGCAATTTTCAGATCTTGAACTTTTAGAGCCGTTTTGCGGCCCTACATAACGTTTTTTTGGAAAATAGGCAAACCCATAACTTGCGGCAGGGCTTTGTAGTCGAAAGTTGTATTCCTCGGATAGATATTTATAATGAGGTATCATATGCGTCAAACGAAGATTGTATGCCAACGTTACGACCCTGGGAAGTTGATGTACCAATTTACCCCAACGGGGCCCACAGACTTTTGGCGCTTCATCTCCTAGGTTTAGGTTTTTGGATGTTTAGGGTTTTCCATTGTTTCTCAATAATAAATAAGCCTTCGAGCCTCATTGTAACACAATTCAGAAGGCATGTAGCCGCCACATCTCTTCTCAAAGATAAACTACCATCGCTTGAGCTAGTTTATTTCCATTTTGCATGTAAACAATTTTTAGTACTTTGTTATTAATTGAATTTAGGCTTCTGTGATCCATATCACGGAAAGTAAGAAAACTTTCGGTAAAAATCACATCTTCAGGGTTTTGTCAACGTGTTTCGAACCATCTAATGTGGTTCATCGTCAGGACAAGATGAAGAACCAGATCTTGGCATCAAGTTAAATAGATGAAGAGAAATTTTTTCAGTTAGATTCGACTAAATAAACATTATTTATTAATAAATAATATTTTAATATAAGGAAATAATTGTTAGAATATAGTTGTTAATATTGAATTAAAGAAATTGATTAATCAAAAGGAAAATTTTAATGAATTGAAGTTTTGTTTTCATTGTATCTCTAAGTTTCATTTCGTTCCTTCATAAATCTGATCAATGTGGAATGATACATAGAAGCCAAAAGAACACCATTTTAGAACATGAATATAGATGGACGACCTGCAATGAAATCAACAAGAAGAAAGAATGGGAAAGAGTAGGGGAGGGAGGAGAAAAAATACAAACAACAATGATAGAAAAATGAGGGAGTTTGGGGTGTGCACTTACCTCTTTAGCTCTTGTAGATGGAAGCCCTTCTTTACTCCTTCAAGTTCCTCCTCCTTCACTGCTCTTAGCTCCTCCTCCTTCACTCCTCCAAGCTCTCCAAAAATACAAGAGTGAGAAAATGAGTGGCGGAAACGAGCTTTATCCCCAACTCAACCTCAACCCACCCCAACTCAAGTTAAAGAAAAAAAAGTAAAAAAAAATGTTTTTTGGGTCAGCTGCCATGGAACCGCCCATTGCGCATTGGATCCGAACTGTGGATCCATACGGATCTGTGCCCGATCCGCCGTGGATCTGCCTTAGGATTTGCAGTTTGGAAATCTGGAACCGCGGATCGGGTTGACACAGCTCCGAATATCCAGGAACTGTGTTTGCAGGCCCGATCCGCGGTTCTAGATTTCCGAACCACAGATCCGATGATGGATCCCCCATGGATCTGTACGGGACACAGATACCGGTTTGGATCCTTGGGGGGATGCGTTTTGTGCAACATTGCTTAGAAGTATGTTGAGGCTCCTAGGAGCACATTTAGGGAAAACATACCTTCAAAGAAGTTTCCAACTTACATGGCATTAATGAAAAACACCATTGAATTAGAGCCTGCCACCTTTCAGGAGGCAGCAAACTAGCAGGTTTGGTAGGATGCCATGGTGGAGGGGTACACTATCATGGAGAATGATGTTTGGGATGTAGTGCCAAGATTTGAGGGGAGTGTTAATAGCGAGCTCCAAGTGGCTCTACAAGATCAAACATGCAAGAGATGGTAGCATTGAGAAGTTCAGTGTGAAGTTCTCTGTCTCCTGAATGTGTATACCTTTGGCTCTAGTTACTGTGCTAGTGGTAGAATTGCTTGTCTGTATGACACTATTTTTGACAATTTATGATCTGTCTTAAACTTTCCAGTAAGCTGCTTATCTTTATGACACTATTTTTGATGATTGATATTTTGGCGTCTACTTTCGAGGAAGTTTGAGATAATGCTTTTCTAATTCATTTTGAAATGAGTGTTGATTTCAAATGTGGTGGGAAACTGGTTATTGGTTCCTGTGTGCATTTATCTGTGGCATTATAGCCTTTTAAGTATTTTGCTTTGTGTAGCTGTGATATCATTAGTTGAATGCATGTCTACAGTGCTGGCATTCAATTCTGCCTTCGAAATTTCTAACTACGAGAACAAAACTTCTTTGCTCTTTCATGCTTTTGTGATGCCATGGACCTATCTTTCCTTATGAATTTCACTGGCAATTTTTTCTATCCGATGTTCCTTTTTCTCATTTGCCACATTTCCTTCCCAATTCACATTACTTTCACAATCCTGATTCTATTTTGTTGAGATTTGTATTTGGTATGGTGGATAAATTGATAACTAAAATGCTTACATTTCTTGATCATTTTTTTTGTTATCATAGGTTCTTTCATAGGGATAGGAGGATGGAGGATGGAGGATGGGGTTATTAAAATGTTGAATCTTTAGCCTTTTCATTATGTATAAAGTTGTTGATGTCTGTCCTTTTGTCTGTATTTTGTTTTTACTGTTGAGGGGTAGTTTCAGAAAAGAGGTCTATTTGAATTCAAACTGTTTTTAGCTGGAAGTTTTCAAAATAGTTCTTATTGCTCGGTTCACAAACTGTAATTTGGAGTATTTGTATACTTGGACGTAATCTGAGGGTGGTTTTCTGTGTTTTTGAATCAGTGTTACAGCATCAGTTACCAGTAGTACCCATGAGAGGAAAAGTAAGACAAACATTATCGTTAAGCATGAGCGCATATATCTACGGCTTAACACCTTCACTGATGATGTATGTGTGAATACATGTTTTCATTTTGCTGAATATTGCTTTTGTTTGAATTATTTTCAATGAATAAGTTTTCATATCAGCTTGAAAGGGTCATATGTTTGGCAAACTTTTATTAATAATACTTTATTCAATGTGTTGTTCTTATAGTTACTACTAAGATTTGTGCTGTAGGTTCCAATTGTGGCTGTCTTAAAGGCGATGGGCACAGAAAGTGATCAAGAAATTGTACAAATGGTAGGAAGGGATCCAAAATTTGCAGGCATACTCTCCCCATCGTTACAGGCACTTTATCTTCCCTCTCATGATGTTACTATTAATGTTCTTATGTTTGAATATGTAATTTCCATTTAAGATGGGCACACTTTTTTCTTAAAGCAAAAGTATAGTAAGATAAGGTAGAAGTAGAACCATGCTGCAATTTGTATTTTGAGAAATATGTCTGATAGAAATTCTTTGGTTAAGCACCCACGCTATGAAGGGCATATCTATGCTATCAAAGTTGCCTGGGACTTGCGCTTGGCCTCATCTGCACCCACTTGGGGGGGTGGGGGGTTGAACTAGGGTCTCCATGTTAATACAAGTCTGATCAGTTTGCTTCTTGCTGCTAGATTAGAATGTCATGTTGCAAATATTGTTATCAACAATCCACTGGCAGAAGTCATATGCTTTTGTCATCATTAATATCGACAAAATATTGACAGGATTTAAAAAATAAAATGCATATTCATTTTTTTCATTCAAAAAAATATCAAGCAACAAAAACATTAAATATTCACACAGTAATGTAAATACGAAAAGACTATAGATTTATAAGATGCATTTATGTCAAATGATACATCACACATACACTGTTTGTTGCTGCCAATTCAATATGAAAACTAAATAGACAATACGATAGTACATCAAATGTATCTCATGATCCATCTACAATCACTTTTCTTTGCCCCTTTTAAAATGGGACTAAAACAGTCACCCTCTAGCAGTGGGACTAAAACGGTCTGGTGCCCTTAGTTGAATGTCCATTGGTGGGTGTAGGTATTGGGGATGGTGCTTGACTCTTCTTAGTTTCCTTCTCTAATGATCGAATTGGCACCTTCTCCACATATTTAAAGCGAAAAATGGATCTCGGTTTAAAACAGAACAACAAACCTTCCATTGTTTGCTTGGAAGCCCTTCTGTTTTTTTTTTTTTCGTGCTTGTCATAAGTAGTGCCTCAGCCCATCATTGATCAATGAAGTCCAGACTCCAGAGGCCTTTACCCTCTTTGTCCTTGACTTCTTCTGCAGCATGCATCTAATAGTATATTACAAAATCGAAAACACAAAGAAACCAAGCAAGAACACAATAGAGAATTTGAAAGGGAGAAGTACTTCTTGGATAAAATAATGAGAGATCAATCATTTCCTTATAGGAAATAGATAGCGTAAACTTTAACTCATCATTGACATAATCCCTGGACATTGATTGCAAAAGCCCTCATCCTAAATTGACGTATGTTACTATCAAGTCATTATTACATTCCTTATAAAATGTAACTTAAGTCATGAATTTGTTTTTGCTAAAGCCTAAGTCTAATATGACCATTGTAAGCATTGGTTACAATTTCCTTTTTCTTCTTGCACAAGTATGCTTTTCTGTGTTGCTTTCTTTTAAATGTGTACGATGAATGGTAGGGGCTTTGAATCTATGGAGGGCCATGCATCAAACTTATGAGGATACTGACCATATATGAAAGGTTACATTTCTATGTCTCCTATGGGGGGGAGATACAGTTTGGGTGACTAAATTGTGTTAAAAAAGGATTTTTTCTTTTCGGTTAGTTAAATTTGACAAATCTTAAACACTGGGATGTAATGTCATGGTGTATATGTCTAGCTTAGGATCAGAGTAGATGTAAGTGATAAATTGGGATTTGGGAATGCTGTGAGTTAGGCAAAGACTGTTGGTTAAAGGAAAATTTGAAGGTACTGGGTGTTTGTTGTGGTCCGAGCACAAACATGAAGCTTAATAGAGAGAGAGAGAGAGAGGGAGAGAATATGTTTCTGTGAAACTGTCATTGTCATTTATTACTCAACAGAACATATCTATAATAATAATTTGTAACAAAATTGGAAACTAAGGATGAAGATTATTCAGAATTCTAAAGATGAACATTGTCTTGAAGACAAAACTCTAGAAATAAAGTCACATTTAACATATAAAATAGAATTTGTTTTCTCATATAATATTCCTTACATGAGGGGACGAAAAATGGGTGATGCTTGAAATAGATAATTATCTATGTTGCACAGGGACAGCATGCTCCCCCCTCCTCCCCCTCCAAAAAAAATAAATAGAAAAAAAAAGTACCTGCTACCCTCCTTTTCAGAGTTCTTTGGAGTTGAGACCTTTAAGAAACCCCAAACTGCTGGGGACTTTATTGGGGAACTGGGCACTTACTGGCTGTTCTGAAGACATTCCGGGCAGATTTTGGGGATGCTATGCACAGATTTTGGTGATTTTCTATGCATATTAAGGGATATGCCAGACATATATATCTTTAGTTTTGACAATCATGGACATTGATTATTGGACAATATGTTCCTGTTTCTGATCCATTGCTATTGTATTGCACTGAATCTAAAGCTGTTGTACAAGTTGCAGCTCAATACATGGGTTTTGTATGACGGGTTTCCATTTGGGTTTCTGGTGGTTTATATATTGTATTTTCAGTGACAACATTACAACAAGAAAAGCCTTCATGTCAGAAAAAGAGGAAACTGTAAGATTCCACTTAGAAAACCCTTGAATTTCTCAATAAATTTCTGAGTTTGCAATCAAAATTTCAGTGGCAACTTTTATCAAACAGTTTGATTACTTTCTGCTGTAGGTAGTTTTCTTTGATAAATTTGCTTTCTGAGCTAGCATACAGTGATTTTAAATGAATGAACCAACTTCAGATAGTCTCTTATTCCATACAACAAACTCAAAAATTACAAACTGCTGATATGTAGTAATAACACCCACAGAAAGTCTTTTCTCATTAAAATTTTGAATATACAGTGAGGGGAATTAGAAAGATGGATCCTGTTTGTTATTGGCAGCCACAGATATAAATTTCAGTCCACTGAAAGCAATGATTTAGAGTTTGGTTGCGAAATACAAAGCCCAGAAATTAATATGCATGCTCAACACTTGGCAGCGGTCATTATATCAACAGCAACCCACATAAAGATTGACCCCGAGATAGCACACAGTCCCACAGTGAAGCTACAGGCATGCTGGTATGCACAGAAATGGTCTTCTTCCACCTCAATCAGACCTCTAGAGCTCGTGGTCATGCACAGGAAAGGATTACCGCCTCCTGGAAATTCGTTCATGCCCAATGTATCTAACACTTTCTGCCTATAAAAATAGTTCAACCTCACGCTTCTTACATTCCAGTCATCAAATGATATGCTGCCCAGAAAGAAGGGAAAACTCGTCCATCAATAAAATACACTCATATTTTTGGCTGGGTATTCGAGCTGCCTCCCAAAAAGGGTGCATCGAACTTCTGGTACCTTCAGTCATCCACCACGATGAGAACAGTGTTGGAATTTCTAAGTCTAACTGTTAAAAATCCTTCCTGTACTTTCTGATTTATTTCTTCCTACTTGTTCTATTAATTAACAAGTTATTTACCATGTAAATACTGAAATTAAATACAAGTACAGTTTCAACACATACAAATCATCAACTGAAGGAAAAACAATCACACAAGTGACACTGTTATTTTTGGATTAATGTCTCCGGAAAAACCCAATGCGGGAAAATTAGTGCAACTATATGAGGGTTTTATTATTAAGAAGTTTCAGAATATAATTTGGGTGCCAGAAATGGCTCACCCAATAGAGAATGCCCTCGGCAGTAGTACCTCTCAGTTGGAGACAGATATGAGCCCCACGAAATCTCCCAGAATCAACCTCTAGGGTCCGTGTCAGCGTCTCTGGCCCAACGTCTGCCCAGCGTCAGCCTCTGGAGCCTCTGCGTTTCCCATGCTGGCCCTCCTCAGGCTCTGCGCAGTTTTTGGCTGCCTCTGCGTGGCCTCTGGCTGCTTCTGCGTGGCCTCTAGCTGGCTCTTCGTCAACCCTCTCCCAGCTTTTGCGCTGATGCTCCCGGTACTATCTTTGCCTCTCTGCTACTGCATTCATTGCCCATCAGCTGCAACTCTGATCACATTTTCCATTTCCTCAGCAAGCCATGCCCTTGAAAATCGAATTTTTGATCAACTCGGTGTGTTCTCCAAGTGACCCTCAAGCCTCCTCTTATACTTTTCTCGTTGACAATTCAACAACCGAGATTAAGTCCCTAGTCAATGGCTAAGATTAGATCTAGCTTGATCCATGACTTTTGGACCATTCTAACTCAATTTTATATTAATTCACATTAATATTTTATTTTCTCTAAGTCTAGACTTAGGGACTCCATTAAAAATATTAATTATTTTAATATCTCCCACACTGGTTAGATTCTGCCCAAACCATTTCTGGGTATTGGAGATCTCATGTGCTTTAGCCTTTCCACCAATTTCGTGGCTAGAGCACATCTGATGCTACCTCGAATCAACAAATAGTCCCTCACAAATGCAAACTCGACCTCTAGTTTGACTGTGAAATTCAACCTCCAAGGCTCAGATTTGGGCTTGTGTGCTTAGTCCAGTGTCTTAAAAAACGGCCAAGGCGACTCCAACTTGGCCGAGCCAGACCGAGCCAATACCTGGCCAGGGCGGCTCGGTGGTGGAAACAGAACGACTGACCAGGTTGTTACCGAGTCGACCGAGCCAGTCATCGACTCGGCCGGCTCGGCTCTTTGAAAAATATCCTGAAGCACATTTGTCAAAAGTTGTTCCACCTCCTACATATCAACGGTTGGGTTGTTGTTTATTGCATATTTAGAGCCCTAAAGTAATCTATCACTGTGAGAAATATTTGAAAATTACAAGGCTGAAGTATGGTAATCCTAGTGGCATGAATTAGAAAACTGAAACAATGCATTGAGCCATACAATGCAGTGTAACAGGAATCGGCGAGTACTTGCGAGTTAAAATCTGGTTGCCCATGAAACGAACGAGCAGAGTCAAAACTCTGCGAGTCAAATCACGTTGACCGAGTTTGACTCGTGGTCAACGCGAGTTTGACTCGCGAGTCTGCGATTGGGCTGATTCTGCGTTTTTTTCCCGAGTCCTGCCAGTTTTGGGTTTAGGGTTTACTGGGTTTTAGATTGTCGCTTTATCGGATTGTTGCCATTCCACCGTCGACGCCGCAGAGCCATTCCACCTTCGACGCCACAAAGCCATTCCACCGTCGATGCCGCAGAGCCATTCCACTGTCCACGACGCCGCAGAGAAGCCGACGGGAATTGGAAACTGGCAGACTGTGAGAATTTTGGGCCAAGTGGAGCTCCCACAACCCTAGCCTTATTTTATAAACCATGGTTTAAGGGGATTAAGGAATGGGTCGATAACTTTATTATGCAGAGATTAATCCTCCAATTGATGCCGTAATTAGAACAGGAATTCTTCTTTACCTCGTTAATTTCTTGCGAAGGGCAGAGACACCGAAGCTTCAGGTAACGATTGTCCACAACACTTTCACAACTCTGATGCTTTTGACAGTTTCCTACAGAAAGCATGATAATGCTGACTCGATATCCCACCCTATTATTAACCATAAGGGTGCCTTATCCAAACTGATCCCTTTGTTTACAAGATGATCCACAACCCAATTATCTCTTCACACGTGAATCGTGATGCACTGAGTGAACCCTTAGACAATTTAGCAGTGAATAAATTCTCTTGAATATGGATTTTAATTTGAGATTCTGAGGGAAAGAGGCCAAATGGAGATGTCGAATTATATTATGAGAGTCACCCACAATTTTTATTCTATTCAGTTTGAGAGAAGTAACACAGAGAAGCCCTTGGAGGAGGGCATAGGCTTCCCAAGACTCCAATCTTGGTGGTTATATTTGGAATGCTTTCAGTATACTAAGAAGATAAAGCATTTCATGTATCAATCAATATGTTTTCCTGGTTTTATTGAAAGGCAACATTTCTATTTTTTTAGAATAACAGTGATCCCCAATACTGCTCCATAACAGTGATCCTCACACCTATCTATCTCCTAGTACATTAGAATACTGCTCCATAACAGTGATCCTCACTCGCCTTTTGCATAGTCTCTATAATATATATGTTTACTGACATCTGTCTTCATTTAATTTTTTAGATTTCTAGCATATTTTAAATTTTTGGATCATTTTTAAATTTGATTTTTTATTGTCTTTCACAGGAGCCACAAATTAAATAGAAGCCACGACTCCAAATCTTAACAAAAGCCACAAATTAAACACAAGTCCAAAACAACAACAATGCCGAGGGAGAAGGACTTTGCTTGGGCTTATTGTGACAAGATTCCCGGAGACCCCAGGCTCCTTTGTAAATTTTGCAAAGCGAAATGTAGTGGAGGCATTTATAGATTCAAGTTCCACCTTGCACAAATACCTGGCCATGATATAGGTCTTTGCAACAAGGTTGACGATAATGTCAAACACCAAGCAACCTTGGCCATTGATATGTTGAGTCAACATAATGCCAAGAAAGCAAAGCAAAATAGTGAAATAGGAACTCTTGGAGTTGATGGTTTTTCTACCACTAGCCCCTTGTCACCTCACTCTGTTGAATCCTCAATGCCGTTCCCAAGTTTCCCACACATGCCTCCAAGGGCAAGTCAAACTCAAGGCCAAACGAGTCCTTCCTTCAACACTAGAGGTGGAAACATAAACACCTTTTTTGCTCCCCGCACAAAACTCGGTTCCCAACCTACCTTGGATGCCACTGGTTGGAAAAAAAATATCCATAGTCAGGCAAGGAAGGCCATTGCTAACTTTTGGTACTATTCTGACATACCTTTCCACTGTGCCAGAAGGCCTTATTGGCAAGCTATGATTGATGCAATTGCTATTGCAGGTCCAGGGTTCAAAGCCCCTACATACGAGAGCCTTAGGACAGATATGTTGTTAGAGAGTGTTGAAGATGTCATGCTTGTGCTAGCTGAGTTTCGTTCATCATGGGTAGAAACAGGGTGCACCATCATGAGTGATGGATGGACAGATCAGAGGAATAGAACTTTAATAAATTTCCTTGTATCTTGTCCCGCAAGCACAATGTTTCTCAAATTAGTGGGTGCTTCAGACAAGGTTAAGATTGCCCAACTTATCTGTGAAATGATGGAGAAAGTCGTTCAAGAAGTGGGAGAAGAACATGTTGTACAAATTGTCATCGATAATATAGCTAATTATATGGCTGCTGGTAGACTTTTTGAGATTAGGCACCCCACTATTTTTTGGACCTCTTGTGTTGCCCATTGCATAGATTTAATGCTTGAGGACATTGGTAAGCTTCATTGGATACATGAGGTTGTGGAGAAGGCAAAATCCATAACCAAATACCTATACAACCACACTATTGTCCTAAACACGATGAGAAAATACACTGAAGGTAAAGAAATTGTTCGACCTGCAGTGACTAGATTTGCAACAAATTTCATATCTTTGCAATCTGTGGTTGAGCAAAAGATAAATCTGAAGAGGATGTTCTTGGGACCTGAGTGGATGGCATCTAAACATTCCAAGACCCTTGAAGGCATCGAAATTGTTGCACTTGTGTTTAATGATGGTTTCTGGAAAGATGCCGAAGAGATTATTGCTGTGACAGAGTCCCTGGTTAGAGTTCTTAGGTACTTCAAGTCTTTTAACTTTTTCATTTTTTAAATTTCATTTCAAGTTTCTTTTTATTTACAATGTTTCATATTTCTTTAAATTTGAATGCTTGAACTTTCAGGATGGTTGATGGTGACAAACCCGCTATGGGTTACATTTATGAGGCGATGGATCTCGCAAAGGAGGCCATCAAAAGAAGATATGGGGATGATGAGACAAAGTATATGCCTCTTTGGGAAATTATAGATGCACGTTGGGATAGGCAATTACATTCCCCCTTACATGCTGCTGGGTACATCTTAAATCCACAATATTTTTATGATAAGGGCAAATTTAATGAGGATGGGGAGGTTGGCAGAGGACTTATGACATGCATGGAAAGGTGCTTCCCTGATCCAGAACATCAAAGTCGTGTTTTTTCCCAACTACAAGATTATAGGGTGCCATCTAAATTGTTTGCCTATACCAGTGCTATAAGAGAAAGGTCTAAGATGTTGCCAGGTACCCAGCTTGAAGGCTTCATCAATTCATTAAATTTGTTTAAACTTTAATTTGTATGTTAAATTTGGTAGTGATATGCCAGATTTGAAAAGATTTGCCATTCGAATCTTAAACCAAGCATGCGGTGCTTCAGGTTGTGAACACAACTGGAGCATGTTTGAGAAAAAACATTCTAAGAAGCGCAACCGATTGACACAAAAACATTTGAATGACCTTGTATTTGTCCATTACAATCTACGACTTCGCAACAAACAAATACTAGGTGAGACTCGAGAGCTTGAATTTGAAGGTGTCATAATCTAGTTCGTCTATGTTGCAGGAAACGTGGGGGGGGGGCCCGTTTCCGGCTGGAAACTGGGACGAAACGCGGAAACGCGTTTGGTACGGCCAGGAAACGCGTTTCCGGCCATACTGCCAAGTTTCTCGAAACGAAAACGTGGCAGTACGGCCGGAAACGCGTTTCCCGGCCGTACAACGCGCGTTTCCCAATTGAATTGTGTTTTTTTTAATTTTTTTTTTCAAATTTGTTTTTTAATTTTCTAGATGTGTGTCTAAAGTTATAAAAGTGAATTTTTGCCCTAATGTTGATATGCAGTTCATGGTAATGTTAAATTCTTAAAGTAAAAGTGATATTCTCCTTTATTTTTCATTTTCATCCTTTTACTTAAATTTTTAACATTACCATGAAATGACTCAAGATGTTTGAGAGTGGTTTCGCCCTCATTGGATTTCATATGGAGAAAGTAGAATTTTAGATCTCACTCAAAATCCAGCAGACTTATTTGTTTTTCAGGATTTCAGGATTGGATTATTGCAATGTTTCCATTGGATTTTATCATGTACTAGGGTATGGAACTTGTATTTAATCAAGAGAACCAAGCCCTCTATGCAGGGGAAACTCCCAATAATCAAGATCATGTAGGGTACTAGGGTATGAAACATGTATTTAATCAAGAGCACTAAGGTCGTTCGACTATGTAGGAGGAGACTCCCAATACAACAGTGGTCCTTCTAAAGAATGGGATGTGGATGCAGAAAATCCTGATTTGGATCTCTCTCTTGCAGCCTTATAGTCTTTATTGTACTTGCAGCCTCATATATTAATATAAATAAAGGTTGATTTTGAGATTTGGATATCTAATAAAGGTTGCTTTTGGATATTCCGATATTTTTATTTTCATTATGTGATCATTCATGAGTAAATGTGATGTAAATTAAATCTTAATGTTTAAGTGTAATAAATTATAATGTATCATTTATGCTTTATGATTGCACACACACATATATATATATATTTAAATATTTTCTATATATATATATATATATATATATATTTTGGCGTTTCCCCGTTTCCAAAATTTGGGGAGGTCGCTTTTCGTATCGCTTCCTGTTTCGGAAACTCGTACCTGTTTCCCCGTTTCGTGCAACTTAGTAGTTCGTACTTTAAAGTTCAAACTTCAAACTTCAAAGTGAAACGTTAATTCACATTTCAATGTCTCATCATCATGATAATGACAGGTTTGGATCATTCACGAATCGACCTTGAAGAGATAGATTTGCAAACTACAAATGCGGCAGACTAGGTCCAATTAGAGGAGCCTCCTCTTTTAAGCCTTCATGATTTGGAGAACTTTGAGAGTCAAGTAAGTGAAGGAGTGGAAGGAATCGCTTCTAGTTCTCACTCTTAAGAGTCTTAGACTCTTAGTTGTTGATTTTTTTTTTTCTCATTAGTATGTAGTTTTTTGTAAACTTTTAGAAGCATATGCTTCTAAGTTTTGGTTCTATGTACCATGTAGTCACTGGTTAGAACTTAGGACTCAGGAGTCAAGACTCAGTGCTTTGGATCATGTTTGGACTCATAAGAATGTAAGATATGAGATATTACAAATGAGAATGAGGGCCTGCTTATATACCCTAGGCAGATGCCATTTCATGAATGGTCAAGGAACACAAGATTTTCTGCAAGTCAAATCCCAGTCTTATTGTCACAATAAATCATTGTTGTGTCCAGGACATGCTCAAACAACTCTCCAAAGAGCTTCCTCAACCATGCTGCGTCACAACTAGCCATGCTAGCAACAATGTACTCAACTTCAAGCTTGGTGAGGCTACAGACTTTTGCTTCCTGCTCATCCAAGATATCATGGCACATCCTAAGCTGAAGCAACTCCCAGATGTGTTTTTTCTATCAGTAGAGTTACGAACCCAATCAACATCAGAGTACCCAAGTAGTCTTACATCTCCAATAGTATATTTCAATCTAAGATTGATGGTCCTATGCAGGTATCTCAACAGATGCTTTGCAACAATCCAGTGTGCATGAGATGGTTTAATCATATATTGGCTCAAAGTATTGACCGCAAAACATATGTTTGGTCTAATGTTCACTAAGAACATCAGTGCCCCAATCAATTGTCGATACTCAGAAGGATTTGCCAAATCAGGACCTGCAACTTCACCACACAACTTCTTGAAGTTCATCTCCATTGGAGTATTCATGGATTTACATTCTGTCATACCAAATCTTTCTAGCAGCTTTACAACATATTTTCCTTGAGAAAAATAAATCTCACCAGGTTTCTGCCATACTAAAAGGTCCAAAAAGTGATGCATCAAATGAAGATCTTTCATTTCAAATTAAGAAGCTAACTTCCTCTTACACTGGAGGATAAGAGCTTCACCACCGGTCAGAAATAATTCATCAACATATAATACCAAAAACAAAGACATATCTTGGACTGTCTTGAAGTAAATATTTGGATCAACATTACTTCTAATAAAACCAAGCTTCATCAAGAAGCTATCAATGCGGGCATACTAAGCTCTTGGAGCTTGCTTCAAACCACAGAGGGCTTTCTTCAGTATACACACATGAGTTTTCCGGTCATGCACTTCAAAGCCTTGTGGTTGCTCCACAAATACTTCTTCCTTGAGGAAGCCATACAGAGAAACAATCTTCACATCCATTTGATGAAGGGACCATCCTTAGCTAGCAGCTAGAGCCACCATAGATTATATGGTTGTATAATGGGCAACAAGTGCAAAGATTTCATCATAGTCTATTCCCTCTTTCTGAGGGAACTCTCTGACCACAAATATAGCTTTATATTTTTCAATATTTCTATCAACACCATGTTTAATTTTATATAACCATTTAGAAGACACAACATATTTACCTTGGGGACTTGGAACCATTTCCCATAAATCATTGTGAATTATGGGTTCATATTCTTCAGCCACTGCATCTTTACACACTTGAGCCTTCACAACTTCTTCCAAAGTGCATGGTTCAACTTGAGTAATGTTGCTCATGGCTACAACATATCCTTGGAACCGACATGGTTTCTTGCTTCCTCTGAAGGTTCCTTTGGGAGCAACATGTTTATCAACATCTTGAAGGGTGTTGCGAAACCATAAAGGTTTCCTTTTAGCCGGTGGATCACACTGAGGAGGATCCAAAGGATTCATGGACTCCATGGGTTCATCAACAAGACCAATTTCAGGCTCTAGGTTTTCGTGTTTCTCAAATGCATCATCTTGACTCTTGTCATTAGCAGGAGGAAGATGAGTGTCTCTTGCTTTTCCACGCGCTCCATCTTTATCAAATGTTACATCTTCGCTAAACTCTATTTTTCTTTGTCCAGGTACATATATTTTGTAAGCATTAGAATTTTCATAATAACCAATAAACATACCTTTATTTCCTAAAGCTTCCAACTTGTTCCTCTTTTTTTTGGCATGTGGAAGTAGACAAGGCAGCCAAATATTGTCAAGTATCCAAACTCTGGTTTTTCACCAGAGAAGACTTCTTCTAAAGTCTTGTTGTTTAGTGCATGATGAGAAGATCTTTGTTAGCAATTTATCCCCATATAAACTTTGGTAGTTTTTGATCATGCAACATAGCTTTGACTGCTTCCATGATAGTTCTATTCTTTCTCTTAGCCACACCATTTTGTTCTGGGTTATATGGTACTGTGGTCTCTTTCTTGATTCCAACTTCTTTGTAGAAGTCAATGAAATCATTTGAAGTGAACTCTCCTCCATTGTCAGATCTGAAAATTTTGATTTGTTTTCCAATTTGTTTTTCTACCAAATCTTTGTAATCTTTAAACATGTTAAATGCTTGACTTTTATTTTTCAAAAGATAGATCCATGTCTTGCAAGAAAAATCATCCACAAAAATGATATAATACAAGTGGCCACCAAGAGAATTTATAGGCATTGGTCCACATAAATCAGAATGTACAAGACGAAGTATCTGACTGGTTCTACTTTTGCTTGAATGGAATGGTCCCTTTACTTGCTTCCCACTAGCGCACCCTTGGCAAACTCCCTCATGATCATATCTAATCTTCAGCATTTCGAAAACCATCTTTCTGACACGAGGTAATGCTTCATAGTGCAAATGAGCAAACCTTCGATTCCTAAGTTCACTTTGATGATTTCTATCATGAATCAATGCATGAATAGATCTTCAATTAACTTTATGCAAACCTTCACATCTTGATCCTAGAGTGAAAACATCTCTCATGCTAGATCTCATCAACTAGGAGAGAACTTTACCATTTAAAACATAAACTTTCATTCCTCTATCTTCTAAAGCAGAAATAGAAATAAGATTATTTTTCAGACCAGGTACAGACAGAACTTCTTGAGGAGATAGGGTTTTGCCATGATCCAGATTGAAGGAAACAAAACCAGATCCCTCTATAGGATATGTAGAGTTGTCTCCAAGAATGATTTTCTAATTAGTCTCCCTCTTAACTAGATTAGAGAACACTTCTTTATAACCAGTAAAGTGCCTTGAGGCACCACTATAAACCAATCCACTGTCACAAGAATTTACAAGAGAGGAATTAGAAAGAGCAGTGACAAGAAAGTGTTCTAATTGAGTTTCAACTGCATTGTTATCATACCTTGGGTTCCTTGAAGAACGAAAGCTCTCTTTATGAGTAGAAGGAGATTCTCTTCTTCTTTTATAATCAGATTTGTTAAAACAATTGTTGAAGTTGGATCTTGGTGCTCTTCTGTTTTTTGGACAATCACGGGCATAGTGGCCATTCTTATGGCAGTTGTAGCATTGGACTTTTGATAAGTCTCTGTTCCATTTAGAGGAACTGTTGGGAGCAAGCTTTTTCGAATATTGATGGCCTCTTCTTCCTTTCTTCTTCTTGCCTTGGACAACAAAGATAGTAGGTTCTCCCTCCTCATGCTTGGGAATTATTCCTCTGGAAATCATTCTGGCCTCTTCTTGACTGCACTTTCCCAACAACTCATCAAATGTAGGAAACTTGTCATTATTACTGATGGTAGTTGTTAGCGCTTGAAATTTCACCTCAGGCTGAGAAAGGTAAACCTCAAGGCTACATCAAACCATTTAGCCTCGTAGCTAGCCCTACGGGGCAGGAGAAGGCTCTCTCGGGTCAATCTCGGTAAATTTTCAATAGGAAGAGATGACCAATCAAGGTAACACTGATATTAGGCTAGTAAACTGATTTGAAGGTTGTTTTTGGGGGTTTTTGGTGGCAAATTGAGGAACTGCAATTTAGGGTGCGGGGATTTGACACAGTTTCTGCAGGGGGATCTTTGGGGCAAGGTAGGAGCTTGTGTAGATGTCTTTAGCTGAAGTGGGTGATCAGGAAGAAAGATGAGAGGGCTAAAGAGAGCAAACAATGGTTTTGAATTCTCTTTAGACAGCAGAAAACATAGAAATTAAACAAATTTGAAAGCAGAGCATGGCAAGCATGAATTCTAACTTCATCACTTCATTTGTTTAATATGCAACAGTATAGAAAGGAAATGAATGACATAATAAAGCTTACAATAACATGAAGAGACACACCATCAACACAATGAGTCCACAAGAATCCCAATGATGACTGCAAAACCCTGGTCTTCCTTAGCCAAAAATTGCAGAGATACAAGTGATAATACAATGATAGCTTCTCCCTCAAGAGTCCAACCATGAAAATGAGCATGAAAGTACATAATATAGATGATCTAACCTCTTCCCCCACCTCTAGGGGTCGAGCTCATCCTTCTAGGAGCTGTTTGAACCACTTCTAAACTAAGCACTACAAAATAGGCAGTCAAAACAACTTGCCTCTAAAAACTTGGAAACCAGTTCATACAGTCAAATTTACTCTTTTACATGAGAGAAACTTCTAGAAGAGTAAAACAAGAGTAAAAGTACCAAAAAAGTGCCACAAGTACAGTAAAAAAGATCATCATCGACCTCAGCAAGTCAAACTGGTGCTAATCTGCAAATTCTGGGCTGAACTGGTCAAATCTGGCCAAATCTGCTCAACGGGTCGCGCACTTTGGAGCCCTGTTTGGAGGCCTTCCCGGTGTCAGAATCAGGTGCAGGATAGCTCGTTGGAAAGGTCTCTGAGTCTACTTTCCAACCCAACCGGAATTTTTGGATTTGGAGGTCATTTGCCCAGTCAAAAGTCAATTCTCCCAAGACTACTTCTGCAGCTCAAAAAAGGGGCAGAAAGTCAAAATTTGACTGTATTTTGACCTTTTGGAGGCCCAAAACTCCATGAAAACTCAAGGTAATGGATGGGCATATGTAACTTTGCATGACAAATCCACCAATGCTGAGTTTCCGCAAAACGGAGCTACGATGACAAAGGGTCTCACCGGGGGTGAGACCCGTTGAGAAGCCAAAACCTGTAAATTGCCCAAAAATGCCAAAAATGAGCCAAAACTTCCAATTTTTTTTGTGCTTGGTGCTGTGAAGAAGCTAATGAGTGTCATGATGAGTGAGAGAAGCTTCGGCCAAGATGCGGAGTGGGTTGGCCTTCTTCTTCCTCTTGAGAGCCTCAGTCAATCTTCTTTGGAACACTTTCATCTTTGCTTTACAAACGTGCATCCTAGCCCAATAGTGGTTTTTCATGTTCCTTAGCAGCCTTTTGTCTTGGTTGGCCTTAGCCAACAGCCTCTCCAAGTGGGCATTCTCCTGAATAAGCAAAGACTCCCGGTCAACAGGCAATGGATCACCGGGCCTCCTACGGTTTAGGACTCGATCACTACGAATCCTCCAAATCTCATCAAAAGCCTTCTCCTCCTCCAGCTGTGTGTTCCGCTGCTCTAGATATGTGATGGTCCACTGAGCACCATCAAGTCTCCGCTGCAAAGTCTCATTCTCGGCCCTGAGCTGCTGAATGATCTCCTTTGCCTCCAGGCTAGGAGAACTGACCTCAAGATCGATCACTGGATCCTCATGAACCATGGGCTCTTTGCCCCTCTGCAATACCTCTGCTGGTGAAGAAAGCGAGGCCCCTTCCACCTGCTGTGGAGATAACACTCGCTGCTCTGAAGATGAAGGCGAGACCCCTTCCACCTGCTGTGGAGATAATACTCGCCTAGCTGCTGCAAATAAGGCCCTTGGGCCTTTTTGATAAGTGACCATGGGAGTAGAGCTGACATGTCGGGTGATGGGAGCATCGGGCTGCTGTGATGGTCTTCCCTCCTATGGTGACCTCCTTTACCCCCTCTACGAGGCCTCCTCTGTTCCTCAATCTCTGTAGATGATGAATGGTCATCACCTTGCTCATGAGTCTCGGTATCTGACATGGTTTTGGAGCAAGGTGGGCAAACTGAAGGAGTAAATGAACTGCTGCCTCTGCCTGCAAAAGTACTGAACTCTATGCTGATTCAAGGGGAAAAACATGATGGGAATGTTAGGGGAGGGAATTTCTGAACAAGGAATGGAAATATATGATAATAACAGGGAATTTTCAAGGGAAACTTTACACATTGTCATGCATATAGGAACAGTTTTAACATTGGGAAATCATTTGCAAAGAACATCTCATATGGGACAAAACATGTATAATAATGAACATGTAAGGGGATTACAAATATCAATAGGGGCATAGGGACACCATACACCAAATTCACTTAGGAGTTCATGTGTGTTATAAGGCAGATTCTGCTCTTTTTGTTCTTTAAGGGTTACATGCACATTAAGGAGTACATACTCATCATTTTCACATGAAGGGAAAGTGTTTCATGTACAAGGGGATGTCAAGGATATATAGGGGTTTGTACATGCTTTTAAATATACAGCACATTAAATTTACATGACTCTCTTCTGTCTTTACAATCTATCTTTTCTTTTTGTTTTAGTTTTTGCATGTGTATGATAGAGGGAATTAGGGTTTGAGTGCTTGTGAGAGGGGTAGGGTTTATAACTTAGGGATGGGGGTAGGGCATCATTTTATGTGCAAATGAAATAGGACAGAGATGCAAACATGATTATTAATGAAAGAGGGAAAAAAGGAAGGGATCAATGGGACAATAAACACTTGAAACAGTCATAAAACCCTAGTATTTTACACACATTAGCAACAACCATATTAATCCATTCACTTGCAAATTCAAATGATAAAACCATGACACACATCATTATTTTCACCATCCATATCAACATTCATGAATTGAGTGCCTACCTCGATCAATTTAGCAAGTTTGAAGAGGAAGGAGGAAATTTATTTGTAGTTTTGGAAGCTGGCAGACGAACGGGTCGCGCACACCCCTAGACGGGTCGCACACAGCTCGACGGGTCGCGCCCGTTGTGTTTTCGCACTGCCGGAAGCTGCTGGATGGGTCGCGCACCGCCCAACAGGTCACGCACGAGCCTGGACGGGTCGCGCACCTGGAAACTGCTCGAAACACTTATATTTTCGCCTTCTTCTCCTTGCACGCTCTCACAATCTCTCTTGGAAGCTTGAAATGCATAATAAGAGTGTAAGGAGGGAGAATTAGCTTTTATAATCTCACTTTTGAAAAAATTTCATCCAAAACCCACTTTATAAAGTCTATTTTGTCACTTTTTAAAAACACTGATTTTCTTGGTTTCCTTTATTCTGAAGTTGACTTTTTGAGTGCTTTCACCTGATTCTTTTTGCAGGGAGATCATCTGAAGGACTGTGGCAAGGGGACCAGGGTTGTTGCTGCCTTTCTGAAGATTTCTTGGACACTTATTCTTTTTACAAAAATTATCATGACCTTGGCTTTAAAAACAGGGTTTTTAAATCCAAGGTTAAAAATGAGCTATACATGATGAAAATTTGAAAGGAACATGTTTACCATCTTCCCTTTGGCTTGCTGGTCACTCAAGGACTCTCAGAAACATGACCTTGCTAACCTTGCTAAGACAACTGACCAAAACCCTAGACCTAAAATTTTGACATTAAGACCAAACAAGAGTATTTTGACAAACTCAATGACCTGATATGACCTGATCCAGCAAAGCCAAAAGGGATATGAATAGACCAGCTCCTCCATCAGGGTTATGGAATGCCTAACGGAATGCAGATTTTTACACTGATGAGACACCTACCAATGCAAATGCAAAGAGCTTTGATCACTGATGGAGGGCTTTCAAGACCGACACTAACAGTAGTAATAAAAGTTTCACAAGAAGGAAGACGTCCAAGCATAATCAACATTTACTCTTTATCATAAACAACTTCACCAAAAGTTGATAGTTGAATTTTGATTTTTTATATCCTCATGAAGTAGGATTGAATGGTCTCTTCTCTGTTTGTCATAATATCCTTGAGTTGATTGTTCAGAGCAAGATTTTGACTCAAGTTGTTTACTTGATACATTCCAATCAGCTTGTCATACATTTCTTTGGCTTTCTTCTAGTTGGAGACATAAGTGATGAGGTGGTCTCCAAGAGAGTCAAGGATAATCTTTTTAGGCTTGACTTCTCTTTTCTTGTATCTGGCCTTGATAGCAACATTGGAGTTTTTAGCTGGTTCTGTTACCTCTCCTTCAACATGCTTGAGGGCATCATGTTCCTCAAGAGAAATATCCAAGTTGGCCTTCCAAAGGAAGAAGTTTGAAACATCAACCAACTTCTCTTCATTGTTAAAGAGGAAGACATTTTGATTTGCTCAAAATTTCAGCAGCAAATAGAAAAATACAGTGAAAGATATTTCATCAGTAAATGAGCAAAAATAGAAGAGATATTTCAGCAGAAAGTAGAGTGGACAGCGAGAGATATTTTAGTAGAAAATGGTTTGGAGCAACACTTGTCTTCTTGAGCTCGTCTTCACCAAAGCTCTGATACCATGTTGAAATTCTAAAGTTCTATGTTGTAACTATCACTTATTACAAAACTTCTTTATGTTGCAATATTAGTTAAACAATTGTAGATAGAACATAAACCAAATGCACAATAGAAAACAACCAAGAACAGAATGAGACACAAAGAATTTAGGTCCAATGACCAAGGGAAAACCCACAAGGATAAAACCCAACCAAATTCTTCTTCTATTAGATTTCAATTGTTCAACAAAGATACAAAGTACAATGAGAGGTCAAGAAAATGGATAAATTCACCTAAATTTGAACCAATGTTTTAAAACTCGGACTCCGACTCGGCCAAGGATCGACTCCGACTCCGACTCGGTATCGACTCGGCCGGCTCGATTTCAGTGACTCTGTCGCTGTAAAAATACATTAAATATTTATTTTTTTATAAAAAAACATAATTTTAAAGATTTTAAACATAATTTTAAAGATTTTCATTCATGTTTCCAAACACACAGCATTATAATATAGATGGAAGACAACATATGATCAAATCATCAAAGTAGGCTCATGAATATATCCATTATATCGAAATGGCACCCAATGCACTGTCCAATGGCAATACATAGTCATACATGATCAAAGATTCAAAACAAAAAACACATAACCAAGGAGGCTAGAAATGGCCTCTATAACAAAAGTAAAATGTGACCAAACTCTAGTACTACTGGCTAGTAGCTACTGCTAGAGCAGCCAAGATCATGTCGATCAATCTCTAGAACATCATCAGAGTCAGACAAGGGGCCCCGTGGCTCCTCCTCCTCCTCGTCATCTCCAACTGCAACTGTAGAAGTGGTACCACTAGCAGGCTGTGCAGCAGATGCAAGCTGAGATAGAGAAGATATGCGGTTGCGCTTCTATTGTGGCTGAGCAGAGGAAGCGCCTGCAACTGGAGTCCTTGCTGGCTGTGAGACTGAGGCTGGTAGTACAGGTGGATCGGGATCTGCATTCAACTGAACATCATGTTCAACTAATGCCTTGATATCTAAATCAAAATCAAGATCCTCATTAGGATCAAACTCTGCTGGATGACTCTCCACTACCCAATCTGATGTTGGATCAATGTCTTCCAACACAATGGGATCTGAATCAGGTCTTTTGTTCAGCAATTGGTTTCGTCTGAGCCGGAGGTTGTATTGGACATAGACTAGATCATTTAACCGTTTTTGATCCAAACGGTTTCTCTTCTTTGTGTGAATCCTCTCAAAGACAGACCAATTGCGCTCACACCCAGTAGCACTGCAAGTTTGACTCAAAATACGAATTGCAAACTTCTGCAATTCAGGACAATGGCCACCAAAAGCCTCCCACCATTGTGCTGCAAAAAACATAGGAGTGTAATGAGTTAGCTCAACAAAATTACAAATTATATCCAACTTTCAAATTATAAACGATTTAACAAAATTAAAAAAAAAAGTAAAACTATTAAGAATTTGAAAATTGAAATTTTTGTTTACTTGGCTCATCTGCTTCTCTTGCAATCTTTGCTAGGTTCTTCCCAAAGGTACCTGAGGCATTGCTGAAGGTCGTGACCTGTCGGTGTATCTCCAGCTGATCAGACTCCAATGGGATCATGCGATCAATGCAGTCAATCAGTCCATCTCTGACCCCCCCCCCAAAGCTCCTGACTCCTTAGCTTTATAATGATACCATGGAGCTGCATGTATAGGGCGATGGAGTTGATTGTTCCATCTTTCATCAATGATTGCCCAAATGGGCCCATACTTAGCCACTCTATCCTTGTATGCCCTCTTTATTTGCTCCTTTGCTTGATCCATAGCCTCATAAATGAAGCCCATAGCCAACCTTTCCCCATCCACCAACCGCAACACCTTAACCTGTGGCTCAACAAACTTCACAATCTGTGCTGCCTTTCTCCAAAAAGTTTCTTCATTAATTTTATTTTTCAATTCTTGCCTTCCAGTTTGTTAGACCAATTGCTTTGATTCAATTCATCACTGGAAAACATCTTTTGCAAGTTTCTATTTTGGGAAAGCATAGATTGCAATGTCAAAAAATGAGTAGCAAATCTAGTGATGGCAGGCCTAATAATATCCTTGCCCCCTCTGTGTTTCCTCATGAGACTCAAAGTCAATGAATGATTGTAGATAAATTTTGTTATGCTTTTGGCATGATCTACAATTTTTTTGACCCAATCTATTTGTTCCAATATCCTCAAGCATGAGGTCTATGCAATGTGCAACACATGGGGTCCAAAAGATGGTCTTGTATTTTTCCTCTAACAGTTTACCAACAATAACATAGTTAGAGGCATTATCTGTGATGACTTGAACAACATTAGCCACCCCCACCTTCTCAGCAACCTGATCCAATAGTTGAAACAACAATTGCCCGTCTTTTACCTTATTAGATGCATCAACTAATTTTAAAAACATGGTTCCCCGTGGGCAGAAGACAAGAAAGTTTTTGATGGTATGGTTTCTTTGATCAGTCCATCCATCTAACATGATGGTACATCCTGATCTTGCCCATGAGTCCTTGAAATCTTTCAAATACTCATTAATGGAGTCAATTTCTTTCTGCAAATGATACCACCTTAGCTCATGCATTGTAGGGCCTTTGAAGCCTTTTCCAGCAGCATGTATGGCATCAAACATAGGCTCATAATATGGTGAACGAGAAGCATTGAAGGGGATATTAGCATCATACCACCATCTAGCTATGTACTCACAAGTAGTCTCCCTCAATTCTTTCTTCTAATGGTCATCTAAAGTGGGCTGCATTTGACTTTTACAGTTTACTAGCTTGAGGAACATGTGCATCTGATGGAGAGGAGGGAGTGAAATAACTTTTGATAGTCATATCACCCTTTTTCATTCTACCCTTTCCCTTATCTTGAACAGAACCAAAAGAGGGAGGAACATATCGGAAAGGGTTAGATGCATCAGTATGAGGGATAGAGGAAGAACCCTCAAAATCATAATTGGGGTTGGTAGCCATCATTTTTTGTATCTCCCTCTTCCTCCCAATTTCAGCCTCTAACTCTCTTTGCCTAGCCTTATCTTCTTTAAACTTCTCAAAGCTGGCTAACAATTGCTTCCTAATCTCCCCAATTTCTGGTGAGGTACATGGAGTAATTTGGCCTCTGATCCTCGCCAAATGTTGTTTCAGCCTACTAATGCCCCCAGGACCTTCCTTAATTTTCCTATGGCAAAATTTGCAATGTATTTCACTATCAACCATTTCAACATATGCCCAAGCAGGATCCCTCGCTCTAGGTGCCATTTTTTGACTAGGAAATGAAAGAAAACAATCTGAAAATGAAAAAAAAAACATTGATTCAATGTTCATTTCTTTCACAAAAAACACTCTCTAGGCTTTCTAGATATGCACCTAAAATTTAATAAGCAAAAACAGATTTGTAGAAGTGAAAAAAATACCTCCAGGCACAAACTGCCTCCTCAAGCTTGCTCCAAGAATCAAATCCTCAATGCTGCTCCAAATGGCTGCCCAAGAAGCTCCTCACTCTAGCTACAATGCTTGCCCAAGACTCCTCACTGCTGCTCCAAAAACAAACTCAAGAACTGCTCACTAACTCTCACTGAAGTTCTCACTCAAATGCATGAGATGACTGTGAGAGAATGAGAGCATTTGAGTGTGTTAAATAGGGTCTGGGAGAGGGGAATGGACCCCAAATAGCATTTAACTAATTTATAAAACACGTTGGAGTCCCCAACACTCAACTAACAGTTAAAATTAAAAAAAAAATATGAATTCGCAATTTTTTTGGGGTTACAGGCCGCATTCATTGACTCGTCCGAGTTATTGCGGAAACGGTTGGGTTGATCGAGTCATGACTGACTCATGCAATAACTCGGCCGAGTCAGTCAGAGTCAGTCATGACTCGGTCAATTGAACTGGTATTTCTGCCGGGTCATAATTTTTTTGAGTGACTCGGATCAACTCGGCCGAGTCACTAATGACTCGGCCGAATTTTAAAACAGTGATCTGAACAATCTGTAGCATGAAAGTCAATAGTCGCCGCAACTGATGCAAACACTGAATCAACCTTCAAGTTCTGCTCTTACTGTCCAAGTCTCTCTCTCTCACAATCTTCTTCAAGTCTCTCCAACTATCTCTCTCAAGATCGAATCCTTCTTTCATAATGCACAAAGTAGTGAGAAGAGAGGATGACAAGCACATATATATAGGACGAGCAAGGAGTTTGAATCATAAAGGAGTAACTCACACGCATTGAGGGAGAGTTACATATGCCAATTAGGGAGTGTAACTCATGCCATTAAGGAGAGAAATGCATGCCTTAGTAACTTATGCTTTTAATGAATGCGCAAGAGAGAGTGTAACTTATCCATTAAATGAGAGAGAAAGTAACATATGTATTCATTGAGGGGAGTTACATGTGACATGATTGAGTGACTTGAATTTCTTTTTAATAATAATAATAATAATAATAATAATGATTAAGTAAAAATTGAACAATTAAGATTGATTAAGAATAAATTAAGTGATTTTCCATCATCTATACTTGATTACCAATTGAAGTGAGGTGATTTACTATTTTTGGAAAGTCATGTTTGAGATGATAGACATGACTATCTATGTTTAGAAAGTCACTTTAGAATAGTTAGAAATGAGATTTTATGCTAGGAAATTCATCCCTTTGTTGCCAATTTTCAACATTTACTTGCCTAGCAAGAGAAAGGTTTTCCATATCTCCACCCTTTTGTTGTCCACCATTGATAGAACTTTCCCGAATGTTCTTTTGTTTAAAATCGTCCCACTACTCGCTCCAGTCTGGAAGCTGTTGTCTAGCAAGGATCCCTTCCACAAAGGTGGTCCATTTCTTAGCACAACTCTTCAAAGCTACTTTTACAAGCTTAGAATCATTCACTACTTCTCCCATAGTTAATAGCTCATTGCGAGCCTGCCAAATCCTTGTGAGATATGAGGTCATAGTCTCAGAATTGTTCAGGTGAATACTTTATAGCTTCTCTTGCAGCACGATATTCTTGTTCTCATTAGTACTTCGGTGTAAACCGGGCAAGGCCGTCCACATCTTGTGTGTTGTGTCCTACCCTATTATTTGAGTGATTATGTGATCCTTCACACCATCCAAAATAATTCCTCTTGTTTTCACATCCTTGAACTTGTGCTTGGTTGTTTGGACAGGGTTTGCAGGAACTTGTATTTCCTTGCTTGCAAATTCCCAGAAGCCCTTCACCTTTACAACAATGGAGGTCCATTACTTCTATGGACTTAAATTACTAGCCCCCTCCAACCTGTATTCGTACCTGAAATACTATGATGCCATACTAAACAAATTGACTTGGCCACAAAAAACAGTAAACGATTTTAAATCTGTTGTCCAAATAATCTTTTACTGTCAAATTTGTGATCTCTCTCCTGTCAGAGTTTTACAGCGCTGCTACCTTGTTAATTTAAACTCTTATAACCCCTGATTTAATTTCTCGGCAATTTAACAATACCTAGAAATGTATTTTACCAAATGAATATCAGAACATCGGAAAAGTAAATATGCTGATAATTAATAGGTAAATTTGCAGTAGAAATAAGTGAGAAACCAATTGCAGGCACAGCAGAAAAATTCACCCATAAAAACCTTCTGAAAATTTTATTAACTCAGAAAATATGGGACAGACCCATAGAGAAATGCACATGAAATTAATGCTGATAAAAAGACCTGTAACTCGGCTTCTTACTGAGAAATTCAGTGTGAGAAAACCCCTTGCTGCCTGAGAAATTCAACTGCTAGATTTCCTCCCCAAATCTCGTCAACGCCCTCCTGAATCTCCTTGGTCAAGTCGAGCCTTTTCATTTGGCAAATCACTCGCGCAAGTGCTCAACAATGATTGTGTATCTTTGCCTCTTCCCTTAGGCTCAATTTATAACTTCATTAAGGCCTAAATTGATGGCTGAGATTAAATTGTTGAGTTACTAAAGATAAGTCACTTAAATTAACGAACTTGCTTTTCTTAGCCTTACTTTTCCTAAACATAAGAAATAAATTATAAATAGCTTGCATGTCATGTCCCTTGCAACCTTCATGCATACCTTGCATGTTGCATGCAACCATCATGCATGCATTGCATGTTGAATGCAGTCCTCATGCAGACCTCAAATGTCATGTGCAAGCTCCTAAAGAGGCAAAACCAGATCTTTCTAGTTAGGACACCAAGCTAGAAGACCTTCCCCAACTACAGAATTCAACACTGTTGTATCTTTTTGGTTAGACTTGGCAATTTTCTTAGCTAGATACTTATTCTGCACTTATTTCGCTTTCTTTACTCTGCTTTCAGTATTGATATAGGAGTTGCTTGCCCACTTCCACATTTTATTCATAGTGGATGTACCTTTTAGTTTCATTGACCTACTTTTGTGGTAATTTGTTGGACATTAATAAAATTATTTTGCCTTATATTTTCTAAGGTTTATATCAATCTTATTCAATTATATTTTGTGATCAAATTCGCTAGCTCTGAGAGTTTCTAACTTCTCACCCACCTTGTTGAATTTATTTCTGCATTTTTATGTCTATCGTTTTCAGATAAAAATTTAATCAGATACATAGAAGTATGCTCCTGAGTGTATAGAAATGAGAGTTTCTTGATGAAGCATTTCCACTTTTTCTGGAATAGAGCAAGTGTTATGTTTTTTCAACCAATGTGAAACAATTTGAAACTACAGATGTCCCTGCCAGCTGGAGTTACTGGTGTGCTCTTTCCCTTATGCGGGGTGTTCTGTTTATGCATTTAAAAATTATTTTTACTTGGATCATTTTTAGTATTTCTAGGGTTGTTACTATCTTTTATTTTGAGAACTTTTTAAAGCATTTTCAGATGATCAATGTGCATTGTGAACTAAATCTTTTATTGATAGTAGTTTGTTCAATGTCTTTCATGTTCAGGAGTGTGCTTCTCTTGGAATCTATACACAACAACAGGCATTGGAGTATCTTGGAACGAAGGTATTCATTCAAACACTACCACTCTGCTTCATGAAATGGCTGTGAATAGTTTTTGCAAGTAAAATGGTAAACGAGCTAAAAAGGTATCAGAGAAACAATATTGGTTGATTGTTGCTGCAAATTTGGAGTGTGGTTAAACTATGTCATTGTAAACTGTTATTTATTTTTTGTTTTTATATTTTGAGGATTTTCATGCAGTTCTATTCTTCTGTATGTGTAATGTTTGATGGAGTTATTCTATGACACTGAGATTGGGTAGTACCTCTTTGTTCCCATTAAATTGACATGTGAAAATTTTGTATCATTATGTTTTGAAAAATGTTTTCTTTGCTTTTCCAGGTGAAAAGTTTGAGACCATCTTGGGCGAAGGCAGAACGATCAAAGGTGACACATTTGCATGAATGTGAAGTGCTTAACCATTGTTATTTTTGCAGCAAATGATTTCTGTTCGTTGATGCACTGCGTCATATTTAATCATCATATTATTTTGACATTACAATTTACTTGTTCTCTCGGAGACTGGATCAATTATTTTTATATTGGATAGGAATGCCTTATGCATTGATAACATAATGATGTGATGTTACATTTGAAGAATGCGATTTCTTTAGTAATTAGTAATATATGTATATAGAGATTTAGGTGTTATTTGAACATATATTATATAGTATTTCTATTAGTAATATACAGGAGGTATATTACGCCAGTTGCACTGACTGCATTTGGTCATATGTGGGCTCTAACACATTTTCTCCCTTTTTTATTTAAGGTTGATGAGGCTCGGGATATCCTTCTTAATGTCTTCCTTGCAAATGTGCCGGTTAGACGCTTTACTTATCTGTCAAGTTCTGGTCATGATTTTGGGTGTTTCTGGTTTATAGTTGTGTACATGTTTACAATGCAACCAAACTGCATTGACATGGAAATTTCTATTGGCATAGAAGCCTGTTGATCTTTCTAAGAACTTGTACCAATCTTGCCACATACTTTACTGATAATGAGATTGCTATAATAATTTTTAAAGTAATTGCTTTCTTATTGCTTTGATCACAGGTATATCAATATAATTTTCGGCCAAAATGTATCTATGTGGCTGTCATGTTAAGACGGATGTTGGAGGCCATGCTTAATTCAGATGCCATTGATGATAAGGTACAGTGAATAGACTTTGAAGGTATAGGACTACAAAGCAGTTTTCCCATTTTATATATGATAGGGAACATTAGGTTCTAAGTCACTGTTAATAAACTTGCATAGAGCAAAAGCGTAGAGTTTTGCAACAGCGATTGAGAGACAAACAATTCCAATTACATTCCTGCCATTTTAAAAAATTCTGTTATGTGAGTGAGGCCATCAATGTACCATGCAACTTAGATAGATGATCATTACATACTATACTTTTGCCACCCTCCCTTAATGGTCATACTAGAAATTACACCAGGCTTATTTTTAAAATGCATAAACTTATCTGGATCAAGTGGCTTGCTAAATATTTCTGCAGTCAAAACTTGGGTCGCACAATATTGCTACTGAATGTTATTAGCATAAATATATAATTAATAGTTAATAATAATTAGTATTTTGAAGAGAAATGTTCTAAAAGACATGACTATTTGTGAAGGGGTACCTTCCCTGGTATAGAAATATGACTCTCATTTGTAACCAATTATATCTCTTGTACCTTCAACATTCTTATATCTAAATATTACTTGTCCTATAATGGATATTTACATATTCTAGATGTTCTAAATATTCGTGAGTATCCGAACCTTGTTTGTTCCATTGGTATTAGATCCGCATTTTCTGATCACCAGGCCTTTGGTTAGGCTTTAGCCACACTCAATTTTTTTTTGAGTTTCTCTTGTTCCAACGTCCGTGACAAAGAAAAGGCCCTTGGCCATCAACAACAAGAAAAACAGAAAAAAAGAATGAGATTATATATGTAAACTTTATAAAAACATAAAAGTAATGTATACATATATATTTATTAAAAAATTATATGTAAAAAAATCCATGTTATATTATACATATGTATTTAAAAAAATTATTTTGAAATAAGTGGTCAACAGTAGCAGTGGCATAGCTGCCAATGCGACCACCATATGCCACCTGTGCTTTTGTGTGCTGCTATCCGAGTCTTGCCATCACCTGTGCAACCAACTACAGCCACCACTGCCATTAGTCGTAGTCACAACCCTGCAGCCACCTGCACAACCAACTTAGCTGACATTGCTTTCAATCACAGTTGCAGTCACTTCTCCGGTTACCCTATTGTCCACCCTGTCGATCGCACAATAACTACGAAAGCCATTTGTAGATTTGTGCCATACGAAAAACACCCCACAATAGTTATACTTGGGACAGTCATTGTGCACAGTCGTATGAATTCCATTTGGCTGCTTCTGTCTCGTCTCATTCTGACCCTGCTTTGTACCATTGTCGTATGCTAGTAAAGCTGCCACCCTTGTGCCTGTTGTAGCATATCGTAGAGCTCTTGCCCGCCTGTGCAATTCGTCAGGTGCATTTAGTGGCTCATTTCACCACGGTTGTTGGGGGTGGATACACTGCCAATATTCCGTCCTATTGGTGCATATAAACTTTTTGTTGATTTAAGTTTGAAGGTGAACACCATAAAAGGTTTAGGAAGATTTAATGAAAGTTTTTAATGTGTGAGATATCAAATTCCATTATAGTCCATATATTTATATATGTGTTATGTAAAAACTATTTAGTGTAATTATATGAAAGGGCACGATCATAAGATTATGTTCTTTCCCGAAAAGGTACCCATGGTGGTATATAAGCCAGGGACCCTCATTGTAAGATAACCATCTTTTAGTTTATATATATATATATATATATATATATATATATACATATTTTCTGTCTATTACTGAGCATTCATGCTCCATTTGGTATCGGAGTGAGTTTGGTCCTCAGGCTAAATTTGTTGCACTGAAAAACACAAACATCTGTTGTTTGGCTTCTTCATCCGTTCGTTGCATTCAACACCCTTAGCCGCTACATCCTTGTTGTTCTTCGCCGTCAATTCCCTGCCCGACTAAATTTAGTGCCTTGTCCGCCATAGTCTGACTTTGTGTCCACTCTCACTGTTCCACCACAGTTTGACTCTGTGTCCACCGCCGAATTCAAACATACGCATCACTCCCAATTGCTGTGACTAGCTTTTGTCCATTGCCTTGTTGGTGCGTCTTGTTCCTTCGACCACCTTCAGATTGTCTGACATATTCTCCAAATTGCGTCCCTGTTCCTTCGCTCTCCTCCGACCACCGTCCGACTGGAAAAAGAACTTGAGTAAAATCAAGTGTTTTGGTTGCAATTAGGAAGGAAACTATGTTAGTGAATGTCTGAATAGAAAGAAAGGTGATAAGAAGAAGGAGTAGTAGACGACGACTTCAACAAATATTGATGAGCTGTCTTCAAGACTTGAGGATGAGCTGTCTTCAAGACAGTGGGGCGTCGTATCATATGACAGGGGTTAAAAATTACTTCTCTAGTTACTAGGATGAGGAGATGGGCTTTTAGATTCAATTGGGAAATTAGTCCAAGTGCACTCCAGTTGGGAGAGGGATAGTTACGCTTCAGAGAAAGTCAGGCAAGAGTACTCATGTTATAGTTGTGTTGTATGTGCCAGGTTTAGGAATGAACTTGATTTCAGTTTCTTCTCTTTATGATAAAGGATACGATGTCTGCTTTCGAGAATAAAAGGTGTACATAAAGCACTAACATCAGAAGTCAGTAAAAGAGATTGGGGTGAGAAGCAACGAGTTATATTGGTTGCAGTTGGAGACTCGAAAGGCACTAGTGAGCAGCAACAGTAGCAGAGACATAGGAGAATTATGGAATAGGAGGATGGGGCATATGCATCACATAACGCTCAAAGTTCTTAGGGAGACCGTGACAGTAGTTCCAAAAATAAGCACGAAATGTGATGATGTGTGTAGAGGGTGTGTAACAATAGATCCATAGGTGTGCTAGACTTGATACATTCAGATATATGTGGCATCTTGTCAACAAAATCTCTTAGGGGGGTATGAGTATTTCATGTCCTTCATTGATGACTTCTCCAGGAAGACCTGAATTTACTTATTGAAGACAAGGGACGAAGTCTTCAATCGCTTCCAAGAGTTTAAGGCTCTTGTGGAGGACTCAACAGGGAGGAAGATAAAGGTTCTTTGGACAAATAATGAATGTGAGTACATTGAGAAAGCTTTCAAGGAGTTTTGTGTGAAGGAGGGCATCAAGAGAGAATGGACAACCTCATACAACCCGCAACAAAATGGGGTTTCTAAAAGAGAGAACAAGACGATAATTGGAGCAACTAGGGTGATGCTATATGACCAGGACATGTCTAGATTTCTCTGGGCAGAGACATGTAGTACAATAGTATACATTGAGAACAGGGTCCCACTGATGGCATTGGAGAAGATGACACCCAAGGAGACATTTACGAGAAAGAAGCTTAAAGTCGAACACTTCAGGATTTTTGGTAGCATAACATATTGTCACATTCTAGATGATAAACGCACCAAGTTGGATTCCGCTGTAGAGAAGGGATATTTCGTTGGCTTCAACGAGACGTCCAAGGCATACACGATCTACATTCCAGGTAGCAGGAAGATTATTGTGAGATGCGAGGTTAAGTCCTAGGAGGAGAAATCCTTCAAGAGATCTTGTGAGTTGCCAATAGTTGATCAGAGTGAACCAACAAAAGCTATAAGGGATGAATAGGGATCTTAGGCTCAGGGCACTAGTACGAGTACAATGACTAGCATAGGTGCAAGTACAGGTGCAAAGGAGAGTTCACAACAGATGGGGCAACAACAACAGGTAGAGGAGTTTGTGGATGCTCCTAGATCGAGCATCAGGGATAGGAGGCCACTAGAAAGGTGTTTAGGGTATAAGGCATTGATGAGTGAGCTCATTGACAGTGAGCGTTCTAGTTATCAAGAGGTTGTACAGTATCAATTGTGGTAGGATGTAATGGTGGAGGAGTACAACTCCATGCTGAATGATGTGTGGGAGGTTGTACCTAGACTGGTTGAAAGGATAGTCGTTGGTTTTCGTTGGATCTACAAGATCAAATACGTTGCAGATGGATGTGTGGAGAAGTACAAGGCTAGGTTTGTGGCCAAGGGATTTGCTCAAAAGGAGGGAATAGACTATAAGAAGACATTTACTCTAGTGGTTAGATACACTTCCATCAGGGTAGTGGTCTCTCTAACAACACAAATGGGATGGAATATTCATTAGATGTATGTCAAGGTGACTTTTCAGAATGGAATAATAGAAGAGGAGGTGTACATTGAACAACTAGAGGGACTTGAGATGCATGGGAGGGATACCCATATATGCAGATTGAAGAGAGCACTATATAGACTCAAGCAAGCTCTCAGAGCATGGTATGGTCAGATTGGCAATTACTTGTAGCAAATGGGCTTTGTGAAGAGTGAGGCAGACTAAAACCTCTACTATTTTATGGGAGGAGGTGAGCCTCTCATTCTCGTGGTATATGTGGATGATCTATTTTTGACAAGGTCACCAAGACTCATAGAGGACTACAAGTGGGACTTGGAAGCAAAGTTCGAGATGAAGGATTTGGGGCTGATGCATTATTTTCTAGGTCTAGAGGTACGAGAAATAGATGGGGATATCTTCCTTGGTCAAGGAAGATACACTTGGAGATCTTGAAGAAATTCAAGATGTTGGACGTTAGACCCATGTCTACTCCTATGATTACCAATTGGAGGTAGGTAGATGCGTCAGAGCAGGAAGCAGTGAACCCCACCTTGTATAGATAACTTATTGGTTCTATTGTCGCACATAATGTCTAGGCACCACGACAACGACTCAGATCGAGGGCTGTCACCCTGATCCCTAATCTCTCCGTTTAAAATGTTTCCCTATAACAAGATAAGGGGGGTAAACCTTATGGAAATGGAATGAAAGAGAACTAGTTCCCAACCAGTTCGGGAGACACAGTGAAGCGACCAAGTACTTGATTAAGATTTATCAAGACTTACAGGATTTGATTGAATTTAAACGATTGATACCAGTGCTTTATGGAGTCAACAATCTTGCGAGGGAAATGAAGACCAAGTAATCGATTAGCAACTGCTGCTTAGATGAATGATTGTCTTAGATGAAATGCAGATCCTAAAACTAATGTGATATGCAAGAATCTTGGTTAATTTTAGTTAAATTCCTATCTAAGTTTTAATCCTTCGATCCTTTCTGTGTTGAGCCCGATTTCGTAGTAATTGGCAGAGAGAAGATAAGATGAAGCACACTATGGTGTGATTAACGATACCTCTCGTGAAAATCTAACATACCCGGTGCCTTCGGCGTTGCAGAGAGTTTTGGCTCTAACGACTGCAAGGTCACCATTTTAAGTACTATTAAAAGCGTGCTTCTCAAGCAAAGATGGATGGATACCTATCTCTCTATCGACGAAGCTTATGCTTGGAAGTAAATTTTAGTTATGCAGAACTAACTGAAAATGCAAGTGCACGAGATGATGAGATGAAGTTAGACTTGAGGATCAGAAAGGCTTGTGTCGTGAAAGCCCTTAATCACCAAAATGAGATGTTCAATTTACTGGATGAAGACTTAGAAATAAACCCCTGAAGATATCACAATTAAACTACAAGCTTACTTCAAATCTTTTTGATACAATTATAGCTCAAAGAGAACAAAACACTTCTTTACAATTTAATATCAATGCCAACAGATGTTCAAAAAATACTCAGCTTAGGAAACAAAGATATGCAATTTATTACAATTACACGACAGAGTGCTTTAATAATTATTCAAAATATTCACAAAATATTTAACATGCAATGAACATCGAATAATTCAAGCAATTAATATGACGATCAATCTCAATAGATGCAAAATATTCTAGCAATTAAATTTCTAGAGATCTAAATACTTTGAAAAACCTTGAAATTTAAATGCTAAACAATTCACAATCCTAGAATTAAAATGATTTGTGCTTAGTGACCCAAATCTAGGAAAATTTGATGCTTTCCTATAGTCAATTTTTAGATACGATTAAAAATTAAGTGTGTTTGACTATGTAGAAGTCAAAATGTTTAATACCACAAAAGTTTTCTTTTAGAGGTTTTACCCTTAACACAAAAAGACACCAAGAAGGAACTTTAGATTAACAGTTTAATTATTCCTTAGGAAAAATTCTTCGATGTGCTAAGTTTTATTAAGCAAGTTAATGTGGCCAATATTTAATTAAGATTTTTTTAATGTGACAAATGTAAATAAAAGACTTTAATAAATTAATTTTTTTAATGGGCCATAGGCCACAAAAAAACTAATATTTTAAATGTGAAAGCATGGGTCCTTCGATTTATTTCATTCGAAATTTCAAAGTCATGAAAATTTTGAAAATTTTTATTTTAATTTTATAATTTTCTTTAAAAAAATAATAATAAAAAAATGAGACAAAATGAAATTCAAGATAAAAAAAATCAAAGTTAAAAATTAAACTAACAACTTAATCAAAATGTCATAAAAGAAAATGAAATTTAATAAAACAAAATCAAACTAAAATTAAAATCTCACACCAATTTTTTTTTTTTTAAACAAACGTTAAAAAAGAGAAAAAGAAAATCGTAAACAAATCAAGACTAATCTAACCCTAACCCAAAGATCAAACAAAATAAAAAAAATGAAAACGAATTGTTTGCTTGTGCGTATACAGGTTTGGATAGCGGCGGAAAGGAACTAGAGCAGGTCAAGAGGATAAGCAGTTTGGGCAGTGGCAAGGTATGCGATTTAGTATATGGCCATGGAGGAGGGAGCTGCAAAGATAATGAAGGACGCATTAGGGAGGCAACGTTGGAGAGAGCTGCAACTAGGGATTTGCATTTTATGATTTGCAAGTTTAGCATGGCTGCGGATGGAGGGACTAGTTAGGTCTGAAGATACGAGAGATGGAATGCGGACAGGGAAATAGATGCGAGGGTTAGCTTGGATGCTTGAGGGGTTAGGAAGTCAAGGGAGATGAGGGTTTTTTTGCAGGTTAAGGAGCTGCGAAGAGGGAGGCTACAACGTCGTATGGCAGTGGGAAAGAAGAATTCAGGCAGCAAGGAGATGAGGACACAAAGATGAAGAGAAGAAAAACAAAAATGCAGGCAGCAAAATTCTCTAAATTTTCCAGAGAAGAGAAAAACGCAGCAAAAAATAAGTTCAATTAGGCAGCAGACAGGAGAAAAATGGTATCCAAAAACCTAAGAGAATTTCCCAAAAATTTCTAATTAAAATGATATATTCTTCTGTTGAAAATTTGTCGTCGAAACTCTTGTAGAAAAACCTTAGATCTAAACTTTGAAATCCTCAAACTGAAAATAATTTGGAATAATGCCCCTGCAAATGATTTTGAGGCCAGATCTTACCCTCTAGGGCCTAGATCTGGCTTCAAGTAAAAATTATCCTTTGGATCTACAACGACATGACAACAAAGAAACACCCATAACCGAGATATACAAAAATAAATAAAACCCCAAAAACCCTAGTCAGGAAACCTAAAAAAATTACAGATATATGAACAAAGATGGTAGATCTATCAGATCAAAGGAGTACGAGTCCAACTCTGTTCCGAGATCTAATAATCTGAGGCTCTCAACAACCAAATCTATCAATTTTCCTTAATTGTTTAAAAATAAATTTTGAAAATTTTGGAGAGGTACTAGCCCAAAAACACTCTGCAGGAAAAATAATTTAATCTTAGGATATGCCCCGAAGCTTATGTGAAGTAGGCTCTTCAGAAAATATACAATGAGAGTTGGCTGGTCCAATCGAGAACTATCCCCAAACGCTTAACGAAAACTCGAAAAATCTCTTGCAAACACTAGATCAACCATCAAACCCAGTAGAGAAATATAACAACAATGAAATTCTGAAGAAATACAGATACCTGCTACTTTGATCAAAATTTAGAATGTCACCCTAGATCTAACAAACTGAATAAGGTACCTGTATTCAGATTATTCTAAAGAGCTATTGGTTGATAGTTTTCACATAACATTAAGCAGAAATTAAAACAATGTTACCATAAGCTCATGACGAGGAACACCATAGCACGTTGAAACCCCAAAGATTTTTGTATTAATTCAAAAAAGTATACAAGAGAGCTTGAGAACTTAGTACATGATTCAGAGATTGGATGAATAGACTGACAAAATACCTTTTATTTAAAGATAAATCCTCCAACGGCTAGTTTGAGTGATCCTCGTCAAAGCAATCTCGACCGTTGATGAAGATTAAAATTTCTTTTAATCTCATCTGTCGAAATGTTTAAATATTTGGGGAAATTCGAAAATTTTAATTAAATGCATTTTAATTAACTCAAAAATAATTTTTTTAAGTTAATTTCCCCAAAAAATTGACTTTGACTTAACTCCCAGGACCAATGGTTTAAAATTTAACAAAATAATTAATTTACCTTAGTCTCGGGACGTTTTAAAATTTAATTTTTTAGGACCGACGAATTTTGCCTTTAGAGAATTTAAATTTACTACCTAGGACCTAGAATTAATAAAATTTCTGGCTTAGGATTTTAATTAATTTTGGGCCAAAATATTTAATTAATTAACCTATGAGGGGATAAATTATTTTTCCAACTCTCAAGACACTTTACGTTATGATTTTCATATTTTTTTACATCATAAGGGGGAAAACCCATTTGTAATAGACCCTCACTGACTACCCATTTCTGCAACATGAATATAATCCAACAGACTAAGCAATTTGCAATAAAATAACCGAACCAAATAGTTAGGATTATTCTCAAATCACTTTTACATAGACTTGATCTAGAACACTAGGACTTGCCTAAGATTCTAGCGACAAAATCTATTGCAGCTTTGGGGTAAGACCGGAGGGGAAAACTCTGCCGACCATCAAAGAATGGACTGGTGAGACAAAAAACCTCCCAGAATGGAGATCGTCACTAGAAAGATAAGTTTACCTAAGTTGTTACATACATGAAACGGTTCTACTGGGATTATTTACATCATATACATGCAAAATGGGTTTACATTAGAACATGATGGTCAAGCTGATGAAGATAACTGGACGACACAGACACATCGATCAGGCGCTGTCACTTTTGCGAAAAAAGGGGGTGTACTCCTATGGGTCTGTTGACCACTGGAGTGGCACCTGATGATTATATGAAGACTCCACGCCCAAGGATGATCCAAAGGATAATTATACCATCATATATCATCAGTCAACATAATTTTTTATCTCTACTTCTATCTTCTCATCATCTTTCTTGTACTCAGATTCCACACCCTACTGGGAATTGTAATAAGTGATACTAGTAATGATGAGTTTTTGAGTCTGTAACAGGCCTAGGATGTTGGGACTCGATTAGCAAATGAGTACACCTTCGAGTGTTTTTTTTTATCTGGTTAAGTATCGCTTATTTTTCAGAGGCGAATAATTTTCTTTGTTTTCACTCACTTTTTACCCCAAAGTTGGGGTGGTGGTTTGAAGTTGAGCCCCTAACACATCTTAGTGTTTAGAGTCGATGTATATTATTACCATACTAGATCACACAAAAAATTTCGTGGAATTTTGTTAGGTCTAGGTAGTCATTTTTTTTAATTTTTTAGATTTCCCACAAGTCAAAAATTGCAAACAAAATTGTACTTGTAATGTAATAAGTGTTGTCTAGAGAATTTGTGTGGGGTATGAGTAATGAAATTTACTCCTCTCACCTTCAACTTTCTATTTTGACACACTTCAATGGGAAAAAAAAAGTGTTTTCAACCCCCAAAACCCACTTTTTCTAAGTTTAGTGGGAAATCTGGCAATTAATTAAGCCAAAAATTAAATAAATGGACAAAAATAAATATCCACACATGCTATGTTGTGGAAATGAGGTGGAAAATTATGGAGGAGTTAAAGTGAAGTCCCAAGGTGATGTGGACTCCTAAAATCAAGGAAATGACATGTGCTCAAATAAAAGTTAAAACTAAATTTTTGGCATTAAAGGAGATAGTTGCTTACTTAGAAATTCGAATTTGTGAAGTTAATGCACATTTGGGAGGATTTGAGAGAATATTTGGTGGAGATTTTTGTGGGAAATTGTCCTCACATGGGTTACCACCCATATACACTTGTCATTCTATCATAAAATTCGAATTTGGCACATAAGGGAAGAAGAAAATGATGTCCACTTGCCAAAATTTGATTTTTACACTTGGTATTGAAGCTCCATTGAACAAATTTGAATTTCTCTTTGGGATTGTTACCTCATACCACTTGTTTAATTACTTCTACATTGGGATTGGCTCCGATGCCATTTGTCATTGTCATTTTTCATTGGGATTTGTTCCCAACTCTATATATAATAGAGCCATGGGCTCTCACATTGTATCATAGAACGAGCTATTGGGCTTACGAGACTCTGCTGGATTCTGTATTCATCTCTCATATAATAAAAGAGATTTTGGGGTACTATTGTGTCGGTGTTCTCCTTCCATTTCTTGAGGTGATGTTATTTCAATTGTTGTGCTTTATGTTCTACATGTATTTTGGATTATGCTAGTTATCATTTTGCCACTTGTTTGGATTAACATATGCAAGCTATCTTGTATGGTTTTTGGGTTAGAGAAATACTTTAGGAAGAAGAGCACTAGAAGATTTTTGGTGAAATCTCTAGCCTTTTACTCCATTGTATAATCTAATCCCTCTAATCCCTTTCCAAGTGTGTAGAGATCTTTAGATTTGGTTGAAGGATTTAGTTGTGCATGGGATAGCTCTCCAATAGCCGAACTAACTCCTAAGATCAAGAATAGAAGGACCCAATCAGTTTTCCTCAAGGATCTCATCAAATGATTTTGAAAGAGGGAGTTTCCTTTCCTCTAGCCTACTAAGATCATATAAATTTAAATTAAATATTTTTCTTGATCAATATTTTGTGCTTTCAAGGATTTTATTTGCTACCTAGAGCATTGTTTTAACTAGACAAGTATGGAGTTCTACTTGCATGTCTTGATCTAGTTCTTGTACACTAATTGTAGATTATCATTTTGACTATTTCATGTCATCTTTGTCTCCATTTCAGGATTGCTTTTCTTTCAATTTTTGAAGCATTCTACTTTTGTTTTAAGCAAAATGAAATTTCATCTCTTAAAGAGCAAATACTTGGAAGGCATTGGTTGCTTATGTATTTAATGCTTATCTTATGATGGTTATTGCTCATATCAGTTTTTGCTAATAAATCTTAAAGAAATAATCTATTTAACTCTATAAATTCTCCTAGAAACTCACATCTCTTTTTAACTTAACTTTTCATTAGGGAACCCCCCCCCCCTCCCCTAACCCCACCACCCCCCCTTAGCTAACCTAGGAGATAGCTTAAACGGAGGGAGAGGGGATTTAGTGTGACAACCTCTTCTCTGAGTTCCCTGCCACCTAAGTTGCAGGAAACGTGGCCCTAGGGGTCGTTTCCTCCCGGGAAACGAAACGAAACCCGGAAACGAGTACCGTACGACCTGGAAACACGTTTCCGGCCGTACTGCCACGTTTCCCGAAACAGAAACGTGGCAGTACGGCCGGAAACGCATTTCCAGGCCGTACGAGCCACGTTTCCCCAAATTTATGTGTTGTTTTTAATTTTTTTTTTTTTTTTTTTTTAATTTTTTTTTTAGGTTTCCGGGATGTTCTAGAAACCTATTCTAAAGTTATAAAAGAGCAGTTTGTCTCATTCTCTCATCACACTATTCAGCAAGTCGTTTCTCTTGGAGATTGGCTGATAGTGGAATTGGTGCATCATCTTCTTCAGCACTACCATCCACTGTTGAGCATTGTGCTGCTTCTATTTTTGATGAGGATTGTTATGATGAGGATTAGTCTTTTGTGACTTGTCTCTATAGTTCTTGCAGCCTTATAGTCTTTATTGTACTTGCAGCCTCATATACTAATATAAATAAAGGTTGATTTTGGATTTTCCTATATTTTTATTTTCATTATGTGATCATTCATGACTTATGAGTAAATGTGATGTAAATTTAATCTTAATGTTTAAATGTAATAAATTATAATCATATAATGTAAATGTATCATTCATGCTTTATGATTGCACATATATATAATAATAATTTTTAAATATTTTTAATATATATATATATATATATATATATATATATTCGCGTTTCCCCGTTTCCAAAATTTGGGGAGGTCGCGTTTCGTTTCGCTTCCCGTTTCGGAAACTCGTTTCCGTTTCCTCGTTTCGTGCAACTTAGCCTGCCACCAACCACACCTTGTGGGGTTGAAGGCTTTTTTCACTGACTTGTAGGTAGGTGTAGGCGGCAGGGTCAACAAGGTCGTAGACACTCAGTGGTCAACATCTGGCTATACTTGGGTACACGTTGCTGCATCAGAGAAATGTGAGAATCCAGAATCTACATCCATGCAACACACAAGATAACATAAGTAGTGTCCATCCAAAAATCATCATATAACATTAAGCACATGAAATAAAAGCTCATCAATAATTTTATTACAAAGGATGCCCCATGGTATCAGATGTCATATTTGAAGAATAGTTTGAGCATTTGGCAATTTGCAGGTAAGTCAAGTGGTTCGCCATCCAATCTGCTCAAGTGGAAAGAATTTGGCCCAACAATGTCTTGGATAATATATGGTCCTAGCCACAAACTGTCAAATTTCTTATGTTTTCCAGGCTTTTCATTCTTGCGATCCCAAAGGAGTACCATATCTCCAACCTGCAAACATCTAGATCGAGATGATTTATCAAAGTTTTTCTTAATGTTAGACTGAATTTTACACATACTATAAAAAGCTTTCCTATGAGTTTCATCCAACTCCACAATCTGATCAATTTTATTTTGAACAACATCTTTATCAGTAGAAAAATGCTGAAGGAGTTGATAAGCTGGCAATTTAAGGTGCACAGGTAAAGTTACATCCAAGCCATAAACTAATTCAAAGGGACTTTTACCAATAGCTTTCTTTTTAGTAATCCTATTTGCCCATAAAGCATACTTGATTTTACTATCCCAAGACCGCTTATTATCTTCTACTGTCTTCTTGATAATAGTTATAAGATTTTTATTACTTGATTCAGCAAGGCCATTACTTTAAGGATAGTAATTAGATGAATGAGATAAGACAATGCCATACTTGAAACAAAAAGATGAAAAATCTGAAGAACTAAAAGCCTTGGCATTATCAGTAGTGATCTTGGTAGGTATACCAAATTTAGTAATGATATTATCTTCAATGAAATCCATAATGACCTTTTCAGTGGCATTCTTAGCAGGGATGGCTTCTACCCATTTAGTGAAATAATCAGTGCAATCAAAATCCATGAGTAGCCATTACTAGAATTTTCACGAAACTTCCCAATGAAGTCGAAACCCCAATGCTGAAAAGGTGCCTCCACAACCATAGGTTGTAAGGGCAGGGAAGCAAGCTTTTGTTTCCCAGTGAACAGTTGGCAGGCTTGACAACTTCTAACAAACTTATGCACATTGAAGGCCAATGATAACCAACTCTTAGAATTTTGTGGGCAATAGTTCTAGCAGCATAATGACCACCACAAAATCCCGAATGAAACTTAGAAATTAACTTCTTGGACCCAATTTCATCAACACACTTAAGTACTATGCCCTCAGGTTTTCTCCATCCAAGGCCATCCTTCATGAGGCAATACTTAGTGGCCTTTAATCTAAGAGCCCTTCTCTTATGAGCAATTAAATGCTTAGGACATGTAAGATTTAACAAGTAATAAATAATGTCCTTGTACCACTCATGCTCTCCTAATATTTGCAGCTCAAGTGAAGATGAATTTTTAAGACAAATCAAACCAAGAGCTTTCTCATTACCTTTGGTCATCATTTCAGCCAAGCCTTGGCCTTTGACTAACTTGGTGGGTCTAATCTCTAAATCATATTCTTGGATTTTAGTAACCCACCTAGCACGAGTCCCTAAGCAATCCGTTTGAGTTAATATATCTTTAACTATAGAATGTGGGACAAAAGCAATGATTTTGGAATAACCCACATAAGTTCTGAAATGCTTAAGAGATTTGACTAAGACATAGGCTTTCTTTTCCATGGTAGTGTAATTTAATTCAGAATTTTGAAGCGCTCTACTCATGAAAGCAATAGGCTGCTCGTGACCATCCTTATTTTTCTGCAATAAGACACCAACAATGGTATCTTCAGAAGCGAAAGAGAAAATCATGAAATCCTTTGAGTAATCAGGATTAACTAAAACAGGAGCTTTGGCAATAACACCTTTGATTTCTTGAAAATCCGTTTTGCCATCTTCTTTCCATAAAAATTTTACATTCTTCTTTAGAAGACTTGGAATAGGCTTAGCTACTTCTGCATAATTTGGGATAAATCTTCTAAGAAAATTTGTTTTTCCAAGAAAAGACTGAAGGGATTTAAGATTATGGGGGGGTAATCATTTGGATTGCCTCAACTCTTTCAGGATCAATCTTGATTCCATCTTTAGAAATAATGTGACCAAGTAATTTCCCTTCAGTTACTCCAAAAACAGACTTAGCTGGATTTAAGGGAATCCCATACTCTCTACATTTATCAAAAATTTGCCTAAGATGACCTATATGACTAATATCATCCTTACAAAAAACAATAAGATCATCTTGATAAATTTCGATAATCTTCCCAATTAAACCCTTGAAGGCATAATCCATAGCCCTTTGAATAGTAGCCCCAGCATTGGTTAATCCAAACGACATTCTAATATATTCAAAAGTTCCCCATGGTGTGGTGAATGTAGTTTTGTGACGATCCTCCTTCTTAACCTATACTTGATTATATCCAGAAAAACCATCTAGTAATGACATCATTCCAGAACTAGTTACTCTTTGCGACATAGTCTCCATGTTTAGCAAAGGGTAATTATTTTTTTTACATGCTAAATTAAGGTTCTGAAAATCGACACAAAGTCTAATTGTACCATTCATTTTTATAACAATCACTAGGTTGGAACACCACGTTGAATGCCTCGTTTGAGCAATAATTCCTGTTGCAAGTATTTTTGAAAGCTCTTTTTGAACCAAAGGGGTTAATTTAGGATTTATTTCCCTAAGCTTTTGACGAAAGGGTTTAGCATTTTCATCTTTCGAAGGCATAGTGTGCTCCATGACATCTTCCCTATAACCTTTTAATTGATCATAAGAAAATGCTAAAACTTCCCAATATTCACGAAATAAATTGGTTAAATTTTTCCTTCCTTCATCATTAGTACCCTTACCAATTTTGACAATCGTGGGATCACTAGAGGTACCAATGTTTACTTCGATGAATTCACCTGGATCCATTTTATTTTCCTCTTTCATCTTTGTGGCATTATGCCGATCAAAGTGCCGTTCTAAAGAAACAACATTCCTAGGAGTAGGATTTATAATATCTTCATGATCATTAGATCCATCCTCCCTAGAATCTATCCAAAAATTTTCAAACTCATCCAAATTATCAAGAAAACGAATCACTTGTTTCTCATCATCAAAAACTTGCCAATGCTCTGAATTATCTGGAACAGAAGGTCTAAAAATAACTTCCATTTTTATCTTATCCTTGATCAACCCATCAGATAACTGCAAAGTAGAAGCAACTACAACAAGCTCATCTGCCAAACTATTCTGTTCTCTTGGGATAGCTTCAAGGTCAAGGGCATCAAAGTATTCCATAGTATCCCATACAACATTTCGATAATTCCTTAACCTTTGATTTTTACATGTAAATTTATTTTTAATTTGCATGATAACTAAGTCAGAATCTCCCTTGATACTAAGCAACTTAACTCTTAAAGCCTTTGCCAACTTAAGACCCAACAACAAAGCTTCATATTCAGCAACGTTGTTGGTTGCTTCAAATTCCAATCAATAGGCAAATTTGAAAACATGATCAAGGGAAGATTTTAATACTATTCGTGCACCTTTACCATGCCTAGACGATGCACAATCAAAATACATGTACCAAACTTTATCATTGAGATAATAGCATACCCTAAGCATCAGGGACATCAACAACAACAATGTCCATAACAATCATAATGTTAGGGTAAAGTGATAAATGAACTTGTAAATCCTTGATTAACCCATGAGCTTCAATCTTCTTAAAATCTATGGCACATATATTGTAGTAAGGCCTAGAAACTCTTAAATTGAGCTGTTCCATGACCCTCTTGGTCATGACACAAGCTGATGCAGCGAAATCCAACATACATCTATTCAATTTATATCCATTAACCATCAAAGTAATAAAGAATAGCTAATGATCCTTGTTATCTAAATCCAAACTTTGCAAATATATAGGAGCATCCTGATAGTCAGCGTCAGGTGCCTTCTGTTAAGAAACATTCACTTGAGGAGCTTCAATAGCTTTTAGTAACTTAGCCCTTTGGGAAGGAATCTTCGTAATCTCAGCGACAGGAACCCATATTTTTGCATTATTAAACCAACTTCCCAAATCGATATCTAATCCTGAGTTTGAACCTGAGTTAAAACTTCGAGGGGGAATTTGATTCCCACTTTGATCTTTATCCCTTCTTTGATAAGTTAAACTGTTATCTTTAGCAATTTCCATGACTTGCTTTGGAGAAGGCTTTTCACCAAATAATTTAACCATCATATCCTTTTCATGATCAAAATTATTTATCCTTAAAGATGATGTGGAAGGCATAACATCTGAACTGCTTTCCTTAACTTCCATCCAATCTTCCATAGACAAAGAAAACTCTTTACCCACTACATTTATTTGATTACTTGCCCCAAACATTCCACTATCCAAAATCCTTTTAACTGTGGGGCAAGTAGCGTCCTCATGAAGAGCATCACAAGCCTGATAATAAGGCAGAGCTTCATCGACCAAGTTAGTAGATTCAAGCAGATTAGGCGGTCTTTGCTCACTAGATTGACCTTTCTTCTGCCAAGTATTATTATTTCGATTATTATTATTATTTCTAGGCTGGAAATTCTATGTTTGAGCTCTTTCCATTTGGACCAACCTAGACTGCAAAGTAGTTATTTCCTTAGCATTGTTAGAGATTAATTTCGCTTGGTTAAGCTCCATGCTTTCAATTTTTGGCAGTAATTTTTGAATAGGGTCGTCATCAGACTCTTTAACCTTGTTTCCTTTAGGTTCTTTCAGTTTTGTTGAAGCCTTATCAAAACCTGGGATTTCAGTCTTCCCAGATGCCTTCTTATCTTTTTCAAGCTCTATTGCTAAGGCTTGACAATCCTTATAATTAGGAAGTTTAGCACGTCTCAATTCATAAGAAGTATCAGAGTTAAATGCATCGATATAGAAGTCCTGAAGAGATTTATCAGGAGGTTTATAATCTTGAGGTAATTCCTTAATAATATCATTAAACCTCTTATTAAATTCTTATATGGTCTCATTTTCTTTTTTTAATGACACTGATAGCTTTTATGAGATGCCTCTCTTTTCTCTTATCTCCATACTTTTCCTTAAAGGCAGTATTAATCAATTGCAAAGAATCAAATGAATCATTAGGGTTTTTTGTAAACCAATCCAAAGCATCTCCCTCTAAGATAAGAACAAAAAGGCTCATTTTTACATCTTCATGATTATAATCAGGAACCCTCGCATACTTACCTAGCCAAGAACCAAAAGCTTTCAGATGAGCATTAACACTAATTGCATTATTACCTTGAAAGGCAGGCAATTTATCCATCCCATTGTCTAGAAGATCATTGGGATAACCTTGAATGTTAGCAAAGTTACAAGGGGCGAACACGTCCATGATGTCGTGCTTTAGGAAAAGGCAAATGGATATCAGAGAGAGCTTCTTGTCCGAGATTAACAAGAAAGTTACGAGAAGATAGCTTGTGTAATCATATTCTAAGAGCCCTTTCAGGATCAGGAGCAGGATTAACCAAGCTACTTGGATGTCTTCTAGTACACACTCTTGTAGAAGATAAAGGAAGTGGAGTTGCCACTCGGACAAAAATATAACTTCAAATAACCCAAATGCAAAGAAAAAAGTCAATAAAAGGAACCGAGGACAAGGAACTTATCTTGGCGAGGGACGAAAGGATGAGAAGAATGAAATGAGATGAATGTCGAATGTCGTAAAGCCAAGGTCCAATAAATTGGTCCCCGACAATGACGCCAAAAAATGTTGCCACACAGAATGTCTAGGCACCACGAAAACGACTCAGATCGGGGGCTGTCACCCTGATCCCCAATCTCTCCGTTTAAGCTGTCTCTCTATAGCAGGCTAAGGGCGGTAGACCCTATGGAAATGGAATGAAAGAGAACTAGTTGGGAACCAACCAATTTGGGAGACACAGTGAAGCGACCAAGTACTTGATTAAGATTTAGCAAGACTTACAGGATTTGATTAAATTTAAACGATTGATACCCGTGCCTTATGGAGTCAACAATCCTGTTAGGGAAATGAAGACCTAGTAATCGATTAGCAACTGCTGCTTAGATGAATCACTGTCTTATCTGAAATGCAGATCCTAAAACTAATGTGAGATGCAAGAATCTTGGTTAATTTTAGTTAAATGTCTATCTTAGTTTTAATCCTTCGATCCTTTCTGTGTTGAGCCTGATTTCGTAGTAATTGGCAAAGAGAAGATAAGGTGAAGCACACTAAGGTGTGATTAACGATACCTCGTGAAAATCTGGTGCCTCCAGCGCTGCAGAGAGCTGTGGCTCTGACGACTACAAGGTCACTGTTTTAAGTACTATTAAAAGCATGCTTCTCAAGCAAAGATGGATGGATACCTATCTCTCTATCGACCAAGCTTATGTTTGGAAGTAAATTTTAGTTATCCAGAACTAACTTAAAATGCAAGTGCACAGGATGATGAGATGAAGTTAGACTTGAGGATCAGAAATGCTTGTGTCGCGAAAGTCCTTAATCACCAAAATGAGATGTTCACTTTACTGGATGAAGACTTAAAAATAAACCCTTGAAGGTATCACAATTAAACTACAAGCTTACTTCAAATCTTTTTGATACAATTATAGCTCAAAGAGAACAAAAAATTTCCTTACAATTTAATATCAATGCCAACAGATGTTCAAAAAATACTCAGCTTAGGAAACAAAGTTATGCAATTAATTACAATTCCACGACAAAGTACTTTAATAATTACTCGAAATATTCACAAAATATTTAACATGCAATGAACATCGAATAATTCAAGAAATTAATATGATGATCAATCTCAATAGATGCAAAATATTCTAGCAATTAAATTTCTAGAGATCTAAATACTTTGAAAAAACTTGAAATTTAAATGCTAAACAATTCACAGTCCTAGAATTAAAATGATTTGTGCTTAGTGACCCAAATCTAGGAAAATTTGACGCTTTCCTATAGTCAATCTTTAGATACGATTAAAAATTAAGTGTGTTTGACTATGGAGAAGTCGAAATATTTAATACCACAAAAGTTTTCTTTTAGAGGTTTTACCCCTAACACAAAAAGGCACCAAGAAGGAACTTTAGATTAACAGTTTAATTATTCCTTAGGAAAAATTCTTCGATGTGCTAAGTTTTATGAAGAAAGTTAATGTGGCCAATGATTAATTAAGATTTTTTTAATGTGACACATGTAAAAGATCAAAAAGACTTTAATAAATTAAATTTTTTAATGGGCCATAGGCCACATAAAAAAATAATTTTTTAAATGTGAAAGCGTGGGGCCTTTGATTTATTTCATTCAAAATTTCAAAGTCATAATTTTTTTTTTTAGTATTTTTAAACAAAAAAAATAATAGTAAAAGAAAAATGAGACAAAATGAAATTCAAGATAAAAAAAATTCAAAGTTAAAAATTAAACTAACAACTTAATCAAAATGTCATAAAAGAAAACGAAATTTAATAAAACAAAATCAAACTAAAATTAAAATCTCACGCCGAAATTTAAAATCTTTTTTGCCTTTTTAAATTTTAACAAACGTTAGGAAAGAAAAAAAGAAAATCGTAAACAAATCAAACCTAATCTAACCCTAACCCAAAGATCAAACAAAATAAAAAAAAATGAAAACGAATTGTTTGCTTGTGCGTATGCAGGTTTGGACAACAGCAGAGAGGAACTGGAGCAGGTCGAGAGGAGAAGCAGTTGGGCAGCGGCAAGGTATGCGACCACAGCGAGTTAGTATATGGCCACGGAGGAGGGAGCTGCGAAGATAATGAAAGACACAACATGGAGGCAATGTTGGAGAGAGCCATGGGTAGGATTTGTGTTTTATGATTTGTAGGTTTAGCATGGCTGCGGATGGAGGGAGTAGGCAGGTCTGCAGGTATGCAGGAGATGAATGTGGAGAGGGAAATAGATGCGAGGGTTAGTTTGGACGCATGAGGGGTTAGGAAGTTGAGGGAAATGAGGGTTTTTTTGCAGGTTGAAGGAGTTGCGAAGAGGGAGGCTACAACAACGTATGGCAGTGCGAAAGAAGAATTTAGGCAACAAGGAGATGAGGATGCAGAGATGAAGAGAAGGAAAACAAAAATGCAAGTAGCAAAAATTCTCGAATTTTTCTAGAGAAGAGAAAATCGCAGCAAAAAAGAGAGGCTCAATAAGGCAACATATAGGAGAAAAATAGTAGCCAAAAACCTAAGAGAATTTCCTAGAAATTTTTGATTAAAATGATATATTCTTCTGTTTAAAATCTGCGTCGAAACTCTTGTAAAAAAACTTCAGATCTAAACTCTGAAATCCTCAAACTGAAAATAATTTGGAATAATGCCCCTGCAAATGATTGAGGCCAGATCTTACCCTTGAGGGCCTAGAATTGACTTCAAATAAAAATTCTCCTTCAGATCTGCAGCTGGATGACAACAAGAAAAGACCCAAAACCTAGATATACAAAAATAAATAAAACCCCAGAAACCCAAGTCTGAAAATCTAAGAAAAATAACATATCTATGCACATAGATGGTAGATCTTTTAGATCTGAGGAGTATGAGTTCAACTCCGTTACCAGATCTGATAATCTAAGGCTCTCAACAACCAGATCTATCAATTTTCCTCAATTGTTTAAAATAAATTTTGAAAATTTTGGAGAGGTACTAGCCCAAAAACACCCTACAGGAAAAATAATTTAATCTTAGGATAAGTCCTAGAGCTTATGTGAAGTAGGCTCTGTTGTCGTACAGATTGTCCAGGCAACACAACAACGCTTAGACCGGGGGCTGTCATCCTGATCCCCGATCCCTCCATTTAAGCTGTCTCCCTGAAGCAGGCTAAGGGGGGTAGACCCTATGGGAAAAAAGATGACCAACTGGAAACCAACTGGTTTGGGAGACACAGCAGGGGGAAGCTAGCACTTGATCGATGTTAGAATTTGATTAGACCTTTAAATGCTTAAGATCAGTGCCTTATGGAGTTAATGAAAACAAAGTAATTAATTAGCTGCTGCTGCTTATGAAGTAATTTAACAATTGCTTGAAAATATTTACAAAATATCAAACATGTAACGAGCATTATATAATCCAAGCAATGATTAATTTTACTAGATGCAAGATATTCAAAAGATGCACAAAGTTCTAGCAATTAAATTTCAAAAGATCAAATACTTTAAGCAACCACAAAATTTAAATGCTAACCAATTTCAAATAGTTAATCTCTAGATATAAACATTTAAGCACATTTAACTATAGCACAACAGAAAAAAGACTTTATAAGGGATTTCCAATTTTTAATTAGTCTTTTTTCAAATTTTTTATTTTTTATTTTATTTTTTAAAATTTTTAAATATATAATTTTTATTTTTTTAAATAAATCTAAATCTAAATAAAACAAATAAAAGTTTAACTTTTAGATTTTTAATTTTGAAATTTTTTGATTTTTTTTTTTTGATTTTTTAATGATTTTTATTTTTATTAAAATTAAGAATAAACAAAAATCTAAATCTAAATGGAAACAAAAAATTTGAAATTTTTTATGAAATCTATAAGCTAAATGAAAAATAAACTTAAACTGAAACTAAAACCAAACTAAAAAAAATCAAAATCTAATCTACATAGAGATCTAATTTAAAATTTTTATTGATCAAAATAAAACAAAGAAAAATAAAATGAAACAAATTAAATCTAACCGTATTTAAATTTTTTTATTTATATTTTTAAAATTTGAGTTGAAAAGTTAAAATAAAGCTAAATACGCTAACACTTAAGCTACATCTATCTATCCCTAAAAGTCAAATGATACTAAAAAGAAATTTTTATATACATGCCGAAATTAAATAAAATGAAACCTAACCTAATGGCATACCAAAAAGAATTCGAATTTTTCTTTTGTTGATTGTTTGCTGTTTGCAGGTGTGGAGGAACCTGGACGGCGGCAGAAGAAATTGAGCAAGCCAGAGGTTGCGGATAGGGATGAAAGAATGGCAGACAGAGGCATGGAGAATCAACGGTTCGATGATGAGGGGTTCGCGTGGAGAGAAAATGAAATACGTAGGTGACTCGAAGGGCAATAATGGTTGCGTGGAGTTGTCAAAAGCTTGAATGGAGGCTGTGATGAAGGTTTGGCAGTGTTTGATGGCAACGTAGAGGAGATCGAGATGCAGACAGAACAACAGAAGAGAGTTGTAAGGAAATGTGTGGAAGGGTAGTTCGATGAAATGGAGCTAAGCGTTTAGGAGCTGCGTGAGGCATCTTGAAGAAAATGGAACACAGGTGTCTTGTGAGGGATGCAGGGTGACAGGCAGCGTGGGAGAGGTGAGAAAGGACCAGCATAAAGGAGTTGAAGGACTGCAGCGTAGGAGTTGGGACTGCGTGCAGATCTGGCAGTAAATGAAGAGATAGCATGGATCTGACAGAATGCTGGAGCAGAGGACGCAAGGCAAGGTAGTAGCCCCCAGGACTCTTGAAGTTTTGAATCAGCTGTTTCGGATTGTCTAATGAAAACCTCGCAAAATTTTCCAGATATGAAGTAAATATTTCTGCGAGAACTGAACTTGAGGCCAAATCTTACTCTCCAGGGCCTAGATTTGGCTTCAGATAAAATGTTTTCTTCCGATCTGCAACTTGCAATAACAAAACCGAACACCTAGAAATAAAATGTGCAAGAAACAAAACTAAAAACCCTAAAACCAACTAAATAATTACAATATTCACAGTTTAAAGGCTCTAAATAGCCAGATTTGTCAGTATGCCATAGAAATACTTTCGAAATTTTAAAATTTTAGATGAGGTGCTTTAGAAAATCCTTCATGCATCCGCAATAGAAATTCTAATGATAAGTGCGGGATCAAAACTAGCTGGGCTCTTCAGAAAATGCAATCCAGGAGTTGACTGGTTCAACCGAGAATTTCCCCAAATGCCCGGTAATCTGAAAAAAAAGGATTTCCTGCACAACTTACTTCAACCATTAAGAAAGAAGGAGAAAATGATAATAAAATCCAAATGTAATGGAGATACCTGCCATCATATTCAGAAATTTAACTACCATTCAAACCATAGCGACTAAACAATATACTTGTGTTTAAAATCACTCTTCATAAAGCTATCATGAATGGCTGAAATTAAAATCATGCACATAAATAAAACATCTTACAATATTTCTAGAAGAGTAACACTAGCAAGATTTCAACCCCAAAGTTTTTCTTTATTGCACATGAAAAATGACTATAAGAGATCTTTCTTTAGCACATGACTCTAAGCTCGAATGATCTCAAATGACCCCTGACACCCTATTTAAAGGAAAAATTCCCAACGGCTAGTTCGAGTGATCCATGTCAAAGTGATCTCAACCGTCGATGAGGATCAAAATCTCTTTTAATCTCATCCGTCGAAATTTTAAATATATTAAAAAGTTAAAATCTTGCATCTATTTCCTCAAAACTTTGACTTATTATTATTTTATTTTATTTTTCAATTTTTTATTTATTTATTTTATATTATTTTATATTTTTTAATTATTTTTTGATTTTTTTATTATTTATATTTTTTATTATTTTTGGACTCTCGAACTTAGCCTTTGGGAGTTTTACCTAGGACTTAGGACCCATGAGGGGATTAATTATTTTCTAACCCTCAAGACACTTTACATCATGACTTTTACAATTTTACATCTCAAGGGGGAAAACTTATTTGACATAGACCCTCATAGACCACCCAGTTCTGCGACACATATAATCTAGCAGATCAAGCTATTTGTAATAACCTAACCAAATAATAAGGATTATTTCCAAATTACTTTTACATAGACTCGAAGCACACTAGGATTCCCCTAAGATTCTAATGACAAAATCCATTCCGGCTTTGGGGTTAGGCTGAAAGAAACTCTACCTACCATGGGTCGGTGAGACAGAAAACCTTCCGGAACGTAGATCATCATTAGAAGATTAGGTTTACCTAGGCAAATACATACATGACACAGATCTGCTAAGATTATTTACAAATTTACACATGCAGACTGGGTTTACAACATAACATGATCAGGCTGATGATGACAGTCGAATGGCACGGACATGTCGATCAAGCGCTATCCCTTTTGCGAAGAAAGAGGGTGTACTGCTATGGGTAGTTGACACGTAGTGGTCAATAGGCTCTTCAGAAATATATGCTGAGAGTTGGCTGGTCTAACTGAGAACTATCCCCAAACGCTCAATGAAGACTCAAAAAATCTCCTGCAAACACTAGATCAAACATCAAACCAATTAGAGAAATAGAACAACAATAAAATTTTGAAGAAATAGAGATACCTGCTACTTCGATCAAAATTTAGAATGTTACCCTAGATCTAACAAACTGAAAAAGGTACCTATATTTAGATTATTCTAAAAGAGCTATTGATTGATAGTTTTCACATAACATTAAGCAAAAATTAAAACGATGTTACCATAAGTTCATGAAGAGGAACACCATAGCACGTTGAAACCCCAAAGACTTTTGCATTAATTCAATAAAGTATACAAGAGAACTTAAGAGCTTAGTACATGATTCAGAGATCGGATGAGTTGACTGAAAAATGACCTTCTATTTAAAGATAAATCCTCCAATGGCTAGTTTGAGTGATCCTCGTCAAAGCGATATCGACCGTTGATGAAGATTAAAGTTTCTTTTAATCTCAACCGTCGAAATATTTAAATATTTGGGGAAATTTGAAAATTTTAATTAACTCAAAAGTAAAACTTTTGAGTTAATTTCCCCAAAAATTTGACTTTGACTTAACTCCCTCTAGGGATCAAAGGTTTAAAATCTAGAAAAATAATTATTTTATCTTAGTCTTAGGACTTTTTAAAATTTATATTTTTAGGACTGACGAATTTTGCCTTTGGAGAATTTAAATTTACCTAGGACCTAGAATTAATTAAATTTCCGGCTTAGGATTTTAATTAATTTTGGGCTAGAAAATTTAATTAATTAACCTATGAAGGGATAAATTATTTTTCCAATTCCCAAGACATTTTACATCATGATTTTCATATTTTTTATATCATAAGGGGAAAACCCTTTTGTAATAGACCCTCACAAACTGCCCATTTTTGCGACACAAATATAATCCAACAAACCAAACAATTTGTAATAAAATAGTCTAACCAAATAGTTAGGATTAATCCCAAATCACTTTTACATAGACTCGATCTAGAACATTAGGACTCGCCTAAGATCCTAGCGACAAAATCCATTCCAGCTTTGGAGTAAGACTGGAGGGGAAAACTCTACCGATCATCCGAGAATGGATCGTTGAGACAAAAAACCTCTCAGAATGGAGATTGTCACTAGAAAGATAAGTTTACTTCGGTTGTTACATACATGACACGGTTCTATTGAGATTATTTACATCATATACATGCAGAATGGGTATATATTATAACATTATGGTCAGGCTGATGATGATAACTAGACGACACAAACACATCGATCAGGCGCTATCCCTTTTGCAGAAAAAGGGGGTGTACTCCTATGGGTTGTTGACACGTAGTGGTCACCAGACATTTGCTTTGTGGTCAACACTCTTAGTCAGTTCGTGGTTGAGCCAAAGAGGGTGCATTGGACAGTAGCGAAGCATGTGCTGTGATTTCTACGAGGTACAATTGAGTATTGGTTGAGATATACTCGAGGTGATGATGTCAGGTTGATGGGGTATACATATGTAAACTGGGCAGGTAGTGCAGTGGATTGGAAAAGAACCTCAAGTAGTTGCTTCAACATTGGATTAGGGGTTGTATCTTTGTACAACAAGAAGCAGAAGTGCGTGGCACTAGGTTTTGTGGAAGTAGAATACATGGCAACAAGCATGATTGCATGTGAGGCTATATGACTTCAGAAGCTGCTAGTGGCACTATTTGGTCAGAGGTTGGAATTGACTAGTATCTACTGTGATATTCAGAGTTGCATCAAGCTCTCTGAGAATCCGGTGTTTCATGATAGGTCGAACCACATTGACATCCGGTACCACTTCATCAGGGATTTGTGTACAGCACGGATCAACTCGACTATAATATGTTTCCACAGATAAAATAGTTCCAGATATTCTAATGAAGACCTTGGGTAAAGTAAAGTTTGTTTTCTTCAGGGATAAGTTGGGAGTTGTGGAAAACACCTTCCTCGCTAAGAGGGAAATGGGTTAATTAATCGGGATTAATTGAGAAAAAATGATTTTTCTCTAGTGGCTTCTAGAAAAGTGATTTGAGAAAGTTAAAACGATCTTAGCCATTGATTGGAGTGAGATGGTCGTCGTTGATTCTTCAATGATAGATTATAAGAGGAGATTGATGTGACCTTTGGAGATCAATTTGAATTGTTCAAGAGAACAGATTTACAATTATATCAAGGACAAAGTGATAGTGTGGGAGACACCAACGAGGGTTTCAACGGTGGTGATCGAGGAAGAATTAGTAGGAGAGAATTCTTCACAGTTGCTTCCATTGTTTGAGATAGAGGAGGCTGATTTATTTCTACAATGGGAGGCCGAAATTCCTAGAGCGAGTAGTCAGTTTTCCAGTGCAAGTTGTCGGAGTCACAAATCAAATTACCAAAAGGTAGTGTGAGTTGATTGAGGTAGTGCGAGTGGCTTTAGCGAGTTAGTGGAGGCAATTTATCTTGCCAGAATAATTTCTTGGAGGCAATGCGCATTTCCAGAAGGCAGTACAAGTTGGCTAATGTAGTGCGAGTTGCCATTGTGAGGCAGTGCAAATTGCCAGAGTTGGGACAAGTTGTTTCCACTGGGACGATTATCTTCCAGAGGTTCAATTTGACTTGCAAAAGTTAAGAAATTATTTTGTCGGAGCTTTTGCCAATGAGAGGCAAGAAAGTTGTATTTCCCCATTGTAGATTTATTGTTGAAGGTATTAATAATAAAACCTCATCTGAGAACTAGTTTTCATCACATTGGGGTTTCTCTAGGGACCAATGTTGCACGAAGCGTCCCCCCCCCACGGTTCCAAGCCCGAAAGCGCGTCCCGTACGGAAGCGCCGCTTCCAAATTTTTGCCGCTTCCTGGAAATTCGGAAGCGTGGTACGGAAGCGCCGAAGCGCGCTTCATACGACGCTTCAGGCGTCGGAAGCGTGGCGCTTCGGAGGAGGAAGCGTACGATTTCGGAAAAGCATTTAGAAAATTGTTTTTTTTTCATTTTTTTTTTTTGTTTTTTAATTTTAGGTGAGTTTGCTTGTTGGGGGTGGGTCCACGTTGGGTTAGGGTGACGAATGAAGGCAAAAAAAAATATAAATATAGCAGATGCTCCCTCATGTTAATGTTAAATTCTTAAAGTAAAAGTGACATTCTCCTTTATTTTTCATTTTCATCCTTTTACTTAAAATTTTAACATTACCATGAAATGACTCAGGATGTTTGAGAGTGGTTCCAGCCTCATTGGACTTCATATGGAGAAAATAGAATTTCATATCCTATTCAAAATTCAACAGACTTAACAGTTTTCAAGAATTCAGGATCAATGAGATTGTGGCATTTCATTAGATTATATCAAGTATGAAGGTATGCGATTAGCATTTAATCAAGAGCACCAAGCCCTATATGTACCATAGTGTTGGTGGTGTTAATTGTTGAACTCCTTTGTCACGCGCCACGCCCTTAGCAAAAAATTACCTTTCAATCAAGTCAAAATCATCGATCAAGCATGTTAAGCTTTTTCTACCATATTTTAAGTCTTGGATTAGGTAGTTTGATCAAAATTGGGCAATGTTGACTAATATCCCTAGACAATCGAGGTAGAGGCAAAGGCTAGACAAGAGGAGAAGAATCTAGATTCTAGATGGTTGATGCATCTAAATGGTTGATGCTCGAATAATTAATCATTAATGTACAATGGATGTTATATCTATCTTGATTTATGCAAAAATATGCATGTTTTCATGTCTTCTACAACTAATTTGGTATTTGGGATGTTTGTTTTGAGTGTAAATGCATATATATATATATATATATATATATATATATAAGCAGACGCTTCGCTTTCCTAGATTTTTGGAAAATGACGCTTCCACGTCCCCGCTTCGCTTCCGCTTCGTGCAACATTGCTAGGGACTATTTTGTCCAAAATATTGGTGTCCAATTTTTATGTGTATAACATTTTCTTATTTCCTGTGATTAGTTTTTGGTGAAATTGCAGTTGTGTTTTTATTTAGTAATAGTCACTTTTACTTAAATTTTGAACATTACCGTGAAATGACTTAGGACGTTTGATAGTGGTTCCAACTTCATTGGACTTCATATGGAGAAAATAGAATTTCGTATCCCATTCAAAATTCAACAGGCTTAACAATTTTCAGGATTTTAGGATCAATGGGATTGTAGCTTTCATTGGATTATATCATGTATGAGGGTTTGCGATTGGCATTTAATCAAGAGCACCAAGCCCATATGTAGCCCAATGTTGGTGGTGTTGATTGTTGAACTCCTTTGTCATGGCCGTAGCAAAAATGGTATTGTTCACTCAAGTCAAAATCATTCATTAGGCATGTTAAGCTTTTTCTACCATATTATAAGACTTGGATTAGGCAATTTGATCAAAATTGGGCAATGTTGACTAATATCCTTAGAGAATTGAAGTAGAGGCCAACACTAGACAACATGAGAGGAATCTAGATTCTAGATGGTTAATGCTTGAATAATTAATCATTAATGTACTATGGATGCCATTTCTATCTTGATTAGTGAACAATATGCATGCTTTGATATATTTTTGCAAATAATTTGGTACTCGATGTATATATATATATATATATATATATATATATATATATAGGATGCTTCGCTTTAGAGGATTTTTGGAAAATGATGCTTCCAATGCTTTGCTTTCAAAAAACGTCCCTGCTTTGTGCAACATTTAATTCAAGCCTTAGATGATTGTTTCTAATAAGCAAGTTAGATTCATCCCTTAGATGATTGCTTCTAATTTTCACCCAAGCAATTTGCGCTTTCTTTCCCATCTCAATTGTTCTTGGTCTTTGTGTCATTGCAAAACTTTTCCCCAATGTTATCAGAACTAGATCGGTCATGAATCGATCAGCCCCAAAAATGTGAACTAGAGTGGAATCGGAAAAAACTGAATGAAAAAATACATGAAATATTCAAATTTTGAAAAAAAAACATATATATACATGTGCATCCATATCAATCCAAGCATTATGCACAAAATGCAAATTTTCTCATATCTAGCAAGGATGCATATAACTAAAATATGAGTGTAATCCATCCCGAAATCGAAAATGCATCCAAAAGAGACTATAAATAGCCTCTAGAGTTCAAAAACATCATGCTACAACAAATAACTACATATCATCAAATTCATTGCCTATATTGGGATCATCATCATCAATATCACCCTCCAAGCATTAAAATAAGATAGAAAAAGATTAATGTGCCAAATCATTGATTTTGCTTGAGTGAAGGGTACATTTTTTCTAGGGTCATGACAAAGCAATTCAACAATCTATGTGACCAACATCGTGGTACATAGAGGGCTTGGTGCTCTTGATTAAATGCTAATTCCATACTTCCATACATGACAAAATCCAATGGAAACATTGCAATCCTACCAATCTTGAAATCATAAAAAGTGTTGAGCCTGCTGCATTTTGAATAGGATCTAAAATTCTACTTTCCCCACAAAATCCAAAGAAATTGGAACTACTCTCAAATATTTTGATTTTTTTTTTATATTACCATTCATTACATAGTTTTAGTAGGGCCCCAAAGTTGAATATTAGGATGTCCCACTCATAAATTGTTGATGTTTGTAGCTCGGGCAGGTACTTCTGCATAGGCCTAAGTGTCTAGGTGTGTGGAAGTCACCTAATAGACCCTTAACCTTAGCATTGACCAAAGACTCAAAATTCATGCACATCCTATGCATGTGATTTCTCTTTCTCATTGCATTGATTATGTTTTGGTTTCTCTATGACAGGCTGCAATTTGTACATTGGGTCATTTGATTTCTAGAGACACTGCATTTTCTTTCCCTCTCCTTTATAGGATGTTGTATTATTTTCTTATTCCCCCTGACAAGTTCTTAGCCTTTTTAATATATTAAATTTCCATTCAATCTTTAATCTACCAAATAGAAAATATGTCATCTTTTTGATTTGTTGTGGCTCTGTGCTTGGTGTTATTTTTGTGTGCCTTCACTTTGTTATGCCCTCGCCTTATATTCAACATCAATGTATGGCAATCCAGAGCTTTGTTCTTTGTGTTGACGTGCCCACATTATTCCCTGAACACTTTTCATTTTCATTGTGCTTCCCCCGTTGCCTCCTGAGTGGCTCTGATACCATGTCAAGTAATGCACAATAACACACACACACAATAGCATACTACTTGCAGAGAGAGAAGAGAGACAAATTGCTTGATATTGTTCAATATCAGTACATAAAAGTGAGACAATGTCCTATACATCAGTGTAAAACCTTATTACCTATGTTGCACGGGTACCCGCACCCGGGGGTGGGGTTCTCGAATCCGTCCCGGGTTCCCGCACCCAAGTATCGGATTCGGGTAGGGGTTCTTCCCAGACGAACCCAGAAGAACCGGGTTCTTCCATGAAGAACTGGGTTCTTCAAAAAAAAAATTGGGTTCTTTTCCTTTAACGGGTTCTTGGGTTCTTCGGGTTCTTCGGGTTGGGTTCTTTGGGTTCTTCATAAAAAAAAACTATATTAAAAATTTAATTTTCAAATAATTTTTTTTATTGAAATTAAAAAAATAACTTATAACAAAGGTAAAAAACTTAAAAAACCCTAAATCTTTAAGACTTTAACTCTTTATGAACGCACACAAACAAATATTTGATACGTGATTACTGATTTCATTTAACTTTTAAGTTTTTTCCATTTGGTTGAGGCTTGAGCCGTCCCCGTTTACCATTTCCGACGGCAGTGGGCAGCTTCAGCAGCAGTGGGCAGCTTCAGCGGCAGTGGATAGAGCAGCTTCAGCGGCAGTGGTATTTACAAGTTTTCGTTTTCAATTTTATTATTCCATGAAAAAGTTTCACAAGACCCGCGTGTGAAAAATATAGGTGCATTATATTACACATTTGAACAGTGAACACCCACAGGGGCTCAACTACATTAAGCAGAATTGCCGGAATGAATGTCACAATTTCTTACTGTTTCAGACTGTCTGCAACATGAGCCACAACTGTCAGTCCACTTTTATACAATCAATTTGCCTCCTACAACTGCGGCATAGTCCCTCCTCCTTGTTGTTGTCAAACGCTAAGTTGTAGGGCTTGATTCATGCCACTGTTTACACAAAACAGCTCACTGTTCACTAAGGAACAAACCTCCGCCTCCCTATGCAGACTCCATTACCCAACCGAAGCCCTAAATAGAGATGACAATGCCACAAACTTACCTCTACTCAGCCCAGACTTGTTAAATTTTTAATTTTTTATACTATATACTATAATATGAGAAGTATACGTTTCAGTTCTTTTAACCTGAAATAGTTGCAATTAGATTAATAAAGCGCAGAAAATCTTCATCATTTTTTGCATTAATGAATGGCATTACATAATTGCATTCATACACTGAATATAGCTCTGTGCTATTCTTTACAATATAAACCGTTCAGTGAGAATGTATTTCAAATTTTCAACTCAATCATCTACACAACATTCAAGCCAGTTCATTATCTACCCTCTAACAATGGTGTTGCTTGCCCTTGCAATGTAATTTCACCATGGATCAACAAAATCCAATTAAATGGTTCAGAATTTGTTCAGGAAAAACAGTTCATAGTATATATATTTTAATTTTTGAAAAATTGAATCATTACATTTGTCATTAACATATAAATTCTGTGGTTTTTTTTAAGGCTTGTGGCTACATTAAAGTATAAATTATGGCTGCTGGCAGCATATATTTCACTGCTGTCCCACCAAACACACAAGGCAGCCCAATAAAATAAAGTTTAAAATGTTGAGTCTTTGAGAACTCAGAATACTTTAGGATTTTTGAGCGTACTCCTGAGTTTGTAGGAAACTTGGCTAGTGTATCTCAGTCAGCTGTGTGTGACAAAATCTGTCCCATTTAAATGATTATCATTAAAGTTTTCTTGTTTAAAGTTGAAAAAATATACAAATTCAAATTTCATATATATTATTAATTATAAATTTATAATTTATAAAATATAATTATTAAAATTTAATATTATTATATTACCCGACGAACCCACACACCCTGTTTCCAAAAATGCTGTCCCCGTCCCCGTCCCAGTCCCCGTCCCCGCACCCACGTTTCCTGGCAACATAGCTTATTACATTAACACGTGAACTTTGACTTAATATTATTTATGACATGTGACTGAAACTAAGTCACTAAAATTTATTAAATGCCTAACACGAAAGTACTAAACTATGAAAATGCATTATCATATGAATGTTATAATAAATTAACTCTAACATTTGCTTTGGCAAAGGGTTATTAATTTAAATGTATTATGTTGAACTTTTGAGCTATTTGCAGGACTATGTGGGGAATAAACGACTGGAGCTTGCGGGTCAGTTAATTGCTTTGCTCTTTGAGGTAAACAGTTACCAGATGGCCAACAGTTAAAGATGATATGTATTTCCAATATAATTTGATGACATGCTATTTGTTTTGCTAATCTGTAATGACACTCTTTTTGGATCTGTGATTTAGACATGTGAGTCAGAACTTAGTTTGAAACCCAACTGTTTTTCTCTTCTTTGCAGGATTTGTTCAAACGTATGAACTCAGAAATCAAAAGGCAGGTTGATGCTACATATTCAAAGCAGATTCGAGCAACCCAGTTTGATGTTGCAAAGGTGGGCCATGTTACTAGCTTTATGATGTATGCCAGTTGAAAGTTTTCAGCCTCTAGTTTCAGGTTATAAAACTGCACAATGCAGTAAGTAGTGTTGCAAGAAATTACAACGGAAATTCCTTTAGCCACTAGGCCAAAAGTTGCATCCAATGACTTGATCCGTTTATGTTGTTGCTTCGTAAAATATGCATTTAAATTTTACAGTTTTTATTTTTATTTTTTTCCTTTCATTCATATGTTTTCCAATTATATCCTTTTCCCTGCATTTTTTTCCATAGAAATCTGGCTTGTATTGCAAATAATAAAAGGTTTATTAAATGGAGTCGTGGTTACTGAGTCTCACGTACACTTTTGTTTGTGCATATGGTGGTTATGCTCCTTTGGTCTCCACATAATTGACCAACTACAAACTAATTGATAACATTACATGTTTGTCACTTGCTAAGTCAGTTAAAATATATTGTGACCCTTATTACAACCCATATCATTTTTTTCATGTTATTAGTTTGGCACCCCCCACCCCACCTTAACTCGAAAACTATATCTTTCTATTTTTATCCTACATATGACAAAACTCCACTTTTATACGAAAATTATAAGTTTTACCCCACACTAAAGTAAAACTCTCCTCCTTGGACAGATCTAGAACCGACCATTAGATCACCATCTCTCTCATGTATTCATATCCTGAAGGTAGAATTGACCCTGGAGAACTATCCATATTGCTCCATTAGGTTGTAGCAACTTACCCACACAACCATCGATCTTGAGCTTCTCCTTGTAAGGTTCCTCCTTTTTGTGAGTCATGCCTACAAGGCTACCTTGTAATCTGGAGTCATCATCTTTGTCTTTGATACACCTGTCTACATAGAGAAGGGTATGGCAACATTCTTCTCATCCATTTCCTTGTTTTATTTTCCTAAAGGAAATTATTATTCATGGTCAATTGATGTGATCCCCACATTTTAAACCATATTTCATGTAGCATTATCCATTATATATTTCAAAGATAATTTTGTTGTGTTTGCATTTTATAATATTAAAGGTTAAAGGTATATATTGATTTTAGCATAGCTGTTTGGTCTTATTCTTTCCACACACATAAATGCAGCTTCCTTGTTTGTCTTCTTGTTTAGGCATTGTTATAACATAATAATAATAAATACTAAGAAGTTATTTAGTTAATGAAAAGTCAAAGGGAACCTCCCCTTCTCCTCTTGACCAATCAATGCTATAAGTAGACTGTCTTGAGCATCATTGTAACATCATCATTCTTTTTCATTTTTATCAATCAATATATATTATTATAGAAGTATTCTTGCAAATTCAATGATAAACAACCTTGTTTGTCCCGTTTGGTATCAGAGTTGGCTGCTTTGGTCCATTCATACAACACCATCCATTGTTTGTGCCATCTATAAAACTGCAAAAAATGAGTCAATCTGTAATCTGCTGCCACACCACCCATCCGCCCGTATCGAAATCTCTCGCGTTTGTATCACCTACCATGCCATACCATCGCTGCTTGCTCCAACCTTCTCCTTCATCTGTACAAGGATGCCCACCATTGCTGCTACCACTAAGCCCTACTGCCATCGTATAGTTACAACGGCCAAGTGAAATTGTCCGTCCGTACAATCACACTTGTCACATGTCTGTAAACACTCATTGAATTTTGTGTAGTGAAAATTGTACAAATTCATGTAGATTCTACACTACTAATTGTATTTATACAACACATCCTTCTAGTTGTGTCCATACATGGTGTTCTATTAATTTTTGAGATTTGAGATATACTTTTGAAAAGTTATATAAAACGTATATTTTATTTAAAAAATAAAAAATAACTACTTTATAACCATAGTATATAAGGTCTTCCTTCCCACTCCCCCCAAAAAAAAAGTGGTGTCCACAATTAAAAACACCAAACAGGCCTCGAAGAGTAGCTCACTTGGCAAATCATGTAAACTTGTTATGTAAAATATTATTAGGTCCTTGGTTAGATTGCTTGATTAACCCATGTCCAGATTAGGGGCATGGGTGGTGCTCCTAGTGGTTATAGTGCTAGCGAATAAAATCCACCCAATGTCACATGAGTACAAGGTTGTCCTAGTTGCTGATTCCACTATTTACACACACAAAAAGGAAAAACACCAAATCTAAGATGGTTAGTGATGCCAAATTACATTAGAGGTTAATCGATAAGAGATGAAATCAATAGCATGAGACATCGTCTAGCTAATGTTGAGAAGGGATATAAGGTGTTTGAAGGACAAAAAGAGTTAATGGATAAAATCAATAAACTAATAGAAAAATAAAACAAAATTGACAAGTTGCTAGAAGAATTCGAGAATTGATGACAAATCGCATTAAGAATGAGAAATGATGACAAGGATGAAACAACAAGGGTGCTTAATTATCATATCAAAAGAATTGACCGACCAAAAAGTAGATGCATTATTAGCACGACTGTTACCCCACCGAAAATCAACACCCATTTCCAAAGTCACAAAATACAAGTGATCATGGACACCAAGAAGCACTGGAAATAATTTTTTCAAGTGGTAAGTACAACTCAATATTTCAAGACAGATATTTTCAAAAACTCAAAAAAGAGTTATAGAAATTTGATCGCCTATATCTTGTGTTCTCTTGTCTCACTATTCTTTATGGTTTGGTAGCTGTTTGATGAAAATAAAACAATAATAATTAAGGTGAAAAAGAATCTAATCAAGATAAGCAAAAATACATCACAAGCAGTTAACAAAGTAAGAGAAATCACCTCATCTAGCTGCCCTCGGATTTTTCAACATGGTATCAGAGCTAAGGTGACAAGGAAAGGCAACTTAAAGAAGGACACTCGAAGGCTAAAGCGCAAGAAGATCATCAAGAGCATCAATCATCAAGAAGGACCATTCATCTCAAGGATCATCACATCTCGAAGAAGAAGACCTCAAAACCCTAGCTCATTCGAAGAAGGGTTCTACATTTGAAGCATTCTTGAGAAGCTCATACATTCCTCAATCATCATCACAAAGAAGATCTCAAGGACTCTTTCTCATCTCAAAGGACTTCACATTGGAGCATCTTGAAGCCTCTACATCAAAGAAAAGCAAGGAGAAGGCATTGTCATCATCATCTAGAAATCAAGGTGATCTCCCTCTCTGAGAGCCAAGGATCACTTTTGAAAGAAGACATCTTCATCAAGAAGACATCTTCTATTATCAACATCATCATCAAAATCAAGGAGGCATCAAGTTGAAGATATTGTCATCAAGGAGTATTTTCACATGTAAGTATCTTTATGTCCACATTTGAATCTATCAAAATGACTTCATTTTGCAAGGAAAGAAACAAATTGGTTGGGTCAACAAACTATATTGCATGGAAGAAGAATCCTCATAGAAAATGAAGTCATTGATCATGTTAAGGGTTTATTTGTTGAACCTTCAAAGGAAGAAGCTCAAGCTCTAGCAAAATACATGAAGGGGGAAATAAGGGCTCAAAGAATTCTTATAGAGTCAATCAAGTACTCTTTCATCCCCTATGTAGCAAAATTGGAGAAGTCAAAAGACATCTATGACAAACTGGTAGAATTATTCTCCGTAAGTACTACAGGAGAAGTGATATCATTAAGAATTGAGCTCTACAAGATGAAGATATCAAAGGAAGAATAGCCTCATACTTTATGAGGTTGTCAGAAATACGAGACCAATTGCAAGAGTTGGGGGAAATAATGTCCGATAAGGAAATGATCACTGTGGTGTTCAATGCACTACCGGAGGAATGGGGCAACCTCCTATCAAGCATTTATGGAAAGAAGGAAGCCACCCATTCAATGAACTTTGGTCATTATGTAAGATTGAAGAAACCAGGTTGAAGGAAAAAAGTGACATAGGATAAAGTGAACAAGTTCAAGCATTTGCTGCCATGGCTAAAAGAAAAGGAAAGTGTGGAAAAATTGGTCCTCAAAAAAAGAAGAAGAAGAAGAAGAAGAATATGGGCATTACAAGAGAGATTGTCTGAAATTCAAGGACAATAAGAGGAAAGAAAGAAATGAGACTCATATCACTGAGGAAGTGGAAGAACCCGATGAGAAGAAATCCACCATGGTAGTCAAGATGAAAAGCATTATGACGAGATGCATCTTAGTAGAAGATGACATCATACTAGAAGTATACCGTTGAAGCAAGAGCTCATGATATCATTGGAAAAGCTTGAAATAATAGCTGAAGTAGAAGTCTACATGGATGTAGTAGTGATCATATAAAGGAATTAGCTCTTGGTAACCTCATTGAAAGCATGTGTAGTGCATATGGTTGAAAGAAAGTCATATAGCATGATAGAAGGAATTCAACATACATCATCGTCATTGGGAAGGAGCATTTGCAGAATGAGGATAATTAAGATACTCCATTGGAATCTTCATTAGAAGGTTCACCTCTCTTGGAAGAAGCAAGTGTCTCACTGAGAATTCCACCTTGTATGGGATTCATTGTGTGGAAGAATGATGGTATGGTAACAAAGGAGTGCAACATGTCAATATGGTTGAAGTACTCTCAATCAAGGAAAGGAAGTTGCTGAAGGAAGTCTAGATGACCAAAAGGAGAAAATAGGTATGTATGCATATGTTTGATAGATTAAGTCATGTCATCATATAGTTGCAGATAACATGGGTGAATACTCTACCTCATGAGTATGATGAAAGAAAATGATCTGTTCCTTTGAAAAGATGCATGAATGCATGATTCACATATTGAAAAGATGAAATCAACATATTATGTCCTCGTATGGAATATGAGGTGGTTGACAAAGGTAAAGGAACTATGGATGGAAGTTCCTGGGGAGCAATATGTGCATAAAGAAAGAAGAGATCGTGAAAGATGCAAGTATGGTCACATAGAAAAGAAAATCAAATGACTAGAATAATTGACCATGACATCTCCATGGAAAAAGTATGAAGACTCTGATGAAGATAGGAAAGGAAGGAGACCCTTGACATTGAATATCTTGGATATGTTTGAATATGTATGTGGGATGTTGATCTTGCAACAAGAAAATGTCATGATGAAGGGCCATCACAAAAGGTAATTTTGATTTGATGTTCATTTTTTATTTTTGAACAATATCTGGATGGGCTGATACAGGGCTATTGAAAGAGAATTGTGGATGTCACCTACAACTAGTATTCATGCGATGGGATGGAAGATCCTGAAGGAAACATGATGTGGAAAAGGTAGATGTATGAAGAAAAGCCAAACATGGACTAGTAGACCACTTTCTGATGAATGGAAGGATGACATGATTGACATGGTTTGTGAAGGAGAGTGATGGATGGTCAATGCCCTACGAAGAAGTCGCTAAATTTGAAGACTACATGATGATAAAGATGAAATTCATGACATCGAAAGGAAGAGCTCTCCTAGCAGCAAATAGTGCCTTGATCTCCACCAAAGAACTGCTGTTGGAAAACAAGTCCCTAGTGAAGAGGGAGATTGGACAAGTCCTTTGATAAGAGGGAGCTTGGGTACATTCCTTTTATAGGAATGGGTGTATCTTCCCTAATTCAGAGGGAGAGATAGACACATCATTCTTGTCTTCATATTGTGAAGAAAGTATGGAGGATTGGGTAAAACATATGGCATCCGATACTCTTTGAGGATGAGGTAGGGCATGTAGGATAAGAGTAGTCGAAGAGGACCGATATTCTTTGAGGACTAGGAATCCAAGATAGGAATAGTCCTGGAAGGACATACCCTATGAACACCCGAGTGGGGTATATGCCTTGAGCAACAATGATGATGGTGTCTATCAGTCATTGGTCTCGCTAGCATTGTGCTCTGATCTTGTGGAGAGATAGAGCTTTTAGTCAAGGCCTTGCTATGTGACAATGCTGGTTGATGTGATGCTAAACATATGGCTTACTGTTCTGACTCTTCTTATGATAATTCTTTAGATTGAGAATGTCCAAGTAGCTTGTATGGATTATGAATAGCTGCCTAGTTAAGAGGGAGCGTTGAAATATGTAACTAGGTTCGATCTTCATAATGACATGTGTAATCATGATTTTATGTATTTAATGTAAAAAGAAAAATAAACTTGAGGCATGCTCAAGGAAATTTATTTTATAGGTCAAGCACCCATAGAGTGCTTCTAGGTTTGTGATAAAATCTATTAAGTCATTGTCATGTATTGAAGACCCATTTGGGCATGTTAAATATTGTAAAGAAAAAATTATTGAGTCAAAATAGAGTCAAAAGACCCTTCAAGTCCTCGTCATGGCGCAAAGATCAAGTCGACCTATATGAAGGGACAAGCCGACCTAAAGATAACAATTTGTACCCCTCAAGAGCCCATATATAAGAAGGAACACGACCTCATTTGGACACACTCAAGCAAGTTCGATCTCCTCAAGATAGAAGTTGGAAAAGGACGAGGAAGAAGAAGAAAAACAAGATCGAAGTTTTGGGCCTCTCTCTCTCTCCTTTTTGTTAGGGTTTCTACAGTTATTGGGAAAGACGAAATTTCGAAGCTGCATCGAAGTTGTGAAGTTGCATAAATGTTGTGAAGCTGCATCGAAGCTTTGAAGATGCATCGAAGCTGTGAAGTTGCATCAATGTTGTGAAGCTGCAATGAAGCTGTGAAGCTGCATCAATGTTGTGAAGTCGCATCGAAGTTGTGAAGCTACAGCTAGGTCGAAGCTATGAAAAGTCGAAACTGTGAATTTGTTGGAGAGGTTGAAATTGCAGTAGAATTTGCTGGTCAAAGTTGCAAAAGAATTCGTTGGGTAAAAGAATTTGCTGGGGAGGTCAAAATTGTAGGAGTTGCTGAGAAACTGCTAGAAGGAAAGCTCGTTAAGGGACCTGATCTTGGAGGGTCTTGGTCAAGTGTCATAGGACTTGGAATTTGTCAATTGAAGGTTATATAAGAAGAGAAGAATTCTTGTGGGCTAGCGTCTCCCTCTTGGAGTCTTAACTTTGGAAAACTGGCACTTGGGTCTTGTAGATTAGGCCCTAAAAGGCCTAGGTCAACCTCTTCTAGCTGAACACTCTCCTTGCTTGGGCAAAACGACCCCTCCCCAAGTGAATTTGGGTCCACATCTTCGCTGTCTAGGCTAGGTGAGGGTCTCAAACTTCTCACTTCAAATTTGTCTTTGAACCCTTGAGCTAATGGCACGTGCAAATCGAATAAATAGAGCCAAGACGCATGGTTTAGAAATTTCTTAAAAGAAAAACCCCAAAATATTATTTACAAAATGAGAAAAATAATATACAAGGGTTAGAAATTATTTACAAAATAATTTACAAGTTATTTACACCATTCACAATTAAAATCAAGCTCTAGTTAGCAAATAGATCTTTAGATAAGCTCATAGTTCAAACAAGATGTGATCACCTCAAATTCCATGAACTTGGGTTTTGCCTAATGGTTGAATCACTTGAAGATCTCTACACACTTGAAATATAGATTATTAGTTTCAAAGGGGTTTGATTCACACAAATACACTAGAGATCTAGAGATACCTGCCAGATCTACTAGCTTCAATGTGTTTACTCTAGCCCAATACCTAAATCTAGATACCTGTGTTAATAGGTAATCCAACCAATGACAATGAATCAATGATATTCAATAATAAGCACAATTAGAACATTAACTAATTATTCAGCACATACCATGAATCATTATGCGAGAGACACCTTGATAAGAAACCCCAAAGACTTGTATTAAAAATATTCCAGCAGATTTTAGCTCAATATAAGAATTTTGATGGGGTTGAAGTTAAAATGAGGAGATAGAAAGCTTCCTTATATAGAAACTAGAGGGGTAAACCCCTCCAAGTGGAAGTAATGGCTAGGTGCATCAATCCATGGCTTGATCCTTGTGAAAAAAATCCGATCCCTTGATTTGCTGGCACAAATCTCCAAGAAAATTTGTTTTTCCTTGTTCACTATGTTGGAGGGGTCAAAATTTGACTTCTAGACCCTGGAGGACCTTCAAAAAAATAGAATTATTGTTACTTGTGCAAAATATTCAACTGCTTGGTCCAAAAATTTCGATTTGCTTGGAAATAGTCTATTATAAATAAATATATAGGAAATAATGTAAATAATAATAATTAATAATGACTAGTTAATTTAGTAATTAGGTTGAAGAGTCATGTCTAAATGAGACATGACTCTCCATGAAGAGGCACCTGCATAGTATATAAGCAGACCTCTCACTCTCATTGTATCATCATTGTTATTCACACATTTAATATATAATATTTGTATCCTCTCTTTATATTCCAAGTCTTCTAGAGTAATTAATCTGTAGAAGGAACTTTGTTCGCTTCATTTGGTATCAAAGCTATTTGATCCTCTGGCAAGCTCAACCGCTGCACAAGAGCCTCATTCTCCAATCCAGGCATTTGGCCATCAACATTCAGTCAATCTTGTTGCCGTATAATTGTAGCGTTTCGCTAGTAGAATTTGGGGTTTCTCCATATCACCATTTAGGCCTTTGGCCATTTGGTTAAAAAAGAAGAAGAAGACGAAGAAGAAGAAGAAGATTGGGAAAAAAAAATGGGTTTCTTTGCAATATGTCCTTTTCGTTCAGAAGGATACCCTAATTGTCAAGAGTCATTCAGAAATCAAAACGTTGTTTGCATAAAATGTTACAAAACTTTTACCTTAGTTGAATGTTTAAGTGATACAGAAAAACAATCATTAGCAAGAGATATGAAACAATTAATGGCAATATATAAGCAACGAAAATATGATTTTAATAAGTAAATGAAGAAAACATAATTCACATTGCAAGTTGAAAGCCTATTATCACTCCTACAAAACGATGTAATCTAGTGTACCAAGAAATTGTCGCTAGAAGATCAAGAGAATGGCAAAATAGCCAAACTTCGGTAAATCAAGAAAGTGTTACAACAGGAACATAAAAATTGTGTGGATATGCATTACAAGGAAGGAATGGAAAAGGATGAAGAAATCTCTCACCTCAAGGACTACATCGAAAAACTACTTGCACAAGTGAAGAAGACTAAGGTCACAAAGAAAGAACTCAAGAAGCACTTATCAGAACAAGAGGAGGAAACCTTGCTTTTAAAGAACTTTAATAAAAATTTATTATAACAAATCAGAGATCTAAAAGATGAAAACTCAAAAGTCAAAACATTGAAAATAATGTCGATGAATCAGAAACCAAAGAACTTTTACGTCTGAGAAACCATAATCAAAGTCTACTCACTCAAATTAAGAAACTTAAGGATGATAAGAAGGCATTAAAAGTCAAGTTAGAACAATTTACTCAAGGAGAAGTACCGAAATCTCCAATCGTAATAGTCCAAATTGAAGATAAGGCAACAAATACCAACCCAGTGAATATCATAACTCAAGAAGAATACAAACTAGTTGAAGAAAAGATGCACTTGGATTTCGTAGTTCAGATGATAAACACCCCAAGTGAAGGTTCTATAATCAACTCAACAACGTCGTCACCTTAAGTAAATAAAAAAATTTCCACACACTTAATAAGGGAAAGTCAAACCAAAAAAGTTCCCTGTCGACATTCGAATCATGAGAGTTCCCTTTGAAAATAGCCTCAATACTTTTCTGATGATTTTTCCACTTGGAGAGTATTAATTTTCCCTCATAATATTTTTTTGACAATTTCTTGCTAATTTTTTTTTTATATTTGCCAGAAATTAAATAATAGATTCAAGAGGGGATTACAAATATTTTTCCACGCTCTAAATGGGTCTAAAAAATTATTTTGGTAATGGTGTTCTAATTATGTGGAACCATTCACCAAAAATATTCCTAGACACACTTTTACATCAGAATATCACAAGAATCAACCCTTAGAAGGGGGATATTTACGTAGACACAATCTCTTTAGACACGACTAAATTTTGTGACTCAAGACACATGATCTAGTAGGATAAAAATACATAGATTCGATAACACTGGGATTCACTTAAGACCTTATCAATGATTTCCACCCTGACTATGGGGTATGTCTGGGGAAAACTCTGCCAGGTATTCGTGTTTTCAAAAACAAATAATTAGGGAGGTTAAAAAACTCCCTAGAGTGAAACCCTTTGACAAGAGTCATAAGCTTAACTATGTGTTGTTACATGGATTAATAGTCATAGTAGAATCATTTTTACAATTCAATAGCAGAATTTGGGATTACAGTGATGATAACAACTCAAAATTTTTGGTCCACTGCTTTATACTCTGCTTCTTGGAATTGTTGGCGTGTACATGGTTGACAAGCCCCAAACATAAAAACACATGACTATGCTTGCTCACCTTATTTGGAAGGAACCCAACTTAATTTTATCATAACTTAAGTACAAAGAAAATAATAAACAAATAGATTTACACTAGATTACACCCTAAATATATATTTATATGAGGGAAGGTTGAACATTAAGGGACTAAGAGCTTTAAATTACCTTAATTGAGTTATAAGGTAAGGGAGAAGATTTTGAATTATTATAATTTGAGAAAGGAAGTTATTAACATTAAAAAGGGAAAAGATTGAATTTCCTATTAAAAGTTATATATCCTTATTACTTAAAAAAACGGAAAAATTAAAAGATTATTTTTAAGAGAAAGGTAAATAAAAATAATTTTAAGCTTATTTAGAAAGCAAAATGGATTATAATTTGCAAATGAAGCAATGAAAGATGAATTCTATAAACAAGTCAACATTTATGACTAATTATTTGTTTTGTGAAACGAAAATTATGTATCCGTGGATTCAAAAAATTTGCAAATTATGTTGCCCAAGATGTGGGAAATTATTTTGTACGAAAGAACATCAAGGTAATGGACAGACACAAATAAAATATTAGAGGAAGAACTCACAAAACTCGAACAAAAAACAAAGCATCGAAAAAAAATATAAAGAGCTCGAAGATATGTTTTAAGGACAATCATCTAAAAAGGAAGAGAAATTTTTTAGTCTAAGGGACCATAGTCAAAAGTTACTTGAGAAAGTGAAGAGGTCCAAGTCTAAGAAGCAAAAATTAGAAGAAGAAAATGAATGTCTCGAGAAGAGATTCAATGAGAACCTATCAAAAAATGAAGAAGAAAATTTGCGCTTAAAAAACCTTAATCAAAATTTATTAGAACAAATTAGAGATTTAAATATGGAACGTCAAAACACTTGAAATAAGGTTGATGTATCAAAAACTGAAGAACTCTCATGTTTCTAAAATTATAATGAAATTCTACTCATTTAATTTAAGAAACTTAAAAATGATAAGAAATCATTGAAAAACAAATTAGGAGAACTTATCAAAAAACAAGTATCAAAGATTTCAGACATAATGGTCCAAGTTGAAGCAAAAGGAATGAATACCGATCCAGTGAATATCACAACTCAAGAAAATGGCAAACTAGTTGGAGTAAAAACTAAAAACATATTCAAATGTAGCATTTCAATTAATGAAGATTTGAAGTGAAGATTATGTAACCAACTCGTGAAAATTCTGTCACTGCAACCACTGATTTACTTTACCTACTTATTTCCAATAAGTTATCTATGAAAACCCTTCAATAAACATTAAAATAAATTGTGCTGCAAATATCACACCATCATACATAAACAAATACATGCACAAGAATCAACACATCGACACAGATATTTTGGACAACAGTGCCCGGAAAAACCCAATGTGGGAAAACTGGTGTAGCAAGGGAAGATTTTATTATTCAACAATTCTTCAGTACAATAGGGTGCCAAACTGGCTTACCCAACAGAGAGACAATTCTCCAGCGCTTCTCCCAGTCTTAGCGTCAGCCTGACTGACCTCTGCGTAGCTCTCAGACACTTTGTGTCAGCTCCTGCCTCTCTGCGTCAGCATTGGGCCTCTCTGCGTCACCCACGCTAGCCCTCTAGTAACTGCGTAGTCTGCTGCCTCTGCGTCTGCCTCTCCAACCTCTGCGTTGGTCTTCTGGTGCTGTTCCCGACTCTCTGTTTCGTACTTGCTGCCTCCTGTTGCTCTCTAGACCACTAGTTCGAATTTCTCAGCTAACCCCGCTCTAGAAATCGAATTGACTGGTCTCCCTCAGTGTGTTCTCCAACTGACCCTCAAGCTTCTTCTTATACTCTTCTCGTTGGTCCATCAACGACTGAGATTAAATCTCTAATCAACGGCTAAGATTATATTTCGCTTGATCCATGACTTTTGGACTCTTCTAACTCAGTTTTTATATTAATACCCATTAATATTTTATTTTTCCCAAGTTTAGACTTAGGAACTCCATTAAAATATTAATTGTTTTAATATCTCCCAAATCGGTTAGAATCTGCCCAAACCATTTCTGAGTCTTCGAGATCTCATGTGCTTTAGCCTGTCCTCCAATTTTCATGGATAGAGCACATCCAATGCTACCCCAAATCAACACAACTCAACAACCTCGGTTCTTGAAGTAAAGCAGGAAATTGCCACATGCATGACAAGGGAAAATCAAACCACAAGAACTCCTTATCGACATCTGAATCACAAGGGTAGACATTTCAATCAGTCTACATAGCTTTTATCTCCCCTAAGGCTGGTGGTATGTTCTATGGAGTTTTGGGACCTCTAGAAGTAACAAATGCACAATTAGTGGAGACATGTCCTATGACTTTCAGGGGTGTCTAGGAATTCTGAACCATAAATTGTTTGACATTGGGCAGGCATAAATTGTTTGACATTGGGCAGGCAGGGCTTGGAGAAGTGCTTAGAGAATTTGATTTTTTGGTACAGTCAGGCTGAAAAGTCCTGGAAATTGGCATTCTCCTAAAGAAGCTTCTTATCTTCCAGCCCATTGCAGTTAAATACAAACATAGGAATTTTTTTTTTGGTGAATCAAAGTTTATCTTTGTTTTTTCGTATTGATTTTTCAGTAGTTGAATGCCAGAAATGATTTTAGAGAGGCCTGAGAACAGAAGGACTAATTGTTGAAAAAAATGATGCAATATTATGATTCTTCTTACAGGTTATACGGCATGATATGCTCTCTATAGGATTAGAGCATGCTATTTCCAGTGGAAACTGGACTGTTAAGCGATTCCGAATGGAAAGGAAAGGTGTCACTCAGGTAGTTGTCAAATGCCATACTTTTCCCTGACTGTCATTTATTTATTCAGAATGTGCAGCCTTGTTATAGTATGGGGATGTTACTAAATGCCATTGATTGATATGTCATATCATTTATGTGCTTGTAGAAGTTTGTTCTTGTTTGTCTGTTCATTCTAATTTAAAGCTCATTATGAAATTCATTTCATGATATTATATTCACATTTTTTTGGCTGGCAAACTAGATTGTTTCTAGGTTATCATTTATAGCAGCACTGGGGCATATGACAAGAATTTCATCTCAGTTTGAAAAGACCCGAAAAGTTAGTGGGCCAAGGGCCCTACAACCAAGCCAGGTCCCTTTCCTGATTCTTCTTTACTCGTGAGCAGAAATTTGATTTGCAATACATATTTTTTGTTGCAGTACTTTATGCTTTTGATAGGTTACTTGTACATTTCATTTAGGATGTCTTAAGTAAAGGGTCTTACTTTTGAAGACTTATCTGTGATTTTATATAACTTGTATAAGCCACATGGCTGAGCAACTCACACTTGTTAAATTTTAACATGGCATTTCATGAGCAGTGGGGCATGCTTTGCCCGTGTGATACCCCTGAAGGAGAAGCCTGTGGACTTGTTAAAAACCTTGCATTGATGACTCATGTTACAACCGATGAAGAGGAGGGTCCTCTTATTTCACTGGTATACTATTTATTTTTCAATATTATGAAAATTGCAGTGTATCTTGATGAATATTAGGATTTCCCTTTTTTGATGTATTGCTGCAAATCTCGTTACTTTTGCCCTATATCTTTATTTGGTGCATGTAAAGAATGCTAATTAAAGCATAACAATGTGGTTCTGCTGCTTGCTTTTAATCTTTCTCACTTTTTGTTAAAAAAAAATCATAGTATTTAGGTCTTATAGATACAAGTTTCAGAGCTGTCTCATACTCTGGCAAGCTATATTAGTGAAGTTTCTCATTCATCTAATGAGAATTTTAAAGGGTATATATGCAGGGATTGATGCTTCTTGTAATCTGTCTGATCAAAAGTCTGAAAATTCAAATCAAGTTTCTAGTACATGTCCACATAATTTGTTAGAAATGCAAGTTCATCACTATGGGAGAAAACAACTGAAGCAACAAAACTTTACAAAAAGGGAATGCCATGCTCATCTATCCAAATCTATTTTATGAATTCAAGAAAGACAATTTCTAAGATTTTTTTAAGATTGTGAATATTAAAAATCTGAAAGTGCCTATCTGAAGAACTGAATAGAAGGTTGCCAAAGCTGTTGCTTGCTGCTGAAAAAGATTATGTTTCAAAAAATAGAAATTGTGGAAAATAGCTGAATCAGGAGTCTGAGAGTGCCCATCTAACTGTCTTCAACCTTCTATGCATCCTCCAAAAATGTGAATTTCAATCCAATGCATGGGGAAAACCTACTAAAATAGATCTGGAACTTATTGGTGGTATACTCGCCCCTATTATTTGATCTCAGTTCCTTAATCTTCTTACGAGTCTGGGTCTCCACAAGAGCTTTGAAATCCTAAAATTGACTGAATACCTCACCCTTGGGCTTCATGAAGTAGATCCAAGTCTTCTTGGAAAAATCATCTATGAATGTTGCAAAGTACAAAGACCATGCGAACGAATCCACCAATATAGGACCACAAATGTTTGAATGCACCAAGTCTAGCACTTTTTTGTAGAAAGTTTGACCTAGATCCACCCTGGTTTCAGCATGTTTAATCCCTGTTACCACATAATCTAGCAGGCCCCTAAGGAAGGGAAAACCTAAGGTACAAGTACTAGACTAAGTGACAACAATGGGACAATGACCCACTGACACTTTAGTCAAGGTCCTCTGCTCTTTATGGATTTTCACCGATGGCATGATTCTCGGTGGGAAGAGAACCATTTATAATGGATAAATCAATGATTTAGGTATGAAGTGATTGCACCAAGCCCATTCAATGAGAGACAAAACAATGGCTTGATGCTTGATAGAAGTTAACACACTCTCCGGGAAAAGCTTTAAGGTGAAGAGATCGAGACTTATAGTTTTAGATATGATGATGATAATAGGTATTCCTAAGGTCAAGAATCTTGGCGATGAGGCAAGACCTCTCAAAGAAGCTCTATGGGATGATTTAACACTTCCAAAAGGATCTTCGCTCTTTTTGGGAGACCTAAGAAAGTGTTAATTTTAGGCAACAATGGTATGTTCTATGATTTAGAGCAATTTTACTTCAATTTCTTTGTTAGCACAATATCAATATTCAGATTAGCAATCACATAAACATGATAGTAAAATGCAGATAGAACATAAACATAAACAATAGAAGACAAGAGGACACAAGATGTGGCACCAGCCAGGGACAAACCCCAATGTGGGGAAACCCTTGATCAAATCTTCTTTTAGTCTTCAATAGTTCAGCAGAGAGAGATAGTACAATTTACAAATATGATAATTTATAACAGAAACAAAAGAGCCCTAACCAGAAAAGTCAATGCTGGTCAACAGTGCAGATTTGACCCTCAACAAATCGGTCAACTTCAGTGAACTTCGTCCTCCAAACAACAAGATAAAAAAACCCTCAAAATAGTCAAATTCAGACCAGTCAAAGTCTTGTCAAACAACCCAGAAATTCGATCTCCTGAAATTTCGCTTTCCTGAAATTTCGGCCTCTTGAAATTTCGTTCTCTTCAAATTTTGCTCTCCTGAAATTTCGGACATATGGAGAGGGAGAGAGACACAAAAATCCGTACCCAATCAATGAGGAGAGAGAGAAGTGTGAAGATGAGTGTGTCCAAATGAGGCTAAGTCACCTTGTATTTATATGCTACATTGAGGATGAATAGACGTGACTGTTGGGCTCCTGAGCCTACATAAGTTTGCTGGCAGACCTTGACAATTTGACGATAATCAAAATAAATTCATAACTTCATTTGTACATGTCAGAATCAAATGATCTTTAGATCAATCCTACACCCCTCGGGGAGAGGAATCTAAGAAAAATATCAGCTGTCATAAATAAGATGACCCATGTGGAGTTTGGCCCTAGTTGCCAATTTTAATAGAAAGACTTGTGCTAGACCTAGGGTTTTATGAATAATCGTGGGAAGAAATGCTGCCAAGGTACTTAGTAGGTCAAGGTAAAAGCGGAGAAAGGGTCTCTTGATATTTATTCCAACTAATACTATGCTCATACAACCCTTAAGAAAGCCACCTATTTTAGGAAATACAAGCTAGGTTTCCCTTCTGGGACACACCTAGAGCATTAGAATTCATGGATGGATCATCGTGAGAAATCAACCAAAACTAGAGATCATCTAGGAAAGACCTCAAGGAAGAGTCTTGTCCAAACAGAATCGAAAAAATCACTCTTTAAAAGATTTTGCTTGATGCCCTAGCTAGTTGTCCTATGAAAGGGGGGCCAAAAATTTAAGGAGGAGAAAAGACGGAGAAAAGAAGGGTCGATCACCACACAACTTAGGCCAATGCCTTCTCCCTTGGGTTTATGGAGTCCTAGATGTGTTAGATAGGCCAAATTTGTCTTCAAGGAGGTTAAAAGTTGATGCCCTAGCTACCAACCTTCAACAATTACCTACTATTAGAATATGGAGTTTCATGAAGAAAAATAACATTTCATCACTAGGAACATTCATTGCATGCTATATCATGAATAATATATGCAAGAGCCAACCAAATAGCTTTCAAAATTATCTTCAACGAAATTAGGGCACAATAACATTTACTCTAGTTGCAACAATTACATACATTAGACAATTTGCAAAGAAAGATTTAATAAACAATAAATAGGTAGCAATATATCCATCCATATTCAAGAAATAGGTCAAGACAAGATAAAAAATCAACTCCAAATATCATAGTGCATCCAAGATACTCCAAAAGATCCAAGAGAAAAAGTGCGAAGTTGCCTAAGAGGGCTGAAAATCCCAAGTGATGATGATGCTCTCTCACAAATGAGAGCAAGTTCTATTTATATGAGGCCTTAGAGGTCGAATTTCTACCCTAAAGCCCCCGACTTTATCAAAAATGTGCAAAATAAAGGCCCTTGGTCACAAGCGGTCAAAGTAGCTATGATAAATTTTGAATTAACCATCCAAGAGCTAGCCGAAATGGTGATGTCATGTTGATGTAGTGCCGTTGGAGGGCCACATTGAGTTCTCTTTGTACCAAGATGTGAAAGAAGGCTCTATAAATTTCGAACAAGAGGGTGGCCCCTTAGTTTCCATGCAATACACCATGTGGGGCCCCAAAGTGGGTTTGGGGCACAAACATTGGTCTCATGGGTATTTGGATGAAATAAAATCCTGTACATTGCTCCAAATGTGGGCTCTGATGATGTTGCCTGCCCTCCCAAATCTCAAAGGTGAGACAAACCTCTTATTGTCCTTGGATTAGATGCCATAATTATGCTAAGCCGATCGTGGCACATTGGTCCAAGTGCATCATCTCGCGAATAATGTGGGGCAATGAACAAACTGCTGAAGGTGCTAAGAGTGCCCATGGCATGAAATGGTGCTCTAACACATGATGGTGTCCCATGGCTCTCAATGCTTTCCCCAGAAGTGTCAATATGATCCTCTAATGGGCTTGGCCCCCATTTAAGTTGCCAAGCCCATGTTGAAGCCTCCTTTCGATTACATATAGATCCAATGTGCTTCCTCATAATTAGGTACAATAATTCATTAATGCATCTAAGTGAACCAAGCTTGTTAATCAAGGACACATTGAGACTTCATTATGGGCTTCCCTTCCAAATTTGGGGCTTTAAGCTTGTAATAGTGCTACCTCCCTAGGTAGGAGTGGCTAATAAACAACCCTATTAGGTGTTCCCATCCCTTAAGGGGAAAGATAGGTCCAAGGTACATCCTTCAATTGATATGGGTCACGTGAATAATGATGAGATGGATAGGGACATAGGGGTTTCAAAGCCAAATACCATGGGTTTAAGGATGGTAATGATGAGACATGTCCACATATTTAGGTGTATAGATGTAGGAGGGAGCAAACATGGATTTTTCTTCATTTTCCTTTAGCCTTTTCTGGATTTTTCTTTGTTTTACTGCTCGAGGCTCTAGGAGATGAGAGCATGCCTTGTATGATATATGCATGTATTACCTCCTTAAGGTGGGGCAGTTCATTGCCTACCAAGGGTTGGGACGTGCATGGATTCCTTAATAATGCGGGGGCACTAGGAACCAGGGTGATGGCCATAATGATAAGGTGTAGAGCTCATGTTTGACTTTTTCCCATGTGCTATATTAATGTCCCGACCATCTTTTGCATCTTATAATATTCTTTTTTTTGTTTCTTGCTTGTGGCTATGATATGCTTTTAACATTCTTTTAGCTGCTTCAACCTCTGCGACAACATTTCCAGGCCTGACCCAGACATGTGGACAAGGGGAGTGTTGAAAAATCTAGGGCATGCATAATTAAATTGATTCTTCGTTACAAGATAACAATTTGTGAAGTGTTTATACAATTAATCTTAACTTGATGTTCCATTCATTATTAGTGCGTGTTTACTTCATCAAACTGCTATCAAAAACCAGAAGAGACAAGGACACAAATATTTGGCTTACTTCCACGGCTAAAACCTCTCCCTCTTGGAGAGGAAAACCCACGCAAAATTCTTCTTATAGAGATTTCATTGATGAATACCAATACCATGACCCTTGACACAATCTGCCTCTCTAAGACCAAGACATCAATTCCCTTCTTCATTGCTGTTGGAATCATTATCCTTGTTGCACCTCTGCCTCACTGAGATCTTCATTACTGTGGACATCATTGTTGCACTATGATTGTCTCTTGAGATTGCCATAGAGGTGATCTTGGCTTCTTCATTGAGATCATGATCTTTCAAGAGCAAGATCATGATCTTTGTCACTGATCATTATTGTCATCACAGTTTCCTTTATGATTCTATATCATAACAATTGTTGTCATTACAGTTTCCTCGTTTGCACCATTTGACACATCTTGAAAACCTCATCACTGCTCCTCTATATGTCTTGGCTTCACAATTCTCTTCAACATGTTTATATATAATATACATATGCTGAGATTGTAGTTGTCACTACTCATCAAGACTGTTTCTCCTTATCATTGTGATATTGCTCATTGCAATGAGATGACAGTGATTAGGTCTGCGTCTTTGATCTCATCAATACTGTAACCAATTATATCACTGTCCTTGAGGTATGTGAGGTAGCAGAAGCAAAGTGTATATGCCGAGATTGTTGTCACAGGACTTAAGATGATGCCGAGACTGTTATGCATCCTCATCTTAAACCCTTTCTGCTCTATATGTTTGATATTGACACATGACTACACCTACAGGTATGCCGAGATCCTCCATCCAAGATCTACATCTTCTGTTCATAAATATGTCGAGATTATCATCACAAAAATTATGTTTATTTCCAAATCACACGTTAATACTCAACCTTTTCTGCTTTATCCATTTGAGGACTTCAAACAGGTATTCCGAGAGGATATTAACCTAGGTTCTGCTGCTCCTTATACCCATCCGAGGAGGCAGCTGAACCCTAGATCTATCCTACCTTAATGTGGATCTTCTGCTCCTCAATTACCCAAAAATTCAGAGACAAATTGCGAGTTCTCTTGTGTCATTTGCGCTGACCCTTCGTGGGTATTTATAGTAGTGTGTGCTCCTATTTGAGCCGACTTGAGTGTGAATGGATGTGTCTCTTCCCTTGAGCCGACGTGACCTTTATTTATGCATTTTAATTCATATTGGAGCCGACATGAAGAATTCCTTCTCCTTTTCGCTTGCAGACTTCTTGGAGGATTATGCTTGGTCTTTGGAGGGCTTCTACACAACTTTGTGGACTTGTTTACATTTACATAAACTCATGAGGAGTTTCTATACACATGACATGACTCTTTGACATATAAATAAATCCTAAAGACATCAAGAAGAAGTCTTTCACCTAGTGACACTTCTTGCTCATGAAACCCATGTAGCAAGGCATACAAAAATAATTTATTTCCTTTTATTACATCGTTTACAAAGATCATGTCATTATGAAGACCGAACCTAGTTACACTTTCTTCAACAGGGAGGAGGCCTACCAATGCCTTGTGGACCCAATGATCATGTGGACCTAGAGAGGGAAGATGATGAAATAGGGCTTGTAATGTGCGGAGGGAAGTGAAAAATGTGAAATGGGAAAATGGAACTACGCTAGCAAAATCTAGGTTTCCCAAATAGTGCCCTTACTGAAGCTATAAGCCATGAGAATAGGATTGAGGATTAACCCCCATTTAAGGTGAGGGAACAAAACTATAGTCGAAACTCTTCCTTCTTCCAAGTCATCCAATAATCCATGCCCAAAATGCCCAAGGAAGAACAAACATAATCACTTGATTGCACAATGAAAAACATGCCTTTAGGATTGGATTGCCCACCTTCAAGCATATGCTCTTGACAAATGGGCGAGGGGACATATAACTGGCTCAGGGAGCGAAGACCAAATGGCACAATTTATCAGCTACAATGGTGGTTGTCAAGGGCTGCTGGTTGCTGACTGAAGACAAATCTAGGAGAATAAATCTCCTATGGGGTCACCCAATTTTGGTGGGTAACACTTGGCTCCAACTAGGACATGAGCTCATTGTGGAGTGCACAAGCCATGTACTCAAACAGGGATGTCTTGAGAACACCAACAATCCTCTAGGACCATAGACTTGTATTCTGCACATCACAAACAATGTTGGAAGCATGTGTCATGGGCGTACTTTTATTGCCCATGTTTTCATCACATAATAAAATCATTCATAAAAGAAAATTTATTCTATGATGCAAATCTAATCTAAATGCACGTATTCTAGCACAAGAACATGATATGATGATATTAGCTATGTAAAATCAATACGCAATGCATCCTACTCTAACATGGATGCTACACTATGAAAATGCTAAGTATAATCATATAGCTAATGTAACTAGCATATCATTAGATCATGATCATATTTGCTATCCCTATGATTCATTATGGTACACATTTGAAAGCAAACATGACAATCATGACACTCATATGCAAGGTCACAAGTGTGGGAGGTGGGAAAATAAAGGGACCGTAAATCATGTGAAGGAACACTGGAAAAAGGAGGGGAACACAAGCTAGGCCTACACCGTCAGGTTTTTCCTTTATTCAAGAATATGGAGAAATCAATGATTAAACCCCATAACCTTTTCTTAAAGTTTCTTTTGTTCATGAAGTTCCTTTTATGTCCTCATGCTCTGGCCGAGAAGGATAGGAGGGAAAATAAGGCAGACAAGGGGAATTACGTGATCCAGGTTATCTTTTGTTTATAGATGCATGAAAAGAATTACATAAACAGTTTGTAGCTTAACCAAAGAGAAACTTAAATGTGCACATGTAAGAAGAAGAAGAAGAAACACATGAGAAGACAAGAAGACAAGAACTTGATAATGGAGTTCGTCCCTCCTGGACTATGTCTCCGGGCCCTGCTCGATCAATGGGGAGGTCTTCATTCATTAAAAATGGCATCAAAAGAAGTTACATTCATCAATTTAAAAAATGGAGCATTATACCTCCATGCTGAAAAGTGCCCGAAAATTGGAGAGCTCTGTTGCAGAAACTGACACCACCAATGGATTCCTGTCGCCGAGAGGTGTAAAATCCATATAAAACTTGCCCAATTCTGATACTGGACCAAAATCACCCTCCTGCAAAAATTCTGCTCAGGCAAGGTTCCACCAGTGTTTCTGAGTGCTCAAGGTTCCACCACCTTGTCTCGAAATTCGTGCCGCTGATCTCCCTCCTTGCCAAATGGTAAAAAAATGAGTTTTATATAAATCTGGGCGGAATAATCCATAATGTGGTTATGGTTTATTTTTATCAAACCCATTTTAAAATAACCACACTCCATTTTTCATAAACCGTATGCCATATATATATATATATAATATTTTTTTAACTTTGATTGGGGGGTGGGCCCGTACTCCACGGGACGACACTCAACTACCTCATCTACCTACGGAGCTGTGTATTAGTTTGGTTGTACGTTGGTTATGTGGGGGCGACGGGACCACCACGTGCTGCCCCCCACCCATCTCCATATTTGATACGTATCTCCGTGCAATCTTTACACCATAACCAAACATTGATCATGGCGTACGTTGGCTGTTTGTGCATTGACCTTCGTTGGTTTACCATACTTTATATAGTATATGGTTAACTTATAATATATGCGTTGGTAAACCTTGCATAATTTTGTTATAACCATCTGTTATATGGGATGAGGTTATGAACTAATATATAGTTCATTTATTTGTTTTATACGGTTTTTTTTGTTTATCATATGTGATTTTTTTATATGGTATATAATATAACCATATATGTTATATAGTTATATATATTTTGGTTATTATTATATTTTTGGTTTTGATATAGTTAATTAGATAACTATATAAAATCTGCAGTTATAATCAAAATGTTTCTTGTGCAGGTTTAGGAGGCTAATGATGGGCTGCCATGTGTCAAGCTGCTATGTGGGTCCCATGTGCTGACTGGGATGCCATGTGGCACACTATGGGCCCCATTTTTTTCCCTGCCATACCAACCTTTGAAGAGTTCCATCTTTTGCATACGAGCTCAGATTGACGAACCGTTTGCGCCATCGCGATTAGGAAGACGAGCCCTTTGAACTGATGCCATCAAATTCTCCTTTCTGCCATTTTGAATTTCAAGCCTTTATCCATCCTCTTGGTGTCTCGAGATCCTCCTGGATCAATCCTCCCCACTGAGGAGCTTTTGGTCCTCCAAAAGCATGAAAGATACTCTGCAACTTCTTCTATACCCTGTCTGCATCACAAGCGCCCTGAAAAGGTCTCGCTTCTATCTCCTTCACCTTTGTCCTTCGGAGCCTTAAGCGACGAACCGACACCTGCTACCTCTGCAACCTGTAGTACATTGTTTTTTCAAATAACATGACCAAACTAATGACCCAAAATGTCCCATACTTGCCACGAGTTTATCACACTCGGTGGTCAAATTTACAATAAGATGGACTCAATACCCCAGCTATGACAACAAGGCCGACTTATCATGGTTGCTCCAACAAGTGATGGAAAACACATCATCACTGCAACCCATGATTTACATTCATAAGGCCAAACATCACTTTCATAGTTTAACATGCAACTCAAAATACAACTCAAACATGACCATACATCATTGTTGCTGACCAAGTGATGGAAACATCTAATCACTTTTACACTAGAATGCAACAAATGATTTACAATGGTGGCCATAACAAGTTATTACCCTTAAAAAAACCAACTCAATAAAGTAGACCATTGTGGACGAGGTGGTTGTATCGGTTGCACATATTCATCTTTTGGCTTTTCTAGCGCTGGTTCCAAAGCATGAAGCATCAGCCATGTGGTTTGCTGGTGTCCCTCTTTGTTACAATGACTACAGTGATTCTTTCTCCTCCAAACCTTCGGGGCTGTCTTGGGGCGCTTCCCCTTGGTGTTCCTTCAAAAGGTCTTCATGGAGCCTTCACTATCGCTAGATTGTGAGGAAGGAATTCCATCATCCGTCGTGAGCTGGTTACTGGCCATATCAAAGTTTTTCCCCATCTCCTTTCGGGCGTATCCGCTTCCTGCATAACGCGGCAACTACTTGACTTTGATGGGGTTTATGATGCCTTGGCCTTGGGTGCCGAGGTCCTTTCCTTGATATCCCATTTTCTTCATTAATTTGGATCCAATCCCTGTAGTATGGTTTTCAAAAGCAGCAAATTCATCATCATGAAAATCATATGAAATTGGAGAATCGCTTTTTACCTCGCGACAGCTATGCTGCGGCTGTTCCAAGGCCTCATCCTTGGCTTGCAACTGGCGTAGTAATCTTTGGTTTTCATCCCTTGCCTCTTGTAGAAGCCTCCTTAGCTCAACATTCTCTGCTTGGATGTTGTGGTTAATTTCTTCAAGTTCTTGGCGTCCTACTGAGGGAAGTGTCCTGGTTGAAATCCTTGATTCATAACCAGAATCAGACCCCAAATCTATGGGTCCTCTTGTCGCGACCCCCAGGGCTGCAAACTTCATCTCATCACCGGAGTCAGACCCCAAGTCAACGGGCCTACCTCGTGCAAATCCTGTAGCTGTGACTTTCTCATCTTCCTCTGACTCAGAATCTTGGCTTTGCTGTATGGTGGCGACGACCTTCTGTTTCCCATTTCTGTCATTCCTTTCAGGTCTCAGCTCAGGGTGCAGCTTCCAGCAATTCTCTTCATCATGCCCCTCTTTCCCACAATGGGTACAAGAGGGCTTTGCTCCCCTTCTCTTGACTGCTGTCGTTCTCTTTGATTGGTCATCTTTGTCATATTTGCCCCTGTTCTCAATGTGAATGGCCTTTACACTGGCCGCATCAATGGTGGTTGGTTCAAACAATAACAATGAATGTCTAATATAATTATGTAATGATCCAATGTATTTAGTTACAATTTCAGGTGTATCAAGTGCAATACCCAAATTTAGTGCTTGCTTTCTAAATTCTTCTGTAAAACTCTGAACATCTTGACCTTTGCCTTGCCTTAAATACTGCCAGTTCATTAAAGCTTTTTGCATGTAACCCAATGGATAAAATTGTGCTTTTAATGCAGAAATGAAATTAGGCCAAGAGGAATAAAGATTACCCACATCCTTACTGCTTTGTACCTTGCTCTCCCACCAAACAAGAGCGGTGCTGGTTAATCGCAAAGAGGCCAACTAAATCTTTGCTTCATCCTCCACGATCTGCTGAATCCTGCAGTAGATCTCAATCTGCCTAATCCAATTATTAAGTTTTTCTGCATTACTTTCACCATTGTACATGGGGAGATCAAATTTAACATCTAATTTAAAGAAAGGCTTCTTAGATGTATCTTTGGAATTTCGATTATTATGATGGTGAGAAGAAGAGGAAGAACTTCCACTTGTGGAAGGAGAAGGAGGTGGATCTCCTCCGTCATCATCTCCATGTACTGAACCTTGTCCTTCTGGAGTTTTCCCCTCTGCATTTTCCAGTTTTTTGAGCTTTGAGAACAACTTCTCAACATGATCTGCCATCATATAGAAAGTCTTGCGGAAATTGAGCTCCTCCTCATACCGAGCCTCTTCATCTGCCATGTTTCTCCTTCGATGTGCACACCCCGCCTCGGGATCGAAAGACTATAATTCTCCTTCTCCTCTTCGGAGCTTGTTTCTCGTTAGCATACAAACATGCAATTCACATCTAAAAACACCTGCTCTGATACCACTTGATCTAGGTTATCTTTTGTTTATAGATGCATGAAAAGAATTACATAAACAGTTTGTAGCTTAACCAAAGAGAAACTTAAATGTGCACATGTAAGAAGAAGAAGAAGAAACACATGAGAAGACAAGAAGACAAGAACTTGATAACAGAGTTCGTCCCTCCTGGACTACGTCTCCAGGCCCTGCTCGATCAATGGGGGAGGCCTTCATTCATTAAAAATGGCATCAAAAGAAGTTACATTCATCAATTTACAAAATGGAGCATTATACCTCCATGCTGAAAAGTGCCCGAAAATTGGAGAGCTCTGTTGCAGAAACTGACACCACCAATGGATTCCCGTCGCCGAGAGGTGTAAAATCCATATAAAACTTGCCCAATTATGATACTGGATCAAAATCACCCTCCTGCAAAATTTTTGCTTAGGCAAGGTTCCACCAGTGTTTCTGAGTGCTCAAGGTTCCACCACCTTGTCTCGAAATTCGTGCCACTGATCTCCCTCCTTGCCAAATGGTAAAAACATGAGTTTTATATAAACCTGGGCGGATTAATCCATATTGTGGTTATGGTTTATTTTTACCAAACCCATTTTAAAATAACCACATTCCATTTTTCATAAACCGTATGCCATATATATATATAAAATATATTTTTTTAACTTTGATTGGGGAGTGGGCCCGTACTCCACGGGACTGCACTCACCTACCTCATCTACCTACGAAGCTGTGTATTAGCTTGGTTGTACGTTGGTTATGTGGGGGCGGCTGGATCACCAAGTGCTGCCCCCACCCATCTCCATATTTGATACGTATCTCCGTGCAATCTTTACACCATAACCAAACATTGATCATGGCGTACGTTGGTTGTTTGTGCATTGACCTTCGTTGGTTTACCATACTTTATATGGTATATGGTTAACTTATAATATATGCGTTGGTAAACCTTGCATAATTTTGTTATAACCATTTGTTATATGGGATGAGGTTATGAACTAATATATAGTTCATTTATTTGTTTTATACAGTTTTTTTTGTTTATCATATGTGATTTTTTTATATGGTATATAATATAACCATATTTGTTATATAGATATATATATATTTTGGTTATTATTATATTTTTGGTTTTGATATAGTTAATTAGATAACTATATAAAATCTGCAGTTATAATCAAAATGTTTCTTGTGCAGGTTTAGGAGGCTAATGACGGGTTGCCATGTGTCAAGTTGTCATGTGGGTCCCACGTGCTCACTGGGATGCCATGTGGCACACTATGGGCCCCAATTTTTTCCCTGCCATACCAACCTTTGAAGAGCTCCATCTTTTGCATACGATCTTAGATTGACGAACCGTTTGCGCCATCGCGATCAGGAAGACGAGCCCTCTCAACTAATGCCATCAAATTCTCCTTTCTGCCATTTTGAATTTTGAGCCTTTATCCATCCTCTTGGTGTCTCGAGATCCTCCTAGATCATTACGCCAATCGGGTTTCTTATTGCAAAGATCATGTTGAAAAGGTGAGACCACCATGTGTTCATCATTGTCAATACTAAGGCCCAAAAATTGCTCAAGAGTGATCAATGTTTCTTGATGACATGGAATACAAGGCAAATCAATATCCTTATCAGGTTCATCATCAACCATCATAAATGTGGTGTTTGTCAAAGTGGTAGCTAATAATATCCCATTTCCCTTCTATCACATGCAAGTAGTCTTCAATGTCAATTCTCAAAGGAGCCATGGGATCACCTTGCCCTTCAGAGGGCTTAATGTTGATTTTTGGGTAGCATTGGATGTGCTCTAGCTTCAAATTTTTGCGGAGGGGCTAGAACACATGAGATTTCGAAGACCCAGAAATCGTTTGGCAAAATTCCACCCGGATTGCATTTTATTAAAATAAATAAATTTTTAACGGGGTTTCTAACTCTAAACTTAGGAAAATAAAAATATTAATGGGTATTAATGAAAATATGGGTGAGAAACTTCTAAGAGATGAGGATCAAGTCTAATTTAATCTTAGCCGTTGAATAGAGATTAGATCACAACTGTTGATTTCTCAACAGGAAAAGTATAAATCAAAGCTTGGGGACAATTGGAGAAGATACATAGAGAGATTGAGAAAATAGATTTTCTGAGGCGAGAAGTTCTCGGGAGGGAAATCGATTGGGGAGATCTTGCAACTGAGGGGTAATGATAGTTCGGGAATACAGACAAAGAGGCGAAGAGAAACTTGTGGAGGCAACACAGTCTCCAGGAGAGCTGACGCTGGGCTAGTCTATGCCCACGCGGCCTCGATGCAAAGCTAGAAGGGCCAGCGCAGAGGAAGAGATGCCTTCCACGCATAAAGATAGGGAACTACTGGAAACTGCCGGAACAGTCGGGAAAGCTGATGTAGTGGGCAAAAGAGTTGACGCAGAGCCTCAAAGAGCTCCACGCAGGCCCACGTAGTTACTGCGAAGGGGTAGCGAAGTTGTAGCTAGGGCCAGCTAGTTTTGCTATTGGATCAGTCAGATTTTGCTGAGTGAAGTGAGGTAAAACTCACTCAGGTTTTCCGCCATTGTATTTCTCTATCATTGGTTTGCTGAGAGGGCAACCAACATTTGTATTCAGAACTTCTGCTTAATAATAGAAAACCCTGAGAGTTGCTGCACCAGTTTTCCCGCATTGGGTTTTTTCGGGGACGTTTAGTCCAAAAATAAGTGTGTCCTTTGCATGATTGCCTCATTTATTTTTTCAGTACTTGATTTGTATAGTGGTGTAGGCTGCAATGTATTTATATTAATATTTTTCTGAAAATAACTTGTTAAATGAAGAATACAAGTAGATAATGTAAAATTAGTTTTTTGCTGTAAGATTTCTGGTTGTTAGATTCATAAAATTTCACACTTAAAAGGCATATCATTAAGAGTAGTATCCTTGACAAAAGATCGCTAGCCTCAACTTCAATTTCCACAAATTCCCCTTCTTCATCGATGTCATAGATAGGATCTATGTCGAAATGATGGCCCGTGATCTCCCACTTCCCTTCTTCAATATGCAGGAAATCACTAATTTTTAAGGGGTTAATGGGTTGTCTTTCTCAAGGTCTTTGATGTGTACAATGTCAGAGATAATGTTCTTAAAAAAGATGGGGCTATCTGCAATTTTACTTTCTAAGGAACCAACTTCATCAAACTCCTTATCTTGCTTCCATTCAAGATCTCCCTTAAAGTCTTCATCAATGATCTCATCTTGATGATCTAGAAAGGGATCCTCTTCTTCCTAATGATCCTCCTTATGTTCAATAAAGGCTTCCTTTTGATTTTCTAGTTGCAATAGAAGCTCTGACAATCTCAATTTCTGTGCTGATTTTGTCTCAAAATTTGCACGTAGACAACGGGAAAGTCTCCTCGATTCTTGTGCCCTTCTCATCCCTAAAAAAGGTTACCTTTTCTCCTTGAAAATTGTGCCCTCCTTGATGCTGTACTTTGTTGTAGTCTTTGTTGTACTTGCTCTCTCAGCTTCCTCTTGTTCTCGAAACCTCATGAAGAAAATGAATGCAATTAAGTCACCTAGCATGTCCCTTCAATCCTATGTGTCTGACATGATTCAATCCTGACACGTGTCAGACATGATCCTTGTTACCACAAAATCTAGTAGGATTTGGAGAGGGAAGCCCTACAAGACAAAAGCTAGACAAAGTGCTAACAATGGGGTAGAGGCCCAATGTCACCTCAACCAAAATCCCCTTATTTTTATGGATTTACACCGATGGGAGAAGTACTCGTAAGAGAGGAAGACATCAATTCTAAGACAAATAGGTTGTAGATTAGGTCTAAGATGATCTTACTAGGACCCATTCAAAACAAAGACACAATACAAGTTCAAAGGCTTCTTTAAGGAAGCAATTCACCCTCAATGAAAAGACCAAGGAAAGAGAGGTGCAACGCCTAGGGTTTGATGTATTTGACGATAGTGGGAGTTTCAAAGGTCAATACCAAAGAGAAGAGGTACCTTGTGATGGATTCCAACCATTACAAGGCTCATGAAACCTTCGAGAAAGTCCTCAAGTTGAGGGGGAAGAAACTATGGTTTCCCTCTTACGGAGACACCTATGGCAAGAGATTTTGTGGATGAATTTGAGTGGATGCCCACCAAAATGATAGGTCATGTAGTCAATACGTACCTCTTGATATTTAGGCTCTCAAACCACTTAAAACCCTCCTTCCTAGAATTTCACTCTAAGCCATAGATTTACCTTCCTACCTTTAAAAGGACTGAATTTAAGGAGAGAAATTTATGGAGGAAATTTCTAGATGATCACCTAGCGGTAAGACTAGTGCCTTGTCCTATTGACATATGGAGTCTAGGATACTTAAGATAAGCCAAATTTGTTCCCAAGGAGGGTGAAATTTGATGCCCTTGCTATCAAATTTCCAACATTTACCCATTCAATGGAAAAATGGAGTTTCATTTGAGAGCTACAAGGAGATCACCACTAGCAACTGTTATGAATAAAATATAGGTATAAATAATGTAAATATAAATAATAACAACACATTATAAATATTGACTAATTAGCAATTAGTTAATGAAGAGGTATGTCCCTAAGGACATGATATTTCATAAAGGGGCACCTGCCTAAGGTATATAAGCAGACCCTCACTCTCATTTGTAACATCATTCTCAAACATACATTTAATGTATAATATTTGTATCCTCAATGGATATCTTCATATTCCAAGTCTTTTGGAGTGTTTAACCTGCTATAACGAACCTTGTTCGTTACATTGGGATCAGAGCTATTCAATCCTCTAGACGCAACTGCTACGTAGAGCCAATCTGATCCAGTCTTTGGCCGTCGAAATTCGTCAACCTTGTTGTCGTTGAAGTGTTTCGGTACAGTGTGGGGGTTCCTCATTCTGACGAATTCACCGCTAGGCCTTTGGTCGTTAAAAAAAAAAGAATACATATTTGGAAACTATAATAAAAAACGAAAGAAAGAAGAAGAAGAGTGTATATGTAGAGAAAAGTTACAAACAATTACAGAAGAGTAATAATTAAAAAAAGAAAAAGAAGATTATTTAATTAAATAAAAAGAAAATTATATATATATATTAGAAAAAATTATATAAAAAAATAATTAAAAAATTTACATTTAAAAGAAAATAATTACTATAAACAAAAAAGTTATATACAAAAAAGAGAAAAAGAGAGATTTTTATACCTCACTGTTAGCTGCAGCTTGACAGATCACACAAACCACCATCGCCAACAACGATTGTCTCTCAAGCAACTGTTGTTGTTGGTTGCTCCATCGCTGCAAGCGGTCGACCCCACTGTTGAAAATTCTGTTGCCAGTAATCATGACCGGTTGCCTCCGCCAAGTCTTACTCCACCTATATGTCATTTTCTGCCATCTGCTGCCGACCAAGCAAACAAACACGTCCATATCGAGTGCTTCCACTGCTGCTCACACCTTCCGCAACACCTGCAAGACACACTATCAACCACTCCACCTTTTGTCAGACCACCATCTCCATCGTTGCCCCCGTTGCACTCGTAGTCTGATTGTCCACCGCTGCTTGCAATTCTCCTGTCGCCTCCGCGTGAGTAGGCATTTTTGTTGGCTAAATTGCCAACCAACGTTCGACAAGTCGTTGTGGCCTCCCTCGGAAGCTCTCGTCACAATCGTCCAGCTGCCATCCCTATGTTTTCTCTCTTTCCCCTACTCGAACCACGACTCGCAACAATCGTCCAGCCGCCATCCCAATGTTTTCTCTCTCTCCCCTGCTCGAACCATGACACCCAACCATTGTCGTTGACATTGTTCCCTAGCTATCGCTCAATAGACAAACACCTCCTTCGCTGTTGTGGGGTTATTTTCGTCCAGCTGCCGAGTTGTGTCACTGTCACACTGTACAATCTATGTAAAATTCGTACGCTCTGTTTCAAACACCAATTTGTATAGTTCCATCGATCACCTTGTATTGTAGTAATCAAAAGACGAGAGTCATTCTTACCTGCTAATTCCATAACAATTGGTACAGTCATAGGTTGTGACTCATAGGTAGAAGGTGTGACTCTTGTTAAAACATATTTTAATAAATCATTAGCCCAACGTACACCACAAAGATATACTAGAGATATAAAGGAAAATAAAGTTTCAAAAATTTCAATATATATATATATATATATATATATATATATATATATATCACAGAAAGAGAGAAAAAAATAATAAAGGAAAAATTTATTATAAAAGTTAGAGAATTATTATTAGTTAAAGAAGGGCCCATTTAAAAAAAGGGGGTTATTCAAGTTAGCCAAACTTTTGATACTTCACATTAGGAAATTCATTTCTAAAAATATCATTATTAAAGTTATAAAAAGATTATAAAGAAGTACCAAACTTGAAAAAGGGAGAGATATTATTAAAAAAAGAAAGAAAGAAATAATTACAAGTTTTGAAGATTTACAAAAAGTATGAAGTGTTATTCTAAAGATTAAAATGGGATATCTTTAGAACCCTAAGGTTGAGAAAAATGGAATCTAGATCAGAAATGAATGTCGGAAGATTCTTGGAAACTTCATATAACTATGCCTTAATGCTATTCAAAATTAAAGGGTCTATTGCGGGAAAAGATGTTACTATCACTATCTCGCCAGCCAAAGATAAAAATTATATAAAACCTAAATTCACAAACCAATTAGTGATTCCTGAGTCAAATATAATCGAAAAATTAGACTGTTATGACAACAAAAAATGAGAGAACCAATTTACAATTAAACATAGTAGATTATACATTCATATCACAATTCTCAGTTCAAACCCTATAGAGCTATCAAGGTGACATTATTTTAGGTTCACCCTGGATGTAAACTCTAGGTTTCTTTATCCTGAATACGGAAAATAAGTTTGACATTTTCATACAAAAAGAGAAAATCAACACTACAAGATGTTACATTAAAGCCGAGTTCAATGACACTAGAGGACATACAAGATATTGCAAAAATAAATTTTCAAGAAGGTAATAAAACACTACAAAATTTGCAAAATGAAATTGACAAAATCACTGCTGAGAGAAATGAAGAAGTCTTTCGAATTAAGGACCATAGCGAAAAATTACTAACACAAATTAAGAAGCTTAAGAAGGACAAGAAGTCATTAAAAGACAAGTTAGAACATTGTATTCAAGAGAAAGTATTGAAGTCCCCAGTTGTAACAACTCCAGTTGACGATAAAGGAACGAATGCCAAACTAGTCATTACCACAATTCAAGAAGATTATAAATCAGTTGAATGAAAAACACACTCATATGTTGCAATTCAGATGATGAACATTTCAAATTATGATTCCGTAAGTAGCTCAACAACAATAGTACTTGAAGTAAATCAGAAAATTGCCAAACAAATGATAAGGGAAAATCAAATCGGCAGTACTCCTTATCGACATTCGAATCACAGGAGCAGACAACTAAGTCAATCTACATATTTGAACCATTCATAACAGAAACAACATATTTATGTTCCAAGGAATACTGAAGTTTGAAGAATCCAGCCCTATGATAACTATTCATTACAAATTTCCAGTAATTAGAAGATTCCACATAAGATTGATTTAGTATGTGTTGGGTGTGGAGCCTGATTATCTTCTTTATTCAGAGGTATCACCGTATTGGACACCAGTTCATAATGTGGCGGCAACGCTGCCCATAATATTTGTGCTGCAAGGGGGGTCAAGGGGAGGGTGGCTGCGATCTTTGGGAGCCCCCCTAGAAGGTGATCGGGGGCAGCGCCCCCAAGGTAAAAATAGATGTAAAATCGCCTTGTAAAATGTTGTAATTTCATAGTCAATCTGGGCCGTTCATTAGGCAGAGATCTGACGATAGAAGTTATGTTTAATTTAGGGTTTTTTGCCCTAGAAGGCAACCCCTCGCTATATATGAGGGAATTGTATTGCATTTATGTAGATCTGTATTCTGAGTGAGAAAGAGAGAGGAGATTCTGTAAGAAGCGAAGAGGGAATTATAGTGGATCTGTTGTAGGTTGTATTTCTTCAGTTTGCTGGATAATGTAAAAGGAAGGACTGGTTGTTTCTCCGTGGACGTAGCCCAAATTGGGTGAACCACGTATATCTGTGTCTCTCTTGTTTTACGTGTTTTCTGTGTTTATATTTCTACAATATATTTTATGTGTTCCATTGCTTTGTAATATATAATTTTTTAACAACTGGTATCAGAGCCAAAGGTCTATTTGGATGATAAACTCGCAGAGAGAAGGGTTCCTGGTTCGAGTGGGAGCAGTGGCGGAGGATGCTAGGTTTAGGGTCGAAAAATTTAACGGCCAAAATTACCAGCTATGGAAGATGCAGATGGAAGATTATTTGTACTAGAAAGATTTGTACCAACCATTGAGCGGAAAGACAAAGAAGCTGACAAGTATGACAAACACAAAATGGGATATTCTCGACAGAAAGACACTTGGAACATTACGGCTATGCCTAGCAACATCGGTAGCGTTTAATATTTCAAAGGAAACGACAACAAAGGGTTTAATGAAGGCATTGGCCAGACTATATGAAAAACCCTCGACCTCAAATAAGGTATTTCTTATGAAGCGTTTATTTAATATGAAGATGTCAAAAGGTGGATCTGTTGCTGATCACTTAAATGAATTTAATACAGTGACTAGTCAGTTAAGTTCTATATGGGTAACTTTTGATGATGAAGTTAGGGCTTTGTTATTTTTGTGCTCATTGCTAGAAAGTTGGAATGGTTTAGTTATGGCCATTAGTAACTCAGTCTTTGGATCTAGTACTTTAAAGTTTGGTGATGTTGTTGGTGCAATCCTTAGCGAGGAAATGTGACGGAAAAGCTCTGGTGAGACATCAAGTAATGCTTTGACTGCAGAGACTAGGGGAAGAAAAATGGAAAGAGGAAAGAGCCCAGGATATCGCAGTAAGTCAAGGAAAGGCAGATCCAAGTCCAGATCGGGTATAGTGTGCTAGAAATGCGGGAAGAAAGGACGCCTGAAGAAAGACTTTAAGTCTCGGAAGGGAAAAGAAAGAGACGCGCAACAAGAAAACAATCATGAAGTGAATGTGACAGGTGATGTGTTGCAAGATGCTTTGATTATTTCATTAGAAAATATTATTGATGCCTGGGTGGTAGATTCAGGGGCCTCATTCCATGCCACACCTGATAGGAAACATTTTTGTGATTATGTTCAAGGAGATTTTGGATAGGTTTGATTGGGTGATGATAAACCCTGTAAAATCATTGGAATGGGTACAATTTTCATAAAACAACAGAATGGAAATAAATGGCTATTGAACGAGGTAAGGCATGTTCCAGATCTGAAGAAAAATCTAATTTCAATAGGGCAGTTGGGAGGTGAAGGTTGTGTAACTACTTTTACAAATAACACTGTTATGCAATGGTATTTCTAATTCTGTTAATGCTTTAACCTCTACAAGATCAGATATGCCATTGTGGCATCATAGGCTTGGGCACATGAGTGAGAAGGGGATGGAAATTCTTCACTCAAGAAATTTGTTGCCAGGTTTGAAGTATGTTGATTTAAAATTCTGTGAGAATTGTATTTATGGAAAACAGAAGAGAGTCAGAGTCCTCAGAGCTGGGAAAGAAAAGAAGAGCGAAAAATTAGAGCTTGTGCATATAGATGTATGGGGACTTGCTCAGATATCATCTCTCGGTGGCTCTCGTTATTATGTTACTTTTATTGATGATACAACCAGAAAAACTTGGATTTATCGTATTCGAAATAAATATGATGTATTTGATGCTTTCAAAAAATGGAAAGCTTTGGTTGAAAATGAGACAGGAAAAAGGTTGAAATGTCTTAGATCAGACAATGGAGGTGAATATTGCAGCAAAGAGTTTGATAAGTACCATTCAAAGAATGAAATTCGCAGAGAGAAGACAGTTCCAGGAACACAACAAGAAAATGGTGTGTCAAAAAGGATGAACAGGACAATCATGGAGCGTGCAAGGTGCATGAGATTGCATGCAGGATTGCCTTTACAATTTTGGGCAGATGCTATAGATACTGCTGTTTATCTAATAAACAGAGGGCCTTCAAGTTCCTTAGATGGTGGTATTCTAGAGGAGGCATGGATAAGTAAAAAGGTAAACTATTTATATTTAAAGACTTTTGGTTGTGAAGCCTTTGTCCACATTAATAAAGAAAATAGAAGGAAGCTTGAGGCAAAATCAAAGAAATGTACCTTTATTGGATATGGTGTTAATTATTTTGGTTATCGCTTTTATGATTATGAAAAACACAAAATCATTAGGAGCAAAGATGTCATATTCAATGAAAAGGTTTTGTATAAGGATCAACTGCAGGAAAAGAAACAGGAAAAAGAAAACAGAGAATACACAGTGCTTGATGAGATCACAGAAAAAGTGATGGTGCCTAAAAATCATAATGATCAACAACCAGAACAACAACAACAATGAAAATGACAACATGCACCTCAAGCACCTGAAAGTGGTGTTATAAGATCTACCAGGATAAGTAGACCCCCTAAACGATACTCTCCTTCATTATATTATGTAGTGTTGACTGATTCTGGTGAACCAGAATGTTATGAAGAAGCAGTGCAAGTAGAAACTAGGAAGAAGTGGGAGCAAGCCATGAAAGAAAAGATGGACTCCTTAGCACATAACCAGACTTGGGACTTAATCAGGTTGCCTGCAGGTAAAACAACATTGCAGAATAAATGGGTTTATAGGTTGAAGGAAGAAGATGGAGGTAGAAAAGGTATAAAGCTAGACTTGTGGTGAAGAGGTTTGCACAGAAAAAGGGTATAGACTTTGATGAGATATTTTCTCCTGTTGTTAAAATGAATTCAATCAGAACTATTTTAAATCTAGTAGTAGTTGAAGATTTGCATCTTGAGCAGCTAAATGTAAAGACAACCTTTCTCCATGGGGATTTGGAGGAAGAGATATATGTGCAACAGCCACAAGGATGTGAGGTAAAAGGGAAGGAGAAACTAGTGTGCAGGTTAAAGAAGAGCTTGTATGGCTTAAAATAGGCTCCAAGGCACTGGTATTTAAAATTAGACAGGTTTATGTCTGAACAAGGTTATACTAGATGTCACTCTGGTCATTGTGTTTATCTCAAAAGGCAAAATGATGGCAGCTATATTATACTGTTATTCTATGTAGATGACATGCTTGTTGCAGGTTCTAACATGCAGGAAATAAATGTGCTCAAAAGAAAATTGGCAAACTCATTTGCAATGAAGTATTTGGGTGTTGCAAAACAAATCTTTGGTATGAGAATAACTAGAGATAGGAAGAATCGAAAATTAACATTGTCTCAGAGTGAGTACATAGAAAAAATGTTGAAAAGATCTAATACGCAGAATGCAAAACCAATTAGTATATCTTTGGCTAGCCATTTTGAACTAAGTAAGGAGGTGTGTCCCAAGACTCAGGAAGAAATGGCTTATATGTCTAAAGTTCCATATGCATCAACAATTGGAAGCTTAATGTATGCAATGGTCTGGACAAGGCCTGTTATTGCATATACAGTGGGAGTTGTAAGCAGGTACATGAACAATCCAGGAAAAGAACATTTGATGGCGGTGAAGTGGATTCATAGGTATTTGAGAGGTACCACAAATCAAACATTATGCTTTGGTGGTTTAAACATTGCTCTACAGGGATATGTTGATGCATATATGATAGGTGATAAAGATAACAGGAGGAGCACAACAGGGTATGTGTTTATTGTAGGTGGAACAGTTGTCAGTTGGGTTTCAAAATTGCAAAGTGTTGTTACACTCTCAACAACGAAAGCAAAGTATGTTGTCGCTACAGAGGCTAGTAAAGAAATGATCTGGTTACAAAGGTTTCTGGATGAATTGGGTAAGAAGTAGGAGTTGGGCAGGTTATATAGTGACAACCAGAGTGCCATACTTATTGCAAAGAACTCTGCATTTTATTCCAAGACTAAACATATACAACTCAAGTACCATTTCATACGGTTAGTGTTGGAAGATGGACAGTTGAAGGTGGAAAAGATACACACTAGCCAGAATCCTGTAGATATGTTAACAAAAGTTGTAGCTAGGGAGTGATCTGATAATCACCCTATGAGTGCCATCATTTGAAAATCTATTAAACAAAAAGGTATTACAGACTCATGTGCTGGTGTTCTGTGTTATTTAAGCAATGGATCGATCAGATTGCCAATACAAAGACATTTAAATGGAAGGACCTCAGAGAAATATAGTAAGCAAATACAAAATACAGGCAATCTTAATAAGGAGTTCACCCTATTCTCCAGGGCTACATCTCCAGTCCAGCTTCAGTGGTGGCCTTGTTTTATTGTGCTTTCAACAGAGAATTACAATGCAGGGACTCAATGTGAGTTCTCCTGAAGCAGGTTTTTTCCCTTTGCTTGGCAGGGTGGTTCTTGGATCCCCCAAGCCACTGGAGTACACAGACTCTCCTTTCTACCATCTCTGTGACCTTCTGGTCTACAGTGGAAAAGCCGAATGTAAAGCTCGATCAGGACAGATTCCCCTATGGGGTGGCTTGAATCTCTCAAGTTTTGGTGCTCGATGCTGCCACTGCGTCAGCTCGGCCCTTTGTCTCGTCCTGCTTTTCTCCTAACTGCCTCTTCTCTGGGTTCTGTATCTCAATGTTCAACTGCTCCACTCCGTGTATTCTATTTCGCTGTTCATGGCTTTTAGCCATTCGAACTCGTGCTCGCTTGGTTCCTCTTCCGCCTCTATCGATTCGCCTTCTGCAGCTGCGCTTGGAGTTCCCTGTTCGGCGTCAGCATGAATGCTCAGGGAGTGGCCACGTGTCCTCATTGGAACAACGCCAGCCTGCTCGTCGATTCATTTCTTCGGTTATGTCGTGGATACGTTCTTTCTCCACCGTGGTGGTCAAACGGATTCCAAATCTCTTTAGAGCGTGGTTTAATTCCTGGTCGATTCCGCTTCTTTCTATCGGGCACAATCCCAGCCGTCTGATCTGGGCTCCTCAAGATCCGACGTCATACGCACGCCGAGCGCAGTTGACTTGCTCGACTGATAACGCGCGATCAACGGCGATTTTCTGTCTCCTCCGCCGCCACGCGTCAATCGGTGTAAGGGATCGCTCCGCTCCTGTCCAAAACCTCTTACCGTTCAAGGGCGCCCCGATCAAAACCGCCGGTTTCGAGGGCGCGGGTCCTGCCTTTGTACTTTAGCGCTTTCGTTTCTCTGCCCGCGGTTCTCTGGCTCCCAACGTGACCAAGGGCTTAAGCTCCTCCATTTCGGCCTTGTTTGCCCAGCGATGCACGATTAGAAAATCAGCTCCTTTTCCCGGTCTGGGGCTCCCAGGGGCTACTTTGACCTCCTGCGCAGTCTCCATGGCCCTCGGTCAGCGCGCTTGATCGAGGTCCTCGTCGTTCCACACCGACTGCCATGGCCGCTGGTTCAGGGTGTCTTTGATGCTGTTTTTGGATTTCATTAGAGATTTGTTTCGTCCCGATATAGTCAAGGTTCTTTGACAGTCGTTCATGGATCCGATTCAGATCACGACCTTCCCACTAAAAAGATTTTGGACCACCAAGAGTTGGTTTTCTTCAAGCATTGATTAAGTGAGGAAACTGCTCTCACTTGTCCAATCTCAATCCACTTCTTACTGCTCGGCTTCGAACCTTTAAACCCAATCCTGAGGTATTCCACCTGTCCACTACGCGTCGTCCTTACCTTCCTGTCCAGCATTGTGTCTTCCCGTAACTCATTAAGATATTCAGGTAGAAGGCCATCAATAGAAGGTAATTGACTCTGCTCTTCAGGGTCCTCAATCATTGAAGGTTCAAACAACCTCAAGCAATCTGCGTTCACGACTGAGTAGATGTGCATGTAAGCTAGTAGATCAAGGCGAAAAGCATTTTCACCAATCTTCTCAAGTATCCTGAAGGGTCCATATCTGATAGGTTTTAGCTTTTTACCTTCACCTTGCATCCTGTCCTTGCTGATATACAGCCAGACTTGGTCTCCAACTTGAAAACTATGCTCCATCCGATGCTTATCATGCCTAGCCTTGTAATTGGCCTGGCTCTTTTCCAGTTGTTCCTGTACTGCCGGGTGGATCTCCTGGATCTGTTCAATGAACCTAGTTGCCTTGTCCACATCACTGTGTCTTTCAACCATGGTATCTTTACCAAAGACAAAATCCAAGGGAGACCTTGGTATGAAACGAAAACAGGTCTCAAAAGGAGACCTCTGTGTAGAAGAGTGTTTGCCTCTATTGTAAGCATGCTACACATAGCACAAGTGCTCATCCCAAAGTTTAGGATGTTTGCTACAATATCCTCTCAGTAACTGGATCACCGTCCTGTTAACTACTTCTGTCTGGCCATCTGTTTGTGGATGAAAAGCTGTGATTTTCTTTAATTTGGTGTCCATTAGTTCCCATAGACTAGACCAAAACCTTCCCACAAATCGGGTGTCTCGATCAGATACAATAGAAGTGGGTAATCCAAAATGAACCCATACATGTTCAAAGAATAATTTTGCAGTTTGTTCAGCTGTAATCTGTTTACTACAGGGTATCAAAATACACATTTTGCTGAAACTATCCACAACAACATATAGATAATCATGACCTTTCCTAGATTTAGGCAGTCCCCCAACAAAATCCATGGAAATGCTTTCCAAGGGTGAGAAGGAACTGGCAATGGAGTGTACAAGCCTAGTTTTCTGTTGCTGGGCTTGCTTTTAGCACACATAGCACACCCCTTTACATATCTAGAATCTGTTTCACTCATTCTCGGCCAATAGCAAAACCTTTGCAGCTGTGCAACTATTTTACTTACCCCAAAGTGACCTGATATCGGAGAAGTGTGTGCTTCCCCAATTATCTTTACTCTCTCAGTTTGTGGAATGTAGAGTTTCCCACAATGATATAAGAGTCGGTCCTTCACAGGATATTCCAATTCTTCTACTCTTTTGCCTTGACTCAAAGTTGCATATACATCCTTAAAGTCCATGTCCTGAGCATATTGTTCTATGTAGCTTTCATGCAACACAGAATGATGCTTAAGTATGGTAGATGCATTTATAATCGGTCTAGATAGCATGTTCGCAACCTTGTTATGTATGCCCTTTTTATATCTGATGACTAAATGAAACTGTTGTAGACAACCCATCCATCTATAATGTATTGATTGCTGCAATTTAGTTTGGGAGTGTAGGTATTGAAGTGGCTGATGATCAGTATGTATTACCGTTTCTTTGCCCATTAAGTAATGTTTCCACTTTTTCACACTCTGGACTAATGCATACAATTCTTTATCATATGTAGGATAGTTAATTACTGCAGAATTAAAAGTCTCAGAATGGTAACATATGTGTTTACTGTGCTGTGTCAACACTGCTCCCATGGCATAGTCACTGGCATCAGTTTGGATCTCAAATGGTCTTTGTAGATCTGGCAGTGCTAGTACAGGTGCTGTTGTACTAATTTTTTCTTTTAATATGTCGAAGGCTTTTTGCTGTTTGCCTCCCCACTGAAACACCTTGTTCAATCCTGTCAAAGCATGTAAGGGAGCTGCAATTGAGGAAAAATTTGAAATGAACTTCCTCCAATACTGTGCTGCTCCTAAGAAGCTTCTCACTTCTGTAGCAGACTTGGGTTTAGGCCAGTTTATAATGACTGCCACTTTAGAAGGATCTATTTTCAATTCACCTCCCCCTACTATGTGACCCAAATAATTTAGAGAGGTTTTGCCAAATTCACATTTGGAGAGTTTAACATAAAGTTTTTCTCTTTTCAAAACATCTAATGTCTGCTTAACAGGCTTTAAATGTTCTTCCCATGTTTTACTAAAAATCAGAATGTCATCCAGATATACAATAACAAAATCATCAAGAAAAGGTTTGAGTACATTAATGAATGTAGCAGGGGCATTGGTCAAGCCAAAAGGCATAACCAGACATTCATACAATCCCTGCTTTGTTTTAAAAGCAGTCTTCCATGCATCTTGCTCTGCAACCCTGACCTAATGGTATCCACTGTGCAAATCCAGCTTGGTGAAATAAACAACTTCCTTCAATTGATCTGAAAGATCATCTATGCGAGGACGGGGATAACGATTTTTGATTGTTATTTTATTTAGTGCTCGGTAGTCAATGCACATTCTCCACGAGCCATCTTTCTTTCTCACCAAGACAATTGGCGATCCACATGGTGATGTGCTAGGCCTGATGAACCCTTTCTCGAGCAATTCCTGCACCTGTCTCTTGATTTCAGCATTCCCTAAAGCAGATAACCTGTACATCCCAATGTTAGGCAATGGAACATCTTGCTGCAAAATAATATTATGTACTACTCCCTTTGTGGGTGGCAGACCTTTAGGTTCTTGAAACAAGACATCATACTCTGAAACAATCTTTTCTATATCAACTTGTTGATCAGCATTACAGCCCCAAATGCATTGGTTTTATCAGGTGTCTTTTCCTTTACAACCATTAGTAGAAACTGTTTGCATGAATTTATCATTCTTTTCATCTGTCCTGAGTTTATGAGAGTATAATTATTCTTGAGCTTATGAGCTCTTACAAAGTATTCGATTTCATCTTTAACAAGTAGATACTTGTTCTTAGCTCTATAGAAAATAGCCTTTCTATCATACAAGTAAGGACTTCCTAAAACAATTTCACATATATCCAAAGGAATTACAACTAACTCAACCTCATCTACAAATGATGTCCCGAAAGAAAATTTGAGTTTGCACTGTCTAGTCACTTGTACTTGTGCTTTATCATTCAACCATCCTAATGGGTATGGTTTCTTATGAAGTGTAGTTGTTAATCCCAATTTCTTTACAATTGCTTCAGAAATTAGATTCACTTGTGAGCCACTATCAAACAAAGTATCAATCTTTTGATTTTTGGAAACAACTTGAATATGGAAAAGCTCATGCCTTTTTCTCTCATGTTCTTCATCAATAACAGATTGAGCAGAATTACTAGTAGATGCTTCAGAATTCTTACCTTTTATGCCTGTGGCTGCAATGCTTGTTTCATCTCTCGAGTTTGACCCCAAATCTTTCTGAATAGCTGCAACAGTCTTCTTCTTCTTGCCCTCTGACTTCTTAGGTCTCAGCTCTGGATGCAGAATCCAACAATGCTCGTCATCATGACCCTCCTTTTTACAGTGAGTGCATGAATCTTTGCCATTTTGTGCAGTGTTAGCCTTCCTTGCTTTCCACTTCTGCTTTCTTTTCTCCTTGCTCTTGCTTATAGTGGGTTGGGATGGTCCCCCAACTTTTGGATTTCCATTCTTTCCTTTAGCTTCTAGATGAGTAGCTTGTACAGATACCTCATCTATACTAGTGGGATTAAACATGAGGATGGTATGCCTCATGTAGCTGTGTAGACCACCAATGTACTTTAAAAGAGTTTCTGGTGAGTCTAATGAGATACCCAACATCAATGCTCTCTTTCTGAACTCTTGAGTATACCCTTGCACACTTTGCCCTTTCAACTGCCGAAGAGTTTGCCAACTCATCATGGCTTGTTGCATGTAGGCCAATGGATAGAACTGCTTTTTGATTGTAGCAACAAATTCACTCCAGACAGAGATGGTCTTACCATGCTTCTTTATATCATTTTGGGTTCTGCCTTCCCACCAAACCAAGGCAGTGCCTCCTAGGCGTAGGCTTGCCAATTGAATCTTACTCTTGTCTGAGTCTATGTTTTGTACTCTGCAATACACATCAATTTGTCTAATCCAATTGTCCAACTTTTTAGCATTTAGCTCTCCATCATATATAGGCAAATCAAATTTAACATCTAGTTTAATCAAGGATGCTTTCTTATTATGCACAGGGCTATTAGGAGGTGTAGGAAAGCTTTCTTCTTTCCCTTTCCCTTTTGAGTGGTCATGGGAATGAGATTCATCTTCTTCTTTATCTTGTTTAGAGCCTGATGAATCTTCATCCTTATGCTTTCTAAAGTCCCTATACATTTCTTCTACCATAGACTTTATAGCTAGGAAACTTTCTATGAATTGAGGGTCTGGCCCTATAGAACCTTCCTCTGACATTGTCTTCCGAGAATAGACTCTCCCAATTTCAGGATTAGTTTCCACCAACTCTTCTTCTCCTAATCTGAGCTTTGATCTAGTGAGCATTCACAGCTAAACCAACACAAGTTTGTCTAACCTTACAGCCTAGAGCTCTGATACCACTTGATCTGATAATCACCCTATGAGTGCCATCAGTTGAAAATCTATTAAACAAAAAGGTATTATAGACTCATGTGCTGGTGTGTGTGTTCTGTGTTATTTAAGCAACGGATCGATCAGATTGCCAATACACAGACATTTAAATGGAAGGACCTCAGAGAAATACAGTAAGCAAACACAAAATACAGGCAATCTTAATAAGGAGTTCACCCTATTCTCCAGGGCTACATCTCCGGTCCAGCTTCAGTGGTGGCCTTGTTTTATTGTGCTTTCATTAGAGAATTACAATGCAGGGACTCAATGTGAGTTGTCCTGAAGCAGGTTTTTTTTCTTTGCTTGGCAGGGTGGTTCTTGGATCCCCCAAGCCATTGAGTACACAGACTCTCCTTGCTACCAGCTCTGTGACCTTTTGGTCCACAGTGGAAAAGCCGAATGTAAGGCTCGATCAGGACAGATTCCCCTATGGGGTGGCTTGAATCTCTCAAGCTCTGGTGCTCGATGCGGCCACTGTGTCAGCTCGGCCCTCTGTCTCGTCCTACTTATCTCTTAATTGCCTCTTCTCTGGGTTTTGTATCTCAATGTTCAACTGTTCCACTCTGTGTATTCTGTTTCGCTGTTCATGGCTTTTAGCCATTCGAACTCGTGCCCGCTCGGTTCCTCTTCCACCTCTGTTGATTTGCCTTCTGCAGCTGCGCTTGGAGTTCCCTGTTCGGCGTCAGCATGAACGCTCAGGGAGTGGCCACATGTCCTCATCGAAACAGCACTAGCCTGCTCGTCGATTCATTTCTTCAGTTATGTCGTGGATACGTTCTTTCTCCACCGTGGCGGTTAAACGGATTCCAAATCTCTTTAGAGCACGGCTTAATTCCCGGTCGATTCCGCTTCTTTCTATCGGGCGCAATCCCAGCCATATGATCTGGGCTCCTCAAGATCCGACGTCATACGTACGCCGAGCGCGGTTGACTTGGTCGACCGATAACGCGCGATCAATGACAGTTTTCTTTCTCCACCGCCTCGATTGGTGTATGGGATCACTCCACTCCTGTCCAAAACCTCTTACTGTTCAAGGGCGCCCTGATCAAAACTGCCGGTTTCTAGGGCGTGGGTCCCGCCTTTGTACTTTAGCGCTTTCGTTTCTCCGCCCGCAGTTCTCTGGTTCCCATCATGACCAAGGGCTTAAGGCTCCTCCATTTCGGCCCTGTTTGCCTAGCGCTAATCGCGCATCAAAAATTAGCTCCTTTTCCCGGTCTGGGGCTCCCAGGGGCTACTTTGACCTCCTGCGCAGTCTCCATGGGCCTCGGTCAGTGCGCTTTGACCGAGGTCCTCGTTGTTCCATGCCGGCTGCAATGGCTATGGTTCAGGGTGTCTTTGATGCTGTTTTTGGATTTCATTAGAGATTTGTTTCGTCTCGATATAGTCAAGGTTCTTTGATAGTCGTTCATGGATCCGATTCGGATTAGGGAGAAACTGAGATTTTGCTCAGTTTCAATTGGTCTTCAAGTATAATGAAGAAGATGAGAAACAATTAGGTCCAAAGTGGAGTCATTGTCCAGCAAATGAAGCAGCGGTCGAGTTGCTATGATCAGTCTCCAGGTGGGAGATTGTTGGGTGTAGAGCCTGATTATCTTCTTTATTCAGAGGTATCACGACATTGGACCCCAGTTCGTAATGTGGTGGCAACACCGCCCATAATATTTGTGCTGCAGGAGGGGTCCAGGGGGGCAGTTGCGATCTTTGGGAGGCCCCCTGGCGGGGGATCGGGGGCAGCGCCCCTGAAGCTAAAAACATATGTAAAATTGCCTTGTAAAATGTTGTAATTTCGTAGTCAATTTGGGTCGTTCATTAGGTGGAGATTTGACGGTAGAAGTTATTTTTAATTTAGGGTTTTTTGCTCTAGAAGGAAACCCCTCACTAGATATGAGGGAATTGTATTGCTTCTATGTAGATCTGTATTCTGAGTGAGAAAGAGAGAGGAGATTGTGTGAGAGCAAAGAGGGAATTACAACGGATATGATGTAGGTTGTATCTCTTCAGTTTACTGGATAATATAAAAGGAAGGACTGGCTATTTCTCCGTGGACGTAGCTTAAATTGGGTGAACCACGTATATCTGTGTCTCTCTTGTTTTATGTGTTTTATGTGTTTATATTTCTGCAATATATTTCATGTGTTCCATTGCTCTGTAATATATATTTTTCTAACAGTATGGTCCTATCCCTTCTGAGTGCGACAATTTTATTTATCACTTAGAGGATCATATCAACTCGTATCAACGAAGATGATAGTTTCGAGACAAGAAGACATTCGAAACAGAAAAAGAGATCAAGCCTTTTCATCAACAAGCTTTGAGGTCAAAGCCTTTTGAGGAGGAAGGCAATGTTATGAATAAATTATTGACATAAATAATGTAAATATAAATAATAACAACACATCATAAATACTGATTAATTAGTAATTAGTTAATGAAGAGGTATGTCCCTAAGGACATGATTGTTCATAAAGGGGCACCTGCCTAGGGTATATAAGCAGGGCCTCACTCTCATTTGCAACATCATTCTTATTCATACATTTAACATATAATATTTGTATTCTTAATGGATATCTTCATATTCCAAGTTTTTGGGAGTGTTTAACTGCTATAACGAACCTTGTTTGCTACAGTAACATTCATTACATGTTATGATGAGTAATGCATACAACATTCATCTAGATATTATTCAATAAATTGATCTTCAACATATTAGGGCACAAAAATCTAACCTAGAATCAATGGTTCCATGCTTTAGACATTTAAGAAAAGATATTCATGAATAAGATTCACTTACAAGATAAGATGTAATATATCCTTCCACTAAACCAAGAATAGCTCCTAAGAATATCCAAAAATCAGCTTCCAAGCATCAAAGTGCATCCTATGATCTCCATTTCACTCACAAGAAGCAAGTGCGAGTTCTCTAAAGAAGTCCGAATTCACAAATTTGATGATGATGAGAGATCACAAGAGGTCTCTCTAATATATATGTGTCCAATGATGTCTAATTTTAGCCCATTATCTCCTCAACTAATAAAATAATGAAAAAATACTAGGTAAGGTCACAAGTTGACCTTATAGCCATTGTGAAAACATAATAATTAACCCATGGGAGGGTTGAAACGTTGACGTTATGCTTGCGTAGGCTTCCTTTAAGCAGGCGTTGGGCTTCTCTAGTGCCAAAATGTGTGTAGAGGGCTCCAAAAATCAAGGTCTAGGGGTTGGCCCCTAGATTTCCATGCAAATCATCCTGTGGATACCAATTTTGGGTTTGGGGTACAAAAGCTGATCTCATGGGTTTGTTAGTGGTGGAATAGCCTATATCTGCTCCAATGTTAAGGGCTCTAAGGATGGTTCTAGCCCTCTGATGTCTCACGGGTGAGACAAACCTCATTTGGGCCTCAGACAACTGCCAAACCATGGGATCACTACTAAGCTTATTGGGTAGTCTGGTCGAAGTGCATCATATCATGAATAATAGGGGGCAAAGTGCAAGCCTGCTGAGGTGCTGAAGGTGCCTGTGGATATGAATGATGCTCTGTAAGTAACTGGAGTTCCATAGCTCTGAATGCTTCACCTGTAGTATGTCATATGCTCCTCTAGTGGGCTTGGGTCCCAGCTAAGTTGCCCAACCCATGATGAAAGCCACCTGCCAATCACACAAAACATCTAGTGCCTCATCTTCACCATTTGGTACGATAACCATTAGTGCGTCTAAGTGGACCAAGCTTGTTAATCAAAGCCAAAATGACACTTCATACAAGGTTTTCATTCCTAATATGGGGCTTTGATCACGTAGTAATGTTACTTTTGTAGGTAGGAGTGGCCAATGGACAACCTTATTAGGTATTCTCAACTCTTAAGGGGAAAGATAAGCTCTTGGTACATCCTTTAATCAATAGATGTCATGTGAATAAATGATGGAATAGAGGGGAAAAGGGGTCTTAGGGCCAAATACCATGGTCAAAGGGGTAGCAATGATGAGGAAATCCACATTTTGGGCATATAGATGTGAGGAGGGAGCAACCGTGGATGCATTAGTTACCCCAACCTTTATTTTTCCATCCCTCTTATTGCCTTTTTCCTTTTCTTGATTTTTCTTTGTATTACTGCCCGAAGCTCTAAGAAGTGGGGGCATGCTTTGAATGATGTTTTGTAGTGGTTAACCCTTTAGTGGTGGGGCAGTTCATCACCCACCAAGGGTTGGGACATGCAAGGGTTCCTTTCAATGATGTGGTAGGGAAACATTGGCCCCAAGAACTGGGGGATGATCATAATTATAAGGGTTAGAGCTCATGCTTGGCTTTTTCCCATGTGCTAATGTTAATGTTCCAACCATCCTTTGCATTTTATAATTTTTTCCTTTTGTTTATTGCTTGTGGCCATGATACGCTCTTTCCTTCTTTTTTTTAGTTGCATTAAACTCCTGGGGCAAAATTTCCAGGCTCGACCTAGATATGCGGAAAAGGGGGGGTGTGTGAAATCCTAGTGGACCCATGGTCAAGTGGACCTAGAGATGGGAGGTCGAGTATAGGGCTAGTAATGTACGGAGGGAAGTGATATGTATGGAATGGGAAAAATGAGATCACACTATTTCAATCAAGGTTTCCTAAGTAGTGCTTGTCCTAAAGCCATGGGCCATTAGAGGAGGTCCTATTGGACTAGGATTGAAGATTAACCACCCATTTAAGGTGAGGGAACAAACCACGGTCGGAACCATTCCTACTTCCAAGTCACCGCATAATCCATGCTAAGTGACCAAATTGAAAACAAGCATAAGCACCTGATTGCATAATGAATAAAGTAACTTTTGGGTCATATTGCCCACCTTCCAACATGTGCTCTTAACAAATGGGTGAGGAAACATAAAATTGATGCAAATGGTGGAAATAAGAATGTCACATCGGCTACTCGGTGGCTGTCAACCGCTGTTGGCTGCGGAATGGATGAGATGATTAGGATAAAATTTTCCTAGGGGTCACCCAATTTTGTTGGGTAATAAGCCCTACTAGTGTCTCGATATTTGGACATGTGTATTGTTAAAAAACATCTTGAAATCAATTTATTGCCTCATTCTCCCGCAATTCAGTGACAATGTTGGAGCTCTTGAAGGTTTTGAAGTGCAACTAAGGGCAATTAAGCAATGTTATAAGGGATTCCAAGTGTTAGGAAGTGTATTTGTCTAGACCCTACTAATACTGTTAATGGTAATGTTAAATTCTTAAAATAAAAGTGACATTCTCTATTATATTTCATTTTCATCCTTTTACTTAAATTTCTAACATTACCATAGAATGACTCAGGATGGTTGAGAGTGGTTTCAACCTTACTAGATTTCATATGGAGAAAGTACAATCTTAGATCCCTCAGAAAATCCAACAGACCTAACAATTTTCAGGATTGCAGGGATTACATCGTTTCCATTGTAGTTTGTCTTGTATGAGGGTATGGAACTAGCATTTAATTAAGAGGACCAAGCCCTCTATGTACCTTGATGTTGGTGTCATTGATTGTTGAACTCCTCTATCATGACCATAGTAAAAGTGCACCCATCACTCAAACATAATCTTGATTTGACATGTTAAGCTTTTTCTATCTTATTTTAATGCTTAGAGGGTGATGTTAATGATGAGGATCCCAATATAGACAATGATTTTGATGATATATAGTACTAGTTATTTGTTGTAGCATGATTTTCTTTGGACTAGTTATTTAGAGTATCTTTTTTGATGTATTTTTGGTTCAGAGATGGATTGCATTTGCACTCAATGCTATTTTGGTTATATGCATTAGTTGAGTATTGAATTTGTATCATCATCATCTAAATGTTTTATATATTTCATATTTTGTGTAATTTATATTTTCTAATATATATTATAGTTTTTAATATATAATATATTACATGTCCTCCATGTCCTTTTTCGGGGGATCATCGTGTCACATGTCGAATACACGTACATCTGTGTTGTATGTGTCACGTGCCTTTGTGTCAGGTGGCTTAGATGCAAATTGTGTCTTTTCCTCCCTTGAGTTTCCTTTTTATTCTCTTATAACGAAGAAAGATCTAACTCTAATACCCAATAATTGATATTAGATCTTAGCCATTGAGATCAAGGTTATAGATTTAATGTTTCATTGACGCATAAGTCAATTTATCCCCTAAGTCACCTTTTTAGTAATTAATGCAAAAAGCCACCTAATGACTTTATATCTCATAAAGTCATTTTAACTTTATATCTCATAAAGTTAAGTCAAAGGGTTTATGTTCAGACATTTTTTCCTAGGCTAGACACCAAGCCTTAAGAAACACTTGCCCTTTGTACACTTTCTCTAACATTTCTTATACTTAGTCTCGTTGTGAGGAAACGCAACCTTGGGCAGCTTGCTAAGTGCACACCCTTCACACACTCCTCAAAACAGATTTCTCTTTAGTTGAAATTTCTCCTCCACTAGAATAGACATGAATGAGCTTGCTATGTTGGTGTGGTGTCTCCTCACATGCACGTCTATTTATTTAGAGCTCTAATGTTGAGTAGAGGCCCATTAAGAAGCCCCTCATCACAAGAAACCCCTTCACTTATTGAGCCTACATCACAACTCAACATTAGACTTGAATTGTTTATTCCAATGGTCGGTGAAAACCCCCATTAAATAATCAAACCAAACCTGCTTTATAAAAGAAATAGATCACTCCATCTCGAAGCAGGCAATGTGAGTACCATGGGCCAATCTCCTGAGACAGACATTAGAGCTAATGGGAGAAAGACTGTGCCAAGCCATTCACCCCTAACTAAATTAGCATGGCCCTATGGGTGAATGTATCATTCCCCGTACCCCTTTGTCAAATCAACATGACCTCGTGGGAGAATGTCTCCCCAATGTTGTAAATTATAGAAACATCAACATTATTCTCCTTCATCTATTAATTTGGAAAATTAGGGTTTTGACCCACAAAGAATTTACAAAGAAAAATAGTGACTGGAGCCTACAACTTGACCCACAACTGAAATAATTCAATATGTTATCACTTAGAGGAAACCCGACTGTGGGAAAACCTAAGGTAACCTTGAACCTCTTTTAGGTTGAAGGCGGGCCCTTCAACTTGGAGAGGGATCTCCCCCTAAAACTCAACTACTCTAGGTCACTGTAGTAGTAGGTTTTGCAATTGAGTTCTGTGGCCAGATTTAGTTTATAGGATAAAATTGGTTGGGTTGTTTACAAAACACACCATTGGGCATGGAGTCCAGTTCTAACAAGTAATGCTACAGATCTAATGAGCAAGCTACAAAAAGCATGATAGCAACAAATCCTTTGACAAATTGAGAGTTTGGAAGAAAAGAACTGAAGTGAGACAAAGTTTATAGTTGATTGAGGTAACAAATACTAATGGCTGATAAATATGAGAAAGGAGCATCAATGAATCCCAATCTCAGATACTAACATTTTTTAGACATGAAAGAAAGTTTTTATAACAAAGAGAAAACTGACAGGGAACTACAACACATGAATTTCCTATAAAATGCTCATCAAAAATTGTAATATATTTAAGACTGCTCAAATATACCAGAATGCAAATGTTTTCAGTAAAATCCAACCCTTCTTCATTCTCCATAAACTGTGTTTATGGACCTAACATCAAAGTTGATTACAAAATAATAGCCTTTAGATTAATTACAATAATCTAAAAATATCTAAATATCGTCAAGTTCATGCATGTAAATAAAAACTTAAATACATTTAGTTTTTCCTAAAAATATCTACTGGAAAATATGCTGATATATAGGTCAAGTGAAATATCTTTCAAACTATCTTCCTTGAAAATAGGAATAGGTCCCTAACTGATAGCACAACATCCTAGCTGGCAAAACAAGTCCCTCTGCTTTTCTGTTTATCCTTTCTTTCATTCAGACCTCCTGGTGAAAATCGCTGATACTGTTGCTGTCAGCTTCATTTGTGTTTTGAATTGTAGCTTTCGCTGACAGACTGTCTACCAACATTTCTTTTCTACCTGTTTCAAAATCGCTGACAGTGTGAATGTCAGCGTTTTTGTCTGTCTGAATTTCGCTGACAAAGAAGATGTCAACACTCCCCATTTGCTTCAAAATCATTAGTAGACTGAATGTCAGCTTTCGTCCTCGTATAATCTTCTATCAGCGGATATACAATTTCGTTTCAAAATAGCTGACGGTGGGCCTGTCAGTTTCACCAAAAATGCTGATGATGGGAATGTCAGCTTCCCGACTGTTTTGTTGTGTGCAAAATCTATTAGGTCGACTGTTAGTGATAAAATAGAAATCCCTGTTTTGTGAAATAGTTAGACAAAATTTCAAGTTTACTTCCCCATGCCTCCTAGTTGAGGGTACTAGCTGCTCTGAGAAGTACATCTACCTTCTCCAGTCTTTGTTTTTTGCTCTGCCTTGTCTCCATAGGACTCTTCTTCACAAATTCTTTGCCTCTGCTCTTCTTAGATCCTGTAGCCTTCTTCCTATTAATGATAAGATCCTTAAGTGGCATATTGTCAACATCAATCATCTCTTTGGCCAACTCTGGGTTATTTTTGAGTTTAAGTTTGTATCTTAACTTGTTTTTGGCCTTGTATGGGGTCGTTTGCCACTTTTGAAAGCTTCAAACAATGTTTCCTACTCTTGGGTCTCAATCTCTGTTTCCTTGCCTTTAATAACATTTGTTTCAACTGTGTCTGCAAGGGAGGTTTCAATGGGTGGACTCACAACCTAGGGAGGGCCGATATTAACAGGTAGGTTTACAAGGGATGCAGGGTCTGTTTTACTGATCCTGACTCTTTTTCTCTAGTAGGCTTGGGGGATTTTAGGGCCAAAGGCTGTAGATGGGAGCTCTATGTTTTTCTGGCTGTGAGTAGGCTCAATAGGGGCTTGTCCTTTGGTCTTTTCCCCCTTCTTAGCAGTCTTTGGTCTTCCTCTTTGTCTTTTAAGGGGTTGAGGTTGAAAACCTCCCCAAAAAGGAAATGGATCCAAGTCCTTTCTGCCCTGGCTAGCTGGTTTTCAATTAGGAGTTTTATTAGGGCTTTGTGATATATGAAATGGGAGGAGGGGTATGTTTGGGTCCTGAACCTAGCTGCCATATGCTTAATGCTTTCTAGTAGATAAAAACAAGGATTAATTCTAATTTGACCAGCAATATGTGCAAGGAAGTAGAAGTGGTAGAGGTTTACCCAATTGAACCTTCCTTCATAGGTGAAATATTGCTGACAAAGGCGTAGAGGGACATGCCATTTGTCCTATAACCATTCCTTCTGAATTATGGCGTTCCAATTTTGACCCTTGAACTCCTCTTTGAAAAAGAAAGGGACATCGATCTCTGCCAACACATGGTTGTGAAAAATTCTTTCTCCATCTGCTGGTAAGGCCGTGGCCTCAACAATTCACTACTCTGTAATTGAGAAGGACAAGCCTCCAACCTCCACGCAATTCGATCAAACCCCTGAGCAAAAGATCGAGCCACTCCATCGTGGTAGCCGGTACAACGGTGGAAAAACTTACTCCATCCGACTTGCTGAAACAATTGTTGGATATTGGGTTATATGTCCAGCATATCCGATGCTTTGGGCTTAGAATGATTTGCGTTGCCTGCGTTTCCCATTACACTGTGTGGTCTTCCCGGGATTCGATCCTCAATCCCTGAGAGTAAAATGGGTTCAATGCCAAGTGTGACTAACTCTGAACTAACAAAAACAAATTTACTAACGGGACACGGTAAAATAACTTGACATGCGGAATGAAATATTACAGTGGGGCAAGTGAATGATTATAGAGCTTTAGGTGATGATTATGAATGGAGTTCATATCATATGGTAAAATCATTTTAAAAACATTCAGTGATAACAACGGAGAAAAATCATTAACCAATACTTTTCACCCCTTCGAACCGGATAGAGACATTTTAATGATATTGCTGACGTTGACGTGGTCAACATACTCACAACCTTTAAATTTAAAATTTGGTTTTGGCGTTGACAGTTGGCCTATCAGTCAAAATGAAATTGCTGATGAGTCCGTTGTCAGCTAATTTCTTTAGTAAACTGTATATCAGATCACTAAAACGCTGATAGCCCCGCTATCAATAATTTCATTGTTTATTACATTTAAGAGTGCTGGTACTGAAACTGTCAGCCTTTTCTGAAAAAATCTTTAAAAACAAAGTTTATTGTGATAACACAACCCAAAGAAATTCGACCAACTGGAAACTAGCCACTGAAGAAATTTGTCCTTGAGAAAATTGACCCACCTCTCACCAGTAAATTGCCCCCCTCGCCTTGCTCTTGCTTAGCCTTTGCACATTCACAAATCAGCTCTGGAAAATCAACCTCCCCATTAGCTGGGCCTCCTTGCTTCAGCAATTCAGCCTCTCTAATCTCTAGCAAATCGACTTCTTGGATTACTTTTGAAATTATCCCTGTATTCTGCATCCTTCTCTTTAGTTGAATTGAGCCTCTCTCTCTAGAGAATTTGCTCTCTCCTTGATAAAAATTGCTTCCCAAAAAATGTTGTAGCTACCTCTCTTCTTTGTATGTTGTCTTCACCTCTCTCCCTTAGGCTTTCATTTACACTCTTCATTAAGCCAAAATCCCTAACCCTAATCTCTCTACTAGAAGATCTAAGAGATCAATGGTTGAGATTATTTCTAAGTCACTTAAATAGTTATTGTAATTTTCTTAAGTTAGACTTGGGAAAGACGACATAAATACCTAAAGAGGCTATAAATCATCTCCTACATGTTGAGAAACCAATAGGCTAGCAAATTACGGTTGATTTCTCTTACTTGATAATTGCTTGTAAATATTTGTTGGCTTGTTATTTCTTTTATTATGTTTTCTTCATCAAACAATTACCGAAGCATATAAAATATGAGGATCACAAGAGGCAATGAAGAAAAAGATATAGGCTCTAGGCCAGGGCAAAACCCAGAAGGGGGAAAACCCAAGCAACTCCTCTTCTTATAGAATCGGATAAATATGAGATATCCAAGACCCAAAAACCAAGACCAAGACTTCCACAAAAGCCCCAAGTTGGCCCTCCGTCAAACCTTCTTTCAACAAGTCAAAGTTGACATGGTCAACATTGATCAAACCTTTTCAAATCTGGTAAAACTTCTGCAATTTTCGGAACTGCAATTATAGCTGAATTTCGGCCCTGTAATGGCCTCAGAAATTTCAGGAAAATTTGCACGTGTGACAGAAATTAGGGCAGAAATCTTGATTTTTCTCTCCTATGTCCTTTGCTTTCTCTCCTTTGACTTTGACTCATTTCTTGACTTTCGCTGGTTTTTCCTTCTCTTCTTGGCATAGAAATCAAAATGATGAATTGATGTCCAAATGTGGTCGAATTGCATTGTATTTATAACTGTCCGGTAGGTCGAAATTCGAATAGGGGCTTTTCTTGGCCGACTTGGTCATGTGGTGGCAAAACTTGATTTTTTGAATCAAATAAAATGATTTTTTTTATTACAAATAGTCCAAATGGGACTTTGACTCAAGTACATTTGTTTGACTCATGAGAAATTTTCTTTTGACTAAAATAACACTATAAGCATGAAGAACAGGTTTTGACTAATGAAAATAATAATAATAATAATAATAATAAAAATAATAATAATAAATTTTCTTTTTCTTCTTTTGCTTTTACATGAAATACATATAGATATAAGTACAATGATAATTATGAAGACCGAACCTAGTTACATTTTCAACACTACATGCCAAGACACCAAGCCTATGTACAAGACCTTCCGAAGCTACCACTAACTTCAACATTAGAAAAGGGCAGGAAGAGGTGTATTTAATGGAGATTGCAAACGTGATACGAAATCTTGAAAACAAAGAAAATACAAGGATACAATTTTTCTACATAATTGGGAATATAGATATGGTAGATTGGATTAAGTTCCCACTCCACAATTGCTTAGTTGATGGCATTGAAAATCATAGTTTTTAAAACCGCTCACAAAAACCGGTTACCGGTCCAACCGGCCGGTTAGCTGGCTTGCCGGTTGGAACCGGCCTAAAAACTCGGTTAACCCTGCCTTGTGACCGAAATTTAGCCCTAACCGGTCAAAACCGGCCGGTTTATGGCAAGCCCACCGTAACTTATGAAAAAGCGCAGGCAGTTTGTGGTTTAGGGGTTTTGGGGGGGAGGGAAAGGTATTTTCCCTCCAAAAAGGCCCTCTCCAAGCTATAAGAGACCCCTCTCACTCTCATTTGTCTCACACAACTGATTCAGAGTGTTTGTGAGTGTTTGTGAGTTTGTTTGTGAGCTTGGAGAGTGTGGAGTTTATGCTGATGTAGTCATCTTGGAGTTGGAGTTGGAGCTATTTTGGAGAAAGTGTGTAGCTGTCAGTGGAGTTGCCATCTTCAAGAGGAGGCTAAGGGAGCTAGTTTGCATTTCCAGGTAAGGATTTGCACTTGATAATTCCTCATTTGAGTCTGCTGTCCATGATTTTTTTTTTTGTGTTATAAACTTCTCACTTCTATGATCTACCATCCAGGGAGTCATCATGCCTCCAAAAGCCGAAGATACTGCATGGGCTCATTGTGATATGATTGATGGCAAAATGATCTGCAAATATTGCCAAAAATCCATTCAAGGAGGGGGTATTAACAGGTTCAAGCAACACTTGGCTGGGATAGGAGGCCATGTAAAGCCATGTGGAGCACCAAATGAAATAATAGGGCATATTAGGGCAGAATACCTTCAGAAGTTTGAGACTCAAGTCACTGAACCAATAGAGAAGTTTGTGGCTACACAGTTTGGGAGTCGAGACTCAACCAACTGAGTTTGATCATGATGACTGAGACTCATGAGAAGTTTCAACTTCAAGTGATAATGTTGATCACTATTATAGTATTACTATTATCATATACGTAGAGTCTAGACTGAAGTCTTGTAGTAGGCCACTGGCCCCATAGTTTGTAGGCTTTATTTTTGCACTCTAGTGGCCATTTAGAGCCTCATTGCTTATGTATTTTGTCGATGATATGTATTGCACTCGGTGCCATTTTGATATATTCACCTTTAAGGCTTTACATGGTATATCAATGAGCAATCTTTGCATATTTTGTCTCTATTGGCTTGGAATCATGGTTTTAAATCTTAAAAATAGTTTTTTTCATTAAAAAATAATTATTTAATGTATTTTTCTAAAACCGGTTCGTTTAGACCAAACCAGTCCCAGTTAGACCGGTTCCGGTCGGTAAACCGGTTCATTAGGTGGACCGGTCCGGTCACCGGTTCCGGTTTCAAAAACTATGTTGAAAATGGCAGATTTCTCCTTGCTTGCTTGATGGCAAATGGTCATAGTATCCTCAAAGCTTTGATGCGGCAGGCTGATAGTTTGTGTCGACTCATGATATTATTGGAAGTTATCATGATAATTTCCAATGGAGCAGTTATACTATAGTTTTGGCTAATAATATAGCTTTTCAAAATTTGCTGCGATGTATCCTGATGATGGCAATATATCACTGATAAGTGTAAAATTATTCTAAATTTCACATTTTCTATTTCCCTTTTGTATTGGCTGTTATGTTCAATGTTTCTTGTATATGTTATGTGCTCTTCTACATTACAAATCTAAGAATTTGTTTGAATTCTAATGACAAATGGAAAATAATGTTATGTCGGTTTTAAGGAAACATGTTTATGCCATTTGGAGCATGTTCCTTTTTTCACTATTCAAGAAATTTTTAACATTCATGTTTGCTTCATGTGATGTCATTTGCTTTCCAACTGCATTCTGTATCATATAAGCTGACAGACGTTGAATTGCAGTGCAACTCTTTAGGAGTTGAAGATTTGAGCTTGCTTTCTGGTGAAGAGCTCCATTTACCTAAGACATATTTGGTTATTTTTAATGGGCTTATTCTTGGTGTACATCGGCGGCCACAGGTATTTTTCTCTTTATATCTTCAATCCTTCCATATGTTATGAGGGCATAAATCTTTATACTTTTGTTGTTTTGGATACTTTACATAATGATAAGCAAAGTTGTAATTTTTTAGTCTTCACAAATCTAACTGATCCATTTAATGTTTTGTTGTTAGCGATTTGCAAATGCCCTAAGGAAGCTACGACGTGCTGGTAAAATTGGAGAGTTTGTGAGTGTATTTGTGAATGTAAAACAGGTATTCATTCAATCATTGTTTCAATGTTGTAGAAAGCCTAGATGCAATTATGTACTTGTGATTTAACTTTGTTAGGATGATTTTAATCATCGTAAGAATATTCAAGAGCACATTGAATGCAGTTTTTGAAACGTTAAACAATTGTAGTTCAAGTGGATGCAAGCATCCGACATTTTGCAACCCTTAACATGATGTGCATAGAGGCTATAATTAAGATTTTAATGAGCTTTGTATTTATTTTGCAAAAATACAACGTTTAGGGATGGAGGGATAAATCACTGACAAAGACTAATGGCATGGTCTTGCCAGAGAACTGAACACTTTAAAATTTCTTAGCCTGTAGACAATAGATGGTTTCATGTTATTATCATGAAACATGCCACATGTTTACAATCTAATGCTAAGCCTTTTAGGAAAAAACTGAGGAAGTTCTCATCATAGATTTTTATTTTGAATATGATTAGTTTTAATCACTTTATCTATGTTACCCATTAGTATAAGCTTTATGCATCTTAGGAGTATTACAAGTGTTCTTTGCTTTCTTGAAATAGCCTTTTTGAGAATCTGATCACTGGTGAAATTCTTACACTGTTTCAAAGAGGATCTTTCATCCTATAGAGAGGTTGCAAAATTGACTGAGTATTCCATTCAGAATAATATGATTTTGGGTGTTAAATTTTTTGCTCCACGCTCCGCATCTCTACATTGCTTCTAGTGTGCGGTAGCCAAGACATCTACATTCTACTCTTTTTATTCCTTCCCTTTTGCCTTCTTCCAGATTGCTATTGACATGCAGATGTGGGGTGATGGGACGAAGGCACATAACCTTCATTTGATTATGTGTCTCTACAGGATCAGTAAACGTGGGGCTTATAGCATTCATGTCTCACCAACACAGATCCTCTGTGGAAATGAAATTTGATTCTCCAGTCTCTGTATGATGCCAAGTTCTCTGTACTCAGAATTGATTACCAGGCTTCTGTTCTGTGTTGCTCTCCTGGGAATGAAAACTCTGCTCTCAGCTTTGGGGTCTCTGTGGTTCTTCTGCTTTCAAATGTTTTATTTAGTTACTCTGGTTTTGGAACTATTGAACCAAGACTGGGTTGTGCCAAAAACATTCTAGCACTCCAACTCTCATTATTCAAAAGAGGGAACAAACTAATTTCAATGTTCCGTTGCATGATAATCATTTACAGGAAGCATTTTTCCTCAAATTGACGCTTTCCTCAATAGATCTCGAATGGAAAGATTGGGAAAAATATATGGGATCAAGTCTCACTCTCAATTGGTTTCTTCAAACTCTGAAGCTGCTTATACCAAAAGCTTTAACCCAATACAATGTTCCAACAGCAAATGGGTTACTCCCCTTCAGTTTTATAAAGAGAAGAATGCTCCACTATTTTCAATAAGTACTGTTCTTGCTCAGATTGTACAGGCACGGTGCAACAACTCAGGCCGGGGGCTGTCACTCTGATCCCCGACCTCTCTGTTCTAGCTGTCTCCAAACAGCAGACTATGTGGGGTAGTCCCTATGGAATATGAAAATGCAAGACATATTGGCAACCAACAAGTCCGGAAGACACAGTTGAATGACCTAGCCACTTGGTTGATTTTAGCAAGTTAATAGATTTGATTGAATTGTTTTGATGAGCCCAATGCCTTATGGAGTTAACTACTTGCTTTAGATCGATTAAAAACCATGTGACCGGATCAACAATCGCTGTTTAGATGCTTTTCTATCCTATATGAAGTGCAAGTCCTACAATTTAGGTGAAATGCAAAAATCTTGGTTAATTTTAATTATATGCCTAGCTAAATGTATCCCTTAATACTTATCTATTTTGAGCCTAGTCTCAAAAGTAGGTGGTAGAGAGAACTTAAGGTGAAGCAAGCAAAGACTTCGTTAATGATACTTCCCCTTGAAATCTAACATACCTGGTGCGTCCAACACTACAAAGACTGTGGCTCTAGCGACTGCAAGGTCACCATTTTAACCACTAGAAAGGGTTTAGTGTTTGCAAGCTAAGAGATGAAGGGTGTTCCTATCTTTCTATCGACCAAGCTTATGCTTGGAGGTGAGTTAATTAATGCAAGTGCAAATTAATTTGAGTGATCTTGAGTTAAGATTGCTTATGATCCTTAGTACTTAATTACAATTTATCTTTAGTTATCACACAAAACTACTTGGTGAATGAAGGACAATCTTATACACAAGATGGAGTGCTCAATTACAATAGTGCCCAAAAGATATAATTTCAATATAACCAAGAGATAATTGCTCAAGTATTAGAAGCCAAACAGATAGATGCTCTTAAAAACAAATCAATATGCCAAAGATAAAATTATCATCCACAAACCATGAAACAATAATGACAATGATGGCAAGTAGAAGAGATTAGAGCACTTGATCCAAAATGTTACCTCCAACAATTAACCAACGTTCACTTATATGAGATAACCCAAGAACGAAAAGGATATTATTGACAATTGTTCAAGAGATAGACAATTAGATGATTAATGTCTCTTACACAATTAGCAATTTCCCAAGATATGTCAACAAGATATCACAATGCCAATTTCATATAATTAGATCCTCAATGTTAACAAGAAATGCCAATATCCAATAACTCCTTGAATTACCAATTTAAGCAATACTAACCAATCAACAAGATATTAGATCTTAAGATTATGTGCTTATGACAGTCACCAAATTCTCATGAATCAAACCAAACAATGACTACCCAGTTGATGCAAGTGTCTTAGCAATATGTTAGGAAACTTGTCAATTAATTTTATGTCACTTAGATGGATATTTTACCACTGTTATGAAATGTTTAGATGGCTGCTAGCAAAACAGTGAGGGAGCAAGGGACTTAGGAAGGAAACAAATAGGCCTCCTGGCCTTGGAGATGAATGGAGAACTTGCCCAAAATTCCTCTAATCGAGTGACCACCCACAACCACAAATATTAGCTTGAAATTTGTTGCAAACACCAAGTGTTAGAGGCAAAATCAAATGATCAACCAAAGCAGAGATGAGGAGAGGCAAAGAGGGGCCAAAATAGGGCAACACTAGGCCTAGAAGGCTAGTGTTAGGGAAAGAATGGGGGTAAGGCCTATTAGGCTTGTTGGTTGCAGCTAGGTCTCAAGGCCTAAATGGGCCCACGAAAAAGATGGAAGAAACCCTAGGGCTTGACGTCAAGGCCCAAAAAGGGCTGCGGCCTAAGGAAAAGAGTCTCTAGGGCCCTCGGCAAGGAGAAGGAGGCAACATAGGGCATAAGAGGGCTCATAGAAGGAAGATGAGGCTGAGGGAAGGGCTTTAAGGCTTGCGGCTAGGGCTAAATGACCTAAGAAAGGCAACCACAAGCCTTTCTAGGCCTATGGCTAAGGGAAGAAGCCCCTAAGGGGCTACGACCAAGCCCTAAAGGCTGCCGCTAGGGGGCCGAGGCCTTTGGAGGCTTGCGGCTAGCCTGATGAAGAGGGTCGAGACCCATAAAGGGCCTAAAAGGCCCACGACTAACCCTTAGAGGGCTAGTAGCTCAACTTGGAGAGAGGCCAAGGGGAGAGGAAGGCTCCAGGAGGGCATACGACTAGGCCCAAGGGTCATAAAAATTTCTTAATTCTAAAAGTTGCTAAAAAATGCCCAAATTCACTGTAAAATTTTCGGACGCTGGTCCTGCAAATGAATTGGAGACTAGATCTTACCCTCAAGGGCCTATATCTAGTTCCAAACCCCAACAAAATGTTTTTGATAAACTTGAATCTCACTTGCACAAATGAAAATAAAATTTCCTCAAAACCCCAATATATACAAAATTCAAAATAAACCCCAAAACCCCAATTGCTGCAGAATAAGGGTTAGAAAGATATTTTACAAAAATTATTTTATATACAAATATTTGCAAAAATATACAATGCTTGTAAAATAAGAATTCGAAAGTTAGAATTATCGACCACAACCTTTAGCAAAGTAAGAAAACCATATAAAAGTTCCTAGAGCCCAAACAAGGCCGACTTCCCTCCAAAGTCTATGAACTTGGAGCCCAAGCGCTGGTGTACCTGCAAATCTCTATATATTTCCTCAAGCAAACTTGTTAGGTCCTATGGTAAATCAGATCACCTAATATAACCCCAAAATTTACCAATAGAATGTTCTTATCATCGACAAATGAAATAACAAGCTTATAAATTTTTGTAGCACATATAGAAAAGCACATAACCATCACGTACCACAGATCAATGGACAAAGAACACCATAAACTGAACTCCAAAGTCATTTTATTATGGCATCAAACATTCCTAGCAAAACAGGAGGTCAAACTAGCCCTCAACTAAGCCTCTAGGCCCCTTGGTTTGCCTCTCTTGCCCTTCTCATTTTCTCTGTTTTGTTACAGCCATTTATGCAGTCATATAAATTGAATAAAAGTCATTAAAATTGACTAAGGATCAACTACTAATCACTCAACTTGATTAGCTAATCATTGGAGCATTTTGGGCATTGATAATTGGGCACCTTGTTGTTTTATTAAGGACCGAATCACTAATTTTCAGAGTTGTTTTAGGTCTGATATATATTTTTCTGAGGTCTGATCTGAACACTAAAAGTCTGATCCATAGCTTCTACCATCTAGGCAGTCTTATAATCAATTAGATATCACTGAAAAGTGAATTTATTGATTTTATAGCTCATATTTCACATTTTTCTTTCATTCTTGACTGCTGATATAAAATTGCAGACCTCTGAAATCAAGGTTGTAACAATAATAAATCACTCGTAAGTCTCTAAAATTGGTTAATCAACTTTCATAATTCACAATCTTTCGTGGTTGAAGTGATTTGGGCTTAATTTTGTTGAAGTTTCTATGTCTACCAGTTAGAAACCCTCCATGCACTTTACTGATTTATTCCTACCTACTTGTTTCGTTATTTAACAAGTTATTTACAATGTAAATACTGAAAATAAACATTAGTGCATGCTCAACATATTACAGATCATCAACTGAAGGAAACAGAAACAAGCACACAAAATGACACCGTTATTTTTGGACCAATGTCCCTGGAAAAACCCAATGCGGGGAAACCGATGCAACTATCTGAGGGTTTTCTTATTAAGTAATTTCAGAGTACAATCTGGGTGCCAAATCCGGCTTGCCCAGTAGAGAATTTCCTTGGCAGTAGTACATCTCAGTCCGAGACAAATGTCCCGGCTGAAACCCCGGATAAACCTTTCGGCAACTCCTCAGCTCCAGTATGCCCCAGAAACCCCAACGTCTGCCTTTCTCGACTACATCAGCCTCTCTCTGCCCAGCGCTGGCCTTGCATCACCCTGAATGGGCTTGTGTCAGCCTCAGGAGGCCATGCGTCAGCCCTCTGGCCCTCTGCGTCAGCAACGCTGGCCTCTCTGAAGCACTGCACAGCTCCTGGCTGCCTCTGCATGGCCGTGCGTGAGCCCTGGATGCTATTGCGTCACTCTCTCTGGTTCCTGCGCTGATCTCCCAACACTATCTCTGCTTCTTTTTCTCTTTGTACTCAATGCCCCTCAGCTGCAACTCCGATCACTGATTCTATCTCTATTAGCAAACCCTGCTCTAGAGAATAGAATCACTGATTATCTGGTGTATTCTCCAAGTGACCCTCAAGCCTTCTCTTATACTTTTGTCGTTGACATATCAATGGCCGAGATTAAGTCCCTAATCAACAGGTAAGATTAGATCTGGCTTGATCCATGCCTTTTGGACCATTGTAACACAATTTTATATTAATTCACATTAATATTTTAATTTCCCTAAGTTTAGACTTACGGACTCCATTAAAAATATTAATTATTTTAATATCTCCCAAATTGCTTAGAATCTGCCCAAACCCTTTCTGAGTATTGGAGATCTCATGTGCCCCAACCTCTCCACCAAATTTTGTGGCTAGAGCACATCCGATACTACCCTAAATCAACAAATTTTAGTTAATTGGCATTTAGTTTCGCTTTTGCATTTACACACGTAAATGCTCTAATTTGATTGGTAATTTTGATGAAATTTGCTCGAAGTGACATTGTGGATTAATGCTCTAAACTTTTCATTGCTATTGGATAGGTGGATTCGTTACTGATTTGGATATCTCTTGTGGATGCTATCTTGAATCATAATTGCGATAAGTCATCTAAGTTGTCTCACTCATATATCTAATTGGCATATTGGTAATTGGTTAATCATAATCTTGAAGATTAAGAGGCGTTGATCTTGTGTTGTTTATCTCTTGAGCTAATTGTCTATTGATACTACCGACAACATTTTTAGGCACCGTTAAGCTTGAGCACTTTCTCTTGTGGTTGAGATTATCTATTGTTTAAGTATTTCATCGTTCATAATTGAAGATCATTGTAATTGAATATTTAAGTAATTGAGTAATCTCACTTTAAGAGTATTGATCCATCTCTTGCACTTGCATACTAATATTAGTATCTTGCATTAATTAATTTACTTCCAAGCTTAAGCTTGGTCGATAGAGACATAGGTCCACCTTTCTCACCTAGCTTGAAGAGTCGAGCACCTCTTTAGTGGTTAACACGGTGACCTTGCAGGCATCAGAGGCACAGTCTCTACAACGCTGAAGGCATCGTGTGGTTAGAACCTAAGGGGAGGTATCGTTAACCAAGCCTTTGCATGCTTCCCCTTGGCTTCTCTTTCACAACCTACTCTAGAGACTAGCTTCAAAACAGTTAAGAGGAAGGATACATTTGTATTATGCATCTAACTAAAATAAACCAAGATTTTTCATCTCACCTAGATTGTAGGACTTTCATTTCATATAGGATAGTGAAGCATCCTTAAGCAACAACTGTTCATCTGGTAACTTGGTAGTAATTGTTTTAAGCAAGTAGTTGACTCCATTCAGGGCACTGGTCTCCATAATAAATCTAATCAACTCACTTAACTTGCTAATTCAACCAAGTTGCTAGGCCATTCAGTTGTGTCTCTCAGACTTGTTGGTTGCCAACAGGTCTCCCATCTTCACATTTCATAGGGACTACTCCCCATAGCTCACTGTAGGGAGACAACTAGAATGGAGAGGGTGGGGATCAGAGTGATAACCCCCGTTCTGAGTCGTCGAAACTTGCCTGTACAGTTTGGGCAACAACAACTCCATCTGTGTTGGAGCCTCAATGCTCCATTGGAAGGAGGCCATATTGCTCACAATATGATAGGCCACTGCTATACGATGTATAATGGAATTCTGTTACCTGCTCATCTAGGAAATCAGAGAAAAACCATAGTGAAGTAACACCTTAGTGTGTTCTTCTTGTTCACAACACTCTTGGTTCACTTGACACTGCCTCAATCCATGACTGACTGTATCATGTAGGTATCTTGATACCAACTTTGCAGCATCCCAATATATATGTCCAGGCTCTATCTCACTCAAAGTACAAGTTGCAAAGCAAGGATCCATCTGGCTCCCATCTCATTGTGGGATCCACCACATTTGAATCTGAAGAAGAGTCTCTCTCAATTGCTTTAGTGTCATTCAACATGCTAGGTTTCTAAAAACATACTTCCCTTAACAACACAATCTTCATCTCCTCTTTGTTTCAATTTTAATCTCAAGAAGTGGACTTCCTGGGCTCAAAGATCAACTCCCTTTAGTATTGAGGAGATGATATGATCCCATCAGAAATAAATTGTTAACATTTATGAAACCAAATGTGAAAGACCTACCTTCGACCTTGAAGAGAGATTGGTATCCGCATCGGATGTTCATAAAATTAAGCATGGCAAACCCAAGGGACTTGCTAGAGTCCATATGGGGCTTTCTTTAGTTCTACAATCATGAGTCTCCTATTCATACACCTCAAAGCCCTGAGGTAACCCCAAGTATGCTTCTTCCTTAAGTGCATCATGGAGGAAGCTCACTTCACATACATCTGATAATAGTACATCTGGAAACAGATGCTAGGATCTTATCAAAGTCCTCTCCTTTTGAGAGCATCTTCCTTATCACTGTTGAACTTAATGTTGTAGAAGCATCTGGCACTGCTATATCTTTGTCATCTAGAATGGTCCTTGCACGAAGGCCATATTACTTTGAACATCTCATTGGATTGTTGCATTCAGTCTTATAGTCTACTACCTTTGAAAAGGAAGCTTCTTTAATCATAGTTATCAACTTGGGAGACTGCAATCCTTCCTTCTGAGGTCTTGAGCTCTTGTTCATTTTAAAGCGCCACTCTAATTTTGTGATGAATCTGCATCCTCCTCACTCTTGATATTGAGGACTAGGTCCTTACATCCATCTGATGTACATGTTGATCCTAGAACAAAAGCAAGAGCAATAATAGCAAGGTAGATAAACATAATGAAGGTGTACCTAATGATGAGGCTCTACTGTCTTTCTTCTCTAAATATAAGAGTGGTTTCTTCGTTTTCTTGCACTAGCTCCACTTGGAGCTAACTTGTTGAAGAATCTTGGGCAATTAGCATTAATAAGATTCTTCTAGGCATGATAACTATCTGTGAGGTGTTTTTGAATTTTTCTTCTTATTCCGATCTTCACTTATTATTTTTAGAGTGTGTCTTCATTAGTTCATCAAATAGCTACCAAAACAAAGAGACAAGAACACAAGATGTTGGCATCTTGCTAGGGCCAAAACCTCTCCCTCTTGGAGAGGAAAACCCGCATAAAATCATTCTTATAGAGATTGCATTTGACGAATACCAAGACCATGACCCTTGATCTACTAGACCACTCCAAGACCAAGACACCAATCCTCTTCTTCATTACTGCTGAGTTTATCTTCATCACTGCTGCTTCACTGAGGTCATCATTATTATATTACAGTTGATACATAGCTGCACCTCCACCTAGATGATTGCTGCACTTTTACTTAGATCATCACCATTTCAACTAGGTCTCTGTACAAATCGAGATCTTGACAGTGTTTACATGATTACTTCTATGCTGCACTTGTGGGATCATCAAGGTTCTTATTATTACAATGTGATTGTGACTGTGAGTATGCTGAGAGTGTAGTATCCTCTCCATAACAGGTATGCCAAGGCTGTGTTATGTTGCTTATGGGATCATCGTGATCCTTAACCACGCCGAGATAGTAAGACTGTTTTCCTTGCACTGAGAGCATCATCATATATATGCTGAGATTGTAATTTGTCTCACTGTAATTTGCCACGAAGATTGCATAGGTACCTGAGAATGAACCTTCCTGTACTCAACCGAAGTTTGTACCATTGTATACATCAAAATTTATTGTCCCACTTGTCCGAGATTCTGTACTCACTGTGCCATCTGAGATCCTATAATAGACTTCCGAAAATCTCAGACAAGTCCGAGTTTCTTCACAGTCTTTTGCAGATACCCCAACTGGGTATATATAGTGGTTTTCCCTCCATATTTAGCCAACCTGAGCCAGTGAAGAGTTGTGTCTTCTATGCAAGCCAACATGACATCCTTTAATTCGATTTTGTAGGCCGACATAACTGCTTTCTTCATCGTATTGCAGGCAGCCTTCTTTGTGCTTGTCTTAGAGGATTGTGCTTGTCTTGGAGGGCTGTTCTAGACTTGTATACATTTCATATATGCTCAAGAAGAGCTCTCTAGAGTCTACACATGTCTTTGACTCTTTGACTTTGCTAGACCTATGGAATGAGAAAGAAACTCATTCTTATAATTTACAAAAATACTATTTCTTTTTCTTGACAAGCACAAAGATCAAAATTACATTTGTAAATACTGAACCTAGTTACACTTTCTTCAACATAACTCTTCCTACATTACTCTACATCTTAATGGTCCTCGAGATGAATTTGCTTTGCTTGATCAAATTCTCAATCAAGAAGTGAGGGAAAGAAGCGTTTGATTAGCCAATGCAGGATGAATAAGCATAAATCAAATTAAACAAGAATAGTTTCATAAAGAAATAACATGTCTTGAAAGTAGTTATCTCTAATGAGGATTGTAGGAAGCTATCAACTCCCTCTTGATCCTGCCCCCATGAGTGACCTCTGTTCATCAACCATATGTCAATATTGTCTTCAGAGGAAATGCATTCTTTTGAGCACCACTTATATTCTCATTCTAGATCTTTCCAAGCCTAGCTATCAATGTGCAAGATGATCACTGGATCTACATCATGCCATCGCCTATTGGGAGACTAGCCTATCTAGGATTACACTAAATCTGTCACAGGTACTTAGATAACTCAATGGATTCTCGCTGATCATATCATAAAGAAATTCTGAATCACACCAGGGTTTCAATGTTGTAGAACATAGGCCTTTTCAATATACAAGGCCAAATCCAAGGGTTTCTCCCAAACCCTAGCCTTTATTTGCAAGAACAAAAGCTCCCTAGGGTTTCCTCCAAACCCTAACATTCTTTTAGGTTTTCGACATCTTCATTCTTTTCACTTTGCTTGATCAAGAAATCCATCATGGGTGTCTACGTGGGTGATCTCAATGAATTTTCTTCAGACCAACTCTGATACCATGCTAATTTTTAGGGTTAGATTGTTCTTTGTTGTAGATAATTGCAATTTTAAACTTTTTCAACATTTTCACATCACTTTCACCCCATAACATCATATTATCATTAGCAATTATGTAGAGAGAACAATAAAAACAGTGGAATAGTAAGGAACAATAGTAGAAAAGCATACACAATAGAGACACTAGGATTGAGGTCAGAGACTAGGGCAAAACACCACATGGGGGAAAACCCAACCAAATTCTTCTTCTTAGATATTCGTGAAATGTTCAGCTGAGATATAAAGTACAAATGTAATGAGACATAAGTATTACATCATCGAGCACATTAGACCTTGTAAGGCCAACCTGAGATCATGCATGATCTTCATCAACCAAAGAGACATTCTCAAGACCTCTGAAAGGCTTGCCTCCAAATAATTGTAGATGGCATAAATCTCTGCCTCAAGTAGCACTGTCAACATAGTCATAAGTATCATAAGCATCATTGTCATATACACCACATCTGTCATAGAGGCACTATCACACATCACTGTCATAGAGGCACTATCACACATCACTGTCATAGAGGCACTGTTACAACTGTCACATCATAATCATAAGGATATGGTCATACATCACATCAATGTCATAAAGTACAACCACGCATCTTTATCACATAAGCATTGCCACACATCATTAGATTACTATCATATAGGTTACTGTCATTACTCTCAATACTTCACTGAATACATTACTGTGGTCACTGTCATCAAGAGTACTGTTATCACTATTATCAATAGTACTGTGATTCAAGAACACTGTCTTATTGAAGTATAGGTATCACTGCTATGTATATCATAGTCACATGAGAATTGCATCACTTCCATACATCTGAAGATATCACAAGTGGATTGGCATAGGAGAGTAGAGGATTTTTTCCTCTTTCTAATGAGCTATTACACGCCCCCAAATTCCTTACTGTTTAAGAGAAATAAATTTTTGAAATCAACATATGTCAAAAATTGTCAAACTGTCCAAGCCGACTTGAGTAGGCTTATAACCCTTGGCAAAGGGATGTGTCCCTTGAGAATATGGAAATATCACCCTAAATATAAACCTAAATTCTTCCATTCAAGCTCATATTTTCGGTGGAGACAAGATAAGAGTTAGAGAAGCAGCCATAACCTAGAAAAGCAAGGAAGACAAGTTTGTGGAATTGTTCTTGGGTTAAATAGTCTCCCAAAAGTTCGAGTTAGGAGTGTCTACTACTTGTCGTAGTTGCCGTGGTTGAAGCTGTCGTAGTTGCCATAGTTGCCGTGGTCGAAGCTGTCGTAGTTGCCGTAGTTGCTGTGGTCGAAGCTTTCGTAGTTGTCGTGGTCAAAGCTGTCGTAGTTGTTGTGGTCGAAGTGTTGATTTAATGGGATTGGACAAATAGAGCTTGTTGATGTCTTCTCTTGAGAACATAATAGGGCAGGCTTGGAGAAATTTGTGAAGCAGCATACTGAAGATTTGTGGAGATCATTGACGACCATGATGCATTGAAGCTATCATGAGGTTACCTTGAAGAAGTTTTGTTTGGGTATGATGAAGAGCAGTGGTGACACCTTCTAAGAGATCAAGGTTGTCATTGATGATGTAACGTGGAGACTACAGCGAAAACTAAGTGAAGATTGACAGGGCTCGTTGAAGAAGACATTGGGAGTCGTGAAGTATAACCAAATATATCTTAACAAAGTAAAGCAAGGGTTGGATCCCAAGAGGTTCGAGCTTCGAAAAGACAGGGTTGGTGCCTTGGAGGATAGGGTTGGAGCCTTAGAGGATCAGAGTCCTCAAGAAACCAGGTCGGAGCCTGAACCAGATATAGGGTTGGAGCCCTTGAGGTTGGTGCCTCAAAATTGACAAGGTTGGAGCCTTGGAAGTCCAAGTCGGTGCTTGGAAAATACTGGTTGGAGCTTGGGAGATTGAATATTGGTGCCTTCACCTAGGGTTGGAGCCCTACATATATTGTACTTGATTTATTGTAAAGAATAAATTAATAAAAACATTTATTCTTATTGTTCATTTTGTGTTCTAAATATAAGTGATCTAACTGGTAAAAGTAATAGTTGAAAAGAAATACTGGTTCACCCCCCTCAGTATTTCCAACAATACTGTCATATGTCATATGGTCATTCATTATTGTCATTAGGTCATACATCACTTTCATTGTTGTAATCATCGTAGCCATACATTGTTGTCATTGTCATTGTTATCAAGAATTTCCGTCATACAGTAGTTGTCATATATTACAAGAATCTGAACCATATGTCACTGCCAAACATAACAAAAATCTCTGCCATTTATCACTGTTAAACTCAAAAGATTAGGGCACATGAATCTTAGTCATAGGACTTCTCAAGAAGGCTGCATTGATCTTCTAATCAGGATGCATAAGTACAGGACTTGACGGTGACATAAGCAATGCGCTAACCATAGAGAGTTAGGGCTATTAGGACCATACCAAAAGGCTACATCACTTGACAGGAAAAATACTTCTTTTCTCAGAGAGAGGCCACATACAATTCAGGAGATAGGTCGCATATATCATAAAGAATAGGGGTATATGCTTGAACAGACTTACCACAAAGAAGTCAAACAAAAAGGGTTGTAGATGATCTACATGTAAGCCGCAGAGATACATGGAAGAGGGCCGCATAGAATGCCATAAATTAGGCTGCAGAACCTGCCTCAGATAGCTCCTTTAAAGCCACAGAACTTGCCTTAGATAGCTGCATTAGGTACCTCCTTTAAAGCTGCAGAACTTGCCCCAGATAGCTGCATTGGATGCCTCCGATTACGCTGCATTAGATCTCAGAGATAGTCGGCATACAACCTCAAATATAGGCTGCATATCCACAGAAGAATGGGCTGTAGAAGATCATCGAAAATGTTGCCAAAATGATGGAGGCTTGGTGCCTATATATAGATGTTTCCATATGTGAATGGTCACATCTTTTTGGGCAAGCTGACTTGTCAATTTTGGATGGCCAACTTGTACTTTTGGAGGGAAATTCAAATTTGCTTTTGAAAACATTTAATATATTTTCCACATGTCAAAGATTACATGCCCAAGTAAATTTGTCACAACGAATAATAATGAGACGAGTGCCAAATATATCAGTAATACTATTTCTTTTGTTTAATCTGAATTCTTCTCTGGGGCAAGATGTGTTTCTTTTGGTGTAGACAGGTTTCTCACGGGAAATTCATCCCATAGCTGCCCCAATTTTCAACATGAATGATCACTGAATCAATCTTGTAACTACTCTCCTTGTGAGCCAACACTCAACTTGTATATGTATCTGTTTCTGAACCTCCAGCCTAATGAAATGTGGTGGTCCTTAACCCTCTAAATCTGCAAGGAGAAAATTTAAGGGTTAACACACCCATTGGATATTAATTAAATTGTTTTTAAGCAATTATATGCTACCATGTTAGTATCTAATTACTTTTTGAAGAACTGATTATAACCTTAAACACTGCACTTTACATTTTTTTAATAAGTTATTGTTAATAATTTAATTCGAAATTTGCTTAATTTCATGTGTCAATAATAAAATTATCCAAATCTGGCAATTTTAATTGCAAGAAAACAAATTTAATCGGCCAGGCAGTTTGTTTATTTGATTACAAACTTTGTAAAATAATTAGCATTCACTTTTTCATGACAAACTTAAAAAAAAGAAGACATGCACACTCTAGATGATGCTAAATGATGTTTTCATTGATGACAATTGATTTGACAGATAAAATTTGAAGTGAAAAATAATATTTGTATTATTCTTTTTGTTTTCGAATATGATCTTTAATCAAATTTGTTTAATTCCTTTACCAAAATCATTGGTATTTTTTCATATTTTTTCCTTTGGCAATATTTTCTCAATTTTATTATTACCAAATTCAAAAACGTACACAAACAAGGTAACTTAGATTACATGTAATGACAGCTGAGATTTCTGTTGATTTCTGAGGTATTGGCAGCTGGATTGGATGCAGACTTAGATGAGCATGTTTCTGGTTCTTAGATGCACTTCGTTGAGTTGTTTGTCCTCTTATTGGATGAAAATAAAACAGACAAATTTTGAAAGCCAAATTCTATCTCAGTAGTGGCTTTGCCAGTTTGTATTACATTGCATTAAAGTTCATTTTTAGATAACAATATGTTTGGAAGTCCAGTTTATGCTTTTTTAACTATTCGAGTATTTACAAAACAGTGGCATGATCTCCACACTAACAATATGTTGCACAGCATTGTGTATATGTTGCTTCAGATGGTGGCCGTGTTTGTCGACCATTGGTGATTGCTGATAATGGTGTTTCTAGAATAAAGGAACATCACATGAAAGAATTGAAGGTTTGTTAATATTTCATTACAACAGTGGTTCCACTTTCAATGGTTTATTGTAGTTAATGATAGTTAGCAAAAGAACTGAAAGTTGGTTATTGAATTGATGTGTGGTAATCGCTAGTGACTTCATTTGCAGAGCTTTATTGTTTATTTCAATTATATGTATATGATGGTCTGCTCCAGGATGGCTTTCGAACATTTGATGATTTTCTGAGAGAGGGTTTGGTGGAATATCTTGATGTTAATGAGGAAAACAATGCACTGGTCCGTACTTTCCTTGTGAATTTCTTGAATGGTTGTTGTTAGGCAGCTGCTGTTTTAATGCTATGTTATCCTCTGTAGAGCAATCAATTTGACTTTAGCCTGTGTTTCTTGACTGTGACATGATTTTGTCTAGGTTGCTCTCTATGAAGGGGAAGCAACACCTTCCACTACTCATATAGAGATTGAGCCTTTCACTATTCTAGGTGTTTGTGCTGGGCTTATTCCTTTCCCACATCACAACCAATCACCTAGGAACACTTACCAGGTTTGCAATTGTGATCATAATTTCAGCATTCCTCAGAGTTTGTCACATGCTAGAAGTATTATTTTAACTATCCATATTAGAACTCAAAGGCTTATATTTTTCATTGCAGTGTGCCATGGGGAAGCAAGCAATGGGCAACATAGCTTACAATCAGGTAAAATTTGTTGCATCTTTGTTTGATAGATGCAACATTTTGTAATCAGTCAAGGCAAGTCAAATGTCATTCTGCTATACTGCAGTATTTGAAGGATTGGATTTATCAGAAGAATTAACTTCTAACATTTTCTAATTTCCATTTTTGAAAAATGTCTGACTTTAATTGTTACACAGCTGTTTCATCGTGTCATCTTGGGCAAATTTAAAAGATCTTGTATCCAAACATGTTTTCTTATAGAAGTATTGATAATGAGATTAGAGACATCCTACCCAGTTTTTTTGGAAGAAAAATATATGCTCTATTTAGAGCCGAAACACTTTGTCACTTTTCTATAGATCATATTCTGTAGCAGGTTATGATGAAAACAAAGGCCAAATGATGGTATAATGCAAGTACAGATTGGTGGAGGGAAAACGGAAGTGTTGTGAAAGACTTACCAGAAAAGTCTTTAGCTCTTTATGAAGCAAACTTCTGACAACTCCATCAAATCACCCATTAAAGAGATAACCCATAAAATTTCATTAAATAAAACAAATATTTATTAACATGCATGTTACCTCTCATATTGACATGACTGGTAAATAGTCTTGTGCAATTTGATGGAATGATTCTAGGCTCTATCCTTCCAAAGGTTGGGATATTGGTGGAGGTTGCTTCATTGATACATCTTTTTCTTCGTCATAATGGTCACATGGTCATGTTCTAGTCACTTTCACTTTGTGTTCATGTCTTCAAGCATGGTGGTGTATTTTCCTACTCTGGCTCTTCATATTTCATCACGTCTCATCATTTCGTCTAAGGAATCTGTTTATCACAACTTATTATCATAGGTTTCCTAGGTGAAACCCACTTCACACTTAACATTGTTGGAAATATTACCAATATTGAGTGGGGGGGGGTGTGAATCAATATTGGACACCTTTAACAATTGTTTAAAACTTCAAAGACAACATGCAAATAATACTTATCAATGAAATGTTACTTTATTCATGAAAGTTATCTTAAATAGTTTCAATGTTTACAAGTAGCAACTTGAAGGAGTCAACACCCCCTAATTTATAGGCTTCAACTTGAAGGAAGCTACAACTCCCTTGCCTTGCTCCACCTTGCCACCCTTGCTTTAATAAAGAGAAATAAGGATTCTTGAACCAAGGATATTGATCCTCTGACATACACTGCATAAGAGAAAAAGATAGAACTAGAAGGCTTCAAAAAGTGTGCCAAAACCCTTTTTAAAAATGCACCAAAAAGAACTTCAAAAACTGTGCCAAAACCATTTAAAAATGCGCCAAAAGCCCTTCCATTAGATAGCCTCTTCAATCCTCCCTCTCCCGTCTTTTGGTTCATGAGATATGAACCCTAGAAACCCTTCTCTTCTTCACTTGCTTAAACATATCCGAATTTTCCTTGTGCGAATTACTAAAATTCCTCCTCCTCATGCCTATATATAGTGCTCTTTGTTGATTTTTCAATGTATCCGCTAAACCAATAAATACTTTCATATGATTTCTTCTTAAGTTAGTTCTTTCATGCATTCTAAAAAATAGAACAAAAATACTAGTAGAATCATAAAGAGACAACCACACAAGAACACAAGTATTTACCTTGGGAAAACTCACTTGGGGAAAAACCTACGTGGGGAAAAACCCAACAACCTTTTTCTTAGAGAAATTGTTCAAGCCAACAAAGATACATCATGAAGTCAAACTAACAACCTTGGCCCAATGTTGCATGAAGCGGGGACGTTTTTTGGAAGCGAATCGTCTACTATATATATATATATATATTATTTTTTTGCATTTATATTAAAAAAACATCCAAAATACCAAATTAGTTGTAGAAGATATGAAACATGCATATTCAATGTTGCATGGAGTGGGGATGAAGCGGTGTTGTTTTTTGGAAGCAAAGCATCAGAAATGCTATTTTCCAAAAATCCAAGAAGCGAAGTGCCTCAGAAGTGTCTACTACTATATATATACAATCTTTTATATTTTTGCATTTATATTAATTATTTTTTTTCCAAAATACCAAATTAGTTGTAGAAGATATGAAAACATGCATATTTGTACATAAATCTAGATAGATATGGCATCCATTGTACATCAATGATTAATTATTGGAGCACCAACCATCTAGAATCTAGATTCTTCTCCTCTCTAGCCTTTGCCTCTACCCCGATTGTCTAGGGATATTAGTCAACATTGCCTAATTTTGATTGAACTACCTAATCCATGCCTTAAAATATGGTAGAAAAAACTTAACATGCTTGATCAATGATTTTGGCTTGACTAAAAGGTAATTTTTTGCTAGGGCCATGACAAAGGAGTTTAAGAATTAACACCACCAACAATAGGGTACATATAGGGCTTTGTGCTCTTGTTTAAATGCTAATCACATACCCTCGTATATGATATAATCTAATGAAATGCTACAATCCCATTGATCCTAGGACTTGAATTCCTGAAAACTGTTAAGTCTGCTGAATTTTAAATAGGATATGAAATTCTATTTTCTCCATGTGAAGTCTGATGAGGCTGGAACCACTCTGAAACATCTTGAGGCATTTCATGGTAATGTTAAAAATTTAAATAAAAGGATGAAAATGAAAGATAAAGGAGAACATTACCATGAGGGAGCATCTAGGAAGCATCTAAAGAGCATCAAGGGAGCACCTTGGGAGTGTCCCAAAGCTTAAGGTCTTTATTAGTCTTTGCATCATCACAGTAATGCGACAACAATTGCAAGTTATAGTGAACATAAACCATGCTCTCTTCCTGGTCTAAATTTAACTTGTTCCTTTTAACAATGTGGATGAATGATAAGAGCTCCAACATCTCTTTGTAGAAGAAGTGTTCACCACCTGTGATAGCACCCACAATGCCAAAGTTTGTAGAAGTGGAGTAGTGCGTCCATGCATATCCCACTATTCAAGGGAAGATAAATTCCCTTGATCTCTAATTGCATGATTGCTCCCAAATAGAACAGTGCCAAGCGTATAGTTGCTCAAATGTTTCCGTAGCATGGCAGACTCTTCATCAGGGACTAATTTATCTAATGCTTTCATATAACCAGATAGAACCTCTGGATCTAGGTGTGGTTTTCTTCTGCTCCCCCCAGGTGTTAGTGTTGAAAGCCATGATGGATGATAGTATTTAGGTGTCAGAACATCTTCTAAGGCATGCAATGGAATGTTTAGCATTTCCCATCGTTTTTCCATCTCTGCACAAATATAATTATACAAGGTGATATCTCTAGGCTCAATAATGTCTTTAATCTGTCCCAACTTGTTATCCATTTGCTCATACACCTCCCCAATTATTGTCTGATCTGAATCTCCAAACTTGATCATGTAATAAATTGCTTTGGTGACTTGTAAAACATATTTAATTTGTGACCAAAAGTAACTGTCAAGAATAATGTCCTTGACTACATTAGCACCATCTCTATCAGTGTTAATGTCATCCCATGATTCAGAGGCCATCATATTAGTTAAAGCTTGTCTCACCTTCACTAGCCGCCTAAAGGTGAGGTAATAGCTTGCAAATCTTGTCTTTGAAAGTTTAAGCAACTACAACTTGGAGTAAGTGCCATAAAAGTAGTTTACCCTTGTATGCCCTGTGATAAATATAATGAGTTGCTTCCCTTTCTTGTAAAGCTCATTAATCCATCCACAGGGTTTATGCTTCACAATATCATGCATCAAAAGGTTTAATGTGTGCACCAAACACTCAAACCAAAAGATGTGTGGACGAGTACGCTCAATAATTTTTCTTGCTGCCTTACAATTTCCTGCATTATCAATGATCACTTCAACCACATTATTAGGACCGACCTCTTTGATTGATTTCAATAGGAGAATTGCAATGTTTTGGGAAGTTACACTGATGGAGGAGTCATGAATTGTAAGAAACACTTCACCACTTGTAGAAACACCAAGAACATTTATCAAATGTTAGTTTCTAACATTTGTCTTCCCATCTGATACAATGGATACCCCACAATCCTCACACTCATTTGTAAAATGTGTCAAAGCTCTTTGAACCTTTGCTTTTTCTCTTTCTAATAACACAATTCTATCTTTCTCATAGTTGGGGCTCTTGTATTCTTTTGGGGCTTCATTGATGCTGTTAACCATATCATGCCAATAGGGAGAGCGAAACACATTGAGTGGTACATTGCAAGCACAAAGAAACCGAACCACCTTTCCATCTGCATCATCCCTCCCAACAACATTAAGGAAATTTTCTATTGTTATTCTATTTTAGAGGTTGCAGAAACACCATGAGGAGACGAGCTATCAAATCTAGAGGTTGCACTTGATTCAGAATGAGTTTTCTGTTTCTTGTTTTTTTGTTGTGCAACCTCCTCTATTTCAACATATTTTCTTCTTTGTTCCATTGAAATCTTAGGGAAAATTGCTATCCCCACGAGACCCTTTTTCTCATCACTATCCATCACCCCATAAGGATGTCTCCTCACACGGGTATATGAACCACTATATGATTTTCCTTCATGACAACCATGAGCGCACACAAACTTGTAGCTTCCACCACCTTCCCCCCCCCGCCCGCAAGTTTGGTCACATAATTCTACAAGGGTGTCAATGCTTTCCTCTCATGCATTTCAGTGTCCTCGTCATCCCCTTCCTCTTCAAAGGCTTCCTCCTCATTATACATTGGATCACTCATATGGGTTCCACTGTTCTCTTCTTCTTCTTCCTTTCTATTCCTACTCCCCAACACCATCATGAAATCCAAAAGTGGAATGATACATATAAGCCGAAAGAACACCATTTTTGAATATGAATATAGATAGACAACTTGCAATGAAATAAGAAAGAGGAAAGAATGGGAAAGAGTAAGAGAGGAAGGAGAAAAGTACAAACAACAATGACAAAAAAATAAGGGAGTTTGGGGTTTGCACTTCCTTCTTTAGATATTGTAGATGGAAACCCTTCTTTACTCCAACAAGCTCCTCCTCCTTTACTCCTCCAACCTTTCCTGAAGTTTCTCTTCTCCAAGCTCTCCAAAGATGCGAGAATGAGGAAAAGATGTTGAGAAATCTATAGGGCAATGATTAGAGTGATTTCTCCTTTCTTGATAATTGCTTGTGGTGTCTTTTTATTTTATTTTCTTACTTATTAGCTTCTTTACTTGTTATTATGTTTGTATATCATCAAACAACTACCAAAACAAGAAGAATAAGAATACAAAATGTAGGTTGCAACCCAGGGCCAAAACCTCTCCAGTTGAGAGGAAAACCCGCAAATCTCCTATTCTTATAGATTCTTCAATTGGCAAATCCCAAGACTTCTAGACAAAGATCAATACCCTTCAAGACCAAGTCCAACCCTTCCGGATGATGTGCTTCCTTTGTCCAAGTCAAACCCAGTCAAATCTCTTCTAGTAGCACAACCAGTGTTGCAGGAATCGCCCCCCCCCGGATCCAAAGGCAGAATCGCGAATCGTACGGAATCGATCCGGAATCCCCACAGGAAGCGCGATTCCGTTTTTTAGGTGGCGCGATTCCGGGTAAAAAAAACGATTCCTGCCATTTGAGGTTGCGGCCCCCCGGAATCGCGGTTCGGGAGGCGATTCGGGCACGGGGTGGCGCCACGCAACCTGCCCGGAAGCGCACGCCACCCGCACGCCACCCAGGCGCAACCCGCACGCAACCCGCGGAGGCAGCGAATTAAACGTATTTTTTTTTAATTTCTTTTAAAATTTAACTTAACTAGCGTGAGGGGGTGGGTTAGGTGAGTTTAGGGTGAGTTTAGGGTGACTTTAGAAAAGAATAAAGCCCCCATTCTCTTCTCATTTTCTCACTTTGAGTTTATGAGAGTTGGAGAAGAGAAGAGAGGAGAGGAGAAGAGAAGAGAGGAAAGGAGAGGAGAAGAGAGGAGAGCTTGGAGGAGTGAAGAAGGAGGAGCTAGGAGAAGGAGGAGGAGCTTGGAGGACTTCATCTACAAGAGCTAAAGAGGTAAGTTCAAACCCCAAACTCCCTTGTTTTTTTGAAAAAAAAATTGTATTTTTCTCCTCCCTCTCCTACTCTTTCCCATTGTTTCTACTTGCTCCTTTATTTACAGGTTGTCCACCACCTATATCCATATTCCAAGATGGTGTTCTTTTGGCTTCTATGTATCATTCCACTCTTGGTTTTAATGATGGCAAGGGTGAGGAATAGAGGGGAAGAGGAAGGGGATGAACTTGGTCCTAATAGTAGTGACCCAATGTATGATGAGGAGGAAGGGTTTGAAGAGGAAGGGGATGAACTTGAAGAGGACACTGAAGCACAAGATGGGAAAGGTACATCAAATCCCTTGTGGAACTATGTGACCAAACTTGAAGGGGGAAAGGGTGGTGGATCTTACAAATGGATGTGCCCTCATGGTTGTCATGGAGGAAAACCATATACGAGTTCATATACCCGTCTGAGGAGGCATCTTTGTGGGGTGCTAGAGAGTGATGAAAAAAAGGGTTCTGTGGGGGTAACCATTTGCCCAAACATTTCAAGTGAACAAAGACAAAAATACATCAAAATAGAGATGGCTGCACAACAAAAAAACAAGAAACAAAAAACTCATTCTGAATCAAGTGCAACCTCTAAATTTGGTAGTTGCCCATCTCCTCATGGTACTTCTGCAACCTCTGGAGGTAGAAAAACAATAGGGGATTTCCTTAATGTTGCTGGGAGGGATGATGTGGATGGAAAGATAGTCCGTTTTCTTTGTGCTTGCGGTGTACCATTCAATGTGCTTCGCTCTCCCTATTGGCATGACATGGTAAAGGCCATCAATGAAGCCCCAAAAGGATACAAGGCCCCCAACTATGAGAAAGCTAGAACAGTGTTATTAGAAAGAGAAAAAGCTAAGGTTCAAAAAGCTTTGACACGTTTTACACATGAGTGGGTGGATTATGGGGTATCCATTGTATCAGATGGGTGGACAAATATTAGAAACCAACATTTGATAAATGTTCTTGGTGTTTCTTCTAGTGGTGCAGTATTTATTGCATGTCATGACTCCTCCTCCATCAGTGCAACTGCACAAAACATTGCAGATCTCCTATTGAAATCAATCAAAGATGTTGGTCCGAATAATGTGGTTCAAGTGATCACAGATAATGCAGCAAATTGTAAGGCAGCAGGAAAAATTATTGAGCGTACTCATCCACACATCTTTTGGTCTGGGTGCCTGGTTCACACATTGAACCTTTTGATGCATGATATTGTGAAACACAAAGATTGTGGGTGGATTGCTGAGGTTTACAGGAAAGGGAAGCAGCTCATTAAATTCATCACAGGGCATACAAGGGTAAACTACTTCTATGGCACTTACTCCAAGTTGCAATTGCTTAAAATTGCAAAGACAAGATTTGCTAGTTATTACCTCACCTTTAGGCGGCTAGTGAGGGTGAGACAAGCTTTAACTAATTTGGTGTGTGCTGAAACATGGGATGAAATTAACCAGTGTACAGATGGTGCTAATGTAGTCAAGGACACTGTTCTTGACAGTTACTTTTGGTCACAGGTTAAATATGTTTTGCAATTCACCAAACCGATTTATTACATGATCAAGTTTGCAGATTCAGATCGACCAGTAATTGGGGAGGTGTATGAGCAAATGGATAGCATGTTGGGGCAGATTAAAGACATTGTTGAGCCTAGAGATACCACCTTGTACAATTATATTCGTGTAGAGGTGCAAAACCGATGGGAAATGCTAAATATTCCATTGCATGCATTAGCGTATGTTTTGACACCTAGGTACTATCATCCATCATGGCTTTCAAAACCAGCACCTGGGGGGGGAAGCAGGAAAAAACCACACCAAGATAGAGAGGTTCACGAAAAATATATGGCTGCATTGAGTAGATTAATCCCTGATAATGAGGAGGCTGCATTGGTACGGAGACAGGTGAGCAACTATACGCTCAACACTGGTCCATTTGGGAGCATGCATTCAATTGAAGATCGAGAGCATTTTTCTGCTCTTGAGTGGTGGAACATGCATGGAGGGGCTACTCCACTTCTACAGAGTTTGGCATTGCGGGTGCTATCACAGGTGGTAAACACTTCTTCTGCAGAGAGGTGTTGGAGATCTTATTCTTTCATCCACAGTGTTAAAAGGAACAGGTTGAGTTTAGACCGGGCAGAGAGCTTGGTTTATGTTCATTACAACTTGCGATTGTTGTCCCATTACTGTGAAGATGCAAAGTCTAATAAAGACTTGTTGACTTGGGACAAGAATCCAGAGGAGCCCAATTTGGAGGATGGAGTGTTGCGACTAGAGCAATTAGAGGATGCTCTTATCCAGGTATGTCCATTGTGGTATGAATTTTCCAATTTTCCCTTATAAAGCATTTCTCTAATTCATGTTTTTAATTTTTTTGTTAACTAGTGTTTTTTTTTTTTGCATGAATTTTTTGAGCGATTCTAGGATGATGATGACCGTGTTGATATGCCACCACCCCCACCCCCATCTGGTCCCTTGGTTCCTAGGTTCCATGGTTCAACACCAACAGCAGGGGGTTCTTCTTCATCAGTTCCAGTGCCACGACTTACACAGGGACCATCTTCTTCATTGCCACCACGTGGAGGCACGCCATCACGTTCTATTCGTGGTGGAAGGAGGAGAGATTAGTAGATATATTCACAATCTACTTCTTTTTGTCATAGATTACTCATTAGACTTGTAGACTTGTGAATTTGAATTTTGAACCTTTTTGGCTTGGCGGTGACCAAGTGACATATTTTGTAAACATTATTATTTGAATTTTGGACATGACAAATGTTGACAGTTGCTCACTTGCTAGATAAATCATAATATGCTCTATGTTTTATGTTTTATAATATGCTTAAATGTTTTATGTTTTATAATATGCTTAAAAATTTGATGTATGTTTGTAATAGCTAGAATATAGATGATTTTTGTACATACTAGTAACTACAATGGAATCATGGATGCCATATCTATCTTGATTTATGCAAAAATATGCATGTTTTCATGTCTTCTACAATTAATTTGGTATTTGGGATGTTTGTTTTGAGTATAAATGCAAAAAAATATATAAAAATATATATATATAGCAGACGCTTCCGCGGACGCTTTGCTCCCTAGATTTTTGGAAAATGACGCTTCCGCGCTCCGCGCTTCCACTTCGCTCCCGCTTCGTGCAACATTGAGCACAACTTCGAACCCCAGCTGTAGATTTTTGGCCTCTACTGCAGGTATGAAATTTTCGGCCATCCCTAATGCAGTTGCTGCCACATGTGTGAGCTTATTCAGGCCTCCCGAGGCTTATTCAGACCTTCGCTTTGCTTTCTCTTCCTTCTAGTGCTTGAGGATGACTTACTGTGACCTTCACTGACCTTCTTTCTCTTCCTTCTTCAAGATCGAAACTGCAGAAGAAAAACCCTAGACCAATAGTAGAAACCCTAGCCTTCCTTCACGTGAGAGAGAAATAGTCCAAAAACAAGTTTTTTTCATCCTTTTCCTTCTTCGCTACCTTCTTCTTCTTCCTCCTTCGCTTGAATGAGTGAGTAATGAATATAATCCAAGAAGGTTGAGCCCCCCTTTATATAGGCTTCTTAAGGTTGATGTAGCTCCTCAAATTAGGTCAACTTCTCAGCTGCTAGGTTTGACTTGGCCTTGAAGGGTATTTTGACACTTTTAAGGACAAAAATAATTTTCATTGCAAGTTACAATGTGCCCGATGGGGTCTTCAACGTATGGTAATGACTCTTTTGATTTCTTGACCTTGGACAAACCCTAGAAGCACTAAATGGGTGCTTGACCTATAAAATAAAAGACCTTGAGCATGAAACCCATGCCCCAAAAATAGTAATGATAATTTTTCTTTCATTTTACAATATACAAGGATCAAAAGTACATTTCATATTTATGAAGATCGAACCTAGTTACACATTTTTCAACACTCCCTCTTAACTAGGGAGTTATTCATAAATGGTACATGGACTTTCTCAATCTGAAGAGATCCCATAAAAAGAGTCGGATAGGTAACCCATCTGTTTAGCATAATATCAACCAACATTGTCATATAATAAGGCCTTGACAATCAACTCTATCCATCCACAAGATCAGAGCACAATGCTAGCGAGACCAATGATTTATAGACACCATCATCATTATCTCTCAAGAGACACACCCCACCCGGGTGTCCACGGAGTATGCCCTTCCTTGGACTATTCTTATCTTGGATAGCTAGTCCTCAAAGAATATCGTTCCTCAGCTACTCTTATCTTGGATGCCCTTCCTCATCCTCAAAGAGTATCAGATGCCAAATGCTTACCCAATCCTCCATTCTGTCTTCCCAAGTGAAGACAAGAATGATGTGCCTATCTCTTCCTCTCAACCAGGGAGGATATATCAACCAATCCAAGCTTGTCTCTCAAATATACAAGCTTCTTATTGGGAAGATATTTTGTCTATATGTCAACTACCTGCTCATCGATGGAGCTGCAACACACCATCTTTTACTAACTTCCAAATGTAGTGATACTTGTTGTTGATATGCTTTGTCTTTCCATGAAACATTGGGTCTTCAGACAATCGTATACGACTAGTGTTATCACAATGTATCATTGTATGGTCTATTGGTCCCTAAAATAAGTCAGATAGCACCTTCCTTAACCAGAGAACTTCTCTGCTTACTTCACAGGCTGCAATATACACAGCCTCAACACTACTCAAAGCAACTGTATCTTTCTTTCTGCTCATCCATGAGATCATGGAGGATCCAAAACTAAAACATCCTCCTTTAGTGCTCCTCCCATCCTTCTCACTACCTCTTGAGTTGGAATTTGTATATCCAATCAAGTGGACGTCATTCCTCCTATCATACTTTAGGCAGTAGTGGATTGTTCCTTGTAGATATCTTAGTATATGTTTTATTGCTATCTAATGATCATGCTTCGGCTCCACCTAGAATTGACTGAGAATATTTATTGCAAAACATATGTCTGGTCAAGTATTCACCAAGTACATCAGTGAGCCAATCAATTGTCTATACTTGGTAGGATCCATGGGGCTCGATTCATAATTCCTTAGTCTTTTCAAGTTTGTGATCATCGGGGTGATTGGTTTGCAATCCATCATGTCAAACTTATTCAACATCTTGATCACATACTTTCCCTGACCTAGATAGATCTCATCATGCTCCTACCAAACTTCCAGTCCCGAATAGTAGTGCATCAACCCTAGATCCTTCATGTCAAATATTCCTGCTAGTTGCTTCTTACATTCTTCAATTCGACCTTCCACACCTGTGAAGAGAAGATCATCCACATACAAAAGAATGATTACCAACTCTCCCTTGACAATCTTAATATAGAGTTTTAGATCAACAAAACTCTTTGTGAAGCCTAATCTCTCTAGGTATGTATCCATCTTAGAATACCATGCCCTTGGTTCTTACTTGAGGCCATACAATGCCTTTTTAGTCTGCAAACATATGCCTTTCTATCTTTAGCTTCAAAGCCCAATGGTTGCTCTATACAAACTTCCTCATCAATTGTGCGATTCAGGAATGCAGTCTTGACATCCATTTGGTGGATGTTCCATCCCATCGATGCTGCCAAAGAGACCAATGAATGAATAGTTGTATACCTTGTTGTTGGAGCAAATGTTTCATCATAGTCAATGCCATCTTGTTGAGAGAAGCCCCTAGCCATAAATCTTGCCTTATATTTGTCAATACTTCCATATGTTGCATGTTTGATCTTGTAGAGCCACTTGGAAGTTATCACAGATTTGTCTTCAGGTCTAGGTACGATCTCCCAAACTCCATTCTTCATTCATGCAATCCATTCATTCTTGGTGATTGACAACTTCTTCAAAAGTGAATGGCTTTGCTTCTATTAGTTTTGTCATGTAGGTTGCATACCCAAAATACTATTTGGACTTCTTTCTTTCCCTGAATCTGCCTTGAGCTGCTCCATGACCTTTTGCATCTAGTAGTGTAGAGTTCAACCAGTTAGGTCTCTTTCTAGTTTCGGGGATTGGCACAGGTTGTATAGGTTCAAAGGGACCTTCATCTTCATGATTTGATTCTTCTTCCTCCCTAGTTACTTCTTATTCGAATACCAAAAGTTCATCATCAGAGTCCATAGGGAGATCCTTTAATTTCTTGAATGCAATACTTTCGTCAAATATCACATCTTCACTGACTTGTATTTGATGTCCTTCCTTTATGTAGATCCTATAGGCCTTAGAAGAGTTACTGTAGCCAAAAAATGTTCCCTTCATGCCTAATGCATCCAACTTCTTTCTCTTGTCCTTAGGTATATGAGTATAGACAAGACAACCAAAAATTCGGAGATGATTTACGGTGGGTTTCTTCCCAGTGAACACTTCTTCAGGAGTCTTGTTATCATCATCATAATCACAAAATCCCTCGTGTTGGTCAATCAACCTTTACATTACTCAAAACAAAGCCAACAATGTACACTCTATTGGCATTATGAAAGATCAAAGTTTCAATATGATTTGGAGTGAAAGTTGTGAAGGCATACTTGTAGTTGCAATCCAAGAAGTTGAAGCCAAAGGTGAGAGTCCTATCAATAGATAGTTCAAAAAAATTGACCTGAGATTGATTGATCTTTCTGCAATGCGACAATATTGGTTAACAATTGAAGATATTTTCCTCTCATTTCTTCAACTGCTTCAAGAGAAAAGCATCTTGAGGAAGGGTGACATGTAATGAACCTAAATTACGTGAAATTATTTATACGAATTTAGTCTAAGGTTGCATCTATTAGAACAGATGTGTCTCTTTGGTTGTGTATGAAGAAGTCTTCTTCACTATCCACCATTGATATCTTGTATCATTTCATAAACTGTATATTTTTGTCGTTTGACAATTATCGGTTCATGCCTATTTCTATGGGCATTTAGATAATGTACTGTTATGTTCATTACATATATATAGTGCCAGTGGCAGTTTATGATGGTTTAGCCATCTATCTCTTAGATATTACATTTACATTTTACATTTGGACACACATCATATCATTAACATTGACAATATCAACATCTCTATTTATTTGTTGACATTATCCAAACATAACAGTCTTTTGATCAGATGCTTGTGCACTGAAGATATTAATCTACGAGAGATGATTCTGACCTTTTAAATGCAGTTGCAATATATGGCCTTCGATGGTTTGCAATGGCCATGATTGCAGTGGGACATACATGCTTTTCTGGCACGATTGTTTATGGATAAGATGTCTGATGTCTACCTTTTTAATTTATATGGTAAAAATTTGTTTGGCTGCTGCATGGAATGCTTCTTTGAACATATTATTAGTGTGAATAATCAAAACCTCTGGTACGTGTTCCTTTTTTTACATGTCTAAATTGTAACATGGTTGCTTGAAACATTTCTCCTCTTTATCTCTGGTTGACACTTTGTTTATATCTAATGGTTAACCTAACCAAAAAGTTATATATAGGGGAGATATGGCATATCTGAGTACATTTAAATCATAGCATATAATATTTTGGATGTTGTTTGAAATTTCAACATGTAAATTTTTGTTTATTCTAATCCCAGTGGTAAATTACTGCGTTCAGTTATGCAGAATGGATACTCTACTCTATATGTTGGTGTATCCTCAACGGCCTCTTCTGACAACCAAGACAATTGAACTGGTGAATATGGCATTAACCTCTTCCACTTTGTATTTTCCTATCAAAGTTGCAGTATCCTGGGTGTCTATGCCCATAACTAAATCAAGCTATAAAAATTCCATGACTAGTTAAAGTGTTGCATTCTTCAAGTAGAGAGAAGTCTTCAAGCTTTCATTTGTTTTTGATAGTTTCTCTCTTAGAATTAGAAATTGATGAAAGGTAACCCGGTTTATTATCTCCAGGTCCAGTATGACAAACTTGGTGCTGGTCAGAATGCAACAGTGGCTGTGATGAGTTATAGCGGCTATGATATTGAGGATGCCATTGTGATGAACAAGTCTTCTCTTGATCGTGGTTTTGGACGTTGCATTGTGATGAAAAAGTAAGAAACAAGCTTATTCTCTACTCTTGGGATTTTATCTTTTTTATTTTTTTCCACTAGGATTCAATCAAGAACTTCCTTTTTTCATTGGAACCTCTGAAGTTTTGCTTAACCCCAGTATTTTTCCTGATAGAAAATTTATGTTGGTCACTGATAGGGCATTATTTAAGTATCTAGATAGCTTCGGAGGGTGCTTCTTGGGAACTACTAAATAGTAAATATTAAATACATGTATTACTTTGAAGATTTATATAATGACAATTGTTATAGCCACACATAAGAAAAAAAACAATATGAAAATGCATTATGTAAAATGCTCACACAACAAGCAATGTAACTAACTATTATGCATTTTTTTGAGTTAGTTTCCATCAAGCAAAGTAAGCCGGTTCCATTTTACTGATGAAGGTAAAAGCAATGTTGCTAACATCATTATTAGGGATTAAATCGGTGAGGGAAAAAAAGTGGAAAAAATCAGAAAAAATCGGGAAAATCGGGAACAAATCGGTAAATACAAAAATATTCATTTTTTCCAATTTTTTTAATATATAAAGCATCTAAAACATAAAATAAATGCATTGACACATAAATATGATAAAAGAACTAATATATAATATGTGTAATATAATTTCTAGTGCTACATCACACATAATAGTGAATCATGTCTTGAATAGTAAGTCCTGAGTCCCAACTCAACCTTAAAATATCAACAAAAAATAGAATGATGTATCTCATATCATGAGTCATAATGTCATATGCAATGAAATGAACCAAATAACTAATACTACTGATTTCCTCTACCCCTTTTGCGAGAAAATGCAATAGCTTTCCGTCTAGATGTAGATGGTGGTGGAGTTGGCACTGGACTTTGCTGTGCTCTAAAAGCTAAAGAACTAGGAGCTACAAGAGGTAGACCATGTGCTCTACTGGTGACGGGTAGCTTGGGTAGGTGGTGTCACCTCATCCTCCTGTTACTCCCACTCCTCCTCCTCCTCTACCCCCTCCACTACCTCCTACTCTAACCAATCAGCGGCCGACTCCATGATAGGCATCTCGGCCTTAACCCTCCATGCAATAGTGGTGTCAATCCCACCCAATGAGATGGCCTCCACATTAGGTGTCCTCTCAAGTTGCCTCACCCAAAATCGAAGATTGTAGTAGACGTAGACCATGTCATTAAGTCGCTGGGACTCCAACGTGTACAAGGGTCATAAATTAATAAATTATAAATAATAAAATAATAATTATGAAAAAAATATTATTTAATGAATTCAAAAAATTAACTGGAAATTTGGAATATTTTAAGTTTTAACCTGTTGCGCTTCTTGGTGTGTATTTTTTCAAATACACTCTAGTTGCACTCACATCTTGAGGAGCTACATGTTTGGCTGAGCGCTTGAATGGAAAGCCTTTGCAGATTGGGTACTTTGCCACCATAGCTTCTCCACTATGCATCTACAACAAATAGGATAAACATAAGAAAAAAAATGAACTTTGAAAGTTGAAGCAAAGTATGAAGTTATGAACTTGAAGAGACAATGAAATTTGAAATAAACGAAAACATACCTGGCATTTTAGTCTTCCTATCAACCACAACCATGTCAAAGCTAAATGTGCCACTTGCCATCCTGTATTTCTCCATTTCTTTGGAGATTCTACACGTTTTGCTAGAGATGACACCATCCTTTGAACACAAGTGAAGAATCCATCCATGACCTCAGCATCAAATAAGAAACCACAGGAGTAAGCAATTGTGGGGTTTAGGTAGATCCCTGCAACATGAATGGGACGATGGAGTGTATTGTTCCATCATTCATCAATCACTTCCCATGGGAGGAGTTGTTTCTGAAACCCCTCATCTCCTTTATCATCATAGTAGGTCTGAATGGATTCTTTGGCCCTATCCATGGCCTCATACAAGTAGCCCATTGCGGGCTTGTCTCCATCAACTAATTGAAAAACCTTTACCAAATGTTTAGTCACACTTCCTGCACTCTCGCCCAAAAACTTTCCTGGTATGAAATTAATCTGTATATGGCCTCTCCTTCTGGTTTGCGGCTAAATGCCAAAGCACGCCACTCATCTGAAAGAAACATTCTCTTCACATCCCACATAGAATTCAAGAGGGATTGAAGAGATATGAAATTGGTGGCAAGCTGTGTAATGGTAGGGCGCACCAAATCCTTGTTGTTGGTGAATGTTCTCATCAAATGAAGCACATATGCATGATTATATATAAATTTTGCAATGTTTTTTGATGAGTCAAAAATATCCTTGACGAAAGGAATTTTTCCTATGTCCTCCAACATCAAATCAATGTGGTGTGCAACACAAGGAGTCCAGAATAAGGTAGGATGCCTCTCCATAAGCATCTTGCCAGCAACAACATAATTTGAAGCATTGTCCGTTATGACTTGGACAACATGTTCTGGACCCACCTCTAAAATAAACACATCCAAGAAATCTCATAATAATCGTTCATCTTTGATATGTGCAGATGCATCAACATATTTCATAAACATTGTCCCCTTGGGACAATTAACCATCTAACATCACAATGCATCCTGTGTGTGCCCATGATGCCCTAAACTCCTCCAATCTCTTGGTGCAATCAACCTTTTGATTTTGAAGAATGCGCCCTCTAAAGTCATCATAAGAAGGGACTTTGTACCCTGGACCAACAACTACAATAACATCAACTCTGGGCTGGAAAAGTGGATTGTTTCTTGCAACGCTGAAAGGAATATCACTCCAAAGAAGAAACATGTCCAACAACTTGTCAACTTCTTCTTTTTCATTTTTTTAATAATTGAAGAGATAGATGGTTGTGAACTAGGTGTGGTTCTAGGAACAAAATATGATGAGGCAGCTACAGGGTTGGTTGTAAATACTGATGTTGAAGTAGAACTAGTATCACTCTCATGTTCACCTCCCAATCCTGACACTCTACTCCCAGTCCTTGCTAGTTGTCTCTTTAGAGATGACTTGGACAATTTGGTTTGCTCTATTTCTTCCAATGATTTGAGGGCTCTTCAGATGATTTCTGGATTTGTATTTATGCAAAGCCCTACCTCATGTCCAAGGATCTGTGCAAGGTGATACTTCAATCTGTGTACCGCCTTTGTCATATGATGCCCACATAACTTGCAAGTCAAGTTTGATATGTCAAACCCTTGATCAGGTTCACCAAATTCCCAGAGGGTCCAATTTCCGCAACATGTTTGTAATTTTGTTGAACTCTTGTATTTTAATGTAAGATGAAGTTTGAAGTTGAACCTAGGGCACAAAAAGAATTGCAAGTTAAAAAAATAAAAATAAAATATACATACAAAACATTGAATTTTTGACAAAGAAAACCTCAACTCAATGCAAGAATAATGGAAAGAATACACATTCAAACCCAAGCAAAAATGATGGAAAAAAAAACTAGGGCACAAGAAAAAATTAAACTTATAAATCTAATAATCAAGTTTTTGCATTTTTGACCAAAATAAACCCTGTCCACTATATGCAACAAAAATGAAAAAAAACACAATCAAATCCACTCAAAAATTATTGAAAATAAATGGGTTATAGAAACCCAAACAAAAACAAGAAAAAAATAGAAAAAGGGGCCAAATTTGATGCCCATACCTAGAAACCACACTTTGCTAAATTCCTTCACTTTTCTTCTCTCTTGCCCTTGTAGATGATTTCTCCTCCTCCCCAGCTCTTAATCTTGCATTTTTTCTGAAAAGATGACAAAAAAAACTCAAAATTGCACTTTAAAACTCGCTGTTTCCGCCCGTTAGAATTTTTTGGGACCATATAGCGATTTTTTCGCGATTTTTTGAAAATAAAAAAATTGCCGAAAAAATCGGCGATTAAATCGTTGCAGCGAAAAAATCGCCATTTAATTGCGATGTTCGCAACACTAGGTAAAAGTCACCATCAAGCTTAGCATTATAAAAATAGCCCATACCTACTTTGCCATGGATCCTAATGGGAATGGGTCCTTGTCAATCAAAATGAGATCACCTACTTGGTATTCTCCCTTTGGTCTCTAAACCCATTTGTTTTTGGCAATTGTTTGTTTGTTGTTGGAACTTTTTATGTGACAAACATCTTGAGGAAGAGGAGGTTTACTCAACCCTGGGGTCCTTTACAATGATTTTGACTCACACCCTTATGACTCATGGCCTTTTCAATGGTATCAGGGAACAAGAAAGGCTCAATGTCTTCTACATGATCAAGCATCTATGGTTCCTTATGTAAGACAAATGATGTCGCACCACTAATGATTATGCTGGCATATGACAAGTTCGTTTGTAATTGCTCCCCAATGGATGCACACCATTTCCTTGACAATAACATGCCCCAGGCACCGAGCACATCAATGACTACGATATCCATCAACACAGATGTACCCTTATTAGTTGCCCAAAACACCTTTACATCTTGGATATGACCATTAATAGGTGTAGAGTTGGAATCAAAACCGCACACATCCTTGTAAGGCCTTGTGATATCCATCTCTAATTAATGCTTAACTCCCAAAGGCATTTCATTTGCAGAGGCACTAAAATCAAGCATACAATTGTGTAAAATGAGATTGTTGATCACTAAGGATAACAAAAATGGATCATGTCCTCCATTCTTCTTATCAAAATACATATTTTGCAAGATAATTGGAGGATCTTCAGGTTCTTCTTGAAAGTTGAAAGCCTTCCTTATTTGCCTCCTTTGGGAAGGAAGCTTGGCCATCTCCAAAAGAGGGACTTGTACATTCACCTTAGCCAAAACAATGGTCATGTCCAAAGCAAAATTAGAATGTTGAGGTTTTGGATTAGGCTTGCTTTGTGGTTGTACCTAGGCTTTGTCGTTCTTTTGGGATGTGGTACCAGGACTTAAACTTGCATGGCCTTGGTCAATATTTATTCTAGAATATTGTAGACCTTTAAATCTTCCACTATTTTCGACAACCATGATCAGATCAACTTGATCATTAGTATAATCATAATGGATTTGATTAGTCTCCATATGGAAATAGGAATCCCCAAGCAAGATATTAAATGGAACACCATCATTGACGACATTGAGGTACTCAGTGACTTCTTCCTCCTCCACTTGATTGTATGGATATTATTCTATCTTGGAGCTATAGTATCGACAGACTACCAAGGGCCTTGATTGGATTAGTTTCACAAGTTGCTAGAAGATATTCTATTTTGTTGTTTTAAATGTTCTCTTCACAGGGAATGAAATTAAAAGTCATTGTTATTTTGAAAGGGAAACTTGGTTGGTAAAAGAATAAAGATGTTTGTAATGAATTAATAGTGATTGAGTTTTTGTTTCCCAAGTTCACAATTATTTAATCTTTGGCAAGAGTTGGGAACTTTTGCCTAATGTGATGTTGATTCCTATGTTTTCACGAACAAAAGAAGATTGGCAATGGCATGCCATTGTTGAAATGCATTATATGAGTTGATTTGACAGTAAACTACTTGTAATGAAATGATTTAAATTATTGGACCAAGTATTTTTTATGGCTATGGAGCAATCTGGAAGAGGTTAATCCAAGCATATTCGTGCTAAATAATTTTGATGAGGAAGGAGAACAACTCAGCCTAGTGGGTATGAACACGACCAATTGGTTTGGTACCAAAGTAGTCTCCTAAACCAAGCAGAGGGTTGAGAGATCAAGGGAGTTGTGTTATGAATAAAATATATATAAAAACAATACAAATAATATAAATAATGATTAATGATTAATTAACTAATAATTAGTATTGAAGAGGCATGTCTCTATAGACATGAACGTTCATGAAAGGGTACCTACCTAGCTATATATATGAGACCCTCCGTTGTAATCAAATAATCTCATATCTTTTCTCTTATACATTATTCAATATATGTTTCTTATCCTCAATGGATGTCTTCGTGTACCAAGTGTTCTGAAGATTATTGTAGGGGACGAACTTTGTTGATAACATTGGTATCAGAGTTGTTTGATCCTTTGGCCGCTCAACCACTTTACGGAGCTAGTCTGATTCAACCTTTTGCCTTTAACTATTCATCAAGTTCTTGTCATTGCAATTGAGGCTTTTAACCACAAAAGGTTGTTTTGGAGGTTCTCCATTTGCTGTTAGGCCATTGGCCATATATATATATATATATATAATAAAAAAGGAATTATATTATTATTAAAAAAATAATAATAAAAAAAATAAAAAACATAATAAGACAAAAATTGTGGGGCGCGTTCATAACTTCGTTGCTGCCTTCGACCTTGCATTGTCGTTAAAATGAACGAAAGCTCCAATTGCGAGCTGCTCCACTGCCATTGTCGACAAGCTGCATCGCCACCAACATTGCCCTTCGAGATGCAAACTCCTCCTCCCACCATTATCTGCTGCTGACTGAGACGACAGTAACCACTGCTGTATCCCTCGTTATGTTCTTCCGCTGCCTAAACTAGCTATTGAAAGTGTAACTAGGTTCGGTCTTCATAATGACATGTAATTGTGACTTTTGTAAATGATGTAATGAAGAAAATAAAATTATTTTTGTAAGCCTTGCTTCATGGGTTTCATGAGCAAGTGATTTTATTTTAGATGGCTCCCATTGAGAGCCTTAGGATTGGTCATTAAAAGTCAAAGAGTCTATGTCATGTATGAAGAACCCTTCTTGGGGATATAACAATGTATTTGAGTCTATAATATGTCTAGAAAGCCCTCCAACGACAAGCACTAGTTTTGCTCTTGAAGTCAGCCTCAAAACAATGAAGAATTCATGTCAGCTCTCCATGAAAAGACACACCCCTTCAGATGGACATGTCGGCTTATTTATAGGACGAACTACTATATATATAAGTGCAGGCTCTTCGCATTTCAGATAGAGAAATCGAGAATATCTCTGAGATTTTCGGATGGAAATTACAATGAGAAATTCAGAAGTCTCTCTGTGGTTTCATAAGGGCAGTGGCAGTGAAGATAAGTTCAGAACTCTATTACAGTCATCAAGTAAGTTCAAATCTCTGTTTTTGGGTGGATAGATACAACAAGAAGGTACAATGAACCAATGTTTATAAATTCGGCCAAGCCGGACACATGGCTGGGTCAGCTCGGTAGGAAAACTAGTTCGGTGGGCAATTTGTTACCGAACTGGCCGAGGCAACAGAGCCGGCCGAATTAAGCCGACCGAGCTGACCGAGTCAGAGCCCTGGCTGGTTTGTTAAGGTGTTGCGGTTCGTGGATGGGGAAAGATTGGCTGTGGGCTTCATTTATGAGGCTATGGATCAAGCAAAGGAGCAAATAAAAGCAACATACAAGGATAGAGTGGCTAAGTATGGGCCCATTTAGGAAATCATTGATAAAAGATGGAACAATCAACACTATCGCCCTATACATGCAGCTGGGTTTTTTCTGAACCCAAGGTATCATTATTAAGCTTTGCAGGCAGAATCTTCACTGGGGGGGTTAGCAGTAGCCAGTAGTACTAGTGCCTAGTGATGTCTTACAGTTTACTTTTGTTGTAGAGGCCATTTAGAGCCTGCTTGGTTATGTGATTTTGTTTTGATCTCTATGTCATGTATGTATTGGACAATGCACTAGGTGCCATTTTGAAATAATCGCTATATTCATCAGCCTACTTTGATCATGTGTTGTCTTCTCTCTATATTCTAATGCATTGTGTTTGGAAACTTGAATGAAAATCTTTAAAATTATGTTTTTTCATAAAATAATAAATATTTAATGTATTTTTTACAACAACCGAGTTATTGAAATCAAACCGACCGAGTCGATACCAAGTCAGAGTCAGATCTGACCCTCGATTGGTTCCGAATTCGAGTCGGAGTTTTAAAACATCGCAGTGAACAATTTGGGGAAATCACAGTGAAGGGAATTCTGATCCTTCTTGATTTCGGGAAGATGAGCACAACGAATAGTCCAGATATATTTGATCAATAGTTCAGAGGAAATGCAAAAGGCTTTCTCAGTAAAACGGATTTGGTTAAGTGTACAAGCTGACAAAAGATAAGCTCGGTGTCTCCTTGTCTCGGTGGCACATCAAGTGTAGAAAGACAATATTGATGATACACAGTTCGTTGATGATACTACTGTGTTGAGTTTCCATCTCAGAGAGAAGGGCTCGGTGAAGGAACCAGTGAAGTCAAGAGAGCAATGAAGATCTCAAGGTCGAAACGAAAGAAGAGTGACTGTCAAGAGGACTTGTGTCTTGATCTTGGAGAGGCTACTAGGTCAAGGGTCTTGGTCTTGGTATTCGTCAATTGGAATCTCTATAAGAAGAATTTGTGCGGGTTTTCCTCTCAAAGTGTGAGAGGTTTTGGCCCTAGCTGATAGCCTACATTTTGTGTCTCTTGTCTATTTATGTTCATGCATTGGTAACTGTTTGATGAAGAAGAAAAATAATAATCTAAGTAAAGAAGATCGTAATCTAAAGAAGTAAAAGCATTCACAAGCAGTCACTAATTGAAGAGAAATCACCTAATAATAATGCCCTATATTTCTCAACATGGTATCAAAGCTAAAGTGCAAAAGTCAAAGGAAGGGCATCTGATCAAAGAGACACTCAAGGATCGAGTTTCGAGAAAGGCATCTAAGCATGTCGAAGGCTATCAAAGCAAAAGATCAAGATCTACATCGAAGAAGCAATCGACAACAACAAAAGTTTTGGATCCTCTAGTCATCATCAAAAGACCACAGAGACCCTCATCAAGTTATCTACAAAGCAAGATAGCTCGAAATTCTTTGAAGACGAAGATGACATTATCTTGAAGAAAACGTTTTTGATCTGTACTACCAAAGAAGGTGAAGTATGACAAAGAAGGCTAGAAGGCATTGCCATCATCCTCAAAAGTCACAAAGCAAGTTCCCTCTCATTGAGGCTAGGATCCTTTTATTATCCTTGAAGAAGATCATCCAAGGAAGCAACAAAATTCACCATCAACAAAGAAAGCTAGATCTAAAGGCGTTGACATCATAAAAGGAGCAATCTCCTTTATTGAAGAAAGGCTTTTTCCTTTGGAAGAAGATCATCCAAAAGGGAGCAGTAATACATCATCTTCAACCATCATCAATGTAATCAAGTTGAAGATTTCATCTTCACTTGTCAGGTAAGTATCTTTCATTTTTTAATGAAATTTGGTAAAATGACTTCGTATTCGCAAGGAGATCTATAAGTAGGTTGGGTCATCAAAATTCCTTGCATGGAAAAAGGAGAAAAGACATAGTCCTCAAAGAAAGTGAAGTCATTGAACACATCAATGAAAAGGTCTCCTTTGAATACATGGAAAGGGATACTTATGAAAGTTCCCCTCATATAGCAATATTGGAGACATCAAAGAGATGTATATGATAAGCTCATAAGACTATTCTCTGAAGATGCGATAAAGAAGGTCACATGACTTAGATTTGATCTACACAAAATTGAAGGTATCAAAGAATGAAGGGATATCTTCATAAGATCTCAACTGCGAGATTTGGGAGAGATGATAAGAAGATAATCATCATTGTTCTAAATGCACTAACTGATGAATAAGGTAAACAAATATCTTTGGGGATAAGAAAGTTACCTCATTCGACAACTTGTGGTTTCTATGCAAGATAGAAAAAGATAGGTTGATGGCAAAAAAGTGTTGAAGGTTAAAGGACTCAAACATTTGCAGGAAGGAAAGGGAAGTTTGGAAAATTTGTTCCTCAGAAAAGAAAGAAGAGCATAGCTGAGATTCAATTTTATGGATGTAAAAGTTATGGACATCACAAGAAAGATTTTCTTAAAGGGACAATATCAAAAGAGGAAGAGAAGAAGCCCATATCACTGAAGAAGTGGAGGAAGTTGAAGAGAAGAAGTCCAAGAAAAGAGGAAGTAAGAGATCTCTACTATGCTAAGATAGTCTCCCTCACAAAAGTTCTTGTCATAGATCCTAAATCTTTTGCTATAGGATATGGCTATAATAAATAATAAGATGCATCGTGGTATCAAGGAAGCATTAGAAACAAGAGCTTGAGACATCACCATAGGGAATCATGAAGGATAGACAAAACAAAATCCATGGTAGTGAAATATGAAGGATACAACTCTTGGGAAGCTCATTGCAAACTTAAGGAAAGGAAGAAGTCATCCAAGACAAGGCTCATCATACATAAAGTCAAAAAGGAAACATCTGCCGGATAGGGATATACAAGATCCTCAAGATTCTCTGATGGAATCCTCATCAGAGGGTTCACCGATCTAGAAAGGAAGCAAGTGTTTCATCAGGGACTCCAACTTGTGGAGTTCATGGGATGATGGTATGATGACATAAGAGATGTAGCAGATAAAGGGGTTGAAGATCTTTTCAATCAAGGAAGCTGTTGAAAGAAGCCTAGATGACCTAAAGGTAAATGAGGTATGTATGCTTGTATTTAATATTATAATGTCATGTCGTATGGTTGCAGGTGACATGGATCACTACTTATAACTTGAGAAGCATGATCAAGCCTCCTCTGAAAGGATGCGAGAAGGCATAGGTCACACTAGATGAAATCAACATAATATGTCCTCATATGAAGTATGAGGTGGTTGACTACAATTAAGGAACTCTGATTGGAAGCTCCTGGGAATGAAATGTGTGAAGAAAGGAAGGAAGAGATCGTGAGATATGCAACCATGGTAAAGACAATCAACATCCAAAAGACCAAGGAAGATTTGATTAGGAAATCTCCCGGAAAGATATGAAGACTCTAATGGAAGTCTGAAAAAGATGGAGACCCTTGGCAGTGGATATCTTTGGGAGATGTGTTAACATGCAGGGTGCCAATGCACTGGAAGATGTCATGATGAAAGTTCATCACAGAGATAATTTTGATTTAAGTGTTCATTTTTTATTTTTGAACAAATATCTAGATGGGCTTATGCAAGACTGCCAAAGGGAAGAGTTGTGGATGACTTCCAAGAGGACCATATAGAAGAATGTAAGATCCTTCCGAAAATATGGCATGAAGAAAACAACATGACATGAAGCAAGGCCAGATGAATATTGATGGATCACTTTCTAATGAAAGGAATGATGACATGACTGGCTCATGGATGAAAGTGATGGATGGTTTGTACCCTATGTAGAAGCCACAAAGGATGAAAACTCCTAGACAAAGAAATTCATGACATCGGAATAAGGAGCTCTTCAAGTAGCTGGTTGAGGAGTTGTTGTAGGTCTCTAATTAAGAGGGAGCCTGAAAGCAAGTTTCTTACTTGGAAGAAACTTGGAAATTCCTAAGCCAAGAGGGAGCTTAGGTACAATCCTTCCATAGGAATGAGTACATTCCGTTATTGGAATTAATAAGTCCTACCTAATTGTGAGGGACGAGATGACACATCATTCTGGTCTTCACCTGGGAAGACAGAATGGAGGATTGGGTAATCATCTCGCATCCAATACTCTTTGAGGATGAGATAGGGCATCCAAGATGAGAGTAGTCGTGGACCAATATTCTTTGAGGATTGGCTATCCAAGATAAGAGTAGTCCAAAGAAGGTCATACTCTGTGAACACTCGGGTGGAGTATGTACCTTGAGAGACAATGATTATGGTGTCTATGAATCATTGGTCTCCAGCATTGTGCTCTGATCATGTGGATAGAGGTGTTAGTCAAGCCCTTGCTATGTGACAATGCTGGTTGATATGATGCTAGACAGATGGGTTACCAATATGATTCTTCTTATGAGAAATTCTTCAGATTGAGAATGACCACAGACCAAGTACCATGATGAATACCTCCCTAGATTTCTCAACACTAGCTACACTGTTGCAAATTTTCTGCTTGTAGTCGCTGATCTACCCTATGTCACAACCTTGTCGTCAAAGTAGCCACCCAAGAAATGTCCAATGGAATTTTCTTGAGTAAACCAGCCGTACAATGCCATTCACATCTTCTACTAGTCACAGGAAGAGCTAGCTACGTTTTAGAGTAATGTGACCATACATTGCCACTGTTTCATAGTAAAACTACGTGACTTGTATTGATAATTAATAATACATCAAGTGAAAAGTGAAATTTATATGTTTTTGGCCAATAGAATTATTTTGCGCCCACTAAATTATTATCAAAGAATTAACTCCTAAAGGATATTTTAAGTTCGTAGTTAATTTTTGAAGGAAAAGGCTTTATACATATTTCAAGTTATCAAGGAAGTGAAAGTATATTCAAGGAAGTGAAAGTATAAGGGTTTCATTAAAAAGTGTGGAGTATTGACCTTAAAAAGTAAAAAATAAAATAAAAATTAGCGAAGTAATAAAATACTAGAAATAAGCTAAGTCACCTGACACGGGGATTCAGGACACGTAGGATTCAGGATTCGTGGTGTCAGATTCGGGACACGTTGACCCCCCGGAATAGGACACATTATATATTATTTATATATATATATATATATATATATATATATATATATCTATATATTAAAAATTAGATATTATCATATTTCTTACACAAATTTTAATTAATGATACAAATTTATTGATTTCAAACATAGATCTTCATCTATAGCTATTAGCATGCATAGTACATACAAAATTCAAATAAATGTCAGTGGTACTGGTCACATAAATGATAAATCTATTAAAAATTTAAATCATGATTCATAATTCATAACTGAAAGACCTTACAACTACAAGATAGTAAGGTAAACACACTGACAACTGTAGTTTTCTCATTAAGTCATCAAATCAATATGTGTTACATAGGTAGTGTTGGTGCAATGCCAATGGCAAATAGAAATAGAAAATATAAAACAACTACAAGTATACAAGCCTCAAGGCATCAATCAGCATCACTGTCCCCATCATCATGGTCCCCACTGCTCTCCTCTACATCCTCCTCCTCCCCTGTATCCATAGTCGCCTTTGCATCTGCTGGTATGGAGGCTGACCCCTCTAAGTCATCAAATCTAACAGGCTCTAGCACTGGATCATTGAGATCCATGTTGGCCAATGCCAACTCAACAATGGTGTCCAGACCCATATCATCAGGAACAGTGTTACTTGGGAGCGGGAGCGAAAGCGGGGAGCGAGAGCGAAAACGGGAGCGGGAGCGACATATTCAGAAGCTCTTGGTTTGGTGCTCTTGATTAAATACGAGTTCCATACCCTAATACATGACAAAATTCAATGGAAACATTGCAATCCCCCAATCCTAAAATCCTGAAAAACTGATAAGTCTGCTGGATTTTGAATGAAATCTAAAATTCTACTTTCTCCATATGAAATCCAATGAGGCCGGAACCACTCTCAAACATCCCGAGTCATTTCATGGTAATGTTAAAAATTTAAGTAAAAGGATGAAAATGAAGATTAAGGAGAGTGTCACTTTTACTTTAAGAATTTAACATTACCATGAATAGCATATCAATACTAGGGCCTAGACTTGATTATGAAGCTGCAAAAATGCTCTACTCCTTGCTACAACAGCACAAATCACTTACCAAATGAAAATATTAATGAGCAAACACGCCCTTTTCATACCCGCGCTGAGCTTAGCGAGTCCTGGAAACCGGACACGTGTCCTAAAATCGCGACACGCCCTCGGACATGACGTGTCCGAAACGGACACGACGTGTCCTGTGATTTGGACACGAATCCGGACCGAATCGTGTCGGATTCGCCGGATTCGGGATTCGCAGGGGGTTTAGGACGAATCCGGTTTCCCTTTTCAGTTCGACAATTTTATTTATCACTCCAAGGATCTTATCATCTTGTATCAACGATGATGACAAATCTAAGAATTCCAAAAGATGCGAATAAGAGTACAAAGACAAAGAACATATGACACACCTTGTCAGCAATAAGCTTTGAGGACAAAGCTTTTCGAAGAGGAAGGCAATGTTATAAATAAAATTAATAGAAAAACTATACAAGTAAAATAGATAATTATTGTAATGATTAATTAACTACTAATTAGTATTGAAGAGGTATGTCTCTATGGACATGACCTTTTGTGAAAGGGTGCCTGCCTACTGTATATACGGGACACTTAGTTGTAATCAAATCAATCATCTCATATCTTTTGTACATCCCTTATATTAGTATATCATTATCATATGATGGATATTTACATATACCAAATCCTTTGAGTATTCAACTGCGTTTATGAACTTTGTTTGTAACAACTTTCTTCTTATTAAAAATTTGGTCGCTGCGGTCAGTATTTTCATTGGCAAAGTAGAAGAGAAAATTTGAATTTATAATATTGGTTTATAATATCCAAGTTGACCCTCCAAGATTCATGTGAACTTGCCCCAAGGGACATGTCTATTCACATGGATAGACAACTATACATTGAGCTTATTAGCTCTCCTTCAAGTGTAGATTCAGATCATCTTATGTATCTATGTTATGAATATAATTCATAACAAAATAAATAAATATAAATAATGTAAATATTAAATAATCAAATATCGATTAGGTTAAATAGTCATTAATTTAAGTGAAAAGACATGCCCATTCACGAAAGGACGCCTGCTTAGGTATATATATGTGGGTCCTCATTGTAACATTCATCACTATATATATATATATATATATATATATATATATATATATATATTATTAAATACCTCTTGTGTATTTTTACATTCAAGTCTACAAGCTATCAGTTTTTATGCTTCAGTGGTATCAGAGCCATGGCACACAATATAATGATGCAAGTCTTTGAACGTTGTTCGCCGCACAATGTGCCATTACGTTCACATCCTGATTGCGTTGAACAGTTTAGTAAAATTCAAGAAGCATTTCAGCGTTTAGAAAAATCATATGCAGAAGTTAAAGCATGTCGAAAGGAAATCGATAATAAGGAAGATGGCAGCGACAGTGAAGAAACGAAACAAGGTGAAGCAGGAAAATAAGATTGTGATCAAAATGATGATAATGAAAATGAAGATGATATGGATGAGGATTATGTAGATCAAGATGATGATTCAAATGAAGATAATGTGGATGAGGACTATCTTGAAAAACGAGAAGATGAACAATATCATAACTATGAGGAAGATGCAGAAGAAGACATTGATGATGATGAAGGGGAATATTGGGAAAATCATATAGCTCACAATGACTCTATAATTGTTGATTTGTGCCAAGGTACAAGCCAATCTTTTCTTCTTCATGAGGAAACTAATGGTCTGAGAATTGAAGGTGGTGAGGGTGATGTGAATATTTATGCTATGGCTGTCTCCATTCAAAACATGGAACTGAAAGACCCTGAATCTAGTCCAATTGGTGTGGTGCCAATTACTAACAACAAAGATGTGGTATCTAGTCCACTGCCTGATTCCACAACCACTACCATATTTGAGAATCTGGATAGCTTTGCAATTCTTCCTGATTCTGAGCCCAATTTAGTAGCCACGTCTGAATCTCCAAATTCATCTTCTCTTGTTGCAATTCACACTGAGAACAAATCCGTGTCTAATGTATCTGAAACTGATGGGGCTGCTAGTACGTTATACTTAGAAACTGATTTATTTGCAGCTCTAGATATGGAAGCAGAAGCTGGTGGTGAATGTTCCACTGAACGTGTTACAAATCAGAAACTGGGTCTGCTGAAAAGAATTCTTGCTGTTGATGATTGGTTGTATGCACATTTGTGGTTGGAGTGTCTTTCTCCTCTTAATCCAGTTGCACATAAACCAATTTGTAATGGTTTGTTCAGGGTTATAGAAAGGACAATTTCTTCAAACTATGCCATCGTGAGGCCATCACTTTTAGTAAATTCTGGTTCTTCTAATCGATCTGTTGATAATGCCACAATTGGAGATGGAATGGTAAAATATATGGGTCAAGGATCTTCTTTTATTGATTATTTTGGGTGCTTGAAAGACACTATTTTTTTTCCTCGACCAGTGGTCCGTAACCATCCAGGCCGAGGCCGTGGCACATGAAATTTTAATAAAGGGGGGCGTGGAGGCATTGATGGCGGTCTTCCGTTTCTCCTCCGTGCAAAAAGACCGGGACCACAATTTAGACAACATTATGCCGGGAAGTAGACAGGCTCGTTATGATGACAGAGGTCCGAAACCGGACGAGATGGGCAGGGTTCAGACCCTCAATGAGTTGAACACGACAAGGGAGGCCAATAACCTGCCCTCGCTCGACACCGCCGGGTTCAAGGAGCTCTGGCAAGAGGAGTGTCTCTACAGTGGCATACCAAAGCTCACTTCCAAGGAGATGAACAAGCAATGGAACAACTGTTCCGTCTACGGACTCCTGGAAGTGAAACACATGTTCGAGACCATAAGGAAGTCACAGACTGGCCCATTGTTTCGACTCCACAACCCTTCCTCCGCTGCTGTCCGTCGGCCTACTGTCCCCTCTGCTCTGCCACCAGCGAACGATCGCAAACCTTCTATTCGCTACACGTTTAATCGATTGTCAACAATGTATCATCGGTCCACGTTTAATCGACGGGTCAACAAGCGTGATTCATCGCGTCTATTCAATAGCGTTTTTTTTTTGAAACAAAAAAAAATCATGTTCTTTTTTTGTGTTAATATGGTTTGGAACTATATTATATAGTTTTAATAAATTCAATTAATATAAACTATATTATATAAATTTAATATAGTTATATATATTAATATATTTATTAAAAAAAACTATATTAAAAAAAATAGAGTTTAAAAAAAATAAAAATTGATAACCCTGGACTCAAATCAGAGTTACCAACGAATCATAGAAGATGAGATACGAATGATGAAGTCAAAGGAAGAAAGTATTAGCGGTCAAGTGTAAAAAAGACATTCGTGGCAGATAAGAGATCAAGTCTTTTCATCAACAAGATTTGGGGACAAAGCTTCTGAAGGAAGGGGCTATGTTATGAATATAATTCATAACAAAATAAATAAATATAAATAATGTAAATATTAAATAATCAAATATCGATTAGGTTAAATAGTCATTAAGTTAAGTGAAAAGACATGTCTAAAAGACATGCTCATTCATTAAAGGACACCTGCTTGGGTATATATATGTGGGTCCTCATTGTAACATTCATCACTTATACATATATATATATATATATATATATATATAAATTATTATTATTAAATACCTCTTGTGTATTTTTATGTTCAAGTCTACAAGCTATCAATTTTTATGCTTCATTCTATGTTTTGGTGCGCTAATATCTCTAAGGAACCTTGCAAATCTGTGGCTTATATTTTCTATGGCAAGTGTAGACTTGTAGCATCATATCTCTGTGACTTACGCCGAGTTCTGTGACATCACACATCCAAGTTTTGTGCCATCAAATATGTGAGTTTTGTGACATATCTCATGCGAATTCTATGGCACTCTTTCTGTGATCCATGCAAGCTTCTTTGGGGCATTACTCCACGATATGCGAGCTTCTTTGTGGCATTACTCTATGGTATGCGAGCTTCTTTGTGGCACTCTTTCTATGATCCATGCGAGTTTCATTGTGGCATTACTCTATGGTATGCGAGCTTCTCTGTGGTACTCTTTCTGTGATCCATGCGAGCTTCTCTATGGCATTAGTATGTGGTATGTGAGCTTCTCTGTGGCAATCTTATTGTGATCCATGCGAGTTTCTTTGTGGCATTACGCTATGGTATGTGAGTCTCTCTATGGCACTATTCTCTGTGGTATGAGAACTTCTCTATGGCTCCTTATCTTTTGTGGTAAAGCAAAGTTATGTGGATCCTTATCTCTTTGACTGAGGGAGAGGACGAAATTTGGTTCCATACATTGCAAACTTTGATTGTGAGCCAATGTTTACTATTTTTCTCTCCTTGACTGGTTTTGACTTGGCAAATATTAAGGTCCAAGATTGATGTTTTGAGTGGAATGTTCTGATGTACCTTTTGATGAACTGAACTCTCTCTCATAAGGAAAGATCTACTGGGTTTTCCCGTTGTGGGTTTTGCCCTGACCAATATCCTAATTTTTGGTGTCTCTTGTCTTATTGTTGACTGTTGATTGAAATGTTATAAGAAGTCAAATTGTATCATTTTAAGTAGTTATCAGATTGAAAAATTGTACTAGTCTTGATTGCACTAGAAAATCTATTGAATTTTTATCTAGGGCAATGCTTAGAACAAGTTTCTTGTTTTTCACAACATTAAATCATCATTAGTATTATCTAATTACTTCTTTAAATAGTAATAAGAAATGCATTCATGAGCATAAAAGAGAAGTAGAAAATTATAGGAAAAACATTAAGAAACCATGAGACACAAGACATAGAAATTAGGCTCACAGCTAGGGCAAAACCCATAAAGGGAAAACAAGAAAAAATATTCCTTATGAGAGAAAGAGTTTCTAGATTCATCAATACATAATAAATAACAATTGCAGAATAATAGCCAAACTAGAAACCTAAATCATGATCAAGTGCCATGCAAAATTCAAGTTCCTGAAATTTCAACCCTCCCTAGAATTACAATTGCCTCTTGAAAATTCTGCCCTCCTGTAATTTCGCTGGATCAAAGATGCATGAGACAAAAAATTGATGTTTCCCAATGAGGAGAAACGATCTCCTTTATATAGCCTTCAAGTGGGGGTTGAATGGGTGCCTCTTAGGGGCCCAACCAACCTAAAATATCACGAGGCAGACTTGAAATAAATTTGGAGGAAAATTCAAAAATTCAAATTTCCAATTCCTTTTTCCAGATGAAAATACTGACCATGGCTACTATATTTTCCAACAAATCAACATGGGATTAGAGATTTAGTGAAGAGAAAAAGAGCAGCGGATCACAATGAAATGATATAGTATCCCATGGTTGAAGAGCAGTCTTAAAGGTGCGAGATCATTTGATATACAAGAAGCCCTAATTTGAGTTTATTCTATGGTGACTTGATACTGAGGAATGGATTAATGACAAAGAAAGGACTGATGCCAGATGTATGACAACTATTAAACAAATTTGTGGTTAAGATTGGTGTCCTTCTACTTACTGAAGGCAGACGAGTTTTGCAAGATCCCTAGCTTGAAAGTCATCCCTGTATGAGCTCTTAAAGAAATAATCTTTGGTCATCCATCGCTCAAGGAAACCTGGAAGGATGAATAGAAGTGCTAAGTCTGAGGCACTTATCTCTGCAATATGATGCGAAGTCTGAGGCATATTACACGACAATGATATGAATTCTGAGGCACCTCTCTCTGTGGAACCATGTGAAGTTTGAGGCTTATGTAGCACAATCCGAGATCTGTTGTTGGATAGTCTTGTGGAAAGACTTATGGCATATTATGAATAGAATTGTGAATGAGGATCAATGCTTTGGTGGAAGGCTGACTTAGCACTTGGGTAATTAATTGTCATGCTACTACACTGGAGATTGGCTAATCTACAACAAATATGATCTACATCCAAGGTATGTATCTTCAATCACTAAATTTGTTATGAGTGTTTTTCTTTGGCATATTCTTGAAGGTTATGTCTAAGGGCTAAATATAGCTCCATAAGAGAACTTGAATTTTGCCGAGAGTCATTATAAATTTTCCATGGGACCACAAGATATTTCTAAAGGAACCCTTCAGGGGTTGGTATAATAAATTAGCTTTTTGACATAGCCATATAAGGGAAACATGTAACTATGCTCTTTGAAAATGTTTTATTGCATAAGCAAGATACATCAATGCTATTAGAACATTTGAAGAATGATATCTTTGAAAGAAGGAAAGGAGATCTAGCACTATGACAAACCAAGGATTGTTGTGCATGCACCTATTACGGGCTCATGATTGTGTATAAAGTGTTGAAGCTACTTAGTTTGAAGTTGAAACTACAAAGATTACAATCACTCGTTGCCATTCAAGATTGAAGGCTGAAATATTGAACCCAAAAAAGTCTTTTCATTTGTGATGTATAATCCTCACAAAATATTATATGACAAGAAAATGGCCTTGGACATCACTTTGATTGAAACTATGAAAGAAGTATCCCATGTGTCTTAAGATATGCAAGATTACTTGAAGAAAATCATTTTCTTTGCTTGATCAGTCTTATCATAACACCTTTTGATGAAGGCGGAGTGCCTCTTCAAGGTTGAAGTTCAGTTGGAGCAAAGTCTACTTGATTGAGGAACTAGATTATGTCAAAGCTAGAATACATGATTGAAAATTTGCATGAAGGTAGGACATTACTTTGAAGGCTTCAACTAGGCCTAGAAGATGTCAAGTCATCATGATATGTCATTGAAAGCAAAGTTACCTTATCTGAAGATGTCAATGCTTGAAGACCAACGTATCTTTCTTGATAAAGTCATAAATGACCAAAGACATATTAAGCGAATAGTTGAGTATAAGGCTAAGACATAGATGATGAAATTGCAAGCTTTTAAGGAGCAGATGCTATTGTTGTTAAATGATCTATGAAAAAAGGGTTTCTTGATCATCATTGAGAATATAGGGCTTGCAAACCCTATCAAGTAACAAGGCACAAATTTCATCTTGTCTCCATCTTCACCAAAGGATTAGGCACTGATCCTTCCACAGGTGATCATTTTCAAAGAGAATTCGTCTCACCTTCCCCTCTTTTCTAGGTCTAGCCTCCATAGGTCGCATAGGGCATCACTTTTCTCACGATCTAACCTTCAAAAGAATTTGATCTCTTGCCCACAACTGCACTAGTGTGTCCTCAAGAAGCCCTCCAAATTTCGCGAGATTTCAATGGTGGGATCTTGAGATATTTCAAGCCCTAGCTTGAAGATCAATTCTTGCCCTTGGTTTCCTATTGGCCAGTAACCTCATTGGGATCATAGCACTAAATCATCAAAGCAAAGTTCTCTTTTTGATCCTCTTCCTTACCCCAATTAGGTCAAGTACATCCTTGGTTGATCAACTCCATATCCTTGACCTAATTTTGGGTCCACTTGGCCTTTTGTGGTCTCACAACTTGTTAACTCCAATTCCACAAAGGTTACTTAGAAGTCAACCATCCATAAGGCCTTTTGAGATTAAGGGCTACCTTGACAAGGCATACTCTCACATGCTATCCTCAAAGGCCCTCTTAGCCCTTCCTAGAGAGCACATCACCTTGCTTCTAAAGCAAGCAACCCATTTAGTTGAGTCTCTCTTGTGAATAGGCCTAGGAATCACTTCCTTATGCTATCATTGACCATATATTCTGATGATTCCCAATATACCTGGACTCCTCCCATCCGTGAAAGTCCATAAAGAGCAAGGAGCCTTAGCTGAGGTGACAGTGGGCTATCGCTCCATTGTTGCCCTCGACATAGTAGCTGCTCTATAGGAACCCCTCCTAGGACCCCTGGTAGTTTCAGCGCTAACTTTTTTGGTGCCATTGCTAGGGAGGAAACAGGTCCACCTCCCTCGTGACTCATTGAGGAATTGATTCATTAATGACACTTCATTATTCCTCTAGCGACTCCATTCATTGTCCAAACCCTAGTTTACTTGAAGGTGACAACATTCCTCCTCTAACTAGGGTTGCTACAAGGAGGGGAGAACGAACTCCATCACCTGTTGGAAGTGCCCTTCTCCCTAAATTTGAAAAGGTCAGTGATCCTGGCCTAAAGATGGCAACTGGTTCTAGCACTGACCCAAAACAAGACCAACCCAAAATGACCAAAAGTGAAAGGCATTTGGTTAGTGTCTTTGCCCCTTTGAAATTGAGCGATGACCCCAAACCTTTGCCTGAGAAATACAATAACTGGCTGCCCATGTTCAAAGACGATGCTACCATAAGTGCCCATGACTTTGTTGAACAGTTCTATTGGAACATGTATTGTAGGTTGATATTTGATGAGGATAGGCTCATGATGCTTTTCGCTTTGTCTCTTAAAGGACAAGCGAGGGAATGGTACCTTAGTCTTCCCCCAATGTGCTTAGAAGACTCTGACCAATTTGAGGACATGTTCATGAGAAGATGGTCATGTAATACACAAGGAACCTTCAACATTGAGAACTTCTATCAAATAACTATGGGAAGGGAAGACATCCAATAATTCATCCAAAATTTTGATAGGGTAGTTAAGGATATCCCCAATGATTTGAAGCCCCCTGATGCTAACATTCTCGACAAATTCCTCAAAGCTGTGGGTGGGCACATAACTTATTCATTAAGGGACAAGAAACCTTCAACCTTGGCTGAGGCTAAAGCTATAGCAAGGGAAGTTGAGGAAAACTTACGAATCTCCAAAATGGACGCTGATGACCACCCCAAGGCTAAAGCGGAGGTCAAGAAGGAAAAATCCAAAGATCAACACGAAGAAACCCTTTTGGTACTCCTCAAGGAAATGGAAAATCTCAGCGAAGAAATGAACTCACGAGATAGGCTCTACATGAACAAATTCACTGTCTTGGAAAGAGCCCAAAATCTAACTATATCTCAAAAGGAAAGCCTTCCTAAAAAGAAAAATGAAAAGGACAAGCCAAGCTTATCTCAAGTCCTAACACTTTGGCTCCAACAAACACTGTTGAACAAGATTCATCCTTCGAAGGTGAGCAAAGTGATGAGGATGATGTTGGAATCACGATTATTGTTACACCAAGGCTCGCAGGTGTTAGTAAACGGACGCATTGCTAGAGTTAATGGATCCATGAGAGGCAGTTAAGAACATGTCGTGAAACACACGGGGAGAGTTGGTTTATCCAATGTCCAACAATCTCCCCTCCAACACGAGCCAAGCGTAATTCGAACTCGAGACCTTTGGCTCTCATACCACTTGTTGGAATCACGATTGTCGTTACACGAAAACCCACAGGTGTTAGTAAATGGACGCATCGCCAAAGTTAACGGATCCACGAGAGGCAATTAAGCACATGTCGCGAAACACACGGGGAGTGCTCGTTTATCCAATTTCCAGCAGATGATAGTGATGACGAAGAAGTAGATGAGAAAGCTAACCTTGTAGATGAGAAAGCTAACCTTGAGGATTGGGAGGTATTTGTCCAGAGCATGCTAGGCAGGTCGACCCTTCCAGATTGGGAGGAATTGTGGGCGACTCTTCGTCAAGAAGAGGTCAAAAGTCTAACCAAGGCGGGAAGCAACGGCAAGGGGGTCAGAATCAAGAAGGAGGAAGAGGAGGATGTCGCCCTCACATTTGAGGGAAAGCAGGAGAAACAGAAGAAGAGGAACCTCTCCAAGGTCAAATGCTTTCACTGTGAGGAACTAGGTCACTATGCGAGCTAGTGTTGGAGGAAGAAAAGCAAGGGAGAGGCTTCTGAGACCAAGGCTGCGCCAACAAGGGCAGAGAAAGAAGTGGAGATGATGACTGTGCCATGAGTGCTCATGTGCCACTTGAGAGGAAGTGGGGAGACATCGAGCTGTAGTCAGACGGACTATAGGTGATGAGGGGCAAGATCCTTGAGGTAACCAACCTCTTGGATTATACCTTGCTACGGGAGCCCTGCAAAGGAGTAGTAGAATTGGCGGATGTTAGTAGAGACGAATGCGGATGTAGTGACAGAGGGAGTTAGAGTACAGGAGTCCCAGGACAACATGAGGTAGCAATGCGAGATGCATAGAGTTGTTGCAGCAACGCAGAGGTCAGAGAGGGAGCACTTGTCAACGACAAAGGGAGCTTCAACATCGAGAGCGTTTTTAGCTTGATGGACATGTCAGAATTGGGAGATCAGTTACTTACTTCTCAGTAACTGAGTTGCAGTGCAGCAATGGTAGTTCTATGGGCAACATGATGCAGCATGATGAGAGGGGTTGTAGTGCAGATGCAGTAGTGGCAGTGGTTGGGCCATGGGCAGCAACACAGATGCAGAGGAAGCTGTCGTACGAATGCAACAATGGTAGTGGCAGGGCCATGGGTAGCAGTACATGATGCAACAGTGCAGAGGATGTTGGGCAGCAAGCCTAGCATCAGCACAGGGACCAATGCCAGATGATCAGGGTGATGCTTAGTGAGGAGTATTGCTAGAGCACAGTCCTCGCTAAGAGGGAGTGTTGATTTGGGGTAGCATCGGATGTGCTCTAGCCACGAAAATTGGTGGAGAAGCTAAAGCACATGAGGTCTTCAAGGCCCATAAATGGTTTGGGCAGAATCTAACCAGTTTGGGAGATATTAAAATAATTAATATTTTTAATGGAGTCCCTAAGTTTAGACTTAGGGAAAATAAAATATTAATGTGAATTAATTTAAAACTAAGTTAGAATAGTCCAAAAGTCATGGATCAAGCCAAATCTAATCTTAGCTGTTGATTAGGGACTTAATCTCGACCGTTGAATTGTCAACGAGAAAAGTATAAGAGGAGGTCTGAGGGTCACTTGGAGAACACATCAATTTGATCAAGAATTCGATTTTTGGGGGCAGGGCTTGTTGAAGAAATCGAAGGAGTGATCTGAGTTGCAGCTGAGGGGTAGTGAATACAGAAGTAGAGAGGTAGAGAGGTTATCGGGAGCATCAACGCAGAAGCCGGGAGAGGGTTGACGCAGAGCCCGCTAGAGGCCATGCAGAGGCAGCCAGAGGCCACGCAGAGGCAGCCAGGAGTTGTGCAGTGCCAGAGAGAGCCAGCGTGGGAGATGCAGAGGCTTCAGGGGCTGATGCAGATCCTCTAGAGGTTGACGCTAGGCTAGTTGGGCTGACGTTGGGCCAGAGAGGCTGACACAGACCCTAGAGGCAGGCGCTGGGAGATTTCATGGGGCAGATTGGAGCTGAGAGCTGTGGGATTGTTCATCCGGGGTTTTTAGCCAAAATATCTGCCTCCGACTGGGAGGTACTATTGCCAAGGGCATTCTCTGTTGGGTGAGCCATTTTTGGCACCCAGATTGTATTCTGAAACTGCTTAGATAGCTGCACCGGTTTTCCCACATTGGGTTTTTCCGGGGACATTAGTCCAAAAACAACGGTGTCACTTGTGTGCTTGTTTTTCCTTCAGTTGATGATCTGTATGTGTTGAGCTTGTACTTGTATTTATTTTCAGTATTTACATGGTAAATAACTTGTTAATTTACAAAACAAGTAGGAAGAAATAAATCAGAAAGTACATGAAGGATTTCTAATAGATAGACTTAGAAATTCGAACAGTGGGCTTCCCTTATTATATCTACACTTGCACCTTGACATGTGGTCTGGATGATTCCCCTAATCGCCACCACTTTCCATTATTATATCATCTGCCAACTACCACTTGAGGGATGTACCATGGACATGTCACCCCCTTTAGAGGTTGAAACCACCTAATAGAGTCCTTGGTTAAACCCCCCTATTGAGCTTGGAGACACTTGTATATGCCAAAGTCCACTATGGAATGGCATGCCACCATGAAGTGCCCCATTGATCCCGTGGCTTGTAAGCTTTATTACTTGTTTATTGTAATGATTTGTTGCCTTGGAGGGCAAGGGGACGCATTGGATCTTATGCAGGATTGCAGGTGGTTCTTCATTTGGAGCTTGATCTCCCTATACAGGGTCCTAGCCCTCCAGAGGGCCACATTGGCACTTGTAGGGTGCATGTTGAGAGCCATGGGCCTCCACCATAGCAAATATTACTTCATGGATCCCCAACAACACTCATTGATGGCTCATGTTCCACCTTTTGGATGAGGATTGATGTACTTGGTTCACCATGCTCAGCTAGCCCCATAGTTGCACCATATGTTTGGCATATTTTCATCTTCATCACTTGGATTGGGTTCAAATCTCTTGTGAGATTTTCGCTATCGCTTTTGGAGAAGGATTTTGGATGTAATTGATGAATTTTGATGTTTGGATATCTCCCTTTTTACTCGGAGCTTCATTATTGGCATATTTTGGTGATTGGATATACTCTTTACACATCTAAGTAATATTTTCTGTCTATTCTTGTTATTTGCCTTAATTCATTGATGTTGCTGGGATTTTCGCTATACTAGATCTGAAATTTACTACTTTTCTTATGCAAAATTGTGGAAATTTAGTCTTTTGTAGCATTGCATCATCTCATGTATCATGTGTGAAAGGGTGAATGTTCCTAGAGATTGTTTCTATTGAATACATCTTCATAAGTGATCAAATTATTGCAAGTTGAAGTATAAATTCTTCTAGCAGTTGTTCTCATGCCCTAATTGCCATGCGAAATTGTCTAGGAGGCTCCTTGATTGGGTGTAGTTCCTCTAAATCACAAATTTCATCTTGAATCCATCTTCCCCAAACGACTAGGAACTAATCCTTCCGTAGTGATCATTTTCAAAGAGAATTCCTCTCACCTTCCCCTCTTTTCTAGGTCTAGCCTCCATAGGTCACGTAGGACATCACTTTTCTCATGATTTAGCTATCAAAAGAATTCGATCTCTTGCACACAACTGCGTTTGTGTGTCCTTAAGAAGCCCTTCAAGTTTCACAAGGTTCTAATAGTGGGATCTTGAAATATTTCAAGCCCTAGCTCAAAGATCAATTCTTGCCCTTGGTTTCCCATTGGCTAGTAACCTCATTGGGATCATAACACTAAATCATCAAAGCAAGATTCTTTCTTTGATCCTCTTCGTTTCCCCAATTAGGTCAAGTACATGCTTGGTTGATCAACTCCATATCCTTGACCTTATTTTGGGTCCACTTGGCATTTTGTGGTCCGGGTAGGGGCTACCTTGACAAGGCATACTCTCACACCCTATGATCAAAGGACCTATTAGCCCTTCCTAGAGAGCCCATCACCTTGCTTCTAAAGAAAGCAACCCATTTAGTTGAGTCTCTCTTGTGAATAGCCCTAGGAATCACTTCTTTATCCTATCATTGACCATATGTTCTCGTGATTCCTCATATACAGGGAATCCTCCCATCAGTGAAAGTCCGTAAAGAGCAGGGAACCTTAGCTGAGGTGACAATGGGCTATTGCTCCATTGTTGTCTTCGACCTAGTAGTTGCTCTATAGGAACCCCTCGAAGTGCCCTTGCTAGTTTGAGCGATAACAGGTTGTTCTCTAGAGACCTATGGATTGGTCGGGAGATTGATCTTGTGAGAGAATGAAAAGTACCTCCGTAGCTAAGAGGGAGTGTTGAGAATTTAGTAGTTGTGGTCGGTGTTTACATTGGCAAAGAAAAAGATAAAATTTGAATTTATAATTATTGGTTTATAACGTCCAAGTCAGCCCTCTCCAAGCGACAAGTCTATTTGCATGGATGAACAACTATAGATTGAGCCTATTCACTCTCCAAGGGAAGATTCAGATTATCTTATGTACCTTGTTTTGGTCTGCTAATATCTTTTTGGAACCTTGCAGATCTGTGGCTTATATCTTCTTTGGCAAGTATGGACCCGTGGCATCATATCTTTGTGACTTAGGCCGAGTTCTGTGACATCAGACAACGTAGTTCTATGGCGTCAAATATGCTAGTATTGTGACATATCTCATGCAAATTTTGTGTCTCTTTCTGTGATCCATGTGAGCTTCTTTGTGGCATTACTCTGTGGTATGGGAGCTTCTATCTGGCACTTTTATTGTGATCCATGCGAGCTTCTTTGTGGAATTACTTTGTGGTATGCAAGCTTCTCTGTGGCAATCATTTTGTGATCCATGCGAGCTTCTCTGTGGAAATCATTCTGTGATCCATGCGAGCTTCTCTGTGGAAATCATTCGGTGATCCATGCAAGCTTCTCTATGGCATTACTCTATGGTATGCAAGCTTCTCTGTGGCACTCTTTTTGTGATCCACACGAGCTTCTCTGTGACATCTTTGTAGTATGTGAGCTTCTTTGTGGCTGTTACATCGGACAAATTCCTCTTGTGGACAAGAGCAATCTCCCTATATCCTTGACGAAAACTAGAAACCAGCGAGACAGTTGAACCGACTCTTTCGCTAAGTTGGACTTGTTTGAATTATAATAATTAAGGCTAATGGATAAGCCTCTTACCTATTTCACAAAATGCTTGATGGAGATCCCTTGTTGTGATTTGATGCAACTCCTCAATGCTTGACAAGACCTGCAATCATAGACCATAAAAGGATTAAAAGCATATGCGATATAATAATCCTAATAAAACTTAGCCTAATGATTAAGGAAATTAGGAATTGAATTTTCCTTAATAAAACATTATAAACAAATATAAACAATTCATCATTCCAATAAGACAAATCAATGGGAGAAATTGTTCATTTGTATTAATCACAGATAAAGAGGAGCCTTACAACCTTTGCCTTGATGCCGTGAGGTTCCTCCCAAATGCCTTCAATCTCCTCTTTAGATGACAAGCTTTCCAATCTCAAACTAACAACATAAGTTTATCTTCTTTGAGTTCTGACCTCCTCAATCCATCTACCCTTTAGTCATTTTATAGGCCAAGAGGAAGAAGTTTCAGATCCAAAGCAGAGGATGAGACCCCTTAATTGAGGGATTAGGTTTCCATGGGGAAAGGGATTAAGATGCATCATTTGAGGGTTATAGTTCGAATAGTCATCACCTAGAAACTTTCAGTTAGGAAATATTCGACCATGTATGTTTCTAGAATGTACTTTTTATTTTTACTTTCTTAAATTCACCTGTGCAGGTTTATAGTGGCAGACATCACGCAACTCTGCGCTGTTCTCAGAGTTAATTCTAGCGAATGCGTGGGGAAGCTAGGAAAATTAGCGTAGGTGAAACTTAACAAGGCGTGACAACTATTTCCCCCAAATTTCTTATCTACTTCAAGATATTTTTGGTTGTTTGACTTCTTAGGGAGTTCATTCAAACATGTTCACGGATGGTAAAAATACCCATAAACTGATCAAGTGTCATGGCGACAAATTGACATGTAACAGATTGACCCCTGAAGTGTGAAGTTTGTAAAATAACTTTAAAAGATTGAAGCTCTTTATCATTCCAAGGATCGGATCGGAGACAATGGTTGGAAACCTGCAAGGAACATTTATGGATTACAATGCAAATGTATATCAATAATCATCATTGAGGTAGGCATTCCCATACTCAGAGTAAAGAAAACTCAATGAACAAGCATGGAAAAACCAAAATCATATAGATAGTAGACACAACATGGACACAACCATCTGTCATAAATGGGTCTACATAATCATGAATATAAAATCTCCTCGCAACCTAGATTGATGAAACTAGATCCAGGGTCTTGATCTCCATCTCTCAATCCACAGTACGAATCTAACCATGCGAGTGAATGTTTTGAAGTCGAACATGGCAGAAACCACTTGATTACCGATCAATGATGTGAACCGTTAACAAGTGCGAGAGAAACCACCAATAATGACAATGGTTCTCAAGGTACTTCCAGTACAATCTATGAAGTGCGAATAAGTGATTTGAAGTTGAACACTCATAGAATCATTCGATCGAAGGCCAATGATGAGAAGCTGTTGTCGAAGGCAAGAAATCTGCCATTAAGGCATGCATGTCTCAAGGCACTGAAGGTTTCTAGATCAATTTCCTAGATAATGAACTGATGTCGATAGGAAGCGACCCGTCATAGGAAAGCGTACGACACGAAACACAATGTCAATTTTTGAAAATAGTTTGCAAGGATTGACTCAAGGATGGCCGATGCGATTGAAAGCTAGAATTTGCAAAGGAACTTGAACTAAGGTTGAACTTCTCTTGAACACATAACGACACGACAATTGACTTGGCAACATTTGACTTAACGATAATACCAAAAACCATGAAGACTTTCAATGAGGTTCGATTAATTGTAAGACAAATGGATTTCCCAACCCGGACATGAATGTGATGGAGTGTCGTGTTCAAGAGCGACATGCTACCTTTAGAAATGAAAATGTAAAATGGACACCTTTTCCCAATTCCCCCCCACCATTATTGGCAAGTACCTCTTTATTTTTTACAAGCTTGAGGAGGATAACATATGCTTGGACTGTAAGCTCATCCTTCGGATGAGTCCATCGAAGTATTTTTAACGAACCCTAAGAAGGAATGGTTCGGTCCCGTTATGCTTAACGGGTCCTATACTGTTTAGTTTTTATGAGTCCAGTAAAGGAGTAACTCGATGTCGTTTTCTTTTAAATAGTTTGAAAAGACACAAAAGGGAAACTCATTTAGTTCTTTTACCATAAAATTTTAATGAGCTCGGAGAAAGTAAAGCTCTGCGTTTTTCAGTTTTAGAGAGTCGGAAGAAAAACATAAGTAGATTCCATCAGGTTCTTTTTCGTAAGTTTTATTCTCTCAGGTCCGAAATAGGATAAAATAATACAAGAGAGAACTCTATTGACCATGTTCGATCAATGTATACCTTTTTCGTAAATAGCCCTAACTCAGTTTGTAAAAGGGATGAACTTATACTGAGTGGAAGGTTGTTCATTTACTTTTACGAGTTTGAACAAGCAAGTACTCGACAATCTTTTTATTTTAAAAGAATCTAAAAAGGGCTTAAAAGAGGACTCTATGATTTTTGCTTTTTGTAATTTTTTAAGAGCATGACAAGTGATAAAAGTCTGCTAAATAGTCAAAATGATTTATCCTCACTTTATAACCTATCCTGCACATTTAAAATCAATAAATCGTTATAACTGCTCAAAAATATAAGATTTTCCCTCCTAAAAGGTTTTTGTTGACACCTAATCATAGGTATTGGGTGAATAGCTATAACTAGTGTAAATTAATAATAGAAGAAATGGAGAGTCATCTAGAGATGAACTAAACAGTCATTCCCTCTTGTATATAATAATGAACAACCTAAATGAATAATACAATTACATTTGAGGAGTTACCTCCTGGCCTGACATGGTATCAGAGCCATCTCCCAAAATTAGCTTTTGTGTTGTAACTCCTTGTATCGGTTTTCTGCCATATTTTGTCCCTCTATTCTCTGCGCTCTCTCCCATATTCTCTGCGCTCTCTGCCATATTGTCTCTATGGTATTTTTTTAATCACTACTGCATATTTGTCCTCCTGCATAATTGTTCTCGTATTCCCCTCTTGAGCATCGTGCTGCTGAGCCGACTGAAGGCCATCTCTGTCGTGTGTCAGGATGGAGTGCTGAACCGTCAACGTTCCCAAGCTTTTCGTTGCGGTGGCCTATGTAGGTTGCGTTGCCAGATCTCCTGGTCTGACTCTGCAGACCTTTGGGCCTCTCCGTTGCTCAATCCACGTTGCTAGAGAAACGCTGTTCCTAATACAATACACGCTGGCTAGAGAACCCATTTGTTGTAGCCTTCTAGCGTGATCCTTGCTCGGTGTGAAGGGAAATAGCCGTCTCTTTTTCTTTGAAACAATCAGACTTGTAGAACGCCTTTTCCTTTTTCTCGACTCAAGGAGGGATGTGTGTGTTGTTTAGGAAGACCTCTGAATGTGAAAGAAGTCTACAATTTTGGTCTACGCAAGACGGTATTCTTTCATGGGATCGACTTTACAATTTCGGCAAAACCAGCTTCCTATAGGAACTCTAGCAACCATAGGGTGAAGGCAATACATGTGGTAAGCATTGTCACATTTGTCACAGAGCAACATTTCATTTTCACAATCGCCCAATCCACATTCTTCACAGACTACACGCTAGTATTAATACACGCTGCCTATCCTCCTATATAGTACGTTCCAACTGCTCTAGTACGCGCCTCCATACAAATGTGCTGACCCTCCACGCTCTCATACCACTCATTCCCCATATAATGCCTCTCCCAATAAAACCTCTGTCATATTTTTATATATTGGCAGCAGAAGTATATTATTTTTACAGTGCATAGTTTTTTAAAATGCATTCATTGATATCTATTATGGGATTGGTTCTCACTGGCAAGGAGAGCCGTCCAGAATGGTCGTGGAAAATCAAACACACTCTCATTTTTAGTGAGCTGTGGAAAGGAGTGTGTGTTGGAAACAGAGACAAAGAGCCAGAACAACCTACCTCAAACAAGGAATTCACCACTTGGGAAAATAGGAACAACAAGGCTTATGCATTGATTGCAACATCAGTAAATGAAGAGGTGAGTCGCCATTTTTTGCCATTTTCAAATGCTTTCGAAGCCTTACAAAAACTGAAGGAACTCTATGACTCACACTCTGCACTTGAAGTTGTTCAACTCATGATTAAATTGTTCACCCTTGAATTACAAAATGATGATCCTCTAGCTCTTGCATCAGAAGTAAAATCTATTATGCATGATATCAAAGTCACTAATGTTTGAACTGGACATTCCTCTGATAGCTTTTCTCAAGGCACTTTATCCCACTTAATCAAATTATCTTGAGTCATTGCAAGCAAATGGAAACCTCAAAGATATTACTTTTGACTCGCTTGTGAAAAAATTTGCTGAAAGAGAGAAAGATTTTGGGAAGAAGGCAACTCCTCAGTCTTCTGAAGAGGCTGTGTCTTGCACATAGAGAGAAGAATCTTGCTCAAGATTCTTCTAGAGGAAGAGGTGGTTGAAGAGGAAGAGGAAGAAATTTCAGAGGCAGGGGGCAGACACTCTCAAGGAGAAAAGTCAGATTTGTATTGCATACGCTGCAAAAGAGATGGATCACATGATGCATCCACATGCAAGTTGCCTTGGGGACAGAATTGAGTAGGAAAGAAACCAACCCAAAGGTAAAACTAATGACAAAGAGAAAGGTAAAGCACCTGAATCCGCTCACCATGTTGTGGCACACTGTAATATTGGAGTAAATGAAGACTTATTTAATGCTGCACTTGCTTCTTGGAAAAATGATTGGTTGCTTGGTTCAGAAGCAACTTGCCACATGACTTTTAGAAGAGATTTTTTGAAGAATTTACTGACAATGTTGATGGAGCAGTATACTTTGCAGACAAATAAAAACTCAAGCCATCAGGGCTTGGCACAATCAGGCTTAAATTGCATGATCTTCCAGACTTTCTTTTGCATCATGTTCTATATCTCCCACCGCTGAGGACCTTCGTTTGTTGAAGAAAAATGGTGTTACTGGTTTGCCTACAATTCCTGGGAAACTTAAGCAATGTGATGCTTGCATTCTAGGAAAGCATAGCAAACAGTGTTTTCATGATTCACAATCCAAAGCACATAGAAAACTTGAACTCATTTATTCAGATTTATGTGGTCCAATGCTTGTTCCTTCTGCAAATGGAAATAAGTATATGATGACATTTATTGATGAATACACCAGAATGTGTTGGGTTTATTTATTGAAGAACAAATCTGATGCTTTTCAAACATTCAAGAATTTTCATACATGGATTGAAAATGATGCACAATTTCATATTGGCTCTATTCGCACTGATAATGGAAAAGAATACACTTCAAATGAATTTGAAAACTATCTTCGCCAACATGGGATCAAACATTAAACAACTGTGCCTTATAATCCCCAACAGAACAGAGTAGCTGAAAGAATGAATAGGACAATATTAAATATGGTGCACTCCATGATGTTTTTCAAAAATGTAAAATTGATGTTCTGGGCTGATGTAGTTCTATGTGCTGTATATGTAAAGAATAGACGTCCATCTAATGCTATTAGAAACAAGACTCCTTATGAAATGTGGTATGGGCACATTCCTTCGGTAAAGCATCTCAGGGTCTTTGGTTCCACATGTTATGCCTTGATACCAAAGGTACATGGAAACAAACTTGATGCAAGAAGTCGCAAGTGTATCTTCTTGGGGTATTCAAACACCTCCAAAGCATACTGTCTCTATGATGAAGTCAATAAAAAGTTTGTTGTATCTAGAGAGGTAATCTTTCTTGAATCATCCAAAGCTGACAATGTTGTTGAGCGGCAACTTGATCGCTTGGATAGATTCACAAATGCAAAATCATTTCAAGAATTTGATAATCGGATTCCACATCTTGAGGGGGGGGATTCCTATACTAGATCAACCTTTGGAATCTTCTTCTGAAGCACTCTCTCCCCCGCATGAAACTCCAACAACGAATGATACTTTGAGTGATGTAATTGACAGAATTGGGAGACTCAATCTTGATTCAGTTCCAACTCAATCAACGGAGCAACCTGGACCATCTTAGAAAGGTCCCCCAAAGTGGCTGACAAAGACACTTGAAAGTGTTCATCCTGATGAGGTTGGAAAGACAAGAACTAGAAATTCAACCCGAAAAAATGGAGGTGATGTAGATGACTCTGATTCACTTGTTGATATCGATGTTTCTTATGATTGTGAATTGAATTTGTCTATAGATTTTGAACCAACTTCCTTCAAAGAAGCTGCTTCTCATGATGAATGGAAAAAAGCAATGCAAAAGGAGTATGATGCCTTGATAAAGAATGACACTTGGAAGCTGGTTGATCCTCCATTGGGAACCAAACCAATTGGCTATAAGTGGGTCTACAAGAACAAGTATAAAGCTGATGGCTCACTTGACAAGCACAAAGCCAGGCTTGTGGCAAAAGGTTTTGCACAGAAGGAAGGGGTCGATTATGAGGAGACTTTTTCCCCCACAACAAATGGGCCACCATTTGGACACTCTTTTCCCTAGCAGCTCAGAACGGTTGGAAAGTCCATCAAATGGATGTAAAAACTGCTTTCTTGAATGGAGATCTAAAAGAGAATGTTTTTATGTTCCAGCCTGAAAGATTTGCTGTAAAAGGACATGAACATAAAGTATGCAAACTTGTGAAATCCTTGTATGGCCTCAAACAAGCACCGCGAGCCTGGTATGAAAAACTAACTGAGCATCTTCTGAAACTCAATTTCAAACATTATGATCTTGATGATGCAACTTTGTTTGTTAAGAAGATTGGCAAAACAATTGTATATCTTGCGGTATATGTGGATGATCTTTTGATGACAGGGAACAATGGGAGCTACATTGCATCCATAAAGAAAGAATTGAGGAAAGGTTTTGAAATGACTGATTTGGGCTATGTTCATTACTATCTTGGTATTGAAGTAACTCAATATCCGAAGTCCATATTCTTTTCTCAAAAGAAGTACATTGGAGATTTGTTGAACAGGTTTGGCATGACTGAATATAATCCTCTGACTACTCCAATGGAACAAAACTTAATGCTCACATCCATTGAAGGAAAAGAATTTGAGGATGCAACAAAGTATAGACAGCTTGTAGGAAGTCTCAACTACCTGACTACTATCAGACTAGACATTTTGTTTGCTGTTGGAATCCTCTCCAGGTTTATGCAAAAGCCTTGTGAAGGATATTTGTCTGCTGCAAAAAGAGTTCTAAAGTACTTGAAGGGAACTCAAGACTTTGAAATCAAGTATACCCAGGTGTGTGACTTCAGCTTGATTGGATACTCTGATTCAGACTTCGATGGAGACAAAGAAACTAGGGTATCTACTTTGGGTTATTCTATGAGTCTTGGATCAGGAGCTGTCTCCTAGAGATCATGCAAACAATCAGTTCCAGTAGATTCCACAACAGAGGCAGAATATGTGGCAGCGACTGAGGCAACAAAAGAAATTGTGTGGCTCAGGAAAATTCTAGAAGATTTGCAGGTAAAATAAGTACAATCGACTCCACTCATGATTGACAATACCTCGGCAATAAAGTTGGCCAAGAACCCAATGTCCATGATTGAACGAAGCACATCAATACAAAATACAATTTGATTCAACATCATGTTGAGGCCAAAACAATCCATCTTTGCCATTGTTCCACTAATGAACAGATTGCAGACATCTTCACCAAAGCGCTTGGAAGAGAAAAGCTTGAAGATTCAGAATGATGCTTGGACACACCAACATCCCTTTAGATTAAGCGGTGAATGTTGACACCTAATCATAGGGATTGGGTGAACAACTGTAATTAGTGTAAATAACTAATAAAAGAAATGGAGAGTCATCGAGAGATGAACTAAACTGTCACTCCCACTTGTATATAATAATGAACAACCGCAATGAATAATACAATTACATTTGAGGAGTTAACTCCTAGCATGACAGTTTTGAATGCAAAAATAATACTTATTTTTAGCTTAAAAGCCCTATAAAAGTGGGAAAAGTAAATTATTTTTCACCATTTACATTTTTATCATTTGAGAACAAAGAGAGGAGTTTTTAGCACCAAACTTCTAAGACTGATTCCGAGCTAACCGGTGGATGAAATCGCAAACCGCTTCTTCTAGGTAGGAGATCCCTCCTTAACATAGATTTTTATCCGTTCAAATTTTCATTTTAAGCTTTGGGTAAAATTTTCCTCATGGAAAATCGCAGCCTGCGTGGATATTTTTTGGAAAAATCCGCGCAGCTGCACCTTGTTTGTAAAACGGTGGCAACATAGGTGGTGAGGGTTTATTTTTTGAAAGATTTGGGCCCCAAAAAACATGAGATTGATCTCAAAATGATTCTAGTTTTTTTAAAATGGTCATTTCAGTCTAATTGATTGTTCAAATTGGAGTGGAGGGAAAGAGAGCACGAAGCCAATGATTTGGCAGCTTTGGAAAATCTAGCTACCATGCAGGTTCGAAGAACTTGTGGCCTCCTGAAATACTTGCTCATTCCTGGGGATGAACGCTCAGGTAGATCTGATGGCATGGCTGGTAAGAACCTGGAATGTCTAGGAACAATGTTTCATGATCGAAGATCATCGCGTTACCATTGACGCTGATGACATCTATTTCTTGACTGGGCTTTCTCGTCGGGGATCCGATATTTCATTATTTGGATAGAGGATGGGAGGAGATACTATTGATGGGTATCTTCGACGCTTTTGCAGGGGTGCACCACCCAAAGATGGCAGAATTGATATTTAGACCATCGAGCTCTTGCCCCTGAGGACCATTACTTTCACTGTTAGCAAGATGTGTGGCAGCGCTGCCCTTCATTTAGCCACACGGGCACAGATGCAGACTGTCGTGGAATGTTGGGAATCCACAATGTTCAATTGGTGCGAGGCAGTGGTTGTAAACATGAAGGGACAACTGACTAGATGCAAGAATGGGAAACTGAAGAATTTTAGTTATGGTGCCATTCTTATTGCTTTCGCCCTAGAGAGGATTCCTCTTCTTCGACCACAACAGATTCTAGCAGATGAGGGGGAACCTAGGGATTTGTGCATGATGAGGTGGGTTGCACTGATGGCACATCATGGAGGCGATGGACCAGTAGTGAGGTATACTCCTGAGTTTTTTGATTGGTTAGGCCAGCAGATCGTTTCGATCGAGGACTTCCCATATGTCGAGATGGATTACAGAGGTGATCTTGATATCCCACTTCCAGCAAGAACTCAGTGGGGTGATTTAGGTAAGAGTTTCTCATTTTGACATGTTTTCAAATTTTAAATTTTTTTATGTGTTTTTGTTGCAAAGGCTAATTATCCGAAATGCATGTGTAGATGTGGGCCTAAACTGACCAGTAGGGCTGAGGCGATTTTACAGATGAGGTGCGCAACATATAGCGACTGCGACAGGTAATTCAGAGGCAATTGAGATTTTAAATATTGACAGAGCTGGAACACAACCTAGAGAGGTTGACTTTGGATATTTGAGAGGCTAGGACAGAGGACATTCCTCTCCGATATCAGAGACGTGTAGTTGGGGTTCGAGGGCCACTTAGACTATTAATGCGTCGAGTTTCTTGTGTTGTTGTTGGCTATCATGAGCATCATCATGCTTAACTGTTCTAGTTTCTAGGACCACATTTTTTATTTTTGGTGCCAGCATATTCAGAAAATAAAAGGCCACGACGACTTATGTCCTCGGATGACATATTTTGTAGATACACTTCTATGCAAACTCTATTTTAATGAAAAAATACTACTTTTGCCTACAGTTCATCTTGATCAATATATGAATGAATATTGTTTTTAATTTACAAATGTCGCAAATGTCTATTTAACACATGATTAGCCAATGCATCTGTCAATGTGTTTAAATATCTTGGAATGTGTTGATATTCGATATAATCAAATTGCCTTTCCAAAAGATGGACCCGTAAAAACATTCTTAACATTGTTGGACTCCTTACTGTATAGACATTGTTTAAATGTAATACTACGAGCTGTGAATCTAACCTAACGATCAAACGCTGAATACCAAATGTGATGGCATTAGATAATAGCTCAATGACTGCGCTATATTCTGCTATGTTATTTGTTGTTTGACCGAGGCATATTCCATGAATAGAGACTAGCTCATCACTGGGTGAATAGATAACCCAGGTTGCGGAAGATAAATTCCGAGTACTATGACTAGTGCCATCAGCAAAGCCAATGTAAGTTTGAGGGAACGTTGACATCTGCAAATCAAGTGCAAAACAAGATAAGTAGGAGAAGTAGTAGAAAATGTGAAAAACATTAACTATCACACATACCTAAAAAATGGTAAATAATGTACAAATCTCCACCAAAATTTTATGCATAATATTTCTTTAGGTAAAGACCATTTCTGGGCTTTCCTAAAGGAATACCATCGTAATCAACCAGCTCATAGGCTCCTTTAGCTAATACACATTTTATGATGTAAGGGCCATGCCACATGGGTTTGAACTTTCCCGTGCCTAACTTGTCATGAGCTTGATCATAAACCAAGACTAGGTCACCTTCTGAATATGAACGAGGATTGACATTTTGATTGAATTGAGCTTTGACGCGTTTTTTGTGAGCTTCGTTAGCTAGTGTAGCATCACAACGATTTTCATATAAACGTGCTAAATGTACAAAATGTTCTTCGTTTGCAGAGGTAGCATGCAGTAATTCGATAGCTAGTTTCAGGGATGGGATTTCACATTCAATGGGTAACACTACTTCCAAGCTATAAACAAGTTGGAAAGGAGTAAAACCTGTTGATGTTTTTGCAGTAATATGGTAAGCCCACAACGCTGAAAAGAGCATGGAATGCCAGTTTCCTTTATGAATACCAACTATCCGTTTAATCATATTGGTTAAAACTTTATTGACAGCTTCGACTTGACCATTACTTTGTGGTTAGTAAAGAGTAGAGCTATCATGGTGTAGGCTGAGTCGTGCTGATAGTTCAACCATCATAAAGTTAGGAAAATGATTACCATGGTCCATAACAATAGCTTGCGGGACACTAAACCGAGAAATCACATGATTGAAAATGAAAACTGTTGCAGTTTCGCCATCATCTTTATATGTAGGCATTGCCTCGACCCATTTCATAAAGTAATCGACTGCAAGGATAATATACCCATGCCCCCCCGACTGAGTGAGGGTTACAGGTGACGAAATCGATGCCCCATTTGGCAAAAGGACTGACAACTATGATAGGGTGAAGAGGAGCTAGAGGTGCTCGCATTTTGCAATCATAGATTTGGCAATTATGGCATTTGCGAACTGCAATAATGCAATCTTTAAACATTGAAGGCCAAAAATAACCAACACGTAATATCTTTTGGGCAGTAGCATACCCAGACATATGACTGCCACATGCTCCAGAATGACAGTCATTTAATGCTTTTTCGACCTCTTGGAGAGTCAAACAACGTCGAAATATAGAATCGGTACCGCGACGGTAAAGAGTGTCACCAATAATATTGTATTATTGGGATTGGTATCGGATTCGACTTCGATCAATTTTAGATAACTTGGCCCTAAAAGTTTGTGTTTGGAGATATATAATGATATCTCCATACCATGGATTTGATGTACTAATAAGAAAGAGAGATTCATCAACAAAAGAATCTTTTTCTTTAGTTTCTATATTAGTATGAGGATAGTCACACAAGATTTTGGCGAAAACCAAAGATTTCTTTGATTTAGATTTTTCAAATTCTAAATCAAACTCTTGTAATATAACTATCCATTTGGAGTATTTGCCCCCTAGCAATTTCTTAGTGAGAATATACATCATAGGGTTGCAATCCTAAATGACAGTTGTTTTTCAGAGAAGTATATACTGACAAAATCGTGTTGGAATTTCTAAGTCTAATAGTTAAAAACCCTTCATGTACTTTCTGATTTATTCCTACCTACTTGTTCTGTTAATTAACCAGTTATTTACCATGTAAATACTGGAAAGAAATATAAGTACATGCTCAACCAGGGTTGCAGGAATCGCCCCCCCCCCGCCGGATCCAAACCCAGAATCGCGGATCGGAGCGAAGCGTCCCGGAATCCACACTGGAAGCGCGATTCGCATTTTGAGGTGGCGCGATTCCGGGTTAAAAAAACGATTCCTGCCATTTGAGGTTGCGGCCCCCCGGAATCGCGCAACCTGGACGCAACCTGGACGCAACCTGGACGCAACCTGCACGCAACCTGGACGCAACCTGGACGCAACCTGCACGCAACCTGGACGCAACCTGGACGCAACCCACCAATATGACATCATTCTCATATAGGATTCCTAATACCATATAACTTGAGCATTGTAGCCTGAATATACGGTCTTACTGCTCTGAATACAATGTCAACTCAATGAATATACATTGAAAAAGGGCGGGTTGCGTGGCGCAACCGGAAGCGCAATCATCTACTGAACTGATGGATGCACTTCTATATATTCATATACTGCTGTAATTAGAACATAGCAATACCATACTCAAGCTATTTGAGCAGTGATATCCATACATAATGCTAAGTGCATATAAGAATGAAGAAGTCTCTGCTTATAGGTTTATACCCATCATTGCCAATATTGGGAAGCCATACCAATATTGATCTATATGAGAAACGATAACATATATATGACTGAAGCAAGTGACATGTCCATATTGAATTGATGTCATGAACAAATGTCATAATGCAAAGAATCATACTGAAGCATATGCCAATGATCATATGACACTATTGGTAAATCATACCAGGAGCAAGAGCATAGCCATATAACGAACGTCCAATTATTCCAGAGGTGCAGTATCAAATTATCAATACACTGTGAGAGTAGATCTTCATCTGAGAGACTTCCTTGTAAAGTCTGCAATTCTTGCTAATGTAGTTTGTTGCCCTTACCTTGCTTCAAATCACTGTGATCTTATGTCCAACTATGCTTCCACCTATGCTGATCTACTAGGTATTCAATGTACTGCTGGTGGGGCTTAAGGTTCCTCCTCAAGCCTCCTACAATTCACGGTTTTGCTACAGCAAGGTCTAGGTCTTCATATACATGAAAATATACTTGGTTATAACTGCACTGATCCTCAGGATGACTGTGGCCTGGGTAGAGGACCTTAACTAGGCCTTCACCCCCTCAAAACAGACCCCCCAAGCTGCTGTAGAAACAACCCTTCTTTGTGGCCTAGAGAAGAATGAGAATCTCCTTCGATGACAAGGAACCACCCCCCTTTACCTGTGCTGTTGCTTGAGATGACTGCAGCTAGGGCAGTAGGTCCCTTCTAGGCCTCTTGGCGCTCTCAAATCCTCCTCCTCATACAGCTGTAGCAGCACCTTCCTGCAGCCTTGTAAACAGAGACAAACCCTCCACAAAATAGCACAGAAAAAGCATCAATACTTCTTGACTTGTGGCCTGATCTAGCAAGTGAGATGCTGCCCTAAATAGTCTTGAATTAGCTCTCCAAGCCTCCTTGCTGGTTGCTTCCATTAAATGCTGAAGGAGGACTTTGCAATCATGGTTTGCATTTTCAAATTTGATTTGTGGCCTTCATGAGCAATTGAGCCCAGCTCTGACATATTCCCAAACTTGAATTCTAACAGTCCCTTGCTTGATAAAAACTTGATAACTTTCCTTGTGATTGCATTCCTTCTCTTGCTTGAGCTTGTCCTATGAAATTTTATAGGCATCAAGCAGTATCAAATTGATACTGATGTATGTTTGTAATAGCTAGAATATAGATGATTGTTGTACATACTAGTAACTACAATGGAATCATGGATGCCATATCTATCTTGATTTATGCAAAAATATGCATGTTTTCATGTCTTCTACAATTAATTTGGTATTTGGGATGTTTGTTTTGAGTATAAATGCAAAAAAATATAAAAATATATATATATATATATATAGCAGACGCTTCCGCGGACGCTTCGCTTCCTAGATTTTTGGAAAATGACGCTTCCGCGCTCCGCGCTTCCGCTTCGCTCCCGCTTCGTGCAACATTGTGCTCAACACATTACAGATCAACAACTGAAGGAAACAAAACAATCTCACAAGTGACACCGTTGTTTTTGGACCAATGTCCCCGGAAAAAACCCAATGCGGGAAAACCGGTGCAACTATTTGAGGGTTTTATTATTATGCAATTTCTGAATACAATATGGGTGCCAAAACCGACTCACCAAATAGAGAAAAATCTCGGCAGTAGTACCTCTCTATTCGGAAGTAGATGTTCGGGCTGAAACCCTGGATAAACACTCCGACAACTTCATAGCTCCAATCTGCCCCATAAAACCCCAGCGTTAGCCTCTAGGGACAACGTCAGCCCTTTTTGGCCCAGCGTTTGCCCATCGCCACTCTGGCTTGGCCTGCGTTAGCCTCTGAAGGCACTGTGTCAGCCCTCTGGCTCTCTGCATTACCCACGCTGGCCCTCTGGGGCACTACGCAGCTCCTGGCTACCTCTGCGTGAGCCCTGGTTGGCTCTGCGTGAACCCTTGGCTAGTCCTGCGTCCCTCACTTTCGGCTACTGCGCTGATCCTCCTGGTGCTATCTCTCTGCCTCTCTGCTTCTATATTCATTGCCCCTCAGCTGCAACTCTGATCACTCTCTAAACATTCTCAGCAAAACTTGACCTTAGAAAGTCGAAATCTTGATCAACTTGGTGTGTTCTCCAAGTGACCCTCAAGCCTCCTCTTATACTTTTCTTGTTGACAAATCAATGACTGAGATTAAGTCCCTAGTTAAGGGCTAAGATTAGATCTGGCTTGATCCATGACTTTTGGACCATTCTAACACAGTTTTATATTAATTCACATGAATATTTTATTTTTCGTAAGTTTAGACATAGGGACTCCATTAAAATATTAATTATTTTAATATCTCCCAAACTGTTTAGAATCTGTCGAAACCCTTTCTGGGTATTGGAGATCTCATGCGCGTTAGCCTCCCCACCAATTTTCATGGTTAGAGCACATCCGATGCTACCCCAAATCAACACTCTCTCTTAGCGAGGATTGTGCTCTAGTAATACTCCCACTGAGCATCACCTTGATCATTCGACATCGGTCCTTGTGCTGATGCTAGGCTTGCTGCCCAACATTTTCTGCACTGCTGCATCATGTACTGCTACCCATGGCCCTGCCACTACCACTGCTGCATACCCATGGCCCTGCCACTGATACTCTTGGAATGGGAGTTTGAGGTGAACTTGAACCTGGATTTTGAACAATTGTTGGTACAACAAAGTGAACCAATGTTTGAGGGGTACTCAGGACAAGATGTTGGAGTGGTTGCTGGGTAGGTGTCAATGGATTAACTTGGGCAGTTGGTTGGACTTGAAAAGGCATACCTTGAAAAGGTAATTGTTGTGTAGGTTGTCCAATAAGTTGATACACGGGCACTTGAGAAGCAACTGGAATTGACTGTTGATTTAACGAAGGGTTCCAGATTGTATTCATTCTAGGGTAAGGCATTCCAATGGTAGGTTGAGGCATAACAGGTTGACCAAAACCGGTTTGAGGCATTTGAGCATAATTAAGATAATTTCTGGCAAGGGGTTGCCCCCCAACTATAGGGTAAGATCCACCTAAAGGTTGTCCTTCAGGTGGAGGATATGATGGTTGCCCCTCATGCCAGTAATAACCACCTGTTGGGTTGATTTGAGGATTACCAACATTACTGGAAATCATATTAATAAATTGTTTAGATGTCAAACCTTCATTGGTAAGGTTAATTACACTAGTTGACATGTTTGAAGATGAATTTGAGGAAGAAGCTCCTGAATAAGCTCCAACAAGAGAGTGAAATCCCGACGGTAGAAAACCAACATCTAATGTTGACTCCGGAGAAGTAGAAAACATAGATGTGTCTGATGAGGTACTTCTAGAAGCCATCATAGACCAGTCAAAACCTGGTACGGTAGAGTAAGGAGTCGTGTATCGTGGAATCCCTTGTCCTAAAAAGTTCAAGGGTGTGAAATACCAAGGGTCAGGGTGAAGAGATCTAAACAAAATATCTGAAATATCTGATGGTTCACTGGTAGAAACTATTGGTTCTTCCTCTTCGTCTAAAACAATTTCTTCGATGCTAATGAGACCAGGAGGGAGACTATCAGTAATAATGAGTTTCACACACGGTGAATGTGGAGGATTTGGAATATGCGCTGTAGCAGGTGTATAAGATTCAAGTTTAGAAATATCAGACTCAGGTTCATCAATATCTGGTTCAGAAATGGGATTTGTATCTGAAAAGTCTCCAGTATCTGATTCAGTTTGAATGAGTTCAGTAATTTGTAAATCAGTTCCTCTTGAGTGTGATACTAATTTTTGAGTTTGATCAAGTTCAGTTTTTGTCACTTCAAGGCCTAAGATAGTAGATGTTTCCGGTTGATTAACTTCAGTTCCTTTTACATCAGAGTCTATAATAGTAGAAGTTTCAGTTTCTGTTGTAGTTCCAGATCCCGATGATTTAGATTTTTCGGCTTTTATCTTTTCTAACTGACTCAGTGTATACTCAGGGGGGTCCCCGAGTATCCTACATGATTGTCTTGGTAATTCCGCTAGGATGAAATTTTTTCAATTAATAAATCACAGAATATCTAAATTACACCTAATGTCTCTAAAAAGTAAAAACAACATAGAAAGTAACACACGCTAAAAATCTAGGAGTTCAAACCATACAAACTGACTCTTCACAGAGATCAATAATTACTAGTTGGTGATGAAATCCAACGTCGCAGTGACCAAGGTGAAAATCTTTATAGAAATGAGCATTTGGAACTAGTTACCCTGACAACCTGCTTAATGAAATAGTCTGGTGCAAGTAACTTTGCTATAAACCATCTCGAGCAAAGATTACCCTCCAAAAAGTCCAAGTGAGTCTAGTCAACGTCTGTTCCAGGTACAACAAGACCTTCCCTTTGTCGTCACCTTAGGTAGAGCCCTAGGATTATAGTCACTAAGTTTACCAAATACAACAATTTTACCTGGGGGGATAGTCACAGATCGAACGTACATGCAAGGGCAGAGTAACAAGCTCAATCCCCTTGAAGGCTCCTCCACATGATCAATTGGAGGTTTACTTTCAAGTGACCCCAAGTACCTTTCAGAATTGTTGTAATACATGCAAATCACTATATCTAGGCTGATGAAATGGGTACCATCACTTCACCAGATTCGACATGGTCTCGTGCTTAACTCATATACAAGAAGAGATTCCCAGATCAAAACGGAAATAATTGGATTTTCTCTCCCTAACTCAAGATTCTGTGTTGGTTTGTAGCTTTGCAAAGTTTACTTCCTTCCCTATTTCAAAGCCCTACACTTAAGCTTCTGTAGGTGGGAAGAACCCTAAAAAATGTACAATTCTAGATGAATTTTATTTAACGCTGTATTATTAAGTTCTTGTTGACACCTAATCATAGGGATTGGGTGAACAACTATAAATAGTGTAAATAATAAATAAGGGAGAATGAAGAGTCACCGACAGATGAAACTCAAGAGTCACTCCCTCATGTATATAACAATGAACAACCCTAATGAATAAAACACATTCTCATTTGAGGAGTTACCTCCTCGCCTGACATGGTATCAGCCAACACCTTGGCCTCCCTCTACTTTGTAACTCCCATTCTGCCTATGTTGCATCCTTTGCAGACGGACATCTCTGTCAAATCTCTGCAAAATTTCATGCATGATTGAATGCACTGGTGCGTTAAACACTGGGTTTCATGCGTTACTAAGGCAACCTGGTGCGTTGACTGTGCATTTCCTGGAGGTACGCAGTGGAAGTTTAGTATATATCGATTTGCTGTGGAAACACTACAAGGAGGTGTGATTCTTGGTTTTGAATCTTCATTATCACGCTGTCCACGACCTCGCCATAGCAAAGGTATTACCGCACAGGTCCCAGGTATCGATGCTGTGGTGCCATTGTGGCTCTGAGTCGCACTGTGGCAGTCTCTTATACATAGAACACTTTTTTCTAACTGTTGTTATTATTTCAATTGGAAACTGGGAGTTGACAATGCGTTGTCTCTATGCCCTCCTCGCTGGTTGCTTCTTATGTTATGCGCATTCACCTGTGCTGGCCCGACAGTCACAATTCATTTGACTGTTGAATGCATACCTCTGCTCTCATATGTTACGTTGAATGCTGGCTTTTCGCACTCCTGTTATGTTGTATGCTGGCTTGACCTATACCTACGTTAACACCTCTCACCTCACGCTGTCCATTGGCTCCGTTGAATATTGATGCGTTGGTGGTAATGTATACCCGAGATACATACTATGGGTCTGGTTATAACGCATATCCACCATACCACTATCCGCTGCCCACTATCTGCTGCCTGCTATAAACTATCCCTCCCTCACGCTGTTTGATATTCCGCTTTTGGTATTCTGGTTTCTCCACGTTGTTATAAAACTTCACATCACTTAACTCGCCAGTCCCCATACCCTTCACTCTGTTTTTAATTGTTTGCAAATACCACCGTGGGGCTCGAACCCACTGTCGGCCCCCTCCATACAATATCAAATGACCTTTCGATTGTTTGGTATTAAATCCTTCCCATACATTACCTCCCCCACATATAAACCCTTCCCCATAAACCACCTCCCCTACAAAATACCTCTGTCCTATATATCAAAGTGATTTTTTTTCCAATTTTACACAAGAACTGCATTTTTTAACACTAGAGGTGCAAATCTTTACATTGGCAGAGGAAGTATTTTTATAGTACATAAATTTTTAATATGCATTCATTGATATCTATTGTGGGAGTGGTTCTCACCGGCAAGGAGAACTATCCAGAATGGTTGCAAAAAATCAAACACACTCTCATTTTTAATGAGTTGTGGAAAGGAGTGTGCGTTGGAGATGGAGGCAAAGAACCAGATTAACCTACCTTAGACAATGAATTCGCCATTTGGGAAAATAAGAACAACAAGGCTTATGCCTTGATTGCAACATCAATAAATCAAGAGGGGAGGCACCATATTTCGCCATTCATCACTTGGGAAAATAGGAACAACAAGGCTTATGCATTGATTGCAACATCAGTAAATGAAGAGGTGAGTCGCCATTTTTTGCCATTTTCAAATGCTTTTGAAGCCTTACAAAACCTGAAGGAACTCTATGACTCACACTCTGCAGTTGAAGTTGTTCAACTCATGATTAAATTGTTCAACCTTGAATTACAAAATGATGATCCTCTTGCTCTTGCATCAGAAGTAAAATCTATTATGCATGATATCAAAGTCACTAATGTTGAACTGGACATTCCTCTGATAGCTTTTGTCAAGGCACTTTATCCTACCTACTGAAATTATCTTGAGTCATTGCAAGCAAATGGAAACCTCAAAGAAATTACCTTTGATTCCCTTGTGAAAAAATGTGCTGAAAGAGAGAAAGCTTTTGGGAAGAAGACAACTCCTCAGACTTTTGAAAAGGCTGTGTGTCTTGCACATAGAGGGAAGAATCTTGCTCAGGATCAAGGAGGGCAGACACTCTCAAGGAGAAAAGTCAGATTTGCATTGCATATGTTGCAATAGAGATGGATCACATGATGCATCCACATGCAAGTTGCCTTGGGACAGAATTGAGTAGGAAAGAAACCAATCCAAAGGTAAAACTAATGACAAAGAGAAAGGTAAAGCACCTGAATCCGCTCACTATGTTGTGTTACACTATAATATTGGAGTAAATGATGACTTATTTAATGCTTCACTTGCTTCTTGGAAAAATGATTGGTTGCTTGATTCAAGAGCAACTTGCCACATGACTTTTAGAAGAGATTTTTTTGAAGAATTTACTGACAATGTTGATGGAGCAGTATACTTTGCAGACAAATCAAAACTCAAGCCATCTGGGCTTGGCACAATCAGGCTTAAATTGCCTGGTCTTCCAGACTTTCTTCTGCATGATGTTTTATATCTCTCACAGCTGAGGAGAAACTCGCTGTCCTTGGTCCACATCCGCCAGCAAGGACACTCCATTCATATGTTTGATGGCAAGGTTGAGGTGAGAAAAGCATAAGATCAATCACTTGTCGTGACGGGGATATAAGAAGAAAGGCTTCTCAAGCTGCAAGGTACCTCTGCTCGTGCACAAAATTTCTCATACAATTCTCATTATGATGAAGGTACATTTCCATCAAGTTTATTATAGCATGCTAGATTTGGAGACTTGAACTTTGACAACCTCTGCTTGTTGAAGAAAAATGGTGTTACTGGTTTGCCTACAATTCATAGGAAACTTAAGCAATGCGATGCTTGCATTCTAGGAAAGCATAGCAAACAATGTTTTCATGATTCACGTTCCAGACTCGAGAGCACATAGAAAACTTGATCTCATTCATTCATATTTATGTCGTCCAATGCCTGTTCCTTTTGCAAATGGAAATAAATATATGATGACATTTATTGATGACTACACCATAATGTGTTGGGTTTATTTATTGAAGAAAAAATCTGATGATTTTTAAACATTCAAGAACTTTCATACATGGATTGAAAATGATGCACAATCTCATATTGGCTCTATTTGCACTGATAATGGAAAAGAATACACTTCAAATGAATTTGAATACTATCTTCGCTAACATGGGATCAAACATCCAACAATTGTGCCTTATAATCCCCAACAGAACGGAGTAGCTGAAAGAATCAATAGGACAATCTTAAATATGGTGCGCTCCACGATGTTTTTCAAGAATGTAAAATTGATGTTTTGGGCTGATGTAGTTCTATGTGTTGTATATGTAAAGAATAGATGTCCATCTAATGCTATTAGAAACAATACTCCTTATGAAATGTGGTATGGGCACATTCCTTCGGTAAAGCATCTCAGGGTCTTTGGTTCCACCTGTTATGCCTTGATACCAAAAATACATAGAAACAAACGTGGTGCAAGGAGTCGTAAGTGTATCTTCTTGGGGTATTCAAACACCTCCAAAGCATACCTTCTCTGTGATGAAGTTAATCAAAAGTTTGTTGTATCTAGAGATGTAATCTTTCTTGAATCATCCAAAGCTGACAATGTTGTTGAGCGACAACTTGATCGCTTGGATAGATTCGCAAATGCAAAATCATTTCAAGAATTTGATAATCAAATTCCACATCTTGAAGGGGGAATTCCTATACTGGATCAACCTGTGGAATCTTCTTCTGAAGCACTCTCTCCCCCACATGAAACTCCAACCACTGATGATACTTTGAGTGATGTGATTGACAGAATTGGGAGACTCAATCTTGATTCAGTCCCAACTCAATCAACCGAGCAGCCTGGACCATCTTAGAAAGGTCCCCCAAAGTGGCTGACAAAGACACTAGAAAGTATTCATCCTGATGAGGTTGGAAAGACAGGAACAAGAAATTCAACTCGACAAAATGGAGGTGATGTATATGACTCTGATTCACCTGTTGATATGGATGTTTCTTATGATTGTGAATTGAATTTGTTTACAGATTTTGAACCAACTTCCTTCAAAGAAGTTGCTTCTCATGATGATTGGAAAGAAGCGATGCAAAAGGAGTATGATGCCTTGATAAATAATGGAACTTGGAAGCTGGTTGATCCTCCATTGGGAACCAAACCTATTAGCTGCAAGTGGGTCTACAAGAACAAGTATAAAGCTGATGGCTCACTTGACAAGCACAAAGCCAGACTTGTGGCAAAAGGTTTTGAACAGAAGGAAGGGGTTGATTATGAGGAGACTTTTGCCCCCACAACAAAATGGGCTACCATCCGGACACTCTTTGCCCTAGCAACTCAGAACGGTTGGAAAGTCCATGAAATGGATGTAAAAACTTATTTCTTGAATGGAGATCTAAAAGAGAATGTTTTTTATGTCCTAGGCTGAAGGATTTGTTGTGAAAGGACATGAACATAAAGTATGCAAACTTGTGAAATCCTTGTATGGCCTCAAACAAGCACCGCGACCCTGGTATGAAAAGTTAACTGAGCTTCTTCTGAAACTCAATTTCAAACATTATGATCTTGATGATGCAACTTTGTTTGTTAAGAAAGTTGGCAAAACAGTTGTATATCTTGTGGTATATGTAGATGATCTTGTGATGACAGGGAACAATGAGAGCTACATTGCATCCATAAAGAAGGAATTGAGGAAAGGTTGTGAAATGACTGATTTGGGTTATGTTCATTACTATCTTGGTATTGAAGTAACTCAACATCCGAAGTCCATATTCCTTTCTCAAAAGTACATTGGAGATCTGTTGAACAAGTTTGGCATGGATGAATGCAATCCTTTAACTACTCCAATGGAACAAAACTTAAAGTTGACATTCATTGAAGGAAAAGAATTTTAGGATGCAACAAAGTATAGGCAGCTTGTAGGAAGTCTCAACTACCTGACTACTACGAGTCCAGACATTTCGTTTGCTGTTGGAATCCTCTCCATGTTTATGCAAAAGCCTTGTGAGGGACATTTGTCTGCTGCAAAAAGAGTTCCAAAGTACTTGAGGGGAACTCAAGACTTTGGACTCAAGTATACACAGGTGGGCGACTTCAGCTTGATTGGATACTCTAATTCAAACTTCGATGGAGACAAAGAAACTGGGGTATCTACTTCTGGTTATGCTATGAGTCTTGGATCAGGAGCTGTCTCCTGGAGATCACACAAACAATCAATTCCAACAAATTCCACAATAGAGGCAGAATATGTGGCAGCAGCTGAGACAACAAAAGAAATTGTGTGGCTCAAGATAATTCTGGAAGATTTGCAAGTAAAACAAGTACATTCGACTCCACTCATGATTGACAACACCTCTGCAATAAAGTTGGCCAAGAACCCAAAGTTCCATGATCGAACGAAGCACATCAATACAAAATATCATCTGATTCAACATCATGTTGAGGCCAAAACAATCCATCTTCGCCATTGTGCCTCTAATGAGCAGATTGCAGACATCTTCACCAAAGCGCTTGCAAGAGAAAAGCTTGAAAGATTTAGAATGATGCTTGGACTCAACAACATCCCTTTAAATTAAGCGGGGGAATGTTAACACCTAATCATAGGGATTGGCTGAACAACTATAGATAGTGTAAATAATAAATAAGAGAAAATGAAGAGTCATCATGAGATGAAAGTCAAGAGTCACTCCCTCATGTATATAACTATGAACAACCCAAATGAATAAAACACATTGTCATTTGAGGAGTTACCTTCTGGCCTGACAATTCTTTACTCAATAGGTAATGAAGGTGAAACTCATGATGTTATGACATGACTCAAAATCTTAATGCACTCAATAATGCAATGGCAACTTTTAAATTCGATGAAATCCTATTTAGAGGAAAGAAAGAGTTTCTTTGATTTTTCCGAAATGAAGTGAAAAACTCACAACTTTTCCAACTTTCTGTAGGTTTTAACCTTGTACAGAAATTACCTGCATATGAATTCTTAAACAAAGAAAATAAAAAATGCGAGAGCATAACCCATAAAACACATATGCACAGAGATTTTTCCCTGGATCGCAAAACGGGGACTACCAGCTTGATTTTTCATTATGTTCCTTTCAATGTTACAATACATATTTATACATGCAGAAGCATCCAATACCATGGACCGAAAACCATCGCGTCCAAAAAACATGTGCGAAAATCATGCACAAAACCATAGGTGGGTCCGCCCAACCTAACATATGGTCCAAAACCAAAATTTTCCGGGGCGCTGTCCGGGACCCATAAAGTGGGGTTACGGGTGCCCTTCAAACCCCCTATTAACTACGTGGAAAGAATATAACACAACCCAACACTTTCCTAAAACAACCAATTTCATCTTAATGCAATGAAAACGCATAAAACAAACGAAGTTCCAGATTTCCTTAAATATCAAATAAACCCAAAAATACTCTTTATCTTTTATCACTCAAAACTTTCAAGTACACAGATATCAATCAAGAGAGTTGGAGGAAAAATACATTTTCCCTATGAATGCTTTGATTTAATGATAACAGCAGTGTGATTGTGAGAAATTCCTAAAATTGAAGGCAACAGTTTCCTTATCAAACAAAAATGACCACAATGTTTTCACAAAAACACTAGATCTCAAGAAACCCTAATTTGCAATTCAAAATGAGTATGATCACAAATAGGCAAAAAATTAAGGTTAACTGGTGTATTTGATAGAACAAAATAAGAATATCACAAGTAGAAGGACAACATATCTTGTTTTGATCAATCGACAAACCAACCAGGATCATCAAAGAGACCTAATTCTCATAAAATATTAACAAAGCACTCAAATGAGTTCAGAAGATACATAAAATAGTCCAAACAAAGATAATGACAGTTCCAGAAAATCGAACTTAGGTCTGGGTTGAAGCAAAAGCCAATTTTCAAAAATTCGTAATGCCTTCGCAGATCAACAATACAAATTAGAGCGCATGCGTCCGGTTTCTAAGGAAAAACTGGCGCAGAACTGTGTTCTGTTGGCGAACGAAAACAACGCAGGTGTCATAAACCCAAGAAAAGATAAAAATTCAAGAAATCAGCCACACAGATCTGAAAGGTCATTAATTCATAAAGACTCAAGTCAAGATAAATCAGAAGGATCAGAAAGCAAAACTAAGGAAAAGGAAGAGAACAGAGACGTTCCCCAGCAGAGTCGCCAATTTGTTACACCAGACAAAACCCTCTTGCAGACAAGAGCAATCTCCTTAGGTCCTTCATGGAAAGTAGAAACAAACAAGACAATTGAATTGACTCTTTCCCTAAGTTGGACTTGTTTGAATTATAAGAATTAAGGCTAATGGATGAGATTTTTACCTATTTCACGAAATGCTTGATGGAGATCCCTTGTTGTGATTTGATGCAGCTCCTCAATGCTTGACAAGACCTGCAATCATAGACCATAAAAGGATCAAAAGCATATGCGATATAATAATCCAAACAAAACTTAGCCTAATGATCAAGGAAATTAGGAATTGAATTTGCCTTAATAAACATTATAAACAATTATAAACCATTCATCATTCCAATAAGACAAATCAATGGGAGAAAGTGTTCATTTGTATTAATCAAAGATAAAGAGGAGCCTTACAACCTTCGCCTTGATGCCGTGAGGTTCCTCCCAAATGCCTTCAATCTCCTCCTTAGATGACAAGCTTTCCAATCTCAAACTAACAACATAAGTTTATCTTCTCTGAGTTCTGACCTCCTCAATCCCTCTACCCTCTAGTCATTTTATAGGCCAAGAGGAAGAAGTTTCAGATCCAAAAGAGGAGGATGAGACCCCTTAATTGAGGGATTAGGTTTCCATGAGGAAAGGGATTAAGATGCATCATCTGAGGGTTATAGTTCGAATAGTCATCACCTGGAAGCTTTCAGTTGGGAAATATTCGACCAACTATGTTTCTAGAATGTACTTTTTATTTTTACTTTCTTGAATTCACTTGCGCGGGTTTATAGTGGCAGACAGAGCGCAGCTCTGCACTGTTCTCAGAGTTAATTCCAGCGAATGCGCGGGAAAAGTGAGGAAAATTAGCACATATGAAACTTAACAAGACATGACAGCTATTTCCCCCAAATTTCTCATCTACTTCAAGATATTTTTGGTTGTTTGACTTCTAAGGGAGTTCATTGAAACATGTTCAACTTCACGGATGGTAAAAAGACCCATAAACTGATCAAGTGTCATGGCGACAAATTGACATGTAACAGTGACACTCTTTCTATTATCCATGCAAGATTCTTTGTGGTATGTGAGCTTCTCTGTTGCACTCTTTCTATGATCCATGCGAGCTTCTTTGTGGCATCACTCTATGGTATGCGAGCCTCTTTGTGGCAATCTTTCTGTGATCCATGTGAGCTTCTCTATGGCATTAGTCTGTGGTATGTGAGCTTCTTTGTGGCACTCTTTGTGTGATCCATGCAAGCTTCTATATGGCATTACTTTGTGGTATGCAAATTTCTCTGTGGCACTCTTTCTGTGATCCATCTGAGCTTCTCTGTGGCATTACTTTGTGGTATGCGAGCCTCTCTGTGGCACTATTCTCTATGGTATGTGAGCTTCACTGTGGTATTTCTAACTCACCTTCTAAAGAAATCATTGTGCAATTGCCTTAGGCAGGTTGGACTCCCTATTTATTTTGCAACACAGCGACACTGTATATTTGAACATTTGATAAATTGATTCTTTCTTATCTACAAGGTTACAAATCCATATCCTTTTCTAGTTCTGGATAACATAGTTTATCACATATGTACTTCTGAATTCTGATTAGAAGAAAAAGAAAATTAACAAATTTAGGCAACAATCGCAGACTAAGAAGCAATGCCCCTTACATTAATCTTGATTAAAATAATCGTAATTTTGTATAAGCTATAATGGTAATTGGAAGGAAGGCACTTAGCGTTACTACACATGCCTCTTGAAAGTGCCCAATGATCCCTAATCTCATCAAATACCTCAGCATTTTAGCATTCTAGTTGCTTCCTAACAATGGGCTCTTAAAGCTTAGGGAAGTACCATATTCCACTCATATTCCCATGTTGAGGTGGAAGATCAACTTAAACCTAACAATAAGAATACATCGCTAGTGAATATTACTAGTAATAAAACTCCGATCTTAGAAAAAATTTCCTTGACAAATCACTTGTTTAGCTATGAATGAAAAATATTTGTTTCAGAATGCAAATTATCCTTTTTTGAGTTGAATGTGAGCAAAATATAATTGGTGCAGATTTATAGTTAGAGGTGTGACAAAATGAAGCTGTCTTTATATGTTTTTGGGCTTTTTGATTTTCTCTTTGTTCTTATTAAAGGTTCATGGATCAAAATCATTTCTTCTGCTTGAATTTTGGTATGAAGCCATTCTGAACTCTGTGTCATAGGTTAGGTCCAGTGGATATAATTCAGTTAGCCATTTAGGTGTAATGCTCATCCATCTTACACAATGTTTTGTTATCCCTGTTGTTTTAGTCTGATTATTGTTTAAACTTTATAGCTTATAGATATTGTTTAAGTGTATGCATTTCCAATTGTTCTTTAGCTTACATTCCTCGAAAACGCTTCTCTTTCAACCAATATTGATATGAGCAATGTTAAGAATAATATAGGCAATGGTAATTTCTTCTATCAGTGTAAGAGACTGTTATTGCATTTGCTTTAATCCTTTATTGAAATGATCTAACATACAGTTGTGTATTTAAATTAAATACAGGTATTCAGCTTCCATTAAGAAGTATATGAATCGTACTCAAGATAGAATTGTTAGACCTGCAATGGCATCAAATGGGAAAGTTGATACACGTTTTCAGGTAAGATGCATAAAAAGCTTCTAAACGTCTAGTTTATGTAGGATTTATATGGCTGTTTTGTTGTTCTCATTTTATTTTTAGTAAGGGGATAATTGTTCTTGTATTACATCGAAAATAACATGCATTTTACAATAAAAGAGGTAGCATGGGAGCTTTCATCAAGCTGTAAGTTTGGTAAATGAAATTTCTTAAAGAGGAAATGCGTAAACGATTTTGATAATAATATAAACAAGCTATATAAATATAACATAACCAAAACTATGCCCATCAGGAAAAGACAAGGAACAAACCTCTGTTTTTGTTATAATTTTACCACAGTTGGCTGAGTATAAAGCTCCTTCTTGTGGGTGTTTCCACAACTGCACCCTGTCTTGTCCTTAACTTGATGTTGATCTAGAATTGTTGGGAGTTGGAATGAAGTGATTAGGGATTCTGCTAATCATTAATGCAGTGTTACAGGAGTCTCCGATCACTCGCGAGTACTCACGATTCCGACTCTGATCTTCAACCAAACGAGCCGATTTGAATCTCGACGAGTCAAACTCATGTTGACCATGTTTGACTCATGGTTAACATGAGTTTGACTCGCGATTTCGGCGATTTGTAGAGGACTCAATGAGCCACTCAGATTCATAGGTTAAAAGTCCACAGGGTTTTATTTTGTGGTTTCAATTTCACTTCTTCTTGCCACCTGTCGCACTTGGAGGTCACTTTCATTTCTTCTTGTTGCCTGCCTATCCAGATACGTCGTGGATCAAACGACGCCCATCACGTTCTTTCTTCACTAAGTGCAATTTGGCTTCAATAAACATGAACCCTTTCTCTAATTCATCAAGATCGCAATGGGTTTTGCTGGTCGACTTCATGTATACAATATTAGGCAGACGACTTCATGTATTAGGCAAAAACTTTAGCATTGGTTGGATCGCTTGTCTTACTAGACTACGCTGCTTTCCAGGTTTTCTATGCCTTAGGTCCAGCCCAAAGAGTCACCTAAGTGAATTATGGGTCTACTTATCAAACACGACTTACTTGCCTCGATGCTCATGCAAGTAACTATTGACTTGGTTCAATGGTTGGTATATGTACATATTTGTGGCTACTCCCCAATGGTCGAGCAACGTTCTTTTCCTTTAAAAATGTCATTTTGAATAAAAGAAACTAGTTGGAGTATGTTAAAGCTCTATATCGTTTTGAATAAAAGCAAATCGTTGCAGAATGTTGGAACTTTACAAGGACCTATAATAATGAAACAATTCCTTAAATTCATTTGCTGTCGTCGAGTGTATAAGTGATCTACCAATGGGTATAATGCACTACCAATGCAAACTTAACCCAATTTAGAAGTCATGCTACTGTAACCCCAAGTAAGATTTTAGTAGGTCAGTGGTGTTGGTTGACAAAAACTTGGAAGTTGCTTGTGCCGTTTGAATCTTTGTACCTGTTTTTAAATGTTTTCCAATAATAAATATATTTTATACTTGAAGTATACACATTGCCCTCATGATTTTTTGGACATCTGTTGATATCATGCATTGTTTGGACATGGCTTTATTGAATATCAATGAAATATGTTTTTTTAATTCAGTATATGTGTATATATTTATTTATTGTATCCACCGATTTTTTCCCGATCCGATTAAAACTCTTCGCTCTTTTGCCTCGCTGATTTATTGCCGATTCCGATTCTGGTAACATTGCATTAATGGGACAAGGGACATCACCCAAAGCCCCATGAGGACTTTAACTGATATAGCTCCATGTTGACATGGTAAATCATAATAGTTATAACGAGCAATTATGTTGTATAAATAAATAATTGATCTCTAACATAGTATTTTAGAAGCAAGTATAAGCAGATGTAAGTAAGTTATGTAACAAACTTTGTGATAAGTTTACACAGCAGAAACAGAAGATTAGAGAGTAAATGCTCTCTTTTCAATGTCTTTGAAATACAGAATCACAGATATTTGCAATAATTTTTTTTCCATAATTGGGCATTGAAGAAGAGATAGATCTGTAGCTTTTAGTAGATCTAGCCTAAAATAGGTTATCCTATCACAGTTGCCGTTTATCTTTTCCAGCAATTTTGGATTAAAATAGATTACAATAATCTTATATGAAGAGTGCTCAAACTAGTGTTATTCTTGAAGATGGACTCATGCAGTCTTACACTAAGCAATATTCCATCCTAGTTGTTAAAAACTATGGCTTCAACTCTTATGGAATAGGAAAATTGCGAGGTTGATGATGAAAAGGTTGAAGAAACTCTTTTTACTTGGGAAAAGCACAATTTGATTTCCTGATACATAACTTAGTCATCTGAGCTAACTGTTATTTATCTCTGCAAGCTGTTCATTGATTTACACTTGGTTTTAGTTTTGGTTCTTTGAGATTTTATTTTCTTTTTTAATGTTATAGAAAAACCATTTTGACTTTGATAATTCTGCCATTATAATCTAGGTTATTTTGAATTTTCTCTTCCTATGCATCTAATTGTCATGGGATACTAAAATATATTTTTATGCAATTCGTGACATGAAATGAACTAGCTGCAATGAAGACGAGGAAAGCCACATAATACATTTTGACATTTGCTGGATCCGTTGCCTCACATTCCTTAGATTTATGGCAATATTGGATGGGCCACTGAACTTCTGCATGTTACTAGCTGCTTTTGCACAATTTGTAATTTCTAATAATAATTGTGATGAATTATCTCTTTCATGTAGATCCTAGACAATGATGGGATAGCAGCTCCTGGTGAAATAATAAGATACCGTGATATTTATATAAATAAGCAGACCCCTATAAATGTTAGGGCTGAGGTGCCAAATCCAATGGCATTACCAGACAGGTGTGTACAAACTCATAATTGCTTACTGATGGAACAAATATGGGATAATTTCTATTTCTTTGTAAATTTGCTGATTTTTTATTGCTATTTTGATGCAGTGCATACAAGTTCACTCCTCAAAGTCACAAGACACAAGAGTCTGCTGTTGTAGATAAAGTGCTGCTGACAAGCAATGATGAAAATCTTCTTAACATAAAGTTCTTGTTCCGGCATACGCGTAGGCCTGAGGTGTATAAATATTTTATTTTTAGATGAAATATTTTATTGTAGTCATTTTAGGTACAGTGATGGCATGCATTTTAAGCATCTTGTTTCTTTGTTGTCCTAATTTGTATATCTGATATTTCCTTGCTTGATTTTGTAATGAAGCTTGGCGACAAATTTAGCAGCAGACATGGGCAGAAAGGTGTCTGTGGGACTATTGTTCAGCAGGAAGATTTTCCATTTTCTGAACGTGGTATTTGCCCAGATTTGATTATGAATCCTCACGGCTTTCCAAGGTGTTTATTTATGACTTCAAACCCATGAAACTGGTGCATACAATCCTTTACTGTGAAATGTGGCAACTATAGATTTGACTAACCAAGAAGGCAGCTTACGGGCATGAAGATCTTGTCAATCACTCGGATATCTTATCTTAAGCGTTTTTCTTTATAAATACTTCAGTTTAAATGATGACTATTAGTTGGAAGTTACTATTTGTTGCAAAGTCTCTCTATCATGTCTTTGTCATTGGTGGAGCTCTTCTGGTTTTTGATTATATATGTATCATCACATTCCTCATTTATTTTTCTTGCTAACCTTCCATGTGCAACAGAGCATTTTGAATTTATTGTGGTGAAAAAATGCTTTATTTTGTGAATTTTTTCTCCTGTATAAATTGTTATTATTAAATTTTGGTATGGAGTTGTTTGGTCATAGAAACCAGAAACTAGCTATATCAGGACACCATGTTTGGCAACTGCAATTAACTTAGGATTGCCTATTGTTGTTATAACAGTTATTTTGATCTCAAGCAACATGACTGTTTGGTTTATTGTTATCAGCAATTTATCACCAAGGGTACAAAATTTAAATTATCAGCAATATCGGGGAAAATATCGGAAATTATCGAGAAACTTTAAAAAATACAAAAAAAAACATTTCTTCTCAAATTTTCAACTTCTAAAACAACACCAACATCAAACGAACACATTGTTACATAAATATGAAAATGAAATTGATACATAAGATGTCAAGTGATACATTAGACATCGATATTGAGATATGATTTTTGTCCTAAGTCATGTGATCTAGTAGAATGATACAAAATCATATCAAAACAAAAATAAATGTATCTCATGAGATAAATCATTGCAAAGAAAACAATTGATTTCCCTTGTTTTCTTGATGGAAAATGGTCAATAGCATTCTCAACAGCTTTCTCAGAACTGGAACGAAGGATTGGTCAAAAATATTCAAATTTTGAAAAGAACATATAATCCATGTGCATCCATATGAATCCAAATTGTTATACACAAATATGCAAAATTTTTCATGTATATAGGAAGGGTGCATATAACCAAAATATCACTGAGTGCAATCCATCTCTAAATCAAAATAGATCAATAGAGGGGCTTTAAATGGCCTCCGAAATCCAAAGAAAACCATGCTACAACAAAAGTCTACATAACATCAAAATCATTGCCTATATTAGAATCCTCTTCATCAAGATCACCCTCTTAGCATTAAAATAAGATGGAAAAGGCTTAACATCCTAATCAATGATTCTGCTTGAGTGATGTGTACATTTTTACTAAGGTCATGAAGGAGGAGCTCAACAGTCAGTGCCACCAACAATGAGGTACATAGAGGGCTTCCTGATCTTGATTGAATGTTAGTTCCATGCTCTTGTACATCACAAAATGTAGTAGAAACATTACAATCTTACCAATCGTGAAATACTAAAAACTGTTAAGTTTGTTGGATTTGTTGAAAAATGTAACTAGTGTCAGTCTTCATAATTGTATTTGAGTCATAATGTAATGTATTTCTCAAAAGAAAGAAAAATAAATTTTATTTTAAAAGAAATTGAGTTATTAAAGCATGGGTTTCATGCTTGGGTCAATAATTTATAGGTCAAAGCCTTCATTGTAGGCTTCTAGGGTTTATGTCAAGAGTCCTTGTCCTTGTCATCATGTAAAAAACCCTTCTTGGGCTTTATCTATCATGAAATAAATTTATTTTGATGTAATTTAGGTCTTTTAGGCTTCCTCCACCAAGTTGGCCTCAACTTGGACATGTTGGCTTCATTGGGAGACAAAAACCACTATATAAAGGATGCAACTCGATCTCATTTGGAGCACATCTCAAGCAAGTTTCATCTACATTAGTTGGAGGAATAAAAGAGAGCGAAATCCTCAAGGAGGAAAACATAGTGAAAGAGAAGGAAGTCTTTGTCAAGCAAAAGAAGTCGAATTTTCTCTCTCTACTAACACATGTGCAAAGTTTTTGGGTTGTTGGGAGGGCCAAAATTGCAAACCTGAAGTTGGGCCGAAATTTTGAAGCAGTAGGGCCAAAATTTTGTCTTTGATGCAGTATTGTTGTAGTTGATCTTTGAAGTTTGGAAGGATAGTTTGAGGGCTGACTTGGTGGTGTGAGGAAGGTCTTTTGGTCAGGTCTAAGGTCTTGGTTTGTCTCAACTTGATTTGAATCTATTAGTGGAAGAGTTTGGTTGGGTTTTCCCCTATGTTGCATGAAACATCTAGGAACCCAGCGTTTCGGGCCGTAATCATACCCGAAACTCCGAAACTCTACCAAAACTCGACCATCATGTAATCATCTATGACAATTAATATAGACTTGGTTTTCCTTCTAAAGTGTCATCTATTGGTCTTATTCCCTTTTTATTTGCAAGATAACGTGTTATTCACTTGTTTATAACGAGTAGGTTTAGGGGATATATAACGTTTCATTCGGTGTTTCGGCTGACGTTTCCATTTTTTTGGAGGTGATGTTTCTAAACCTACTCGTTTCAGAAACTCCAAAACGTTTTGGCATTTCGTGCAACTTAGGTTTTCCCCTATAGAGGGGTTTTAGCCCTAACTGAGTGCCTATATCTAGTGTCGTTGATCTTCATGTTTTGATTTGATGATTGCTTGATGAAAAGAGGATAAAAGAAGAACATAAAGAAAGTTAATAAGACTACAAGAAAATCGGAAGAAATTATCAACATAAGAGAATCTTTCTGCCTTTTTTATTTTCTAACAGGATTTTGAGTGGGGTCTAAAATTGTACTTTCTCCATATGAAATCCAACGAGGTCAGAACCACTCTCAAACATCCTAAGTCAATTAATGATAATGTTAAAAATTTAAGTTATTTTAAGAATTTAATATTACCATTAACTACTAGGGTATGTATCACATGAGATGAATCACGGGAAATGAAAACAATAGATTTCCCCTTGTTTGCTTTATGAAAATAGTCAAAGTATCCTCATAGCTCAATCCCCTAACTCAATTTTAAAAATTTGGGGTCAAAAGAAAAAACAAAATTAGTAATACATTGAAATTGACAAAGACAGAGCGATAATTTCGAAATTCTCGCAGTACTTACCTAAATTATTGCGATAATTTCAAAAAGGAAAATTACTGTGATAATTACTGCTTATATCATCGCCAAGGTTGGTTTTGGCGATATCACCGTGATAAGTGCAACACTGTTTCTGAGAGCTTGCTGTCCTTATTACATGGGAATCGAATCCTTGATTAAAGATATATCTGTATTTGTTATAGGCTGCAGTTTTCATGTCCTATGCATTGTTAATGTAGGAAGATTCCAGAGTGCACATTGAAATCTGACTTTTACATATATATTTGTTTCAATTTGAATATGTTTTTTATTTCATTTATGTTGCTTTGCAGTCGAATGACGATTGGGAAGATGATTGAATTACTTGGTGGGAAAGCCGGTGTTTTGTGTGGGAAATTTCATTATGGTAGTGCTTTTGGAGAACCAAGCGGTCATGCTGACAGAGTTGAAACTATCAGGTTTTTTTGGTCATCATCCTTATTTGTTTTTATGGTTATTGTAGCACAGTTTTTATATTATGCTTATTGATCCTGTTATATGTTTTTTGACAGTGCCACTCTTGTGAAGCATGGGTTCAGCTATAGTGGTAAAGATTTTATATATTCAGGTACGGTTCTGCTAATTTCTGTAATAAACATTTTCGGTTTATTAAACTTATCAAATGATCAAATCATTCATATAACTTGATATTCATGACATTAATTTTTAGCAATATCATGGCTTTGAATGGGCCAGGTATCACAGGATATCCGCTTCAAGCATATATATTTATGGGTCCTATCTATTATCAAAAGCTCAAGCACATGGTGAGATTTCTGTTCCACATTTTTGTGGAAAATATGCTGAGAATATTAATCAAAAGCAATGATCTATGGAAATAATGTTTTAAATTGTTGGAGAAAGCTGAATTTACAAGATACTGTTTTTCACAGATTACAAATCATTGTTTCATGCCAAACACTCAAATTTAATGCCTTGATATAAAGCAACTGCTGTTTTATTTCACTGTAGATTGAAAGCATGGATAATTTTCTTACATTGGTATGAAGCAGTCATCATCGAAGTTGCCTGACTAGGACTCAGTAAAAACTTAGCCAACTTTTGACTTGGGAGTACTTGGTGACTCGGGAAAACCCAGCTCCAAGACTTCGTAAACTCAGAACATAGATATGAATAAAAAAGGAGGTTCTGTGCAGAAAAAATAATGCTGAATTTTCCAATCCTTAAAATCTATAAAATAGCCCTTTACCTAGCAATTCATCTCATGAAATATAATAATATAAAAGTTAAAATCTCTGTTAAGCACAAATAATGACATAATAAAGTTCAAAATAGATAATGTGTTGACTCTAGACCATAGTTTTAAAATTCGGCTGATTCGAAACGGAAACGGCCGAGTTGATCCGTTTCATTGCCTATAAATGTGACTCGGTGGAGGAAACGGTTCAGTAGGCCGAGTCATCCATGACTCGGCCAACTCGGTCGTTTCCGTATTGACTCGGCCGAGTCATAACCAGCGGCCCGTAACCCCATCAAAACAGCGATTTGACATTTTTTTAATGAAATTTTGAAGTGTTTGCTGATTGGTTTGGACTTCAATGTGTTTGATGAATTAGTTAAATGTTATTTGGGGTCCATTTCCCCCTCCCAAACCCTATTAAATGCTCTCTATTATTGATATGCTATTCAAATTTCATGGTAATGTTAAATTCTTGAAGTAAAATTGACATTCTCCTTAATCTTCATTTTCATCCTTTTATTTAAATTTTTAACATTACCATGAAATGACTCAGGATGTTTGAGAGTGGTTTCGGCCTCATTGGATTTCATATGGAGAAAGTAGAATTATAGATTTCATTCAAAATCCAGCAGACTTATCAGTTTTTCAAGATTTCAGGATTGGAGGATTGCAATGTTTCCATTGAATTTTGTCATGTATTAGGATATGGTACTCGTATTTACTCAAGAGCACCAATCCCTCTATGTACCTTGATGTTAGTGACATTGGTTGTCGAACTCCTCTGGGATTCGCTCCCAAACCAGGAGCTTCTGAAAATGTCGCTCCCGCTCCCGTTTTCGCTCTCACTCCCCACTTTCGCTGCTGCTCCCAAGTAACACTGAGCCAGATGATGTTGGAAACTCTAGCAATAGCTAGTAGTACTGGTCACAGAATTTTGTTGTAGAGGCCATTTATAGCCTCCTTGGTTATGTGTTTTTGTTTTGATCTCTATATCATCATCGTGTATGTATTGGACAATACACTGGGTGCCATTTTGATATAATGGATATATTCATGAGCCTACTTTGATCATATGTTGTCTTCTATCTATATTCTAATGCTGTGTGTTTGGAAACATGAATGAAAATCTTTAAAATTATGTGTTTTTATAAAAAATAAATATTTAATGTATTTTTTACAACGACCGAGTCATTGAAATCAAGCCGGCTGAGTCGATACGGAGTCGGAGTCGGAGTTGGAGTTTTAAAACATTGCTCTAGACTCTAATCTATGACAAAAACTATGCAGTTGACTTGCATGGGAGCTATGATGTTGATGTGTCAGGGATCTGAAATCTCAAAGTGTGCTAGAGAGATCATTAGTGTGTGTTAGCTTTCAAGCCAGCGGCTAGACTCTTGGAGTATGCAAACCCAAGCTATTTTGCTTTTGGACCAGATTGGTAGTTTGTTCAGTGGACATAATTAGAAACTCAAATTTGATAATGTGTTAGATTCTATACTCTAATCTACAAGGATGCCTATCAGAGTCCCTCAAGGAACTAGGTTTCTCCCAGTACAACTGACTTGTGTGGGAACTGTTGCCTCAAAATCTAGCAGGCCTTGTAAGGAATGGCCTACAAGGAAAAAACTAGACTAAGGGACAACAATGAGGTGTGGCCCACTGTCACCACAACCACTACCTTCTGCTCTTTGTGGACTTTCACCATTGGGAGTCTTCCCTTTGATAGGTCACCCAAGATATATCAAATACATGGATCAAGGTGACAAGATAGGCTTATAGAGGACAATTTTTCTTAAGGACAAGGCTCAAGAAGCTAAAAAAGGTATCTCACATCCTCTATCAAGGCCTATTTAGGGCACAATTGATCTAGGGCTTGAAAGATAGCAAGCTAGATGGATTAGCCTAGAATCAAGAGGCCAACAAAAGGTTTTCCAATAATGAATATTAGCTATCAAATGGACCAAGAAACCTTCAACAAGTCCCTAAGTTGAAGCCTAGGTCGAACTAGGGTTTCCTAGGGCAAGAGAATTCATCCTTAGAATGGATGGATTGGCCACTAAAGGGAGTTGATTTTGAGGCAATTAAGGTTCCTTTCAATGTTGAATCCTTCCACAAGTCAAAATTCCAATTCTAGGTCAACTCGCACAGTAGCCTTAGCTAGTGGCTTGACCTTAAGAGGGCCAACAATCAGAAAAAGGAGACCAAAATTGAGATTTGGGGTTGAATTTGTGTGTAGTCACCAAAATGACAAGGCCATTGCTTAGTTCTTGGGATGATGGATGTTGAAATATGTAACTAAGTTTGGTCTTCATAAATATGAAATGTACTCTTAATTCTTATATATTGTAAAAAGAAAGAAAAATTATTGTTGTTATTTTTTTTGTAGCATGGGTTTCATGCTCAAGGTCATTTTATTTATAGGTCAAGCACCCATTGAGTACTTCTAGGGTTTTTCATAAAGTTAAAAAGTCAATAGTCATTTTCATGTGAAGAAGACCCCATTGGGCATCTTGTAACATGTTAAAAGAATTCTTTTTGTATTTAAAGTGTCAAAATACGCCTCCAAGACCAAGTCGGCTTGGCAGCTAAGAATTCGGCCTCATTCGGGCATGTCGTCCTCCTTGGAAGCCTATATATAGGAGAGAAATCAACCTCCTATGGACACTCATTCCTCATCATCCAAGTGAAGAAGAGGCATAAGAAAGGAAAGTGAAGAAGGATAGAAGGAAGAAGGATGAAGTTTTTGGGTTGATACACTCTCTCTCTCATGTGCAAAGATAACGCTAGGGTTTTGCAACTACAAGGTTGAAATTGTCAAGTTGCAGAAAGAATGTCGAAATTGGTGAAAGAAAGGACTTTTAACTCACCTAATAACCCTAGAAGGAGAAGCAACCCAAGCGAAGGAGGAAGGGAGCCTTGGAAGCCCTAATTTCTCTCACATGTGTGGAAGCAACAATTGTTGCAGGAGCCGAAAATTTCAGACCTATAGTGGAGGCCCAAATTCTGTAGCTGGGGGTCGAAATTGTTCAACTAGAAGAGATTTGACTGGGTTTGAATTGGATAGAAGAATCACATCATCAAGAAGGTCTGGCTTGATCTTGGAAGGGTATTGGTCTTGGTCTAGAGGTCTTAAAATTCGAGATTTGAAGAATATATAAGAAGAGAAGAGGTTTGTGGGTTTTCCTCTCAAGAGGAGAGGTTTTGGCCCTAGCTTACAACCTACATCCTTTGTTCTTGTGTACTATTGATCTTCATGTTTTTGGTAGTTGTTTGATGATAAAAACTACATAATAATAAGTGAAGAAGCTAATAATCAAGCAAAGTAAAAATACATCACGAGCAGTTATCAAGTATAAGAGAAATCACCCTAATTATAGCCCTATTGATTTCTCAACAATGTAATCTATGGAGGTGAAAATTAACTAAATCTTGGTGAGGAGTAAGGGAATTTTGAAGCCCTAGCTCAAAACCTTGACTATTACTTTTGTGAGGGATCAAAGTCACTTGGGAGAGTTATTCCAAAGATATACCAAGGGGATTGCCATTCACATTTCATACATGAGTAATGCATATAGTGCCATTATCCAAATCATATACAATTGATCTTCAATAATAAATGGCACAATAGGAAAACCCTAGATAACAAAGCATTCCCTACATTAGACACAAGAGAAAATATTTATCAAATAAAAGGCTTACTTACAAGATAAAATGCATGAACAATACTTTATTGATCCAAAGTAACATCTCCAATGCCAAGAAATAGCTCCAAAATACTAAACACTGTAGAGTCACATCTCCACAAAAATCCAAGAAGGCCAAAATCTCTAACAGGCCGAAATTATGTCACAAGCGATGATGATGAGATACAATGATCCTCTCCTCTCTTTATATAAGAAGTATGACTACTAATTAGCCTGATGACACCCCTAAAACAAGTTTGATGCCACAATGTACTTGGGTTACAAACCGACCCACTAATTTTTATGAAATATGCTCTAATTAGCAGTGTTCCACGGGGACTCGCCCCCCACCCCAGGGGTCTAGTTTCCTCGCTCCCCCGCGCTTCGGGGACTTGGGGACGAGTAGGGGACGTTTCCCCACGCTCCCAAAATGGAGGAAACTCGGGGGGACGTGCCAGGGAAACGTTTCCCTTCCTTGAGGGGACGTTTCCCCACGCTCCCAAAAAAATGGCCTTGCTTATAGTTTATGATTTAATAGACCTAAAGTGGTACAAAGCTACTTATGTTCTGTATGGGGATAACGTCTTGTGCTGTCTTTTGGTTTCAACAAGCGTTATTTTAGAGGGTCAGTATCATGGAAATTTTCTGGACCATATAGCACGTACATGAATTTTCCCTTTCAAAACTTCTCCTTTTTTTCTCAAGTGATGGCTGGATTACAGTGGGGAGATAACTGGAGTGACAGGCAAAGAATATGAGACATTTAGTTTGTGTTTTTAATTTGCATGACATTTGACATACAAACTATGGAAGCAGCACCTATGTCATGTGGGAAATAATTGGGTGGACTATAGACTAACATGCGTTTACTGCAAGCATGACAAAATACTATGGGAAACAAGAAATCTCAGGAACTGTCGTTATATATGAATTTATACAGTTACAAAATTTACACAGAGCACAGTGGCTTAGCTTGAATTCTCAGGTCTGAAAATTATTTTCATCCCTGAAATACACTGCTAGTTTGAAGTTTGAACTGCATGGCATTGCTCTAATAAGGTAGACAAATTATCCATGCCATCGTTGGTCACCCAAGTTGGTTCGCAGATGGTCATCCTGCAGTCAATGTCATTTGATAGTAAACTGTCAGAAACTCTTTCATGCGATCTTCTCATCTCTCCTGGAACTGAAACTCTTCTTTTAGCATATGGTGTACTGTCTATACTATATATAATATAACAAACTTTCTAGCTGTTGGATCCAATACAGCTGGACAACCCATTGTAGTTCCCCCTTCTACTGCCAATGCAGTGTTCCTGATCTGTTCATTTACCTTTTCACAGAATTCAGTGGCTACCTTATCAAGCTAAAGCTCTCCCTCTGTCTGGCCAAAATCTAAATTAGAATTTGACCAAGCTGAATTAGAATTTTAAATTTATTATTTTATATGATATTATAAATTTGGATAATGTCAAATGATATTCATATCAATGATCATGCTTTGCAGCTTTTCAATTCAAACCAAATTGTCATAGTGGACTCAATTAATAAATTATATTTTATATTTATAAATTTTTAAGACCCTGACGCTCCCCCACGTTTCCTAAAAAATGGTAGGGAGCTTTTGCATAGGCCGCTCCCGCGCCCCCTCGCTCCCTCGCCCCCTCGTCCCAGAACCTTGGTGGAACATTGCTAATTAGCCCATACATGTGAACCATAAGCTCTATAGGGTTGATGTCATCCAATGAGAGCACTCCAAAAGGCATGTCCAAGAGTGATGAGGTGTCCAAGATGGTGTAGAAGCATGTCCAGTCCATTATTCGAGAGTTGGCCCTCAAATCCACCTCATTGCCACCTGTGGGGTCCCAAGATCTAGTTGGGGCACCAGAAAGTGATCTCCATTGGTTTCCAACTGCTCAAAGTGGGCTCCCGTACTCTAGTGTTGAGCGCTTCTCATGTGCAACAAGCCCTCTATTGACCACACATGTCAACTACCGCAAGAAGTAGAGTACACATCAGTAGATGAAAATTTTCAAACTCATCATCGTCATGCAACTTCCAAATTTGTCATTGTAATCCCAAATTTTGCAGCCCTCTGCGCTTTAATTGTAAACATGATTCTAGTATGTCTATTAAGCCATGTAAAAAACATCTAGGTAAGCCTTTGATTCTTAGCAAAGGGTTTCACTTTAGGGAGTTTTATACCTTACACCAATTATTCGCATTTTTGAACCCAACTAATTGGCCGAGTTTTTCTCTCACACATCCCCCAAAGCTAGAGTGGGGCTCAATTGTAAGGTCTCAGGTATATTCCTAGTGTTATTGAGTCTACGTATCATACTAGATCATCTGTCTTTTGTCACAGAGTTTGGTTGAGTCTAAGAAGTCATGTGTTAACTGTAAAATTCCCCTTCTAATAGGATGTCTATATAATATCTTGATGTAAAAAGTGTTGTCTAGGAATTTTTTTGGTAGATGATTACTCATGATTAGACATTGTTACCACTCAAACTAGCAAGGGACCTAAAAGGGGTTTCTATGAGGGAAACTGCTAGGTCAAGGGGAATTGTGGAGACTTAGCCCACTATCACCACAACTAAGAATCCTTGTTCTTTACATACTTTCACTGATGGGAGGGTGCCCGATAGTTAGGAAGTCACTTATAAAGTGTAGATCAGTAAAGAGGTGGAGTGACCCAAATGATTCCTTTTCCAGAAGAGTTTGAAGGATAGGGCTTGCTTGCTCTTTAAGCAAGGGACTTGATCTTCTAGGGAGAGGGGATGAGGATTGGAGGGTTGAGGTAGAAGGATAAGACCTATAAAATTTGTTTTCGACCCCTAAAATCCTTTTGAGAACTTGGATTCTCGAGTAGTCCTTGATAAATAGGCTTTGGTGAAGAATGGGACTACACGAGGCCAAGTGGATCCAACCCAAGTTAGGGGATGGATTTTGGCAACTAATGAAGTTCATAACTTGGCCAAGGTGAGGGGAAAGGATCAAACAAGAATTTTCTCCCAAAGATGTCAAATTGATCATACTAGGTTCTAACCTTGGGAACACCTAGGAAAAACTTGATCCTAGACCTAGGGCTTTGGGTATCTGGAGATTCCAGTGACAGAATTGCTTCAAAGTTGGAGGAGAGCAAGGGGACCTTCCAACACAGTTGTATCTAGGAGGTCGAAGTTTTCTTGTGGCTAGTTTCCTGGGAAATTGATACCCTAGGTGACCTAATGGGGCTAGACCTAGGAAAAAGGGGGAAAGGGTAAAAAGAGGGTTAAAATGATCACCCTTTTTGAGGGACCAGTGCCTAATTCACTTGGGGATATGGAGTCAAGAATAATATTGAAGAAGGATTTGGTTTCTTGTTGAAGGAGTCTCCAAATGTCAACTTCGTCCAATGTTAGAGGAACGAGAAGAAAAGTGACTTTCAAGCATTTATACTTCATACAAATGGTGCAAGCTCATCAAGATAACATGATCTCTAGGACATTTCATTCATCTAACAATGGCCCACACAAAGAATAAGCTAAATTGCCACATAACTCCACATTTCGTACGTGCAACAATTAGCCCTAATCATAACAAAGTTCGTATGCAGCAACAAGAAAAATAGCATTAAATTTGCACTTACAATTTTAGAGAGTATATCCAACTAGCATCACATTTGCAAAATAAGAAGCTCCAAGACAAAAATAGCCCAAATCCATACATCAAAATTCATCCATCATTCAAAATAATCCTCTAAGGAAAAAGTGTGAAGTTCTATAAATATAGAGAGATCCCAAGTCAAGTGATGATACAAATGAATCGAACTAACTCCTATTTATACACCAATTAGGAGTTCGATTTGGCTAATGAGCCTACATTAGCCCCTAAAAATAAAATAATGTGCAAAATGACCTAACTTTGGTGACAAGGCCACCAAACTAGCTCACAAATGAAAGGTAAGCCTCTCACGAGGAAAAATAATAATCTATGCATGTTGTAGCATCCTCTAAGAGGCTTGATGAGGTCCATAGGTGCCACAATGAAGAATAAGACCCTCAAAATCAGTGGACAAGGGGTTGGTCCCTTGTAATAACCTGTGGTGCTCCAAATGACTATGGGGACACACAAGTGTGTTCATGGGTCTCCAAACAAATCGAATTTGCCTGTAGGTTGCCCTCAAGGGCTAGGATGATAATTTAGGAAATGCCACATCATCGTAGAAGTCCTGGATCATCTACCAAGTGTATGGTGTAGATCTGGAGCTAGCTAGGCATGATGGATTAGGTGCATCCTCCTCGTCGAATGAGTGAACCATGAACAATCTCTGAATAGCTATGAGGATCCATGAAGTGCAATCTGTTGTTTTGGAGGTCCATGGCTCTCAACGCTCACCCTGTATGTGCCAATGTATCCCTCTGGAGGATTAAGACCCCGTAAAGGGAGACCAAACCCCAAATTGAAACCATCTGCAATCTTGCATAAGATCCAATGCGTCCCCTAGGCTTCCAGTACAACAAGTCATTAGAGAAATCGAGCAAATGAGCTTACCTACTCATGGACCATAGATGGGGACTTCATAATGGCTTGCCCTTCCATAATGGGCTTCGGGATGTGTCGATGTCTCCTAAATTCCCAATGGGGTTAACCAAGTACCTTGTTAGGTGGTTTCTGCTTCTAAAGGGGATAATATAGTCAAGGTACATCCGTCAAAAGATGGTGGCATGTGGCAGATAGGTGAATGAGGTAGGCAATGAGAGGGGGCAACCCTGGGTTACATGCTGGGGCATAGGGGTAGTTAATAAGAGGGAAGCCCACACTTGGGTTTATAAGGTGTAGGAGGGAGCAATCGTGGTACATGAGGTCGCCCGACCTTGATTTTTCCACCCTTCTTTATATGCCTTTTGCCTTTTTTTCATTTTCTTGATTAACTACTTGAGGGGTTAGAGCATGATGCATAAGATATAACAGTGAGTTTCCCCCTTTAAGGTGGGGCAGTTCATTGCCCACCAGGGGTTGGGACAATCATGGGTACCTATATGATGAGGAAGGTTCATAGAAACTATTGGAACTAGGGTGATGGCCATGATGATGGGGTAGAGCTTCATGTAATGGCTTTTGCCCACATGCTAAATGTTTTTGTCCCGACCATCTTTTGCATTTTGTGGTACTTTTCCTGTTGAATGTGACCATATATGCTTTTGACTTTCTTTTCAGCTGCATCAACCTCCGGGCTTCATTCCAATCCATGACCCAAGGTGTGGGCAAGGGGAAGGGGTGAGTTGACCCTATGTGGACCTGATGGAGGAATGTGGACCTAGGTGGGAGAAGTGATGGATGGGGTAATAATGAATGGAAAGAGGGTAATATAAGCGGATAAGGGAGCGGGACCACACAACCAAAATTGGGGTTTCCCATGAAATACCATCCATCGAACCAAATGGTCAGTAAAAGAGATCCCACAGGACTAGAATCCAAGGTCAATTCCTAAAAGGGGTCAAAGGGACAGAAGCACAAACCTAGCCCATTCTTTTTGTTGAATCCCCCCATTAATCCATGCCCATAAGCGTCAATGATAAGCAAACTACAATACTCAATTTCCAAATGACAAGGCATACGTTTAGATTCGGGAGGCCCACCTTCAAACATATGATCATGGCACATGGGCGAGGGACCACATGGCTGGCTCAGGTGGCGGAGAAAATGGCACAATGAGCTAGATGGTGGCTGCAAGGGGTTGTTGGCTACTGACTGAGGGCCATCTTGGAGAAAAATTTCTCCTAGGGATATATCATATTACCCACAAAATGGTGGGTAATAGACATCATCGCCAAAATATTTTTAGGCCCACATTGAGGGTTGAAAATGTGTAATCCCCTCTTGATTCATTTATTTTATTTTCGAGTAAATAATGTCAAAATAATTAAATTGGAAAATTGTCAAAAAATTAAAATGAGAGAAAATTAAATTCTCTCCAAGTGGCAAAATTATCAAAAAATTATTGAGGTCCTTTTTCAAAGTCTAATATTAGAAAGGACTCATTTCCAAGGCAGAAAGTCCCAATCCAAAAATTTGTTGGGCCAAAAAGAATATTTTCTGAAGGAAATCGAATTTTTGGGTCAAGGTGGTTGTTTGAATGCGAGAATTACGATAATTCTATTTTTTGAAGATTCTCCAATAGTCTTGTTGTCACCTCGCTTGCACACCTAGATTAGTGTCGGAAAAATCCTCAACTCACAAGGTGTGATCTTGGTGGCAAACTAAGAGATGGGGTTGTCACCTAATCTCTCCATTAAAGCTCTCTCCTAGCTAAGCTAAGGAGAGTGGTCCCTAAGGATGATTAGTAAAGTGTGAGTTTCTAGGAGACTAAGGTTAATAGAATTCCCTATCAAAGATAATTTCCAGGTGTAAACAAACCTATGAATATATGAATAATATTCAATGATTCACTTGAAAGATAAAGAGAATAAATCAATGGTTAAACAAATAATTGCTCAAAGTAAATGACATGTACTTGCTCAAAAAGAAATTCAAAATACAATGATAAGCAATCTTGCAAAACCAATGTTAGATCAAGATGAGCAAATAAATATCACTTGCAAATATAAAAGGAAATAGTACATGTAATGAAAATGCTCAATTAATAGCTAATGACATCAAGATAACCATGAGCTAAATAATGATCAAAATAACAAGTACATGAGATAAGAAAATTGCAAGTAAACTTAAAATGCTCACAAGATGATTAAAATGATATGCAACCTATCTATGTGGTGTGCAATTATCTTGGTTAATTTTATTAGTTGTATTCTAAAGCAAGTTTCAATATAACTTTAGTGCCTAGACCTTACCCTCGCTCGGAATCCGGATCTCAAAGTGAGGAGTCAATAGGGGTGGAGGGCCCCTAATGTCTATGCAACCAACTTAAGTTGGAGGTTAATTTTAGAGATGCAAATTAGTACTAAAATACCTAAATAAGATGTTTGAGTGAGTGCTATTTTATCCAAGAAAATTATTAGTGCTTAAGAATAAGAGATAATATGAAGTAAACAATACCAATATCTTTAAATGGAGTGAAAGTGAAAATATTAGCACAATGTAGGTCCACAAGTTCCAAATAGATTGCTTTGCAAGTAAATGAAGTTGATGCCAAATTGCTTCAATGAAGTGAGACAAGAATGCTCAACAATAATCAAAATGCCACATAGATATAAATGGAAAATGATAAAGCAATGTATTCAAGAGACTTGTGAAACCAAGTAGATGGATGAATAAATTAGTCAAGGCTTGCCAAATAAATGTAAAGTGCTTGTTCAAAAGAAATATTGCATGTATTGTAGTAGATTGCCCAATACAAGTATTCAAGAAATGAAAATGGCAAACATAAACCAATCTCAAATTTATGCTAAAATGGAAATGGATATGAGTGTTATGTTAGGAGACTAATCATGCATGAATGAGCTTAGCAATGAGATTAGAAAAGAGAATTAGAGAAACTAAACTAAAGAGATCAGTCCACCCACAAGCAAAGTTCCTCCCTCTAAATGAGGAAAAGGGTTACTATGGGAAAAATCGTAAGCTCCCTCGCAAGAAAAATTAATCTTTTCATTAGTGATTGGTTACAAAGAGAGAAGAGAAGAGCCTTTTGAGAAGACTTCCCAAGTAAACAAAGGGAGTCTTTTACAAGATGCCACTTTCAAGGGCTAGATCTCCTCCTTAACAAATGATATTACAAGAGAAGCTTGTAAAAAATCTGAAAATACAAAAGCTAATTTGCAGCAAATCAAACCAGCCACAAGAGGATTATGATCAGTTCAAATGAGAGGGGCTAAGCCTCTAACCCATGACCAAGTGATAGAACAATGCTGCCCTCAAAGTGGAACTCGACCTTGCATGAAATGAAGTCTCCAATGTCCACGGCCTCCTTGAATGTTAGTCTCAAAATGTGTGCCTAAGGTCCTTCAAACAACTTGTTAAATGTTTTAAACGATAATTCCTGCAAGCTGCCACAAGAACAAATTAGTGAGGGCTGCAAGACAAACCAAGTGTTAGCTATGAAAATAGTCAAGAAAAAACATTGCATATACACAATCTAATCTACAAGGGCTAAGCTAAAGAGTATGAGTAAACTCTCCTCTTTGCTTAGCCATCATTAAGCACCTGAATAACAAAATTATAAAGATGAAGCACAAGATTTCGAGAGAATAATTTTAAATTTAAAATAATTTGACTTGTATACAAACTAATGGCAAGCACCTCTGCAAGAAAATTTTGAAAGATTAGACTATGAGGTGAAACCAAATAAGAGTTCCTACAAGCGCTTATCAAGAGTGGGTTGGTCTCTCCAAGGACTTCCCCTCACATTTGATCATTGATCCAACAAGATATTTTCCTTATACAAAAACTCAATCAAACATTCATTCCACATATAGATTTAAAAATGAGAAATGAGAAAGAAGGCCTAGAGATTTATGTGAAACCACCTAGGACTATCTAAATCTAGAGCAAAAGTTTTAAATCATGTATTGGTGCAAGATAGCTTTACAACAACACATCTCTAAAGCATATGGAAGCTTAAAAACATGTATCACATATGAAAATAAATAAGCATAATTGATCAACAAGAACCAATACCATGCATCTAGGAGGAAGAAGTTCAAATTTGTGAACCCCAAAGTGTTTTATTGATATTGCAAAATATACACAGTAGTAGAGCTTCTGCGAGCACAAGAGCTTGTATGAAGATTTCTAGAATGAGATCCCATTGGGTTTCTTTATACAAATTTGGGAGGAAATCCTAATGCCAAATCAAATGACAAGTGGAGAGGAGGAGTTCCACTGAGCAAGTCAAGTTTCTAAGTGTAATGTATCATTGTTGTGTATTTGTCCTTGTTGGCGAGCATAGCATATCTCAACTTGTGTGTATTCCTTAACTGTTGATACGTTGGTTTAGATGCCAGCCAAGTGTGTAGATGGCTGATGTAAATGGGAGACCAACTGCCTCAAAATATGCGCTTAATTCCAAACAAATTTGCCAACCAAATTCTCCTCTACGTGAGTGCTGAGAAGAATCGTTAATTGGGAACGTAGGATCCCTTTGACCAATTGATATGATATCAGTTAACTGGTGATGATCCCAAAGTGGATCATGTGTAGGTCCTAGTGGAGTAGGTCCCAGTGGAGACATACTCCACTAACATTGCCCTTAAATTGTTTCTGAATAGAAATAAAGCCTTGAAAGGATGAAGTTTCTCCTATATTATGACGCTGTTGATCTCCCTATGTTGAGAGGGAGCTTGGATAGAAGAAAGGGTATATATCCCCAATTGAGAGGAAGGGCATATTATGACAATGAATACAATGAAGTAAGAATGAAACCAAATGAATGAAAGTACTACCGATGAATGTTTGTGATTCATGAAGTTGCAAACAAAAGACTTGAGAAGTACTGAGGCTGTATTTGGTGCTTCTAAAGAAGTGAAAGAAGGAAGCTTTCGAGAAGATGTATTTGGATAACTTGATGATATAAGAAACATCTGAATGATTGAGGACCCCGAATATTTGTGTTTACTTGAATGTCTTTAAAGCTTTATCACTGATTGGGGTTGTGATTCTGCAGGATCTCTCCATAAAGGGTTGAACATCCGATGCATGCTTGGATTGGTGGATATATCTGATTTAGTTGATTAGGAGAGATGAAGCATCTTATGGCAAGATGCTTGGGAGGACATTTGGCCACCCTATGTGTTGATGTCTAGATCTCAAAGTAGGGATTTTGACGTTGGTCATGGAGCTCTGACCTTGGATACACACCTAGATCCATGGGTTGGTGGTAGAGCTTAAAAGCGTGGTGGTACCTAGAGTGGCTAAATCTTGAGTCCACCTTAATCCCACCCGATTATAGTACCCTAATCAGGTATCTAATCTGTAGCACTGCATGTGTTGTGACTCTTCATAGAGCATATCATTTTGAGATCTTCTATGTACCTTTATATATATGTAATTTTGAATACCTCCTTAGTTAAGAGGGAGTGTTGAAGAATGTAACTAGTGTCATTCTTCATAATTGTATTTGAGTCATGATGTAATGTATTTGTCAAAAGAAAGAAAATAATTTGTTATTATAGAAGTTGACTTATTAAAGCATGGGCTTCATGCTTGGCTCAATTGTTTATAGGTCAAAGGCTCCATTGTAGGCTTCCAGGGTTTTTGTCAAGTATCTTTGTCCATGTCATAATGTAATAGACCCGTCTTGGGCTTCATTTGTCAAGAAAGAAATTTGTTTTAATGTAAAATAGGTTAATTAGGCCTCGTCCACCAAGTCGGCCTCAAGAAGGACAAGTTCCCCTCATCAAGGGAATTCGACCTCACACAAACACTATATAAAGGAAACGATTTGACTCATTTGGAAGGCATTCACTCAACAAGTTCGATTTGTAGTTGTTGGAGGCAGAAAAAGATATCGAAGTTGCTGGAGACGGATTGAAGAAGCTAGAAGACCAAAGACGAGTTCTTGGGCAATCTATCTCACAAATGTGCGAAGTTTCTGGATTTTCATTGGGCCGAAATTTTGAAATTGCTGGGGTCGAAGTTCTAGGTTGTTGCTGGCTTGAAATTCTAAAGTTGTTGGGGGTCGAAGTTCTGGTTTGTTGCTTGGTTGTACCTACTAGACAAGAAGAGACTACTGAAGTTTGTTGAATCATATTGGAAGGCTGACTTGGTGGAGTAGGAAGGCCTTTCTTGGTCTAAGGTCTTGGTCTATCTCAATTTGATTTACTAGTGGAAGAGTTTGACTGGGTTTTCCCCTATAGATGGGTTTTAGCCCTGGCTGAGTGTCTACATCTGGTGTCATTGATCTTCGTGTTTTTGTTTTTGATGGTTGCTTGATGAAACACAGATATAAAAAAAGAACATATGAAAGTTAATAAGAACATAAAGATATCACAAGTAATTATCAACATAAGAAAATATTTCTACCTTTTCGATTTTCTAACAATAAGAACATTCTATTAGTACGAGTTATGTTACGTGATCTGATTCACTATATGATCTAACATTTATTTTTTAAGATTGAATAGAGATCTACAGGTACTCTAGCCCTTGGGCTCCAAGTTCACAGACTTTGGGAAATGACTAACCTTGTTTGAGCTCTAAGTTTTTGTTGTGACGAATTATTTTGCAGGAAGGTTTTGGGCAGTTATATTTTTTGAAATTATTCATCCATAATATTTATTCAAAAATTCTCAAAAAAATTATTTGATCTTGGGCTACAAAGATCTAATTTGCTAATGAGAGCTAAAATTTAAATTTGTAAATATCTGTATATTTGTAAATAAATTTAACCATTATTATAGTTTTGTAGCATTTGGGGTTTTGGGATTTTTTTATTTTTTGTATATATTAGGGTTTTGGGAACTTTTTCTATTCATTTGTGCAGGTGAATCCTCAAGTTCACAAAGGAAATTTGAAGTTGGCTAAAGGAACTAGCCCTAAGGCTAGGCTTTGAAGGGCTTCTCTCCTCCAAGTGAGACGTCTAGCCTTCTTGAGCAAAATTGTTGGGGTTTTGAGACAGATTTAGGCATAGGAAGGCAAGATCTAGCCTCTAACCTTCCTTCAAGCACAACATTCAACCAAGAAAGAAGGCCGCGAGTCCTAAGAGGTAATTTTTGGCATCTTTTTGGCGATTTTTTGGTATTTTGGTTAATTTTTGGTTGATTACAGGGGTCCAAATTTTTTCTGAGGCCTTTAAGGCCTAGCTGAAGTCGCTTTCACCCTTGCTGCTACCCTTTTCTCCTTTCCTTGGAGCCGCAGGCTTGGGAAAGCCTCAAACCCTCTCGACAACCCTCTTCCCTTTGTCGCAGACCTAGATAGGCTTTCCAGGACCCTTTGTCAAATCTAGTGGACCTTTCCCTTGACCAACATGCCATTTTAGGCCAACTTGGTCTTGAAGGGTATTTCGACACTTTTAAAGACACAAATATTTTTCTTTACAAGTTACAATGTGCCAGTGGGGTCTTTAACTTATGACAATGACTCTTTTGAATTCTTGACCTAGGACAAACCTAGAACCACTCAATCGGTGCTTGACCTATAAAATAAAAGACCTTGAGCATGAAACCCATGCTCCAAAAATGATAATAATATTTTTCTTTTATTTCATACTTTACAAGAATCAAAAATACATTTCATACTTATGAAGACCGAACCTAGTTACACATTTTTCAACACTCCCTCTTAACTAGGGAGGTATTGATAGGAGGTACATGGGCATTCTCAATTTGAAGAGATCTCATAAGAAGAGTCATATTGGTAACCCATCTGTCTAGCATCATATCAACCATCATTGTTACATAGCAAGGCATTGACTAACAACTCTATCTCTCCACAAGATTAGAGAACAATGCTGGTGAGACAAATGATTTATAGACACCATCATCATTGTCTCTCAAGGTACATACTCCACTTGAGTGTTCACCAAGTATGACCTTTTTTCAACTATTCCTGTCCTGGATAGCTAGTCCTCAAAGAATATCAGTCCACGACTAATCTTATCTTGGATGCCATACCACATCCTCAAAGAGTATCGAATGCTAGATGGTTACAAAATCCTCCATTTTGTGTTCCTAAATGAAGACAAGAATGACGTGCCTATCTCTCCCTCTCAACTAGGGAGGATATATCAACTGAGCCAAGCTTGTCTCTCAAGTACACAAGCTTCTTGTTAGGAAGAGATTTCACCAATATGTCAGCTACCTGTTCATCAGTGGAGATATATTGTAGCTACAACACACCATGTTGTACTAGCTCTTGAATATAGTGATACTTGTTGTTTATATGCTTTGTCTTTCCATGAAATACTGGGTCCTCAGACAAACGTACACAATTGATGTTATCACAATGTATCACTGTAGGGTCCATCAGTCCTTTAAATAGGTCAGATAGCAACTTCCTCAACCAGATCACTTCTCTGCTTACTTCAGAAGCCACAACATACTCAGCCTCAGCACTACTGAAAGCAACTATGTCTTTCTTTCTGCTCATCTATGAGATCATAAAGGATCCAAAACTGAAACAGCCTCTCGTAGTGCTTCTTCCATGCTGCTCACTGCCTCCCTAGTCGGAATTTGTATATCCAATTAGGTGGACATCATTCCTCTCATCATATTTTAGGCAGTAGTGGATAGTTCCTCACAGATATGTAAGTATATGTTTTGATGCTATCCAGTGATCATGCTTTGGCTCCAATTGGAATTGACTGAGAATGTTTACTGCAAAACATATGTCAGGTTGAGTGTTCACCAAGTATATCAGTGAGCCAATCAATTGTTTATACTTGGAAGGATCCACAGGGCTTCATTCAGAACTCCTTAGTCTTTTCAAGTTTTTGATCATTGGAGTGGTCATAGGTTTGCAATCCATCATGTCAAACCTCTTCAACATCTTGATCACGTACTTTCCTTGACCCAGATAAACTTTATCAAGTCCTCGTCAGACTTCTAGTCCCAAATAGTAATGCATTAGCCCTAGATCCTTCATGTCAAATTCTGTTGCTAGTTGCTTCTTGCATTCTTCAATTCGACCTTCCACACCTGTCAAGAGAAAATCATCTACATACAAAAGAATGATTACAGTTTCTCCATCTACAACCTTAATATAAAGGTTTAGATCAACATAACTTTTTCTGAAGCCTATTCCTTGAAAATATGTATCCGTTCTAGCATCCCATGCCCTTGGTGCTTGCTTGAGGCCATATAATGCTTTCTTCAATCTGCAAACATATGCCTTTTTGTCTTTGACTTCAAATCCCAAGGGTTTCTCTATATAGACTTCCTCATCAATTGTGCCATTCAGAAACACAATCTTGACATCCATTTGATGGATGTTCCATCCCATCGATGTTGCTAGAGAGACCAATGAACGAATCGTCGTATACCTTGTTGTCGAAGCAAATGTCTCTTCATAGTCAATGCCTTTGTGTTGGGAGAAGCCCCTAGCCACAATTTTTGCCTTATACTTATCTATACTGACATCTGCCGCATGTTTGATCTTATAGATCCATTTGGAAGTTACAACAGATTTGTCTTCGAGCCTAGGTACAATTTCCCAAACTCCATTCTTCCTTATAGATTGGTACTCTTCATTCATGGCATCCTTCCATTCCTGATGGTTGACAGCTTCTTCAAAACTGGATGGTTCTGCTTCTATTAGTTTTGTCATGTATGCAACATACCTAGAATATCTCTTGGGTTTCTTGCTTTCTCTAAATGACCCTTTCGTTGCCCCATGACCTTTGACATCAAGTAGTGTAGACTTCAACCAATTTGGTCTCTTTCTTGATTCGGGGAGGACCATAGGTTGAATGGGTTCACGGGGAACCTCATCTTCATGATGAGATTCTTCTTCTTCCCTGTTAATTTCTTCTTCAAATACTAGAAGTTCTTCATCATCAGAATCCATGGGAAGTTCTTTTATTTCTTGAATGCGACACTTTCGTTGAATATGATTTCTCAACTTACTTCTATATGGTGTCCTTTATGTAGATTCTATAAGCCTTAGAGGAGTTGCTGTAGCCGACAAATATTCGTCTCATGCCTGAACGATCTAGCTTCTTTCTTTTATCCTTTGGTATATGAATATATACAGGACACCCAAAGATTCAGAGATGACCTATAGTAGCCTTCTTTCCAGTGAATACTTCTTCGGGAGTCCTGTTGTCCAACGACCTGTGGGGACTTTGACTTTTAATATATACTGCATTCTTTGTAGCTTCTCCCCACATAAATTTTGGTAGATCTTGATCATGTAACATTGCATTTACACTTTCTTCAATGGATCGATTCTTTTGTTCTGCAACTCGAGTTTGTTTGGGATTATATGGGACTATCAACTTCCTCTTAATCCCTGATTCCTTATAGAATTCTATAATCTCCTTGGATGTATACTTTCCTCTGTTATTAGATCTTAATATCTTGATTCTCCTTTCTGTAAGGTTCTCCACTTCAACTTTGAACTCTTGAAATTTTGTAAATACTTAGTCCTTGGTTTTCATTAAGTAAACCCATGTCTTTTTCGAATGATCATGTATAAACGTGACATAATATAAATGACCTCCAAGAGATTTAGTAGTCATAGGGCCACATACATTGGAGTGACTCAGATCCAAGATTTCTTTTGGCCGTCAAGCACTACTTCCGAATGGTCTCTTGGTATTCTTACCCAATGTGTTGAGAAATCTAGGGCATTAGCATTAGGTGATTTCTCTTCTATTGCTTGTGAATGCTTTTTACTTGATTAGATTAGGATCTTCTTCATGTTAGATTATTAATGTTCTTCTTCATCAAACAATAACCAATGCATGAACATAAATAAACAAGAGACATAGCATGTAGGCTATGAGCCAAGGCCAAAATCTCTCACTCTTTGAAAGGAAAACCCGCACAAATTCTTCTTGTAGAGATTCCAATTGACGAATACCAAGATCAAGACCCTTGACCAAAGACCAAGACACAAGCTCTTAAAATAGTCAGCCTTCTTCTCAACTCTTCTTCAATCGTGATCTTCTCTAATACATAGCACACAAACTGATATCATCTCTATCATGGAAACGAACTGTGCATATGTACCTTTTTCCAATATATGATCTTCTGCTATGATTATGAGACTCTTCTTCTGAAATCCGAACCACTGTTGTTGTAACTAGCCCTTAGACCTTTTCGCTATTCCATCATCATCTCACTTGCCGCTCCTTCCATTCGAAGTTGTCTCTATTCTAGAAATCTGAACTGTGTATTGTTGACTACCCAACCAAATTCAGAGTGGGATCAGAATTCCTAAACTGTGATGACATCCAAACTTTCTGATCCACCCAATACAGAGATCGAACTTACTTTTTCACTGCTATGGAGATCCAAAATTATCACTATTACATCCATCCGAAAATCTCAAAGGTGTCACCGAATTGTTGACTGTACTTCATCATTGAAAACTTCAGAGAATCGAACTTTTGTTGCCACCGAAATTCTCAGACGTTCAAACTTGTTGACACCTAATCCGAAACGGATGAGGTGAAGCCGGACAGTCATCTAGAAGATGAACTGATCTGTTTCTTGTGTATATAAATAATAGTTATCTAATGTGAAATAATCAGTTCAGTTTTGCGCTCATTAATTTCTGAGCTAGCCTGGCCTGACATGGTATCAGAGCCCAGGTCCCCAGGTTCCAGAAATAGTGTAACTGCTCTGCTCCCTGGCGCACCAGCCTGACATCCCTTCTGACATCGCTGCATACGCTGCGTTGAGGACCGTTCAAGGAAGAGAAGGTGATGATGCTGTGACCTGCGTTTTTTGCAAGGTATTAAGACCTGCGTTTCATGTATTATGAATTAATGACTGCCGTTGTTAATGAAACCTGCGTATTGAAGACCTGCCCTGACATGGACTGACATGGATGAAACATTGCATTCGCTGCCTTTAATGTTTATGCCTTTAACGTTTTGAAGCCTGCGTATGGTATATTGAGACCTGCGTTTTATGTATTGAGACCTGACAGTGTTGGATTTCACATTTTGTATTATGTGCGAACTAAGCCTGGGATTTGCAGTGACACAGTCGACAACACTTCTACGTTGGTCGAAACCAACCCTACCTTTCCAGTATTATAGCTGTTCCCGCAGATATTTTTATTCTCTGATCTTTTGGACGTTTTGAGGTAAGTGCCTTCTGGTGCCGATCCTTGCTTCCTGAAAGTCGAGCAATCCGAGATGCCTTCAAAATCCAGGTTGTCGAAAAAGACATGATCTCGTTCATGAGGAATGGGATCTGATGACTCTTGTTTTCTCAGATTTTATCCTTTGGATTAAGTTCTTCACTGTTACTTCAATTCATGCCGTAGGGAGTTTATGATCACCGTCATGCTTTTCAACAAATCCCATCACTGCGTTAATGGTATTGCTGCGTCCTTATTTTAAATAGCTGGTTGCTGCGTTTTCCTTATTGAAGACTGACACATGGTATTGCTGCGTATATTGAAACCTGTGCATTGAAGACCTGTTATGTTATTGAAACCTGAGTTTATGGTGAAAGATGACATGGTATAGAACTGTGACTGCGCCTTTATTAAACGCTGTGGTGACTGCGCCTTTTTTGCTGGATGCGTATTTTAATGGCAAGCTAACACTGCGTTTTTAAATGCTGGATGCCTATTTTAATGGTGTATTAATGCAAGCTAAGACTGAGTTGATGTATGATGACTGTGTTTTCATAACAGTGGTATTGGTCTTTCATAACAACGCTCTTTCAAAGCAGTGATATATATGTGCGCCCTTTCAAAACAGTGATATATATAGCTCTCTTTTTTCTTAAACAGTGATATACATTATGTGAGAAGTGATATGTATATGAGCCCCAATTTTTTATTGAACAGTAATATATGAAAGCGGTGGGCGCCATTATTAAACAATGATATATATGTGAGCAGTGATATATATATGCTGATGGAATGTTAGAAGAAAATGCATAAGGCTATCACATAAGGATTTTTTCTCTCAGTAGAAATTTTTTTTTTTTTTCAACAGAAGTTTTTGGCAGAGATATATTTTTTTTTATAGAATGCATTCAATCATTTCAATGGTCGGAATAGTTCTCACTGGCAAGGAGAACTATTCTGAATGGTCTCGGATGGTGAAACACACCCTCATCTACAATGAGCTGTGGAAAGGTGTGTGTGTCGGAGAAGAAGACAGAGACCCTGTGCAGCCCACATCAGACAAAGAACTCGCCATTTGGGAAAACAAGAACAGCAAAGCCTTTGCATTGATCGCAACATCTGTCAATGAGGAAGTAAGTCGTCATATTTCCTGCTATTCCACTGCCTTTGAAGCTATACAAAAGCTGAAAGAACTCTATGATACACATTTTGCACTTGAAGTTGTTCAACTCATGATTAAACTCTTCACTCTTGAACTGAAAAATAATGATCCTCTTGCTCTTGCATCTGAAATAAAGTCTATAATGCATGATATAAAATCCACCAAGGTTGAGCTGGATATCTCTCTTATTGCCTTTCTCAAAGCACTCTATCCTACCTACTCCAATTATCTTGAGTCTTTACAAGCAAATGGAAACCTTAAAGATATAACCTTTGACTCTCTTGTGAAAAAGTTTGCTGAAAGAGAGAAAGCCTTTGGAAAGAAAACAGTCCCTGAATCTTCTGAAGAGACTGTTTGCCTTGCTCACAAAGAAAAGCATCCTGGTCAAGATTCTGCAAGAGGAAGAGGTGGACGAAGAGGAAGAGGAAGATACTTCATAGGCAGGGGGGGCAGACATTCTCAAGCAGAAAAGGCAGATCTGCATTGCATTCGCTGCAAACGAAATGGATCACATGATGCTTCTACATGCAAGCTACCATGGGACAAAGTTGAGCAGAGAAGAAATCAGCAGAAAGGTAAAACTGATGACTCGGACAAAGGTAAAGCACCTGAATCTGCACACTATATTGAAGCACAATGTAATATTGGAGTAAATGAAGATTTGTTTAATGCTTCACTTGCTTCTTCGAAAAATGACTGGTTGCTTGATTCAGGAGCAACCTGTCATATGACTTATAGGAGAGATTTCTTTGAAGATTTCACTAACAATGTTGATGGAGCAGTATACTTTGCAGATCAGTCAAAAATCAAGCCATCAGGGCTTGGCACAATCAGGCTTAAACTGCCTGGTCTTCCAGACTTTCTTCTGGATCATGTTCTATATCTCCCACAGCTGAAGAGAAACTTGCTGTCCCTGGTCCACATCCGCCAGCAAGGTCACTCCATTCACATGTTTGATGGCAAGCTTGAGGTAAGAAAGGCATCTGACCACTCACTTGTCATGAGGGGTATAGAAGAAGAAAGACTCCTTAAACTGCAAGGAACCTCTGCTCATGCACAGCATTTCTCATATATTTCTCATCATGAAGAAGATGCACTTCCATCAAGTTTATTATGGCATGCTAGATTTGGACATTTAAACTATGATAGTCTCCGCTTGTTGAAGAAAAATGGTGTTGCTGGTTTGCCTACAATTCCTAGAAAACATAAACAATGTGATGCTTGCATTCTAGGAAAGCATAGCAAACAGTCTTTTCATGATTCACATTCAAGAGCACATAGGAAGCTTGAACTTATTCATTCAGATTTATGTGGTCCAATGCCTGTTCCTTCTGCAAATGGAAATAAATATATCATGACATTTATTGATGATTACACCAGAATGTGTTGGGTTTACTTATTGAAGAACAAATCTGATGCTTTTCAAACATTTAAGAATTTTCATAAGTGGATTGAAAATGATGCACAATCTCATATTGGGTCTATTCGCACTGATAATGGAAAAGAATATACATCAAATGAATTTGAACACTATCTTCGCCAACATGGGATTAAACATCAAACAACTGTGCCTTATAATCCTCAACAGAATGGTGTAGCTGAAAGAATGAACAGAACAATTTTGAATATGGTACGATCCATGCTTTTCTTCAAAAATGTAAAGACAATGTTTTGGGCTGATGCTGTTCTATGTGCTGCATATATAAAGAATAGATGTCCATCTAGTACTATAAGAAACAAGACTCCTTATGAATTGTGGTATGGACATGTTCCTTCGGTAAAACATCTCAGGATATTTGGTTCCACCTGTTATGCTTTAATACCAAAGGTACATAGAAACAAACTTGGTGCAAGAAGTCGTAAGTGTATCTTCCTGGGGTATTCAAACACATCTAAAGCATACCGCCTTTATGATGAAGTAAATAAAAAGTTTGTTTTATCTAGAGATGTCATTTTTCTTGAATCATCCAAATCTGACAGTGTTGTTGAGCGGCAACTTGATCGCTTGGATAGATTCACAAAACCAAAATCATTCCAAGAGTTTGATAATCAGATTCCACATCTTGAAGGGGGGATTCCTATACTAGATCAACATGTGGAATCTTCTTCTGAAGAACAATCTCCCCTGCATGACACTCCAACAACGGATGATGCTTTAAGTGATGTAATTGATAGAATTGGGAGACTCAATCTTGATTCAGACCCAACTCAATCAACAGAACAGCCTGGACCATCTCAGAAAGGTCCCCCAAAGTGGCTGACAAAGACACTTGAAAGTGTTCATCCTGATGAAATTGGAAAAACAGGAACCCGAAATTCAAATCGACAAGATGGAGGTGATGTAGATAACTCTAATTCACCTGTTGATATGGATGTTACTTATGATTGTGAATTGAACTTGTCTACAGATTTTGAACCAACTTCCTTCAAAGAAGCTGCTTCTTATGATGAATGGAAAGAAGCGATGCAGAAGGAGTATGATGCCCTCATAAAGAATGGCACTTGGAAGCTGGTTGATCCTCCATTTGGAACCAAACCAATTGGATGCAAGTGGGTCTACAAGAACAAGTACAAAGCTGATGGCTCACTTGACAAGCACAAAGCTAGGCTTGTGGCAAAAGGTTTTGCACAGAAAGAAGGGGTCGATTACGAGGAAACTTTTGCTCCCACAGCAAAATGTGCCACCATCCGGACACTCTTTGCACTAGCTGCTCAGAACGGTTGGAAAGTCCATCAAATGGATGTAAAAACTGCATTCTTGAATGGAGATCTAAAAGAGAATGTTTTTATGTCCCAGCCTGAAGGATTTGCTGTGAAAGGACATGAACACAAAGTATGCAAACTTGTGAAGTCCTTGTATGGCCTCAAACAAGCACCACGAGCCTGGTATGAAAAACTAACTGAGCATCTTCTGAAACTCAACTTCAAACATTTTGATCTTGATGATGCAACTTTATTTGTCAAGAAAGTTGGCAAAACAGTTGTATATCTTGTGGTATATGTAGATGATCTTTTAATGACAGGGAACAATGAAAGCTATATTGCATCCATAAAGAAAGAATTAGGAAAAATTTTTGAAATGACTGATTTGGGTTATGTTCATTACTATCTTGGCATTGAAGTAACCCAACATCCAAAGTCCATATTTCTTTCTCAAAAGAAATACATTGGAGATTTGTTATACAGATTTGGCATGACAGAGTGCAATCCCCTTTCTACTCCAATGGAACAAAACTTGAAGCTCACATCTACTGAAGGAAAGGAATTTGAGGATGCAACAAGGTATAGACAGCTTGTAGGAAGTCTCATCTACCTCACTACTACCAGACCAGACATTTCATTTGCTGTTGGAATCCTCTCCAGGTTTATGCAAAAGCCTTGTGAGGGACATTGGTCTGCTGCAAAAAGAGTTCTAAGGTACTTGAAGGGAACTCAAGACCTTGGAATCAAGTATACACAGGTGGACGACTTCAACTTGATTGGATACTCTGATTCAGACTTCGATGGAGACAAAGAAACTGGGGTATCTACTTCAGGATATGCTATGAGTCTTGGATCAGGAGCTGTCTCCTGGAGATCACGCAAACAATCAGTACCAGCAGATTCCACAACAGAAGCAGAATACGTGGCAGCAGCTGAAGCAACGAAAGAAATTGTGTGGCTCAGGAAAATTCTTGAAGATTTGCAAGTAAAACAAATACAATCTACTCCACTCATGATTGATAACACATCTGCAATAAAGTTGGCCAAGAATCCAAAGTTCCATGATCGTACTAAGCACATCAATACTAAATATCATCTGATCCGACATCATGTTGAGGCCAAAACAATCCATCTCCGTCATTGTTCCACAAACGAACAAATTGCAGACATCTTCACCAAAGCGCTTGGAAGAGAAAAGCTTGAAAGATTCAGAACGATGCTTGGACTCACCAACATCCCTTCAGATTAAGGGGGGGAATGTTGACACCTAATCCGAAACGGATGAGGTGAAGCCGGACAGTCATCTAGAAGATGAACTGATCCGTTTCTTGTGTATATAAATAATAGTTATCTAATGTGAAATAATCAGTTCAGTTTTGCGCTCATTAATTTCTGAGCTAGCCTGGCCTGACAAAACTTCTGTTGCCATTGAAAACTTTAGAGAGATATGACCGAAATTTTGTCCTTGGAGAATAGGTTGAGGTGCCTATTTATAGTGGTTTGTCCATATATTAAGCTGACATGACACCTTGAATAGATGTGTCTCCATACAGCTGGGCCAACATGAGTTATTATTTCATCTTGCAAGACGACATCAAGAGAAGAGGACTGTGCTTGTCTTTGGAGGGCTTTCTAGACACTTAATTGACTCATATACATTTTACACATGCTCAAGAAGAGCTCTTCATACATGACATTAATTCTTTGACCTTAATGACAAATCCTAAGGCTCTCAATGGGAGCCATCTAAAATAAAATCACTTGCTCATGAAACCCATGAAGCAAGGCTTACATTAATAATTTTATTTTCTTCATTATATCATTTACAAAAGTCACAATTACATGTCATTATGAAGGCCGAACCTAGCTACACTTTTCAACACTCCCTCTTAATTAGGGAGGTATTCATAATGGTACTTGGTCATTCTCAATCTGAAGAATTTCTCATATGAAGAATAGGGTTGGTAACCCATCTCTTTAGCATCATATTAACCATCATTGTCACATAGAAAGGGTTTGACTAACAATTCTATCCACATGATTAGAGCACAATGCTAGTGAGACCAATGATTCATAGACACCAAAATCTATTAAAATTGGCAACTAGGGCCAAACTCCATGTGGGTCACCTTATTTATGGCTACTGATATTTTTCCTAGATTCCTCTCGTCGAGAGGTGTAGGATTGATCTAAAGATCATCCGATTTTGATAAGTATTTATGGAGATATGAATTTATTTTGATTATGGACAAATTGTCAAGGTCGGCCAACAAACTTATGTAGGCTCAGAAGCCCAACAGTCATGTCTATTCATCCTCAATGTTTGCATATAAATACAAGGTGCCTCCTCCTCATTTGTACACTTCATTCACTCATCTTCTCTCTCTCTCCTACGCATAAAAGGAGCCTTTGTCTCTCTCACACGTGTGGCTGAAAGGAAGACATCCTAGGGCAAGGAAGACGTAGAAAGGACGCTAGGGCAACAGGTCATCTCTTTGACCAACGTTGACCAAGCGTTGACCATCCAGAGGTGCAGATTGGGTGTGGCTGCCTCTCCTAGGCAGGTTACAAATTTTGGCACGAAAACTGAGGTGATTTGACCTCTGGTTTGACCGGTGTTGACTGCCCTAGTTTAGGGCTGCAAGTTGACTTCAGAAATCTGCAAATTCACTGTACTTTTGGGGCTGTTCAAGGGCTGTTTCTTCAAGTTGTTTGATGACAAGTTGACCGGAAATTGACCAAGCATTTTGGAGGTCAATTTCAACTAGTTTGACCAAGTTTGACTTTGCTGATCTAGGGTTTGCTGCTGCTGATATAAAATTACAGAATTCAGATTTTGTACTATTTCTCTCTGCTGAACTATTGAAGATAAAAGAATATTTGATCAAAGGGTTTCCCCGCATTGGGGTTTGTCCCTGGCTAGCCGCCACATCTTGTGTCTCTTGTCTTGGCTTGTTTTTTGTTGATCATTTAATGTTCTATCTGCACTTTACTTAATGTATATGTGATTGCTAATCTGTGACTAATAAGAAGAAAAATAAGTCAACTGCTCTAAGCATAGAACATACCATAATTTAACAAAATCATTGTCCCTCAAGGTACATACTCCACCCGGGTGCACAGAGTATGACCTTCTTTGGACTATTCTTACCTTGGATAGCCAATCCTCCCAGCTGAAGACCAGAATGATGTTTCTATCCCTCGCTCTCAATTAAGGAGGGCATATCAATTCCAATAATGGAATGTACTCATTCGTACATAAGGAATGTAACTAAGCTCCCTCTTAATTAGGGACCTACAGTAGCTCCTCGACCAGCTGCTTGAAAAGCTCCTTCCTTCGATGTCATGAATTTCTTTGTCCAGGAGTCTTCATCTTTTGTGGCTTCTTTCATAGGGCATAGACCATCCATCACTTTCATCCACGAGTTAGTCATGTCATCATTCCTTTCATTAGAAAGTGATCCATCAGTCTTCATCTGGCCTTGCTTCATGTCATGCTACTTTCTTCATGCCATATTTTTGGAAGGATCTTACATCCTTATATATGGTCCTTTTGGAAGTCATCCACAGTTCTTCCCTTTGGCAATCATGCATAAGCCCATCCAGATATTTGTTCAAAAAAAAGAAATGAACGCTTAAAACAAAATTACCTTTGTGATGGTCTTTCATCATGACATCTTCCTATAGGTATCAGCGTCTTGCATACATGTTGACAAATCTCCCAAAGATATCCATTCTCAAGGGTCTCCATCTTTTTCAGATTTCCATCATAGTCTTCATATCTTTCTGGGAGATTTCCTAGTCAAATCGTCTTGCTCTTTTGGATGTTGATTGCCTTTATCATGGTTGCATATCTCACAATCTCTTTCTTCCTTTATTCACACATTTCATTCTAGGAGCTTCCAAGCAGATTTCCTTAATTGTAGTCAACCACCTCATACTTCATATGAGGACATATTATGTTGATTTCATCTAGTGTGACTTATGCCTTCCTGCATCCTTTCAGAGGAGGAGATCCTTTTCCCTTGATTATGCTTCTCAAGATAGAAGTAGTGATCCATGTTACCTGCAACCATACAACATGACATTATAATATTAAATACAAGCATACATACCTTATTTACCTTTAGGTCATTTAGGCTTCTTTCAGCAACTTCCTTGATTGGAAAGATCTTCAACCCCTTGATCTTCTGCATCTCTTATGTCATCATACCATCATCCCATGAACTCCATAAGTGGGAGTTCCTGATGAAACACTTGCTTCCTCTCTAGATTGGTGAACCCTCCGATGAGGATTCCATCAGAGAATCTTGAGGATCTTGCATATCCCTATTTGGTAGATGTTTCCTTTTTGACTTGATGTATGATGTGTTGATTTGGGGTAGCATCAGATGTGCTCTAGCCATGAAAATTGGTGGAGAGGCTAAAGCACATGATATCTCGAAGACCCAGAAATGGTTTGTGGAAATTCTACCCAGTGAAGGAGATATTCAAATAATTAATATTTTTAAAGGGTTCGTAAGTCTAAACCTAGGAAAATAAAAATATTAATGGGTATTAATATAAAACTGGGTTAGAAGGTTCTAAATGACACGGATCAAGCCAAATTTAATCTTAGCCGTTGATTAGAGATGTAATCTCGACCGTTGAAGACTCAACAGAAAAAGTATAAGAGGAGGCTTGAGGGTCAGTTGGAGATACACCAGAATGATCAGTTAGTTTGATTTTCTAGAGCAGGGTTTGCTAAGCGAAATCGAACCAGTGATCAGTACTACAACGAGGGGCAGTGAGTGCAAGGCAGAGAGGCAAAGATAGTGCCGAAAGACTAGCGCAGAGGCAGACGCAGAGGCTAGCAGTGACTGCGCAGAGGCCAGAAGGGTCTGCGTGCTTGACGCAGAGGCTGCAAAAGTGACACAGAAAGCCAGAGAGGCTGCACAGAGCCTCAGAGGGCTAACACAGTGATTCAGAGAGGTGTTGGAGAGGGTTTCGTGGAGCAGACTTTCAGAATATTTGCTGCCGAAGAGAGGTATTACTGCCCGATTATTTTCTTTGTCGGGTGAGCCAGTTTGGCACCTAGTGTACTCAAGAAAAGTTGCTTAATAATAAAACCCTCAAAACTGCTGAACTGGTTTTCCCAAGTTGGGTTTTTCCAGGGACGATTTGTCCAAAAAATAACGGTGTCCCTTGTGTGTTTGTTCATTTCTTTTAGTTGTTGATTTGTAGATGGTTGAGATTGTATTGTGTTTATTTCAGTATTTATATGGTTAAAAAAATTGTTAGTAATTAAACAAGTAGGCGAGATAAACCAGAGAATACAGAAAAATTTCTAAGGGGTAATACTTAGAAATTTCAACATGATGAACCTTGTCTTGGATGACTTATTCTTAAGTTTGCAATGAGGTTCCCAAGAGCTATATCCTTCATATTTGATTGCGATGGATTTTGTTCCAGACATCCTTAATGTTTCCTATGGTGATGTCACGAGCTCTTATTTTTTATGCTTCCAAGATGCCACGATGCATCTTATTATTTATTATAGCCATATCTTCTAACAAAATATTTAGGAGCTATGACAAGACCTTTTGTGAGGGAGACTATCTCAGCATAGTCGAGATCTCTTACTTCCTCTCTTCTTGGACTTCTTCTCTTCGGCTTCGCTTCTTTGGTGATATAGGCTTCTTCTTTTCTTTTGATATTGTCTCTCTAGGACAACCTTTCCTGTAATGTCCATAATCCATAGCATTGAATCTCATCTATGCTTCTTCTTTCTTTTCTGAGGAACAATTTTCCAAACTTCCCTTTCCTATCTGCAAATGTTTTAGTCCTTTAACCTTCAACACTTTTGTCCTCAACCTGTCTTCTTCTATCTTGCATAGAAACTACAAGTTGTTGAATGAGATAACTTTCTTATCCCCATGGACATTTGTTACCTTGTTCATCACTTAGTTCATTTACAACAATGATGATTATCTTCTTATCATCTCTCCCATATTTCGCAATTGAGGTCTTATGAAGATATCCCTTCATTCTTTGATACCTTCAATTTTGTGTAGATCAGATCTAAGTTATGTGTCCTTTATCGCATCTTCAGAGAATACTCTTACGAGCTTATCATATACATTTCTTTGATGTCTTCGATATTGCTATATGAGGGGACCTTTCATAAGAATCCCTTTCCATGCATTCAAAGGAGACCTTTTTGTTGATGTGTTCAATGACTTCACTTTCTTCGAGGACTATGTCTATCCTCCTTTTCCATGCAAGGAATTTCGATGACCCAACCAACTTATAGATCTCCTTGCAAACACGAAGTCATTTTACCAAATTGATTAAAGAATGAAAGATAATTACTTGACAAGTGAAGATGAAATCTTCAACTTGATCACTTTAATGATGGTTGAAGAAGATGTATTAGTGCTCCCTTTTGGATGATCTTCTTCCAAATGAAGAACCCTTCTTTAATGAGAGGAGATTGCTCCTTTTATAATGACAACGCCTTTTCTAGCTCTCTTCTCTTAATGAGAACTCCTTCACATCACCAAACCGTGGCTTCTATACATCATCTAGCCGAAATTATATCAAAACTTCTTTCACTGTGGAGATCCGAACTTTACCCTAAACAAACCCTCGCTTTCACTTCTGTTTAGTCCGAACTGTATACTGTGATATGACATCCGAAACTATCCATCAACACAGAGATCCGAACTGCTGTGTGATTGTGCTAGGAGTCTGAATTCATCACTGTCCTCTCCAAGATGATGTAATCTTCAACTTTAAAGTACTTCGAGCTACCTTGCTTTGTAGATAACTTGATGAGGATCTTTGTGGTCTTTTTATGATGACTATAGGATCCAAAACTTTTGTTGTTGTAGACTGCCTCTTCGATCTAGGGTTTGATTCTTCAATGTAGATCTTGATCTTTTGTTTTGATAACCTTCGAATTGCTTTGATGCCTTTCTTGAAACTCAATCCTTGAGTGTCTCTTTGATTAGATGCCCTTCCTTTGACTTCAACGCCTTAGCTCGGATACCATGTTGAGAAATCTAGGGCATTAGCATTAGGTGATTTCTCTTCTATTACTGACTATTTGTGAATTCTTTTTACTTGATTAGATTAGGATCTTCTTCATCTTAGATTATTAATGTTCTTCTTCATCAAAAAGTAACCAATGCATGAACATAAATAAACAAGAGACACAACATGTAGGCTATGAACTAGGGCCAAAACCTCTCACTCTTTGAGAGGAAAACCCACAAAATTATTCTTATGGAGATTCCAATTGACGAATACCAAGACCAAGACCCTTGTCCTATTAGTTGCTCCAAGACCAAGACACAAGATCTCAAGATAGTCAGCCTTCTTCTCAACTCTTCTTCAATCTCGACCTTCTTTAATACATAGCACACAGACTGAGATCATCTCTATCACGGCAACAAACTGTGCATATGTACCTTTGTCCGATATGTGATCTTCTGCTATGATTTTGAGACTCTCCTTATGAAATCTGAACCATTGTTCTTCTAACTATCCCTTAGACCTTTTCGTTGTTCCATCATCATCTCACTTGCTACTCCTTCCATCCGAATTTGTCTCTGTTCTAGAGATCCAAACTATGTATTGTTGACTGCCCAACCGAATTCAGAGTGGGATCTAAATTCCTAAAATGTGATGACGTCTGAACTTTCTGATCCACCCAAAACAGAGATTGAACTTACTTGTTGACTGTTATGGAGATCCAAAATTATTATTGTTACGACCATCCGAAAATATCAGAGGTGTCACCGAATTGTTGACTGTACTTCATCACCAAAAACTTCAGAGAATCGAACATCTATTGCCATCGAAATTGCCAGACATCCGAATTTTTGTTACCACCAAAAACTTCAGAGAGATATGACCGAAAATCTATCCTTGGGGAATAGGTCGAGGTGCCTATTTATAGTGGTTGGTCCATATATTAAGTCGACATGACATCTTGAATAGATGTGTCTCCATATAGCTAAGCCGACATGAGTTATTATTTCATCTTGCGGGCCGACATCAAGAGAAAAGGACTATGCTTGTCTTTGGACGACTTTCTAGACACTTAATTGATTCATATACATTTTACACATGCTCAAGAAGATATCTTCATACATGACATTAATCCTTTGATCTTAATGACAAATCCTAAGGCTCTCAATGGGAGCCATCTAAAATAAAGTCACTTGCTCATGCAACCCATGAAGCAAGGCTTACAATAATAATTTTATTTTCTTCATTATATCATTTACAAAAGTCACAATTACATGTCATTATGAAGACCGAACCTAGTTAAACTTTTCAACACAATGCACATCCCTTACATACTCCTTCATGGTCTTATTTTAGTTAAGGTATTCCATCTACTATGGAACTTAGAGTTGGGAGGATCTTGAAATGAAGATGACCAAATCTTCTATGCCATAGTTCACATGGGCCGACTTCAATGTGAACCAAAGCGTGAGCTAGAGGAGATATCACCCTGTAAAGCCTTCCTTCTTGAATACCAATTATTATAGCATTTTCTATGCTTGAGTTTTTACTCCATACAACAACTTTCCCATCAATGAAAGCTACTCTATCACCCTTGTCCCCTAGACTTGAAATGGAAAGTAAGTTCTTATGCAGACCTGGAACAAATAGGATGTTGTTGAGATGAAAGTTGCTTCCATTCTCTAGCTCTATGGAGGTTGATCCAAGGTCTTCAATTGTTTGTCATGACTTGTCATGTGCCCAGATGCACCACTATCAATTACCCAAATGCTCTCGTCTTGGAATGTGTTAGTAAGCGTCGCAAAGGGATCATCATCCTTTTCTTCGATCGCTTCCTTCCTTGTACAGAATAAGAGACTCCATGCTTCCTTGATGTTTTTCTTGAGATAGCTTGATACCCTTGAACACTTCTTGATGAACTTCTTCAACGTATTGGAGATCTTCTGTGAAAATTCCTAAGTTGGAATCCCTCCTGCCGCAAGCTGATGTTACTTATCCTACTTGATTAAATCACGCAAGTTATTTACTATCTTCTACGGTAATTTTGAAGTAAATACATCTGCATCCTTTACTTAATTTATATATATGCAGAAATCAAACACTAAGCAAGAAAGAAAAATACAACGCATAGGACACAGTTATTTTTGGACAAATAGTCCTCGGAAAAACCCAATGCAAGAAAACTGGTGCAACAGCTCTGAGGGTTAATTACTATGCAGGAGAAAATTCTGAGTACAATTCTAGGATGCTCAACTTGCAATCCGTTACAAAAGACTGGTGAAATGATCTCCCCGTGTCATTGGAGAATGAGTCACTGATCCTTTAGCTTTTGAGGCTCTGCGTGGGCTCTGCACAAACCTACGTTACCCTGAGCAGCTTTTGCGTCACCCCTCCTCTGGATCCTCTCTTAGTTGAGAAATTGACTTTTCTGCCTCCTAGACTCGCAGCCTGGCTTCTAGCAACTGAACTTCGACTTCCCTCAGCGAGAACTCGACTTCCCCTCACTGACTACGCTGCCTTTGCATTAACACTGCATAGGCCAACGCTAGCCTTCCTCTGGACGTGTTTTTGTCATCTCTCTGCCTTGTACTCTCTGGAAATTCCTTATCTCAGATTTTCACTGTGCCTCTGCTACAAGATCTCCTCAATCGACTTTCCTCCTGAGAAATCACTTCAGAAAATCGATTTTCTCAATCTCTCAGTGTGTCTTCCAAATGACCCTCAAGCCCCTTCTTATATCTTCCTATTGGACAACCAAGTGCCTAGATTAAAACATAATCAGAGGCTCAGATCGTTTTGGCTTGATTCGTGGCTTTTTTCTAGAAGTTTCACCCCCGATTAGATTAATACCCATTAATATTTTAATTTTCCTAAGTTTAGACTTAGGAACTCCATTAAAAATATTAATTATTTTAGTAAAATCACTTCTGGGTGGAATTTCCCAAAACTCTTTCTGGGTTCTTTGGAATACCTGTGCCCAAGCCTCCCTGCAAAATTTGAGGCTTAGAGCACAACTGATGCTACCCCAAATCAACACTCCCTCTTAGCGAGCAATGTGCTCTAGCAATACATTGCCTCTCTTTATACTGCTCTGAGTCTGAAGCATCGTCTCTGCATTGTTGATGTCTGACCTACTGTCCACCAACCACTATGTTGTTGTTGCTATTGTACTGCTGCCTTTGACACTGCCACTGCCAATGCTACATTTGTATTGCAGATCCCTCTCAAACACTGCATCTGCTATGCTGCTAGCACTACCACTGCTAACAGTGCATTCGTATTGCAACTCAATTGCTGAGAGAAGCAACTAAAAACACCCAAAATTGGACAAGTATCCAGTGGATACAGCTCGGTGCTGACATCTTGACTACTGCTAGTCCCATGCTGCCTCTAAAGCCACTGCACTGTTGAAGCTTTGCACTGTGTCTCCTCGCACCACTGCCTCTCTACTTTGCACTGCTCAATCTCTAGCTCACCTAACCACTGCATCTGTTGAATCAACACTCCATGGCACCAATGAAAACTCCACCATCCCGCTACTCTTGATCACAGGCTCTCGTAGCAAGGTGATGATCCAAGAGGTGGGCTCCTCAAGGATCTTGCCCATCTATAGTCCTTTTGATTACAACTCTATATCAGTCAACCTCCCTCCTAGAGGTAGATCAACTGTCATGGCTAACTTCTCCTCGTCAATCTTCGCGGCTGCAAACTTGGGATCATGCTTTTCATCCTTGTCCTTTTTCTTCTAAGGACACTGGGATGCATAGTGGCCCATCTTGCCACATCTGAAGCACTTCACCTTAGAGACGTCCTTCTTTCATCCTTGTTACCCGTGCTATCCCTTCGATGCAAGGGCTGCATTATCCTCTTCCTCCACTTTGGGTTTCGACCCAATGCTGCTGCTGCTCCCGTCAAGTTTTACCTTTGACCAGGTATCTCCTCAACTCTTCTTGTTTCAGAGCTGCCCACATCTCGTCCCAATTTGGAAACGTTGCTCTGCCCAGGATACTCTAGACAACGATTTGCCAATCATCTGAGACGGAATTTAGAGCCAGTCTCACTAACTTCGAGTCTTGAGGAGTATGTCCCACAGCTGACAACTCATCACGAGTCTCCTTTAGTTTCGTAAGGAAAGGATCCACTCGTTGCCCCTTTTGCATTTGAGTAGATCTCAGCTTCTCCTCTAAGTACATCTTCCGTTGCTCGGAAGTTCCCTGATACAATGTGGCCAAGGCATCCCACATCTCCTTAGCGGTCCCTTTGCTAGCAATGTGGCACACCATGTGATCCTTGACTCCATCCAGGATCATCCTCTTCGCCTTAGCCATCTCAACTTTGTACTTTTTCAGTGGATCTGCATCCGCAGGTTCAACCACCACATTATCAATGTACATCTTGAGGGCATGCTCATCTAGAAGGAAGGTCATCCTAGCCTTCCAGATGGCACAGTTGGAAGCCCCGTCCAACCTTTCCTGATCCCTCAACCCATTGGTTGCCATCTCCTCCGAAAACTATTGAACTGCTCCATCTCTCTCCCTAATGCGTTGATCCTGGGCTGACTTGTGCACTCCCTGATGGAGCTGGTAAGTTGTTACTCCTCTGCTGCTCAGAAATTGAGAAATGTTGATTTCCTCGGCAATAAATCACTGAGGAAGTATTCCCTCACTATGCCCCGTTGCTTCTTTCTTTTAATGTCTTTTCAGCCCAACAAAGCTGCCTACTGAAAAACCTGCGTCCACCAACTGCTCCTCACGCTAAGGCTCAGTGCTGCTCCCTCTGCCATGACAAAATTTGAATTGGAAGCTCTTTCTCTCCGTCAAATCACTTGGAGAGAGAAACTTCCTCGAATTTTCAATCCTCTGACTAGAACTACGCAAACCCTCTAGGGTGTTGACTTGCTGCCTCCTGCAGCTTTTCGATTTCCCCTTCTGCTCAGCGCTGTGGTTTTTAGTTCTGCTCTTCTTGTCTCACCCTGCACTACCTCTGATACCATGTGAAAATTCCTAAGTTGGAATCCCTACTGCAATAGGCTGATGTTACTTCTCTTACTTGATTAAATCATGCAAGTTATTTACTGTCTTCTATAGTAAATTTCAAAGTAAATACATCTGCAGCCTTCACTTAATTTATATATATGCAGAAATGAAATAATGAGCAAGAAAGAAAAATACAACAAATAGGACACAATTATTTTTGAACAAATAGTCCCTGGAAAAACCCAATGTAGGAAAGTCAGTGCAATAACTTTGAGGGTTTATTATTATGCAGGAGAAAATTCTGAGTACAATTCTAGGATGCTCAACTAGCAATCCGTTACAAAGAGAATACTGAACAAAAGACTGGTGAAATGATCTCACCCTGTCACTGGAGAATCAGTGACTGATCCTTCAGCTCTGGAGGCTCTACGTGGCCTCCGCGCAAAACTGTGTCACCATGAGCAGCTTTTGCATCACCCCTCTTGGGTATTATGCTGCCCCTCCTCTGGATCCTCTACTGGCTGAGAAATCAACTTTTCAGCTTCCCAAACTCACACCTTGGCTTTTGGCAACTGAACTTCGGTTTCCCTCAACAGGAACTCGACTTCCCCTCACTGACTGTGCTGCCTCTGTGTCAGCACTGCGTAGGTCAACGTTAACCTCCCTCTGGACATCTTTCTGTCCTCTCTACCTTGTACTCTTTGGAAATTCCTTATCGCGTATTCTCACTGCCCCCTTGCTACAAGATCTCAATCGATTTTCCTCCTGAGAACTTCTCACTTCAGAAAATCGATTTTCTCAACCTCTTTGTGTGTCTTCCAAATGACCCTCAAGCCCCTTCTTATATCTTCCTGTTGGACAACCAACGGCCTAGATGAAAACATAATCAAAGGCTCAGATCGTTTTGGCTTGAGCCATAGTTTTTTCTAAAAGTTTCACCCATGATTAGATTAATACCCATTAATATTTTAATTTTCCTAAGTTTAGACTTACGAACCCCATTAAAAATATTAATTATTTTAATAAAATAACTCCTGGGTGGAATTTCCCAAAACGCTTTCTGGGTTCTTTGGAATACCTGTGTCGAAACCTCCCTACAAAATTTGAGGCTTAGAGCGCACCCGATGCTACCCCAAATCAACATCTCCATGATGCCCTTAGCCAACCTTAGCTCTGATACCATGTTGAGAATTCAATAGGACAATGATTATGATTAATTCTCTTTAATGGATAACTACTTGTGGTTCCTTTTTACTTATTAACTTTGTTCCTTATTATATGTGTGAAGCATCAAACAATTAGCAAAAACAAAAGCACAATGACACAATATATAGGCTGCAAGCTAGGGCAAAACCTCTCCTCTTGAGAGGAAAACCCTTTAAATCTATTCTCTTCCTTATAGATTCTTCAATTGACGAATTCCATGACCTTAAGACTAAGAGCATTACCCTCCAAGACCTTTGAGTGATGTGCCAACTTCGATCTAGTCAAATCTCTTCCAGTAGCACCTTCTCGACCTTTTGTTGCAAGATTTTCGGCCTCCTACTACAGATTTGAAATTTCGCCCCCAGCAACTGCGGCTGCCACACATGGGAACTTTGATCTTTTTCTAGAGCCCTCCTCCGACCTTCGCTTATTTTTCCTTTACTTCTGAAGCTTGAGAGAGACCCTTGGTTACCTTCGCTTGACCTCTTTGCCTCCTTTCCTCCAAGATCGAACTTGTAGAAGGATGCCTTAGGTAAGCTATAGAAACCATAGTCCTCTCTAGCACGTGTGAGAGAAAGATAGCCCAAACACAAAACTTCTTCATCCTTTCTTCTCCTTTGCTGCCTCTTCCTTCTTCTTTCATTCGCTAGAATGGGTGATGAGTAAGGAGGTTGAGTCCTCTTCTATATATAGGCTTCTTCAAGGGTGGACGTGGCTCTTCCTTTAGATCTACTTGCCAGTGGCTGGGCCGACTTGGCCTTGGAGGGTATTCCAACACTTTTAAAGAGAAAAATAATTTTCTTTACAAGTTACAATGTGCTCAGTGGGGTCTCTAACTTATGACAATGACTCTTTTGGCTTCTTGACCTAGGACAAACCCTAGAAGCACTCAATGGGTTCTTGACTTATAAAATAAAAGACCTTGAGCATGAAACCCATGTTCCAAAAACAATAATAATAATTTTCTTTTATTTCATACTTTACGAGAATAAAAAATATATTTCATACTTATGAAGACCGAACCTAGTTACACATTTTTCAACACTTAGCAACCCGGTGAGGTTTGGACAGAAGCCACCTTACTAACGAAACCCTTTCTCAACTAGTTGTGCCACTCGGACTCAACGAAATTTAATTTAATTTTCATGCTAATGTTCTACAATTTAGTTTGATTTCATTCACAAGCCTTGAGCTAATGTCCATTTTACATTTCTGTTTATTTAGCATCTAATTTTCACTTAATCATTAACTTTTGTATGCTCTCAACATTTTGATTTCATTTACATGCAAATGATATCTAATTGGTTATTTTAGTTTTGTTTACTTGTAGCAACAATCTAATTTCAAGTTTCATGTTTTGTAGTTTCATGTTAGTTTGATTTAGTTTGCTAATTCATTCACAATTTATTTCATTTATTCATTTGCAATTTGCTACTTTACTTGAACATCATTTACAAATCGTAAATTTATCATTTTTCTCACTAAAATTTACCTCCAATGTAAGTTGTTTGTATAGAGACTACGACCCCTTCTTTAATACTCTTTTTCCGAGTTTGTGAGAAAGGTAAACACGTGACCGAGTAGTTCAGGTTTGGTTTGTCCATCGTTGGAGCGTCAACACAGGGGTTGACTTGAGGGACTAGGTGGATACTCATTCATGAAGCTAAGCTTCTCCACTTGAGGTCCCTTGCAACCATCCCTATCCTTACAAGGGTGAAATTCTAAAGAGGAAGTCTCACCTTCGAATAGGTAGAGTAGGCCTAATAAAATAAACCAAGAGCATCTCTACATCACTTCACTTTCCTCGCATCATACTTCATGTCTATGCTATCTTGAAGATCAATTTTTATTTGTAAGTATCATTTACTTTTCAAGTAGCATTTCACATTTTTGCAAGTATTGTGGATTTACTTTTGTAAGTACTTATATTTGTTGTACTTGGATATATTCTCATTGGAAGTTCACTTGTGTATCTTGAAGCGTTGGAGTTCATTTACTTATCTTGGAATATCTTTCATTTAATTGGTGCAACTTTTTCCTTAAAAGTATATTTCATGTGAACACACTTTACATTTCAAGTGCAATTTTATCTTGCTTTCTTCCATTACATGTTCTTACTTTGCGAGTCAAATTTCCTTCCTTGAGCATTTATCTTTTGCAAGTTACTTGGCACTGGTCTTATAGTCTCAATTTTTGCGAATATTCTATCTTGTTGATATCATTGTTTATCTATTTGCTTTACGTATTTAGTTATCTCTACATGCTCATGGATATATCATTTACTTGTTGAAGTATCTACATGTGTTAATTTGATGGTTGATGTATCTCTTGATTAACTGATCTTTCATCTCTTAGAACTTGTTTAGTCTCACTGACTAAGCCTTAGATTTTCCTTAGTGTCTACCCCCCTTGGCTTCATCTAGGAGAAAGCTTAAACAGAGGAGTTGGGAATTGGGTGACAGCTCCAACACACAGCTTTGCTCCCAAGGCCAGACCAAGTGAAGCTAGGGATTTTCTCCACGCTAACCTTAGGTGTGGAATCAAGCAGCAACAAGTTCTTAGATCCAAAAAGTCTACATATTTCCTAGAGAAATCTAACCTGTCTATAATTTGATCTGCCTGCTGAATCTTAAGGGCCGGCAATTCTCCTAAATTGAATCTGATAGTTTTGACATAACAATGGCCTGAGCCTCTGCCTCCATGAGAAGGAATTTCCCATGAGATGTATCATGTCCCGAAGACCTCAATCTAATCGTCCTAAGGTTATTATTTTCCATCATAAACGTCCTGCACGTAGCATTACATATTCTGTTTCATTCCACTCCCGAGGGCCAAAACATATGGGAAATAACTTCAAGCAACATGCTTTATCCCTATGAAAAACAATAAAAGGCCTTCCGAGCAACCAGTTGAGTGGAGTCTACTTGCTAGGCTGTGGTGGAAGGCCAACCAAAGAAATACACGGGATTGAACATATCATGTGTATATTTTCCTAAGATGCTTGAACATGCTTTTGTCATCATCTATATTTGTTTTAATTTCTGGTTTGATTGTTATTGTTTGTCACTTTCCTCTTTGGTCTTTAGGGCTGTAAAATGAGGAATGTACTGGAGTGAATGAATGTATTTGGAATTTGATGACGAGAATTAGCTTTAAGGTGAAATAGCAAGATAGAACATTTGACCTGTCATGTTCAGCTCTTATTTTCAATTGTTTCATATTATTTGGACAGGTTCTGGATAAAATGCATGCTCGAGCCAGTGGACCAAGAGTGATGTTGACACGACAACCCACTGAGGGAAGAAGTCGTGAGGGAGGTAAGATGCATCTTTTATGTGAAAGGTAATTTTGTTAAGTATTGAATTCCATCTTTATCGTGGCATGCCTTCTGCTTTCAAAACCCCAGAGAATGTTTGGATGTGACTGTGCAGGATTGCGATTAGGAGAAATGGAACGTGATTGTTTGATTGCTTATGGTGCAAGTATGATGATATTGGAACGACTAATGATATCTAGTGACCAATTTGAAGTACAGGTATGATAAGATGAGTAAGAATGTTTGGACGAATTTGGACAATCCTGGTGCCTTATTTTCCCAACAATTATATTCAGTGATTTCTGAAATTAAATATCGCATAGAGACTCATTAAATTTCATACGACATGATTCATGAATCATAATTGTATATTACACTAGTGATGTACAATTATTTGGACAGAAATATTGTTAATCAAATCTGGTTTTAAAACCTGGTGACCATGGAATGCTGATTTGTTTTTTGTCTCTGTTGTTTATCTGGCAATTTTCGCAGGTTTGTACGAAATGTGGTTTGCTCGGATACTATAACCACAAACTCAAGATGGCGTATTGTTCCATGTGCAAAAATGGAGAAAACATATCTACCATGAAACTGCCTTATGCTTGCAAGCTTTTGTTTCAGGTTGCGTGCATATCTGCTACTACTGCTACTTAGAAAACTTAATTTAGTTTTCACTAGATCTTTTACAATTTCTATCTTATAGGTAATATTCTGTTGTAGTTGATAACTATCGTTGGGTCGGGTCTGCAGGAATTGCAATCCATGAACATCGTACCTCGCTTGCAACTGGCAGAAGCATGACAATAGAATTTCTGGAGCATGGTAATATCACCGAAATTGGAGGATTCCAACATAACAATGTACTTTATCCAAAATGTACCATATTTTTCCCATCATGTGGAATAGACTACTCTTTAGAGTTCAAGAAAAAGTTGAGCGGTACAATTTTTTGTTTTTTTTTTAACCGATTGCACATGGAGGTACATCCGGCGCAACCAAAACTAGTACGGTTCAGCATTATATGTTTTATTGATATTTATCATTTATGCAATATATTAGCTGAGTTTATTTTCATATGGATATGACATACGGCATCGATAAAAAGGTTATAACTTATTGTTCAGTTGCCTAATTTGGATCTTCTGAAACGGGAAAATGAAAACATTGCCAAGATGAGCATTGTCAAATATTTTAGCTAAGTCGCATATTTTATGCTGGTTTGGTACCGATATGATGGACTAGACTAGAGGGCTGTTCTGCATTACAGTTTGTGGCCTGATCCACCTGTAGAAATATGCATGTATTTAATACATTTTATTTAAATATTACAGGACTTCTGGTGTTGTGTATAATATTAGAAGATGGTATACAATTCATTGGTTATCTGTTTACATTTCCTTTTAATCAATATCGTTCTCACCCAATTTATCAGATTCACCAGTAGGTACGATACTATTAAAGTTTAAAACTTTAAACTCAATTTCCAAAGTCTCGACACAATGTCAAATTCAAATACGCTAATTGACGAGAAATTAATGCAGAAAGCAATTGAAAAAATATATAATTACATTCGTCATACTTAAAGTATAGAACTAGTGTTACATCTATTATTGATTTATATTATGAATGCAATTGACGATTTATGAATGTATTTGATTCCCAATAGATGCAATTGCTGTATTGAAGTTTTGAGTTATAACTTGTGTTTCTTTGATTGTATTTGATACACTCGAATAGATTCATTTTAAAGCTCTACATGTTTGATTAAGGGTTGGATTAAAGATTTTAATGGCAATATTTTTAAAGTTGGTGTCTTCGCATCATAGTTTTAGCACCAAACATCAACAACAAATTAGAAAGGAGAGCTAAATTACATTTCATTATAGTGGAAAATAGAAATTAAAGAAAATATGATCAAACTTACAAATAAAACAAAATTGATTTTTAGTGGTCATTTCACAAATAGCATCATTAAAGTAAAATAGTCAATTACTATCCAAATACCTCTCTACCTCATGATTAATTATGTTGTGAATCTTGACATCAAGTACTATCCTATGAAAACAAGTATGGAGCCCTTTCCTCACCTTGCCATCAAAACCAAAGTTGCATTTGTAGGAAAATGTAGGGCTAAGAAAAAATGTTGCTACATGAATGGATCAATGGAACATCACAGTTCATAAACTATCAATCAAATCCCATAACATTATTTGTCTATTAAACCAAGGGGTGCCCTTGCCCTCATAATAAGGTTGGATAGTTATTTTGGCCCTACCCTTGGCTTCATACAAACAGGCCATTGTGGGCTTTATCACTATGAACCAATCTCAAAACCTTTACCATAGGTTCTCTAATTGAGCACACTTTTAACACTCATTCCTATGAGTCATTGTACACCAATCAACCAATGGCCCACACATCCACTCTTTTGTTATATGTATAATCACATCACTCATCATCCAATGGCCCACCCATACACTCTTTTACTTCATCTCAAATTGACATTGTGTTGGAAATACTAAGGCGGGATGGGCGGGGGCGCAGAGGAGGGGTGAATCAGTGTTTTGTTATTGTTAACAATTTCTAACTTTTAAAACATTTGATGCACATTAAATAATGAATCATAGAGCTTTATATAAGAAACACATATACATTTTTTCTTTGTAAATATTTTGTAAACTTCCTTGTACAAAGTAAGAACCAACTTATAACTTTCGTAGGCACCAACCTAAAGGAGATGTCATTTCTCTAGTTGAGCACCAACTTAGTGAGTGTAGGCACCAACCTATAGGAGACACCAATCCCCTTAGCTCAGCGACAACATAGCAAATTGTAGGATTAACTTACATCTTCAAGCTGTTCCCTGGATCTATTATCAATAACTTGTGGTCTTCAACAAATTCTGTTGGAAATATTGAGAGGGGGGGTGAATCAGTATTTCTTTTTCCGACTATTGTTTTACCAGTTAAAACATATATATTCAAAACATAAGATGAACAACAAGAATAAGTGCTTTTATTAATATAAACTGTGCAGTAAAATAGATACAATATATAGATGGTTGCAATCAGTTGCTAAGCACCAACTTGGACTTTTGTGAGGCTCCAACCTCCAGAGCTCCAACTTTATTTCGCCAAGACATCAATCTTGGACTTAGGAGCACCAACTCCCAAGGACTTCAATCCTTCCATCTCCTAAGACACTAGTCCCAAAGACACCTATGCTTCGTACTTCAGAGGCACCAATCCCAAAGGACTCCTATCCTTCTTACTTCTGAGGCATCAACCCCAAGGACTCCAATCCTTCTCACTTTTGAGGCACTGACCCCAAGGGTTCCAACCCAATCTTGTCAAGACATGTTTGATAGTAATCTTCTACTCTAAGAACTCTTATCTGATGAAATCTGTTTGTTTACAGCGTCACTGTAGTCTCCAAGTTACAGTATCAGTGACAACCAGTCTTCTTATGAAGAAGTATTTACAATTCTGCACACTACCCACACATAGTCTCGAATAGCCTTCATGCTCTCTGATAATGTCTTCACACAGCTTTAGTCAGTCTACTGTTAGTTGCACTAAGCTCTGCATAAAAAAACAACTTCCTGTTCAAGCTTATGTTCTCTGCTGGCTACTTATCCCCTTCGGTTCTCTGTTATCCTATTGGCCCTTCGGCCCTCTTTTTGTTCTACTGGATCCTCTCGTTGCCTCTATCTCCTCTAACTTATTTCCACAAAAAAATGTTCAACAACACGAACTACTCACTGTTCTTTGCGTTTTCTGTCTTTTGTTCATTCCCCTTGCCTTTGTCTATCGGTTTCTTCTCTTCGCCGACCCTTTGGCTTCCTCCTTGGTCTCTGTGGTTTCCTTTGTCTCTTCGTGCTCACCAGCACTCCTGAGACACGTTGATTCAATGGCGAGGACCGAATCATACATAGAGAACACATTCAAAAAATTGTAACAACGCTCTCCTTTTTTAATGATGGCAGGCATACACAGAGTTGACATAGTTTAATGGACAACCATGTCCCAATCGCAATCACAATCGGCTTGATTCAACCTCTTGAACTATTGGGAACGTTATTGTATGCATTTCTGCCTCAAAAGCCCGCGCACGGAAAATATACAATTACACAGGATTTATGAGTGAAACAGGCAAAACTTGTTAAAGAGGCAAACTTCAATTATATTCTACCTGTGTCTATTCCTGTATCGAGCCTGGTCTTTATCGCAATCGGGGCTCAAGACTTCCGGTGGTCCTTTATACATTGACCCCATGACATCGTCGATGGCCGACGAGCTGATCCTCCACAGATGCGATAGAACATTGAGTTCTGTTACAATCGGATCATCAGGTCCGTGACTTACATTGCAATCAATGCTCGGGAGAGTGACATCCCTTTGTGTATTGTTGCGATGGGCGGATGCGATATAGCATTAAACCATTACACAATACTGCAGCTGGTCTGCATGTATTACAGTTATATGATATCCACACACACACATATCGCAATCGGTTAAGGCCTGCAGACATCGCAATCGGGGGTTTGGGGTGATGGCACATAACTGAACCGTCGATTAGCGTTGTTGCCGATATACATATATATATGTCGATATATATATATATATATATATATATATTTCTCCGCTAATAGTGTGTTTGCCATATATATATGCTTTGGCCTTCGTTTTCCCTCTGATATTGTTAAACGCCATATAACTATGTTTTTGCCGCCGATGGGTAAATGCATATATATAAGCCTACGCCTCCGATAGTGTAAGTGCACATACATACATGCGTCTGCGCCGTCGATAGTGTATATGCAATACGACTAAGTCTTTCTTCCTCCGATAGTGTTAATGCATCCTTTGCTCCTCCGATGGCTCCCAATAGTGTAATTTCACACATACATGTGATTTTTGCTCCCGTAGTGTTATTTGTGGCATATATGTCTTTGATAGCTCCCAATAGCTGTTAAATGCATGCATATATATGTGATATGTGCTCCTCTGTAGCTCCAATAGCTCTGTTTTATCTCGAAACCTCTGTCTGCTTCCTCTGTGGCTCTGATAGCTTTGTTTGCTGCCTCCCATGGCTCTGTTTTTCTTTGGCATATATATATGCTCTGTTCTTCTCGCTCTATTTGCTCTATAGCTCTGAGAACTCAATTTTGGCATATATATATATATATATATATATATATGGCTCCTCCTGTAGCTCCTCTTGCTCCAATGTGGCTCCTTTGGCTTGGCAGTGTCTTTCAAAAAAAACTTCCTTGCATATATGAATGCCTCTCTTACTCTGATATCCTGTGATATGCTTTGAGCTGCCTCCTTTGGTAACTCCTCTTGCTTATGGCTTGCCTATCCTGATGACCTTGCTCCTTTCTCTTCATGTATCTGCTCGACTTTCCCTTGGCTTCTAGTACCTAGGATATTGCCATATTAGTATCTAGAATATTGCCATATTGATATCAATGACAACCTAGGTCAACAATCTCCCCCTTTGTTATTGATGGCAATATTCTTCTTCTTTCTCCCTTTGACATCAATGGCAAAGGAGTGCCCTGGGACTCCCCTTATCAAACTGCTTCTGTTCTTCATGAACGGTAGATCTTCATGGGTCTGTGACTCCCCCTGTCATAGTGCTCTTCTTATTTTTACTCAAGATAGAAGGATTGATGTTTTATCATCAATTTGCACATTATTCCCTCTTCATGACTCAGAACTACTCTATCATGGCTTCAACAATGCTTAAAGATGCTCTACTTTAATGCTTTCATTCATATTATAAATGGCCATACACCAAGTGTCCAAGTCCAGGCTTTTATGCTTCAATCCATATTGCTATCTTCATGGCAGAATTGAGAGACCTTCATATTCTGAATAAGGAGAAACTGCCACTGAGATTGTCTATCTTGCTGTCTTTCTTCAGATCTGAGTTCCTTTGTGTCACTGTGCTTCTCCTTGAGTGACTGCCATTCAATATTCAACTTCACAGCATTTGGATGAAAAGGTGAAAGGTTGTGCCTTGCTGTTGCTATATTTTCTCAGTGATCTGTATCAGCTTGAGTTATATTTGACTGCACAACATTCTCCTTTCTATGAGCCATTTTTTCCTTGTGTTCTTGTACAAGTCTCTACATGTTATTTCTGCTAGCAGATTTAGATATACAATATGTGATTGTCTTTTAATATGTTGATTTGTATCTATTTGCAATGCTTCAGTTTGTTATATGTTGCTAGCTGATCTTACTTCAAACTCCATTCTAGATGTATCTGTTTGTTTGAAGACTGCCTCTATTAGTGTCCAGAATTTATCTGTTCTCACATTAAAGCCCTGAGTTAAGACACAAACTTCTGTGATAACAACACCATGGTTGTTTGCCCTATTTTCTCTAACATTAGATGACTTTCTCTGTTGCTTCAAATACTACTTAGTGATTAAGTGGAAATCATCTTTAACAACAGTCCAAAGACTGGTTATAGGATCATATGCTTCAATGGAGTACCCCTGAGAAATTATCTTTACCAAAGAATGATTGTTAATATAGTTCAACAAGGATTTCATAAGAACCCTTTCACTAATAGCTTTAGCAATAATGATCAAGAATCACAGGCTCCCCCTAACTGTATGCATCATCTCCTTTGGCAGAGTGTTCTCATAAAATGCTTAGATTGTCAAAATTTAGGCCAATGACATATGTTGTTGGTTGGAGAGCTCAAGGGACTCTCAGATTCTATTTCCTTCCTTCTCCATACTTGTGTAACTTTCTTATTTTGCATGGTTCTAGCTTGTGTAAGAGCCCAAGTTAAGTTACAGTCACGTGCCATATGACCATTGTTATGACACTTGAAGCATTTTACATTGTTCATGAATAAGAATTCATGTCTTCTTCCTGCAAAATTGTTTCTTGGAGATTGTTGGGGACTATAACATCTATCTCTTTGATATGCTTTACAGTCTTTTGCCATGTGACCAAAGTTTGTACAAGAATAACAATAACCAAAAAATGAACTTTGGTACCAAGAGATGGAGATTTCCTTGATGTACTTCTGAAGCCTTTTTGCCTTGAGATCCTTTGATGATAACCATTGCCTCTCGCATCTTTGACATCATCTACATTTCTTCTTGGAGCAAGATTTCTTCTATTGTAGCCTTGATTTTTCTCCTTGCTTTTGCTGGAACTGGGAGCATCACCATTTATTTCTGGCTTCTTCACATCTTTTTTGTTTGAAGCATTTTCATTCTTGTTTGAGGATTCACCTACATACCCGAGACCTGATTTATCAAATGGACATCTGTGATAGTTGAGCATGTCATCCAAGGCTTGAGAGCTCTTCAAGATTTTGTTCATCCCTTAAACCTTTGTTCTAAGGAAGACAATCTCTTCTTCCAATCTTTCACATTCATTATTCTTCTTAGCAAGTTGTTCCTCAGTTTCTTCCTTGATACGAGTAGCTTCATCTGCTTCTATTTTAAGGGAGATGATATCTGACTTCATTTTGAAGATTTCTTCATTCTTTGCTTGACTGCTCTCCATTTCTTCCTTGATCCTTGTAGCTTTACATGTTTCAGCTTGTCCTTCTATGACTTTCAATGCTTCCTTTGTCTTCTCAGCTGCTTGTACTAGTTTCCTAGCTTCTTGTAGTTGAGATTTGAGAGAGGAGACCTCTACCTTGTGTTAGTGTCGGTCATGATGCCCTCCATCAGTGATCAAATATGCTCTTACAAAGTGATTTCGAAGTGTCAAGGTCAAATTTTGTCATTTCAGTGAGTCTTCAAGCAAAATTTGGTCACTAGGCATTAGGCCTAGGGTTTGCCCAAATGGCGGTCCATGTCATCATTCGGCTGAGCCTATCATCATTCAGAGGGTTGTCATTATCATCTCAGTGTCTAATGAGTCATTTTACACCTGGTCCATGCTTCAGTTGCCACCCAGGCAAGGTCATTTCCCTCTCCTAGGGTTTTGAATCCAATTTCTCTTGGACGGTCAAATCACCGGCAAAACTTGTTTCCTGATGTTCATACACCTTCCCCTATCCTTAAAGTACCTTATCAAACACTTCCAATCCCTTAGATCCGCCAAATTGCTCATTTTTGCACAAACCCTAGTTTCTAGCTACAATCTGGCAATTTTCTAGGTTTGGCCTGTGTTTTGCCCTTTTCGATCCCTTCCCCTCACTCAATCTCTGAGATTCTACTTTCCCCTACTTCCTAACATCCCTCCCCACTCCCAAAAATTTCCCCAAGAATTTAGAAGCCCTCTATCCCCTTCATTTCGCTCAATTTCGACAAAATCTCTTGTTTCACACATCGGGATAAGTTTCACTCAAAAGCTGTTTCTGAACAATCAAAGATGAATTTTGCAAAACTGAGAGAGGTTTTTGTCCACAACATGCCAAGGAAGAAAAACCTCTTTCACTTTTTACACAGGTGTCATGGTTTGAGAGAAATGTCAAAAATACCGGCGAGAACGAAGGTGCTCCAAGGACGGTTGGCCAAAGCACAAAAACGAAGGAAAACGCCCGATCCACTCCAAAATTTGGCCAAAGCCTCTTTGACTGAGCATGGTACTTGATTGGGGACTCCCAGCCCAAATTTCAAGAAATTTGGAGAAAATTTTGTCATTTGTGAATTTTTTGTGCAATTTACATGTTTAGGCCATTGGAGTGGTCTCACCCCGGGTGAGACCATTTTGGAGGACTGCTCGGAATTTTGAAAACTTGGCATTTTTGGAAAGGGCATGCAAAGAGAAAAATTCCCAATACTTGGGAGAAGCCTGATTTTGAGAATTGAGCCTCCAAAAGCTCAAAATACATCAAAAAAATGACTTGCTGCCCACTTTTTGAGTTGCAGAAAGTGACCTTGGGAGAAATGGTTTTTGAGGGGGCAAAACAACTCCAAATTCAGAAATTCCACTTGGGATGGAAAGTATACAGACCAAGCTTTCCAATGAGCCATCTTGCACCTGATTTGGATCAGTGGAACCCACTCAAAAGTAGCTGCAAAGGGGCGCGACCATTTGAACAGGGGGCGCGACCATTCGAGCCAGCTTTACCAGAATTGACCTTTTTTGTCAAAAAACACTGTTTTGACTATGGTTGACCATTTTTACTTGTAGATGATGGATAAATGTAATATTTTCATGGCACTTTGATAGATTTTATCTCTCTTTACCCTTCTAGAAGCTTCCATGATGTAAAAAGTGAATAATTAATGCATGGATGAGTTAGCTAAGTAATAGAGGCAAGTTGTTTGGCTGCCTATTTTCTAGTTCTTAGTTTAGAATTAGTTCAAACTGCTCCTAGGAAGCTGAGCTCGACCCCTAGAGGTGGGGAAAGGAGTTAGATGGTCTAGATGGTCTATATTATGCTCTCTCCTTCTCATTTTCATGGTTGGACTCTTGTGGGAGAAGTATTATTGCATATTGTACATCTATTACTGCAATTTAAGGAAAAGGAAGGCCAGGGTTTTGCAGACATCATTGTGGATTCTTGTGGATTGATGTGTTGATGGTGTGTTCTCTAAATGTTCTTGTAAGTTTGTTTATGTATTCCACATCTCTCTTTTGCTTCTAATTGGACACATGAAGTGGTAAAGTTTGAATTCATGCTTTGACATGCTCAGCTTTTTAGTTTGTTCAATATTTATGTTTTCTACTGTCTAGAGAGGATTCAAAATGGTTGTTTGCCCTCTTTAGCTCCTCCTCTATCATCCTTGATCATCCATCTCAGATTAAGGCATCAGCGCCCACTCCTACCTTGCCCCAAAGATCCCCCTGCAAAAACTGTGCTCAATCCCCACACCCTGAATTGCACTCCCTCCAATTGCCACCAAAAACCCCAAAAATCATTAAATCAACCCCCCTATCAATTTACTAGCCTAAAATCTTTATTCTTAATTGGTCAGCCTAATCATATTGAAAGATCTATCAAATCTGACCCGAGAGAGCCTTCTCATACCCCGTAGGGCTAGCTACGAGGTGAAATGGTTTGATGTAGCCTTGAGAGTTTGTCTATCTCAGCCTAGGTGAATTCCAAGCGCTAACACCTTGTACTGACCAATCTCTTCTTCAAGTTTGTTCAAGCTCTTGTGCCTTTGTTCAAGTTGACTTGACAAGATATCTTCTTGCTTCTTTGCTTTATTCAATTGATTTATCATGGATATGACTTCTTCATGATGCTTTCTTTTGCTTTGATGATATTCCTTCTTAAGTTTGGCAAGCTCTTCATCCATTTCTTGTACTTGAAGCTTGATGAGGTCAACTTTCTTCCTTGTTTGATCTTGGTTACCAACTAGTGTTGTCTTCTTAAGTTCCTCATTTTCCTTTTTCAAATTGTTAATCTCTTCCATGGCAGTCATAAGTTGAGCGAGGAGTTCTTCTACAAAATCTTTCTCATTCTCTTCATCTTCTAGGTCTGTTTTAGCCTTGATGTCATCATTTTCATGTTCAACTTCTATGATGGGTTCTGGATTTCCTTCTTGATTTCCATCATCTTCTTGACTAATGGTCATGGTCAATGCCCCTTTTGAGTGAAGGTCATGAAGTTTTTCGCATATACCCTTTGCTGATGAACATTTTCCTAGATTGTTCTTTACAGAATCAGGTGGCCCATTCAAGATTTCCTTTAGTGCTTTTGCATTGTACTCCTCGGATTCTTCATCCATCCTGTTGTCAGCAATCACTGATTTCCAGATTTCAATGCCTTGAGTCTGTAGGAAATTCCTCATTATTTCTTTCCATATATTAAAGTTCCCATTGAGCCTTGGAGCCTCCTCAAATTGATTGTCTTCTATTTTAGTCGTAGAGGGAGACACATCCTTAGGAGGATTGGAGACTTTCTTTTTTGACTTCGCCATTTGTGTTCTAAAGGTCGACCTTCAAACTGTTAAGCTTTGAATGAAGGTACCTGCTCTGATACCAATTGTTGGAAATATTGAGAGGGGGTGTGAATCAATATTTCTTTTTCGGACTATTATTTTACCACTTAAAACATATATATTCAGAACACAAGATGAACAACAAGAATAAGTGCTTTTATTAATATAAACTATGTAGTAAAATAGATACAATATATAGATGGTTGCAATCAGTTTCCAAGCACCAACTTGGACTTTTGTGAGGCTCCAACCTCCAGAGCTCCAACTCTATTTCGCCAAGACACCAATCTTGGACTTAGGAGCACCAACTCCCAAGGACTTCAATCCTTCCATTTCCTGAGACACTAGTCCCAAGGAGACTTATCCTTCCTACTTCAGAGGCACCAATCCCAAAGGACTCCTATCCTTCTTACTTATGAGGCATCAGCCCCAGGGACTCCAATCCTTCTCACTTCTGAGGCACCAACCCCAAGGGTTCCAACCCAATCTTGTCAAGGCATGTTTGATAGTAATCTTCTGCTCTCAAAACTCTTCTCTGTTGAGTTTTGTCTGTTTACAGCTTCACTGTAGTCTCTAAGCTACAGTATCAATGACAACCAGTCTTCTTATGAAGAAGTTTGTACAACTCTGCACACTGCCCACACATAGTCTCCAATAGCCTTCATGCTCTCTGATAATGTCTTCACACAACTTTAGTCAGTCTACTCTTAGTTGCACTAAGCTCTGCATAAAGAACAACTTCTTGTCCAAGCTTATGTTCTCTGCTGGCTACTTCTCCCCTTCGACTGTCTACTGTCATGTTGGCCCTTCGGCCCTCTTTCTGTTCTGCTGGATCCTCCTGCTGCCTCTGTCTCCACTAGCTTATTTCCACAAAAAATGTTCAACAACACTAACTACTCATTGTTCTCTACTTTTTCTGTCTTTTATCATTCCTTATGCCTCTGTCTGTTGGTTTCCTCTCTTTGTTGTCCCTTTGGATTCCTCCTCAGTCTTTGTGGTTTCCTCTGTCTCTTCGTGCTCGCCAGCACCCCTGAGACACGTTGATTCAATGGGGAGGACCGAATCATACATAGAGAACACATATTCAAAAAATTGTGACAACACTCTCCTTTTTTAATGATGGCAGGCATACACAGAGTCGACATAGTTTAACGGACAGCCATGTCCCAATCGCAATCGCAATCGGCTTGATTCAGCCTCCTGAACTATAGTTCAGGCCTCCTGAACTATCGAGAGCGTTATTGTATGCATTTCTGCCTCAAAAGCCCGCGCACGACAAATATACAATTACACAGGATTTATGAGTGAAATAGGCAAACTTGTTAAAGAGGCAGACTTCAATTATATTTTAGTTGCGTTTATTCCTGTATCGGATCTGGTCTTTATTGCAATCGGTGCTCAAGACTTTCGGGGGTCCTTTATACATTAACCCCATGACATCGCTGATGGCCAACGGGCTGATCCTCTAGCGGATGCGATATAACATTGAGTTGTGTTACAGTTGGACCATCGAGTTCGTGACTTATGTTAGTGTCAGTCTTTCCAGCCTTCCTCCAGTGATCAAATATGCTCTTATAAAGTGGTCTCAGAGTGTCAAGGTCAAATTTTGTCATTTCAGTGAGTCTTCAAGCAAAATTTGGTCACTAGGCATTAGGTCTAGGGTTTGCCCAAATGGCGGTCCATGTCATTATTCAGCTGAGTTTATCATCATTCAGAGGGTTGTCATTATCATCTCAGTGTCTAATGAGTCATTTCACACCTTGTTCATGCTTCAGTTGTGCCTTGGCAAGGTCATTTCCCTCTCCTAGGGTTTTGAAGGCAATTTCTCTTGGATGGTCAAATCACCGGCAAAACTTGTTTCCTGATGTTCATACACCTTCTCCTATCCTTAAAGTACCTTATCAAACACTTCCCATCCCTTAGATCCCCCAAATTCCTCATTTTTGCACAAACCCTAGTTTCTAGCTACAACTTGGCAATTTTCTAGGTTTGACCTGTGTTTTGCCCTTTTCGACCCCTTCCCCTCACTCAATCTCTGAGATTCCACTTTCCCCTACTTCCTAACATCCCTCCCCACTCCCAAAAATTTCCCCAAGAATTTAGAAGCCCTCTATCCCCTTCATTTCGCTCCATTTCGACAAAATCCCTTGTTTCACACATCGGGACAAGTTGCACTCAAATGATGTTTTAGAGCAATAAAAGATGAATTTTGAAAAACTGGGAGAGGTTTTTGTCCACAACATGCCAAGGAAGAAAACCCTCTTTCACATTTTACACAGGTGTCATGGTTTGAGAGAAATGTCAAAAATACCGGCGAGAACGAAGGTGCTCCAAGGACGGTTGGCCAAAGCACAAAAACGAAGGAAAACGCCCGATCCACTCCAAACTTTGGCCAAAGCCTCTTTGACTGAGCATGGTACTTGATTGGGGACTCCCAGCCCAAATTTCAAGAAATTTGGAGAAAATTTTGTCATTTGTGAATTTTTTGTGCAATTTACAGGTTTTGGCCATTGGAGTGGTCTCACCCCCCGCGCGACCACTCGGGAGGACTGCTCAGAATCACAAAAAGTTGACATTTTTGGAAAAGGCATGAAAAAACTAGAATTACCTATACTTGGGGTCAACTTGATTTTGAGATTTGGGACTCCAAAAGCTCAAAATACATCAAAATTTTGACTTTCTGCCCACTTTTTGAGTTGCAGAACGTGACCTTGGGAGAATTGACTTTTGAGGGGTCAAATCAACTCCAAATCCAGAAATTCCACTTGGGATGGAAAGTAGACACACAGAGCTTTCCAATGAGCCATCTTGCACTTGATTTGGACAACTGGAACCCACTCAAAAAGTGCTGCAAAGGAGCGCGACCACTCGAGCAGGGGGCGCGACCACTCGAGCTAAAATTGCCAGTTTTGACTTTTCAGGCCTGCAAACTCTGTTTTTACCTTGGTTGATCATTTGTACTTGTAAATGATGGATGTATGGATAATTTTCATGGCACATTGATAGATTTAATCTCTCTTAACCCTTCTAGAAGCTTCCTTGATGTAAATAGTGAATATTTAATGCATGGATGAGTTAGCTAAGTTTTAGAGACAAGTTGTTTTGACTGCCTATTATCTAGTGCTAAGTTTAGAATTAGTTCAAACTGCTCCTAGGAAGCTGAGCTCGACCCCTAGAGGTGGGGAAAGGAGTTAGATGGTCTATATTATGCCTTCTCTTGCTCATTTTCATGGTTGGACTCTTGAGGGAGAAGTTTTATTGTATATTTTACTTGTATCTCTGCAATTTGAGGAAAAGGAAGGCCAGGGTTTTGCAGACTTCATTGTGGATTCTTGTGGATCATTGTGTTGATGGTGTGTCTCCTACTTGTTACTGTAAGTTTGTTTATGTGTTACATCTCTTAATCTATTGCTGCTGATTAAACAAAAGAAGTGATAAAGTTTGAACTCATGTTTACATGCTCAGCTTTCAATTTTGTTTAATATTGATGTTTTCCACTGTCTAAAGAGGATTCAAAGTCCTTGTTTGCCCTCTTTAGCCCCCCTCTCTTTCTTCCCTGATCACTCATCCAAGCCAAAGGCATCAGCACAAGTTCCTACCTTGCCCCAAAGACCCCCCTGCAAAAACTGAGCCCAATCCCCGCACCCTGAATTGCACTCCCTCCAATTGCCACCAAAAGCCCCAAAAAACTTTAAATCAACCCTCCTTATCATTTTACTAGCCTAATATCAGTGTTCCTAATTGGGTCAGCTCATCCTATTGAAAGATCTACCGAGTTTGACCAGAGAGAGCCTTCTCATACCCCGTAGGGCTAGCTACGAGGTGAAATGGTTTGATGTTGCCTTGAAGGTTTACCTTCCTCAGCCTAGGGTGAAATCTCAAGCGCTAACATACTGGAGACCATACTGGGGAGAACAAACTTGTTTGTGGGTTGATGTGTTTGTTTCATAAGTCTTAGACGGAGCCTGAAGTTACGCCCGAAGCCTTCGAAAACGCTCTTGTTTTACATCAGCGTTAGTAGATAAACGCTGCTTCAGTCAATCTCCGTGAGCTTGTGGATACGACCACTTCGATTGCATTTTACCCCAGGACATGTATCAAATTCAGATCTGATGTTGATGGTGAACAACGATCAGACACTTGACAGGCTGAAATCATTCACTTGGCGACTCTAAATCAGTTTCAAGATCAGATCCAAAGACTCCACTGGAAGATGATCCCGACCAGCAAAAACATGAAAGGAGAATATGGACAGATCAGGTACTCAAGTTGGAATTTCATCCAAGATATTTTGTTCTTTGTTCTAAATTATTTCTCCTCTTTTCCTGAGAATGTAAAAAGGGCTTTGCAAAGTATATTGTATTTGAGAAGAGATCCCAGGCCTGCAGTTGATTCTTTCCCTTTGAAGAGTGTGAATACCAAAGATTTGCATGCCTTTGAGCTTGATGAAGATCCTTTTTCCGAATTTTGTGATGACCATCTTCAAATTGATGAGCCCCAAGCAACCAAGACTGATTCTATACCTGTTGTACATACCCCTACACCTTGTAAAATTCCAGATCGGTATAAACCTCTTGTTTTACCTTTTGTTCTTCATGCTTTTCCCAAAAACTATGATCTATACTTGTCGATGTTTGATGGTGAATGTAAGAATGTCAACGCTGAGCAACATGTACAGAATTTTGAGTCCTTTCTTCATCTTTTTGAAGTTGATGAAGAAGATGTTAGTATAAGGCTTTTTGCTCTTTCTTTGCAAGCCAAAGTGAAGAGTTGGTTCAAAGCCCTGCCTGATGCGAGCATCTCAGATTTCCAGCAGTTTGTCAAAGTTTTTCTCGATAGGTGGATGATCGGGCAGAACCTTTTCTTGATTGTAGAAGAGTATAACCAGTTGAAAAGATTTCCAGGTGAGACAGTACAACAGTTTTCGGCCAGATTTAATCAAGTTTATTATTCAATGCCAGTTGATATAAGACCTACTCCTAGATCTTCTCTCTTGCACTACCCGGGCGCCTTTGATCCGGAGATGGAGTTTCAGCTGAGAGAAAGGGATATTGCAACACTTCACGAGATGCAAAACAGTGCAGTAAGTGTAGAGGCTCATCTGCTGATCCGAAGGGCAAGGTTGAAAGAAGAAGAGATGAAAAACATAGATCCGGAAGAATCGTCATCTCTAGAGATGAAGCTTGATATTTTGGTAAGTGCAGTGGAAGAGATGATGTACAAGATCAATGCAAGAAATGCTTATGATGTTCAAGATCAAGGCTCGCTGATTGAAGAAGAACAAGTTGCTGATCCAAAACATTTTGTTTCTTTTCCTAGTTGTCATAGATCTGATAATGATTGTTTTGTAGATCACCTTAGAGAAGAGAGATCTATTGATATAACATGCACGCTTGATGATGTGTTTTATAGTGATGATTTGCCTCATTTTGATGAGTATGACGATGATTATGTTCTCCAAACAGAAGCTAATCTTACAGACAAATCAACAGCTAGTTTGTGGGAGGAAGTTCATTTTCAGCAGCCCGAAAACAATGTTCAGCCATCACATATCAACTATGACAATGATGAGGAAAGTGCATCAAAGTTTGAAGTAAGTGAAGGATCTTTGCCTTTTTGTTTTGATTCATGTCAGTTCATCAGAGACAACTTCCATGCAATCAGAAATAAATTTTCAACAAGTCTTGATCTAGACCATCTTGAGGGCAATGAAAATTTTGTTCAAGACTTCTCATATTCAGATTTGCAACCTTCGAAAGCCATTGATTATCAAGATGCGGCTGAAGACTTGGAAGTGCACACACATGATTTAATGATTCAAGGTGACTCTGTACCATTTTGTTTTGAATCAATTCAGTTTTTGAAGGGTAGATTGCATAGTAAATCATTTAAGGTTGAGGATGAGACAGATAACAAAATTCTTGAGCAGCCTGTAGCATCAGATTTGCAGCCACCAAATGAAATTGAAGGGCAGATTACAGATGAAGGTATGGCAGCCGAAATACATGATTTGATGATACAGGAAGATTCTATACCCTTTTGTTTTGAAGCATTTCAGTTTATGAGACAGAATCTTTATAAAATCTCTCAAGAACAAAATGAACAGCTAGAAGGATGTCATACATTTTCAATGGATACATTGCAGCAGTCTTTTCAAGTTTTTCATGATCCAATAGCTGATGTTTTGGATGAGGTTTGCAGTCAAAGTCTTTCTCCATTGACCACATGTGAGCTTGAAACATGTGCTGATATGAATTTGATCCAGCAGCCGGTTTCTTTGTCATTTTCAGCAGAGGTCTCATCACAAGGCTCAGATCAAAGTTTGCATTCATGGTATGAGGAAAAGAGAAGTAATCCATTCGATGAGTTAAGTTCCAGTGTGCTTGAATTTCAAGATCCTTATGCAGTGTTTTTGGAGGCGGATAGAGAATTCATATCATTCAGCGGATCTGTTCCTAAGTTTTCATGGGAGTTGCCTTTCAGTAGTTCTCTCTTGTTGGTCATAAGTGAGAACTTGCGGAGATTTCAAACAGCAGATGAGATACTTACTTGGTTGCATTGGTTGTTTCATTTCACTTGATCAGGTGATGAATGAAACTGGTAAAGTAGGTTTTGATGAATAAGCTCCACTTTGAGCATCATTTTCAGTTTGTCAGTTGTGTTTAAGTGTTGAGTCAGTTTTTAGTTGAGTGAGAGTCAATTTGTGTTATCAAGTCATCATTTTTTAGTCATGCATTTCAACTTGAGTTTTTGACTCCATCGCCCAATGGTTGCAAGCACTGGTCTGCTCTCCCAGATGTCTACGGTTCTTGGCACCTCCAAGGAGCTACCATCCCCATTGGAGCCAATGTTAGTGTCAGTCTTTCCAGCCTTCCTCCAGTGATCAAATATGCTCTTATAAAGTGGTCTCAAAGTGTCAAGGTCAAATTTTGTCATTTCAGTGAGTCTTCAAGCAAAATTTGGTCACTAGGCATTAGGTCTAGGGTTTGCCCAAATGGCGGTCCATGTCATTATTCAGCTGAGTTTATCATCATTCAGAGGGTTGTCATTATCATCTCAGTGTCTAATGAGTCATTTCACACCTTGTTCATGCTTCAGTTGTGCCTTGGCAAGGTCATTTCCCTCTCCTAGGGTTTTGAAGGCAATTTCTCTTGGATGGTCAAATCACCGGCAAAACTTGTTTCCTGATGTTCATACACCTTCCCCTATCCTTAAAGTACCTTATCAAACACTTCCCATCCCTTAGATCCCCCAAATTCCTCATTTTTGCACAAACCCTAGTTTCTAGCTACAACCTGGCAATTTTCTAGGTTTGACCTATGTTTTGCCCTTTTCGACCCCTTCCCCTCACTCAATCTCTGAGATTCCACTTTCCCCTGCTTCCTAACATCCCTCCCCACTCCCAAAAATTTCCCCAAGAATTTAGAAGCCCTCTATCCCCTTCATTTCGCTCCATTTCGACAAAATCCCTTGTTTCACACATCGGGACAAGTTGCACTCAAATGATGTTTCAGAGCAATAAAAGATGAAGTTTGCAAAACTGGGAGAGGTTTTTGTCCACAACATGCCAAGGAAGAAAAACCTCTTTCACTTTTTACACAGGTGTCATGGTTTGAGAGAAATGTCAAAAATACCGGCGAGAACGAAGGTGCTCCAAGGACGGTTGGCCAAAGCACAAAAAACGAAGGAAAACGCCCGATCCACTCCAAACTTTGGCCAAAGCCTCTTTGACTGAGCATGTTACTTGATTGGGGACTCCCAGCCCAAATTTCAAGAAATTTGGAGAAAATTTTGTCATTTGTGAATTTTTTGTGCAATTTACAGGTTTTGGCCATTGGAGTGGTCTCACCCCCCGCGCGACCACTCGGGAGGACTGCTCAGAATCACAAAAAGTTGACATTTTTGGAAAGGGCATGCAAAAACTAGAATTACCTATACTTGGGGTCAACTTGATTTTGAGATTTGGGCCTCCAAAAGCTCAAAATACATCAAAATTTTGACTTTCTGCCCACTTTTTGAGTTGCAGAACGTGACCTTGGGAGAATTGACTTTTGAGGGGTCAAATCAACTCCAAATCCAGAAATTCCACTTGGGATGGAAAGTAGACACACAGAGCTTTCCAATGAGCCATCTTGCACTTGATTTGGACAACTGGAACCCACTCAAAAAGTGCTGCAAAGGGGCGCGACCACTCGAGCAAGGGGCGCGACCACTCGAGCTAAAATTGCCAGTTTTGACTTTTCAGGCCTGCAAACTCTGTTTTTACCTTGGTTGATCATTTGTACTTGTAAATGATGGATGTATGGATAATTTTCATGGCACGTTGATAGATTTAATCTCTCTTAACCCTTCTAGAAGCTTCCTTGATGTAAATAGTGAATATTTAATGCATGGATGAGTTAGCTAAGTTTTAGAGGCAAGTTGTTTTGACTGCCTATTATCTAGTGCTAAGTTTAGAATTAGTTCAAACTGCTCCTAGGAAGCTGAGCTCGACCCCTAGAGGTGGGGAAAGGAGTTAGATGGTCTATATTATGCCTTCTCTTGCTCATTTTCATGGTTGGACTCTTGAGGGAGAAGTTCTATTGTATATTTTACTTGTATCTCTGTAATTTGAGGAAAAGGAAGGCCAGGGTTTTGTAGACTTCATTGTGGATTCTTGTGGATCATTGTGTTGATGGTGTGTCTCCTACTTGTTACTGTAATTTTGTTTATGTGTTACATCTCTTAATCTATTGTTGCTGATTAAACAAAAGAAGTGATAAAGTTTGAACTCATGTTTACATGCTCAGCTTTCAATTTTGTTTAATATTGATGTTTTCCACTGTCTAAAGAGGATTCAAAGTCCTTGTTTGCCCTCTTTAGCCCCCCTCTCTTTCTTCCCTGATCACTCATCCAAGCCAAAGGCATCAGCACAAGTTCCTACCTTGCCCCAAAGACCCCCCTGCAAAAACTGAGCCCAATCCCCGCACCCTGAATTGCACTCCCTCCAATTGCCACCAAAAGCCCCAAAAAACTTTAAATCAACCCTCCTTATCAGTTTACTAGCCTAATATCAGTGTTCCTAATTGGGTCAGCTCATCCTATTGAAAGATCTACCGAGTTTGACCAGAGAGAGCCTTCTCATACCCCGTAGGGCTAGCTACGAGGTGAAATGGTTTGATGTTGCCTTGAAGGTTTGCCTTCCTCAGCCTAGGGTGAAATCTCAAGCGCTAACAACTTACATCGCAATCAGCGCTCGTGAGAGTGACATCCCTTTGTGTATTTTGCGATGGGCGGATGCGATATAGCATTAAACCATAGCACAATACTGTAGCGGGTTCGCATGTATTACAATTATATGATATCCACACACACACACACACATATATCGCAATCGCTTAAGGCCCGCATAAATCGCAATCGGGGGGTTGGGGTGATGGTGCATGGCCGAATTGTCGATTAGCGTTGTCGCCGATATACATATATATGTTGATATATATATATATATAATTCTCCGCCGATAGTGTGTTTTCCATATATATATATATATATATGCTTTGGCCTCCGTTTGCCCTCCGATAGTGTTAAACGCCATATAACTATGTTTTTTGCCGCCGATGGGTAAATGCATATATATATATAAGCCTGCGCCTCGGATAGTGTAAGTGCACATACATACATGCGTCTGTGCTGCCGATAGTGTATATGCAATACGACTAAGTCTTTCTTCCTCCGATAGTGTTAATGCATCCTTTGCTCCTCTGATGGCTCCCGATAGTGTAATTTCACACATACATGTGATTTCTGCTCCCGACAGTGTATTTGCATGCATTATCTGTGATTTCTGCTCCCGTAGTGTTATCTGTGGCATATATGGATTTGATAGCTCCTGATAGTTGTTAAATGCATGCCTATATATGTGATATGTGCTCCTCTGTAGCTCCAATAGCTTTGTTTTCTCTCGAAACCTCTGTCTGCTTCCTTTGTGGCTCTGATAGCTCTGTTTGCTGCCTCCCATGGCTCTGTTCTTCTTTGTCACGTATATGGCATATATATATGCTCTGTTCTGCTTGCTCTATTTGCTCCTATAGCTCTGTGAACTCAGTTTTGGCATATATATATGGCTCCTCCTGTAGCTCGTCTTGCTCCAATGTGGCTCCTCTGGCTTGGTAGTGTCTTTCAAAAAAAAAACTTCCTTGCATATATGAATGCCTCTCTTGCTTTGATATCCTGTGATATGCTTTGATTTGCCTCCTTTGGTAACTCCTCTTGCTTATGGCTTGGCTATCTTGATGACCTTGCTCCTGTCTCTTCATGGATCTGCTCGGCTTCCCCTTGGCTTCTAGTATCTAGGATATTGCCATATTAGTATCTGGAATATTTCCATATTGACATCAATGACAACCTAGGTCAACAAATTCTTTAGTGAGATGTCATCTGACCATGCAAACCTCATGTTTGCACCTTCAAGCTTGAGCACAACTACTTGACATATACATGCTAACTTTTATTCTCTTCGAGTAGGTTTCTTGACTTCGCTCTTTAGAATTAATCTACTAGATGTTGGTTCTCTTTATTTGACCAAAAAGAGGTTTGCCCACCTGACAATTCAACTTCCTCAACTCTTGCTATTAACTGTTCAACTTTCACTATGAAGGCTTATTGTATGTTCAAATAGGAGCTTTATCGACTTGGTAGCTTGTACTCATCAATGTAGATTTCTTTCTACTACATAGGTATTTTTACCACACTTGGAACCAAACATGCCTTTACAATCTTGAATGTTTGCTTCCTGTAGACTATCAACCTCTGCACTAAAAACTCACTTTATGCATCCCACAGGGCTATCATAAAAAGTTTCCACAATAACTTATTTCTTACTACACCTCTATCCACAATAGGGCTTGGCCCTATCATCATCATAACCTCACAACTACTTTAGCTAACATCTGCCTTAACATTGCCTTAATAAACTAGAATGGGTATTCAAATATCCTTGTAATAGTTCTCCAACAAAGCTTGGCCACCTCAAGGATTGAACCAAAACTTGGTCTATAACAAGGCTGCAACTTAAGCCATGACCTAGACTTGAACTAAGTGTTCAAAACACTAGAAATCAACCTTCAAACCAAACCTAAACTCGACCTTTAATGCACTAGAAATTAACCCTCAAACCAAACCTAAATTCAACCTTCAAATTAGTTTTGAACACGACCTTAAAAGTGGCTTGAAACTCAGCCTCAATAGGATTGAAGTTTGGCCTTCAATAGGGCTAAAAATCACCTTCAACATGGATGAAACTCGACCTCTAGAACAACTCTGCAACCTACCTTCCAACCAACACCAAAACCTTCCAAAAAAGTGTCAAAAACCCTTCCCACAAAAAACTTCTCCAACTCAACTTTACTTCACTTGGTTCATGAGGTATGAATTGGCCTGAGTAAGTCATAGGTTGCTTCACATAAAGCCTATATAACTTTGTTTGACCCCCAAAAGTAGGGTTGACTTTCCCACTGGTTGGGATAAATTGTGAATTGGCCACGTTGACTGTTGATTTTTTGTGGTCTTCATAACTGATAATTACTTCTAATAGTATTCATTTAAATTCAATTGTATTCACATTTATCATTAAGCAATTATACATAAGATCATCAACATTAGAACAAGAATGATAGTAGGATCATAAAGAGACAACCACACTATAAACACAAAGCATTTTACCCATGGAAACCCACATGGAGGAAAACTCGAACCCCTTTTCTTAGAGAAATCATTAAGTTCAACAAAGATACATCAAGTCATAGAGTCAAACTAGCTAGAAGAAAAACCTCGTCAATATGCCCAGAGATATGTTTGCCTAGAATTTGGCCTTATGCCCAATAGGTCTACTAAAATTCAACCTTCTTCCTTATGCCCATTAGGTCTATTTTAGATATTTCGATTTACTATTTTTCCTTTCCTTTGCTTGAACATAAGACCTTGTGCTACCACAGAAGTGATATGAATTGGCGGTGAAGATGAGAGACGAATTGGCTTTATATAGTGGTTGGATAATCCTAAGTGGTGCATGTATAGGGAGAGGCCGACATGAACTTATGGAGGGCCAACTTTACATTTTGGAGGTAACAATAATTTAAATTTTAAATATCAAAATTTCTCTTTTGAAGTTGACATGAAGAACATGTCTTATATCCATTGTTACAAATATGTCAAGGGCTAAAATATTAATTATGAAGACCGAACATAGCTAAAAATTTCAACACTCCCTCTTAGCTAGGGAGGTATTCATAATGACTATCTATATGTTCTCATGTTGGAAAATTTCTCTAAGAAAAGGTTATAGCAACATATCATCAACATCATCATTATTAGCATCATTCAATTATCATAATCTGGTGAACAACTATGACACCTGGTAATCAATAGCATTAACAAGTTACCATAATTTTAAATGGTACCTTTGACCTATGGTGTATCGCCATAATCATGGTCGGTACTCCTGACCAATGGTACATCATTAGGATCAACTAGTCACCACGATTCTAGTCGGTGCCTCTGACCCATGATATACTGACTAGTCCCGGTTCACCATCATCTTGGTCAATCTCTTTGATTAATGATGAAAACCCTAGGGACACACTCAATCCATTTGAGTAATCATGTCTCAAGTCCAAAGGCCTTACTCTACATGAGTAATTCTAAACCATGATGCCAACTGGGCTCACTCAACCTATCTGGAGAGTAACCTGAGCCAGATATTGAAAGGAACCCACTCAACTGAGTGATTTTGGGCCTCTAGGACCATTCTTCCTAATTTCGATCAACATACTTGACACAGGAAGAATGATTTTCCTCTAAAGAACCATTCTCCCTAATTTGGTCATACTTAACATAGGGAGAATGTCTATCCATTATCAGACCATTCTCCCTAATCTGATCATACTTGACACAAGGAGAATGTATATCCCCAATGCTACAATTTCATTGCCACTCTTGCTGAGAGAGACATACTCAATCACTTCAAGCTTGTCACTGAAGTATATAGACTTCATCCTAGGATAGAGGCTTTGTCAACCATATGTTTGACTGTAGAATAGTACTAAAGCCACATTGCTTCTTTTTGCACCATGTGTTGAAAATTGTTTTTGTCAACAATATGTACCCAAACTCGAATATCATCTCTTGCCTCACTGCATCTACATCTTGCGCCTCACTTTTGAAATCTACCCCCTACACCCCATAACACTTTTGCCCATTTTGTCTCCTAAACCTATTGGTGTAAATGTGGCATGGACTCTTTTGTTGATTCCTCATGAGTCTGAAGTCAAAAGAAGAAAAAGGAATTTAACCCTATTTTAAAGTAAGACTACATTATGTTTTGATTCTCCTTTATTTCAATATGCAAGTTTTAGTTATTGAATGATATGGGCCAAAAAAGGGGCCATTTTCTTTAAAATGTTGTAATTATGAGACTCATCGTGACCAAAGTCTAATAATCAAGGTGTCCCATATTTATCACCATGGACACATTATTAATGTTGAATTAAATTGTGGGCTCATTAAAACAGAAATTGTGTCCTCTCATCCCCCTTGTAATTATGAGACACATCATGATGAAAGTCTAATAATCAATGTCTCCCATGTTCATCACCATTGAAACTTTATTGATGTTGAATTAAATGGTGGGTTCATTACAAAAGAGGTTGTACCCTCTTAACCCCCTTTTTGGTGTATTATCAATTCTTATGTTACAACATTGCAACCCTCTTTACTTTGTAGAATTGTAATATTCCAATGTATATTTGTTCTTAGCCTTAGCCTCCATTCCTTATGGAGGAAAAGGAACTTAACCACGACCTTCTTATCGTCTAGGAGTCCTATAAGTGATTCCTATGCATACATCAGTAACCATTCCCTCTCGGCCCCTTTTTGGTGTATTCGAGTGAATGCATGAAAATGGGTTACACTTTTGCACCAAATGGGACGATGAAATTTCAAAATTTTACTCTTTTATCAAATTGAAACCCTCAAAATTCATATAAGCATTGTGAATTTTGATTTGGAGTAAAAATACAAATTGTGGAGAATTATGTTGTTGTCATAATGATATTTTTTGCAAAAAAAACTAATGTCATGTAATATGTCAATTTTCCATTAAATGAAATGTTTGTCCTTGCAAATTTTCACACATCTTAAAAGGTATGTGTGTGTTTTATATATATATATATATATATATATATATATATATATATATATATATGAGCATGAGCATGATTTACACACATAGAGTTAGGTTTTTCATGTTAATTTTTTTTTTAATGCAAAACTATATTTTTTTATTATTTTTTGAAGTTGGTGAAGTAATATTTGAATTACATTTTGCGGATACGTGTTCGTGTAAGGTTTTTTTAACTATTTAAAGAAATTGAAAAATCAAGAGTACCCTTTTGAAGGACTCATAAACAATGATAGTGTTATTTTTTGAAATTTTTTCGTTGTGTATATTTATGATATTGATTTTTTATTCAACTTCTTTAAAATTGTTCAAAAAAATTTCAAGCATTATGTTTAAAGGAAACTAGATGAAAAATATCATATGAATTCAAAAATGTCAAACTCATTCCAATCGATAAAGGATTCCTTCATGAATCCAACATGATCAACACTGCCACATATGGACAAAATTTTCCCTAAGTCTGCTAGGGTACAAAATGGTGTTGTAGGAAATTTCGCAGAAGGGGTGCTGAAATTGTGAATTTTAAGTCTTTAGACGCTTAGAGCGCTCAATTGAGCATTTAAATTTCAAATTCAAATAGCTCGATCGAGGGTTTCGTAAACCCTTGATCGAGCCATTTACGTGGTTAACAAGGGTTTGATCAAGCTATATAGCTCGATCGAGCCTCTATAAAAAATTTTGTAAATCATATACTTTAAAATTTAGAATCAATAAATATCTAAAATTTAAATTTTTACCACATTTTAAAATTCCAAATTTTATTATAATTTTTGTTATCATGTCATGTAGAAACCTTATTAAATTTAATATTAATATTAAAAAATTATTATTATTATTGTTATTAAATTATGAAATCTGATATTAATATAAAATTTAATATTAATATATTTTAATGTCAATATTAGATTTATTAATTTTAGATTAATATAATAATATTAACTTTAATATAATACAAAATTTGTTATATTATAATATATACTAGCACAACTACATTAACAAATGTGGTTGATATATGTTGTAGGCTTCAGAAAAAGAGTCATTGACACAACAAGAGTCATACAAGCTGACTCAATATGTTAATTTTATTTAACATAATTTTCTTATAAATCGAAAATAATAAAATATATAATATTTTTAAAATCTTGAAGTGATCATAACCTAAAGCTACCTAAAGAAATAAAACTTAAATAGTTTCAATTGGAAGACATAAAGCATTAATATTTTAGGTCGCTGTAACATTAATATTTTGGAAAATTTTAGATAAGATTTCCATCGAAAATGATCATTTTCCCTCGAGGTGAATGTACAACACACATTTGAAATCTTGCATTTTCAATATGTATTATATAAAATAATTAAATTGTTGTATGACATCAATATATATAGAGTTTAAACATAATATTTTAATTGTCAAAGTATTTTAAAATTTTTGAAATATAGAGTTGAAGGAGTGGGAGAGAAGGGTAAGAGAGAGGGAGAAGGACACAAATATGGAGAGGGTGAGGAGGAGAGAGTTGAGGAGAAAGAGAGGGAGCTCGAGAGATGGGGTTGGAGGAGAAGATAGGGAAGGAAGAAGTTCAAGACATATAGAGAGAGAAAGGTGGAGAGAGAGGGAGTAACAATGGAGAGATGGAGAGAGAGTGTGTATGTTTGGGGTTCAGATAGAAAGACAAAGAAGGAAATATGGATAAAAGGGAGAGAGAGAATGAGAGAGGGAGGGAGATAGTCAACAGAGTTGCAAGATGAAGATCGAGAGAGAGAGAGATAGATAGATAGAGTGAGTGAGTGAGTGACGAGGGCAAGAGACAAAGGGAGGTGAGAGAGAAAGGAAGAGAGAGGGGACTTGAGAGGGAGGGAGAGAGAGAGATGGAGTTGGAGGGGGAGAGAGAGGGAGGTAAAAAGAAAGATATATAGAGAGAGAAAGGTGGACACAAAGAGGGAGAGAGCGACAAGGGAGATTAAGAGAGAGGGAGAGAGGAGAGTAGGAGGGAAGAAAGATAGAAGGGGAGACAGAGGGAGAGAAGGGGAAGAGAGAGGGAGAGGGAGAGGAAGGGAGATATAGATATATGTGGAGAAACAATGTGTATGTTTACGAGGTGATATAGAGAGATGAAGAAGGAGAGGCAGAGGGAGATAGAGATATATATGGAAGGGGAGAGAGGGAAGAAGAGAGAGATAGAGGGAGGGAGGGAGAGATAGATGTAACGACCAAAAGTCGTATACGCAACAGAAATATTTAAAATACTTTGTAGACAAAGACATTCGTTATAGGATAGTAATTTTAAATTGTATATCGAATAAAAGAATGAATATAGGATGATACAAATGAGAATTAGGGTCATGTATATATATCTAGGTAAGTACCCTTTTGCAAATAGCTATGTCTTTTAGGGACATACATTTTCATTAATTGCTAACTAATTAATCATTAATCTTATTTGTTGTTTTTTACATTATTTGTGTTTATTTTTATATAAATTTAGTTCGTTACATTGCCTTCCCCTTTAAAAAGCTTTGTCCTCGAAACTTACTAATGAAGGATCAGTTATCTTCTGTTGATAATAATATCTTCTTATTTCTGAGCTTTCATCTTTGTTGATACAAGACGCTATGATGTTGTGAGCGATAAACAGAATTGTTGTATTGGAAACGGATCAGACCATCCTATATTAATCTTCTGGGAAATCTTCTGACCCTTGAACATGTGTGGTGAATAGTTATTGTATGACTAGATTGAGCTTATTTCAGTATTCTTTGGAACATAAGTTTGTTTATGTTCTACGTGATATAGATTTGTAGATTTATTAAGGCGTCTACTTTTGTGATTCAGATGTAGATAAGGAATTTTTCTTGTTTGAACTTCCTTAAACTTTTTCATGGCAGTTTCCCGATTTTCATCAGGCATTGTTGTTGTTGACTTAACTACTGAATCCTTATTTGGGGTGTTCTTTGTTTGAACGAAAACCTCTGAGTACGTTTTTACTTCAATAGGGTTTGGATTTCCCTGAATCACGAGATTAGTGGTATTGATGTTTGTTTCTTCAGTATGGACTGCTACATTTGGAGATTTTGATGCTTCCTTTGCGATAAGTTTTTCATATCCATTCTTCAATGATTTATTATTAGTATTATGTTTTTTAATCTTGTTAAGAAGATTTTGGTTATGTTTTTTTAGACATAAAAGTTCTTTTTCTAAATCATTAATCTTGTCGTTATTATCCTTCTCTTGATCTTTTAATTTTTTAATTTGCTCTAATAATTTTTTATTAAGGTCCTTCAAGTGTAAATTTTCCTCTTCCTTCTTTGATAAACTTTCGTTGAGCTTCTTGTTAAAACTTTATTTTTCTTGTTCTAACTTTTGTTTCTTAGTTTTACACTTTTTGACTTGTGCAAGTAGTTTTTGGATATGATTTTTTAAACGAGAATTCTTGTCGTTTTTATTGGATATTTTCCAATATTGATTTTTGATTCCTTTGAGGTATTAATTTTATAACATCTTTAAAGTCTTATGACGATGACTTTATCAATTTTGACTTCATTTTCATGTCTCGAAATGTGATCATCCTTCCCTTATAAGAAAACATCAACATTTTTTTTGTCTATCTTTAACATGAACGCACCCAATTCTCTAAACCAAGGTTGACCAAGAATTATGTCAACCTCCATGTCATACATTTTTACAACACAAAATTGGGATATGCACTCAAAATGATCCACTGTTATTTGTAAATCATTAATTTATATATATATATATATATATATATATATATAGATATGTTTTCCCAAAAAGATTTGTTGTTTCACCTACATTGACATATGAAATTAACAGTCAATGCACCAAATTAGTATTTATGTAATTTTCGTTGTTGCTTGTACTAATAGCGATACTAATTTTTTTCCCTTGGATAGTCCCTCTTAGTTTAATTAACTTGTGATGTGTGATTGAAACACCTTTATAGGAAAATCGTCCTTCCTTCATCATTTTAGAATTCGGCTCCATTCCCCTTTTTCTTCAAAAATGGACTTCTTTAAAATAAGTGCAATTTTATTTGATAGACTTGAACATTTACAAATTCCTTTAACTTTTATTTTCCTCAATTATATATTTTTTCCCACTTTAAAATAAGTTGATATAGCTCCACTATTTAAATAAATTGCACCTTATACTTATTGCCAGACCAGGAGGTAACTCCTCAAATGTGATTGATTCATTCATTCAGGTTGTTCATTATTATATACAAGAGGGAGTGGTTGTTCAGTTCATCTCTTGATGACTCTACATTTCCTCTATTATTTATTTACACTAATTACAATTGTTCACCCAATCCCTATGATTAGGTGTCAACAGTCTCCCCCTTAATCTGGAGGGATGTTGGTGAGTCCAAGCATCATTCTGAATCTTTCAAGCTTTTCTCTTCCAAGTGCTTTGGTGAAGATTTTTGCAATATATTCGTTAGTGGAACAATGGTATAGATAGATTGTTTTGGCCTCTACATGATGTCGATTCAGATGATATTTTGTATTGATGTGCTTCGTTCGATCATGGAACTTTGGGTTCTTAGCCAACTTTATCGCCGAAGTATTGTCAATCATGAGTGGAGTCGATTGTACTTGTTTTACCTGCAAATCTTCAAGAATTTTCCTAAGCCACACAATTTCTTTTGTTGCCTCAACTGCTGCCACATATTCTGCCTCTGTTGTGGAATCTACTGGAACTGATTGTTTGTGTGATCTCCAGGAGACAAATCCTGATCCAAGACTCATAACATAACCTAAAGTAGATACCCCAATTTCTTTGTCTCCATCGAAGTCTGAATCAGAGTATCCAATCAAGATGAAGTCTCCGGCCTATGTATACTTGATTCCAAATTCTTGAGTTCCCTTCAAGTACTTTAGAACTCTTTTTGCAGCAGACCAATGTCCCTCACAAGGCTTTTGCATAAACCTAGATAGGATTCCAACAACAAATGAAATGTTTGGTCTCGTAGTAGTTAGGTAATTGAGACTTCCTACAAGTTGTCTATACTTTGTTACATCCTCAAATTCTTTTCCCTCAATGGATGTGAGCTTTAAGTTTTGTTCCATTGGAGTAGTCAGAGGATTGCATTCAGTCATGCCAAATCTGTTCAATAGATCTCCAATGTGCTTCTTTTGAGAAAGGAATATGGACTTTGTATGTTGAGTTACTTCAATACTAAGATAGTAATGAACATAGCCTAAATCAGTCATTTCAAAACCTTTCCTCAATTCCTTCTTTATGGATGCAATGTAGCTATCATTGTTCCCTGTCATCAAAATATCATCTACATATACCACAAGATATACAACTGTTTTGCCAAACTTCTTGACAAACAAAGTTGCATCATCAAGATCATAATGTTTGAAATTGAGTTTCAGAAGATGCTCAGCTAGTTTTTCATACCAGGCTCACGGTGCTTGTTTGAGGCCATACAAGGATTTCACAAGTTTGCATAGTTTATGTTCATGTTCTTTTACAACAAATCCTTTAAGCTGGGACATAAAAACATTCTCTTTTAGATCTCCATTCAAAAAATCAGTTTTTACATCAATTTGATGGACTTTCCAACCATTCTGAGCTATTAGGGCAAAGAGTGTCCAAATGGTAGCCCATATTGCTGTGGGGGAAAATTCTCCTCATAATCGACCCCTTCCTTTTGTGCAAAACCTTTTGCCACAATCCTGGCTTTGTGTTTGTCAAGTGAGCCATCAGCTTTATACTTGTTCTTGTAGACCCACTTGCAGCCAAATGGTTTGGTTCCCAATGGAGGATCAACCAGCTTCCAAGTGCCATTCTTTATTAGGGCATCATACTCCTTTTGCATTGCTTCTTTCCATTCATCATGAGAAGCAGCATCTTTGAAGAAAGTCGGTTCAAAATCTTTAGACAAATTTAATTCACAATCATAAGAAACATCCATATCGACAGGTGAATCAGAGTCATCTATATCACCTCCATTTTTCCGATTTGAATTTCTAGTTCTTGTCTTTCCAACCTCATCAGGATGAACACTTTCAAGTGCCTTTGTCAGCCACTTTGGGGGACCTTTCTCAGATGGTCCAGGCTGCTCCGTTGATTGAGTTGGGACTGAATCAAGATTGAGTCTCCCAATTCTATCAATCACATCACTCAAAGTATCATCCGTTGTTGGAGTTTCATGTGGGGGAGAGAGTGCTTCAGAAGAAGATTCCACAGGTTGATCTAGTATAGGAATCCCCCCCTCAAGATGTGGAATATGACTATCAAATTTTTGAAATGATTTTGCATTTGTGAATCTATCCAAGCGATCAAGCTGCCGCTTAACAACATTACCAGTTTTGGATGATTCAAGAAAGATTACATCTCTAGATACAACAAAATTTTTATTGACTTTATCATAGAGAAAGTATGCTTTGGAGGTGTTTTAATACCCCAGGAAGATACACTTATGACTTCTTGCACCAAGTTTGTTTCTATGTACCTTTGGTATCAAGGCATAACATGTGGAATCAAAGACCCTGAGATGCTTTACCAAAGGAATGTACCCATACCACATTTCATAAGGAGTCTTGTTTCTAATAGCATTAGATGGACATCTATTCTTTACATATACAACACATAGCACTGCATCAACCCAAAACATCAATTTTGCATTTTTGAAAAACATCATGGAGTGCACCATATTTAATATTCTCCTATTCATTCTTTCAGCTACTTCGTTTTGTTGGGTATTACAAGGCACAGTTTCTTGATGTTTGATCCCATGTTGGCGAAGGTAGTTTTCAAATTCATTTGAAGTGTATTCTTTTCCATTATCAGTGCGAATAGAGCCAATATGAGATTGTGCATCATTGAATTCTTAATTGCTTAGTTGTCCATATGATATCAGTAGGCTGATGGGTCCGTCCAAAACCGAGAAGGAAACAAAAAAAAGGAGGGTGCTCTGTGAAATGGCCTAACGGAGCCCTGCATGAATGGGGTTGCAGGCCGGTTACGGCCCTGTAGCCTCCCCCGACCCCGTACTCCTTTCTTGGTCCCTGAGCCTGGGTTTATTTTTTTCCCTCTTATCTCTCTGCTCGGTTGATCACTCTGTTTTTTCACCCTCGGTCTCATTTTACCCTCCTGTTTTCTCCCCGTTTCAGGTTTTCACCCTTTCGACTGGCGCTAGGGTCCTGCAGCCACGCCGACAGCTAACGGCTGGAAACAGTCGCTATCCTCCCGCTTAAGCGACCCAGTTATGCTTTGCCGATCCACATCTCCAGCTCTGTACAGCCCTAACGGTCTTTCCCTACTGTCGGTGTCGGTCTCTGGCGGTTACCTGGATTCGAAGCAGTTTCTAGCAGCTGGCGACATGGACATCGACGAGGTGGATTACTTGGACTCCCCACTAGCAGAAAGCTCCATCTGGCGATCCACGTTCTCGACTTCTGGAGGTATGTACAGTGAAAATTTGTCTGCCAGTTTTGAGGACCTTACTCAGACGACCGATCCGTCTCTTCCCACCTCTCTGCTCCCTGGTGATCCCTCCTCCTGGGCTACCTTCTCTGCTCCATCCCCTGCTTCCCTTGGATTCCTTGCAGATTGCTTTCAATCCTCCCCTACTGACACTGGTCCTTCTCTTCAGCCGGGGCTTCCCTCCCTTCCCAATCTGCCTTCTCACCCTCGGGAGATACCTGCTCCCGCTGACCCTATCCCCCCCCAGCTCCCCCTGCCCCCTCTGGAAGCTACCACGCTATCCCCCCTCTCCCGGAGGCCATTCCCCCCCCCGTTCGAACCCTAACCCCCCCCCCCCCCGAGCTCTCCCCCGGCAGGATCCAGGGTACCTGAAAACCCTAACCGCATGTCCTCTCGCCCCTTGAAGAAGCAACGCTGCTTTAAATCCAGATCTGAGGACGTCTTCCTGAGACTTGAAGAAGACATACAGTGGGGAGACGCTATGGATTTAGCGGACAGAGTACTTGTAGGTCGCATATGGGGCAGGCATATCTCAGCGGAAAAACTGAAGACCTGGGCCACAGAGATTTGGGGCCAATATCTGGCGGAAATCCCCTCTGTCCAGACTTTCGTGCGAGGCTGGTTTGCACTGAGGTTCGCAAGGGCGGACCACACGAGCTGGGTACTGTCATCCTTTTGGCACTTTGAAAAAGCTCTGGTACTCCTCAAACGATGGACACCCCTTTTTGACCCGAAGGCGGAACAGATTGGCGTCGGGCCAGTCTGGGTCAGACTACCAGGCCTGCCACTACAGTATTGGTCCGAGGATATCTTCAGGAGAATAGGGAACTCTTTGGGCACTTTCATGGAATCTGACAAATCTTACCTTTCGACGGGGATGATGGCATACGTCAGGGTTCTTGTTCATCTTGATACCAGAGGGGGCTTTCCGGAACACATCACCATACAGTGGAAATCCTCCTCAAGGAAGCAGAAGCTCGACTACGAAGGAATCCCTTATCGATGCAGAAGATGCCACCAAGTGGGACACCTCTACAAAGACTGCCCCCTCCTCCAAAAAGTCCAACAGGCTCCCATAATACAGGACCAGCCCACTACTGAAGGTCTACCTGACCCACCGGCAGCGGCAGCACCTAGAATGGAGCACAATATAACCTCTGACATGGTGGAAGTGCCACCTGCATCTCGGCAAAAGAAGCAAGGAACGATCCCGATCCATCCTCCATCTCCTCTTATGACGCACTCAAAGGCTGCAAAAGGAGTCGTCTTCTCATCGGGTACGTCTCTTCCTTTATCAGACTCTGCTTCGCTTCTTTCTTCTTTGAGTTTATCACTCCCCCCCCACATGCCCCCCCCGATCAGGATTCCCCCTCCCTCTTCCCCGTTGGCCCTCGACCTGGTAAAGGTCTCCCGTCCGCCTCTTCCCCCTGCACGCTCTCTATACATGACATGGCCCATCCCTCAGCCTTCGGGCTTATCTGCCTCCTGCTCCCTCCCTTCTATCCCTCCCCTCTTCTTCCATTCGCCCTCCCCCTCGGTAAACTCTACACCGAGGTACTCCACCCGCTCGATCACCAAGCAGAAAGAGCCGGACGCCATCGGGCTGTCCGTGGGGCCTCTCATCCTCTCGCCCAAGCAGGGAAAAGGTAGACCTTCCTCCTTCCACAAGGCTCAGAAACAAGCTGGGGACAATGTCATCCAAGGCAAATAGCACACCATCGAAAGGGTACTTAGAGCAAAGGACACCCTCCCCCATCCCCCTCCATGAAGATTTTATCTTTCAACTGTAGAGGGCTGGCCAGCCTAGAGAAAAAACTGGCCCTGAAGCGACTCTTATTCTCTGAACCGGTTGACATCATCTTTTTACAAGAAACTCTCTGCAAAGCAGACTCGGCCACCTCCATCCTCGGCTCTTGGATGCCAGGATGGTCTTTCTATGCCATAGATGTCTCAGGATGCTCTGGGGGTATAGCTATTGGCTTCAAGAACTGCTCAATCAATCTGAAGAATATCTGGGGAGGAGGAGGTTTCCTGGGTGCGGACATATACTCCAAGGACCTGGAGGAGGAATTAAGAATCATAAATGTCTATGGGCCTTGCCTCAACAGGGATCTCTTCTAGCGAAAGCTTCTCCGCTCCCCTCTCCTCCTAGCCGAGAATACAATTATAGGAGGAGATTTGAACTTCTCTATGGGCTTCTCAGAATCCTGGGGACATATGGCGCAGATCGACCCGCTCTCTGATTTCTTCGAGCAGCTGCTTGAGGAACATCACTGGATCGATATCCCCTCGGCTAAGATACAACACACATGGAAGAACAATTGAACTGGTGAACAAAGCCTAGCCAGGAGGCTGGATCGCTTTATTATCAAGGAGGCTTTCCACAGTAATCACCCCAGATCCAGGCAATGGGTTGGCAGTGGAGGGATATCGGATCACAGACCTATATTTCTCGAAGTTGGAGCAAGGCAACAGAAACAAAAGGCCCCCTTCAAGTTCAATTCCACTTGGCTCCAGGACTCCTCCTATATTAAACTAATATCAAACTACTGGAAATCACATCCGATCTCTGAGGCAGAAGACCTAGCTACTTGCTTTGTAAGGAACCTCTCTGAAATCAAGGTGCTATCCAGAGAATGGGCTCACAAGAAAAGGCAACAGGAGGACGAAACGATCTCCCAAGCAGAGCAAGCAATTGCAGACCTATAATCCCATTCAGAGGGAACCTACATCTCCCCGGAACAGAAAGCCATGTATGAAGGCCTTATCAATCAGAGAACACAAGTTCTCAGAGACCGGGAGGCAAGCTGGAGATTAAGAAGCAGAGCCATCTAGCTCAAGGAAGGGGACGAGAACACAAAGTTTTTCCACCGGTTTGCAAATGGACGGAAAGCGATCAACACTATCTGGGAGCTGCAAAATGATCAGGGCTAACAGGTCCACACCTCCAGAGAACTTGCCTTTCTAGCCTCCTCACACTTCAGGAACATATACAGGGCCCCGAGAGAAGCAAGCTTGCTAGAGATCATGAGAGTGGCCGAACTCTTCCCCAGGTTTGTGGATGACGAGGAAGCAACTGAGCTCACTAAAGAAATTACATTGGGAGAGCTGGAAGCCACCATTCGGGGTTTCCAAAGAGACAAAAGCCCGGGACCTGATGGCTGGTCCATCGAATTCTACCTAGCTTTCTTTGAGCTTCTGGGCCAGGACCTTCTTAAAGTGATCAATCATTGTAGCCTCACAGGAAAAATCCCCTCAGCCATCAAAGCCACCTTCATTGCCCTCATCCCCAAATCAGATAAGCTAGTTTCTTTCAATGATTTTAGGCCAATCTCGCTCTGCAACTGCCTATATAAGATCATGGCCAAAATCCTTGCAAATAGGCTCAAGCCCATCCTTTCAGTCCATATATCCCCTGAACAATTTGCATTCCTTCATCGCCGTCAGATCCATGAAGCTATTGGTACTGCACAAGAACTTCTCCACTCTATGTAGAGCAAGCATTTGAAAGGAATGATCCTCAAGGTAGATCTCTCAAAAGCTTTCGACAGGGCAAACCTGCTTTACAGCCGAATGCTTCTCACCCATTTGGGTTTTCCCTATATGTTCATCAAGAGGATTATGAGCAGCATTTCTGATGTGCCGTACAGTGTCCTTCGTAATGGCTCCCCCACCCCTTTCTTCTCTGCCGAAAGGGGTCTTCGGCAGGGATGCCCCCTATCCCCTTTACTGTTCCTTCTCATCATGGAAGGGCTTAGCAGACTGATAGCGTCATAAAACAGGAGGGGCATGATTAAGGGGATAAAAATCACGGAAAACTGCTCTCTCGCTCACCTTCTGTTTGTGGATGATGTGCTCATCTTCTTAAACGGAAGTTTGGCCGACACCTCAGCCTTACAACATGTTTTTGACCTATTTCAGAAGGCTACAGGAATGATAATAAATGTTCATAAATCCACCCTCACAACAACTGGTTGCTCCCATCATGAGGTCATCTACATAAGGAACCGATTCCCTTTCCAATTACTCCCGATGAAGGAAGGGCTGCAATATCTTGGCTTTCGAGTGAAACACGGGGGATACAAAATTGTTGACTGGATATGGCTTATTGCAAAGGTGGAGAAGAGATTAAATGTGTGGTATAACAGATATCTCACCAGGGCTGGGAGACTCACCCTTATCAAAGCGGTGCTGGAAGCAACCCCTGTATACTGAATGTCATTGGCTTGGATACCAAGAGGAATCTTAACCAGACTCCAAAAGATATGCTGCAGATTCCTTTGGAAGGGGAACAAACAGGGGAACCCCTTCGCCTGGGTAAAATGGGATACCATAGCGAGGCCCAAGAAATGGGGTGGGTGGGGCATAAAAAGATTGGATTTTTTCGCAAAAGCATTGGTAGCAAAGCTAGGATGGCAGCTAATCTCATCCCATAGCCTCTGGAAAACAGTAGTAGTGGAAAAATATATTGCCCTGGAAAGCATCTTCAGCTGGATTTGCAGGGAACAAAGGGGAAACGGAAGACACTCAAACATATGGAAAGCGGTTCTCACTTCCCTCCCCCTCATTCGGGAGGGTCTAACTTGGAGAATACATCAGGGGAACGCAGTCCGTATAGGTGTAGACCCCTGGATAGGATGTGGCAATGCCCATCGTCTTCCAGCGCAGCTAACGGCCTATCTTATGGACCAAGGTGTCTCTCATATAGCACATATTGCAGACCTAGAAAACTCCACTTTTCTCCAACAGGCCTGGAAGACAGCACTAGATCTCCACATTCCAGGACAGTGGTGGCAAGAATGGGAGAACTACACAGAAGCCCTCACACAAGCACACATCATGATAACGGAAGAAGAAGATGAGATAGTTTGGGCACTTGCAAAAAATGGTTCATACACTCCTAAGGAAGGTTACCAAAAGCTCATGCAACAATTTCATCCAGAAAATGCTCAACAGTGGTGGAAAGCTATATGGCACCTCAAAGCAGCTCCCAGATCGCGTATGCTCATGTGGGCCATCCTTTTCAACAAAATTCCCACAGGCTCCAATTTGAAAAAATGATCCTTCCATGGGCCTTTCTGGTGTCATTTATGTAGGTGCAATGAGGAAGACACAGAACACCTTTTTCTGACCTGCCCTGTAGTCATTGAACAATGGTCCCTCCTTTCCTCTCAATCCCCCTCCCTCAAACAATGGCAAGGGTAGTCAATCATTGAAGCCTGGCTGAATTGGCTGGAGAATCACTCGGGCAAAGATAGGAACATCCCCCTCCTCATGTGCTGGGCTATCTAGACGGCGAGGAATCGAGCAATTTTTGACCAAAACATCCCATCTTGGCCATCCATTAGAACGCACATCCTTGCTGATTTCGCCCTCCTCCCTGATGACCCCCCACAGGCCCCTCCTCAATCCATCTCCCCGGAACACATCGATAAAGCATACCCCTGGGCCTATTTTGATGGCTCAGCACAAGCGGATGGCTGTGGGGGCGGAGCCCTCCTCTTCCTTAGGGAAGATCACTGCTTCAAATTACAAATATACCTGGGAAGGGGCACAAATAATTATGCCGAGCTTTCTACTGCTAAACACCTTATCCACTTTGCACTTGGAAAACGCTGCACAAAACTTCAACTCTTTGGAGACTCAAAACTTGTCTGCAACTGGCTCAACAGAAAATCTATCTGCACTGTCTTTTCTTTGAGACATATTCTGGATGAGACACACAGGCTTATAGCAACTTTTGAAAAATTTGATTGTTATCATATTTACAGGGAGCGCAACTCAAGGGCGGACCTCCTATCCAAGCAGGCAGCGCAAAGGCAAGAAGAAGACTGGTTAATACAGGAAGAAGTGGATGGAACCTTCCATCAACACTATCACGGGCCTTTTGTAGATCTACACGCACAAAGGGAGATACAGCTATGAAGACGGTCCCATCCTACCTATACATGTGTTATTTTGTATTGGTTTTGACCCACGGGGTTTTTTTCTACAAGGCAGTGGTGATGAAGCTGTTGTAAACATCTGATAGTTTTTCATTACAGACACTCTTTCAGTTTGCTACAGGCATGGGGTTCTTAGTAAAAGTTATATACTTAAGTCTCCCTGCGTGGATCACATTTACAAGTTTATCTCTGTATTTTATGATACAATATCCATATGAGACCAGTAAACTCCCTGCGTGGAGGCAAAAACAGTTTATTTTTGTGCTATTTTGTACATGGTTACAACAAACTATGTATAATTTTGCTACTGTCCGGGAGGCAGTCAGCCTCATTTTGCATATGCTTAGACATCTACAGAATGTAATTTCTTTGATCTAATAGAAATTACGACTTTTTCCACGGGAAAAAAAGAGATTGTGCATCATTTCAATCCATGTATGAAAGTTCTTGAATGTTTGAAAAGCATCAAATTTGTTCTTCAATAAATAAACCCAACACATTCTGGTGTAGTCATCAATAAATGTCATGATATATCTATTTCCATTTGCAGAAGGAACATGCATTGGACCACATAAATCTGAATGAATGAGATCAAATTTTCTATGTGCTCTGGAATGTGAATCATGAAAATATTGTTTGCTATGCTTTCCTAGAATGGAAGCATCACATTTCTTAAGTTTCCTAGGAAATGTAGGCAAACCAGTAACACCATTTTTCTTCAACAAGTGGAGGCTGTCATAGTTCAAGTGTCCAAATCTAGCATGCCATAATAAACTTGATGGAATTGTACCTTCTTCATAATGAGAATTGTATGAGAAATTTTGTGCACGAGCAGAAGTACCCTGCAACTTGAGAAGCATTTCTTCTTCTATCCCCATCATGATAAGTGAGTGGTTTGATGCTTTTCTCACCTCAATCTTGCCATCAAACATATGAATGGAGTTTCCTTACTAGCGGATGTGATCCAAGGAAAACAAGTTTCTCCTCAGCTGTGGGAGATATAGAACATGATGCAAAAGAAAGTCTAGAAGACCAGACAATTTAAGCCTGATTGTGCCAAGCCCTGATGGCTTGATTTTTGGTTTGTCTGCAAAGTATACTACTCCATCAACATTGTTAGTAAATTCTTCAAAAAAATCTCTTCTAAAACTCATGTGGCAAGTTGCTCCTGAATCAAGCAACCAATCATTTTTCCAAGAAGCAAGTGAAGCATTAAATAAGTCGTCATTTACTCCAATATTAGAGTGCGCCACAACATAGTGAGCTTTACTTTTCTCTTTGTTATTAGTTTTACCATTGGGTTGGTTTTTTTCCTACTCAATTCTGTCCCAAAACAATGTAAACTGTGAAACGGAAACTCATACTATTACCCATTTTGTAGAGATAGCAAAAAAGTGACCCGATTTTGAAAAGGGGTGAAGCATAATACAATTTGTGTTTTTTAGAACATAGTTTTTGGCACTATAAATTTTTTTATGTACATTGCGTTTTAGGTTTTTGATGCTGATTTAAAAAAGTGGTAATTCTACAACAGACCCTTTTTTAAAAGGTTTTTATTTTATTATTTAATTATTTAATTAATTAATTTATTAATTTATTTTATAATGTATGAAATGTAAATAATTACTTTGTAAATTTAATAATTTTTGAAGTTGTCTTTTTCTTCATATTTTCTTGTTTTTATTTTAATTTTAATTTTTTTGTAGTGAGGTTTTTATTGTTTTGCATATTTAAAGAAGAAAGTCGATATTTTGAATTTTCAATATTCTACATATTTATACATTGTTAATTAATTTTTCAATCCACACAAAATAATTGTTTCTAAAAAACAATATTTTTTAACCATGAACATAAAAATAACCATTTTTAGCATAAATATAACTAAAAAACTACACATTTTGATAATTTTTTGCTAGAATTGACATGTCAAAATCACAATTTTTATACGCAAATTTTAACTAAAAATGGTTAAATAATATATATATATATATATATATATATATATATATATATATATATATTTAATAATAATAATAATTATTACATTATTTGTAAAAAAATAATTAACTTAAAAATTAATGCGAAAATCATATATTACAAATATTGAATGCATAACAACCGTAATTGAGTGTATATTCTTCTCAAAAAATGTCAAAGTCAAAACATTACAAGTATAACTACTTAATAGTTACAAAAAATGAGTTTGATTTCCAAGCATAACTTAAATTTAATCAACAATGTCACGTAATCCAAACTCTTCGTCCTCTAGAGTTTCTTCATTGTCTTCTTCCACAATATTTTCTACTTCTTTTTGTTCATTTTCTTCTTCTAATGGATCTTTGATGCCTGTGAATCTCCCAATGTATGTCTTTCCAAACATTCCATGTAATGGTGGTTGGGGTTCCTTTGCCTTTTTTTCCACACGTGATTCACTAAAGTCCACCGTCTTCAACCAAATTTCTTGCATTGCATCTGGAAGAAATTGAAGAGTATTAATTCTTTGTTGAATGAAATTGCACTGTATAGGATCTTTTTCAATTGCAATGCAATTTCTTCCTTTTTGAAGGCAACATGCTAGTGTTGTACCTAATTATCAAGCACAAAAAAAAATAATAAAGTAAATTAGTACAATTACGTATTAATTAAAAAATAACATATTGAAATTCAATTCCATATAATAAAACTTACTTGAGCCAGAAAATAAATCCAGAACCCAATCTCCTTCATTTGAACATATCTCTATAAGATAATTAATCAATAATTGTGGTTTTTGATATATGTTAACTATCTCTCCTTTTGTTTATTTGTCTTCATATTTTAGATTTCTCACAACAATATCATAAGTCAGTATTTGGCTATGACTCTTTTTGTTTACCCAATTAAAAATCATAGACATATAGCTATCATCTTTTTCCCAACTATCAATATGAATGAACTCACAATCATTTATAAATAGTTGATCTTCACGTTTAAGAAGATTTGACTTTTGCCTGTAACATGAAATAGTAAAAGTTCAATTAACTTGTACATAAATGAATTTTTCAACATTAATCAAATATACATTTTAAACGTCTTACCATGTAAGTTGCGTCATTGAATTTGTTTTCCCCTTGAAGCTTGACAATATCATTGCCAATTGTGTGTCTGAATGAAATGTCACAAATCTCCATAACAGTGATGACATGACTTCTACAAATCACGCAACCACTTTACTAAGAGTTTGATAAGTATAAGGGTCACTATCATAGTCAATGTTTGGAATATTAAAACCGTGGGGAATATATGTAATAACTAGGGCATAATCCCTTTTAGGTATGAGTTTAGCAATGTCTTCACAGTCGCCTTGTATTACTTGATATTGAATAGTGTCTAGCCCATTCCAAATGAAATGAGTAAGAATTGGATCAAGTTCAACATTCTTAATACGTTGCTTCCACAGTCTTTCGATCTTTATTTTTTCAATAAAGGTTCTGAAATTATTTGGTGCTCCATTATCATCCTTCTTCATCTTTTATAAAATAAACAAATATATGTGTAAGTTATAAATTAAAAATAGTACACAGATGAATAAAAATGAATGTATAAATCAAGATATGTTTTTAAATGCAAGATAAAAAGCTTTTAATGTTTATGTAGAACTTGAATCTGGATAGTTGCGTACAACATCATCCCAACTATCTTCATTCAACAATTTAACCATTTGTTCTTGGATTTTCTTGTAAACTTTGTGACTGCATAGATAAAGTAACAAAAAGTTAATATAATGATATGTATAACAAATACTACCAAGAAAAACATGTTTTATTTAAAAGAAAATTATAATCTAGAAATAAATAAAAATAATTCAACAAACTTACTTTTGAAATTCCTCAGACATTTCCTCCAATGATAATTCCCATGACCTCACACGAGATAATATTGTTCTAACAATTTTTTCATCTTTCACTCCTTGCATTGCTCTCTAAGGTGTGATAGTCATATCTTTTGGAAGCTACTTCATTTCAGGAGCTGATTTACTATTGCTACATATCAATGGCTTAGACTTTTTGACCTTCTGGTTTTTAATGCCAATATTTTCCCACATGCTAAAAATCTCATCAATCAACTCCCATATGTCTCTAGTTCTAAATGCCAACTGGAAAATGTTATCAACACCTTTAAATAAATCACTAATTTTGCTGCATTTTCCACCTTTTGAATTGGTTTTCTCTTCAATTTGATAGCCTATTTCCATACAACATTCCCTTTGGAAATATATAGTAATATTTATCCTATCCCCACCACATTTTTCTTGAAATTCTCTACGAATAAATCTAACCCTTTGGATGAAAGTCATAGACATCCTATATTCGTTATCAGAATTATGATCCCATGCCACTAACTTAGCTTCTGTATCTGATAAACCAGCATAAATGACACATTTAATTGTTTCAAAACGTGGGTTATTAGGATATTCCTCCATCAATTATCTTTGAGCTTCTACAAAATGGTTTCCCCCAAGCACATAATAATTGTATTCAAAACATTTTGACTTATCAAATGTTTCTTTGTTGGGAACTTGAACTGGATCAACAAAAAGCACATAGCTAACCACATGAGCATATGGATTGTACCTCATCAATGTCTTCAAGTTTTGAACATGTAGATGATGTGGCTTTCTGACTTGATATTGACATTGTCCTTCACTTGCCTTATAGGTTTGTCTGACATTAAGCTGAAATGTACGACCACTATCAATTAATTTTCTCTTTGTCAAATTCTATCGAATGGCATTTTACTTTGTTTTGATAATGCCATCTTCTAAATTAGCTCCTGATGTAATGATTTATCTTATTTATTTTTAAGTTTCACTAAGTTCTTGACTGCTGGTAATGACTACTTCAAAATCTTCAACTTTACTTTTCTTCTTCATAACATTTTCATCATTAACTGTAATAGATTTATTCTTGGGCATTGTTACTTTTGGTCTTTTACGGCTCTTCTCAGTTCCAATGTCATCTTCAGTAACAAAAACATATGCTTCATTGTCAATTTCAACTTCATCGTCCTCAAAAGTAACTTGTCTACCCTTGTTAGATCTATCCACTAGAGGCCTTTTTTTCTGATCCCTTGGATGTAGTTTTGTAGCATCATCAATTACTGCATTTTCCTTGTTTCCCATATCTTCCTCTGACACTGAGTAAACACTGCTGACAACTTTCATAATATCATGCTCTATGAAATGAATGCCTCCCAGCCTAATTGAACAAATTTCAACAAAATTCTGCCAAACAAAATATCATATGTCAATAAAAACAAAGTTAAAAAAATATAGTGAGACACTTACAAGAACGCAAAATACAAATATAAATAACAATACTTATGATGTTTTGTTTCATCTCATTTACGATTTATTTACACAACTTTGTAGATACCTCTCTCATGTCATACAATGAATATGATAACTGGTATTTAATCCTTTCATGTGACTTTGGAACTTTTGTAAGTATGTAAACAACTTCACTGTCCGGTACCAAACACATATCTATGACTCTTCCCATCACCTCATAAATTCCATTATCATTCGGTTTATCAATATATAGATATATATCCACATTTTGGCTTTCTCTTTCTTTCACATACAAGATTCTTGATTGAAATTTCACTTCTTTTGAATTCTTCCAGTATGAAATCATCTTCTTATCATTTGAGGCACTTGAAAGATTTATAGCCATGTGCTCAGGTGGAGTTCGTTCACCAATGTTTTTTTAAGATGCACCTTTAAGAGTCTTTGGTCTAGAAAGATTCACAGAAATATCCTTTGATGCCATTTTCCTGAAAAATAGAAACACATAAATCAATAAATAACGAAAACATATTAACTTAAATTAACAACGAGAATATATCATAATTTTTTAATTTGTATAATCAGATCATTGAAATTAAAAAAATATTAACACTAAGAAAATCACCGGCCACCCCGTGGGCAGGCGGGCCACTGGGATGGCACGGGGGGAGGTTGTGGCAACAATTTTTACCATTTCTCCCCACATTGATCTCCTTCTCAGTCTTCAATCTACCCCTCAAGGGGGAAGCTGAGGGGTAGATTGAAGAAGGAGAAGGAGATCAATGGGGCAAGAAATGGTAGAGTTGTTGCCACAAGCTCCCCCAACACCATCCTGGCGGCCCACCCGCCCAAGTGGTGGCTGCCATGGTGGGGCGAGGGGCTGCGGCAACAACTTCTACCATTTCTCCCCACATTGATCTCCTTTTCCATCTTCTATCTACCCCTCAGTGTCCCCCTTGAGAGGTAGATTGAAGATGGAGAAGGAGATCAATATGAGGAGAAATGGTAGAAGCCCCTCGACACCACCCGGCCCGCCCGCCCATCCACGGGGTGGCAGGCGATTCCGAGAATCATCCAAACCCCACGGGTCACCAGGGTGGCGCAAAGTAGTGCTGCAGCAGCCCCTCCCCGTGCCACCCCGGCGGCTCGCCCACCCTTCCGAGAGTTGGACGATTCCCGCGCCACCCCAACGGCCTGCCCGCCCGCGATGGTTGGGTGATTTTGAGAATCGCCCAACCCTCGAGGGCGAGTGGACGGGCCACCGGGGTGGCGTGGGGTGGGTTGCGACAGTCCACCCCGCGCCACCTTAGTGGCCCACTCGCTTGCCTGCGGGGGTTGGGCGATTCTGGGAATTGCCCAACCCCCACGGGCGGGGGAGCGGGCTGTCGGGGTTGGGCGATTCTTAGAATCACCCAACCCCCGTAGGCAGGTGGGCCACCAGGGTGGCGTAGGAATCGCCCAACAGCCACCCCAACGACCTGCTGGGTAGGGTAGCAAAGAGGGGTTGCGGCAACAACTTCTACTATTTCTCCTCACATTGATCTCCTTCTCCATCTTCAATATACCCCTCAGCGTCCCCCTTGAAGGGTAGATTGAAGATGGAGAAGGAGATCAATATGAGGAAAAATGCTATAAGCCCCTCGGCACCACCCAGACGTCGGCCTGTCCGCGAGGTGGCAGGTGATTCCGGGAATTGTCCAACCCCCGCGGGTGGGCGGGCGGGTTGTCGGGATGGCACAGGGTGGGGCTACGACAGCCCCTCCCCGCGCCACCCTGGTGGCTCGCCCACCCCGAGATTTTGGCGATTCCTGCACCACCCCGCCCGCTTGCTTGGTCGCCCGTGAGGGTTGGGTGATTTCGAGAATCGCCCAACCCCTGCAGGCGAGTGGACTGGCTGCCAAGGTGGCACGGGGTGGGTTGCAGCAGCCCACCCTGCGCCACCTCGGTGGCCTGCTCGCCCGCCTGTGGGGGTTGGGCGATTCCGGGAATCGCCCAACCCCCGCGGGCGGGCGGGCCGTCGAGGTTGGGTGATTCTCGGAATTTTCCAACCCTAGCGGGTGGGCGGGCCACCGAGGTGGCGTGGGGTGGGGCTGTGGTAGCCCACCCCATGCCACCCCGGGGGCCCGTCTGCCTGCCTGCGAGGTTTGGCTAATTCTTGGAATCGCCCAACCACCTTTGCGGGCAAGCAGGCCACTCGGGTGGCGCGGGGTGGGTGCTGCTGCCCCACCTCGTGCCACCCCCGCGGCCCGCCCGCCCCCTGGGGGTGGTTGGGCAGGTCGTCGGGGTGGCGCGGGGTGATGATGTGGCAGCCCACCCCGCACCACCCCGGCGGGTGAGCGGGCCGCCGGGGTGGTGCGGGGTGGGGCTGCTGCACCCCCACCCCATGCCACCCTGGTGATCCGCCCGCCCGGGGGCTGTTAGGCAATTCCCGGAATCGCCCGACAGCCCCTGTACGAGTGGGCGGGCCGCCAGGGTGGCGCGGGGTGGGGTTGTGCCTGGGGTGGCACGAGGTAGGCTGCCGCAACCCCACCCCGCGTCACCCCGGCGGCATGCCCGCCCACCCGAGGGTGGTTGGGCGATTCCGGGAATCGCCCAACAGCCCCTAGGCGGGCAGGCAAGCTGTCGGGGTGGCGCGGGGTGGGCTGCTATCATGAGCTTTACCGGGCCCACCATGCTCACGATGGAGGCATTGGTTAAATTGGCTCACAAAAAGTATTAATTTAAAAAAAATCTACTTTATTAAACTAAAAAAATTTAACTAACGTTTCAATTGCGAGAATTCTTTGTTGAATATGTTGTTGATAGCAATGTAGTTGCTCTACAAATTCACTCCAAGTCTTTCAACGAACTTCAGAAAACCTTGATGTGATGTGAGTATTAGTGATAATGGAATTTAGTATATAGGTGAAATTACAAAGATGTTTTACTATACGGTTAATGTGGGATTAATTTGTTTAAAAAAAAATTAACATGTTAATTTTTTTATGGCGACGAAGAAAAATATTATAAAGCGAATATTATGGAATTGTTTTACAACGGGGTGAATGTTGGATTAATTTGTTTTAGAATGTTTATAAAAATTAAAAAATAAAATTAATTGTTTAGTAAATATTATATACTTTAGCTATTAAAATAATTTATGTAGTACTTGGAGTTTACAATTTTAACTTTAATGATTTATTTCACAAAAAAATTTAGTTTACATTTTTCAATAAATCGTAGAATAAAATAATGAAGAGAAATAAATCTAACAAACTTTTTGGAGGGAAATATTTTTGCGAAACTTTTTGGAGAGAAAATTTCATTCTCTAAGCTATATAATATTTTTAAGAGATTCTCCATTTGTATCATTCAACATCTTCTATTTGAAAGGGATGGATTGTCTTGATAGCGAAGTTTCGATTTATACAGCATCAATATCTTCATCGCATAATAACTCTATTGATATTGATAAATATAGCAAGAATTCTTCCACTATGAATAGAAATTCAATTCTTCCACTTAGTCCTGATTCTAAGGATTGTGAGAGCAGCACTAATGAAAGAGGGGATGGAGAATTTCAAATAAATAAAGAGTCACAGATTCCAATTAGTCCTAATTCTAAGGACTATGAAAGCAGTAGTGATGATAAGCTTGATGACAAATTTCAAAAGAATGGAGTGTCACGGTGTCCACTTAGTCCTAATTCTAAGGACTATGAGAGCAACAGTGATGAAGAGCATGATGGTGAAGTTCAAAAGAATGGAGTGTCACGGTGTCCGCTTAGTCCTAAATCTAAGGACTATGAGAGCAGCAGTGATGAAGAGCGATAACAAATTTCAAAAGAAAGGAGTGTCAAAGTGTCCACTTAGTCCTAATTCTAAGGACTATGAGAGCAACAGTGATGAAGAGCATGATGATGAATTTAAAAAGTATGGAGTGTCATGGTGTCCAGTTAGTCGTAATTCTAAGGACTATGAGAGCAGCAGTGATGAAGAGCGGGATGATGAATTTCAAAAGAATGAAGTGTCACAGTTTCCACTTAGTCCTAATTCTAAGGACTATGAGAGCAGCAGTGATGAAGAGCGAGATGATGAATTTCAAAAGAATGGAGCGTCGCGGTGTCCACTTAGTCCTAATTCTAAGGACTATGAGAGCAACAGTGATGAAGAGTGTGATGATGAATTTCAAAAGAATGGAGTGTCACAATGTCCTCTTAGTCCTAATTATAAGGACTATGAGAGCAGTAGTGATGAAGGACAGGATGATGCACTTAGTCCTAATTCTAATGTGTATAAAGGTAGCAGTGACAAAGGACAGGATGTAGCATCTTAAATAAGTAAACAGTCACATTTTCGATGTAGTCCTAATTCTATGGACTACGAGAGCAGCACTGACAATGCACACGAGGAAGAATATCCATTAAACATCGAGTCAAATTTTCCATTCAGTGCGAATACTAAGGACTATGACAGTAGCACTGAAGAAGGGGAAGATGAAGAATATGCTCCAAGTTAGTATTTGAAAAGCACAGCTGATCATAGTGTGGATAAAATTCCTCTTAATGATGATGAAAATCCTTATACAAATGATGATCCAGCAGTGATGAAGAGTGGGATGATGAATTTCAAAATAATGAAGTGTCACAGTTTCCACTTAGTCCTAATTCTAAGGACTATGAGAGCAGCAGTGATGAAGAGCGGGATGATGAATTTCAAAAGAATGGAGCGTCACGGTGTCCACTTAGTCCTAATTCTAAGGACTATGAGAGAAACAGTGATGAAGAGTGTGATGATGAATTTCAAAAGAATGGAGTGTCACAGTGTCCTCTTAGTCCTAATTCTAAGGACTATGAGAGCAGTAGTGCTGAAGGACAGGATGATGCACTTAGTCCTAATTCTAATGAGTATAAAGGTAGCAGTGACAAAGGACAAGATGTAGCATCTTCAATAAGTAAATAGTCACATTTTCGATGTAGTACTAATTCTATGGACTATGAGAGCAGCACTGACAATGCACATGAGGAAGAATATCCATTAAACATCGAGTCAAATTTTCCATTCAGTACGAATTCTAAGGACTATGACAGTAGCACTGAAGAAGGGGAAGATGAAGAATATGATCCAAGTTAGTATTTGAAAAGCAAAGCTAATCATAGTGTGGATAACATTCCTCTTAATGATGATGAAAATCCTTATACAAATGATGATCCAATGATGGCGATGTTGCCAGGAAATATTGTATCGAGGAGTAGGAGTAGACCTTTTCGTATCAATGCAAGATGTTCTAGTTATACAAGGGGTAGAGTAGAATATTTGACGAGAAGAAGTTCTATCAGCTCTCTCATTTCAAGTGAATGTTGCCAAAAATATTGCTTGAAACATATGGATTTCAAATTTGCATTAGAGAGCAGGAAGAGATATTTGTCAATGAATAAAAGCATGCAAAATTCATATTTAGTTGGGTGCATGCAATCTACATTGTTAGGTTATGATTGATCATAATAGAACTTTATTTATCTATAGAAAAGCTTTCAAAATGTTTCATTCGATTGGGAATTTTCGTCTCTCGAGAATTCAAGAAAATTTGGAAAAGGATCCCACAATTTATTCAGAAGTATGTCATAAAAGACAGTTTGGGCCATTACCAAATACTGCAATGTCATGGATGAAAGATTTCTTTTCAAAGCATGGAGAGTGTATGACAAATAGAGAGACAATACATATTCCAGATAATTTTTCAAGACAGGAAATCTACAACTTGTACAAAGAATATGCAGAAGGTGTTGAGGGACATGGCATGTTTATTGCATATCAATATTTTGTGAAGGTATGGAAGAAAGAATTCAACAATGTTCGTATTCCTAAGAAGACAAGGATGGGGATTTGCAGTACATGTGCTTCTCTTAAATAAAAAAGGGACAAATGTAAAGGGTCAAAAAGAGGTAAGCATTCATAACTTTAACTTTTAAAATTGTATAGTCATCAACTATGAAAACATATTTCTTAATGGCTTTCTTTTATGTTGTGTAGATTCAATTGTCAAAGAACTTCAGGAGCATCGTGAAAAACAAACAAATGAAAGGAAAAAGTTGTACAAGCATCGAAAGAAGTGTTATGATAATCCAAATAACTATTTGGGTTTGATAATTGATGGTATGGACCAGAAGAAAACACTTTTACCACATTTTGTTCACACACCCAAAAATTTACAGGAGGAAAATTTTATTCAGTATCACTTGGTCGGTTGTATGGTCTTCAATGGGAAAATGTTACCAAGGGTGTACTTCACAGCTCCAAGTATTCATAATGATGCAAATCTAACCATAACCATAATTCATGATGTGCTTTCTCATTGGTCTAGTAACCTTCCTGAAGTTTTGTATCTACAATTAGATAACACTTGCCGTGAAAACAAAAATCAGGTTGTTTTTGGATATCTAAACATGCTTGTTGATTTGAGAATTTTTCAGAAGGTGAAGGTTGGTTTCCTTCTTGTTGGGCACACTCATGACCATATTGATCAGATGTTTACTCGTTTTTCAGTTACATTGAGGAGGAAGGAAGTTGGGAGCTTGCCATCATTAATTGAATGTATTAAGATATCATACATGCCAGAGCCTACTTTTGATGTGTTAGAAGAAACTGTTGACATGCGAAGGTTTATTCTAGGATCATATGGTGAGGGGAAATGCATTGAACAACTTAATGACATTAGCTTTCAACATCAATTTCGTATCAAAAAAATTGATGGGAAAACACTAATATGGGGCAAGAAGTCTTCAACTACTACAGAATGGTCACCATCATCAGGTTTGCAATTTTTGAAGTTCATTCAAGATCATCCAATATTTGCATAAAAAATATTGTTATTATAATTAGTAGGTGAATTTCATAATGCACGCAGACAAAATAGAGATATAAATTATTATGATTGCCTAGAAGAAATTAAAAAATGTATTAGATATCCATATGAGTACTTTGACTTCGCTAATTCAGTTTGGTGGGAGTCATTTTTCAATAATCAAAGTGATATCATTTCAACAACAACAAATGAAGATATACCTTTGAAAAATCCATTTATTTGGCCACAAAATGTTTCGAATGAACATGAGGAAATAAACATTGTTGAACAGCAACAATCTCAAGGTATTATTAATTCTTCACAGGCAGAGGAAAGAGAGATGTATATTGGTTCCCAAAGATCTTGTGAAAAACGTGAAGCCATGGAAGACCTTTACAGGGGTTCAGTACAGGATATTAAGGAGCGTTGCATGATCACAGTGCTAGCAGATGGAGATCCCAATGGCTATCCATTCTGGGTTGCTAAAGTTATAAAGGTCTTTATAGAAAATGAGGATTTTACAAGTGTTGAAGTACGTTGGTATGCCACAAATACACACCCATTCAATAGTGTGTATAAGCTAGAGATTTTAGTTGACAAAAAAAATGGCGGAAAGAGAAAAAGAAAGGGTACAAATATAAATCGCCACTGCACAGACATATTAAAATTGGAGGATGTTGACATACTTGTTTATGACTTCAATTTAACAATGAGAGGAACTCTTTGCTTCAAGACGACAGAGATTCTGAAAAGGTTGTTACTAGAAGGAACAGTGTTGAGATGAGAGTCTGCTGAAACGGGTCGTAGATATAGAAGAATTTTGAAACCTGAAATGGTGGGCATGCATGTGGACTCAGATGGGGCACTAGTTGATGAAAGAGAAGAATATGGAACATCTTCGTCAGCATCCAGTCACTCGTCTAAAGATGTGAATTCTGATGGTGTGCAAGAAAATATGAGTGATTTTGAATAATTGTTTAAGAGAGTTTATATAATTGATGTATGCATCATATCTTGAAATAAATTTTTTGATTTCCATATGCTGTTAAATGAGAAGTTATGAGGCATTTTTATGTTGTTGGATTATATGTCTTAATTATGATAATTTTTATTGTTTAGAATATATACAATGCAACATTAAATTAGAGATATAATGTATGTTTCATTCAATATACAAATAATGACTTTTGAATTCATTTAATGATGTAATTTGTTCATAATGTCATGGTTTTTTAATTTTATGGTTGAAAAAATTTCAATTTCTTTTGTATCTAGCATGTTATGGTTGAGAAAATGTTGAATTTATACTTAAAAAAGAAAAATGTTATTCTACCAAAAACATTAGTGTGTTTTTTTCCTCATAAACAACTTTGTTTGGCACATAAAAAATTGGTTTTACTAACATTTTTTAAAAATTTTGAAGACTGACCCTAAAAAAAAATCATCGTTCCAGTATCATCACTTTTTCGTTTTCAAGCTTTATTTTGCATGAAAATTTTGTTTTCACTGCCATTTTTAAAAAATGTTCAAAATTGACCCTAAAAAAAACCATCATTCCAGTATACACACTTTTCGTTTTTAGCATTGTTTTTTATGTTTTTTCGGGGTTTTTTGGCCAGAGTTCACGTTTTGAGTTTATAGTTCCCGTTTCAAAGTTTACATTGTTCCAAGGCAACTTGGATGTCGATGCATCATGTGATCCATCTCTTTTTCAGCGTATGCAATGCAAATCTGACTTTTCTCCTTGAAAGTGTCTGCCCCCCTTGCCTCTAAAATTTCTTCCTCTTCCTCTTTGACCACCTCTTCCTCTGGAAGAATCTTGAGCAAGATTCTTTTCTCTATGTACAAGGCACACAACCTCTTTAGAAGATTGAGGAGTTGTCTTCTTCCCAAAAGCTTTCTCTCTTTCAGCAAATTTTTTCACAAAGGAGTCAAAGGTAATATCTTTGAGGTTTCCATTTGCTTGCAATGACTCAAGATAATTTGAGTAAGTGGGATAAAGTGCCTTGAGAAAATCTATCAGAGGAATATCCAGTTTAACATTAGTGACTTTGATATCATGCATAATAGATTTTACTTCTGATGCAAGAGCAGGAGGATCATCATTTTGTAATTCAAGGGTGAACAGTTTAATCATGAGTTGAACAACTTCAAGTGCAAAGTGTGAGTCATAGAGTTCCTTCAGTTTTTGTAAGGCTTCGAAAGCATTTGAAAATGGCGAAATATGGCGACTCACCTCTTCATTTAGTGATGTTGCAATCAATGTATAAGCCTTGTTGTTCTTATTTTCCCAAATGGCGAATTCCTTGTCTGAGGTAGGTTGTTCTGGCTCTTTGTCTCCATTAGTGTGTTTGATTTTCCGCGACCATTCTGGATAGTTTTCCTTGCCAGTGAGAACCACTCCCACAATAGATATCAATGAATGCATTTTAAAAATTTGTGTACTGTAAAAATACTTCTGCTGCCAATGTAAAAAAATTGCACCTCTAGTGTTAAAAATTGCAGTTCTGGTGTAAAATTGGAAAAAAATTCACTTTGATATATAGGACAGAGGTATTTTATGGGGGAGGTGGTTTATGGGGAAGGGTTTATATGTGGGGGAGGTAACATATGGGGAGTATTTAATACCAAGAAAAAATTCGAAAGGTCATTTAATATTGTATGGAGAGGGCCGACAATGGGTTCAGGCCCCACGGTGGTATTTTCAAACAATATATTAAAAAACGAGTGAATATACTACCGGTGCTATGAACATAGTGGTATTATGACAGCATGGAGGAAACCAGAATACCAATACCAATGGCAAGTGGAGGAAACTGGAATACCAAAACTGAAATATCAAACAGTGTGAGGGAGGGAGCAACCGGATAGTAGGCAGCACATAGTAGACAACAGATATTTTATAACAATGAGGTGCAACCAGCGAGGAGGGCGTAGAGACCATGTGTTGTGGACCTAGATCAATGTCAGATTCACCAAGACAACATGCTGTGGACCACGATTCCGCTTTGCTACGGCGAGGTCGTGGACAGCGTGATAATGCAACAGTGTATTAACACGGAAGCAGTGGGAGGAGGAGTAATACCAGGTCGAAAATTTGGAGAAGCAGAGGAATACCACCTGTGGCCTTCACTTCGTCGGAGTAAAGAACTAGCAACACAACCCTGATTTATCTGTCTCGCCTTGTCTTGGACTCCATGCTCACCGCATCATGACTGGAACGAGGGAGGCACATCGATTTTGATTGAGGCCAACAAAAAGGTATGGGAAGGGTTGCATATAAAACCGGAGGAGTGGCTGTCGCATGATATGAGCCAACAATGGTATTAAACCAGCATTCAATCCTTCACAATCTTTCACGCAGAGATTTGGTACACGGGGGTTATGGATGGCAGGAAATGGTAGGAAATGTAGGACAAATTTCTGAAGGCAAAAGGGAGTTACAAGGGCAGACTAGAATGCCAAAAATAGAGCTGGCTCTAATGCCATGTCAGACTAGGAGGTAACTCCTCAAATATGATTGATTCATTCATTCAGGTTGTTCATTATTGTATACAAGAGGGAGTGACTATTCAGTTCATCTCCCGATGAATCTCCATTTCCTTTATTATTTATTTACACTAATTACAGTTGTTCACCCAATCCCTATGATTAGGTATCAACACTATTATAATGATTTTAAAAAATACTCTTCCTTTGTTATAACTTGTTATCCTTATGTCTCTTTATAGTTCTAGATTTAACCATTTATATACTTTAATATATGGACCTTTTAAGTAACCTTCTATAATAATACCCACTTTGTACTTATATATGTATTCAATAATTTTATGATTTGAAATTTTCTTTAAAATACCCCTTTATAATATAAAACTTCTCTTTACATTTCTTTTATTTATAATATTTTCTTTTTCTTTTTGAAAAGTTACAACCCAAGTGAAACATGGTTATTCACCTCTTTGGGTTATAATATAAAGTATATGTCCACTTATGTGCCTTTGACTTGGTTAATTTTCTCTACGTAAAAAGTAAAACTTATCATTCACATAAAGAGTTTTTGTATTCTTTTTGTTTTTCTTTTACCTTGAAAATACCATGGGCAATTACCATGTGTTGCTAAAACCGCGAGCTTGTAAACCACTTAATGAAGAATCAAGATATTTACTCGTCCTTCTCTTACGTATAGTTCTAAAATATTTGGAAAGATTCCCTCTTAACTTTATCATGCACTTTTGATCAATAATGTAGAAGATTTTTATATATATGAATGTTCTCCTTCAAAATTTACATTAGACTATATATATATATATATATATATATATATATATATATATATATATCTTTTATTTTTTAATTTTTTTAATCTTTATATGTACTTCTTTTATTTTATTTTTTCTTCTTTTCTTTGACTATCTTATTTTTTTCTTCCTTTTTTTTTTAATGGCCAAAGCCTTGAATGACGAAAGTGGTGAAACAGAAAAACTCCAACTTTGTGTAGTGAAACACTTCAATTGTGACGAAAACAAGGTTGATGAAGTATTAATGGCCAAAGGCTAGATCAGACTAGTTCTCTTCAGCGGTTAAGTGTCTAGAGAATCGAACAACTCTAATACCAATGTAACGACCAAAAGTCATATACGCAACAAAAATATTTAAAATACTTTGTAGACAGAGACATCCATTGTAGGATAGTAATTGTAAATTGTATATTGAATAAAAAAATGAATGTAGGATGATACAAATGAGAATGAGGGTCCTGTATATATAGCCAGGTAAGTACCATTTCGTGAACAATTATGTCGTTTAGAGACATGCATTTTCATTAATTACTAACTAATTAATCATTAATCTTATTTGTTGTTTTTTACATTATTTGTGTTTATTTTTATATAAATTTAGTTCGTTACAATAGATATGAAGAGAGAGAGCGTGTGCGTCTGGGGGGTGAGATAGATTGACAAACAAGGAGAGATGAAAGGAGATATTGATATAGATAGAGGGGGGAAGGAAGGGATATATGATGGGAGAGAAAGGGAATAAATTAGCAGAGATGTTACATATCTCTTGTGTGATCCACGTATGATAGGACACAACATCCTCCAATGTGATATGAGTTGTAGGATCTTCCCACAGAGGAATCAATGTTGCACTCTGATCCTCAACTTCGACCTACTGAGGGCTTGCCATAAACATAATTTAACATATATAGTTAACAAATTAGAACCATAAAAATATATACATTAAATTCAAACATATCAGTTGAAGACAATTTAAAAATTAAAGACAATTTCAAGACATAAACACATAAAGTTTAAAGATGATTTAAAAATGCAGGAGGTGTACCTGAAATAGGTGAATAAGATCCACTAGAGGTAGCATGATCATCAACAGAGACATGAACACTACCTCAGATACTCCAACTGGCATCAGAGGCAGGATTTATGAGTGGAAAATGCACTTTCGGTGGGCTACATGATCTATCACGAGCCCGACCACGTATAACATATCCCCTCACACTGCGATGGCTTGCAGTTGGGGTGCATATATGGGATGCATTTGCATATTACATATAATACATATAAAGTAATCCAATAAAAAATGTTGACTTAGAAAGGATGTTAACAAAAAATCCATTTCTAAACTCAAGCATAATCATGTGGCCTAAAGTTCTAAACTTTTAAGACCATTTTTTGATAATTTATCAACCAAAATATTGAATTCCATGTAAACACAATCGAAAGAAGTGATCAAATCTACCTTCACATTTTTTCCCATTTCTAAATAATGCATTTTATTCATAGCACATAAATATGTAAAATTTTGAAATAAATCTATTTACAAAATTAATAAAATTTCATGCTAACCAAATACTCCAATAGACTTTAAGCTTTTAATGTTTGACTTTGATACATGACATATACTAGGTGCAAGCACATGAAGACAATGTTTCTTGTACAACACTAAATAATGAAACAATATAATGCAAATTAGAAAAAAGTCTGAATACTTTTATTCACTGGCAAATACACTTTTCATGATGGATTTAATGTATCTATCAATGATGCATTGTTAAAATATGAACTTAAATATATGTGTATTATGTCAAATAATTTTATGTTATGATAAATAGTATACAATTAAGTTTTATATATATAACGTTATAGTTATAATAGTTAAATTATATATCTAGTTATATAATTATGCTATGAATTATCTAATTATAGTTATGTTATGTTAAATAGTTATAGAACTATCTTATTTTATAAACAATATATATATAACTATAATATATAATTATGTGATACCATAATTTAATAATAATTAAATATATATAGTTATATTTATAATTATATTGTTGAGAGCTTTTTTGTGTGTGTATATATATATATATATATATATATGTTAGTTAAATTATATATCTAGTTATATAATTATGTTATGAATTATCTTGTTAATGTTAAATAACAAAATATGCTATGTTAAATAATTATAGAATTATGCTATGTTATAAACTATATATATATATAAGAGTCATTTTGTTCTAATGATGAACCCCATACATATGATATGGATCACAAAATACCTAAATTCAATTATATATAGTTATATTTAAATAATTATATAATTACATAGTTATGAAATAGTTATAATTATGTTACATGCTATATGTGTGTGTGTTTTTTTGTTAAATAACTTTATGTTATACATATTAAATTATATATGTGTGTTTTTTTGTTAAATAACTTTATGTTATACATATTAAATAATGATAAAGTTCTATGTTATATTAAGTTAAATAATTTTATATTACAAGCAAAATCGTTATAGACTTATATTATATTATAAACAATATATAAAATTATAAAAAATATATAAAATTATAATATATGTTTATAACTAATTTATAATATCTAAATATATATAATTATATAACTATGTTATTAACTATAGATATAGTTATATTGTAACATAACAAGCCATGCCATTATTTATATATAAAACTATGTTATGTTATATTTTATATATAAAACTATAATATATAGTTATGAGATGGTATAACTAAATAATAGTTAAACATAATTATGTTAGGTTATAATTATATATAGTTAAATATTATATATGATTAAGTTAAATGTTTTGTTATATATATATATATATAATTTCTATTTTAAAAGTTAATATTTTACTTTTAAAATGAATCGTATTATATTTATTATTAAAAATATATATATATTAAAATATAAATTAATTTAAATTTAAAATAATGAAATAAAATAAAATTTCTTATTTTATAAATAGAAAGTTTATTATGAGCCAATATGTTCATTATACATATTCATTATGTTTAATTTGGTTGTTTTTGTTTTAAATTTTTTTGGTATATTTCCATCAAATTTGTTAGAAATTAAAATTTATTTTAAATTAAAAAAAAAATGAAAATGTATTTCTCAAAATTTTTAAAGAAAAATTTTAAAACGCAAAATAATTAGAAACCGTCATACATTCACGCATTTAACATGAGCCCAGAGGGATCAAGTTTTTTCACATGCAAACTTTTTTAAACTGCAAAAATACAATGTGTAATTTTTCATTGTTTAAATTGTATTTTTGAATGCTAGATAAGTATATATATGACCAAATAAACAGCTTAACCATAAAAACTTATTTTTTCATGATATAAATATAAAAAAATTTTAAATAATATACAATGTATACATAATTGACATTAAAATATTTTACATAACATATACAAATATACATTTTATCGACCCAAATTAATTAACATAAATTTTAAATCATTTGTTTAAATTTCTTATTGAAATGTAAATTAGTTAACATAGATCTTAAATAGTTTATTTAAATTTCCTATTGAAATATTTTTGAAAAGTATACCATTTAGATCATAATTACCAAATTTAAATTCAAATTTTGATTCTAATTCAATACAAAATAAAAAATTCAATAATGTATATCTTTTATATATATATATATTAGTTAGTAATGCATTCTATTATTTTTTCCCCTCATGTTAAATAATTTAGTAATTAAAAATAATATAACAAATTTAGACATCTATTCTTCCTAATTTAATTGGCCCATTTTCGGTGTTTGCCCATTTTCGGTGTTGCATTAAAGAGAGAAATAAATTCAAAAAATATGTATATCTTTTATATATATATATATTAGTTAGTAATGCATTCTATTATTTTTTCCCCTCATGTTAAATAATTTAGTAATTAAAAATAATATAACAAATTTAGACATCTATTCTTCCTAATTTAATTGGCCCATTTTCGGTGTTTGCCCATTTTCGGTGTTGCATTAAAGAGAGAAATAAATTCAAAAAATATGTATTTTCCAAATTAATAATTATCTACCAATTATTTTCTTTCTACATGCACGTGATTCTTACTATTTGCCTACACACGATCCTCACTTGCTATTCTATGCAATTCTGTCCAGGTAAACTATGAATAACTCGATTAATTTAATATCAATCGAATTGAATTTCACCATTGCCTACACACGATCCTCAATTGCTATTCTATACAATCTCATTTTTACATGTCCGTTATTCACCCCATTTCCAGGGAGGGTAGCACAAGAATCGAACCCAAGATCTCTGGTTCGGTGAGACTTCATTTCCACGACCATTGCCACTTGAGCTACCCCATGCGGACTTTTTTGTTTACTTTTAATTACTTTATAATATATTCATTTTTTTTAAATTATAGTCCATATTATTTTTCTATATATAGTACGTGAACACAATGACAAACTTACACATCCCCTCGTATTGGGCTGTAGAATGAGTTTCTTGGTTCAATAAATTAAAAAATATACATTTAATAAACAAAACATTGTAAGTAAGAAAAAAATTAAAACCTAAATTATAGTTTTTTTTTTTTATGTTCAAATAGTTTTTTAGGTTGTTTTGTGGTTTTCTAAGTTGTTTTGAAGGGGTTTTATATGTTTTTTTGTGGTTTTTTAAGTTGTTTTGAAGGGTTTTTTTTAATGTTTTTGTAGTTTTCATGGTTTTTGTATGGTAAGTTCTTTTTTTGTTTTTCAAAATAATTTGTTTAATTTTGCTAAAAAAAGGACAAAAAAGAAAACCTACTTTCGTTTGAGCCTCTAGAACTTTGGCGGGGTTGTTGGCGATATTGGTTGGAATGCTCCATGCTTCAATTTCTCAATTGAGCTCCAATACTCAGTTTAGCTATTCAAACACTCTTGGTCAACCTCTAAAATGTCTAGTGTGTGCAAATGCAAACCATTGGAACAAGAAAAAATGGTTCGATTAAGCCCTAAATTTTGATCGAAATTTTGTTTTTAACTCTCCATTGAGCTATTTTTTTAGCGCTTTAAGATCTCAATTGAATGCTTAAAAAAGACTCAATAGAACGCTTAAATCGCTTAATTAAACCATTTTTTTTCCACCTAAATATACTCTCTCTCGCTAAAAAAATATAACCCAACTCCATAATATCACCCATTATCAGGGTTTAGGTTACAACATCAACACTCTCTTTATTTTTTAAATAGTTTGCAATATTCCGATGTATATTCATTCTTAGCCTCGACCTCCATTCTCTCAACCCCGTTTTTTTAGTGGTGTACTATCGATTCTTATGTTATAACATTGCATCCCTCTTTACTTTTTAGAATTGGAATGAAGATCACAACATTGCGACCCTCTTTACTTTCTAGAATTGTAATATTCCAATTTATATTTATTCATTCTTAGCCTAATTGTCATGTTCCAATGTATATTGGTTCATTCTTATCCTAATTGAAATATTCCAATGTATATACATTCACGTTTATACAATATTAGCCTCTAAGGAACTTAGGCATGGCTTTCTTATTGTCTAATTGTATTATTAAAAATGTGTATTCATTCGTTATTAATATAGAAAGAACTTATCTATGGCCTTCCTATCTTCTAATAGTCTTATATACATCAACAAATATTATTGCGTTGTAGCCATGGTCTATATTGGAATTGGGCTTAAGGAATTTTGATTTTTAAATAAATGAGTGGACAAGATTTGATTTCAAGAGAATATTGTTCATTTAATACATCATTCAACGAATGCTATGAAAATTATTTGAATAGTTTTCAGTTTCAAATCAAAAAATATCGTATTTAATTTAAAAATAATTTATTTCACCATGTGTTTAGTTGGGTTGATTATGAGTTTTGAATTGAGCTATTGGAGTGCTTCATTGGGTCACAATCCTATTTGGCTCACTAAAGGGGAGAATGGCCAATGGGTGAGATGTTCAGAAGATGACAAAGTTAGCAATCATTTTGGAGAGGAGTTGTTTACATTGTGTGGTGCTTTCAACTTAATTATTTGCAATGGTCTAGATAGATGGAAAAGATATGGGAACTTCACTTGCAACACATACAATGGGGCAAGTGTCGTTGACTATGTGATTTGTTAACAAAGCTTAATAGAAAATATAGACGAAGTTAAGATTGGAGAGCATATTTGGGACTTAAAATTAGACCAAACTCTATTTATATAAAGTTATCATGGTTAGAAGAAAGACAACATAGGAGGAAAACTCAATTCTCTTGGCAATCACTATCACGGGGCAAAATTCTTCTAATACAAGAAAATTGTACTATCTTCAAGACAATGCTAGAGAGATTAATTCAGAGGGAGAAAATTGGTTTCCAAAGCTTCGATAGTCATGAGTTAACATATATAATTCAAAGTGCACTTGAAAAGTGCAAAAGAGCAAATATGTGATTTGTTAACAAAGCTTAATAGAAAATATAGACGAAGTTAAGATTGGAGAGCATATTTGGGACTTAAAATTAGACCAAACTCTATTTATATAAAGTTATCATGGTTAGAAGAAAGACAACATAGGAGGAAAACTCAATTCTCTTGGCAATCACTATCACGGGGCAAAATTCTTCTAATACAAGAAAATTGTACTATCTTCAAGACAATGCTAGAGAGATTAATTCAGAGGGAGAAAATTGGTTTCCAAAGCTTCGATAGTCATGAGTTAACATATATAATTCAAAGTGTACTTGAAAAGTGCAAAAGAGCAAAAAATAGGAATTCATAATCAATTTGTTTTCTTATAAATGCTTTGTTTCATGAAGAATGCAAAATGGCAAGGAGAATCTTGAAAAAGATAGACAAGGAGAAGATGAATGTAAAATTATATAAGAATATACTAGAAAGGAAAAAAGATGAGTTCATACAAACAAGGCAAGAAGAGTTAATATATCTAGGCAAGAATAACCCAAATATTTTCTAGCAGGAACTTCAACCAAGGAAGAAGAAAATCGAAAATAATATTACAGCCAACCAATGGTTTGAATATGCAAGACAACTCTATCAGAAAGAATCATAAGTTGAGCCTTTCCCCATGATCAACACAACTACAAATCTCTTCATGTTATAGGAGGTGGAGATTCGAATTAAGAAGCTGAAAACAAGAAAGAAAAAAGAGTTGGTTGAACTTCAAATAGAGTATCTAAAATGGGGAATGAACGCCCTTGCACCGCACATCAAGTAAATATTCAACAACATTATCCAACAAGGATTCCCAAGAGACTAGACAACTAGCCTAGCAATACCCCTTTTCAAAAGTGGGGACATTAATAATCCTTCAATCATAGAACCATTATGATCAATCCTTTATTTGCAAAGCTTTTCGATAACATGTTAGAAAATAGAATTAGTAAGTGGGAAGAAGTAAAAGAAATGAGGGAAAAAGGACAAGCGGGTTTTGGGCTGAAGCATTTTACAGTGGATCATGGTATCACGTTCAGACACATTATTGAAAAGTTTGGGGGGACAGAAGAAGTATTCTGCTTCTTTGTTGACTTCAAAAAGGAATTTGACACAATCCTCAAAGATAAGTTGTGGTGTAGAATTGAAGAAATTGAATTCCTTTGCATTATAGAGGCATTGTCCATAGCCTTTATGAAGAGGTGAAAGTCAAAATTAGAACCTTAGCGGGTATTTCAAAAAGTCTTAGAAGTGACATTGGAGTCAAGCAAGGTTTCCCTCTATTCCCTACTCTTTTTGGCTTATACATTGATTAATAGGAAGAGTGGATAAATCTGCAATGTGGAGATAGTGTTCGGTTGGGGGAGTTTGTGATAAAACTTCTTTTATATGTTGATGATATTGTATTGATTTCTAAATCAGCCCATGGATCGTAGATGCACCTATATTCCCTTGAACATTTTTGTAGAGTAGTGAGGATGCAAGTCAATACTAGCAAGACCAAAATAATGATTTTCTCTAATAAAAGGAAGTAGAGCCAACGTATTAGCATTCTTGAAGAAGTTAATGATTACAAGTACCTCAGGATTGATTTCAACAACAAACTTAATTGGGAGGACTACAAAATGAAGAGAATTCTAGGAGGGTGGAAAGCATTATATGCTCTTCAAAAAAAATGTAGAGAGATAGAGTTATGGGATTGGAAAACGATTAAAGTGTTTTTTGGACTCCTAGTTTGTCAAGTGATGCTATATGGATGTGAATTTTGGGCTATCAGCTCCCCCATCTCAAAATGGAAACAAATTGAGAAAATCCAAAAACGTTTGATCATGAAAAAGTTCAAAATAAAAAGTTCGGTACCTTATGAGATAATGTTGATTGAAACAAGGACAACTCCCATCAAAGAAATTGCCATGGTGCTGCTCATAAGATATCTAAAAAGAATTTAGCAAATGTGAGTAGTAGATGGCTTAATGTTATCTTCAATGAAGGCATGAGTCAATGAAAGAAAACATGATGAGACAAAACTACCCATATATGCAAAAATAGAATATCTACCTTAATGTCTGTCCCACAAATAGCAAAGAGCTAAAGAATTTTTTATGGAAAAATTTAGTAAACGGGTATGGGGAAAAGAGTTGGGTAGAAAAAAGAAGTACTAAATTGAGGAATTAAACCCTACGTCTGATCTCCAACAAAAAGAGTACATTGGAGCTAAAATTCTGTGGAGGAGAAAGGTTCTTATTGCTCAATTAAGAACCAACTCGCATCAACTTGGGTGTGAAACAAGACGATGGAAAATGCCTATAGAAGCTTGGGAAGAACAGATGTGTACATTTTGCATGTATGGGGCAGTGGAATCGGAAAATCATTTTGTTTTGGAATGTGATGCATTCAAAAACATCTGAGAAAATTATGGGAATATGTTAGCATCCTTTTCTTGGCATTGTCTTTTCAGCAAAGGGATTGTTGGAAGGTTGTGCCAGCTCATTATCAATTTGAATAAAAAAAAAAATGATTAAATTTCAGAAAGCTAAAAACAAAGAAATGATAGTCCCATAAATTATTTTTTAGTCTCGTAGACATTCAAATGTCATTTATTTTATTTTATTTAGATAAATTCATTTTTAAAATAAAGAAAAAGTAACCCATTTAGAAACTGTAGCTCCGACAGAAAATGCATGATATGCTCTCCCTGCAACGCCAATATGAGAAGGTTCAAAAGCATTTATGTTATTATTCCGGAATCACTGAGCAGACTTGGCATGAAGATCCCTTGTCATTGTGGCTTCAAAACGGCACTATCCAATCCATGTAAGCCTATAATATTCTTATATTGAATGCATCTGTTTTTTTAACTATGAAAACTGATTCTCAATGTAAATCTCAATGTAAATATTTATGCATTTGGTATAAAAAAAGGGGCAACTAACCCTACTTGCCACCCAGTCATGATTATTCATAAAACCTGACAGTGTAATTATTGATCAAAATATTTTTGTGGTTATGTGTTTGATATCGATTTTTATTTCTAAACTGAAGAGGCCCTGAAATCCTATAACAGGTTTATTTATTTATTTACTCATCTTTTGAATCTTGATTGATGCAAAATTTTGACAAAAAAATTAATTGGTTTGTAATTAAATAATTTTTTTATAAATGATATTTCATGCGATATCGATTTTTATTTCTGAACTGAAGAGGTTGTTAAATTTTGTCATGGGTTTATTTATTTATTTATCAATGTCTTGGATTTTGATTGATGCGCAATTTTGATAAAAAAAATTAATTCAGTTATAATTAAATAAAACATAAATGGGATATGTTTTTATTTTTTTTGTTTTATTTTAATCATGGTTTTTTAATTGAAAAAGAAATATTTTTTTTTTGTAGATAAGCATTTATAGGGAAATTGAATAAGAAATTTGAATTTAAACCGGATCCAAATAATTTTATGCAGTCCATGTAAACTTATAATATTCTTATATTGAATGTATTGCTTTTTTTGAACTCTAAAAAATGATTATCAATGTAAATATTTTTGCATTTGGTTTAAAACAAGGCAACTAACTTTACTTGCTGCTAAGTCATGGTTATTCATAAATTCTAGCACTATAATTATTGATAATAAAAAATTTGTGGTAATTTTATGGAAGAAGTTATGCATTACAAATATTTAGGAATTGGTTTCAACAAAAATCTAAATTGGGATGGTTATAGAAAGAAAAGAATTTTGGGGATTGGAAAATAGTTTAGGCTTTTCAAAATAGGTGTAGAGAAGTAGAGTTATGGGATTGGAAAACCACTCAAACTGTTTTTGGGCTTCTAGTGATTCCGATGATTCTCTATGATTGTGAACTATGGGTCAGCAGTACATCTCCGACATGCAGTGGAAACAAATTGAGAAAAATCAGAATTGTTTGATTACAAACAAATTCAATATTAAAAGTGAAGTTCCTTATGCTATGCTGCTCCTATTGAAGCAATTGCTATGGTGGAGGCATAAGGTATTTAAGGAAAAATGAGAAAATGGGAGATGATAGATGGCATTAGGCAGTGTTTAATTACATATTTTGCAAAAAAAAAAAGACTTGGATGCAACAAAATAACAAATGGTTTAGTAAATGGAATATTTGGTTGAACACTGTCCCATAAACAAGAGATAAAAGCTTTTGTTATGGATAAGTTCCATAAACCTACTTGCCATAAGGAGCTAAAAAGAAAGAAAAAATATTATATTGAAGTGTTTAATCTTACTCATAGTCATCAACCAAAAGCATACATAAATACCAATATCTCTTGGAGAGCCAAAATTCTTATTGCTCAGTTAAGGACTAATTCTCATCAACTCCGTTGTGAAACAAGGGGCTGGAAAATACCAAAAAAAGTGTGGGAGGAAACAGTATGCATTTTTTGTTCTTTGGGAAAAGTTGTGAGCATTTATTGTGAGACTTCACACAAAAAGGATCAAATACATCAAGTAGATGAAAAAGAAATTTATCCTATAAATTATCTTTAACCTCGTAAATATTAAAATGATTTTCTTTATTTCCTTTTTTGTATTTGATATCAATTTTTATTTTTATTTTTATTTTAATTTTTATTTTAATTTGAAAGAGATTGTGAAATCTTATAACAAGTTTATTTATTTATTCACTAGTGCCTTGAATATTGATTGATGCAAAATTTTGACAAAAAAAATTAGTTATTTGTAATAAAATAAAACTTTTAAATGTTACATGGTTACTTCATTTGATATCGATTTTTATTTTTGAACGGAAGACGCTGTTAAATTTTGTCAGTTTTATTTATTTATTTATCAAAGTAACAGGTTTATTTATTTATTTATCAATGTCTTGAACTTTGATAGATGTGAAATTTTGATTAAAAACAAAATATTTATAATTAAATAAACAAATATTGGATATGACTATTTTTTTTATCCATTCTTTTTAGTTGAATAATATCTTATATAATTATATATAAGAAATTTGAATTTAAAAAAAATATGCTCTTTTTTTTAATGAATGTTCTTTTAATTGAATGATGCTGAGATAATTTTATTTAGAAAATAAATTTAATTTTGAAAATAAATATGAATTTAAATTTAAATTTAAAAATAAATTTGTTTTTTTATCAGTGTTTTTTAATTGAATGATAGTGAAATAACTTTATTTAGAAAATTTAAATTTAAATATGATTATTTTTTAGTTGAATGATACTAAGATAACTTATTATACAATGTTGATGCTTATATCAACCACATTTATAAATGTGTGATGCTTATATCAACCACATTTATAAATGTGGTTATATTAGTAATATGACTAGAATGATAGTAAAATAATTTATTATATATCAATCACATCTATTTAGTAATATGGCTTTATGATATTAAGATAAAATATTATATATCAAAAACATTTATAAATGTGTGATTTTGCTAGTAATATGGCTTTATGATATTAATATAAAATATTATACATCAAAAACATCTATAAATGTAATTGTGTTAGTGGTTGTACTAGTAATATGGACTGAATGATACTAAGATAACTTATTACCCCATAAGGCATTTCCTTCTGAAAAGAAATCCCTCCCATGCCACCTGTACTTGTGAGACGCTGATTTTGGTGTTACATGATTAAAACATACATCAAAAACATCTGTAAATGTAATTGTGTTAGTGATTGTACTAGTAATATGGGCTGAATGATACCAAGATAACTTATTACCCAATAAGGCGTTTCCCTCCCATGGCACCTCTACTTGTGAGACGGGTTTCTCTCTGAAAAGAAATCCTTCCCATGCCACTGTACTTGTGAGATGTTGATTTTGGTATTACATTATTAAAATATACATCAAAGACATCTATAAATGTAATTGCGTTAATGGTGTTAATGGTTGTAATATGGGCTGAATGATACTAAGATAACTTATTAGCCCAATAAGGCGTTTCCCTCCATGCCTTCTCTCTGAAAAGAAATCCTTCCCATGCCACTGTACTTGTGAGATGTTGATTTTGGTATTACATTATTAAAATATACATCAAAGACATCTATAAATGCAATTGTGTTAATGGTTGTAATATTGGCTGGATGATACTAAGATAACTTATTAGCCCAATAAGGCGTTTCCCTCCATGCCACCTGTACTTGTCAGACGCATTTCCCTCATTAAAAAAATCCCTCCCATGCCACCTGTACTTGTACTTGTGAGACGTTGATTTTGGTGTTACATGATTAAAACATCTGCCATCAGATTAAAAACGACCGGTATTATCCGTTATAATCTCGTCCAGTGATATACCACTTTTTTCGAGACGATGATAGGCCACCGCTACACAGAGGCTCTTGCGTAGAGGTTGGTAGCCTCTTCCTTGCATTTGTTCAACTTATTATCTATGGCATTGCAGGAAGACGACAAGAATCCCGGGATCACAACCTTGAGCGTGAGAATAAACATTTCCTGCAGATTGAATTATAATGAAAACGCAGACGATATTTTTTTCGGATCTGATCCATTAAGAAAAACCATTGAAGCATTCAATTCAAGGCTGAACGATAAGATACAGACCGACACATGTGAAAAACAACGGATGGTTATCATTCCAAATGGGCCGACGTAGGAGTCTGCCAGAAAGGCGTCGGCAATGTTGCAAGTCCCATCGTTCCAGACCAGGCATTCAACATACTCGTAGCTGCCACTTTCTTCATGTTGTAGTTGGTAATCAGGTATACCATCATGTTCTCTTGCACCCCAAGTATTCATGTATTCATGAAAGGTGATTTGAGATTAAATCCATTTATAGATTTTACCTATTATGAAAGGCATGGTTTTCAAACCGCCTGCTATTTTGGGTTGTTGACCATCTGCCTCGTCGTTCCCCAACCGTCGATACCTTCTCTTTGCTGGAAGAGACAAGAACGAACCCAAAGAGAAGAATGAACGGAAATTATCATTTACTGATGGACTGTAATGCTCTTCATTTCCTGGAGGCCGACCAAATTTGTCCATTTGCAAAGCTAATTGGACTACCCTTTTCCCTTCTGCCATTGCCATGGCTTGGCAAGATCTGGTGAAATAAACATTTGAATGAACTTAGTTCATAGATCTATAATAATATAGAAACAAGTAAATTTAAATAAATGATTTTTTGTGAATGTGGTTATCAATTCATATCCTTAATTCCATTGCATGCTTAACTAAATTGTAGATTCTAGAAATATTGCAAAATTGAAATAGTAAATAGCCTTATCAGGAGCTATTCAGCTCTGAGATTTTGTGAGTTCCACCCCCTAAAAGATTACGAACTCTTTCCTGTTCTTGGGCGAAATAATCTTATCGCAGGGTTTCTTGCATCAGTATTGGAATAATTAAATATGAAAGGAACGTGAATGGGCGTGTATTTCCAGCTTTCTTGCATCTGTATTGGAATATTTCTATATGAAAAGAATGTGAATGGGCGTGATGGAAGTGGGGTGCACTCCTTTTGAGGGTCTCTGCCACTAGAGAAGAGTAGGCTGGACGATAACTATATGCTTAATTCTCCAAGGAGTTGACCTTGGAATCAAAACTACCTTTGGATTTTTATGATTTTTTTCGATAGGGAATGCATCATTGCACAATCAGCCTATCATCAAACAATTAGGGTTTGATCAAACTGAATACTTCTGGAGGAAATAAGAAGGAATTTGTGATGGGGTACACTCCATTCGAGGGTCTCTGTCACTAGAGAAGAGTAGGTTGGACGATAACTATATCCTTAATTCTCCAAGGAGTTGACCTTGGAATCAAAACTACCTTTGGATTTTTATGATTTTTTTCGATAGGGAATGCATCATTGCACAATCAGCCTATCATCAAACAATTAGGGTTTGATCAAACTGAATACTTCTGGAGGAAATAAGAAGGAATTTGTGATGGGGTGCACTCCATTTGAGGGTCTCTGTCACTAGAGAAGAGTAGGTTGGACGATAACTATATCCATAATTCTCCAAGGAGTTGACCTTGGAATCAAAACTACCTTTGGTTTTTTATAATTTTTTTCGATAGGGAATGCATCATTGCACAATCGGCCTATCATCAAACAATTAGGGTTTGATCAAACTGAATACTTCTGGAGGAAATAAGAAGGAATTTGTGATGGGGTGCACTCCATTTGAGGGTCTCTGTCACTAGAGAAGAGTAGGTTGGACGATAACTATATCCTTAATTCTCCAAGGAGTTGACCTTGAAATCAAAACCACCTTTGGATTTTTATGATTTTTTCGATAGGGAATGCATCATTGCAAAATCAACCTATCATCAAACAATTAGGGGTTGATCAAACTGAATACTTCTGGAGGAAATAAGAAGGAATTTGTGATCAGAACTTAAAAAGCGTTCCAGCAAAAACAATGTCGACTTTTGCATCATGAAGCAGTTGTTCCGTGGCTTCCTTCATAGAATCGCCCTCACCCAGACGAGCAGTATTTGTGTTTTACCAGGGTGCCTGGATCATAGCAATAAGCCACAGAGTCTGCCACCTGTTTACTTGGGATAAGTCGCTCTGTTTTCACAAAAAATGATTTTTCATTCCTTTAGGACTATTTAATGGAAAATGTTTCATGGATTAGTATAATGAATGAGATGTGCGATATTTATTTGCACGCAGGGTATAAAAAATTGCGACCCAAAATTTTGTTATGCTATGAAGTGTTTATAATGATTAGAAAGTAGCAATTAACCCTATTAAAGCACTGATCAATTAGGTGAAATCAACTCCCTACCTGAAGCCATCCGTATTGGTCTGAATCCATCCCAAAGTCTGCATAGGAGCTCAACATCAATATATGTGCCCCTGCGACCTCAAAGGAATAAAAGAGGTTTGAAGGGGAACCACTTTCTTGCGACATTTTCCAGCGTGCATTGTTGGCTTTGAATGGTGTGCTAACCAGTAAGGGGATTTTCTCGATCTCATGATTTCCCTGGGTGACCCTCCATGGTTTGGAGCTGGCTAATGGCTCGACAAGCCTTTCGAAGGAGTCTCATAGAGGTTTATTGTCATATGAAAGATCGTCGGGAAAAAGCAGCACATCGTAATTTATCTGTTGCACATGCTGGACCGTCGACTTCGTCCATCCTGTCTGTCCCAGGTCGCATGTATAACAAACCCATAATTAACAACCAGAGAGAGCCCGAGCGGGATAGGTTAAAAAAATACAGATACAAATCTTATCATATTAAAATGGATATAGTACATGTTGTATTTTTGTGAAACTCGCACACAAGTGCAAACGCTATAAGAAGTTGGGTTGGTGGTGTTTTGCAAGAATACTCTGGGCCATTTCCTCCACAGCGATAATAATAGATAGTACCAGCTTCAAGCGGTCCAATTACAACATGGTGGACGTTTGCAGATTTGTAGAGCAGATAACGGTAATTAGTATTTTCCCCTTTTGCAGAAGATGTGTATTTTCCTGAAGAGGTTCCATACTCAACAATTGAGCTTACAGTGTCATCGCTTGTCATCCAGGAGATTCTCATATTATTACTCCCTGAAAGAGAAATATGAACCTGCAAAACAAAGGAAAAATTATAAATGTTTTCTTAGTAACTGTAAGTTATGTTTTTCACATTGATCAAATCATATCTGTTGAGGATCTGATCAAGACTTTGTGTCCAGATGAACTGATAATGTTGATCGAGGAAGAGGCCGCACATAAGATCCAGATGAATAGGTTACAACAATCAGAGTACACTATAAATGAAAATCCAGTGAATGAAGATTCATTTTGTACGAAGAAAATGGAAAAAAAGAAGGCATATTTCTGTCCCAAAACACAAACATGGGATGCATCATTGCCAATAATTTTTTGAATAGTTTAATTTCCATTATGTTTTAAATAGTTTAATATTGTAAATGGTACCAATTCAAGTTCATCCAATATGGTTGAATTTGTTGCATGGTAAGAGAGACTATGTTTTCAAAATTGAAATATTGTGATAAATGATGTATAGTGGTGGTAAGATAATGCTATGTTCATCGTTAATTTTATTTGAACATGTTTTCAAAATTTCAATCGTTAATAAAAATAAGATTGAAATTAAAATAAATAAATATTTTAATGTTAAAAATTAAAATAAGAATAAGGATAATAGCGGTGGTAATATAGTGCACTTTCAGTTTATCGTTAATTTTATTTTAACGTGTTTTCGAAATTTTAATTTTTAATAAAAATAAAATAAAAATTAAAATAAATAAATATTTAATTTTAAAAATTAAAATAAGAATAAGGATAAAGATATAGTATTTTAGCGTTTTGTTTTTTTTTTAAACTCTTCTCATTGTTACTTTGCACAGGTTAGCACCATCGATCTTATATTATCATTTGTGGGATGATTTTGGAGATTTGTCTATAGCTCCCTCAATGACACCACTGTTGGAGTTATGTGCCATGGGTCTCCTTGTTTTGTGTCATCCATGTATTTTCCGCCTTTCACTAGTTTTCCAAGTTTTCGAAAAATAATTTTGTTTCTTTGGGGCATTGGGATAGATTTGCACGGCAAGGTCGAATTTTTCTATTCATTTCCTTCTTTCAAGTGATCTTGTTAGATCCTTTGGAGATAATTTTGAATGCCATAGATCATACTAAGAGCAAAAAAATTATAAGCAAAACTAGTTTTCCAAGTTTTCGAAAAATAATTTTGTTTCTTTGGGGCATTGGGATAGATTTGCAGGTCGAATTTTTCTATTCATTTCCTTCTTTCAAATGATCTTGTTAGATCCTTTGGAGATAATTTTGAATGCCATAGATCATACTAAGAGCAAAAAAATTATAAGCAAAACAATGTGGACTTCCCAAAGTCTAGTAATTTACAAGCTTCACTTTACGGATTTAAAAAACCTTGATGCAAGGTTTTGTCCATTCATTTTGCATTCAAATCCTTTTAAAAGAAGAACTTCCCAAAGTCCGTAAAAGACCTTGATGCAAGGTTTTGTCCATTCGTTTTGCATTCAAATCCTTTTAAAAAGAAGAATTTAAGCTAAACAAGTGTGTATTTTTTGTCATGAGTAAAATATATAGTATTATGCCTAATTTCACTTTTATTTTTGTTATTAACCTTTGAGAACTATTTCATTCTATTTTCTTTTCGATTCGATGTCGATTTCTCTAAGTGATTTGTTAATGCCAATGGGTTTTAGGAGTTTCTCTTGAAAAATTATGTAGAAATCAAGAATTATCTATGTTTCAAGTGCATGAGTTGGTTGAGATTACATTACTTTTGAAAATTATTTTACAGTCGGTAGATGAGATATATTTCTTTGTTGTAAACAGAACTGAATCGAATTTATTTGGAAATTCGAGTGTGGGTTTGATGTGAAGTTACTCCCTGCATCGATGGTCAATTTTTCACAGGTTTCTGCGTGAAACTATTTCATTTTTCATTAATTGCAATGAAAGGTTAGGACTTTGGAAATGCCAAAATATTCCATAATGGTAATAGAAAAACCAATATAGTCGTGTTACAGGAAGAGAGGAAACATCATTATGGATTGTGAGGGATGGCATTGCATAGTTGGATGTCACAATTCTGGAATGGAATGGAATAGAAATAATGCCCAACTCTGGAAATCGTGTTGAATTGGAAATCGTGTTGAATTGGAAACAATGTGTTGGTTAAGGAAAATCCTACCATTCTCATTTATGGAAGTTTGAATCTTATTGTTTTTTTTGTTGTGAATACCCATTGTTATTTGTTGTGAATACCAATTGTTATTTTAATGTATTGCAATTTGTTATTTGTTGTGAATACCAATTGTTATTTTAATGTATTGCAATTTGTGAAGGAGACTATACATATTAATGCAAATATTGAGTTCATACCAAACACATATTATAATTAATGCAAAAGGACAACCTCCTTTGCATTCTAGAATTTGCATTGATTCAGATCAACTGAAAGTACACATTTTCAATTCGCACATGATGGTAGTCACTTCACAGTAATTTGTAATTCACATGACATAAATTGAAATATATTTTTGGATATACAATTTCTTCCAACTATTGAAGTTTATCATTGTAAATACAATTTGTTCGAGTAAGATTTGCATCTATAAGTCATTATTATTGGAATGTGGTAACCACCTCAGGATTTTGTGCAAATAAATCTTCTTTGTGAATCAACTAATTGTTTAGTTAGAAATGAGATATATATCATCAATTCAACATTATATTTTTTGATAGTTAGAATGGTTTTGTTATCGATCCTTGTGGTTTTTCTTGAAAAGAAACACAACTCCTTTTCTATTTTTAGACATTAAAATTCCAATTTAAATAACAATTAAAAAAATTCTTGTGTATTTGTTTCATCACCATCAAAATTTGAATTAAAAAAAATGAAAAAAACATTAACTTTGATATGCTACTCTTTCCTAAGCTACCCCCTTATAATGTTTCCTTCGCAACATGTGGTACAATTGCTAGTTATACATCAACCACATCTATAAATGTGATTGTGCTAGTAATATGGCCTTATGATACTAAGATAACTTATTATACATCGCTCACACATATATCACATTTATAAATCTGATTGTGCTAGTAATATGGCCTTAAGATACTAATATATCACATTTATAAATGTGATTGTGCTAGTAATATGGTCTTATTATGCATTGTTGAAAGGTATATCAACCACATTAATGAATATGGCCTTATTATGTATTGTTGAAAGGTATATCAATCACATTAATAAATATGGTTGAGCTAACAATATAACCTTACTGGTTGTTGAAAAGTATATCAACCACATTAATAAACGTGATTGAGCTAACGAGCTAACGATATAGCTACTATCATCTAGTAATCTTATAAATACATCTGGAACAATGAAGCCCACCCAACTTACTCCAATCTCCACAAATCAACAAGAATGTACTTTCGTCCTTAATTGAGATAAAGAGAGGCAATCATATATACAATACATGACCATATATGTGAGCTATATAGTTATTGATGAAAGCATTTATACCAAAAGAAAATCTTGTTAGATTGTATGCAATTTGGAAAGCGTGGAGGCCTCCATACTGTAACGGTGGGCACTTCGATCCGAACAGAGGGATCAGATTTTACACTTGAATGTGTCCACAAAATTAGAGTCCTGCTAGAGATAGGAAGAAGATGAAAAAGATGATGCAGAGAGTTCCAGAAATGTCGTGTGTTCAAGGGAAATTATTAAAAATGGTGTCATCGTATAAGCCATAGTCTGAATGAGAGAATGGAGGACTAGAGCGTCTACCTCTACTTATAGACGAAACTCCTATTCTTAGTAATCTTTGAGTTTTACCTCTGGCCAAAAGAAAATCCTATTGTCTCTAATCTTGCTAAAAGTGTGGATGTGACCTGGTGAATTCTTTACTAGATGTTGTGATATCCATTGCGGAAAGGAATCATACCGTACGATCCCAGTTCCGAAGTGATGATGCTGGGCAATTTGGCTATGAGCCAATGAATTAAATTATCGCTAAAATGTACGAATCGTTGAAGTATTCGCCATGCACATCATGTATAGGGTTGTTTTCTAAGCACAAATCTTCTACTTGGCGCAGCCTGAAACACAGACAATCTTAGCGCCAGCTCCATGCAACTTTTCAAAATTGCAAGAAAAGAAATGCAATTGTTGTCTATGGTTGAGATGTAGAATTTCTTTGAAATTTTGGAACTGCTATAGTGAATAATGTGAAAACTGAAAATTAGGTTTTTTTTTTTTTTTAAACATAATTTCTCTACTTGAAATTTGTAGTGGAATATAACAAAATTAAACACCCAGTCAAACGTAATTAAACACAATATAAATCCCAACTAGGAAAACCCTATGCTTAATTATTGATAGAAATTGAGCATTAGATCTCTTACCAATACAATTTATTTCAATCCGAAAACAAACTTGTCTTCCTGCTTTGAACTAGGCTTGAAACCCTTGCAAGATTGTTGATCCCTATCTGCTCTCTATCAAACTTACACAAGCACCAACCTTTTCTCTCCTCTCTATCAAACTTACACAAGCACCAACCTTTTCTCTTTACTATCTTGTTTGACCCACTCTGGATCACAAGACAATGATCAAATTGTACATTTGTTCCTCCTTATAAACACTTCAATTGGGCTATTGCTAACAATTTCTATGTGAGGTATGTGAGGAAATTCAAACTGTTGATTGACTAGTTAACAAAAGCTCACTAGTTATGTTAACTTGTCATTCCTATAATTTAGGAGCATGACTCAATCAACTTGTCTTTTACCCAAAATAACTTGCGTAAACTGGGCCTTTCACTAATTAGCTCAAATCAATGGTTGTTTGCTCTTCTAATTTTTAGGAACTTGTAATATCCCTCCCCTTAATAATAAATAATAAATAATAAATAATAATAAATAATGCAAAAATAATAATTAATAATAATAAATAATAAAAATAATAAAGATAATAAATCATAATTGTTAAATATTAAATGATATTAAAAATATATACAAGAAAATAAATAAAAATAATAAAAATAAAAATAGTAATAACCATACTAAAACTCTAAATAAGAATAAATAGAAATAAAACAAGAAAACTATTAAAAAGAAGGAAATAAAACAAGAAAGCTAAAAATCAAAAGAAAAGTAAAGAGATAAAACAAGAAAGCTAAAAATCAAAAGAAAATTTGCATGTAGACACATGGAGTGTGTGCATGTGGTTCCCCTTCCAATGTTGTTCTATTTAATAGATGGTGAGGAAGATGAGAGGCATTCCTGCATTCCATCATTCCGAGAGTCTATCTTTCATTCTCTTAGGAGAATGGTGTACTAAGACTTAGGAGTCAATGGCAGTAGTACGTTGATTGAGGGCTCAGGGGTGGCCAATTGTAGCAAAGCCTTACGCAATTGAGCCTACGATTGGGTGGAGAGTCCTCCCAAAACCTTGTTGTCATCTCGCAGACATCGATCACAGGTAATATAGGTATGTACTTATTTGTTGATTCTGATTTTAATTAGGAAATTAATTTTATATTTACTTTGGGATGTTACATATGGTATCAGAGCTTTGGCTCAACCCTTAGGGCCTATGGGCATCTTAGAAAAAAAAAATTATTTTGTTGGGATTTTTAACTTGACTTGTTTTGAAAGTTACAGGATGGTTACTTCCAGGAAAGCAGCATGTTCTACAAACCCTCCCTATACACGAATTTTTTTTATTCAGTACATGCTAACTGCGTAGTTATATTTTGATGGTGTTCATTTTTAAAGTCATTCTTATGAGTAATTTCCAATATTAGCAGATTTTTGTTTTCATTGGCTGGAATCGGTTTTTCATGTCAAATTTCAAGAATCTAATCTCCAAGATCCAGAATTAGTAAAACATGACCGTTGTCTAAAGGTAAAATCGAGAGGGAAAAGATGGGATGGAGCAGTGTATATATATGTTAGGATCCAATGGTGTGTTCTGATTGAATATGTGGAACGCTCCCTTTGTTTTGTCTGTGTGTTTGTTCTTCGTTGAGTATGCAGATTTCTTGCATGTTTGTGTTGTCTCTTTGTTGTTTTTATATGTAGTTTGTTTATGAAATTAACCACCTAGAGCGAGCCAATGCAAAACAGAGCAGATAACATTTCTGAAACATAGGTGTTTCGGTGAAACAAAGCCAGCAATCTCCATTCAAAAGGATGAACGAGCTTCAAGGGCAGAGCACTAAGTGCGAATGCTATCAGAAGGTACATATTTTAATTTTTTGGGTTGTAACATATATAAATAAATAACTATATATACTCAAAATCAAAGCGTGCATGTTTGAATGGACGAAGTTTATTTTTCTAATTTAGCGTAAAAAAAAATCATGAGAAGTAAAGCCCAAATTCCGAGTGTGTGAAGGTTAAGAGTTCCATTCTCGTGGCTTCTGGTTCTGGTTAAGATAACTATTTTTAAAATAAGTGTCTTCTCTTTCGTTACGCTTCCTGTTTTCTACCACGAATATTTTGGGAAATTTGAATGTTATTTTAGGATTTCATTTTGACCATAGACCTGCGCATGCCCAACAATGAAAATTACTTTCCATAAACCTGCGCATGCCCAAATCTGAAAATTACTTTCCATAGACTTGGGCATGCCCAAATTCGAAAATTATAGAGCAAGGCAAGACGTGGTTGCATCTATTGATTGCAGTTTGGTTTTGGTGTCCACACGTGTTTATATATATATATATATATATATATATATATATATATATATATATAATTGTGTCTCTCAAACCCATGACCACTTGAGTCATTAATCCGCCTCAAGTACACGGAACAACCAATCATATTTTCCAATTTAATTTAAAGAAACTGTTAAATTAAAAGAAATAAAAAAAATCGCATGCAAGTACTGCTCATAGACATGCAAAGTCATTCTATAAACGTTGATAGACATGCAAAAAGAGGTACTGGCTTTTTAAAAGAGCGGAGTGAGTTAGACATTAAAATGGTTTTATAGTTGATGTCTTTATTGTGATAATGTTGTCCCATTTGCAATACTTATGAAAAAGTAAGAAAAACGCATGTATAACATGGAATTATTAAATTATTTTAATAAAATAATTCATGGATTTTATCCCAAGTCTCATCATTTAACTATTTACTATCCAGTGTTTATGTGTGGTTATTTTTTTTTTTTACCTAATAAGTTAAAGCTTAACCAGTCACACTCACTTAAGCCTACAATTTTGAGATTGTTATGGAAAGTTCGCTTTGAAATTTAGTCCAGCGTGATTATTACTGCAAGCTCCTGCCAAGATTCCAATATTTAGCTTGGAATTCCTTTTCACATGTTTTCAGAGTAAGGCTAAAATATTGAAATGAGACTCAGTTTTGAATTTTTTTTGTATTTCTCGGTTTAAGGCTATAATTATTGAAATTATGACGAAAAATTAAGCGTGAAGATTTATCTTGGAATTCCTTATTCTCTTCTTCGTTTAAAGGTTAAAATTTTGAAGTAATCGCTGCAAATCCTCCTCGAGATTAAGCTTGTATTCTTCTCATTTATGGATAAGAAGTTCAGGCAAATTGCCCTTATTATACTCTGCTAGTTTCAAAAAAATATCGGAAAACCTTACAATGTACTTCGTATTATCAAATTTATTCTCAGATGCAAACAAATTGAAAAACTGCTTTAATGCTTAGACACGACTTATCCGGTGACTATTTGTTAAAATTAACATAAATGTTTATAATTATATTTAAAGGATTTTATTACGGCATAGGGATGATTTTTTTTAAAATAACACTTAGCATCACGGTTCAAGTTTTAACATTAATATATATTAACAAGATTGAAGTTTTAGGATTGATATATTATTTATTATGATAAAGTAACTAGGTTGGTTGTAGAATCTATATATTTATATGTCTTCATGTTATTTATTGAAAATTTTATTATTTAATTATTATAGAAAATGTATAATTATTTTATAATGTAATTAATTTTTAAATAATTATATTTATAATTTATATTAGTATTACATAAAATAAAATTAGGTAAGGAAATAGAGGATTTCTAATGATTAGTAAGATCAGATGTTCAAACATATAAGCTGCAAGTGCCAAACCTAATCGGCGAACTGTTAAGAAAGCGTCATGGGCTCCTGAGAACAATCTATGTCAGGTGTTTATCTTCCCCTTTTCCCATTTGGTTGTTTTATATTAGTCTTTGCTACTTGAGAGATGAGGGTATGACATTGAGAGAACCAGGTGACAGTTGAGAGAGAACTCTGTGTGAGCTAAGACAAAGCCAGATTATCTTCCACCCCTTTATTGGCAAGGAGGTCTGCTAATCTATTTGCATTCCTTCTGATATGAACGAAAATAATTGCTCGCCCTTCTGCAATGATTGCTGCTAGTTGTTAAACACCGTGGTCCAAGCGCCAACAACTTTTGCATTTGTAAGCTGGAGAGCCACCAAGTATGCAATTGGCTATTTGAGTGGGTGGAGATTATGTGATCAGGCTATTATTATTCCTTGCATGAGAAAATGGTACTATTGACCTTATAGTGTGTGCAGATTTCTCGACATTATTGTCGAAAAGAACAATGGAATTTGCAGGAACACGCATAGCCATGGCTGCAAGCTTGCAATCTTATGTCTTATGTCCTATCTAGGCAATTTTATGTCTTATCCGGGAAATTATTATGGCTAAAATGTATTTTAATTTGAGGGATGGTGTTGCCTTCGCAGGTGCGCTTGCAGGTGGGCCATATAATTAATAAAATGATTTTATTTTGTGTTGGGGAGGGATAACCTTCCCAATCATTCGATCCGTTTCTAGGTCGGGTGGCGGTGTCTCTTCTTTATGGTGTGGAATATTTCTTTGGTTATTTGATTTCTTAAATTTCCTTAGAGTAATCATTTAATCGGCATAAGAATCTCAAGATACATTCAATAAATTTGTTTAAACAATTTATTTTGCAGTCCATTTAATTCTTCTAACATAAGTTATGATTGATTAAACAGATACTCAAAATATTTCACTCTACATCACATAATTTCAATTTATCTTAGCACATAAGGTCATGAATCTATAGACTTAATATTGGTGTGACATATAATTTCAAAAGTCATGGTGAATTTTCTTTCATAATTCAAGTACCTTCTTAAAACAATACTGCCACTAATATTCTTAAGCTTTACTCATTGGAATTTTGATTTTATGTTGAGACAATTCTCTAAGTTTTAATACTACAAAATTAGTAATTATTGATAATTTGCATGATCAATCACACAGTTTCAAATTTGGCAATGGTCTGATTGCATGCCGTGCAGTAGGGGAAAAATATACAAAACAGTAAGTTGAAATGAATAAAGAATCTTCAAAACTTTGTTGAATAAATTTGGCATGGTTAATACATATCTTGTTAAAAAGTCACTGCATAATTATCACAACAATAATCTAAGTATTCTAAATGACTCACCTAATTAAAAGTATATAGTTTTGTTATGACTCATTGATTCATTGGAAACAATATATAATCTTGTAATCTTGGATGGTGATAATCTACCCATAATTAACGATGTATAATTGCTGGCATGTTTTTTGTAACAAATTTTTAATGCTGGTGTAACCACTCACCACTAGTTCATTTTACAACACAGTTTTTGAAGTATTTGGATAATTGAAGTTGAAATTTGTCACCAATTAAAGTGCTCTAAAATAGTGAAATTTGTTCCAATTTACAATGGATAAACTCTGATATCTTAGTCTCTTTAGATGATCATGGTTCACTAGCAATCTATTCATTATTTTACTCTTCAAATTTGATCTAAAAACATAGAGATAACATTCCTTGAATGTTGATCATACTATTCACTAATTGGGTTGGATTGCTATTCTCATTTCCTTTAGCGATAGCAGTTGCTTGGCATTTCTTGGGTATATTATTGCAAGAAAACAACTCTCTCAATATGATCTTCTAATAAATTTAATTTTGCATTGCAATTGCCATTCAGATTACATGTATCTGCTCATTTACTAAACATCATCAAGCTACCATTGAAGTTCCCTTCATTCTTGAGTGAATCAGTTGGTTTTTGCAGTATATATATAAACCACAGGAGGGTATCTTTTTGTCTCAGTGGCAAATCGTATAAATTTGGATTAAAGTTCAGAAGTTGAGTATAATGTTACATGAGGTTAGTGATTCAAGGTTAATTGCATATAATGGTCAAAGTTTTCTAAGGAGAAATGGAAAGGAGAAACTTGAAAATTTTTGGGATGATAACTAATGATAATTCATGTGATTATGCCTAACTTGGATCAGATAATCACGGTGGTAGCGAAGAAGTATCACAACAAGAGTAAGAAATCAGTAAGAAGAGACAACCTATTTTAGAACATAATGAAAGAGTTTGGTATAATCATCACTTGGTACTCTAAAGGTATCACTATAAGGTATATCTAAGGAAGAAAATATTAGCAATCAACCAGGGAAGTTGAAAAATCATGGTAATAATGAAGGTCATTTTAAGGAACCTGCAAGGTATGATAAAATAGAATGATTGGAGAAGATAAGTTGTTCTATAACAATGGGAGAGCCGCATTTTAAGTTTTCCATAGGTGACTAACTATATGAATAAATTATGGATAACAAGATGAAGGATCAGGCAATTTTATTAGGTGGATGTCTTAAAACAGGATTACATTTGGTAGCCATCTTAATGAATTTATTTATCAAGGATTACCCAAGTTGGGAAATAGTAACAACATCCCCAAGGTATATCGGTGCTATGTTTAAAAGAGGAAGAAAAGAAACCACAATGACTGGAGGTGAGAAATTAAAGTCAAAATAGAATAAAGTAAAGAAATTTCCATTTTAAGCTAATAGACATGGAAGACTAGGAGAAAAATATATAATAAGATCTGGTAGGAGGAAATGAAGGGATGTTCTATCAAGAAGAAAGGTATTGATGAGTGGAGTGAGAAACATGATGGGTAATGGTCATAACGATGATCTACATATTTTAAAAATGTGAAGGTGTAAAGTTCCATGATGACCAAGTGATAATAAACAAGGAAGATAGGAAGGAATGTTGCTAGAAATTTTATAAGGATACCTTGAGAAGGATTGTGTACATAGTGACAAAAGAAGTAAAAGTCAATTAATAGAGGTTGTACTTGACTAATTTTCACTCATCGTTTCATGAGTAGGACTTCCCATAAAGTTAAAAGAGGTTGTTTCCACATAACACCTCACAGTTAAATGGACAATGATGGTAGTAGTGTTTCCAACTATTTCAAAATTTAAAATAATGATACTATTTAATAAGAAAGAGTCTTTTGCCCAACTTGAGGAAACTGAATTTATGATAAAGCAATCAAGTGGTATTGAGCTATGAACTTTATGAACTCGACGAGATAAGAAAATATTTTTGTGGATGAAGTTCTAATTGTTAAATAAGTCAACATGGATCAACAAATCCTTGTGAAAGTAAATTAAGCATGATATAAAATTAAATCATGATGAAAAAAAATGTTTACAACGATATTGGAATCAGTAAGCCAAAGGGTAAATGGATGTAAAATCAAAGGATTTTAATTTTGAGATAGATGATTTAATAAAGATGGTATCACTAGTAATATCTTAAACAATGAATTTCACCAAAATTTCCTTGGGGAAGGAAGAATATATGACGAGAGATTAAGACTCAAGATGATGAGACTCATATGAAATTTAACGATGTACTTAGATGATTATACCATTGGTGTAAATGGTCAACTACCTAGTAGAAAGAAGTCGAACTGATTATTGAAAAGCCTTTTCTAACTTGTTGAATGACTAGTTTTGAATCCACGACCTCGACTACAACAAACACGTCTACTACCAACTAGGGTACACAATGTGGCTTAAGAGTTATGATGCTATGAGGCTTATTGACATGTGATTCATTTATGTGAAGTTATGATATATCTTTGATGCAAATACGTTGAGGATCTAACTTACGAGGGTGTTCATAAGGTGAAGTATGCAATAATTGCCTACAAATTTATGATATGCATGAGCATGCAGTTCGTTATTAGTGATAATGCTGCGCTTAACAAAGATGAACGTTCTCATGGTGACATGCAAGAGTTGGCATGTGGATTATTTCCTATGATACTATGATGGTATGGTTAATGCATTGGATGCATGTTGAGATGTGATGATTCACAGGACTCCACAAATGGGCCGAGAGAGCCAGTTTATTTGATGATCTCGTGCGAGCCCATACGCACGAGGGAGAATACGTAACACCATATGGGCTGGGGACAAAACTCAATCAACACTACATATGCCAGTGGTTCCTTTGTCTTGTGTATAGCTCTTGAAGAGCTATGAGACCATCTTGAGGAGGCCAAGTGCCTGATGTTCTAGGCTAGGTGCCTGTTATTGGATTGGGATGCCGAAGTCTGGAAGGGTTGTAAAGGACTTCGATGCCTGGGGCTGTGTGCCTTAGTAGTTGTGGAGGGAGTGGGCCAGCCTTGCGAGATGCCCGGGGTCATTGAGTAGCGGACCAGATGCCTGCCTTGGGGCAGATGAGGTCTGAGTCAGGCGTGAGCCTTGGGGCCAGCCTTGGACTAGGACACAAACCAGGTCAGGCTTAGCGTGGTGCCGAAAGTGGGAAAAAGGACAGAGATTCCTTGAGATTTCCCGGGGTGTTGGGTACTTTCGATGCCTGTTGGTTATACTAGTTCAACAGAGGGTGTTGGCAACATGAAGTTAATAAATAATAAATAATAAATAATTCAACTTAACTTCGGGACGAAGTTCCTTAAAGTGGGAGAGTATGTAATATCCCTCCCCTTAATAATAAATAATAAATAATAAAAATAATAATATAATAATAAATAATAAATAATGCAAAAATAATAATTAATAATAATAAATAAATCACTTAATAATAAATAATAAAAATAATAAAGATAATAAATCATAAATGTTAAATAATAAATGATATTAAAAATATATACAAGAAAATAAATAAAAATAATAAAAATAAAAATAGTAATAACCATACTAAAACTCTAAATAAGAATAAATAGAAATAAAACAAGAAAACTATCAAAAAGAAGGAAATAAAACAAGAAAGCTAAAAATCAAAAGAAAAGTAAAGAAATAAAACAAGAAAGCTAAAAATCAAAAGAAAATTTGCATGTAGACACATGGAGTGTGTGCATGTGGTTCCCCTTCCAATGTTGTTCTATTTAATAGATGGTGAGGAATATGAGAGGCATTCCTGCATTCCATCATTCCGAGAGTCTATCTTTCATTCTCTTGGGAGAATGGTGTACTAAGACTTAGGAGTCACTGGCAGTAGTACATTGATTGAGGGCTCGGGGGTGGCCAGTTGTAGCAAAGCCTTGCGTAATTGGGCCTACGGTTGGGTGGAGAGTCGTCCCCAAAACCTTGTTGTCATCTGGCAGACATCGATCACAGGTAATATAGGTATGTACTTATTTGTTGATTCTGATCTTAATTAGGAAATTAATTTTATATTTACTTTGGGATGTTACATAACTCTTCTTACTTTTAGGAATCAACTCCTCACTCATAAGAACTCATACATGTTCAAGAGAAACTCGTTTTGATTCCTTTGATTAAGGCACACAGCAAGGAACTCTTTCTCGCTAACATTTTCAACAATTAAACCCTACAAGATCTACGGTGAGCATTCAATAGGGTTTTCTTCTATCCCGATTGACCTTTCCAGCATCTTTTGGTATGTTTCCTTCATTCATTTGTGTTAATTGAAAACTCTGTCACTCTGCAACTAAAACCTATCCCAATTTCTTGTCGTTGTGGTGGATGTAACTCTTAAAGAGTCTTATCTTATGTAAATATTTGTTTGTTATTCTTCCAGAGACGACATCTTGGTCAAGGATTCATCTGAGGTAATTAATTTTTTTAATGAAAAGTGTTTTTGGTTTACAGTCAATTTTGTCTTGCAGATTTCACAATCATATACTGTGAATAATTTATTCTCTTTGTTCGTGTGTTTACAAGTATACTCAAAGTTCTTTGTCCCTAATTCAAGGGTTCATTTGCTAGTTTATTTTGTCAGCCCTTAGCTTGGTAGGGTTTTCAATGCATCTTTTTGCCACTAGTGGATTAATGTCAACTCTATGTTTCATAATTTAAAGGGTAAACATCACGACTCTATGTTGTCTATTTAGTATTATCCTATGGAAGTACATTATCTGGGTTTTATTTTCTTGTTGAAAATCCTAGGTCGCTACAGTAACCAGTCTCGGCTCTTATCCTTATGAGAAATTTTTTCCATTCATGGCTTCCTTGGAGAGTGGCTCATCTATGCTCAGGTAATTTAGTTTACATTCCTCGGTATTTACTAAGATGTGGCTACCTCTATTCTTCTTTGAATCTTCTGTATGAAGGGATTTTGGTATAACTTCTTGAAATTTTTTTTTACACTGGAAATATCCCGCGTGGCTGGAATGGCGCGCTATTTGCCTCCCCACCCTCGTTTGACCCATAGTTACATGACGTGCTGCATATGCAGCTATTGTAATCTTCAGATATTGTGTAATATTGTGATCTCGAGTTAATATAAAGCTTGTGCTGAGGGAAAACTATTTGAATTTTTAATTTTTTTTAAATTTATTTTAAAGGCTTATGTAGAAATGGAAACCTTAATAATAGGGAAGTTATCTTTGACATTAATATGTTTGAGATTAATTTCTAGTTCAGTCGTGCAAGTTGTGATAAAGTTATTTTCCCTGTTTGATGGTGGGGATTTTGTACTAATATTTAAGGGTTATGTTTGCCAGAGTGAAATCATTAGTGGCCCTGAAAAGCATGTCAGTTATTCTACATTTGGAGATGGATGACATTGATTTGGCAGTCAAATGAGCAGTGGAGGTCGGAGCAACTATTACTGAAGATATTTTAGAGCATCCCTGGAATCAACGCTATGGGAAGGTGAAGGATCCTTGTGGCTTTGTATGGAGTCTTGCTAAGACCACGTGCAAGCTTAGTCTTAACGCCTGTGTATTTTGTGTCTAGCCTTTTTTCTTTGATTCTACTCCGGTTGAATTTGTAATTTGAAGTTGGAATACAAGCTTTGAAGAAAAGCTATATGGTTTAAGTTTTGTAGACATGTTGAGTTTGAAGTTCCAAGGAGGGTACATATGCCCTTCTTTGCTACTGTCACAAGTCTTTTTAGACGGATTGATGATAGATATTGTTTCAGACATTTAATATTTCAGAACTTCTTTGAAATCTATTTTTGTGGATGTTTTCATGGGCATTGCAAGAATGAATGGGTTATTATTGTGAGACACTTTTGATGTTGTGATTGTAATGTTGTTTTTTTTGGTCTTGCTTTGAATATGTTGTTTAATGCTTATTTTTAATAATAATTAGTAGTGGAAGTTTATTGTTGCTTTTTTGTAATTGAGTTATTATCTATTTTGTAAGATATGGTTTTAGGGCTTGTGTTAAAAATGAATGACATTCGTTTCAGCGCTTATTTCAAAGTTATTTACTAGCACAATCACATTTATCAAATTAGCACAATCATATTTACCAATGTGGTTGATATACTTTGATAGGCCTATATTATATAATCTACAACCAAATTTACCAATGTGGTTGAAAGACGCCAATAAGCCTAAATCCACCATCCAACCACATTAATAATTGTTAGATATATTTTGCTAAAATCAAACTATTTCTAATTATTAACAAGTACAAATAACAATAACTATGTTATTATATATTTATATAATTATGTTTATTATTTTAATATATATATATATATATATATATATATATATATATATATATATATATATATATATATATCATTTTATTTTTAAACCCAAAACCAATATTATATACCCAAGGGATATATAAACCCAAGGAATTATATACCTAAGGGAATAATAAACCCAACTAATAAACATTATAAACCCAAAAGATTATTAATATTATAAATACAAGGGATTAATAAACCCTAGAGATTAATAATAATAAAAAACTCAAGGGATTAATATAATGAAACAATTATAAATATTTATAAACCCAGAGGAATACTAAACCCAAGGGATTAGTATTATAAACCCAAAGAATTGTTAATATTATAAACCCAAGGGACTAATATTAAAAACACTAGGGATCAATAAAACCTATGAATTAATATTTTAAACCCATGGGATTGATGATGATGATGATTAACGTCCACTGAGACCAATGCGGTCTATCAGACCTTAAGAAGAAGAAGAATTTAATTGTAAATCTTTAGAATCTTATTCATGTTCTCAAAAAGAAGGGAAAGAAGCGTACCAAGATCACTATAGTTGGGTTGACTTAACAAGTCAAGAAGAATGGAAGTGACATATGTTAGGGAAATGAGAGCAGATGTGAGGAAGGGCCAGACAATCTAAAAGAGAGTGTTTTTCATCTTCCACCATCTTAGTATCGCAAAGTTGATAAATTCTATCATCCCAGGGAGTCTTGGGAGTAGACCACAACCCGGTTTCACTTCGAACCTCGTGAGAATTAGTTATAATGTAAGCGATGTTCATCTTTTTCTTTGAGCTGGTCAAAATAGAAAGATAATTTTGGTTCTCAAGGGTGGGGTTCATCACCTCCTTATAATATCGTAGCTTCCTTTTACCCTCCATCTCCTTATCATCCCATAGCTCATCCTTAAATTTGGAGGTGATAGTATATTTGACAGTATCCTTGCTTCACAGGATGATCTCATCATTTATCCCCCAATTTTTGAGCCAAGATTGGGCATCCTTATACCACCCATGCTTGAGGCGAAGGTGTGGATTTTGAATAAAGTTAGAAGCAATTTTAGGAAGCCTCTTGGATTCCATGTTGTAAAGATGTTTCTTATACATTAGATACTTAAACATAGCCCTGCTTTCAATAGGGGAGAGGCCAACTTTGATTAGGATGATAGGATAGGGGGTATTTCCCTTGATCTGAGATTGTAGGTTATGAATTTCTTTTGAATCATCTCAATATTCCTCCACAAATCTCTATATATAATGTAAACCCAGACTTCACAATCGTATAGGAAATCTTGGGTGACAAGTGTCTCAAAGAGGAACTTGTTTTTACTCCAAATACAAATATCAACAACCTTGAAATTGTTTTCAAGATCATAATAAGCTTTGCAACCTCTAATAATCATTTTCTCAATGTTGTAATTCCAGTTGAGTTGATAAGGAATGTCAATACCCAAATATTTATAAGAAGAGACATGATCCAAGCAATTGTTATCATAGACGAAATTTCCATGGGTGATCATTTTGGATTTAATTATCATGATTTTAGTCTTGTCGGTATTAATCGTCATACCTAATGGTTTAATATTCTAAGCCCACGGAATTAGTAAACCCAAGGGATAAATATTATAAACACAAGGAATCGACAAACTTAAGGGATCAATATTAAAAACACAAGGGATTAATAAAACATAGGAATTAATATTTTATATCCAAGGGATTAATAAACCAATGGGTTATTAACATTATAAACCCAAGGGATTGTTAATATTATAAACCCAACAGATTAATAAACCCAAGGGGTTAATATTAACCCAAGGGATTTATAAACTCAACTAACTAATATTAAATACCCAAGAGATTTCTAAACCCTAGGAATTTATGTTTTAAACCCAAGGGACTATTAATATTATAAATCCAAGGGATTAAATTATAAACTTAAGGGTTTAATATTATAAACCCAAGGAATTTGTAAACCCAATGGATCAATATTAAAAATAGAAGGGATTCACAAACCCCATGAATTAATATTTTAAACTTGGGGGATTAATAAACCGTAGGGATTGTTAATATTTTATACCCATTGGATTAATAAACCCCAAGGGATATATATTATAAACCTATGAGATCAATAATAAACCCTAAGACTAATATTAAACCATTGGATTAAACACAATATTATAAACCATAATATTTAACCCTAATTGTTTCATTATCGCAATGTGACATCTAATAAGTTACAATGTAATGTATCATTGTGACAATGATTTGACATTGATTGTCACATTGCGACGATGCTTGTCAAACTGCAATGTTGGACAACTCGATAGTTTGACGATAATTGTGACACTACAATGTTGGATAATGTACTGAAGGAATTAATAAACTCAATGCATTAATGTTATAAACTCAAGGGATTAATAAACACAATGTATTACTAATATTATAAACCCAAGGGATTAATAAACCCTATGGAATATTAATAATAATAAACCCAAGGGATTAATATACCCAAATGATTACCCGGATGCGGGTGCTCCCTCCAGCTATTAATGATAATTCTCAACGGACAGACAGCTGGCTCCATGGATGGCAGGCCGGCGGACTGCATGGTACAGGCCGTAGGTAGAATTACTAGGTTCAAGGTGAGTGTATTTACTCTGTTACAGCCTCGAAGTTGGCTTGAATTTATTTCGAGCATGGCGACTATGACAGCTCTCTAGTTCCGGGTTTTGGTTCAGCGCTATGGCATCAATGCATCAGGGTTATATAGGGCTAAGTCGCCTCTGTCTTGGCGCATTGTCATTTGGGTTTGGCACGGGAGACGCCCTGAGGTTTCCAGAGTTCTCTCTGCTCTTGATCATTTTCATTCCATATGCCTTCATCGGCTCTCTGCCCTTGCAACCATGATTCGTAGAAGAGGTATCCCCCGCAGGGGCAGGTAATTCTGGTAACAGAGGAGGCCGAGCTCGTCCCGTGCCTCAGACTGTGGATCCTATTTCATCTATTCCGCCCTCATCTCCGATGTCAGAACCGGATAGGTCTCATCCAAACAACTCTTTTCAGACCTCAAGCTTCTCTTTCCAGAGTCAGCTTAATAGGCCCATTGTGACAATCAATTTCACTGTTTCTGTTTCTGAAGAGGAAGGCAATTCTTCTAGCTCGGCTCCTTCTGATTATGCTCCTTCTCAAGACGACAGCATCTTGCTCGGGGACCTGTCCGGACGTGTTTATCATGTGGACCATCAGCAAGAAGACCACCGGCTCCGGAACAGACTCAGCATCCGACTCCAGCTCAGGAAAACGCCCCGGTTCCGGAACAGATTCAGCATTCGACTCCAGCTCAGGAAGACGTTTTACTTTGCGGTCCCTCTCACAGATATTCCGGAGTTCTGCACCTGGTTACTCATCCTAATGGCGAGCCAGTTCTGGATGAAGATGGTTACGTTACCTGGCTTGCATCCCCCAGCCCGGAAAAGGAGGACACGCCACAGTTGCCAGGACATGTCGGTTGAGCACAGTAACTTCTTGCCGGGAGGCTCTCTTGCTCATACGTTTTGTTTTTTTTTCTCTTATGGTTTTGTGTTGGAAGTTAATGGTTGGTGACTGGTCTACTCTTTCATCTGATTATGTCGGAGATTTTTTTGTACTGGCCGTCAATGCAGGCCAAGAAAATTATAAAAATGCTAAATCTAGTCTGCAGGACTACATTGTAATTTTGATTGAAGGGCTATACTGTAAAACCCCTGCTTTTCTAGCTGAGGACTGGCTTAGGCCTCCTCTGAGAATGTAATCTTTTTGTACATATTTTTCACTTTCTTAATAGAATTAGCTTTTACCGAGAAAAAAAAAAAAAATATACCCAAATGATTATTAATACTTATAAAACCAAGTGATCACTAAACCAAAGGGATTAGTATTATAAACCCAAGGTATTATTAATATTATAAACCCAAAAGTTTAATAAACCCAATGGACTAATATAAAAACCTATAGGGATCAATAAAACCTAGGAATTAATATTTAAAACCAAAGGATTAATAAACCCAAAAGATTATTAATATTATAAAACGAGGAGACAAATAAACCCAATTGTTTGATATTCTAAACACAAGGAATTAGTAAGCCCAAGAGATAAATATTATAAACCTAAGGGATCAACAAACCTAAGGGATCAATATTAAAAACACAAGGGGTTAATAAACCCTAGAAATTAATATTTTCAATCCAAGGGATTGAGAACCCTATGGGCTTAAAATATTATAAACTCAAGGGATTTATAAACCCTAGGGATTGTTAATATTATAAACTCAACAAATTAATAAACCCAAGGGACTAATATTAACCCAAGGGATTTATAAACCCAACATATTAATATTAAAAACCCAAGGGATTAATAAACCCTAGGAATTAATATTTTAAAACCAAGAGATTAATAAACTCAAGGGACGATTAATATTATAAATCCAAGGGATTAAATTATAAACTCAAGTGTTTAATATTATAAACCCAAGGAACTAGTAAACCCAAGGGATCAGGAAACCCAATGGGTTAATATTAAAAACACAAGAAATTAACAAACCCCATGAATTAATATTTTAAACCGAGAAGATTAATAAACTCACGGGATTATTAATATTATAAACCAAATAGATTAATCAACTATAGGGACTACTAATATTATAAGCCCAACAAATTAATAAACCCAATAGATATATATTATAAACTTATGTGATCAATATTAAATGTTGGGAGTAATATTAAACCCAATATTATAAACCAGAATATTAAACCCTAATTGTTTCACTGTGGCAATGTGTCATCTAATAAATTATAATGTAATGTATCATTATGACATTAATTGTCACATTGCGACGATGCTTGTCAAATTGCAATGTTGGACAATGTGATAGTTTGACGATAATTGTGATACGACAACATTGGATAATGTATCAAAGTGATTAATAAAACCAAGGAATTAATATTATAAACCCAAGGGATTAACATACACAATGTATTATTAATATTATAAACCTAAGAGATTATTAAAATTATAAGCCCAATGGATTAACAAACCCTAAAGATTATTAGTAGTAATAAACTGAACGGATTAATATACCCAAGCGATTATTAATATTTATAAACCCAAGAGATTAGTATTATAAACTCGAGGGATTATTAATAATAAAAAACCCAAGAGATGAACAAACCCAAGGGATTAATATTAAAAACCATATGGATCAATACAACTTAGAAATCAATATTTAAGACCCATGGGATTATTAAACCCAAGGGATTATTAATATTATAAAACAAAGGGACCAAGAAACCCAATGGTTTAATATTATAAACACAAGGAATTAGTAAACCTAAGGGATAAATATTATAAACCCGATGGATCAACAAACCTAAGGGATCAATATTAAAAACTTAAGGGATAAATAAAACCTAAGAATTAATATTTTAAAACCAAGGGATTAATAAACGCATTCGATTATTAATATTATAAACCGAAGGGATTGATATACCCTAGGGATTGTTAATATTACAAACCCAACAAATTAATAAACCCAAGGGACTAATATTAACCCAAGGGATTTATAAACCCAACAGAGTAATATTAAAAACCCAAGGGATTAATAAACCTTAGGAATTAATATTTTAAACCCAAGGGACTATTAATATTATAAATTTAAGGGATTAAATTATAAACCTAAGGGTTTAATATTATAAACTCAAGTAATTAGTAAAGCCAAGGGATAAATATTATAACAACAAGGGATCAAGAAACCAAAGGGACCAATATTAAAAACAAAAAAACTTAACAAACTCCATGAATTAATATTTTAAACTCGGGGTATTAATAAACCCATGGGATTATTAACATTATAAACCCAAGGGATTAATAAATCGTAGGGATATTAAACCCAAGGGAATAATATTAAACCTAGGATTAATCTTATAAACCCAAGGAATTATAAACCCCAAGATTAATATTATAAAACCAATGAATTAAAAACTTAAGGATTAATATTATAAACTCTATAACTATAAACCTTAATATTATAAACACTAAACCCAATATTATAAATCAAAATAAAACTTAAACCCAATATTATAAACCATAATACTAAATCGTAATTTATTCAAAGTTGCAATGGGAGATTGTATTATTATTATTATTATTATTATAACTATTAATATTAATATTAATTGGATTACTCATAACATTCCAAAGCGGGGAACATTAGCTAGATTAGACAAATCTCGTTAAGCAACCAACTTCAGAAAGATAAATCTAGAATTCTCATGTCAGATAAGGGAATCTATAATCCAACTGGAGAAAGAGACCTTACAAGACATGGAAATGCACTTTTAGGGTGGATCTTACAAGGCTCATATTGGTTATTCGGGATGTAGACCTCAATTCATAGACATAGCTCTATCTGAAACATTATATTCAACATTCGTAGTGGTTTGTAGATCATAGATCCTATAGAGTTTCTTAGCTCCTAACTTCTGCAATATTACTAATATCATAAACCCAACATACAATAAACTCAATGGACTAATATTAACTCAAAGGATTTATAAACCCAATGAGCTAATATTAAAAACCTAAGGGATTAATAAACCCTATGAATTAATATTTTAAATCCAAGGGACTAATAAACCCTAGGAATTAATATTTTAAACCCAATGGATTAATAAACTCAAGGGACTATTGATATTATAAATCCAAGGGATTAAATTATAAATCCAAGGAATTAGTAAACCCAAGGGATCAATATTAAAAACACAAGAGATTAGCAAACCCCATGAATTAATGTTTTAAATCCAAGGGATTAATAAACCCATGGGATTATTAATATTATAAACCCAAGGGATTAATATATCATAGAGATTTCTAATATTACAAATCCAATGGATATATATTATAAACCTATGAGATCAATATTAAACCCTAGGAGTAATATTAAACCATTAGATTAAACCCAATCTTATAAACGAGAATATTAAACCCTAATTGTTTCATTGTCGCAATGTGACATCTAATAAATTACAATGTAATATATCATTGTGACACTAATTGTCACATTGTGATGATGCTTGCCAAACTGCAATGTTGGACAGTGTGATAGTTCGACGATAATTATGACACTACAACGTTGGATAATGTACCGAAGGGATTAATAAAATAAAGAAATTAATATTATAAACTTAAGGGATTAATATACACAGCGTATTATTAATATTATAAACCCAAAAGATTGATAAACCCTATGCAATATAATAATAATAAATCCAAGGGATTAATATACCCAAGCGATTATTAATATTTATAAATGCAAGAGATTAATATTATAAACCAAATGGATTATTAATATTAAAAACCCAAAAGATAAATAAACCCAAGGGACTACTATTAAAAATCCTAAAGATCAATACAACCTAGGAATTAGTATTTAAAACCCAAAGGATTATTAATATTATAAAACCAATGGACAAATAAACCTAGGGATTGTTAATATTATAAACCCAAGGGATTTATAAACACAACAGACTAATATTAAAAACCCAAATGATTAATAAACCATATGAATTAATATTTTAAACCTAAGGGATTAATAAACTCAATAGACTATTAATATTGTAAATCTAAGGGATTAAATTACAAACCCTATTATAAACCCAAGGGTTTAATATTATAAACCAAAGGATAAACATTATAAACCCAAGGGATAAACATTATAACAACAAAGGATCAAGAAACTCAAGGGATCAATATTAAAAAGACAAGAGACTAACAAACCCCATGAGTTAATATTTTAAACCTAGGGGATTAATAAACCCACGAGATTATTAATATTATAAACCCAAGGGATTAATAAATTGTAGGGGTAATAAAACCAAGGGAATAATATTAAACCCTAGGATTGATATTATAAACCAAATGCATTATTAACCCTAGAATTAATATTATAAAACCAAAGAATTAATAAACTTTAAGATTGATATTATAAAATTTATGAATATAAACCCTAAACCCAATATTATAAACCAAAATACTAAACTATAATTTATTCAATGTCGCAGCGGGACATTGTAATATTAGTGTCATTATTAATATTAATAATTAGAATTTCAAGAAAGAATGTTTTTTTGTTTTTTAAAATGCATTTTTGAATGGATAAATAGATTTAAAACTTTGGAAAACATAATATAATATGTAGTATAACAAAATATTAATATTACTCTTAACATAGATATTAAAATTATTAACAATAATAATAATATAGATATCAATAATAATAATATTTACATGAATAATATTAAAATTTATATGAATAATATTTATATGGTCAAGCAAGGGTTCCCTAAACCATGGACTCAAAGCCTCATTATCCCTATTTTTAAAAGTGGGGATACATAACCCCTCCAATTATCGGACAATTATGATTAGCCCTCTGCTAGCCAAGTTATATGGTATTATTTTGGAAAGGAAGTTGAGCATATGGCTTGAAAGTGAAGGTAAGCGGGCTAAAGTCCAAGTGGCTTTTAGAAAGCAACACTCAACAACAAACCACCTCGTTACGCTTAGGATCATTGTGGAGGAATGCCGCAATGATAAACCCAATCTCTTTTGTTGCTTTGTGGACTTTAGAAAGGCTTTCGATATAGTTACTAGAAACAACCTTTGGAATATATTAGAAGAGCTAAAGGTTCCTTTTGAGTTGAGAGTTGCCGCTATAAGGTTATACGAGAATATAATTGCCAAGTTAAAGAGCAATGAGGGGTGGTCGAAAGATATTAAGTGTAATATCGGAGTTAAACAAGGTTGCCCCCTCTCCCCTACCCTATTTGGCATTTACATCAACAAGCTAGAAGGTTGTTTAGAGGAAGTAGGATGTGCTGGCACGATCTTAGCTGGGATAGTCATCATCCTTCTTCTCTACACCAACGATATTGTTCTTCTCGCAAAGTGCCTAGCTGATCTTGATAAGCAACTTATACTTCTTAAGGATTTCTACTCTACCATGGGTATGAATGTTAACACTGACAAAGAAAAAGTTATGATTATCAAATCCAAGAAGGACACTTACGCTAATTTTATGTATGACAATAGTAACTTGGAGGAAGTGTCTTCCTACAAGTACCTAGGAATTGGTATTCATCACAATCTCAACTGGAACTATAGCATTTAGAAAAGGATTAATGGGGGATGGAAAGCTTATTTTGGTCTTGAAAATAATTGTAAAATGGAAAACCTTGTAATGTGGGATAGAAAGAAGTTCCTCTTTGAAACTTTAGTCACTCTGGTAATCTTATATGGATGTGATGTTTGGGGTTGTAGCATCTCTAGAGAATCCTGGAGAAAGATTGAGCAAATCCAGAAGCATTTTATAACATATAACCTCAAAATTAAAAGCAACACACCCTATCCTATTATCCTTATAGAAGTGGCTCTTTCCCCTATCGAGAGACTAGCTATGACTAGGCTTCTATTGTACAAGCACAAACTCAATTACATAGGAGGCCATAGACTTCCTAAGCTAGCTTTAAATTCCAGCCAAAACCATCTAAGGCTCAAACGAGGTTGGTATAAAAGGACCTGGTTAAACCATTGGGAGATTGACGAGAATCTTGCATTGCAAAACATTAATAACATTAAAAATATTGTTACTTCTAAGTTCAAAGAAAAAATGTGGTGTGAGAAAGATTTAGCAGCTAAAAGAAAATTAAGAAATTATAAGGAGGTCATCAGCCCCACCCTAGAAGATCAAAAGTATCTCTCTGTTTTAACTAGCTCAAAGAAGAAATTTAATATAGCCAAGATTAGAACGAACTCTCATGAGCTCCATAGTGAAACGGGTCGTTGGACAGTTCCTAAAACACCATGGATGGAAAGGTTCTACCATCTCTGTGAGAATACAAACATCGAGGATGAAAATCACTTCCTCTTAGAGTGCCCCACGTACAACAACATTAGATCTTAGTTTCAAAATCTTTGTTGCAATACTGACCTTCCTAGCCTTTTACGTTGTCAAAATTACAGTGAGCTCGGGAGGCTTCTCTCCAAGCTTTTTGAGAATAAGAATAAAATCTTAAATCAAACTAAATAATTCGTTTCTTTAGGTCCGATAGACCAAAGTTTGGTCTCAGTGGACGTTAACCATCATCATTATCATCATCATATTAAAATCATGTAATCATCATTCATAAACAACCATGGTCATTAATCACTAGTCAACCATGATCATTAATCATTCATAGACAATGATTATTCTCGTTAAAATGGTCAAATAATAATATGCAATATTAGATAATATTAATATTAATAATAATGGTAGACTCAAAATAATTTTATATTTTCTTTATAATAAAATAGTTAATAACAATGATGGTTATTAATAATATTTTAACATTAAATATGAGAGATATATAATATTAATAACAATTATATAATAAAAGTATTAATCATTACTCATAGTAATATTTATATTAATATTAATAACATTAATAATAATAATTATAGTAAAGTTGCATTAATACATTATATTAATTTTAATGTTGTTAATAACATTATTAATAATATTTAATATATTGTGATATTAAAAACAATACAACATAATAATGTTATTAGTTATAAGAAGAGCTTCGGAGTAAATCACATATAGAAAGACCTTTGTCGACGCTTTTCGAACAAGTGTGGTTCATCGTCAGGACAAGTTGAAGAAACAGATCCAACTTAGCATGTTAAATAGTCTGAGCAGAGACTCCAACGGCTAAATCAAACAACGGCTACTTTTGACCTTACGACCCAGGTCAAATTATTATTCATTAATTGAATATTATTATTATTTTTAATATTAATACAAAAAATATTTTTAATGCTTAGTTTTAAAAAATTAATTAATAATTATATATATATATATTAAAGTTATAAAATTAGGTTAAAAATAAAAATAAAATAAATAAATAAAATAGTTTTAGAGGTTAGTTTAAGAAGATAATTTACTTATTTATTTAAATTATTTAATAATATAATACATATATAATAATATGTTGTTAAGGACGAGAATAATTTCAAGTAATTTATTAATTTATTTATTAATAGTCATATATATATATAAAGTTAGGGTTAAAAAATATAAATAAATAATTTAAATGGTTAGTTAGAAAAGGTAATTTATTTAATTTAATTAAATTATTTATTATTATATATTAATAATATAGTCTTAATATAGGTAAATTTTTTTAATTAAATTATTTATTAAATATAATTAATATTATATTGGTAATATAGTCTTGATATTAATATATTAATAATATTAATAGTCAAATTATTATTTATTAGTTTAATATTATTATTATTATTCTTATTTATGGAAATAAGTTAAATTAGGTAGAAATATATAGGTAAATAAAATAATTTTAATGGTTAGTTTTAAAAACTTTAATTTAGTTTATTTATTTAAATTATTTATTAATAATTATTAATATATATATATTAAAGATATAATATTAGGTTATTAAGATAAAAGTTAGGTGGGAATTAGTTAAATTGAGGACCTACGCGTCGACAAAGGTCTTTCTATATGTGATTTACTCCGAAGCTCTTCTTATAACTGTTATGGAACGCATCGAAAATAAATAAAATAAATAAATAAATCTCATATGATTTCTACCAAAAGACTTTGCTTAATTCATTATGGATCATAGAAACTTGAAAAAAAAAAAAAGAGAAAAAAAAAAAATAATAATAATATACTTACTAGTATACATATTATTAAGAATAATATTTATGTAAATAATATTAAAAACATATTGATATTAATAATATTAATATTAATTTTTGCTAATACTTTCCGGACTAATATAAATATGAATTATAACTATTATAATAATAATAATAATAATGATGATGATGTTGTTAATATTAATATGTTTTAATATTATTTATATAAATATGGTTATTCATGATATGTATATGGATAATAAATATTATTATTCTTGATGATGATGATGGTTAACGTCCACAGAGACCAAACTTTGGTCTATCAGACCTAAAGAAAGGAATTATTTAGTTAGATCTAAGATTTTATTCGTATGCTCAAAAAGCTTGGAGAGAAGCCTCCCAAGCTCACTGTAATTTTGACAACGTAAAAGGCTAGGAAGGTCAGTATTGCAATAAAGATTTTGAAACTGGTATCTAATGTGGTTGTACATGGAGCACTCTAAGAGGAAGTGATTTTCATCCTGGATGTTCGTATTCTCACAGAGATGGCAGAACATTTCCATCCATGATGTTTTATGAACTGCCCAACAACCTTATTAATAATATTAATATTAATATTAATAATAACATTATTATAATATTAATGTTTTAATATAAATTATACTAAGCCTCATATAGTTATTATTAATATTATATAAGTATTAATATTAATATGAATGATATCAAATGTTAATATATTATTCATAATAATCAATAATATTATTATTAATTATTTTATTATTATATAAAATTACTAATCAGCTTATTATTATTTTTAACCTAATAAATATGTAATATTATTATATTATTGTTAAGGTAAACAATAATATTATGAAACATTATTTTAATATAAAACTAAAACAATGATAAAATTAACTTTTCATTAATAAAAAAATTATTAAACCTAACAAACCTCGTAAAACTTAATATTATTATTACATTACTATCTTAATTAAAACCTAAGAATTATCATTAAATTTACAATATTAATAATAAACTTAAATCTAATAATAATAAAAACCTAAAAATTTAAATCTAATTCTAAATTTATAAAAATATTCTATTATATTAAAAGGCAATATAAACTTAAAAACTATTTATGAAATACTCGTTTAATCATTTTAATATATATATACATACAGACATGAAAATACTGTCATAACACATTAAAACTTAAAACCTTATGGCTGGTTACACCTCATGGGCATGGCCCGAACTGTAATGCACAGTGACTAGTTGTAACGCTCATGTTTTAATGGGCGTCTCATAATTTTTAATGGGCATTTTAGGATTTGAATGGTAACGCGCAATTTAGGCTAAGAGGGATACGTTTTAGGTAACCGGTAGCCATGTTTTAATATATTTATTATTTCTAGTTGTATTTTTCTGTAATCCTGAAAACTGTTTTATTTTTCTCTAATACTCATGTGTAGTTAGTATGGGAAATATTTAATCATAATTGGGTAAAAAAATATTTTAAAGGGTTTCAACATTTTATTTAAATATACAATAAAGTTAATTCTATTTAATTTATTTATTGATTTAATGTTGAGGACAAGAATATGTCAACATTTTTCAATTTATGTTGTATAATTAAAATTTTTAATTAACAAAATCATTAAAGTAGCCAATTTCAAAAAGGGACGCCTATTAACGTAATTATATACCTTATCTTTTATTAACTTGAATTAGGGTTTTCTCACATTGTAACTAATTATAATAAAAAAATTTCTCTCAATCAACATTATGGGGTAAGATTGTTATCATGTCTATGGTTATTCATTCAAGCATTTTCCTTGTGAATAAAGACAACACTTTACAACCCAGTGTAATTGCTCACATCGTTGAGGTTGATGTTTATTGCACAGAAAGACGCTCTACAACCTAGTAGTGATATGTAGGTGTAATGTAAGAAAGTTTTTAAACATTTTTACATGTCGGCTTAATATGTTGAATTTATATTAATATGTCCAAAATACCCAAACTAATGACAAACATTTACTGGTCGGCTTAATATGTTGAATTTATATTAACATGTCTAGAATACCTAAATCAATGGTAATATAGAGTCCAGTATAGGGAAGATGTTGTAGTGTCTATAAAAAGTAAAAAGTTAAAAATAATAAAATTCAATTTGTTTCATTGTAATTTTGTTGTTATTAATAAAATTATGAATAATTTTGTAGATAAAAGAAAATCATAATATACAGATTACATTAAAAAATATAACCTATAAGTATCAAAAATAAGGTAATATCCATTTTACGTTATAAAATAAAATAATGATTATGTAACCATATTTAAATTTAATTAATAAGCACATATAAACTTTAATACTTACAATATAGCAATATGTTTAACCATGGACATTCACATTCACTTTGTTACATTATTATGAGCCAATACCATGACTCATCAATACAAGATGCCCAAAAACCATTTCTCATTTCACAATAGGAATATTTTAATTGACTTTAATTTTATAACCTTTTTTTGATTAAATCTAAAAGAAAAAATATTATAATTACTTTTGAGATATATATACACCTCTATCACATTAAAATATATAAGATATATATAGTAGATATAAATTAAGATCCATATAAATTAAAATAATATTTTTGTAGACATTTAAATTCCATTAATAAACACATAAAAAATTAATATTTACAATATACCAATATTTTTAACCATGGATATTCACCCCAACAATCCCATGGATATTATTAGCCATATCATATCATGGGTCAATATGATGGCTCATCAATACCGTATGCCCAAAAACCATCTCTTATTTCACAATCAAAATAATACTTATAATATAACAAGATTTTTAACCATGGATACTCACCCCACTTTAATATGGATATTATTAATCATACCATGTCATAGGCCAAAATGATGGCTCATCAATACCACATGCTGGAAAAACACCTCCCATTCCACAATCAAAATATTTTTTAAAATATAATTTTATTACATTTTTAGGCCGAGAGACACTCTCCATCCTAGTATGGAAGAGTTTTTGTAATGTTTGTTATATTATGTTATCTAAACATATTGATCCAGTCAAATTACATAAAAATAAAATTATTAAATAAAACATTTTGACTTAGTGAAACTACATAAATAATAATAATAATTACACTAGCCTAGAGCCATCTTAACTTTGAATCTATCAAACTCTCAGAGAGAAAGTCTCTCGAGGTGTGAACATTTCTTCAAATTTTGCACTCAAAAAAGGGGTTTGCATCACTAGAGATTTGATCTCTCAGAGCTTAATAGATTTAGAGTTAATACGAATCTCAACTGATTATTCAATTTCTTATAAAAATAAGTTAGATCTCACCTGGATTTTCAATTTTATACCTTGGCACACATGATCTTGAGTGGGCCTAATGTTTAAGAGCATGTGTTTCCTCCTAAAAGGTCACAGGGTCAAAACCAGAGGGGGTAGAGTATGTATGACTTCATAGACTTAACAGAGAAATCGTTGTGCAGAGGTAGGTCCCTTATCCCACAAAAAAGGGGTCTCATACACCAATTTGGTGTATGACTTGGGTGTGACCTTAAAATTAGATAAGAGATAGGTCCCTTATCCCACAAACAAGGGGTCTCATACACCAATTTGGTGTATGACTTGGGTGCGACCTTAAAATTAGATAATTATTATTATTATTATTACTTGTTCCGTTGAAAATTAAGTTACTTAAAATACATTCAGCTATATTCATAGTAATTTAATATTTTCCAACTAATTACGTGAAACCTAAACCGCTCTTGTGATGGGGAGGCAACAAAGACCTAACAAATGGGAAGTGGCACCAATGACCTATCCGTGATAGAAAAGAAATGTGAGAGGAAATAAATATGAGTGTTTTTCTTTGAAAATGGTAGTATCAATAAGATATAATTTGTAAGAGGCAAGATATGATTATTAAAACTTGTGGGATTGTACACTTTTCAAATGAATATAAAATAAATGAATTGTAATAATGATGTTTTTATTTTAATTTTGAGTTGCTTGTAGTGAGATTTTTTGAAAAAAAATTCACTCGGTTTTTCTGGTTTAATTTCTCTAAAATCTAGCAAGAAATTATTGAAATCACAAGCTTGATGGGTAACCCCTACACAATCGAAGTGTCCTAGGGGTATTTCAGGGTGTTGAATCCATATATATAATCTTCAGGGTGTTGAATCCATATATATAATTTAAAAAACAATATAAATAACACAAATCAAAATTTCACCTCAAATTTTATGTTAGATTCGAACAGTGAAAAATAAAAAAAATAACACTAAAAACAACTCCTTTTAATATTATTTCTAAAAATAATTAAAATTAATATTAAATTTGTTTATCATGGTGTTTTGATTTATTTATTTTTACCTATTTCAATAAATATTTTAAAATTCTTTCAAAACCTTATTATTCATAATAAAGTTCTGGTTGATTTTTCATATGGGTTCGGTAAGTATTTTTGGAGATATTATCATTATTAGATAATTTTAAATGTGACTTTATAACAAGGTATGAAGTTGTAATTTTTCTCTTAAAATATATATATATATAATATGTTATTTCAAAATATTTTTTAATTATATAATATCTTATAAATTCAAAATTAGATTTCATAGTCCAATAATAGTAAATTGTTTCAAGTCACTTGGTTAAGGTCTTAGGGTGAAGGAGTTGGTTTTTGCGTGTGAATTGATAAAAAGTTATTATAAGTATATAATAAAGATAAAGTGTAAGGTGTACTTTTACAGTTTATAAAATAAATATTATATTATATTATATTATATTATATTAATTATATATGTAAAAAAGATAAAGGTGTATTTTTACACTTTATGAAGTAAATAATTGAGTATTTATATTTTTTATTAAATATTTTTTATTATAATATTATAAATAATTATGATTTATTTTATATAATAAATGTATAAGTAATAGAAATTGGAGCTATAAAATATTATTATATTCATTTAGTTTTAATGATTATTTGGAATATTTTATTTTATATAGATGTTTTTTTAGGTATGTTACATGTAGATTCATTTTAATTTTGGATCTAGCTAGCATTGAGAGGGAGCAAATCTCTTTTCACTCTAAATGAGGTTTGCACCTCTTTGATCCCTCTTGGGGTTTGGTAGATAAGTTAAGATGGTTCTAGGTTAGTTTAATTATTAATAATTGAACATTATAATTTTTAATTTGACAAGTCAAAATGCTTACATAACATAACATAGCATCACATCACATGACATAACATAGTCTTACAACATCTCTTCCATGTTGGGATGAAGACTACCTCTCGACAGAATGATATGATGGTTTTGTAAGATATGGTCTTCTCATTCCCACCTCAATGGTCCATCTTGCATTTGGGTTTATTCTTCTTTAATAATGTATGAATTCAATTTTTTTTATATAAATGTGTTATTTTCTTTTTACGGTCATGAATCTTTGTATCTATTTTCTTTAAGTTATGATTTTATGAAAATTTTGTTCATTTTACTTTTTTACTTTCTTTTACATTAAAATCTTTGTATCTATTTTCTTTAAGTTATGATTTTATGAAAATTTTGTTCATTTTACTTGGTTTTACTTTCTTTTACATTAACCTTAGTTCTGGTAAATAAGTAGTTAATTATTACATTAAATTTTAGGTTGTTTGACATTTGCTTTTAGTTTCTTGAAAACTTATTTGTAGTTGTACTTTTTTTAATTTAGTTTTACTTTTGTACGTAAAACTTTTTATGTTTTAATTTTAATAACTACTAATTGACTACCATATGTTTTAATGTTTAATTGTTGTTTAAAGAAATCTTATTCACTGTAAATTAATTATATTATATGTTTCATATAATTGATTAAGGTTTAAATTTCAAAATATAAACAAATAAAGAAAAGATTAGACTATATAGGGAACAATTAATATCTAAAAAGATGCCAAAGTTCTTTTATTTCATTAATCATTTATGTATTTGAATATTTGCTCCATAAATAAGAGGAGGTATAGTTAATTTGATTTTTTCTTGCATAAAGGACATTGTGGTCAACTTTCTTACTTAGGGATATGGTATTTAATGTTTTGTTTTTATTTCGTCCATCAAAGTTGTGAGTTATAAGACTTTTCCTAGCTAGTTGCAATTCCTTTGATAAGCAAGAGGGTTCAGTTACGCCACTCTTGGCATGAAGTCAACCCCTCATTAGAGAAATTTTGAGGTCTAAAATGAGCCTCCTAAGGAATATTATAAAATAATAGTGGAAATAATAAAATAAGATTAGATCACCTCATCAAGTTATAGAGGGAAAAAAAGAAAAAACTATTTTTTTCAACTCATATTTTCAACTTATTTCTTTACGATTTTACTCAAATTCCAAGTAGGATAATTGATTGGATACATAATTTAAATTTTCATCTAAGGAGCACTTATGTTTCATACTTTCAATGTACCCTACTACACAAAAAATGTGAAATACGTGAAAAAACGTGATTGCAATCATGTTTATTTCACAATTTTTGTTGTTGTAAGGTTTATCAAAAGTATGCAACATGGGTACTCCTTGGATGAAAAAATAAATATGCATTCAACAAGTGCTCCCACTCAAAATTTGAGTAAAATCGTAGGGAGATAAGTTGAAAATATGAGTTTAAAAAGTAGTTTTTTTGTTTTTTTTATATTCTTTTTCTTTTTACCTGTTTACCCCAAAAATGGTGAATTGTCCCCCGTGGTTGACATCATCATATTGAATCCTATTGGTTCTTATAAAGTTGATTTTTGTTGTACATTTTTGTTTTGAGGCCCATTTTTTACCTAAAAATTTCTCTAATGACTTGTGTGGCTATAAACACTGAGATAACACTATGGTTATTTGTCGTTACTCATTGAGAAGTTTGAGATGTTGATGTAGTGTTGGAGTGACACTTAATTTTGAAATCATCAACAACATGTCTCGGTACTAGATCTCACTGTGCTTTGACCCGTCATTATGGTCGTCATTTCCACTTGATTGAGACAATCTTGCAAGTAACCTCTAAATCCATATTGGTTTTTAACTTTCCAACCAATATGCAATATACTCGGCCTATGCAATGTTGAGTGCAACAAATACTTGCTTCCTGCTCATCCAAGAAATCATCACAGAGCCCAAACAGAAGCAAACTCTTTCTACACTCCCTACCCAATCTAAATATATAAATCCCTACAGTTTTACTTCACAGTTTGATACACATATCAAACCATAAGTAGACATGATTCCTTTACTAGATCCATCACAACAATTATTTCTTGTTATCCTAACTAGGTTATCCCTCTAACACCACAACAAATATTTTCATGCAAATCCAAGTTGCTCCATTTGTTATTGTAGATTTCCAGTTATTATTATATCTCAGTTGTCTAACTTGACAATCTATAATCTCAATCATTATAATTATGCTTCAAAGAGGTAATACATCAAATCTAGATCTTTATCTCAATCCAAGAGATCAACTCTCTATTAAGATATAACAGAGTCAAATATTCCTACCACAATTGCTCCCTCTGACACATGAGTCCTTCTACTTCTGTCAAAGTCAAATCATATAGGATCAACCTTGATCCATCAATCAAAAATATCAATCTTACCATGTTTGCTTGAAATCGTACAAAGCCTTATTCAATCATGAGACTTATTCTCATGTACCTCAAATCCTTGAGATAGCTCTATGTACACTTCTTCCTCAATTATTTTTATTGAGAAACACGACCTCTACATCCACCTAGTGTAATTTTCAAAGAAACGATAATATTTCTAAGAGAAGTGTAGCTGACAACTAGAGTAAATGTATTGTCATGATCTTCTCCCTCTTTCTGAGAGAAACTTATATTCTCAATTCTCGCTTTGTACTTGTCTATGCTATATCTTGTAGATCCATTTGGAAGTAATCATTGAATTATCTTCGACACAATCAAAATATACTTCAAACTCGTTGATCTTCCTACTCCCTGTCATCTCGGATCTCATCTAACACAATATCTCTCAACACAAATCGTTGATTCTGGGAAAGTCATATTGTTACAAGATTTGCTTCGTTCTTCCATTGATTCCAACTGTTTCAAGAGCCTTGACATTCTTCACTATGTACCTACAATCCCCACTAGGAAGTTATGGAAGAATAATTACAAACTAGAAAAAGAAAATAAAGATGAATAGAAACAATAACAATAGTAATAATCAAAGAAGAGAGATAAGAAATATTTTTCTTTTGAGGATTATAGGGAAATTTCAACCCACTCTTGATCTTAGCCTTCTTGCATCCAACTTGAAAATTTATCAACCTCATCCTCATCATCAACATGATGTCATTTTGTTCTTGCCTAGGCCAACGTTACTTCTTTTAGTAGAAATGTTAATCTAAATCTAAGGTTTTAAACCCTAGGAAATTTCCACCCAAGTCTTCAAGGTTAAACCCTAATTTCATTTTATACCTCTTATAAGTTTGAAAGACTTTGTAATGTGCCAATTATCCTTTATTTATTTCAGAAAATAGTAAACGATATATCAAACTTACGCAAAGATTAGGAGTCTCCAATAAATGGGGGATATCTTTCTCAAGAGAGCATGCTTAGTTACTCTGCTTTAACATTAATTTTAATGATATTCTCGCAAATATGTATTCTCATCTAAACATTAATTTTTATTTTTTCAACCCAAGAGCTTATCCTTCATCACAGTAGTAGAAATAATAAGAGTACATCAAGTTTTGCAAATGGCTCATAACATAGTTACTGATCAAACGAGAAAATTACCTAGTACCTATTTTTTCGAGGTAGCAAAAAATCACCCGATTTTGAAAAGTGGTGATTTAGAATAGAACTTTTTTTTTGAGCATATTTTTGGCACTTTAAATTTTCTTATGTATCAAGTATAAACTTTTGTTTTTAAATGTTAGTGATTTTCATGCTGATTTTGAAAAGTATTGGTGCAACATCAACACATTTTTTTAGAGGGCTTATTTTGACACTTTTAAATTTTTTATGTATCAAGTATGAACATTGTTTTTTAAATGTTAGTGATTTTCATCTTGATTTTGAAAAGTGTTGATGCAACATCAACCTTTTTTGTTTAGAAGGCTTATTTTTTACACTTTAAATATTCTAATGTATTAAGTGTGAATATTTTTTTTTTTAAATGTTGGTGATTTTCATGCTGGTAATAAAACATAAAAATAAAAATAAAAAAACATGAAAAAAAAAACTCAAATATAAAAAAATATATTAAAAAAACCCATAAAAATGTTAAAAAGCAAAAAAGAAAATTAACTTGTAAAAAAAATAAATTATATATATATATATATATAACAATTTTTTTTAGTTAAAAAATAAAATAAAATACAATTTTTTTAGTTAAAAAATAAAATAAAATAAAACTGCATAATTAAAAAAAATAATAATAATAATAAATTACAAATTAAAAAGCCGATTTTTTTTATAAAAATTCTAAAATGAAACAAAAAAAAAAACAAAACAATTAAAAAGTAATATTAAAAAAATAAATAAATAAAAATAAATAAAAAATCGAAGAAAAACCCATCCCTAGGAGGGTTGGGTCGCGGGGTGTGCGGGTTGTGTTTTTTTTATTATTTTTATTTTTTTTTAGTATTCGAATTTTTGTTTTCTTTTGTATTTTTCATTTTTCTTTCTTTATATATTTATTTACTATTTTGGTTTTTATTTATTTATTTTTTTCCTGTAGGGTCCGTGTTGATGCTCGTCTAGCAACCCGATCCCATTATGTGTGATTTGATAGTTGATTTTAAATTTTCATTATAATGAACCATGTCTTCCCCCACAATGTGCCAATTTCATGGTTGGTCTTTAAGTTTTCATTACAATGGGTCGAGTTCACCTACACTGTATGTCAATTTGATGGTTGATTTTTAAATTTTTGTTGCAATGTATCAAGTTGTCTTAGGCTAACATTTTGAAATCGTTATATATTTAGCATTTAGAAAATAAATTACTCTTGGTATAATAACTCTTTCATTCAAGTGTTCATTTTTAAAGGTTTTTTAGTCATAAAATTTTTCCATAATGTCATGCTTAAAATATTTTGAAAACTTAAGATTTTTTTGTAGTCATAATCTTTGGTTTTAATTGCATGGTTGAAAAATTGTCAATATTTAAATGTTTTTCTAAGTCATGATATTTTATCTTTAATGCTATGATTGAAAACAATTACAATTTTAGGGTGTTTTAGAGTCAAGATATTTTATCTTTAACAACATGGATGGAATTGTTCGAATTATCAAGATTTGAGACATGATATTTTGTCTTTAACATCATGCCTAAGAATTCTTGGAATTTTACAGTTTTTCAGAGTCTTAATATTTTATCTTTAATTCCATTGCTAAAAAGTGTCAAAATTGTAACCCATTTTTTTTTGTTCCAGCATCAACACTTATTTTTTTGAGGGTGTTTTTTTCATTAATTTTACAAAAAAAAAGGTTTTTACTTCCATTTAAAAAAATGTTGATAATTTACCCCAAAAAAACATCGTTCCCACATACATAATTTTCGTTTTTGGGTTGTTTTTCCATATTTTTTGGGGTTTTTTGGGCGAGAGTACCCATTTTGAGCTAATAGTTCTTGTTTGATCAGTAACTATGTTTCATCTTACTTTTGGTCTTCATACTTGAAAATAGGACTTGAACTCTTTATCATATGTTTCATCAAAGTGTGCTTTCTTTAAATGTATACTAGTGACAATGATCCTTTTCATTGCAAATAATATAGTCTAGGGTTGAGTATCCATATTTCATATTTGAAAAATATGTCTCATCCTTTAATACCCAAACACCCTAGCTTAATCAATATTAGCAGAAAATGCAATACATCTTGCGAGATTTAACAAATAGCATTGATACTTCAAGATTTTTTAGAATATCTAAAAAGCAATGTCTTCAAAGAAGGGTGTAGGTTTTTTATCCCATATTTCCTTAATTTTCCTTGTCTTGCTCCAAGCCATTTGTGAAGTTGTCATTACTTCTTGAAATGTTAAGATAACTTTTATGCTTCAGATCAAAGGTTTATTTAACTCCTTCAAAATCCTTAGTTGACTTTCTTCAAGGATACCTTTTGTAATGACAATGGATCAAACTGTTGTTACTGTTCTATCATCATTTCAATGTCCTTTCTTAACTCCCTGTGATTTAGAGAGGAATTTCATTGCATAAATAGTCAAAGATTAAATTTTTTCATTAGCATAATCATAATCTAGGTAGCACTTTATTGAACTCAAATAAAATTTCCATATCATCAATTAAACACGTCTGGTTCATTATCACTCACATCTTCCAATACAAAGGTGACTTACATGTTGCAAATTAGTAGGGTATATATTATTACTCCTTGTTCTGAGAAGTTCACAATGTCTTTTCATCCTTCATGGAATATTGAGATTATTTCATACCTTATCAAAATAGAGATCAAACATACCTTCAACCAAACCTCTACCTAGCCTTCATTGACAAGGCTCACATTCCAAGGAGGCATCAAGTTTCATATTTAGCATCTGAACAACCAATGTTATAGTGAGATTTGCATGAAAACCTTTTCTAGCTAGTAACCAAATGATATGGCTTGTTGAAACACTTTGATCTCATCAATTGTGAGATTCCATCACTACACGAGCGCTTAGAAAGAGGCTTCGAATGAATTTTGTTAGAATTTAAGCACATGTGACATATTTCAGACTTCTTATAGGATTAATCCTTACAAACCATTTGAGGCCTTTTGTCCTTCCATAGTAGGTAGAATTCACTCAAGACAAAAATCGCTCTTCTAGTTAGAATTTTGGTGGTTCCTCCTCTTTATTTTGGCTTGGACATAACACAAATTATCCATGGTGATTTGGCCTTATATTTTGATCACATATAAAATGATAGAATTTTCTTTACTTGAGGCTTAACTTGAGGTAAGTAAACAATGAATTTCAATCTAGACAAATTCCTTTTGCAAAGAACATCATAAAAAAATTTTGAAGCGTCATTGTCTTTTAGAGATAGAAAACAGAGTGAGGCCATGTCTGAGGATCCTTGGCCTTAGTTATAGAGGCTTAAATTATACTCATGATCACGTCAAGACAAGACAAGATCATGATTCATGAATTCTCTTTGATGAACATGATGTGCTTCAAGAATCCAAGTCAATATTGTAACCAAAACAAATTATAGACTTGTTTTTCCATTGGTTGAGGCAACTCTTAGTCACTACCTACGATTTCTCAGATCTGCTGAGGCTCCTGTAATAGGCTTTGAGACTAGTCATCCTTCTAAACTTATACTAAGGTCTCTTTATGAGGTTAATTTCATCCTCTTTATGAGTTTAATGGCAGTCCTTTCATGTGGACCGAGGTCCAAAACTTAGGGCTTTGGCCCCCTTCCTATATCAAAACTTTGTTTACACCAGTAGATCAGAAATTTGTCCTCTCTTTAGCTTGGTCACAAACACTTCTCGTATTGATGTAGGGTCATAGTTCTAGAACAAGGCTACTCTTATACCATAGCTCTGATCCCATGTTGATTTTTCATGGTCTTCTTAAATAATAATTAATTCTAATGATATTCATTTCAATTCACTTGTATTCGCACTTATCATTAAGAAAATAGATAGAAGTCATCAACAATAGAAAAATAATGATAGTAGGATCATAAATATACAACCACACAAGAAACACAAAGCATTTTACCCTTAGAAAATCCAAAAACCCTTTTCTTAGAGAAATCATTAAGTTCAATAGAGATACATCAATTCATAAAGTCAAACTGACTAATAGAAAAACTTAGTCAATATTCCCAAAGATATTTATACCGAGAATTCAACCTTTTCCCCAATAGTTTTTCTAGAGTTCAACCTTCTGCCCAATAGGTCTTCCTAGAAAATTTGGTTGCCTTAGGTATTCTTAAATCCTACTCAAATAATTCGAACTTCCCACAAATTGTCTGCTTCAAATAATTTAATTCGCTATATATACTTTTCTTTGTTTGAACTGAAGATCTTATTCTCCCACAGAAGTGATCTAAATTAATGGTGAAGAGGAGATACGAACTGGATTTATGTAGTGGTTGGATGATCCCAAGTGGTGCCTTCATAGGGGCAGGTCAACCTGTAGAGGGATGACTTTGCATTTTGGAAGCAACAATAATTTAAATTTCAAAATTCAAATTTTATCTTTTGAACCCAACATGAAGAACATGTCTTATATCCATTATTAAAAAAAAAACAAAGTGCCAAAATATTAATTATGAAGACTTACCATAGCTACAAATTTCAACATTGACTTGGCAAATTGTATAATTAATATTCAAAAAATCATTCCTCCTCAACCATTGGGATTTAGAGGGAGTTACATATACCATTGTAAATGTCTTAGGATAAGCTAAATTACAACCATATATATTATGCTCCCATTTTAGCTAGGTAATTGGAGTAAAAATGAATTCAAAGATAGGGTATCTAAATGCGACATCAAAAATCCAAAAACAATCAATCTAGAAGGCTCAAAATATGCTATTTGACTATGTAACTATCACTTTCATTTGGACAGCCCTCAACATCAATAAAAACCATTTTCAACACTCTTCCCATTTGTTATTGATGTCAATAATTTGATATATTCCTCTTCTGATAGTTTCTCCCCCTGTCTGCATTCTCTTCATACTTCCTACTAGCTTCTCCTCCTATTTTGATTCACTTCCCCTTTGACATCAATAACAAGGTTTTCTCCCTTTGTCTACATTTTTCAGCACTTCCTGACATATGTTCCTCTTTTTTTCACTAAGGATCGCCCCCCTAAGTTTTTTCCCCAATCCTTATCTTCATATTAAGTATTTTCGATCAATGTAGAATATGGGAATCTTACTCCATAGCTCAGAACATCATATGTATATAAATCATGCATAATATTGATATTCTCCATCTATTTGACAATTATATGTATCTTCAGAGTGTCTTCAAGACTGGACAAGCCTAACTCCACTAAGGCCAAGTTATGTGTCTCTATAGAGGCCTACTAAACAATATATCGTTGGATCACATATTGTTGTACTTTATATGAACATTCTTTCTCATTGATGAAGCCCTCCTTCTAGTTCTCCAAAGCCTCACCCTTAAAGGGAAATGCTTGATGCACATTGCTATCATGTTTTCCCTATAACTCATCTTCATTCCATCTGGCTCAACTAGTTCTTCAAAATCGTGAATGAGATGTTCTTCTTCATACAAATAATCATACTCTTCCTCTTCATTTCAATGAATCAAAACTCAAATCAAGTACACTCAAAGGTTGTAACTAATGGAAATCATTTACAAATGCATTGAGTACTTGAAAATTGTTGGCATGAAGAGTAGGATTAAGAGAGTTAGAATCCATCAGCCGATTCACAAATATCCAAAAATAAGGTTTATGAAAGAATGCATTTATTTTTCGTTTTGTATTCATTATTCCTTTGAATGACACACAGTCACTGCAAGCACCTTGTTTAAAAAGATTGAGTTAACTCATTCTTGGGTCCACTACACAATACTTAACCAACAAAACCACAAGTTTTTTATACATATCAATTAATGTAAAGGGAAGGCATTGTGTCATTTATTGGGATGGGAATGGAAGGTAAACTGGCATTGAGATTTCAAATACTAGAAAGTTTTAGTCAAACAATGTTGTCAAGACATGGAAGAAACAATAAAAAATATCATATGTAAATAACATATGCTTTACCGTCCACTCCAGGAGGATCATATGTACTAGCCCAAACTTCAAAAGGACTTCCAACCTATTCACATAAACCAACATGATCAGTTGATTCACCATCTCAATTGGTTAGTTTGTTGCCATCCCTATTTGCCCCAAGTCAACCAAGAATAACCTTCGTATCTCTAGATTGTCTAGCCTACTTCTCTTTCCTGACTGAAGATGCATTTTGACCACCATTGTTTGATGAAACATTTCTTACATCTTCAATTGATTATTGCAATGACTCAAGAGAGTCTGGCCTTTGTTCCACCTTTCCCAAAGCTTTAATATGATTGTAGGTCTCAGTTGTACTAACCCCAAGTTCTTGGATAACACAAGTTTGAACAAGAAAGATAGCAGATTTGGTCACCACAAAATTATATATTTCATCCACAAGTTTAAAGTATGCATGGTATATTTTGTGAGTTTAATTAGTCCATAACGAATAAGTGCAATAGTTATATCCTTGTTGAATTTGTGTTTCTCATCTGAATAAACAACCCATCATTTTAATCCCTTAAAACCCCATTTGCAAATATCATGAATGGTCACCAATATAGAAATATGGGTTGAAATGTGTAAGCTACTTAATGGATACTCATACAATCTCTTAAAAACCTTTTGTGTTATTGCTATAGTTTCCTCATCTCTACTAATAAATTGCAAAAATAATCTATGGAATCTCTGAGACAAGTCCCTAAATTTCATGATCGTTGGCACCCTTTGAGATTACAACCTCTAAATTTTGAGACACAACCTAATACTTATCCAATGCTTCCCCTGTTTTTAGAGAGGGATTCAACCCACAAGTCTCCTTTGACACTCCTCTTCTTCTCCTATTCAATAAAGCTCTTTGGTTATCCCCTACTCTTAAATCATCCTTCTCACATAACAAGTTTCCACTCTTTTGTTCCATTAATGAGGTGGACCTTAATTCTTTTAGGGAAGCAAAATCTAGCTCCTATGCGTCAGTTGTAAGTTTCCATCCACAAATACCTATGTCTTGAGCATACATATACGTCTTGGGTTTCTCTTCTTGTTTTCTTCTCCACTCCTTGGAGTGTTTTTCTTTATGCTTGGTAGATATATCTTATTCCTTGATTTTTTTAGGAGACAGTCTCATGTTTCTTTTATAGTCATGTTTTATGCTCATAATTGTGACATTTGTGGAATTATATATTGTACTTGAATAAGGGGGCAAATGAATTACTATTTTTGTTGTTGTAGCCATTCGACCCTCTGGTTTTATTTCCTTCAATTTTGCTTCTAGATGTCTAATAAAGACCTCTATAATCATCCTTTTCATAGGCTTTACAATTCCTTACTTTTATGTCCACTGTCTGTGCATGAAAAATAATGACCAAGAAATATAGTTTGATACCTGACTAAGAGGGAATGTCTTGATGAAATAGTCTTTTTGAAGTTGTTCTTCTTTGGAGAAGATTTAATTCTTTGCTAATCCTTGTCTCTTATTTCACTACTGCTTGTATAGATTTTAGGTATAGTAGATCTTCCAAACTCATCTTGATTTCTTCCCTTCCTTCCACTGTGGTTGGGGCTTTGAAGAATATTAGCATGAATATCGGGTTTTTCCTCAATCTTATTTTCTGGTGACTTAAGGCTTGAATATTCTGATTAAAACTTGAATAAACTAGGGGTTGGGGGATGAATCATTTTAGTTCATTCATGGACATTAAATTTCTTTTCTTTTAATTGATTAGTTGAACTATTAAATGTGTAACATACACCATATGGACACCAACATAAAATCAGCACACAAAAACATCACATATGGACACCAAATATAAGTGGAAACCAATAAATGGAGAAAAACACAAATTTATTATTGTTGTAATGCAAAGCAAAACTCCTATTCCCTTAGTGTATCTGATTTTCTATAGGCTCCAACCTACAAGAGGCTACTACTTCATTTTTCTGCAATGTAAAACATGCAAGGAAGCTTCAACTCCCATAATATTTTTGTAGGCTACAGTTTAAAGGAGGCTCCTACCTCAACAAGCTGAAACCTACTATTTATCAAGCTACAACTTTAAAGGAGACTAAGATCCCCTGACACAAATAAGAAACAACAATGTGTTGGTTACCTAGTTTATAAATCTGCATATCTCCATCTTTGTTCCTGCTTCTTCTTCTCCTAAAATCTTCTTCACTTCAACTATATATATATATATATATATATATATATATATATATATATATCCGTGTGTGTGTGTGTGTGTGTGTGTGTGTGTGTGTGTGTTAGGTAACTAATGAAGAACACCTCAATCAACTCTCACATTCTCTCACTCTCTAACCATATAGCTCTCCAACCTCACACAAATGTTATAAGAAATCTTTAATGGTTTTTGGTATTGTAAACTTGAATATGAATTGAACGGTTTTGCCTCTTTGCATTCCACTAATTTCTTTCCAATCTCTTCATATTTTTAATATTAAAACACAATTAAGAGCTCCAAATATTATTTTCAGTCACCTGTAATGATTAAATACACCAACATAATACCAAGCCATGCAAGTAAATAATACATTATAACATCATAACATATATGTAAAACATTCACTCTCCCATGTAAGAAATATGAAAGAAACATATGAGAGAAATAGATCACTCTCCAACATCATATTTATGTATTGCAACCTCTTGAATCACAACTTCTGCATTTCATTGCATCAATAACCTTTCCTTGTTTTTCATGGAGTCTTGCCTTTGTTGTCATTGAGTCTTGCCTTTGCTGTCATGGAGTCTTGCCTTTTCCTTTGCCTTGCATCACAACAATGATCATGTTTTTTTCTATCCTTGCATCTCTGCAACAACATCTTCTCCAAAGTTGTTATCTGCAACATTTCTGCAAACATTCCCATAAAACCAAGTATAATGCATCAAACCATAACAAGCATCAATATCATCTTGAAGCAACATACTCAAAATCAGTTTCCATTTTACTTTGATGCTCCTCTTCCATCACCCTTGCTCTTGTTCCTGCATATCAAATGCCTTGCTAAAAACATTATTCCTTTGTCAAAGGTGTCTTGCAACATCTTTGCCTTGTTGCTTCTTTGTTACTCCTTGCCTTGATGCTCCTTTGTTTCTCCTTTTCCATGTTGTTTCTTCTTTTTTGCTCCTTTCCTTCACATCTTTGTTGTTTTTTGTTGCTTCTTTGTCTTGCTGCTACTCCTTTGCCATCAATGACAACAATTCCATCAATCTCCCCCTTTAACATTGATGGAAACACATTTTTCCTCCCCTTTTATTTCTAAGAAGTATCTTCCTTACCTCTTGTTACCTCCCCCTTTCACATCAATGGCAAGGGGTACAACAAATTATGGTACATCACAAAATCGTTTTTCCTTTTGAGCATATGAGAAATGATTTAGTATTGAGTCATTAAAAAATAGATTCATTAAGAATTTCATGCACTATGAAACTTGGCATCAACTCCATTACAACATAAGCTATTGTTAAAAAGAATCTTAGTTCTATCTTTCATAAGGCTCACTCAATCATTGTCAGTGTTGTTGCAAAGTGTAAAATTTTTAACAAATTTTCATTGGCCTTGCATATATATGTATGAATGGCAATAAACTAAGCCCTTGTCTTCAAAATCCTTTAATCATTGCATTGTACGTAGATATGTCTGGAACAATACCATTTTCCACCATTTCATTTAGCAGCTTTACGGTGGCCAATAGATTTTCTTCTTTGAAATTAGCATCAATTTAAGATTGTATAAGTAATGTTGTTTGGAACAAGGGCCTATTCTTGTATTTATTTCAATATATCTTGTGTTTCCTTCATCCTACCACATTTGCAATGGCCATGGATAAGAGTAGTACAGATCACAATAGTAGGAGACAAACCCTTGTTCAACATTTCATTGACGAGAGTTATTGCTTCCATCATCTAAATTGTGCTGCATATACCATAAACAAGGGAAAAATATGTTACAACATTTGGGATGACCCCATTTCCCACCATTTCATCCTTAAGCCTGAAAGCCTCCTCTGTATTTCCATCCCTGCAATGCTTATCAATCAGTGTGTTGTACGTAAATTTATTTGGTACCAAATCATTGTCAATCATCTCCTTGAAGAGCCTGTTTTCCTCCTTTATATTACCCAATTTGCAATGACCATCTATTAATGCATTATAAGTAACAATGATAGGCATCAAATTATTCTCTAACATTTCCTTCAAATGAAGTATTTCCTCGAGCATCTTACCTAATTTGCAAAGCCTATGAATAAGAGAATTATAGGTTAAAATACCTCTGCAATATTCCCCTCATTACAATAATCATCAATTAAGGTATTATAAGTCATTGTATTGGGCATTATTCCATTTCCTGACATTTCTTGAACTAGTGACTTGGCCTTGAGTTCTATGGAAACTTATAGGTCACCTCCCAAGAAGACTTTAGAGGAGTACCCATACATTCCAACAATTCGAACGATATCTGATGACACCACTACAAGGAAAATACCTTCTAGCGTAGGTTATAACAGATGTTTTTAGTGTTATAAAATTGGCAAAAATTATAAAAAAATCTCCGCTAAAAAATGTGTTTGTGGTAGTGGATGTTTTAGTGGATATTATAATGGAATTTCATCACAACTAAAAAAATATGGGTGGTCAGAGGTTTTAGAAGATAATTTTTAGCGGTGCACATCATGGAAAAATAACATCAATGCACTAATTATATAAAAGCACCACGGTGGTATACATAACTAAAATCACCAAGGCATTGAATGCAAATAATACTGGTGCCTAAAATGTATACCGACCTAGTGCATATATATTAAAAAATGCCTTAGGGCGTTTGATCCGGATTTAAACAGGAACGCAACAAATTACAGAGATAACCATATACACAAAGATGCAGCGGAAATAATACTTCATTTCATTAATGGAAAATACTGAAATATGCTTACAATCAGAAATGGAAATAAACCAGCTAGGGCGATGGTAGCTTATCTCTGAGAAGAGATGTGATGGCTACATGCCTCTGAACTGTGTTACAATGAGGCTCGAGGGCCTATTTATTATTGAGAAACAATGGAAAACCCTTCACATTCCAAAACCTAACCCTAGAAGATGAAACGCCAGATTGTGGGCCCCGTTTTTGGGTAAGTTGGTACATCAACTTCCCGGGGTCGCGAATTGGTCGTACTATCTCTGTTTGACGCGCATGATAGCCCGTTGGAAAGATCTCTCCGAGGACTACGACGGAAAAGACGATTTTTATCAGAAAAATCGTTGGCGGTGGATTTCCCAAAAAACGTCGTTTAGGGCCTCAAAACGGCTCCGGAAGTTTAGGACCCGAAAAACTGCTAAAATAGTAAGTTGTGCTACAATTAAGGAAACTGAAAATGGTGAGAAAGACAATGGTGGGGGTCCAGGTGGACTTGGCAGGTGGCCACCAATATCCACCTGGATCATTCCTCCCCCCTTAGGAAGCAATGGTCCCCATTGCGTTGAGTTCCTCCATGAGATGAGGAAACTTCTGCTGAACTTGTTCCCTGGTGAGCCACTTGCCCTGCTGAAGGAGTTGGCATGCTTTGAAAACTCGATACAGTTGGATATTCTGTTGGTGAGTGTTCTTGATCTGTGTGTCCATGATCTGATCAGTTGCAGCTTGTTCCATGCAATCTGGATTTAATTCTGTGGGTTTGAGTTGTTCTGCAATGTCGGATGTGTCTAGCAATGGTGGAAAGTATGGCCGAAGGCGGTCCACATTGAACACTGGGTGCAGGCCAAGGAATGGGGGAATGCTGAGCTCAAATGCATTGTCTCCCATAGCCTTAGTAATGGTGTAAGGACCATATCGGAGTGGTCTCAATTTCCGATAGGCTCCAGTAAGGCGTTCCTTTTGCAAATGCAACCAGACTTTGTCGCCCACCTGAAACTTGTGTGGCACCCGATGTTGATCATGTCGCTGCTTGTACTTGGCATTTGATTTCTCAAGAATGTCATGGACCTGCTGGCGAATATGTTGGATGCGCTCAATGAAGCTGGTGGCCTTATCTGTTTCGGACTGGACATGAGCTGAATTCATGTGAGTAGCTGCAAGTGGCATGGCCACATCAATGGGACATAGTGGCTGGAATCCCAAACCCACCTGAAAAGGGCTATGGCCAGTGGAGCTGTGAAGAGCTCGGTTGTAGATGTGCTGAACATAGGGGAGGCTCTCGTCCCATGTGCGTGGATGCTTTGAGTTATACATGCGCAGAATGTGCACAATCATCCTATTGACAACCTATGTCTGGCCATCAGTTTGAGGATGTAAGGCTGTGGACTTCGTGAGTTTGGTGTCCAGCATTGACCAGAGACTGGACCAAAATGTGCTGAGAAACCGACTGTCCCGATCTGAGATGATAGACTGTGGGATCCCAAAGTGCACCCACACTCGTTCAAAGAAGAGTTTAGCAGTGGCTTCTGCTGTGATATTCTTCTTGCAGGCCACCATAATGGCCATCTTCGAGAACCTGTCGACGACCACAAAAACACAGTCATTTCCATGCTTAGTGGAAGGGAGGCCTGACATGTAATCCATGGAGATGGATTCCCAAGGTCGACTAGGGGTAGGAAACGGGGTATAGAGGCCGTGCTTCTTAATGGCTGGTTTGGCAATGGCACAGGCAGTGCATGATCGGATGTACTTCCCAACATCCTGTCGAAGATTCGGCCAACAGAAATAATTTTGCAGTACTGCCACTGTTTTCTCAACCCCGAAATGCCCAGCAGCCCGACTGTAGTGTGCTTCCCAAATCATCTTGGCACGCTCGCTTGAAGGAACACAAAGGTGACCGAGGTGGCATAATAGGGCATCCTGGAGGTGAAAATCTGCAACCTGTCGACCCTCCAAGAGTGTCTGGTATGTGTGGCCGAATTCTGGGTCGCTTTTGTAGAGAAGTGGCCAATCAGAAGTCTCGTGCCCACAAGAGTTGAGCACGGTGGTTAGCGCCATGATCGGTGGTCGACTGAGGCAATCTGCAACATTATTGGTGCTGCCCTTTTTATACTTGATATTCAGGTGAAACTGTTGCAGGTATGTAGACCACTTCTGATGGCGATCATTCTGCAATTTCCCTTGGGTCTGTATGAACTGCAGAGGTCGGTGGTCTGTGTGGATGACCGTTTCCTTCCCCAATATGTAATGCTTCCATTGTCGGCAGGCCTGTACAATGGAATACATCTCTTTATCATAAGTGGGGTACTTCCGGACTGTGTCTGAAAGTGTTTCACTGTGATATGCCACTGGATGTCCATGTTGAGTAAGGACTGCCCCAATAGCATAGTCAGAGGCATCTGTCTCGACCTCAAATGGTTGTTGTAAATCTGGTAACGCGAGCACTGGTGCCGTGCAGAGGCGATCCTTCAACTCCCTGAATGCCTTCTGTTGAGATTCAGACCAAAAGAATTTTGCTTTCGCCCCGCCCTTGGTGACTTGACTCAAGGGCCAAGAAATATGAGAAAACCCCAACACAAACCTGCGGTAGAAGTTGGCAAGACCTAGAAAGTTGCGGAGCTCTGTTAGAGTGGTTGGAGAGGGCCAATCCCGAATGACTTGGATCTTGGCTGGATCGACATGCACCCCCTGTTCATCAATGATGTATCCTAGATACTGAACCTGGGTCATGCCGAAAGTGCATTTCTCCAAATTGGCACATAGCTTGTGTTGCCGCAATGTTTGGAGAACCTGTCGGATGTGGTGGAGGTGCTCTTCCCAACTCTGGCTGAAGATCAGAATGTCATCCAAGTATACTACTACAAAGGAGTTGGTGAATGGCCGCAAGATGTCATCCATTAGCCTCATAAAGGTTGCAGGAGCATTCGTCAATCCGAAAGGCATGACCAACCATTCGAAGAGGCCCTCCTTGGATTTGAAGGCAGTCTTCCACACATCGGAGGGTTCGATTGGTACCTGGTGATATCCTGACTTTAGGTCGATCTTGCTGAAATATTTCGCCCCCTTTAGTTGGTCTAGGAGGTCATCAATCCGCGGGATCGGGTACCTATTACGGACAGTGATCTTGTTCAGCGCCCGATAGTCAATACAGAGTCTCCACGTCCCATCCTTCTTCTGTACCAACACGATCGGGCTCCCACAGGGCGATGAACTCGGACGGATGTGACCTTTCTGCAGGAGCTCCTGAATCTGCCTCTTGATTTCATCGTTCTCCAGCACGGAGCGCCGATAAATTGGTCCATTGGGTAGCGGTGCACCTGGGGTCAGATCGATGGAGTGCTTGACTTGACAGTGCAGAGGAACCCCTGCCGGGGAGGTGAAGATGTCCTCGTACTCCTCCACAACCTTGTCCATCTGTAGTTGTCGTGCAGAGGGGCCCCGTTTGGAGGCCATGGCCACTGTCTTCTTCTTTCCTTGAGGGCGTATCATCAGGAAAACAAATTTCCTGGTTTTGGAAATGATCTTACTGCATTGTTTTGCAGTAATCAAAGAGAGGGCGGCAGGTGGTGCTACCTCTGGTATCCTGAACAACTTATTTCCCAATGTAATAATAACATCACGGGGCCTTGATTCATACACAGCATGTCGCTTCCACAAGTATGGTTGTCCTAGTAATACATCACAAACTTCAAGGGGAGCAATGTCACACAATACCTCATCCGTGAAGGGCTTGATGTTGTATGGAAGGCGACACTGCTGGCTCACGCGAAGATCTCGTCCTTGGTGAAGCCACCCAATGGTGTATGGTTGTGGATGTGCTGTGGTCGGTAAGCCCAACCGCTTCACGACCTCTGCCGAAATGAGGTTCTTTTGACTCCCGCTATCAACAATGAACTGTATGGGGGAGCCCTTTACCCACATCTGGGAGTGGAAGAGACGCTCCTCCTCCTCTGGATCTTCGGGTTCATTTTTCTGGATCTTTGCGGTAGCAACAGTGGCGCTGGGGTCCGCATCAATGATCTGCTTCCCTTTTTCATACCCCTTATCGGGTTCTGACTCAGAGTCGGAACATGCATCTGATTTTGAAACCTTTAGCTCAGCCACCAGTGACTGCTTGGCCCGACACTCACTTGTGTTATGAACTCGCACCATTTTCCAGTGTCCTTTCTCGGCTTCGCGGTGCTGTTCTTTGCTTGCAGCTTCAGCTGGTTGTCTTGGGTTGTCCCGCCTTGGCTTTGTCCTTTGTTCTGCGATTTAGGGGCAACTTTCCCCTGCTTTGGATTCGCAGATCCAAAGTCTCGCTTCTTTTGTTTAAACTTCTGCTCGACCTTGACGGCATACCGGTATGCTGCACCGAGCGAGGGGATGTTTAGGAATTGTATTTCTTCCTGGATGTACTTGTGCAGGCAACCACGGTATTTGAGTATCAAATGTTGCTCTGAATCCTTGATACCCAACTTTGTGCGCAGGGTATGGAAAAGATTGGTGAACTTCGGCACGTCTTGGTCCCTTCCCTGCCGCAGCGTGGTCCACTTTATGTATTCATCCTCATAGCTCCCGACAGGGTAGTACTGCTCCTTGATGGCATCCCGGAACGAATCCCAGGTGGGTGCGGCTGAAAATAGTGAGCCAGTACTTTCATCCTTCTGCTCGCAGTAGGTTTCCCACCAGTCCTTGACGTGGGGGGCTGCTTTGAGGAGAGCAAAAACAATCTTTTCCGGACTCGAAAATTCATGAACAGAAAAATAACCCTCTAGCAGATTTAACCATTTATTTACGGCATCTGCATCTATCTGACCCTCGAATATGGGGATTTCAAAATTAACTTGTACCTTAAAGGGTGTGGCGTTTCCAGAGTAGCTGCTAGAAGCCGATGCGTTGCTTTTGGGTAGCCGCTGAAGGATCTGAGCAAAGTTGTCCATCATCGCGTTCCGTTGTCACTCGAGGGCTTCTTCGAGCAAGATTTTGATGGGATCTCCTGCCCCCTTGTCTTTCTTCTCGTCCGCCATGGGAGGCCGTCGGGATTTACGAGGCTGGTCTTGCAAAGGTTCAACCAGTTCAAGCCCTAACTCCTTATATCCCGACCTTGTTGGGGACATGCAAAGAAAAACATAGAAAAAGCAGACCGCTCTGATACCACTGATCCGGATTTAAACAGGAACGCAACAAATTACAGAGATAACCATATACACAAAGATGCAGCGGAAATAATACTTCATTTCATTAATGGAAAATACTGAAATATGCTTACAATCAGAAATGGAAATAAACCAGCTAGGGCGATGGTAGCTTATCTCTGAGAAGAGATGTGATGGCTACATGCCTCTGAACTGTGTTACAATGAGGCTCGAGGGCCTATTTATTATTGAGAAACAATGGAAAACCCTTCACATTCCAAAACCTAACCCTAGAAGATGAAACGCCAGATTGTGGGCCCCGTTTTTGGGTAAGTTGGTACATCAACTTCCCGGGGTCGCGAATTGGTCGTACTATCTCCGTTTGACGCGCATGATAGCCCGTTGGAAAGATCTCTCCAAGGACTACGACGGAAAAGACGATTTTTATCAAAAAAATTGTTGGCGGTGGATTTCCCAAAAAACGTCGTTTAGGGCCTCAAAACGGCTCCGGAAGTTTAGGACCCGAAAAACTGCTAAAAATAGTAAGTTGTGCTACAATTAAGGAAACTGAAAATGGTGAGAAAGACAATGGTGGGGGTCCAGGTGGACTTGGCAAGGGGCCACCAATATCCACCTGGATCAGCGTTCTTTTCAGGAATGACACCAGGGAAGGCAAAAAACTATTGTAGACCCAATGCTTTTATATAAACTCGCAGTTTTGATGTGTATGATTTTCAGAAAAGCACCGATGCACTACTGATATAAAAGAACTGGTGTTATTAATTTGAATAATGCACCAAGTTTGGTAATAATATTTTGGAGCATCGGGTCATTAATTCTCTGAAAGCACTAGTGCTTTAAGAATTACAATGCATCGAGGCGTTAAATAAAAAAAAAAAATACCAGTGCTTGAAGAATATAACGCCTCAATGCTTTCATTTTCAGAAAAGGCACCGACCATGCAAAAATCTTATTGTAATGGTGATTTTAGATAAAATAATGCACCAATGTGTGTTTATGTTATAGACGCACCAACCTTTTGTATGATATTCTCTTTTTTAGAAACGTTGACCTATGATAGTGCAATTATTATGATTATTTAAATCTGTTATTCATCGAAAAATCAAAATATATCTTATAAAAATATTCATATAAATTAAATTTTGATTAGTGTATTTGTATATTATGTTTGGATTAATTTGTTATATTATCATATTTCACATCTGTTCATTATAATATTTACTCATCCATATATTTAATTAGTGGTCTAACATTTCATAGCCATTAGATAACACAATAGAATAAATTAAAATTTATTTTATAATGTATCCATAAGAGGCTCTTTATCATAAAAAATGGGATAGTTATTGGTAACCCCTTGTCTTTCGATTAGGACACTATATCCATTACATTAAACAAAATGTCTAATTTTCATAGACAATTATTTCAAAAAATATGAATTATATTGATATCCAAATAGATCAACATTATTTGTTGGAACTGATATTAGTGCTCGAGCTATTTCCACGACTTGGGTTATTTGAATGAATGTTTTGTTGATTGCATTGATTTTTTTTGTCTTCTTGATCTTGTTCTATCTGCAAACATAAAAATAAAGTGTAATGAGTGTATCTGACATTGGTGAGAATAATGAAAATTGAAATAAATAATACACATCAATGTAAATTGAAGAACAATGTACCATAGCAAGAAGTGACTCATAAATTGTACACATGGTTTCGAAACCAAGTTTCATGCCTTGTTGCAATAAGCCTTTTGTTAACATAGTTCCATACTTTATTTCCTGCAATTTTGATACCCCATTATAAATCATACATTTAATATAAATGATTTTTTGTTCTATTAATTATAAACTCATAGAATTAAAACAACATAGATACTTACAATTACACAATCAATTTTTGATGTGCCAACATATACTCACTACTCATTTTTAACCCAATGTCAAACACTTCTTTTGATGGTTCTTCTTTGTATGTTAGCACCTATTTGAAGACATTCAAGGATGGTTGTTGTAAAACAACTTAAAATATACTCAAATGAAACCTTGAGTTGTTATAAGAAAATATTAACAATTACTCACAAATTTTGATATCTACCATTTTCTTCGTTGTTGTTCTGTTTTATATGTTGAATGAGTTCCATTTTGTTTTCTTTTCTGCAAGAAAATACTTGAAAATTATTATTTAATGCTAAATTATTCGTTTATATGTACAAAGTCAATGATTACATACATTTGAAGCACATTGTTGTTGATATGGATCCTCCTATGATGCAAATATTTCCCTATCTTTGACTATCTCCTTGTACACTTTTTTGGACATTTCTACGTGCATGTTTTTCAGATCAACTCATTGATCCTTTGGGATTTTGATAATCTTCCTCAAAAAAGAAATAAATTATTTTTATATTGATATATGAAAACTAAATATAAAAAAAAATTGATATTAATAAATGAACATATTGTAGTAATATATACATATAGTTCTAGAAAATCATTTTAATTAGGAATATTACCTTTTGAATGATTCTATTTTGTTGTTATATGTTTTTTGTATTCCAAGTATGGAAGGTTTCATTGACTGTTGCTCTAAAAATCACTTCTTGTATGTTTAGATATAACTTAGTTCTTGGAATAATTGGATTGATTTTTGTATTGTAAGTGGAAAGTACGTCTATACATTCATTTCAATATATCTCTCATAGTTTTGTGAAAAAAATCCCCCCTTTTACTAACCTTCAAAACAACTCCAGATAAGCTAAGGACCAATTCATTGTCATTTACATGTTTTATAATTTTTATTTTCTTAGAATGACATTGATATTTTCATTCGTTGTTTCTACCCATAGAACATTAAACATATATGAATTAATAGATTGTTTGAAACATGTTATCTAATATTCTTAAGTATATTATTAATAAAAATTTAAAAAAAAAATCATATTGAATAGTATTTTTTCATTCACCTTATTCATCCTTATGCAATTTTTCTATCGAGTTTTTACACTCTCCTGCACTTAGATTAGAAGTAATTTTATCGATCTTCATTTTTTGGCTATGCATGACACACACTAACCAATACATATTATTTAAATTTACATATAGTTCGAGCATATTCATTTTATAAATAATTTTCAATGAGCTTGTCTTTTCTATTTTTTTGGATGTACTATCATTGTGTCAGTCAATGTTTTTGTTACTTGAAAACTTCTCAGGTATTTTTTATTAATATACAACTTCTACCATTCAAAACATAAACCATAAAATATATACTATACATAAATCAAATAATTTTCAGCCAAAAAGAGATCTGGTAACTAGTGTGGTTACTTGAATAAATTCCACACATAACGGTTAATTGTTCGGACAACAAAAAACGGTTAATTGTTCAGCACGGACAACAAAAATTAATATTTTGAAATAATTTTAAATTATGATGGTGTGATTTGTAATGATAAAATCACCACCATCACAGTAAAGAATGAAACATAAAAATATTAAATACAAGTCACTTCACTGTGTTATTTGGCAAAGGTGAGTCAATGCATTATATTACACCCGGTGCACTGATAAACAATCAATATTTTTTTTACATGGTTGAAAGGATTCAGTGTGATATGTCACGAAAAACCAACGTGAGCACTGTTATATTACATAGGGTGCACCACGAAATAGATGTCATTTAAAAAAAAAGAACATGGATGACAGGGTTTGGATCTAATTCAATAAGTGGTTCTCTTATTTTACATGTTAAACTCCTTATATATCGTAAGTACACAAATTCATTCAATTTAAAATTCCTAAAATGAAAAACCCTAATTGTAAAGTGGTAGAGGGAGTTACACCCTATGGTAAAATTTTGTAGTCACATAAACAAGAATAAGCAAGGGTTTAAAGTAAGTATGGATTTTTTATTTTTTATTTTTTAGTAATTTTTTTTACTATTAAAATCAATTGTAAAAATATTATTATGCAAGGTTTTTATTTTTATTTATTTTTTCATTTTTTCATTTTTTTCTGAATTTTGAATGAATCTAGTAAAAATTGTGAAAAAAATTAACATTAAAATCAACAGTAAAATTTAAAAAAATAAAAATAAAATAAAAAAAAATAAAAAATAAAAAATCTATGCATGGTTTTGAGTGAATCACTATACCTTTCAAATTATGATCTTTCTGCTGTTCCAAAATATTTTGCTTCTCCATAGTGTGTCTCTCTTGCAAATGATCTCCCTTTTAATTAAATCCAATGAAAATTGTAAAAGAAATCATTAGTAAAATAACCAACAAAATTTAAAATTTTTTACTATGCAAGGTTTTGAGTGAATCACCATATCTTTCAACTTTTGATCTTCTGAATAATTTTGTTGTTCCAAATTATTCCATTACTGCACATTTCTCCTGGTATATCTCTCTTGCAAATCTCTCCCTTAAACTTTTGGCAAAAATAACGAAATAGAGAATAACCTATTACTATTTTAAAAAATTTATGAAATTAGATTTTGAAAAATTAATTTCCGCCCATTTTTCAATTTGGAAAAAAAAACTCACGCTTTTTTTTCTTCAATTTTTTAGAACGTTGACATGTTTGAAAGTAAACGGCACTAGTGCATTTGCAAGTAAAATGCACTGATAAATTACTAGTGTGCTAATTTCAATTTGGATATAAAAAAAACTCCCGCTTTTTTTTCTTCAATTTTTTAGAACGTTGACATGTTTGAAAGTGAACGGCACTAGTGCATTTGCAAGTAAAATGCACTGATAAATTACTAGTGTGCTAATTTTTCTAAACACAATGACATGGTAGATAGTGTGATAATTTTTCTAAACACAGTGACATGGTAGAATTTATTTTTTTTCATTTTCAAAATCTCGTAAGCTATGCAATTAAAATTTTAACGCAACTGTGCACTTTTATTTAAATACATCGGTGCAATAGTTGTTACAAGAGCATCGACATAATATAATTCCTTTTTATTTTCAAAATCCAGGAAACATTTGCGGAACAGTTTTGTTTTTATTTAAATGCATCAGTGTTGTCTTGTTTACAAGAGCACCAATATGATAGAATTTTTTTTTTCTTTTTTTCTAAAATAAGAAAACTGGTGTGGTTATTATTTTAACGATCTACCATGATTGTTATTTAAATACATCGGTGGCGTTAATTTATGAAAAGCACCAATATGATAGAATTCTTTATGTTAATTGTTAAAATCCTAGAAACAAGTTTGTTTTTTATTTTGAAGGGTTAATGTGGTTTTTACTTAAATGTGTCCGTGCATGTAGTTTTATAAGAGTCTCGATAGGGTTTAAAATCTATCTGAAATTTTATTTTCACATAAAATGGCATATTAATCTCAAGTTATCCTTTAGGACACATACACATGAGTTACAATAGTTCATAGTATACATTTTCCACTTAAAGTCACTTTATTCTTGAAAAATGGTTTGAAAACTATATTGAAATTTAGATTGTGGTTATATGGATCTCCAAATTAATTTTAGGTATGTACACAAAGTTTTATTATTTTTCTCAAATACAAGGAAAAAATATCATAATATCAAATGGCCAATTCTTCAAATTTCATCTCATTCCATATTGCTCAAAGTCCTTTAGGTAGTTCACCCTTTTCATCTCTAGTATGTTTAGATTTTATTTATATTTTTATTATCTAATTGATTGTTTTTGTATCCATGTCAAAATCAATAAAAATGTAGCCAAATTTGAAAGATCCTAATTTAGAATCGAGTTCAAATGCATAAAATATTCCTCCATTTCAAAAATGGTGAAAGCTCTTATAAGGAACGACACATTTCAAGAAATTGGTAGACGAAAATGCACAGTTGATTCACCCTACCAATTGGAACATGACATCTTCCAGCTGCAATCCTGGATCAAGTTACAATGGAAATAATTGTTTGGTATAATTTGATTTCAACAAACCAATTGCATTGTTCTTACTAATATCGTTGATTTACTAATGTTCAATATTTTTTTAAATTAGGATTCTAGTGATGATAAGCGACCGACCTACCATATTTTGATGCACCCCACTACAACATCAAATTGATAGAAGGTTGCATTAAGAGCAAGACTCGGAGAGGAAGCATACAAAGAATGCTTGAATCAACCACCTATTCAATTCCCACTACGTCTAGATTCACTAATTAGGAATGAATATAGCAATAATATTTATTCATCACAAGTTGGAAATGGAGGCAATCAAATAGAGGTAGGCATGGATGATTACTTACGGGGTACAACTACCATGGTGGCAATTTTTTTAGATGCATTCTAGAACAGTGAGCTAGGGGATGATGCTCATATTACTGATACCTTATTCAAATTTTGAAATCTACTCCCACCACCCCTCTCTTTGGACTTGGTGGTCAATCAAAGTCTTTTCAACTAGGGACAACAATGTTACTGTACAAATTGAAACAAAATTTTGGCATGTTGAATGCATGTTTCTTGGAAATATTGAGGTAATTGACCTACATGATAAATCAAGTCCCTTATATTTTAATAAATCTTGTCATACAATCAACATTAGAAATGGTCAACTTTATGAACATTAAATATTAACATTCTACATTTATATTTCCCACCAATTGCAGGGTATTCAAAGATAAGTTTCTTCTAAGTGATAATGTCTTGTTGGGTAGCTGCGAAAAGGTAAAGCAATTGTTAAAATTTTTGGGTGTTGAGTACATATCATATCATGCATGTTTTAAAGATTATATTCTATATAGAGGAGAATATGCATACAAAGAGATATGTCTAAAATGTGGGCATGATAGGTAGCATAAATAAATAAAAAATTGGGTAAATCACATGGTCCTTCTCATAAGATAATGAGGCACATGCCTATAATCCCAAGGATTCAAAATCTCTTTCATTGCAAAGAATTAGCTATGTTGCAGGTATGTCATGCCTCAAAAAGAAGTGAGTTGGAAGTTATGTGAATCTCAACAGATTCAATAGCCATGAAGCATATAGAGGATACATGGCCCAAAAATTCAAGGATGAAATATGAAGTCTACGACTCAACATAGCCATGGATGGTGTCAACCCAAATTCCCTCCAAAACATCAACTATTATGTTTGCCCTGTAGTAGTGATCAATAACAATATCCCCCCATGGATGTCCATGAAGAATGAACATGTTACGTTGTCTCTCATAGTCTCTGGTAGAATACAAGTGAAAACTATGGATGTCTACTTACAACTATTGGTAAATGAAATAAAGGAATTATGAAAAGGGATACGTGTATATGATGTATCAATACCCATTGCAACAGAGAGGAGCTTTACGTTGTATGGAATATTTGCTTAAACCATACATGATTATCCAGGCTTAGGAGTTTTCTATGGTAAATTACATGTTTATTGATTTGTTTATATACATAAAAATATTGTTTCACATATTAATTTAATTTGTTGCAATTGTTTTGATCTTCATTATCGCTAACATTTCCAATGTGTAATAATTTCATAGGTCTTGTAACAAAATGATGTCATGGATGTAAATGTTATGGACCTTCTCTCAAGGCTAGGTGGTCCAACCACCTACAAAAGCCAGTGTCTGACTACTCGAGGGTATTCTTACCAAAATAACGCCCTTACAAAAGAGCAACATCCTCTTTCAATGGTAAACCAAAGAAAACCCAAAGGCCTACAATAATGACACCAGTTGAATGACTTAGAGCATTTATATATGAGAGAGAGAAAGAGAAGGAATTTGTAGAAATGTTCGATTCAAATGGGGAGCCTATGTTTGATGATCTAAAATTCTTTGACACCTATGTTGAGAAATTTCCCATTGGGATGAAAATGAAATTGTCTTTTATGAGCTCCCATATTGGGAGCATCTTAAGATTTCCCACTTATTGGATCCCATGCATATATTTAAAAAAGTTTCATCTTCTTTATGGAGGCACATATCATCAAAATAAAATGACTCATAGGTTGTTAGGAGAGATCTTATTTCTTCAAAAACTAAAAATAAACAATGGCCAAGACAAGAAACTAGAGGAGAGGCTAGTCCCTCTTGGTCTTTCAAAGAAGGTTACGTCTCATGGATTTTAAAGAAAGATGACATTTCTTTAGCAAAGGAAGTTATAATGGGTATGAGGGTTCCTTCTTTATATGGGTCTTCACTACAATGTTTCTTCACTGTGGAATACCATTTATTGGGGTTGAAATCACATGAAAATTTGAACCTTCTATGAGTACATATGTCAAAAACATGATTTTTATTTATTTATTTTTTTTATTATATTTTTATTTTTATCCAATGGGATAAAATATAATTAACCTTTTTATGTGTTTACCTTCCAGTGTCATTATCCTATGCTCGTGCATGGGTGTGTCAACCGTGACTTCCCCCAAGACATACAATGTGCCATATGTAAATTATCTGCATTTGTATGTTGGATCACATCAAAGGAGATTTATATGGCTAGCATTCCGCTGTGGCGTTAAGAGATAGATAAGATTGTTTGTATGTTTGAGAAGGAACTGATGATGAGTTTCATGGACTTTCAGGGTCATCTTCTAATTCACCTAGTAGATGAGTTTGAATTAGTTTGGGGTGGTTTCTTGTCGTTAGATGTTCTTCTTAGAGAGGTACATGAAGAAATTGAATTTTTTTGTTCAACAAAGGGAAAAACCTAAGGGGTCTATGGAAAATTGGTACATATCGTATGAGTCTCTCTATTATGTGAGTGAGTACATCAAGCATATCGACAAGACACTAAGTTTGGTGATTTGGGACGACGAAAGGGATGCAAACAAAAGAGAAGGGGAGCTTCTCCAAACAAATGGAAAAAGGTGCATGATAAAGAGAAAATGACTTATCATTGGTCAAATTTGTACATAGTAACTATTCACACTGAACTTCATATTAATGCATATTTTGATCTCATACATACCATATATGTCGATTTAATTTCATCAACAAATTCATAAATTAAATCCATCAACAAATTCATTTTTTACAATATGGAAGTGAAACAGTCATGGGTCACATTGTACGAACATAAGAGGAGGAAATGGGATAGTGGCAGGAAAGAATTCAAATGGTTGAATGGTAGAAGTGTGCCTTGTCCTGATCATTTAAGATAAAATATGCCAATGACATGCCCTAACAGTTGGGTTATTGATCAAGTCAAAGAGAAACATAGTACATCTGGTCATTACCCGCATTTTGAGGAGGATGCGCTAAACATATGGATTGGGTGTTGCAACTCGGTAATAATATCTTTATATGAATTTTTAACTTCATAATACACTGTTGAATTGTAACATTTGTATTTTATATTTTAATTATGTTCAGTTTGTTAGACACATGACATTGTGATTTTTTCACTTTTTTATAGGTGTATTTGTTCCCATCTATGTGGGAGTATGGACATCATTTCTGCATGGAGGATGTCGATGATGGATGTGGAAGTCGAGTTCGACCAATCTAGTCATGCTAGACACTGTTAACCTTGTTGGCAAATGGCCCAAAAAATGGATCCAAATATGCTCTTTATTGTCTCCATAAGCCAGCAAAATCATGCCAATGGATCCAAATATGATCTTGAAGTCTTCAAAATCTTCTTAAGATCATCCAAAGATTGAAACCATCTCATGCTGAGAGCCCTTGGAAGGGCGGAAAAACACTATCAGGAGGCTAAAACACTCAAAAATAGTGAAAAAACAGAGTATTGCAAGCATGAACATAGCAACGTACAGTAACTGTTAGATCTGGCCGATCAACGGCCTAGATCTAAGTGGAAAAACACAATCGGCACTGCAGAGAGGATGACTTAAGGATGGGCACAAGACAACCCCAATCAGCGATCTCCAATGATCGGATCGGCGGGTCGTAATCGGCAGAGGCAGGCAGCCAGAGTAAGGGCAGACCAAAGGGTACTAGCGATTGTGATTAGCGATGCAATGTGGACTGTTGATCAAGCGACGTAGATCGACGACCCACATTTTGTTGCAAGACCGTTGTCAAGAATTACAAACGAGTGCTAGCCATGGGCCTGGGGCACGAGTGATATGCGATTGTGATTAGATCGCGTCGCCGTATCGTAGCTGAACAGCACCAAGGGGTGGGGCCTATGCACAGGTATATGTGCAACCCGATAACCGGACCCAACGGTTATATACATAATATTTCATAATATTTGAGGTTCGCGGGTAAGCCTTTTTCAATGCATTTTCGTGTATTTTAATTATATAATGAAATACAAAGGGAAGCTAGGTTTTCCAATATGCGATAAGACCCGGACCCTTCTACTATTTGAAGTCCGCAAGAAGGCCATTTTTAATGCATTTTCAATGTTTTTCGTTATTTAGCGAAAGACAAAGGGAACATGGGAGCAGTGTCGATGCAACACTACAGACCCGAAAGGGTTTATTAAGCCAGCTGAACACCATTTCAAGTCCGATAAAGCAGGATTTTCACATTTTAATGTGTCTTCCAATATAAAGGGAAAATCACAAAATCGACATGATTTCAGGAGAGCCAAAGCCAATAAGTGGTTTGGGCTTAACTCTGCCCGATGCCATACAACGACTGCCATGTGTCCAGGCTGAGGAGAGAGAAAACCACCCTCATCGGGCGATTAACTCCAATACAAAAGAGCTGCCTGAAATGGATCACAACCGTTGGATCTAGAATTCCCAGATCAATGGTGGAGATGTGACATCACTACAAAGGCAGACCCAATAGGAAAATGGACCGGATTTGAGGATATTTGAAGTCCGTCATGAGCCATTTTTAATATATTTCCAACGTTTGGATGTATCTCTAAAAAATAAAGAGACGGACTATTTGAAACAGGTGACAACAATTGGGAATGGAACCGATAGCTCTATATGGCTCGTTTGTATTTTTAACAGTCAACAGGTGAACTGAAAAAATAGTCATTATAAACGTTTAAAGGGAAAACAGAGGCCCAATATCCCTTCCATCTCAACGCAGCTCGCTTGAAATAGAATTGGTCATGGAGCATCTCTGGCATGAGAGATCTCCCTGCCAGCGTGGCAACAGACCCGAATGTGTTTACTCTTCTGTCAAGAGAAGAAACCTCTGAGCTGGATGCTTGCCTAGTCAAGACATCAAAGTTGTTGAAGAGACAGAAGGATAGATTAAGACCTCTCGAGCCTTCTAAGGCTCGAGAGCATTGCAAAGAGCTATAAATATCTAAAAGTAAGATGTAATAAGGGTTCAACTTTTGGAGACTGTGGAGACTCTACTCCTCTAGCTTCTCATCTTCATTCCAATAATATAATCTTCTTTTGTTGTTACATGTTCAATTCTCATTTTCCTTGTTGTTATATGCTTGCACTTGAATAGGTTATTCATGTTTTTTGTTGTGTCTAATGCCAGATAACTGTCATCTTATTTCTGCATTTGAAAAGTTAGATTTGCAAGTTCCATTTACTTCCTGTAGTTGGCCATTCATATATGTTTATGTATGCATATGTTGGTACAGTCAATATTCTCCATCTATCCATTGAATCTATAAACTATTGAGCATTAGTGGTCTAAAGCCTTGTATTTTTGAGGGTGTTCATGCATGTCTTGAGTGAGAATAGAGTTGAAATGGTTATCTGACTTGATCCAAACCATCATTCATTCCAATTGTTTAGAGAACAATATTGAAGATTATATGTTACCAGGCATCTCCAAGCTACAACCTAGGAGAGTTTCTTGGAGTGATAACATAATTGGCGTCGTTGCTGGGGAGAGGAAAGTGAAGCTCAACTTCCCTGGGAGACGACACAGATCTAGCTTTGATGATAGACAAAGTCTAGGCATTTTTTTGGTTGTAATCATCTATCTAGTGACTCTACTAGAGGTCGAACCTCTTGGCGACTCCACTTCATAGTTCTGGCTCAGTTTGTGAGGCATACTTGGAGAAATCCTTAGAAATCACAAGCTGATCCAGTATCTGACCTTGAAAAAATCATCAAAGAAAGAAAGGCATTGCAGAAAGGAGCATCAAGTTCAGGTAAACCTAAACAATATTCTATATCTCTTCAAGAAAATCCTACAATAGAACAAATACATGTTGAGAGTATAGCATCTAATACTAGCAGTGAAGAAAAGCTCTCAGAGATTCATAAAGTTCCTTATTCCTTAGGTTCTCCTTTTGTTGTAAGCCCAAAGGAAACCTCACCTCCTATCCATCATACTCCTTTAGTCTTGTCAGTCACTCCTCAGCCCTTTATCATTTAGACAGACAGTACTCTTATAGCCACCATAGCTATGGTAGGTCCACAAGCACCCACCAAAATGGAAAGAATCATAGCCGCTAGGTATGGACCTCTAATACTGCCCACTCCTTTGAATGCCATGCCTACTAGAGAATATCAAAAGTATAGGCCTAATTTCACTGGGACTAAAGGTGTTACAGCTGAAGAACATCTTGATTCATTCTATAGTTATGTTGATAACCTGGACATTAGTGAAAATGATGTGTGGATGAGAGTCTTTGTCCAAAGCCTAGATGGAGAGGCTAGGAAATGGTTCAGAGAACTAACCACAAGATATATAGCATATATTGAGGCTTTAGATGATGCATTCCTAAAAAATTGGGGGGGATAAGAAGGATCTCCTCTACTACCACACCAATTTTGGGAACGTAAAGAGGGAAAATGGTGAGTTGTTGTTGGATTTTAATAAAAGGTTTAACCGCATGTACAACAAGATACCAGCTGAATAAAAGCCACCACTACCTCTGCTAAACTCACCTATGCCAGTGCTTTTGATTCTAACTTCTGCCTACTGTTGAGTGAGAGGTAATGTGCTACTTTGGCTGATATGTAGGATGAAGCCTTGGAAGTAGAATCAAACATCATGGCTACTGCGAAGCTCAAGGGAAATGTTGATAGAAGAAGACAGAGGGGCGAGTCTTCATCATCTTCAGATCCCAAGATAGATAAAATTACCAAAATTATAGATTCATTAGCCTCTGAAATATCCAAATTAAAGGTTGAGTAGCACCCTGGGAAAGGGAGAGTTCCTAATACCTTTGCTCCTAGAAATCCAAATCAAAATCCATATAGAAGAGTTAATGAGCAGTTGTACATTTTGCAAAGCAAAGATGCCAATGAAGACCAAAGGGTGAAAACCCCTTTCCAGAATGTAGTCATGGAAGAAGAGCAGTTTGAAGAAGATGATGAGATCCATTGTCTAGAAGACAAAGGTAATGCCTCCTTTTTTACCTCAACTGCCTATGAAAAGTCATTATTCAATGACCAGATTAACCAAGAATGGGATGGTGAATCTGTTCTTTAAACTGAAGATCGACATAGATATAATCTACGCTTGAAGATGAAGAATGTTATGGAAACTCCTGTTCAAAGAGCTGCTATCCCTGCAGTACAGCAAGCTAAAATCTAGTTGATCCTATCATCCCCAAAGCTCTAGCTCATGATGTAAGAGGCCTTGACAAGTCTCCTTCTCCTTTCAGTTTTCAATCAGAAATTCAGAAACTAAGAATACCTATGCCTCTGATTGAACTAGTGAAGAATGAGTCCTTCAAAAGATCCATCCTCGAGGCCCTTGATCCTAAAGCCATCCAAGCCTCCATTGACTATGTAAATCTGCAAGATGACAAGCCAGCTGTTATTCTCAGCCCAATGATTGAAAATTGTGAAGACAACTCCCCATCGTTCTATGTCTCTCTAACTATTCATGATAAAATCCTTCACAAATACCTTCTGGACACTGGAGCCAGTGATAATCTAATGCCCAAGGCTGTCATGGATGAGTTGAGTCTTGACATTACCAAGCCATATCATGACCTGTTTTCTTTGACTCTAGAAAAGTGAAATGTCTGGGATTAATCAAGGATCTAGCCATCACTTTGTCTCAACTGCCCATGAAAAGCATGATGATGGATATTGTGGTAGCAGATGTACCCCCCAAGTTTGGCATGTTACCTTCCAGAGGTTGGATTAAGAGATTATGTGGATCATTACAAAATGATCTGTCCTACGCCACTATCCCAGTTTTTGGAGGTGAGAGCAGGAGATTATACAGAGAAGCTTAGTTGGCTTATATCATCAGCAATGAAAGGAATCCCACTAATCATCCCATCTATGATGTTGACACTGATTTTAGAGCCTGTATTCTTCATATTGAAGAATCCCAGTTGGCCTCCACGTAGCTTAAAAAACCAGTTTTCCAGATCGCTAAGTAAGAAGGCCCACAGATCTGGGACATGTTCTTTGATGGGGCTTACTCTAAGGAAGCTACAGGGGCAGGTGTAGTCCTTGTGTCCCCCACATAGGAATACATTCATTTATCTTTCAAATTAACCTTTTAGGTCACAAACAACATAGCAGAGTACGAAGCTTTGATTTTGGGCTTAAGCGTTGCTAAAGAAATGGGCATCAAAGGCCTGAAAGTGTTTGAAGATGTAGACCTTATCATTCAGTAGGTCAATAAAACTTTCTAGGCAAAGCTTCCAAGGTTGAAAGCATACAGAGATGAGGTATGGAGGCTCAAGGATTCTTTTAATAATTTCAACATTTATTACATTCTGAGAATGAAGAACCAGCTTGCCGACTCCCTTGTTGTGTCTGCTAGCACGTTTATTCCTCCTTTGCCTCGTAAATTGACGTATGAAGTTTAGGTTAAATATAGACTATCTCTGCCTAACAATTTCAAATAGTGGAAAGTTTTTGAAGACGATGATGAAATTAACCAGTTTTTACAATTTGTTGAGGAATTTTATGAAATGCACATCAACCAAGAAAATGAAACCATGGAAGAATGCGGCCAGTCCAAGATAAAGGACGAGATCGGCAGAGGAAGCATTGTCCAGCTACCTAGTAACCATATACCCAAGGGATTGGTGCCTCTAGAGAAGTTGTTCAATCATAACGATGTGCCTTATAAGCCTGCCAAAAAAGAAAATGAGTCTATGGTTTGTAAACATAATATAGGGAGCCCAGCCCATCCGAAATACATAAATCTATCCACTCATTTTCTTCGGCCCAGAATTCTGAGCATTGCACCCTCATGAGGCAATTTGCTGATATCTTTTCCTGGGAATATAGTGATCTTAAAACCTATGACACAAACATCAATCAACATAAGATTCCACTAAAAAAAACACCATCCCTTTTAAGCAGAAATTAATACCTATCAGCCCTCTCTTATTTCCTTTGATTGAGAAAGGAGTGTGTGTCGGAGAAGGAGACAATGACCCTGTACAGCCTACCTCAGACAAAGAGCTCGTCATTTGGGAAAACAAGAACAGCAAAGCCTATGCATGAATCGCAGCATCTGTAAATGAAGAGGTGATTCGTCATATTTCATCATATTCAACTGCCTTTGAAGCCTTACAAACGCTGAAAGAACTCTATGACTCACATTCTGCACTTGAATTTGTTCAGCTCATGATTAAACTCTTCACTCTTGAACTGGAAAATAATGATCCTCTTGCTCTTGCATCTGAAGTAAAGTCTATAATGCATGATATCAAATCCACTAAGGTTGAGCTGGATATCCCTCTTATTGTTTTTCTCAAGGCACTCTATCCTACTTACTCCAATTATCTTGAGTCTTCACAAGCAAATGGAAATCTTAAAGATATAACCTTTGACTCTCTTGTGAAAAAGTTTGCTGAAATAGAGAAAGCCTTTGGAAAGAAGACAACCCCTGAATCTTCTGAAGAGACTGTGTGCCTTTCTCATAAAGAAAAGCATTCTGCTCAAGATTCTACAAGAGGAAGAGGTGGACGAAGAGGAAGAGGAAGATATTTCAGAGGCAGGGGAGGCAGACATTCTCAAGGAGAAAAGACAGACTTACATTGCATTCGCTGCAAAAGAAATGGATCACATGATGCCTCTACATGCAAGCTACCATGGGACAAAATTGAGCAGAAAAGAAACCAACAGAAAGGTAAAACTGATGATACAGACAAAGGTAAAGCACCTGAATCCGCTCACTATATTGAGGCACAATGTAACATTGGAGTAAATGAAGATTTGTTTAATGCTTCACTTGCTTCTTCGAAAAATGATTGGTTCCTTGATTCAAGAGCAACCTGTCACATGACTCATAGAAAAGATTTTTTTGAAGATTTCACTGATAATGTTGATGGAGCAGTATACTTTGCATATCAGTCAAAAATCAAGCCATCAGGGCTTGGCACAATCAGGCTTAAACTGCCTGGTCTTCCAGACATTCTTCTGGATCATGTTCTATATCTCCCACAGATCAAGAGAAACTTGTTGTCCTTGGTCCACATCCGCCAGCAAGGTCACTCCATTCATATGTTTGATGGCAAGCTTGAGGTAAGAAAAGCTTCTGACCACTCACTTGTCATGAGGGGAATAGAAGAAGAAAGGCTTCTCAAACTGCAAGGAACCTCTGCTCATGCACAACATTTCTCATATATTTCTCATCATGAAGAAGGTACACTTCCATCAAGTTTATTATGGCATGCTAGATTTGGACATTTAAACTATGACAATCTCCGCTTATTGAAGAAAAATGGTGTTGCTGGTTTGCCTACAATTCCTAGGAAACATAAGCAATGTGATGCTTGCATTCTAGGAAAGCATATCAAGCAGTCTTTTCATGATTCACATTCAAGAGCACATAGGAAGCTTGAACTCATTCATTCAGATTTATGTGGTCCAATGCATGTTCCTTCTGCAAATGGAAATAAATATATCATGACATTTATTGATGATTACACCAGAATGTGTTGGGTTTATTTATTGAAGAACAAATCTGATGCCTTTCAAACATTCAAGAATTTTCATAAATGGATTGAAAATGATGCACAATCTCATATTGGGTCTATTCGCACTGATAATGGAAAAGAATATACATCAAATGAATTTGAAAACTATCTTCGCCAACATGGGATCAAACATCAAACAACTGTGCCTTATAATCCCCAACAGAATGGTGTAGCTGAAAGAATGAATAGAACAATCTTGAATATGGTACGATCCATGATTTTCTTCAAAAAATGTAAAGGTAATGTTTTGGGCTGATGTTGTTCTATGTGCTGCATATATAAAGAATAGATGTCCATCTAATGCTATAAGAAACAAGACTCCTTATGAATTGTGGTATGGACATGTTCCTTCCGTAAAACATCTCAGGATCTTTGGTTCCACTTGTTATGCTTTGATACCAAAGGTACATAGAAACAAACTTGGTTCTAGAAGTCGTAAGTGTATCTTCATGGGGTATTCAACAATCTCCAAAGCATACAGCCTCTATGATGAAGTAAATAAAAAGTTTGTTGTATCTAGAGATGTAATTTTTCTTGAATCATCCAAATCTGACAATGTTGTTGAGCGGCAACTTGATCGCTTGGATAGATTCGCAAAAACGAAATCATTTCAAAAATTTGATAATCAGATTCCACATCTTGAAGGGGGGATTCCTATACTAGATCAACATGTGGAATCTTCTTCTGAAGAACACTCTCCCCCGACTGAAACTCCAACAACGGATGATGCTTTAAGTGATGTAATTGATAGAATTGGGAGACTCAATCTTGATTTAGTCCCAACTCAATCAACAGAGCAGCCTGGACCATCTCAGAAAGGTCCCCCAAAGTGGCTGACAAAGACACTTGAAAGTGTTCATCATGATGAAATTGGAAAAATAGGAACCATAAATTCAAACCGACAAAATGGAGGTGATGTAGATGACTCTAATTCCCCTGTAGATATGGATGTTTCTTATGATTGTGAATTGAACTTGTCTACAGATTTTGAACCAACTTCCTTTAAAGAAGTTGTTTCTCATGATGAATGGAAAGAAGCGATGCAAAAAGAGTATGATGCCCTCATAAAGAACGGCACTTGGAAGCTGGTTGATCCTCCATTTGGAACCAAACGAATTGGTTGCAAGTGGGTCTACAAGAACAAGTACAAAGCTAATGGCTCACTTGACAAGCACAAAGCTAGACTTGTGGCAAAAGGTTTTGCACAGAAGGAAGGGGTCGATTATGAGGAAACTTTTGCCCCCACAGCGAAATGGGCCACCATCCAGACACTCTTTGCACTAGCAGCTCAGAACGGTTGGAAAGTCCATCAAATGGATGTAAAAATTGCCTTCTTGAATGGAGATCTAAAAGAGAATGTTTTTATGTCCCAGCTTGAAGGATTTGCTGTGAAAGGACATGAAAATAAAGTATGCAAACTTGTGAAGTCCTTGTATGGCCTCAAACAAGCACCACGACCCTGGTATGAAAAACTAACTGAGCATCTTCTGAAACTCAACTTCAATCATTTTGATCTTGATGATGCAACTTTATTTGTCAAGAAAGTTGGCAAAACAGTTGTATATATTGTGGTATATGTAGATGATCTTTTAATGACAGGGAATAATGAAAGCTACATTGCATCCATAAAGAAGGAATTGGGGAAAAGTTTTGAAATCACTGATTTAAGCTATGTTCATTACTATCTTGACATTGAATTAACCCAACATCCAAAGTCCATATTTCTTTCTCAAAAGAAATACATTGGAGATTTGTTGAACAGGTTTGGCATGACAGAGTGCAATCCTTTTACTACTCCAATGGAACAAAACTTAAAGCTCACATCTATTGAAGGAAAGGAATTTGAGGATGCAACAAAGTATAGACAGCTTGTAGGAAGTCTCATCTACCTCACTACTACCAGACCAGACATTTCATTTGCTATTGGAATCCTCTCCAGGTTTATGCAAAAGCCTTGTGAGGGACATTGGTCTACTGCAAAAAAAGTTTTAAGGTACTTGAAGGGAACTCAAGACCTTGGAATCAAGTATACACAGGTGGACGACTTCAGCTTGATTGAATACTCTGATTCAGACTTCGATGGAGACAAAGAAACTGGGGTATCTACTTCAAGATATGCTATGAGTCTTGGATCAGGAGCTGTCTCCTGGAGATCATGCAAACAATCAGTTCCAGCAAATTCCACAACAGAAGCAGAATACGTGGCAGCAGCTGAAGCAACGAAAGAAATTGTGTGGCTCAGGAAAATTCTTGAATATTTGCAGGTAAAACAAGTACAATCAACTCCACTCATGATTGACAACACCTCTGCAATAAAGTTGGCCAAGAACCCAAAGTTCCATGATCGAACAAAGCATATCAATACTAAATATCATCTGATTCGACATCATGTTGAGGCCAAAACAATCCATCTCCGTCATTGTTCCACAAATGAGCAAATTGCAGACATCTTCACCAAAGCACTTGGAAGGGAAAAGCTTGAACGATTCAAAATGATGCTTGGACTCACCAACATCCCTTCAGATTAAGGGGGGGAATGTTGACACTTAATCTTCATGATTGGGGGAATTTTGTGTAAATAAATAAATTAGGAATGTGAACAGTCATCGGGAGATGAACTGAACAATCACTCCTATTGTATATAACAATGACCTACCTATGGAATAAAAAATGAATCAGTTGTTTGTTTTGTGGAGTTACTGCCTGGCCTGACAAATAGTAATGGAATTTTAAGACACGTCCACCCAAGTGGGTCGTAAGGTGGGCATCCTCTTTGCACATGATGTTTTTTCTTTAGATGCTTTGTTATTTTGTGTGTATTATATGCCAACTCAAGTATCACAATAACCCCATGGCATCTTGCAAAGAATTTTTTTGGAACAATTATCAAGTTTTGAAAGTTTATAAATTCATTCTACTAGACGAAGTAAAGATATTGCCTTCCTATCTACCCCCCATTTCCTAAAATTTCCCGTGGTATGATTTAGTCACTGCGTATTTTAATACAACCCCCTATCCATAACTATGAGAAAAAAGGTCTTAAATTCAAAACACTTCTTTATATAAATGACCACTAGCTTTTTCATGTTCACATAAATCACAACGCACACTTTATTTAAATCAATTTGACCTCTAAGCTTGTATATGTAACATTTCTTATAAATACTTCTACAATATCCCCTTTTGAATACAAGAATTTGTGGTAAGCCTCTTGAAAACATTATAAGATAAATAAACAATAGTCAATTTTATCTCGAGTAGTTGAAAATAATGATTGTTATCCTCCTCACCCAGGTTTGATTCCCACAAGTGGCATGTTAAGCTCATCTTGAGTATTTTTTTGTAATGGTTTCAAGCCTTGTTGAACAACCTTGGGCCTTGAGAAATATTTTACCCTTACCTATAGGTTAAAGGAGATAATGCTTAGTTACATGGGAAAAAAAGAAGATAAAAAGCAATAAAATTATTTTCATTTACAAATGTTCAAAGATTTTTCCATGACATCCGTCATCTTCACCTCACTACATTTATATTCTTCTTCAAAGTCTATGTTCTCACTTAATTAAGTTCTTACTTATTAAAGAATATAAAGTAATCTTAGCAAAGTTGCAGAAATTTGTTAAAGAATGCAATGGCACTTCAACCATGATGATCAGTAATTGTGTTTTCCCTCAACTTGCAAAAGCATCGAAAAGGAACCATTCTCGCTTACATATCAATGTTTCTCTTCAAACAACATTATTTTCTATTTGCATTGATACCCTTATAATAATTTTGATTTGCATTCTCTTTTCTTGGGCTTGTACAACACCCATCCTAGACATAGAGTTACCCTCCCTTTGACTTTTCACATCTCCATCTTAACCACATTTCATTAATTTCTTATTACCACATAGGGTTTCTCTACAATTGCATATGGGTTCCTTCACATTCACAACACCATTGTCACGGGCATTTAGCATCATTCAATGCATAGTGTTATCCTTCAAACAACACTCTCCTTACTCTTCAATGCTCCTAATGATCACATGCAAAGTTATAATTACATATGTAAACATGCATTCTGATACCAAATGAAAGTAAGAATTGAGCAATGAACCTACAAAGATCAATCACACAGAGAATTGAACAATGAACCTATAGAGATCATCACATAATGAATTGAGCAATGAAACTACAAAGATCCATCACATAGAGAATTGGTATACAACCATGTAGTAGTATGCCACAATCTAACTCATTTCCAATTGATCACACATAAATAAGGAAAGAGAGTATGTAAAACCACTATGATAAAATAGTGGCTTACACAATACTGCAATCGCGCACACACACACAAACCAAAGTAAAGTTAAGGTGACCATGTGTGTATATATATACACACACACACCCAAAGTAAAGTTAAGGTGACCATGGAAGATGGTAAATAATGTCAAAGAAACAATAGCACTAAGCAACTTTTATTTACAAAGCATAAAGATCCTTTTGTACGATATGTATGGCTACATCACATCAATATGGTTCATTGCAGAGGAGCATATAGTTGAGATTGAAATTGAACAACACAATGTGCATAGAATATTCATGTGACATTACACCCTATCAAGGCAAAATGTGCAACAATGGGTGACCAACAATTTTTATTCTTGGTTATAACAATTGAAGGGCATTAACTTTGACAAGTTAATTGTATGAAACAATAAATGTACAATATATTGACCACAATGCATCTAGACAAGTCACTATAATGATATTAAAGTACATAGTATTCAAACTTAGCATATGAAGCTCTTTAAATACCAATTTCATGTACAAATATGATTAAAATAAAATTTAAAAAGTACAAAAAATAATTATTTATTCACCTCTTTTAAATCATAACTAATTGACCATTGGACAAATTAGGAAGATGAAAGATACTTAATGAGTTTCATAACACCAAATGATTCATATAGAATAATCCAAAAAATGTTGGAAAATAAATTTTTATTTTACTTTGTTCTTTTTCATTTTTCTTTTTTTTTTGTTTCACGAACTTTGTAGATCGATGATCACTACATCCACAAAATATTTGTACTAGTCAAATCCACTCAAAGTGATCACTTCCTACGACCGCAACCACACTACATCCACAAAATATTTGTACTAGTCAAATCCACTCAAAGTGATCACTTCGTGCCACCTCAACCACAAAATATTTGTACTAGTCAAATCCACTCAAAGTGATCACTTCCTGCCACCTCAACCACTAACCTTGACCCCAAGAGTGTTAGCTAGAATTGAAGGCGTGACCTCTCAAAAGCACACACTACATCCACAAAATATTTGTACTAGTCAAATCGACTCAAAGTGATCACTGCGTGCCACCTCAACCACGAAATATTTGTACTAGTCAAATCCACTCAAAGTGATCACTTCCTGCCACCTCAACCACTAAGCCTGACCTCGAGAGTGTTAGCCAGAATTGAAGTCGTGACCTCTCAAAAGCAAAGATGTTTTAATGACGAAAACTCAACCAATTGAGCTAACCCTCGGCACTAATCCAAAGAAATGTTGAAAAAATACTTATTAATAGCAAGCGAAGAAAAAAAATTAAGATTATTTGGAAATGATAATTAATGCACCATCATAAGTTATATTTGTTCTCATTACAGTGAAAATTCCAAAAGATTCAAGAATCTAAAAGACTTCAAAATTTTAGAAATTTGTCAAAAATTTAATATGAAACATAATGAAACTATTATACAAAGATTCAGGAATCTAAAAGACTTCAAAATTTTAGAAAGTTGTCAAGAATTTATTATGAAACATAATGAAACTGTTATACAAACTTTATGCACAAGTTACATTACAGTAAATTTTAATTTTAATTAGAAAATATCTTTATTTATATATATGTGAGAGAATAAGATTATAATTTTTTAATTGTGTTTATAATAATTTGTACTTGTTCTTCTGCTCAGTTATGTTTATAATAATTTGTCTGCTAAATGATTACTTTAAGAGAGATTTTTATGTCATCAAAATTACCCAATATTTATATCCAATTTCATCAATCATTATTTAAAGAGGTTTTAAATCAAGATCTCCACATCATTTTTTATTTTTCTAGTTACTATGTTTATAATACTTTATAGTTCTGCTTTGCTAAATGATTACTTTATAAGTAACTTCTTCTTTGGCAAAATTAACCGAGCTTTATACCCAGTTTCATCTACCTTTCATTTGGAGAGGTGTTTTGAATCAGAATCTGACATCCATAGGAAGCCCAACTACATCATTGTTTTCCATTGAACCACACACTAATGAACATTAGAGACATTTCCAAACTGTCAAGGAGAGGATTTAACCATGAAGTCTAATGGGTTGAATGTCATTTTATTAATTTTCCATTTATTTTCTAAAAATAGTTTGTCAATTTTCAGTTTTTTTCCAAATACAATTCACTGAAATTAGGATAAAATTATCTCATTTTAAAAATTACCCACAAAAATTCAAACTATAAGATACTTAAAATTTTAATTTAAAATATTTAAATATTTTTATACTTATCTTGATATAAATCTTTCAATTTTTCTCTAATTTACAAATAACATAACAGTTTTAAAATAGATAAAAAAGCCCCTCGATCGGAGTGCGAGCCGGAGGGTGGCCCCATCAAGGCAGTTTAAATGATAAGTACATCGAGGTAGACCGCCACCGCCCCCCACACGCTCGAGGCAATGGGTGTGGTGGCTCTATGCATGTATAAGGTTATCAATGCAGCGGAAGGTGGCAGAGGTATTTTGTTAAGTTTTTAGTCTGGTGGCAAGTGTAGTGGGAGGGTTGTAGGTTGTTTCCGCGGCTAAACGAGTGTAGTGCAGCGATTCCGGTGAAGGGACTATGTGAACAATGAAGCAGAGCGTCTCCAGAAGCGACGAGGGATCCTTCTGCTCCAGGCGAGGGCAATCGGGTATGTAACATGTTTTCCCCCCCCTCCATCATGCATCCAAATGTCTAGTTTTGTATTTGGGTTCTGCACGAGGGCAATTGGTCGGCGAGAGGGGCTCAATTGGGCTAGGGGGGATGTATGGCGTCTGTAGTTTGGCAAAAGGATTTTATCCTCACCGGAACTACTTCAGTGTTGATTAGCTGTGAGATCCTCCTCTCCCGCATGGGGTTAATTGGGCTCTGGGGCAGGGGTGTTAACCATGGGGAGTGTTGTTGTCTAGCTTGGTTCGAAGACCGGGGGGTTGGGGGTTGAGGTGCTATTAGTTTCGGTTTTACTTTCGAAGCCTACTTTACTATAGATTATGGGGGTGACTTGGCTAGCTGGCTTATAGCACTGCGCACCCATGCTCTGTGTTGAAGTGTATGCGAGGTTGTTGTTGCGGGGCAGTGTCAACCGAGGTATGGGAATTGTCATGATGATACTGGAGCTAGCCATGCCAGGCTCGGAATACTGGTTACTGGGGGTTATGCAAATGGGCATGTGGTTGGCTAGCTTTCGGGGCCTCGCACCCAAGGCTTGTGTCGAAGCGTCTGCGAAGTCATGGTTGAAGTGGTTCATCACCCTAGCGTCTGCAAGGTCGTTGAGGAGGTGTTGCGTCACCCGGGGCATGGGAATTATCATAATGGTGCTAGAATTGGTTATGAGGGGTTGGGAATTTTCGTTTCGGGTTGCTATGCAAATGGGCTTGTGGCTTGCTAGCTTTCAGGGCTCCGCAACCATGGCTTGTGTCGAAGCGTCCTCGAGGTCATTGTAGTGGTGGTGCGTCAACTGGGGAAAGGGAATTTTCATAATGGTGCGAGAGTTGTTCATAAGGGGTTCGAGATTTTTGTTTCTGGTTGTTATGCAAATGGGCCTGGGGGCCAAGAGATTGCATGCTTGGGTGGGGTGGCAGACTTCAGATGGTTGCAGGGTTTGCGTGTGGTGGAGAGACAAAGCTTAATTTTACGTCAATTTTGGTTTCTTGCTCCCATGGCAGGTGCACAGAGAGTTAGTCCCTCCCGGGCGCGAAGGGCTCCTGGGCTTGCTGTCTCACTTGCTCAAGGATTTGTCAATTCTAATTTCTTTACTAGGCTTCGGGACTATGTAGCGATGGCAAGAGCATTGAAGGCTAGGGGCTGAGGCAGGAGACCTCAGGTGGTTGAGCAAGTAGATGAGCCCAGCTCCTCAAGCGGGAGAAGAGGCAAAAAACCAGTCGTCAACCTCATTAATGAAGCAACCACAGCATATAGGGAGGGGACCAGCAAGGAGATCAAAAGGTTGATTGAGGAATGGGAAGCCAACCTGAATCACCAGGCCAACGCGACAAAGATAGAGATGGAGGATTGGCGCATCCTCGTGTCGGACCCTGGGCATACTCGAGGGCGAGTGACATAGTTCAAGCAGACCCTGTACTTGTATTGGATTATGAAAAGTCTCATGGACAAGGCCATGGAGCAAATTTCAGTGAGCATGGCGACAGTTGTACAGGACTTTCCTAGTTACAAACAGGATTTCCAGAAGCTACAATTCCAAATGCAAAAACAAGATGGACGCCTCGGCCACATGGAGAAACACTTCCCTTGTCTATTCTCACAGACAGGGCTGCCTGGTTCCAATGCCAATGATCTGGCTCTGGTCGAATCCACCTTTGCCGAGCAAGATGATTAGAATGTTTGTTGATTTTCATTTTTTATTAGTACTTATGCGAATAGCTTTTACGTTTCAGTTTGAAGTCATATATGTTTACAGGAAAATAGAGTATGGACATGGACATGATATACAAACTTACATAGCTTGGGTAGAAAGACTTATTATTTTTTGCTACTTGATGGCTTATCATGCGGTTAGGTGACCAACAAACTTTGTTTCCCAATGGGCAAGTTGAGGCCACCTACACTGTTTTATGTGGTTGTAACTTGCTTATTTATTAATGAAAATGGAATGATCTACCAAGCTTACAAAACAAAAAACAAACAAAAAAATATTAAAGATTTTACAAAATTAACATTAAAGATGACTCTAATAATAACAAAGAGTCATCTTTACATTGTTACCATCCTAACTTGAGTCACGTGAAAAGAAACCCGCTTAGTTGCCAATTCTTTCAGAAAAAAATAATAATAATAATAAAAGAAAGAAACAACATTCAAATTATCCAATTCAACCAAGGCCCCCTCGGGCCTTCCTATACCCAATTTGAAAAAGTTATAAGGACGGAATAAATATCCTTTATTTCTACGAATAGATATTTGGTGAAAAGTTTTCGAGTTGTCTTTAGTGCGACTTTTTGGAAGCTTTTCCCGTGAATTTTTCTGGTCTAATTTCTCTAAAATCCGGCAAGAATATATTGAAATCACAAGTTTTATGGGTAACCCCTACATAATAGAAGTGCCCTAGGGGTTTTTCAGGGTGTTGGAATCCATATATACAATCAAAAAACTAGTTTATTTTTCTGCCGGATTCCGGCACTGAAAACTCCAAAAAGTCGCACTGAAGACAACTGCAAAAGTTTTGATTAAGGACGGAATCAATATCTTTTATTTCTACGAATAGATATTTGGTGTGGATGCTATGGAATATTCTGCTTCTCTGATTCTCTTCGGAGTAGTAGTACGCTAATGCCTTCGGGGATAGCTCTGCCTCCTCAACTTGGCCCACACTTCAGATGACATCTCATACGGTATCGGTAATGACATCATTTTTGACAGTGCTACAAATTCCCCTGCTTTTGAAAGTAGTTCATTTCACTTGGTCTTAGTTTATTGTTGGAAGAATCACCGCACCTCTATAGAATCCGTAATTTCCACCCTGGGGATCCTAGTTACTGGCTTGTAATGTTTACCAACACCTGCGAGTTTGGGTGTAACGGCAAACCTCCACATGGTATCAGAGCTTGGACTCAGGTTCGATTCCCCCAAGTTGCGTTTGAGGGGGGGTGTTGGAAGAATCACCGCACCTCTATAGAATCCGTAATTTCCACCCTGGGGATCCTAGTTACTGGCTTGTAACGTTACACCAAAACCCGCAGGTGTTGGTAAACATTACAAGCCAGTAACTAGGATCCCCAGGGTGGAAATTACGGATTCTACAGAGGTGCGGTGATTCTTCCAACACCCCCCCTCAAATGCAACTTGGGGGAATCGAACCTGAGTCCAAGCTCTGATACCATGTGAAGGTTTGCCGTTACACCAAAACCCGCAGGTGTTGGTAAACATTACAAGCCAGTAACTAGGATCCCCAGGGTGGAAATTACGGATTCTTTTGAAAGTAGTTCATTTCACTTGGTCTTAGTTTTTTTCACTATCCCGAAGACAATGTAATCTTGTCATGAGTGTTTGTATAATCTCAAAGTTTTTCCTTTTCCTTCTGTCAAAGGGTTTTCCATTTTTCCTAGTTTCCCTTGATGGGTGGTGATTGCTTTGTGCACTCCTTGTTAGATGGGGATTCTTTGCATCATTTTTTTGGGTGACTACGCTGAGTCTAGGCTGAGGCCAGCCTGTTTATTAGATGAAGAAAAACAGCGAGATGCTATCACTAGGATTGTGTGAGACTCGGTCAACCCTGGACACCCTTTAAAATAGTTCAATTTATACAAAGTGGCTTCCATCCTCAGCCCCTCCCCATAAAGTTTGAACCAGAGACCTAATATTATTAACATTATAGATATTTGTATTTTAAAATTCCTTTGACTTTTTTCTTTTATTTTCTTTTCTCTTTTGTCATACAAGAAAATTAATATTTTTTAAAAATAATTTTTAAAAATCTCTTTTCCTTGCTTTGATTAAAATTTGATGCCTCGAACATTGAATTAAACCCAAAAAGAAGAAGAAGAAGAAAAAGACGATGACTAAGAAAATTCCAATGTCTGTCAATAGAAGTTTGAATGACAAATCATTTATGTCTATGCATTGAGGCATGAATAACCAAGTAAAAATTACTTGGATAATATACCTTGAAACATTCACCCCTTGGTGACCATGTAAACGTTATAGTACTAATACTAGCCTGGAGAAAGCTTTTATGCAAACCATATTTACAGTCCCGTAAACTACGATGATCCTGAAAAATAAGAAAAGATCAGCATCATAACAATTCCAGACAATGCAGAGAATGATAACACATGCTAATCATGTAACTTATTCCACAGAAGCACCAACGTGTATGTAACTGAAATATTGCTGAAACAATAATGTGTAACTCGTTAAAATCACCGTGTTATATCTAAATAACTGATAAAGACATAACTCCAGAATGCAAGAATTGAAGATCAACATTTTAATATTAGAAAGATCTTGTGTAGATGTTAAAATCAAGATCATATATATTATATAGAATCCAGTAAATTAACCCGAAGGGTTAGCAGGTTAGCTCAATTAGTAGATGCCCATGCTGGGCCCACATATGTCTCGACTCTCGAGATCATCGGGTCCCACAGGGTTACCAGCCACATAGGTGGCGGAAGATCAATCCAAAAATTCTAGGGAAGAAGAGATGGAGCTTCATGAGGTCTGGATTGGTACCACCAACCCCGTTCTTCACTTGAGTGTGAGAGTGGAGTGAAATTATTTTCTTTGAAAAAAATTACAGCCAGTAATTGTATGTAGTGGATATACAAAAACTTTATGTAAGGTAACAATGGAAACCTTTTAAGCAATACGAAATAGTAAATAAATACATAAAGGTTACTCCAGTGATTCAAGAGAACATTGTTAGAGCTACAATGGTATGAATTCCTGAAAAATTACAATAAGTATTTTCGAAGAACTAATATTGTTTGCAACGATAGCATCTGAGTGGGTGCAGAGCTCTTAAGCACATGAATCAGAAGCAGAGATATTAAAAGACGCTGCTAAGGCTGCAGAATAAATTCTATTTCATCCATTACAAACAGTGGCAGATATGCATGCATAAAGAGAATAGAAAGACAATCAACCTTTCGTATCAAGGGACTCACAAATCTTCAACATTGCTTGACCAATAGTATTCAATGCCGATACCAAGTCACGTCGTGCTTTCACCTTCTGCTCCTCAACATTGATCATCCGTTGCACATTCATTGCATGGTGGTTCAGATATTTCTCATCCATCTCCATTCTCCGTTCAAACAGATTACAATATTTTTCATGACGTTTCATCCGCCCCTCCTCAGCCATCTTAAGGTTTGAAATGATCATCTTATTGTTCTCAGACAAGGTTGCCTTAATGCCAGCTGTTTTTGATGATGATTTTCGCTTTTTCCCTGGATATTGTTTATCTCTATCAGTAGAGGTATCACCAGGGCTCTGAAGTGGTGTCTCAGGCATTGTATTTTCATGCATTATCACATTCTTTGCAGGTGTAAGGCAATCTTCAAATGTTCCATGATCTGATGCGGATGTATCAATAATCATATCTCCAACATCATTTCCTTTCTGGCCAAAATGTTTATTCATTGCATCATATAGTTCCTTGGTATAATTAGTCGGCAGTCTCTTGTCCATCCGTTCTTTTGGTGTCATGTTCCAGTAGCTGACATGACCTGGTGGAATATTTCTTTCATAATGTCTAATCTTCTTATAGTCAGGTAGAATATGTTTCCATCTGTCCCGACATTGAGTGGCATTCCGGTCAAGGCCATTGTCATGACAATGAGCTGAAATGGTTCTCCATTTCTCAATGGCTGATTTCGTCCTCTTTATTGCACCACCAGCAGAGTGCATATTTTTCTCAACTAGTTTAGCATTCACAAGTACAAGGGTATCTGAACTTGTCCACCGAACTCTTCCCTTGTGTTCAGAAGACAACTTTCTCTTTCCCCGTACCTCATGCGGAATCACATCCCTTGGTTCCTGGTTAGATGGTAAACAGATTACATCTGCTACAGTTGCCATGGAGTGATTAACCTGTTGCTCCGAAATCTCATCTTTATGAATAACACCATTTGGATCATCAGGTCCCATTGGTGGGATACAAAGACCCTCTGAAAAAGTCTCGGCCAACATTTTGTCTCCCAAGGACTAGATGTTTTCAATGGCATGTTATGGAGACACCTGCAACAGGAATCTTGTATGTCTAGCACAGGAAAGTTGAATACATTGACTCAACAAATCCTGCAACCACAAAGGTAAAGATGTATAAACCATTGAAGATCTATTGCACAAGCACATAAGTTATTGCTGCAGATACCCATCCACTCTTGCCAAAGTAAATTATCTATGTGAAGAAGAAACTTCGGACATGAAAATAGCCAACATTTGGAGAACAAGCAATTCTGAACTGATCTCTGATAATAAAGAACTCACTTTGACAGGTATTGTAACATATGAGATCTAGTACTTAACCATGTTTCAGAAGGTTTGAAATATTATAGTGTGAAACTTAGATAAGGGTTGAGTTGAAGTTGAGCTTTTAAAGGGAGAAAAACACGGCAGTTTCAGATTTTCCCTAAATATGTCCCGTTCCAGATGGTTTCAAGTTTCAATCAAAATCACTAGTAGCTATTGATAGTTTGGTAAGGCAAGCAACAAAACAGAGAAGATAGAACCATTGCAAGCCGATACATGTCATAGAAACATGCAGCTATGCAACAACACAAAGTTATACGTGAAAAAAATTGAAATTACACAAGCTTTGAAACAAAGCACAAACTGGAAGAAGCAAACAATATGAAACTATCGTTGTGATAGCCACAAACCAACCAAAACTGCCACAAATAGCAGCCAAATCATAACCGACCACACAAGGGAATTGGATATTCCGAAGAAGAGGCTAGCCAGCTCTAGTTTTCCATTAAGCTAACCTTCCCGTATTTCCCGTTCCAGGTGGTTTCAAGTTTCAATCAAAATCACTAGTAGCTATTGATAGTTTGACAAGGCAAGCAACAAACCAGAGAAGACAGAACCCTTGCAAGCTGATACATATGTCATAGAAACATGCAACAACACAAAGTCATATGTGAAAAAAATTGAAATTACGCAAGCTTTGAAATAAAGCACAAACTGGAAGAAGCAAACAGTATGAAACTATCTCTGTGATAGCCACAAACCAACCAAAACTGCCACAAATAGCAGCCAAATCATAATCGACCACACATGGGAATTGGATATTCCGAAGAAGAGGCTAGCCAGCTCTAGTTTTCCATTAAGCTAACCTTCCCTTCACTATGGAAAAGGGATAACCTTTCCATTAAGCTAACCTTCCCTACACTATGGAAAAGGAACCTTCCCCACACTATGGAAAAGGAACCTTCCCTACACTATGGAAAAGGGATAACCTTTCCATTAAGCTAACCTTCCCTTCACTATGGAAAAGGGATAACCTTTGACTCTCTGGCTGGTGAAAAACATCGCAGGGTCTCCCCTTCTTTGAGATACACATGGTTAAGGATAATCCTCCCATTACTGAACCTTTATTATGCAGAATAATTCCAACACTGTAGATCACTGTTTGCAGAAATTGTGTTGTGACACCCTTTGCTACAAAAGGACAACCCCATACCACAAGAAAATTCCTTCCCTCCCCTATGCTACTGGTTAGGAGTAACCTTCACTAATGGGAAAGGGCCATCCCTTTACTACAAGAAAAGTTATTTCCTGAGTATAGCTCAGACAAAGGCTCTTCTACAAGAAAGGTCCTTTCTTGAGAATAGCATGGATCCCCGGGATGATTGACAAACTTCATATTAATCAAAATTTTCACCATAAAAGCACACTCCATCAATCATTCATTGAAATGTCAATAATTTTTACTCTAGCTCAGTTTCACAGAAATATCATATATATCTTAAAGATACCTAATCAAAATACAACCATGAGCAACTGCTGACATTCGAATAAATAACAACAGTGAATCTGTACGTAACACATGAATGACTAATGCATACCTAACAGTATGATAAAACTGAAACAAACCAACAGAAATCAAGTAGACAGTGCTTGCCCCACTAGTTAGTAAACAGAAAGTACACATTGTTAGCAACTTTCATGCTAAAAAATCAAATACTTATAGAAACTGGAGAACGAATTTCCGACACAACTTGAATTCATAAATGTTTCAAACAAATATGTAAAAAATGGATTCTTGTTAAAGGTTGAAAATGTTCCTAATCTGTTGCTGAAGTTGTACTTCAGTTTCCAAGAGGGGGACAGTTACATGTACAAATTTCACAATATGTATAGTTCTTGATGGGTCATAAAGAGTTCTCTTTAGGAAATAACATTGGTGCATACAAAAGAAGTCAGACTTTCATGTCAACAGGCTCACAAATCTTCAACATTGCCAGGCCAATATTATTTAACCCTAAGACTAAAGTCACATTGTGCATTCAGCTTCTATTCCTCAGCAATGAGCATTTTTGCATACCCATTTGCATGGTGGTTCAGATTCTTTCCATCAATTTTCATTCTTCGTTTGAACATGCCACAATATCTTGGAATTTCATTTACCCTTCCTCGGCCAGCTTCAGATAAGAAATTATCATATTATTGTTCTCTATTAGAGTTCCTAAAATGTGTGTTCTTGAAAAATAGTTTATGATCCCTTCCTGTAAATTGGTTATCTCTATCAGGGGAGCAATCACTTGGGCAAGTTGCAACTACAATGAAGAAATCCTTGTGTACAGGCAAACTTTTTACAGGAACGTGGGATTCTCCAAAAGTTCTGTGATCTGATGCAGAGATGTCAATAATCATGTCTGCAGGATAAGTACATTGATCCTGGCCAAAGTGCATTTCCATTGCTTTAGCTACCATTACCCATGTATAATCTGTTGGCAATTCCTTACCCATGTGTTCTTTAGCTATCACGTCCAATAGCTCTCAATTACGGGGGCAGTGGGGGTGGTGGGGGCAGGGATGGGGGAGAGGGGGGAGGGGGACTATTTTCTCCAGAATGCTTCATCTTCCTGTAGTCTGCTAGAATTTCTTCCCACCTGTCCCAGCACTGAGTAATATTGCAATCAAGGCCATTCTTTTGGTACTGAGTTGCAATTTCTTTCCATTTCTCGATGGCTGATTTTGTCCTCTTTATAACACCATCAGTGGAGTTGCACATTTTTCTCAATTGTATTGCACTGATTTAATAATGGTGTCAGAACTTGTCCATCAAACTCTCCCTTCAGGTGAAGAAACGGAACTCTGGGACTATGTATATATCTTGTGGTGTAAATGCAGTTTGATCATGGCTAAAAGGAAAACTACAGATTATATCTGCGACAACTGTTATTGGCTTGTTAGATTGATGTTCAAATTTCAATTAACTTTGTAAATCACACCATTCACATCTTGACTTTCCATTAGTGTAAGATAGACCCTGGAAAAGGATCACACAACATTTTGTCACCCAAAGGAAAAATAACGTTATTAGTGTGTCAGTGAGCCACATCCAAAAGGAGTCTTGCTAATGCAGTACAAATAGGCTCGATGCAATGTCTAATTGAATCCTGCAAGCATAAGTTGAACTTCCATAACCCACTAAATTTTGCTGCAAAGAATTTGCAAATGGAAACAAAAAACCACATACATGAGATAAACAAAAATCAGTATCGATAAGAAGAAGCTATAGATGTACAATGAATGAGGAAGAGAGGAAACGCATGTTCTTAACTATCTTCTGGTAATAAAGAAAGTGCATCTGTTGAGCTCTATAATACTATAATGGATGGAATTACTACAAACGAACTTTGAAAGCAATGGAATAGGAAAGAGCTGAACATTTTAAGAAAATCAAGAAGTCAAAAGAACGAAGTTTGTTGAACACAAAGCATGTACAACATATACTTCAGAAGTCACCTTGGTATCAAGAATTTTGGATATAGATTATGAAGACAAGACAAGAGAAGCACATATGTTGCAATCATATTAAACAGAAAGCCTCAAAGAGTGATGCAGACAAAAACTTGGTGAATGCAGACTACTTACCTAATTTTATCTTTGACAAAATAATTTCCCAGCCTTACACAATGATACGCGAGGAGAAAAACATCTCTAGGATAGATCATAGAACTAGTTAACCTAGCTAATATAAATTCAGTGTCAATAAAATAACCCTTAAAAACAGAAGAAAGAATCAGTATTTCCAGCGATTTAAGTTGGCCAAGTTTGACAGGTTTCATGTGCAGCATTAACTCGATAAAAAAAGAAGCCTACATACTTGGAAAGGACATATTCGTACTAGTAGGATCCTCTAACGCATTCCAAAATAGTCACAAAAAATTGCAATAAAATTTTAATGAAAATAAACCCTCAGAAAAGGCAAATATAGTTCGTAACCAATTTTTGCACAGATGAACCATATTTTAGATAACATTTAAAAACCAGTAAATTAATATTTCAATTCCATATTAATCCAAATAAACTCATGCTGCCAATGGGCCTTGGTTCACTGGTGTGGTTGATGCAGTGGTAAGCCATCCACTAGGATTCCTTCTCAGGGTGATCTCGCCCACACAATTGGCATGTTAAAAGAGATTATTCTTAATGCAGATCCCTGGGTAATTTGGCAAAATAAAGCATCTAGGCCAAAGAAAGTCAGTGTTATGCAGTGCAGTCTCTCAGGTCATGTTTCTAGAAGCACTTTACCAACAACAAAAAAGCATATGATCACCATTACCAAATATTTGTACAGTAATGAATCCAACTTTAGATAGACATTCAACAATTTTTGCTTTCTCATGGAATAATGCCTACTGGTTGGTTCAGAAAATCTTCTTTGGCACCTAATAATAGTACATGCAGTGTTCCATGGAGATGCGTCCCCTAGGGCAGCAGGGCAGCCCCCATGTTTCCCATGCTCCAGGGAAGGGGTAGATGCATGGGGAAACATTTCCCCACATCCCCCTTTGGAGGAAACTTGGGGAAATGTTTCCCCAATGTGGGGGGATACATTTCCCCAAAAGGGGGGCGTCTAGGCACCCCTCTCCCCCAGAAGGGGGGTGCCTAGGCAATCCCCCCCCCCAAGATTTTTTGTCAACAACCCATGAAGATAGAAAACAAAACAAGGGTTAGAGATTTGAGAAGTCAAGGACCTTAGTGATTAATGGTAATATTAAATTCTTATAGTAATAATTTTTAACATTACTATTAACTGTTTCAGGATGTTTGAGAGTGGTTACAACCTCATTAGACTTCATATCAAGAAAGTAGAATTTCATATCCCATTCAGAATTCAGCAGACTTGATGGTTTTCAGAATTTCAGGATTTGCAGGATTATAGGATTTCCACTGGATTGCATGATGAAGAATTTGCATGGGATAAATTGTTATTGTTGGGATTTTATCATTATTATTTTTATATTTTAAAAGTTTAGAGACAGGAACCCCTATGCTAGGGACCCCAACATCCCCCTTGTGTGTCTCCCCACTCCCGTGCTCCCCCAACCCAGAATCTTGCTGGAACATAGGTAAAATGTAAAAGCTCTTAAATAGCATATTTATCAGTTTTCATCCCCTATAGTTTAGCTTTGCAAAGTGCACATAAATTCCAATATTTCATAGTAATTAGTACAGCAGCAGGTTCCTTTGATCATTTCTCTATTTTTCCAATTACACAACTTCATCTGTTAATCTATGAAATGTGAAATTACAAGTAACAATTGCTGCAATATGTCGAAGGACAAGTATGTACAGCTTTACCAAACAACTATTTGAACTGTATCTTGCTACTAAAAATCATCACAACTATCTAACGGTACATTGACAGGTTAGAAGGCATGACAAGCATTTGATTATAAGAACTATACAACCAAAAATTCATAACATTACTATGTAAAAGATTTTGTTACTTCAAATTAGGGTTAAACATGCCAAGCAAATTATCTGAAATGAGGTTAGCATGATGGAAAAAAATAAACAGTTTCCTTTTTGAAGCAGAAGCACACATGAAACGATTGCAGAAATAGTGTAAAATCTTGGAATTCAACTTACCAACCTTGCATTACTCAGAAAGAGACAGTCATTTCTACACTGTAATTGCCAAGAAGCCTTTAAAGAATGGATTAAACACTAAAAGGTGGATCATAGTGACCCAACAACAGATAAATATTTAAGCTAAAAACAAGATTGTGACGCGGGACTGATAGTATTAAATAGTTTGTTGTAAATAATGGCCCTTACTGTTAGAAAATCAGAAAGGCAGAAAGATTTTCTCTTGTTGATAATTACTTGTGATATCTTTGAGTTCTTATTATCTTTCTTATGTTATTATTTTATCTTAGTTTCATCAAGCAATTACCAAAAGCAAAACATGAAGATCAAGTACACCAGATGTAGGCACTCTGCCAAGGCTAAAACCCCTCTATAGGGGAAAAACCAGTCAAAAAACTCTTCCTTCAGTAGATTCAAAATGAGATAGGCCAAGACCTTAGACCTTCCTCCTCCACCAAGTCAGCCTTCCAATAAGATACAACAACCTTCAATAGTCTCTTTTTGTCCAACAGCTACAGCCCAACATCAACCCAGAAATTTCAGCCCCAACTTCACCAGAATTTCGGCCCAGCTTCAGATTTACCGCCTCCCAGCTTTTGCAGAATTTTGGCCCCCTGCAACACTCCAGAACTTCGCACGTGTGGGATAGGAGAGAGAAATTTCAGTTTCTTTTGCAAGATAATGACCTCCTTCTTGTCCCTTGAATTTTGCACATTTTTCTTGCCCAGAAGTTGCAGAATGAACTTGGTGAGTGAGTGCTCCAAATGAGGTAGAGGAGTTGTCTTTATATAGGAGTTTCTGCCCCATAGTTAGGCTGACTTGTTCAATTTGAGGCCAACTTGGTGGAGGAGGCCTAATTGACCTATTTTATATTAAAATAAATTTCTTCTTTGACAAATGAAGCCCAAGAAGGTTCTTTTACATTATGGCATGGATAAGGACACTTGACATAAAAACTAGAAGCCTGCAATGGAGCCTTTGACCTATAAACAATTGACCCAAACATGAAACCCATGCTTTAATAAGTCAATTTCTTTAATAATAAAATTTATTTTTCTTTCTTTTGACAAATATATTACATCATGACTTAAATACAATTATGAAGACCGACACTAGTTACATTCTTCAACACTCCCTCTTAACTAGGAAGATATTCATAATTACATATATATATATAGAGGTGCATGGAAGATCTCAAAATAAACTACGAAAAGTTTTAACACACTCAGTGTTGCGGACTAGAAACCTGACCAGGGTATTCTATCCGGGTGGGAATAAGGGGACTCAAACTTTAGCCAACTCTAGGTACCATCCGGCTTTTAAGCTCTACCACCAACCTAGGGATCTAGGTGCATATCCAAGGTCAAAGCTCCATGACCAACACATCTAGACATCAAACACATAGGTCGGCCAGATGTCTTCCCAAGCATCCTGCCATTAAATGCTTCATCTCTCTTATAAACTAAACCAGATATATCCACTTGTCCAAGCATGCTTCCAAAATGTTCAACCTTCTTACGGAGAGATTTACCTATACTAACACAACCCCAATCAATAATAAACTTTCAAATATATATATACAAGTAAACACAATTATGAAGACAGACACTAGTTACATTCTTCAACACTCCCTGTTAACTAGGAAGATATTCATAGTTACATATATATATATAGAGGTGCATGGAAGATCTCAAAATAAACTACGAAAAGTTTTAACACACTCTGTGTTGCGGACTAGAAACCTGACCAACGTATTTTATCCGGGAGGGACTAAGGGGACTCAAAATTTAGCCAACTTTAGGTACCATACGGCTTTTAAGCTCTACCACCAACCTAGGGATCTAGGTGCATATCCAAGGTCAGAGCTCCATGACCAACACACCCTCCCTCTTCGGGATCGAGACATCAAACACATAGGTCGGCCAGATGTCTTCCCAAGCATCTTGCCATTAAATGCTTCATCTCTCCTATAAACTAAACCATATATATCCACTTGTCCAAGCATGCTTCCAAAATGTTCAACCTTCTTACGGAGAGATTTACCTGTACAAACACAACCCCAATCAGTAATGAACTTTCAAATATATATATACAAGTAAACACAAGCCTTAAGGGTCTTTAATCATCCTGATGCCACTTATATCATCATCAAATTATCCATATACATTTTATCGGAGCTTTTTATTCTTTTATTTCTTCAGCAACACCTAATACAACCTCAGTACTTCCCAAGTCTTGCAATGAACATTTATCTTGAACTACTTTCATTTATTCTTACTTCAAGGTATTCACTGTCATAATATGCCCTCCCTCTCAACTGGGGAGATATACCCTTTCTCCCTCTTAACTTAGGGAAATCAACCACTTCCTTCTTCTATAACATCGGAGAACCTTTCACGACTTCATTCTTTCTGATGGCATCAAGGTCATCTTGATCATCATCATTCATATAACTTCCTTCATCATGTTGATTATTGTCATATGAACATCTTCATCATCTTGAAGATTATGTACCTGCAAAACCTTAATAGCAAGTACAACAAAGTACAGATATAGGAAAGCATGAAGTTAACTAAATCATATTACTATAATGGAAGCATTCAAACATTCAAACTTTTGACACCAAATACCTAAGCCTAGTTAGGTTCATAATCGATAAGAGACACATATTTTACATACTAAACTTCAATTTCTAGCTAGGGTGTTGTCCCAAACCCCTAGATTTTATCATCGAGACACAAAATCTTAGATATCAACAATTCAATCAAATTACAATCCAATCATAGTACTATAGATCTAAGACTTTAATATTACTTTCAGAATTGTATGACAGACTCTACTAGGGTTTGTTGCAAACCCTAAATTTTATTATCAAAGCAAATTCATGAAAACAGTATCATTATCTACTAGAATATCAATCTCTACGAAGGTTTTGTTACAAACCCTAGATTTTACAAATCAAAACATGAGGATAAACAATTAAGTATACTTATATCTAGGATTTCATAACTATGCACTAACAATATCTACTAGGTAAACCTAGGACACAAACATTAATACATCAAGGTTAGATATACAACAATTTTCACTGAGCTAGGGTTTCGATCAAACATACGAACATACACCTAGGGATTTATTCACAGGATCTTACTATAATTATTATAAAAGTTTTGTTCAGAAACCCTAATTCACAAAACCCTAAAGATCGGGTTTCAATATATAATTTAGAAACTAACAGCAAACCCTAAAGGAATAGGGTTTTTATCATAACAATACCAAAACCCTAAACATTAAAAAGAATAGGATTTCTAGACTTGATCAACAACCCTAAGTACACTAGGGTTTCATAATCAACATCGGCATACCCTTAGCAACAAGAGGCTAGGGTTTTATAGTGAACCCTTGGAGGTTAGGGCTTCACAAGAATGATCAAAATGGTAGTATAACGAGGGTAGATTCAATCTAATGATTAATCACCCTAACAAAAATCTTTAAGATTCAAAACCCTAAAGATGACGATGTCAGTAATATAAAGCAAATTTCAGGAGAGAATGAACATACCTTTTCTATGAAGAGAACCTTGTAACAAAACTTGCAGTTTAAGACATAACTTGAATTATTTTTTTTAACAAACCTTATAAGACTTTAGTTCTTGAAGGGCTTCCTTTGAAATAGAACTTCTTCATGCTTCAAATCTATCCTTTGAAGTCTCCTCCATAACTTTTGTGCAGTGATGCGGGGGAGCGCCCCCCCCCCCCTTCGAACCCGCTCCCGAAGCGCGCTCCGGGCGGGAGCGGGTCGGGAGCGCGCTCCCCAAATCGCTCCCGGACGGGAGCGATTTTCGGGAGCGCGCTCCCGTAAAAAAATTTGCGCTCCCTGGTCTGTGAGGGAGCGCTTCAGGGAGCGATCGCTCCCGCGCTCCCGAAGCGCTTTTTAATGCTCGGGAGCGATCGGGGAGCGATCGCTCCCTGATCGCTCCCGGGCATTAAAAAACGCTCCGGGAGCGAATTTTAAAATTCTGGGAGCGATTCGGGCGGAAAAAAATTCCGCGGACCCGAAAAAAAAACAAAAAATTAAACTAATTTTTTTGGATTTATAAGCCCAATGGGCCAAAACAAAATCATTTCAATGAGATTGAGCTTGAGTTTGAGAGCAAAGGAGCAAGGAGCAAGGAGCCAGAGCTGAGGAGCGAGGAGCAAGTGCCAAGGAGCGAGGAGCAAGCTTGCAGAGGTAAGTAACTTAATCATTTAGTTAGTTTAGCTGGTTAGGTAGTTAATTTGGTTAGTTTCATTTACCTGTTTGAGTTTAAAGATCATTAATTTAAATTAAATTAATAAATTAAATGAATTAATCCCAATAAACTAAATTAATTTGCAGATTCAAGACTCAAACCCTACCAACATCAAACACGATGGACCTGAGCATTTTTATTGGCATTTTCCTCTTCCTGGTCCCCTTTCTGGTTATTATGGTGGTGGAGAGTAGGAAACGGAGGGGGCCTGAAACTGAAGAGGTGGATGAAGAAGCCGGAGGAAGTCAAATAGGTGAAAACCCCAGTGAGGAGGATGTGGAGGGTGAACATGAGGGTCAAAAAACTAAACAAGACCAAACTCCATTGTGGAAATATGTTGAGAGGCCTGAAACAGGGAGAGGGGGTGGAACCACTAAATTTCATTGCCCCCATTGCAACACTGATTTCACAGGCTCATACACCCGTTTGAGAAGACACCTTTGCGGGAAAAGGGCATGGGATGGAGAGAAACAAATAGGAATCAGAACTTGCGACGCGGTGTCAACAGTTGATAGAGCCAAATACATAAAGGAAGAGGAGGACGCCCAATACAAAGCAAAAAGATCAAGGGGTTTCTTTGAACCAAGCTCACAAAGAACTCCTTCAGCATCCTCCCAAGGCAGTGGATATGGACATGGAGGCTCAGGGTCATCATCTTTACGCCGTAGAACCATATCAGATTTCCTTGATGAGGGGTGTAGGAATGATGTGGATTCAAAAATTTACAGGTTCCTCTATGCAAATGGGATACCATTCAATGTTCTACGCTCACCTTATTGGCACGAAATGGTTTCTGCCATAAATGATGCCCCTAAAGGATACAAGAGCCCTGGGTATGACAAGGCAAGAACAGTTGGCCTTGATCATGAAAAAGCAAAAATATCACATTCTTTGAATAAAATGACAAGTTCTTGGACTGACAATGGGGTGTCCATTGTATCTGATGGATGGACAAATGTAAAAGGCAAGCCATTGATAAGTGTTCTTGCTGTGTCCCGAAGTGGTCCCATTTTTCTAGCTGCACATGATTACTCAGACAAGTTCAAGACCGCTATCAACATTGCAGAAGCATTGCTTGAAACAATTGAGCGTATTGGCCCATACAATGTCATCCAAGTCATCACTGATAATGCTCCTAATTGTAAGGCAGCAGGAGCAATTATTGAGGATAGATACCCGAACATATTTTGGTCTGGATGTTTGGTTCACACATTGAACCTTCTGTTGCATGATATTGTCAAAAACAAAAATGAACAATACCAATGGATTGGGGATTTGTACAAGAGAGGAAAAAAAATGATAAAATTTATTACAAATCATAGCAATACCCATGGCCTTTTCCGCAGTCACTCGAGATTGGAGTTGTTGAAGATTGCGAGGACTAGATTTGGTAGCTATTACCTCACCTTCAGGCGCCTTTTGAAGGTAAGAGAGGGTTTAGCTAGCATGGTATCAAGTCCAAATTGGCAAGTGTTAAAGGAAAGGGCTACAAATGTAGCTGACATTGCAGGTTTTGAAACGGTGGAGGAGGCCGCTCTTGATGGGCAGTTTTGGACAGCTGTGAGACAGGTATTGGATTTCACCAAGCCAATTTATAACATGATTCGGTTTGCAGATACAGACAAACCAGTGATTGGCGAGGTGTATGAGCAAATGGATACCATGTTGGGGGAAATAAAAGACATTGTTAATAACAGAGATCCCGACTTGTACAATCTGATTCACGATTGTGTGTGTGAACGGTGGAAAAGGCTTAACCTTCCACTACATTGCTTGGCATATATCCTTACGCCAAAATACTACTCTACATCTTGGTTGGGCCAACCTGCAGCAGGGGGTGGTGTTAGGACCAAACCCCATTTAGATCGAGAGGTAACTAAAGGATATCTGGATGCATTAGAAAAGTTGGTGCCTGACAGGGAGGAATGTGCAGCTGTGCGCCTTGAAATAGGCAGATACTTCACTGGCAGTGGTTTGTATGGTAACTTCCATGCAATGGACGACAAAGATAAATTTGATTCTCTCACATGGTGGGAAACATATGGCGGCGACGGACTTTTGCGAAAATTGGCATTGAAAGTTCTTGCACAGGTTGTAAATTCTTCTTCTGCAGAGAGGTGTTGGAGCACCTACAGTTATATACATAATGTGAAAAGAAACAGGCTCAACGAAAACCGAGCAGAAAGCTTGGTTTATGTGCACTACAATTTGAGGTTGTTGAGCCATTACTGTGATCGGGCTAATGAAGATCCCACATATAAAATTTGGGACAATCACCCTGAGGACGACAATTTAGAGGATGGCATTGTACATATGGAAGAACTAGAGGATGAGCTTGTACGGGATGAAGCTGAAGCAGCTGCAGCAGCCATGCCACCTCCACCTCCACCATCCAGTAGCAGTTCTCGGGGCCCGAGTCTTGTTCCATTGCTGTCACCACCTCCATCGACACCCTCGCGTGGAGGCTCTAGTTCTGGTCGTCGGTCTGGGCGGGAGACTCCTAGAAGACCGCCAAGACCTACTTATACTCCTGGAGACTCTCGTGGCAAGGGCCACTTGTAGATTTACAGTTTACTTGTCTTTTTTAGTTTCTATTAGACTTGTCACTTTAGTTTTCATAACTGTTCAGTGTTGAGTTTTGAGTCCTTGACTCTTGACTCTTGACTCTTTCATATCATTATGACATTATGATATTTTTTGTAAACATTATATCACTGTGACAATGAAAATTTGAAGTTTGAAGTTGGGCCTTGGCAATTATAACTCATTGGTAATGATTGTGAATTATGAATATGATGCTTTGTGAAAGACTAAAGTTGTTTCATTTCATCTCATTATTCATGTTTCATTTTATAAATTTTTAACATTTCATATCATGTTAACAGTTAGAAGTTAGGACTTAGAAATATCTTCGATATTACTTCTTGTAATGGTTAAACTTGGCTTACAAGTACAACTTGTTACTTTGGTGATCAATGATGATAAATGTTATTGAATTGAATGTTATTTTAATTTAATATTTTACTAAGGTTGATGACGATTATAATTTCTAGATGATTGATGTGATATGGTTCAATGATCAATTTATGTTTTTTTATGTTTTTTAAGTCTATTTCATCATTCTACATGTTTTTGTTGACATATATGTATCAAAAATTAAAAAATATAAAAATATATATATATTTTTAAAAAATCGCTCCGGGATTCGCTCCCAAACCGGGAGCTTCTGAAAATGGTCGCTCCCGCTCCCGCTCCCGCTTCCGCTCCCGCTCCCAAGTAACATTGCTTTTGTGTAATCTGCAAACTTTCCTACCTAAGGAAATATATATAAAGAAAAAGGTTATTAGCATATAATACAAACAAATCTTAATGTGAGGAGGAAACCAAACATGAAAAGATGAAACAACGAACAAAATACTTATCTTTTGGTAAAATGGTGGAGGCTCCCTCTTAATCCAATCTTTTGAGGGACACCTACAACTTATCAAAATAATTCAAACATGTTCCAACAAGACATGTTAGACCTGCTTCAAAACTTAAAATAAAAAACTATGAGAGATATGTGAGAGAGAGGATTAGTAGTATAAGTCCTTTCTTGAGAAATAGAGGGCATCAAGATTAGGTGATTTCTCTATTAATGATAACCACTTGTGAATGTTTTTCACTTCAATAGATTAGGATCTTCTCTTTCGTTAGATTATTATAGTGTTCTTTTTCATCAAACAGCTACCAAAGCATAAACAAAATAGAGATAAGAGACACGAAATGTAAGCTATCAGATAGGGCCAAAACCTCTCCAACTTGAGAGGAAAACCCAAACGAAATCTTCTTTTTCAATTGACGAATACCAAGACTAAGACCCTTGACCTATTTGACCTCTCCAAGACCAAGTCACAAAACTTACTCTTCTTCCTCGAATCAACGATAGTCAAACTCCTTGTTTATTCCTCCTTCTCGGCTACCTTGTAGTGTTTCGGCTCCTAGGACAAACCTGCAACTTTCGGCCCTAATTCAGAAGCCCTAATTGCAGCACCTTCTACCACTTCGCTTGAATGGGGAGACTTCCTTCTACACTTCGGCTTGATTATTGCAATGTCTTCTCTTTGACTCGGCTTCTAGAATGAACTTACTAACCTTGGCCCTTCCTGCAGCAGATGATGCCTCTCTTCTTCACACGTGACAAGAAATAGTCCTAAAATAGACCAAAAGAAACACCAAAGACTTTGCTCTTCCTTCACTTTTCTTCTCTTGGATATAGGGTTGTTATTGACCCTTAAATCGAACTTATTCACACCTTTCTCACTCAGATTGCCTTGATCGAAAATCTTGCTTCTGAAATGAGGTCGAGCTGCCTATTTATAGTGGTTTGCCAATGTAAATAAGTCAACTTGACAGTCTGACGTGTCATTTGGAGTATTTTTATTATTTCATTTTGTAGCTTACTTGAAGCAGATGTTTTTGCTTGGTCTTGGAGGGCCTTCATATCCTTTTAATGACTCATACAAAAACGTAACATGCCCAAGAAGGGTCCTTCATACATGACATTGACTCAATTTGACTTTATGACCAAATCTAAGGGCTCACAATGGGAGCCATAGCTAAAATAAAATCCCTTGCTCATGAAACCCATGAGACAAGCATTAGAAACATAATTGTATTTTCTTCTTTACATTGATTACATAAAATCACAATTACACATGTCATTATGAAGACCGCACCTAGTTACACTTTTCAACACTCCCTCTTAACTAGGGAGGTATTCAAAATCGATACAAGGTACTTGGACATTCTCAATCTGAAGAATTCTCATAAGAAGAGTCGGATTGGTAACCCATTTGTTTAGCATCATATCAACCAACATTGTCACATAGCAAGGCCTTGACTAACAGCACTATCTCTCCACAAGATCTAAGCTCAATGTTGGCGAGACCAATGATGTATAAACACCCTCATCATTGTCTCTCTCGGAACATACCCACCCGAGTTCTCAGGGTGTGTTCCACCAGGACTATTCTTATCTTGGATTCCCAGTCCTCAAAGAATATCGGTCCTCTACGACTACTCTTATCTTGGATGCCCTAACTCATCCTCAAAGAGCATCGGATGCCAGATGTTTACCCAATCCTCCATTATGTTTTCCCAAGTGAAGACAAGAATGATGTGTCTATCTCTCCCTCTTAATTAGGGAGGACATACCTATTCCAATGAATGAATGTACCTAAACTCCCTCTTGTCTTAAGAATTTTGCTTCCAAATTTCTACAAAGTAAGAAACTTGTTTCCAGGCTCACTCTTAATTAGGAATATACAGCAACTTTCTTATGTTTTTCTTTTATCTTAGTTTCATTAAGTAATTACCCAATCAAAACTCTTCCTTCCGTAGATTCAAAATGAGATAAACCCAATCAAAACTCTTCCTTCAATAGATTCAAAATGAGATAAACCAAGACCTTAGACCAAAGACCTTCCTCCTCCACCAAGTCAACCTTCCAATAAGATACAGCAGCCTTCAATAGTCTCTTCTTGTCCAACAGCTACAGCCCAGCATCAAACCAAAAATTTCGGCCCCAGCTTCACCAGAATTTCAGCCCAGCTTCAGATTTTCGGCCTCCCAACTTCTACAGAATTTTGGCCCCCTACAACACTCCAGAACTTCGCATGTGTAGGATACGAGAGAGAAATTTTGATTTCTTTGCATGATAATGACCTCCTTCTTGTCCATTGAATTTCGCACCTTTTTCTTGCCCAGAAGTTGCAAAGTGAACTTGGAGAGTGAGTGGTCCAAATGAGGTCTAATTGTTTTCTTTATATAGGAGTTTCTGCCCCTTAGTTAGGTCGACTTGTCCAATTTGAGGCCTACTTGGTGGAGGAGAACTAATTGACCTATTTTATAAATAAATTAAATTTCTTCTTTGACAAATGCAGTGTTGCGAAAATTGCGATATAATCGCGATAATATCGAAAAATAGCAATTTTTTGAAAATGGCGATATTATCACCTGATTATTACGTGAATTTTTTTTGGCAAAAAATCGCAAAATAATCACGATAACTTGAAATTATCGAGATTATTACGAAAAAATCCCATTTTTGGGGAGAAAATCTTGAATTTTTTTTTTTGGTCGATTTTTTGATGAGGATGAGGAGCAACAGGAGGAGGAGGTGACACAACCTACCCAGGCTACCCCTGTCACCAGTAGAGGATGTGGTCTACCTCCTGTAGACCCTAGTTCTTCAGCCTCTAGAGCACAGCAGAGTCCACTGCCAACTCCACCGGTGTCTACATCTAGAGGGAAAGCTATTGCATTTTCTCGCAAGAGGGGTAGAGGAAATCAGTGGTATTAGTTATTTGGTTCATTTCATTGTATATGACATTATGACTCATGATATGAGATACATTATTATATTTTTTGTTGATATTTTGAGGCTAAGTTGGGACTCAGGAGTCAAGACTGACTGTTCAGGACATGATTCACTGTTATGTGTGATGTAGCACTAGAAATGATATTACACATCTTATACTAAGTCACCTGACACGGGGATTCGGGACACGTAGGATTCGAGATTCGTGGTTTCGGATTCGGACACGCTGACCCCCCAGAACAGGACATGTTAGGACACGTTATATATTATTTTATTATATATATATATATATATATATTAAAAATTAGATATTATCATATTTCTTACACAAATTTTAATTAATGATACAAATTTATTGATTTCAAACATAGATCTTCATCTATAGCTATTAGCATGCATAGTACATACAAAATTCAAATACATGTTAATCTATTATCTATTTCTTATGCTTGGCCCTCTTGCCACCACGAGAAATGTCTAATTTTTTAGTCTTGTTGGAAAATCAGGATCTTTGTCATTAATATCACCCTCTAAGCATTAATATCCAGAGGTATCTTTGTCATTACCTCTGTATCTGTATAGGGATCTTTGTCATTAATATCACCCTTTAAGCATTAACAAAAGATAGAACAAGCATAACATGTCAAGTCAAGATTTTGTTTGAGTGATGCGTACATTTTTAGGAGGGTCATCATACAGGAGTTTGACAACCAATGTCACTAACATCAAGGTACATAGAGGGATTGGTGCTCTTGATTAGATACGAGTTCCATACCCTAATACATGACAAAATTCAATGGAAACATTGCAATCCCCCAATCCTGAAATCCTGAAAAACTGATAACTCTGCTGGATTTTGAATGAAATCTAAAATTCTACTTTCTCCATATGAAATCCAATGAGGTCGGAACCACTCTCAAACATCTTGAGTCATTTCATGGTAATGTTTAAGAATTTAACATTACCATGAACAGGACACGTTTCCCAAAATCGCGACACGCTTTTGAAAATCGTGACACGACCTCGGATTCTGACGTGTCGGAAAAGGACACGACGTGTCATATGATTTGGACACGAATCCGGACCGAATCGTGTCGGATTCGCTGGATTCAGGATTCGTAGGGGGTTTAGGACGAATCCGGTGACTTAGATCTTATATATTAGTTCTTTTATCATATTTATGTGTCAATGTATGTATTCTATGTTGTAGATGCTTTAGATATTAAAAATTTGAAAAAAAAAATGAATATTTTTGTATTTTACGATTTTTTCCTGATTTTTACGATTTTTTCCGATTTTTTCCCTCGCCGATATTATCCCGATAACGATTACTGCAACATTGGACAAATGAAGCCCAAGAAAGGTCTTTTACATTATGACATGGGAAAGGACACTTGACATAAACCCTAGAAGCCTACAATGGAGGCTTTGACCTATAAACAATTGACCCAAGCATGAAACCCATGCTTTAATAAGTCAATTTCTTTAATAATAAAATTTATTTTTCTTTCTTTTGACAAATACATTACATCATGACTTAAATACTATTATGAAGACTGACACTAGTTACATTCTTCAACACCTACAATCAACACATCTACACTAGTCATGCAAGAAAATGCATAGACTAGTATTCAAGTGCAAAGGAAAACACATAAAATCTTAAATGGGAACAATTTTTGCTGCAAGCTAACAACAAACAACCAATCCAGCCTTCTAATATCCCATCTGCACAACTACAAAACAAATTCACCAATGACAAAACTCATGGGAACTCATTCAGTGTAAAAATGTGATTGGAAAATTTAACTCCTATAATGGCTCTTCACAATCTGAAGATAATGGCCTCCTTCTTGTCCATTGAATTCCGCAACTTTTCCTTGCCCAGAAGTTGCAAATCGAACTTGGTCAGTGAGTGCTCCAAATGAGGTCGAGTTGTTGTCTTTATATAGGAGTTTATGCCCCTTAGTTAGGTCGACTTGTCCAGTTTGAGGCCGACTTGGTGGAGGAGAACTAATTGGCCTATTTTACAAATAAATTACATTTCTTCTTTGACAAATGGGCAAGGACACTTGACATAAACCCTAGAAGCCTACAATAGAGGCTTTGACATATAAACAATTGACCCAAGCATGAAACCCATGCTTTAATAAGTCAAATTCTTTAATAATAAAATTTATTTTTCTTTCTTTTGACAAATACATTACATCATGACTTGAATACTATTATGAAGACTGACACTAGTTACATTCTTCAACACCTACAATTAACACATGTACACTAGTCATGCAAGAAAATGCATAGACTAGTATTCAGGTGCAAAGCAAAGCACAGAAAATCTTAAATGGGAACAATTTTTGCTGCAAGCTAACAACAAACAACCAATCCAGCCTTCTAATATCCCATCTGCACAACTACAAAGCAAATTCATCAATGACAAAACTCATGGGAACTCATTCAATGTAAAAATGTGATTGGAAAATTTAACTCCTATAATGGCTCTTCACAATCTGAAGAGTATACACAAAGTCTTGACAATTGCTCAAGAATATATGCAAATTATCTAAATAGTAAATATATATCTTTTTCATGTGGTAATGAATGTGCGCGCTATTCAAAAACTTATATGAAGCTGAAACTTCTATGTGAACATGTAATGAACCTAGATAATAATTTACTAAATATCCATGGAAAGAGAAATAACATTATCCATGTATTATGTCACCTTTTTTCAATGTAAATACTAAATACGGGTAACAGTCACTCTGGCTTCTGGAATCTAAAGACATTACTCTATCATGTATTAAATAACAATTGGGGTAATCTCTTTCAGCCCTCAAGAATTGCCTCATACTGTCCGAAAGATCTGGTACCAAGTGCCCAATTTTGCTGTTAGAAATCCTCACTGTGAGTGTTCCCTTTCTCCCTCACCAGCCAACCAGGGAATCAATCAAGGACCCTAAGCATTCATGGCCTCCACCCATAATTGCCTCTCCTCTTCACCAGCCAACCGGGGAATAAATCGAGGACCCTAAGCATTCATGGCTTCCACCCTTAATTGCATCTACTCTTCACTCTGCGCAATTAAGTGACATGGAGGATAGTGACAAAGCAACAAAGGACAGCACTGAAACAAAGTAAAGATTCTGAGGAGACTGAGAAGGAAAAGAAGCTAATCCAGAATGTGCAGTCACCAGTGTATACAAAATAATCTCCAAAAATATTTATATACTAAAAAACGGTAGCCTACTCCAACAATTTTGAACTTCTCAACTACTCTCCTACCAAAATGCTTGCCCAAACTGACTTTCATCTTTAATTTTAAAATTGAGAATTAGAAGTCTTCTATTTAAGAATTAAACAAGTTAACATAAGATGTCATATGTAAGGCGTGATTTATCCTCACAGAATCATGAAAAAAGATTGGACATAAACCCCAAAGGTAAAAAGATATGAGGCCCGATTTTGGACTAGTGTGTTAGAAGCCACCCATGTCTATTAATCATGTTGGGATCCTTACACGAGCACACCTACAAGGGGTTGGACAAATCCTTTACATTTTGTATGGGCTCTTAATTTTCAAACCATGCTGAGAAGATTCTGCACTCAGCAAGAACAAACTAGATACTAGGTAGCTGAAAACTTGAAAGCTTCAATCAAAACAGCAGATCTAAGTACAATAATCTACAAACACTACTGCTAAAAATTCGAACAGCAAATACACAGATCTGAACTCTCAATCACATCTATCTTCTCTTGAATACTGAAGGAAGAAAATACCTTGCAACAGCTCAAAGCAAAAACTCACTAACCAACACGGTGGTGTGCTCTGCATGTCTCTTACAGAATAGGAAGAAGAGGGAAAATACAATGTATCTGATCACATGCATGAAGCACTCAAGGTGACTCAGTCAAACCTTAATCCTAGTCTGATCACCCTAGCTGCGTGATAAGAGTGCCAAGTATGTGTGCCTCAACTGGAAGACGAACTGGAGCATGCACCCCCTTCCTTAAGATCTGTGCCATCTACCTAAACTGCAAACTTATAATGCATGAGCACTCCTAACTTACTAGGGATTAGCGTCCTCCTACAAACAACAGATCATGCATGTGAAGACTAACAAAAGCAAAGCTCCAACAATAAACAAGCTCTAACAAAAATGGAATTGCTAAAAACTGAAACAAAATTTAAACTGGAAATAATTGATGGTGAAGGCATGCATGTGCTCTCTACCCAACAGCAGAGTCTATATCTCTGTCTCCTGTTCCCTCATTCAATCAGTTCATCATTACTGTAAGGAAAGGCTGGATATGGGAAAGGTCAAAAAGTCTTCCACAAATTTCATTGGATTGTATGTTTTACATCAAGAGATCAGGATTCTATGGGTATCCTTGATACTCATTCAAGGACTAGTTCTGTGCAACTAAGTGGATAATCTGATCTTTGGACAGCCAGGCAGCTTCGAAAGTGCTACTATAAAAGACCAGTACTACTCGAAGAGCTCCCAATGGAAAGAAATGTTGGGTCAGGCCTAAGCTTTCGAGATCTCAATCTCACCCTGACCAGAGTTAAAATGAAAAACGCAATTCTGGCTCAAAGCACCTATAGAGTCTAAGAGGCCAGTAAACCATTCTTACACTGGAAGGGCGACAGTTTCAGTAACATCTAACTTTCAATGAATATTCCATCTGGTGGTCACCCACTGTGTTAGAAAATAGCAAGCTGCTAGCAAAGACCACATGGTTCTAAGACTTGAGGTCCTTCCAAAAAGGGATTAAGACTATTCATGATATTTTTGGTGTTGCTTCCAAGGATTGTATGCCGTGGACAGAACTGAGAGAGGTCAAAACCAGTATTATCAGAACCGGACCAGTGAACAAGCCAGTTGACCCCAAAAACTGGAAGAGGACTAGAAGCAGACAAAAATCAAAAACCAGTATTATCAGAACTGGACCAGTGATCAAGCCAGTTGACCCCAAAAACTGGAAGAGGACTAGAAGCAGACAAAATTGAAAAATCAGAAACAGACCCCAACCAAAAAATACATAAAATAATCAAATGATATATATATCCATGTGAATCCAAACCATTACACATAAAATATGCAAAGTTTCTCATGTAATAGCAAGGGTGCATACAACCAAAATGGCACCGAGTACAATCCACTTTCGAACCAAAATACATCGAGAATAGGGTTCTACATGGCCTCTAGAATCCAGAAATATACAGTACTAATTAATAACTATAGGCCCTAGACTCAGTAACGAAAATAGCACCAACTGCAATCTACATCCAAACCAACATACATCAACAAAGAGGCTCTAAATGGCCCCCATAGTCCAAAAATAGGCATAGTACTAATTAATAACCATATTCTAGAGTCTAGACTCTAGACTTTACAATCTAATCATAATAGAATCATCTGAATTCTCATCATCTACATCCTCAACATAAGTATATTAAAAAAGGGACTCTGACTTGATTCCCTTGGCCCTGAAGGTAGTTGTCCAACAGCAATGATCAAATCATCTGGCTGTGGAAGTGGATCAAAGTCCCTCCAAGATTTGTCAAGCACTGCTAGCTGAGTCTCCATAACCCTCTTTTACAAAAGATCAATATCATCCAAGACTATGCTACTCGATTCGGTGGTCATGTTCAACCACTGGGTGCACATCTTCAAATCAACCCTTCTATCAGCCCTCCAAATCAGCCCAAGAAACTCAGCTCAAAAACTACAAATTGCTCACATGAATTTTGAGTCTTATGGAGGAGTGGGGACCTATTTAAATAGAGTCGAGGTGGGCCTAGTTAGGTTTAGTGTTTTACTTTTTTCCATTTTATTGATTTTTTTTTTAAATTTAAGTTCAAGTGGTCCCCATCACTTGTTATACAATTCTATACAAAATCAACTAGTTTTGACATTTATGACCAATTCAGGAACAAAACCTGCCAATTCAGGTGCAGAACCTGAAAATTGAGCTCGATGGTACCCATCTCTAGCAACTCCTTAAATATTTAGGTAGGGCCCCCTGTATCTTACACTTGGAGCCTCCTGTCCCATTGCCAACTCCCTCTCTCCATTTTCATCAGTCACAAACAGCGGCTATCACAGACACATTGCTGGACACACAAAGAGGAGTCGAGGACACATCAACAATGCTATCACAGTTGCCCTTACAGTCCCCAGAACAAGCCAATAATGTTAGTTCCCTAATGAGACTTGGCTGGTTGTGATAAGACCAGAAGGGTAGACAGAGGGATGAAGACCACTCAGGTGCCTCGGCCCTTGCTAAGTTATAGGTTATTGGTGTATCTAGCATGCGGGCTATTAGATATACTCTTGGATTATAGTGGCAGCCAGTTGGTTTGATCCCAGGCCTAGACCAAAGCATTCGAACAAATTACTGATTCCCATGGCTAAAAAAATGGTAAGTTCCCAACATTAACCCTAGGAATTTCTACAACTAAGAAGCATCCACAGAGAAAGATTGCCGGGTGGAAGATCAAAGCCACAGATAGATGGTGGGGGTGTCTTGCAAAAACAATGATTACAATAATCCTCCAGCGACAGGCATATTGCTTGCAGTTTCCCTATATATTTTGTGCCTTGTATGTTGGTTTTTGCATCCATGATGACAGTTTTATTTTTAATAATTCCACAGAGAAAGATCGCCGGGTGGAAGATCAAAGCCACAGATAGATGGTGGGGGTGTCTTGCAAAAACAATGATTACAATAATCCTCCAGCGACAGGAATATTGCTTGCAGTTTCCCTATATATTTTGTGCCTTGTATGTTGGTTTTTGCATCCATGATGGCAGTTTTATTTTTAATAATTGTAACCCTGGATTTATTCACCAATTCCAGCTGGATAATTGATAAATTTTGTTAGATATGGTAGTTAAAACATTTTTGCCATAAAATTTGGGGCAACTAAGGCCTTTGTTGCTAGTGTTTGTGCTTGTGGCATGTGCAACACTATTTTTTTTGTACACAAATGCTCATGTGTGTCTATATATATACTGTTTTATTACTAGTTAAAAGTAAGCACCTTTACAAAAAATGAGTAAAAGAATAGATGCAGACACAAATCAACTATTTTGGAAGAACATGGAAACCAAGACAAGCAGAAGACAATTGTCACATCTCTCAACATCTGAAACTAGCTATTCAACTTTATGGAAATGTGTTGTCAAACATAAATTATATTTGAGTATTACACCACAAACAAAATAAAATTGACATCTTGACAAATTATCAAAGCCACAGATGGCAAGAATTAAGTAGCAGCACTCTAGAGTCTAGAGTCTAATGACTAATATAACCTAAAGCTGCATAAAAAAAACATGGTTAAGACTTGCACTACAATAAATGCAGACATAACTAAGCACACTGGCACAATATAGCCAACAAATAACAACCTCCATAAGCCTTTGGATAAATCCAAAAAATATTAAACCAACTGTAGCTGACTAGACAGAAAAGGAAACCAATCAAAAAAATTTAGGAGTGATAGAGACCTATAATTCAATCAACAATTTACTACCAATAACAAGAAACTATTGAAAAGTTATAAGAGAAACAGAGGTAGTACTTCCACTACAATATTATATCTGTAAACAGGTAAAACTGAGTACTAAACAATCTCATATATAGAAAACAATCAACCAAAAGGAAATACTAGAAATATATTGCTAAAATATAACGGGGAAATCATAAGTTTGAATCCAAAAGATGAACTAAACAATCCAAAGGGGTGTTCAACTGTAACTAGAGAACTCACAATTAAACCCATGGAACTCCTAGAGGTAGAATAGGACAAGTTGGAAATGACCCAATTCCAAATGGTACCAAAAAAAAGAAAAAAGCCCAAATAGAGAGAATTCTTATTAACACACCAAGTGAAGAACAATCACAATAGATCATAAGATTTTTTTACCAAGAAAAAGAGAGAGCACATTTCTAGGGGAATATCATTCTAAATAAAGAATATCTACAAATAGCAGAACACCATCGCCCCTTAAACTAATTATGAGACAACAATACTTGCTAGATGACACCTAGAAAATGAAGGTTCAATGAAACTAGTTGTGAAGGTATTGGTCTTAACGAGTCATCATTAAACCATGCATTCAAGACCTAATTGTCAAACAGGCTCAATTGACCTATATCTATGAGGAAGAGATTGTTGCCACTCAACTCCAAAACCCCTAGATAAGCAACCAATTTTTGGATGATTACACAACATGGTAACATACAATTCAACATTAAGCCTGAGTCAAAGATTCCATGGTCTAAAAACAATAACCCCAAAACCCCGTCCTAATTAGTTATATATTCCAATGTGATGGTTAAAAGAAAAATATAGTACTGTTATTTTTTAAGATGAAAATGAGCACTGTTAGGGTCTACAGTAAGAGAGATAACAAGACAAAAGATCAATACACACAATGCAACCATACCAGTGCTTCTAAGAACTCAAACTCCACATAAAACTCCTATTAGGTGTGCCTATTTATAGGCTCATTGATACAAGATCAAAATAAAAAATCAGTGTCCCATAAATGACCCTGACAATAAGTACAGTAAATTATTAACAAAAGGTAGGCTGAAAGAGGTCATCATGTGGTCTTTAAACATTCTAACACCCCCTTAATGGTCAACTCATTGACCAGAACTCCAAGTGCTGATATAAATTTCTCAAACTTGTCCTTACCCAGTGATATTACTTGTTTGGTCATCAATAAAATGCTATCTCAACTCAATCTCTATTTTCCATTTCCTCTCCGATGTCATGGAAATGTGTACCTCACAATAATGTGGCACATGCATGTACATTGGTTCTTCACAAACTCCAACACACTTCGATTATCACAACGGAGGGTAGAGGGAAAAATATGCTTCTAATTCATACTCACATATTCGTTGAAGCCAAACCACTTCACAAGTAGCATCCATAGTTGCCATGTACTCTACCTTTGTCGTGGACAATGCCATTACCTATGGCCCTAATGGTTCTTATTGCACCTACTACCACACTAAATATGTACTTTGGTATCAACTTCTTATCATCATGTGACCTATTTGATTTGCATCTGTATACCTTGTCCACTTGAAATCGCCATTTTTGTTGTACTTGATCCCATAATCAATGGTACCCATCACATATTGAAAGATCATCTTAGCATGTATGCAATATGTGGTCTTTGGAGAAGATAAAACTCTTGCAACCAATGAAATTGCATAAGCCAGATATATTCATGTGTTGATCAAGTAAAACAAGCTATCAACCAATTAGTTATAAATAGTTACATTCATTGGCTTAGAAGTATCCTCCATTGTCAACCTCAAAACAATGCCAATGAACGTTGACGATAACCTACAATTGATCATCTTAAACCCTATGAAGTAACTCATTTACATGCTTACTCTATGTCATAGATATATGTTGTCCCCATATTCCCATACCTCCAAACCTAGGAAAGAATGCATCAATCCCAAGTCTATCATCTTAAAAGTACTTCGTAGTTTCTTCTAGATCAACACTAAAAGCGAGAAAGGATAAAAAACCCTATGAAGTAACTCATTTACATGCTTACTCTATGTCATAGATATATGTTGTCCCCATATTCCCATACCTCCAAACCTAGGAAAGAATGCATCAATCCCAAGTCTATCATCTTAAAAGTACTTTGTAGTTTCTTCTAGATCAACATTAAAAGCAAAAAGGGATAAAAAACTAAGTGTCTGGCTAAAAGGTATATGTACTACCTTAAAGAAGATATAAAATAAGGTACAAGCAATGTCACAGGGTTCGCTGAATTTCGGACCTCAATCTCAATAAAATAATTTTAAGTTCATTGCAATTCGGCAATGGCATTCACCAGCTAATCATACAACCAATTTTCTGAAGAACGAATGCTCTTTATTTCTTCTTGACTATTGAAAAAGTCGAGATGAGAAGGTATAACACGCTCAGTAAATAAGAGATTCAGTTGATCAATCTCGCTCGACATTCCAAGGCAGAAAACTAATTGATCCTTCAAATAGAACCAATATGCGACCAAGGGGATGCGGTCGGCACGTGACTGCAACTGTGACGATGAATATTCTTTAATTGTGCAACTATGGCAGTTAATTTTTGAATCTATCCCTTGAACCTTTGCCACAGTCTGGTTAATTTCTATGAGTTCTTTAAATTTTTGCAACAGTCCTTTAAGTTTTAGCAACAATGCTTTGAATTTTAAAATATGTTATATATATTAGATATTAACCATATATGTTAGAATGTTATTTTTTATATTTTTTATTTTATGATAATTTGTAATATTGTATTATATAATGATATAAAATATTTTATATATTATATATTTAGTATATATGTTACAAAGTTTTACATATATATACAAAATGTTATTTATTATATATAAAATAGAAATATATAGAACATATTATAAAATATTTATATTTTGAAAATATGTATAAATATATAAAATGTGTTATAAAATATTTATATTTTGAAAATATTGTATTATATAATGATATAAAATATTTTATATATTATATATTTAGTATATATGTTACAAAGTTTTACATATATATACAAAATGTTATTTATTATATATAAAATAGAAATATATAAAACATATTATAAAATATTTATATTTTGAAAATATGTATAAATATATAAAATGTGTTATAAAATATTTATATTTTGAAAATATGTATATGGACGAACCTAATGGTGAACCTTATTGAAAAATTCAAATTCAAATCGAACTTTATTCTTGTCGAACCTTAACCATGTGATTTAGGATTGATCTAAATTGGATCCATAAAGAACTATCAAAAGAACCATGTCTGTATCAGGTCGAGACCAACATCAAAGAATTCAAAACAGCGATCAAAAAACCTTTGAACCAGTGGCAGTTGGCAGCTAGCGTGGAACGACGAGGACCTCGATCAAAGCGCGCTGACCGAGGCCCATGGAGATTGCGCGGGAGGCGAAATTAGCCCCTGGGAGGCCCAGATCAGGAAACAGAGGAGGTTTTTGATGCATGATTAGCACTACTCGCGCATCGCTGGGCGAAAAGGCTCGAAATGGAGAAGCCCAGAGCACCTGGTCGCATGGAGAGCCGGAGAACCGAAGGGCAAAAGGCAAAAAGGCTAAAAGCTAAATGGCGAGACCCGCTCTGAAACCAGTGGTATTGATCAGGGGCTCCTTGAACGATAAGTGATTTTGGATGAAAGCGGAGCTATTCCACTCAGCGATTGACGTGTGGCAAGCGGAGGAGAGAGAAAAACGCCGCTCATCGCGGGCTAACGGTCGAGCAAGTCAACCGCGGGAAATGAGCGGATGGCGTTGGATCTGGGGGATCCAAATCGGACGGTTGACATCGTGCCCAATGACAAGACTGGATTTAACGAGGGAATAAGCCGCAGTTTCTAAAGATTTGAGGTCTGCTTTGACCACCACGGTGGAGGAAGACTCATTCCACGACGTAACCGAAGAACTGAACCGTAGAAGCAGGCTGGCGCAGTTACAGGAGGACATGTGGCCACTCCCTGTGAGCTTGGTGATGACGCCGAACAGGGAACTCCAAGTGCAACTGCAGAAGGCGATTCGACGGAGGTGGAAGAGGAACCGAACAGACATGGGAACAAATGGCCTTAAAGCCATGCACAGGTAAAGCAGAAACAGACCAAAACCCCGAGAGGAGGACGAAACACAGAGAGGAAGAACAGAGAACAGAAGAAGACAGTGAAGCAAAAGCAGAAAGAAGACAGAGGGCCGAGCTAACCAAAGGCAGCATCGAGCACCAAAGAGCTTGAGAGATTCAAGCCATCCCCGAAAGGATCTGTCAGACCAGAGAGGTCAAAGGGCTGGTACGCAGCAGAGTCTGTGCACTCCAGTGGCTTGGGGAAGCCAAAAACCACCCAGTCAAGCAAATCTGTTTCAGGTGACTCATATTGAGCTCCTGAATTGTAAATTCTCTGCTTAAGACACAATAAAATAAGGCCACCACTGAGAGCTGGACCGGAGATGTAGCCCTGGAGGATAGGGTGAACTCCTTATTAATTTCCCGTGTTCGTGTATTTGCTTACTGTATTTCTTTGTTGTCTTTCCATTTCAAGTGTCTGTGTATTTGCAATCTAATCGATCTGTTGCTTAGATAACATAGACACACACACCAGCGCATGAGTCTGTAATACCTTTATTTAATAAATCTTTAACTAATGTCACTCATAGGGTGATTATCAAATCAAGTGGTATCAGAGTTTTAGGCTGTAACGTTAGACAAGCTTGTGTTGGTTTAGCTGTTGAATACTCACTAGATCAAAGCTCAAATTAGGAGATGGAGAGTTGGTGGAAACTAATCTTGAAATTGGAAGAGTCTACCCTCGGAAGACAATGTCAGAGGAAGGTTCTGTGGGGCCAGACCCTCAATTCATAAAAAGTTTCCTAGCTATAAAGTCTATGGTAGAAGAAATGTATAGGGACTTTAGAAAGCATAAGGTTGAAGATTCATCAGGTTCTAAACAAGATAAAGAAGAAAATGAGTCTCACTTCCATGACCACTCCAAAGGAAAAGGGAAAGAAGAAAGCTTTCTCACCCCTCCTAATAGCCCTGTGCATAACAAGAAAGCATCTTTGATCAAGCTAGATGTTAAATTTGATTTGCCTATATATGATGGAGAGCTAAATGCTGAAAAGTTGGACAATTGGATCAGACAAATTGATGTGTATTTCAGGGTACAGAACATAGACTCAAACAAGAATAAGATTCAGTTGGCAAGCCTACGCCTAGGAGGCACTGCCTTGGTTTGGTGGGAAGGCAGAACCCAAGCTGATATGAAAAGACATGTTAAGACTAACTCTGTCTGGAGTGAGTTTGTTTCTGCAATTAAAAAGCAGTTCTATTCATTGGCCTACATGCAACAAGCCATGATGAGTTGGAAAACTCTTCGACAACTGAAAGGGCAAAGTGTGCAAGGGTATACTCAAGAATTCAGAAAGAGAGCATTGATGTTGGGTATCTCATTAGACTCACCAGAGACTCTTTTGAAGTACATTGGTGGTCTACACAGCTACATGAAGCATACCATCCTCATGTTTAATCCCACTAGTATAGATGAGGTATCTGTACAAGCTACTCATCTAGAAGCTAGAGGAAAGAATGGAAATCCAAAAGTTGGGGGAACATCCCAATGCAAGCAAGAGCAAGGAGAAAAGAAAGCAAAAATGTAAGGCAAGGAAGGCTAACATTGCACAGAAAAGCAAAGCTTCATGCACTCACTGTAAAAAGGATGGACATGATGATGAGCATTGTTGGATTCTGCATCCAGAGCTGAAACTTAAGAAGTCTGAGGACAAGAAGAAGAAGACTGTTGCAGCTATTCAGAATGATTTGGGGTCAGACTCAGGAGATGAAACAATTATTGCAGCCACAGGTATGGAAAGAATTCTGAAGCATCTACTAGTAATTCTGCTCAATCTGTTATTTATGAAGAAAATGAGAGAAAAAGACATGAACTTTTCCATATTCGAGTTGTTTCCAAAAATCAAAAGATTGATACTTTGTTTGATAGTGGCTCACAAGTAAATCTAATTTCTGAAGCAATTGTAAAGAAATTGGGAGTAACAACTACACCTCACAAGAAACCATACCCATTAGGATGGTTGAATGATAAAGCACAACTACAAGTCACTAGACAGTGCAAACTCAAGTTTTCTTTTGGGTTAGCATTTGTAGATGAGGTTGAGTTAGACATTATTCCTTTGGATATATGTGGGATTGTTTTAAGAAGTCCTTACTTGTATGATAGAAAGGCTATCTTCTATAGAGTTAAGAACAAGTATCTACTTGTTAAAGATGGAATCGAATACTTTGTAAGAGCTCACAAGCTCAAGAATAATTATACTCTCATAAACTCAGGGCAGATGAAAAGAATGATAAATTCATGTAAACAGTTCTTACTAATGGTTGTAAAGGAAAAGAAACCTGATAAAACCAATGTATTTGAGGGTTGTAATGCTGAACAGCAAGCTGATATAGAAAAGGTTGTTTCAGAGTATGATGTCTTACTTCAAAAACCTAAAGGTCTGCCACCCAAAAAGGGAATAGTACATGATATCATTTTGCAGCAAGATGTTCCATGCCTAACATTGGTATGTACAGGTTGTCTACTTTAGAGAATGTTGAAAGCAAGAAGCAGGTGCAGGAGTTGCTCGAGAAGGGATTCATCAGGCCTAAGCACATCACCATGTGGGTCACCAATCGTTTTGGTGAGAAAGAAAGATGGCTCGTGGAGAATGTGCATTGACTACCGAGAACTGAATAAGATAACAATCAAAAATCGTTATCCCCTTCCTCGCATAGATGATCTTTTAGATCAATTGAAGGAAGTTGTTTATTTCACCAAGCTGGATTTGCACAGTGGATACCATCAGGTCAGAGTTGCAAAGCAAGATGCATGGAAGACTGCTTTCAAAACAAAGCAGGGATTGTATGAATGGCTGGTTATGCATTTTGGCTTGACTAATGCTCCTGCTACTTTCATGAATGATGAGATTAATGAATGATGTACTTAGACCTTTTCTTGATGATTTTGTTATTGTGTACCTGGATGACATTCTGATTTTTAGTAAAACGTGGGAAGAACATTTAAAGCATGTTAAGCAGACATTAGATGTTTTGAAAAGAGAAAAACTTTATGTTAAACTCTCAAAATGTGAATTTGGCAAGACATCTCTAAACTACTTGGGTCATATAATAGGGGGAAGTGAATTGAAAATAGATCCCTCTAAAGTGGCAGTCATTATAAACTGGCCTACACCCAAGTCTGCTACAGAAGTGAGAAGCTTCTTAGGAGCAGCACAATTTCTAACTTTTCCTCAATTGCAACTCCCTTACATGCTTTAACAGGATTGAATAAGATGTTTCAGTGGGGAGGCAAACCTCAGAAAGCCTTCGACACTTTGAAAGAAAAGATTAGTACAGCACCTGTACTAGCACTGCCTGATCTACAAAGACCATTTGAGATCCAAATTGATGCCAGTGACTATGCCATGGGAGCAGTGTTGACACAGCACGGTAAACCCATATGTTATCATTCTGAGACTTTTAATCCTGCAGTAGTTAACTATCCTACATATGATAAAGAATTGTATGCGTTAGTTCAGAGTGTGAAAAAGTGAAATCATTACTTAATGGGCAAAGAGACAGTAATACATATTGATCATCAATCACTTCAATATCTACACTTCCAAACTAAGTTGCAGCGATCAAGACATTACAGATGGATGGGTTTTCTATAACAGTTTCATTTAGTCATCAGATATAAAAAGGGCATGCATAACAAGGTTGCAAACATGTTATCTAGACCCATTATAAATGCATCTACCATACTTAAGCATAATTTTGTACTACATGAAAGCTACATTGAACAATATGCTCAGGATATGGACTTTAAAGATGTATATGAAACTTTGGGTCAAGGCAAAAGAGTAGAAGAATTGGATTATCATGTGAAGGACCAACTCTTATATCATTGTGGGAAACTCTGCATTCCACAAACTGAAAGAGTAAAGATAATTAGGGAAGCACATACTTCTCTAATATCAGGTCACTTTGGGGTAAGTAAAACAGTTGCACAGCTGCAAAGGTTTTGTTATTGGCCGAAAACGAATGAGACAGTTTCTAGATAAGTGAGAGGATGTACTATGTGTGCTAAAAGCAAGCCCAGTAATAGAAAACTAGGCTTGTACACTCCATTGCCAGTTCCTTCTCACCCTTGGGAAAGTGTTTCCATGGATTTTGTTGGAGGACTACCTAAATCTAGGAAAGGTCATGATTATCTATATGTTGTTGTGGATAGGTTCAACAAAATGTGTATTTTGATACCTTGTAATAAACAAATTACCGCTGAACAGACTACAAAATTATTCTTTGAACATGTATGAGTTCATTTTGGATTACCCACTTCTATTGTATCTGATCGAGACACCCGATTTGTGGGGAAGTTTTGGTCAAGTCTGTGGGAACTGATGGACACCAAATTGAAGAAAAGCACAGCTTTTCATTCACAAACAGATGGCCAAACAGAAGTAGTTAACAGGACAGTAATCCAGTTACTGAGAGGATATTGCAGCAAACATCCTAAGCTTTGGGATGAACACTTGTGTTATGTGCAGCATGCTTACAACAGAGCAAAACATTCTTCTACACAGAGATCTCCTTTTGAGACCTGTTTTGGTTTCATACCAAGGTCTCCTTTGGATTTTGTCTTTGGTAAAGATATCATGGTTGATGGACACAGTGATGTGGACAGGGCAACTAGGGTCATTGAACAAATCCAGGAGATCCACCAGGCAGTACAGGAACAGCTGGAAAAGAGCCAAGCCAAGTACAAGGCTAGGCATGACAAGCAGCGGATGGAGCATAGTTTCCAAGTTGGTGACCAGGTTTGGCTGTATATTAGCAAGGACAGAATGCAAGGTGAAGGTAAAAAGCTAGAGCCTATCAAGTATGGACCCTTTAGGATACTTGAGAAGATTGGTGAAAAAGCTTTTCGCCTTGATTTACCAGCTTATATGCACATCTACTTAGTCATAAATGCAGATTGCTTGAGATTGTTTGAACCTTCAATGATTGAGGACCCTGAAGAGCAAAGTCAATTGTCTTCATTTGATGACCTGCTACCTAAATATCTTAATGAATTGCAGAAAGACACAGTGTTGGATAGGAAGGTGAGGACGACAGGTAGGGGAGATGTGGAATACCTCAGGATTGGGCTCAAAGGTTCAAAGCCAAGCAGCGCAAAGTGGATTGAGATGGGGCAAGTGAGAAAGCAATACCCTCACTTAGTCGATGCTTGAAAGCCAACTTTTGGTGGTCCAAAAAATTTTTCAGTGGGAAGGTCGTGATTCGAATTGGATCCATAAAGAACTATCAAAAGAACCATGATTGTATCAGGTCGGGACCAACATCAAAGAATTCAAAACAGCGATCAAAAAACCTCTTAACCAGTGGCAGTTGGCAGCCAACGTGGAACGACAAGGACCTCAGTCAAAGCGCGCTGACCGCCCATGGAGACTGCGTGGGAGACGAAATTAACCCCTTGGAGGCCTAAATCGGGAAACAAAGGAGGTTTTTGATGCGCATTTAGCGCTTCGCTGGGCGAAATGGAGAAGCCCCGAGTGCCTAGTCACGTGGAGAGCCGAAGAACCAAAGGGTGAAAGGCAAAAAGGCTAAAAGCTAAACGGCAGGACCCGCTCCAAAACCAGTAGTATTGGTCGGGGGCTCCTTGAACGGTAAGCGGTTTTGCATGAAAGCGGAGCAATTCCACTCAGCGATCGACGCGTGGCAAGCGAAGGAGAGAGAAAATCGTTGCTCATCGCACGCTAACAGTTGAGCAAGTCAACCGCGGGAAATGAGCGGATGGCGTTGGATCTAGGGGATCCAGATCGGACAATTGACATCTCGCCCGACGACAAGACTGGATTTAATGAGGGAATAAAACGTAGTTTGTAAAGATTTGAGGTCTGCTTTGACCGCCACGGTGGAGGAAGACTCATTCCACGACATAACCGAAGAATTGAACCAACGAAGCAGGCTGGCGCAGTTACAGGAGGACATGTGGCCACTTCTTGTGAGCTTGGGGATGACGTCGAACAAGGAACTCCAAGCGCAACTGCAGAAGGCGATTCGACGGAGGTGGAAGAGGAACCGAACAGACATGGGAACGAATGGCCTTAAAGCCATGCACAGGTAAAGCAAAAACAGACCAAAACCCCGAGAGGAGGACGAAACACAGAGAGGAAGAACAGAGAACAGAAGAAGACAGTGAAGCAAAAGCAGAAAGAAGACAGAGGGCCGAGCTAACCAAAGGCAGCGTCGAGCACCAGAGAGCTTGAGAGATTCAAGCCATCCCCAAGAGGATCTGTCAGACTAGAGAGGTCAAAGGGCTGGTAGGCAACAGAGTCTGTGCACTCTAGTGGCTTGGGGAATCCAAGAACCACCCTACCAAGCAAATCTGTTTCAGGTGACTCATATTGAGCTCCTGCATTGTAAATTCTCTGCTTAAGACACAATAAAATAAGGCCACCACTGAGAGCTAGACCGGAGATGTAGCCCTGGAGGATAGGGTGGACTCCTTGTTAATTTCTTGTGTTCTTGTATTTACTTACTGTATTTCTCTGTTGTCTTTCCATTTCAAGTGTCTGTGTATTTGCAATCTGATCGATCCGTTGCTTAAATAACATAGACACACACACCAACACATGAGTCTATAATACCTTTATTTAATAAATCTTTAACAGATGTCACTCATAGGGTGATTATCAAATCAAGGATACAAGACATAGGAGATAAGATAAGATAATTATATTAATGTTCAACAAATGACCACAAAAGTAGGTCCCTGGGACTCAAGAGTACGACTAGTATGAATACAATGTGGCAATGCAAGCACAGCTCCTATATATATATATATATATATGTTATGAGCTTATATAATTTCAACATTTATAGGAGTTGTGCTTGCATTGCCACATTGTATTCATATGTATATGTATATGTATGTGTATGTGTGTGTGTGATCATGAAAAAGGTACAATGTTACAAAATACTAAGTAAGTTTGGACAACTCAAGAGTCTGTCAAGAGAGAGTGAGAGAAGGAGATTGAACAATGATGTCGATGATATCAAGGTATCCTGAATCTTATGGCCAAGGGCAAAGGGGGTGAACAGGGCACTGGCTCACTCTCAAAGTCCTTTGGAACCATTGGGGCCTCCAATTGTATGGTCCAAGGGGGGGAATGTACGAGCTAGGGATACTCATGATATCTAAAATTGGAAAAATGGAAACCCTAAATGGATCATTGATTGCTCCTCGGAGCCTAGAAGGTAGTCTGACGAGCAAAAGGTACTCTAATCTGAGTTCGTCTAGAATTGGTCCCTCTACAACTCTGAGAATGTGTGGCCTAATGTACAAATTGATATCATATTATCATCAATGCAATCTCGATGATGTCAGTTGGCCTCTCAGAGGGGGAGGATAAGGAGAAACCCAATGCCTCACCATTATGTTGTTTGGTGCCTTGTGGAACTTTGCCTGCCATTTGTTGCGTCAATCTAACAAATCAACGAGGCAAGGAAGTATGAGGTGAACAATTTGGTCATCTCAAGGCAAGGCATGGTGTGCAGAAGTTGAAATCTATGGCTAAAGATCTCCCTGATGAAGAGGACTAAGCATCTTTGGTCCTGAAACACAAAGAAAGTAGAGAGGGAGTCCCCCGAGTCCCTATAAAGGAAAGATAGTATCTTCTAATCTTGTATATAAGGGGCACCAAAATAAGGTGCATCTACGTCTCCAGCTCCTAAAGGTGGCACACTTAGCAGACCCTATCAGATCATGGTAAATGGTGATTTGTCTCAATCTAGATTCGATGGGATCTAACCCAAAGTTATCCCAAAGGGATCCTAAGAGAGTGCATCCAATGCCTACACGTCTAAGGGGAAGAAACAATGATTCCATCCCACAGCTCCAGAAAGTGTTATAAGTAGGACATATTCAAGCCCAAGTTTGTCAAAGGTGAGAAACTAATAAGTTTTTGTGCTAAATAGAAAGGATGTCAAGGCATCCTACAGTTTGTTGTTGAGGACAACTAAGGGGACCACAAAACATGCTCCTCGTCAGAGTCATCAATAACTATGAAAGGGCCAATAATATGCACTAGTAAATGATATCCCATACATGAACTGACAGGCACTGAGAGTGCCTACTTGCAAGATCCTGGGGCGGACACAAGAGCACGAAGCCCAACACTACTAACATCCAAGGCCATGGGTAATAAACTGTAGATGGAAGCTTGGCTACTCAAACAAACCTAGGGAGTAGAGTGTTGGATGAGGGTAACCCAACTTTGAGACCCTGAATCAATTTGTTCACTAGTTTGGTGGTGTTCCAAAAAAGGTTACACCTCATGAGTCTCATGGAGTATAACATACCCAACCCCCTAATGCCTTATTAGGGATGTGGGGCGTAACTAGACCCGACCTTCACGATTTATTACGAAAATGGGGTTATTAAATTTCCTCTTTCTTCCATCACTTCAAATCACTATTGTGACACCACCATCATCTCCTGCTTGTCAAGAGCTTTCCAACATTATAAATTTCCTCATTTTGAGCTCTGGGCACCAAGTTATGCCCATTTGAAGACTTCTCCCCTTAAGGGCCATATAAGCATTCGTACTTGCCCACATCGCTGACATGTGGTAGCTCGTAGCCATGTGTCGCCCACACACTAGTCCACGCCCCAGGCCCACTTGTGATGTCAACCCTCGCCATATCATTGTTTCTATGAAATGGGCCTTATCCCAATCTCTGAAGGTTTCAATAAACTGATACTTTGGCTAACCCAATATGTCAATATTCCAAGTGACCCAATATGCTAATATGGAATATCGAGTATCGACAAATTCCTACAACTACGAACTTTTGCAATTCTCAATAGGCCAATGGCCCGATGGCCAACTCAGCATGCCATCTCAAAACTATCAAATCCAACCACAGACCGACACGTGGCAAATACTAATGTCCTTTGCCACATGGCACTACTAATGTGTGCCACATGTCAGTGACCTTTAAATAGTTGGCATGCCAAAAACCCCAAATCTACATGACACATGTTCTCCACTTGGTACTGCCATGTCATTGATTCTGATATCATCCCTCAAAAGTCCCACACTTTGATGCTTCGATGTCATCGTTTACTGTGTCTAATTCGATTAACAAAGATTTTTCCATCCAGTAAGGACCATCAACGGAGGGCCACACCATATCAAGACTTCTACAAAATATGCTTTCAACATACTTCTAAGGTCTTGATATATGGTAAGCCCTCCATATACCTGCCTTTTGGTCATAGCCCCTATGTCAGCCATGCTACCAGGGGCTAAGGCCGAGGCCTTCAAACCAATGCTTTCAAACCAATATTGCACTAATCGTTATCGGGATTAATTCGGCACAGGGAAAAAATTGGAAAAAATCATAACATACAAAAATATTCATTTTTTTCAACTTTTTTAATATCTAAAGCATCTACAACATAAAATAAATACATTGAAACATAAATATGATAAAAGAACTAATATATAAGATGTTTAATATCATTTCTAGTGCCACATCACACATAACAGTGAATCATGTCCTGAATAGTAAGTCCTGACTCATGACTCCCAACTCAGCCTCAAAATATCAACAAAAAATATAATAATTTATCTCATATCATGAGTCATAATGTCATATACAATGAAATGAACCAAATAACTAAAGTCTAATACTACTAATTTCCTTTGCCCCTCTAGATGTAGAGGTCGGTGGAGTTGGCAGTAGACTCTGCTGTGCTCTAGAAGCTAAAGAACTAGGAGCTACAGGATGTAGACACGTCCTCTACTGGTGACAAGGGTAGCTTGGGTCACCTCCTCCTCCTCATAAAAAATAAATAAACAATTTTTTTTCGCCAAAAAAAAATTGCGATTTAATCGACCAATAATATCTCCGATTTGAAAAAATCGTGATTTTCCGATTTAATCGCGATTAGTGCAACACTGCTTCAAACCCCAAATCTCCAATGAAACATTGTGTTAAGGGTCTCTACCTCAAATCCCTTTTCACCCAAAGCAATGGAATCAAAACCCCGACTTTTCTCTCTCCCATACCAAGGATCTCACAACTAAATTGCGGCCCAAACCAATATACATAATGGTTGTTTTGAACCATTAGCTAGCCCCAAACAGTGCCAAAGTTCTTTAGTTCACTCTTTCATGATTCCATCACATGTTCTGGGAAGACTCTTTCCCTTATGTTTCCCCTTTGAAGTCAAGGCTTCTGCTCCTGCCTTTGACATCCACATCATTCACAAGACCCTCTAATAAAACTCAGCTAGTTTGGGGTTTCCCCAGTCTAAGAACCAACCATCGTCATTGGCCATATGGCCAGGATTAGAACTCCTTCAATCCCTTACTTAAGGAACCATTTACTTCTTGTCCATAACATGAAAGGCATGTCACAAAAATATATTAATGATTGAATATGGGCATATGAGCATTATACAGCCATTCCAACTTGATGTACTGCTTCACATCATACATAGACATTGTATAGACCATATTGTCCATTAAGCAGGAACGCATATAAATACAATACATTTCAACAATGATCTTATCTTTCTTATTAACATAGTTTACATCGCAGAGATGAAATCCACGCTAATTACAATTTTATGATGTCTGCAATAATGAAGGGTGAGCCACATTCCACCCCACCATACGCTCAGTTGCACTGTGTTCTTTCTTGTAGCTACACATCCACGAGGCCAAACCAAGAGACCATGAGGGGAGTTCTACTCAGCATTATAGGTTGAATTCATGAAATCCATTCTCCTTCAACAAGTTAACTCATCGGTTTCCTTTAAGATCACACAATGCCCAAAGTCATTGCCTACTTGTTATGGGTGATTTCTTAGTTGCTCTACACAACAACCACCCCAAGGGGCAACATCTCTCATGCTACTAGTAGTGTAACGATGAAGGCCACTGTCCTTCATCCACTCAATGGTCTGTATTGAGTTTTTTTAGCATGTAGAGCCATGGCCTAATCCCATTCCCAATGTGGTCACAACAGAACCTGCACAACACAAGGAGAACCCTTTTGCTCGGCCAAGAGTTCCTCAATGCCCCTTCCAAGTGCTCAAGTGCATGACTTCCAACATTTCACTCGTCAAATGGCCATTCCAAGCCTGCATAGCATGAAAGGAGCCCTTCCCACTCAATCATAAGTCCCTTAGCACCTCCTTTCGATGTCTTCGTGCATTACACAAACAGTCCTCAACAAAATTTATTCAACCCTCTAACTCAAGCTAAGACTCGCCCCCTGACCTTACTCATCGAAATTAGGCAAACCCGATCATGCACGAGGTTCCCTTCTCCTTCACACGAGAGCCCTCCTCTCATCTCTGGTCTTCTCTGCACCCATGCGCTATGCGCTTCTCTCTCCTCTAGCGCACCCACTTGTGCTATATTTCGCTCTCCTCTCTTCCCCTTGCTTTTTAGCTCTACTCTTCTCTGTCCTCAAGCACAAGTGCTTCTCTCTCCCTTCTTTTTTTTTCTCTGCCTTTTCTTGTCTTTCACAATCAACTTCCATAGGTTTCTTCCCTTGATGGGATTGCATGTCATGTTTTCCCATGCTGGTCAGATCAGAGACTTCTAGTGAAAGTATTCAAGAGGTACGTTGCCCATACTCATTATGCAGTTTTGGTACTACTGCCCACTCCACTCATAACTATTGGCAATTATTGTTGCACCTTCCCATTAGATATTTTCTTAGAAAATGTTAACAATGTTGGTCCTTATGAACATTTGGCTCGACCAATAATCCATTGGCAACTACTAACCTCCAATTTCCCTTTGTTTGCTTCCCTCTCCTCATGGCCTCACATGGTTTGTATCATATCAAGGCTTCACTGCTTCATCAGCTACTATTTAAATTGTAATTACAATTATTTTGGGTCTTTGCCCATTTACATGCCCATACAACGATCAATAGTATAATTAAGTACAATTACAATATCAACAGGGTTTTAATATCCCTTATCAGGAATATTCCTCAAACACAAGCAAACTCCAACCAGAGATGGACTGGGAGGGCATTTACCAGATATGTCGCCTCTAAAAAGAGGACGAGATCTGGAGGCTACCTGGCCCTTTCCAAACTCTGTCTAAGAGTATAGGAGAAAACACACAAGTGTTATAGTAGTCGGGAAGCTCAAAGAGATAAAAATAACAATGGTGCAACATATAACAATATAACCATGAGCAGATACTCAAGAAATGCAGAGAGAAATGCTAAGCCATTTTATTATACTGAGTAATAGAATGAGTACAGGAGGTGATCAGAAAGATGGCACCTCGACTTGCACAAGGCAAGTGAAGAAATACACTCAGAATAGCAAAGGATTGGCCTCTCTCTGAACTGCGTCCAAGCTGCCAGAGAACTACCCTGCTGCTGCTAGAAATCAAATGAGCATTTGGGGTTGTTCCCCTCCTCAGAAAATGTTGAAACTCTGGAATCAGACTCCACTCAAGAAACCCAGAAAAACCCAGAAAGCTTTTCTGAAATGGCCAACCCCCCAAAATCGCCCCCTTGAGGACCCATGCAATCCCTCAAGGCTTTGCGCTGCTACTGAAATAAACCCACCACAACTCTGCCTGAAACTCAGCAAAAATCCTCCAATATGCAAGGGTTGATCCCCTGCTCAACCTCCCAGCACAAATCCCCCTGCAAAACCTCAATCCAAAACTCCTGCCAGAAAAAACTGCGTCATCCCTCTCAAGACTGCGCAGTCATCTAAGATGCTCAATCCTTCTACCAAAATACTGATGAAACTACTGCAAAAACACTGATGGAAATACCTTGCCCGAGCAGGCACTCGAAGTCCCCCAAGGCTAAGGGTGAGATCTCCGAACGGAGACACTCAATGCACTAAACAGTGTTGCAGACTAGCTAAACAGCCAGCGTGCTCTAAGTCGAAGTGACTAGCTCAAATGCACATAATCAAATGCCAAAATGAGGAGGCTCCTCTATCCTTTATAGCATTGGCCTCTCTCAATCCCAAGGCTCACCTCCTCCAACGTAGCTTCCATCTTGCCACATGTTTCTCACCATCTGCATAGTCACTCCAAGTGTCTACGTGGGCCCCTCCTCTACGTGGTTCTTTGGGCCCCCTTGGCTCACCTTTTAAGTTACAATGTTGTGCTACTAGGGAGTGTCTTTATTCATGAAGTGAGTATGTCCCCCTCTCCTGACCTTTTTATTTATAAATAGCTATAGAAGGCAAAATTGAGCAAAATCGAATATTCCAATTAGCCATGGCTAATTAGGAATATTACAGTCTCCCCCGGCAAAATGTTGCTTGTCCTCAAGCAACTAAAGTGATGGATGCTGCAAGATCTTCTCACTCTCCCAAGTGGCATTCTCATCCGGTAAATTCTTCCACCTCACCAAGAATTCCCGGACTTTCCTGTTCCGCAGCCGCTTCTCCCTGGTATCAATAATATCCTCTGGCTGCAACACCAAATGCCCCTCATCATCCGTGGGTGGTAGCTCATCTGTCACTGTCACATGTTGTCCCAATGCCTTCTTCAGGCATGATACATGAAAAATGTTATGAATCTTACTGCCTTGGGGCAGCTCCAACTCATATGTAACCTATCCAGTCCTGCGTATCACCCTGTATGGCCCATAAAAGTGGGGCTTGAGCTTCTCAGCCCCCTTCTGCTTCAGTGACGACTGTCAATATGGCTGTAATCGTAGGTAGACCAAGTCCCCTACCTCAAACTGTCTCTCCACCCGAGCCCTGTCAGCATACAGCTTCTGTTGGTTCTGCGTTGTAACCATATTATCCTTGAGAGCTCGGAGAATATCCTGACTCTCTTGGATCCAAATCTTGGCTCTTGGAGCCTTGCTAGCACCAAACATCACGTCAGCAAAAGATAAAGGATGATACCCATACAAAGCATAAAATGGTGACATACCGATGGACATGTGATGAGTAGTGTTGTAGCAGTACTCCCCTAGATGCAGCCACTTCAGCCATGCTCGCTGCTGCCCACTGACATAGTTACACAAGTAGCCCTCTAGCCAATTTTTAACTATCTCTGTCTGCCCGTCCGTCTGTGGGTGATAACTGGTGCTCGATGTCAACTCCGTCCCCACCAACTGAAAAAGCTCCTACCAAAATCCACCCATGAAACGGCTGTCCCTGTCACAGGTGATGGTCTTGGGAAGACCATGTAACCTGAAAATCTCTCTGAAGAACAGCTCGGCCACCTGCGCTACTGTGTAGTGTGTGGATATGGTGAAAAAGTGAGTACTTTGTCAACCGATCAACGACGACAAAGATGCAACCCTTGCCCTATACCATGGGAAACCCTGTGATGAAGTCCATCGTAATACACTCCCACTTCCCTTCCGAAATGGGAAGAGGCTGCAACAGTCCTGCTGGATGGTTCATCTCCCCCTTGTTCCTCTGGCAAACATCGCACTCCCGGACATACTAGAGTACGTCCTCCTTGAGGCCCTTCCATGAGAACCTCTCTCTAATGGCCCTGTAGGTTTTGCTAAACCCCTGATGACTTGCCAATGGTGAATCATGTGACGCCTGAAGTATCTTCTTCTTGAGCTGAGACCCCTCAGTCAAGAAGATTCGATCCCTGTAGTAGATAATCTCATCGACCACCCTATACCTGTCATCCGCCACCTGCCCATCCAGAACCTCACATGCAAATCTATCCTTGGAGTACTCTACTAAGAGTCGAGCCCTCCAGTCTGTGTCCAAGCTCATAAGAGACAACGTAGCTGGCCTGCGTGAAAGGGCATCTGCTACCACGTTGTTCTTACCCTTACATACTCAATGTCAAAATCATATGCTTAGATCTTGCTGATCCACTTCTGTTGCCTCTCCTGTAGCTGCTTCTGCTCCAAAAAGAAATTGAGGTTGTTGTGGTCAGTCTTCACCCTGAACGTGTTACCCACCAAATATTGTCGGTACTTAGCCAACGCATGCATGATGGCCAGCATCTCCTTGTCGTATATAGAATACAACCTCTCGTGCAGAAGGAGCTTCCAGCTCTCAAAGGCTATAGTGTGACCTCCCTGCATCAACACTACACCGATCCCCTCTCCTGACGCACCACACTCCAAAACAAATGGCTGCGTAAAATCTGGCAACGCAAGCACTGGGCAGCTGCTCATAACCTCCTTGAGCCTATCAAAGGCTCATTGCGCTGTATCCGACCAACTGAATGCCCCCCTCCTCGTCAAATCTGTCAGGGGTGCAGCAAGCTGTGAGAAACCCTTGACGAACTTTCGGTAGTAAGTACAAATGCCAATGAATCCTCGAAGTTCCGTCACGTTTCTCGGCTCCGGCCAATCTCTGATGGCCCTGATCTTCTCCTCGTGGACCCTCACTCTGTCCACTCCTATGATATGTCCCAAGTATAACATCTCTGTCAACCCGAACTCACATTTGGAGAGCTTGGCATAAAACTGTTGCTCCTCCAAGATGCGCAATACTGTCTCAATGTGTTGGAGATGCTCCTCCCAAGTCCTGTTGTAGATGAGGATATCATCAAAGAATACCAACACAAACTTCCTCAAGTGACTGTGGAAGATGTGATTCATGCAAAACTGGAATGTAGTTGGGGTGTTGGTTAGCCCGAAGGGCATCACCAAAAACTCAAAGTGCCCATAATGACCTGATACCACTGTAATATCCCTTATCAGGAATATTCCTCAAACAAGCAAACTCCAACCAGAGATGGACTGGGAGGGCATTTATCAGACATGTCGCCTCTGAAAAGAGGACGAGATCTGGTGGCTACCTGGCCCTTTCCAGACTCTGTCTAAGAGTATAGGAAAAAACACACAAGTGGTATAGTAGTCGGGAAGCTCAAAGAGATAAAAATAACAATGGTGCAACATATAACAATATAACCATGAGTAGATACTCAAGAAATGCAAAGAGAAATGCCAAGCCATTTTATTATACTGAGTAATAGAATGAGTACAGGAGGTGATTAGAAAGATAGCACCTCGACTTGCACAAGGCAAGTGAAGAAATACACTCAGAATAGCAAAGGAATGACCTCTCTCTGAACTGCGTCCAAGCCGTCGGAGAACTGTCGTGCTGCTACTGCTGCTAGAAATCAAATGAGGATTTGGGGTTGTTCCCCTCCTCAGAAAATGTTGAAACTCTGGAATCAAACTCTACTCAAGAAACCCAGAAAAACCCAGAAAGCTTTTCTGAAATGGCTAACCCCCTAAAATTGCCCCCTTGAGGACCCACGCAATCCCTCAAGGCTCTGCGTTGCTACTGAAATAAACCCACCACAACTCTGCCTAAAACTCAGCAAAAATCCTCCAATATGCAAGTGCTGATCCCCTGCTCAACCTCCCAGCACAAACCCCCCTGCAAAACCTCAATCCAAAACTCCTGCCAGAAAAAACTGCGTCATCCCTCTCAAGACTGCGCAGTCATCTAAGATGCTCAATCCTCCTGCCAAAATGCTGATGAAACTACAGCAAAAATACTAATGGAAATACCTTGCTCGAGCAAGCACTCGAAGTCCCCCGGGGCTAAGGGTGAGATCTTCGAACGGAGACACTCAATGCACTAAACAGTGCTGCAAACTAGCTAAACAGCGAGCATGCTCTAAGTCGAAGTGACTAGCTCAAATGCACATAATCAAATGCCAAAATGAGGAGGCTCCTCTCTCCTTTATAACATTGGCCTCTCAATCCCAAGGCTCACTTCCTCCAACGTAGCTTCCCTCTTGCCACGTGTTTCTCACCCTCTGCGCAGTCACTCCAAGTGTCTACGTGGGCCCCTCCTCTACGTGGTTCTTTGGCCCCCTTTGGCTCACCTTTTAAGTTACAACGTTGTGCTACTAGGGAGTGTCTTTATTCATGAAGTGAGTATGTCTCCCTCTCCTCCCCTTTTTATTTATAAATAGCTATAGAAGGCAAAATTGAGCAAAATCGAATATTCCAATTAACCATGGCTAATTAGGAATATTACAAGGGTTAAGTTTTGGGAATGTTATAAAGAGGTTGATTGACCACCTTTGGTTTTTTTTTTTGAAAGGGGGGTGTCAAAAGAACAAAATGTTAAATTGGGATGCCAATCCTTGCCAAAGGCCAAGACCCAAAAATCAAAAGTAAGTGAGGAACAAGATAAGTCAAAAACGAAAAGAAAAAAAAAATGATGTGCAAAACAAGATCAATCAAAAGACATCATTAATGATTAAGGCAATGAGACTAAACCCCAAAATCTACTTGAACAATGTGTCGAGGTATAATTTGTTTGTATCCAATGGTATGTATGACGAGGAGCGTCTAGAATTTGTCTAACTTGAACCCAATCAATCTGAAGCAAACTTGTTCCCCACACCTCAAAACCATAAATGACTATGGGCTTAATAATCATGTCCAAGAGGTGCATTTTGGATGAGATGTCCTTGAAATGATTTTAGAAGCACTATCTCTCAAGAAGAGCAAGGACGTTGCATCCCTTATTAAGTTGAGGCTAAAGGGCGTATCACACACTGGAACCTAAACCCTTGAATTCAACCCCTAAATATGTGTAAGTTGTAAAGAACTAAATCTCTTCCCTCTAAAAGAAACTTTTATGAACAACTAAAACTATCTTGCTATCCAAAACCAAATCAATGTCACGTTGATCATCCTAATCAAGTCCAAGGAAAAGCTAGAATGTCTCCTTGCTAACTCCACTAGATCAAGAGGTAGAAGATGCTCTTTAAAGTTTAAACAACTATTGCAATAGCAAGGATTCCCACATATATATCTCCGAACATATCTATTAGGGTTATTCTTCAAGGCTAACAATGTGTATGAAAGTGATACAAAAGAATTTCGTCAAAGACTTAACAATGCACAACTACTAACAACTATAACTATATTATCACTTGACCAAATCAAGACCTGGTTGATGATCCCAAATGAATCAATAGTAAAGCTAGAATTCCTCATTGCTATCCAAACTAGATCAAGGATCTAAACATGCTAATTTAAGTTTAAACAATCATCAATCAGCAAAGATGTATTCTCCTTAAACATGCATCTCTCTATCCTAATTGATGATTGTACATAAATAAGGCGAGGTGGCTTGGCAAAAATGATTGACCTAAATAAGGCTTTGTTCCCCAACAAGCAAAATGATCAGATTTTGCTCCATTTGATATAGCATGCTCCTCATCATCATGTCCTAAGCTAATCTATCCTGAATTTATTCCACACCTGCCCTCGTATTTTACCTAGACATGTATGCATAGTACATACCCTGCTTGATGGAGTCTTGACAATGAATTTCCCATTTCACGAAAAGGTTGTACATTCTATCCGATAACATCATTAAATTCTTAATAATAAAACTGTCTCATTATTTATTTACAAGACATTAAAACATTGAATCGGGGATATTAAATAATAAAATCTCAAGAGTGGCAAAAAAGTTCTTAAAGACTTGGAAGTTTGGGAAAGTGCCATAATATCATGGAATTTACGAGGACCAATTCCCAAAATGAAATTCATTATCCAATGAAAGTTATTTTTCAGAAAATTAGACTATCGAAAGATGTGATGAGAATATTGAGCCAAAGATTTTTTAAGGGTTACGTGAGAATAGTTGTCGATGCAAAGGAGTCAGTGAAGAGATCTGTTTACAGACTAGAAGCCAAAGCTTGTCAAGATGGTGAATTACAAAGAGAATTAGTGATCAATAACAATCTCTCTTTCTGCTTAGAGGTTACAATTAAGCCAATCTAGATATTGTTTTAAACATGTCATTGTGATCCAAAAGCAGACCGTAGTTAGAACCAACCAAAAGCAGTATGCAGATTCACAAACACAGATAATATCTAAACTGCACCTTGATCTCACATACATATACCAAGAGTTGACTGTAATATCTCAAATTAGCTATATTAACTAATTCCAATGAGTGGCATGACACTTTGCCTTGACGGACACCATCTCATCTCCTACCACAGAAGTTAGTTTTTATCCCGAATTTACATGCCGTACCACTTAGAAGTGCCCGTGTACGTTTTGTGGGTCCCTTCCCGTTGCCTTTGCGATGCCTTCTTCCTTGGCAGCTTACTAAAAACGAAGTGGCAAATCAAAGGAGTCAGTCAAGAGATCTGTTTACAGACTACAAGCCAAAGCTTGTCAAGATCGTGAATTACAAAGAGAATTAGTGATCAATAACAATCTCTCTTTCTGCTTAGAGGTTACAATTAAGTCAACCTAGATACTGTTTCAAACATGTCATTGTGATCCAGAAGCAGACCGTAGTTAGAACCAACCAAAAGCAGTATGCAGATTCACAAACACAGATAATATCTAAACTGCACCTTGATCTCACATACATATACCAAGAGTTGACTGTAATATCTCAAATTAGCTATATTAACTAATTCCAATGAGTGGCATGACACTTTGTCTTGACGGACACCATCTCATCTCCTACCACAGAAGTTAGTTTTTATCCCGAATTTACATGCCGTACCACTTAGAAGTGCCCGTGTACGTTTTGTGGGCCCCTTCCCGTTGCCTTTACGATGCCTTCATCCTTGCCAGATTACTAAAAACAAAGTGGCAAATCCCTTGTTGAGGATTCATTCCATTAAGAACTATACAGCACTGTAGGCTTTAAGGTGGAAGCCATTTGCGTTCATCCTATCTTTGGTTGCTACATGATCCATTGTTCAGCGTGTTACTTGAATCACTTGGGCTCTACTATGTGTACTGTGTCTATTTAATCTTTGAAGGCCTATTCAAGAATATGGATCATACCTTAATATGTCAAAACCCACTAGCCCATATAAGGAATAAAAGCAACAGCTCGTATTGGGGCAGGTTCTGCGTCAGTGAATGGAAGATTTTGGAGATTCTCCACAGTGAATGGCGAAACCCCTCAATAAAACAGCTCTGGTTGGAGCACATAAAACCCCAAAATCACCATTATTGGTTAAATAAAAACAAGATGAACACAGCAAGTGATAGAGGAAGGAAAATGGCATCTACCTGCCATATAAGCAGAAGCATTCAAGGCATTCTTGCTGTATTCATAAATGGGGTTTTGCACAACAAATATCATTTGCCAACAGGCAGTCACAGGATCGATTCCCGTGCAGAACCCCAAAAATTTTAACCTTCGGGACCCCCAATCACAATGGGGGTATTGTGCTTTGTTCCCATTGAACCGTCATGACTGCATTTCAACCAAAACCAAATTCGTAAATTCATCTAACGGGCACACGCACAGACCCCATGAGCAGCTCAAAGAAAAAGAGGGAAGAAAAGTGGGTATAAGTGTAACCAGCAGTAATGATCTGAGAAGGGGGCTAAATGAAAAGACTATGTGACCAGAGGGAATGACAATTTACTGAACCTCGAAGAGAGAGCCACCCACGTGACCATCTGTTAGCAGAGGAGAAGCGAAAAGGATATTATAGAGGAAGAAATATGTACCTGGAAATTTTGGGTTCTACTGCTCAGCCTCCTCAACCGCCTTCGTCCTCGTCCTCATCATCCCATCTTCCCCTCCGGTTCCTCGAGATCGAATAAAACCCTGAGCTCACACACGCCCTTGGCGTTTGTCTTTATGTAACCCCACGTTTAATTCCCTAATGTGTCTAACGTCCCCCGTTCAATCCTTGTTTCCAGTGATAATACAATGGTGGTGACCTTCAGAAATAGAAAGGGGTCCATCATTAGTGGAGCTCCCTAGGAGGTCTGAGTGTTACACTTAACTAAAGGGAGGTGGACGGTCACAAAAAATTCATTTGCTCCTTTTAATTGTCAAATGATAATGTCCATCAGCGACTAGGATTGTTAAAATAAATTTTAGAGGGAACTTTGTTTGTGTATGGAAATGTGATTTTTTTTATTGAAATTGAATATGATTTGGTAATATAGTAATTATGAAAAGTTTTTTTAAATATGAATTGAGAAAATATAGTAATTTTCAGATTATATGGTTTATGGGGTATAGAGTAGATAGTGGTTAGGTGTTTTGTTAAGGCACTCTGGATGTAAAGGTTACCAGTTTAAAATTTTATGGTCAAAATCCAGTGATGCTAAGTGTTAGTGTGGCGTAGACTAGGTCTTAGTGATTTTGACAATTTAAATGCCTCTTACTCAAGCCATAAATTAGTGGTGCAATCATCTCAAGACTCACATAAACTACTAAACAAAAAAATAAATTTTAGATGAAGTAATATTTAACAACAACAACAACAAAATTAAGTATTATTTAAATGTGAAAATAAAAGTTCAAAATTTTGATATTGAGTATAATTTAAATGTGAAAATAAATGTTTAAAATTGAGTAGGATGTAAATATAAAAATAAAATCTATAAATTAGTTAAATGGAATTATATTTAATATGTAATTTTTCCATTTTTATGTTAAATATTTTTAAGATAATTTTAAAAATAATGTTTGTTATTTAAAAAATATTTTATACAAAATTGTAAATATATAATAAAGAATTTAATGGATTATTGATTTTTTTAATCATTTAAACTTTTAATATGGGAGGAGATTGGAACTTTATACTTTCTATATATCATTAGAGATACATTTTGAGTTTAGATCTACTAAGCACTTAGAGGGATCAAATCTCTCAAGATGCAAAAATTATTTTGAGTGCAAAACTTGAGGAAAGCTTTGCTAGAGATTTAATTCCTCTTGGTGCTTGGTAGATCAGGAGATATCATGGATCTATGCTAGTTCTTAATAATACTAATGCAACCATATAAATTAAATGGTTGGTTCTTAACAAAAGCAACCATGTAAATTAAATGGTTGGTAAACACGTATAGACATCAATCCATAACAAGCATCAAAACACTTACTTCATGATACATCTCACCTTTAAAAAAATATTTAAAAAATAGCTAAATTATCACTTTATTTTAAATAATTATTATTTTTATTAATTAAAAAATATATGTGTGTGTGTGTGTGTGTGTGAATTAAACATATATACATTAAAAAAAAACATGTGACAATATTATTTATCATAGAGATTCACCCCACTTTACCATGGAGATTGTAAATAGGTTTTCTTACAATATTATGGCTTATCAATACCAAAGTCAACAAAATTATAACTCATTTCATATGACACTTGTTCATATAACATTTTTTTCAATTAATCAATTTAATTAAAAGAGTGGAAAGGGCATAACTACTTTTAAGATCAATGTCAACCTGCTATTAAAAATAGTATAGAATCCCCGATGGGGGTGAGAACCGAGACTAACATTGTTGTCGGGCCCCATGAAGAGTGACAAATGGGTCGGTGGGGAGGGTCGTACCTCCAAGTCCCCTCATACCATGCGGAGGAGGAAATGGCGTACACGAGCCTTAGCTCTCAAACGTGTGAGTATTTATGGCGCATTGGGAAAGGGAAGCGACAACGGGTTGATAAGCGAGATGAGGAAGGTGTCATGATTTCGGTTCAGTGCTCAGGTTTGGTGGTGTAAATATACTTGGCCTCCTACTCGATGGCGAAAGAGGCGTCGGAGGCATGACAAAATTGGTGGTTTCTTGATTTTCTTCGAGGAATTATGGTTTGTTGTGTATAACGAAGCCCAATTCCTTGTTTTTCTCAGGCCTTGCAAGGTCGGACTGGGTTGGCAGGTGCAGTCTAAAAGCAAATGTTATTTCTGGTTCATTTGGGGTAAGGAGTGTCTCTGTAAAAGCTGGCAGTGCCATGGTGAGGCTAGTGTTTGGGAGGCGTCAAGCTTTTGTAGAATTGTCATCCTCCTGGTAGCCAGATCTATACAGTAGAGTGACTGGTGTGGCGGGGAATGTGAAGGTGGTGTTAGCGGCGCTGCCTTAAGTTCGGTCTGGTGGACGAGAGGGCAGCAATTAATTCTCGCAGATGCGAAAACACAACCGGCAGAATTGGGTGTGATTGGCCGGCGATAGATGCATCCTAATCCTCAACGGGGGTGGCCTAACTTCCCAGCGAAGCCAGGGACGGGGAGGGAGGAGGCCCTTGCATTGGCAACCATGTTGGGTGGAAGTGGGAGCAAACCGGTGGGCAAGGCTCAGGGTGCAAGTATTGAAGCGCGCGGAGGGTGAGCTGGTGGACTTCGCGGCATTCAACGAGGTGGCTGGAGATGGGGGCAGTTGACTAAGCGTGGCAGCAGCGATGGCACGAATACACCCCGCACTGGTAGTAGTACGCGGACTCTTGGCTCTCAGAGAGGTGGCAGGCGCAGGAGGGCTCATACAGCTCAAAATGATGGTCGTTGTGATGCCCCGAACCCAAAAGGATTGTAGCACTGCTGCTTGGAAAACTGTCGAGGCCTAATCCAATCCTTGGTGGACCGGGTAGATGCAACAGAACGAATTAATTGGGAAAAGCACGATGAGCTAATGGAAACATTGGAATGCATGCATTACTTCCAGTGTTAGGTTAGGGAGCGAGTCGTGGTAGTCTGGCGAGGACAAAACCATCTAGCGGAGAAAGTGGAACAGCGGGAGACTTGGATGGCGCACTTCGAAGAGCACGTTTAGTGCAACTTTCGTCCTCCGCCTCCTCTAGGAACTGCTCCAGACAACCCAGCTTCAGTCACCTCAGATGATTATAATGTCCTCTGGCTTTCTTTATGTTTTGTTTATCTATTGGAGCCTATGGCCCTCTCATTTGTGGGCAATGTTACTGGCATCTCTTTTGTATTTTTGCCACCTTCTGTTGACTATGGTCAACAAATCCAGTCGTGGTGAGACCACATGCTTTTTGAAATATCGGATGTATATCTTTTTTTTTCTCTGAATGAATAGAATGTTGACTTGCAAAAAAAAATATTATAGAATATTCCAAATAAGTTAAATCTCTTACCATCTACCTATTAATTATTGATAATTGAATTAAAAGTTTGGAAACCTTATTCCAAAATATATATGTCTATTAACTTAATTATTTATATTTATATAAATTTCACATCTTTGTATATAGAAATATTCTTATTTTAATTTTATTAAAACCCTAAAAAAAATTCTACATATGTTGGAAACACTAGGGGGGTGAATCAATATTTTGTTATTATTAACAATTTTTATCTTTTAAAACATTTGATGCACATAATTCATGAAACACATATTTTTATAAGAAACACTTATACAAATTTTCTTTGTAAATATTTTGTAAACTTTCTCATACAAAGTAAGCACCAACTTACAACTTTTGTAGGCACCAAATTGCAAGAGATTTCAGTCCCCTAGTTGAGCATCAACTTAGAAACTTCATAGGCACCAACATACAGGAGAATCTAAGCCCCTCAGTTGAGCACCAACTCAATAATTTGTAGGCACCAACCTACTTCTTCAAGATGCTTCACAACTTCTCATAGTTCACACAAATTGCCCTTCTTCAGTAGGATTTGTCACCGCTATGTCGCTCTTAGGTTTGTACCTTCAACCTTGGTGACAACCACTTGTCCTTCCTATACACTTCCTCTAATCTTTAACTTGGCTTGACTCTTCAACTTTTGTGTAACTCCAAATGGGCTTAAAACAGGTAGTTCCTTCTCCCGCATGACGTAAAAAATATAGACCCAGTGTTAAAATATCTATGGTCACCTCTGACTTTTCACAAGGACTAATAACAGAGCTTCTCGAGCAAAGTTTGGCTTCTTCTGCCCCTTCTTCTTTTTGTACTTGTACACAACGACTGCGCGCTTCTCTTTACTAGTATCATAATCGACAAAACCTAATAGTTAGTTGCATAGACTATTTTGTCAACTCAAAACAAATCCTCTGCAACTCAACTCAACTTAGTACTGTTGAGAAATCCAAAGTGTGGCAAGTTAATTGATTTCTCTTATTATGGCATTATCTTGTGATGTTTTCATTATTATTGTTCTTTCTTTCGATTTATCTTTTCTTATCATCAAGACTAATGCTAAGAAACAAATAGAAGAGGACACAATATGTAGGCACGCAACCAAAGAAAAACCCCACTCTAGGGGAAAACCTGGTTAAAATTCTTTCTTTAGTAGATTCAATACAAGATGAGACGACCAAGCCCCTCACAACCTAGACTAGAGACTCCCTACATCAATTCAACATTGGATCTTAGTCATGTAAGTAGTATTTCATTCTTCAATGTGTACTCAACACGTCCTCCTTGCAAGAATGAGATAATCCTTTACAAATTTCCTATAAAGATATCCATATACTTGTAGTGACCAACACTGTAATATATGATGACCAACAATGACGACCAACACTGTAACATATGATGGCCAACATTGTAATGTATGTTGCCTTCAGTCTTGTGGTGACTTCCCCAAACTCTGATCTCAGTCCTGTAATTTTCTGAGTTTCCTTACTGTAATACATCAAAACTTTACTGTAATTTCGAACTCCATTACTGAGGTTCACTGAATAGTCATCTCTGCAATATCCAAAAAAATTCTTTGAGGTATGCCGAAGTTATGTACCTTCATTCCACTAAAACTTTCTCTAAAATATTTGCGTTGTCTCACTGTGATTACACTGAACTTCATCTCTGAAATACCGAACCTTTCTTATGTGATTTTCGCACTTGTCTCACGAGTTCATCTCTGCAACTAAACCGAGCTCCTTCATTGTGTCCACCGAACCTTTCTTTTGAGATTTATGCGAGTTGTCAATCTGAACTGTGGAGCAAGGCATACCCTCCTATTTATAGTTATTCTCCATAATAAATAAGTCGACATGAGTTTCTTGAACACATGTGTCTCTATATTAGGCCAATATGAGTTCATTGAGGGAAGTCAACTTGATGATGAGGCTGACATCAAAGAGACTTTGATGGAGGATTCTTTGACCAAACAAACTTTTACTTTTGACTCAAGTAAGCAATCCTAAAGCCTAAGTTAATTCAATTAATAATAAAATTCCTTTTGACAAATATATTAAATTTTGACTCAAGTACAATTTATGAAGACCGAACCTAGTTACATTCTTCAACACTCCCTCTTAACTAGGGAGGTATTCATATTTACATATAATCAAATAGGTACATGGAAGATCTCAAAACACATCATCTACGAAGAAGTTTAGGCACCGCAATGCCATGGACTAAATTCCTGACCAGGGCAATCTATCCAAGGCCTCTCAACAATTTAGGCACCGCAATGCCATGGACTAGATTCCTAACCAAGGGAATCTATTCAAGAGGGACTAAGATGTTCTCAAGCTTTCAACCTCTCTAGGTACCATCAGGCTTACTTGTTAACCATCAACCCAGGGATCTACGTGTGTATCCGAGATCAGAGCTCTATGACCAACACCACCCTCCCAACTTCAGTACCTAGACATCAGCACAAAGTGTCGTCCAGATGTCCTCCCAGGCAGTGCTTCACTCACAAAGCCTCAACACTACTTGATCTAGCAAATCAAGGACAACAAATCTCTCCCGATCAAACTGATCGGTAACCAGCATGTTATCAAAACTTCGAGAGATTTACCTGTACAAGCACAACCCCAATCAATAATATACTTTCACATGTTCAGAAATAAACACAAACCTTTGGGGTCTTTTAGACAACTGATGTTGCTTCTCAACACAGTAGGACTATCAACCGAATCATTGATAGAAGATTCTTCAATCAACTTTTCTTTCCTACTTCACATGCAACAACATATCCTCCAAAATGCATTATTCAATCAAAACTATGAAATGCCCTCCCTCTCAACCAAGGAGATTCCTTATATCTAGACTCCCTCTTAATCTCAGGGAGATATCTTATATTCAGGCTCCCTCTTAGGGAGATCATCTTCTTCTTATGAAATTGGAGAATCTTTCATGGCTTCCATTGTTCTTATTAGATTCATGCTTACCACATTTTACGATCATCTTCACCATCTTGAAGATGATGCACCTGCACAACTTAGATAGCAAGTAGAACCAAAACTATAGAAACATGAGGTTAATCATCTCAAAATCTCATAATAACATAAGCATTAGAATTTACAAACATAATCAGCAAGAGACTATACTTCAATACTTCACCTTCTTGCCCAGGTTTTGTTAAACCCTAAATCACATCAATAGCTCAAAATATTAAACTCATATAGGGTTTCAATATTTTTTCAATGATATGACAAGTTCTTTCATATAAAAAACCCTATAAACAATTCAAGCAAGTAATGCATCCAACAATTATCAGAATTCATATGTTAGAATCCTCACTAGGATTTCATACATATCCTAGATTTCACACATGAGCTTAAACAATGATCACAACTTAATCAACAACATAACTAGCTTCTACTAGGGTTTGATGTACACCCTAGATTTATCATTTACACAATCTCAATAATCACTATATAAATTCATAGATTCCAGATTGTCATATCACACATACTAGAGAATTTAACTACTACTAGGGTTTAGTTGCAAAACCCTAGATTTCCCAAACATCATCATCTTAGAATATCAAACTTTGACTAGGGCTTGTTTTGAAACCCTAGGACATATGACCATTAATAATTAGGTCAAGCACACATGTCTAGGAATTCATTATCAGGAATAAGCACATCATATGTCAGACAATACATTAGACATATACTGACCTAGACTAGGCTAGGGATTCAACCAATGGACATATACCTAGGGTTTCATTCCTAGGACCTTACATAACAAGGGTTTTGCTTATAGACCCAACCAAACCCTAAAGATCTAGGGTTTCATAACATAACAAATCAAACCCTACATTACCAAAACCATTAAAGGTTTAGAATTTCAGACAACATTATTCAACCCTAACAAGTTAGGGTTTTCATGATCATGCCAAACCCCAAACATGACATTATCATCAAAAACATGAAATAACATTTCCAATAACCCTAAGCAGGCTAGAGTTTCACACATTAACATTAGCATACCCTTAAGTTAGGGTTTCCAGAGAACCTGTCTAGGGTTCTGTAAGAACTATCAAGAATGTAAGGAGGGTAAATTTACTTAGCGATGAATCACCCTCGACAAGAATATTTATGATTCAAGACAACTAGACATAACGATGTTAGTAATGTAATGAAAATTACAAAAATAAGATGAACATACCTTTTATATTAAGAGAGTTTTTATAAGGTGTATAGTCTACGACATACCTGGAGATTGACAAACCTTTGAAGGATTCCTTAAAGTGTCTTCTTTGTATTGAGCCATGATCTTTTATACATGTAATACATACTTACAAGCAAAACATGTGGTACCAAGAACATGATTTAATTTCTCAAGTTAGATATTCTACCTAATCATGGAGGATGGAATCCTATGATATTGAAAATCAAGTTATTCCTTCTTCCAATCAATATTAGGGCTTTTGCTACACATCCTAGATTACTTATTAGGATTAAGGTTCTTATATGTTATCTAGGGATTACATTCTTTTTACCCTAGACTAACTATAAACTAGGACCATCTAAGATTAAATATATTACAAATCTAAAAGCATACCTTGTATTTACGTACCTCTCATTAGATAGCTCATTAGACTTATTGCAAGTGCATCTTGTTGAGTACAAAATACTTACTTGATTTCCTTAAGTTGGTTCCTTATGCTTGTACTTGATAGATCTTCATAGGCAGTTGTACCAAGTTCCATTCCTTCAACGAGTGGAAGATAGAATATACTTTTTTGCTACTTTGACCTTATCATTGCTTCAGCACTTAGTGCTTCAACTATAAACATATCACTGATCCTGAATCCTTCTTCTGAAATCTATAGCGAAGTCATGACTGTGACTATGACTTCACCAAAAAACTATGAACCCAATTTCTGAAGTGATCAAGTTGTCTCATTGTAGCTTACATCACATTGTAATCCTCATTTTACTTATGAGATTATATGTACTCAATGATCGAACTTGTCTCCTTGTGATTTTCACCGAAACTGATTTGAACTGTCTTGTTGAGGATAGTACTTACCTTATACTTGTGATACTAGATGTCTCGAGTTCATCACTACACTTGTTACAAATTCCTCACTGAAATTTGGTCTAGACTTCACTTGTTTCTGTGGATTATATCACTATCCTATGGAGCAAAGTTACATTTATTCTAGACTGCGAGATCATATAACCTTTCTCTCTGAAATGATTTGACTTTTTCACTGTAAATTTTTTTTTGCTCTCTGTCTCTTTGAGATATACTGAAATCCTCCTTCTTCTTCAAGGTGTCTTGAAAAGACTGAACTAGCTCTCTGTAATCTTAATTCTATAAGCCTAGAGATGTCCTTAAGCTATGAACCTTTCACTGAGAATATTTCAAAGATGCATAAGTAATCTTCAAGCTGCCTTTGATCATGACCTTAGCTCTGATACCATGTTGAGAAATCCAAAGTGTGGCAAGTTAATTGATTTATCTTATTATGACATTATTTTGTGATATTTTCTTTATTATTATTCTTTATTTTGATTTATATTTTCTTATCATCAAGACTAATGCCAAGCAACAAATAGAAGAGGACACAAGGTGTAGGCACACATCGAGGGAAAAACCCCACTCTAGGGTAAAACCGAGTCAAAATTCTTTCTTCAGTAGATTCAAAACAGGATGAGACGACCAAGGCCCTCACAACCTAGACTAGGGACTCCCTACATCAAGTCAACCTTGGCTCTTAGTCTTGTAAGTAGTATTTCATCCTCCAATGTGTACTCAACACGTCCTCCTTGCAACAATGAGGTAACCCTTTATAAATTTCCTATAAATATATCCATATACTTGTAGTGACCAACACTGTGATATATGATGACCAACAATGACGACCAACACTGTAACATATGATGACCAACATTGTAATGTATGTTGCCTTCAGTGTTGTGGTGACTGCCCCAAACTCTGATGTCAGTCCTGTAATGTTCTGAGTCTCCTTACTGTAATACATCAAAACTTTGTTGTAATTTTGGACTCCATTACTGAGGTTCATTGAATAGTCATCTCTGTAATATCCAAAAAATTTCAATGAGGTATGTCGAAGTTATGTACCTTTATTCCACTGAAACTTTCTCTAAAATATCTACACTATCTCACTGTGATTACACCAAACTTCATCTTTGAAATACCGAACCTTTCTTCTGTGATTTCTGCACTTGTATCACAAGTTCATCTCTGCAACTAAATTGAGCTCCTTCATTGTGTTCCACCGAACATTTCTTTTTAGATTTATGCGATATGTCAATCTGACCAGTGGAGCGAGGTATACCCTCCTATTTATATTTGTTCTCCATAGTAAATAAGCTGACATGAGTTTCTTGAACATATGTGTCTCTATATTAGGCCAATTTTAGTTCATTAAGGGAAGTCGACTTGATGATGAGGCCAACAACAAGGAGACTTTGACCAAACAAACTTTGACTTTTGACTCAAGTAAACAATCTTAAAGCCTACAATGGAGGCTTGACCTATAATAATTGACCCAAGCATGAAACCCATGCTTTAACAAGTCAATTCAATTAATAATAAAATTCATTTTGACAAATATATTACATTTTGACTCAAGTACAATTTATGAAGACCGAACCTAGTTACATTCTTCAACAAATACTTTGTCGATCGTTGTCAATATTTAGGCTTATTGTACGTTCAAAAGAAGATTTCCCCTCCTGGAAGCTTGTACCCACACTATACCTTTTTCCTTGATGTTCTAGCACTTAGATAGCCATTACAAATATGTTGTCACTTCATTTCAAGGTTCCCTACAGGCTTGTGGTCTAAATAAGAAGAACTCAACCCCCTCCAATACCAGATGGGATAAAATCATATAATAAAACAAACAATTTACCTTGGTAGTCTTCCTCAACTCGGCCCTGTCTCAACTCATTTGGGCCCTATTCTCTTGGCTAATCCCTGTTCTCCTAGCTCAACCTTGTCCCTTGTTCTCCTAGCTCGACATCCTTTCTCTAGGTCAGTCTACTTGTTGCTCCTCAAACTCAACCTTCTTTATAATAATTCTTTAACCCAAATCTTTGGTGGTCTATTTCATACCTTATTTCTCACGCAAACACAAAATTGGTTGCCTTAAATGAGCCACATGAGTGGCATATTTATAGTGTTTGACATCACCTTTTTAGGGGCCAATTTGTCCTGGGGTCGACCTGTTCACTGGCTAGGCTGACTTGCCCATTGGTTGGGTTGACTTATGCGACTCGCAAGATGTATAATGAATATTCAAAAAATCATTTTTCTTCAACCATGAGGATTTAGAAGGTGTAACATATATCATTGGAAAGTTCTCAAAATATGTTCTTTGACTAAGTATCTTTCTCTTTCATTTGGATAGTGTTTAAAATAAATAACAACCATTTTCAACAATATCCCCATTTATTATTGATGGCATTATTTTGACACTTGTTTCACCTATCTTCATTCTCTCCACACTTTGTGTTAGCTACTCCCCCCGACTGCATTTTCTCCCCCTTTGGCATCGATAACAAAGGATGCTCCTCCTATTTGCATATTTTAAACACTTCTTGACTAGTGTTCCTATTTTTCTGACACTGAGGATTGCTCCCCATGACTTTGTGCTTCCTAAGGACATTTGAATCCAACAGGTTGTCTGATTCAAGGTGGCAAGAACTTTCTCACCAATCACGAAATCATAAATTGGTCAATTATCATTGTCAACTCTAGGCCAAGTTGTGTACGAAGCAATGCAAATGGATATGGTCTATTATGATTGAGCATAAGTGACTTTTCTTAGCCTCTTATCTTGATTCCAGGCATTACCTCAAGGAACCTTGCCCAAGTTGTGCCCTCTCATTGTCTCCAAAACCAAAAACCAACCCTTGTTTGTAACCACAATTGTGTTATACAACCCTATGCTTACTTGAGAAACATAATAACCCTTTAGTGTGTCAAGCACTTGTAAACTTACAACTTTGTGCATAATAACTCTATTTACAAATCCCAAACTTCCAAAAGCCATCCATCCAAAAGAAAATACCAACCCGTCATCGGAGAGGAAAAGGGTTGTAACAACCTTGGGTCAAAAGTTCATGTAATAAAGTTAATAAAGGCCAAAATAAGACCAAGGTCATGGGACATGTATTCCAAGTTGAATGCTGGGAAAAAACATCCTAGTGGGTGTTCATTTGGTTTATTATGGCTAAGGGAAATTGTCAAAGGCTTTGAAAAGGAAAAGAGACACTATTTAGCATTTTATTGATAAAAATAAAGTAAAATAGGAGAAAAGGAAGGTGAAAGGTCACATGATTGCATGTGAGGAGAATTGAAGGAAAAATAAAGGAAATTGAAGAAAATATAAGCCTCAAGAATAAAAAGGCTTCTGAGGATCAGTTCACAACCTTTTTGTCTATCTTAGCTTGGAGCTCTCTCTCTATTCTCTCTCTCATACTCTTGCACACTTATAGCATTCTTGGAGCCCTCTAGCATTGGAGAATGGAAAGCAAAGGAAGGACAAGAAAGAAAAGGAAAGCAAGAATCAAGAAAAGAAAAGTTGGATCAAGCAACAAGAATACTTGCGGGTAACAGGTTGCATGTGTGATTTCCTAGTTGGTTTGTGAATGCATGGTACATGCATGTGTGTATTTGGTTCTCTTGCTGTCATTTGCATGGGTTTTGCGAAGTGTGACAATGGTTTCAGCCTTGCCTTGCCATTTTTGAATAGCCATGGTGTCATGGGGTCCTTTCATTTGGTTGAGCTTTTGATTGTCGAATGGTTTTGGAACCGGGTGAAGTGGTCTCAGGAAAATTTCCAAGGGCCTGGGAATCCCTTGACTGGTTTTGGAAGGATTGTAGTAAAGCCTGAGTGTGGAGACGGGAAAATTTCTCAAGGTATTGGTGAATAAATTCTGAGACATCCAAGCTTGTTTTGGGCCTAGTGATCCCTTTACCGGTTTTGACGAGATTGTGGTAAAGCCTGGTTGTTTATGTGCTCGTTGGGCCTAGGAATCCCTTGACCAGTTTTGGCGAGATTACAGGAAAGCCTGAGGGTGGAGGTGGTTTAATCTCCAGGAAGCCTTGGTTGTTTTTGTCTTGAGTCCCACATTCATGCTTGGAATATGCAACGAGGGTGATTTGCTAAAAGAAAGATTTGGTTCAACCCAATCTATGGTCGAGTGCTACGTGGAAGTCCCTGACTTGGTTGGCTTTTGCATATGTTAATAAAAAAAAATCTTCTTGTATTTCATGAGTATTTGTACTTGCTATTATGTGGCTTTGATGGTTGTTCTATCATGAGTAATATTCCGGTTATATGCTATTTATAAGCATGGTTTCATAACAGGTTCTAGTTATGGCTCTTGATATGTTTGATTTATTGATGAATGGTTAATGAATGCATGAGTTAACAAATGTTATGATAACTATTATGATAGGGCATTAGACCTTATTCATGATTCTCAGATAAGTACCAAACTCCTATGTTCAGATACGCATTCATGACCTATAGATTACATGTTCTCAATATGTTTGATGAAATGACTGTCATGGTTAGGCTTGGATAGGTCAAGGTTTTGACTCAAGTTTGATTGAATGGCATTGTCACCATGTTAGAAATTATTCTGGAAAGCCTCACTGAGTTATAGGATAGTGGTTTGGAGGCTAACCTGGAAATTAGGCTTAGAATCCGGGACCGCATGCTCTAAGCTTGACATTTTGGGCGACAACTGTTCGGATGCAGGCTTATGCATGCAGATGAAGACTCCCAACTGCATGGATGCCTTGTTGTGGGAGCGGTTGAGGGCTCAAGACAAGTAAAAGGCAATCAAACTCAAGATTTGGCCACTTGGGGTGGTTTCTTAGCCTCTGAGTGACCTGCAACCCTATAGGATGTGTTGATATGTCTGTTGGTTGTCAGTTGTCAACCTCACTTCCTTAATGGGACCTAGGAGGTTGGGTCATGTCATAGTATCTCTTTGTCTCATGTTTACCCGACAGACTAGTGAAAGTGGGTAAATGTGGGAGGGGTGGGTTACAGATTGGTATCATAGCATGGTTCAATACTTGGATTGAATGGCCAGAATGTGTTTGTCATGCATGCATGCCAATTTTATATGTGGTTATTGTTATTCATGCATGGTATCTAGATTGTGTTATAGTTTGTGACATCATGCATGGTAACTGGGATGATGATTGAGATGATGTCTATATATAGATATGTTGACAGTGTTGGACCCACCAACATGTCAAGGGGATCTCCTTGGTAAGAAGTCCCAATTAGACCTCAGACCGTTTGGTGTAGGAGTCCGAGCAGTGGGCCGTAAGGTAATGCCTTGACCACGATGTCGCATAGAGGCAAGTAAGATAACTCTGTCACTAGCAAGGGTGTGACTAATGCAGTGAATCAAGGGAGGTGTATAAGAGGTTCTAACACATAGGGGGTGAGATGAGGGTGAAGGTGAGTTCCAGGTTGAAAGGGACCAGTCCCAACTCGGCTAGGAACACACAACACAAAAGGACGTACACAAATTTCGGCGGAGCAGTCCACTCAAATGTGACAGCCACATCATACAAGGTAAGATAACACGTACAACACTCACAGATCAGTCCGAACGAGTGTAATGATTGTTACAACAAGGTTCACGTGAAAGGTCTGTCTGATGTCCGGCAGAGCAGTCAACACAAGCATAACAACATTAACAGCGTATACAACACATTTGCAATAAGATTTATATAATTGCATATGAATCAATTCATACACATATACGTAATTTAAACAACATATACCATTAAGGAAACCGGAGCAGTCCAACTACAAAAACAACATATGCATGAAAATGTGTTGGCTCTTATTATATAAAGAAGTGTAAGTCACAATCATACAATACATCCATGTAAACCTGCTAACCCCAACAATGGAACGTTACATCCACATCCGCCTGCTCCTCCAAAGAGATGAACTAGCTTCATGGAGTGGAGAAGCTAAGGCACGTTACAATATTGTCCAAGCTCTTTCCAAGATAGTCTTATCAGAAGCTTGGTTGACCAAAAGCCCATACAATTAGTTATGAGGGACTATTTATAGCAAAGGGTGGGGTGACCCTTGACATTCCCCTTTGTGGCAGTTCAACTACCCTAATGACTCTTCACCTACTCTATGACTGTTACATCCAACTATTGACACTTGACTTACACTTGACATGACTCAACATTATAATGCACATGTACTCATGTGAGACAACATGGCTTGAGCAAGCCTTGCAAGACATCACTGACACTTGGTCCACTATGATGAGACCAACTCTTTGACATGCTTTTGATGGTGAAGGTGGTGAGTTGATGCCAAGCTTGGTCATTCGTGATGGTGTGCATGCACCTCATGGTGAAATATTGCTGAAGTGAACTTTTGCCTCCGTTGCAACCAATGCATTGGTTCAGCTCCTTCATCTAACTCGTCTGCTAACATGCACATGGTCTTCTTGGGTGCCGCTGAACTGACAACACATTGATGCATAGTGTCCGTGCTTATCTTCAAGTGTGTTTTGGTGGTCATACACATCAACTTGCCAAAGTACATGTTCAACCCTAGTTGGACTCGCTTCGTGTCTTCGCCTTGGTGAGTGTGTTGAATGGGTTGGATTGCATGTGTGTGCTCAACGACATGCATGCTACTGAATCCCTTGCATGCAATCAACAACATTGCTCACCATGTCTGCTCCGTGTTAGCTGCTGGGATGGATCTTTAACTTGTACGGGCGCAGTTTCATTCGTGAGTGCATGTTGTGCCCACTGTTGTTCATGTTCTTCTTGCAAATCATTCGTCTGTCTATGCAGCTTCATGTCCTTCTTGAGTTGTTGCTTCAACATATGCAACTCCTTCTTTGTTCCATTGTCTGTCCTTGTGCGATCTTCATTTCATGCCGTCACCTCACCACCCGAGTCTCCAAAGTTGCTTTCATCATCAATGGATCTGCTTGAGCTTGCAACCTTGTTCTGCCTCCGTGTTGTCAACAACCCTCCTCTTCCATTCGTTGCATTTGGTATGACGTCTTCAACTATTGTTCATGATGTTGCTCGTTGTGATGCTATTGTTGTCATACCTTAATGTCCTTATCTATGAACAACTTGATGTCTTCATGGGTAGGCAAGTCCACGGACACTTGATCGACTGCATTCCCAAGCGTGCTCTGAACAGTGTATTCGTCTCTACTCTCCTGGAAACCATTGTACCTGTACTGGTGAGAGGCAGATGAACACCTGTGATACCTGGAGACATGGAAACACTCATGGCAAGCAATCTGTCAGTCTAAAACAAAAATGAACATGAGAACTGACTTGCAACATACCTGGGTGAATGATCATGAAGGTTGCGCAATTTCGGCCGGGAGGTCGGGAGACCGACTACCAAGACTACACAAGCCACAGTTTGGGTTGCTGGGAGACTAACCAACTACTGGAACTGTGCAATGCACATTCCAGTCTGGCTGTTGGCTGCTCACTGCTGGGATTGCGCAATGCGCAATCTCAGCTGGCAATGGTTGCAGGCTTAGTGACTATGTTGCGCAATTTTCTTGGCCAACAGTCACTCTCCCTTAGGATTGCACAAAATAGGCTTGGGAACAACTGTTGGGAAAAAATGTGCATTTCTGGAGAGGAAGGCAGAGCTTTCTCTCTCAGGATTGCGCATTGTTGTCTTGGTGAGGCAGAGTCTGGGCCAAGGTTGCCTAGACTCAACGACGGGCAACTAAAAGTGAATGTAAGTGCAAAAGCATGGTGATAGTGAGTGTAAGCATAAGTGAATGATTATGCATGCCAACAGCGAATGACATATTCAGAAAACGGAACAACATGCATGTGGGTGACGAGTTTCCCAGTAGGCAACCATTCGTGAAAAACAGTTTCATGCATGTGATAGTAGTGATATGTCAACAAAAATTGGAATGGTGCTAGGACAAGCTAATATACATGTAAATGGCAGCAAGCGTTCAAAGAAATCAAGCAAACAATACTCATACAAGTGAAAACACAAAAAGCGACAAAAATGCAGCACAAGGCATGGGAAGCCAGCTTACCCCAAAACAGTTGAGTTGAATGTGCCGATTGTTCCTAGATGTGATGTGGAATGTTAGAGTTGCAAGGTCGATGTGAGGAATGAGCTCTGTAGCGTCTTATTGATGAGTTTTGATAACATCGAGGTTGTGACGTGCATGCCACAAATCTAGGGGAAGCGACACTTTGTGGGATGTTTCTGAATTGCTCCTTGCATGTAACCTCCAACTGTTAAACATAGATCTCTGATACAAGGGATGCCTTTGCATGTTACCTTAGGAGAAGCAGCCTATGCATGCAAGTCTGTTTTTCTCGGTCCCGGAGGGAACCGGTCAACTCGAATACACATGCAAGAAGTTGTTCAACTACTTGAAGGAAATGCGCATTTCTGGTTGGGAGTTGGGCTGACTGCACAAGAGATTTGTGCAGTTTTTGGGCAAAGTAGCTGACCGTTGCCCAGATTTGCACAAATTCTGGGTTGAGCAGCCATGTTGGGGAAATTTGTACAAATCCTGCTGGGAGTATTGATTGGCAGGATTGCGTAATCCTGGAGCCCAGCAGGCTACCAGACAGGATTTCTGGAGGGAAGGTTGGTTGCGCAATTTTCAAAGGGAATTTGCTCAGCCTGCAGTTGGACCAAGTCCGAGTGAGTAGCCTGTGAAGGGAAAGGATAAAATTGTGATCAACAGGATGCCTTTGTGCAAGAAAGACATTGAAGCTTGAGGACTTGACAAAGCAAGGCAAGGTGTTGTGTAAGGTTGGTAGGGAGGCTCCAAAACAGGTTAAGGCAAAATTTTGGAGGGTGGTTGTAGCTGCTACAACAGGATGCAGGCTTATGCATATGGATGAAGACTCCCAACTGCATGGATGCCTTGTTGTGGGAGTGGTTGAGGGCTCAGGACAAGTAAAAGGTGGTCAAACTCAGGATTTGGCCACTTGGGGTGGTTTCTTAGCCTCTGAGTGACCTGCAACCCTATAGGATGTGTTGATATGTCTGTTGGTTGTCAGTTGTCAACCTCACTTCCTTAATGGGACATAGGAGGATTGTTCATGCCATAGTATCTCTTTGTCTCATGTTTACCCGACAGACTAGTGAAAGTGGGTAAATGTGGGAGGGGTGGGTTACAGATTGGTATCATAGCATGGTTCAATACTTGGATTGAATGGCCAGAATGTGTTTGTCATGCATGCATGCCAATTTTATATGTGGTTATTGTTATTCATGCATGGTATCTAGATTGTGTTATAGTTTGTGACATCATGCATGGTAACTGGGATGATGATTGAGATGATGTCGATATCTTGATGTGATTATTTATATACATGTATTGTGCTAATATGGAATAATTTTGCAGACGAGATAGCCTCCCCTAAACTTCACTGAGGTATGTTGATTATGTTTGTATTTGGTTTATCTAACATGGTATCTTTGCAGGAAGAAGAAGATCAAAGATGACTAGAAAAATGGTGGATTATAGTTCATGAGTCTCCCCTTATAGATCAAATGAGCAGCCAAGACATGAGTATTCTTTAGAAATAGCAGACACTTTGAGAAGTTTGAAGGCTGAAATAAGAAGTTGCAAAGAAGATAATGACAAAACCATAAATGAGCAGCCAAGAGATGAGTATTCTCTAGACATAGCAGACACTTTGAGGAGTTTGAAGGATGAGAGAAGAAGTTGCAAAGAAGAAAATGAAAAAATCATTTAGTCACAAGAGAGACTTGCCAGGGCATAGGGGAAACAAGCAGAGGTCAATGCATTTATCCTTTAGAGTTTGTCAGACTTGCAGAGACATGGACAACCACAGATCAGTTATGGACAGGAGGACACGACTAATGGGGCATATGAGAGCAAGTCTCATGGTGGACACAGGTTGGATAGAGATGGCAGATTCTTGGATACACCTGATGGGAGAGGCAGTGGACATGGATTCTACTGTAGTTATGGTTCAAATAGGTATCATGGTCATCATCACTATCATCCTTATAGGAGGAGTGATAGGGGATATTTCTCAGATGAGTTCAAGAAATCTAAGCCACCTACATTTGATGGAGAGTTGAATAAACCAAAAGATGTAGAGGCATGGTTACTTGGGATGAAGAAGTTCTTTGAGTTGCATGAATACACAGAGAACATGAAGGTTAGGATAGTTATTTTCAATCTGAAAGGGAAAGCATACATTTGGTGGGAAGATGTGAAGCGGGTCAAAGACATCAGGACAAAGGAGTCTAGTTGGCATGAATTCAAGAGACTCTCAGGAAGAAGTACTTGTCAGAGAGGTACTATGACAATAAGGCCAAGGAGTTCTATGAGCTGAAGATAGGATCGATGATAGATGAGGAGTACATGACTAAGTTCCTCGAGTTGTTGAGATATGTGTCCTATATTAAGGATGAGAAAATTAATTTTCATTGATTTTTTAGTGGATTACCATTAGCATTTAAGGATCAACATGAGTATGATGAGCCTCGGTCGCTGGAGGAAGTCACTGGAAAAATAAAACATTGTTATAAGTAATCGAAGCGTAACACTGAGTCTAAGTAGGGTTGGAAAGGGAATGACAAGATTAAAGGTGAATTAATACTGAAGTGAACAAGACCTCAAGATGCAAGTGAGAAAGAGAATGTTGCTCCTTACAAGAAGTTTAATGTAGTAGATAAGGGACACGGACCTCAGCCTGGAGAGCAACAGAATAGAAGTGATTGTAGGAGATGGTTGTAGTGTTGGATATGTGGCAAGGAGCATCTCAACAATGATTGTTTGTTATATCATGGTGGTAGGCCTTAGATCTATAGTGCTCACGAGGCATAGACAGTTGGGGATGTTGGGCAGAGCATTCCTCGGATTTATGCGGCATTGGATGATAGGCAGGCGGATCACCAGGCATTCATTATTGAGATGGAAGGTAAGCTTTGTGATCGAGTTGTTGTTATTTTGATTGACCCTGGATCTAATTATAGTTATGTTAACCCTGACCTGGTGGATAAGTGTGGCTTGAGAAAAGAAGTGCATGCAGATTCTTGGTTGGTGCAGTTGGCTACATGATTTGAACTTAAATAGGAACACAAAAATTACAAATATAATCATAAATACAGAGATGCAACATAAAAACACTTATTTTCATTAATAGAAAAATACTGAATTATGCTTACAAACAGAATGGAAATAAGATAGCTCAGGCGATGGTAACTTATCTATGAGAAGAGATGGGGCGGCTACATGCCAACTGAACTGTGTTAGAATGAGGCTCAAGGGCTTATTTATTATTGAAAAACATGAGAAAACCCTAAATAGCCAAAACCCTAACCCCAGGAGATGTAACACCAACATTTTGTGGGCCCTGTTGGGGTTAGTTAGGTAGCCAACTTCCCGGGGTCGTAACTTGGTCATATTATCTTATGGGTCACTGGAATAATGAGCTGGATTTGGAACTAGATTTGAATAAAGAGAAGAATGGGATTTAGGAAAGGAGTGTACCGAGGGACCTTATTTCTTTGCTCCTGGTGCGTATGATACCTTGTTGGAAAGGTCTCTTGGAGTACGAAAGGTTTTGTCACAAGCCCTAGCTTATGGAAAGAAGCCTGCAATGGACCTAAAAAAAATGTCGTTTAGGGGGTCAAAATTGCTTCGGAAGTTCAGTACCCGAAAAACTGCTAAAAATAGTAAATGATGAAATAAATAAGGAAACATATGAAACTGATTGGAGGGTCTAGGTGGAATAGGCGGGTGGCCACCAATATCCACCTAGATCACTACAAGTACAAAGAAAAGAGTTCATCATTGGGTAAGAGCTTGTGCATTTGAGATGAACGATATGCCTACATCAGCGCATCTGAATGTGCTTCCATTGGGATCGTACAACATGCTTATGGGTATGGATTGGTTATACTTTCATAGGACTAAGGTTGATTATTAAGAAAAGGCTATTGAGTGCGTGGATGACAATGGAGAACAAAGAATCTTGCAGGGTAAGAATAAGGTGACATCCATTAGAATGGTTACAATTATGCAAGAAAAGCGTAGTCGCAGGAAAGGGTGTATATTGTTTGCAATGCATCCTTTCAGTGATAAAGGTAAGGATGTTGAGGGTGTGGAAGTCTTGAAGAGGTACCCAGATTAGCAACAGTTTCAAGATGTATTTCCAACAGAGATTTTAGAGTTACCGCTTGACAAGGAAGTGGACTTTTCTATTGAGTTGGTACCAGGGGCAACACCAACATCAAAGGCACCTTACAAATTGAGCACTCTAGAGATAGTGGAATTGAAGTTGCAGTTGAAGGAAATGCTTGAAAAAGGATACATTAGGTCAAGTGTGTCACCTTGGGGTGCACCAATGTTGTTCGTGAAGAAGAAGGATGGTACTCTCAGGTTGTGTATTGATTACAAGCAGTTGAATAAGGTGATGATCAAGAATAGGTATTTGTTGCCTCGGATCGATGACATGTTTGACCAATTGAAGGGAGCAACAATGTCCTCAAAGATTGATTTGAGATCAGGATATCATCAGGTACGCATCAAATAAGAGGACATCTACAAGACTGGTTTCTGAACCAGGTATGGGCATTATGAGTTTGTTGAGGTTCCTTTTGGTCCAACTAATGTTCCATCTACTTTCATGTGTTTGATAAATAATGTGTTGTGTCCTTATCTGGACAAGTTTGTGATTGCATTCATTGATGACATATTGATATATTCTAAGACTGAGGAAGAGCATGTAGAACACTTAACAACAATATTGAGATTGCTAAGAGAGCATCAATTGTATGCCAAGCTTAGTAACTGTAGTTTCTTTCAAACAAAGGTACATTACTTGGGACATGTTGTTTCCAATGAAAGCACAATAGTGGTGTTGGGTTGTGTTATATTCTTTCCATGACTAGCCCACGAAGTTTGGGGGGGGAAGCCCCCCCTTCGTTGCGCCAATTGCGCAGTGGAGGGGGGGGAGCCCCCCCTTCGTTGCGCTAATTGCGCAGCGGGGGGGGGTCATAGGGGTGGCGGTAGCCCCCCTGTCTGGGGGGTTTGAGGGGGGCGGGTAGCCCCCCTCTACGGGGTCCGGAGCAGTGCCCCAGGCAAATTTTTTTTGGACACTATATTAGGTTGGGCAAACCTACCTATGGTATTGTGCATGGTTTTCGCATAAGGTTTTGGATGCGATGGTTTTTGGTCCATGGTTTTAGACGTGATGGTTTTTGGTCCATGGTATTGGATGCTTCGGCATGTATAAATATGCATTGTAACATTGAAAGGAACACAATGAAAAATCAAGGTAGTCCTGATTTTGGGATCCAGGGAAAATCTCTGTGTATATTTGTTTTATTTGTTATGCTCTCGCATTTGTTTATTTTCTATGTTTTAAAATTTGTATGCAGGTAATTTCTATACGGGGTTAAAGCCTACATTTGGTATTAGAGTTGTTTTGGCTTCAAGGGGACGCTTTTGTTGCTGAGGGGTTTCGCTTGGGCTTGTGGTAAACCCTATTCAGTAGGAGATCTACGAGATTGATTCTGGTGGTGAAACAATGGAAAGATAGAGATTGAGAAATTTAATGGTCAGAGTTTTGAGTTATGGAAACTCAAGATGGAGGATCTGTTGGTAGATAAAGATCAATGGATCGTGGTAGATCCGTGTACTAAACCAATGAGGGTGTCTGTTGAAGAATGGAAGAAGTTGGATTTGAAGGCAAAGAGCACAATACCATTGTGTGTCTCATATTCAATATTGTTGAATGTATCAAGGGAAGCTACAATGAAGGCTTTGTGGGACAAGTTAGGGACTTTGTACCAATCTAAGTCTCTGGTGAATAAATTGTTCCTACAGAAAAAATCTGTATAACCTAAGGATGAAAGATGGAGACTCGGTGACAGAGCATCTGAATGCATTTAGTATTGTGGTAAGTTAGTTATTGTTTGTTGATATTAAAATTTCAGATGAAGATAAGTGCATTAGTTTGTTGTGTTCTCTACCAGATTCATCGGATAGTCTGGTTATTGCAATAGGTAACAATGTAACTACCTTGCAGTTTGATGAAAGTCTCATCCTTGCTGACGGAGGAGATGAGACGGAAAAATATGGAGAGCCAGAATGGTGATGCCTTGTCTGTATGATGACGGTTCCAGAACAAAAACAAAAATAAGTCATCGAGTGGGAGATCTAAATCTAGAGGGAGATCTAAATCTCCAGGAAAACCTGTAAAGGTGGTTTGTTGGAAATGCGGCAAGGAAGGGCACTACAAAAGGGACTGTAAATCTAAAGCTCCTGACAAAGGAAAGGGATCTGATGATGCTCCTTTTGCAGAAGCGAAAACCACCTCAGTTGAAGGTGGGGATGTGTACTTGGATTCTTCAAGTACACATGTAGATCATGAGGCATGGTTGACTCACGTGCATCCTTTCACTTCACTCCCCATAGAGAGTGGTTCTACGAGTATGAGAAATATGATGGTGGTGATGTCTTCTTAGGGGATGATAGGAAGGCTAGAATCGTTGGTTGTGGAAAAGTAAAGTTGAAGTTGCAAGGTGGAAGGGTTAGAAAACTTCCGGGTGTTCTGCATATTCCTCATTGGCTAAAAATATGATTTTTGTAAGCAAGTTGGATGATGTAGGTGTAAAAAAAATGTTCGAGAAGGATACTTGAAAGATGGTTCGGGGAGCACTGGTATTGATGCGGGGAGTTTGGATTGGAACTTTGTACAGTTGCAAGGTAGCACTCTTGTTGATGGGTGCAACAGTTCTATGGTTCCTGAAAGTGGAGCAGAAAATCTAGTGGTCTCTGGAGAGAAGACCATGTTGTGGCATCAAAGGCTTGGACATATTGGAGAGAAGGGCCTTCGAATACTTCATGGTAAAGGTATGGTAGAAGGTATGAGTAATAACTCTCTAGATTTTGATTTTTGTGAAAATTGTGTATATGGGAAGGAGAATCGGGTGATTTTCCCCTCTAGTGGTAAGAGGGCGAAACAAATATTAGAGCTTGTGCACAGTGATGTGTTTGGACTTGTGAAGTTTCCATCACTAGGTAAGTCTGTGTAGTATGTATCATTTGTAAATGACTTCTCAAGGAATACATGGATATATTTCCTCAAGAATAAATCTAAAGTATTTGATAGGTTTAAAGAATTTAAGGCTCTGGTGGAAAACTAGACATAGAAGAAGATAAAGGTGCTGATGAAAGATAACAGTGGAGAGTTTTGCAGCAATGAATTTGAAAAATTCTGTAAGAAGTGTGGTATAGCACGACAGAAGACTACTCCATACACATTTGAGCAAAATGGAGTTGCAGAAAGAATGAACAAGATGTTGATGGAAAGGGAAAGAAGCATGCTTAGTGGTGCCGGGTTAGGACATGAATTATGGGCAAAGGCAGTGGTGACAACATGTTACCTGGTCAACGAATCACCTTCATCATCATTGGAGGATAAGACTCCACAAGAGGTATGGACTGGTAAGAAACCCTCTCTTTCACTTTTGAGGGTATTTGGATGTGATGCATATGTACATGTTTCAAAGGAGAAAAGAACCAATTTGGATAGTAAATCTGAAAAGTGCATCTTTATTGGGTAGAAGGATGGTTTAAAGGGTTATAAGCTTTGGAACCCAGTAACAAGGAAGGTTGTGTACAACAGAGATGTGGTGTTCAGAGAGGTGAAAGATGTTATCAAACATGAAGTCCAACCAAAGGAACCTGAGAAGATAGAGTTTGAGCTTAAGGAGGAAGAATCAGACTCTACAACAGAAGAGGAATCAGAAGACGAAGAGCCACAAACTCCGAGTGTGAGAAGATCAGTTCAAGAAAGAAGGCAGCCAAAAAGGTATCGTCCATATGCTTTCTGTTCAAATTTTGCTTTAGCTATTACTGATGATGATCCCAAAAATGTGAAGGAAGTAGTAGATTCAGAGGATGGAAAACTCTGGAAAGAGGCCATGGTTGATGAAATGGCATATTTGCACAAAAATGAGGCCTGGGATCTAGTGGAGTTGCTGGCTGGAAGGAAACCCATTGGCAGCAAATGGGTGTTCAAGAAGAAGACGAATGCAGAAGGAAAGGTGGAGAAATACAAAGCTCGGTTGGTAGCAAAAGGTTATTCCCAAGTGCTGGGATTTGATTTTGGTGATATTTTTTCTCTTGTTGCCAAGGTAGCTTCTACTAGATTACTTTTATCTGTTACTACTGCTTTTGATTTTGAGGTAGAACAGATGGATGTGAAGACAACATTTCTTCACGGGGATGTGGAAGAGGAGATATACATGAAGCAACCTGAAGGCTTTGTGGTGAAGGGTAAGAAAGAACTGGTATGCAATTTAAAGAAGTCTCTGTATGGGATAAAACAATCACCAAGGATGTGGTATCAAAAATTTGATACATTTATACGGGGACTTGGCTTCACTAGAAGTAAAGCAGATCACTGTGTGTATTTTAAATTAATTGATGACCATGTTATTTATCTGGTCTTGTATGTGGATGACATGTTGCTAGTTGGAAATGACAAAGAAATTATCCAGGATTTGAAGGCCCAATTGTCCTCCAAATTCGACATGAAAGATCTTGGTGCTGCAAACTATATTTTGGGTGTTGAGCCCAACAATTACCTCTCTTCTACACATTTTCCTAAACCTTTTCTCTTCTATTTTCCCATGTCAGTGCCTCATAAGCTATCAAAAGTTGTTATGTGTTGATTTCAAGAATGAATTTGAGTGATTTTCAAATTATATCATTGTGCGTGCTATTTGATCTAGGTTTTGTTTATCAACTACGGAATGTAGCCACTTTCCGCAACTAACTTGCAATTCCGCAGCTGTTTCCATTGTTCTGTAGGTTATAGGTGTCGGTAGGAGAAACGAAACACATGGGCAGCTCAGAAATGATCCACACATGGACGAGGTCCTATCTGCTTAGCCGAATTCATGAAGAAAGGTACCAGTCAAAGGATAGTCAACAGAGAGTCCTACGTCAACTAGGACTCTGTTCCAGCGCGCAAGAAAACCCGAAACCGTTCCTGAACTCATGGATCCATTTTTTCCACCTACAGGCCATCTCCATAACGCAATCCAACATCCACTTTGCATATATTTACTGTTTATGGCAACCGAGAGGCCGAACTTTCGGATTCTGACCTGTTCACGTGTCCATTGCTGAAATTTTTTCTCTAAAATACAGCTATCTATTTCCTCTATAAATATAAGCGTTTGCAACACAAATAGTTAGTCTTGATACTGTTGTTTTAGCGTTATTTTGCTATTGTAACCGAGAGACATATCCTCTGTTTTCATAATACAAAAACTCTATTTTTCACATGGTTGTTTAAAGCGTGGTTTGAAGTGACAGCGTGTTAATCCAAGGTTGTGCAGAGGGCCCATGTGTGGCTGAGGTTCTTCTTTTGTTTTGTATAGTTTTCATGCATATTTTCTCTTATTTGAGCTGTACATTTTTCATGTTTTGTTTATGGTTCTAATCGTTTTATTCCTGTACATGTTTTTGCAACATTGTTATATTTTCCACTAACACTATTCAATGCATTTCAGGATAGGTTATGCTCGAGCTTTTTAATGTAGTTTTTGCATTGAGTGGTGATCTGAGACTTGCTTCCTTTGCTGAACTTTAGTTTTCAATTCCAGTTTTGATGCTTTTATTTAGTGAGATTTGCTTACTGCTTTTAGATAGTTTAAATATCAGTTCTTCATGCTATATGATGATATCTCCAAAGCCTTTAGCTTAATCCCATTTTAGAAGTTAATTGGCGAGCTTTTGTGATTATAGGTGAAGTAATTTGATTTTTCTTTCATTAGTCTGCAAGTAGATAATTTAGATATCAGTTCTTCATGCTATATGATGATATCTCCGGAGCCTTTAGCTTAACCCCATTTTAGAAGTTAATTGGCAAGCTATTGTGATTATAGGTGAAGTGATTGATTTTGCTTTCATTAGCTTGCAAGTAGATAATTTAAATGTCATTCTTTCATGCCATATGATGATATTTCCGGAGTCTTTAACTTAACCCCGTTTTAGAAGTTAATTGACGAAATATTGTGATTATGGGTGAAATCAGTGACTAGTTTCCAGCTTCTTTACTTTTTGGTTTTGAGTGCAGTAGTTTATTAGATTTCAATTCTGTAATTAGGATGGACAACAGAGATAGTAACCTCATTTTCAGTACTTCATCTTTAGCTTGATTTATGTAGCTGCATGTTTACATTTTAGTTCAAAATTTTGATTTTGTAGAAAGCATGTTTTGAGATCTTTGAAGTTCTAAGCTAGAAATTACCATAAGAAGCATAAACCTTGTCTTAAATTCTACATCCACACTTGATCTTTAAAAGTATTCTTAAAACCTTAGAATAGGATTTCCATTTGCATTAAACACTTTAGGAGACCAACAAGAACAAAGCCCAAAAACAAGATAAAAACTAAAAACAGTGAGGTGAGAAAAAGGTTGTCTTGCACATACACCGCACCACACTTCATCAGTTTACGACTCCCGGATTGATAACTTCAGTAGCAATTTAAGACACACTAAATTGACTAAACATTTTGGCACTGTTGCTGGGGAAGTGTAACTAGGTAGCCTATTTCTTACATTCAAAAAAAAGGTGGGAAAATTAGTAACTTCTTGAATTATGCTCTCCTCTTGCTCCTAGTGTGATATGGAGGATCATAAAAGAGAATTATTAGTTTAATAATTTCTTGAGTATGCTCTCTTCTTGCACCTAGTGTGATCTGGAAGATCAGAAAAAGGATTATTAGCCCAATTAAAAATCACAAAAAAAAAAATGACATGCATAAAGCAAGAGATTCTAGGGGAAGGTTTATAGCTAGGGGCAAAATTTCGATTTCTACAACTCCAACTACTTCAAGGAATAGACAAGATACACCTCCATCCCAGACTCATACTCCCAGCCTTAGGATTCCTGGAATTCAAGGGGCAGCAACTGAATTAGAAGATTCTCCCACACTATCTACTAAATCTGACCTAGGAGAAGAACCCTTCTTCACCTCCATAGGGGAGCCTATTGTAGTGAAAGAAGTAGAATTGCCTAGAGAAGAAGAGGAGGTAGAAACTCTTTCTCATCAGCCAGTAATAAAAGAGCCAGAGGAATTTGAGGAAACTATCATGGCAGAAGAAGTACAAGATGGAGAATTTTCACTATTTGGAGGAGGGGGTAGAGGTAGAGGTAGAGGAAATAACAGAGGTGGTAGAGGTAACAATGGAGGAGGTAGAGGTAATAATGGGGGAAACAGGGAAGGAGATAACTTATTTGGATTCCCTATAGTCGATGAAGAAACCCTTACAACAATGAAAACCATTTCACCATCTGTCCTCCCAAACTTTTATGGATTGCGAAGTGAGGATCCTAAAACATTTCTATTTGAGTTTGAAGTCTTATGCCGAACCCATGACTATCTAGAAGACTCTCAAAAACTCAAATTGTTCCCTTCAACATTGAAAGGGGCTGCTTTGAAATGGTTCATGGGATTAGTCACTCAATCTATTAGGACTTGGAATGATATGAGGCAAGCATTTTTGGATAGATATTTGGATTATTGTATGCCTACTAATCATAAGGATGAGGTATTCAAAATGATGCAAAAAGAAGATGAGAACTTGGAGGATTTGCTTGAAAGATTTCAATACAACTTAAAGAGAGCAAAAATGAACAATTTAGATGAGGAAACCTTGAAAGCCCTTTTATTGAAAGCCATTAGAGATGAATGGATAGATATTTTAAACATGATGGGGAAGGGAGACATCTCTCAACTTCCACTAAGTGACATAGCAGAACTATGTGTCCATCTCTCAAGGGGAAAATCTAAAACTGGAAAAGGGCCTAGAGATCCTTCTCTTATTAGAGCAAACAAATCTGCAACTAGGACAGTAAGTAGGGCATAAATTGACAATATGCTTGATGAGTTCAAAACTGATATTCTAGGGAGCCTTAGTGAACAGCTTGACACCCTAAAAATTCAAAACAAGTAGAAAACAGAAGCTGATACCTTAGCCATCTTTTGCCCAAAATGTAAAAAGAAACTTGCTCTAAGAGAATGTCCCTTAGATGCAAAAGTTGTAGAAACATGTGTGATTCGCTCAGAAAGTTATGAGACCAAGGATTGTCCTTCAATCCCGGGCCTTAAAGCTGTCTTTCAAGAGGATCTAAATTCCGTAGAATCTCTTTGTTTTGTTTCAAGACGACCTTGGCAAGGGCAACAAAATTAGGGATTTAACAATTCGATGAATTTTCAGCCCCCACCAAATTGGAATTCTTGGCAACAACCTTGCCTCAACCTCAAAATCAGTATCAATCTCAATCATGGACACAAGGGGTACAAAATCCTTATGGGAGATTTGCTCAATATTATCAATATCCTCCATCTTATCAGGGCTATCCTCCCCCACAAAACCAACAACAAAATCCACAACTTCCAAATCAAATCCCACAACTTTCATTGCCATTTCCACAACAACAACCTCCTCAACAAAATCAAAATCCTCAACTCTTGCTTCCATTTCAACAAAAACCAAATCAACTACCAGCCCAACCATTCCCAAATCCCAACAACAAAAACCCTCAGAATGCTTACATCGTAGAAGGACAACAATTTCCTACATACATGTTTGTTCCTATAGATCTTAATAATGTTCAACTTAGATCTGGTAGGATTTTAGAAAAGGAAAAACCTTCTACAGATGTTCAAGAGCAAGATGCTTCTGAGGAGGATTCTATAAAAGTCAATAAAGGTTCTGAAGAAGCATCCCTTCAAAACCAAATCATTCAAAAAGAAAAACAGAAAGAGTCAACCCCCACAACTCCTATAGTTGAGCAACCTGCATCTGCATCCACACCTCCTTTCCCTGAGAGATTACAAATTGACAAGGGGGTGGAAAAGAAATTTTGTTGCATGACTATGATTTCCTAGATGAATTAAAGAATGTCTGTATCAAGATTCCCTTGTTACAAGCCATTAGAGAAATTCCTATTCTAGCAAAAATAATAAAGGAGTTGAGTATCAAAAGACCAAGTAGGAAACCAAAAGACACAAAAAGAATCCACATGGTAGGAAAAATAGTAGATATCATGATGGGAAAGATTACCATGCAGAAATATGTGGATCCAGGTAGTCCAATTTTCAAGACATAGATAAATGGAATAGAAATTCCAAATACATTGATTGACTTAGGGGCTGCTATAAACATTATGAGTAGACAGACTATGGAACAACTTAAACTTCCTAATCTTCTTTTCACACCTACCTTACTGCAACTTGCAGATAGATTAGTAATCAAGCCAGATGGTGTACTGGAAGATATTTCGGTCTCCTTAGATTCTTGGGAATATCCAGTGGATTTCATGATTTTAACCCCCAAGAATAATCTAGGAGGACACCCACTCATTTTAGGAAGGCCTTGGCTAGCCACAACTGATGCTTTTATTAGTTGTAGATCTGGTGACATGTACATTTCTGATGGTAGTTCAACAAAGAAATTTACTTTGTATCCCCCAGCAAAAGTAATTACAGAAGTAGGAGACAACGAATGGGTCGATGACGAAGATACTATACAACCTGTCTTTACTGTCTCTGAAGTTAGTGAAGATAATCAAATTCTGAACACATCAAAAAACTTTGAAATATCTTCAGAATATGACCACACACAATTTCAGTTAGATTCTAATATTGAATACTTGTCATCAAGGCAAATGTCTCTCTACTCTATGGAAGAGTTTTGCAGTTCCGCAGTTGAAATTTTTCCAGGTAAAACATTGAATATCAACAAAAATTTGGAAAAGTTACAACAGGAAGAGCTGACCAAAATCTTACAAAAACATTATGCTGCATTTGCGTGGGAGTATACTGACATGAAAGGTATTGACCCTAAGACTTGCATCCATCATATCTATATTGAGGAAAACAATAGACCAATCAAACAACCTCAGAGAAGGATGAATCCAAATCTTAGGGAGATTGTGAAAGAAGAGCTCCAAAAACTGCTCAATGTCAACTTCATGTACCCAATTTCAGATAGCCGATGGGTTTCTCCCTTGGTGATAGTACCCAAAAAGAACGGTAAATGGAGGGTGTGCATTGATTACAGAGAATTGAATAAAGCAACCTTGAAGGATCACTTTCCTTTGCCCTTTATCGATCAAGTATTAGATACATTAGCAGGCAAAAAGTACTTTTAATTTTTGGATGGTTTTAGTGGTTATAATCAAATTCACGTAGCACCCGAAGATCAAGATAAAACCACATTTACTTGTCCATGGGGAACTTTTGCCTACCGAGTGCTTCATTTTGGATAATGCAATGCATCAGCAACATTCCAAAGAGCAGTACTAGGAATTTTTTTTGATCTAATTCATGATTGTGTAGAGGTATATATGGATGATTTTACAGTTTATGGTAATACATTTGAAGAAGAATTGGAAAATTTTGAAAAAGTCCTTATAAGATGTAAAGAAACAAACCTTTCATTAAGCCATGAAAAATGCTTTATGATGTTTACTAAAGGTATTGTCTTGAGACATCACATTTCAGGGGATGGGATTAAAGTAGACAAATCAAAAGTTGAAGTCATCTCCTAGTTACCTATTACAAATTGTCAAAAAGATGTTAGAATTTTTCTGGGATTCGTTGGATATTATAGAAGATTTATAGAACACTTTACCAAAATAGCATCTCCACTCTTCAAACTTCTTACAAAAGACTGTGAATTCAAATGGAGCCCTGAGTGCCAATCAGCATTTGAAGTTTTGAAAACAAGAATATCTGAAGCACCTATCTTGAGAGGACCAAATTAGAAACTTCCTTTCCATATTTCTACAAATGCTTCAAATATAGCTCTAGGAGTTGTATTGGGACAAAAAGACTTGGTTCCTTACCATTTACTATACCAGTAAAAATTTGACTTCCATATAGTTGAATTATATTGTGACTGAAAAAGAGTTCTTAGCTGTTGTTCATGCAATTAATAAATTCAGACATTATATAACAGGCTATGAAACTTTCATTCATACTGATCATTCTGCAATTAGATATCTAATGAACAAACTTATTACTAATGGAAAAGTTACAAGACGACTCCTACTTTTACATGAATCAATATCACTGTGTTAGATAGACCAGGGAAACAAAACATAGTTGTTGATTTCTTGTCTAGGATTCAGAATATCAAAGAAGATTCTCCTGTAGAGGATAAGTTTCTTGATGAATACTTATTTGCAGTAACTACTAAAACTCCTTGGTTTGTAGATATGGCTAACAATTTGGTTACAGGGAAACTACCTCCGCATTTATTTCCTAGTTAAGGAAGAAAGATTATTTGGGAAAGTTCAAGATATTCAAGGATTTCTAACGAATTGTTTAAAATAAGGCCAGACTTTGTGATCAGAAGATGTGCCAGGGAAGATGAAATGCCTGATATTCTCAAAGCATGTCATGATGAACCGTGCAGTGGACACTTTGCTGACAAGAGGATAGCCTATAAAATCCTTTCTTTAGGATATTATTGGCCATCCCTCTTCAAAGATGCAAAACAATATGTTAAAAGGTGTGACAGCTGCCAAAGGGCAGGGAAACCTATCCCCTCAAATGAGATGCCATTACAACCTTAGGTACTCATCGAACCCTTTGAAAAATGGGCTTTAGACTTTATTGACCTATTAATCCTCCATCAAAACAGAAAAAGTATATATTGGTATGTACTGATTATGTCACTAAATGGGTAGAAGCCAAAGCATTGTTTTCTGCTATTGAAAATACAATAGTTAATTTTCTTTATGAGGATATTTTTACTCGTTTTGGTGTTCCAAGAGAAATTGTGACAGATCAGGGAAGTCAATTCACATCCAGAATGATGGAGAAGCTGATGGAAGAATACAAGGTCAAGCATAGAAAATCCACTCCTTATCATCTGCAAGCAAATGGTCAAGTGGAGTCCACAAACAAAGTAATTGAAGGCATCATTACCAAGACTGTGCAGAAAGGCTTCCTGAAGCCTTATGGGCCTACATAATTACATGGAGGAACACAACAGGACACACTCCCTATGAACTTGTTTATGGGAAGGAAGTTCTACTACCCATTGAGTTCCAAGTCAAGACCTTCAAGATGGCAGTTCAATTGGGAATGGATCTATCAGAAGCCCAAAAGCATAGACTGGAGCAGTTGAATGAACTAGATGAGATCAGACAAGAAGCAATTCAAAGAACTGATCTAGTTCAACATCAAAGAGCTAAGTGGCATGACAAATACATCAAGGACAAAAAGTTTCAAGAAGGATATTGGGCATTGCTATTTGATTCAAAGTTCAAAGATTTCCAAGGTAAATTTCAGACTCATTGGCTTGGGCCATATGAGATTGAAAAAGTTTTTAGCAATGGAGCAGTAAGAATTAAAAAAATTGATGAGCATCAAACTCCTCTCATTGTGAATGGCCACAGATTGAATATCTATCATAAGCGACTCTCAAAGGAGGAGTTTATCAAAAATTTTCAAGATAATTATGCAATGAGGCTGGTGAAGAAGAATCATTCTTCACGAGCCTAGTCTTTTTTTTTCATCATCATCTAAAAAAAATAAAAAATGTATAAGCCTAAAAACCAATCACTGATTGGTAGTCTTATACAGAAAGTACAAAGTCAAAATCAGAAGCTTCTGACGCCCTATATTTTCCAAAAAAAAATCTATCATTTCACTCATAGTTATTTCATTCCATTTCATTTCATTTCGCTTCATCTCATCATCACATTCCATCAATAAATTTCTTTCAGTTCATCTTCATGTTCACCCTTTCATATATCATTCATACAATCATTTTTCATTTCCATCCATTTCCATTCATTTCATCAAGTCATATGTTATTCACCATGTCAGTTTCCACAGCCGAATTCTGATTCTGCAACTGAATGTTGATTCCGCAGCTAATCCTCTGTTACTCTGCAGTGACAGTCAAGTGATTTGCCTAATAATGATAAAAGCAAGATGCAGGTATGGAGGAGGAAAATCTTGTGAAAATGTTAGCACCTAAAAGCACCTACAGAGGTAGCCAATCAAGAGTTAGCAAAAAGAAAGAGGTATGATTCCAAGGTATGAGCAAAACCATTTTCAAATAGCATTCCAAACACATAATTTGTATAGTTTGTAAATCACAAGCTCCATAATGTGTAATGATTTGATTTGATAGCTGCCTTAACTCCACCATATCCTCCGCATCAATTCTAATGGTCTCATAATCCTCTCCCGAGTTTAACTCGTACTTAGTCGTACATCCGCATTACACTTGTTAAAACAGCTAATCATGCAGATGTGAGCTGATTGACTATGGCTCTCTTCCACTGACGCTCCACTCCGTAGCCTTTTTATGAACCCACTGATGTCCACTCCACAGCCTTTTATGAACTCAAACTCTGTTCTGTTTCACAAGTTTCACTAGTTTCACTCTACCTCCACACTTTCATATCAGGTTTTATGATTCATGGTTTGTTTTACAAAGACTTCTGCTGTATGAAACTACTCTCATTTTATGCTCCACATTGTTCCCATTCTGGAATCACTGGTTTTCTCAGCAACCCTCTTCCATTCTCCGCTCACATAACCATTCTGCTCCCGTGAAACCATTATCTACAGAGGTATCTTCGAAGTAAGAAGGAGGAATGGGTCTTATAGTGAGAACAGAGCCTGATGGAACTAAATTTATGGAGGGATACCCGCAATTAAAGAGCACGTTAAGGAAGGCAAGATGGTTTAAGTTTATTCAGAAGTTCAAGGGTCATAATAAGGAAGTCACAAAAACGTTTGCAAGATCTTTCAATGGTATGGAAGTCGAAATTGGGGACATCAAATTTCCAGTAACAGAGTCATCCATTGCAGCAGCAATAGAGCTTCCACAAGAAGGAGAACAATGGTTTAAGAATAAGGACTTCAATGAAAAGGTCTGGAGGGTCATTCTTCGTAACCCAGGTATGGACATATCCGTTTTTAAACGAGGAATTCGTATTTCAGCCTTAAAGGAAAAATGGACTAGTCTGCTGTTGATAATTCAAAAATTCATTACATGTGAGGGCAGGTATGGCTCTATGTACATGTACCATATAAGATTATTAATGAGTTTCTTGGAAAGTGAAACCATCAATCTTCCTTATTTCTTGTTGAGTAGTTTGAGAAAAATGTCTACCATTGTGCAAAAGAATATAGATGATGTGGAGCCTCATCTCTATCATCATGGCCTTATTAAGATCTTGGTTGAGAATCAATTGAAAGAAAGGAAGAATACATGGGAAGAATTCCTAGTTAGGAATTTCTTCCAGGACCCTCCTAAAATGTCCGAGGAAAGTTCAACAAGGAAAAGTAGGAGAAAAAGAACAAATTTAACCATTGAAGATACTCCTACTGGTGTAACCAAGGAAACCAGTAAAGAAGAAATGCTTTCTGAAACATTGACTGAGATTAGAAAACAAGTAAAACAAGAAGGGAAGAGGAATATTGAAGATATTTATCAAACCCCAGAGCCTTCTTCAGAAGAAGAGCAAGTACTTTCTGAGAGATTAATTAATCTTAAGGAATAGTCAATGAAAGCAAAAGAAAAAGGAAATGAGAAACAAAGTATAGAAAAAGGAGACACAAGCTCACAGGGTTTAAGAAGAAGCTCTAGATTAAAGGGAAAAATGAAGAAAACGCAAATCAAAGGAGCCCATTTCATAGAACTGGGAGGTGAAACTCCAGATCAGTCCCCAGAAAGCACTCCTCCTGATCAAACTCCACAGTGTTCTCCTTCTCCTCAATTAGATTTTGAAATCAGTCCAAGGATTACCACACCAGAAATTGATCAATCTCAGCAATAGATGTATGATTTCATTGAATCATTGGAAAATACTGCAACAGAACAGGGCACTTAATCTAATCAGCCAGGTACAGCTCAGGAAACTTTGATCCAATCATTAAAACAAGAAATTTATTAACTGGAAGTCATGAAAAGACATATCCAAAGGGAAAATGAGACATTGAAAGAGAAAAACAAATTAGACAAAGTTATCCATGACATTACCATGCTGCATTTAGGATTATGGCACAATAAAAAAAGAAAACTGAAAAAAAAAGAATAAGAGGTTGATTAGAGCCCTCATCAATCTCAAATACAGGTGCCTCATGATGAAGCCCAGGATGACAGTAACACCAAGGAAGAAGAAGAAAAGGTTAGATGTCTTAGCAGAAGTCTCAGAGCAGATGAATTGAAGGAAGGATAGTTACAGTTTGGATGCATGAGGACATGCAACATCTTCACAGTGGGGGTATGTTGAGCCCCAGAACTACCTCTCTTCTACACATTTTCTTAAACCTTTTCTCTTCTATTTTCCCATGTCAGGTTCTTCTTTTGTTTTGTATAGTTTTCATGCATATTTTCTCTTATTTGAGTTGTACTTTTTTCATGTTTTGTTTATGGTTCTAATCATTTTACTCTTGTACATGTTTTTGTAGCATTGTTATATTTTCCACTAACACTAATCAGTGCATTTCAGGATAGGTTATGCTCGAGCTTTTTAATGTAGTTTTTGCATCAAGTGGTGATCTGAGATTTGATTCCTCTGCTGAACTTTAGTTTTGAATTCCAGTTTTGATGCTTTTATTTAGTGAGATTTGCTTACTGCTTTTAGATAGTTTAGATATCAGTTCTTCATGCTATATGATGATATCTCCGGAGCCTTTAGCTTAACCCCGTTTTAGAAGTTAATTGGCGAGCTATTGTGATTATAGGTGAAGTAATTTGATTTTTCTTTCATTAGTTTGCAAGTAGATAGTTTAGATATCAGTTCTTCATGCTATATGATGATATCTCCGGAGCCTTTAGCTTAACCCCGTTTTAGAAGTTAATTGGCGAGCTATTGTGATTATAGGTGAAGTAATTGATTTTGCTTTCATTAGTCTGCAAGTAGATAGTTTAAATGTCATTCTTTCATGCCATATGATGATATTTCCGGAGTCTTTAGCTTAACCCCGTTTTAGAAGTTAATTGACGAAATATTGTGATTATGGGTGAAATCAGTGACTAGTTTCCAGCTTCTTTACTTTTTGGTTTTGAGTGCAGTAGTTTATTAGATTTCAATTCTGTAATTAGGATGGACAATAGAGATAGTAACCTCATTTTCAGTACTTCATCTTTAGCTTGATTTATGTAGCTGCATGTTTACATTCTAGTTCAAAGTTCTAATTTTGTAGAAAGCATGTTTTGAGATCTTTGAAGTTCTAAGTTAGAAATTACCATAAGAAGCATAAACCTTGTCTTAAATTCTACATCCACACTTGATCTTTAAAAGTATTCTTAAAACTTTAGAATAGGATTTCCATTTGCATTAAACACTTTAGGAGACCAACAAGAACAAAACCCCAAAACAAGATAAAAATTGAAAACAGTGAGGTGAGAAAAAGGTTGTCTTGCACATACAATGCACTACACTTCATCAGTTTACGACCCCCGGATTGATAACTTATGTAGCAATTTAGGACACACTAAATTGACTAAACATTGGGCATGGAAATTAAAAGAGATCAAACAAAGAGGAAGCTCTGGTTAAACCAGAGGAAGTATGTCGAGACAATATTGCAGATGTTTAATATGCAGGACAGTAAACCGGTGAAGGTTCCTATTCCTGTAGGTGTAAAGCTATCTGCTGAACAGTGTCCCAAGACACAAGAAGAGGAAGAGGACATGTCTCATGTTCCATATGAAAGTGCAGTCGGTATCCTGATGTATGTGATGGTCTATACTATACTAGACATTGCACATGCAATGGGAGTATTGAGCAGGTTTATGTCATAACCAAGGAAGGAGCATTGGGCAACAGTGAAGCGGGTTTTCAAGTATTTGGTGGCACTAGTGATTATGGTTTGTGCTACCAAGGAAGACCAGGATTGGACAGAGTTTTGGATATTCGTGGCTTTGTTGATGCAGATTGGGCTGGAGATTTGGATTAGAGAAGATCTACAAGTGGGTGTGTGTTTAACATATTTGGAGGTGCAATCAGCTAGATGAGTAAGAAACAATTTGTAGTTTCATTATCAACTACAGAGATAGAATACATGGCAGCCACTCATGCAAGCAAGGAAGCAGTTTGGTTGCAGAGATTGTGTTCAATTATGGGGTAAGCACAGGGAGCTATAAGGATAGACTGTGACAGCCAAAGTGCAATTTTCTTGGCAAAGAACTTTGCTTATCATTCAAAGACAAAGCAAATTGATGTTCAGTATCACTTTGTGAGGGATATGATAGAAGACAAAAAGGTGTTGCTGGCAAAGGTGGACACTTTGAAGAATACTGTAGATGCACTGACAAAATCTGTGAGCTCTGAGAAGTTCCCTTGGTGTAGAGAAACAATGGGCGTTACGGGGCTGGGTAAATGACTAAGCTCTCCTGTGGCCCCCTATGGAAAGAAAACAACAAGTGGGAGAATGTTGGGTTGTGTTATATTCTTTCCACGACTAGCCCACGAAGTTTATGGGGGGTTAGAGGGGGAGCGAAGCCCCCCCTTTGTTGCGCCGATTGCACAATGGGGGGGTCACAGGGGTGGCGGTAGCCCCCCCTGTCTGGGGGGCTTGAGGGGGGTAGGTAGCCCCCCTCTACGGGGTTCGCTACCCCCGGGGAAATTTCTTTTGGACCCTATATTAGGTTGGGCGGACTTACCTATGGTATTGTGCATGGTTTTCGCACATGGTTTTGGACGCAATGGTTTTTGGTCCATGGTTTTGGGTGCGATGGTTTTCAGTCCATGGTATTGGATGCTTCAACATGTATAAATATGCATTGTAACATTGAAAGGAACATAATGAAAAAATAAGCTGGTAGTCCCGGTTTTGGGATCCAGGGGAGATCTCTATGTATATGTGTTTTATGTGTTATGCTCTCGCATTTGTTTATTTTCTATGTTTTATAATTTGTATGCAGGTAATTTCTGTGCAGGGTTAAAACCTATAAGTGGATCCAGAAAAGATAAGAGCCATCATGGAAAGGGAAGCTCCTAGGAATGTGGATGAGGTTAGATCATTCATGGGGTTAGCAGGTTACTACAGGAGGTTCATCAGGAACTTCTCACAGATTTCTTATCCCATTACATTATTGCGGCGAAAAGGAAATAAAATTGAATGGATAGAGTAATGTGCAACTAGTTCTGAACAATTGAAGGAGTTGCTTACAAATGCTCCAGTTCTAAAGATTGCAGATCCAGATAAAGAGTTTGTGGTATATACAAATGCTTGCAAGAGAGGACTTTGCAGAGTCCTGATGTAGAAATGGCAGATGATATGCTACAAATCAAGGAAACTAAATGAGCATGAGAAGAATTATGTGACTCATGATTTGGAGTTGGCAACGATTATTCATGCATTGAAGATGTGGAGGCACTATCTTGTCATGTCCCTTCCTAAATTAATTTGGAACAAGATTAATTATTACATTTTGGGGCCAATTTCGGAGATGATGGGGCCCATTCGATTTTATTAGGAGGTTAGACTTAATAGAAGTTATTTTTGATGTGGTTAAGTTGTACGTGGGGACCACTCACACTAGGAGAATACTCACTCCCTAGTTCGAATTGCATTGAGGGGAAGTCGATGGTTAAGTTAGGGACCCACGATGGAGGGAAAATGGAGGGAAAAGTGCTCCACAAAATCTATATAAGGAAAGCATCTCTCCTCATTTCATCATCTTTTGGCATATCTATTTTCTCTTTGGTTGCTCGAGCTGCTTAGCTGAGTCACTTGTTGTTTAGCAAGAGTTCTTCAAGCGAAGAGCTCACCCTTTCTTCGGGGGACTTCGAGTGCCACCCTGAGAGGTTCGTCTTCATTCTTCTAGAGGTGGATTTCATTGTGGTTTCCAGCAGTTGCATTCATCTCCAGGTGGTGCATATTTATGGAGGACGCAGTGAAGGGAGGCCGAGTTTGTTTATAACATCTTTCAGAGGAGTTTTGGCCGGGAGAATTTTCGAAGAGGAGGAATAAGAATTTGGCTGCCATTTTGGAGAGTTTTGGAGTTGGAGGAGAGTGCTCATATCCAGTGTGACTTTTGCACTTCCTGGCCCAGCGCAGAGGCAACATTTGGAGCACACGTGGGAGGTAGAGTATGAGTTAGTGAGGCTGGTCCTTGCCGGGGGAGTTAAGGAAAGCATTTATGGAGGACATTACTACTTTTCCGGAGCCTTGGTGGAGGAATTTTCTTGTATCTTTGCAGGTTGTGTTCTTGAGCAGTTTGGAGGGCATAGGGCATATTGGAGGCCGAATTTGGGAGGTTGGATTCAAAACAAACCCTTTCTGGGTTTTTGTGGGCTTTGGTCAAGGAACTTGGGGTTAATTTTGCAACATTTTATGAGCAGCGGAGGTGGATTTTCTTGCAGTTCCTTTCTAGCCAGCAGTGCAATTTTTTGGGCGACGTAGAGCATTAGAGGAGCAGTCATTTCCAGCATTTGAGATCATTGTCTTATCACCTGGGTTCTGTCACACTTTCCATTGAGGCAAGCCGAGGTGTATTCCTCCATACTATTGTACTTGCTCCATTAATTAATTAAATGGCTTAGTTGGTTCTTACTTTTGAAGTTCTTACGAGCATTTGCTAATTGTTTAAAAGTTGTGTGTTGTAAATCGTTTTCGCTTTGCATGTCACTGTTTATATAAGTTTGGACATTAAATACCTTCTTGGCAAGAGGTTTGTGTTGATGAGTGATCATAATGGGTTGAGATACTTGTTTGACCAACCTAATTTGAATGCCAGGAAAGCTAGGTGGTTGGCCACGCTCAGTGAGTTTGACTTCGAGATTAGGTACATTAAGGGTAAGGAGAATAGGGTTGCAGATGCTCTTAGTAGAAAAGTATAGGTAAATCACATAGCAGTTATGAGCTCATATAGGACAGATTTACAAGATCAAATATTACAGGCAGGACAACAGGATGACATGTATAGGGAGCATATGCGCAAGTTACAGCAGCAGGGTACAAGTGATCAGGATGTGGATTATCATCTTACGACAGATGGTTTGTTCAGATTTAGAGACAGGATCTATGTGTCGAACAATAGTGAACTCAAGAAGCTTATATTGTTGGAATTTCATGTTAAGTTGTATTCATGTCATACAAGATATCAGAAGATTTTGATAGTTGTGAATCTATTTTAGCCATTTGCATTAAACTAAAACTTCCTTCTTGCATACGTGCTCCTCCGGAAGCACTCACCATAATTAATGGAAGAGATTCTGTGGTAGCGCACTTGATTAGAGGGGTTATTTTCTCACCTACTACAGAGCCTATACTAACTCCCATGAACTGAAAATCCATAACTCCGAGTGCGATAGTAAGACCATTTAATTGACCTATGCATGTTTGGAAGTTATACTATTGGTCGAATATGAAGAAAGAGGGCGCAGATTTCATTGCAAGGTGTTTGGATTGTCAATAGGTAAAATTAGAGTGTAAGAATCCAGGTGGTTTTCTACAACCGATTCTGATTCCAATGTGGAAATGGGAGGTCATTTCCATGGATTTCATCACAGGTTTGTCGAGGACATCCAGACAACATGATTCTATTATGATTGTGGTTGACAAGTTGACTAAGGTAGCTCACTTCATAACAGTTAAGTCTACTTATTCAACTACTGAGGTAGCACATGTCTTCATCAGGGAGATAGTGAGATTGCATGGTATTCCTAAAAAAGATTGTATCTGATAGAGAGGCTAAGTTCACTTCCAAGTTTTGGAATGAGTTATTTGCAGGTTTGCGTATAAAGTTGGCATTCAATACATATTATCATTTGCAGACACATGGAAAGACATAGAGGGTCAACGAGATTTTGGAGGACATATTGAGAACGTATGTTAGGCACCAACAAAGGAGGTAAGAGGAGTATCTTCCATTGGTTGAGTTTGCTTGCAACAATGTGTATCAGGAGTCACTGAGGATGAGTCTGTTTGAGGCATTTTATGGGAAGAGATGTAATTATCCCATCATCTGGAGTGATCCAATGAATAGGGTACTAATAGGATCAAACATGTTGGAACAGTCAAGAATAATTTAAAGGTAGCACAGGATAGACAGAAGAGTTATGCAGATCAGAACAAGGCATTTAAGGAGTTTAAAGTTAGGGATCATGTGTACTTGCGCATCAAGCCCAAGAAGAGTTATTTGAGGATTGGGTCATGTGCTAAGTTAGCACCTCGGTATTGCGGGACTTTCGAGATCCTTGAGAGGATTAGAATAGTGGCCTATAGACTTGCACTACCGCCGACAGTGAAAGTCTATGATGTTTCCCATGTTTCTTTGCTTAAAATATATGTCAAAGATGTTGATCATGTGATTGATTGGTATGTATAGTAGGTGGATCTACAAGGAGAATAGCTGGAATCTCAGTGCATATTGCAACGAAAACAACTCATGCTCCGGAACCAAGAATTTGAGCATGTTAAAGTGTAGTGGAAGCACTTTGGGCCCGATGAAGCTACATGCGAGATGGCTGATTAGATGTAGGCTAAGTATCCTTCATTATTTGTTAGTTGAGGCAAAGGAGTTTTGGTATATATATATATATATATATATATATATATATATATATATATGGTTGTATTGTAAACACCACAATGAGTTGTGTTATAAAGATCCAATAAGCGATATGGTTATTATGTTGTCATAATTGTCATGTTGGTTTGCTTTTGAGTAGGATGTCATTGTAAATACTGCATCGAATTGAGTTACGAAGCTCCATGGGCAGTATGTTTTGGTTTTCAGTGGTCTTGCAGGTTATAGCTGTTATAGAACACCAAGGACAGTGTTCCCCTAAGGGGGAAGGGTTTGTAAATGCCCCGGGTTAAAATTTCATGTAATAAAGGTAAAAATATGACCAAGGTCACGAGACACATATTCCAAGCTGAATGTTGGGAAAAAACATCCTAGTGGGTGTTCATTTGGTTTATTATGGCTAAGGGAAATTGGAAAAGGCTTTGAAAAGGAAAAGAGGCATTATTTGGCATTTTATTTATGAAAATAAATGAAAATAGGAGAAAAGGAAGGTGAAAAGTCACATGATTGCATGTGAGGAAAATTGAAGGAAGAATAAAGGAAATTGAAGAAAATAGAAGCCTCAAGAATAAAAAGGCTTCTAAGGATCAGTTCACAACCTTTTTGTCAATTTTAGGTTGAATCTCTCTCTCATACTCTTGCACACTTATGGCATTCTTGGAGCACTCTAACATTGGAGAAAGGAAAGCAAAGGAAAGCAAGAAAAAATAAAGGAAAAGTTGAATCAAACAGCTTCAACAGGAATATTGGCAGGTAACAGGTTGCATGTGTGATTTCCCAACTGGTTTGTGAATTCATGGTACATGCATGTGTGTATTTGGTTCTCTTGTGGTCATTGGCATGGGTTTTTCCAAGTGTGACAGTGGTTTCAGCCTTGCCTTGCCATTTCCAGATAGCCATGGTGTGATGGGGTTCTTTATTTGGTCGAGCTTTGGATTTTCGGATGGTTTTGGAACTGAGTGAGGTGGTCTCAGGAAAATTCCCAAGGGCCTAGGAATCCCTTGACCGATTTTGGTAGGATTGCGGTAAAGCCTGGGGGTGGAGACTCGAAAATTCCTCAGAGTATTGGTGAAGAAATTATGAGGCATCTAAGGTTGTTTCAAGCCTAGTGATCCCTTGACTGTTTTGGCAGGATTGAAGTAAATCTTGGTAGTGTATGTTCATGTTTTGTGCCTAGTGATCTCTTGACCAGTTTTGGTGGGATTGCGGTAAAGCCTGGTTGTTTATGTGCTCATTGGGCATAGGAATCCCTTGATAAGTTTTGCTGGGATTGCGGTAAATCCTGAGGGTGGAGGTGGTTTAATCTCCTAGTAGCCCTGGTTGTTTTTTTCTTGAGACCCACATTCATGCTTGGAACATGGCACTGGGGTGATTGGCTAAAAGAAAGATTTCGTTCAACCCAATCTATGGTCAGGTGGTACGTGGAAATCCCTGACTTGGTTGGCTTTTGCATATGTTAATAAGATATTTTTCCTCTTACATTTCATGGGTATTTGTACTTGTTATTATCTGTCTTTGATGGTTGTTCTGTCATGCTTAATATTCTGGTTATATGCTTGTTATAAGCATGGTTTCATTACAGGTTCTAGCTGTGGCTCTTGATATGTTTGGTTTATTGATGAATGGTTAATGAATGCAAGAGCTAACAAATGTTATGGAAACTATTATGAGAGGGTATTAGACCTTCTTGATAATTCTTAGAGAAGTATCAGACCCCTATGTTCAAATATGCATTCATGACCTGTAGATTACATGTTCTCAATATTTTTGACGAAATGACTGTCATTGTTAGGCCTATCTAGATCAAGGTTTTGACTCAAGTTTGATTGGATGGATTTGTCACCATGTTAGGAATGATTCTAGAAATTTTCACTGAGTTATGGGAAGTGGCCTAGAGGCTGAATTTAGGCTCAAAATCTGGGACCGCATGCTCTGAACTGGACATTTTGGGTTGCAATCGCTGGGATGCAGGCTTAGGCATGTAGTTGGAGCCTCCAAACCACATAAATGTCTTGTTATGGGAGTGGTTGAGGGCTTATGGCAATGAAAAGGTGGTCAAGCTCAGGATTTGGCCTCATGGGGTGGTTGCTCAACCTCTGAGTGACCTGCAACCCTGTTGTTACACTAAAAAATGTCACCATGGCTATTTACAGTTGGTATGGCTTTATCAACAGTCATACTACCCTCTTGAGCAAGTCTTATGCCTCTGCTATTCATGTCAAACTCCAAGAAAGAGAGAAAGTCTTTATAAATATGTTTATCTCTGGGTACGCAGGTTCTCTCAAACCTTGCCTGCGGGTACGCACCTATTGTTCATAAGGTCTGCGTCCAAGGACGCTCTGTATCTAAAGGGGCAGGTGCGTCCCTCTGAAAAGGTTAAAATGCGCAAGTTTTATCTTCAAAAACTTACTTGTGGTCATTTCTAGAGCATTCTAGAAGGTTGTTTGATGTGTATTGAGCGCCTCCAGATGGTTCATGCACTCCTACCAAAGAGGAACTTATCCCATCAATAAGGGAGTGATCCCATCCAAAGAGGGGACTATCCCATTGATGGTGGACCTGATTAACTTCCTCTTGAGCACTATAAATACAGGCATTGGGCCAGAAGGAAGGAGGTTGAAAGCTATAGATTTCTAAGGGTAAATGCTGCAGGAATTAGGACTCCCATTTAGAAGCTTGTGAGGAGAGATTGTCATCTTTACTTGTTCTATTTGGAAGTAGGTGAGCTTTGTCAAAGTAGAGGAAGACTCTTGTGGACCCTGGAAGGAGCTTGCACAACACCAAGGCTCAGGTTGTAATGGTTCCTTTTGATTACCTTTAATGCAAATTGGTCCATTCTTCTCAATAACTTGTTGTTTATGGGTTATTTCATGTACTCCTTGGTCTATGTGTTGAATATGCTTTGTTTTATGTTATAATCAGGTGCTATTTAATTGTTTGACTGTTGGTGATTGCAGGTTTTGGAGAAAAGGAGGAGCTCATCCAGATCAACAAAGCTTGGACTTCTACAACAGCGTTTGGACAAAGGTAAGAACGAAACACTTGATTTCTCATATCATAATGTATGTTTAGAGAAGGATAGCTCCAGTTTGTTTTGTTTGTCATTAGAATGTCTTAGACTTCTAGGAAGGTCAGCTGTGTCCGCACCCTTGACTGATTCCGTGTGACAAATTGGCGACTCCACTGGGGATAGATTCCATTGATGAGAAGAGTCTTTTCTTTTGTGTGAACTTTGCTTTGAGAAAATTGGTTTATTTTTCTGGTTTTGGCTCTGTGACCTTGTCTCTGGGTGGGTTAGCTTAGGATTAGTTTTATTTTGGGTTTTCTTGAGTTTTTCAGTAGGACGCACCCTCTGAGTGCTGCACAGTGCGTCCCTGGATGCACTTTTGCTGTGTGCACAGAGCGGGCCCGCACCTGTGCTAACGGGTTGCCTGCGTCCCCTGCCAAAATTTGAGAAAATTCCACTTTTTGCCTTTTTTGCTCTTAGATTTTGTTTTTTCTGCCCAGATTCATCAGTCCCTTGCCCAGAATCTTCACCTGAACTGGTTTCAATAGCATTGAGTGTTTTAGTGGATTTCGTCGAAGTATAAGCCCTAGGGTTTGATTTTGAGTAGGTCTTGTAGTGACTTTAGCGGTAGGAGTTGTCAAGCCTTAGATATCTCTGGTTTTGTCAACATTCTAAGAAGTCAGAACTGTTCTAAAAGTCTACCTGTAGGAGCAACTTACCATCAATTTGTCTTTTGGGCCAATTTCGAAGTGCTTGTTGTTTAAGTCTTGAATTCCATTTTACGAAAAGAACAAAAAGATTTGAGTTTTGTTTTGACTAGTCTTTTGATTCTGCATTAGCTGGTCCTTGATTTGATTTTGATCAAGTAAAACAACCTACAATCATCTTTGTGAGCTTTTGCCTTGTTAGGTTTGCTTAGAATAATCTCTCTTTTGGTTTGCTTGTGAGTCAAGTTTTCATAGTTTTGTAGCTTTTGAGATTGTTTTTTGTTAAGATAGGTTTACATGCTTTATTAAAAAGAGAAAATACAAAAACATCTCCTTTGAAAAAGTTTTGTTTCAAGTAGCTTTGAAAGTTTTGAAAGAAAAAGAGTTTTTCGTGCAAGTAAAGAGTGGTTATGTTTGTATGCTTGAAAAGAAAAAGAGAATTGTTTCTTTGATTGTCTTTTCTAAGGAAGTTGTTTTCTCTAAAAATTGCATTCTCTCAGCTCTCTTAGTTAAGAATTTCATTGAAAAAGCAAAGTAGCATAAATCATCTTAGGTGCATCTTTGTAGTGGTTGGAGTCGAGTCTACACACCATTGGTTTCACTTCCATTACCTTGTGACTTTAAAGAACAACCGTAAAAGTAACGCTTAAAGTAAAATTGAAATAGTAACTTTTATTTACTAGGGCTCTGAAGCATCAATTTAGATCAGGCTAGTGTCTTGGAGTAGGTGAGTAATTAACTCTCCAAGACAGTAAAACCAAACAAGTAGTCGATCTTGTGATAGAATCAAATCCAATTGTTACATTTACACTCTGGGAAAGCTCCTCTTAAAGGAGAAGCACGAGCTCATGTCCGAACCAGTGAGGGGATCATTCCCCCCTCGTTGGGAACGACGCCAGACAGTACGTATTACAAACGGTAAACCTCGGATTAACCATTGTCGAGGAGCCAGGGGTCACTTATCGGTAAACCTTGGATTACTGTCAAGGAGCCGGTAAGGGGATTGAGCTTGCTACTCTGCCCTTGCGTGCTGTCGGAGTTTAGACTGTTCCCCCAGGTGTACTTGTGGCCGTTGGTAACCTTAGTGACCATAATCTTTAGGATTCTACCCAAGGTGACGGTGGAGGGAAGGTCCCACTGTACCTGGAGCAGACGTCGGCTATACTCACTTGGATTTTCTAGGGGGTTCACTTCACTCGAGACGGTTAAAGTGGAGGAACTTGGTCCAGTCTATTCATTAAGCAGGTTGTCGGCGTAACTGTTCCACCCGCCATTTCTGTACTGAATCCAACGAGGTTGGGCTTAATCACCAACTAGCGCTTTTGGTCCGGAAGAATAATGTTTGTGTTTGGTTTGACGCCCTAGATTCTTTAGGCGTGTGATTCAAATTTGTTTGGTTCTTTAGAGACTTTAGGTGGTTTGATTTGAAATTTTATTTTGTTTTCGTGTGTAGTAGTTAAAAGTTTTTAGCTGTGGCGGAATTACCGAGACAGTCCCGTAGAATTCGGGGCCAGTCTCCTGAAGTTGTTTCTGTGGCCGAATTGTTGAGAAGATCCCGTAAACTTAGGGGTGAACCTCCTCAAGACGAGTCCAGTCATTTAGAAGGTTTAAAGGTCCTTGTAACTCCTCCTAGTGGCAGTAGAGTAGGTTCACCTGAAGAAGGAGAATCTTCCTTGGTAGTCCATCCAGATTACCAAAGTTTAGAGACAGGTTATAATCCCGAAGCTGTTACAGTTTCTGAGCTTGTTGGTAGTTTTTCGTCTGCTAGTGATACAGGCGAAGAACCAGAAATATCCGAACCTGTTACTCCGACTCCTAGTGTTCCTGATTCACCGAGAATAGAAAGAATTATCACCGAAAATCTTCCTGTTGGTTTGATTGCTATTGAAGAACTTGTTCCAGAGGAAGAAATAGGCGTCTCTGATCCTGAAGATCAAATTACCCTTGATCTAAGGGAGCGTGAATCTATCTTTTACAGTCCTCCTAGAAGTACTACTTGGTACCTTTCGTTAACCAATTATTTAGGCAACTTTGGGCTAGGTTTTTCCACACCTCGTACTCCTTTTCCACCTGGAGGTATTCATACTCCTGTAAATATGTCTGGTCAGTCATCTGTGTTTACACAAAGTCCTAAATCTTTTTTACATGGCGGTCCTTCTGTTCCTACTGGGTATCAATCTCTTTCTGGTACCTTTGCGGGAGCGTCTCCTCAACCTGTTGATCATGGGTTATTAGTTGGAAACAGTGGTAATGTACCATTGGGTGTAAGAGACATTTACATGATGTCAGGTTCAGTTCCCGTTACCCAACCTCAAGGTGGCCAATTACCGCCTGGGGGGCAGCCTCCATTAATGCTTGGGGGGCAACCTCAAGGTACTTCATTCGTGTCTGGGGGGCAACCTCAAGGTCAGTACGCTCCTATGGGGCAATACATACCTCAAGGTCAACCCCAGCCTCAATATGTACCCCAAGGTCAACCTCAGTATCAATATCAACCTCAAGGATGGCAACCTCAAGGATGGCAACCCCAAGGGTATCAACCTCAAGGATACCAACCTCAAGGTCAAGGTCAACCCCAGTACCCGTATTTACCTCAAGGTTATCAACCTCAAGGTCAATACTCAGGTCAAGGTTATCAACCACCTCAAGGTCAATCATATGGTCAAGGTATGGGGACTGCACCTTACAGTTATCAATCATATCCTCAATCCGGCTATGGATCTCAGTACCCTCAACCTGTTATGGGTCAATACCCTGGAATGTTAGTGTGGGATCCGTCACAGGGTCAACAGATGTTGCAACCAAGTATACAGTCGGTACCTCAAGCAGGACAACCTGTAGTTTCTAGTCCACCCCAGCAACCGCAACCTGTCCAGTCAAGTGTTCAGACCTCTGTAACTTCGGTAGTTACTCAGCCGCCAATTGCACCTAGTACTCCATCTCAAACGGCTGCTGCAACTACCGCCACATCTACCATACTTACTTCTGGAGTATCGACGGCTCCGGTTTCTACTGTCTCTGTAACCACTCCTCAGACATCTGTACCGTTGTCTGGATCTACGATTCAAACCACAGTCCAGATGCCTGTAGGCCAACCTGGTATAAGTACGGTTGTTACTACTCAACCTCAATTTGTTCAACCTCCGTACCAGGGACAGTATCAACCTGGGCAAGCTGTACAACAACCGGTTTACCAGTATCAACCGTATCCTGGGTACACTTATCAACAACCTCAGCAATCCCAGTACGGTTCGGTTAATCCTGGTTTTCCAGGAGGATATAATATCCCAAATGCGACTCCTGTTCCTAGTTATCCTGGATATCCTCCTCCTAGGGCCGGTATTGTGACCCAGAGTTTTAGAGATCCTAACCGGCAGTTACCGTTTATCGCAACTTTGGATTTACCAGACTTGACGCGTCTAACGAACGATCCAATTCAATATCTTCCGTTCTGGCCGCCAATGCCAAATAAGTTGCCCAGCGATATACCCAAGTTCGAAGGTAAGTCTGGAGAGGATCCGTCCAATCACGTGATGACTTACCACCTCTGGTGTGCTTCAAATTCCATCTCGGATGATTCGATCCGCTTACGTCTTTTCCAGCGTACACTCATTGGTCTCGCAGCCAAGTGGTACATTGAGTTACCACGGGCCTCTTTTTACAATTTTAGCCAGTTAGCTACCTCGTTCTTAACTCACTTTCAGTTACCGGTCAGATACGATAACGGTACGGAGTTATTAACTTCACTAAAACAATCAACCTCCACGTATATTTCAGATCACATTCATGAGTGGAGACGTCGAAGAAGGCTAGTGAAAGTTTTTATCCCGGACCAAATCTTAGCTGAATGGTTTGTTAAATCATTATTACCAAGGATTACTGAAGATGTAGCTAAGGCCGGAGTAGTTACTGAGGAGCAAGTCATTGCTCAGGCACAATACCTTGACTTAGTTTACATGCAGTCGGGTACATTACACGAGAAGATTCCAGATCTTCCAAAGTCGAACCAAATCGCTGCTGCTCCTTCGGGATCTCATGCCGCTGATGGTATGATTGGTATCGTGAATACAAAGAGCAAGAAGAAGTCTTCCAAGGCTTCAACTACTCCTATTATCACTTTGCCCGATTCCCCGACAGGAGAGTCTTCTCCTGAACTTACCGCCGATATTCACGCTGTAGAGTCATCTACGGCCAAATCAAAAAACGGTGGAAAGAAGAAAGGAAAGAAGAAGGCTAAAGCAGACAAGGCTCCAAAGGAGAAAACTGAAAAGTCGGAAACCAATGACGAAAAGCGCAAACCTCGATATCCTTGTCTTATTTGTGAAGAGGATCATTTTACGAGAGATTGCCCTCATCGGGCCGAGGTAGTGAAAATAGTCAAAGGTTCTCCCACTCCTGCTGTGTTAAAAAATCCATTTCGGAGCAGGAGAATAAGATGATAGGTTCTTCCTCGAATGCCAGTGAAGAACCCATTTTGATGATGTCTCATGTGAGGATTGCGACTCGATCGCAAGATTATGGTAGTAAGAATCCTGTTGATGGTAAGGAAGCAAAATCTTCTCACTCTAACCCATCAACCTCAGCTCCTGGTTCCGATCCACTACAGATCGAGAAACCTAACCCAGACTTAGTAATTAAACCGCCCGCCAAGGGTGTACTTCGAAGGTCTGCTTTCAATCCACATGCGAGAGCGGCCCAGAATTACAACATTGTTGAGGACTTAGCTGTTTCACCCTCAGCAATGTCGGCGTTAGAAGTGCTGCAATCATGTCCAGCACAACGAAAATTGCTTTTGTCGGCTATAGGAGCTGTTGATGTTCAGGATCCGAATCTAATGATCTTCGATCTAGAAAATAGTACACCACGACTCCCCCATCAAATGGCTTTCCAAATTCCAGTGATAGTAAAAAACAGGCCTATTCATCGAACTGTGATTGATGAGGGAGCTTCTACGTGTATTATGTCAATTCAATGTTGGAGATCCCTTGGTTCTCCTTCGTTGAACCAATCCCCCACCATCCTTAAGGCCTTTGATGGCCGTGGGTTCCGTCCGTTTGGTATTCTACAGGAATTGCCTATAGGGGTAGAAGGTAAAACCGTTAGTCTGGATGTGGAAGTGGTTGATGCCCCTCTAGACTACAACCTTCTTTTGGGTCGAAGTTGGTCATATGCTATGACAACGGTCGTTTCATCGGTCTTCAGAGTAATTAAGTTTCCACATAACGGTAAGATCGTGACTATTGATCAGCTGACATACTTTTCATCCGACCCAGCCTCTTCAGAGAGTATCCAGCATGTCGGTAAGACGACAATCCCTTATAGGGACGTTGGTGTAGGTTTAGTTAAGGATTCCGGTTTACTGGGAACTTTTCCTCTCCCTCCACTCAGCGTAGAACCTTCGTTTGCAACAATTCATATGATTACATCAGAAAACATTGTTTATGATGATCCTTGGTATGTCCCATCTGACTCTGAGATAGACTCATTCGGTAATGCTATGCCTTTGAGTCCATATGAAATTGCTTATGAAGCTCTCATGTCTTTTACCGAATTTCATTCAACCGAAGTCGACCAAATGAATGTGGTCAGTGAAGAATCACTTTTCACCTCAACCTTAGAACGGATAGCGTTTCCCGAAGTCGTGTCATCTGACGAACAACTTCGCGAAATCCTAAGTGTAGACGATCTACCATGGGAAGATCTCCATCACAGATCTTCGTTTTTACCTAAGGATGATGCATTTGAAAATGATTTTTCATCTATCTTTACCGCTGAATATGTCAAAGACGCTCAGGATCCAACGAAACATTCTGATTCAGAGTTGAATTTAGGGAATATTTCTCGTACTATTCCCATTGATATTTCAGTGAAGCCCGGAATTGAGGAGAACATTCATATAGGTGCCGCATGTACAGAAGAAGAAATCCAAACTTACAAGGCCCTATTCCAAGAATTCCGCGATGTGTTTGCCTGGTCTTACGAGGAAATGCCGAGAATCGATCCTGCCATTGTTGTTCATGAAATCAAAACCTACCCGGATGCTAAACCCTTCCGGCAACGGTTGCGTCAGATTCACCCTCGAAAAGCGGCTGCGATTAAAGCAGAAGTCGAAAAGTTGTTGAAAGCAGGTTTCATTTATCCGATCCCGTTAACGGATTGGGTATCGAATATTGTTCCGGTCAATAAGAAACAAGGAACAATAAGAATCTGTATCGACTATAGGGATATCAATCGAGCTTGTCCAAAAGACAACTATCCTACGCCTTATATCGATCAAATTATTGATGATTGTGCCGGAAGTGAAATGTTTTCCTTCATGGATGGTTTTTCGGGCTATAATCAAATCAATATTCTACCTGCCGACCAACCAAAAACGACATTCATTTGTCCATGGGGGACATTTGCTTATTGCAAATTACCTTTTGGGCTTAAGAATGCCGGGGCCACTTTTCAACGGGCGATGTCTTACGCATTTCACGACATCAAGCACATTGTGCAACCGTATCTCGATGATTTGCCTGCTCATTCTTTACGACGAGCTGATCACCTTGACCACCTACGAGCAATCTTTATGAGGTGTAGGCATTATCGAATTCGGTTGAATCCCCACAAGTGTGTTTTCTGTATAGAAACAGGTCGATTGCTGGGATTTGTTGTTTCAAAAGCCGGCATTCGCGTCGATCCCTCGAAAGTCGAGGCGATCATCAAATTGCCTCCTCCTTCGAGTTTGCGCCAACTCCAAAGTTTGCAGGGGAAAGCGAACTTTTTACGTCGATTCATCCCAAACTACGCCGAGGTCACTAAAGGTTTTACACGGTTGTTGAAACAGAACGTTCAATTCTTTTGGGACGAGATTGCCCAACAATCTTTTGATGCACTTAAACACGCGTTGACCCATGCACCGTTGTTGCATCCTCCCAACTACAACCAGGACTACTTCTTATACCTCGCAGCTTCACATTCCACCATTGGGATGGTGTTAGTTCAAGAAGATGAATTCGGAGCGGAACATGTGATATATTATCTCAGTCGAACCTTAAATCCCACTGAGCTAAAATATTCGCATGTGGAGAAATTGGCCCTGGCAGCCGTTCAAGCTGTCCAGCGTTTTCGTCACTACATTCTTCTCCGTAAAACTACAGTTATTTCGGATTGCAACCCTATGATTTACATTTTGACAAAACAATTGCTAGGGGGCAAGTACTCTAAATGGATCGTTATCCTGCAAGAGTTCGACTTGGAGTTCGAAAAGTCCAAGTCTAAGAAATCCTTAGTTTTTGCGGAATTGATGTGTGATTTCCCGCGTACTGACACAGAGACTGTGGCAGAAGAGTCCATTGCGGACGAATCTTTGTTTCTTATCAGTACTTTAGATCCGTGGTTTGGGGATATAATCATCTATCTCCAAACCCAAACCTTTCGGCCTGAAGCTTCAAAAGCGGAACGTTGAAAAATTAGGTTTCAATCCCAGCAATACAAAATTATTGGAGATACACTTTATCGCCGGGGGGCAGACTTAGTTTTTCGACGTTGTCTAACTCACGAAGAGGCTGAGAGAGTTTTGAATGATTGTCACTCTGGAGCATGTGGCGGTCATATGTCTGGGTATGCCACAGCTCAGAAGGTGTTGCGCGCTGGTTACTTCTGGCCATCTATGTTTAAAGATTGTATCATTGCAGTCCGGAAGTGCCACAACTGTCAAGTGTTTGATCGAAAGATGCGCGCACCACCTGCTCCTCTCCACCCTATAATTGCCGTTGGTCCATTCGCCAAATGGGGTATCGACTTTATTACTTGTAACCCTCACTCGGCCGGGGGGCATGCGTATATCATCCTCGCGGTTGATTATTTCACTAAATGGGCCGAGGCGATGCCTACATTCGACGCAAGCGGCAAAACAACTGCAGTTTTCATATTCAATCATATAATAACTAGGTTTGGTGTCCCACAAGCAATTATTACTGACCATGGGAGCCATTTTCGAAACACCATGATGACTGAACTTACAAGCCAGCTTGGTTTGCGCCATAACAGCTCTACTCCTTATTATCCGCAAGCCAACGGTTTGGTTGAGTCTATCAACAAAGTTCTGGTTATCATGATCCGATGAACCATTGGTATTCATCGGTCGAATTGGCACAACATGTTATTTTCGGCGCTATGGGCATACCGAACCTCAGTGAAAACCTCAACAGGGTTCACTCCTTTCCAGCTAGTTTATGGCTTAGAAGCAGTGTTACCCATTGAATGTGAAATCCCATCACTTCAAATGGCTGTCGAATTACTTCCAGCTACTTCCGAAGAGGAGAAACGTTTATTGTACTTAGCTAAATTAGATGAGACTCGACGTGACGCTGCATTGGCAATCGAGACTCACGCGAAGCGAATGAAAGCTCAGTATGATAGAAATGTGACCCCTCGAAGTTTTTCGGAGGGAGACCTAGTGCTCTTATATGATCAAACTAACGATAAGCTAGGTGCTGGAAAATTCGTTCCTATGTGGCATGGACCCTATATTGTAAAGCGAAAGCTAGCAAAAGGGGCTTATGAGCTGGTAGATTTTGATGGGGACTCTTTGGATAAACCCAGAAATGGACTTTACCTAAAGAGGTATTATGCTTAAATGGTGGGTATGGGGAATTTTTAGTTAGGTTAGGTTTTCTTTCTAGCTAGTATGATTGTTAGTTAGTCAGTGTGCTTAGCTTAGTGAGTGTGTTTTTCGTCGTTATTCTGGCTTATCTTGGTTTTGCTCTTGATATTGTAGATGTCGACGCCCCTCCAAACATACATTGGATTTGCTGATGGTGCTTGTCGTAGTACACGGAATATCTCTTCCGCAGCTTGGGTTATCTATTCACCCTCCGACGAGTTAGTTTCTATGCATGGGGTAAACCTCGGTCAAACAACGAATAACATTGCAGAATACAATGCAGTGGTTGAATTATTATCCGAATCTATTTCATTTGGAATTTGACGTTTGATAGTGAGGTTAGATTCTGAACTTGTTGTATTACAGCTTAATAGAGTTTATGCCATTAGAAATCCTGTGTTATTAAGGTTGTTTTTGAGAGTGCGTCTCTTGGAACGTAAATTTGATTACATTGAATATCAGCATATTCCAAGGTCCTTAAATACATTAGCAGATGCAATTGCTTCTCGAGTGTTGGACAGACATTTACGATAATCATGCAAGTAAATTTAAAAAAACATTTCATCATACATGTTAAACAAGATGAGCCGGTAATAGTGATATATATAGATAGGAGTGTGTCAAAAAATATAAATCGTCTTCGATCATAGGTTGAAAAACACCTTATGATCGGCAAAATGATAAGTACAAAAAGTAAAAAATGTCACATGTGTCTACAAAGTGACTAGTCAGTCACTGGTGGTGCTCCCTATACGACACCACTGCACGGGCTACCTTGCGCAAAAATCTCCTCAACGGTCCAGGGACCGCGACTACGTAGCGTTGAAGTCTGATAGGAATATCATCCATAGTAGTCTCCGGTATATCCGCCGTCAGATGCTGTAGATCATGCTCCAACTCAGCTAGTACCTCTGCAGCCGCCGCGTCCTGTGGGGCCGGTACCGGTGCAACTGGATGTCTCCTCTCGAAAGGCCGGAGGTTGGCTGGACGCTGTGGACCAACATCTGCATTTTGAAAATTCTACTGTCAGTTTTGAGACGATATATATAAAAAACAAAAAAATACATAATTTGAAAACTCGTGAAAAATAAAGTACCTCTGTCATCCCATTGTTCTCCCTGTGGAAGAACCATGTCCGGATCACCTCGAAAATCTATTCCGGCATACGGAAAGTCCTGAATCGCAAACACCTAGTCCTCTAACCAGTGAAAATAACTGTCAGTGAATCGAACAACTACCGCACCCTCGTCCGGATGTCGAGCCATCACCGCAACTCATCGTACCAGCTTTGGCTCCTGAGGACCCGAAATATCAACAGTGAGATGCTGAGGGATCAGCATTGGAATCCTCTCTAAGGCAAAGCTCACGACTATAGGCCCATATCCAAAGGACTTTAGTCTCCCGGTCTTTGCCTTGGTCAGTTAGGCTTTCAAGTTAGCCAACAACGCATCACACCAGTTGAAAATGGTGCCTTGGAGACAATCAATTGCCATCCGAAATTGAGACCCAGTAGCAATATGTAAAGTGGCTGAGCCACAAATCCTGGTCACAGTGAAAGCTAAGACCATGAGTTCACGCTGAGAGACATATTTGATCTCTATGCCTTTCTTATGCTCTCGATCAGGTAGGCACCAATCTGCTCGGAGACTATCAAGGGATTGGCCACCCGGCCTAGTCCCAGCCAGATTGAGTTGCTCACCTCTGTTCGGCAAGCCAGTGAGAAAGTAAATATCAGCAGGCTCTATCACGAGTTGTTGCCCGCTGATATAAAAGCATTGCTCTTAAACATTCCATCTCTCGACTAGCCACTCCAAGAATCTTACCTGAGCTCTCATGCCGGGTATGGCCCAATATTTGTATAAACCACATCCTCTTAGGGCATCGAGGGAAGGTTGATGATTGATTGCAGCTTCATCAACCTCCTCATGCTCTCTTTCTCTCCAATCCAGCATGATAAGTGCCCTACACATGAACAAACAGGCATTAAAATAAATTTTGGGTAATTTCAATGGTTAAATTGGGAGCTTGGGGTTTCAAAATCCGCGTTTTGTGGAGGACGCACCCCGCGTTTGGCGCACAGTGCGCCGGGACGCAGGTGGCCTGGAGGTAACCTGCGTCCCCCGACCTTTTCCCTGTGTAGGAAAAAGTCGGGGGACGCGGGCCAACCTTTAGGAAACCTGCGTCCCCCGCAGAGCGGTTTCCAAAACCCAAACCCCCCCAAAAATAAAAAATGAAACCTAAAACAAAATTCTAAACGGATGAAATTGACAAGGAGGATGTTGTGAAATACCTGGAAGAGACGGCGTTCGATTCTAACGGTCGGATTTTCCGCAGCGACCACGGGAAGTTTCTTGTCAAAAGCTCCTTTTTCAACCTCAACAGTCAAACGGTAAAAATGACATGGTAAAAAGTCTTCTTATAGGTTTTTTTGGATGGATTTGTTCATTTTTCACCATGAAAAGATGTTTTTCGATGAATTTTTGCCTATCTTAAACAGGTATGAGTAATGTGTCGCTTTTGTGCAGGACAAAGGGACTTAGAGGGAAAATTGTCATTTTTTCACAAACAAAATATCAGAGTCATCTTTTAAGCCCTTTTCTGACTCCTAAAACATGAAAAGATTGCCGAGCGTTTCTTTTACACTCGTTAAAACGGAATTAAAAGACGGTCCCCTTATAGCTCTTTTCTGACCGTAAAATCAGGAAAAGATTGCCGTGTTTTTGTCGTTTCAAACTCGATACGGAAATAAAACGACGTGTCCTTGATCGCTTTTTACTTTTCAGGTCAGTGACACTAATTATGAAAGTACTCCTTGGTCGCAAGATCAAGCGGTTCCCCCAGGTATTATTTTATACTTTTTCGGGCTTGAGGGACACAAATTTACGAAAAAGTTCAACTTGGAGTTTTCTTAAGTTTTTCAGACTCTCTAAAATTGAAAAACGCCGAGTTTCTCCTATACTGGGCTCGTTAAACATTTCATAGTAAAGGACCTGTTCAATTACAAACAGGAACGAACCACTCCTTCCTAGGGTTCGAATCAAAACTGGGTTGGACTCATCCGAAGGATGAGCTTATAATCAAGCATATGTTATCCTCCTCAAGCTTGTTAAAAAATAAAGAGGTACTTGCCAGAAATGGTGGGGGAAAAGAGAGAAGAATGAGCCTATTTGTTACCTTTTGTCTCAAAAGAAACTTTATTACCACTCTTGGACACGACACTTTTCATTCACCTGGGTTGGGAAATCCTTTACCTCACAGTTGATCAAACCACTTTTGAAAGTCTTCAACCGGGTTTCGAGGATTAACTTTGAGTTATTTAGCACCAAACCATCTGTCGTGTCGTTATGTGTCCAAGAGGTCTGCAAACAAAACTTTCATCTGCAAAATACTTGTCATCCATTTGACCATCCCTGAGTCAGTCCTTACAGCAATATTTCTTCAACTTGAACAATGATTTCGTGTTGTGGGCTTGCCCGCAACGGGTCACTTTCTATCGACATCAGCACATTATCTAGAGAGATGACTTAGAAATTCAGTGCCTTGAAGTCTGCATGCATCAATGGCAGGTTTCTCTCCTTTGACGTCAGTTTACATCATTGACTTTCGATCGAAGGATTCCGTGAAATGTTCGACATCAACTCATTCATTCACATCTCATGGATTGTACTGGGTACTTTGAGAACCATTGACATTACTGGTGGTCTCTCTCATGCTTGTTAACAGTTCACATCATCGACTGGTAATCAAGTGGTTTCTACCATGTTCGACATCGACTCATTTATTTGCATGGCTAGAATCGTACCAATTCGAGAAGTAGGAATGAAGACCCTGGATCAAATCTTTATCATCCAGGCTGCGAGGAGTTTTGTATTCATTATCTAAGTAGACTAACCATAAACAGATGGTTGCGCCCATACTGTGTCTACAAAAGTCTATGATTATGATGTACTGCAAAATCATTCCTGTATCAGAGTAGTTAGTCTGTTAGTTAAAGTTTTTATCTGAGTATGGGAATGCCTACCTCAGTGATGATATAATCTTATCCATGTATTTTGTGTTTAAAATTACAGGTTCCAACCAGGCTCTCCACGAGATAATCCTCGAAATGATAAAGCGCTTCACCCTTCCTAGATAATACAAAACCCTAATCATTCCAGGCTTCGCACTTTAGGGGGCAATCTGTTACACTAAAAAATGTCACCATGGCTATTTACAGTTGGTATGGCTCTATCAACAGTCATACTACCCTCTTGAGCAAGTCTTATGCCTCTGCTATTCATGTCAAACTCCAAGAAAGAGAGAAAGTCTTTATAAATATGTTTATCTCTGGGTACGCAGGTTCTCTCAAACCTTGCATGCGGGTACGCACCTATTGTTCATAAGGTTTGCGTCCAAGGACGCTCTGTATCTAAAGGGGCAGGTGCGTCCCTCTGAAAAGGTTAAAATGCGCAAGTTTTATCTTCAAAAACTTACTTGTGGTCATTTCTAGAGCATTCTAGAAGGTTGTTTGATGTGTATTGAGCGCCTCCAGATGGTTCATGCACTCCTACCAAAGAGGAACTTATCCCATCAATAATGGAGTGATCCCATCCAAAGAGGGGACTATCCCATTGATGGTGGACCTGATTAACTTCCTCTTGAGCACTATAAATACAGGCATTGGGCCAGAAGGAAGGAGGTTGAAAGCTATAGATTTCTAAGGGTAAATGCTGCAGGAATTAGGACTCCCATTTAGAAGCTTGTGAGGAGAGATTGTCATCTTTACTTGTTCTATTTGGAAGTAGGTGAGCTTTGTCAAAGTAGAGGAAGACTCTTGTGGACCCTGGAAGGAGCTTGCACAACACCAAGGCTCAGGTTGTAATGGTTCCTTTTGATTACCTTTAATGCAAATTGGTCCATTCTTCTCAATAACTTGTTGTTTATGGGTTATTTCATGTACTCCTTGGTCTATGTGTTGAATATTCTTTGTTTTATGTTATAATCAGGTGCTATTTAATTATTTGACTGTTGGTGATTGCAGGTTTTGGAGAAAAGGAGGAGCTCATCCAGATCAACAAAGCTTGGACTTCTACAACAACGTTTGGACAAAGGTAAGAACGAAACACTTGATTTCTCATATCATAATGTATGTTTAGAGAAGGATAGCTCCAGTTTGTTTTGTTTGTCATTAGAATGTCTTAGACTTCTAGGAAGGTCAGCTGTGTCCGCACCCTTGACTGATTCCGTGTGACACCTGTAAGATGTGTTGAGATGTTAGTTAGTTGTCAGTTGTCGACCCCACTTCCTTAATGGGACCTAGGAGGTTGGGTCATGCCATAGTAGCTCTCTGTCTCATGTTTACTTAGCAGACCGGTGAAAGTGGGTAAATATGGGATGGGTGGGTTACAAAAGTGTTCTTTTTCCTAGCACAAACCTACATTGCCTAATGGTCCCTAAGAATAACCACAAATATTAATATTAACTTATATATTAGTTTTTTAGGCATTAATATTAATTTTGTTTTTAGTTTAAAGTTTTTGTTTTATAGATATTAATATATGTTATTAATTTATTAAAATTAAACAAATGAAATTAAATTAAAAATTAAAATTAAAAATTAAAATTAAAAATTAAAATTAAAAATTAAAATTAAAATTAGGTTTCATTATAAATCTTTCTTGCCGACATATGTTGTTCCTTTAATATTCCTCCCTCTTGAGTATTTATCTCTTCCTTCTAGCTCTTCTTTTATCATCTTTCTCTTACCCTGATGATGGATCCCATTTGGGATTCGAAACGTTGGTGTAAAAATTCTATTACTGTGGATTCTCCGGTCAAATATTCAAAAATAACCACAAAATTTGGAACCATCTTATCATTCTCATCACCATGCCCCAAGGATCCAACATAACCTTTCCCTTATATATACACATATCCATTAGAGTCAAATGCAACTGAATGTTCATCTTCAACAGATACACGATTTACATGAATATTATTCCTCTTGAAAGATTGCAATTCTTGTGGTTGCAACTCATCTCGTGGATCATTATTTCCAAGTAAATTGGAACCATGACCAAAAGAATATAACATACCATCCTCAGTGATTGCCATAGTATGGCTGACACATTCAAAACTTTAAACAACAAGACCAAGACTATTGAATCTCTAGGCCTTCCTTGGAATAGGTCTCTCTAGAGTATAACCATAACCTGACTAACCATGTGAGTTGTTGCCACATGTGTTAACTCACCCATGTCTTGTAGGAATGATAGTGAAACCAATACATGTTGAAACCATTCTACTAAAGAGCCTCCAACCTAGGCAACTCAAACACTTTTATATAATGGTCCTAATTTGTAGTTTTATCCATAAGACCAAAGACCGTGAATTTTTCTTCCACGTATATAGTGGTTTTGTCTTTTGCTTAGTTGGAGAATGCCATAGAAAACCCTAATTATGATTTGGATAGCAAGGAATAGAGTGCAAAAATTTATACATAAGATGATTGTTATGATCATGGGAAGAAAACTAATGAGTGATCAAAGAATAACTGACATGTGTAAGTTATCCTAGTAAACCCAACTACACCATTATGATGTGAAAGTGTCAACACCAACAACCCATCTTAATCATCAACATGGTGGGAAACAAGTAGTATGACATGCCCCTCCTTTCATGGTTTCCATATGTTTACCTCGAAACTACCAACTCAAGTCTTGGAAAATACATGGCGTTTATTTAGACCTCCAATTCTAATCTCATAGGATTGTTGGAACATTGATGTGAGTGAGGGAACAAGACATGATGAAATCCTAGTATAATTACCGAAAATGATAAAACATGTATTCGTCTAAGTGAACATAGAATTGTCAACTATACATGAAATTTTAATGAGTGTGCATGATGCTCATGCATCACATATGTCCAATAAAACCCAACCTTTATGCTTCCCATAATGATGTTGTGTATTATGGTTCCAACCCTTTTTTAGAGAATGAAAAGCATTCAAATAAGTTTGGGAATCCATGTTGCCAATGGTTGGTCACTAGCCTTACTTCAAGACTACCATGAAACTGGGTTAGAATCAAGCCATCTGTTGGCATGTGGGATTTTGACAGACCCGAGTTTTGCAACACAGTGGCCAATATGACCCACTTAACATCGACCCTTTCGGCAACACCGACGATGTGAGTGAAGTCTCACTCAAGATTCTAATGGGTGACTGTCGGAACTAGGTTTCCCCAATCTGATAGGATTGTATTATGGCTTGTGACATGTTATTATTCACTGACACATGTTATAATGCCTAACTATTACTGCGCAGAGTACTAAACCTTGTTCACCCAACCCACCGCGCAAGACCGCAACAGTTATTCATGGTAGATCACCCCATACACAGAATTAGTCATTAAAGGTAGAGATGGTGCCAGACCCTAACAATGTTACCATTGACACCTGACATTTATTAGCACCCTGACCCCTGTTGGTCATTCAATCCTTCACACTTAGTCAGAAAGACTCATAAAAAAAAGCATTATGGGGCCATACCAAACTAGATCACCGCCATAAACCACCATTCCAAAATAATATGAATAATATCAACATTTGGATTATTAATAAGTTATAAATCATTAATAGAGTTGTAAACCATCACAAGCGACACCAAAAAATAATGCATAGAACATTCACATCAATATGCAACAAGAGACTAAAGTACTTTCCCAAACACTGGTTTATATTCATATTCATATTCATAGAAGAGGCATGGTGTCCAAGACTAGACAAGTTAATTCAACAGGCTTGTTGGCCTTTCATGTGAGCACTACACGACAATAGTAACCTGATAGTAATAATCACTATGAAGCTCATACCGCCAAAGACCAAAATCATTACAACAAGGTTGCGAAGCAATGACAGACTTACATGCATGCCCACAGATTACATCTAAAAGGCACTGGCACAAAAATAGACTCTAAGACTCATCTCCTTTTGTGTTTGGTTGTCTAGCCACCGCTCAACCTTCCATTATCATCTATTGTTTCTAATTCTTCAGACCAACTCATCCAACCCCAGCTTCATCTTTAACGGGTTGTCATTTAGCTACTCAGAACCCTCTGAAATCCTCTTAGCTTCCCGCCTAACCAGTGCAGCTGTCCTGGAGGACCATTAAGATATTTATCTTGTCCTCCTAAGTTGTCCAATGCCTACTAATGGTTGTTTAAAATATATCTTCCCCTATTCGAATCCTCTCCTTCTTGTCTCTTCCTACTCCAAAATATCTCTAGTTTCATTCTTGCCACGATTTCCCTGGTTTGCTCCATATTATACAAAATTGTAACCATTAATATTCCTTTGCACACATCCTTCTTCTTCAGATGTCACTGTCATCCTTATGCGTGACATCCATCTTCGTCATGCCCTACCTACTATGCCATCCCCATGCTACGCTTTGTCTATTATGTCATCCCTATGTTGCACTCCATCTCACTACGCCAACCCTACATTGCGGCCCATCTTGTCCTTTTCGTGCTTCCATCCCCGCTACGGAGTCCTACCATACCAAAATTTTTCAAAAAATATATGGGATCCAAGAAGCCTCAATAGAAAAATGTGGCTCCTCCTCGAGCCACTCAACCTTGCATTGAAGTGATATTCCCCTTCACAACCTTCTCCAAATTTTCCCATATTTCTTCTTGGGCTTTGATCTTTTCTTTTATGTGCTCTATTCCAGTTGTTAGTTCCCTAATGACAACATCAACATCCTCATTATTTATAGTCTGCACCTTCTTCAATAGTTTTCTTAATTCATTCACAATCATCATAACCTAATCCTGGACATCTATCAAGGGTTTTTGTTCCTCACAGAGTTTACCTACAAATTCCCTGAGTTGTGCCTTATCATGCATCCCTTACATTCTATTGGTGGGGTTCATCTTCCCCACATTTTGATCAATTTGACAAATTTCGTCATCCACCTCTTGTATTTGCTTTATCACCCGTTTGACAGCCGAAATCTCAGACATTGCTTTCCACAACTGATGACTTTTCTCTGCGACATCCTGACACTTCCTCTCATATTCAACCAATTGTTCTCTGTTTTGTCGATCTAGTTCCTCCCGATGTTGATCCTCCAATGACACTTTCCGTTGCTACTTGGATTTTACCTCTACCACTAATTCTTTTAGTCCTTGGATAACTTCCTTAATTCCCGATGCTACCTCTTAGGCAGGGGGTTGTTACATCCATTGATCCTTCAATGCACTTCTCATAAACATGGGTAAGGGCATTTTGACATTCCAAATCATCTTCCATCAACTTTTGGTGCTCCTAGCGCAGTTGTTCACCTTCCTTCTGATTATGTTCCAAGTTTTCCTATGTGGTAGCAAGTATGTCCTATAACACTCGAGTTGCATGGTGTTGTAGCTACGTCAAATCACTTAAACCCAACTCTGAGAGTGTAATCTCGATCTTTGCATAGGTAGCTCTGGGTTTTTGCGTAGGCCCTTCCCAGATTTATAGTGCAACACTTGGAACCTTATATAACCTTCTTGGCTGCTGGAATTATGAGTTCGCATGGGTATGTTCTTGAGCCTGGGGCTATGACCTAGGTGTCACAGAAGGCCTACCCCCTAATCCTATTGTTGTTGAAGAAAAATTTAGTTTAACATCCATTTTCATTATTAGTTGTTATAATTTATCATACCTAGTTGCAACGGCATCTACAATTTGGTCCCCAACGTGCTCGAAGCCATCCTTGTCAATACTGTCTGGACTAGGGATGCACGAGTAACATTCTACTTTTTCCTCACCTTTGTTATAGACGCACTCCCCATGCTGCTTCCCATAATTCTCTCCTTTCCTGGCTGTTGTTTCCCTTGAGGAGTTACAGGTTCCTCTTGTGGTTTTTTCTTTGGATCAATTAGCGACTTGGATTCCTGCTGATCTTGGCCTAAAGGGGTTCCATTCGTTTCTTCCCCACTCAAGATTGTCTCGAAATCAGAGGAATCTTCCTTTGGGGTTCTCCATGCAAGGCCTAGTGCCTCTACTATACCCTCAATTTCTTCTGCAATTAGTCTATAGGGTTGCTTTTGCTAACACTTATGTGGGTCTCTTCATGCGAAAACCCAAATATGGGGAGGGTATGCCCTAAATTTCACTATACCTTTATACCTTTTCACATTCTCAACAGGAAAGCGTAATGTTTCCTCAATGATATTCCGTGTCACATCCCCGTACAAGCAAAACACTAGAGTGATGAGATTTTTATGCTCAGGCTCATTAGACACCCAAAAAATCTGAAACTCAATCATCGTGATGGATTTTTCTAGATCCACTACTGAATGGAAGTGTTATGTCATTTCCCATTCAACTAGTGCTATCAGAATCAATAGCCATGGATAATGAAACTTTGTGTTTAGCTCCTGAGTGTCCAAGCAATCTTACTTGAATTCCTGCAATAGAAATAGGAGCCCATGCAAATTTCTCCCCTTTGTCACACTTGTTCAATAGATTACAGGCGATGGCTTGTGTTGCAAACCAGATAGCTTGCTTAGGTATCATTGAGATTAGGAACCCTCGGTTCCCCCTCTTAGTCTTATATGTAATGGTCATAGTTGCAGTATGAGCTTTATTGTTAATAAGCAAGCTTGGGTCCTCTCCTTCAATGGGAAGACCAGTAATCTTATGGATTACCTCGATGGTAATAAGTACCATTTAGTTGAGCCATAAATATCCATCATGCACATAGGCCAGTAGGCACTTGGTAACAAAGATTACCTCATCCCCCTCATTGAAGTGTAGAATATGAAATGAATTCAAAATACTAGCAATTTCCAACCCTTTGGCCCACTCCCGTAGTTTCAGCTTCGGTACATTGTGCACATTCGACACGTACTGCATATAATCATGAATATCAAGATGTCCAGAAGGATCACATATATCATAATCAGAGTATTTAATCCACTCCATAATATTAGAACTTTTCCCTGGCGAAGCACTCTTGATGGCAAAGGCGACATTCACACTATATACTTTCTTCCCTTAGGTGTCATAATTTGTTCCTGAGGTCATGGCAATGGTGGCATATACTTGGGCTTTTATCTATAACCCACAGCTGTTGCTGAATCTATTGCTTCTTTAATCGGCTTCGAGCTTGTACCATATGGTATTGGCTCAGAGCTTTTCTTCTTTGAAGTTACGCTTTTTACCACTCGTTTTTCCTTTTCTTTTGGCAAGGATAGATGACATTTTTTGCACATTTTCCACTCTTCTACAACTGAACTTTCCTCTTCCATATTGACCTTCACTTCTTCCTTCGACTCTCCTCTCTTCTCAATCCTTTTGTTTCACAATTTTGAACTTTTCCTCCAACTTGTGGTATATGACCTTCTCGATAGCTAAAAGCTTACTTGCTTGCATTTTACCCACTTGTCCATCTTCATATTCCAAGGCATTACTTCCCTCTAATGCCACCACCTAACACGACCTACCATTTTAATGGTTACTCTGCTCGTTATAGGTGAATAGGATGGTCGCCTTTCCTTGCCATGATTGCAATCTTTTTTATAGCAGTTTCCCCATATGCCACCGATTCGCTTCATAATTGTCGATTATCTGCCTAAAGCATGTTCATTAACTGGCAGCTATGCATTTTCACTGGTTAATTTTCTCGCCACCCTTTCGCATCAACCCCAACTAAATTGACATGACTTGGAACCCCCTTGTTAGTGTCGTTTATGCTAGTTGTCTAGTTACATTATCCCCTTCAACAGTTAATCTTAGACACAAGCACCCCAATCCATGACCATCACCCTAATTCCATAGGCCCTAGATGAGCCTCCTTTATCATTCAAGAACCCATGATTATCCCCACCCATGGAGGGAAATGGACCGCCCTACCCAAAAGGGGTAATCATTGCTATATCTTACACATCATGCTCTTGTCCTTTGAGCCCCAAGCACTTAATTAAGCAAAATTCATAAAAGGAAAAAGGCATATAAATAAGGGTGGAGAAATCAAGGTCGGGGCATCTCATGTACCCCGATTGCTCCCTCCTACACATTACATACCCAGGTGTGGGCTTCCCTTTATCTAGCTACCCCTATGCCCCAATATGTGGCTCAGGATTTCCCCTCTCATTCCCTATTCCATTCTACTTATTTATCACTTGCCACCCCCATTAGAGGGATGTACCTTGGACATACCATCCCATTTAAGGGTTGAAACCACCTAATAAGGTACTTGGTTAACCCCTTTTGGAGCTTGGGGGCACTAGCACATGTAAAAACCCACTATGGAAGGGCAAGCCATTATGAAGTGCCTACTTTGTTATCCATGTTTTGTAAGCTCTTTTACCCATTATTTTAATGACTGGTTGTATTGGAAGCCTAGGGGACTCATTGGATCTTATGCAGGATTACAAGTGGTTTCCGTTTGGGTTTGGTCTCCCTATACGAGATCCTAAACCCTAGAGGTCTACATTGGAGCGTATAGGGTGTGCATAGAGAGCCATTGGCCTTCACAACATCAGACAACACTCCAGAGATCTTCATCGATGCTTAGAGACTACTAGTGATCCACTTTTGGGATGATGGTGATATGTTTTGCCTAGCAGGCCCCCACAGGAGCCCCACACTCTTGGCAGGTGTCTGAGGAGTTGTATGATGTCATGACAACATTCATTCCACCACTCAGACCCTTGCAGAGGATCTACAGGCATCTCTGATTGATATGGAAACCCATGGGGTCATTTATGTGCCCTTAGACCCACTGGGAGCACCACGGGTCTACTACTTGGAGAACAAGAGGTCACCCCCTTGTCCATCATATTTCGAAGAATTTATTCCTCAATATGGCACTTCAGGATATTATTAGGCCTTTTGAGGACCCCATGACATGTACATATTATTATTTGGCCCCTTGTGAGGCTTATTTTTACACTTGTGAGTTAATTTGGTGGGCTTTTCACCAATAGGGGTTTTATTTGCACATTATTTTATCATTAGGGGCCAATGTAGGCCCATAGGCTAATTTGAACTCCTTAGGAGGCTATATATTAATGTTAGATGCATTCATTTGGATGATCACTTGACATGGGATCTCTCTAATCATAGAGAACTTCACATTTTTTCCTTAGAGGATATTTTTTGGAGATGGATGAATTTTTACATATGGATTTGGGTATTTTTCTTGTCTTGGATCTTTGTCTTGCAAATGAAATGTTGGTTGGATACATTGTATAATGTTGTAATTCAAGACCTTCTTATTCTTGTTGTTGCATACTACTAAAATTAGGGCTAGTTGCTGCATAATTGAAATGTGGAATTAAACAGGTTTTAGCTAATTTAATGTATGGGCCAATGTTACATGAATGAAATGTCCTAGTGATTATTTGTCTCGATAGTTTTGCATCATTTGCTTTGAAGTATAAGTGCTTGAAGGTCAAATTTATTTTCTTTCTCTCAATGTTGGATGAAGTTGACTTTCTAGACCTTCTTGATCAAGATACCAGGTTCTTACTCATCAGCATCCTTGACTCCATATCCCCTAGTCAATTAGGCATTAATCCCTGAAAAAGTGTGATCATTTTAACCCTATTTTTACCTCATTTTCTTTGAAGTATAAATGCTTGAAGGTCAATTTTATTTTCTTTCTCTCAACATTGGATGAAGTTGACTTTCTGGACCTTCTTGATCAAGACACCAGGTTCTTACTCATCATCATCCTTGACTCCATATCCCTTATTGAATTAGGCATTGATCTCTCAAAAAGTGTGATCATTTTAACCCTCTTTTTACCCTCTTCCACTTTTTCCCTAGGTTTAGCCCCATTAGGTCACCTAGGGCATCAGTTCCTGGGAATTGACCCAAGGGAAAATTTGGATCTTCTAAAGGCTACTGCGTTGGTGAGTCCCCTCCATCTCCTCCAAATTTGAGGCAATTCTAACGATGGAATCTTCGGGAATCCCAAGCCCTAGCTCTAAGATCAAATTTTGCCTAGGGATCCCCAAGGCTAGACCTCATAAGGATCAATTCAGCCTTTTGAAGTAAATATTCTTGTTTGGTCCTTTCCTTTCACCTTTTTTGGGATAGCAACATCATTGGTTGCTACATTCCATCCCCGAACCTGGACTGGGTCCACTTGGTCCCACTTCTCAATAAAGATTATTTTTCAAGGACCATTTGGGAATCCAAGTTTCCCAAGGATTATAGGGATTGAGAACATCATCTATAAGCCTATTCCTTCTCCCTTAACCATCCAATCGTCACCCCTTACCCTTAGAGGACCAAGTTCCTTGCTTAAAGAGCAAGCAAGTTCCATTCTTCACTCCATCCTTGGGAAAGGGTTTCCAGGGTCACTTTCCACCTATCCATTGACATATACTTTACAAGTGGTCCCTACACTATCGGGACTTCTCCCATCGGTGAAATTCTGTAAAGAGCAGGGAGGCTTAACTGTGGTGACAATGGGCTAAGCCTCCACCGTTTCCCTTAACCTAGCTGCTGCGTTTCCCTTAACCTAGCTGCTGCCCTCTTAGGAACCCCTTTTAGGTCCCCGTTTGGATTGAGTGGTAACATTTTTGGTGCCATTGTCGGAGATCGAAATGCATGTTTTGTTCCCCATATGACATATTGACATATAATTATTGGCGACTCCATTAGAAGAACGAAGCCCTAGTTTTTCATTGAACTCTAAGGTCGATGCTTGTAGGGTGAAGCAAGCATTTTTCTTAATTTCACCCTGGCGACTCCTACATATGGTTCATTTATACCTCAAATAGGTTTTCATTCTTTCGTAAATTTCCTGATTTGTACATTGCTAGTATCCTTGGTCATCCTAATCATGTCACAGGAAGGATGTTACGTGGGATGCCCATGTTTGATGGTGATCCACTCTCCGCAATTAACCATGTAGAAAGATTTAATGCACATGCTTCAAGAGATAAGGTTGTCCACCAAGATGTCCTTATGCTGTTTTTCATGGGGTTGCTCAGTGGTCATAACTCATCGCTCAATGATCACGAACCTAGGATCATTTCATTTATTTAAGAGTTCGTTAAGGGATTTCTTAGACATTTTCAATTACACCCTGCATTAGGAATCCAAGAGGAAGCTTTCATCGAGCATTATCAAGAAATTGAGAATCAAGGTAATGAGCAAGAAGACGAGTCCTCCTAGGGTCCACATGATGAAAATGATGATTTTGAGCAGACATGTGCTGGGAAGGATGAATTTATGGAAAGTGAAATTGAGACCAACCCTACTTTTCTCAAGGATATTACTCCCGATGAATTCTCTCTTGAAAACCTTGAGAGAGATGATCCCATTAGCCCCTCGAAAAATGACATTGAATATTATTTCCACATTGAAAAGGAGAAATGGGAAATTGTCGGTCCTCAATTTGATTGTGCTCCCATTTATGACACCGACAAGGAGGATGAGGATAAGATTGGTCTTCCCTTCCCCTTAGGCGTTATTTATGATGACATACCCATTGATACCCTTGGCAAGGAGAATTATTATTTTCCATTGCATAAAGAAGAACAATCTTTGATGGAAGTCATTGACTCTCCTTTTAATGAAAGCCTAATATTTGACTCTCCTTTTAATGAAGGCCCAATCTTTAATGCTTATAATGAGGGAAGCAACGAGGCTCTTATCTACCCACCTTATGATTATGTATTCAAATCACTTGAGCCTTTAGATTGTGGTGAAGGAAAACCCGTTGAATATGAAACTTCACCTTCCCCTTTGCCTTTCCCTCTTGTTGATCACCTTGAATCTTTTTCGAGTAAGTCCCTCATCCCTTTTGGTATCACCTCCAATGACCATGCCCCTTTTCCCCTTTCTAAATATGGTGTCAACAAAGGGACCTTAATTGAATACACTTTATCCCCTTTGACCCATCCTCAAAATTATGATCACTCCACGACCTCCCCTCTCCTATGTGACCATCACATTGAGCGACTTGTTCGTTGCACTCCTTCTTTCTCTCACCCTTTGTTCCCATCTCATCACAACCATGTGACATCTTCGAAGCATGATATTACAAACAATGATTATGATGAGGAGTTCTTCAGAGTGATCATTCATTCCACCATTGTGTACCTAGAGGGAAAGCTTGAGACCTCTAGATTGACCTGTTTTATTTCCCCTAGAACTTCCCTTTATCTCGAATGGAGATCATATTTTCCCACCTACTTCGTTTGCCATGTGACTATATCCACATTCAATTTTGGGGTTGTTACATGAGTAATCATATTGACAAGCATATGTATATTGAAGTGATGATATGTTGGTTGTACTGGCTTTATGATTACACTTAGTATTAACATTACTATATGCATGTTAGGGTAGGATGCATTGCATGCTGATTTTCCTTATTAGAACTAATCACATATGATGTTTCTCATGATAGAATAGATTTAGGGTACAAAATAAAAATAAAAATAAAAATTGCATATTTTATTTCTTGTTGGTTTATGGGTTAACATTAAGCATGGGTGATCATAAGACCCAGAGAAAAACATGTTACCCCATGGCTTTGGTCTTTGAGATGTGCAGATAACAGGTCTTTGGTGACCAAGAGATTATTGGAGTTCTCGTGACCTCCCGTTTGAGTAGCCTCATCCACTTATTCAAGAGATCACATCCTAGTTGGAGCCAAATGTTACCCACCATTTCGTGGGTAATATCCCTAGGAGAAATTTTTCTCCATGATCGACCTCAGCTGACAGTAAACAACCCCTTGCAACCTCCTGCTAGCTCGTAGTGCCATTTCTCTACCACCTGAGCCAGTCATGTGGTCCCTCACCCACCTATATTGATCGTATGTTTGAAGGTGGGCCTCCCGAATCTAAAGGTATGTCTTGTCATTTGGTAATTGAGTATTGAGTTTACTTATCATGGATACTTCTGGGTATGGATTGATGGGGGGATTTGGTGGAAAGAGTGGGCTTAGTTTGTACTCTTGTCTCCTTGATCTCTTTTGGTTGTTACCCTTGGATCTTAGTCTCGTGGGATCTCCTTTATTGACCATTTGGTTCTAGGGTGGTACTACTTGGGAAACCCCGACTTTGGGTGCGTGGTCCTGCTCCTTTACCCACATATATTACTCCCTTTCCACTCACTATACCCCATTCATCATTTCTCCCACCCGGGTCCACATTCCCATTCTGGGTCCACATAGGGCTAGCCTCCCTATCCCCTTGCCCCCACCTTGGGTTAGGCCTAAAATGATGCCCTGGAGGTTCAAGAAATTAAAGAAAAATAAAAAGCATAATTGGCCACATTTAATAGGAAATTGTACCACAAAATGAAAAAGATGGCCGAGACAAAAATAATTAGCACGTGGCAAAAGGCCAATACATGAGCTCTAACCTAATCCATGGTCATCACGCTAGTTCCATAGGCCCTAGATGAGCCTCCTTTATCATTCAGGAACCCATGATTGTCCCAACCCCTGGAGGGCAATTAAATTCCCTACCTAAAAGGGGTAATTATTGTTATATCTTACACGTCATGCTCTTGTCCTTTGAGACCTGAGCAATTAATTAAAGAAAATTAATTAAAGGCAAAAGGCATATAAATAAGGGTGGAAAAAGAAAGGTCGGAGCACCTCATGTACCACAATTTCTCCCTCCTACACATTACATACCCAGGTGTGGGCTTCCCCTGATCGCCCCTTCCCTACTCCATTCCACTTATTTATCACTTGCCACCCCCATTGGAGGGATGTACCTTGGACATACCATCCCCTTTAAGGGCTGAAACCACCTAATAAGGTAATTGGTTAACCCCCTTTGGAGCTTGGAGACACTAGCAAATTCCGAAGCCCACTACGAAAGGAAATGCCATTATGAAGTGCCTACTTTGTTATCCATGATTTGTAAGCTATTTTATCCAATTATTTTAATGACTGGCTGTATTGGGAGCCTAGGGGATGCATTGGATCTTATGCAGGATTACAGGTGGTTTCCATTTGGGTTTAGTCTCCCTATATGAGATCCTAAACCCCAAAGGTCTACACTGGCACGTATAGGGTGTTCATATAGAGCCATTGGCCTCCACAGCAACAAACAACACTCCACAGATCTTCATCGATGCTCAGATACTACTAGTGATCCACTTTTGGGATGATGGTGATATGCTATGCCCAGCGGGCTCCCACAGGAGCCCCACACTCTTGGCAGGTGTCCTAGGACTTGTACGATGTCATGGCAACATTCATTCCACCGCTCGAAACCTTGCAGAGGATCTACATGCATCTCCGATTCTTATGGAGATCCATGGGGTCATTTATGTGCCCTAAGACCCACTGGGAGCACCACAGGTCTACTACTTGGAGAACAAGGGGCCACCCCTTGTTCATCATATTCCAAGGAATTTATTCCTTAGTATGGCACTTCAAGATATTATTAGGCCTTTGGAGGGCCCCACGACATGTACATATTATTATTTGGCCCCTTGTGAGGCTTATTTTTACACTTGTGAGCTAGTTTGGTGGGCTTGTCACCAATAGGGGTTTTATTTGCACATTATTTTATCATTAGGGGCTAATGTAGGCCCATAGGCTAATTCAAACTCCTTAGGAGGCTATATATTGATGTTAGATACATTCATTTGGATGATCACTTGACTTGGGATCTCTCTAATCATAGAGAACTTCACATTTTTTCCTTAGAAGATATTTTTTTGGAGATGGATGAACTTTGACTTATGGATTTGGGCTATTTTTCTTGTCTTGGAGCTTTGTCTTGCAAATGAAATGGTGGTTGGATACATTCTATAACTTTGTAAATATATTTTGACGTTGTTATTATTGTTGTTGCATATTGCTGAAATTAGGGCTAGTTGCCGCATAATTGAAATGTGGAATTAAGCATGTTTTAGCTAATTTAATGTATGCGCCAATATTATATGAATGAAATGTCCTAGAGATTGTTTGTCTTGATAAGTTTGCATCATTTTATTTGTAGTATAAATGATTTAAGGCCACTTTTCTCTTCTTTCTCTCAATATTGGATGAAGCTAACTCTTCGGGCCTCCTTGATCAAGAAACCAAGTTCTTAATCATCATCCTCCTTAACTCCATATCCCAAGTGAATTAGGCATTGATCACTCAAAAAGGGTGATCATTTTAACCCTCTTTTTACCATTTCCCCCTTTTCGCTAGGTCTAACCCCATTAGGTCGCCTAGGGCATCAGTTTCCCGGGAATCGATCCAAGGACAAATTTCAATCTCCTACAGGATATCGCGTTGGTGGGTCCCCTCCCTCTCCTCCAAATTTGAGGTAGTTCTAACGGTGGAATATCTGGGAATCCCAAGCCCTAGCTCTAGGATCAAATTTTCCAAAGGCATCCCGAAGGATAGAACTCATCAAGATAAATTTAACCTTTTGAAGTAAATATTCTTGTTTGGTCCTTTACTTTCACCTTGTCCAGGATAGGAACATCATTGGTTGCTACATTCCATCCCCAAACTTGCACTGGGTCCACTTGGTCCCGTGTGGTCCCACTTCTCTATAAAGATTATTTGTTAAGGACCATTTGGGAATCCAAGTTTCCCAAGGATTATATGGATTGAGAACCTCATCTATAAGCCTATTCCTTCTCCCTCAACCCTCCAATCCTCACCCCTTACCCCAGGAGGACCAAGTTCCTTGCTTGAAGAGAAAGCAAGTTCCATTCTTCACTCCATCCTTGGGAAAGGGTTTCCAGGGTCACTTTCCACCTATCCATTGACATATGATTTACAAGTGATCCTGTAATGCCCCACTTAATCTTATCATGCAAATTTTATTAGTGTTTAAATTACCTGAAAATATTGATTTATAATTATCAAGAGATATTGGTAAATACCTTCATTGAGAAACTGTAATTTTTATTTACTGATATAAAATTTATTATTGTTATTATTCAATTGCCAACTTGCCTTCTCAAATTTAATCTTGGATAGGATATGGCCTGCTTCCATTATTCCAATTTAAATATCCATATCCCCAAAATGTCCTCTCAAAATCTCCTTGGGAGACGATATGGTAAGAAAAGTAAAATGAAAGGATGGGGGGGTAGTTATGACATTAATGATAGGTGGTTGAGGTGGATTGGAGGAAGAGGCATAAAAGGGGAAGGATGATGAGAGGAGAGGGGGATCCTTGGTCTTGGTTTTGGTTTGGTTCTATTTGGGAGGATTTTGTTTTGGAGGAGGGATGTGGAGAAAGAGGAGGGAGATCAAACTTGGATCTGGAGAGTGTTTGTTAAACTTGGACACACTACATCTGGTTGGACTTGGGCTCGGAGGGCTAGGGAACTTGTGGAGGTTTCCTGTGCTAGGAATTACTTCCTAGTTGGCTGGGAGGCAAATCCATTCGGTTAGTCAAGAAGAGCATGGAGTTGAGGAGCATCTTAACTAAGCTATTGGAATAGGTATTATTGGTCATCTATTTTAGTTATGTAAATTATTACAAGTTATACATGTTGCAGATAAATTGTTACAAGTTATACATGTTGTAGATTAAATTAATTTATGTTCATGCTTATGATGTTTTATAAACCTGAAATTTTCCTTGTTATGAAAATTAGTGAAATTTATTTGAATGGGTGTAGTAGTAATTAGAGGACCTATAGTTAGGTCGTCACGCATGGTATCAGAGCTTAGGTTCAAAATCTGGACCTTGAAGCCTGTTACTTTGTCGAAAGTCATAGCCAAAACCAAAGAGAGTAGTACCCTCTTGATATCCCCAACCTAGCATCTTTCCTATCATGTCGTGGAAGTAGTAAACAATATTCATCTGAATAATCAGATCAGAATGTAAGGAATGTCACCTCTGATTCGCATTTTCAAATCATCAGATATAGCTAAAGGTATGCAATGTGTTGCAAGAATATCAGGAGTTGCTTCCTTCGATTTTTTTGTTGTTGCCAAAACAACAATCTGTTGATACTCCAGGTCAAATCTTAGAAATTCATCCTCACAATTTTCCACCATGTCTGCAAGATGCCTGGGATTTTTTTTACATGCACTCCATTGGAAGCCAGGACTTGTGTATTTACAATATCCTCATAACCAATATTTATATATGCAACCAGAACCTGAGAAATCATCACCAATTGTTCATATTCTATTCGCGCCATATAATGCAGTAGCTTGTCCAACAGTTTTACTAGAGCATCGTAGTCATAATCTTTTCCATATTCAGAACGAAGGTATGGCACGGACAGAGCTGAAAATACAAATCTAGCTATGATGTAATAAGATGGAGGCTTTCCCTTTATATGTGCAGGGTTGGGTCAGAAAACTTACGACGATTCAAATCAATATTCTCAATCTCCAGAACATATTGCTTTGAAGGGCATCGAGATTAACATTAACAAAATTTGAATAGAAGAGGAGAAGAGATTGTGTTGGTACTAGCTCTCGGTGACCTGCATATTCCACATAGGGCACCTGACTTGCCCACTAAATTTAAATCTATGCTTGTACCCGAAAGAATTCAGCACATTATTAGTATTGGGAATCTTTGCATCAAGGTATGTCCCTCATTATAAATTCTTATCACTTAGTAAATGGAACATAAGTACCCCGACACCAATTTGATATTTCGGCGTGGACCTACCTTTACAAGTATAAAGTTAATGTCTTGAGATCAAACAGAATAAGGCGTTTCTTTAGCTCAGCTGTGTCATCTGTATATGTTTAGAGTAGTGCTGGGGTTTTGGTTTCTGTTCGGGGATTTGGGATACTGAGCAACAATTCTCAAGCATACCCGTAACATAACTACTAGGCTACAAGAAGTAACTCAGTTGACAAATATGACATGTGCCTAAATTATGTGAGAGGCTAGCCTCAACATTTATTTAAGATTATTATGCTCTTTGTGCACATCATTTATTTAATTGATATACTCCAAAATACTATGAGCTGTCCTTACCTCATATCACATATTAGTTGTGAGAACTGATCTGCAGTAGCATGCAAGCCCCAGTATACCATGATTGAACCAAAAGTAATGACGTGCTTGTACAATCTAGGTAGACGTGTCAAATTGAATTGTTGAAAAAATTGAAGTCCATAAAAGTTAACTTTTTAGTTCACTATAACAATAAAATAAAACTTGCATAGATTCATCTGAACCTTGATTTTTAAGCACCTATAGGTTGTGCTTCTATTTTTTTTTATCCCTTATGGTGCTTATTAGATATGGGATTAAAATGGATGTACGTTGATTCTTATTTAAGCAAAAATGTCCATAGAGGGAATGATCCCCCTATTAACATAGTGGTTGATTGATTGTGGGTTGATTATGCTTGTTTGCAAGACTTTCCTTCCCCTCCCTTATCTGTGCGTTGTGTGTGAATAGTCTTTTTTTTTTTTAAACAAAAACTCATAAAATTTGTATAGAAAAAGCTACAGCTAAGCTGAACAGTGAGGTAATACAAAAAAAAACTCATAAAATTTGTATAGAAAAAGCTACAACTAAGCTGAACAGTGAGGTAATACAAAAGAGTACTGTCTTGTAAGTAAACCAGCTATACAAGCATACGGTATATATGTTGGAAACGGAAATTCAAAGTCATACTTTGCTAGGGATTCCAAAAAGTTGTTGTAGTATAAACTCAAAAAAAAAGAGACTCCTAAAATAAGTATTGTTCTACCTAACATGAAAAATAATGAAAATCATGTTTACTGAGGGCTTCATCTTATTCCATGTTGGTGGGATGGGATTCTTGGATACCCAAGTCCATATCTTCCATCATTTGATGTAAAATTTCTTCTTTCATGAGATCTTCTTGGGTTGAATTCACTGACATTCTAAAATTGGAGGCCGCTGAGTGTGAGCCTTCATTAAGATTGCAGACCACATTCCTTAACACGGAACAATCAGTTTCCAAAACTTGAATTTGCCTCCTTTACTGAACATGAATTTCCATAACCAAAGATTTTGGGGATACATTGATGTTCATTCTCATAAACCTTGGTGGTCATCAGGAAAATTTATGTTCTGTTCATATAAGATATTTATGAACTCCTCATGCTTGCAGAGCACCCTGTGTAACACTTGAACTTCCCTATAGTCCATATTTAGAAATTTCCTTTGTTGCCTAGCTAGAAGAAAATTCAAAGTTATTCAATGGAGCAATTTTAGAAGACCAACCCAGAATTTCCTTAGAAACAGATGTAGTAGACTGGAGTGTAATGCCAACCCAAGAAGAAAACTACACTAGACAAGAGTATAGTTAGGCATTAGAAGTAACATTTTTTTTGTGGAGTCAAAAATAGCAAAGTTGAATATAGAATCAGCCTAGTTCGAAATAGGAAGCATGGAACCGATACATAATGCATTTTTTTCCCTATAATATATGTGCTTTGAACCTGTAAGGTGTGAATAGGCTATCATGCTCTGAACGTTATCTGGTTTTGTGATTGAATGCATGTTTTATTTGTATTAGTAACATCTCTGTATGACCTTTAGAATTGTAGGGTGTTGTGTAATAGAGGTAAGAGAGTTGGGAACTTGGGAGATGTTCCTCATTGACCTCCCATACCATGGTGAATGGTGAGAATATGTGTGTCTAATAACACATATTCACGTTTGAGCCTAAGCGTCACTGACCTAAAATCAAAATGAAACCAAGATGTCCTCCTTGTTTACGTTCAGCTAGTGAGACAAATGGTTGCACAAAGTGATTGTTTTTCAAGGAGAATTGTTAATGCTGCAAGTAGTCTTTGATGTAGACACGATCTAAGTAAGGTATGGCAAGTAGATTATCACTCTTATCTGAATCGATGCCCTTTTTATAAATAAGCCAAGTTGCTGACTGACAATAAAGAGTGTTTGGTTAAAACTATTGATGTTCATTTCTCTGAGAAGTTCACTTGCCAACTAGGAAGTAGAGGTGGAGATATGCATTTGGATATTGAATCGTATTGAGTGCAGTTAAACCCTTATGAGGATTAGGATTGATGATCACTTGATTACCTAGGATCTCTTGATCTTGTCCAATTGTCTATGAGGCAACTTGCTTAGCACAATTAACATCTTTCTATATAGCTTTTTAAAATAAGGGTGGTATAATTAAGTTGATATGTCTTTTCTCATTGTGAAATTGGAAGGTGCTTGGTAGAGTCTATAGGAATCACGTCACATTGTCACAATCCACAATGTCGTAAAATATTCCATGGAAAAAGTTACATTGCAAACTATATCTACCTTGGTTGGTTGGTCCATTCATCCTCAACCATCCAAGGTTATCGTAACATACCTGGCTGCTTTCCTTGGCTACCAGGACACCCACTCTTGAAGTATTTTCTTTATCAATGCTGTAGCTATGTCTAGAGCTTATAATGGCTACCCTTAGAATTTTTTTGCAAAAACTAAATGTGGAATATTTAGGCATATACAGAAATCTGATGCATATGCAGTTCTTGTGATGTACAACTCAATTGGTTTAGCCATATCATTTCGTATGCAACAAAGTCCGAATAATAGCATAGACATTCATACAACATAAATCCATTTACTCAAGAAAAATACCCAAGTTCCCTACAAAAGTAGCATGTTAGTGATTTTATTTTAGCTGTACCAATAATTTGTGTCTTACTTAGGGATAGCTGATTTTCCTGTGTTACATATGTGTTTAGCTGGAGAAAAGAAGACGTACATTTCTTGTCTTTTCCCTCGTTTTTCTACTTTCTACTTTGCCCCTTCTTATGTGATTTTGCTATGAGATTCATCATACCTAACTTTCAGTATAGGCCACAACCTTCCCTGAAGCTCTAGGTGGTTTGGCCTTGTGGAGTATTGTATGCTATTTTCATTGTGATGTTATTTTCTTCCATGGCTATCCCAGAGGATTGAGGAATGTTTACAAATTCATCAGATGCATACCACTTGCTCATCAAAGATTCCAATGGCATTGAATGATTTGTCACCAAGAGGTGATATTTTTAGTTCATAGGATTTTTAATGAGAATCTCTTCTATAATACCTCCGACTCCTATCCTCATGATTGGAATCATTCCTCTTCTGTAACTGTTTTTCCATATTTGTCAAAGTTGAAGTGTCAGGGTTGTGGCTCTGTTATGTTCTCCCTGAGCTTTTATAGCTTCTTTTTTAGGAAACTAGCTCACAAAAATATAGAAAAGATAGATCAACGCCTTATAATTCAACCTCTTTGAGGGGGCAACCTCCTTTACATTACACAAATGAACAATTCTTGGATGATACAAATGACTAAACCTCCCTTCTACATATATGAGTCTAAGGGGTCACAATATAATCAAGCCGACCTAACAGTAATAACATAAGGGCACAAAAATAACAATAGTGGGTTTCTATGGGGCACACTAATAACAATATGGGGACAATAGGGGCACAATAATAACAATAAGGGATACATTGACAATAGTAATGGGGGAATCACTAGTATTATAGGGACCTAACATGTCCCTCTCCTTTCGAAAAGCATTGCCCTCAACACTTGAGTAATTCTGGATGCTTCTATATAAAATTATCATCCTCCCATGTGGAATCTTTAGCGGATAAGTTCTTCCACTTGATGAGATACTCCGAACTTGATCAATTTCGTAGCTATTGAGTTCTTATTTCTGTGAATGCTTCCGGTTCCAATATGATTTTTCCTTCCTGGTCAAGTTTTGGCAATATTGTTTGAACTGGGAGCTTGTCACCTATAACCTTCTTTAAACATGAAACATGGAAAACTGGGTGCACTCGAGAAGCTGCAGGAAGCTCCAATTTGTATGCCATAGTACCAATCTTTTGCAACACCTTGTACGAACCATAATACTTTGGTGATAATTTATTATCCTTCTTAGATTGTTTGAGGGACATTTGTTTATATGGTTGTAGCTGTAGGAATACCCAGTCACTTACATCAAAACTTCTTTCGCTGCGATGTTGATTTGCTTGTTGTTTCATTCTATTCCGCACCAACGCAAGGTTATCCTTTAAGAGTTGGAGAACTTGTTGTTAATTCTCGATGTGATGTTCCACTGCTTGAACCTTAGAATTTTCTCTTAAATATGATGTGATGGATGGTGGATGATATCCATAAAGTGCCATAAATGGGGTCATTTTTGTTGCAGTATGGAAGGAAGTGTTATACCACCATTCAGCCAGAGGCAACCATTTGACCCATTGTGTCTGTTTATCAGATATAAAGCAACGAATATATCCTTCCAAACATTCATCTACTATCTCAGTTTGCCCATCAGATTGACGATGATAAGATGAGCTATCAGCTAACTGAGTACCGAGACAAGAAAATAATTATGTCCAAAAATTTCTAGTGAAAATGGGATCTCTGTTGCTTACAATAATCTTTGGGTTTCCATGTAGCTTTTGAATTGTTTCCATAAATGCACTAGAAACTGTATTGGCTTTAAATGGATCCGATAATGCACAAAAGTGTGCATACTTGGTAAGTCTGTCAACTACCACCATGATGACACTCTTTCCTTCGGACTTGGGTAAACCTCTGATAAAATCCATTGACCTCCTCCGAACGTTGGCTTGGAATGGATAAAGGTTGTAATAGACCTGGGGTCTTAATTGTTTCAACTTTATTTTGTTGGAAAACCAAACATTCCGCCTCAAACTTTTGAATATCCGATTTAAGGCCATCAAAAAAAATTCCTTCTTAACCCTGTGGTATGTTTTTAAAAATCCCGAGTGCCCTCCTAAGGTAGAAGTGTGCAATTCCATAAGAATCTTTTGTTTGAGTTGGGAATTCTTACATAGGTATAAGCGATCTTTGTACCATAACGAATCATTTTTCCAGCTAAATGTATCAGATGTACTGGGATCTTGTTGTAACTTTTGAATGAGTGCCCACACTTCTTCGTCATTCTTCCATTCATCCCTTACTTCGTTTATCCAATCTGGTTGGATAATAGAAATGGCGCACAATAATGCTTCCACATCCTCATCCTTTCTTGAGAGTGCATCTACCACAACATTTTGCTTCCCTTTTTTGTAGATGATTTCAAAGTCATAACCCAACATCTTTGTGACCCATTTTTGTTGCTCTTCAGAGGATAATCTTTGTTCTAAAAAGTATTTAAGACTATCATGATCCGTTTTTACCTTGAAGTGTCTTCCCATTAGGTAGGGTTGCCATTTCTTAAGTGCATGTAGTATTGCCAACATTTCCTTCTCATAAATAGCTTTGTGTAAATACTTTCCTTTGATTGGACGACTTTCGAAAGAAATGGGTCTTTCATCTTGCATTAAAACAACACCAATTCCATTTCCTGAAGCATCACATTCCACAATAAGCATTTTTGTGAAGTCCGGCATAGCTAAGATCGGTGCTTGGCACATTGCCTCTTTAAGATGTTCGAAGGCCTTTGTTGCTTCTGGAGTCCATGAAAATGCATCTTTCTTCAATAACGTTGTTAGAGGTGCTACTTTTCTCCCATAATTATTAACAAACTTGCGATAATACCCTGTCAACCCGAGAAATCCTCTCAGATGCTTTTGGAGCTTTTTGCATATAATTGTTTCTCCTTCAATAGTTTGAGCACCCTGTCAACATGTTCAACATGATCCTTCCAAGACTTGCTGTAGATTAGTATATCATCAAAAAATAGTAACACAACTTTTCTAAGGGTGGGTTTGAAAATGGAATTCATCAAACCTTGAACTGTAGAAGGTGCATTGGTAAGGCCAAAAGGCATGACCAAAAAATTCATAATGACCCTCATGAGTTCTAAATGTTGTTTTCAGAATGTCTTCAGTTTTCATTCTGATTTGATGATACTCTGAACGAAGATCCAATTTGGTGAAGTAAATTGATCCATGCAATTCATCCAATAATTCATCAATGACAGGAATGGGAAATTTATCTTTAATAGTGAGCTTGTTGAGCTCCCTATAATTCGGACACATGTGCCATGATCCATCCTTCTTATGCACCAATACTACTGGAGCAGAGAAAGAACTTTGAATAGGTTGAATTATGTAGTTATTGGAGGTTACTAAACAAGAAAGAAAATGCAACTTAACACAACCATACAGGTAAAAACTCAAGATTTACGTGGTAAAACCCTGACAGGGTGTCAAGGAAACATCCACGGGGCAAGGGATTGAAATTTCTATTCAATCAATAAATGATTCTCCTTACAATAGTTCGGGAATTCATTAGTTTTATATATGAGCCTCCTCAGTTACATAACTACTGATTCGGTATGAAACTAACTTATCAATAACTAATACAATTTACCCAAATTTACATTAATTAGTTGTCAATTACCAACAAACTCCACCTTGACAACAATTTTCCTAATCCCTTGCCCATGCCCATTCATCATCTCTTTTTCAAGCCAAGAGAAGCTAAACACCATCGTAACTTCTCTATTGTAACTGGATTTGTGAATATATTTGCACAATTCTCCCGTGTATGAACCTTTTGAAAAGCTACTTTTCCGCCATCGATCACATGTCTTAGAAAATGATACCTTACATCAATGTGCTTGGTTCTGTTGTGATAAGCAAGATTTGTAGCCAAGTGAATAACACTCTGACAGTCACAAAGTACATTCACTTTCTCCTGTCTCCTTCCAATCTCATCAAGTAGACCCTTTAACCAGGTTGCTTCTTTACTGGCATCTGAAGTAGCTATATGTTCTGCTTCGGTAGTGGACAACGCAACTGTCTCTTGAAGCTTTGACATCCAACTAATTGCTCCACCTGCAAGAGTAAAGACATTACATGTAGTAGATCTTCTTTTGTCCAAATCACTTACATAATCAACATCTACATATCCGCAGATTGATCCTTCACTACCATTAAAGATGATGCAATGGTCACTTGTGCCTTTTAGATATCAAAGCACCCATTTCAGTGCTCGCCAATGTTCTTCACTTGGATTTGCCATGAACTTGATGAAAACTCCAACTGCATGTGAAACGTTAGGTCTTGTAGATACCATCGCATACATTAAGTTGCCTACAACATTTGCATATGGTACATGAGACATATACTGCTTTTCTTCATCAGTTTTAGGACTCAAAACCAAAGAAAGCTTAAAATGGGAAGCTAATGGAACATTAACAGGTTTCACATTGTTCATACAAAACTTTTCAAGTACTTTCTCCACATACTTCTGCTGTGATAACCAAAGCTTACCATTTTTCCTATCTCCATGCCCAAGATATGTTTTACTGCTCCAAGATCCTTCATATCAAACGTCCTAGAGAGCTGAGCCTTAAACTGGTTGATATCTTCCATGATTTTTCTTGCACTAAGCATATCGTCAACATAAAAATCTAAGATAATGAATATGACATTGAAACTCTTGAAGTACACACAATGATCATACTCACTTCTAATAAAGTTTTGGCTCACCATGAAGGAGTCAAACTTCTTGTACCATTGTTTGGGAGACTGCCTTAGACCATACAATGATTTCCTGAGCTTGCAAAGTAATCTTTTGTTGCGACCTTGTACAAAACCTTCTGGTTGTTCCATATATAACTCTTCATTCAAATCACCATGTAGAAAATTTGTTTTAACATCTAACTGTTCTAACTCAAGGTTAAGTAATGCAGTTAGTGCCAACACAATACGAATAGAAACAAGTTTTACAACTGGTGAAAAAATCTCATGAAAGTCGATGCCTTCACCCTGAGAATATCCTTTTGCTACCAGTCTCACCTTATACCTTTCGATACTTCCATCAACTTTCCATTTCAGTTTGAAGATCCATTTGCATCCAACAACACTTCTCCCTTCAAGAAGTTCTACAAGATCCCAGGTATTGTTCTTGGCTAAGGAATCCATTTCTTCTTCCATAGTCGTTTTCCATTTTTCGCTATCCATATCATCTACTGCTTCCTGATAACAAGAACGTTCCCCATATTCAGTAATCAAAGAAAAAGATGAAGCAGAATCTTCATACCTTTTGGGAGTTTCTCTTTCCCTTGTATACCTTCTTAGAGTGGCTAGTTGCTAAATTGGTTCAGAAACTTCAGCAGTTTCCTTTGTATCTTCAACACCTTTTTCTCCAGAAGTCTCTTCTTCCTTTTGATTGTCACCGAAAGGTCTAGCCTCCAACTAAATTTGTTGATTTGGCAATACCTGTTCCTGTTCAATTCTTTCAACATTTGATTTTAAAAGAGAAGATTAATCAAATGTTACATCTCTACTAATGATTGTCTTCTGCAATGTAGGATCCCACAACCTGTATCCTTTCACCGCATAGTCATACCCAACAAAGACATAACATTTCGATTTTGGATCTAATTTTGAACGCTGATTTTTAGGAATAAGAGCATAAGCATCACAACCAAATATCCTTAAATGTGAATAATCACAAGACTGACCTGACCAAACTTCTTTAGGAATTTTACAATTAATTTCTACTGAAGGTGATCTGTTAACTAAATAACAAGCAATGGATATTGCTTTTGCCCACAACTCCTTTTGCAAGTTAGCATTGCTGATCATGCTTCTAGCTCTTTCCATAAGAGTCTGATTCATACGTTCAGCAACACCATTTTGCTGAGGAGTATAAACAACAGTTTTTTGTCTAACAATTCCTTCATCCTTACAATATTGTTCAAATTCTATTGAAGTAAATTCACCACCATTGTTAGTTCTTAAACATTTAATTGATTTTCCTGTTCTTTTCTTTACCATTGCTTTAAATTGTTTAAAGATATTGAATACATCAACTTTCCTTTTTAGCATAAAGACCCAAACTTTACGGGAGAAATCATCAATAAACGTTAAAAAATATAGAGCACCTCCATATGATACAATAGTAGATGGTCCCCACAGATCAGAGTGAATATAGTCTAAAATATCTTTACTATTACGATTTCCAATTTTAAATCTATGTTCACACTGTTTTCCATACACACAATGTTTACAGAAATCCAACTTCAAAGATTTCAGACCAGGAAATGATTTACATTTCATCAGTACCTAAACACCTTTCTCGCTCATGTGACCCAATCGCTGATGCCATAGGCGAGTACCTTCTTCTACTTTTTCTGACACAATTGTTGCTTCACTAACTTGAGTACTTCCTTTGAGTCTGTAAAGATTTTTGACCTTTTCTGTTTTCATAACAACTAGGGCACCTTTAGAGACTTTCAACACTCCATTCTGACCTGTAAACTTATAATGATCCGAATACAACACTCCTAAATAAATCAAATTTTTCTTCAATTCAGGTACATGTCTAACACTAGTTAATGTTCTAACTGTGTTATCATACATTTTAATCCTGACATTTCCCATCCCAATAGTCTGACATGATACATTATTACCCATAAACACAACACTACCATTTACATCTTCATATGAAGTAAACCAATTTCTGTGTGGACACATGCGATGGGAAGCACCAAAGTCTAACAACCAACTTTCAAAACCCTGAGAGACATTACATACAAGTATATATAATTCTTTAGCAGATAAAACTTTGTCTGTCATACCTGAATCAACCTGATATGCTTCCTTCTTCGGGTTATCAAAGTCTTTTCGTTTCCAACAGTCTTTCTTAAGGTGTCCAATTTTGTTGCAGTGCCAACATTTTGCCTTACACTTCTTTCCCTTTGATTTAGATCTGGAAGACCCCCTTGTTTTTTCTCGTCTTCCCTTTGGCTGTCCTCTAGCTATCATGGCTTATGGTGTTGCTGTTTCAGTACTGGATTTCCTTCGTACTTCTTCAGACAAGAGAGCTCCCACAACTGATTCAAATTTCAAAGAATTAGCAGTGCTCAAACTGATTGAAGTTACGAAGTGGTCCCATGACTCGGGCAAAGAACACAACAAGGTTATAACTTTGTCTTCTTCCTGAATTTTAACTTCCATATCTGATAATTGGCATATAAGTGAATTAAAAACATTTAAACGCTCTGCAACCTTTGAACCCTCTTTCATTCGAAGATTTTACAATTGTCTTTTCAAATAAATTCTATTGGTTAACGACTTCGTCATATATAGTTTTTCCAGTTTTTCCCATAAGCTTGAAGCTGTACTCTCTTCTACAATGTTGAAGAGAACTTCATCCGCTAGGAATAACCTGATGGTACTGAGAGCTCGGGCATCCAAGTCCTCCCAGTCCAAATCTTTCATGCTAGCAGGTTTCTTATTTGCCCCGTCCAAAGCTTTGTGCAACCCTTGTTGCACCAATAAATCCCTAACTTTTAGTTTCCAGAGAGAAACTTGTTTTGGCCAGTGAATTTCTCCACCTTGAACTTTGCATTCGTCATCTTAGCCATTTCTTTCCTACAAACCCTTTTTTTTTAACTAGGTTTCTAAAAAAAACAAGGGTTTAGGGTTTCTTCAATCTCTGGTTTCCTCTTCAGAAGTCTGAGTTTTTTTTGTTGTTTAAAAAACAAAAAATCCGTATTCAGATTTTTCTGCAGCTCTTCCAGAAAAAAAAAAATTGCCTCCTTTTTTTTATAAATAAAAAAAACCCTTCAACAGATTTGAAAAAAAATACCCGATGTCAGTAGGCAGATGGCGAGTAATAACTCCTCCTTGATGGACCCTCACCAGTCTACGCAAAAAATATGGGCCTCTAGCTTCACGCATACACAGACAGGCTCTACGCAGCAGTAGTTTAACACGTAGAGAGCACACCAGGCATACGCAGAGCAGGATTGCTTCCTGGATAGATGGAAACAGGAGAGAACGAGCTTCCTTGGTAGCACATTGGGTTGGGCAGCAGTTCCCTTCACACACAGGAGCAACATTGCGGAAAACTTCCTAGGGTTCCCATAGGGGATAATGGGGATGGACTTGACAGAGAAATTGAAGGAGCAGAGTCGCCGTTTCAGGACACGGGTTTTCACGGAGACAGTTGTGCACCTTGATTTGTCTATGAGGTCATTCAGGCTTTACACAGACACCAAGCAGGTGGACGCCAATACTGTCATCATTGCCACGGGGGAAGTGGTAAAGCACCTAGATTTTCTTGGTGCCGGCGAGGGAGAAGACGAGTTTTGGAACAAGGGGGAAACTGTAGGAGGCGATAAAGGGCGTGAAGGTAGCCACGTGGATTCCTCGCCAGACAACGCAGAGAACCCTCCTTGACGTTGCCTTGTTTACACAAGCACGCAGCCTCTGATGGGCACGAACATCATTCCTAGTTCATATGCACTCCAAACTCATTCATACGCACTCAAAACTCAACTCAAAACCTTGCTCTAATACTAATTTTAGTTATTGGAGTTTACTAAACAAGAAGGAAAATGCAATTGAACACAACCATATAGGTAAAAACTCAAGATTTACGTGGTAAAACCCTAACAGGGTGTCAAGGAAACATCCATGGGGCAAGGGATTGGAATTTCTATTCAATCAACAAATGATTCTCCTTACAATAGTTCGGGCATTCATCAGTTTTATATATGAGCCTCCTCAGTTACATAACTGTTGATTCGGTATGAAACTAACTTGTGAATAACTAATACAATTTACCCAAATTTACATTAATTAGTTGTCAATTACTAACAAATTATACTAGCCTCTAACATTTCTGCAACCATACGTTCAATTTCACTCTTTTGGGCATAGGGATATCTGTACGGCCTAATGTTTGGAGGAACACTTCCTGGAACCAAATGAATAGCATGATCATGATCAAAAATAGGTGGGAGGCCTTTGGGAGTCTCAAATACCTTGGAATGATTGTCCAATACTTTTTGGAGATCTAGAGAAATAAATGATTTTGATGTGGGAACCTCTAGCGAACATAATTGTGCAATTACGCCTCGTTGTTCTTTCTTTAGAAGCTTTGTCATACCGTTAGAGATGATTATCTTTCTTGGTTTCCCTGCAATACCCCTTAATTTAACTTCCTTTCCTTTCGCACAAAATTTCATGAAAAGCATTTGAAAATTAAAACCTAGTGTACCCAAGGATTGTAGCCATTGGACACCTAGTACAACATCAGCACCACCCATTAGAATGGAAAGATTTGGGCTATTCAATACATATTCTCCCATGGATAGCTTGATATTATGGCACTTTCCAGAGCAATTTATGGTTCCTCCACTTGCAACCATCACTTGACACTCTGGTGGTAGATATAGGAAGCAATTCATTTTCTTAGCTATCTTACAATGAATAAAATTATGGGTATTTCCTGAACGAATCAACACTATTACCTTTTTCTTCTTGATATGTACTTCTATCTTGATAATTTAAGGAGTGGTAATTCCAGCCAATGCATTACAAGATATGGTCGGATTCATTTCTTCTTTATCTAGGGTTTGTTACTGGAGTATATCCTCTTCTTTTGACATTTATTGTACCTTTTCTTCCTCCTCTTCACAATCTATGTAGAATAATTTCTTCTCAGCACACTTATGACCTTTAGTGTATTTGCTATCACAACTTTTACAAAGCCTTTTTTTCTCTTTTTTCTTCCAACTGTTGTGGTGTCAACCTTGTAGGTTGTGGAAGGCTAGGGGCAACAACACTTCCATATTTATAGTTGTGAGTGGTAGGCTTCCTAGTTGCCATAATTTTGCTTTCCATTTTTCTTGCTAACCTGAATGCCTTCTCTAATGAATCAAGTTCCCAAAGGCGAACCTCATGTTGGATATTATCCTTTAAAGTCCCTATAAGCACATCAATCCTATGCTCTGGAATATCTTTTACCCTTATGTTCAATTTTTGGAAGTCCTCAATGTGCTCCATTATTGAACCCTTTTGTTTGAGATTTATTAATTGGCTAAAAAAGGTGTTGCTTTTGTATCCTCATAAAGTGCTATCATTTCTTTCATAAAAATTGCCCAAGTGACAATTTGCTTACGAAAGCAAAGCCATCGATACCATACAAACTGACTTGGTTCCAAATATAAAGTTGCAATACGTACCTTTTGTGTGTTTTGCACATTATGGAGATCGAAAAGTTGCTCCATCTGTAGTATGCATGTTCCGGGATCCTTGCCATCAAGCTTCCTCATATCGATTTTTGGAACATGGTGGGCCTTTAATCCAACATTAGAGCCTATGAAATCATGATTAACATTTGTTTTGTTCTCATCACGAGTCTCCTTTACTACCATTTCACCATTAGTAACCATTTCTTGTAGCAACCTATTCAAATTTATCTTCAATTCTTCCATCTTAGCGACCATGCCATTCATCTTAGCTTCCATGCCATCCATCTTATCTTGCACAACATTCATGTTAGCTTCCATGCCATTCATATTGGCTTCATTTACCTTTTGTGAGAGTGAAATTTGTTGTACTTGGTCTTTTAATTTTGATATATCATGTTGCATTTCTTCCTCTTCTTCACGAGTCATGCTAGAGCTTTCAAGTTGCTTACTAGGTGTTTCCATTTTATTTCTTCGGGGCATCAATTAATGATAATAATTCTTCACTATTCCCTTTGAGTTCCTTCAAACTAATTTTTCAAACCAATCTTATGCAAAATTTAAAAAAAACTACACATTTTTCTTTTTTCACTTTGTAAGAACTCGATATTGAATCTATTGTATCTCTGTAACTACAGATCTTGAATATCTAAAATCGTGTCCTGTAGTAGCCCTTTGAGTCCTTTTTCTAACCCCGCAATTCTGATCAATATTGGATTCTCCAAGGAAGATTTATGCCAAATCTCCCACGGTGACCTGATTATAGACTAGTTCAGTAGAGAGAACTTGTACGAATTGCCACGTGTCAATGTTTCGACCTTAGTACCTGAAAGTGATATACAAAAAACTACAGGTTGTCCTCTTTCTAAAACTTCTTACGGAATTTAAATCTGATGCTCAGAACAAAAGTTATGACGATTATCCCCAGGTCACATGTTTGGAATGCAATTCGGGAGTCTGCAAAAACCCTAACTTCCTTAGATCATATCTTTGAAAATATAGCGGGACAAGATCTGAAATTCTAACCCGAAGTTCATAACGATTTCGACTCAAATGGGTTCTTTTTTAGCTTCTAAAATGTTGCATAATTTTTTTTATAGTGAAAATGCCATGATGACCTGTTTGGAGCAGCAAAACCCTAGAATCCAAAGCTCTGATACCAAATGTTATGAAACTAGGTCACAAAAAGATAGAAAAGATAGATGAACGCCTTAGAATTTAGCCTCTTTAAGGGGGCAACCTCCTTTGCATTATACAAATGAACAATTCTTGTATGATACAAATGACTAAACCTCCCTTCTATATATAGGAGTCTAAGGGGTCACAATATAATCAAGACGACATAACAGTAATAACATAAGGGCACAACATTAACAATAGTTGGTTTCTATGGGGCACACTAATAACAATATGGGGACAATAAGGGCACAATAATAACAATAAGAGCTACAATGACAATAATAATGGGGGAATCACTAGTATTTTAGGGACCTAACATTCTCAATAAGCCAGCAAACAAATCACCAGTCGTTCTTTTCCTTGCCAAAAATACTTTACCAAAGGCACCTCTACTAATTGGTTTGAAAATTTCAAAATCACTAATATTTGTTCTCTGTTCAGGAGCATGATGCATGGGTGTTGACATGACACTACGAGACCCATCATCTGCCAGTGACCCCTCCTCCTCCTGCACAACACTTGATTGCTCAAAGCCTTTCTGATCTAGTGCCTCACAAGCAGATATCTCTCCCTTAAAGGTTTTTCTAGCTGACGTCCAATTGTATCCGCAACTAGAGCTTTAACCTTGCAGTGTTGCAAAATATCCTGTAAATCTTGCATGCAAGCAGTCAAGTATTCCGTGGCTCCTTCTTCAATGGGATTTATATTTGTCACACAATTTGCAATATCTACAAGCTCTGTCATCTGTGATTAATCTTCAACTTCTACTAAATTATAACGTTCCAACCAGAATAAATCAATGTGATTGGTTCATGGGGTATTTATGCCCGAACGTGGAGTCATACTTCCTATTTATGATGGTGCAAAACCTAGATCATGTTTAAAAAAAAAATTACTTTTCAAATTCCATGAACTGGGGCCTTTAAACTCATCAATACTAGTTGTATCCATCTCATGAAGGTCTTCAACCATTCCTTCAACACTTTTATACTGCCAATCACTAAATAAGGGGAAAGTGACTTTCATATCCATTTGTAGTGTAAAAATTTTGCATTTTTGCAATGTCTGGACTGCTTAAAGATGTTCGAAGCTTCTTGGAGTGTACAATTCTAATATTTGTTCAAGGGTTCTGGCCATCTTTAACAACCTTTCATCCACATTTAAACTATTGCAATCACACCTGTCAACATATGCACATATGTAAGAATGGGGTTCTAAATGTGAGGTTGGTACTACCTCTTCACATATTCTACAAATTACTGATTCAAGATCTTCGACATTAGTCTCTTGATCACCAAAAGTACCCAATGTTGTCTTATAATTAATCTTGGAAGGGGAACTACTATGTGCTCAAGAGTCCTATGATCCAGCATTCTCATCCCAGTTCACAAATGAATTGTTTTTCGGACTGCTATTTTGACATAAAATTTGCTTGAATCTTCCATGAAGCTTTCCATGGATTTGCTCTAAATTTGTGATGCCAAGGATGTCATGTCTTTTGTTAAATCCACATAATCCTCTGTGAGGGGAACATTTCTTTGATCAATAGAATAAATACTTTTTGTTGTTGGACATTCAAGTCCACAAGGAGCAGATTCTTTTTGCACTGTTTGTTTATCTGAAAACATACTTGACCCATTTGTATCCCTCCTATTTATGGGAACATCTCCATGCTTTTGAAAATTCTCAGAACTAGCTACTACTTTGGTTTTCTTGCTAGCACCTTGCATCCAACTGATTTGAACAGAAGGAACTCCTTTCAAACATTGTTGAAACTTATGAATTGAGACTTCCTGGTCTGGACCACTCTCTTTTTTGAACTGTAATAACCTAGTATATTGTGTTAAAATAAAAAGCATCCTTGTGTGCAGTTGCTTCAGTAACCCCATAGGAATCTATTGCCTCTTATCAGCGAAATCTTGTACAATGCTTTCACAATGTCTTCGAAATCATTGGGGGACATCATTGCACACTCACGTGCCAGAATAAGAAGATCTTCAGTTTTCTCCCACCAATCTAGACTAAGAGAATTTTTTTTTGTCAAGAATTTCAACAACATCTCGAGCAAATACTTCAAGTTTTGAGTTCGCTTCTTCTTTAGCAGTGTTGAACCTAGGAGTTCCTTCAAATCATTGTCACTATGTGCTCGTGGGCAGACTGGACGCATGCCACCCCGGGGTCCTAATTCATGTGAGTAGCTCTTGAAACATTTAGGGAATTTTCTAATGTCTGATATTTGAACTGAAGGTTTTTTCCCCAACTTATCATTCTCATTATAAGTATTTTCATCTTCATTGGAAATCTGAGTGTCCTTTGGAAATGTATCAAAATTATGGTTCGACTCCTGACTGTACATGTCTTGCCAATAACAATAAGCATCCATTTCCTCTTTTACTAGTTGTTTCAATTGTTTTTAAAAGACCAAAAAAAAAAACAGATAATGTTTGACAGGTAGTCAATTTGTTTTTCATTTTATAGTTCTGTTGTGTATGGCCCCTGTTTCAACGTATTTTATACTAAGGGAGACTTTTAAAGTATAAATCCTTGTACCACTGTAATATTTGTGTTAATACACATGCTTCCTAAAAAGCAAACAAATAGTAAATATTTCCAAACCACTCTAAGAAGTGATTCCATTACCTTCCCAACTATCAAACAAGTAATGTAAAATTTACTCAAACAAGTAATATAAAATTTACTCAAACAAGTAATGTAAAATTTACTCAACATATTTCAGGCCACTAAAAATGTTAGGGGTTGCTGGCCTAATGTCAACACCTTTTCTGGCTCGTTCACCTTTCTCTTCATATGCTTTAGTTAGCCAGGAAACATAACGACCACTACCACCATGTGAAACAACCATTTGAATTGTATAGAAATCATGAGCTCAAAGTCTGTCAATTCTAGACAACATTTTCTAGTTGCCATTAATATTATAATATTTTTATTATTATTATTTAGAGTTGGTCCATAGTTGGTTGAATGCAAATCATGGGTAAATTCTACTTTAAAGTAGTTAGTTAAGCACTAATCCAGATGTGCCTTTTTCTATTCTTATATTAAGTACTCAAAGTAAATAGCTACCAAACATATACAATTTTTTTTTTGGTACAAGACTATTAATTAGCACAAAACATGACATAAAAAGCAACTATATCCTTTAATTCTTAGTGAAGAGGAAATTTGTCTAAAAAAAAGAAGAATCTAGAAACATGCCTTTCCCCATTACTGCCAAACTAAGAGTCCTCAACCCATCTATGAAAACAGATGGTCCTCTTATCATCGTGAATATGAGAAGCCATATCATAATCACCAAAGTTGCTCCGTGCTGTGATTCTCTGCTTCTTCTTATTCCTACGAAATAAGAAGTCTTCTATGTCTAAAACATAAGAAACCTTAGATGTATTGCATGTTATCTTATACTCCAATCCATTGACCACTGAAACACCCTTCATTGACTTGCAGGTTGATGTGTACTCATCATCACATGCATATTTGCGCTTGTTTCTTGCAAGGAAAACATTATGGATTTCCTTGGTATCAATTGGCAACTATCAATTGAGCTAGCCCCTTCAAGGATTATATATATATATATATATATATATATATATATAAAAGAAATAAAAAATATATAAAGCTTGTGAATGGCATTCATCTCCCTAGCCTTTTGGCATCATGTTATTACATTAGTTGCTTTATTAGTCTAATCCATATACTTTTTTTCACAATATTGAATAAAGAGTTATTCCTTTTTAAATCAAGGTTGAGTGCTAGATGGTGTTTGTTAACCCTAACCAAGCATGTTGCACATGGAGTATTGATTTTTTTTGCATATCTTGTTACCCAAGGCACTTATATAAGTGACTATCAATTAACATCTTCTTTATACTAAGCTTGCAATTGAAGGATTATTTGATGGAGCTTAATGCTTTTATTGATGGAAGTCATGGTTTGTGCTTACATTCTCCTTGACACTTCCCTCATGACATTGTTGATCACCTCGGGTAAGTGTTGAGGCGTCTTAAGGACAATTCTTCTTATGCGTACTTACCCAGTGTCGTTGCCCTTGAAATCACATAACCATGGGGGTTTGTTACTATGACTTATTATGGATATCCCATGTTAGATAATGCACATTATGTCCGTGGTTGGCATCATCATTTCTTGCTTGGGGACTTGCATCTAGCACATATGGTGTCTGAAATGTGATTGAGGGCCTTGCATAACATTGCTCAAACATTTGATTTACCCTTAGCACAATTATGATGAGGGATATCCATCATCTAAGAGTTTCCTTAAATATTGTTGGTTAATTATTGCTCCTTGACATAGCGAATTAGTTAATAGGCATGTTTGCATTTGTTCATAGGGTTTCACTTGGATTATTGTTTCATGATTTTTATTAGTGGACCTTGAAGTAGTACGCCCACCCTTTGTTGCATAATTGATGTCCATTTTGACTTAGATAGCTACCTATGCTAAGGGTCTATTTGTAGTTCCATGTTATATATTTATGAACACTATGTAATATTGATGCAATTAGTTGAACAAGTGAAACTACTTATATAAATCATTAGATAAATTAGGTATTGGTGATTGAAATGTTTGATGTATGACCTAATGTATGACTTACTTGGCTATGATTTAACTAGTAAATGACTTATTAGAGTTATTATTATTTCAAGAATGACTAGGTGAAATTATGATTTATCTAATGTAAGATTTATTTCCAGTATGAACTACAAAATTGACACGTGGATACTAGACTTAATAACATGATGTTTAAAATCACGTATCTATATCTATTTTGTTGTTATATATATGGATGGATGAGAACTAACCTGCATACTGGAAATAACCATATTGTTAGTGTCGGTCATTGTGCCCTCCATCAGTGATCAAAAAACTCTTTACATATGCATAAGTAGGTGTCTCATCGATGTCAGTTTTGCATTCCATTAGGCATGCCATAAAACTGATGGAGGAGCTGGTCCTTGTTCCCTTCTTGGCTTTGCTGGATCAGGTCATATCAGCTAATGAACTTGTGTCACGCTTGTTTTGTTTTGTCTTGAAGTCCAAAGTCTTAGGTCTAGGGTTTCAGTCAAATGTCATTGCAAGATCATGAGTCAGAGGTCCATGGGTCCCAGCAAGCCGGAAGGAGGTATGTAAATATGTTTCATGGATATTTTAATCAGGTACAACTCATTTATACCTTGGATTTAAAAACCATGTTTTTAAAGCCAAGGTCATGTCAATTTTGTAAAAAATAAGGAAATTTTCAAAATTCTTCAAAATGCCGGCAATAACCCTTGTCTCCTCACTAGAGTCCATCAGATGGTGAACCTGCAAAAGAACGAAGTTAAAGCACCCAAAAAGTCAAATTCAGGACAAAGCAAACTCAAAACAGTGCTAAAGAGAATGTCAAAACAAAACATTAGAAAGTGGGTTTGGTAAGTAAATTTTTTCAAATTGGGCTTATAAAGAGTCAAATTCCCTCTAAAACACCCTCATTGTGCATCTAAGAGCTTACAAAGAAGAGTGAGAGGGCGAAGAAGGCGAAAGGAGGCGAATTGCAGAGAATTTGGGTCATTTTCAGGTGCGCGACCACTCAGGAGCTGTGCGCGACCAGTTGGGCAGTGCGCGACCAGTCAGCAGCTCCTCCGCAGTGTTAATTCCTAACAGGCGCGACCAGTCAGGCTGTGCGCGACCAGTCAAAGCCCGTGCGCGACTAGTCAAACTGTCTTCCACAAAACCACTTCAAATTTGCTCAATCGCCCTCTTGCTTGCTAAATTGATCGAGGTAGGGTTTTCTAACATGCTGGATGCTTGAAATCAAGGATGTTGGGCTTGTGCTTATATATATTTGCTACCAAGAATGTAAAGAGGAATGGATTTTAGTTATTGCTTGTTCATGTAGGCATTATGCTAGGGTTGGTGTTCTTTTTCAAGGTTTTAAACTCCCATTTATTCCCTCCATTGTTTCCCATTAAATTCAAAATTGTTATGATATGTCTCTATCTTATGTCATTTGCAAAGAATGTTAAATTTCCCATCCCCAATACCTAAACCCTATCCCTCCGTCACATACATTCCCTAAACCCTAATGCCCTCCATCTAATCTACCCAAAACCCTAACGTCCTTCACACAGCAAGGATAACAAATAAACACAGCAAGAATAAAATGATGTGCAAAAAGAAAAAGGCAATATGATGGCAAAATGACAAAAACTAAAAGAAAGGCAATATGACTGTGCATAGTCATTACAAAACAGAGAACATATTTGCTGTGTATATTCAAAGCAAAAACAAAGACAATGCAGCTGTGTATATTTATCAAAAAGACATATTGCTTTGAGTATTCATTACAAAAATAATGTTGCTATGTCTCCCAAAACCAAACCCTGTTTTTCCTTTTCCCTTCTATCCCCTAATATCCTTGTTTCAATACAACTTTTTTTCCTGTTGAAGTTGTCAATGAAATCCCTTTTCCCCTTTTGACAAAAATGTAAATAAATCCCTCCTTCCCCTATGACAAATGTAAAAGAATCCCTTGTTTCCCTTAGCATCAAATGTACATGAATCCCTTGAAAAACAGAGTATGCCTTATAATGTACAGTCAAAAGACAAAATCAAAGAGCAAGTTGTTGATGCTAGTGATCTATGCTGCGCCATACCCCTGTTATACATGCTGTCCCTTACCCCCTGCTGAGCATGTATATCCTTTCTCTTGGTTATTATCATCCATGTTTCCATAATAAAAACATTTCATTGCAAATGATTTCCCGGTGATTAAGATGAGATTGTATGTTTGACAATTTGTGAATTGTCCCTTAGAAATTCCCTATTTTTATATGTTTCCCTTTCCTTATGAAAAATCCCCTCCCCTAACATTTCCTTCATCATTTTGTTCCCCTTGAAAACAGCATACAACTCAGTATTTTTGCAGGCAAGGGTAGCAGTTTACTTTATATATTTTCTCCAGTTTGCTCAAAAGCACCATGTCAACCATTGAAACCTATGAGCAAGGTGATGACCAGTCTTCTTCCACAGAGGTTGAGGTACAGTGGAGGCCTCGTAGGGGAGGCAAAGGTGGTCATCATAAAAGAGAGGAGCCCAAGAAATTTTGAGAGTTTTGAGGCATTTTTAGCATTTTTGGGAATTTTACAGGTTTTGGCCATTTGACTGGTCTCACCCCGCGCGCGACCAGTCATGGGGGCAACTCAGAACGGGGAAAAATTTGCATTTTTGGAATTTTCATGCAAAAATACACTTGCCTATGGATGGGTTTCAGATTTTATGGAGATTTGGGCTTCCAAAAGCTCAAAATACATGCAATTTTTGACTTTCTGCTCCTATTTTGAGTTGCAGAAAGCTGTCTTGGGAGAAATGACTTTTTAGGGGTCAAATCAACTCCAAATTCAAAAATTCCGGTGGGGTTGGAAAGTAGACTCACAGACCTTTCCAACGAGCTATCTTGCACCTGATTTGGACACCGGGAAGGCCCGAAAATAGAGCTGTGAATGTGCGCGACCAGTCAGGCAGTTTTTTGCCAGATTGCACTGTACAGCCCAGAAAACGCAGATTTGACTCAGTTTGACTTTTTGGGGTGGAAGATGATTATCTTTGATGTAATTATTGTAACTCTAAGACACTTTTACTCTTGTTTATCACTTCTAGAAGATTCTTTGATGTAAATGGTAAATATTTAATGCATGGATAGGTTCCCTAAGTTTTAGAGGCAAGTTGTTTTGACTGCCTATTATCTAGTGCTCAATTTAGAATTAGTTGAAACAGCTCCTAGGAAGCTGAGCTCGACCCCTAGAGGTGGGGAAAGGAGTTAGATCATCTATATTATGCCTTCTCTTGCTCATTTTCATGGTTGGACTCTTGAGGGAGAAGCTCCTATTGTATATTTTACTTGTATCTCTGCAATTTGAGGAAAAGGAAGACTAGGGTTTTGCAGACATCATTGGGATTCTTGTGGACTCTTGTGTTGATGGTGTGTTCTATTATTGTAATTGTAAGTGTGTTTATGTGTTCCATGCCTTTCTTTACTGCTGCTTATTAAACAAATGAAGTGATAAAGTTTGAATTCATGCATGTCATGCTCAACTTTCAAATTTGTTTAATGTTTATGTTTTCCACTGTCTAAAGAGGATTCAAAGTCATTGTTTGCCCTCTTTAGCTTCTCTTCTTTCCTCCTTGATCATCCATCTCAGCTAAAGGCATCAGCACAAACTCCTACCTTGCCCCAAAGACCTACCTGCAAAACCTGAGCTCAATCCCCGCACCCTGAATTGCACTCCCTCCAATTGCCACCAAAAACCCCAAAAACTTTAAATCAACCTTCCTAATCAGTTTACTAGCCTAATATCAGTGTTAACTTGTTGGTCATCTCACCCCATTGAAAATTTTCTGAGATAGACCAGAGAGAGCCTTCTCATACCCCGTAGGGCTAGCTACGAGGTGAAATGGTTTGATGTTGCCTTGAAGGTTTACCTTCCTCAGCCTAGGGTGAAATCTCAAGCGCTAACATAGTGGCGACCATACTGGGGAGAACAACTGATCGTTTGCTCATTGACGTGTTATTTCATAAGTCTTAGACGGAGCCTGAAGTTACGCCAGGTAGCCTTTGAAAACGCTCTTGTTTTACATCAGCGTTAGTAGACAAACGCTGCTTCAGTCAATCTCCGTGAGCTTGTGAACGTAGCGCTTCATTGACTCTTTACCCCAGTACATGTATCAAGTTCAGATCTGATTGTTGATGGTGAACAACGATCCGACACTTGACAGGATGAAATCATTCACTTGGCGACTCTAAATCAGTTTTGAAGATCAGATCCAAAGACTCCACTGGAGGATGATCCCGACCAGCAGAAACATGAAAGGAGAATATGGCAAGATCAGGTACTCAAGTTGGAATTTCATCCAGGACATTTTGTTCTTTGTTGTAAATTATTTCTTCTCTTTTCCCGAGAATGTCAAGACTGTTTTGCAAAGCATATTGTATTTGAGAAGAGATCCTCGACCTGCAGTTGATTCTTTCCCTTTGAAGATTGTGAATACCAAAGATTTGCATGCTTTTGAGCTTGATCACGATCCTTTTTCCGAATTTTGTGATGACCATATTCAAATTGATTAATCTCAAAAGACTAAGACTGATTATATACCTGTTGTACATACCCATACACCTTGTAAAATTCCAGATCGGTATAAACCTCTTGTTTTACCTTCGGTTCTTCATGCTTTCCCCAAAAACTATGATCTATACTTGCCGATGTTTGATGGTGAATGTAAGAATGTCAACGCTGAGCAACATGTACAGAATTTTGAGTCCTTTCTTAATCTTTTTGAAGTTGATGATGAAGATGTTAGTATAAGGCTTTTTGCTCTTTCTTTGCAAGCCAAAGTGAAGAGTTGGTTCAAAGCCTTGCCTGATGCAAGCATCTCAGATTTCCAGCAGTTTGTTAAAGTTTTTCTCGACAGGTGGATGATCGGGCAGAACCTTTTCTTGATTGTAGAAGAGTATAACTAGCTGAAAAGATTTCCAGGGGAGACAGTACAACAGCTTTCAGCCAGATTTAACCAAGTTTATTATTCAATGCCAGTTGATATAAGACCTACTACTAGATCTGCTCTCTTGCACTACCCGGGTGCCTTTGATCCAGAGATGGAGTTTCAGCTGAGAGAAAGGGATATTGCAACACTTCACGAGATGCAAAACAGTGCAGTAAATGTAGAGGCTAATCTGCTGATCCGAAGGGCAAGGATGAAGGAAGAAGAGATGAAAAACATAGATCCGGCCGAATCTCTAAAGGTAAAGCTTGACGTTTTGGTAAGTGCAGTAGAAGAGATGATGGACAAGATCACCGCAAGGAATGATTATGATGTTCATGGCTCGCTGATTGAAGAAGAACAAGTTGCTGATCCAAAACATTTTGCTTCCCATCCTAGTTGTCATAGCACTCATAGTGATTGTTTTGTAGATCATCTAGGAGAAGAAAGAACTGTTGATATGACCTGCATGCTTGATGATATGTTTTATACCGTTGATTTGCCTCAGTTTGATGAGTATGATGATGATTATGTTCTCCAAACAGAAGCTAATCTTAAAGATAAATCAGCAGCTCGTTTGTGGGAGGAAGAAGTTCATTTTCAACAGCTCAAATATAATGATCACCCATCACATATCAGCTATGACAGTGACGAGGAAAGTGTAGCAAATTTTGAAGTAAGTGAAGGATCTTTACCTTTTTGTTTTGGTTCATGTCAGTTCATTAGAGACAACTTCCATGAAATCAGAAATCAAATGTCAACAAGTCTTGATTTGAAACATATTGAAGGCAATAAAAACCTTGTTCAAGACTTCTCATATTCAGATTTGCAACCTCTGAAAGCCATTGATTGTCCAGTTGCAGCTGAAGACTTGGAAGTGGACACACATGATTTAATGATTCAGGGTGACTCTGTACCATTTTGTTTTGAATCAATTCAGTTTTTGAAGGGTAGATTGCATAGTAAATCATTTAATGTTGAGGATGAGACAAATAACAAAATGCTTGAGCAGCCTGTAGCATCAGATTTGCAGCCACCAAATGAAATTGAAGGGCAGATTACAGATGAAGGTATAGCAGCCGAAATACATGATTTGATGATGCAGCAAGATTCTATTCCCTTTTGTTTCGAAACATTTCAGTTTATAAGGCAGAATCTTCGTAAAATCTCTCAAGAAAAAGATGAACAACTAGAAGGATGTCATACATTTTCAATGGATACATTGCAACAGTCTTTTCAAGTTTTTCATGATCCAATAGCTGATGTTCTGGATGAGGTTTGCAGTCAAAGTCTTTCTCCATTGACTACATGTGAGCTTGAAAAATGTGCTGATATGAATTTGATCTGGCAGCCAGTTTCTTCGTCATTTTCAGCAGGGGTCTCATCACAAGGCTCAGATCAAAGTTTGCATGCATGGTATGAGGAAAAGAGAAGTAATCCATTGGATGAGCTAAGTTCCAGTGAGCTTGAATTTCAAGATCCTTATGCAGTGTTTTTGGAGGCAGATAGAGAGTTCGTATCATTCAACGGATCTGTTTCTAAGTTGTCATGGGAGTTGCCTTTCAGTAGTTCTCTCTTGTTGTTCATAAGCGAACACTTGCGGAGAATTCAAACAGCAGATGGTATACTTACTTGGTTGCATTGGTTGTTTCATTTCACTTGATCAGGTGATGAATGAAACTGTTAGAGTAGGTTTTGATGAATAAGCTCCCATTTGAGCATCATTTTCAGTTTGTCGGTTGTGTTTAAGTATCGAGTCAGTTTCTAGTTGAGTCATGAGTCCTTTATGAGTCAATTTTTAGTCTTGTTGTTAAGTTAGTTTGTGTCAGTTTTCAGTCATGCATTTCAGCTTGAGTTTATGACTCCATTGCCCAATGAGTAAGGCACTGGTCTGCTCTCCCAGAGGTCTAGGGTTCTTGGCACCTCCAAGGAGCTACCATCCCCATTGGAGCCAATGTTAGTGTCGGTCATTGTGCCCTCCATCAGTGATAAAAAAACTCTTTGCATATGCATAAGTAGGTGTCTCATCGATGTCAGTTTTGCATTCCATTAGGCATGCCATAAAACTGATGGAGGAGCCGGTCCTTGTTCCCTTCTTGGCTTTGCTGGATCAGGTCATATCAGCTAATGAACTTGTGTCACACTTGTTTTGTTTTGTCTTGAAGTCCAAAGTCTTAGGTCTAGGGTTTCAGTCAAATGTCATTGCAAGATCATGAGTCAGAGGTCCATGGGTCCCAGCAAGCCGGAAGGAGGTATGTAAATATGTTTCATGGATATTTTAATCAGGTACAACTCATTTATACCTTGGATTTAAAAACCATGTTTTTAAAGCCAAGGTCATGTCAATTTTGTAAAAAATAAGGAAATTTTCAAAATTCTTCAAAATTCCGGCAATAACCCTGGTCTCCTCACTAGAGTCCATCAGATGGTCAACCTGCAAAAGAACGAAGTTAAAGCACACAAAAAGTCAAATTCAGGACAAAGCAAACTCAAAACAGTGTTAAAGAGAATGTCAAAACAAAACATTAGAAAGTGGGTTTGGTAAGTAAATTTTTTCAAATTGGGCTTATAAAGAGTCAAATTCCTTCTAAAACACCCTCATTGTGCATCTAAGAGCTTACAAAGAAGAGTGAGAGGGCGAAGAAGGCGAAAGGAGGTGAATTGCAGAGAATTTGGGTCATTTTCAGGTGCGCGACCACTCAGGAGCTGTGCGCGACCAGTTGGGCAGTGCGCGACCAGTCAGCAACTCCTCCGCAGTGTTAATTCCTAACGGGCACGACCAGTCAGGCTGTGCGCAACCAGTCAAAGCCCGTGCGCGACTAGTCAAACTGTCTTCCACAAAACCACTTCAAATTTGCTCAATCGCCCTCTTGCTTGCTAAATTGATCGAGGTAGGGTTTTCTAACATGCTGGATGCTTGAAATCAAGGATGTTGGGCTTGTGCTTATATATATTTGCCACCAAGAATGTAAAGAGGAATGGATTTTAGTTATTGCTTGTTCATGTAGGCATTATGCTAGGGTTGGTGTTCTTTTTCAAGGTTTTAAACTCCCATTTATTCCCTCCATTGTTTCCCATTAAATTCACAATTGTTATGGTATGTCTCTATCTTATGTCATTTGCAAAGAATGTTAAATTTCCCATCCCCAATACCTAAACCCTATCCCTCCCTCACATACATTCCCTAAACGCTAATGCCCTCCATCTAATCTACCCAAAACCCTAACGTCCTTCACACAACAAGGATAACAAATAAACGTAGCAAGAATAAAATGATGTGCAAAAAGAAAAAGGCAATATGATGGCAAAATGACAAAAACTAAAAGAAAGGCAATATGACTGTGCATAGTCATTTTAAAACAAAGAACATATTTGCTGTGTATATTCAAAGCAAAAACAAAGACAATGCAGCTATGTATTTATCAAAAAGACATATTGCTTTGAGTATTCATTACAAAAATAATGTTGTTGTGTCTCCCAAAACCAAACCCTGTTTTTCCTTTTCCCTTCTATCCCCTAATATCCTTGTTTCAATACAACTTTTTTTCCTGTTGAAGTTGTCAATGAAATCCCTTTTCCCCTTTTGAAAAAAATGTAAATAAAGCCCTCCTTCCCCTATGACAAATGTAAAATAATCCCTTGTTTCAATTAGCATCAAATGTACATGAATCCCTTGAAAAATAGAGTATGCCTTATAATGTACAGTCAAAAGACAAAATCAAAGAGCAAGTTGTTGATGCTAGTGATCTATGCTGCCCCATACCCCTGTTATACATGCTGTCCCTTACCCCCTGTTGAGCATGTATATCCTTTCTCTTGGTTATTATCATCCATGTTTCCCTAATAAAAACATTTCTTTGCAAATGATTTCGCGGTGATTAAGATGAGATTGTATGTTTGACAGTTTGTGAATTGTCCCTTAGAAATTCCCTATTTTTATATGTTTCCCTTTCCTTATGAAAAATCCCCTCCCCTAACATTTCCTTCATGATTTTGTTCCCCTTGAAAACAGCATACAACTCAGTATTTTTGCAGGCAAGGGCAGCAGTTTACTTTATCTATTTTCTCCACTTTGCTCAAAAGCACCATGTCAACCACTGAAACCTATGAGCAAGGTGATGACCGGTCTTCTTCCATAGAGGTTGAGGTACAGCGGAGGCCTCGTAGGGGAGGCAAAGGTGGTCATCATAAAAGAGAGGAGCCCAAGAAATTTTGAGAGTTTTGAGGCATTTTTAGCATTTTTGGGAATTTTACAGGTTTTGGCCATTTGACTGGTCTCACCCCGCGCGCGACTAGTCATGGGGGCAACTCAGAACGGGGAAAACTTTGCATTTTTGGAATTTTCATGCAAAAATACACTTGCCTATGGATGGGTTTCAGATTTTATGGAGATTTGGGCTTCCAAAAGCTCAAAATACATGCAATTTTTGACTTTCTGCTCCTATTTTGAGTTGCAGAAAGCTGTCTTTGGAGAAATGACTTTTGAGGGGTCAAATCAACTCCAAATTCAAAACTTCCAGTGGGGTTGGAAAGTAGACTCGCAGAACTTTCCAACGAGCTATCTTGCACCTGATTTGGACACTGGAAGGCCCCCAAACAGAGTTGTGAATGTGCGCGACCAGTCAGGCAGGGGGGCGCGACCAGTCAGGCAGTTTTTTGCCAGATTGCACTGTACAGCCCAGAAAACGCAGATTTGACTCAGTTTGACTTTTTGGGGTGGAAGATGATTATCTTTGATGTAATTATTGTAACTCTAAGACACTTTTACTCTTGTTTATCACTTCTAGAAGATTCTTTGATGTAAATGGTAAATATTTAATGCATGGATAGGTTCCCTAAGTTTTAGAGGCAAGTTGTTTTGACTGCCTATTATCTAGTGCTCAATTTAGAATTAGTTGAAACAGCTCCTAGGAAGCTGAGCTTGACCCCTAGAGGTGGGGAAAGGAGTTAGATCATCTATATTATGCCTTCTCTTGCTCATTTTCATGGTTGGACTCTTGAGGGAGAAGCTCCTATTGTATATTTTACTTGTATCTCTGCAATTTGAGGAAAAGGAAGACTAGGGTTTTGCAGACATCATTGGGATTCTTGTGGACTCTTGTGTTGATGGTGTGTTCTCTTATTGTAATTGTAAGTGTGTTTATGTGTTCCATCCCTTTCTTTACTGCTGCTTATTAAACAAATGAAGTGATAAAGTTTGAATTCATGCATGTCATGCTCAGCTTTCAAATTTGTTTAATGTTTATGTTTTCCACTGTCTAAATAGGATTCAAAGTCATTGTTTGCCCTCTTTAGCTTCTCTTCTTTCCTCCTTGATCATCCATCTCAGCTAAAGGCATCAGCACAAACTCCTACCTTGCCCCAAAGACCCACCTGCAAAACCTGAGCTCAATCCCCGCACCCTGAATTGCACTCCCTCCAATTGCCACCAAAAACCCCCAAAACTTTAAATCAACCTTCCTAATTAGTTTACTAGCCTAATATCAATGTTAACTTGTTGGTCATCTCACCCCATTGAAAATTTTTCGAGATAGACTGGAGAGAGCCTTCTCATACCCCGTAGGGCTAGCTACGAGGTGAAATGGTTTGATGTTGCCTTGAAGGTTTACCTTCCTCAGCCTAGGGTGAAATCTCAAGCGCTAACACATATGATAACCAAGATCTACTCTTCCATTGGGGAAGGTTGAGACATCCAATGAGTAAAGGTATGCTGTACATTGTTCTGTCACAATTGGTATCTAGTTGATATGCACTCTTATGACATGGGTAAAATGTAAATGACAGATGGCAAGACTATTGGACTGGATTATTCGATGACAAGTCCAACCAACACTGTAGTGTGGTCCATATTAGGGTGTTGACCCTAGTTGTAAGGAGGGGTGGAGGTATTTCCCACCATGTAACCTCCAAACCTGGAATCGTGGGAGGGCAGTGATGGACACGCTCCCCTAGACGTGTGATGACGATTGCCAGTTGCCTGCTGGGGAAGTTAGGTCGATATAGTTGACGCTTTCGCCATATTGGTTTTATCAATGGTTAGATTGGTATAGCCGATGCCATAGTATATAACGACAGAGGATGGATAAGGTGGGAAAGGAAGTAGGTTAGGAAGGATATGAGGATATATATTAGTTGCAGATTCTTGATGGGAAGTGGTATCATTGCCTGACTTATTAAATTTTACTACTATAACTCTCTCTCTATTTTGTTATGCCTTCGAACTCCTTGTATCTTTTCACTCTAACTTCTGGACGATGTTTTCTGAAGGAGGGGTGTATGTAATGCCCCACTTAATATTATCATGCAAATTTTTATTAGTGTTTAAATTACTTGAAAATATTGACTTATAATTATCAAGAAATATTGGTAAATACCTTAATTTGTGATCAGGTGATCATGTTCTAAGTGAAGAAAATGCTCAAAATTGGAATGGCTCAGAATTGGTTGAAACTAGAATGACCGGATAGATCTCATCGTCCTAATTCTGGCGTCGTGAACGGTTCAAAAAACTGACACCGTATGGAGGAGTTATCGCATTTTAAAAATTCCTAGTAAACTACAAAATTTTGAATTTTGGAAAAAATAAAAAAAAGAATATTTTGAGGAATATTCCCTAGAATGTTCTCCAGAATATTCGTTGGAATATTCTGTTCAGTTGGACCAATCAGAGGCTGACACGTGGCAAGCCTGAAGGCCACCACATGGCCCCAAGACTGCAGGTTTATTGTGGTAAAATTAATTGAGGGTTCGCAGGAATCGACCTCCGGTCCGGTGGCCACCAGCCTACAGGCCCGACCGGCTCGCGCACACAGTAGTTCTTAACAAGATATGGACTTAATGCATATTTGAAGTTTATCAAAGGTGAGTTTGGGGTGGAAATGGGCCAGCCCCCTATCCATAAGACCAAGGCTCGGAACCATAGGTCAAACCCAGCGATGACAGTTAAGCATAACGGTTGCATGTGCACAGGTTTCGGCGGTGAGCATAATAGTTAAATGCCACGATTTCATAACCGTTGGCTCCATAATTCCACCAGCGGTGGGGTAGTCGGTCCATGTGACCACTACCCACCTTAACATTTATTGCCACCCAAACCGTGCAGACAAACTGGAGAGGAGTTCGCCTTTTTAGGCGTTGTTGCCAAAGTTAGCGGAGCTAACTGCAGTTACTCCAAATTTGGTGGAGTTTCCTTAGACCAACTTGGACAAAACTTCAGTTGGTCATAACTTTTAGGAGACAAAACCTTTTGGAGCAATTTTTTTTTTTGATTTTGAGTATTCTGAGCATTCCAGAGCCAATGGTACAGGTTGAAAAGCTAACAAAGCTGATCTTCAGGTACTTTTTCCACAGAGAAGCTTGAAGAGCCATCAGGGCCTAGGGAGTGTTGGAGCTGTATTGGGCTATGGTTAACCATTGGAGGTGAAACAAAAGCCATTCTTTACTGTTCTCTATATTCTGAACTCATTTCCATAGCTTATTTTGCATGTTTAGGCTTTCTTATCACTGTATAACCAATTTGAGCATCTAATAAGAGCAAGGACATGCCCATTTGGGGGCCTTGGACCCGATAGATGTAGTCCAGGAGGGGTGAATTGCCTTATCAATTGCTGCGTTATAATATGTGATTTTATCTTGCTATGTTTTTCAGATTTAATATGCTAAACAGTAAAAGGAAATAACACTCCACACATAAGACTCAGAAATTTATCAAAAACACTTTGTTTCAATTGCAAGACATGTAAAACAGTTTGCACATATAATTTAATGGAAATGAATACCTTGAAAAACAAATACAAGTAGTTTCATTTTCAGATCAGTTGGTATCAGAGCATAAGATTTGAGTATTAGTTTTGTGCAAAGATATATTTGATTGTTTTGCAAGTTTTAATGCTTACTAGGCTTAAACTTCAAAGAGGGAAAGGACAATTGGTTAGATCACAAGATAATCCTCAACCAAGGAGGGCCAGGGTGCAATTATATCCACCTTCTAATTCACCCTCAATAGCCTTAGAAGAAGCTTCAAGTATGTCTGAAAGGGAAGGAGAAGTTCTTGAAGACATGGATTCAAAAGAAGAAGAATGAGTATTTATAAAATACTTTTTGGACATGACTAAGATGGTAGGAATATTATAACAGGAAAGGGATGATAGGTTGGTTGGAGAAGGGTCTAAACATTAGAAAGAAGGATAGGGCACTTCAGGAGGAAATAAAGGTGATGATAATTCAAAGAAAGGACATGGAGGAAATGGTGATCCACGATCCTCATCGTCATCCTCTTCCTCTACATCATCATCCTCTACCTCGCTAAATCAAACTCATAAGCTTAAATATTTTGGAAAAAGTCCATTTTTAAAGCTAGATGTTAAATTTGAATTACCCATGTTTAACGGTGAAGTCAATGCAGAGAAACTTGACAACTGGATAAGACAGTTGGAAGTTTATTTAAGGATACAGAACTTACAGGATGACGACACCAAGATTCAGTTAGCCTCTTTAATAATGGATGGAGCAACATTGGTATGGTGGGAAGCCAAGACCAGGGATGAAATTAAGAAACATGGTAAGATTACTTTAACATGGGCTGAATTTATTTCCACAATTAAGAAGCAATTTTATGCTCTTGCTCATTTACAAAAGGCTATAATGAACTGGCAAAACTTTAGACAACTAAAGGGACAAAATGATGAAGACTACACCCAAGAGTTTAGGAGAAGAGCACTCTTATTAGGGGTAGACTTACAAAGTCAAGACCCTTTGCTGAAATATATAGGTGGCTTGCACAACTACCTTAAACACATTATCCTTATGTTCAATCCTACTAGTCTAGACAAAGTTTGTGTACAAGCTACGCATTTAGAGACTAGAGGGAAAAACACTTTTGATGAGGGTAGAAACAAGCCTTTTAAGGGGAAAAATAAAGAGAAAACCTTTAAGGGAAAAGGAAAAAAGAATGCATCTGTCCAAAAGGAGGGTGAGAAAGTGATATGTAAACACTGTTCAAAATAAGGTCTGAAGAGAAAAATTGTTGGAAACTTTATCCTGAAAATAGAAATTAGTTTAACAAAAACAAAGGAAAGAAGAAAACTACAACTACTACAACTACACCTCAAGATTTAGGTGATGATTCAGGGGATGAAACCAAAATTGCAAACATGGGTTTGAAAAGTATGAAGGGAAAGGAAACTGAAACTAAAGCAAGCACTAGTACTTCAAACTGTCATGTACAAGCTCCAAATGAGGAAGAAAGAATTGAATTGTTCCATGTGAGGGTAGTCTCAAAACACACAAAACTTGACACACTGTTTGACAGTGGGTCACAAGCAAATCTCATATCAGAAGACTTGGTCAAATAGCTTAAACTTGAGACCATTCCACATCCAAAGCCTTATCCACTTGGATGGATATGCAAGGATGCAAACTTACAAGTCTCAAGAAAGTGCATATTGCGCTTTGCAATTACTGCACACTTTATTGACACAGTTGAACTTGATGTAGTACCGCTTGATATATCAGGAATTGTTTTGGGAAGTCCTTACTTATTTGACAGGAAAGTGATCTTCCATTGCCATGAAAATAAATATCATCTTTTCAAAGATGGCAAGGAGTACATTGTCAGGGCACATTGCAAGAAGGAAAATATAGCGATGGTAAATGCGGGACAGGTAAAAAGGCTAGTTAATTCAAGTAAGAGTTTTGTACTTCTTATGATCAAGCCTAAGGTTGATGTGAATCATGAGTCATTTGAAAATTTTGATTCCAAGCTTAAATCAGATTTATATGATGTAGTTGATGCACATCATGAGATGTTTCAAGAACCAACAAGTTTGCCTCCTAAAAGGGAGATTCAACATGAAATCCATTTACATCCAGATTGTCCTCTTCCTAACATAGGCATGTACCGCATGTCTATCATGGAGAATGCTGAAATAAAGAAGCAAATTAAAGACTTGTTGGACAAAGGTTTCATAAGACCAAGCACTTCGCCATGTGGGTCACCGATAGTGTTGATTCCAAAGAAATATGGAACTTGGCACATGTGTGTGGACTTCAGGGCATTGAACAAAATAACAGTAAAGAATCGTTACCCACTCCCAAGGATAGATGATTTGTTAGATCAACTGAAAGATGCTAAATATTTCACTAAGTTAGACTTACGTAGTGGTTATCATCAAGTTAGAATTGAAGAAAGTGACATTTGGAAGACAACTTTTAAAACCAAACAAGGACTCTTTGAGTGGCTTGTTATGCCGTTTGGTTTATGCAATGCACCTGCAACTTTCATGCGGGTAATGGATGATGTCTTACATCCTTTTCTTAATGATTTCATTATTGTCTACTTAGATGACATCTTAATTTTCAGCAAGACTAGAGAAGAGCATGTCATGCATGTTAATAATGTACTTGATATTTTGAAGAAAAATCAGTTATTTCTTAAAATTTCAACGTGTGAATTTGGAAAGACTTCTTTGGTTTATTTGGGACACATAATAGGAGGAGGTGCTTCGAGAATTGATCCTTCTAAGGTAGAAGCTATTGTGAATTGGCCTACTCCAAATCCATTACAGAGGTAAGAAGTTTTTTGGATGCAACTCAGTATTGGAGGAAGTTTATTTCTAACTTCTCTTCCATAACAACTCCTATGCATGTAGTGACAAGTGTGAAGTGTGCTTTCCAATGGGGAGGCAAGAAACAAGATGCTTTCGATTCTTTGAAAGAAAAGATAAGTTCAGATCCAGTTCTTGCATTACCGGACTCGAGACAACCATTCGAGATTCAGACCGATGCTAGTGATTACGCCATGGGTGCAGTTCTCTTACAACATGGTAAGCCTATCGCATTTCATTCTGAGACATTTAATGGTGATGTTGTGAATTGTCCTACATATGATAAGGAGTTGTATGCGTTGGTACAAAGCATCAAAAATTGGAAACACTATTTGATGGGAAAAGAAACAGTTGTTTATATCGACCATCAGCCTTTACAGTACTTGCAGTCACAAAGTAAATTGCAACAGTCATGACATTTCAGATGGATGGGCTTCCTACAACAATTTCATTTGGTAATAAGGTACAAGAAAGGTATTTTCAATAAAGTTGCTGATATGCTTTCAAGGTTTTAGTGCTACTACTTTACTTAAGAATGATTCTATTGGACATGAGAGCTACATAGAACAATATGCATCAGATGTTGATTTTAAGGATGTGTATGCTAACTTGAGTGAAGAGAATCATGTTGAGGAGAATGATTATCATTTGCATAATAATTTGCTGTTTCATATCGACAAGTTATATAAACCACAAGGAGAGAGACTAAGTATCATGAGAGAAGCTCATGGCACATTTACAGAGGTATTGTTATTGGCCTCGCATGGTAGATAGTGTTTCACGTTTCATTAGAGGTTGTTCATTATGTGCTACAAGCAAGCCTAGCAATAGGAAGCTTGGATTATATACACCATTGCCGGTACCTTCTAGACCATGGGAAAGTGTTTCTATGGATTTTGTAGGAGGTCTACCATTATCTAGAAAGCAACATGATTATCTTTATGTAGTAGTTGATAGATTCAGCAAGATGTGTATTCTTATGCCATGTAAGAAAACTATAACTACTAAACAAACTACTGATTTATATTTTCAACATGTATGGGTTCATTATGGCTTGCCTACTTCTATTGTTAGTGACAGGGATTCCAGATTTGTTGGGAACTTTTGGTCCAATCTATGGAAGATGATGGACACCGAGTTGAATAAGAGTACTACTTTCCATCTGCAAACAGATGGCCAAACAGAGGTAGTGAACAAAACCATTGTACATCTTTTGAGAGGTTATTGCAGCAAGCATCCCAAGCTTTGGGATGAGCACTTGTATTACATTCAACATGCTTACAACCGGGCCAAGCACTCTTCTACAAATACTTCACCTTTTGAAACTTGTTTTGGGTATTTGACTAAGTCACCTTTAGATTTCATTCTTGAGAAGGATGTTTCCATTGATGGGCATAGTGACATTGACAAAGCTCGCATGTTGATTGAAAGAATTCAGTTCATACATCAGCAAGTTCAAGAAAAGCTTGAAAAAAGTCAAGGCAAGTACAAGGAGAGACATGATAAACATAGAGTTGATCATAAGTTTCAAGAAGGAGATGAGGTATTGCTGCATATTAGTAAGGAAAGAATGCAAGGAGAAGGTAAAAAGATGAAGCCTATTCGTTATGGTCCATTCAAGATCCTTAAACAAGTTGGAAATAATGCTTTTCAGTTAGATTTTGCTTCATATATGCAAATGTATTTCGTTGTGAATGTGGAAAATTTACGTTTGTATGAACCTCCTTTAATTACTGATCATGAAAGTGACATTCAGCTGCCTTCCATATATGATTTCTTGCCAGAATTTTTGGATGAGCTGAAAGAGGATGCTATCCTTGATAGAAGGACACACACTTCGAGGAGGGGAAATGTTGTTTATGTTCGGGTTGGTCTTAAAAGCAGCAAACCAAGTAAGGCAAAGTGGATGGAGGTGGAAAAGGCGAGGGAGCTGTACCCTCACCTTCTTAACAAGTAATTGAAGGCTTTTGGGGTCCAAAAGCTTACCATTTGGGAGGTGTGATTAGGTGATCATGTTCTAAGTGAATAAAATGCTCAAAATTGGAATTTCTTAGAATTGGTTGAAACCAGAATGATCAGATAGATCTTGTCGTCCTGATTCCGGTGCCGTGAACGGTTTGAAAAACTGACATCGTATGGAGGAGTTATCGCATTTAAAAAATGCCCAGTACACTGCAAAATTTTGAATTTTGGAAAAAAAAAAAAGAATATTCCTTGGAATATTCTCCAAAATATTAGTTGGAATATTATGTTCAGTTGGACCAATCAGAGGCCGACATGTGGCAATCGCGGAGGCCACCACGTGGACCCAAGACTGTAGGTTTATTGTGGTAAAATTAATTGAGGGTTCGCAGGAATCGACCCCGGGTCAGGTGGCCACTAGCCCACAAGCCCGACCAGCCTGCCCACACAGCAGTTCTTAACAAGCTATGGACTTAATGCATATTTGAAGTTTATCAAAGGTGAGTTTGGGGTAGAAAGGGGCCAGCCCCCTATGCATAAGACTAGGGTTTGGAAGCACAGGTCAAACCCGGCGGCGATGGTTAAGTGTAACGGTTTCTGTGCATAGGTTTCGGCGGTAACTAACATAGTAGTTAAATGCCACAGTTTCATAAGCGTTGGCTCCACGGTTTCGCTGGCGGTGGGGTAGTCGGTCCATGTGACCACTACCCACCTTAACATTTATTACCACCCAAACCACGTGGACAAACTCGAGCGGAGTCTGCCTTTTAGGCATTGTTGCCAAAGTTAGTGGAGCTAACTGCAGTTACTCCAAATTTGGTGGAGTTTCCTTAGGCCAACTTGGACAAAACTTCAGTTGGTCATAACTTTTAGGAGACAAAACCTTTTGGAGCGATTTTTTTTTTTTGATTTTGAGTATTCTGAGCATTTTAGAGCCAATGGTACAAGTTGCAGAGCCAACCGAGCTGATCATCAAGTACTTTTTCCACAGAGAAGCTTGGAGAGCCATCAGGGCCTAGGGAGTGTTGGAGCTGTATTGGGCTATGGTTAACCATTGGAGGTGAAACAAAAGCCATTCTTTACTGTTCTCTGTGTTCTGAACTCATTGCCACAACTTATTTTGCCTATTTAGGCTTTCTTATCACTATATAACCAATTTGAACATCTAATAAGAGCAAGGACATGCCAATTTGGGGGCCTTGGACCCTGTAGATTTAGCCCAAGAGGGGTTAACTGCCTTATCAGCTGTTGTGTTATATTATGTGATTTTATCTTGCTTTGTTTTTCAGATTTAATATGATAAACAGTAAAAGGAAATAACACTCCTTCACACATAAGACTCAGAAATTTACCAAAAACACTTTGTTTCAATTGCAAGACATGTAAAACAGTTTGCACATATAATTTAATGGAAATGAATACCTTGAACAACAAATACAAGTAGTTTCATTTTCAAATCAATTTAGGAAACTGTAATTTTTATTTAATGATATAAAATTGATTATTGTTATTATTCAATTCCCAACTTGCATTCTCAAATTTAATCTTGGATAGGATATGGTCTCCTTCCATTATTCCAATTTAAATATCCATATCCCCAAAATGTCCTCTCAAAATCTCCTTGGGAGACAATATGGTCCTCCCAAATTAATTACCAAATTAAATATCCATATCTTATCCCCAAAAAGTCCTCTCAAATTTACTTGGGAGAAGATATGGCCCTCCCCAATTAATTACCAAATTAAATATCCATGTCTTATCCCAAAAAAGTACTCTCAAATTTACTTGGGAGAAGATATTGTCCTCGCCAATTAATTACCAAATTAAATATCCATATCTTATCCCAAAAATGTCCTCTCAAATTTACTTGGGAGAAGATATGGTAAGAAAAGTCAAATGAAAGGATGAGAGGGTAGTTATTACATTAATGATTGGTGGTTGAGGTGGATGGGAGGAAGAGGCATAAAAGGGGAAGGATGACGAGAGGAGAGGGGGACCTTGGTCTTGGTTATGTTTGGGAGGATTTTGTTTTGGAGAAGGGATGTGGAGAAAGAGGAGGGAGATCAAACTTGGATCTAGAGAGTGTTTGTTAAACTTGGACACACTACATCTGGTTGGACTTGGGCTCAGAGAGCTAGGGAACCTGTGGAGGTTTATTGGGCTAGGAATTACTTCCTAGTTGGCTGGGAGGCAAATCCATTCGGGTAGTCAAGAAGATCTTGGAGTTGAGGAGCATCTTAACTAAGCTATTGGAACATGTATTATTCGTCATCTATTTTAGTTATGTAAATTATTACAAGTTATACATGTTGCAGATAAATTGTTACAAGTTACACATGTTGTATATTAAATTAATTTATGTTCATGCTTATGATGTTTTATAAACATAAAATTTTCCTTGTTATGAAAATTAGCAAAATTTATTTGAATGAGTGTGGTAGTAATTAGAGGGCCTATAGTTAGGACCTCACAGATCCCTACACTATCAGGACTCCTCCCATCGATGAAAGTATGTAAAGAGCAGTGAGGCTTAGCCATGGTGACAGTGCGCTAAGCTTCCACCATTGCCCTTAAACTAGCAGTTGCCCTCTTAGGAACCCCTTTTAGGTTCCCTGTTGGTTTGAGTGGTAACAATCCCCTCTAGTGTATTCAAAATTTTCCTATATGCTTCATGAATTTGCTATCATAAAGCAACACTAAGTCTCCCACTTGTAATACCTTATGCTTGATCATCTGGTCATGCCACGCCTTATCTCGGGCCTTTTGTACCTCCTAGTGGAAGTTCGCTAGCGCTTAATCTTCTTCGAGTTGCAGTAAGTCCTGTAATCGCTTCTCCACCACTTCAGATTTTGTCATCTATGTAGCTAGCACAATGCGTAAGCTAGGTACCAGGAACTCCTTCGGCATGATAACTTATGTCCTATATACCAATCAGAATGGGGTCTGCCCGGTCAACTTCTTGCATGTAGTCCTATGGGCCCATAGAATTGTAGGGATTCTCAGGTCCCAATCATCGTGTTGCACATCACATATCTTGGTGAGAGCAGTTTCTAAGATTTTGTTAAAAGCCTTTGTCATCCCATTGACCTAGGGATTAGATGGGGTACTCTTCTGATGATAAATCTAAAACTCTTTTGTTAGCGCTCCTATGGCTAGTTTAACAAATGCGTCCCTTGATTGCTTACTAGAATCTTGGGGCACCCAAACTTGGTTACCACCTGGTCAAATAAAAATCGCGCAACGATCTTCATGTTGTAGTCTTTCATCGACACAACTTCAACCCATCTAGTTAAATAATTTGTATCAGCAATAATGTGCTGCACACTAGTGCTTCATGCTAGTGGGTCGATTGGTCCAATAAAGTCAATAGCCCACATGTCAAATGAATACAAGGTGAGTTGGGGGTTTAGGGGCAGCCCATATCACAAAAATGGCCTCCCTACCCTTTAACATATGTTGTAGGTTCTACAATACTCTTTAACATCTGCATTTACAATGGGCCACCATAATCCAACACGTAAAATATGTTGTGTTGTATCTCAACCTGCGTAGTGACCCCCTGCGACCGTTGCATGCGCTTCTGCCAGGATCAAAGGTCGTTCATGTTCCATGGCACATCTTCTCAAGACTCTGCCGACCCCTAATTTATGTAGCACTCCTACAATCAAATGATAATCCATGACCTTGACCACAAGTTGTTTCTTTTGTGCCACTGTATAGCCCTAGGGTGCGATCCCAATGTTTAGAAACTACATAATTTTGACAAAATAATAATCTACCATAGTTACCACAAACAAGTGATCAAGCCCTAGATTTAATCTTCCCGGTTTAACTACTACCTGGAAGTCATAATCCTGAAAGTATAATAACCATTTTCAAATCCTCTCCCCCAGCACAGGCTTGTTAACCAAGTAATTTAAGGTAGAATGGTCTGTATATAGCTTGAACTTATTTCCCAACAAATAATTTTTAAACTTTTATAGGGTGTACACCATCGCTAGCCCTTCCCTCTCTGTCACAATGTTATTCTGCTTCGTGGTTGATAACTTGCAAATAGAGAAAGCAATGGGGTGATCGACCTCTCCTTCTCTCAGCTGAGCCAAGATCACTCCTAGTGTAATTGAAGATGCATCGATGTGTACATGAAACTCCTTAATCCAATCCGGGAAGAATTGAATGGACGTTGATACCATTTTCTATTTCAAAGTATCCAAATCTCATTGGCACTCCTTGGTCCACTAGAATTAGACCCCCTTCTTTGATAACCACTCCATAGGTGCAATGATCTTGGCATATCCTTGTATGAACTTTCGATAGTACTTTGTATGGCCCAAGGTGGATCCCAGCTATCGTAATGTAGTAGGTGGTGGTAGTTCCACATTGATGGCGATCTTGGCCAGGTGTACCAACAACCCTGCTTACATACAACATGTCCTAGCAAGATACCAAAAGGATCACAAAATATACACTTCTTAAGATTTAGAGAATTATGGAATTTCCTACACCTCTCGAACATAAACCACAACACCTCAATATGTTTCTTCAATAAATTAAACACCGTCCAACCATCTAAGTAAAACTCTAAGAATTTATAAATAAATTCCTTAAATGTTGCGACCACGATTCTAGAAAATATTGCTGGAGCATTTTTCACGCTAAATGACATCAACGTACATTGAAAACAACCCCACTCTATTGCCAAAGTGGTTTTATGCCGATCCTCTTGAGCAATCCTCACTTGGTGGTACCTGTAAAATCCATCAACAAATGAGTACGGTTCTTGTACCGCTACATTTTCCATAATATCGTCCGTGAATGGGGTAGGAAAGGGGTCATGCGCACAAGCATCATTTAACTTCTGCAGATCCACTCAAATTTTGATCTCGTTTTCTTATTTTGAACCACCATTGAACTGATCCACTATGATTCCTCCACCAGCTCGTTGATCCTTGCTTGCAAAATCTTCTCCAATTCTCGTTTTACCTTTTCCTTTTAAATGAGATTTAGTCGATATGGTATTTGCTTTACTAACTTCGCATTTGGCTTTAAGAGGATCCTCATTTATCCTACCTCTCCCACAATCCCTTTCATTTCTTTAAATCTATTAGGAAACAAATATTGATATTTGAGCAATAAGTCTACAACCTTTTCAACATTTTCGTCATCCCAGTAGTCTTTAATAGCCACCATTTTAGGACTTTCCTTGGTTCCTATATTTACCTTCCTTGTCTTGAATGGCTATGCATACTCATGGAATCCAATGGTAGTCCCACCACTGCGTGCTCACCTTCAACTTTCGACATTTGAATATTCTAAGGATCCTCATTGTTTTATCCCTTTGTTGCCACATTGTAGCATTCTAAAAACTCTTGTACCCACTGCAAGTGATAACGTACGACACACAATGGTCCATCCCTGATATTGGTTGGATAATAAACAACCAATATTTTATGTTGCAACACCTTTATAGCTTCCGTTAGCACTGGCTCATCTGCTTCAAAGCTTAATGTTGCCCTGAAGTTTTGCACCACTTCGTCCCAATAGCAGGCTCCTATGTGCACCTCCAATTTAATATACTAGTTGGCTAGAACTACATCTAGAGTGTGTATAAATGGATGCACCCATTCTTAGTGCGACACACATCCTCTCATCCACGCTGTGATGCACTACTTCAGGTGTGTCCTTGGGCATTCCATGCCCGATTATTTCTCTCCAAGGACCCCAGAGATGGTCCTGAACCTGACCTTCAAAAGGTATTTACATTGTTGCCATCCTCCAACTTGCTCCCTATGCACATACCACCATATGGATGGTGTAGTGTGCAACTCAACAACTAGCACAAGAATCATCCGACTCTTTGGTATCTACTCTTCATACTCCCAAATAAAAATGTCTACTTCTGACAATCCATCAAAGCGAGGTGGATTATGAACCTTTGTCCCTATTGTTAAAATTGGAAACCAAGGCAAAACGTCATGTGGGTCATCTTATTCATGGCTAATAATATTTTTATTAGATTCCTCTCATCAAGAGGTGTAGGATTGATTTAAAGATCATCCAATTTCGATAAGTATTCATGGAGAAATGAATTTATTTTGATTATGGAATTATTATCAAGCCAACCTACAACTCATGTAGGCTTAGAAGCCCAACAATCGCATCTATTCACCCACCAACGTTGTGTATAAATATAAGAGGACTTTTCCTCATTTAGACTCACTCATCTCATCACATATCTCTCTCTACTGCGCAGATATGAGTCTCTTCTCTACTGCGCTGAAATGGGTCTCTCTCTCTCACACATGTGAAGCCGGAAGCTGTTGAATTTGAAGCTGCAACTGCAGAAGTAAAGATTGACTTGCGTGGCCTAGAAGATCTCCTCTTTGGAACTGTGCTATAGGTTCCTCTGAACCTCCTCTGAAAGCCGCAACTTTTGGTGGTGGAATGAAGTCAATCCGACGAACGGTTTGCAAGATATCGACTGCCCTAGTTTGAAGCCGGAAACTGCTGAAACTGAAGCTGCAACTGCAGAAGCAAAGATTGACTTGCGTGGCCTAGAATATCTCCTCATCTGAACTGCATTGTAGGTTCATCTGAACCTCCTCTAGAAGGCGAAACTTTTGGTGGTGGAATGAAGTCAATCCGACTGTCGGTTTGTGAGATATGGTCTGCCCTAGTTTGATAATGAAGCCGCTAATGCTGATGCTACTGATCTAGGGTTTGCTACTGCTGATATGAATCAGATTTATTGTACTATTTCTCTCTGCTGAATTATTGAAGATAAAAGAATATTTGATCAAAGGGTTTCCCCACACATTGTGGGGTTTGTCCCTAGCTAGCCGCCACATCTTGTGTCTCTTGTCTTGGCTTGTTTTCTGTCGATCGTTTAATGTTCTATCTGCACTTTACTTTATGTACATGTGATTGCTAATCGGTGGAATATAATAAGAAAAAGAAGTAAACTATTATAAGCATAGAACATACCATATCTTAACATGGTATCAGAGCTGAGGTGAAGACAAAGCCCAAGCAAGAGCAAGAGCAATCATTGAAGAGAAGATTGGCAAGGCTATCCTAAAAGAACTATGGGGTCCTCAACACTCTTTCCTGCCGAAGACAAGCTCCGTGAGAAAGCTGACTATCACGGATGGAAGATGTCTATCGATCTAACACTTGAAGATCAAGGAGTGCTGGACCATGTAAGAGGCAATATTGTTGAGCCTTCATCAAATGCATCTGCTGCTGCCTGGAACAAATGGAAAAATGGAGAATTCAAAACAAAGAAGATCATCCGGGACTCTATCGACAAGCGCTTGGTGGCCTACATCTCTGATCTAGACACCTCCAAGGAAATCTACGACAGACTGGTGAGTTTATTTAAAGTTAATGATGCAAATCAAGTTTTGTTTCTTAGAAATAAGTTGAGGGAAATCAAGAAGGGTAAAGATGAAAGTATGCAGTGGTGCAACTCGAAATCCCTCTGATGGCAATCAAAGGAATGACAAATTCAACAGCAAAGGTAAGAGGAGAGCTGGGAATCAAGGAAGAGGACAAGCATTCAAGAAGGCTAGAAATCCTAGGATGTATTAAATGCACCTGACCTCAAAAGGAACCTAGTGTCCATCTTGGCAATGGAAGACAGAGGCTACAAGGTAACCTTCAGCAATGGCAAGGTATGTATATGGAAAAATAATGTTAAAGATGCCTTTACTCTTGGGTTTAGTGTTGATTCATTATATCAGGTCGATGGAAGTCCGCTAGGTGTCATGTCTTGTGACACAACGCTTCAGTTCGAACTTTGGCATCGGAGGTTTGCCCACCTTCATTACAAAGCTCTACCCGATGTAAGATAGATGGTAATAGGGATGCCTGAATTCCAAGTAGAGAAAGAAGGTGTATGTCCGGGATGTGTAGAAGGAAAGCTCAAAAGGGGACCATTCCCTTCAAGTCAAAGCAAGACCTCCGACATATTACAACTAGTTCACTCAGACATATCAGGTATGATGCCTGTGAACTCCTTGGGAGGATACTCATATTATCTCACTTTTACAGATGACCATTCTCGAAAGACCTGGATATACTTCTTGAAAAAGAAGGATGAAGTGTTCCCTTGGTTCTGACACTTCAAAGCCCTAATCGAGAATCAAGCCGAAAAGAAGATCAAGATCTTAAGAACTGACAATGGGACTGAATATGAATCTAATGAGTTCCATGATTTTTGTAAGGAGGCTGGCATCAAGAGGGAGACTACTACACCATATACTCCTGAACAAAATGGTGTGGCAGAAAGGAAGAACCGCACAATTATGGAAGCTGTTCGGGCCATGCTACATGATCAAAGTCTTCCTAAGTTTCTATGGGCTGAAACTACAATCACCGCCGTATATGTACAAAATCGATGCCCTCATCAAGAATTGGGTTCCTAAACTCCTGAAGAAATGTTCACCACCAGTCAAAAGGAAGTCGTGATTAGTCATGATGTCACCTTTGACAAAGATATGGCTCTCAGCAAGGTGGACAATCTGCTGACTTTGAGTAGCTCTCAAGAAGTCGACACCAGGGAACAGAAAGAAAAGGATGATGAATCAATGCCTGATGTAGAAGAACCCATGGATCCGATTGATCCTCCTCCATATGAGCCTTCCTCTTCTAGGAAGAGGCCTTCATGGCTTAAGGGGTTACTTGATGATGCTGAAGGACATGCTGCACCCCGAGGAACCTTTCGTGAAAGTAAGAAACCTAATAGGTATCAAGGATACCTGACCATCATGAGCACGATCATACAAAATGAGCCTTCGTCATTCTTAGATGCCGTCAAGCATCAAGTATGGAAGGATGCTATGACCGAAGAATATGAGTCTATCATAAAGAATGATGTTTGGGAAGTAGTTCCCAGACCCCAGGACAAGACTGTTGTTATTTCCAGATGGCTTTACAAGATAAAGCATGCAACAGATGGAAGCACGGAAAAGTATAAGGCTCGTTTTGTTGCTCGAGGTTTCTCCCAAAAGGAAGGTATAGACTATGATGAGATATTTGCACCTGTTGCCAGATATACGACCATCCGCTCGATCATAGCCCTTGCCGCTTCACAAGGATGGAACCTACATCAGATGGATGTCAAGACTACGTTCTTGCATGGCTCGATCAAAGAAGAGGTCTACATGGAGCAACCCGAAGGATTTGAGATTTATGATCGAAAATCTCATGTATGCAGGTTGAAGAAAGCTCTCTATGGGCTGAAGCAAGCACCCCAAGCATGGTATGAGAGGATCGATAGCTACTTGATGAAGCTGGGATTCACTAGGAGTGAAGCCGATCCTAACCTTTACTTTAAGGTTGAAGATGACAAGCCTCTCATACTGGTGTTGTATGTGGATGACCTCTTTCTAACAGGTGCAGACCCTCTCATTCACAAATGTAAGAGGGAGCTGGCCTCTGATTTTGAAATGAAAGACCTAGGACTGATGCACTACTTCCTAGGACTTGAAGTGTGGCAAAAGCCAGGAGAAATTTTCCTATCTCAAGGAAAATATGTGGTGAAGATATTGGAAAGATTCGGAATGGTGGACTGCAAGCCTGTAACTACTCCGATGGAGCTTGACTTCAAGAAGTTAAGCGGTAGTGATGCTGGACCTGTTTTACGAAATGCTACCGAGTATCGGCAACTCGTCAGAGCATTAATGTTCTTAGTGAACTCCCATCCAGATTAATGCTTTGCAGTCAACACGTGAAGCCAACATATGGTTGAACCCCACCACATACACTGGATTGGTGCCAAGAATCTGCTGAGATATCTTCGTGGCACTATCACTTATGGGTTAAGATACATTGCCAGAGATGTGAAACTATTTGGATACACAGATGCTGACTGGGCAGGCAATGTCGAGGACCGTAAGAGCACTTCCGGGTGTTGTTTCTCCTTGGGATCTGCTTCGATATCCTGGATGAGCAGGAAACAAAATTCGGTGGCTTTGAGCACCGCTGAAGCAGAGTATATTGCTGCTAGCATGGCTTCTTGTGAGGCAGTTTGGTTGCGAAAGCTCTTCAGTGAGTTGTTTGGATTCACATTGGATACCACTGTGATCCTTTGTGACAACCAAAGTGGGATTTGTTTGTCAGAGAATCCTGTATTCCATGATCGCTCCAAGAATATTGATATCAGATACCATTATATTCGAGATATGGTGCAACGGGGAGCTATATGGCTCCATCATATCGGTACAGATGAATAGGTCGTTGACATTCTGACAAAACCCCTTGGGAAAGTAAAATTTCTGACTTTCCGTGAACAACTTGGAGTTGTTCAAAGACCCTCCAATGAGGGTCATGTATGATGCATTGAGCTCTGAGAGCTCCAGGGGGGTGCGGGGTGCTTCTTGGAGCAGCATATGACCACAGGATTATTCACTATCCCCTGGTGGTATACATGTAGACCCCGTGGCGACATTGTAGTAGGATTGATGTGTTCTCCTGTGAGGCCTGGATTGATGTGTTCTCCATGGCAGCCTGGATTGATGTGTTCTCCATGGCAGCCTGGATTGATGTGTTCTCCATGGCAATTGTAGCAGGATTGATGTGTTCTCCTGTGAGGCTTGGATTGATGTGTTCTCCATGGTAGCCCGGATTGATGTGTTCTCCATGGCAATTGTAGCAGGATTGATGTGTTCTCCTGTGAGGCCTGGATTGATGTGTTCTCCATGGCAGCCTGGATTGATGTGCTCTCCATGTCAATTGTAGCAGGATTGATGTGTTCTCCTGTGAGGCCTGGATTGATGTGTTCTCCATGGCAATTGTAGCAGGATTGATGTGTTCTCCTGTGAGGACAGGATTGATTAGTTCTCCTGTCAAGGCATCCTACCCATGCAGTCTGGGACTCATGGGAAGTACCTCTCATCTGATAAATGAGCAGGGAAATGAAGTTAGGGACCATAGTAGTACCGATGGACGCATCGTTGTAACTACCGTACTCCCTACGCTAGGATGACCTCCATTGATCTGGGATCAATGATACTGGTCTGGGACCAGTGGTAGGAGTTGTACCATACTATGACGCTGACTTCGGGTCGGTTGAGACTGGTCTGGGATCAGTGGTACATACTCTGAGACTGACTTTGAGTCAGTGGAGGATGACATTGGTCTGGGACCATTGGAGTTGTACTCACTATGACGCTGACTTTGGGTTGGTTGAGACTAGTTTGGGACCAGTGGTACATACTCTAAGACTGACTTTGAGTCAGTATGATACATCCTCGATCATTTCTTCTTCTTCATAATTCGGAAAAAAGCAGAGTAGAACAGAACAATGCAAGAGCAGAGCAGAACAGAACAAAACAGTACAGATCAGTGCAGGGCAAAACAAGACAAAGCAGAACAAACAAAATAGAGCAGAGCAGGGCAATGGTCAGGCTGTACAAGGCAGTGCATTTGATGGATGAATAGTAACGACCGATAGACAGATTGCAGATGAAGTTCTCCATGGTTGAGAGGGAGTGTTAAAATTGGCAACCAGGGCAAAACTTCATGTGGGTCATCTTATTCATGGCTAATAATATTTTTATTAGATTCCTCTCGTCGAGAGGTGTAGGATTGATATAAATATCATCCAATTCCGATAAGTATTTCATGGAGATATGAATTTATTTTGATTATGGAATTATTATCAAGCCGACCTACAACTCATGTAGGCTCAGAAGCCCAACAGTCGCATCGATTCACCCACCAACGTTGTGTATAAATATAAGAGGACTTTTCCTCATTTAGACTCACTCATCTCATCACATCTCTCTCTCTCTATTGCGCAGATATGAGTCTCTTCTCTACTGCGCTGAAATGGGTCTCTCTCTCTCACACATGTGAAGCCGGAAGATGTTGAATTTGAAGCTGCAGCTGCAGAAGTAAAGATTGACTTGCGTGGCCTAGAATATCTCCTCTTTGGAACTGTGTTGTAGGTTCATCTGAACCTCCTTTGAAAGCCGCAACTTTTGGTGGTGGAATGAAGTCAATCCGACGAATGGTTTGCAAGATATCGACTACCCTAGTTTGAAGCCGGAAACTGCTGAAACTGAAGCTGCAACTGCAGAAGCAAAGATGACTTGTGTGACCTAGAAGATCTCCTCATCTGAACTGCACTGTAGGTTCATCTGAACCTCCTCTAGAAGCTGAAACTTTTGGTGGTGGAATGAAGTCAATCCGACTGTCGGTTTGTGAGATATGGTCTGCCCTAGTTTGATAATGAAGCCGCTAATGCTGATGCTACTGATCTAGGGTTTGCTACTGCTGATATGAATCAGATTTATTGTACTATTTATCTCTGCTGAATTATTGAAGATAAAAGAAGATTTGATCAAAGGGTTTCCCCACACATTGTGGGGTTTGTCCCTGGCTAGCCGCCACATCTTGTGTCTCTTGTCTTGGCTTGTTTTCTATCGATCGTTTAATGTTCTATCTACACTTTACTTTATGTACATGTGATTTCTAATCGGTGGAATATAATAAGAAAAAGAAGTAAACTGTTATAAGCATAGAACATACCATATCTTAACACCTATCCATCACACCATCCTTGTAACATGTGCACATCTTATGGGGCTGACTTTATTCAGTGATTCTGCCAATCTCCAAGGTTTCTTCCAAGTCATTGGCGCGTGATCCAATGTTGCGCCAACTCAACACTCCATTAGTTATCGGATTTACATAGTCATCCCGTTGAGTTATGAAATTATAAATATTATCCAATTCTTCTCGACTAAGCTCTCCTTTCACAGGCTCAATATATCGATCCCCATCACGGGGGTCCATTGGTGTAATGACTAAGATGTCTCCGCCCTCAAATATCAGCTGCATTCTCTTTAAATTGATACTTACTTAGTTATCAAAGGCCTAATTGATCCCCATAAGACTTGGATAGGGATTAGTATCATCCACGATTTCAATTACTTCTAAATCGACAGTGCTTGATACTCCATTGATGTACACAATTACTCCTCACAACCATCCAATGGGAAAAATCTGCTGTTGGTTAGCCAATATGAGTGGGATTGCTGACCACATCATCTTGGGTTTCCCCATAATTTCCCATGTTCTTTTCAACATAATATTTACATTTGATCCTAGGTACATAATATTTTTGTCCATCTTGTACTCGCCAATTTGGGCACGGAACCAAAATTCTTTACTAGTCCTCTTCTTGCGAGTAACTTGATTCATGGCACTTAAAAAAGATCACACAATAGTCTCATTAGTTTCACTGGTGCATTGTTCCACCATTTTCCTAAACTTGTATAAGGCCCGAGGATCGTTGACTAACTCAAAGGAACTTTGCAACAAACTCTATACTAGATCTACTGTGGTCCTTGTCTTGCTACTTATAGTAGCATCAAATATCTCCGGCATGGCCACTTCATACCTAGATTCCAACCTATCACATTCTTCCATAGCTATTTCCCATTGGGCCTCCTTATACGGGGTCTTTTCTCTGACCAAGTCAAACTTTGGAGGCGGCTCAAGAGCTTTCCTCACCCACAGGGGATGCAACATTCGGGGTCTCCCAGTGTTAGCTCCCATTCTGACACCTCCTCACGTCACTGCACCTACCTATTGTTGAGTTCTTTGTGGCTTGATGACTATAATTTTTACATTGGGCCCCTTCTTTTTCTACCACTTGTCAATTAATTGGGGATAATTCTACGTAAGATGATCCAAATATTTGCAATAAATACAAGTGCAACAGAGATTGTTTAAATCTCGAGCTAAATGTCCCTATTTCTCGCAATTATAACAAATTATGGTGCTATTTCCTCAACCAAATCCTCCTCTCCCTCTATCTGGTCCTCCAAGTCCTCTAACTGTCATATCTCGTCCTCACCCTTGCTGGTTGTATTGTCTGCCTTGATTGTACCCTGGATGGTTGAATCCATTTGACGTGCTTCCATCCCTTTGGGCCTCTGCACTCAGAAGGAATCAACCGTGTGCTCACACATCAACTCTATGTAGGTTTTAACCCCGTACATAAATTACCTGCATATGAATTCTAAAAAAAATAGAAAATAAATAATGGCGAGAGCATAAAACATAAAATAGATATACACAAAGATTTTCCCCTGGATCCCAAAACCGAGACTACCGGATTGATTTTTCATTATATTCCTTTCAATGTTATAATACATACATACATACATATATATATACATACATACATACATACATACATACATACATACATACATACATACATACATACATACATACATATATATATATATATATATATATATATATATATACATGTCGAAGTATCCATAAACCCCAATCCATTAACCCTGTATTAGAACATAACCATAGTTCCCTTAACTGGATCTAAAAAATACCATGGACAGAAAACCATCATGCCCAAAACCATAGGTAGGTCCGCCCACCTAATATATGGTCCAAAAAAATAAATTCTTGGGGCACTGACCTAGACCCCATGCAAGGGGGCTACCACCCCCCTACATACTCGCCGACAGGGGGGCAGTTGGCCCCCCCCCGTAATCCCCTTGTTGTGCCCAACAAAACGTACAGGGGGGTCTACCGCCCCGCTGTGACCCTCTTGTTGCGCCCCACACAACATACAAGGGGCTACTGCCCCCCGCGTGTGGGGTAGTCGTGGAAAGGATATAACACACACCCAATACTCTAGTGCACGACAATGGTGAATATCGTGCCCCATCAATTTCCAAAAGTCGCAAAATAAAGTACGGGTTGTGGCCTCATATTTTTGCATTATCAGGTAACTTGATGGTATATGGTCCCATACCTTGCAAATCTCACACCACATTCCTCTACCTTGCGTAAGCAAAATTGTTGCACCTGTTTCCATATAGTCAGTCAACAGTTTACATTCATTCCTATGGTGACCCTCTATTCGAAAAATGGTGCACCATACTTCTTCCCGCTTCTCTTTCCCTTTCGTCATGTCTTGGAGTTGGGAAGCCAATGAAACCAACTGTGATTGCACTTGTACCATACCATTATTCTCCCCTCCACCTATCGGTGAGGCTTATAACTTCAACGCCAACTCCAAAGCCTCTGACTGTGTACTAATCCTTTGTTGCATTTGGGGTATCCTGATGTGCAGTAACAATACTACGATAAACCATTCCTTATGTTGCGCATCTAGAATTTTGAATGTCAGCTTGTCCTTTAATACTTTAAACTGTTGAGCAAAGTCCCATATGGATTCTCCTATACTCTACCTAATCTCCTTGAGTTTTGTAATACATTAAGAATTTGAATTAGGCTCTGATTAGCACCTGCTTAATCTCCACTAGGGTCCTGCTCTATCCAGCTAGAGTTGCGCTTTTGAACTTCATGTACCATGTTAATGTATGATCCCTAAATGTGGCTACTAGCTGCACAATCTTCATGGCCTCATCTTGTACTTGCTTAGTTGTCCACACTGGCTCACACATAAACAAGTTTTGTTCTGGGTCCTCAGTCCCAACACCATGAAACATGGGCATCAACAAATCTACGCCCGCCATTGTAGTCTACGCGATGCTCCCTGATGAAGTACTTCCTCCTGCACTTGCTGTACTACTAGAAAACCGCGTGCCTAACTATGCACCACTCTGAGTCTGAATATCTTGCATCGACCCCCTTACAATTGGGCCATTTCATTACTGCTACTATTTCCTCCTCCTTGCCTATAATTACCTTCTACATTAGTCAAATCAATACACTGAGTGCTTACCTCCTGGTTTGTAGATGCGTGCGAGGTAGTGGGTTTGACCCTGGGCTTAGATTGATTCTGATGTTTTGGTTCCAAATCTTCCATACTATGTAGACTCAACTACTCCCTTTATCCTACCTCTATTCGTGGCATTCCAAACTGTGTCTCTTCATAACTCTGGTCACCTACATTACTCCTTTTCCTTCGATGGCCTCTCCTAGCCCCTCCCTCTCGACTCCTTCTTTTGGCATGTACCGACGTCGATCGACCTCCTCTTGTATCACCCTGTCAATATCTTTTGCTGCTCCTCAAAGTACCATCCTCATAAATCTCTTGCTCCATCCCTTCCTTTTTCCTCTTTATGCACAGTTCTGAGCCCACTATCATCCTTCATCGCATTATGTTTTCTCTTTCCCTTTCTTGCTTGTCAAACCATTTCCCATGCCCCCCCTACTTCCCTGTCCACACTAGTGACTTAGTTGCTCATGGTGACAGATTCCAGAGGAAACGCACTATGGTCATACAAGATTATCTTTATCAACAATGTGATTAACCTTATAAAGCTCCCTCTTGGTCCTTTCAGGAATTTTTGCTCTGCTGTAGTATAGGACACCGCTTCTTCCACTGCAAACTCTACAATATATACTTTGAGAACACATTCAAACCAAAACTCCACAACATAGGAAGTTTTGTTGGTTACTGCTTGAAGCTGACATACTTCCTCCGATGTCCACTTCCTCGGCCCATCGCATCAATACGTTGGTTATTGTCCCTCAACCGTTGAACCCAATATGTCAAGTTATTAGGAAACTCTCCAAAGAATATTTCATGGAATTCAGTAAACACATACTTCTGTAGCCATTTCTTCGAGGTTTGGTTCTTGTCTTTGATCTCTTTCACAACAAACTCATGTAGATTCCATCTGAAACACCGTGTAATTTCCTCCCTCGTTGGGTTCCATGGTTTCCACATTCCTAAAAGACAATTTTGTCACACAACCATCCCAGTCTCGACAACGAAACCATTTGTTGGTGTGTGAGATTACGAAAGACCTGAGATTTGCAACACAATGGCCAACAAAGACCCGCTTAGCATCGACCCTTTCACCAACACCCACGAAGTGAGTGAAGTGTCACCTAAGGCGTTAATGGGTCACTATTAGAATCGGGTTTTCGTAGTCTAATAAAATTGTCTTATGGCTTGTGACACAGTATCCTTGACTGACACATGTTACAATGCCTAACTGTTATTGCATACTGCACAGAGTACTAGACACCCAACATACCACACAACACCGCAATAGTTATGCGTAGTAGACGACCCCAGACACAAACTTAATCATTGAAGATAGAAACGGTGCTGGACCCTGACAATGCTACCATTGGCACCTAACATTTATTAGCACTTCGATCCCTTGTTGGTCGTTCGACTGTTCGCACTTAGTCAGAAAGACTCAACACAAAAAGCATTATGGGTCCATACTAGACCAATCATCACTATAAACCACCGTTCCAAAACATATTGATAAAATCAGCATTTGGATTAAATCAAAGTTATGAATCATCAACAAAGTTGTAAACCATCACAAGCGATACCAAAAATTAACGCACAAAACATTCACATCAATATGCAATAAGAGACTAAAGTAACTTTCCCAAACACTGTCTTATATTCATATTCATAGAAGAGGCATGGGGTCCAAGACTACATAGGTTAATTCAACAGGCTCATCAACCTTTCATGTTATCACTACACGACAATAATAACTAGATAGTAATCATCATTATTAAGCTCATATCTCCAAAGACCAAAACCATTACAACAAAGTTTGTGAAGCAGTGACATACTTAAATACATGCCCACATATTACATCTAAAAGACATTGACACATAAACAAACTCTAAGACTTGTCTCCTTCTGTGCTCATTTTTCTAACTATTGCTCAACATTCCACTGCCATATATTGTTGCTAATTCTTCATACCAACTCATCTAACCCCAACTTCATCTTCAACGGGTTGTCTTATAGTTGCAAAGAACCCTCTCGAATCCTCTTATCTTCTCGCCTAACCAGTCCAACTGTCCTGGGAGACTGTTAATATATTTCTCTTGTCCTCCCAAGTTATCCCATGCATTCTATTGGTTGTTCAAAACATCTCTTCCCCTGTTCGATTCCCCTCTGCCTCATCTCTTCCTGCTCCAAAATATCTCTAGCTTCCTACGCACCTCAATTTCCCTAGTCGGCTCCATCTTCTGCAAAATCGTGATCGTCAATATTCCATTGCATGCATCCTCCTCCTCAGATGCCACCATCACCATTCTATGTGACGTCCATCTTCACTGCACCCTACCTACTGTGCCAACCACATGCTGCGCTCGTCTATTGTACCACCCCTATGTTGCGCTCCATATCACTGTGCCAGCCCTATGTTGTACTTTATCTTACTTTGTAAGCCATATGCTACCCCCCATATTGTCCTTTCCGCGCTCCTCATCCCCACTATGTGATCCCACCATACCAAAAAATTTCAAAAAAAATCTAGGCTCCAACATCACTAGTAAGATCAAGATATTATGGGGGGTGTTGGAGATTGGAATCACATCATAGATGGGGAGTTGATATATATTTTTCTCAATGCCAATTAGTTGTAAGAAACATTTCCATGATCATAAATGCTTCATATGTTTACCAATTCATGCAATATGTCCATCTACCCATTTGACAGGGCATCAACGAAACTTTCACTTCCGATTGATGCTTCAAAATGGTTTTACTGTCCCATCCATTAATGAGCCCCTCAGATGTTTAACAGGGTAAGCAATATGTCCATCCACTCATCTCGCAGAGCATTGATGGAGCTTTTACTTTGGGTGAATGCTTTAATTTGGTTCAATTGCCTCATGCACCAATGAGCCTCTAATCTTCTTTACTCTACACCAAGCCCTGTGCTCTTTTGTGTACATAAAAAATGAACCAACATTGGAAACCATGTAAATATTAGAGTGCTAGGTATGTCGTAGTAGATATAGAGAAAAAAACGAAAAAAGAAAATCCAAACAACAAAACATAAATTATATAAAAAACAACAAAACATGAATGGTAAAAAAACAACAAAACATAAATACTAAAAAAAAACCAACAATGTAGAAGAGTCATTGAAGATAAATCAATGCAATGTAGACTTGCATCAATATGATCCTTAGGAATTGGTAGGTACACTTTACTTTTGGCTAGTTTGAATTTGTAACAAAATAATAGATTAAAGGTGTTTGATTAGTGGAAGGCCACCAGTTCAAATAAAGAATTTTTCAACTAACTACTCCAGTGTTTCGACTTCAGTATATTGGTAATGTATTGTAAAGATATGTTTTGCATTCATTCGATCTCTCGTTCATTTTAATTTTGTGTTCATTAGTTCTCTCGTTCACTTTCATTGTTAGTATTATGCACCACGATATATCTCGTATAAAACCTTGTTTCCCTTTTAATGTTTCAGAGGTTAATTGGTGTTATGCATATATGCAAAGAAGCTCTTAGTTTTTCCACAATATAACTGTAAGACATTTTCTATCATTCTCATTCTCTACTTTGATTCAAATGAGAAATTCACATTTTTTTGTTTCTCTAATTAATTACTATGTTGCGCATATACGATGTACATAATGGTTCTTATCCATTTCCACAATTCAATATAAAGGATAGAAAATGAAAATTTATTTCTTTTTCATTCCTATAATTCAAATATATAGTATAGAATAAGCACCAACTCATCCAAGCATGCAATGTATGCAAGTATAGTTGAATGACTCTTCAGATATTCCCATGATTGGCATTGACCTTGTGATCCACAGTCATGCACCATCCTCATATGGAGCTTGTAAAGGGTGCATGCAAATGAGGAGAGTTAGGATCACACCAATTGGGAAGGTGACGAAGTAGTTAAGGGGATGGGAAGAGTGGTATTGACAGTTTAAACATTGTTAGAGCATGAAATGGATAATGTGGCAGTATGTAAAAGTAGTTATTAATTGTAGTGGATAGAACATAGAGAATCAAGGGCACTGACTGCAACAAACTTAAAGTGGTGGATAGAGCATAAAGGTAATTAAAATATTGATGTTGACATAATTATATATTAGAATATAGTGGTTTTAGAAATTTATTTTTTAAATTCATTTTTTTTAATTCCCAAAAACAATGTACATAGCGGAATCAAGTCACATCAAATAGATGAGAACCAATGAAAAAATAGATTTTTGAAATTAATAAATAAGAAAATGAAATTATTTCAAAAAATAAATAGCATTAGTAATAAATAAAAAAAAAAACTTTCAATACCATTAAGGATTTGAAGTGAATAACACGAGGTGAATGGAATTTTGACTCTTTCACCCAAAATTATAATCCTCGAGGACTAACAATATGACATGAAACCACTTGCTTTCCCATGAACTCTCCATTAAACTAAGCTTAAATATACGAAAACAATACTTTATCAACAACTTATTATTAAAGGATTTTGAAAAAACAAGTATTACACACATAATTTCTATCAAGCAATTTAATTACTTTAAATTGTTGATCATTAAATTATTAATTTGGATGCTCATAAGTTTATGAGGTGATGGAGGAATATATGCAAGATTAGTTAAGGAAATCCTAATCTATGATAATTAAGTTGTCTGATAATTCAGAAACTGAAGTCAAGTGGAAAATGTGCTTGTTATTTAATGGTTGGTATGGCTATGTTTTGGTTCTGTCAACAAATGAAGAATTAATGTTCAACATTTATTTTCTCCAAAATTTGACTAATTCCTATAGCTTTATCAGATTTTGAAACTGTAATTAAAAGAACAATTAAATTACTAAACCCCATCCAAAGGATCTTATGGTCGTTGCTTCGAGTCCTAGTACTTTTTGCAACCTTCTCAAGATTCCTTAGGTTAACAATGTTCAAATCCTTGGCTACAAATCAAGCATACTACCATAATTCTATTATCGCATTACTTAACAATCAAAAGGAATGAATAAAAGTAGAGTAGAATTAATATAATAATTCAAATATACAACAAATAGTCCAAAGGAAAGGAATGACGCACACAATTGATGAAATGAATCGAAGCATCTACCTACAGAAAATTGAAATAACATAGGGAATAATGGAGAGAGGGGGCTCTGCCTCCACCAACACACTACATTATACTCTTGAAGTTTTGCAACAAAAAAAGTATTTATTTCAACATCTAAATGATGGAAAAATACAACAATCTCTGTGCAACTTTGTCTCCTGCTACTTGAGAAATTGAACTACAATTATAATTTAGCTATCATAATCCCTCCTTATAGGCTAGAGTCTTGATATTTAAATTACATTTGAAACATTGAAAACGAAAAGCGTTAACATCCATGCAAACCATCCCTGGCATACAAGGGTCACTCAACTATCAAATAGTTTAACTTAAGACAAGATTAGTTGCATTCACTTGGCTAGTTGACAATGAAATAAATTTGGTTAGATTTCAAGATCATTGTGGTGATGTGGAGCATCCAATTTAGAGACCATTGACCAAGAGAATCGCCCGATGCCTATTTGCATGGAGTGGGTTGACTAAAACTTTGACTAGAGCTCTGAGCTTAAACGAATGGTTGTTCGATTATATTCAACAACATGAAAGCATAAAAATATCATTCCTCACAAAACCTAGATGCTTGGATTTAATCACATGTGGCAAAACCATCATGAATATCAAGGCGCTACCAAATTTCCTATAAGTGTTTGTTTGGCACTATTAGGTTTCCTCTAGGTGTTGGCTATCGAATTTCTTGAGTTTGCTACTAGATTTCTTGTAGAATGTCATAAAACATTATTGGATCTCTAAAAGTAATTAGGAATCACAAAACCCACTCCAAGTAATCATTAAAGCATGGGAAATATTAAGTTTAAGAGTCACTTGACTCCTTAAGCTCATGTGATGTAAGAGTGGGTAACATGTGATAAAATGAATGATAAATGGGTGGGAATAGATGGCATATGAAGTGGTGGTAGGCTTAAATAGTCATTATAAACTTATAAAAGCTAAGGCTCAACAATTTCAATGTAAAGTGTTTTGAAAAACAAACTTATTACACATAATTTTATGATTTTTTTTTTTTAAACAACCCTTTGAGACATATTTTCATTTAAACATACCTTTTACATATAAGTTCAACATTTAGTATTAAGAAAATAACTTAACTATATTTTTCATCATATCTAATGTATTCTAATGTAAAATAAATTAGTTATTTCAAGTTTTTTCCATTAACGAGCATCAATATTATGTTGCTTGCAATGACTAACACAAGTCCATTTTCAAATTAACAAAACATTTTTTTTATTAAAAAGAGACTAAAAAGTTCGCATTCTATCCCCATAAATTTGGGGGAAATGGAGCTTCTCCTCCCGACGACCATGCTTACTGTTTAACTTTGGCCACTCACTAGTCATTCTCCTATTCCTAGCAACCTATAGCCTATGATCCATGGCATCATCGATGCACGTGTCCTCCATTGCCACAACTATATGCCATGGATCTCCTTATTGTGCACCCTCTAGCATGTTTTCTTTGTCCATTAATAACATTGATGCTGCTAGAAGCTTCTCTTTTAAGGATGTTATGCAACAAAATTCTTATGCTCTTTTCCCTCTCTTTTGGTGCACAAAGCCCCAACCTTTTATGTTCCCATGGGGTATAATGCTAAATAAGAAGTATATTTTCTTAGCTTCAACAACTTGGTCTGATGTTTTTGTGGGTTTTGGCCTTGACTTGCATATCTTCATGACTAGATCATGAAATATTGGATCCTAGTGATTAAACATGAAGTCTTCGTCCACCCTTGTTCAAAGGGCTTCTTTTTTGCTCAACTTGACATTTTTAAAGACATGGATTTGATTCTTAACTCAAGTCCATAGTTTTTGGGCAATGCAAATTTGTGCATGAAGCCATTGTCTCCCTCTTTCAATCCTTTGATAAAGGTTATGGCCACAACTCGTATTTGGGTGAGGCTCCCCAATCTATCATTGCATTTTTTGGGTTTAACCTCTCTTCAAGCCATTGGGTCAACTCTTGTAAAGTTCCATTTTGTCTCTCTCGAAACTCAAAGGCATAATATAGTGACATATACAATAATTTGTGAGGACATGGATTACAATGTAGGGTTTCTAGTAAAAATTCTATTGACGGGTAAAAATTATTCTTAGGCCAAGAAATTAGATTATGAGTGAGTCTCCTTGCATTGTAGGTCTTGTTTCAACCTAGGCCATATCGTAGCTCAATGCATAAAATAGTTTATGTAAAACAAGAAGCACTAGCGAAAATCAACCTAGTGGGTTGATTCTTTAAAGAATCACTAGATAGTCTCATGAGATCAATCACCACTAATGGATCATCCAATTCAATTGATTATAATACCTTGAGAAAATCAACAAGAACAAGTAACCCATGTTGGAAATAATACTGAGAGGGGTTGGGTGAATCAGTATTAGCAAGTCAATAATATTTCATTTTCATATTCAAATTCATATATGCTACTTCAGTTAATGAAACTTGCATGTATATGCAACTGTATGTAAGGCAACTAGCGGATACCCTATAAACTTATAATTTAGTTAATTCTTCATATGTTGATCTTTAATCTGTGCATTAGAACCATATAAACAGTAACCAGGGGCAGTAAAAACAGAACATATAATCACACGCATGAACACAATATATAAGGTGGAAACCCATTGTGGGTGAAAACCACCTGCTGCAATCGTCTCTATCTTCCTTTTAATAAGAAACTTATTTTTACAAATTTTGTACTAGTGCAGTCTTATACCAATACGCAGGCTTCTACCTACAGAAGGCTACAACCTTCTCTTGTTCTCCAGCTTCTCCTGGAAGGGAGCTACAACCCCTTAGCTCTTATACTAGCTGATGTGCTTACTAGTACTAGGTGCTGGCCTACAGAAGGCTACAACCTTCTCTTTTCTTCCAGGGACCATGTTTCATAAATTTTCAGACTGGATCCATCAATAACAACAATCATACAGGAACTATATCTACATCAACCAATCTCCTTTGCACCAACCAAAACTGAATCAATCAATCACTTCTCAGAATGCTGTAACCAAAATACAGTAACAGTAACCAGAACCCAAGCCAGAACCCAGAACACTGTAAAAACAAACAGAAGTAGCTAAAGCATATTTTATTAGGTATACGCTACTTCAATGTGTAGAACCTGCGTAGATACACAGTTATCTCAAGGATAACCTGCGTATACGCTGTTTTGTATGCAGAACCAACGTGTATACACGCCCTTGTTAAAGTGAACCTGCGTACAGATCTATAAATGATGATTTAAACTTTACAACAATTCTAGACGTCAGTTATACCCAGATCATCATATTTACAGATTACAACATGCGCCAATTATTCAGATAAAGATCAAAACAAGGATACTTCTTTTCAAGCCTTAAGATCTTGACCCATCAATAGAACTTATCCGTCATCAAGCGCTCAGGTTCATCCTTGATTCAGATCCAACTGTGCACCATAACCCAATGACTTGTATTCTAGATCTTGCTCTTCATTAGATATTCAATGCTTGAGTGCCTTTGCCTAATGATCTTCTCCTCCTTTTATAGTCTTAGGCCTTACTCAATACCATGGTCCAAAACCACTTAAAATCAATACCTTGGACCAAATACCTGGGGTTAACACTTCGGACAAGATACCTTGGACCAATAGCATGGATCAAAATACCATGGATGAAAACAAGTTTTCCAAGATGTACATGCCTTTCCTTTCGTGAAAGTGCGTGTGTATGCTATACGAGTCTTTTGGTTTGTGAACCCATGTGTACACGTGGCTTGGTCAATGGGGAACCTGTGTATACCTCTCTTTCTTCATTCTATGAGCCTGAATTGTGATCTGTCTTCTGTGTGAGTTGCCATCAAGGAAAACACCTGTGTCATAGTGCAAAATCTGTATCATAATGCCAACAATCTCCCCCTTTGGACTTGATGGAAACCCCAAGTCAATCTCCCCCTTTGTCATCAAGGGAAAAGGGTTATGCTCCCCCTGAGTGCATGCTGAATTCTCTAATATGTTGAAGTGTTCTATCCATGCTCCCCTTGAATATAAGCAAGGTCTGCAAAAGGATGATTCTATACATACATCATAAATGACATTCCTATTACTAATGACTCATACATACATCCATCTCCCAACCAAGTGGGGATATACCAAGTGATTATACATGTCAGAACAATAACATTACATCATCCATCCCATCCATAGTGGGGAAACAAAATAGATCATTTCATGACCTTTTCAATAAAAGATATACATGACATAGAGAGCAAATATATAAAACAAGACTATGATAGTTATCAGCGACTATCATCAACAACATTTATCAATCACCATCCAGACCAATAGCCATGATCTCCCTCTGAATCTGTTCCACCTGAAATAAGAACAACTGAATTTGTACCAAGATCTTCTAAGATAATGCCAAAAATGCATTATTAGAAGTATATGTTCCCCCTGAACCTGTGCCAGATGATCATTGTCAGACCCATATCAGACTCCTTTCATCCACTATTTTTTTCTTTTCAATCCAACATATACGCAACTGTATCCACAAAAACCGGCGTATGTACGCGGATACGCTTTGTGAAACTCGCGTACAACCACTTTTCTCTTAAAAAGATAAGATTTAACAACAAGATGATGCATCAACTACTCACAACTTTTGTTTGAGATATTCAAATGTCTCTCTGGGCAGTGGTTTGGTGAATATATCAACAACCTGTTCTTTGGAGGGAACATACTCCAATTTGACATTTTGTTCAAGCACTTGTTCACGTAGAAAATTATATTTGATGGGTATGTGCTTGGTCTTGGAATGCATGACTGGATTCTTTGAAATACTGATTGCACTTGTATTATCACATATAATGGAGATGGGTGGAGTACATGTGATCTGAATGTATTGCAATGTTTGCATCATCCAAAGGAGTTGTGTTCAGCAAGATGTAGCAGCCACGTATTCTGCTTCAGCTGTAGATAATGCAATTGAACTTTGTTTCTTGCTAAACCAAGAAACTAATATGGAACCCATATAGAATGCACCACCACTAGTGCTTTTTCTATCATCCACGCTTCTTGCCCAATCTGCATTTGTATATGCATCAAGTGTAAGATCTGTATCCCTAGGATACCATAAACCAAAATCTGAGTTCCTTCAAGATATTTGAAGATCCTTTTGACTGCCTGAAGGTGTGATTCCTTTTGATTTGCTTGGAATCTTCCAACTATTCCCACTGCATGCATGATGTCTGGTCGGGTACTTGTTAGATAAAGCAAACTACCAATCATGGATCTGTAGGTTGGTTGATGTACTGCTGCTGATTCATCATTTGAGCTGAGACTACATCCTGTTACCATGGGGGTACATACTGGTTTAGAATCTTCCATGCTGTATTTTTTCAAGATCTGCTTGAGATACTTGGTTTGTGATAGAAAAATACCATATTTATTTTTTTGAACTTGTACGCAGAGAAAATATGTGAGCTCACCAATCAGGGACATTTCAAATTCTTGCTGCATTACCAAAGATAAGTTTTGACTCATGGCTTCTTCATTGCTACCAAAAATGATATCATCAACATACACAACAAGTATTATCAATTTATCATTATCAATCTTTGTATATAGATTGATATCAGCTGATCCTTATGAGAAACCTTGTTGATGGAGGTATTTGTCAAGACGGTAATACCAGGCCCTTGGAGCTTGTTTTAGACCATAGAGAGCCTTTTTGAGTCTGCATACAAGTTTTGGATCATTTCCAAGGATGAATTCATCTGGTTTCTCAATATATACTTCTTCTTCTAAGTCTCCATTAAGAAAGGCAAATTTTACATCCAGTTGGTATACTTTGAATTTCTGAAAGCTAGAAAGAGAAAGGAACATTCTTATGGCTTCAAGTCTAGCAATAGATGCAAAAGTTTCTTCAAAATCTATACCTTCTTGTTGAGCATATCCTTTACAAACAAGTATGGCCTTGTTTATGATAACTTCACCATTTTCATTCAGCTTGTTTTTGAATATCCATTTGGTTCCTATGATATTCTTATCATGAGGTCTAGGAACTAATTCCCAAGTATTATTATTTTCAATTTGCTCAAGTTCTTCATTCATGGCCTTGACCCAAGATTCGTCTTTGCATGCTTCATTTACATTTTTAGGTTCAATGGAGGAAAGCAATGCTAGATAGCTTGAAGCTTCTATAATAGTTCTTCTTGTCTGCCCACCTGCCTCTTTCTGTCCCAAAATTTGAGTCTTTGGATGATTTTTCTGAACATACCTAGATGGAGTCTTTTCTTCTACCATTATCTATTCTTCTGGTGCTTCATTGGTTTCTTCTTCTTCAGAATTAGTCTGATTTGATGTGGAAGGATAATCCTCATCTTCTCCACAATCTTCGGTTTTTCCCTGCTTTGGATTTTTGCCTGCTTCATCAACCACAACATCAATGCTTTCAATAATTTTCCCAAGTCTTTTATTATAACACTTATATCCTTTACTCCGGGAAGAGTAACCAAGGAGAATGCCTTCATCTACTCTAGGTTCAAACTTGCCAAGTTTTTCATTAGTCCTTTTGATGTAACATTTGCTTCCAAAAGCTTTGAAGTATTTTACAGTAAGAGTCTTACCATACCAAAGTTCATGTGGAGTTTGAGTGTTGTTTATTCGAACATTTGCTTTGTTGAGAATAGTGACGACAACAAATGCAACTTCACCCCAGAAGGTTGCAGGAGTTTCAGACTCATCTAGCATGGCACGAGCCATTTGTTGAACAATTATGTTCATTCTTTCTACAACTCCATTTTGCTGAGGAGTCCTTGTGGTGGAGAATTCTATTTTTATTCCATGTTCTTCACAAAAGTTGAAGAATTCATCTGAGGTAAATTCCCCTCCTCGATCAGATCTGAGGCATTTGATTTTGCGATCTGATTCATTTTCAACCAAAGCTTTGAAGGATTTGAAATTTTCAGATGCTTCATCTTTATGCTTTAGAAGTCCTATCCAACACATTATGGAAAAATCGTCAATGAATAATATAAAGTATTCTTCTCCACGAGGTGACTTTTTCCTTGATGGGCCACATAAATCAGTATGAACAAGTTCAAGAGGCTTACTAGCCGATCCTTCCTTCTCAAGGAAATGTGCTCTGGTTTTCTTACCAAATTGACATGATTTGCATATTGTATTTTTTGGAATGCCGATATCAGGAAGATCACGAAATACCTGGAATTTGCATGCCTTCCTTCTTTGAGGGAAGATTAAATGCCCCAATCTTCTATGCCATAGCCAGTGTTCATCATTTTTTCTTAGATAACACTGTTGTCGTCCTCCCTTGAGTATGTATAGGTTGTTTAGAGTTCTTATGCCTTTGATCACTGTTTCTCCTGTGTCAAGCTCACTAACAACACATCCATTTGATCAAAATACTACTTCATTTCCTTGATCACACATTTGACTGACACTCAATAGGTTATGCTTTAGACCATAAACATACATAACATTCCTAGCTTTAACCTTTTCTTTTAAGAGAACAAAACCTTTACCTTTTATGACAGCAGGAGTGTCATTTCCAAATGAGACCTTCTTTTCTTTTTCTAAGGCATTATATGACTGAAGTTTTTCTTTATCACCTGTCATGTGTTTCGAGCATCCACTGTCAATGTACCACTAATTTTCTTGTCCTTCTGCATACAAGGCTATACCACATATTTATGTTTGCGGTTCTTTCTTTCTCCATGTTTTGGGACCCAATGAAGTTTTCTCCTTCTGAGATGTTTGCCGAAATTTACTCCTACATTCAGAATCTTCATGACCGAAGTTGTTACAGATAGAGCATTCTATTTCATTTTCAAGAGGAGAAAAGTTATTGTAGGTCCTTTTCATGATCCCAATCACATTCCTTTGATTTCGTGCTTCTCTAGTCATGATGGTCTTGTAAGCAACACATTGAGCAACTTTGTGTCCAAAGTTATGACATGAAAAACATTGGCCATTAAAGAAGTTCCTATGATTATCAAATCTACTGACCTGGTGATTCATTCTTGAAACAGATTGAGTATGATTTACCTGAGGTTGGTTGTAGTTTCTGTTCATCCTTGAAGTAGATTGAACCTGATTTACCTGGTGATATTCTTTATGCCTTTGCTGACGATTGTCAAAATGTTCACTTCTCTTTGCTGCATCAAATAGATTTTAGTGGAGGTTGACAACTTCTGTGCTTGAGATGCTTTTTCAATATATCCAAGACCTGTCTTTATCAGAGGAGAGCACTGCACTTTGATAATTTCATCTAAAGTTTTTGATCCTTTAGCAAATCTGAGATTGAGAGCTTTTGTTTTCTTAATATCTTTTCTTAGACCCACAATTTCACATTCTAGTTTTTCATTGTGTTTTTCTCTTTCAGAAAGTTGGAATGTTAGAGTATCTATAATCATATCCTTTTCTTCTAAATAGATTTTGAGTTTAGAGATTTCTTCATAGAGGTCATCTTCATCTAAAGCATCCAAGAAATCATCATCTTCAAAAGCCATAAGAAGTCTATAGTCATTACTATTTTCATCTTCATCACTATTTGATAAACCATCACTATCTTCATGCGTATAGTAGCTCTTCTTACTTACATTCTGTTTTCTATTCCATTTTTTTGATTCCTTACCTTTATCAAGCTTTTCTTTATGAGGACATTTGGCCGCATAATGACCGAATCTTCCACAAGAAAAACATTTGAAAGGTAGTTTACCTCTGAATATTCTAGAACTCTGTTGAAGGTTCTTGACAAAGTTTGCTTCTCCCTCGTCTTCTGAAATATGCCCTGATTCATTGAGCTCTTCTCTTCCGAAAGCTTTAAATGTGGCTTCTCTCATATCTGATGGACCCCCTTTTCTCATTTCAAAAGTAGTTAAGATTCCGTGCAGCTGTGTCATAGTAATACTCTGAAGATCCTGCTTTTCTTCTATGGTAGAAACTTTTGATTCAAACTTAGTAGACAAGGATTTTAAAACCTTTTCAACTAAAGTAACTTCTTTTATCTCTTCACACAAGTTCTTCATGCAATTAACAATCTCATATATACGTAAGAAGTAATTAGCTATACTTTCATCATTGTGCATTTTGAGAGTTTCATATTGAATTTTGAGAGATTGCAGTTTTGCACATTTTACCTGATTGTCTCCTTCATAACTTAAAACGATCTTGTCCCATATTTCTTTGGCGGTCTTGAGCTGCATAACTTCGACAAATTCTGATTGTGACAGACTCCCCAATAATGTATTGACAGGCTTGGCATTGGTTTCATATTGCTTTTTACCTGCTGTATATGTAGGAATTGTTGATGGAAATGTATATCCTCCTTCCACGATTTCCTAGAAATTGAAGATAGGCTGTGGTTCTTACCTTCCAATAAATGAAGTTTCTCCCATCAAAGATTGGTGGTCTAATGGATCCCTCTCTTTCGTAGTTACTCATGATGATAGATCTTCCTTCAAGCGATCAAGCTTCTTCTGAAAGACCTGCTCTGATACCAATTGTTGGAAATAATACTAAGAGGGTGGGGGAGGGGTGAATTAGTATTGGCAAGTCAATAATATTTCATTTTCATATTTAGATTCATATACGATACTTCAGTTAATGAAACGTGCGTGTATACGCAACTGTATGTAAGGCATCTAGCGTATACCCTGTAAACTGATAATTTAGTTAATTCTTCATATGTTGATCTTTAATCTGTGCATCAGAACCATATAAACAACAACCAGGAGCAGTAAAAATAGAACAGATAATCACACACATGAACACAAGATATAAGGTGTGTTAGTGTCAGTCTTTCCAACCTTCCTCCAGTGATCAAATATGCTCTTACAAAGTGGTCTCACAGTGTCAAGGTCAAATTTTGTCATTTCAGTGAGTCTTCAAGCAAAATTTGGTCACTATGCATTAGGTCTAGGGTTTGCTTTCACTCCTTCTAAAATTGCCCAAATGCCAATCTATGTCACTATTCAGCTGAGTCTATCATCATTCATAGGGTTTTCATTATCATGTCAGTGTCTAATGAGTCATTTTACACCTTGTTCATGCTTCAGTTGCGCCTAGGCAAGGTCATTTCCCTCTCCTAGGGTTTTGAAGGCAATATCTCTTGGACGGTCAAATCATTAGCAAAACTTGTATCCTGATGTTCATACACCTTCCCCTATCCTTAAAGTACCTTATCAAATGCTTCCCATCACTGAGATCCCCCAAAATCCTCATTTTCGCACAAACCCTAGTTTCTTGCTACAACCTGGCAATTTTCTAGGTTGGGCCTGTGTTTTGCCCTTTTGGACCCCTTCCCCTCACTCAATCTCTGAGATTCCACTTTCCCCTACTTCCTAACATTCCTCCCTACTCCCAAAAATTTAGAAGCCCCTTATCCCCTTCATTTCACTTCATTTCGGCAAAATCCCTTGTTCTACACATCGGGATAAGTTTCACTCAAAAGATGTTTCAGAGAAATCAAAGATGAATTTAGGAAAACTGAGAGAGGTTTTTGTCCAAAACATGCCGAATAAGAGAAACCTCCTTCACTTTTTGCACAGGTGTCATGGTTTTAAAGAAATGTCAAAATTACAATCGCTAGATCCAAGGAGGTTGGCCAAGGCACTAAAACGACGGAAAAGGCCCGATCCACTCCAAATTTTGCCCAAAGCATATTTGAATGAGCATGGTACTTGATTGGGGACTCCCAGCCCAAATTACAAGAAATTTGGAGAAAATTTTGTCAATTGTGAATTTTTTGTGCCAAACACAGGTTTTTGCCCTCAACGCGTAGCGCGCCGCGCGCTACCCTGAAGATGGGCAACTCCGTTTCATGAAAACTCAGCATTTTTGGATTTTTCATGCAAAAATACACTTTCTCAGCAATTGTCAAGAGATTCCATCAAGTTTTGAGCCTCCAGAAGGTCAAAAAACAAGCAAAAAATGACTTTCTGCCACCTTTTTGACACACAGGAAGCAGTCTTGGGAGATTGCAATTTTGGAGGAACAAATGGTCACCAAATCCAGAAATTCCACTTGGTTTGGAAAGTAGACATCCAGGCCTTTCCAACAAGCCCACTTTTTCCTCATTTGGACTCTGGGAAGTGCCTCAAAAGCAGGCCCAAAGGCGCGCTACGCGTTGAGATTCAGGGCGCTACGCATCAGGCTATTTTCACAGAAATACACCTACAGCTCAGCAAAACGCAGTTTTGACTAGGTTTGACTTTTTGGAGTGGATTTTGATCCTCCTTGATGTAAATTATGTAATTTTATGATACTTTGACACTTATTTATCTCTTCTAGAAGATTCATTCATGAAATAGGCAAAAATTTAATGAATGAATTGGTTTCCTAGCTTATAGAGGCAAGTTGTTTTGACTGCCTAGATTTTAGTGCTTAGTTTGGAATTGGTTGAAACAGCTCCTAGGATAGTGAGATCGACCCCTAGAGGCAAGGAAAGATGTTATATTGCCTATATTATGTACTTTCTTGGTCATTTTCATGGTTGGACTCTTGAGGGAGAAAGCTTCTATTGTATTACTCATTGTATCTCTGCAATTTTTGGCAAAGGAAGACCAGGGTTTTGCAGTCCTTTTTGGGATTCCTGTGGTTACATGTATTGATGGTGTGTTTCTATTTGTACTTGTAGGTTTGTTACGTGAATCATCTTCTTACTTTTTCTTCTGCAAATTAGGCAAATGAAGTGTTAAGGTAGAATTCATGGTTGCCATGCTCTGCCTTTAAGTTTGCTTAATATCAATGTTTCAGTTGTTTAAGGAGAATTCAAGGTGATTGCTTGCTCTCCTTAGCTCCTCACCAGTCATTCTCATCCATCCAAATCTTTCAAAGGCATCAATACAGTCTCCTACCTTGCCCCAAAGAACCCCCTGCGAAAACTGTGTCCAATCCCCGCACCCAAAATTGCCTTTCCCCAATTTTCCACCAAAACCCTAAAAATTCCAAATCAAACCTTTTTATCAGTTTACTGGCCTAAAATCAATGTTCTTTATTGGTTATCTCTGCCCGTTGAAGATCTTTGCCGAGATAGACCGGAGAGAGCCCTCTCTTGCCCCGTAGGGCTAGCTACGAGGCTAAGTGGTTTGATGTTGCCTTGGAGTTTACCTTTTTTAGCCTGAGGTGAAATTTCAAGCGCTAACATACTGGCGACCATACTGGGGAGAACAAATGGTTTTCTTGTTGATGTCATTTATTTTATAAGCTACAGACGGAGCCTGAAGTTATGCCATGTAGCCTTCGAAACGCTTTTGCTTTGCATTAGCGAAAGTAGATAAACGCTGCTTCAGTCAATCTCCGGTCTAGCTTGTAAACGTGACTTCTAACTTGTTAATTACCCCAGTACATGTATCAAGTTCAGATCTGATTGTTGATGGTGGACAACGATCAGACACTTGAAATGCTGAAATCATTCACCTGGCGACTCTAAATCATTTTTGAGATCAGATCCAAAGACTCCACTGGAGGATGATCCCGACCAGCAAAAACATGAAAGGACAACATGGACAGATCAGGTATTCAAGTTGGAATTTCATCCAAGACATTTTGTTCTTTGTCATAAATTATTTCTTCTCTTTTCCCAAGAATGTCAAGAAGGCTTTGCAAAGTATACTGTATTTGAGAAGAGATCCTCGGCCTGCATTTGATTCCTTCCCTTTGAAGATTGTAAATACCAAAGATTTGCATGCCTTTGAGCTTGATCAGGTTCCTTTTTCCGAATTTTGTGATGACCATCCTCAAATTGATGAACCTCAAGAGACCAAGACTGATTTTATACCTGCTGTACATACCCCTACACCTTGTAAAATTTCAGATCGGTATAAACCTCTTATTTTACCTTCTGTTCTCCATGCTTTCCCAAAAAACTATGATCTATACTTGCCGAGGTTTGATGGTGAAAGTAAGAATGTCAACGCTGAGCAACATGTGCAGAATTTTGAGAATTTTATAGATCTTTTTGAAGTTGATGAAGAAGATGTTAGTATAAGGCTTTTTTCTCTTTCTTTGCAAGCCAAGGTCAAGAGTTGGTTCAAAACCCTGCCCGATGCAAGCATCTCAAATTTCCGGCAGTTCATCAAAGTTTTTCTCGATAGGTGGATGATTGGGTAGAACCTTTTCTTGATTGTAGAAGAGTATAACCAGCTGAAAAGATTGCCAGGGGAGACATTACAACAGTTTTCGGCCAGATTTAATCAAGTTTATTATTCGATCCCAATTGATATAAGGCCTACTCCTAGATTGGCTCTCTTGCACTATCCGGGTGCCTTTGATCCGGAGATGGAGTTTTAGCTGAAAGAAAGGGATATTGCAACACTTCACGAGATGGAGAACAGTGCAGTGAATGTAGAGGCTCACTTGTTGATCCGAAGGGCAAGAATGAAGGAAGAAGAAATGACAAACATAGATCCAGAAAAATCAACATCTTTAGAGGTGAAGCTTGACATTTTGGTAAGTGCAGTGGAAAAGATGATGGACAAGATCAACGCAAGGAACGATTATGATGTTCAAGCCCATGGCTCGCTGATTGAAGAAGAACAAGTTGCTGATCCAAAACATTTTGTTTCTTATCCTAGTTGTCAAAGATCTGATAATGATTGTTTCGTAGATCACCTAGGCGAAGAAAGAACTGTTGATATGACATGTATGCTTGATGATGTGTTTTATACTGATGATTTGCCTTAGTTTGATCAGGATGACGATAATTATGTTCTCCAAACAAAAGCTAATCTTGCAGACAAATCGGCAGCTAGTTTGTGGGAGGAGGAAGTTCATTTTCAGCAGCTCGAATACAATGTTCGGCCATCACATATCAGCTATGACAGTGACGAGGAAAGTGCAGAAAATTTTGAAGTAAGTGAAGGATCTTTGCCTTTTTGTTTTGATTTGTTTCAGTTCATCAGAGATAACTACCATGTAATCAGAAATCAAATGTCAACAAGTCTTGGTTTGAATCATCTTGAGAGTAATGAAAATTTTGTTCAAGACTTTTCATATTCAGATTTGCAACCCCCGAAAGCCATTGATTGTCAAGTTGCAGCTGAAAACTTAGAAGTGGACACACATGATTTAATGATTCAAGGTGACTCCGTACCATTATGTTTTGAATCATTTCAGTTTTTGAAGGGTAGATTGCATAGTAAATCTTCAAATGAACAACCTATAACAAATCAGCAATCTCTCAGTGTTAATGTTAAGGATGAGGCAGATAAAAAATTCTTGAGCAGCCTGTAGCATCAGATTTGCAGCCACCAAATGAAATTGAAGGGCAGATTACAGATGAAGTTGTGGAAGACGAAATACATGATTTGATGATGCAAGAAGATTCTATACCCTTTTGTTTCGAAGCATTTCAGTTTATAAGGCAGAATCTTCGTAAAATCTCTTAAGAAAAAGATGAACAGCTAGAAGGATGTCATGCATTTTCAATGGATACATTACAACAGTCTTTTCAAGTTTTTCATGATCCAATAACTGATGTTTTGGATGAGGTTTGCAGTCAAAGTCTTTCTCCATTGACTACATGTGAGCTTGAAACATGTGCTGACATGAACTTGATCTGACAGCCAGTTTCTTTGTCATTTTTAGTAGAGGTCTCGTCACAAGGCTCAGATCAAAGTTTGTATTCATGGTATGAGGAGAAGAGAAGTAATCCATTGGATGAGCTAAGTCCCAGTATGCATGAACTTCAAGATCCTTATGCAGTGTTTTTGGAGGTGGATAGAGAATTCATATCATTCAATGGATCTGTTCCCAAGTTGCCATCGGATTTGCCTTTCAGTAGTTCTCTCTTGTTGTTCATAAGTGAGCACTTGTGGAGAATTCGAACAGCAAACGGGATACTTACTTGGTTTCATTAGTTGTTTCATTTCACTTGATCAGAAGATGAATGAAACTGTTAGAGTAGGTTTTGATGAATAAGCTCCACTTTGAGCATCATTTTCAGTTAGTCAGTTGTGTTTAAGTATCGCGTCAGTTTTTAGTTGAGTCATGAGTCATTTGTGAAATCAATTTTCAGTCTTGTTGTTAAGTTAGTTTGTGTCGGTTTTCAGTTACTCCATATCTGAGTTTTTGACTCCATTGCCCAAAGGATGAAGGCACTGTCTAGCTCTTACAGAGATCTGCGGTTCTTGGCACCTCCAAGGAGCTACCATCCCCATTGGAGCCAATTTTAGTGTCAGTCTTTCCAGCCTTCCTCCAGTGATCAAATATGCTCTTACAAAGTGGTCTCACAATGTCAAGGTCAAATTTTGTCATTTCAGTGAGTCTTCAAGCAAAATTTGGACACTAGGCATTAGGTCTAGGGTTTGCTTTCACTCCTTCTAAAATTGCCCAAATGCCAATATATGTCACTATTCAACTGAGTCTATCATCATTCATAGGGTTGTCATTATCATGTCAGTGTCTAATGAGTCACTTTACACCTTGTTCATGCTTCAGTTGCGCCCAGGCAAGGTCATTTCCCTCTCCTAGGGTTTTGAAGGAAATATCTCTTGGACGGTCAAATCATTAGCGAAACTTGTATCCTGATGTTCATACACCTTCCCCTATCCTTAAAGTACCTTATCAAATGCTTCCCATCACTGAGATCCCCCAAAATCCTCATTTTCGCACAAACCCTAGTTTCTTGCTACAACCTGGCAATTTTCTAGGTTGGGCCTGTGTTTTGCCCTTTTGGACCCCTTCCCCTCACTCAATCTCTGAGATTCAACTTTCCCCTGCTTCCTAACATTCCTCCCTACTCCCAAAAATTTCCTCAAAAATTTAGAAGCCCCTTATCCCCTTCATTTCGCTTCATTTCGGCAAAATCCCTTGTTCCACACATCGGATAAGTTTCACTCAAAAGATTTTTCAGAGCAATCAAAGATGAATTTTGGAAAACTGAGAGAGGTTTTTGTCCACAACATGCCAAAGAAGAGAAACCTCCTTCACTTTTTTCACAGGTGTCATGGTTTTATAGAAATGTCAAAATTACAATCGCTAGATCCAAGGAGGTTGGCCAAGGCACTAAAACGACAGAAAAGGCCTGATCCACTCCAAATTTTGGCCAAAGCCTCTTTGAATGAGCATGGTACTTTATTGGGGACTCCCAACCCAAATTTCAAGAAATTTGGAGAAACGTTTGTCAATTGTGAATTTTTTGTGCCAAACACAGGTTTTTGCCCTCAACGCGTAGCGCGCTGCGCGCTACCCTGAAGATGGGCAACTCCATTTCATGAAAACTCAGCATTTTTGGATTTTTCATGCAAAAATACACTTGCTCAGCAATTTCCAAGAGATTCCATCAAGTTTTGAGCCTCCAGAAGGTCAAAAAACAAGCAAAAAATGACTTTCTGCCACCTTTTTGACACACAGGAAGCAGTCTTGGGAGATTGCAATTTAGGAGGGGAATATGGTCACCAAATTCATAAATTCCACTTGGGTTGGAAATTAGACATCCCAACCTTTCCAAAAAGCCCACTTTTGCCTCATTTGGACTCTGGGAAGTGCCTCAAAAGCAGGCCCAAAGGCGCGCTACACGTTGAGATTCAGGGCGCTACGCATCAGGCTATTTTCACAGAAATACACCTACAGCTCAGCAAAACGTAGTTTTGACTAGGTTTGACTTTTTGGAGTGGATTTTGATCCTCCTTGATGTAAATGATGTAATTGTATGATACTTTGACACTTATTTATCTCTTCTAGAAGATTCATTCATGAAATAGGCAAAAATTTAATGAATGAATTGGTTTCCTAGCTTATAGAGGCAAGTTGTTTTGACTGCCTAGATTTTAGTGCTCAGTTTGGAATTGGTTGAAACAGCTCCTAGGATAGTGAGATCGACCCCTAGAGGCAAGGAAAGATGTTAGATTGCCTATATTATGTACTTTCTTGGTCATTTTCATGGTTGGACTCTTGAGGGAGAAAGCTTCTATTATATTACTCATTGTATCTCTGCAATTTTTGGCAAAGGAAGACCAGGGTTTTGCAGTCCTTTTTGGGATTCCTGTGGTTACATGTATTGATGGTGTGTTTCTCTTTGTACTTGTAGGTTTGTTATGTGAATTATCTTCTTACTTTTTCTTCTGCAAATTAGGCAAATGAAGTGTTAAGGTAGAATTCATGGTTGCTATGCTCTGCCTTTAAGTTTGATTAATATCAATGTTTCAGCTGTTTAAGGAGAATTCAAGGTGATTTCTTGCTCTCCTTAGCTCCTCACCAGTCATTCTCATCCATCCAAATCTTTCAAAGGCATCAATACAGTCTCCTAACTTGCCCCAAAGAACCCCTTGCGAAAACTGTGTCCAATCCCCGCACCCAAAATTGCCTTTTCCCAATTTTCCACCAAAACCCTAAAAATCCCAAATCAAACCTTTTTATTAGTTTACTAGCCTAAAATCAATGTTCTTTATTGGTTATCTCTGCCCGTTGAAGATCTTTGCCGAGATAGACCAGAGAGAGCCCTCTCCTGCCCCGTAGGGCTAGCTACGAGGCTAAGTGGTTTGATGTTGCCTTGGAGTTTACCTTTTTCAGCCCGAGGTGAAATTTCAAGCGCTAACAAGGTGGAAACCCAATGTGGGTGAAAACCACCTGTTGCAGTCATCTCTATCTTCCTTTTAATAAGAAACTTCTTTTTAAAAATTTTGTACTGGTGCAGTCTTATACTAGTACACAGGCTTCTGCCTACAGAAGGCTACAACCTTCTCTTGTTCTCCAGCTTATCCTGGAAGGGAGCTACAACCCCCTAGCTCTTGTACTAGCTGATGTGTTTACTAGTACGTAGGTGCTGGCCTAAAGAAGGCTACAACCTTCTCTTTTCTTCCAGGGACCATGTTTCATAAATTTTCAGACTAGATCCATCAATAACATCAATCAACCATGAACTATATCTGCATCAACCAATCTCCTTTGCACCAACCAAAACTGAATCAATCAATCAATTCTCAGAATGCTGTAACCAGAATACAGTAACGGTATCTAGAACCCAGAACACTGTAACAACAAACAGAAGTAGCTAAAGCATATTTTATTAGGTATATGCTACTTCACTGTGTCAAACCTGCGTAGATACGTAATTATCTCAAGGATAACCTGCGTATACACTGTTTTGATATGCAGAACCATTGTGTATATGCGCCCTTGATAAAGTGAACCTATGTACAGATCTATAAATGATGATTTAAACTTTACAACAATTCTAGATGTCAGTTATACCCAGATCATCATATTTACAGATTACAACATGCGCCAGTTATTTAGATAAAGATCAAAACAAAGATACTTCTCTTCAAGCCTTAAGATCTTGACCCATCAATAGAACTTATCCTTCATCAAGCGCTCAGGTTCATCCTTGATTCAGATCCAGCTGTGCACCATAACCCAATGATCTCTATTCTAGATCTTGCTCTTCATTAGATATTCAATGCTTGAGTGCCTTTACCTAATGATCTTCTCCTCCTTTTATAGTCTTAGGCCTTACTCAATACCATGGTCCAAAACCACTTAGAATCAATACCTTGGACCAAATACCTGGGGTCAACACTTCGGACAAGATACCTTGGACCAATACCATGGATCAAAATACCATGGACCAAATACCACAGACCAAAACAAGTTTTGCAACATGTACGCGGCTTGGTCAATGGGGAACTTGGTATACCTCTCTTTCTTCATTTTGTGAGCCTGAATTGTGATCTGTCATCTGTGTGAGTTGCCATCAAGGACAACACCTGTGTCATAGTGCCAAATCTGTATCATAATGCCAACAACCCAAATCCCAAAGATGCAATAACCAATTTGACATTATCTTAGGCAATGAAATCCAAGTAAGTTACATTTTGAACCAATGGTGAGTTTGGTAGATTAGGATAGAGAAGTTGAGTCTCTAGAATAATAAGAATCACTAGCTAAAGATACTTGAAGCCTAAAAGAACCAACAAGGTCTCCAACTACTTCAAAATAAGTTTGGACAAAAGTAGGGAAAAAGAAAAAGAAAGCTTCTACAATATCTCAACTAATGGAAACAAGAATCTAGACTTGAAACCCAATTTAATCATGTGTTCTTTTTGTCTCTTGTTATGTAACCAATATTTGTGAATATACTCATGCAAGAAATCTTGGAATGTAGTTCTTTTGATAATTTAGTCAATAACATTCTTCATGGATGTTTTGATATTCACTAATATAAAGTTGTTTACCTTGAATATTTGGTAATCTAGTTGTTATCTTCTTTTCCATGTAACATAGTTTTGACACAGGTCATATTGTAGTCCAATACCCAAAGGGGTCTAAGAAAAATAGGAAACGTTGGAAGAATTCAACCTTGTATGTTTGTTCCTTATAGGATCACTATATAGTATCATGAGATAAATCACCACTAGTAGATCATTCAATTCAATTTCCTCCAACACCTCAGGAAAATCAACAAAAATAGGTAACTGAAGGCCTAAAGACAAAAGAATCAGTCCCACATGATTCATGCCAAAAAATCAAGGCAAGTTAAGTCCTCAAACAATAGTGAGTTGGGACGATTAGGTTGAAGAAGTTGAGTCTCTAGAACAAGAAGAATCATAAGCTCAAGATGTTTCAAACTTGGGAAAATGAGCAAGGTCTCCAATTACTTCAAAATAAGATTTGAGAAAAACATGGAAAATGAAAAAGAATTCATCTATAGTATATAAATAAATGGTAACAAGAAGTTAGACCCAAAACCATATTTAATCATGTATTTATGTAACTAGTTCGTGTGAATATACTCATGCAAGAGATCATGGAATGAAATTCTTTCAAAAATCTGGCAAATTTGATCAATAACGTCCTTCATGGTAATTTTGATAGTTATTGATATAAAGTTATTTACCTCAATTTTTTGGTAATCTAGTTGTCATTTTTTTTTTTTTTTCCATGTAACTTAGTTTCACGCCTCGACAACAAAAATTTGCTTAGTATAAAAAATTACATTCTTCACAGTCCTTTAATACTCTTCATAAATAACCCAAGTACATGGACAAATTCCTTATCTCGGTTTGTAATCACGTAGTGTAAAACAATAGTCTCCTTTCTTTGGAAATACCCAGAAACAACTCTATTTGTTACTTGAACTTCCAACATTGTATGTTAAATAATCCCAAAAGAAGTTTGTTACAATCATCCTAAATTATAGCTTAAAGCCATCTTCAATCTGTGATAATATAGATAAAAAATTATACATGTATATTGGATATATATTGAACATAATTACAAGGGTTTCCTCAACATCTAACTTGTTCCATTGGAAAACTCTGCGAGCTACAATTCACTAGAATCTATATTCCATTCCTCCTTAAAAAGAGAGTCTACCAAAGTATTAAGTGGTCGATGTACATGGGTGAAAGTGATACTAGTGAACTCTTGAGAATTATGCTTGAGCCAAAGTCTAGAGGTTTACATTTTATACTTATAATTCATTGTTCATCCATTTAATAATCAATGATAATTGATCAAATACCTATAATTGCAAAATATTCTTAGATGAGACCACATCATAAGAGAATGCAAAGGCATCAACTTGGCATAATTATTGGTCTCTTTACCCAAATTTGATTTAAACATAATACAATAATATTCATAAAAGTAAAGGACCCCTCCAGTTCTATTAATATGTTATTGTGCTTAATAGGTGCCATAAAAAATCCCCATGGGGATGAGTTGTCAACCAATAACACCCCAACATGTTTGGGCGTTTGAACTTTAGTGAACATTTTATAATGTTGGATCAATGCACTAATCTAAACAAAAACTTGGAATTTATGGACATGTCTACCTTTTTCAATCAATAAAGAGTTGCATGTCAACTAGATGCCCCAGATAGTAATGAATGTGATCGACCCAAGCACCTTCAATCACTAGTCCTGAAACTAGCCATTCTAGCATGTTTTGATGTCAAGACCTTACCAATAATCAAGGAAACCAACCAAAAAAACTATGTCTCTCCATAATTGACGAGTAAATGTGCAAGTAATACACAAATGTGGGGTATTCTCCACATCAAGCCTACACAACATACAAATACTTGTATTATGTTTATTATGTTTTTGAAGGATGTCCCAACTTGGGACCTTATTCTCGATAGCTAACCACATAAAAACTTTGGTCTTTATCGGTGCCTTCACCTACCAAATTTTACACCACTTCCAACACTTCTTGAAACGTTGGTCACCCATAAGAGCATGGTACTCTATCTTGGTTATTTACTTTCTAACATCTTTGTTTTTGTCCCACACTAAAGTATTGAGTCTTTGTCTCAATATAACATGATTTCTTATTAATTTAGATAAGTAGTTATCCAACATGATTGCATACTCTCCTAATAAGCTAATATCATCTACCCACCATCCCTAATGTCGAAAATTTGTAGCTGTATCAATTATGACTTCATTTAATGTGAAATAGCCACAATATTATAATTGTTGGATCAAAACTAGAGGTAGGAAACTATGGCTTCAACATCCCATAATGGCACTAGCTCCTAAGAAAATCTAAATTCCATTGCCTACTTTTCAACTAAATATGAACCAATGGCAAGAAAGGCCAACAACAAAGCCTTCCATTGGTTGGGATGTTCTTGATACTCTTGTTCAAATTCCTAGTCCAATCCAGTAGCATGGTGGGAACTATGTACTTTTGAATTACTATTCTTGTCCAATATTTATTTAGTGATTAAATTCCATAGACTTTTAGTGACCATAATTTTTAAAAAAATGAATAGATGTTTTAGCCCTTGATCACCTTCTCTTTTTAATTTTGCAATGAAACAATATAAATGCATATACTCAGTTATACTTCTTTTGAGTGAATAGAGTGTGCCAATCTAAATTTTTCTTGTCCTTCAAACTCATGCCATCGCCATTCAATACAAGATTTATTCCCTTCATTTATTTGAATTGTACCTCGTTGATTTTGGTATAGGTTTTAGCATCTTGCCATTAAATTTTTGATTCTATCACCTTCCTCCCACCATACATGTGATGCAAACATGGGTCGTGTATTCAGTATTTGGTTGGAATGTATTTTTAAGTCATCAATTTTGAATGAATTTTCAAATCAAATGTTAATTATAAATTATATAGTTAAAATTAAAATTTGAATTTTATCAATCATGCTTTACTAACTACAACTGCATTTTTTAGCATTATGATTTCGAGTTATTACAAGGTTGATATGAACAATATTTGTTTGTTAAGTAAACTAGGGTTTGTGTTTGTTTTATGTGAAACTTTCCTTCCAAATCCTAATGAAAATAGTGAAAATGTTATATGAGATGCGGTGTCAACATTAACCACAATTCTTATGTAGTTACAATTCTTTATGGTAGTAAGGATGTCAAAGACAACCTCTACTTTACATGGTAACTAAATGGATCTACATAGGTGTTTGATAGAGTAATAAGCCTTGATCTTGGTTTTTAAGGCTTTCATACATGTGCAATAGAAATACAAATAATGAATACATCTCCACATGGTCAACAATCACAATTGTGGAATACAGGCCACGACTCTTTTGATGATGAAAACCGACATTCGTGATAGTCATGACCATTTTCGAGAGGGTGAAAATAAAGTAATGTGCATGATTGTCAATTTATTTTTCTATTCTCCTAATACCTTCTAGCTTGATTTAAGAATACAAGGAATCTATAGAAATTATTAACCTATTCTCCTCCCTAAAGGAGATATGTTGAGGTTTGCATTGAATTTGATTGAATTGGAGTTTAAATAGTGTTAGAAATAGTATCCATTTCCTTCCTTAAAAGGGATTTGGTGAGCTTACATTGAATTTGATTGAAGTGGAATTTGAATAATGTTAGATGTAAAAGGATTTGGTAATCTTACATTGAGTTTGATTGAAGTGGAATTTGAATAATCTTAGATGGAAATCTAGAGAAAAAGAAAAATGAGATTGTACAATAGCATGCTATATTTTTCTCATATGACAATAATGGTAAACTACATTCAAAATTTGATTATAATAACCTCTCGTCTTTGAAACTCCTCTCCTATAATCTTATTAGAGAATTTCTTATTACCCATCCACTACATTTATTTTCATTTATGTGCTTACAAAATTCACATCCCATATACTATGTCACTGGTTAGCAGTGATATATAATTTTCATGCAACAATATTAATCTTAACCGTACATAAAAAAATGAAAATTTTGAATTTTTATATAGTTGAACTTTGTGTTTTGGTGATTTCCTAGGCTGACGTCCTCCGGCTGCCACCATCGGGACTTCAAAAGCCAACGCATGGCATTAGCGGTCGGGTAACCTGTTGATATGTACATGTACCATGTTATATTTTTAGTGAGATCCTCCTCACTTTGCAACGGTAAATTAAAATAAGTCATAGTCTAAAAATTATGTTTTTTTGTGCGGAAAGTTATGGAAATTTTGGTTATGTTTTGAAAAAAATTGGCAGGGATTTTTGTAAATCTAAATAAAAGTTGTTAAAATTCTTAATTTTAGGTGCCTTAAAGGTTTTGATGGTGTTGAATCCATTTTGACCATCACATCCAATTTTTTTTTGAATTTTTTTACCCAGATTCCAACCTCTGAACAATTCCTCTGCCTCAGTAAAAGACTCCTTAAATTAAGTGCAAAGAGATCATCACTTATCGATCCCATTGCTTCGATTGAAAAGGAAGACGGTTTTCCCTCCTGGGTGTCTCCGGCTGATCATTGACTTCTTCAGTTCCCTCCCAGAGGAAACCACCATAACCACGCAGGTTGTCGCCTTCTTCAGGTCCCTCCCGAGGAAACCACCATAACCACGGGTCAATTCCATGGGTGAATAAATATCATGGGTAGATGTCACAATACCATAGGTCAATTCCATGGGTGAATGAATACCATGGGTGGATGTCACAATACCATGGGTGGATGTCACAATACCATGGGTGAATGGATACAACGGGTGGATGTCACAATACCATGGGTGAATGGATACCATGGGTGGATGTCACTTACAATACCATGGGTAAATTCCATGCGTGGATGAATACCATGGGTTGATGCCATTTTCTATTTGCATCATCGGAGGCAACAGGAGTCGAACGACCGACCTCCCATCACACAAAAAAGCAACATTATCACTATGACCACGAGTTGTTACTTAATATAACATGGTTGCACATTTAATTTAAGCGGTAATGCCGTAAGGTATGGGGGGTCGGGCAGACTTAACCGGCCCCCATGTGAACAATACACAGACGGTCCAATAGCCGCTAGCTTGGACCGCTCCGTCGACCACCGTCGCCGACCACCAGGCCCTAACCGCTGGGTCATCCGCCCATGTGAATGCTCACGCAACTGTGATGTAACTGTCGGAGGGAGGGGGCTAGCATTGGGGGCTAGCCCCTTGGCGCATGGCCCCCCATATGCCCATATTTTTTTATTTTTAGGCTTCAACGACAAAGTTAACTATCTTACAAATTCACCCAGATTTTGGCTGATTTAGTGGTCCGTTAGCGGAAAATGCAGCAAAATTGTAGGATGATGCCAGATTTTGGGGGAAATGTAGAGCGAACAGTGGAAAAATTAAGAGAGGTCATAAATTCTCCAGTTTTCGATTAAATTGGGAGAAAAAAGAGGCTAGGTAGCCATTTTTCGACATTCTGAACTCATTGGAGCAGGTTTTAGAAGAATTTGAGCATTGTAAACACATCTTTTTGCACATTTGATCTCAATTTCTTGGTCTAATTTCTTTGCTGCAATTAAAAGACAATTCTACCCTCTAGCTTATATGTAGAAAGCCATCATGAATTGGAAGAATGTTAGGCAACTTAAAGGTCAAAATGTGCAAGATTACACCCAAGAATTCAGAAAAAGGTCTTTAATGTTAGGTGTAGATTTGAAGTACATATGGGGTTTACAAAGTTACCTTAGGCATACTATCTTAATGTTTAATCCCAATAATCTAGATGATGTGTGTGTGCAAGCCACTCATCTTGAGGCAAGAGGGAAAAGCACTCCAGAAGAAGGTAGTAAAAAGTCATTTAAGAGTAAAGGGAAGGATTTGGGATCCAATTTAGGTGATGAAAATAAAATTATAGCCATGGGTATAAAAGGAAAAGAATCCATTGCTAGCACTAGTTCTTAAAATTCACAAAATGAAACTCCAAATGAAAAGAAGAGGATAGAACTTTTTCACACAGGGGTGATCTCAAAACATAGCAAGAATGATACACTTTTCGATAGTGGCTCTCAAGCTGATATTATCTCTGAAAACATTGTCATAAGTTTAAAATTGGAAACCATTCCACATAATAAACCATATCAACTTGGATGGGTGTGTAACAATGCACAATTACAGGTTACTAGAAAGTGTAAACTGAAATTCGCCATTACTGCAAATTTCATAGATGAAGTGGAGCTTGATGTTGTGCCATTAGACATATGTGGCATAGTTTTGGGTAGCCCGTGCCTCTATAAACTAAAAACTATCTTCCATAGACATGAAAACAAATACCATTTGTTCAAAGATGGAGTAGAATATATTGTGAGAGCTCACAGTAAGAAACTAAATCTTTCACTTGTTAATGTGGGGCAGATAAAAAAACTAGTGAAGTCAAGCAAGAATTTTGTGCTTCTAATGATCAAACCCAAGAATGATGTTGATAATCAAGCTTTTAAAGGTTGTGATTCAAAATTGAAATCTGAATTGGTTGATGTAGTTAACTAATATGATGAGATGTTTCAGGAACCAAAGGGATTACCTCTCATGAGAGGAATCCAACCAAGGAAAATTTTAAGGATGGAAAATTTTCTTGAAGTTTAAAACATTGGCGAATCTCACTAATCCCTAATATGCAAATTATAAATTTTTATTGATATATTTGTAAAATTAATCAAATTTATAGTTATTTTATATATAGTCTCTCTATAATGTTGGCGATTTTTAAGGTAAAATAATTTTATATTCTAAAATTTGGGCGAATCGTCTTTTATAAAATTGGAAATTGGCGAATCTTTTTTTTGGAAAAATCATGGAAAATTAGCCCACTAGGCGAACATTAGCCCCTAAAATTTTCCATGAATCCAACATGAGATATTGTTGTAGCAAGATTGTCCTCTTCCTAACATTGGCATGTATAGGATGTCAGTGATGAAAGTGTAGAAATTAAGAAGCAAATTCATTAGTTGGTGGATAAAGGGATCATCAGGGCATCTTCCTCGTCATTTGGTTCACATATTGTCTTAGTGCCAAAGAAGGATGGAACATGGCGCATGTGTGTGGACTTTCATGCATTGAACAAAATTACGGTGAAGAATCATTACCGACTGCCTAGAATAGATTATTTACTTGATCAATTGAAAGATGCAAAGTATTTTACTAAGTTGGACTTAAGGACTGACTACCGTCAAATTAGAATAGATGAAGGAGACATTTGGAAGACGACATTCGAAACAAAACAAGGTTTGTTTGAATGGCTATTTATGCCTTTTGGTTTATATAATGCTCATGCTACATTCATGCGTGTGATAAATGATGTGTTTAGGCAATTTCTTGATGAGTTTTTTATAGTATACTTAGATGACATCTTAATTTTAAGTAAATCTCGTGATGAACATGTCATGCATGTAAGAAAAGTACTCAATGTCTTGAAGAAAGAACAGTTGTATCTTAAGGTGTCAAAGAGTGAGTTTGGAAAACTTCTTTAGTTTACTTGGGTGATATTGTTGGAGGAGTTGAGTTGAAAATAGATCCCTCCAATATTGATGTCATTTTGAATTGGCCAAGAAAGTTACTGAGGTAAGAAGTTTTTTGGGAGAAACCCAATACTGGAGGAAATTCATTGCTATTTTTTCTTCTATAGTAACTCCTTTGCATGTATTGACAAGTGTGAAAAAGGTTTTTCAATGGGTAGGTGATGCAGGAGCATTCAACCCAAGAGAAAATCATTGTATATTAGTAGACATAGGGAGTCATGTGTTTTAAGGAAGGTAGATTCCTAAGTGATGAATTAATGTAATAATTAGGCTTTTGAGTGGTTAAAATAGGAATTAATTACATAATGCGAGGATGTTGTAAATGCTCTCGAATTAAGGAGAACATGAGTGGTTAATAATGACAAAAGAGTTAGAAGTCAATTATAACTCTTAAAGCAGTTCATGATTTGATCCAGGTGGATGTTGGTGGCCACCCACCTATCCCATTTGGACCCCCACAACTGTCTCTTTCAATCTTTTCAGTTTCCTAAATTGTAGCACAGTTTACTATTTTTAGCAGTTTTTCGGGTCCTGAACTTCCGGAGCCATTTTGAGGCCCTAAATGACGTTTTTTTGGGAATCTCCCAAAGTGGTAGTACTCGGATAGATCTTTCTAACGAGCTATCGTACGCGTCAAATGGAGATCGTATGCCAAAGTTACGACCCCGGGAAATTGATGTACCAATTTACCCAAATGGGGCCCACAATTTGGCGTTTCATCTTCTAGGGTTAGGTTTCGGGATGTGAAGGGTTTTCCATTGTTTCTCAACAATAAATAGGCCTTCGAGCCTCATTGTAACACAGTTCGGAATAGTTTAGAGGCATGTAGCCGCCACATCTCTTCTCAGAGATAAGCTACCATCGCCCTAGCTGGTTTCTTTCCATTTCTGTTTGTAAGCAGATTTCAGTATTTTCCATTAATGAAATGAAGTATTATTTCCGCTGCATCTCAGTATTTATGGTTATCTCATCTCTGTATTTATGGTTATCTCTGTAATTTGTTGCGTTCCTGTTTAAATACGGATCAGTGGTATCAGAGCGGTCTGCTTTTTCTCTGTTTTTCTTTGCATGTCCCCAATGAGGTCGGGATATAAGGAGTTAGGGCTTGAACTGGTCGAACCTTTGCAAGACCAGCCTCACAAATCCCGACGGCCTCCCATGGTGGATGAGAAGAAAGACGAGGGGGTAGGAGATCCTATCAAAATCTTGCTCGAAGAAGCCCTCGAGCGACAAAGGAACGCGATGATGGATAGCTTTGCGCAGATCCTTCAGCGGCTACCCAGAGGCGACGCATCGGCTTCCAACAGCGTCTCTGGAAATACCACACCCTTCAAGGTACAAGTTAATTTTGAAATCCCCATATTTGAGGGTAAAATAGACGCAGATGCCGTAGATAAATGGTTAAATCTGCTAGATGGGTATTTTTTTGTTCGTGAATTTTCAAATCGGGAAACGATTGTTTTCGCTCTTCTCAAAGCAGCCCCCCACGTCAAGGACTGGTGGGAAACCTACTGCGAACAGAAGGATGAAAGTACAGGCTCACTATTTTCAGCCGCACCCACTTGGAATGACTTCCGGGATGCCATCAAGGAGCAGTACTACCCTGTCGGAAGCTATGAGGACAAATACATCAAATGGACCACACTTCTGCAGGGATGAGACCAAGATGTGCCGGAGTTCACAAACATTTTTCATACCCTTCGCACACAGTTGGGTATCAAAGATACTGAGTGGCATCTGGTACTCAAATACCGTGGCTGCCTGCACAGATACATCCAGGAAGAGATGGGGTTCTTAAACATCTCCTCACTCGGCACAGCATACCGATACGCTGTCAAAATCGAGCAAAAGTTCAAACAGAAGAAGCGAGACTTTGGATATGCAAATCCGAAGCCCAAAGGACAAAGCCAAGGCGGGGTGACCCAAGACAACTCGTCGAAGCTACAAGAAAAGAACAACACCATGAAGCCGAAGAAGGACACAGGAAAGTGGTGTGAGTTCCACAAGAGTCCCACTCATAACACAAGTGAGTGTCGGACCAAGTAGTCGCTGGTGGCCGAGTTGAAGGCTTCCGAATCAGATGCATGTTCCGACCCTGAGCTAGAACTCGACAAGGGGAATGGCAAAGGGAAGCAGATCATTAATGCAGATCCTAGCGCCACTGTTGCCACTGCCAAGATCCAGAAAGATGAGCCCGAAAATCTAGAGGAAGGGGAGCGTCTTTTCCACTCACAAATGTGGGTGAAGGGTTCGCCGCTACAATTCATTGTCGACAGTGGCAGCCAAAAGAACCTCATTTCAGCAGAGGTCGTGAAGCGGTTGGGCCTACCGACTACACTGCATCCACAACCATACAGTATCGGGTGGCTTCATGAAGGAAGAGATCTCAAAGTTCGCCAGTAGTGCCGCCTTCCCTACAGCATCAAGCCCTTCACAGACGAGGTATTGTGTGATGTTACACCTCTAGATGTTTGTGATGTATTATTAGGCCAACCATACTTGTGGAGGCGACATGCTGTGTATGAGTCAAGGCCTCGTGCTGTCATTATTTCTTTGAATAATTCATTATACAGGATATCGGAGGTAGCCCTACCTACCACCACATCTTTGATCACCACTAAGAAAGGCAACAAGCTCATCTCCCAGACCTGGAAATTCATCTGTCTGGTCCACTCCCAAAGTAAGGGGAAGATTGTTGCTACATCCATGACCCCTGCAAAGGGTTCCTCTACGCAGCATCAACATCAAAGGAATATGGTCATGACAGAACACATGAACAACTTCTCACCCACAGGGGTACCACACAAGTTTCAGGTGGGCAACAAAGTCTGGTTGCATCTACAGAGAGAACGTCTTACCAGAACCCATCAGAAACTTAGGCGACTCCGACATGGTCATTACACTAGTACCAAGGCTATGGGAAACAATGCTTGGAAGCACAACATTCCTCCATTCCTTGGCTTGCACCGAGTGTTCAATGTGGACCGTTGTCGATCATGCTTCCCACCATTTCTGGACACATCAGAGATTGCAGAACAACTCACCAGAGACCCAGATTAGCAGAAGCTTCCTCATCTCAAGGATGAACTCAACGCAATGGGGACCATTGCTTCCTAAGGGGGGAGGAATGATCCAGGTGGATGTTGGTGGCCACCCACCTATCCCATTTGGACCCCCACAACTGTCTCTTTCAGTCTTTTCAGTTTCCTAAATTGTAGCACAATTTACTATTTTTAGCAGTTTTTCGGGTCCTGAACTTCTGAAGCCGTTTTGAGGCCCTAAACGACGTTTTTTTGGGAATCTCCCAAAGTGGTAGTACTCGGATAGATCTTTCTAACGAGCAATCGTACGCGTCAAACAGAGATCGTATGCCAAAGTTACGACCCCGGGAAATTGATGTACCAATTTACCCAAACGGAGCCCACAATTTGGCGTTTCATCTTCTAGGGTTAGGTTTCGGGATGTGAAGGGTTTTCCATTGTTTCTCAACAATAAATAAGCCTTCGAGCCTCATTGTAACACAGTTTGGAATAGTTCAGAGGCATGTAGCCGCCACATCTCTTCTCAGAGATAAGCTACCATCGCCCTAGCTGGTTTCTTTCCATTTTTGTTTGTAAGCAGATTTCAGTATTTTCCATTAATGAAATGAAGTATTATTTCCGCTGCATCTCAGTATTTATGGTTATCTCATCTTTGTATTTATGGTTATCTTTGTAATTTGTTGTGTTCCTGTTTAAATCCGGATCATGATTCGAGGAACTAGAAAGAGTTCTTAGGGATTAATTAGGGTTAGAAGTGGATTTAGAGGACATTTAGGAGTTATTTCAGTAGATTAAGGGTTTGAACCAGAATTAGTTCAACGGAACCTTTCTGGTATAAATGTAAGCCTATGGGCAGAGTGAGAATGAGGCCATGATATCGAAGAGCATGCCTGAGAGATATAGAGTCTTGACATGTAATCAATTGTTCATATTTATATATATACACAGAGGTTATTACGGAACTGTGTAAATGTGTGAAATAAGTATGTAGTGATTGATTTATGCATGAATTTGTAGGTTCTGTTACAGAGGCTGTAGGCAGAGTTTTGAAGAACTACACAGAGGAGAAGAACGATTCAGAGGAATCGTAATGGAAATGGTTGAGTACACTTGAAGAATCAATAAATGCTTTGAAGTGACATCAATCAAAGGAGCATGCGAAGTTAAGCCCAGGAGGAAGAGTGCTTAGTGAAACAACAGAAGACCTAGAACCTTTTGAAGAACCGGAACCATAGAGAAAAATTGAAGAAACAATGTAAAAACCAAGTGAAAGGGACGAATAGAGAAGTGAGGTGCCAGTACACAGCAACCGTTGGATCTTATAGATCAACGGTCCAGATCATGTCGCATGGGGTAGTGTTGAAATATCTCATTGGCGAATTTTAACAAAGAAATGCAGTTTAAACACACAAGTGGTATTTCGGACGAGTGAGAAGTGGTAAGTGGTATTGAGGAGTGAATACTCAATCCCACTAGCCGAGCAACACATAGCAGCGAAGGAGAGAGGGAAAACCACTTTTTCGGGCGGTTGTTCTTTGTGCATGTTGTCTATCCAAAGTCATTGTGGACCGTTGGATCTACTGAGTGTAGATCAACGGTGGAAGACCATCAAGCGACTTTTGGAATGGAGAAGGATCTCGACCGTTGGATCGATTGCCAGATCAACGGTCAAGATTTAATTGGAGCTATTGGAACGAGGTTGGAATGACCCTTTTAAATATGGCGATAACGATAGTGATTTAATCGCAACTATTGGATCGGAATCCAGATCTACAGTCCCGATTTAATCAGAGATCGGCGGAAGGAAGGAGTAGCGCTTCAGAAATGGTTGAAAGGTGCTGACTCGAAAGGTTATAGAGGAAGACTCAATTCCATTTGAGTTCCGGCCTTAAGCGTTGGAGCGGGGTTCCGTGTGTTTTCTGTCTTATGCGGAGATCGGAGGGGAAATGCAACAAGCGATATGAAGCGGACCTGACAGGGTTATATGGGTGCGTTTGTTATATTTGAAGTCCAACAGTTTAATCGCATATCGGATGCAGAGAAGGTGTGTATTAATGTGACCTGCGGAGGAGTCGATACCCGATTACAATAAAGGTGTACCTCAGAAACTATGCAAAGCCTTTAAAAAGGTGGAAAAGGTAAGTTTATGCCATTTATGTGTATTTTTATGTATAATAGAAATAAAGCGCTAATTGAAGGTTTGGTGGTTAAGTCCACATTAACCAAAGGTTAAAAAAGGGTTTGTTATATATATGCGGAAACAATGCTATGAAGGTCTAAAGCACGGATAAGGCTTAAACTAAAGTTTATAAAGGGTGATTAAGTTTTGATATAAAGGAAAAGGTGAGTTAAGGGTTAGACTTTATTAGTCTATAAATCATTTTGCTTGAGACTATGAAAGGGGCCTAAAACCTTAGTAAATGAAGATTGGACTCCTTAGAGAGTTAAATACTTGGGACTAATGTGCTTATGCATTTTATATGCATACTGTGAGTGTAAGTGAGGGGTAACCCTGCATCATTAGTGGTATCAGAGCAGAATTGTAATTAGAGTAGGGAAAGATTTCCTATGTAAAGGAGTTTGCACACAAAAGAAGGTACTGTGCATAAGTTAAGCGAATGAATGGTAGAGACTACAATAGAAGATCGTAAGGGGAACTTTTGAAGTTCCTGGGAGATTGTAGCAGTTCCATCAGAGGCTTGGAGTAGACAGGATCAGAGGATTCCTTGAAGAAAAGTGAGAGCAAGATTGCTTAGTACAAGTTCTGAAGGAAAGAGGACTTGGAGACCAAACAAAGGACAATCCATTCAAAGTGTAGAAAAATGGAAGAATAAGATCATACATAGGTCTTGGAGGTAAGAGAGCGTGTTTTGTTTCAAATTGACTTTGAAGATTATGGTTGCAAATGAAGCATCTCAGCAAAGGACAACAAGAGAAGCTGTGAAGGGAGAACCAGATGTGTTCTTGAAGGTAGCGTAAGGAAAACACTATGAAGAAGAAGTGGCAGTGAACATGAAGAATCCAATAATAGGTTGGACAGAGAGAGGACAACTGAAGTGTTCTCAAGAGAGAGTGAAAGACTGTAGAAGCCTAGAAGGAGCAAAGGTGTTGCTCAAGAGGAGCTTCCAGACAGAGGACCCATGCTTACCAAAAGACTGAGTGAGGAGAGCTTAGTGAGGTAAGATTACAATGAGGAGGACTAGCTGTTGCAGATGAGTGAGGAGCTCATGAAGAAAGAGGAGAATAAGATGAATAATGATAGTCATATCGGAGGTTCAGAGAGAAGCCACAACAGAAGATATGAGAAGAAGAATGCCAAAGAAGATGGCAAGAGACTGAGTCAAGAGGAGATTGACAAGGAGTTGGCTGAGATAAGAAAAGAACTTGATGTGTTAACAATGCGACTAGAAGAAAACCAGAGACAAGGTTGGGTATTAAGGAAGAAGCCAGTGGAGTGGCATGAGATGCAGAGAAGGCTACAACAAAAGCAAGTAAAGTGGCTGAGGGAAAAACTCAAGGAAGTTGAGTTGGAAATGGAAGAGTCCATTTGTGAACCAGAACAGGGAGAAATTCTGGGAGAAAGTGAAGACTACACTGAAGATAAAGAATGGAGATCAAGTGAAGATCTCATGGACTATTGGGATAGTTCAAAACAACATGAGGAGATGTTGACTGAAGATGAAGAGCTGATGTATAAGGCCATCAAGCCTTGTGTTTTTGAACCTAATAGTTTTGGTGTGCTTGCAAGATGCATAGGAGAGGATAGATAGTCTTGTGAAGCTGTCGAAAGCATGGAGGAGTATCTTACAGAAGATGAATACTCTGAAGTGAAGCTGAATAGAGCTCTTGAACTGAAGTATGAGGAGAAATGTGTTTTAGGGGATAAAAGGTACTCTAGAGTAGAAACGTATGATGAAGAAGACCTCTCAAATGAGGAAAGTATTGAGTTGTTACAACATAAAGAACTCATTGACAAATTAATAATTGGAGCTCTTATAAGACAAGAACCATTCCTTGTGAAGGAAGGAGATGAAGTTGAGCCTGAGGAGTTGAATCACGTAGAAGACTCAGAGCAGCAAGGAAATGTGATGACTGAAGAGTCGAGTAAGACTGCTAGGTCTTATGATTTTAAAATTAATAATTTGTGGATGATTGCAGGTACATCATAGGAGGATGAACAAACTTTAGAGTTTGTCAGAGAGAAGGAGCAGAATCTGAAATCTGTTCAGATCAAGACTGAGATGGCAAGATCTCAGAACCAGAAGGAGACAAAAAAGTCACTTGGGAGTAGGCAGCAGAATGTTAGAACTGTCATAAAGGAGGAAGATGGAAGTCTTATTCCAATGAAGACTGAAGAAATGTTGTCCCAAAGAAATGATCCAATGAATGTCACTATGGAAGGACAGAGATTGTTTGAAGATCATATGGAGGTTCTTAAAGAACAAGAGGGTAAGGGTGAAAGGGAGGCAGTAAGAATCAAACAATCTCAAAGAAGAGTTAACCAACAACAAGCTAAGGCAGAAGAAGTTCACTATTGTGAACAAAATCAGGGAGGCATCATTGAAAAGATGATGTGGAGGAGAGGCTAATTGACAGTCTCATGAATTATTTTGAGAACTCAAAACAACATACTGATGTACTAACAGAGGAGAAAGAAACAGAGCAACAAATTGAATTGTTTCCAAAAGAAAACAAGGCACTGAAGCCTTATGTTTTTGATAAAAACAATTGTTTTGTGAATGTAGGTTTAGTTGCAGATGCTAAAGGAAATTTGGCATAGATGAGCAACCAAATAAAGATGAAAGAAGAGGATTCTATGGAAGAATTTAGTCCAGGGAACATAGATGCTCAATTGCTGGAGAGAATGTTGGAAAGTTAGAATTCAAGGCAAAAATTAGATGTTGCAAAGGGAGATATCTTTAAAGATATTCAGGAAGTTTGGGTGGAGGCAATGTCTACAATGGTAGCAAGAGAAAAAGTAGAAGAAAATAAACAACAATTTGAAGAGTTAGTAGACAATAGCAACAACCTAAAGTAGAGAGAAAGAGGTAACAATGAATGACAGAATATGGACCAGCCCAAAGATATGCTAGAGGTGGATATTGAAGAGTTATGGCAGTTAATGATGAAGCAGTCCATATGGAGGAAAATGATAGCAACAGGAAGGATGATCAATCAAAACTTGAACCCGATTGACAAATAGAGGAAGATGAAACAAAAGACAACATAAATACAACAACAACAAAGGTGCAAGACATTTGGGCAGCTACAAACTAAAGTTTGGGACCCTGGAGGTTTTGTATCAACACATGAAGACACATGATCAGGAGATCATGAATATTTTCTACTTTGGGAGTCTGATGTAGGAGCATTCAACCCAAGAGAAAATCATCGTATTTTAGTAGATATAGGGGGTCATGTGTTTTAAGGAAGTTAGATTCCTAAGTGATGAATTAATGTAATATTTAGGCTTTTGAGTGGTTAAAATAGGAATTAATTAGATAATGTGAGGATGTTGTAAATGCTCTCGAATTAAGGAGAACATGAGTGGTTAATAATGACAAAAGAGTTAGAAGTCAATTATAACTCTTAAAGCAGTTCATGATTCCAGGAACTAGAGAGAGCTCTTAGGGATTAATTAGAGTTAGAAGTGGATTTAGAGGACATTTAAGAGTTAGTTAAGTAGATTAAGGGTTTGAACCAGAATTAGTTCAACAAAACCTTTTTGGTATAAATGTAAGCCTACGGGCAGAGTGAGAAGGAGGCCACTGATATCGAAGAGCAGGCCTGAGAGACAAAGAGTCTCAACGTGTAATCAGTTGTTCATATTTATATATATATATATATATACAAAGGTTATTCTGGAATTGTGTAAATGTGTGAAATAAGTATGTAGTGATTGATTTATGCGTGAATACGTAGGTTCTGTAACAAAGGTTGCAGGCAGAGTTCTGAAGAACTACAAAGAGGAGAAGAATGATTCAGAGGAATCGTAATGGATCATTGAATCCACTTGAAGATCAAGAAATGCTCTGAAGTGACATTGATCAAAGGAGCATGCGAAGTTAAGCCCAAGAGGAAGAGTGTGCAACGAAATAGTAGAAGACCCAAAACCTTTTGAAGAACCCGAACTACAGAGAAAAATTGAAGAAACAATGTAAAAACCAAGTGAAAGGGACGAATGGAGAAGTGAGGTGCCAGTACACAACAACATTTGGATCTTATAGATCAACGATCTAGATCATGTCACATGGGGTAGTGTTGAAATATCACATTAGCGAATTTTAACAAAGAAAGGTGGTTTAAACACACAAGTCGTATTTCAGACGAGTGAGAAGTGGTAAGTGGTATTGAGGAGTGAACACCCGATCCCACTAGCCGAGCGACACATAGCAGCGAAGGAGAGAGGGAAAACCGCTTTTTCGGGGGGTTATTCTTAGTTCCTGTTGTCTATCTGAAGTCATCATGGACCATTGGATCTACTAAGTGTAGATCAACGATGGAAGACCATCAAGTGACTTTTTGAAAAGAGAAGGATCTCGACCGTTGGATCGATTACTAGATGAACAGTCAAGATTTAATCAGAGCTATTGGAATGAGGTTGGAATGACCCTTTTAAATATGGCAATAATGATCACGATTTAATCGCAACCATTGGATCGAAAGCCAGATCTACGGTCCCGATTTAATCGAGATCAGCAAAAGGAAGGTGTAGCGCTTCGGAAATGGTTGAAAGGCGCGGACCCAAAAATTTATAGAGGCGGGCTCAATTCCATTTGAGTTCCGGCCTTAAGCATTGGAGTGGCGTTCCGTGTGTTTTCTGTGTAATGCGGTGATCAGAGGGGAAATGCAACAAGCGATATGAAGTGATCCCGACAGGGTTATATGGGCGAATTTCTTATATTTGAGGTCCGATAGTTTAATCGCATATCGGACGCGAAGGAGTTGTGTATTAATGTGACCCATGGAGGGGCCGATACCCTATTGTGATAAAGGTGTACCTCAGAAACTGTGCAAAGGCTTTAAAAAGGTGGAAAAGGTAAGTTTATGCCGTTTATGTGTACTTCTATGTATAATAGAAATAAAGCGCTGATTGAAGGTTTGGTGGTTAAGTCCGCATTAACCAAAGGTTAAAGAGGGGTTTTTTATATATATGTGGCAACAATGCTATGAAGGCTTGAAGCACGGATAAGGCTTAAACTAAAGTTTATAAGGGTTGAGTGAGTTCTGATATAAGGGAAAAGGCCTAAAACCTTAGTAAATGAAGATTGGACTCCTTAGAGAGTTAAATACCTGGGAATAATGTGCTTATGCATTTTATATGCATATTGTGGGTGTAAGTGGGGGGTAACCTTTCATCAGTAGGCAAACAACAAAAGGCCTTTGATGCATTGAAGGAAAATATTAGTTCAACTCCAGTACTTGCACTTCCAGACTTGAGACAATCATTTGAGGTTCAGAGTGATGCTAGTGACTACGCCATGGGTGCAGTCCTCATACAACATGGTAAGCCTATCTGTTTTCATTCGGAAACTTTTGGTGGTGTTGTGATTAACTATCCTACATATGACAAGGAATTGTGTGCATTGGTGGAAAGTGTGAAAAAGTGGAAACACTGCTTGATGGGTAAGGAAACAATCATTCACACTGATCATCAACCATTGCAATACTTGCAATCACAATCAAAGTTATAACAATCAAGGCACTTCCGATGGATGGGTTTTTGATCCAGGTGGATATTGGTGGCCACCTGCCAAGTCCACCTGGACCCCCACCATTGTCTTTCTCAGCATTTTCAGTTTCCTTAATTGTAGCACAACTTACTATTTTTAGTAGTTTTCCGGGTCCTGAACTTCCGGAGCCATTTTGAGGCCCTAAACGACGTTTTTTGGGGAATCTGGGGCAACACGAGTCCATGGAATGGACTCGTGTTGCTCGTTCCAACAATGATAGTGCTCGGATAGATCTTTCTAATGAGCTATTGTACGCGTCAAACAGAGATCATATGCCCAAGTTACGACCCCGGAAAGTTGATGTACCAACTTACCCCCAAACGGGGCCCACAGTTTGGCGTTTCATCTCCTAGGGTTAGGTTTTGGAATGTTAAGGGTTTTTCCATTGTTTCTCAACAATAAATAGGCCTTCGAGCCTCATTGTAACACAGTTCAGAGGCATGTAGCCATCACATCTCTTCTCAGAGATAAGCTACCATCGCCCTAGCTAGTTTATTGCCATTTCTGTTTGTAAGCATATTTCAGTATTTTCCATTAATGAAATGAAGTATTATTTCCGCTGCATCTTTGTGTATATGGTTATCTCTGTAATTTGTTGCGTTCCTGTTTAAATCCAGATCAGTGGTATCAGAGCGGTCTGCTTTTTCTCTGTTCTTCTTTGCATGTCCCCAACAAGGTCAGGATATAAGGAGTTAGGGCTTGAACTGGTTGAACCTTTGCAAGACCAGCCTCGCAAATCCCGACGGCCTCCCATGGCGGACGAGAAGAAAGACGAGGGGGCAGGAGATCCCATCAAAATCTTGCTCGAAGAAGCGCTCGAGCGACAACGGAACGCGATGATGGACAGCTTTGCGCAGATCCTTCAGCGGCTACCCAGAAGCGGCGCATCGGCTTCCAGCAGCTCCTCTGGAAACGCCACACCCTTTAAGGTACAAGTTAATTTTGAAATCCCCATATTCGAGGGTCAGATAGACGCCGATGCCGTAGATAAATGGTTAAATCTGCTAGAGGGTTACTTTTCTGTTCATGAATTTTCGAGTCGGGAAAAGATTGTTTTTGCTCTTCTCAAAGCAACCCCCGACGTCAAGGACTGGTGGGAAACCTACTGCGAGCAGAAGGATGAAAGTACTGGCTCACTATTTTCAGCCGCACCCACCTGGGATTCGTTTCGGGATGCCATCAAGGAGCAGTACTACCCTGTCGGAAGCTATGAGGATGAATACATAAAGTGGACCACGCTGCGGCAGGGAAGGGACCAAGACGTGCCGGAGTTCACCAATCTTTTCCATACCCTTCGCACAAAGTTGGGTATCAAGGATTCGGAGCAACATTTGATACTCAAATACTGTGGCTGCCTGCACAAGTACATCCAGGAAGAAATACAGTTCCTAAACATCCCCTCGCTCGGCGCAGCATACCGGTATGCCCTCAAGGTCGAGCAGAAGTTTAAACAAGAGAAGCGAGACTTTGGATTTGCGAATCCAAAGCAGGGGAAAGGTGCCCCTAAACCACAGAACAAAGGACAAAGCCAAGGCGGGACAGCCCAAGACAACCAGCCGAAGCTGCAAGCAAAGAGCAACGCCGCGAAGCCGAGAAAGGACACTGGAAAATGGTGCGAGTTCCATAAAAGCTCCACTCACAACACAAGTGAGTGTTGGGCCAAGCAGTCACTGGTGGCTGAGCTAAAGGTTTCAGAATCAGATGCATGTTCCGACTCTGAGTCAGAACCCGATAAGGGGTATGAAAAAGGGAAGTAGATCATTGATGCGGATCCCATCGCCACTGTTGCTACCACAAAGATCCAGAAAAATGAACCCGAAGATCCAAAGGAGGAGGAGCGTCTCTTCCACTCCCAGATGTGGGTAAAGGGCTCCCCGATACAGTTCATTGTTGATAGCAGGAGTCAAAAGAACCTCATTTCGGCAGAGGTCGTGAAGCGGTTGGGCTTACCGACCACAGCACATCCACAACCATACACCATTGGGTGGCTTCACCAAGGGCGAGATCTTCACGTGAGCCAGCAGTGTCGCCTTCCATACAACATGAAGCCCTTCACGGATGAGGTATTGTGTGACATTGCTCCCCTTGAAGTTTGTGATGTATTACTAGGACAACCATACTTGTGGAAGCGACATGCTGTGTATGAATCAAGGCCCCGTGCTGTTATTATTACATTGGGAAATAAGTTGTTCAGGATACCAGAGGTAGCACCACCTGCCGCCATCTCTTTGATTACTGCAAAACAATGCAGTAAGATCATTTCCAAAACCAGGAAATTTGTTTTCCTGATGATACGCCCTCAAGGGAAGAAGAAGACAGTGGCCGCGGCCTCCAAATGGGGTCCCTCTCCACAGCAGCTACAGATGGACAAGATTGTGGAGGAGTACGAAGGCATCTTCACCTCCCCGGCAGGGGTTCCTCTGCACTGTCAAGTCAAGCACTCCATCGATCTGACCCCAGGTGCGTCGCTACCCAATGGACCAATTTATCGGCGCTCAGTTCTAGAGAACAATGAAATCAAGAGGCAGATTCAGGAGCTCCTGCAGAAAGGTCACATCCGTCCGAGTTCTTCGCCCTGTGGGAGCCCGATAGTGTTGGTACAGAAGAAGGATGGGACGTGGAGACTCTGTATTGACTATCGGGCGCTGAACAAGATCACTGTCCGTAATAGGTACCCGATCCCGCGGATTGATGACCTCCTAGACCAACTAAAGGGGGCGAAATATTTCAGCAAGATCGATCTGAAGTCAGGATATCACCAGGTACCAATTGAACCCTCAGATGTGTGGAAGACTGCCTTCAAATCCAAGGAGGGCCTCTTCAAATGGTTGGTCATGCCTTTCGGATTGACGAATGCTCCTGCAACCTTTATGAGGCTAATGGATGACATCTTGCGGCCATTCACCAACTCCTTTGTAGTAGTATACTTGGATGACATTCTGATCTTCAGCCAGAGTTGGGAAGAGCACCTCCACCACATCCGACAGGTTCTCCAAACACTGCGGCAACACAAGCTATGTGCCAATTTGGAGAAATGCACTTTTGGCATGACCGAGGTTCAGTATCTGGGATACATTATTGATGAACAGGGGGTGCATGTTGATCCAGCCAAGGTCCAAGTCATTCGGGATTGGCCCTCTCCAACGACTCTAACAGAGCTCCGCAGCTTTCTAGGTCTTGCCAACTTCTACCGCAGGTTTGTGTTGGGATTTTCTCATATTTCTTGGCCCTTGAGTCAAGTCACCAAGGGCGGGGCGAAAGCAAAATTCTTTTGGTCTGAATCTCAACAGAAGGCATTCAGGGAGTTGAAGGATCGCCTCTGCACGACACCAGTGCTCGCGTTACCAGATTTACAACAACCATTTGAGGTCGAGACAGATGCCTCTGACTATGCTATTGGGGCAGTCCTTACTCAACATGGACATCCAGTGGCATATCACAGTGAAACACTTTCAGACACAGTCCGGAAGTACCCCACTTATGATAAAGAGATGTATTCCATTGTACAGGCCTGCCGACAATGGAAGCATTACATTTTGGGGAAGGAAACGGTCATCCACACAGACCACCGACCTCTGCAGTTCATACAGACCCAAGGGAAATTGCAGAATGATCGCCATCAGAAGTGGTCTACATACCTACAACAGTTTCACTTGAATATCAAGTATAAAAAGGGCAGCACCAATAATGTTGCAGATTGCCTCAGTCGACCACCGATCATGGCGCTAACCATCGTGCTCAACTCTTACGGGCACGAGACTTCTGATTGGCCACTTCTCTACAAAAGCGACCCAAAATTCGGTCACACATACCAGACACTCTTGGAGGGTCGGCAGGTTGCAGATTTTCATCTCCAGGATGCCCTATTATGCCACCTCAGTCACCTCTGTGTTCCTTCAAGCGAGCGTGCCAAGATGATTTGGGAAGCACACTACAGTCGGGCTGCTGGGCATTTCGGGGTCGAGAAAACAGTGGCAGTACTGCAAAACTATTTCTATTGGCCGAATCTTCGACAGGATTTTGGGAAGTAGATCCGATCATGTACTGCCTGTGCCATTGCCAAACCGACCATTAAGAAGCAAGGCCTCTATACCCCGTTGCCTACCCCTAGTTGACCTTGGGAATCCATCTCCATGGATTACATGTCAGGCCTTCCTTCCACTAAGCATGGAAATGACTGTGTTTTTGTGGTCGTCGACAGGTTCTCAAAGATGGCCATTATGATGGCCTGCAAGAAGAATATCACAGCAGAAGCCACTGCTAAACTCTTCTTTGAACGAGTGTGGGTGCACTTTGGGATCCCACAGTCTATCATCTCAGATCGGGATAGTTGGTTTCTCAGCACCTTTTGGTCCAGTATCTGGTCAATGCTGGACACCAAACTCACGAAGTCCACAACCTTCCATCCTCAAACTGATGGCCAGACAGAGGTTGTTAATAGGATGATTGTGCACATTCTGCGCATGTATAACTCAAAGCATCCACGCACATGGGACGAGAGCCTCCCCTACATTCAGCACAGCTACAACCAAGCTCTTCACAGCTCCACTGGCCATAGCCCTTTTCAGGTGGGTTTGGGATTCCAGCCACTATGCCCCATTGATGTGGCCATGCCACTTGCAGCTACTCACATGAATTCAGCTCATGTCCAGTCCGAAACAGATAAGGCCACCAGCTTCATTGAGCGCATCCAACATATTCGCCAGCAGGTCCATGACATTCTTGAGAAATCAAATGCCAAGTACAAGCAGAGACATGATCAACATCGGGTGCCACACAAGTTTCAGGTGGGCGACAAAGTCTGGTTGCATTTGAAAAAGGAACGCCTTACTGGAGCCTATCGGAAATTGAGACCACTCTGATATGGTCCTTACACCATTACTAAGGCTATGGGAGACAATGCATTTGAGCTCAGCATTCCCCCATTCCTTGGCCTGCACCCAATATTTAATGTGGAGCGCCTTCAGCCATACTTTCCACCATTGCTAGACACATCCGACATTGCAGAACAACTCAAACCCACAGAATTAAATCCAGATTGCATGGAACAAGCTGCAAATGATCGGATCATGGACACACAGATCAAGAACACTCGCCAACAGAATATCCAACTGTATCGAGTTGTCAAAGCGGGCCAACTCCTTCAGCAGGGCAAGTGGCTCACCAGGGAACAAGTTCAGCAGAAGTTTCCTCATCTCATGGAGGAGCTCAACGCAATGGGGACCATTGCTTCCTAAGGGGGGAGGAATGATCCAGGTGGATATTGGTGGCCACCTGCCAAGTCCACCTGGACCCCCACCATTGTCTTTCTCAGCATTTTCAGTTTCCTTAATTGTAGCACAACTTACTATTTTTAGCAGTTTTCCGGGTCCTGAACTTCCGGAGCCATTTTGAGGCCCTAAACGACGTTTTTTGGGGAATCCGGGGGCAACACGAGTCCATGGAATGGACTGGTGTTGCCCGTTCCAACAATGATAGTGCTCGGATAGATCTTTCTAATGAGCTATTGTACGCGTCAAACGGAGATCATATGCCCAAGTTACGACCCCAGAAAGTTGATGTACCAACTTACCCCCAAACGGGGCCCACAGTTTGGCGTTTCATCTCCTAGGGTTAGGTTTTGGAATGTTAAGGGTTTTTCCATTGTTTCTCAACAATAAATAGGCCTTCGAGCCTCATTGTAACACAGTTCAGAGGCATGTAGCCATCACATCTCTTCTCAGAGATAAGCTACCATCGCCCTAGCTAGTTTATTGCCATTTCTGTTTGTAAGCATATTTCAGTATTTTCCATTAATGAAATGAAGTATTATTTCCGCTGCATCTTTGTGTATATGGTCATCTCTGTAATTTGTTGCGTTCCTGTTTAAATCCGGATCAATTTTCTTCAACAATTCCACTTGGTAATCAAGTATAAGAGAGGTATCTACAATAAGGTTTCTGCTACACTTTCTAGGTCTATTGTTAGTACAACTACTTTACTCAAGCATAATTTTGTTTTGCATGAAATTTATATTGAGAAATATTCATTAGACAATGACTTTCTAGATGTTTATGCAAGCTTGAGTAAAGGTAACCAAGTAGAGGAATTGGATTATCATTTGCATTATTACTTGTCGTACCATCTTGGCAAGCTTTGTATTCCAGGGGGGGAAGAATTAACATCATAAGAGAGGCACATAATTCTATTATTGTTGGTCATTTCTGTGTAAGTAAGGCAGTGGCACATCTACAAAGGTATTATTATTGGCCTTATATGCTTGAAAGTATGTCACACTTTACTAAAGGATGTTCATTATGTGCAGTCAGTAAGCCTAGCAATAGGAAGTTAAGATGGTATACACCACTTCTGGTTCCTTCACGATCGTGGAAGAGTGTTGCTATGGATTTTGTAGGAAGTCTTCCATTGCCAAAAATAGGTCATGATTATTTGTACGTAGTTGTGGATAGGTTCAACAAAATGTGTATTTTGATGCCATGTAAAAAGCAAGTTACAATTGAACAAACTGCTTAGTTATTCTTTTAGAATGTATGGGTGCATTTTGGATTATCCACATCCATTGTTAGTGATTGAGATTCTCGCTTTGTTGGGAATTTTTGGTCAAGCTTATGGGGATTCATGGACACCAAGTTGAAAAACAGTACAACTTTTCATCCACAAACAGATGGTCAAACAGAGGTGGTGAAGAGAACAATGATACATCTTCTTCGTGGGTATTGCAGCAAGCATCCTAAGTTATGGGATGAACAATTGCATCATATTCATCATGTTTACAACTAGGCCAAGCACTCTTCAACTCAAACATCGCCATTTGAGGCATGTTTGGGATACTTGCCTAAATCTCCTTTGGATTCCATTTTCAGCAGATATGTTCCTATTGATGGTCATAGTGACATAGACAAAGTAAGAAAGTTCATTGAACAAATCCAATTGGTACACCAAAGAATTCAAGAACAACTTGAAAAGAGCCGAGGAAAGTACAAAGCAAAGCACGACAAGCATCCTGTAGGTCACAAGTTCCAAGTTGGTCATGAAGTTTGGCTTCACAATAGCAAAGAAAGTATCCAAGGAGAAGGTAAAAAGCTAAAACCAATTAGATATGGTCCATTTAGAATTTTGGAAAAGACTGATAATAATGCCTTCAAGTTGGATTTGCCTTCATATATGCAAATTTATGTTGTTGTTAAATATTGAGAATTTAAGGTTGTATGAGCTTCCTTTGATTGAATATCAAGGAGAGAATGTTCAAATTCCATCTATTGAAGAAATTTCTCCAGAATTCCTTGATGAGCTTCAACAAGACACTATACTTGAAAGAAGAACAAGGACCTCGAAAAGAGGAAGTATCGACTATCTTCGAGTGGGGCTCAAGGAAACAAATCCTTCAAAATCCAAATGGATGGAGATTGGAAAGGTGAGGGAATTTTACCCTCACCTGTTGGACAATTGAAAGTGATCTTTTGGGGTCCAAAAGGCTTTCAGTGGGGAGGAATGATCAGGTGCTAAAAAATCAAAGTCATTATAATGGTGTTGAACCTGAATGACCGCATAGTGCTCATCTTCCTGAATCCAATGCAACTCGTTTCACACGAAATGGACTCTATATGACTCCATAAATGAGTTATGTCCACTTTGTCAAATAGGGGAATTAAAAAAAAATGGACAGCCAAGTTAGCAATCCATATTGTTAATGTGGCGTTGACTAGGAATGGTATGTGGTAGTTGCCTGGGTCAAATTTTTATCAACGAGTTAGATCGTGCCAAGCGGCAGCTTCCAATTGGTTGAAATTTATGGTTTTTTATTAGTTGGTGAGGTGGCCAACCACAGGCTGACATGTGGCCCAACCAGAGGCCGCCACGTGGTAGCCCGGGAGGTCACCAAAAAATTGGCTATAGACCAGGCGGAGGTAGCGGGAGTCGAACCGCTAATCTCCCATCACACGAAAAAGCAACATTACTACTATGCCCACGTGTTGTCACTTAATATAACATGGTGGCACGTTTAATTTAAATGGTAATGCCATAAGGTATGGGGGTTCGGGCGGACTTAACCGCCCCCATATGAATAATATGCCGATGGTCCACTAACTGCCAGCCTTGACCACTCTGTCGACCGCCAACCCTAACCATTGGGTCATTCGCCCATGTGAACACTCCCATAATTATGATGTAACCACTGAAGGGAGGGCCCCCTCATATGCTCACAATTTCCAATTTTTAGGCGTTAGTGGCAAAGTTAACCATCTAATAAATCCGCCTAGATTTCGACTGATTTGGTGGTCTATTAGTGGAAAATGGGGCGAAATTGTAGGATTATGCCAGATTTTGGGGAAAATGTAGAGTTAATAGTGGAACCTCCATTTTTCGACCAAATTGGGAGAAAAAAGAGGCTAGGTAGCCATTTTTGGACATTCTGGACTCATTGGAGCAAGTTTCAAAAGAATTTGAGTATTGTAAACATATATTTTTACACATTTTAGCATAATAGAGAAGCCCAAGCCATTGGAAGCTGGACCAATGAGACGTAGCCCAGGAGGGGTGAACTCCTTCATCATGTTCTTATTGTGATGTGTTTTTTGGTGATGTTCCGTACATTTTTATGTTGTTGTTGAGTCTCTTATTTATGTTAAAATTGCTCATAAAATTAACATAAAAACTCATCTTTCACTTGCAAAACTCATGAATCCTTAAGCACATGAATAGAATTTTGTTTCTAATATGAGGAGGATCCTAGCATAGTAAACTAATATTCTCTATCAGATCATGCAGGAACATTCACATGGGCAGATAACCCAATGGTTAGGGTTTGCGGTCAGTGGAGTGATCAACGTTGGCAGTTAGTGGACTGTCGGCGTATTTTTCACTTGGGAGGGGGGGGGGGGGGGGGGGCGCTTAAGTGCGCCCAACCCCCCTTGCATTGCAACATTACAATTAAATTAAACGTTCCACCATGTTATATTAAGTGTTAACCAATGGGCGCAGTGGTAATGTTTTTTGTTTGTGTGATGGGAGGTCAGCGGTTCGACTCCCGCTGCCTCTACCCGATCTATAGCCAATTTTTGGTGGTCTCCTAGGCTACCACGTGGCGGCCTCCAGCTGGGCCACGTGTCAACCTGTGGTTGGCAACCTCACCAACCAATAAAAAACCATAAATTTGAACCAATCAGAGGGTGCCACTTGGCATGATGTAACTCGTTGAGAAGACTTTGACCCAGTAAGCATTATTGGGCCACTAATTTCTCATTGTTAATATCACTTTTTAACGTCTATTTCATCCATTTCTACCATTCTTTATCACATCATTTATCATAATTTATCATATAATTCAATTTTATAATTATTTATGCTCTTATGGATAAATACTATTTTTCTCATTTATTTTTAATAAATTAATTATTATTATGTGTGATTTTGCCAATGATGGTTTATTAATGAATTTTTTGTAACATTACTCACGATTTTAGCCTTCAAGATCTTTTTAAGATTGCAAATATGATTTCCATCCTATAATCAAATATTTCAACTCAAAAATTCGTTGGAATAAGAAGTGACAATTTTTCATTGGACGTTTCGGACAAATGAACGAGAACCTTGAAAATCTGTGACATGGGTTTTGTGTAGAACGGACCAAATTAGTGTCAATAGGAGTAGTTTTCCAAAATTCAGTCTGGATTGAGAGAAACACAAGGTTCTTTGAAGGTGATTTTCTCAGATTTGTTGTTGCAACCGTTTTCCAAATTCTTCTAATTGCAAAACCAAATTCGACTTGTTCCTGCTGAATGTTGATGAAAAGATCTTTTAGATATGATCTTGCTAATCAATTTATTTTGTACAATCCAAATTTGTAATGGAAATTAGTTTGTAATCAATTTTCTTGTAACTTCCATTTGCTCTCTGTGTATTTAAATGAAAACATAGATCAAAGGGGGAATAATGAGGGATAATTAGGAGATAGGAAATGGACAATTATTAGATAGGATGTAGGAGATGAGACGAGAGATGGGAGATGAACAATTGTTAAATCTGAGGCAAAGCTAAGAGCTTCATTATGCTGCAATTATTTCTCTCATATATTTTAATGAAAGAAGCTATCCGTTGAGTTCTACATCTGTTATTTGTAATACGATCTGAGTTATTTCTCAAGGCGGAACCGAGTCTTGGAAATTGGGTCCACTACCTTGGACGAGGTGCTACCTTGAACATCTACAATAGTTTAGTTGTGTGCTTGTTTCCTTGAATTTCAATCGTTGTTTTTTAAAGTAAATTTCCATTTTAATAAAGTAATTTGTTAGTTGCTGCATTTGCCAGATTTGTTATTTCCTGCAACTTCTAGATTTCATTTGGTTTGTTTCTCTAGATTAGCATTTGAATTCTGTTGAGTGTAATAGATTAAAGTTCCATTTCAGCAATGTGTGGTTTAATTTAGTATTGATTCAAATTGTGTGATTAGCATAATTATTTTCTTGTCATTTACTTTCTGCTTTTTAAATTACTATTGTTTTTCAAGTCTTACATTTTATTTCTTGTTGAATGAGCTTGATAGTATAGGAAACAATCATATAGAACCAGTGTTAGCTGTTGGTATTGTTATGCATATATTTTGTCAATTTCCTTGAAATAAAAAGATGCTCCTTGGGTTGATAATTAATGTCTAGGTGATTAGTTGTTGTATTTATTTATTAAGTAATTAATTTTACCTAACAAGCGTCACGTCAGTAGTACCGACTGCTGACTCGGCTGTCATTTTTTTCAAAATTCCCCTCTTTGACAAAGTGGACAAAACTCATTTATGGAGTCATATGGAGCTCGTTTCACGCAAAACGAGTCGCTTCAAATTCGAGATGATGAGAATTATGCGGTCATTCATTTTCCATGCCATTCTAACGACCTTGGTTTTTTAGCATAATTTTGAGCACCTGATCAGTCCTCCCCACTGGAAGCCTTTTGGAACCAAAAAGATCAGTTCGACTCTAGTACTTGCATTTACATACATTAAAGACATTAAAAGGAAGCACCAAATTCTTGCTTGAATTCACTAGTCTTTTCATCTACCCTGCATTAACAAGTGAAAGATGAGTTTTATATTAATTTTAAGAGAAATTTTAACATAAATAAGAGACTAAACAAAAGCATAAAAATGTACAGAACATCACCAAAAACATATCACAATGGGAACATGATGAAGGATTTCACCCCTCCTAGGCTACGTCTCCTTGGTCCAGCTTCCAATGGCTTATGCCTCTCTATTATGCTCAAATGTATACAAATATGTGTTTACAATGCTCAAATGCTTCTAAAACCTGCTCCAAAGAGTCCATAATGTCCAAAAATGGTTACCTAGCCTGTTTCTGCACCCTATTTGGTCGAAAAATGAAGAAGTTATGACCTCTCCTAGTTCCTCCAATATTTACTCCACAAATTTCCCAAAATTCGACATCATCCTATAATTTCACCCCATTCTCCACTAACGGGCCACCAAATCCTCCGAAATCTAGGTAGATTTGCTAGACGGTTAATTTTGGCGTTGAGGCCTAAAACCAAAGAATGGTCATATGGGGGGCCATGCACCCAGGTGCTAGCCCCCGACGTTGGCCCCCTCCCTCCAACAGTTACATAGTTGTTTTTGGGAGCGTTCACATGCTGAGTTCGTTGGTGGTCAGGTGTTGGGGTTTAGTAGAATGGTCAGCGGGGTGGTCACATTAACCACACGGTAGACGTGTTCATGAAAAAAATTTGGGGACCGTTGGGCAAAGGCCTGGCGGTTAACCCCACCCGCACTCCCGATGAAGATTATCATAAACTTGTTCCACCATATGGTTAAGAACCATAGTATAGGCGGTGTGGTAAGGTGTTGTGTCGTGGATTGGGAGGTTTTGGTTTCGAATCACGTGGCCTCTGCTCAATTGTTGAACCAACTTTTAGTGGCCTCTCGGGATGCCACGTGGCGGCCTCTGGCTGGGCCATGTGTCATCCCATGGTTGCCCACTATTCCAACCAATAAAAACCGTACATTTACGACCAATGTTAAGCTGCCACTTGGCACAACTTGATTCACTGAGAACTTTGACCAAGTCAACTGCTACATACCCTACCTAGTTAGCGCCTCGTCAGCAGTACAAACTGCTAACTGGGCTGTCCATTTTTTTGAAAAATTCGCATGTTTGACAAGTGGATAGAACTCATTTTTGGAGTCATACAGAGTCTGTTTTGCGTGAAACGAGCTATGATGGATTCAGGATGACGAGAAATACACGGTCATTTAGGATCCTCATCATTTTAACGACTTTGATTTTTGAGCATAATTCTGAGCCCCTGATCATTCCTCCCCACTAGAAGCCATTTGGACCCAAAAAGTTCACTTTCAGTTGTCCAGTAGGTGAGGGTACAGTTCCCTCACCTTTCTAATCTCTATCCATTTGTATTTTGAAGGATTTGTTCCCTTGAGCCCCCCTCGAAGATAGTAGACACTTCCTCTTTTCAATGTCCTTGTTCTTCTATCAATTATAGTGTCTTACTGAAGCTCATCAAGGAATTCTAGAGAAAAGTCTTCAATAGATGGAATTTGAACATTCTCTCCTTGATCTTCAATCAAAGGAGGGTCATACAACTTAAATTTTCAACATTAACAACAACATAAATTTTCATATATGAAGGCAAATCCAACCTGAAGGCATTATTACCTATCTTTTCCAAAATTCTGAATGGACCATATCTAATTGGTTTTAGCTTTTTACCTTCTCCTTGGAGCCTTTCTTTGCTAATGTGAAGCCAAACTTCATCACCAACTTGGAACTTGTGATCTACACGATGTTTGTCGTGCCTTGCTTTGTATTTGCCTTGGCTATTTTCAAGTTGTTCTTGAACTCTTTGGTGTGCCAAATGGATTTGTTCAATGAACTTTCTTGATTTTTTTATGTCACTATGACCATAAATAGCAACATCTTTGCTAAAAATGAAAGCTAAAATAGATTTAGGCAAGTACCCAAACATGCCTCAAATGGCGATGTTTGAGTTGAAGAGTGCTTGGCCCGATTTTAATCATGTTGAATATAGTGCAAATGTTCATCCCATAACTTAAGATGCTTGTTGCAATGCCCACGAAGAAAATGTATCACTGTTCTGTTCACCACCTCTATTTGACCTTTTGTTTTTGGATGAAAAGTTGTACTCTTTTCAACTTGGTATCCATATCCCAAAAAGCTTGACAAAAAATTTCCAACAAATTGAGAAGCTCAGTCACTAACAATGGACGTGGGCAATTCAAAATGCACCCATACATTTTGAAAGAATAACTGGGTAGTTTGTTCAGCTGTAACTTGCTTTTTACATGGCATCAGAGTACACATTTTGCTAAACCTATCCACAACTACATACAAATAATCATGACCTATTTATGACAATTGAAGACCTCCTACAAAATCCAAAGAAACACACTCCCATGGTCGTGAATAAACCGAAAGTGGTGTGTACAATCCTAACTTCGTATTGCTGGTCTTACTGACTGAACATAATGAACATCATTTAATAAAACATGACACACTTTCAAGCATACGAGGCCAATAACAATACCTCTGTAGATGTGCCACCCTCTTACTTACCCCGAAATCACCAACAATAAGAGAAGTAAGTGTCTCTCTTATGATGTTAACTCTTTCTCCTTGTGGAATACAAAGATTGCCAAGATGGTAAAACAAATTATCATGCAAATGATAATCCAATTCCTCTACTTGATTACCTTTACTCAAGCTTGCATAAACATCTTGAAATTCATTATCTAATGCATATTGCTCAATATAAATTTCATGCAAAACAAAATTATGCTTGAGTAAAGTAGTTGCACTAATAATGGGCTTAGAAAGCATATCAACAACTTTATTGTAGATACCTTTCTTTACCTGATTAGAAAGTGGAATTGTTGAAGAAAACCCATCCATCAAAAGTGCCTTGATTGCTGAAACTTTGATTGTGATTGCAAGTATTGCAATGGTTGATGATCAATGTGAATGATTGTTTCCTTACCCATCAAGTAGTGTTTCCACTTTTTCACACTTTTCACCAATGCATACAATTCCTTGTCATGTGTAGGATAGTTAATCACTGCACCATTAAAAGTTTCCAAATGAAAACAGATAAGCTTATCATGTTGCATGAGGAATGCACCCATGGTATAGTCACTAGCATCAGTCTGAATCTCAAATGATTGTCTCAAGTCCGGAAGTGCAAGTAGTGGAGCTGAACTTATCTCTTCCTTCAATGTATAAAAGGCCTTTTGTTGTTTGCCTCCCCACTGGAAAAATTTTTCACACTTGTCAATGCATGCAAAGGAGCTACTATAAAAGAAAAGTTAGCAATGAATTTCCTACAATATTGGGTTGCCCCCAAAAAAATTCTTACCTCAGTAACTATCTTGGGCCTTGGCTAATGCAAAATGACATCAAATTTGGAGGGATCTATTTTCAACTCACCTCCTCCTACAATATGACCTAAGTAAACTAAAGAAGTTTTTCCAAACTCACACTTTGACATATTAAGATACAATTGATCTTTCTTCCAGACATCAAGTGCTTTTCTTAAATGAATGACATGTTCATTGCAAGATTTACTAAAAATTAAGATGTCATCTAAGTAGACTATAAAAAACTCATCAATAAATAGCCTCAACACATCATTTATCACACGCATGAATGTAGCAGGAGCATTACATAAACCAAAAGGCATAACTAGCCTCAAACAAACCTTGTTTTGTTTTGAATGTTGTCTTCCAAATGTCTCCTTCAACTATTCTAATTTGATGTTAGCCGCTCCTTAAGTCCAACTTAGTAAAATACTTTGCATCTTTAAATTGATCAAGTAAATCATATATTCTAGGAAGTGGGTAACATTTCTTTACCGTAATTTTGTTCAATGCACAAAAGTCCATACGCATGCGCCATGTTTTGTCCTTCTTTGGCACCAAGACAATAGGTGAACTACATGGCGAGGAAGAAGGCCTGATGATCCCTTTATCCAACAACTCTTGAATTTGCTTCTAATTTCTACACTTTCCATCACTTACATCCTATACATGCCAATGCTAGGAAGAGGAAAATCTTGTTGCAACTGTATCTCATGTTGGATTCCTCTCTTGGGAGGTAATCCCTTTGGTTCCTGAAACATCTCATCATATTGGTTAACTACATCAACCAATTAAAATTTCAATTTTGAATCACAACCTTTAAAAGCTTCATTATCAACATCATTCTTGGGTTTGATCATTAGAAGCACAAAATTCTTGCTTGAATTCACTAGTCTTTTCATCTACCCCACATTAACAAGTGAAAGATTTAGTTTCTTGCTATGAGCTCTCACAATATATTCTACTCCATCTTTGAACAAATGGTATTTGTTTTCATGTCTATGGAAGATAGCTTTTCTGTCATAGAGGTACGGGCTTCCAAAAACTATGCCACATATGTCTAATGGCACAACATCGAGCTCCACTTCAACTATGAAATTTGCAGTAATGGTGAATTTCAGTTTACACTTTCTAGTAACTTGCAATTGTGCATTGTCACACGCCCAACGAAGTGGATATGGTTTATGATGTGGAATGGTTTCCAAGTTTAAACTTTTGATAATGTTTTCATAGATAAGATTGTCTTGAGAGCTACTATCGAAAAGTGTATCAATCTTGCTATGTTTGTAGATCACCCTTATGTGAAAAGTTATATCCTCTTCTTTTCATTTGGAGTTTCATTTTGTGAATTTTAAGAACTAGTGCTAGCAATGGATTCTTTTCCTTTTATACCCATGGTTGTAATTTTAGTTTCATCGCCCAAATCGGATCCCAAATCCTATTGAGTGGTTCCAGTTGTCTTCTGTTTTCCCTTGTTGTTGAATTTTTTTGGTTTCATTTTGGGATGAAGCTTCCAATAATGAGCTTCATCGTGACCTTCTTTGGAACAATGTTTGCATGTTAATTTCTCTCATTCTTTCTTGATAGATGCATTTTTATTTCCCTTCGCTTTGAAACCATTTTCTTTTCCTTTTTATTTAAATGGATTTTTACTACCTTCTTCTGGAGTGCTTTTCCCTCTTGCCTCAAGATGAGTGGCTTGCACACACACATCATCTAGATTATTAGGATTAAACATTGAGATAGTATGCCTCAGGTAACTATGTAAACCCCCTATGTACTTCAACAATGTGTCTTGTGACTGCAAATCTAAACCTAACATTAAAGAAATTTTTCTGAATTCTTGGGTGTAATCTTGCACATTTTGACCTTTAAGTTGTCTAAAAGTCTGCAAATTCATGATGTATTTCTGCATATAAGATAGAGGGTAGAATTGTCTTTTAATTGCACCAATGAAATCAAACCAAGAAATTAAGATCTTACCAATTATTTTTTTTTGTTTTGTTTTGTTTTGTTTTTTGTTTTTCGTTTTTGTTTTTGTTTTTTTTTGTTTTGTTTTGTTTTGTTTGTTTGTTTGTTTGTTTGTTTTTGTTTTTGTTTTTTTTTTTTTTTTTTTATCTCCTCTTGTGTCCTTGATTCCCACCATACTAGTGTTGCACCCTCCATTATCAAGGTCACAAGACACGTTGATGTTGTGGTAAGGCATTGTGTTGTGTGTTGGTAAGTTATAGTTTTGAATTTTGTGGACTTCATTTGATCATTGAACCAACTTTTAGTGGCCTCCCGATCTGCCATGTGGCAGCCTCTGGCTGGGCCATGTGTTAGCCCGTGGTTGACCACTATTCCAACCAATAAAAACCATACATTTTCGACCAATGTTAAACTGCCACTTGGCACAACCTAATTCACTAACAAATTTGACCCAGCCAACTGCTACATACCCTGCCCAATCAGTGCCACGTCAACAATACAGATTGCTGACTAGGCTGTCCATATTTTTGAAAATTTTCCATGTTTGACAAAGTGGACATAACTCATTTATGGAGTCATATGGAGTCTGTTTTGCACGAAACGAGTTGCACCAGATTCAGGATGACAAACACTACATGGTTGTTCAGGTTCCATACCATTATGACGAATTTGAGTTTTGAGCATAATTCTGAGCACCTGATCATTCCTCCCCACTAGAAGCATTTTTTACCCCAAAAGATCACTTTCAGTTGTCCATTAGGTGAGGGTACAGGTCCCTCACATTTCCAACCTCTATCCATTTAGCTTTTGAATGAATTTTTTTCCCTTGAGCCCCACTCGAAGATAGTCGACACTTCCTCATTTCAATGTCCTTGTTCTTCTGTCAAGTATAGTGTCTTGCTGAAGCTCATTAAGGAATTCCGAAGAAAAGTCTTCAATAGATGGAATTTGAACATTCTCTCCTTGATCTTCAATCAAAGGAGGCTCATACAAACTTAAATTATCAACATGAACAACAACATAAATTTTCATATATGAAGGCAAATCCAACCTCAAGGCATTATTACCAATCTTTTCCAAAATTATGAATGGACTAGATCTAATTTGTTTTAGCTTTTTACCTTCTCCTTGGAGCCTTTCTTTGCTAATGTGAAGCCAAACTTCATCACCAACTTGGAACTTGTGATCTACACAATGCTTGTCGTGCCTTGCTTTGTACTTGCCTTGTCTCTTTTCAAGTTGTTCTTGAACTCTTTGGTGTACCAATTGGATTTGTTCAATGAAATTTCTTGCTTTTTCTATGTCACTATGACCATAAATAGAAACATCTTTGCCAAAAGTGAAATCCAAAGGAGATTTAGGCAAGTATCCCAAACATGCCTCAAATGGTGATGTTTGAGTTGAAGAGTGTTTGGCCCAGTATTAGAGCACTAGGTTTTCTTTTTGCAAGAAGGATTTAACTATTTTCAAGTTTATTTCATGCTTACAAGGTCAGAACTCAAAAGAGGGGAAGGGAAGCTGGTTGGAAGCCTTGAATTTGGGTCAAGGGGAAGGAGGGAAATGTTGCCACAATCTCCAACACCAGTTCATCCTCAAGTTGTAGTTGAGACTCCAGAGAGCATGTCTCATGAAGGAGAATGTACACACATGACAGAAGATGAGAAGGTCTCCAGGAAGACTTTCTTTGATATGGAAAATATGGTGAAGGTCCTCTATGAAGAGAGGAATACCAAGATGCAAGGTGAAGGCTCCAAAACTCCCAAAGGAGAAGGTTCTTCAGGAGGAGGTAATGGAAATGGAGATAAACCTCCACACTCTCCACCATCTTCTTCATATTCTTCTTCATAGGCATCTTCACCTTCTTCCACTAACACAACCCTTACTCATACTCATCAACATACCTAAAAAAGAACTGGTAATTCAACCTTACTAAAACTTGATGTTAAATTTGAGCTACCCATGTATAATGGTGAAGTGAATGCAGAGAAGCTTGATAATTGGATTCGTCAGTTGGAGGTCTATTGCAGAATTCAAAACCTTCAAGAATATGACATAAACATTCAATTAACTTCCTTGAGAATGGAGGGTGCAACACTAGTATGGTGGGAATCAAAGACAAAAGAGGAGATAAAAAAGAAAACGATAAGATCTCAATTTCTTGGTCTGATTTTGTTGCTGCAATTAAAAGACAATTCTACCCTCTAGTTTATATGCAAAAATACATCATGAATTGGTAGAACTTTAGAAAGCTTAAAGGTCAAAATGTGAAAGATTACACTCAGAAAAAGGTCTTTAATTTTAGGTGTAGATTTGCAATCACAAGATACGTTGTTGAAGTAAATAGGGGGTTTACACATTTTCATTATGCATACTGTATTAATGTTTAATCCCAATAATCTAGATGATGTGTGTGTGCAAGCCACTTATCTTGAGGCAAGAGGGAAAAAACTCCAGAAGAAGGTAGTAAAAATCCATTAAGAGTAAATGGAAAGAAAAGGGATTCAAAGGGAAGGGAAAGAAAAATACATTGATCAATAAGGAAGGAGAGAAATTAACATGCAAACATTGTTCCAAAGAGGGTCATGATGAAACTCATTGTTGGAAAATTCATCCCGAAATAAAACCAAAAAAATTCAACAAGGGAAAACTTGAGAAAACAAAAGACAATTGCAACCACTCAACAGGATTTAGGATCCGATTCGGGTGATGAAACTAAAATTACAGCCATGGGTATAAAAGGAAAAGAATTCATTTCTAGCACTCAAATTCACAAAATGAAACTCCAAATGAAAAGAAGAGGATAGAACGTTTTCACATAAGGGTGATCTCAAAACATAGCAAGATTGATACACTTTTCGACATTGGCTCTTAAGCCAATCTTATCTATGAAAACATTGTCAAAAGTTTAAACTTGGAAACCATTCCACATCATAAACCATATCCACTTTGATGGGTGTGTGACAATGCACAATTGCAGGTTACTAGAAAGTGTAAACTGAAATTCGCCATTACTGCAAATTTCATAGATGAAGTGGAGCTCGACGTTGTCCCATTAGACATATGTGGCATAGTTTTGGGCAGCTCGTACCTCTATGACAGAAAAACTATCTTCCATAGACATGAAAAAAAATACCATTTGTTCAAAGATGGAGTAGAATATATTGTGAGAGCTCATAGCAAGAAACTAAATCTTTCACTTGTTAATGTGGGGCAAATGAAAAGACTAGTGAATTCAAGCAAGAATTTTGCGCTTCTAATGATCAAACCCAAGAACGATGTTGATAATGAAGCTTTTAAAGGTTGTGATTCAAAATTTAAATCTGAATTGGTTGATGTAGTTAACCAATATGATGAGATGTTTCAAGAACCAAAGGGATTACCTCCCAAGAGAGGAATCCAACATGAGATACAGTAGCAACAAGCTTGTCGTCTTCCTAACATTGGCATGTACAGGATGTCAGTGATGAAAAGTGCAGAATTTAAGAAGCAAATTCAAGAGTTGTTGGATAAAGATATCATCAAACCATCTTCCTCTCCACTTGGTTCACCTATTTCTTGGTGCCAAAGAAGGATGGAACATGGCGCATGTGTGTCTTCCGTGCATTGAACAAAATTACGATAAAGAACCATTACCCACTGCCTAGAATAGATGATTTACTTGATCAATTGAAAGATGCAAAGTATTTTACTAAGTTGGACTTAAGGAGTGACTACCATCAAATTAGAATAGCTGAAGGATACATTTGGAAGACAACATTCAAAACAAAACAAGGTTTGTTTGAATGGCTAGTTATGCATTTTGGTTTATGTAATGCTCCTGCTACATTCATGTGTATGATGAATGATGTGTTGAGGTCATTTCTTGATTATTTTTTTATAGTCTAATTAGATGACATCTTAATTTTCAGTAAATATCGTAATGAACATGTCATGCATGTAAGAAAAGTACTTGATGTCTTGAAGAAAGAACAATTGTATCTTAATATGTCAAAGTGTGAGTTTGGAAAAACTTTTATAATTTACTTGGGTCATATTGTTGGAGGAGGTGAGTTGAAAATAGATCCCTCCAAGGTTGATTTCATTTTGAATTGGCCAAGGCCTAAGACAGTTACCGAGGTAAGAATTGTTTTTGGAGCAACCCAATATTAGAGGAAATTCATTGCTAATTTTTCTTCTATAGTAGCTCCTTTGCATGCATTTACAAGTGTGAAAAAGGTTTTCAGTGGGGATGAAAACAACAAAAGGCCTTTGATGCATTTAAGGAAAAGATCAGTTCAACCCCAGTACTTGCACTTCCAGACTTGAGACAGTCATTTGATATTTAGATTGATGCTAGTGACTACACCGTGGATGCAGTCCTCATGCAACATGGTAAGCCTATATGTTTTCATTCATAAACTTTTAGTGGTGCAGTGATTAACTATCCTACATATGACAAGGAATTGTATGAATTGGTCCAAAGTGTGAAAAAGTGGAAACACTACTTGACAGGTAAGGAAACAATCATTCGCATTGATCATGAACCATTGCAATACTTGCAATCACAATCAAATTTTCAGTAATCAAGACGCTTCCTATGGATGGGTTTTCTTCAACAATTCCACTTGGTAACCAGGTATAAGAAAGGTATCTATAATAAAGTTGCTTATATGCTTTCTAGGCCTATTGTTAGTGCGGCTACTTTACTCAAGCATAATTTTGTTTTGCATGAAAGTTATATTGGGAAATATGCATTATACAATGACTTTCAAGATGTTTATGCAAGCTTAAGTCAAAGTAACCGAGTAGAGGAATTGGATTATCATTTGCACGTTAACTTGTTGTACCATCTTGGCAAGCTTTGTATTCGACAGGGAGAAAGAATTAACATCATAAGAGAGGCACATAATTCTTTTATTTCTTGTCATTTCGGTGTAAGTAAGACGTTGGCACATCTACAAAGGTATTGTTATTGGCATCATATGATTGAAAGTGTGTCACGTTTTATTAAAGGATGTTCATTATGTGCAGTCAATAGGAAGTTAGGATTGTACACACCACTTCCAGTTCCTTCATGATCGTGGGAGAGTGTTTCTATGTATTTTATAGGAGGTCTTTCGTTGTCAAAAAGAGGTCATGATTATTTGTATGTAGTTGTGGATAGGTTCAGCAAAATGTGTATTTTTATGCCATGTAAAAAGAAATTTACAGTTGAACAGACTACTCAATTATTCTTTCAGAATGTATGGGTGCATTTTGGATTTCCCACATCCATTGTTAGTGATTGAGATTCTTGCTTTGTTGGGAGTTTTTGGTCAAGCTTGTGGGGATTCATAGACACCAAGTTGAAAAAGAGTACAACTTTTCATCCACAAACATATGGTCAAATAGAGGTGGTGGACAGAACAGTGATACATCTTCTTTGTGGGTATTGTAGCAAGCATCCTAAGTTATGGGATGAACAATTGCACTATATTCAACATGCTTACAACCGGGTCAAGCACTCTTCAACTCAAACATCGCCATTTGAGGCATATTTGGGATACTTGTCTAAATCTCCTTTGGATTTCATTTTTGGCAAAGATGTTGTTATTGATGGTCATAGTGACATAGACAAAGCAAGAAAGTTCATTGAACAAATCCAATTGGTACACCAAATAGTTCGAGAACAACTTGAAAATATCCAAGGCAAGTACAAATCAAGGCACGTCAAGCATCTTGTAGATCACAAGTTCCAAGTTGGTGATGAAGTTTGGCTTTACATTAGCAAAGAAAGGCTCTAAGGAGAAGGTAAAAAGATAAAACCAATTAGATATGGTCCATTCAGAATTTTGGTAATAATAATGCCTTCAAGTTGGATTTGCCTTCATTTATGCAAATTTATGCTAGTTTTAATGTTGAGAATTTAAGGTTGTATGAGCCTTCTCTGATTGAAGATCAAGGAGAGAATGTTCAAATTCCATCTATTGAAGACTTTTCTCCAGAATTCCTTGATGAGTTTCAGCAAGACACTATACTTGATAGAAGAAAAAGGACATCGAAAAGAGGAAGTGTCGACTATCTTTGAGTGGGTCTCAAGGGAAAAAATCCTTCAAAATCCAAATGGATAGAGATTGGAAATGTGAAGGAATTGTACCCTCACTTGCTGAATAACTGAAAGTGATCTTTTGGGGTCCAAAAGGCTTCTAGTGGGGGGGAATGATCAGGTGCTCAAAATTATGCTTAAAAATAAAATTCATCATGATGGTGTGGAACCTAAATGATCACATGCTACTCGTCATCTTGAATTTGGCGCAACTCGTTTCGTGCAAAACGGACTCCGTATGACTCCAAAAATGAGTTCTATCCACTTTGTCAAACATGCGAATTTAAAAAAAAAATGTACAACCCAGTCAGTAGTCTGTACTGCTGACTTGACACTAATTGGGTAGGGTATGTGGTAGTTGATTGGGTCAAAGATTTCTCAATGATTTATATCATGCTAAGTGGCACCCTCCGATTGGGTGAAATTTATGGTTTTTTATTGGTTGGTGAGGTTGCCAACCATGGGATGACACGTGGCCCAACCGGAGGCCGCCACGTGGCAGCCTGGGAGGCCACCAAAAATTGGCTATAGACCGGGTGGAGGTAATGAGATTCGAACCACCAACCTCCCATCACACAAACAAACAACATTACCACTGCGCCCACGGGTTGTCACTTAATATAACATTGTGGGACGTTTAATTTAAATGGTAAATCCCTCAAGGTATGGGGTGTTGGGCAGACTTACCCCACCCCCTTGTGAACAATACTTCAACGATCCACTAATCACCATCCATGACCACTTCGCCGATTGTCGTCGATGACTGCCAGTGCTAGCTGCTGGGTCATCTATCCATGTGAACGCTCTCGCAACTATGATGTAACTGCCGGAGGGAGGGGGCCAGTGTCGAGGGTTAGCCCCTGGATGCATGGCCACCTACATGCCCATAATTTTTTATTTTTAGGCCTTGGAGGTAAAGTTAATCATCTGACAAATCCGCCCAGATTTCGGCGGATTTGGTGGTCCGTTAGTGGAAAATGGGGCAAAATTGTTGGATGATGCTGGATTTTGGGGAAAATGTAGAGCGAATAGTGGAAAAACTAGGACAAGTCATAACTTCTCTAGTTTTCAACCAAATTGGGAGCAAAAAGAGGCTAGGTAGCCATTTTTGGACATTTTGGACTCATTGGAGCAGGTTTCAAAAGCATTTGAGTATTGTAAACACATATTTTTACACATTTGAGCATAATAGAGAGGCCCAAGCCATTGGAAGCTAGACCAAGGAGATGTAGCCTAGGAGGGGTGAACTCCTTCATCATGTTCCTATTGTGGTGTCTTTTTGGTGATGTTTTTTCCATTTTTATGCTATTTTTTTTGTAAGTAAAGGTGGTGCCATTCTTTTCTATTTATACTAATCAAGGTAGCCAGATACATCGTTCTGGTGGCCTCAACCTGCCCCGAAGGGAAACCAGGCCTGTTGGCCACCTTAATTTGCTATACGCGTTCCAAAAACAAAACTTTACAAGTCTTTCCATATTGGCTATGTGCACTATACAACATAAATTACTTATTAAGCTACTAGTTTGCATGCAACTAAAAAAAGGAAGGATTCAAAACAACTTCAACGAAACCACAGGTGGCTCATTCCTTTCTGGTTCCCATGTGTTGGTCCGTTTCCATGGGCATATTCATATGTTCCTCCTGGCTAGGGCCGTTTCCTGCCATCCTTGATAGTATCTGAGACATCTCTTCCAGTTTATTTGCTAGGTGATCATGATGACTTCGAAGTTTTTCATCTCCTTCTGTAAGTTTGGCACCCCATTGGCGATTTCCGCCATTTCCTTTGCAACCTATTCTAGAGCTTTTGCCAGAAGGCGTTTTAAGACCTAATAGATGTGCAGAGACTGTCTATACAGGGTCAACCTTTCTCTTGTGTTCCCTGGATCGGTCACCGTTTCTGCCCATTCTTCTGTCTCTGAAGCAGATTGTTCCTCTAAAATACTGGATTCCATATTCTGGATGATTCATCTAATATCTTCATCGGTTCCTTCATGGTAGGCACGAGTTGCTTCCTGGACCACAGACAGGGTCGATCTTCTACCTCTGCATTGGTTATCCACTGCTTCTGCAGGCCTGCCATCCGGGTTCCCCTGCCTTGGGTGGCCCCGGCCTCCACGGCCTCTTCCCCGGCCCGGTCGCGCCATCCCTTTTCCTGCCCTCACCTGTAGACATTCATCAATTACAGGTGTTAGTTTTTGGATATTCTCATCGTCTACTTCGCTTTCCAACTTGCCTTTGGTATTTCTGCTACTTCTACTGCAATCTCCTTTATTTCTTCGAGTCTGGCATTGCTCTCCCGTCTCCGGATACAAGATATCTATGAGGCCCTCTGTCATGCGAACCAGATGATGGGCTACTGGCATAATTTTCGGATCCCCATTACCAGACTTCACCTCTTCTCCTGTCTGGGGGTACTTGTCTTGGATCTCTTCATTATTCCTCCGACTATATTTACTACTCCAGTTGCCCTTTTTATCAGGATTCCCCCCCCCCCCCCGCATTCTCAAAATACCTTCTCCTTGAGTTGTAGAAGGGCGATCACATTTGCCATCATCCCAGTTTTCACACAGGCTAAACATATCCATTCTGTCTACTGAGCTATTTAATAAGGAGACAGAGTTCATAGAGTGCACATACCTGAATATGACGACCGCCCTGATGGTTTCTCCTGGCTGTGGCCCGTTCAGCTCGTCCTTCTCCCCATTCACCATGAAATTACCTATACCCACCTCCGTCTTCATATAATGGTTTTTCATTACCTCTCTTGCTCTGCCACTACCGCCGCCACTCCTGCTACTCATCTGCGTTCCACCACCTCCACTCTGGTTTCTTGGAACTTGAGCTGTCTGAATACTCATTGATTTTGTTGGAAGGGCTGCCTCTTTCCTGTAGTCACATCCGGCCACCCTCCCTTTGCCATGATTACTCCTACCATTCTTACCTACCCACTTCCTCATCCCGATCGGGGGTTCCATTTTTATGCTATTGTTTAGCCCCTTATTTATGTTAAAATTGCTCATAAAATTAACTTAAAAACTCATCCTTCACTTGCAAAACTCATGAATCCTTAAGCACATGAATAAAATTTTGTTTCTAATGTGAGGAGGATCTTAGCACAATAAACTAATATTCTTAATAAGATCATTCACCTAAGGCATTGTTGCGGATATAATTATAAAGTATCAATGTGGTTATTTTATTGTGAACATTAGTGCGTAGATAATTATAAAGCATCGGTATGGTTTTTTTATTCAAAAGCACGAGTGAGGTTAATTCATAATGAGTACTGGTGCATATGGTATACATGAACATCATAACATTTTAAAATGATAAATATAATTGTATGTTGTTGTTTAAAGTAACAATAATTTTTGCAATTGTAGATTGTTGCAATAATGCAATTTATAAACACTTACACATGTTGCTCATAAAAGGTTCATATCTATTTTATGGTAGGCAACATTTAATAAGTTGAAAAGAATATAGTGCATTGCTATGTATATATTCTAATTAAAAAAATTACAAAATTTCAGTTAATTATCAAAAAATCAAATTGTATATTGTGTTGGATATTTCCAGAATTATATTGTGTAAAGATTTTGATTCGTCTAACATTTTGGATGGTTACTCCATCCATTATGAGGGACTAAAGATCTTTTTGGGCAAACGAGTGTTGAAGAGCCTTTTTTTTATAGGAGAAAGAGAACAAGTGTCTGTTTGGATGGCTACTCCATCCATTATCAGGGACCAAAGAGCTTTGTGATTAAACGAGTGCTGGAGAGCCTTTTTTTATAGGAGAAAGAGAACAAGTGTGTGTCAGGTTAAAGTTTAGAGAATAAACCAGGTCAAAGTAAAAAATAGGAAAAAAATATTAAAATTAATTAAATAGATAATTGATTTTTGACTTAATTCATATTTAAGTAATTAGAGAAAATAAATCAAAATTATGAGATAAGTGATTGGAGACTTTTACACTTATTCATATTGCGTTAGAGATTTCAAGAATTAAACTGTGTAAGAGTTAATATAGTAAGATGATGATTTAAATTTGACCAAATTAGAATTAAATAATTTAAAATTATATATTAAAATTTATTTATTTTTTTTAAGTTCAGTGGGACTACATTTTCATCATGTCCACTATATCACCCCGATTGGGACAGGGAATTGAACCAACTACTTCACATAACCGACTACTTCGCATAAAGCACTGGTGCAAATACAATTATAAAGTATCAATCTCGTTATTTTCTTGTGAACACTAGTGTGTAGACAATTATAACGCATCGATATGGTTTTTTTATTCAAAAGCATCACTGAGGTTAATTCATAATGAGTACTAGTGCATATGGTAAATATGCACATAATAATATTTTGAAATGATAAATATAATTGTATGTTGTTGTTTAAAGTGATAATTGTTTTTGCAATGGTAGATTGTTGCAATAATGTAGTTTATAGGCACCTACACATGTCGCTCATAAAAGCACATTCATATATATTGTATGGTAGGCAACATGTAATAAGTTGAAAAGAATATAGTGCATTGACATGTATATATTCTAATGATTTTTTTTTTGACAAAATTTCAATTAATTATCAATTTTTTTTATATATATGGTGTTGGAGATTTCCTGAATTACACTGTTTGAAATTTTTGATCCGTCCAAAGTTTCCGATGGTTACTCCATCCATCATTAGGAACCAAAGAGCTTTGTGAGTAAACTAACATTGAAGAGCCTTTTTGATAGGAGAAAGAGGGTTGAAGTTTAAAGAATAAACAATGAAAAAAATAAAAAAGAAAAAAAAATCATCCAAAAAAAAATTTGACATCAGGAACCAAAGAGCTTTGTGAGTAAACTAATGTTGAAGAGCCTTTTTGATAGGAGAAAGAGAACCAAGTGTCTGTTGGGTTGAAGTTTAAAGAATAAACAATGAAAAAAAAGAAAAAAGAAAAAATAAAATCATCCATTGTTGGTTTAATTAATGTTTAAATAATTAGAGAAAATAAATTAAAATGATGAGATAAGTGATTGGAGACTTTAGTTATTCATATTGTGTTGAAGATTTCCATAATTATAGTGTGTAAAGATTTTGATCAGACCAAATTTGAGTAAATATATGAACATGATGATTTAAATTTGACCAAATCAGAATAAAATAGTTTAAAATTATATATTAAAATTTAAATTAAATATTAAAAATGGAAAAAAAATATTAAATTAATTAAATAGAAAATTGATTGTTGAATTAATTAATATTTAAGTAATTAGAGAAAATTAAAATGATGAGATAAGTGATTGGAGATTTCCATAATTACATTGTGGAAGGATTTTGATCTAGTGTTGGAGATTTCCATAATTAAACCCTGTAAAGATTTTGATCCATACCAAATCTGAGTAAATATATTAACATGATGATTTAATTTGATCAAAATAGAATTAAATATTTTTAAATAATATGTTTATTATTATTATTATTATTAAGCTTGGTGGGATTACATCTTTATCATATCCAATGTATCACCCCAATTGGGGTAGTGAATTAAATAGGTGACTTCACATGAATGAGTGCGACTCTACATGAAGGAGTGCCTTAAAATGGCACGTGATCACCATCTATCCAAGACCAATGGTCATATTAAAATTTAAATTTGACTAAATTGACATTACATAATTTAAAATTATAAAATACAAATAAATTAAATTAAAATATGATTGATCATAAATTAAGGAATAATTGAAATTACAAAATAAGAATAAATTATAAAATAAGGATAAATTATAAATATGATTAATTATAAATTAAGGAATAGTTGAAATTATAAAATAAGCCTAAATTAAATTAAAATACTAATCATAAATTAAAGAATAATTGAAATTGTAAAATAAGAATAAATTAAAAATATGATTAATAATAAATTGAGGAATAATTAAAATAAGAACTTTGAAATTATATTAAAAGTTAATAATTAAATATAATTTTAATTATTGTGTTTTAATATAATGATTGCATTAATGCATTATCCATTTAGCAATGATACCTTTGTTGATTGTAGTAATGAAAATTATCTTATATATTTAATTAATTAGCAATGTAACATTTTATAACATTGGACAATGTGATAAAATTTGAAACCAATTTTATTATATATGAATAAGAGACACATCATAAAAGAAAATGGACATGGTAAAGGTCCAAAATAATCAAATTGCAACCAATGTGTAATTCTTATACTTATTGTCAACCTGTCAACATCAAATTGGGACAATATATCCAATACTTTAGACATAATGTCAATATGTGATTGTTACACTTATTGGTAACATGTCCTTGTGCAATTGAGACAATATGTCAAGTACATTAAACAAAATCCTTGATTTTCACAAGCAAATATTCCAAAACCTGCAACTTGCAATAACATTCAATTATATTAATGATCATTCATCACTTGAATCATTGTCCTCACTTGAGTTGCACGCATTTCTCATTATTCATAACTTTCAGGTGATATTGTAGTTGGGCTGTTTAAACTACTATTTTTTGTAACACCTCTCACCCCTTTAAAGGAATCTCAGGTTGTTGGAGTGCTACCAATTGACCCAATCTCCAAGGTATGTTATGAACATGGGGTTATAACAACCTCTTTTTCCCAAAGTCTTTAGATCCTAAAACAAGTGCCACCATTGTGTTCAACTAGTCGAGAGCTTTTTGGTGATATAAAGTTTACCTCAATCAAAGTCTCGGGTAGAAAGTTATGCCCTTTAGAAGTTTAGTCCATTAAAATAGGCCACCTCATCAAGAGGATTTATGTGGAACCCATGTGGTCGCGCGTGGCCCACGTGATGCCACACATAGCCCATGTGGTGCCAACCCCCACATGGGGTCCATGTGGCACGCACATGGAACTTTTGCCACATCATATTGGGTACCAGTGAGTGAATCATTTGTGTTATATTTCATGCATGGTGTCCAATATCCTGGTATCATGATCTTGTGTCCTCCCCATACTGCATTGACTTTTAAACTTATAAAGCTTAAAATATATGAAAGGCCCTAATATCACAATTTGGGGCCCACCATTGCCATGTTGGCTTTGTCCCAACATGTCTTAAGGACATGTGGCATAACTTTGTAGTGCCATGTGTCACTCATTTTTTACCATTTTATACCCCACAAAAAGGTTTTTCACATGACATGTGTCATCCATGTGGACCATTCACATCATCATACCATGTCTATTGCCACATTTCTGTAGGAATTTACAGGGTAAGTTCCTCAGAAAGAACACCAAAAGGACACCGCTCACAACCAGATCACAGATCAATACACCAGTATTTTTGACGTGGTTAAAACCCTCAAAGAGGGAAACAGTCCACGGCCTGAGCCAACGCGACCACTTCAGGCAATTTATTAATAAAAGAATGAAAATTTACATAAGATTCTCTCATGCACGGATTACCCTACAAATGACCCTCCATGCGCTTTAAATAGAATTCATGGACCAATCGGGTGTCAAGCCACGGATCAAGTGTCGGTAATACCGAGGAGAGAATGAACCGTCGGATCACTACATATCGTGACCGTCGGATTGTAAGTTACAAAATGTACAATGGTAAAGAAACACACTTTACCTAACTCTATACCTAACTCTACACTAGACCAAGTTGTACTTAACTATTTCCTATGTGTCGGAATATCCTAACATCCCCCCTTAAGAACAACTTGGGATAGGATTGAAGGATTTACAAATATGAAACAATAGGAGAAGGAAGGAGGCACTAGAGCCTATCCCCCCTTAGTGACAACTTCCTGAACTCCTACCATAAATCGAAGTTTAGTGAACTTCGCCTCTGTGAGAGCCTTTGTGAAGATGTCTGCAACCTGATCATTTGTTGAACAATATTGTACTTCAAGAACATGGTCATGAATGAGTTTTCTGATGAAGTGCATGTGTAGTTCAATGTGTTTTCTGCGCTGATGTTGGACTGGATCTTTGCATAGCTGAATGGCACTTTGATTATCACACCAAAGTGTAGTCAGATGCTGCTGCTGAAAGCCAAACTCTGACAGGATCTGACGAAGCCACAAGGCTTCCTTACTAGCTTCTACGGCACCACGATACTCTGCTTCTGTTGATGAAAGAGAGATGGCAGCTTGTTTCTTACAAGCCCATGTAATAGGTCCTGAACCAAGAGTGAACACATAACCGGCAGTAGACTTCCGATCATCAGGGTCACCAGCCCAATCAAAATCAGTGAAACCAACCAATAGAGGAGCTGCTTCGGGACTGTAATGAATCCCAAATTGAACTGTACCTCGAACATAACGAAGTATTCTTTTAGCTGCTTTCCAATGACTTTCACGGGGGTTTTGCATGAACCGAGCAACAAGGCCAACATCAAAGGAAAGGTCGGGACGAGTATGGGTTAGATACAAAAGTTTTCCTACAAGTTGACGGTATAAGGTAGCATCAACTTCAGGAGAAGTAAAAGTGACTGAGAGTTTGACTCCAGACTGAAAGGGAGAAGGGGCTGGCTTACAGTCTTCCATGTGAAAATGACGTAGAATATCACAAGCATACTTGGACTGGGAAAGGGAAATACCCTCCTTGGATTGCAAGACTTGAAGACCGAGAAAATAGTGTAAGTGTCCTAAGTCTGTCATTTCAAATTTCCTTTTGAGGCTAGACTTCACATGGTTTATAAGGTTGGGATCACTACCAGTAAGGATAAGATCATCAACATAAAGAACAAGGATGATAAGATAGTTGCCCACTTTCTTGGTGTAGACAGTATTGTCAGACTGACACCTAGAAAAGCCAGATTCTAAAAGAAAGCTATCCATTTTGGCATACCAAGCCCAAGGAGCTTGCTTGAGACCATAAAGGGATTTCTTAAGTCGATAAACAAGGCTAGAGTCTGTTTGTATGAAGCCAATGGGTTGTTCCATATATATTTCTTCATGCAAGTCCCCATGCAAGAAGGCAGATTTAACATCCATCTGATGGACTTCCCATTTGAAAGAGGCAGCAAGGGAAAGAACAAGGCGGATAGAGTTCATTTTGGCAACAGGGGAGAAGGTTTCAGTGTAGTCAATGCCTTCAACCTGTGAAAAGCCCTTAGCAACAAGACGAGCTTTATGTTTATCAACTTTCCCATCTGGTCCATACTTGGTTCTGTAAACCCATTTGCATCTAACAAGTTTTCGTCCCTTTGGTAAAGGAACAAGATCCCATGTATCATTTGCCAATAATGAATGATATTCTTCATTCATAGCTGCTTCCCAATCTGGATGGCCTGAAGCTTCTGCAAAGGTGTCAGGATCATAATTTACTGGAGCTTGAGCCAGTAAAGAAGAGGCTCTCTCGAACTGAGAACGTGTGCGTCGCTGATCTGTAGGATCACCGGCAAGATCACCTGCTGCATCTCGAGTAGCACGAACCCATTTTGGAAGCTCAGGAGCTGAAGGAGGATCCTGAGATGGTGGGGGAGGATTGTCATCCTCACTTTCATCATCTGAAGAAGAAATGTTTTCAAAGGTAGAAGAGATAGGGAGAGGTGGCACATCCGCCGGACTAGGCTCGCAGGTCGATATATTTTCATCAAATTTTACATCTCTTCTAATGATAACATTTTTGGACTTAAATGGAATAAGTCTATAACCTTTGACATCTTCAGAATATCCAACAAAAGTACATTTTTCACTCTTAGGTTCTAAAGCTTTATGCTTTTCATCTGGAATATGGGCCCACACTTCACTTCCAAAAACACGAAAGTGACTTACATCTGGTTTAATTGAGCTCCATGCTTCTTCTGGAGTGATATTCTTTAAAGCCTTAGTGGGAGTGCGATTTATTATGTAATTTGCGCAGTTAATTGCTTCTGCCCAAAAACTAAGACCAAGTCCTTTAGATTTTAGCATACAATTAGCCATTTCCTTTAAGGTGCGATTCTTCCTTTCAGCTACACCATTTTGTTGTGGAGTATATGGAACAGTATGTTGCATTTGAATTCCATTCTCAGTGCAATAGTTGATGAATGTGTTTTTAACATATTCTCCGCCATTATCAGATCTTAACTTAAGAATTTGATGTCCAGATTGTTTTTCAACAAAGGCCTTGAAGACCAAAAATGTGTTAAATACTTCACTCTTGAGTTTTAAGAAGTATACCCAAGTGCGTCTGGAGAAATCATCAATGAAAGTTAAGAAATACTTGCAGCCAGAGAATGAAACAACAGGAAGTGGACCACATAAATCACTATGCACAAGCTGTAAAGGGGCTGAGGTGTGCCAAGAGGCACGTTTTTCAAAACTGTCCCGATGATGTTTTCCGAGTACACATCCGGAACAAACACCATCTCTGCAAGATACCATAGGAAGACCTGTCACCATATTTTCTTTACATAGATGCTGAAGGGAGCGATAGTTTAAGTGACCAAATCACTCATGCCAAAGTTTGCTCACTTCATCGTTATGAGCAACAAATACTGAGGGAAGATTTGATGACCCAAAGTTGTGAAACTTATACAACCTTGTAGAATCATCAGCAATGCCAGTAGCCAAAATCTGTTTAGGATCTTTTAAGTCCTTGATTACAACATCATGAGGTGAAAATTCAACGATTTTACCTTCACCTGAATGAGTTATCTGATATACAGATAAAAGGTTGCAGGATAAGGTTGGAACACATAATACATCATTAAACTGACCATTGTCTAGATGAACAATTCTGGTCCCTACAACATTAAGAGATCTATCATCACCAACATATATATTTTTGGTGTTACAATCAGTTAAAGAAGAAAACATGGCTTTGTTTTTGGCCATGTGATAAGAAGCTCCAGAATCAATGAGCCACTCATGAGAATGAGAAGAAGAAGATACATTTAATGCATAACCAGACCGAGATGCTTGACAACCACATGAAAAAAGTGCCATTCCTGAAGATGAAGTTGAAGTTGAAGATTGCCCCAAATGGATGTCATGCTTCTTCATTGCTGCTTCCAAGGCTTCCATCTTTTTAAAGCATTTTGATTCTAAGTGGCCATCTCGATTACAAAAGTTGCAATGTCTGTCAGTCTTCTTCCATTTGTTTTTATTGGTTTTATCATTTTGCTGAAATGATCTTTCATTTTGAGGCTGAGTTTGCTTAGTACCCTTGTTTGGTTTAGGACCATTCTTTTTAGGATATGACTTCTTAGGATTCTTTGAATTTGGTTGCTGCTGGGCAGCTAACGCTTTCTTGGAAGAGTTTCCAAGATTAAGAAGACCAAGGTGTAAGAGTTTTTCTTGTTCTCTTATTAAAGAATCACAAAAAGAGTCAAAGGAAGGAGGCTTATAGTCTTTTCCTTGAGAAATGAAGGCTTCCCTTGTAGAATGGAAGGTGGAAACAAATACAGAGTAGGCTGGTCCCAACTTAGTAAGGATGGAATAAATAAGGTTACTATCTTCTTTCTTAACCTTAACACCTTCCAAAAGATATCTAAGGGTCTTGAACTTAGACAAGAAATCTTCAATGCAAGAAAAATTATTAGGGTCTAATGTAAGCAACTCATTTTCAAGTTGATGGGCTCTAATTTCATTTTTAATCCCAAAAACTTTATTGATTTGTTCCATTGCTTCATGAGGAGTTTCAAGTTCTGCAATATGGAATCTAAGATCTGGAGAAATAGACATCCCTATCAAACCACGTGCTTGATCTTGTCTATTTTCCCATTTAGCAGCCTTGTCTTCATCTTTCAGTTTCTTTTTTTGGCCTGTGGCTATTCGGTAGAGACCTTTACTTCTAAGTAAATCCTCCATGTAGGACAACCATTGGAAGTAGTTGGTGCTGTCAAGGGTAACTTGGTATTGACTTTCCATTTCAACAGAAACTGAAGCTGAAGATGCTGAAAGCAAGTGTTCCAATGGATAGATCTCGAAAAATTAGGCTGGTTTAAAAAAAACGGCTCTGAAAAAGGCTTCCGGATGAAGAAGTTATGGCTTTTTGAAAAAAAGTTGTTGAAGTTGCCGAAGAAGTGCGGGAATGTGCGGAAATGAAAAAGTCCGCCCCCACAAAATGGAGACTTGAACCCAAGACCTCTACTCTCTTAAAATAGCTTTGAACCAATTGATCTATACAAAAAATTTGAGAGAGAGAGAGAGAGAGAGAGGGGGGGGGGGCTTGGGTTGCGTGCTTGCTTTGAGAAAACTCTTTTTCCCTACAAAACAAAAAACACAAAACCCAACACGGACATGCAAAGAAAACGAACCTTATGGCTCGAAGTTAGCTTTACCCAAAAAACTAAATATTTTCAAAAATTGAACCTTGCGGCTCAAAGTTAGCTTTAGCCGAAAAACTAAATATTTTTCTCAATGTTTCTGATTTTCCGAGATCACACTAAGGTGCAGGGAAAAGAGCATACGCATGAGAAAAATCCTTCCTTTCTGTTTCTGATTTGCCAAGATCGCACAGAGTTGCAGGGCAAAGAGCATACGCAGAAATGAAAGGTATAGATCCAGTTAAAAAAAAGCTAAATAAACCGAAACCGAAATAAGCAGAGAGAAAATAACAGTAAACTGCAAATAAACACTGTATACCTCCAGATCTTAAAAATGACGCAGCTACGGCTACCGGAAACCTTTTCGCGTGAAATGAAAGGGGTTCCTCACTGGAACAAATGCTCCGAACATAACAGAGCAATCCTCTCGGCCTGAAAGCAGTAAAAAACAGTAGATCTAGGAAACGGCAGTCGGATGCAGTTCTACCGGCTTCAGATTTGGATCACCAACGGACGCGGCCCTCAACTTGCTCTGATACCATGTAGGAATTTACAGGGTAAGTTCCTTAGAAAGAACACCAAAAGGACACCGCTCACAACCAGATCACAGATCAATACACCAGTATTTTTGACGTGGTTAAAACCCTCAAAGAGGGAAACAATCCACGGCCCGAGCCAACGCGGCCACTTCAGGCAATTTATTAATCAAAGAATGCAAATTTACATAAGCTTCTCTCATGCACGGATTACCCTACAAATGACCCTCCATGCGCTTTAAATAGAATTCATGGACCAATCGGGTGTCAAGCCACGGATCAAGTGTCGGTAATACCGAGGAGAGAATGAACCGTCGGATCACTACATATCGTGACCGTCGGATTGTAAGTTACAAAATGTACAATGGTAAAGAAACACACTTTACCTAACTCTACACTAGACCGAGTTGTACTTAACTATTTCCTATGTGTCGGAATATCCTAACAATTTCATCACCTTCGTCTGCCACGTCAACTGCCTCTACTACTTGTCATTCGCGTGGACTTTACACGTCATACCAGTATCATGCTAATGACTTGAGATTAATACTTATCACAAGTGTTAATTTAATTAAAATAGGTTAACGCTCTAGATTAATAAAGTGGTTTTTTTTTTTTGCTGAGAAAGTCCTTTGTTTCACATTTTAAAATGTTTTCCCAACTTGTCGCCACAGTGGTACTGACACACACTTTTAGCTTTCTCGAAATTATGGTTCCTAGTACTACCTTTCCTCGGGATGGTGTGCTAATACCTTCCTCGAGGCCCACATCCCCTGTGTTACTCCACTTTGTGTCATGTTCCCGGAGGTAACTTCCCTTGGTACCTTATTTCTTGGGTTCCCCTCCCTAGTACCATGACCCTTGTGATTACATATCTCGAAACTACATCTCCTTAGGTTGGGATCTCTCTGGGTCATATCTCCCCAGGCCTCTTTTCCCCAGAACTACATTTCCTCCAGCATTACATTCCCCAACTAATAGACTTAAAAATTAATTAAACAATGTGATTAAGCATTCATTAAGCTTTGGTTAAGCGCCTTAATTAAAAGGATCAATGAATTAGAACCTACTTGTCTATTAACGAATTTTCCGAAGAAACATATTGTATTTAAGGCTCCACTCTACTTATATATGTCTTGCATCTGCCTACTCCATCGATCTGGTGATCGATTGATGGGTCCCATCAATAGGTGTATTTTTAGGCCCATTGTGCTATCCTCCAACCCTTAAAACTCTCCTTTTATCACATTAATTTACATTTTTTAACCATAATATGCTTAGTAAGAAGAGTAAAGGGTGCTTGTCATATTTCAAGGCCTAATGTGATTAATATGTAGGAAAAAGAAGAATTTTTGGAGATATTTACTATGCAGGGGTTGATTGGAGACATATAGAGAGAATATAGGGGGCTTTGTCCATTTCATTAACTCCCCAACTTGACTTGAGACCAAATATTCCTCACCAACATCTCAAATTAACTAGTAGCCAAGGAACTCGAATGCATGTGAAGATCCAAGGGAACCAGATCCACCAATATCAAGATTTTGGAGGGAATCACTCCTCTTTTAAAGGGAGCTTCCCTCAACTAATTTTTGTATAAATAAACAAGCCTAAAGGCTCATTCGAATTCATTTTTTTTGAAGATAGGATTAGCTATTGAGAGCCTCATGCTTGATGTATTCATTTTCATCTTTTACATGATATATGTGACTCTTATTTTATGTCAATGAGAAGTTCATTGTTGGCCTGCATCTGAGTTCATTTTGGAGGGCAGAAACCCTTTGGTTTGGTCCCAACCCAGAGGCTTTAGTCCCTCTCTTTTATTATTTCCATGTTCTTGTTCAAGTCATTGCAATTATTTTCTTGTTTAAGTAGGAATTTTATCACAAAACTTGTAGTTGTTGTTGGTGTCCAAGTGTGAAAAAAACTATTCAACCATTTCCCACATTAATTATCAATTTGGGATCTATTGGTTATTGCAAGGCTAACGCGCAATGTATATGCAGGGACAATTGTACAACCCAGAATTGGCCAAGGATTCATTAACAAACAATAAATGACTGTAACAACAATGGAAATGACAACAATAATTAACTGAAACAGCAAATAGAAATGACAACAACAATTAACTGTAACAACAATTCAATTCACAACATTTACATCAAACCATCACAATGAGGAAAAGAAATACATACATGAAAAAGAAACTAAGCACACACTATCTCAGCAGCACCTGATCAAGAGAGTGGGCCCAACTCCCTGATCAGGGTTGTGATGAACTCACGAACTTAGAGAAAGATCAGAAAGCTATAAATTTCATTAATATAAAAGTCATTGTTACAAAGCTCAACTCTCTCGTCTCCAACCCCCTGTTTCAAACTCTCTATCCTTTATTATACAAAAACAACTCTTGAGATTAAGGTAATTGTTTCTTGTGATTACATAGAGGTTGTAATAAGCCCAAAATTGAATACAAAAGATAAAAAGAGTAAGTATGGATCAGTTCCACTGTTATAGCTACAGTTCGATAATAGCTCTGCCAACTCAATGTTTAAACTTAGCCATTTGACTTGGAAATTTTCACATAAGATGAAGTTTAGCAAGTACTTTGGTCATAATCCCCTAGACTATGCTTCAATGATTAATTAATTCATAAAGGCATGATTACAGGTATACTTGCGCGATTTAGGATATGAAATAACTTAGTTAGAAGTGAAAATGTGAAGGAAAATAGGATAAAAAGGCAAGTAAAAACATGCAAGTTTAGCTCCTAACATCTCCCCCCAACTGGTCTTTCTGAATGTCCTCATGCAACTCATCGCCTTCACAGGTCTGGGCATGCAGCTAAGTAAGATCAAATTTCTCGGCCATATTTGTCCCTGGGGGTTTGTATCCATTTGTTAGTAAGATATCTTTCCACCAATCACTGTTTACATTGTAGGTAGGAGTGTATTGATCTGCTGGCAACCAAAAGATGGGAAACTAGAATCTCAAACCCATCCAATGGACCCCTCGAGTATGGATGTTGGCAATAGGACGTTTCAATATTTCCAGTGCTCTGGCATAGTTAGGGGCCCCAAAAGGTTCCAGCACTTTGACAGCCGATGATGACAACATCCATCTCCTCTGACAGTTATGCAGAGCCTCGTCCTGACAAGCAACCACCTGTGTCATGTATAACTTGGTGCATCATATTTGAGTCACCAATATCTGTTCTGGATGCCCCTCAATCCTTAAGAAGGTAGCATGCCTATTATAAATAGTGTCGGACTGAAAATGCTCTCTTCAAATAAGAAGAGGCCTAGCAGATTGATTTGCTTCAAATGTATCAGTGGCCTTCTTCCACTTGATTTGATTGATGGTGTAGGATGTAAAATCTCTCAGTTGAATATCCCCTACATAGGGGACTGGGTTGAATGCTTGGTCATTTTCCAAGAAATAATCATGCATATACAGTTCACATATTAAATGTTGGTTCAAGACATCATGAAGTCTTATAATACGGAGAAACTATATAGGGTCTTCACTTTCATGGCTGATCTCGAGATGAATACTTTCCAGTCAAAGAGAAATATTGTTCATGAAGAAACAAAACATAACTATGAGCAGGGAGGTGACAAGCCATTACCTGTTGTGTTAAGGTAAACATTGCGTTCACACCTTCTCTTCTAGCTTCTCGACCTTCTTCTATTTTTTTCTCATTTCTGCCTCTTCCTATCCAACTGGTCTACATAACCAGTGATGATTTCTGTAGCCTGGCTACAAACTCTGTTTACCTTTTCTTGATGATCTTTCATAGCCATTGTTCCCCATTGAAGACGAATAGCCGTAGCCTGCCATTTCTGAGTCTCGGCAATCAAAATTAATTCCTAAGCTTCTCATAAATGGCCTATAGGTTCTATTTGCACCGTAGCAGAAATAGTGGGATTATCTCTGGTCTGAGCTGCTGAGGGAGCAACTCCAGTCTTAAGTATTGCAATTTTTCTCCTGTACCTTCTTGCTCCCCTTTGCAAGCGCAACACCCTTTTCCTCAATCTCATATTGTCTATTTTTAATTGCATAAGTTCATTAAACTGAGACTGATACCTTTCCTTAAGGGGAGGTCTCCTTCGTGCACACTGTTCAATGAATTCTTGCTTGACAGTGACCTCCTCTACTGGTCTTGTAGCTGGTGTGGGGCCTGGTGGGTCATCAACATAGGTGTCGATCGACTCCACCTTCACTCTCACTTCTTCTGTTTTCTTATCACCTTGAGTGGTGTCCCCTTCATTTCCTTCCAGAATTACCACGGTTGGGGGTTCAACATTCTCCACTTCTTTTTCTCCCGCCTATTCTTCCATACGTTCTAGAACTGCCTCTAGCTCTGATGGGTCAGTTTCAGCAGGCATTGTGTCTTTCGGTAATTCTTGAGTTGTCTCAGAAACTTGTAGAATACCATCCTCAACATTTTTCTCTTGTGCTTGCTCTTCCACCCGGTCATCCACTCTCTGTACGAAAGTTGACTCAAACCCTTGTGGGGTGGTGTCAACACGAATGTCTTCCTTTGGTGGCTCTACAGGGCTAGCATCCATCACCACTTCTTCAATCCGTTCCCTAGTTAGCACCAGTTCTTGTGTAGCAGCGCTGACTCCCATGTTTTCAAATTGTTCCGTCTGTGCAATGACGAGTGTTAGCACTTGAGTGGCCACCTCAACTAGTGCATCAAATCTTGTACCAACAAATTTTAAAATTGGGGGAATGAATTTTTCCTCCTTTGAGTGCCGAGGAGTCTGATATTTCCTCGCCCCTCTTGGTAGAGTTGCAGGAAGGGAATAATGAAGAACATCTTCTCCCATTTTCTTCTGGATTGTGCCCCCCTAAATCATGCCCCTCAACTCCTGCATTTGAGTCGAGTCTCCCTATGGTTCTTGAAGAACTGGGTCAGTTATAGGTTCTTTTTCTTTTGCCAATTCTAGGGTTTCTCTTGTCAGTGGTGTTGGTTCTTGTGTGACAGCACCACTTACATTTGCTGCTTCAGACCCCAAGTTTTCTAGGATGGGTGGTGTTGGTTATTGTTTAGTAGCACCACCTGCGCTCTCTTCTTTAGACCTCAAATTCGTTTATTCAACTGGTGGTGGTGGTGGTAGTCCTTCTCAAGAATTGTCAAATGATGTTGAACCAACATCAACCATGTCCTCAATTTCCATCCTTTCCACTTCAACCGAGCCAACATGCGATGTTGGTTCTTGTGGAGTAGCATCAGTTGTAACATCTTCCATCTCGACTGAGCCAACAGACGATGCCGGTTCTTATGGAGTAGAATCGGATGTGGCATCTTCCATCTCCACTGAGCCAATAGGATATGCTGATTCTTGTGGGGCAACATCGGCTGTGGTGTCTTCCATTTCGACCGAGCCAACATGCGATGTTGGTTCTTGTGGATCAACATCTGTTGTGGTGTTTTCCATTTTGGTTGAGCCTTCACCATCCTCCTCCCCTGCAGGTATAATTCCCTCCAGTTCTTCTTTCGAAAGTTCAACGAATTGTGACCAAGGTATAGGAACTCGAGCCAGTGCTTGAATTACCAATAACTGGGCCAACCCGTGATTCATGAGGACTGCTAATACTTGTTGAGAGCGACTGGCGGATTTCGCCATCAGTTGAAGACTTTTCTAGAAGAAGAAAGGCATATTCAACAAATTGGTTTACGCACGCCGAAACCGTAGGGACACTAACATTTTAAAGTGATACTTGAACAACACTGTAAATCCCCTTTGTAGGTAATGTATCTTAACAAGAAGTATGCAACTTCGCCCCAGGGATAAGGTAGTGACTTACGATTATATCCCCCTTCATTTTTTAATTTTTGTTTCCCCGGATTGTAAAAATACTTATGGGAATTCCTGCAAGGGAGCCTTCCGTGAAAACCACTTCTGCCCTTCCTGTGGCAGTCCACTAACGACTAAGATGGCTTCCTCCATGACAGGGATATTGAGACCCCAAAATCTGGAATGATATTCTTCCAAGTTCAATGCAAATTCAATTATAATAGTCTTTGTCATCAAACCCCTACAATCTCTCAAAATATCTATCCCAGCCTGCATTTACAAAGACTTGCCATAAATATTCATTACTGTGGAAAAAAATTGTGCTCTCTGGTTTGTGTCTCACAGTTGCTCCACCCATTCTACTATAGCTTAGTAGCAACACTTCGGAGTAGCAGAAAAATCATTAGGAGGGAGTATCAGCAGGTAAAATTTTGCAGAAAGGCATAGAGCGGGGTGTACGAATAGAATTTTTTAGAAAGATGAGAATAATCCATGGCAGGTTATGGAAATAATGGGGAGCCATTATGGTAATTACTTTGCAAGCTATTAAGGGATTGGTTCATTAAATCCAGTATCTATTGATAAATGTGCAGAGTAAGGTAGGAATCATGGAGTGGATGTATTGGCACAAGATTTTATGATGACATCGGCAAATCATTGTTGAAATTGATTATGCCACCATTTTTAAATATAGTTGTACGTCCCCCCAACTAAAAAATGATTGTCTGTGGTCACCTCAAGTCATGTCAAAATAATTACTAATCAAAGCCGCAAAGTCTGCTCGGGGACATACCTAGCACTTACCTCACTGAGTGATAGCCACAGAGGAGTAACCACATGGATGGTGTAATGGCATCAGGTACTTAGAAAAAATTTCGCCACAGAGTAGAAACACTGGAGGAGTAACAACATCAGAGGAGTAACAACATCGGAGGAGTAACAACATCGGAGGAGTAACAACATCGAAGGAGTAATGGCATCGGAGGAATAACAACACCAGGTACTTAGAAAAATTTTCACTACAGAGTAGTAGCACCGGAGGAGTAACAACGTCAAAGGAGTAACAACACTGGGTACTTAGAAAAATTTTCACCACGAAGTAGTAGCACTGGAGGAATAACAACATCAGAGGAGTAACAACACCGAAGGAGTAACAGCACGAGGTACTTAGAGAAATTTTCACCACTAAGTAGTAGCACCGTAAAAGCATTGGAGGAGTAACAACACCGATGGAGTAACAATATCGGGTACTTAGAAAATTTTTCTTGCCTCCGTAGGATATAAACACCAGTGGTAGTACTTGCAAGAAAACAATTGAGTGGTAACAATATTTATTTATATGTGTGTGTGTGTATATATATATATATATAATCAGAGGATGCAGAGGAGGAATTCTCTATACTGACAACCTTAAAACTAGATTTATTTGAGAGATGTTTGATGAAGGCATATTTAGAGGTCGGACGATGATACATTCTGAGATGATGTCCATTTACAATAAAAGAAGCATGTGTATCATCAATCGTGACAAGTCTGATAGTTCCACTATCAAATACCTCATCAATCTCGTAAGGCCCCATCCAACGAGAGCAAAGCTTTCCCTTAAAGTTCTTAAAATGGGAATCATACAATAATGCCCAATCCCCTTTATGAAACACCTTATTCTTAATATTTTTTTCACGCCATTTTGTTCTCTATTGTCGAATCATACTAGTTCTCTAAACAGTCATTAAACGAATTTCATCTAGTTTGTTAAGTTGTTCCAGTTGGTGTTTCTGGGATTTTTAAAGGTCCAATCCTACTTAGAGATCTTTTATAAGCATATTGATCTTAAATTCTATTGGAAACAAGGGATATTTACCGTAGACAAGCTTAGACGGTGAAAACCTTGTTGTATCCCACCATGATGTTCTGTACACCCAAAGAGCTTCAGGGAGTTTTTGAACCCAATCTCGACGATGCTTTGCCACAGTCTTTGTGAGAATGTTTTCTAATACCTTGTTCATGCTTTCCAATTGACCATTCTCCTGAGGGTGGTATGGATACATTATTCTATTCTTGATCCCATACTTGTTCATAAGCTTTTCTATCATATGTGATGCAAATTGTGCTCCCCCATCTGAAACTATCTCTCTCGGGGTGCCATATCAAGCAAAAATATCTTCAAACAAAAATTCTGAGACAACCTGTTATGTGGCTTTCGCCACAGCCCTGGCCTCAACCCACTTCGTCAGATAATCCATGCAAACTAAAATATGAACTTTATAATGTGAAGACAGATTAAATGGGTCAATGAAATCAATAGCCCATTTCTCAAAAGGTTCAAGGACTACTTGAGGCTGTAACGGAATTTCATCTGATCAACCAGGCTGACCCATATGCTGGAAGCTATAACATCTTTGGACATAATTTATCGCATCCCGAAAGATGGAGGGCCAATAATATCCCATATGTAACACCTTATGTCCGGTCCATTGTCTGCAAAATGTACCCCACAGGGGCCGTCATGAGTGTCGTTCAGGACATCATAGATGTCATCTTCTACTACACATCATCGGATCTACTGGTCGATTCCTCTATGAAACCAATATCCTGTTATCCATGAATAACAGGTACTATGACGAATGATCTTTCATTGTTACCTGCATGACAAATGCTTGGGTACCTTCCATGTAGCAAGATAATTAGCAATATCTGCATACCACGTAGTATGAGTAGAAATTGAAAAAATATATTCATCCAGAAGACTATCTTCTACGGGTGTACCTTCATCATTAGTATCTAATGTAGACAGGAAGTCAACAACTACATTATCCTTGCTTGGTTTATCTATGATGGTAATGTCAAATTATTGAAGTAATAATAACCACCTTGTGACAAACCCATGGGTTACAAGTTTATCCACCAAGTATTTGATTGTTGCATGATCAATATGCACAAAAGTAGGATATCTAGTAATGTAATGCCGAAATTTATTAATGGCATACATAACAACCAAAAACTCCTTTTTTGTTACCATATAGTTTAATTCAGCAGGTGTCAAATTCTTTCTAACATAGTATACCACATACGTCTTGTCCTCTTACTGTCCCAAACTGCCCCTATTGTTATTTAAGAGGAATCTGTGTGGATGTGAAACAGGAATTCCCAATTAGGACCTCGCAAGATCGGAGCTTGGCAAATCAATCCCTTGATTTTTACAAAAGCCTCTTCACACTCATATGTCCACACAAATTCTACATCTTTAGTTAACAACTGAAAAAGTGGAAATGCTATTCTAGAATTTTTTTCTATAAAACGTCTATAATAGCCAACGCAACCAATAAAACTACGTACCTATGTCGGTGTCTTTGGTACAGGAAAATGCAATATTACCTCTACCTTAGCCGGATCAACTTGAATTCCAGCAGCTGAAAGCAAGTGTCCCAGCACTATACCCTCTTCTCTCATCATATGAAACTTAATTTTACTTAGAGAAACATGCATTTGTATGCATATTTTAAGCACCTTCTCCAAGTTTTCCAACCCTTCCTCAAATTATCCCACATATGGTGTAAAATCGTCGATATAAATCTCGACACTATCGTCGACTAGATCAGAGAAAATCCCTAATATTGCCCTCTAGAAGGTAGCAGGCGCATTACAAAGACCGAATGGGAGAACCTGGTATGCGAAATTCCCCCAAGGGCATGTAAAAGTGGTTTTATCCTGATCCTTAGGAGCTATACAGTTTTGGTTATACCCATTAAACCCATCCAAGAAGGAGAAAAACTTCTTCCCAGCTAAGGTATCAAGGGCTTGGTCAATGAAGGGTAAGGGAAAATGATATTTCAAGGTTGCTTTGTTCAACTCCCTATAGTCCACACCAATCCTCCACTTGCCATTCTTTTTAGGAACAATAATTAGCAAAGACACCCATTGACTGTCTGAGATAGGGTAAATAAATCCTTCATCCAGTAACTTCTGCAGTTCGTCTTTGATAATGTTTTTCAGGGCGGGGATCATTCTTCTCTGGGGCTATCTTAGAGGCTGATAGTATTATTTAATGTATATATGATGAGTGCATAAATCAGTAGGGATACCCTTCATATATGTGTAATCCCATGTGAATGATTCCTTATGTTCATGAAGAACTTTTAGGAGTTGTTCGGTTTGGGATGGTGAAATATTTGGGTTAATAGTCAATGTCTTCACTGGCTCAATTTCTATAGGGATATTGTCACAGGGTGCAATTACATGAATATCTTCATCTTCAATTCTTGATTCAATAGTTTCCTACGTTTCACAACTCATAGTAGATTCTAGAAATTGACAAGTTGTATCATAAACGACATGGGGACCACTGATAAAAGTATTAATAGTGTCATATTCCATTTTATTTTTAAAACAGAGGGCTTGACTAATAGTAAGGACTGGTCTGGTTTCCTCGCTTTCAGCTTTAGGTCCTTCTAAAGGTAGGGAAATTTGTTTAAATGTTGTTTTACCTGATGAACTTGGATCTGCAGAGGGGTAAAGAATAAGGTTCTTTGTAATTTCCCCATTAGATATCACCATATTTCTTGACAAAGATCTGATATAGGCGTCTGTAGTTGCTAGCCAAGGTCTTCCTGAAATCAGAGGGTGACCACCAACTAGGGATTGTGTATGTAATACTAGAAGATCAATAGGATAATGCCATGATTCTACTGAAATGGTTATGTCTTCCAATTTTCCTATTGGTCTTACTATAGATCTATCTACTAATTCCAAGACAGTAGGAGTTGGTTTTAGATTTCGTAGACCTAATTTGATCATAGTTTTAGATGTGATAACATTAATCACAGCCCCCAAATCTACTAGCACATTCGGGATGTCAACCCCATTAATCTGCACTATCAGAATTGGGTTCCTTAGATCTCCATATTTCACGGGTACAAATATACTAGCACATTCAGGATGTCAACCCCATTAATCTGCACTATCAGAACTGGGTTCCCTGGATCTCCATATTTCACGAGTACAGATTTTCCCAGCATAATGTCTGATAGCTTCCCCATAACATGAATGGTAAGCGAATCATTTATTTTATTTCCAGGTTTCTTGGAACAATATTCTCTAATTGTCTTAGCATAAATAGGCACATCCTTCATAGCTTGGAGTAAGGGAATTTTGACAAACAGGTTTTGCAGTTCCCCTAAAAGGTCAAATTATGGTTGAGGATTTTGTTTACTTAGGGCTAATATCTCGGGATAAGGCGGATCAATTGGGCAGCCCTGAGTAGCACTCGAATGAGGAGGGGGTGTTTGACAAAATTCTGATTTGACTCATTCTCGGCTACTTGGGATTTCGGTTCTGGATCTTCATCACCAATATGTTCAACGATAATTGGTGAAGTCTGAGCATTCACTACCCAACAAGATCGTCAATTTATCTCATTACATTCTGCAAGAAAAATTCTATATGAAGGAAGGTTGAGAGTGTCAGTCTGTTGAACACCCTTGTTATTAGGATTTGGATTAGGTTGGATAGGAAGTTGAGGACGAGGACGAGTACTGGAAGGAATTTTGGAAGGCAACTGTAATTGTTGTTGTTGCATAGTTTGAGGGAATTGAGTAGGAGGAGGGGAAGGCCCTCGCCAATTCTGATACCATGAAGGGTTTGAACTAGGATGAGGGAACCAAGAGGGCCAAGGAAAATATTGGTAAAATTGAGGCCATGATTGTGGAAAAGGTACTGACTGAGGACCCATATTTAAATTGCTAAAATATTGAGAAAGTGTGGTGAAGTAAAATTATAAGTGCGGACACAAACGAAATTCCACTAGCCCAATAATGGGTCTAGCCACAACAGGTACATTCTATGGAATATTTCCTTCGGTTAGAATCAATCAAGAGGGCTTACCTCTTAGTCCACTTATCCTGTTTGATGATGTCCTTGCTTGCTCACTCCAGCTATCTCTCGATTCCTTCTTCAAGCACCTAAAACAAGTAAACAACAACAGACAACAAACACGATAATAAAAAAATTGCAATTCAACCTACTTAACAAGTCAAGAAACATTAAGCCATGAATATGTAATATTACAAAACATGTAGGAAATCAATCGATAGTTGCATATATTAATATCAAAGAGAGATGACAACCATTCGTCTTGATGTTGCAGTCTTCCTCTGACAATACCATGTTCCCACACACTATTGCTAGCATTCCATGATGGCCTCAATCAACAATAGTTTTAAAGCTCTTCCCTTTAGGCTTCACTCCAAACCAAATCACACTTCTCCCTCACACAACTAGATAGCTACAACTAGTAATAGCTTGCTATTTACTCCAAACCAAAATAGCATAAGCACACCAATATCAACACTCTAACTAGCTTGTGATTGGGAAGAAGGGAGGTTTATATAGGAAAAATGGATGGGAGATGGATCCTCTTCTCATGGGAGAAGGGCTTATCCCTTGAGGTAGTGCCATCATTATAGGGGAAAGGAGCCCAAACTATCATCCTCGACCCCATCCGACCAAACCATTTACCAAAATTCTGTTACGGAGCTTCTAGAGATGGAAGCTTCAACTCCTAATTTAAAAAAATTTCCATAACAGGACCAACGTGACTAGAACATAGCTCAGTTGCTTCAGTTAGCGTGAGGGGTAGTACTAATCTTTGCACATCGGCGTGGAGAAGAAAAAGGCCATTAGCACTAGTCATGTAAACTAGGCAAAAGAGAAGTTTCAGTGGAAATGGTGCAAAAGGGAAATGATCTGCTCATGAAGAGGGACATAATGGGAGTTTCTTCATGAAGGAAAAACATGTGGGGTTCACTATAGAGGTCCTCCAAGATCAAGGAACGTGGAGGATAATGACAGTGATAAAATGCTATGTAGTATAAAGGTCCTGATACATACCTTGATTTGAGCTTGGTGGTTGTGGCTGCCATGGTTTCTTGGAAGCCATAAAGCATAGTTTCTCTACTCTTTCATTTGTTCCCTAGAATACTACCTTTAGCCCAGGAAGAGACGGACATGAACTGGTGGAGTGAGCCTGTTCACATATTGCACAAGTCTCCACAATATTTAATGGACATTCCTTTAATGGATGTTTCTTCCTGCATTGAGGGCAGAAGATGGCCATGGTCCTTTCTAACTCCATTTTCTTTCTTTTTTCTTGTAACATGACCATCTAAGAGGAAAGCATACTCAAGATGTGGGTTTTCAAGTTATCCAACAAATTCCCGATTTCTGCCTTTGTAATTCCTCCATTAGATGTTTTGGAGGTCTAAATCCCTTACTTATTCCTTGCAGCCCCTCATGAACACTGAATGCATAACTCGCAAATAGAGTCAAATTCCTCCTTAGATATATCACCCTTTCCTACTATATTCAAAAGCTCCAGAGAGTCCTCCCTTAGGGCCTGGAGAAAAATAATTTTCAAGATATCCTTATCCAGGTCGCTATGGCCGGATCTCTGTAGGGTATATTTAAAACGTTCCACACAATCCTCCATATTCTCATCCTCCTTTTGCATAAATTTAAAAATTTCTTCCTTTATATCCCGGGATTTACAATAATCTTGGTACTTTTCTAGAAAAGATTTCTTCATCTCATTCGATGAGGAGATAGATTTTCCACCCAAACCCATAAACCATCACAAAGTTGTCCCTTTTAGAGTAGCAGGGAATATTTTCAATTTCTAAGCATCAGCTATGTAGTCGTATCCCCTATAGACAATATCAAATTCGAACAGAAATGTATCTGGATCTTCTGAGGAAAGCCCATGGAAGTTAGGCAAAGTGGTCAGTGGAATGGGCTTCATCAACGCATCACCTCTAATGTCTACAATTGGAAATTCAATCGAAGAGGTTGGACGTGCCATGAATACCCTCCAATAATCACTCAAAATTTCAACAAGTCCCTATTGTATGACCACTGATGGTTGAGGTCGCTTAACAACACTTCCTTGATCATGCGGTGAAGAAAATCCTCCCAAATTTCCTTTTGCATGTGCAATTGGATTGATTTCTTTTTCTGACCCTCTGCTCGCTACTTCATCTTCCTCTGCTGTTGAAATGATTACTTCTATTTTATTTGATGCTTTGCTCTCTAATTCTTCTCCTTATGTTGTTGAAAGGGGTGTCCTCACTCCTGAGGGTAGTATTGGTTGTTCAACAGACTGCTCCTTAGACTGCATGTGAGTCCTCACCCTATCAACGACTTGTGAAGATGCTTCAAGTTCGACTTTCGCAATGATTTCCTGGATGTAGGTGTTCCTACCTAAATCCTTCCTTCCTTTCCTCGAGGGTCCTCCTCTGTCCATTTTATTCAGATCTTTATTCATTCAATTAAAACATTAAAAGTTCTCACATCTTAGGGCCTGGAGTAGGGTAAGAGAACTTCCCTCCCCAGGGCAAGAGAATGGTTTGGAATAGAAAAGAAAACAAAAGAAAAAGTAAAGAAAAACATAAGCTCGAGGCCTGGAGCAAGGTAAGAAAACTTCCTTCCCCAGGGCAAGAGAGTGATTCTTAGGAGGAAAAAAACAAACCAATAAAGAAAATTCTAGACTCAAGACCTGGAGCAGGGTAAGAAAACTTCCATCCCCAGGACAAGAGAAAAGTTTTAAGAGCAAAGAAAAAGGAAAACAAAATAAAAAAAGAAATATTAAGCTCAGGGCTTGGAGTAAGGAAAGAAAACTTCCTTCCCCTGGGCGAGAGAGAAGCCCCTATGTAATCAATCAAAATAAAGACAAAAAAAACAAAAAATAATAAATCTTGGAACCTTGAGCAAAGTAAGAAAAATTCTCTCCCCAGGACACGAGATTGATCCAATGACCAACGACAGTTGTGCTCTTTCATCTTTGATATCCTCCCTTGTAACAATAGCAAAATGTTGGTGTCCAAGTGTGAATAAATCTATTCAACCCTTTTCCACATTAATTATCAATCCCGGATCTACTGGTTATTGCAAGGCTAATGCACAATGTATATGCAGGGACAAATGTACAACCCAGAGTTGGCCAAGAATTCATTAACAAACAATAAACGACTATAACAACAATAATTAACTGAAACAACAAATAGAAACGACATCAAAAATTAACTGTAACAACAATACGATTCACATCATTTACATCAAACCATCACAACAAGGAAAATAAATACATACATGAAAAAGAAACTAAGCACACACTATCATAGCAACATCTGATCAGGAGAGTGGGCCCAAATCCCTGATCAGGGATGTAATGAACTCACAAACTCAGAGAAAGATCAGAAAGCTATACATTTCATTAATATAAAAGTCACTGTTACAAAGCTCAACACTCTCATCTCCAATCCCCTGTTTCAAACTCTCTACCCTTTCTTATACAAAAGCATATCCTGATATTAAGGTAATTGTTGCATGCGATTACATAAAGGTTGTAATATGCCCAAAATTAAATACAAAAGATAGAAAGAGTAATTTTGGATTAGTTCTGCCGTTGCAACTGCAGTTCGATAATAGCTCTGTCAGCTCGATGTTTAAACTTAGCCATTTTACTTGGAAATTTTCACATAAGATGAAGTTTAGCAAGCACTTTGGTCATAATCCCCTAGACTATTCTTTAATGATTAATTAATTCATAAATACATGATTAGAGGTATACCTGCATGATTTAGGATATGAAATAACTTAGTTAGGAGTGAAAATGTGAAGGAAAATAGGATAAACAGGTAAGTAAAAACATGCAAGTTTAGTTCCCAACAATTGCAGGTTTTCCTCTCACCTCTCTTGTGGGAAGAGTGGTTGGAAGATATACAACAACAACCATAAAATATGTGTTTATGATTTATTGGAAACTGTTAAGTGTTGGATTGTAAACCTTTTTCATGCTTGGTTTCTGCAACTTAGAAGTTAGTATCATTGAATCAACAATTAGAGTTGTGTTGTAGGGCAGAGTAGATTTTAATAAAATTCAACTCATCCTTTCCATGTTAATTTATTTTGTTGTGATATTGACCATTTGATGCATGTGTTTGAATAGCTTGCAGGGATTGTTGTTGACTTGCAAGGGGGGACACACTCTTCCACATCCATCTAGACCATTTCATATCTCTCTTGGACACTTCACATTTCTTCCAAACTCTGCCACCGAGATCACTCTTCCAGGGAAAATGAAGGACACTGTGGGCATAAACTTTGGTGCAAGATAGGCCTCCGAGGGGTACTAAGCTTGGCTAAGGGGCTCCCACACCCTTCATTCACCTTCATCCACATTACTTCACCTCCAAGATACCATTATTGTCCTCAAAAATATCTTGGACCCCCTCCTGTAGCAAAATAGGGCCTCCTGTAGCAAAACAGGGCCTCTTGTAGCACTTCCTATAGCATTTCTTTCTTCAACCAGCTTTTCTCCAAACTTTGACCCTTGCATTCTGAATTTGAATAATGGCCCCCAAGATTTGATTTCAGTATTAAGGAAGATTCTAAGACCACTCCAACCCCATCCTTTCCTCACTGCAAACATAAGACAACAAGTAGAATTAGACTTAGCAGTTTTTCTCATAGTTTTGTTGAAAAGTGAACTCCTCATTTTTTAAGCAAGTTGCAAGTAGATAAATTATTCTTGCTAGTAGGTTATTTATTTGATTTAGTATGCAACTAGATTAGCATGGTTTACTTCTACAACTAGACTAGCCTCTTCCTTTCATGGAATTCCAATTAGCAGTTACATTTAAGGAATGACATTTTCATTTTTGTAGTTAGAATCATGTTCATATCTTTGCAATCATGATATGCTTTCATAAGAAATCCTCTTTGTAGTTAGCTGAAGGAGTGGTCTTTGAATACCTTAATCTGATCTAATGACCGAGGGTGACATGAGGAGAACCTAACTTTTTGTGCATATAGAATTTTCACCTCTAAGTTTCTATGAACCTCGAGTTGATAATTTAAGTTGAGAAGCCTTGGGAGTTGCAACATCCTTGGTGAAATACTGTGGCTCATCACTTTTTGGCGTCATTTTCAGGGAGGTGTTTAAGTAGGGGTTGTTTCTACTTAGGAGTTACCTGTTTTTTTTACTTTGCACCAATCTTATTGATTTGAAAGCATAAAAAAAGGGAAAAAGAATTAAAAAAATTGAGCTAGTTCTTTCATGCCTTGTAGGAGTAGGGATAGTCTAGGGAAGTTCTTACCAAAAACCCCCACCCCTTTAAGCAGTCAACTTGCATTCTTATTTGGTGATTGTGAACTTCCCTCTCTGATTATAGGGGAGTTAGAAGACCCTCTAGGAAAGCAACCTGAAATTTTGGAGGAACCCATAGGGAAAGAAGAACCTATCTCACCCACTTGAACCATGGCTGAAAACAGAAAAAATGGGATTTTCCCTATCATAGAAACCATGGGAAGAACAAAATGAAGAATATAAGCCCTACTTCCCTTCCACACTTCCATGGCCTAACCTATGAGGATCCTGACACCTTCATGTTTGAGTTTTCTATTGTCTGTAAGGCTTGTGACTATGCCTCAGATGAACGAAGGCTGAAATTGTTTCGATCTACCCTCGAAGATACAACATTGCGCTGGTTTATAAGTTTACTTGGAGGCAGCATCACTACCTTGACCCAAATGTAACAAACCTTCAATGACAAATATATGGATTATTGTAGGTCCAAAGAAACAAAGGAGGAAATCTTTAAGATGACCCTAGCATCAGATGAATCCTTGGAGGACTATGAGGAAAGATTCCAACTCAATTATAGGAGAGATAACAATACCCTTGAATTTGAGTCACTCAATCTAGTTATTCTCCGAGGGATCAAGGAGGATGTAATGGAAACCCTCAACATGTTGTCTAGAGGAGATATCTACCAATTGCCTTATGATGACATCAAAACTGTATTCAGGAATCACTCTAGGGCTGCTAGGAAAAAGGGTGGGTCCATCCAAGGCTTCGTTAGTTCATCTCCCTCCACAAAAACCATCAAACATGAGATATGAAGTATGTTGGAGGATTTTAAGAGTGAAATGTTGCATACCTTTTCTCTGCAAATGGATACTATGCAAATTAAAAGTAATCAAGAGGAATTAGGGAGGGCGTTAGATATCTTCTCCCCTACATGCACTAAGAGACACCCTAGGAATGAGTGTCCACTAAATGTCATAGAAGTCTACTATGTCTGTGAATAAAACCATGAAATAGATAAATGTCCCTCTTCTAGGTCTTAAGGTCGTATACCAAGGGGAAGAAGGTGGTTCAGAGTAACTCTGATTCATTAACCAAAGGATGCCTCAAGGCCCTCAACCATATCAATAGTGCATGCAAGTTGTGCACTATCCTCATTACAATCCAAATCAGAATGCACCTTTCTAGCATTGGTACCCTTCCACTCGTCCATCATGGCCCACACCTCCTCCTTGGCCTTATGATCCTCAATATCCTCCTCATCTTATTAACCCTCCTTTCCAGCCATATCCACCTCAATCTTCCCAATGGAGCAACCTCTCACCAGGGTGGAGGCCTCAAACACCCCAACCTCCTACTTTACTGACTCCACCTCAACCTCAACCTCAACCACATATCCCTCACCATACCCCACCTAAGCAATATCAAATGCTTGCTTAACCCAATTTGAACCCAAAAGATAAGCAAGCACAACAGGTTTATAGTGGAGAGACATCATATCCCAATTATGTTGTGGAAATATAAGAGATCAACCTTCGGTCTGAGAAGGTGCTCCCAGATAATCACCCACCTTATCCACCTTGAGATATTTAAGAGGAAAAGGAAGAGAGTGCCCCTCAAGCTAATGCACCCCCTTATCCTGAAAGGTTGTTCCACCCAAGAAGAGGTTGAACTTCTGGGAGAATTGAAGAAATTTTGTGTCAAAATACCCCTTCTCCAGCCCATCAAGTATGTCCACATTTACAACAAGCTTATCAAGGAAGAATGTTTCAAAAGGCATAGGAGAATAAGAAGATTCAAGAGACACCCCCACTATCAATTTTGTTAGACAAATATTTGATCTAGTGCTTGGAAGGGTAATCTCCCCAAAGTAATTGGACCCTGGTAGCCCAGTAGTGGATGTGCACATTAATGGAACTATGGTCCCTCATACCTTGATTGACCTTATGGATGCAATCAATATGATGACCAACGAAACCAAGCTCAAGCTCAACCTCCAAGGGGCCTTGAGGAATATCATTACAGTACTACAATTTGCAGATAGATCCATAGTTGCTCCCGACGGAGTTATTAAGGATATAATGGTGTCCATTGAATCCTGGGAGTACCCCATTGATTTCCTTGTCCTCCATCCCAAAAATAAGGTTAAGTTATATCCTCTCATCCTAGGAAGACCTTTGTTGGCCACTATTGATGCCTACATTAGCTACAGGGATGTGAACATGACCATTAAGAATGGGCACCTATTAAAACAACTTGTGTTGTATCCCCCTGCCCAACCTTCTATTGAGCATGATCTGCCCTTGTGGTTACAGGATGAGGAAGAGGAAGAATTTTATCATGCATCCCCCTACCCAATCTAAACACTGGACATTGTTATGGGGGGGAACTTGATTAAGATGAACTTATTGACCATATCTTATAGAATCAGCCTCCCACTACTATACCAATTGATGAACTAATAAAGGAACCTGAAAGTAGTCCTTGGATTGATTTGTGCTCTGTTGACTCTGGACTAGAACATGCCAAGGTTGTGGAAATTAGCCCATCCAGAACTTTAAATATCAACCTTTCTCTCTTAGCCGAGCAGGAAGAACAATTATGCAATGTGTTGAGGCAACACCTGTATGCTTTTTCTTGGGATTATAAGGAGATGAAGGGTGTGCATCCCTCAGTCTATACTCATCATATTTACATCAAAGAGGGATGCAAGCATGTGTACCAACCCCAAAGAAGGATGAACCCATATCTTAAGGACATTGTGAAATATTAATTACAAAACCTACTGGATGTAGGGTTCTATTGAAGGCTCGAAATGTCTACCTCAACATCAGGGAAAACCACCCAGTCGGGACCTTAGAGCAGATCCTTTTCTGTTTCGGGTAGTGGCTCCGACTAGAATTTGTGGGACCAGTTTCCCTTGGTATAAAATAAGATAATGGGTGAAGTATATATATGTGAGACTTATGATGTAATTGAACTAAGAATAAAAAGTATTTAAACTAACTATTTACCTATATATCTATCTATCCCGAGAAAGCTTATCTATATATGTGATTTAAAAAATAGCTCACATACAACATGACAATATAGATTATCAAGTTAATATGAGGTTAAAGCAAACTATGATAACTAATTTAATTAAATAGTTAATTAAATTAGTTGATGAAATCGTTACACATATAAGATTTCGTTGTTTATGCATATAATATATGATTCCAATCACACATATCAATATCGAAAGATGTATGAATGCTTGCAACACACATATGATAAACGTAATCAAATAACCATTTAACTCTTAGGCAAAGAAAAACAGACAGATAATAGTACCCGATATATTGTAACTCTTCTCATGAGAAAATAGTATTGGTTAAGATTTCCTTTAAGATAACTTAAGTTACATTACTGCAAACAAAAGATTTCTCTCCAAAATTCAGAACCACTTCTCCATTCAAATGAAGGGGATTTATAGTTTTAAAATAAAATACAAATATAGCAAAGTAGAATAAAAGTCTGAAGTGGTTTTAGAAAACAACCCTTAAATTAAAACAATAAGACAATTTTAGACTTTGTTGGAACAACCCAGCTAAGACTGTAAAGAATATTGCCCTCCCATACAATGTCGTAGTTCGTAAATATTTGTCATGGGCTTCAATTTAGGTGGAGATCGTGGTTGAATCCGCATCTAACTGGTAAATATAGAATCCTTGAGTGCTAGCAGCATATGAGTGGTGTGTTAGATAAGCATATGAGCATTAGCCATTGGATGTGACACTTGAATAGGAAATTTCAATGGCATTCTAAGTCAATCTTAGATAGATTTTCAATCTCTTGGCCTTTTTATTGGACAATTACTGACATGTTTTGATCAACTTAATATCAGGTAGAGTTCCATCGGAGAAATATGAAATAAGATTTTCCTGAAACAAATTATCACTGATAGCTTCAATGAGGTCATTGGAGATGTCCCTTGCATTGAATATCGTTGTTTCTGTATGTTTAAGGCGAATTTCACATTCTTTAAAGACTATATCGTTATGTTATTCCTCTATCCTTGGGAGATCAGCTAATATCCCTTCAACACTATCTTGCCATGTTATGTAGCCTGCAATATTCTCCTCAATATCATCAAAATATGTCCTTAGGTTGGAAATTTTTCTACCAATCGTATTGGATGTTTGACACAAATTGTGAATGATAGCTAATTTCTGACAGAAAATGACTTGTTGTTGAGCAAGGAGAGTATTTAATTCTCTTGCTTCCTTTTTAAATTCTGCCAATTCAAGATTGACTTTCAGTTGTTCAATCTTCTACTATAATTGCTGAATCTGAGCATCTCAAACCTTCAAATCAGAGTTATGTTGAACTTTAAGGGCGTTGAAATTTCTTTGGAGTTTAACGGGATGTTCTTGCCAATGATTGGCAATCCTTTGCTTATCATTCTCTAGGCCTTGTTCCAACTACATAATATTTTCCTATTTTTCTTTCAAAATTTGTTTTATCTCAGTGGCTTTGTCCATAGTTGCAGAAGCATAAGCTCCTGTGAACTGAGTAAGTCTTCTGAGTTCCTCTGCATGAGTGGGCTGTGAGCCTTTCCATAGTACTTCAAAATAAATTTTTCTAGGGACTAAGGCATGGGATTGGTCAATCTTCCTTTTCTTTCTTTGTCTTTTCACCATGGCCTTATGTTGGGGACTGTAGAATATGTCAACAGGAGGAATCTCTTTGACTATTAACACGACCTCAGAGTTCGGAAAGGTGGTATAACTTCATAGGATTGTGCCGTGATCCTTAGGAAGGAAAAGCCCCCTCAGAGCAACCTTAGCAAGGATGAATTTATAGCCCTCGGATTCTTAAACCAGAACAAAGATATTGTTGTTTTGAAAGCTGACAAAGGAGGGGCTGTTGTCATTCTTGACAAAGAGGATTACTGCAAGAAGATATTAGATCATCTTTATAATAGTGGAAGCTATAAAAAGCTTCCCAAAAACCCGCTTAAGAATATTTCTAGGACTGTGGCTCTTGCCATCAAGTCCAGTAGCTCAATGAGTTCCCTTTGCCATAAACTCATTGAGACCAGTCCCATTACTCCAAGGATCTATGGGATCCCTAAGATTCACAAGGAGTGGGCTCCCCTAAGACCCATTGTCAACACCATTGGTGGTCCTACCTGCCTTCTAGCTAAATTCCTTGCCTTAGAGATTAAACCCTTAGTTGGCCGTACAGAGTCCTTCGTCAATGACTCTGCTTCCTTTGTTGAAGAGCTCAAGGACATAAAGCTTGACCCTGGGGAAATTCTTGTTAGTTTTGATGTAGTCTCCCTTTACACTTGCATCCCTATAAATGAGGCCATGGAAGTAATCAACTGCCTAATGGATCTCGATACAGCTCAGTTAGTTGAGATCTGTCTCACTTCCACCTTTTTCAGTTTTGAGGGAGAGTTCTTTGAGCAAACCTGTGGTGTTGCCATGGGCTCACCCCTATCCCCTGTTGTTGCTAATATTTATGTGGAAGATTTTGAATCCAAGGCTCTGACCTCGGCCCACCTCCTACCTAAGCTTTGGAAAAGATTTGTAGATGACACTAATGTCATCTGGCCGCATGGCTAAGAGGAGTTAGATCTCTTCTTCCATAATCTCAATAGTAAATCCATCGCCATTAAGTTCACCATGGAACAAGAAATTGATGGTTGCCTCCCTTTCCTTGATATTTTTATTTCTAAGAATATTGACGGTTCCCTCTCCCACCAATTGTTTTGGAAGAAAACACATACGGAGCAATATCTCCATGCCAGTTCCCATCATTTCCTGGCTCAAAAGTTGGGCGTTCTCAACACACTCGCTACTCCTGCCATAAGGATCTCTGATAAAAAGAGCTTCGAGAAAGAGAAATCCCATCTCCTTAATGTCTTTGTTGAGAATGGTTATAGCAGATACCTGGGTCAAAAGGCTTTCCTCAAAGCTTCCAAAAATTTGGTAGTTAAAAAAGAACCTAAAGAACGAGTCCCGGGGGTCCATCTACCTTTTGTTCAAGGGACCACTGATAAGATAACGAGGATTCTCAGGAAGCATAATGTTCCCTCAACCTTTAGACCCATTAACACCATTCGTAAGTCCCTCCGATCTGTAACGGATCCTATCAACCCTAAGGACATGAAAGGGGTCTATATTATTCCTTGTTCCTGTGGGACCCCCTATATTGGTGAGACTGGATGCTCCATTAATAAAAGAATTAGTGAGCACGCGGCTAATCTTAAGCATAGGAGAACTAAGTCTTCCGCGCTAGCAGAGCATGTGGAGAAGACCAAACATCATGTTTGTATTGAGGAGGCCAATGTTATTTCTAGAGTTTTGCAATTCCACCAACGTAAATTTAGGGAAGCCATTGAGATTGAAAGAAGGCTAAACAATCTCAATATTGATGACGGTTGGAAGATCAGTAGTTGTTGGGTCCCGACCCTCACCTCCTAGTCGTTTCCTCCCCTTCCTCCCCTCCCTCTTTTAATAGCTTGTTCTAGAGATTTCCCCTTGATATCCTTTAACCTTCTTTCTTTAGCCATCGTTCTTTGATCCTCTTTGGAAATCTTCCTTGGTTTATTATAATCCTTTTCATACCTTTCTTAAAGGGTTAAATTATATAGTATAAGATATTTAAATAGAAAATTTATGTTCTAATAAATTTATGTTAATTAGTTACCCATCCCTTAATTAAATACTATTATTATAACACTATAATAAATCCTTACAATTACTAATTTCCCTAAAACTAGTAATACAGGTTCCTATTAGATTACTAATAAATTGATACCCTAACCATTGATAGTAAGAATAATACCATTATCATAATGAATATTACTTTTAATACCAATATTAATAATAATAATAATAATAATAATAATGATAATAATACTAATCTGAATGATCTAGTATATATAATATAACGATAACTAAGATTATTTTAGTTAATGTTAATAATATCCATAGATTTATTAATACTTAAATAACCTTACTATTAAATTTATATTAATTAGTTACACAAGACATTAACAATAAGATTAATACTATAACATTATTAGAATAATAGTATATTAATTATTATTAGTTATTATTAAATCCTTTCGATTACTAACTATTATTGTCCCTAGATATATTAATTCTAGCAATTTTAATATAAATATTCCCTAATATTATTATTATCTTTTCACTTAAATTACATATGATAAGTATTAAAATAATATTTTAGCATAATAATATTATATAATTAAACAATTTGAATAGTCAAATCTAGCCGTTTATCAAGTCTGACCTAATATAGCCGGTTTTTTCAATATAGTCATTTTTTAGTCAAACCTAGCCATTGGATGACCTGCTCTCCCTATTTAATATATAGCCATGATTTGGTTCTTCAACTTGTCCTACGATGAACGACACTCGTTGGTTCGAAACGTGTCGACAAATGCACTATCATGTGATTTACGCTAAAGAAATTTTCTCATAATTTTGACATGGATCACAAAAGCCTCAATTCAACAACTTCAATATCTTCAACCCCTAAAGGTTGATTTGTAGTACCTGTTATAATTAGAGTCTTCTCAAAAGTTTAAAAAATGTCTAAGACTTTTTCTTGTGAGGTAGTCTTTGAAGCATTAGGTTTATTTCCTTTCAAGACCTGGCTACATTGTTCCCATATTTCTTTAAGCTTAGAACTTGGAAAATATTCCTCAATCTAAGTGGAATAATATGCCCTTGTATCTTTTGGGTCAAGGATATCAATAACCTGTGTAGAATAAATTTCTATGACCTTCTCTTGAGTTGTGTTTTCTTGTAAAAGTTTTAATGAATCCAAGGGTAAACATGATAACCTCATTTCCCTATATTGGGAAAATTGATTGATTTACTGTGGATTTATTCGCTCTGAAATATGTTTGGCCAATTGATTTGAATTGGATCCATGAAGATTATCAAAGTACCATGACTGTATCACAACAGGATAGACTTCGAATTTATGAACATAGAGTGATCAGGAAGACCTCTGGATAGTGGCAATTTGCAGCCAGCAAGGAACGACGAGGACCTCGGTCAAAGCACGCTGACCGAGGCCCATGGAGACCGTGTAGGAGGCAAAACTGGCACTTGGGAAGCCCAGATCGGGAAACGGAGGCCATTTATGATGCGCAACATCGTTGGGCAAAACCCCTCGAGAAGGAAAGCCCTGAAGTGCTCGATCGCATAGGAAGCCGGGAAACCATGGGGAAAGCGCTAAGGTGAAAGGTGGGTCCTGTGCTCCAAAACCGGCGGTATATCGGGGGCACCCTTGAGTGGTAATCAGATTTGGTTGAAAACGAGCGATTCCATTCAGCGCACGACGCATGTCCAGTGGATGAGAGAGAAAACCGCCTCTCATCGCGCGCTAATGGTCGAGCAAGTCAACTGCGCGAAATGAGCGAACACCGTAGGATATGGGGGCTCCATATTTGACAGCGGAGATTGTGCCTGATGGAGGAACCAGATTTGATAGGGGATTAAGCCGCGACACATAAGAGTTTGACGTCCGATTTGACCGCTAAGTCGACAGATGAGTCATTCCACAGTGTAACTGAAAAAACCAAACCGTTGAGGAAGAGCTGGCGCAGTTCGTGAGAGGACAAGTGGCCACCTCCCTGTAAGACATTGGCGATGACGCAGAGGCAAGGAAATTCAGGTGAACAGAAGCAGGTGAACCGAAGGGGTGGAAGAGGAAGTGAACAGTCGAAGAAAAATTTGATTTAAGCCATGAACAGACAGGGAACAAAATAGAGAAGAGGAGACAAAGAAGAGAATGAAGACAAAGAGGGTGAGAAGTAGAGAAAAGATAGTGAAGCAAGAAGTAGAAAATAGAGAGCCGAGCTGACCTTATGCAGCATCGAGCAGAAAAAAGGCTTGAGAGGTTCAAGCAATCCCTGAGAGGATCTATCGGGAATTGAGTACCACATTGGGATCCTCCCATTAAAGACCAGAGAGGTCAAGATTTGGAAAGGAAAAGAGTCTGTGCACTCTAGTGGCTTGGGGGATCCAAGAACCACCCTACCAAACATTATCTATTTCAGGAGACTCAAATTGAGCTCCTCATTGTAAATCTCTACTTTAAAGACACAATAAAATAAGGCCACCACTAAAAACTGGACCGGAGATGTAGCCCTGGAGAATAGGGTGAACTCCTTATCAATTGTTGTGTTCTTGCATTTTCTTACTCTGTTTTCCTTACTATCTTCTATTATCTAGTGTCTGTGTATTTTCTAATATGATCGATCCGTTGCCTAAAATAACATAGATACACACTAGCACATGAGTCTGTAATACCTTCATTCATTAATTAATTAAATGAGGCCATTCACGAGTGATTTTCAGATCAAGTGGTATCAGAGCTCTAGGCTGTTAAGGTTAGACAAGCTTGTGTTGGTTTAGTTGTTGAATGCTAACTAGATCAAAGCTCAAATTAGGAGAAGGAGAGTTGGTCGAAACTAATATTGAAATTGGGAGAGTCTATCCTCGGAAGACAATGTCAGAGGAAGATTCTATGGGACTAGACCCTCAATTCATAGATAGTTTCCTAGCCATAAAGTCCATGGTAGAGGAAATGTACAAGGACTTTAGAAAACATAAGGATGAAGATTCATCAGGCTCTAAACAAGACAAAGGAGAATATTAGTCTCACCTCCATGACCACTCAAAAGGAAAAGGGAAAGAGGAAAGCTTTCTCACACCTCCTAATAGCCCTGTAAATAACAAGAAGGCATCTTTGATTAAGCTAGATGTTAAATTTGATTTAGCTATATATGATGGAGAGTTGAATGCAGAAAAGTTGGACAATTGGATTAGACAAATTAATTTTTATTGTAGAGTGCAGAGTATTGATTCAGACACGAGCAAGATTCAGCTGGCAAGCCTACGCCTTGGAGGCACTACTTTGGTTTGGTGGGAAGGCAAAACCCAAGCTGACATGAAAAGAAATGGTAAGATTATCTTTGTCTAGAGTGAATTTGTTTCTGCAATCAAAAAGCAGTTCTATTCATTGGCCTACATGCAGCAAGCCATGATGAGTTGGAAAACTCTTTGATAGTTGAAAGGGCAAAGTGTGCAAGGGTACACTCAAAAATTTAGAAAGAGAGCATTGATTCTAGGAATCCCATTAGAATCACCCGAGACTCTATTGAAATACATTGGTGGTCTACACAGCTACATGAGGCACACTATCCTCATGTTTAATCCCACTAGTATAGATGAGGTATCTATACAAGCTACTCATCTAGAAGCTAGAGGAAAGAATGGAAGTCCAGAAGTTGGGGGATCATCCCAACCCACTGCAAGCAAGAATAAGGAGAAAAGAAAGCAGAAATGGAAATCAAGGAAGGCTAACACTGCACAGAAGAGCAAAGCTTCATGCACTCACTGTAAAAAGGATGGGCATGATGATGAGCACTGTTGGATTCTGCATCTAGAGCTGAGACCTAAGAATTTTGAGGGCAAGAAGAAGAAGACTGTTGTAGCTATCCAGAAAGATTTGGGGTCATACTCAGGAGATGAAACAACCATTGCAGTCATGGGTACAAGAGGTAAGAATTCTGAAGCATCTACTAGTAATTCTACACAATCTATTATTGATGAAGAAAATTAGAGAAAATGACATGAGCTTTTCCATATTCGAGTTATTTCCAAACATCAAAAGGTTGATACTTTGTTTGATAGTGGCTCACAAGTAAATTTAATTTCTGAAGCAATTATAGAGAAGTTGGGATTAGTAACTACACCTCACAAGAAACCATACCCATTAGGATGGTTGAATGATAAAGCACAGCTACAACTGAGTAGACAGTGCAAACTCAAGTTTTCTTTTGGGTCAACATTTGTAGATGAGGTTGAGTTAGACATAATTCCTTTAGATATATGCGGAATTGTTTTAGGAAGTCCTTACTTGTATGACAGAAAAGCTATCTTCTATAGAGTTGAGAACAAGTATCTACTTGTTAAAGAGGGAATCAAATACTTTGTAAGAGCTCATAAGCTCAAGAATAATTATACTCTCATAAACTCGGGGCAGATGAAACGAATGATAAATTCATGTAAACAATTCTTATTGATGGTTGTAAAGGAAAAGAAATCTGACAAAACCAATGTATTTGAGGGCTGTAATGCTGCACAACAAGCTGATTTCGAAAATGTTGTTTCAAAGTATGATATCTTGTTTCAAGAACCTAAAGATCTGCCACCCAAAAAGGAAATAGCACATGATATTATTTTGCAGCAAGATGCTCCATTGCCTAACATTGGAATGTACATGTTGTCTGCTTTAGAGAGTGCTAAAATCAAGAAGCAGGTGCAGGAGTTGCTCGAGAAAGGGTTCATCAGACCTAGCACATCACCATGTGGGTTACCAATCATTTTGGTCAGAAAGAAAGATGACTCGTGGAGAATGTGCATTGATTACCGAGCACTGAATAAGATAACAATAAAAAATCATTATCCCCTTCCTCACATAGATGATCTTTTAGATCAATTAAAAGAAGCTGTTTATTTCTCCAAGTTAGACTTGCACAGTGGATACCATCAGGTCAGAGTTGCATAACAAGATGCATGGAAGACTGCTTTCAAAACGAACCAGGGATTGTATGAGTGGCTGGTTATGCCTTTTGGCTTAACTAATGCTCCTGCTACTTTCATGAGATTAATGAATGATGTACTCATACCTTTTCTTGATGATTTTGTTATTGTGTATCTAGATGACATTCTGATATTTAGCAAAATGTGTGTTAAACTCTCAAAATGTGAATTTGGCAAAAAATCTCTGAATTATTTGGGTCATATAGCAGGGGGTGGTGAATTGAAGATAGATCCCTCTAAAGTGGCAGTCATTGGAAACTGGCCTAAACCCAAATCTGCTACAAAAGTTAGAAGCTTCTTAGGAGCAACACAATATTGGAGGAAGTTCATTTCTAACTTTTCCTCAATTGAAGCTCCCTTACATGCTTTAACACGATTGAACAAGATGTTTCAGTGGGGAGGCAAATAGCAGAAAGCCTTCGACACCTTGAAAGAAAAGATTAGTACAACACCTGTACTAGCACTGCCTAATCTTCAAATACCATCTGAGATCCAAACAGATGCCAATGACTATGCCATGGGAGCAGTGTTGACACAGCACTGTAAACCCATATGTTATCATTCTGAGACATTTAATTCTGCAGTGGTTAACTATCCTACATATGATAAACAATTGTATGTATTAGTACAAAGTGTGAAAAAGTGGAAACATTACTTAATGGGCAAAGAGACAGTAATACATACTGTGTAGGTTTTAACCCCGTATAGAAATTACCTGCATACGAATTCTAAAACACAGAAAATAAACAATGTGAGATCATAACACATAAAACACATATACACAGATATTTTCCCCTGGATCCCAAAACCAAGACTACCAGCTTGATTTTTCATCATGTTCCTTTCAATGTTGCAATACATATTTATACATGTCGAAGCATCCAATACCATGGACTGAAAACCATCGCATCCAAAAAACATGTGCGAAAATCATGCACAAAACCATAGGTGTGTCCGCCCTACCTAACATAGGGTCCAAAACCAAAATTTTCCCGGGGCGCTGCCTCGGACCCCATAAAGTGGGGTTACGAGTGCCCTTTAAACCTCCTATTGACTACGTGGAAAGAATATAACACAACTCAACATTCTCCCACTTGTTGTTTTCTTTCCACAGGGGGCCATGTTATAGACAATTTTGTGCCTTACAGCAACAAGCATGAATTGTCAATAATCCAAGGGATCCAAAGTTCCCTAAACATGATGTTCCTACCCCTAGAGGAACAAGGTCAGCAAACCAACAGCTCTCGGATCAGTTCTCCACCTGAAAACACTCAAAAACAAGCAATCCTGAAATCAAAGCAGGTGCTCCACTAGGGTTCTGCGCTGAAACTCAGTTGCTCCATGGTGCACCTGCGTTGCAAAGCAAGTGGGACAAAGGCCACCTGCGCTGAGCGAGAAAGGACAAGTGGCACAGTGAGTCATTGCTTTGGAATCTTCCAAAAATGACACTTGGATCAGGTATTTCGCCTTGTGATGAGTCAGAGGCTTTGTTTCTCCAAGTGGAAGCAAGGTTCACCAAGTGGACTCAAGAACTGAAGATCAACTAAAGATTAACTGAAGAGAGAGAGGACACAAGGCAGCTACACATCAGTTGCAAGCTGACTCATCCTTTCTCAATTCATCTATATATTGAGCTCTCTCCTATGAGCTCAGGAGGCTGGAATTTTGTGCAAAGTAATGATATGTTGTTGGTTTCACTATTGAGCTATTGGGTGATTGTTTGAGAGAGGTGAAGAAGAGCAATTCTTTCTGCTGGGAGATGTTGCTGGGTTGGAGCCTTCAATGGTTGTAATACTCTCAGAACCTTTTCTTCTACATTAATAAAAGCTATTGAGGTTCTTCTATGTGCTCTTGTTTCAATTATTTATTGTGATGATTGCATGTTTGGTTTACACTAATCCATGAACCAGTTATGATTGCATGCCTCTTGTAGTTTCCTTCTTTGTTATTTTGCAGGATCTCATTGTAGCTGGGCGAGCAGAAGGACAAAGAGCTAGGAGCAAGTAGCCAAAGAGAAGAGTTTGGATTCGACATTAATCGCAAGGCAACAGTTAGTGCTTTCTCCATTCTCTTTTGCTTTCATAAAGAAGTAAACCTTAAGTAGTTTGTTTTACAGTTGTTGCTAAGGAACTGTCACCCTTAGAGTGGGATAGGGTCATCCGAGTCGGATACTTTTCCCTACAACAAACTGGCGACTCCACTGGGGATCGTATCCATTTGATTGTGTTTGTAGTATTTTTGCTATTCATTTCTTGAACCAAAGAGTACCAAATCGAAAAGCTTTTGACTATATCAAAAGCGAAGTAGAGGGCAGCTACTCTGGCTCATTTCTGAGCAAGTTCATGATTTGAAGAGCTGATCTACAAAGATCCTTGTAAGCTCTTAGTGATAGCTTTGCATCTTCTTGATCATCCCTTTGAGTGTGCTTGACTGAATGTCTCTGATTTGAGCAAAAACCGTGCATTTTTGAGAAAATTATGACCCGGAAACTGTGAAAACGCAATTCTCGTTTTCCAAAGCAGGTAGTACACAGGCTACCTGCTTTGCAACGCAGGTCCCGAAGGGGCTTCCTGCGCTGAGAGCCAGTTTGGCTGTGCAGAGCCTGTGTTGGCCCAAATTTGCCTAGTGCATTTGGGGTTTCCTCCTTTCTCTTGCCTGTTTTCACTTAGTTTTGCTGCTAGGTGTCAGTCTTGTGCCTGTTTTGAAACCAATATTACTTGCCATCATTCTGCCTCTGTTATATAACGAAATTGTACTTGTTCTTTGTATTTCTTACTCATTTACAATTTCCCATAACGAAAAGTAAACTAGTCTTGCTTTTGGCCTCTTAGATCTGAACCTGTGTTAGGCATTTTGCTGGTCTAAAGAGTTAGCTTGTTTGCTGTCCATAGCTGGTTAGTCATTTTACTTTCGTCAGTATGGTTTGATTTCATGTATTTCAGTGATTAAGCAAGTGAATCTTAAGGTGTCTTTCGATTTTGGACAAACTTGTTTACTTTCGCTTTAAATCGAAATCAAAGTTATATAACCACTTTCTTTTTGTAATCCATCCACATTAAGAAAGGGAAAAGAAAATACATGCATTGTGCATTTTGCATTTGACTGTGTGCTTGACGATTTAGGAAAAATTTGCATTTTAGTGTGTGCTCTATGATCTGTGTGAAAAGATTTGCCTTTCTTTTCCCTCAGTAGTTAAGGTTTTCAAAGTTGAAAGATTGAAGAGTTTGCTTCTCATCTTAGACTGCATTCAGGAATTTGTTATATACATCTCGTGGTGATCCTTAAAGGCAAACTGATAAGCAAGATCAACATTAAAATAAATCCAGTTTACATAACAATGCTTTGTAACATAACGCAAATAATAGAGGTCTAGGTAGAGACGTGTTCCGGCATCGTTAAACATAGTGACTGTCGATCTCTACGAAGGTGGGTGATTCCTCCTGAGAGTCGGTGGCACTAACACGGACTTGTGCTCCCACGTACCGTCGCGTATATATTGGGAGACCCCTATAGGCAATTATCCTTTATCCATAGGAAGCCGTGTCGACCGCCCTACTGATCGCGATGCAGTGAACACAGCATTCACGAAGATCGACCACCCGTACCGTAAAACGTATTCTGTGGTTTCGCGAAAAGTTTGGCACACCCTCTGCCTAGAACTCCAGAGAAGTTTCTTTTGGCCTTTTTCAAACTCTATAACTGAAAAAGTCCATCCGAGCATTTGTCACTTCGGGCTCGTTAAAACATCGAAGGCGACTAGAGTCATCTTTAGCTTTTTCTCGACTCTTAAAACATGAAAAAGCAATTTTGTGTCTAAAAGCGTCGTTAATAAAATTTATTTTAAGCGGAACATAATCACCTGTTATTCCCACGTTGATCTTCCAGTTGAAAAGTATGGAGCCCACCAACCAAGGAAGTAACCTTGGCGGAAGTCCAAATCCCTTCTCCTCTTGGGGAGATGTTGGTGCGCCTCATATGGCAACATTGTCACTTCCAGGATTGACAATTGGCCTACCTGTATGGCTCTTTTCAACTAATGTAGTCCAGATCGCCACTAATCCTAAGCAGTCGAATCAACAGTCAGACCAATCTAGAGCTACCCACCAGCCTTCCACTTCTTACAATTCTTCCTCTCATCCTTCATCTTCACAAGGTAGAGCCGGCAAAAGTTAGCCTCCCATGGAGAAGAAGGAAAAGAAGAAGAGAGAAAAGAAGCAGGAGGGGCCTATGGCGAAGGCGACTGGGGGCAAGCAAAAGACAGCTGACAAAAACCCACACACTGCACCGGTCGGGCCTAAATCGCCATGTGTCATTTGCAAAGGGGCTCACTTCCATCGTGATTGTCCTTGTATTCCCCAGATACTAAGGGACTGGTCCCCAAGGTTGCACAATCCGGTAGCATCAACCTCTGGTAGTCATGTTGATTGCAGTCCATCAACTAGCGAGAGTGAAGGACGAAGAGGGAGACCAAGATCACCCTGTATATTGTGTGAAGGCGATCACGCCATCCACAAATGTCCATTCTTAGATGAGGCAAAGAGAGTTTTGGAAGATCGCCCGGTTTCACCGTTACGACTTCCTCCTGGATACCAAAAACTCGCGCCTAATCCCTCGATAGTTGAAAATCCAGCTGACCCGCTCAAGTGGTCAGCTGAAGTGTCGGTCATTGAGAATGAACCTGCTGAATCCAGACCAGGCGAAAGTCTAAAGGTCGAAACGACAGTTGACCCAGTTCTTCCTTCAGAGGTTTCATCATCCAATGACTCCGTCATTGAAGACCCATCTTCAAATGACACCCTCACTGAAGAGGATAAGGATGACACCGTCCATATTCTTTTCATCAACACAGACTCTGATGAGCATCAGGGCAATGCGCCCATTCCTTTATCGCAGGAAGGAACATCGTCAGGGTCGTATCCGGCCGTATATTCGGTCCCACCACCAAGCAACCTAGTTGTATCCTTTGATTGGAATCAACTAGGCAGACCCCAGTTACCAGCCAGTATCCCATTCAGAATCATAGTCCAAATCTACAGAATGGTGATCGCTGGAACTATCATTGATGAAGGGGCATCTGTGAGTATCCTTTCCTCTGTTGCTTGGAAAGCACTGGGTTGCCCGACGCTTTTACCTGAGATGAGAAGTCTATCAGGTTTTGATAAAGGAACCAGTCACCCGTTAGGGATTCTCCCCAATGTTCCAGTTACATTGAAAGGGAAGACAGTTCATATGAACATCATGATCGTCCAGGGACCCTTGGCATATAACTTACTCCTTGGACGAGACTATATATATTGCATGGAGGCAATAGTGTCCTCGCTCTTTAGAGTCATGTGTTTTCCGCACGAAGGAAGAATGGTCAAGCTCGTAGACCAACTTTCATTTCCAGGATCACGCATTGCAAATAGTCAAATACCATCCCTTAACGGTTTATTCACTCAAGGAATGCCACCCCCCCCCGTCCTACTTCCCGATGAATGCGAGTAATTCGGAAAGAAAAGAACTGGGACCCAGGGGGCATGCACCCTGGCCTGCCTCGGGTAGAGAAAACCTTAGGTATAAAGTTAATTTCCGCAGAAGAATGGACTAGTCCGTACCCCATCCAAAAAAGGAAGAGAGGGTTGTTCTAGGATAAAATTCTTTTGTCAAAGTTATGTTGAAGCGGAAGAATCGCTCCCTTTGTCTAAAGAAGTGGGCTCTCCTAAGGAGGGGATCTATTTGTGGCAGCAAGAAGGCACCATCTTTGAATGTCAAGCCTCACCCATTAAAACAATATGTTTTAAAAGAGAAGTAGGGGCAGTCTTCAAAGAAAGAGAGGAAATTGCTGCAACAAGTAGTCACCATCCTTAGCAACCTAATGATAGGCATCGCCGAAAAGAGAGTTTAGTTTGTGGCAGCAAACAAAACCATTTTTCGGATAATAAGTAAGAGGGTAGACTCTAGAAATTATACTTTATACCTGGGGGCATGCAAACCTTTTGGAGTGCAAGCACGGGACGACTATTTATTTTTTTAAATTTTTAGGTCCTCCCTTTAAACCTGTAGGTCTAACCCGTTAAACTCGTAGGATTAGCCGTTTCCAGCTTGCATAAAGAAAGGATGAAGGGCAAAAGTTAAAACCTGCCAAATTGGAGTAATTAGTGAGGTATCGCTCCTTAAATAGAATTACCTCACCTAAAGCATTCCTTGTATTAAGACTGGTATAAATCGAGCAGTTTTAGCAATGTTCAGGCTCGTTAAAAAATAAACACAAGAATCGAGCAGTTTTGTACAGAGTTCATGCTCGTTAAAAAATAAACACAAGTTGTGAGCAATCTTTCCCTACAGTTCAAGCTCATCCAGAAAAAATGAACCGGTAAGCAACCTCGAGAAATGTAACCTTTGAAAGCCATATTAAAAGCCCTTGGTCGTGTTTATATGCCATCACCTCCATCCGTTCATTTGGCCAATCGTTCACCTCCATATGTTTGTTTACCCATTTTGAGGAACAGCTGCGAAGAGTGATTTCACTTAGCCATCCTTGTGACACTGCCGTGATTGGAGAATTCCAACCTGTACCTGGAATCTGCTGCTATCCCTGTTCATCACTCGTTCCTCAAAAGACGAGTCTTCTTTGAGCTCTTTTCACCGACTCGTAAAATATGAAAAGTTTGCCGAGTCTTGGCCTTCCAGCTCGTTAAAAGGACCGGAAGAGCTATCCCTCCTCTAGATTTTAATCTTTTTTGGACCTGAGGGATTATTGCACAAAAAGATCGAGCGCTTGTTTTGTTCGGCTCGTTAAAGCAATCGAAAGCTCATCCCTTCTGTATTGTTTTATACTTTTTCGGACTTAAGGGATTAAATGACGAAAAAGGAATTTTGGAGTTAACTTTTCGTACCTTTTCAGACTCTCTAAAAATGAAAAGGACCGAGTTTTCCTTGTCGTTAGACTCGTTAAAATGATTAAATAGCGACAAACTTGTCTTTAGACGAGAACGAGTTTCCCTATCGCTAGGCTCGTTAAAACATAGCGATGGGCTTGCCCGAAGGGCAGGTTATAGAACAAGCATATGTTATCCTCCTCAAGCTTGACAAAAATAAAGAGGTACTGGTCAGCAATGACTGGGGAAAAATTGGGAGAACCTCACAGCATTAATGGTAGCAAGTCGCTCTTGAACATGACACTTTGTCCTCCGTATCACATCGGGTTGGGTTGTTTCATTCACCGGTCTCATAACCATGGTCCTCGCCACACCATCCACAATTGGGGTAATGCTACCAATCCATCACATCAGTGTCGTTATATGTTCAAGAGATGTGGTTCTGTAAAGAGTCAACCGTGTTCCATCCACTGCCATACATTATCCTTCATCCACTTCATGACCGCCACCCTGAATCATACATCACAGTTTGTTTTCACCTCATCACAATCACTAGCTCCGTTCCGTGTCACTGATGGGGGATTCATTAAGGCCCTCCTTTGACGGATCGCTCATTGTCGACATCAGCTCATTATCCAAGGAGTTGATCTAGGAAAAACCCCCTCAGTACTTTGAAGCTTGCATGCCTCAATGGAAAGTTTCTCACTTCCGGCGACAGGTATACATCAATGACCTTCGACCAGAAGATTTTGCATGGTGGTCGACGCCAAGTCCTTTATTCCCACCATGTGGATTGTACTGCCGTACCTTGAGGGTCATCATCCTTATCGGTGATTCCTCTCGCGCTTGTTAACGGTTTACATCATTGACCGGTAATCAAGTGATGTCTTTCTATGTTCGACTTCAAGAAATTCTCACATGGATCGACTTGTACATCGAGTGAAGATCGGAAGAGATTGAAGACCCCGGATCTAGTTTCATCCATCCGGGCTGCGATATATATTCAGGACATAAAGACATTTGATATGTACATCATTACAGCAAATGATCATCCTTCTCAAAGGATGATAATTTCGGCAGAGAATTATCAGTCTACAATCAGACGATCGTCTGTTCTATGTACCAAAATGTATTTATAAAGCTGAGCATGGGAATGCCCGCCTCAGCTAGATCATGAAAAATGTATGAAAAATAATGTATTGTATTGTATCTTATTACAGGACACTTCTCAGCAGATTGAATGAACTTCGGATCCTCTCAATAAAGCATTTCACCCGATAAACGACCTCATACTTTAGGGGGCATCTGTTATAGACAATTGTGTGCCTTACAGCAACAAGCATGAATTGTCAATAATCCAAGGGATCCAAAGTTCCCTAAACATGATGTTCCTACCCCTAGAGGAACAAGGTCAACAAACCAACAGCTCTCAGATCAGTTCTCCACCTGAAAACACTCAAAAACAAGCAATCCTGAAATCAAAGCAGGTGCTCCACTAGGGTTCTGCGCTGAAACTCAGTTGCTCCATGGTGCACCTGCATTGCAAAGCAAGTGGGACAAAGGCCACCTGCGCTGAGCGAGAAAGGACAAGTGGCACAGTGAGTCATTGTTTTGGAATCTTCCAAAAATGACACTTGGATCAGGTATTTCGCCTTGTGATGAGTCAGAGGCTTTGTTTCTCCAAGTGGAAGCAAGGTTCACCAAGTGGACTCAAGAACTGAAGATCAACTAAAGATTAACTGAAGAGAGAGAGGACACAAGGCAGCTACACATCAGTTGCAAGCTGACTCATCCTTTCTCAATTCATCTATATATTGAGCTCTCTCCTATGAGCTCAGGAGGCTGGAATTTTGTGCAAAGTAATGATATGCTGTTGGTTTCACTATTGAGCTATTGGGTGATTGTTTGAGAGAGGTGAAGAAGAGCAATTCTTTCTGCTGGGAGATGTTGCTGGGTTGGAGCCTTCAATGGTTGTAATACTCTCAGAACCTTTTCTTCTACATTAATAAAAGCTATTGAGGTTCTTCTATGTGCTCTTGTTTCAATTATTTATTGTGATGATTGCATGTTTGGTTTACACTAATCCATGAACCAGTTATGATTGCATGCCTCTTGTAGTTTCCTTCTTTGTTATTTTGCAGGATCTCATTGTAGCTGGGCGAGCAGAAGGACAAAGAGCTAGGAGCAAGCGGCCAAAGAGAAGATTTTGGATTCGACATTAAGCGCAAGGCAACGATTAGTGATTTCTCCATTCTCTTTTGCTTTCATAAAGAAGTAAACCTTAAGTAGTTTGTTTTACAGTTGTTGCTAAGGAACTGTCACCCTTAGAGTGGGATAGGGTCATCCGAGTCGGATACTTTTCCCTACAACAGGCCACAAGAGAGCTTAGTCATTTTCCCAGCCTTGAAATGCCCATTGTCTCTCTACACCAAGAGAACTTCTCAGAGCTCGCAGATTTTGTCAATGCATCTGCAGTATTCTTCAAAGTGTCCACCTTTACGAGCAACACCTTTTTCTCTTCTATCATATCCCTCACAAAGTGATACTGAACATCAATGTGCTTTGTCTTTGAATGATATGCAGGGTTCTTTGCCAAGAAAATTGCACTTTGGCTGTCACAGTCTATCCTTATAACTTCCTGTACTAACCCCATACTTGAACACAATCTCTGCAACCAAACTACTTCCTTGCTTGCATGAGTGGCTGCCATGTATTCTGCCTCTGTAGCTAATAGTGCCACTATAGATTGCTTCTTACTCATCCAACTAACTGCACCTCCAAATAGGTTAAACACATATCCACTTGTAGATCTTCTCTGATCTAGATCTCCATCCCAGTCTACATCAACAAAGCCATGAATATCCAACACTCTGTCCAATCCTGGTCTTCCTTGGTAGCACAGACCATACTCACTAGTGCCACAGAAATAACTAAAAACCTGCTTCACTGCTATACAATGCTCCTTTCCTGCTTTTGACATAAACCTGCTCAATACTCCCACTGCATGTGAAATGTCTGGTCTAGTACAGACCATTACATACATTAGGATACCGACTGCACTTGCATATGGAACATGGGACATGTCCTCCTCCTCTTCTTGTTTCTTGGGACATTGTTCAGAAGATAACCTCACACCTACAGGAATAGGAACCTTCACCGGTTTACTATCCTACATATTAAACCTCTGCAATATTGTCTCGACATACTTCCTCTGGTTTAACCAGAGCTTCCTCTTTTCCTGATCTCTTCCAATTTCCATGCCCAAAATATAGCTTGGAGCACCAAGATCTTTCATGTCAAATTTGGAGGACAATTGGGTCTTCAAATCTTGGATAATTTCTTTGTCATTTCCAACCAGCAAAATATCATCCACATACAAGACTAGATAAATAACACGGTCACCAATTAATTTAAAATACACACAGTGATCTGTTTTGCTTCTAGTGAAGCCAAGTCCCCGTATAAATGTATCAAATTTCTGATACCACATCCTTGGTGACTATTTTTACCCATACCATGACTTCTTTAACTTGCATACCAATTCTTTCTTACCCTTCGCTCCAAAGCCTTCAGGTTGCTTCATGTAGATTTCCTCTTCTATATCCCCATGAAGAAATGTTGTCTTCACATCCATATGTTCTACCTCAAAATAAAAAAGCAGCAACAACAAATAAAAGTAGTCTAATAGAAGTTACCTTGGCAACAAGAGAAAAAATATCACCAAAATCAATTCCCGGCACCTGGGAATAACCTTTTGCTACCAACCGAGCTTTGTATTTTTCCACTTCTTCTTTTGCATTTGTCTTCTTTTTGAACACCCGTTTGTTGCTAATGGGTTTCCTTCCAGCCGGAAACTCCACCAGATCCCAAGCCTCATTTTTGTGCAAAGATGTCATTTCATCAACCATGGCCTCTTTCTAGAGTTTTCCATCCTCTGAATTTAGTGCTTCCTTCACAGTTCTGGGATCATCGTCAGTAATAGATAAAGAAAAATTTGAACAGAAAGAAAATGGACTATACCTTTCAGGCTGCCTTCTTTCTCGACCTGATCTTCTCACAACTGGAGTTTGTGGCTCTTCATCTTCTGATTCCTCCTCTGCTGTAGAGTCTGATTCTTCCTCCTTTAGCTCAAACTCTATCTTCTCAGGTTCCTTTCATTGGACTTCATGTTTAATAGCATCTTTCACCTTTCTGAACACCACATCTCGACTATACACAACCTTCCGTGTGACTGGGTTCCAAAGCTTATAACCCTTTAAACCATCCTTATACCCAATAAAGATGCACTTTTCAGATTTACTATCCAACTTGGTTCGTTTCTCCTTTACAACATGTACCTATGCATCACATCCAAATACCGTCAGATGTGAAAGAGAGGGTTGCTTACGAGTCCATACCTCTTGTGGAGTCTTATCCTCTAACGTTGATGAAGGTGACCTGTTGACCAGGTAACATCCAGTATCCACCGCCTCTGCCTAGAATTCCTGTCCTAACCTAGCACCACTGAGCATGATTTTTGCCCTTTCCATCAACATCTTATTCATTCTTTCTGCAACACCATTTTGCTTAAACTCACTCAATTCTGCTTCCCATATATACAATTTTCACAGAAATGAAAATACAGAGAGCTATTACTCATACCTTCTACCATACCTTTACCATGAAGTATCTGAAGGCCCTTTTCTCCAATATGTCCAAGCCTTTGATGCCACAACATGGTCATCTCTCCAGAGACTACTAGATTTTCTGCTCCACTTTCAGAAACCACAGAACCATTGTAGCCATCAATAATAGTGCTACCTTGCAGCTTGTACAGAGTTCCAATCCGAACTCCCCGCATCAATACCAGTGCTCCCTGAACCATCTTGCAGGTATCCTTATCAAACACTGTTTTTACACTTGCATCATCCAACTTGCTAACAAAAATCATATTTCTTGCTAATACAGGAATATGTAGAACACCTGGAAGTGTTCTAACCCTTCCACCTTGCAACTTCAACTTTACTTTTCCGTGGCCAACGATTCTAGCCTTCCTATCATCCCCCAAGAAGACATCACCACCATCGTATTTCTCATACTCACAAAACCACTCTCTATGGGGAGTGAAGTAAAAGGATGCATCCGAGTCAATCAACCATGCCTCATGATCTACATGTGTACTTGAAGAAGCCAAGTACACATCCCCACCTTCATCTGAGGTGGTTTTTGCCTCTGCAGAAGGAGCCTCATCAGATCCCTTTCCTTTGTCAGGAGCTTTAGATTTACAGTTGCTTTTGTAGTGCCCTTCCTTTCCACATTTCCAGCACACCATCTTTACAGGTTTTCCTGGAGATTTAGATCTCCTTTTAGATTTAGATCTCCCACTCGATGACTTATTTTTTTTTCTATTCTGGGTCCGCCCTCGTACAGACAAGGCATCACCATTTTGGCTCTCCATATTTTTCTGTCTCATTTCCTTTGTCAGTAAGGATGAGACTATTTCATCAAAATGCAAGGCAGTTGCATTGCTACCTATTGCAATAACTAGACTATCCCACGAATTTGGTAGAGAACACAACAAACTGATGCACTTATATTCATCTGAAATTTTAATATCAACAGATGCTAACTGACTTACCACAGTATTAAATTCATTCAAATGCTCTGTCACCGAGTCTCCATCTTTCATCCTCATGTTATACAGCTTTTTCCGCAGGAACAGTTTATTCACCAGAGACTTAGATTGGTACAAAGTCCCTAACTTGTCCCACAAAGCCTTTGTCGTAGCTTCCCTTGATACATTCAGCAATACTGAATATGAGACACACAATCGTATTGTGCTCTTTGCCTTCAAATCCAACTTCTTCCATTCTTCATCGGACACTCTCGTTGGTTTAGTACCCGGATCTACCACAATCCACTGATCTTTATCTACCAACAGATCCTTCATCTTAAGTTTCCACAACTCAAAACTCTGACCATTAAATTTCTCTATCTCTATCTTTCCACTACTCGCCATCTTCTTTCACCACCAGAATCGATCTCGCAGATCTCCCACTAAGCAGGGTCTACCACAGGCCTGAGCGAAACCCCTCAGCAACAAAGGCGTCCCCTTGAAGCCAAAACAACTCCGATACCAAATGTAGGTTTTAACCCCGTACAGAAATTACCTGCATACAAATTCTAAAACACAGAAAATAAACAATGCGAGATCATAACACATAAAACACATATACTTAGAGATTTTTCCCTGGATCCCAAAACCGGGACTACCATCTTGATTTTTTATTATGTTCCTTTCAATGTTACAATACATATTTATACATGTCGAAGAATCTAATACCATGGACCGAAAACCATCGTGTCTAATACCATGGACCGAAAACCATCGCGTCCAATACCACAGACCGAAAAACCATCGCGTCCAAAAAACATGTGCGAAAATCATGCACAAAACCATAGGTGGGTCCGCCCTACCTAACATAGGGTCCAAAACCAAAATTTTGCAAGGCGCTGCCCCGGACCCCATAAAGTGGGGTTATGGGTGCTCTTCAAATCCCCTGTTAACTACGTGGAAAGAATATAACACAACCCAACATATTGATCATCAACCACTTCAATATCTACACTCCCAAACTAAGTTGCAACAATCAAGACACTATAGATGGATGGGTTTTCTACAACAGTTTCATTTAGTCATTAGATATAAAAAGGGCATACATAATAAAGTTGCAGACATGTTATCTAGACCCATTATAAATGCATCTACTATACTTAAGCATAATTTTGTGTTACATGAGAGCTACATTGAACAATATGCTCAAGATATAAACTTTAAGATGTATATGCAACTTTAAGTCAAGGTAAACGAGTAGAAAAATTGGATTATCATGTAAAGGACCGACTCTTATATCATTGTGGGAAGTTATGCATTCCACAAACTGAAAGAGTAAAGATAATTCGAGAAGCACACACTTCTCTAATATCGGGTCACTTTGGGGTAAGTAAAACAATTGCACAACTACAAAGATTTTGTTATTGGCCAAAAATGAATGAGACTGTCTCTAGATATGTAAGAGGGTGTACTATGTGTGTTAAAAGCAAGCCCAACAATAGAAAACTAGGCTTGTACACTCCATTACCAGTCCCTTCTCACCCTTGGGAAAGTGTTTCCATGGATTTTATTGGAGGACTGCCAAAATCTACGAAAGGTCATGATTATCTATATATTGTTGTGGATAGGTTCAGCAAAATGTGTATTTTGATACCTTCTAATAAACAGATTACAGCTGAACAAACTGCAAAACTATTTTTTGAAGATGTATGGGTTCATTTTGGATTACCCACTTCCATTGTATCTAATCGAGACACCTGATTTATGGGGAAGTTTTGGTCAAGTCTATGGGAACTGATGGACACCAAACTGAAGAAAAGCACAACTTTTCATCCACAAACTGATGGCGAGACAGAAGTAGTTAACATGACATTGATCCAATTACTCAGAGGATATTACAGCAAACATCCTAAGCTTTGGGATGAACATTTGTGTTATGTGCAACAAGCTTACAACAGAGCAAAACATTCCTCTACACAGAGATCTCCTTTTGAGACCTGTTTTGGTTTCACACCAAGGTCTTCTTTGGATTTTGTCTTTGGTAAAGACACCATAGTTGAGGGGTACAGTGATGTGGACAATGCAACTAGGTTCATTGAATAGATCCAAGAGATCCACCAGGCAGTACAAGAACAGCTGGAAAAGAGCCAAGCCAAATACAAGGTAAGGCATGACAAGCATAATATGGAGCATAGTTTCCAAGTTGGTGACAAAGTTTGGCTGTATATCAGCAAGGACAAGATGCAAGGTGAAGGTAAAAAGCTAAAACCTATTAGGTATCGATCTTTCAAGATACTTGAGAAGATTGGTGAGAATGCCTTTCGCCTTGATCTACCAGCTTACATGCACATCTACTCAGTTGTAAATGCAGATTGCTTGAGATTGTTTGAACCTTCACTAATTGAGGATCCTAAAGAGAAGAGTCCATTGCCTTCTATTGATAACCTGTTACTTGAATATCTTAATGAATTGCAGGAAGACACAGTTTTGGATAGGAAGGTGAGGACAATGCGCAGGGGAGATGTTGAGTACCTCAGAGTTGGGCTCAAGGGTTCAAAGCCAAGTAGTGCAAAGTGGATAGAGATTGGACAAGTGAGACAATTATACCCTCACTTAGTCGATGCTTGAAAACCAACTTTTGGTGGTCCAAAATATTTTTCAGTGGGAAGGTCGTGATCCAAATTGGATCCAAGAAGATTATCAAAGTACCATGACTGTATCAAAACATGACAGACTTCGAATTTATGAACACAGAGTGATCAGGAAGACCTCTGGACAGTGGTAGTTTGTAGCCAGCAAGGAACGATGAGGACCTCGGTCAAAGCGTGCTGACCGAGGCCCATGGAGACCGTGCAGGAGGCAAAACTGGCACTTGGGAAGCCCGGATCAAGAAACAGAGGCCATTTTTCATGCGTGATTAGTGCTAATTTTGCATCCCTAGGCAAAACCCCTCGAGAAGGAAAGCCCCGAAGCGCTCGATTGCATGGGAAGCCATGAAACCGTGGGGAAATCGCTAAGGTGAAAGGCGGGTCCCATGCTCCAAAACCAGCAGTATATCGGGGGCACCCTTGGGCGGTAAGCGGATTTGGCTGAAAACGAGTGATTCCATTCAGCGCACAATGCGTGTCTGGCGGATGAGAGAGAAAACCACCTCTCATCATGCGCTAATGCTTGAGAAAGTCAACCGCGCAAAATGAGAGAACACCGTAGGATCTGGGGGCTCCAGATTTGACGACGGAGATTGCGCCCAATGGAGGAACCGGATTTGACAGGGGATTAAGCCGTGACACATAAGAGTTTGACGTTTGATTTGACTGTCGAGTCAGCAGATGAGTCATTCCATAGTGTAACTGAAAAAACCGAGCAGTTGAGGAAGAGCTGGCGCAGTTCGTGAGAGGACAAGTGGCCACCTCCCTGTGAGACGTTGGCGATGACACAGAGGCAGGGAACTCCAAGTGAATTGCAGCAAGCGAACCAAAGGGGCGAAAGAGGAAATGAACAGTCAAAGACAAATTGGCTTTAAGTCATGAACAGATAGGGAACAAAACAGGGAAGAGGAGAGAGAGAAGAGAATGAAGACAAAGAGGGCGAGAACCAGAGAAAAGACAGTGAATCAAGAAGCAAAAAATAGAGAGTCGAGCTGACCTTAAGCAACATTAAGCAGACAGAAAGCTTGAGAGGTTCAAGCAATCCCTGAGAGGATCTGTCGGGAATTGAGTACCACATTGGGCTCCTCCCATTAAAGACCAAAGAGGTCAAGATTTGGAAAGGAAAAGAGTCTGTGCACTCTAATGGCTTGGGGGATCCAAGAACCACCCTACCAAACATTATCTATTTCACGAGACTCAAATTGAGCTCCTCGTTGTAAATCTTTGCTTTAAAGACACAATAAAAGAAGGCCACCATTGAAAGCTGGACCAAAGATGTAGCCCTGGAGAATAGGGTGAACTCCTTATTAATTGTTGTGTTCTTGCATTTTCTCACTGTGTTTTCCTTACTATCTTCTATTATCCAGTGTCTGTGTATTTTGCAATTTGATCGCTTCGTTGCCTAAAATAACATAGACACACACCAACACATGAGTCTGTAATACCTTCATTCATTAATTAATTAACTGAGGTCACTCACGAGTGATTTTCAGATCACCAATATTGAATGGGTGGCAGTTTTTTCAAAGACATCATCAAACTAATCAGGTTCATGAGAGAATTTCCTTACACTTGATTGAGCGGTAACCTTTTTAACAATTCCATGAGGATCGTACTACCTATTAGGGATAGTAGGAAACTTCAACTCTAAAATAGAGTTCACTTCAATAGTTGCATGTTTGAAATTATCTAATGTATACATACCACAATGGAAAGGAAAGGTAGGCCATACTTTCTTATTGGATTCCTTCAATATTTTAGAAATTCCATTACCCACAGTTTGGTAGGCTATCTCACAGAGAAAGTAGTTTATCAGGGACATACAGGGGAAAAACATGTGGTTTAGCCAGACTACCAAAAACCCGAATGTAGGTAAACAATTCACCACCAAACCAATTCACAACCTTGAGCAAGTTTGCCTTTGCTTTCGGGGAAATCCTAGGAGCTCTCTTATCAAAAATAATTTGATGAATAGGCAACGTGAAACCATGGAATATTTTATAGAAATGGGGTTGGTACTTAGAATCCCAGAGGATATTATGGTATATATGAATAGGAGTTGGATCCTCTAAATTCCATTTCCATCCCATGGAGGTAAAATCAATATTGTGGCATAGGGAGTCCATAACATAAGAAATCATATAAAAAGGAGGAATTATATTTTCTGAAATTGTATGCTTTCTTCTAAAATTCAAAATGTGAGTGGCTAAGTTATTAGATAAAATATTTCCCTAGTCTAGTATAAATCCCTTTAAAGCGGCATCAATCATTAGAGTCCATTGATTTGGGAATTTTTGAGTATTAGGATAAGAAAATAATCTACATACCATGGCAGTAATTTGGCAATAAGGTCCTACAAGAGAGTCTACTAAATATATGCCATTTTCCTCATGCTTGTGCTTATTGGGATATCTCCTCCAATCCTTGATGGGCTCTGATGCATGATCGATGTTGTTCATGAATTTATCCACAAACTATTTGTCATATTTATACTGTGGAGGTGGAAAATGGTACATTGTGATGAAATCACTATTGGTGAAAGAGTCGATGACTATGTCATTCTTTGTCATGAATTTTCTGTCTACAATGTTCATGTGCTTCACAACCCATTGAATCATATTTGTATAGGGAAGGAGCTTGGGCCGAGCAGAATTTTGTGTAAAAATGAATTTTCGACATTATTGTAGGTAGTATTAGAAACTGGAGAAGAATCCTTTGTGGTAACCATTCTTTTAGTAACCCTTGGTCCCTCTTCTTTGAATAACTGGTAAATAGGCTCCCATGATGTACTACCAATGTCTAAAGAACAAATTGTATCTTAAAACAGCCCTGGTGTGTCAAAATTTTCAGTGAGCGAAGCATTCGACTGCTACTAAGCAAATGGTTTCTTTCTTTCTTAAGTTACCCTAGACATATCTTTTGAATTGTGTTTATCGGGACTGAGCTGCAATGGAAACACAATACTAAGTGATAATTCTTTCGCTAGAAAGTCCTTAGCTCAAATGACGATTTTTCATACAAATTATGTATTAAAAGGAAAATCATGATAATATCTAGTTGTAATGACTTAAGTTGTTTAGAACTCCAAAAATCATAAATTCACAGCCCTTGAAAATTAAATGAAAAAAAACATGGTTTCACATGGGTGGTGGATAGATCAAGATATCGAAGAAATCCCATGGTTGCACTCTAAAAGTTACGATATCTAAGGCTTCTCATATGTGTTGTTTAAAAATATACTCATTATAAGTATAGGTGGGCAGATATACTGGAGGATTTATATCGGCAATTGGAATATTAAGGTTTTTAAAGAGTAACATCCGATATGAAAAGTATCGATATGGGCAGAGACGGGAATACCGGAGGATTGAGATATCGCAAGGGGAGTATCAGAGATATTGGGTAACAGGACTGTGAGGTATCAAAATGCTATGATAGCGGAAGTGTCAGGTATTGGGGATATCGGTTATCGGAGGTTTGAGGTATCAAAGTTTTTTGAGATGGCGCTTGTTAAAAGTTACGCTATTCAGGAGTTCCGCTACGCCAAGTGAAAATTTTGTGGGGCCAACAATTCTTTAAAGTATTCAATATCAAAGGAAGCACCCACTTTATCTTTATATATCGGGAAAGATCAATCGGGGAAGCAGCACCACATCAAGCACAAGACATCAAATGCATATCACCCTTAGGTGAATGGGAAAGTGGAGGTCATAAACTGAACATTAGACAACATCTTGACCAAGGTTGTTAGTAGCATCAAAAAATATTGGGCAAACAAACTTGTGTGAAGCCACTTGGGCCTACAACACCACTTGGAAGACCACCATTGGATTTACTCCATTTGAACTAGTCTATGGGAAGAAGGCCCTGTTGTCCATTAAATTTGAGCACAATACCTTAAGGATTCTACCTTAGTTAGACTTGGACCTATTGATGGTGTTGGACCTGCCAACATGTCAGGGGATCTCCCTAATAAGAATTCCCAACTATACCTCAAATTGTTTTGTGTATGAGTCCTAGCAATGGGTAGTATGGTATCACCTTCACTGCGGTTGCGCACAGAGGTAAGTAAGATGTCCTTATTGGTAGCAAGGGTGTGACCTTTTTAGCAAGTCAAGGAAGGTGCATGAAAGGCTCTAACACATGGAACGGGGGGATGAGTGCGCCCCTTAGAAACCTGTGATAGCACGCAACTTGAAAGGGAACACACGAGCAGAAAGACATCACAAGCTGGAAAGCAGGGTAGCTGATGATCCAAAGTGATGGTTATACCAACAATACATTTTGATAATATTCATACAAACATATACAGAATAGTCCATACATGCATGCGTAATTCACAATTACATATATCATTAGAGTAACCAGGATAGTCGAACTACAATAACAACATATGCATTAAACATGTTGGATTTGTTATATTAAAATAGTGAAAGATCCAATCATACATACAACCATGACCAACCACTAGTCCCAATAGCGGAACATTACAGTCACTGCCCCCTGATCCTCCAAAGAGATATATTATCTCTTCACTGTGGAGAAGCCAAGGCTCGGTACAATACACTCCAAGCTTTCTCTAAGATATACCTATAGGAAGCTTTGCTCCCAAAAGCCCCTACAATGAGTTATGAGGTTCTATAAATAGAAAAGAGTGGGTTGACCCTTGACATTCCCCTTTGTGACTCTTCACCTACCCTCATGACTCTTCAACTACTACATGATTGTTACATTCTACTATCGACACTTGGTCTTTCACTTTTACAATATGTTACATTAAAATCTACACATGTACCCATGTGAGACAAAAATAGGCTTGAGTAAGCGAAGCAAGACATCACTAAGACTCAGACAGTTGTGGCAAGACCAACTCTTCGACATCCTCGTGATGATCAACGATGGTGAACTGATGCCAATCTTGGTATTCTGTGATGGTGTCTGTGTACTCTGTGGTGACATCCTTCTGAAAGCTAACTCTTGCCTCCATTGCATCTAGGTACACTAATTTGGCACCTCTGTCCAATTCATATGATAACATGCACATCATAGTCTTGAGTGTAGCCAGAACAGCAACATACTAATGCATAGTGTCTACGCTGATCTCCAAGTCTGCACTGGTGGCTACATGCATCAACTCATAAAAGTACATTTCTAGCTCCAATCGGACTTAGTTCTTTTTCTTCGCCTCGGTGAGTGTGCCAACGGATGGGATCGCATGCATGCACACAATGACATCCATTCTCTTGAACAATCAAGCATGTGAGGCCTGCAAACTGGTGATGAACTACAAGAGTTCCTCGTAGTTCCACATCTTACTCCAGATGCATGCCTTCAACTATACTGCCTTTGGCTTCATCATCTTTGGCAAATGCAATGGGACTCCATTGTACCTCATTGTCTATGGTTTCATGTGATCGACAACAATGTGCAGATCTGACAAGATGCATGCTCCCCTAGCACAACATTGCCTCCAGCCGTTGAGAAGGACAACTGACTTATGCACAGTGACGAATCTGGAATACAACGTTTGCATGACTATCTCGAGAGTCAATACTTCATTCAGTATCGCCCTCCACAACTCTAGTCTAGCGGATGCTATAACTTGATCTCCTCCCTGCTTGGCTGCTTGTAACTCCTTATCCATGCACTCATTCTCTACTATCAAGAATCGAACACTCGAGCTAGTAGCTTTGGCATATGCTCTAGTAGCATTGACCAATGTTGTTGGATGCTTGCGCACATCGGACATGGTCACTCATTCTTCAAACTACGTAGGAGATACATTGACATTCGAAGTAGGCACTCTGTGCGACTGCACAACTCTATGTTATGATGATCCAGGTGGATATTGGTGGCCACCCGCGAAGTCCACTTGGACCCCCACCATTGTTTCTTTCAGCTTTTTAGTTCCTTAATTGTAGCAATGCTTACTATTTTTAGGAGTTTTTCGGGTCCTAAACTTCCAAAGTCGTTTTGAGGCCCTAAACGACGTTTTTTGGGAAAACGGGGAGAAACACGGGTCCATGGATAGATGTTGCTCTTCCCAAAGTTGTAGTTCTCGAATAAATATTTCTAACGAGAAATTGTGCATGTCAAACGAAGATCGTATGCCAAGTTACGACCCCGGGAAGTTGATGTACCAATTTACCCAAACGGGGCCCACAGTTTGGCGTTTCATCTTCTAGGGTTAGGTTTTTGGATGTTTAGGGTTTTCCATTGTTTCTCAACAATAAATAGGCCTTCAAGCCTCATTGTAACACAATTCAGAGGCATGTAGCCGCCACATCTCTTCTCAGAGATAAGCTACCATTGCCCTAGCTGTTTATTTCCATTTTCTGTTTGTAAACATATCTCGGTATTTTACATTAATGAAATGAAATATTATTTTGGCTGAATCTTTGTGTTTATGGTTATCTCTGTATTTTGTTGTGTTCCTATTTAAATCTGGATTAGTGGTATCAGAGCAGTCTGCTTTTTCTCTATTTTTCTTTGCATGTCCCCAGCGAGGAGGGGATATAAGGAGTTAAGGCTTGAATTGGTCAAACCTTTGCAAGACCAGCCTCGCAAATCCCGATGGCCTCCCATGGCGGATGAAAAGAAAGACGAGGGGGCAGGAGATCCTATCAAAATTTTGCTCGAAGAAGCCCTCGAGTGACAAAGGAACGCGATGATGGACAACTTTGCCCAGATCCTTCAGTGGCTACCCAAGGGCGACACATCGGCTTCCAACAGTTACTCTGGAAATGCCACATCGTTTAAGGTACAAGTTAATTTTGAAATCCTCATATTCAAAGGTCAGATAGACGCAGTGTTATGAAACTAGCTCACAAAAAGATATAAAAGATAGATCAACGCCTTAGAAATAAGCCTCTTTGAGGGGGAAACCTCATTTACATTACAAAAATGAACAATTCTTGGATGATACAAATGACAAGACCTCCTTTCTATATATAGGAGTCTAAGGGGTCATAATATAATCAAAGCTGACATAACAATAATAATGTAAGGGCATAATAATAACAATAGTGGGCTTCTATGGGGCACAATAATAACAATATGGGGACTACATGGGCACAACAATATTAACGGGGTTGCACTAATAACAATAAGGGGTTACACTAGTATCATAGGGACCTAACATGCCGCTCTCCTTCAAAAAGTGTTGTCCTCAATGCTTGAGTAGTTCTTGATGCTTCTGTATAAATTCTTGTCCCCCAATGTGGAATCTTCAGTGGGTACGTTCTTCCACTTGATGAGATACTCTGAAATTGATCTATTTCATAGCTTTATATTTCTCAGTTCTGTGACTGCTTCAGGTTCCAATATGATTTTTCCTTCCTTGTCAAGTTCTTGCAATGCTATTTGAACTGGGATCTTCTGTAACTTTTGAATGAGTTCCCACTCCTTTGGGCATATGGATATATGTAAGGCCTGATGTTTGGAGGAACACTTCATGGAATCAAATGAATAGCATGATCATTTTCATGAATAGGTGGGAGGCCTTTGGGAGTCTCAAAAAACGTTTTGGAGATCTGGAGAAATACATGATTTCGATGTGGGATCCTCTAGTGAACATAATAGTGCAATTACACCCTATTGTTATTTATTTAGAAGCTTTGTCATGTTGTTAAAGTTGATTATATTTCTAGGTTTCCTTCGATACCCCTCAATTCAACTTCCTTTCCTTCCCAAAAAAATTTCAAGAAAAGTTCTTGAAAATTAAAAGCTATCATAACCAAAGATTGTAGCCATTGGACTCCTAGTAAGACATCAGCACCACCCATTGGAATGGAAAGCATTGGGCTATTCAATGCATATTCTCCCATGGATATCTTGATATTATGGCACTTTCCAGAGCAATTTGTGGTTCCTCCACTTGCAACCATCACTTGACACTCCAGTGCTGGATATAGGAAGCAATTCAATTCCCTGGCTATCTTACAATCAATAAAATTATGGGTATTGCCCGAATCAATCAACACTCTTACCTTTTTCTTCTTGATATGTCCTTCTATCTTGATAGTTTGAGGAGTGGTAATTTCTTCCAATGCATTACAAGATATGGTTGGATTTATTTCATGAGACTCGATGTGATCTTTCAATTCTTGAACATTTTTCTTCTTGATATGTCCTTCTATATTGATAGTTGGAGGAGTGGTAATTTCATCCAATGCATTACAAGTTATGGTCGGATTCATTTCTTCTTTCTTGATGTGATATTTCACTTCTTGAACCTTTTTCTTCTTATTATGTCCTTCTATATTGAGAGTTTTAGGAGTGGTAATTATTTCCAATGCTTTACAAGATATGGTCGGATTCATTTCTTCTTTCTTTGGAGTTGGTTCCTGGTGTATATACTCTTCTTTTGACGTTTCTTGATCCTTTTCTTCCTCCTCTCCACAATCAATGTAAAATAATTTCTTCTCAGCGCACTTATGACCTTTAATGTATTTGTTATCACAATTGTAACAAAGCCCTTTTTCTGTTTTTTCTTCCAATTGTTGTGGTGTAACCCTTGTAGGTTGTGGAAGGCTAGAAGAAACAACACTTCCATCTTTATAGTTGTGAGGGGTAAAATTCCTTGTTGCCATAATTTTTCTTTCCACTTTGTAACAAAGCCCTTTTTCTATTTTTTCTTCCAATTGTTCTGGTGTTGCTCTAAAGAAGGTGTTGCTCTTTGTATCCTCATGATGTGTTATCATTTCCTCCGTGAAAATTGACCACGTAACAAGTTTTTTACGAGAATAAAGCCCTTTATACCATCAAAATTGATTCGGTTCTAAATATGAAGATGCAATACATACCTTTTGTAACAGTGGTACACCATGTAGATCAAAATATTGCTCCATATGTAGTATCCAATTTACTTTATCCTTTCCATCAAACTTCCTCACATCGCCTTTTCTTGATTTCAGGAGCTCGATCTTAAAATGACTGTAACTCTGTACTTTCAGATCTCAAAGTTTTGAAATTGTCTCCTGCAGTAGCCCTCTGAGTCCTCTTTCTAACCCTGCAAATCTAATCAGAATTTGATTCTCCAAGGAAGAGTTATACCCAATCTCCTAAGATGACCTTATTATATAATGTTTCAGTAGAGTGAAATTGTACGACGTGCCACGTGTCACTGTTTCAACCTTCGGTTCTTAAAACTATGCACAGAAAACTATAGTCTGTCCTCTTTTTGTAACTTCTTACGAAATTTCAATTTGTTGTTCAGAGAGAAATTTATGACGATTTTCCCAAGGTCACTTGTTTAGGATGTAATTCGGGAGTCTGCAAAAACCCTAACTTCCTCAGATCATATATCCGAAAATATAGTGAGACAAGATCTGAAATTTGGACCCGAGATTCAAAACGATTTCTTCTCAAATGGGTTTTTTCTTTAGCTTTTGAAACTTCGTAGTGAAAAGGTTATAGTGAAAATACCACGATGGTCTGTTTTAGATGAAATTCTGGAGCTTGCTAAAACCCTAACTTCCTCATATAATATCTTTGAAACTATAGTGAGACAAGGTCTAAAATTTGGACGCGCGGTTAAGCAAGACTTCTTCTCAAATGGGTTTTTTTTAGCTTCTGAAATGTCACAGAAAAAACGTTATAGTGAAAATACCACGATGACCTATTTGGAGTAGTGAAACCCTAGAATCCAAAGCTTTGATACCAAATGTTATGAAACTAGCTCACAAAAAGATATAAAAGATAGATCAACGCCTTAGAAATAATCCTCTTCGAGGGGGAAACCTACTTTACATTACACAAATGAACAATTCTTGGATGATACAAATGACAAGACCTCCTTTCTATATATAGGAGTCTAAGGGGTCATAATATTATGAGAGCCGACATTACAATAATAATGTAAGGTCACAATAATAACAATAGTGGGCTTCTATGGGGCACAATAATAACAATATGGGGACTACATGGGCACAACAATATAATAAGGGGGTTGTACTAATAACAATAAGGGGTTAGACTAGTAGTATAGGGACCTAACACAGATGCCATCGATAAATGGTTAAATCTGCTAGAGGGTTATTTTTCTGTTCATGATTTTTCCAGTCAAGAAAAGATTATTTTCTCTCTTCTCAAAGCAGCCCCCCACGTCAAGGACTGGTGGGAAACCTACTGCGAGCAGAAGGATGAAAGTATTGGCTCACTATTTTCAGCCACACCCACCTAGAATTCATTTCGGGATGCCATCAAGGAGCAATACTACCCTGTCGAAAGCTATGAGGATCAATACATAAAGTGGACCACGCTGCAACAGGGAAGGGACCAAGACATGCCGAAGTTTACCAATATTTTCCATACCCTTTGCACAAAGTTGGGTATCAAGGATTCAGATTAGCATTTGATACTCAAATACTGCGGCTACCTGAACAAGTAAATCCAGGAAGAAATAGAATTCCTGAATATCTCCTCGCTCGGCATGGCATATCAATATGTCGTCAAGGTCGAGCAAAAGTTTAAACAAAAGAAGCGAGACTTTGGATCTGTGAATCTAAAGCAAGGGAAAGGTGCCCCCAAACCGAAAAACAAAGGACAAAGCCAAGGCGGGGCATCTCAAGGCAACCTGCCAAAGCTGCAAGCAAAGAATAGCGTCGTGAAGCTGAAAAAGGACACGGGAAAATGGTGTGAGTTCCATAAGAGCTCCACTCACAACAAAAGTGAGTGTCGGGCCAAGCAGTCACAGGTGGCTGAGCTAAAGGTTTCAAAATCAGATGCATTTTCCGACTCTGTGTCAGAACCTGACAAGGGGAATGGCAAAGGGAAGCAAATTATCGATGCAGAGCCCAATGCCACCGTTGCCACCATGAAGATCCAGAAGGAGGAACCTGAAGATCCAGAGGAGGAGGATCGTCTTTTCCACTCCTAGATGTGGGTAAATGGATCCCCGCTACAGTTCATTGTTGACAATGGGAGCCAAAAGAACCTCATTTCGGCAGAGGTCGTGAAGCGGTTGGGCTTACCGACCATAGCACATCCACAACTGTATGCCATCGGGTGGCTTCACCAAGGACAAGATCTTCGCGTGAGCCAGCAGTGTCACCTTCCAAACAACATCAAGCCCTTCATGGATGAGGTATTGTGTGACATTGCTCCCCTTGAAGTTTGTGTTGTATTATTAGGACAACCATACTTGTGGAAGAGACATGCTATGTATGAATCAAGGCCCCTTATTGTTATTATTACTTTGGGAAATAAGTTGTACAGGATACCAGAGGTAGCACTGCCTACCACCATCTCTTTGGTTACTACAAAACAATGCAGTAAGCTCATTTCCAAAATAGGGAAATTTTTTTTCCTGATGATATGCCCTAAAGGAAAGAAGAAGACGGTGCCCACGACCTCCAAACAAGGTCCCTCCGCACGACAACTACAGATGGACAAGGTCATGGAGGAGTACGAGGACATCTTCACCTCCCACGCAGGGGTTGCTCTGCACTGTCAAGCACTCCATCGATCTGACCCCAGGTGCGCCGCTGCCCAATGGACCAATCTATCGACGCTCTGTTCTAGAGAATGACGAAATTAAGAGCCAGATTCAAGAGCTGCTGCAGAAAGGTCACATCCATCCAAGTTCATTGCCCTGTTGGAGCCCGATCATGTTGGTACAAAAGAAGGATGGGACTTGGAGACTCTGTATTCACTATCGGGTGCTGAACAAGATCACTGTTTGTAATAGGTACCCAATCCCACGGATGGATAACCTCCTTGACCAACTGAAGGGGGCAAAATATTTCAGCAAGATCAATTTGAAGTCGGGCTATCACCAGGTACCAATCGAACCCTCTGATGTGTGGAAGATTGCCTTCAAAGCAAAGGAGGGCCTTTTCAAACGGTTGGTTATGCCTTTCGGATTGACGAATGCTCCTGCAACCTTCATGAGGCTAATGGATGACACCTTGTGGCCATTCACCAACTTGTTTGGAGTAGTATACTTGGATGACATCCTGATCTTCAGCGAAAGTTGGGAAGAGAACCTCCACCACATCTGACAGGTTCTCCAAACACTGCAGCAACACAAGTTATGTGCCAATTTGGATAAATTCACTTTTGGCATGACCCAGGTTCAGTATCTGGGATACATTATTGATGAACATGGGGTGCATGTGGATCCAACCAAGATCCAAGTCATTCGGGATTGGCCCTCTCCAACCACTCTAACAGAGCTCCGCAGCTTTCTAGGTCTTGCCAACTTCTACCGCAGGTGCGTGTTGGGATTTTCTCATATCACTTGGCCTTTGAGTCAAGTCACCAAGGGAGGAGCGAAAGAAAAATTCTTTTGGTCTGAATCTCAATAGAAGGCATTCACAGAGTTGAAATATCACCTCTCCTCAGCACCAGTGCTCGCATTACTAGACTTGCAACAACCATTTAAGGTCGAGACGGATGCCTCTGAGTATGATATTGGGGCAGTCCTTACTCAACATGGGCATCCAGTGGCATATCACAGTGAGACACTTTCAAGCACAGTCCGGAAGTATCCCACTTATGACAAAGAGATGTATTCCATTGTGTAGGCCTATCAACAATGGAAACATTACATTTTGGGGAAGGAAGCGGTCATCCACACAGACCACCGACCCCTCCAGTTCATACAGACCTAAGGGAAATTGCAAAATGACCGCCATCAGAAGTGGTCCACATAGCTGTAATAGTTCCATTTGAATATCAAGTATAAGAAGGGCAGCACCAGCAATGTTGCAGATTTCCTCAGTGGACCACCAATCATGGAAGTAACCACCGTGCTCAACTCTTGTGGGCACGAGATTTTTTTTTGTCCACCTCTCTACAAAAGCGACCCAGCATTCGGCCACACATAGCAGACACTCTTAGAGGGTCGTCATGTTCTAGATTTTCACCTCCAGGATGCCCTGTTATGCCACCTGGGTCACCTTTGTGTTCCTTCAAGTGAGCATGCCAAGATTATTTGGGAAGCACACTATAGTCGGGCTGATAGGCATTTTGGGGTTGAGAAAACAGTGGTATTACTACAGAGGTATTTATATTGGCCGAGTCTTCGACAGGATGCCGGGAAGTACATCAGATCATGCATTTTCTGTGCCATTTCCAAACCGACCGTCAAGAAGCAAGGCCTCTATACCTCGCTGCCTACCCCTAGTAGACCTTGGGAATCCATCTCCATGGATTACATGTCAGGCCTTCCTTCCACTAAGCATGGAAATGAATTTGTTTTTGAGGTCATCAACAGGTTCTCGAAGATAGCCATTATGATGGCTTGCAAGGAGAATATCATAGCAGAAGCCACTGCTAAACTCTTCTTTTAATGGGTGTGGGTACACTTTGGGATCCCACAGTCGATCATCTCAGATCAGGATAGAAAGTTCCTCAGTACATTTTGGTCTAGTCTTTGGTCGATGCTGGACACCAAACTCACTACGTCCACAACCTTCTATCCTCAAACTAATGGCCAAACAGAGGTTGTCAACAGGATGATCGTACACATTCTGCATATGTACAACTCAAAGCATCCATGCACATGGGACGAGAGCCTCCCCTATGTTTAGCATAGCTATAACCAGGCTCTCCACAGCTTGACTAGCCACAGCCCTTTTCAGGTGGGCTTGGGATTCTAACCACTATGTCCCATTAATGTGGCCATGCCATTTGTAGCTACTCACGCAGATTCAGCTCATGTCCTGTCTGGAATAGATAAGGCAAACAAATTCATTGAGCACATCCAACATATTCATCAACAGGTCCATGAAATTCTAGAGAAATCAAATGCCAAGTACAAATAGCGACATGATCAACATCGGGTGCCACACAAGTTTCAGGGGAGCGACAAAGTCTGGTTGCATTTGCAAAAGGAACGACTTACCAGAGCCTATCAGAAACTCAGACCACTCCAATATGGTCCTTATACCATTACCAAGGCTATGGGAGATAATGCATTTGAGCTCAGCATTCCCCTGTTCCTTGGCTTGCACCCAATGTTCAATGTGGATTGCCTTCGGCCATACTTTCCACCATTACTAGACACATCCAACATTGCATAACAGCTCACACCCACAAAGTTAAATCCAGATTGCATGGAACAAGTTGCAACTAATCAGATCATGGACACATAGATCAAGCACACTCGCCAACATGATATCCAACTGTATCAAGTTGTCAAAGCAGGGCAACTCCTTCACCAAGGCAAGTGGCTCACTAGGGACCAAGTTCAACATAAGTTTCCTCATCTCATGGAGGAACTCAACGCAATGGGGACCATTGCTTCCTAAAGGGGGAGGAATGATTAAGGTGGATATTGGTGGCCACCTGCCAAGTCCACTTGGACCCCCACCATTGTTTCTTTCAGCTTTTTAGTTTCCTTAATTGTAGCACAGTTTACTATTTTTATCATTTTTTCGGGTCCTAAACTTCTGGAGCCGTTTTGAGGCCCTAAACGACGTTTTTTTGGGAAAAATGGGAGCAACATGGGTCCATGCCAAGATATTTCTAATTGATGTTGCTCTTCCCAAAGTTGTAGTTCTCAGATAGATCTTTCTAGCGAGATATTGTGTGTGTCAAACAGAGATCATATGCCAATGTTACGACCCCAGGAAGTTGATGTACCAATTTACCCAAACGGGGCCCACAGTTTAGCGTTTCATCTTCTAGGGTTAGGTTTTTGGACGTTTAGGGTTTTCCATTGTTTCTCAACAATAAATAGACCTTCAAGCCTCATTGTAACACAGTTCAGAGGCATGTAACCGCCACATCTCTTCTCAGAGATAAGCTACCATCGCCCTAGCTGTTTATTTCCATTTTCTGTTTGTAAGAATATCTCAATATTTTACATTAATGAAATGAAGTATTATTTCCACTGCATCTTTGTGTTTATGGTTATCTCTGTAATTTTTTGCGTTCCTGTTTAAATCCGGATCATATGACACGTTGAAATATATGTTGTGCATCTTTCCCTTAGGATTGTCTTTAAGGATTTTTGTGTCTCCTTGATCACTTGGGACTTGCTCTGCTTCCGTATTTGGTGAAGCCGATGCGGTGACCTATTGGTCTTGAAGCATGAGGTCAATATCCTGATCTGACTCTGGCTTAACCATATCCATGTCCATCTACTCTAGCATTTGATCAATCTCTTGAGCCAAGTCTTACTCCTACGACTTCTCACCGTTTTCTTTGTGCCAGCTGCTCTGATGAGTCTATAACCTATATGGGCGTAGTTTCATCAATCAATGTTTGTTGCACCTCCCACTGTATCTTTTCCTGCTGCGATTCCTTCTCCCTTCTGTGCAGCTCCTGTTCTTCCCCGAGTTGCCACTTCAACTCCTGTAACTTTTTTTCTATTTCCTCCATCCTCTGTTTCTCTCTTTGCCTTTGCATGATTCTCCTGTCGCGTTGTCACCTCTTAGCCTCAATCTCCAAAGTTGTTTTCAACACAAGTGAATCTTCTTTGAACTTGCGGCTTTTCTCTACCTTTGCGTTGTCAACAACCTTTCTCTTGCCTTTGTCACGCGCAGGTTTGTTACCCTCTGTTGTTGTTGATGATGATGCTCTCTAAGATGATGCTTCCTTCTACTTTGTTAACCACTCTACAGTTATGCTGACTGTTTCATTCAACCTAGAGAAGTGATAACATTATCTCCATGGGTCTTCCTCGGGCCAATGACATGTCTCGTGGATCCAAGGATGTTTCACTCTTGCACGTTGGTACTTCACTAAGAAATGCAAGTCATACAGATTGAAACTTCTAGTGCCGAAGGTGAACCTTTTGAATTCCTCCATCTCAGCCTCAACATGCTTGAGATTTTAGATCTCATACAACCTGATCCACAAGGGAAGAGCAGGCCAAGGTGCCTTCTTCTTCCTCTGAAGCCTCGTTGACAACCCTGTCGAGATGTGATATGAAACTTCTTGCATGATGAGCTTGTCCATGGAAAACTTCGGAAAAACATGTGGATCCTTCTCTGCATTGTACATGTGTATGAAGGTGCCAAGGGGTAAGGCATACCATTTTCTATGCCAATCAATGCCTCCATCACTACCTGCGACATGCAAGGTGGATCTTGCTCAAATATCATCTTGTACACCGGGGTGACAAAGTGGCCTGATAACTATATGATAACTCCATGGAAGTTGCATTCAGAGAACAACCTATAATAAGTCTGCATAGAGGTTTCCGAAGGTCCCCATGCCCAACCCAAGCCTGGAAACTGCTAACAGGCACAGACTGCACCAAGTATGTAAGCGGGCATGTACATATTTGCTTGCTGACCCTTGGGCAGATGTCGGGCTTCTGTCACTTGTTCCTTCAACTTGAGAGCCAACATGTCAGACCAGAGTCAAGGTCTTCCTTTGCTCACCAGTTGATCCAACACAATCCCCCAACTCTGCTGGAAGGTTTATGTGCTCTGTTGGTTGTATAAGCAACATGCAAAGATGACCAAGAGATGATATGCCTTCCAGAGTGTCTTCATATTGTAAACATGGTTGGGTGTTGTCTTGAACTTGGTTGGCTCTTTCACCCAACTCTTCAATATATATTTTGAGTTTGCACTGTTGTTGGGTCTGTTGAAGGGTTTTTCCATTGTGATCACTGCTATGGTAAGTGATACATCTCCTGAAAGTCCTTCTCCCTGAAGGTCACAAGTTGTGTTCCACTAACATTGCTCAACAGCATTGTCTCTAGATCGGTATGCGAGACAATCCAGTGGATCATGTCTCGCTTGGAAACGCGGGATACCTGCATGCAATCCAAACTTGTGAATGTTGACATGGACCCTATGGTCTTCCAGATCTTCCTCAAATGTGCCTGAGAAGGTGTCATTGATGTCCTGCCATTTCATATTGATATCCTTGTCTATGAACAACTTGGTGTCTTCATATATGGGCAAGCTCATAGACACTTGCTCAACTACATCTCCAGTTGCACTCTCAACGGTGTCCTTTGACCCTGCTCTCTTGGAAGCCATTGTACCTGTACTGTTGAGAGACGAACGAACACTTGTGATACCTAGAGACCTAACAAGACTCATGGAAAGAAATCTGTTAGTTGAAAACCAAAAGCAACTTAAGGACTATCATGCGACATACCCGGGTGACTGATTAGGAAGATTGCGCAATTTTCATCGGGAGGCTGGGAGACTGACTACCAAAACTGCGCAAGACATAGTTTGGGCTATCAGGAGGCTAACTAACTACTAAAACTGCACAATGCACAATCTAGCTTGGCCTAATGAGGACTAAAACTACACAATGTGCAATTTCAGTCAGTAGTGACTGCAACCAGCAAACTGCACTTGCGTAATTTTTGGGGCCAATAAGGCACTGCCTCTCAGAATTGCACAGAGCGAGCCTGGAGGCCAGTGTTGGTCCAGCTTTGCACAATTTCTGGGAGGAAGGCAATGCCTTCAATCTCAGAAATGCACATTGCCAGTCGGGCAAGGCAAGGTTCAAGCTAAGGCAGCCCAGACCCACCGACGGGTGACTGAAAACATGAAAAGTTCTGAATGCATGGTGAAGATGAAGTGAAAACAATAGTGAATGATCATGCATGCAAACAATGAGTGCAAGATTTAAAAAATGGGAAAACAAGCATGTGTGTGAAGTGAGTCTCTGCAATAGCGACCATCAGTGTAGAATCAATGTCAAGCATGTGACAACAGTGAGATGCAATGAAAAACTGAAACAATGTTTGTACAAGCTAACGTACATTAAAATGACAACAAGCGTTCAACAAAACCAAGATAACAAAACTCACACAAACCGAAATACAAAAAATGATAGAAAAGCAGCAAAAGACATGAAAATCAAACTTACCTAGAAAAAGTTGAGTTGAATGTGTTGAATTCTCCTAGATGCGATGTGGGATGTTAGAGCTCCAAGATCGATTTGAGGAATGAAATCTGAAGCATCGAATAAATAGGTTTGATAATATTGAGGCTTATGACGTGTACTTCACAAATCTAGGAAAAATTGACACTTGACGAGAGGTTTCTAAAATGGATTTTGCATTAAACCCCCAATTGCTAAAAAAATGGATCCCTAAAATCTAGGGTTCTTTTTGCTTTTTTCTTTTTTCTTTTTCAGGAAAAAGCAGCCCATGCTTGCAAATCAAGATTGCTCAATCCTGGAGGGAACTGGTCAACCTGGGAGCATAGGCAACAGTCTGCAAGCCTAGGAATGACGTTTGTGCAGTTTTTGAGCTGAGAAAGTTTGTTTGTCCCTCATGCATTATGCAATTTCTGGATAGAAACCCTGGCTATCAGTTAGAATTGAACAATTTCTTATGAAGTCCAGTGTTGGGTTGCATTGTGCAGTTTTCAGAGGGAAGGATGCCCAGATGATTTGTGCATTTCTGGAGCCCAGCAGGAAGCCCAGATGGATTTCGTAATTTCCAAAGGGAAAATTGGTTCCCCTCCAGAATTGTGCAATTTCCTAGGTGAGCATCTAAACTAGAAAATGGCTAAGTCTCGGAGTGTCAGTCTGCGGGTGGGAGGCAAACAAGTTGACAAGCACAGTATGCTAAGTCATTGAAACTCAACAGAAGCATTTGTACTTGGAAAATGCATGTCATGTTGCTAAGGATGGTTGGTAGGGAGGCTCCAAAATGAAGCTAAGGAAAAAATTTAGAGGGTGGTTGTAGCCGCTACAACACTTGGCGACACACTAGTAGAACTCCATCTTTGTGAGTGGACCTTGTTTCGTGAAAAGCAAGTCTAACTCCTCCAGAAGTATTGTTTGATTCTCAGATCATCTTGGTTTCCACACTAGCTTGATTAAAAGATGTAGCACCTGCCATGCTCTTAGTCGGTCAGAAAACATTCCAAGACAAGTCAACACAGTTGTTTCGATTGGGGATGAGGGGTATATTGGTACACAAGTAATATGATAGTCAGAGTTTAAGTTTCATCTTTGGTGTTGTTCCGCTGCCAGTAGGCCTGGATAGTACCCCGACGGAGTCACGCAGGAACACAAGCATCACCTTGCTACCAGCGAGCCTAGTCAGTACCCCGATAAAGTTACTTGCATCACCTTTGTGCATGGGAGTCCTTTCTCTTCTTTCACCTTATTCATTTTTCAAAGTTTTCAAACTTTCATTTTTTTATTTTTTATTTTTTACTTTTTTCAAAAACTTTTCATAGCACTTATTCACTTCAGAGGTGGAAGATGGATCTCGACTTATTGAGAGCAAAAGAGGTTGTTCCTTCAGAGAAGTATTTTGTATATACCTCTGATATACTTGTTAAGGTTTCCCCCCTCACCTTACTCTACTTGACTGAGCTAACAAGGGTTAACCCAAAACAACCGACTAGAGTAGGTGATACTAGTTAGCGCACAAGTGTTGTGTTTTCATAAAGGTTCACTTCGAACATAATGTATTTTCCCTTCGTGTATCATGGACTAAAGGCAACAAGTTCTACATAAAGAGATAGGACAATAGATAACAAATTATTAATAACTGCACAAGTCCTCTTGTACTTTACCCTACTTGTTTCAAGAGTCGTGCATGGTTTCATGCGAAACTAACCTACGAAAGTAAACAAGTAAACAAACAACAAAGCAAAGAGTAGAAGCAATTGTGAAAGAAAGGCGAGTAAGAAAAGCAAGCAAGCAAGTAAACAAACACACAAAGTAAGAAGAAAACATGCATGCAAGCAAACAAGACATAAAGCAAACACTACTCCTACTCCTAATATAACGGTGCATGGGTATGATCATGTGAAGTGATATTTCCAATGCAGTCACCGACGCATTGGTTGACCCATGTTGGTGAAGGCATGGTTCGCAAAGAGCACAGTCAGGTGAACCAGAAAACATGAAAGATATAACAATGAAGACAAACACACTCCGAGTTAAATGCGTCCACAGAAAAGAAATGAGTGAAAGCGCAAGACATGCACTCTGTGGACTTGCCATGGTGTTGTGCTACACTGCGTGCCGATGTTAAGCATATGCACTCTCTTGAGTATGACATGCAAGCAAATGTGAGATCATGTAATTCGAGTGGAGTAAGCAAAATCTATGTGTTATATTGATCTTCAATGCATACAGATGAGTGATGAGGAGCCTTGGGTGTTTCAACAATTTCCTGATCGGAAGTGAAGCCAACCTCGAGACAGCGAGGGCCTGACATAACCATTAGCTCGGGCTGAAGTTCCTTGACAGCCTAGGGGGTTTCAACTTCATCGACAGATAGATCATGATAAATAGGTGGCTTTGCAAGATCAACAACGATAGGATCATCATCATGATCGAATACGGGGGTAAATAGATCACGACAGCTACGATTAGAAAAATCAATAAGTTCATCGACATCCCCATGATTAGATAAATCAAGTAGAGGGGTAGATGAGAAGCAAGAATGTTCACCCTCTGTGTTCCTAAAAAAACTAGATGAAAAATCAATTGGATTTTCAATGAATAGTTTGTCCTCTCCGCTATCGAATGATGGACTGACATTAGGTGCGTTCTGCAAATTATCAGCAGTGGATGTATTCGTGGATGGATTTACACAAGGAAAATAAGAGATAATAGAATCACCAAATATGTCAAGAAAAAGTGGAGGAGGCGCGGACGGGAAGAGATCATCCTTTTCCATGGGTTGATGTTTAGGTTCCCAGTTATACTCATAAAAAATGACAGTGAAGGTTGGTTGTGCAACACCAACTCCATCGATGACTTGATCCACATTCACAACAGGTGTAAACTCCGGAATGGAAGAACACAAGACAATGCAATCTGGAGGATCAGTAGAATGCAAAGATGGTGGCTAAGGTAAATAGTGCATGTGACAACCCATGGACTCCGCAACCAAAGTTGTGTGAAAATTGAGAGCAGTGATCATGGGAGGATGTAACAATTGAACAGGCGAGCATGCATGTTCTCCCACATCACTCTGCAATGGTGAAGATTTTTGACGAGGGGAAGGTGGATAGTCACTTGTGATAACAACTGTGTCTGCCTATGATTGCGCAGCTCCATCACTGAAGTATGTTGAGTGGGGTTTGAACTTCAACTTCATTTTGGGATAGAATGATTTGTGAAGGCAATATTCAAATCTGGCGCAAAGATATTTGAATTTTATTTGGATTTTCAGAGCTTCAAACTGAAGTACATGGAAGCGCTGCCAAAAATCCATAGGCGATTCATGTGGATTCTTTCGTTGTTTTAACAACTTGTTGTCAAGAGGTTCACGATCAAAATGATGGAAAGTAGATTCAATTAGATCATAGAACTGCTTAAGTGAGTGCACGCAATTGTGAGGAAAGTTGCGGCACCATCGTTCTGGGGATTCAAGAAGAGTGTGTGAAAGCAGCAGGCTAACCTCAACTTCATCAAACTCATTTTCATCCTCCAGGAATGTAAGGAAGTCATGTATACTCAAGTCAGGCCACTTCGCCTTCACCGTCATATGTCAATTCTGACAAGAGATCATAAAAATCCCTTGTGATGTTGGCGGGTTGAGAATTAGATAGACATCAGGGAGGAAGGACTCTAATGATACCCATGATAGATGTGTGAAGATTCAAAACAGGATGTGAGGACTCAACTTGTCATCTGGCCCTCCTTCTAGCGCCAGAAATGTTGATAGTGGTGGACCTGCCAACATGTAAGGGGATCTCCCCAGTAAGAAGTCCCAACTAGACCTACAATTGTTTGGTGTAGGAGTGCCAGCAGTGGGTAGTACGGTATCGCCTTGATTTCAGTTTCACACAAAGGTAAGTAATATGTCCTTGTTGGTAGCAAGGGTGTGACCTTTGCAGCAATTCAAGGAATGTGTATGAAAGACTCTAACACACGAAACGGGGGGATGAGTGCACCCCTTAGAAACCTGTGATAGCACGTAACTTGGAAGGGAACACACAAGTAGAAAAACATCACAAGCTGGAAAGTAGGGTAGCCGACGGTCCAAAGTGATGGTTATACCAACAACACATTTCGATAAAATTCATACAAACATAAAAAGAATAGTCCATACATACATGCATAAGTCACAACTACATATATCATTAGAGTAACCAAGATAGCCAAACTACAATAACAACATATGCATGAAATGTGTTGGCTCTATTATATTAAAAGAGTGAAAGATCCAATCATACATACAACCATGACCAACCACTAGTCCCAATAGTGAAATGTTACAGTCACTACCACCTGCTCCTCCAAAGAGATGTACTAGCTCTGAACTTTAGAGAAGCCAAGGCTCATTACAATACACTCCAAACTTTCTTTAAGCTATACCTATAGGAATCTTGGCTCCCAAAAGACCCTACATTGAGTTATGAGGTTCTATAAATAGCAAAGGGTCGGGTGACCCTTGACATTCCCCTTTGTGACTCTTCACCTACCCTCACGACTCTTCAACTACTACATGACTGTTACATTCTACTATTGACATTTGGTCTTTCACTTTTATAGCATGTTACATTACAATCTGCACATGTACCCATGTGAGACAAAAATAGGCTTGAGTAAGCCATGCAAGACATCACTAAGACTCAGACAGCTATGGGAAGACCAACTCTTCAACATCCTCACGATGATTGACAGTGGCGAACTCATGCCAAGCTTGGTAGTCCGTGATGGTGTCTGTGTGCTCTTTGGTGACATCCTTCTGAAAGTGAACTCTTGCCTTCGTTGCATCCAGGTACACTGATTTGGCACCTCTGTCCAACTCATCCAATAACATGTGCATCATAGTCTTGAGTGCTCTCGGACCAGCAACATACTGATGCATAGTGTCTACGCTGATCTAAGTCTGCGCTGGTGGCTACGCGCATCAACTCATCAAAGTACATGTCTAGCTCCAGTCGGACTTGGTTCTTTTTCATCACCGCGATTAATGTGCCAATGGATGGTATCACATGCATGTGAACAATGAAATCCATGCTCCTAAACACCTGTGCATGTGAACCCTGTAAACTGGTGATGAACTACAGCAGTGCCTCGTAGTTTCAGATCTGAATTCGGATGCGTGCCTTCAACTCTACCGCCTTTGGCTTCATCATATTTAGCAAATGTAATGGGTCTCCCTTGTACTTCATTGTCCATGTTTCCATGTGATCAACAACTGTGTGCATATTTGACAATATGTGTGCTCTCCTAGCACAACGTTGTTTCCAACCGTTGAGATGGACAACTGACTTATGCATAGTGACGAATCTAGAATACAACATCCGCATGACTATCTTGAGAGACGATACTTCATTCAATATCGCCCTCCTCAACTCTACTCTGGAGGATGTTGTAACATGTTCTCCTCCCAGCTTGGTCGCTTGTAACTCCTTAGCCATGTGCTCGTTCTTCGTTATCAAGAATCGAACACTCAAGCTAGTGGCTTCGGCATATGCTCTAGTAGCATCGATCAATGTTGCTAGATGCTTGCGCACATCAGACACGATCACTCATTATTCAAACTGCGCAGGAGATACATGGTCATCCAGAGTAAGCGCTCTGTGCGGTTTCACAACCCTGTGTTGTGGCTTGTCAAAAGATATGTTGTGCATCTCCGCCTCCATATTGTCTTCAAGGATTTCTATGTCTCCTTGATCACTTGGGACTTTCTCTGCTTCTGGATCTGGTGAAGTCGGTGGGGTGACCTCTTATTCTTGAGGCATGAGGTCAATATCCTGATTTGACTCTGGCTTAACATATTCATGTCCATCTACTTTAGCATTTGTTCAACCTCTTGAGCCAAGTCCTACTCCTGTGACTCCTCACCCTTTCTACTCTGTGCCAGTTGCTCGAATGAGTCTATAACCTTTATGGGCGAAGTTTCATCAAGCTATGCATGATGCGTGTCCTATTGTATATGTTCATGCTACACTTCCTTCTCCCTTTTGTGCATCTCCTGTTCTTCCCTGAGTTGTTTCTTTAACTCCTGCAACTCCTTTTCTGTTTCCTCCATCCTTTGTTTCTCTCCTTGCCTTTGCATGATTCTCCTATCGCGATGTCACCTCTTAGCCTCAATCTCCAAAGTTGCTTTCAACACAAGTGGATCTTCTTTGAACTTGTAGCTTTACTTTGCCTCTGCATTGTCAACAACCTTTCTCTTGCCTTTGTAACGCGCAGGTTTATTACCCTCTGTTGTTGTTGATGATGTTGCTCCCTGAGATGTTGCTTTGTTAACCACTCTATAGCTATGTTGACTAGTTCATTGATCATGGAGAAGTGATAAAAATATCTCCATGGGTCTTCCACAGGCCAATGACACGCCCGGTGGATCTAACGATGTTTCACTCTCACACAGTTGTCCTTCACTAAGCAATGCGGGTCATATGGATTAAAACTTATGGTGTCGAAGGTGAACCTTTTGAATTCCTCTGTCTCAGCCTCAGCATGCTTTAGATTCTGGAACTCATACAACTTGATCCTCAAAGGAAGAGTGGGCCAAGGTGCCTTATTCTTCCTGTGCAGCCTCGCTGACAACCCTGTCGAGATTTGATATGACACTTATTGCATGACGAGCTTGTCCATGGCAATTTCAGAAAAACATGCAAAGCCTTCTCTGTGTTGTACATTCGTATGAAGGTGCCAAGGTGTGAGGCATGCCAATCTTCTATGTCGATCAATGCCTCCATCAATACCTGTGACATGCAAGGTGGATCCTGCTCGAATATCAACTTGTACACCAAGGTGATGAAGTGGTCTGATAATTGTATGATAACTCCATGGAAGTTGCATTCAGAGAACAACCTACAATAAGTGTGCTTAGAGGTTTTCGAAGGTGTCCATGCCCAACCCAAGCATGAGAACTGCTGATGGGCATAGACTGCATCAAGTATGTAAGCGAACATGTACATCTTCTCTTGTTGATCCTTGGGCAGGTGCCAGGCTTTTGTCACTTGTTCCTTCAACCTGAGATCCAACATGTCGGACCAATTGCAAGGTCTTCCTTTGCTCGCTAGTTGATCCAACACGATCACCCAACTCTGCGGGAAGTTTTATGTGCTCTCTTGGCCATATAATCAACATGAAAAGATGACCAAGAGCTTATATGCCTTCCGTAGTATCTTCGTCTTGTAAACATAGTTGGGTGTTGTCCTGAACTTGGTTGGCTCTTTCACCCAGCTCTTCAAGATATCTCTTGAGTTTGCACTATTGTTGGGTCTGCTGAAGGGTTTTTCCATCGTGATCACAGTTGTGGTAAGTGATACATCTCCTGAAATTCCTTCACCCTGAAGGTCGCAAGTTGTGTTCCACTGAAACTGCTCAACACCATTGTCTCTGGATCAGTATGCGAGACAATCCATTGGATCATGTCTGCGCATGGAAACACGGGATACCTGCATGCAATTTGGTACAAACCAGACTTGTCAATGTTGACATAGACCCTGGGGTCTTCTAGATCTTCTTTAAATGCTGAGAAGGTGTCATTGATGTTTGTTGGGATAAGGTCACTTGGGTCATTTTTTGGGTTAAAAACCCAAGTTTTTATGTAATTTTTGGTAAAAAGATGTAAAGTCTCCGCAATTTGTGGATGTGGAGTGCATAGATAGTTAGAAGTCAAAAGGGGTTTTGCCTCTTGTCTATGTAAAGTTGAGTCCTTTTGAGACCTACCCATGGTCTGCAGACCATGGGATTGTATGAAGAAAAGTTATAAATAGATGTGTCTTAGAGAGTCTAAGGCAGAAGTAAGTAATGAATAACCTATGATGGGTCAATAGAAGATAGTGTAGAGAAGTAAGATTTAGAGGACGGAAAGGCTCTGCAGCTAAGTTCACAGAGGCCTAGAGTAGAGTCTGAAACTGAGTGTGCGAACCCTTACAGGTAAGTGCATAGAGAAGTTTTGAGTCTGTAACCTCACATTGAAGATCAATAAAGAAGACTGCTAGAGAAATTCGTGTGTTTTATTTGTTTACTTCTATTATTTATGGTTGCGATATATGTTGTGATGGAATAATGTTTTTATGAATTAATGATGTATTGATGCGCGACTTCATTTGATAGGTATTATTAACTGAACACAATACATGTTAAGTATTTACGCAAATATTAAAATGCATTATGTTATGGTTATTAAGTGCTTGTGTAGGTCTACATGAATTCCAATCTAGGGCTATTTTATGATGCGCGTAAGTAGATAACTTGTCTGTTAAGGGTCTGCAAAAGCCAATCAAAGACCTTCATGGAGGTTTAGAGGTTGTTTGAAGGAAGTTACAGTATCAGGCCCTAAGGGCTTATAGATCTGCGCGAAGGCAGATCTAGGGCATAAAAGGACATCACACTGATCTTTGGATGCAGAAACTTGGTTCCAGCACCCCCCCATACTGCTTCGGGTGAGACTTCAATCTGTGCTACGCGGGTTGATGCTGAAAGGGCTAGTAGTTTAGGGTTTTGTTTGGCACAACTAACTCTGAACCTGGTTCAGGACCCACTAAGCCAAAAAATGGTTTCGTTGTCCGGATCAGGATTTGCATAAATAGATGTGTGATGTCGCATCGCTGAAATTAGACCAAGAAGGAAATTGAGAAGTAGTTGGATAGGAATATACATGAATTTGTGGCACAAGAAAACATAAACCCGCACTTTTCGAAGGAGCAATGGTTTGACATATATTTGTATGCAGAAATAGAAGAAATTTTCTTCTGCACCTTCCCAATCGAACTATACGAATGGATAGCTAAATTGGTAGACACAAGGAAGGTGGAGACTTGACGGTCCAATAAAGTGGACTCTGAAGCTAGTGTGGAGGTTGGAAGCTTTTGAAGATAAAATCGCACGTGCTATTTATCATTGACTTGATCGAGTTATAGGACGATTCATTACAGAGTTTGCGGTTGACACCTCAGTCAGTTATAACGAAGCAGAGCAAGGCTTCTTCAAGGGACCGCGAGGTAAGTATCTGTGATCTCTAAATACCTGGATTAAGATGCTCTTGTGTGAGAAATGGGTTATGCCATTGCCTTGATGTTTGGATCTACGCAAAGTGGGCAGATCTTTAGAAATCAAGAGAAAGCAGGCCTTGAATATAGCCTGTTGATTGGACATCCTTCAAGTGACTACGAGGGAGCGCTACAGGCCTCACCATGGAGTGTTATCCAGTTGATAAGGTAGGGTTTTCCATGGATACATCATCCATCCACTCCACCTCCACCTCCACATCGTACACCTTCGCCCACACCACCGCCACTGCCACCACCATTCATCATGTCGAACTGGATAAAGCTGTTGATTTTCAAGGGTATAGGAAGTGAAGATATAGATTTGTTCTAGTTTTTGCAAATGTTGTATGGACCGCGCAGTTGATCACTAATGATAACATAAAGAAGGTGCATTTAGTTACTGCCCTGCAGAACCACACGCTGACATGGTATATTAAGTACTATGTTGACCATCCTGTAGCAACGCTAGCAGAAACTAAGGATGCTTTAAACAGGGAGTTTAGTAAGCCTAAGTCTGATTCAGAGTTAGTTTTTGGGTTTAAGGAAATCATGATGAGCGCTGGTGAAATGCCTTGTGAGTTAGATCAAAGGTTGAAGTGTTTGATCTACGAAGCTAATATGTAGCTCACAGATGGCCAATATTGCGAGTGGTTTATAGCCTCGCTTCTGTCCCACCTGAGGATTGCTTTGTCACAACAAAAGATAGGAACTCAGGTGGAAGCCTTGTAAATCACGATGAGATTGCACAAGACACGTATTTAGGATGCGACTTTGGGAGTCCAACATATTCACTCGCAATTGCAGAACCTCTACTTGGAATTGCAGAGCTTAAAAAAAGAAAAGGAGGCTAGGTTGGAGGTGCATGAGGAAGTCTGGTGCCTCAAATGTAAAAGCCAGGGGCATGATAAAGACCACTTCCATGTCTTCGTGAATTATATTACAGGGGGGGACTAATGCCCCTGAGGTAGGGAAATCCAACAAGACCAAGTGCGGGGCCCGCGTTATGGTGTGCTATTTGTCAGGTGGCTGGAAACATGTAACGAATAATTGCATTTGCTCCAAAAGTTCAATTAGACACCACAACAGTTGTTCTGTGATTTCCACAAATCAGTGGGCCACGATGAGCGCCACTGTCATAGATACGAGTTAATGATGGAAAGAACACCCACTTATCGAATGCAAGTAGAAACTCGGTCTCTAGATCAAGGCGCTGGAGGAGCGCGCGAAGGATATCAGGGGCAAGGATGAGGCCGAGGAGGAGGACCTGGTAGAGGTCATGGACGGGTTATTTGCTATAATTATGGGACACCAGGGCACTATGCGCGGGAGAGTTAGAATCAAACATTCCCATCATGTCAATATTGCAGCCAGTTTGACCATACTATCGAAGAATGCCCTGTGCTGATAGCTAAGATACATGAGAAAAAGGCGTAGCCTCAGCAACCTACACAGAACTTACAAATGATGAGAGTCGAGCCTGGCAAGGAAGATCCAAATGTGAATACCATGTTGAGAAGCAGAGTGACAACTGGCGACAATAAGGGAAAACAACCTGATGAGAATGAATGGGTCCGTAAGGCCCCAGAAAAGGAAGTTGGCTTTGATCTAGAATGTGCAAAGGAAACGTTTATGGAGGTGAAGGAAAGCATTGCTGAGGCATCTACCTCAGGTAGTCAGAACAAAATACCAAAAAAAAATGTGCCCACATAGGTTGATCCCTTTGTACTAATGCAGGAGCATTCGGCTCAGAAATATCATTGTATTTTAGTAGACATAGGGGGTCTCGTGTTTTAAGGAAGTTGGCTTCCTGAGTATTAAATTAATGTAATTATTAAGGTTTTGAGTGATTTTAATAAGAGATATTTAGAATAGGAATTAATTAGATATTGTGAGACATATTGTAAATGTTCTCGAATGTAAGAGAACATGAGTGATGCTGAGTGATTAGTGAGGATTGAGAGATTTTGAAATATTGTAAATCCTAGATTAGGATTTGGTTTCATGATTTTTGGAATTAAAGAGAATCCTTAGGATTTAGTTAAGTTGTTGAGATCCTCAAGGGATCATTGAGATATTTTAGGACTTGATGAGCATATTAAGGATCTAAACCAGGAAATGGGTTACAGAACCTTTTGTATAATTGTAAGCCTAAAAGGCATAGAAGAGGATAGCTAGCTAGGATTTAGTAGTGAGTTAGACAGGGTTTGATTGTAAGCCTATGGGCAGGAAAGGGAAAAGGCCACTGATTAGAAAATCAGGCTAGAGAGAGAGAGACTCATTATGTAATTATTTGTTTATATATACACAGAGACTTCGATTCCTGAGTGTGTGATGTGTGTTGATTGATGGAATTATAGATTGTGTGTGAATTAGAGTAATTCTGCATAGTATATGTATGCAGGTGGAATTAAGCAGAACGCAAAGAAGAAGTGGAGGATGAAGGATCGTGATCTAATCGTTTGAATCCGTTTGAAGGATCAAAGTTGAAGCTCAGGAGTGACAGTGTTTAAGAGTACGTGGAAGTAAGTTTAGGAGGAAGTTGTGTTGCAAAACAACCACAGACCAAAAACCCTAGAGAACACCTACTACATAGAAGAACAGAGAGAGGACAGTGCACATAGGAGGAGGACAACAATCGGAAGTGATTGAACAAGTTTAGAAGGGATAAACACACAAAGGAAAATATAGGCGAGTCAGCTGAATAGAACAGAACACTAAGAAATTGCATAAAGACGAAGGAAAGGAAAGGCATGAAGAAATGAAGTAACTGTGCATAAGAACCGTTGGATAAGTCAGGTCAACGGATGAGATTGTGTGAGATGAATGGCAGAGATCTTATCGTGCAAAATAAATCAAGGAGTGAAGGGATCAGATTAAGCCATGTGTTAGCTGAATAGTGGCACGATCTTCATAGGCAGTAAGTAGTTTCTTTCACGGGCTTAAGGTTGTAAAGAATATTTCTGAATTCTATGTGATTAGCCTTAGAGGTTGACACGTAGCACATGGTGGGAAGAGAAAACTAGTTTTCTCGTGTGCTCTCGGTCTAATATCGATCGTGCATGTAATCTGCACGAGATTACGCGATCACTGTTGGATTGAGGTAGGAGGAATAAATGGTGGAGATTTAATGTGCTAAGGATTCAGTCTGAAGAAGTGAGCAGACGACGCAATAATCGTCAGATCGAGGAGACAGATCAACGATGCAGATTGAACGCAATAAAGGGAGCATCAGTATACGTGCAAAGGTCAGTGGAATGGCGGAAAGGTAAGGATTAAGTTGGTTTATGGAATATTTATATTATAGGAGAGTTATAATAGAAATGAGAAGAATAATGTATTATGGGTTAAGTTGAGTTTAATCAAAGTCTAAAGACCGTGGTATGGTTAATATGCGCGGGTGATTACCAAAGGGTTACGTTATAAGGATTAAGAATTAATCAGAGGTCTATTAGAGTTTAAGACTTTGGATAGTTAATTAAATGTTTCTGCATAGAGTTTAATTAAGAACATTAAACATTGGTTATAAAGGTTTTCACCATGGATCAGGTGATTAATCTTGGGACACAATGTGACATGCAATTTTATTTGTATACTGTGGGGAAAGATGTGACTTTTTTGCGTCATGTACTCACTACGATTTTTGAGACCTGTATGAAATTGTTGCACGATAGCAAGGCTCTGAAGGGACTATAGGAGTTTATAAACAAGTGTGTTGGTAAGGAAAACGCTCCTAAAGGACGCCACATAGTCAGAAATATTGGAAAACATAAGACAAGAACTAGGCACGAGATGAGGCTCACCTCGGAGATGAGAGATTATGAGATGGATCAAGTTATTTTGGACTTGGGGTCTAAAGCGAACTTTTTTCCTAAATAGACATGGGAGATAATGGGGAGACCTACACTGCAGTGGTCTTCAATTCAACTGAGGATGTCGAACCAACAAAAGATTATCCCTATGGGACGACTACATGGAGTCACCATAGATATAGAAGGTGCGAGCACGCTGGCTGATTTTGAAGTAATAGAAATTGTTGACAACAACAATCCATACCTTGCGCTCCTTGGAATTGACTGGCCATTGATATGAATGGAGTCATCAACTTGAAGAAAAGAACAATGTCATTTGAAAGGAAATCACTATGAGTGGTAGTACTGTTTGACCCTGCAGAAGGACCGCGCTATACTGAACCGGTCTGTGACTATGAAGAGAGTGATGATGACTTGGATTAGATTTATAAAATAACAGCACAAGATCAAGATTGGATTAATCCAAAATCTAATGGATGAATTGCGTGGGACTGGGAAAGTTCTTGTACCTCGGATTCAAATGAAGAATTGGAGCATTGGTAGAATAGGCTACTTGAATTATCTACGATGTGCTACAACATGATGACTAAAGCGTTGCACTGTGTGACATTGGAGGAAAGAAATTTACCCTATTATGATGGTTTAACTAACGTGGATAAGTTTTTGGATGCCTTTGAACGGGAAGTCCCTGATGATTATCGCTTCCAAGCTCTGGATTTGGTGTTGCGTGCTATGCCTACACAATGGTGGGGTACGCACAAAGACAACTTTGATGAATGGCGATATTACAGAAGGATGATGAGGTTGCGGTTTGGGCATCCTAAACTTCGACTAACTCATAAATACGATGGGAGAAATGATCTGCACGATCATTTAGCAAAGTGGACTAAAGTTTATGGAACAGAGCCATAGCCAGAGTGGGTGCACTTATTTAGCGATACTTTGGATATAATCCCTATGAATTGGTACTTGGAAACGGAGCTATGCCATGGCACCGTGGAGTGGGATATATTAAGGGAAGGATTCTTGATTTTGAGTATGGGTTCGAAAGCATTGATGAAGCTCTGCAGCAGGTTAAGGCAGCGATCTTCAAAATACCGCAGGACCCTTTGGAGTTAGTTCAGCCAGACTGGAGCACCCATCTACGCCATGCATTGGAATGTTATAATGTGAATGTTGAGGGGGAGGATGAGGATCCAAGGAATATCAATATTCCAGAGGCAGAAGGTCATCACGAAGTTGAAGGTCCACAACTAGAGAACCTAGACATCACCGCGTCATTGAAAACCAAACAAGTAAACATTGGTACTGAAGCAGAGCCAAAATTTGTGAATATTGGGGATTACTGGGATGATGCCACAGTGGATAAAGTTGTTGAGCTACTCCGCGAGTACCAAGATCTTTTTCCTACAAAATTTTCCGACCTAGAAGGCATCACAAGTGACTTGGGTGTGATGAAAATTACTTTGAAGCTGGACACAAAGCTTATTAAGCAAAGGCCATATCGTCTTAATCCCAAATACAAGGAAAATGTCTGATTGGAATTGTTAAGATGCTAGATGCATGCATTATCGAACCTATGGAGGAATCTGATTGGGTGAGCCCGGTGGTGGTTCAAGAAAAGAAACAAAAGGGAGAAGTAAGGATTTGCATAGATCTCAAGAAGATTAATGATGCCTAAATCCATGATCCTTTTCCGACACCATTTACTGATGAGGTATTGGACAACACTAGAGAGCAGGAGGCCAACTCGTTCACTAATGGATTTTTGGGGTACCATCAGATCAAGATCACGCTAGAAGATAGGAGAAAAACAACATTAGCGACTAAATAGGGTTTCTTTCAGTATACTGTCATGCCCAAGATATTCTCTTGCGTAGTTATAGTATCATTTAACGAATTCATCCATAAATTCCTTGAAGTGTATTTTGATGACTAGACATTGTTTGGTTTAGTAAAGTGCCATGTAGCAAGTCTACGCCTAATGTTGGATAGGTGTCGAATATATCATATCACATTGAACCTGAAGAAGTGTTTATTTTGTGTTCCCTTTGGAATTTTATTGGGTCATGTGATGTGCAAGCAAGGGTTGATGGTGGACCCTGCTAAGATCGTGGTAAAAGTGAATTTGGAGGCCCCAAGAAGTGTCAAATAGTCGTGCGCAAAGCTCGGGCATACAGGGTATTATAGAAAGTACATCAAGGCTTATGCTCAGATTACCATGCCAATGGAGAAACTACTGAAGAAGGATGCTACATTCTGTTGGGATGAAGAATGTCAGTGAAGTTTGGATGTACTGAAGGAAAAAATGGTAACCGCATCAATTCTGGTATTCCCAATTGGAAAAAGGAATTCCATGTGCATGTCGATGCCTCTTGCATTGCGTTGGGCGCAGTGCTAACATAGCTTGATGAGGGAGAGATGGATCACCATATAGCCTTTGCGAGAAGGAAATTATCAAAGGTTGAGAAAAATTACTCAACAACAAAGCGCGAAGGTTTGGCTATGGTGTACGCGCTTCAAAATTTCAAGCATTATCTGTTGGGAGGACATTTCAAGATGTACACAGATCATTCTTCCTTGAAATACCTAGTCAATAAGCCTGTGTTGGGGGGAAAATCTATCGATGGTTGTTTCTATTTCAATAATATGACTTTGAGGTCATTGTGAAGCTAGGTAGGTTGAATGCAGGACCTGACCATCTGTCACGGATTGAAACAAGAGAGCAGCCTATTAATTTGGAGGAAGGATTGCCCAATGCACATCTCTTCCTGGTGCACATAGCGAATAATCATTTTGCAGATATTATCCATTTTTTTACTACAAGGATGGCTCCAGAAGGGTATATCAGTTAACAAAAGAAGGAACTAGTGGTGCGTGTAGTAGATTTTTCGGTGATTATTGGACATTTGTATAATATGGGTGCTGACGAGATCTTGCAAAGGTATGTGCCTGATTTTGAGAGAAATAGCATCCTTATGGAAGCTCGTGGAGGGGTTACAAGAGGAAATTACGCAGGAAAGGATACGGCGAAAAATATTTTGCGCACGGATTTGTTGTGGCCTACGTTGCATAAAGATTCCAAAGAATATTGTAGGGCATGCGATGCATTTCAGAGAACAAGTATACCATCGTGGAGGGACGAGTTGCCATTGAATCCTCAGGTATCATTGTATCCATTTGAGAAAAGCGCAATTGACATTGTGGGGCCAATTCAGCCCCCAGGAAAGAAGACAAGCGCGTGCTATATCATCACCGCGACAAAGTATCTAACCAAATGGGTGAAGGCTCACCCGGTGAAGGATTGTAAAGGGGCTACAACAACAAAGTTCTTGTTTAAGTATGTGTTAACTAGATTTGGCTGCCCAAAGGTGTTGATGGGTGACTAAGGTACGCACTTCCTCAATGAAATGATCAACGCGTTGACCGAAGAGTTCCAAGTTTATCATCAGAAGAGCACATCATATCATCCTCAGGCTAATGGGACAGTTGAGGCCTTTAATAAGATCTTAGAGAATGCACTGATGAAGATTTGCAATGTGTAGCAGATTGATTGGGATGTGCACATACCTACAGTATTGTGGGCGTACATGACTACTTGCAAAAATTTGACAAGACAGACACCTTTTAGATTGGTCTATGGCGTAGAGGTTGTGATGCCTATGGAATATATTGTGCCTAGTTTATGCATGGTTGCTTTCAAAGGTATGGCAGATCAGGAATCCTTAGACGAACAGCTTACGCAACTGATGGAGCTTAAAGAAGATAGATTCTTTCTTGGATTCAATCAGCAAGTACATAAGGAATGTGAAAAAGCATGGCACGATCGACACATCAAACTGCGCGCATTCAAGGTAAATGATTTGGTCTTATTGTATGATAGCAAGTTCACTAAGTTTCTGGGGAAATTTCAGATGCACTGATTGGGTCTGTATGTTATCAAAGAAATCACATATGGAGGCGCAGTTCAGCTCGCGAAGCTGAATGGAGAACCTTTTTCCGGGAAGGGTGAATGCCAACTGATTGAAGCCTTATATAGGGGATCTGGTTCAATGACTATATGATGGCGGCACAGTGTTAGTGCTCCAGGCAGTTGTAAGGGAGTGTGGGACTATAAAATACACTGCCAAGATGGGAGGACTCCACGGCATGAGGGTCGCACAGAAAATGGTGGAGTTACAGTATGAGAAACTGCACGAAGGGAGTTTCACTTCGAAAGGAGATGTCGCGCAACACAGCCAGAAAGTGACCGTTAGAGTCACTGTTCATGATTTGATAGCCAAGAGCTGGTTGAAAGGAGCAAGCGAGCGACATTTAAGGCTAAAATATTTGAAGATATGCTTCCAAACCAGCGTTAATGATAGAATTTTGGGGGGAACGGTCGGATTTGAATTCAAAATCCCCTATAAATTACGTGTGCCTATCCAATAGAGAACACTTTGCACACTTAGAGTTTTTTAGTCGAGTTGTTTGTTGCTTATGAGCCGCTCGTTCTTTGAGGATTTGGTTGCGAGCCATGCGTTTCGCAATTTACCCGAGTTAAACTAGAAATTTATCCTTGAAATCATGTTAGGTTTGAGCCATGCTGAGATTGTGTGAACTGGGGAAGACATTGCATCAAAAGGAGCTGCTCCAGAGGTGGTGAGCATGGAGGTTGTGATTCTTATGCTTACGGTGCTGAGGTCACCTAGGCCGAAGCCTACACCTATTTGAGAAACCCAGAAGCTAAAAAAGGATAAGCAGAAGAAACCGATGCCGGTGCGCGAGTCACCTAGAAAACATTTTGTCACTCAAAAGTAGAAGAAGGACAAGCAGCTTGAGAGGGTCGTTGATTTGGAGACTGAGGAGGGATAGGGCATCGAAGCAATAGATGTCAAGGGAGTAGATCCCTTCACCACGTTACATTATTACATCCCTCTGCGCAAAGGGAAGGCAAAGGTCACCAAGGACCTGGATTCTAACAAGTTCGTCATCTCTATGCCCCTACTGTCGGAGCAGGCTCCCTTTGAAGGTCCGCACCTTGAACGGATCCCCCTGATGAAGATGCAAGTTTGGGACTTGGCGAACCATGAGAGGTCCCCACACCTAGCAACTGCAAAATACATGAAGCGTGTGCACTACCGGGATTCAGGTTTCACCGAGTTGGAGATAGTGGAATGGATTTGCAAAGTGGAAAATTTCGGGCTCTTGAACCTATTGTGGGTGCCCCACTATCACGGCACTAATATTAACACAACATGTGTGTGGTTGTTACTTACTCTCGTGCACGATGGGTGCTTATGGCTTGGTGCGCCTATACCCATAACGAACATGCTCATCCACAAGATCACGCACCTGCCGCATGATAGTTTGAATCCGGTCAAGGAGTTTGGCGAAAAGACAGGAGAAAAATACTTGGTGGATAAAATGAAAAATTAGTTTGAGCTTGTGAATAAGTTGTGCGGCTATTCCATTATTCCATCAACGATTCGCGGTAAATATTGCCACCTAAATACTGGACAGAAAGGTTATGAGGAAGTGTCGCGTGGATGAGGTTTCGGTGCCTGTGGTATCGTTAGCTGCACAATGCATGAAGGGCGTGCAGTTTCACTAGTCACGGTACTTTTGCAGTGAATTCCTTGTGAATTTTCACGAGGTCCAGGATGAGAGCAAGCCCTTTCACTATGCGTGTTTGATGCTCTCCATCGTGTTGGTCGCATGGGAGCTACCAGAGGATAGCCAGTTTCGTTCGTTCAAGGAAGGATTGCCAGAGACCGTGTAGTTCACCTCCCTCTAGGCCACGAAGGACCCTGCGTAGGTCACAAAAACAAAGATCTTTTGGGTCTTGATGGAAATGAGTTTCCGCATGGCCATCAATCAGCGGCCAAGGTTGTCCCCAACCTTGTATGAGCAATTGTCAACATATTTCGTGTTTAAAGCTGATTTCCACCGTGTCTACATTCAAGAGCGCAAAGACCTACAGCTGAAATGGTATGATTTACCATACTTGGTTACAGATCATGACATACAGGAGGTGATCAAGCACTGGCCAGTAGAATGGTGCGCCCCATCAGATTTGGATGCAGGAACTAGTAAGGGTGCGGGCAGCTCAGCCGAGAAGAAGAGGAAGGATGCAATAAAGCAAGCTACGCAAAATTTGGCCTTGCAGCGAAAGAAGGAAGTCGCCGAGAAGGCTCGGATGGAAAAAGAGAACACTGCTAAGGAGAAAGTTGAGGAGGAGTAGTGCGACTCACAGGGAAGCGGTAAGTCCCCTTTTCCCACGACAAAAGAAGAGGAACAATCTGAACAGGGCAGTGGAGGAGATGAGGGGCAAAGCACCCCATTTTTTCTAAGGAAGCGTATAGAACAACAGCAAGAGGGTTCACACAAGAAGTAGAAGTTGGATAAAATGCAGGTGGATCCCATGAACTTGACGGAGGGTGATCTCGATGAGATCGGCGACAAAGTCCGAGATACTACAACTGGGTTGTTGCAAAAATTCAAGCAATAGTATATGCAGACGCTGGGAAGTGTTCAGAAGGATCTGCGTCAACTAAAGATCCAAACTAGTAGAATATAGGTGGGCGCAGGTCAAGTGAGCACAACACAAATGAGCCTGGCACTGGGGACAAGTCATGTTGCAGAACTGGTAAGGACAATGGACCTTAGATTAGTTGCACTACCAGAAGGGTCCCTATGAGCAGAATCGGCTGATGACCAAGTTATTTTGAGCACCCTTAAGGACGTCGCGCTGAACATTACAGTGCTCCCCAACGAATTTCTTCATGTGCTGCAGACAAGAGTAACAGAAGAATTGAGAGCCCAGGAGCAGTGCGCTCTCAGTTTAATTAGCAAGTACCGAGTGAACAATGAACAAATGTTCACCAAGAAGACACAAAACCTGAAAGAAAGAGATATTATCTAGGCACAGAGCTCTAAGCCAGTGGCTGCGGTAGCAAAGGTGTGCAGAACAGTGTCAAAGTTACCCATACCAGAGGATGCACAACCGGAGGCCAAGATCCGAAAACTAGCTACAAGCATTCGCAAAGAAAAGGCAGAGGTTGCAAGAGTTCAATTTGAACTCAACATGAAAATCATGGAGTTGCAGCTCAAATCACAGCCTTCAACTCCGCCTGAGGTCAGGAAGCAGTACGGAGCTGCTATCAAAGAAGGAATGACCACTTTGGATGTTGCAGTTACTAACTGCTCGACTTTATTTGAACAAGCGATGGAATTAGTGATGACTCTACAGGAAGATCCAATCCTATAGATGTTGAACAAAGAATTTCACGAGCTGCAGAAGTGGTATGATGAGGTTTGGGCAATGATGCGCTCAATTTCTCTAGCACAGTGCCTCGCCAAGTTACAGGAGGGGAAGCAGCTCGACGCATAGGTAGAAGCAGCCCAACAGAAGGAGGTCATGCTTAAGGCCAGGTTGGGACCTTGGTTAGATGAATCCTACCAAGTAATAACCAAAATTTAGGAGAAGCTGACGGGCTTGCAGCAAATACAACAAAAGATCAAGATGGTCGCAGAAGGTCCAGCTACAGAGTAGCTCATCGAAGAAATCAAGCAGGCAGCTATGCAGAGCGTTGTTGAAGTGGCAGTTGTGCAGGTGGAGTTGGGAGATCTTCACAACAAGATCACCGCACCAGCCGTGTGACTCGAGGGTGAGTCACAACCTTTGTGTTGGGGACCTATTGGGATAGGGTCCCTTGGGTCAGTTTTGGGATTAAAAAGCCAAGTTTTGTTGTAAATTTTGGTAAAAAGATGCAAATTCTCCGCAATTTGTGGATGTGGAATGCATAGATAGTTAGAAGTAAAAAGGGGTTTAGCCTCTTATTTGTATAAATTTGAGTCAGTTTTGAGACCTACCCATGGTCCGCAAACCATGGGATTGTATGAAGAAAAGCTATAAATAGATGTGTCTTAGAGAGTCTAAGGCAAGAGTCAGTGAAGAATAATCTATGATGGGTCAATAGAAGATAGCGCAAAGAAGTAAGTTTTAGAGGAGGGAAATGTTTTGCAACTAAGTGCGCAGAGGCATAGAGTAGAGTCCACAGTTGAGTGCACGGACCCCTGTAGCTAAGTGCGTAGGGCAGTTTTGAGTCTGTAACCTCACATTGAAGATCAATAAAGAAAATTGTTGGAGAAATTCGTGTGTTTTATCTATTTACTTCTGTTATTTATGGTTGAGATATATGTTGTGATGAAATAAATTTTTTATGAATTAATGATGTATTGATGCGTGACTCCATTGGATAGGTATTATTAACTAAACGCAATACATGTTAAGTATTTACGCGAAGATTAAAATACATTATGTTATGGTTATTAAGTGCTTGAGTAGGTTTGCATGAATTCCAATCTAGGGTTGTTTTATGATGGGCGTAAGTAGATAACTTGTATGTTAAGGGGTCAAAAAAGCTAATCGAAGACCTTCGTGTAGGTTTAGAGGTCGTTTGCAGGAAGTTACAGTGTCAGGCCTTAAGGGCTTATATATTTGCGCAAAGGTAGATCTAAGGCATAAAAGGACATCACACAGATCTCTGGATGCAGAAATTTGGTTCCAACATCCCCCCATATTGCTTCGGGTGAGACTTCATTCCACGGTACGCGGGTTGATGCCGAAGGGGCCAGTAGTGTAGGGTTTTGTTTGGCACAACTAACTCTGAAACTGGGTCAAGACCCACTAAGCCAACAATTTCCTACCATTTCATCTTGATATTCTTGTCTATGAATAGCTTAGTGTCTCCATGGATGGGCAAGCTCGTAGACACTTGCTCAACTGCATCTCTAGTTGCACTCTCAACGGTGTCCTTTAACCCTAGTGTTACACAAAATTTTGTCACTGTCCCTGTACTCCCCGTTCCTTGATCCTAGAGGACATCTATAGTGAACCCTACATGCTTTCCCTTCATGAAGAAACTCCCATTGTGTCCCTCATGAGTAGATCAATTTCCTCTTGCACCATTTCCCCAAAATCTTCTGTTTTTCCCATTTTACAAGACCGACGCTAATGGCCCTTGTCCTCCTCACATCAATATGAAGGGATTAGCACTATCCCTAGCATCAACTAAAGGGACTAAGCTTTGTTCCAATCACGTCGGTCCTCTTACTGAAAGTTTTTTAAATAAGAAGCTGAAGCTTCCATCTCTAGAAGCTTCATAACAGAAGTCTGGTAAATGGCTTGGTGAGATGGGGCCGAGGATGTCAGTTTGGGCTCCTTTCCCCTATAAGGATGGAACTACCTCAAGAGATAAGACCTTCTCCCATGAGAAGGGGATCCATATCCCATCCGTTCATGCTATATAAACCTCCATTTTCCCAAGCACAAGCTAGTGTTGTAGTGTTAATGTTGGTGTGCTAGTGCCAATTAAGTTTGGAGTAAACAACATGTTATTCATATTTGTAGCTCTCTAGTTGTGTGAGGGAGAAGTGTGAATTTGGTTTAGTGTGAAGCCTAAAGGGAAGAGCCTTAAAACTATTATTGTTGAGGCCATCATGGAATGCTAGCAGAAGTGTGTGGGAACCTGGTTTTTTCGGAGGAGAACGGCAACGTCAAGACAATCGTTATAATCTCTTCTTGATTCAATATATAAGCAACTATCAATTGATTTCCTACATGATGTGTCATCATACATGTTCATGGCTTAATGTTTCTTGACTTGTTAAGTAGGTTGAATTACAATTTTTCTATTATCACGGTTGTTGTTTGTTGTTGTTTACTTGTTTCAAGTGTTTGAAGAAGCAAACGAGAGATAGCTGGAGCAAGCAAGCAAGGACATCATTGAACAGGATAAGTGTACTAAGAGGTAGGCCCTCTTAGTTGGTTCTAACCTAAGTAAATCTTCCATAGAATGTTTCAGTTGTGGGTAGACCCATTATCAGGCTAGAGGAATTGTTTGTGTCCGCACTCATAATTTTACTTCACCAGAAATTGACGACCATACAAGGGAGCCAATCCTTTTGTTTGTCTTGTTTGAGATTTCATGGTTTTGTGTAAACTTTTCTAGTTCCATTTTTTCCCTTTGGTTTTGTTTCTTTTCCTTTGCTTACTTGTCTGAGTTTGAAATTCATAGTAGCAGATCTGGTCCCAACATTTTTTTTTCTTGGCTCCCTCGCTCAGCGCGCTTAATTCACTGACAGTCACGCCTATCAGTGCGATATGCTGAAAAACAGTCACACTAACCTCCCTCTAGCACTTGTTGTCAGTTAGGCAGTGGTGTCGATGCCTGTAAGTGAATATTAGGGTTTGTCCCCAATCTTGGCCAATGCGTTTTTCTCTCATGATTTTGACCCCATAAGCCTTTTAGACCGTTTTTCCCTTACTAGAAAGTTACTTTTCATTTGGTTTTGTTTGTTTGTTGGTTTGTCATCTTTCTGCTTGATTTCTTGGGTCATTGGATGGTTAGTGGCATTAGGGCATCTAGATTATCATCCATTCAACTGATTGTGAACTTAGTGAGTCAGGTTGTTGGTGTACTTCTTTAATTTCGTTTGTGGTTCTGTTAGGGCTTTGACCTCCATTATACAAGTTTGAAAAGTTTTCGTTTGCTTGTCTAAATGTTTCTTTCCGGCATGGATCACATTGCTTGTCTTGTTTTTGGTAAAGTTGGTGCTTCATTAGTCTGAACGAGTCTCTCTTTTTGTGTTTTCATTTGCTTGAAGAGCTAATTGTCTCGAAAACTTTTTCATTGAAGTGTTGTATGCGAAAAATTCATTTCGTCGTTTCATGAAAAAGTATGAAATTCTAGTTTGTTGCATCAGTATGCATTGTTAAATATTAGGATTTCATTGGCATTTGAAAAGGAAATGAATCTGTTTTGCTTTTGAAAGGACTGCTAGAAATGTACTTGTTAGGAAATTAGGACTCGAAATGTATTTTTCATTAGTTTATTTTCTCAAAAAGTGAAGCAGTGGAAAATCATTTTGCTTTCATTTGATTGGTTGTTTGCATTTGATTGTGTGTTTTCTACCCTCTCTAATGTAGACAATTCATCGAATTGAAAGGGTCTTGTCTAATTTAGTTGCATTTAGGGTTTTCTGAGTCACATCACTAAGGCCTGAAAACTGAGATATAACTCAAGATAAACTTTAAAATGAACTCAATTAACCTAAGGCGCATTTGAAATCTAACGATCATATCTAGAAGGTCTAGGCTAGAGACGTGTTCTGGCGTCTTTAAACCTAACAGTTGTCGTTAGCTTCGGAATTATACAGTGCTAGTACGGATTTGTGCTCCCTATACTGTCGAGTATATAATGGGATACCCCTCTAGGTTGTAATCCTTTATCCATAGGAAGCCGAGTCAGTCGCCTTGCAAACGTGATACACCAAACACAACATTCGGGGAGATTGTCTACCCGTACTTCTCGGTTCGTCGGGAGGTATTCTGCAGTTCACGGTTTCTTGGTAATACTTTTTACCTAGATCATCCAAAGTAGTCATTTTATACTTTTGACTCATTAAACTTAAAAGATCATTCAAGCACTTGTCCTTTCGAGCTCGTTTCCAATCGAAAGCGATAAAGTCATCTTTGTTTCTTTCTTAGCTCTTAAAAAATGAAAGAGCACCAATCTATTTATGCATCTTAACAAATTGATTTTCCTTGAACCGATAACATCCTGTTAGTCTTTTCTAGACCAAATCGTGATTTTCCCTTAAAGAACACTTTAAAGCCTTGAAGTTTATCTATCCCTTTTCCTGTTAACTAAGACAAGGTCATCATGGGTGAACCATCTGGTTCACCTAGTTCCTCTTCCTCTCCTCTGTCTGAAATATTGCCTGAGGAGTTGTTTCTTGAATTACCAGAGTCACTTGAGGACCAAGATTTTGAACTTGGAATAGTTCTGAGAATTCAACCTTTGTCATCTCGTCCTCCACCTACTTTAGATACTAGTTCACATGTTGATCTTGGCCCAAAATCTCCAAACAATCCCATTCAAACTCCTGAGAGTTCGCCGACCACTAACGGTCAACTTGGACTGGTTATTTATCCATTGAATCCTTTGTTTGACCCTGTTTTGATATCACCGTAGAGCTCGTACAGTTCATACAATCAGCTAAGTGTTCCTTTGGAATTATCCCCTCATACTTCTTCGGTCATTCGTCGTCATTTGTTCCCAAATATGGAACCCAAATGCGATGCTCCGGTCACCTCTCCAGATGAGTTAGAAGTTTCTATTCCACACAATGTCAAGGAGGAAGAACATCCTTTTCCTCCTGAAGGTTTCCCCTATACAGGGAGCATTCCCATCAGTGTGCCACCTAATTATGTGTCTTTGGCACAATTGGTTTCAGGTACACCTACTGTCTCATCACTTTACCATAACTTTGTTTGGGCATCTGACGCCATGCCTACTACAGGTCTGTTCATTGCAAACTCGACCTCCCAACAGGTTGTTACCTCAGTCCCGATGCAACCCACCATTCCGAACCCTCTTGTATCGTCAGTCCCAGTCACCCATCCGGTTCAACTTATCATCTCAAGGAATGTCTCTATTAGTTCCTCAATCCCTCCGGTCCAAGATGTGCCACCGCCTAGGGGATAGAACCTTAATGTTTCTACGGTGTCAGGCGCCACCAATGTGAGTGGCTCATAGGCTCACATGCTTTGTGTGAACCAACCTTCTTCTGGCGTTATTCAAAACCCTACTGATCCTGTTGGATCTAGCAATGTCTAGTACCAATAGGTTCAAAATCCCATTAGTCTGTCTGGGTCAAACAATTTCCAGTATCAGTAGCCTTATGAGGCTCATGTCTAATACCAAACTCCTTACATTCCATATGTTTCTCAAGGAATGGTTAATCAGCCTTACACCCTTCAGTTTGGGCAGTAAGTTCAGCCTGGCTCATCCACTTTTCAAGGTGCCTATGGCTAGAGTCAGTTCGGAAATTTTCCGGGCACTGTTTAAGTACCCTTGCAACAACAAGAACAACCTCTACAACAACAAGGGTAGCCTTTGTTACCATAAAGGAAACCTTTGTTGCAGAAAGGGCTATCCGTGCAATCGCAAGGGCAAATGATCCTGCAGCAAGGTCAACTACAACAATCGCAGGGGAAAACCTTGCAATAGTTGCAGCAAACCATGCAGTAGCAAATTCAGTATGCTCCGCAAACCTCCGAGCCCACGTCCTCGCAGGGCCAACCTCTACAGCCCTAGGGACAAATTTTGCAGCCACAAGGTCAACCTTTGCAACAACAAAATTGTTGAAAATGGCAATAAGAAATGCTAAAAATAACATTGCTATAAATAGCAGTTCGGGTACCAGTGTTGAACATAGTAACAAGGAATGAAAAATGGAAGTGCTAAAAATAGCATTGCTATAAATAACATTTCGAGATGGATTCCAATTTTAGTTAGTCCCTGAACTAAAATTGAGAAGTAAAATTCGAATTTGATCTTAATAGTTGTTTGTAAAATAATAGATTAATTCATCTTGAGTTAATTAGTTGTAGGAAATCAAACATGAAGTCTTTGTGAAGACATGCAATAGTTTCTCTATTGATTGAGGAAGTTATCCCCTAGTTAAGGAGATGAGGATGAGTAGTAATTAGTTAGCTCAGTTAACTGAGTTAAGTCTAATTAGATTAGTTCTAACAGTTTGTAGAATTAATTGTGAGTTCAGTTAGTTAATGCTTGCATGCATGTAATTGCTGCTCTCCAAATAACTAAATATTCTCTCATAAATAACTCATGCATGTAAGCTCAGACAGAGACCCAGTTGAGATCAAAGGAAGGGACAATGTACTATCAGTTGGAGGATTTTTCCTATATAGGAAACTCATCCATGCAGAAGGAATTATCTCCTTCATGATTGCGCAATTACTACTGAGCCAAGTGAGCAGTGTGAGGTGGGAATTCGCACAAATGGATGCACTAGAACCCAGGAAAAATTGTGCAAGGAAATAGGAGGCTTGGAGGGCAGAGGAGAAGGTTTGTGAGAAGCCTTTGACTGTCTATGAGCAACAGAGGGATTATACTGAGAACTAGATAGCTTCTGAGCTAAGGCTTTGTGTAATCCGGACATATTTCCACTTGTATGATAATACAAAGATCGAGGTTTTTAGCTGAGGCTTTCCCAAGAGTATTCTTCTGTGTTCATGTGTGATTGATTTCTCATTCTCAGTTAGATGTGTTCTAATGATCTTGCTCATATTCAATTAAGCTTTCGCAAAGTTTGTTGTAGAAGTAGATCTTGTATTTTGCTTTAGTATATTGCATAAAATGTTGATCTACAGTGGGAAATTCTACATGGTATTGAAGAAAAGGTGATCAAAGGAGAGAACCATATACAAGAAGGGAGAAGTTCGAAGTTTGAGGTTCATGAATATAGAAATCGAGTTCTTATCACATCTCAATTTCACCAATGGCATTCAACAGCTTAAGACTCGAGTATGCCCTTGATGGCAGCTCGAATTATATAACCTAGAAGGATCACATGGAAGTAGTATTAGAAGATAATGGTCTAAAGGACTTCATTGATCAAGAAGTCCCCAAGCCCGCAGCGGCTAATGCTACAGAATTGGTAGAATGGAAGAAATGTGTGGCTAGAGCAAGAAGAATCATTCTGGAGGGAGTTTGAGACCACATAGTCTCGAGTCTCCATGGGAAGGAGGCACCATTTTCGATGTGGAAAACATTGAAAGATCTATATCAAAATAGCAGCGATAAGAGGAAGCTAGCGCTGAAAGACAAGCTTCGGAAAATCAAGTGTGAAAATGACGACACAATCTCTACGTATTTGAACAAGCTCACCACCTGCAGGGATGAGCTTGGAAGTGTAGGGATCACAACAGTCGATGATGACATGGTGAGTCTTGCAATCCTCGGTTTTCCTAAGAGCTGGCATAGCTACCAAGACTCAGTAAATGGAAGAGAAAAATTGTCAGATTGGGAATGACTTTGGTCGGATCTGATGCAGGAGGAGATAAGAAGAAGCACCAAAGATGGTTATTCATCCAAGGAGGATTAGACCTTGCTACGGGAGCCCCGATGAGGTGTAGCAGGACTGGATGAGTGGGTAGAGATAGATGCAGATGGAGCGGCAGAGAGAGCTACAGTGCATGAGTCCCAAGATTATGCACGGCTAGCAAGCTGCAACAATGTGAGAGGCACAGGAGTGTTGCACAAGTGTAGGATGGCATAGAGAGGTGTGTAATGGTACGAGATTCATGGAGTGTTGCAGCAGCTCAAAGGTCAAAGAGGGAGCACTTGTCAGCAACAGATGGAGCTTCAGCATCAGAGGATGTTTCTAGCCCAATAGGGAGGTCAGTTGGGAGATTTTTTTTGTTTCTAGAGTTGTTGGAGCAATAACACTTGGGAGAAGTGTTGCATGCAGAACATTCCAAAGGTTCAAGATCGGGTTCGAGTTGAATGCCTTTCTTGTTGAGAGGGAGTGTTGAAAATGGCAACAAAAAATGCTAAAAATAGCATTTCTATAAATAGCAGTTCAGGTACCAGTGTTGAACATAGCAACAAGGAATGAAAAATGGAAGTGCTAAAAATAACATTGCTATAAATAGCATTTTGGAATGGATTCCAATTTTACTTGGTCCGTGAACTAAAATTGAGAAGTAAAATTCGAATTTGATCTTAGCACTTGTTTATAAAATAATTAATTAATTCATCTTGAGTTAAATTAGTTGTAGGAAATCAAACATGAAGTCTTTGTGAAGACATGCAACAGTTTCTCCATTGATTGAGGAAGTTACCCCTTAGTTAAGGAGATCGGGATGAGTTGTACTTTGAATTGTAATTTGTTAGCTCAATTAACTGAGTTAATTCCAGTTAGATTAGTTCTAACAGTTTGTAGAATTAATTGTGAGTTCAATTAGTTAATGCTTGCATGCATTTAACTTCTGCTCTCGAGATAACTGAATTCATAAATAACTCATGCATGTCAGTGCAATCAGAGACCCGGTTGAGATCAAAGGAAGGGACAATGTACTATCAGTTGGAGGAATTTTCCTATATAGGAAACTCATCCATGCAGAAGGAATTATCTCCTTCAAGATTGCGCAATTACTACTGAGCCCAGTGAGCAGTGTGAGGTGTGAATTCACACAAGTGGAAGCACTGGACCCCAAGAAAAACTGCACAAGGAAATAGGAGGCTTGGAGGGTAGAGGAGAAGGTTTGTGGGAAGCCTTTGACTGTCTATGAGAAGCAGAGAGATTGTACTGAGAGTTGGATAGCTTCCAAGCTAAGGCTTTCTATAATCCGGACATATTTCCACTTGTATGGTAAAAAAGAGATCAGGGTTTTTAGCTAAGTCTTCCCCCTGAGTATTCTTTTGTGTTCATGTGTGATTACTTTTTCATTCTCAGTTATATGTGTTCTATTGATCTTGCTCATATTTGATTAAGCTTCCGCAAAGTTTGTTGTAGAAGTAGATCTTGTATTTTGCTTTAGTATATTGCATAATCTATTGATCTATAGTGGGAAATTCTACAAAAACCAACCCGAGTAGCAGTAACCCTTGTATACATATCAGCAGGGTCAACCCTTGCAAGGGCAAGGCCAGGCTCAAGTCCTGCAGCAATAGGTTTAGGATCCTTTTGGCCAAGGGAAACAGGTACAAAACCTTAATGTCTTAGGTCAACATTTCCAACATCCTTTTGGCCAAGGGAAGCAAGTACAAAACCCTAATGTCCTAGGTCAACAGGTACATAATCCTTTTGGTCAATGGAAGAAGGTACAAAATCCCTATGTACAAGGGCAATAAGTGTATAATCCTTATGCCCAGGGGAACCAGGTCCAAAATCCTCTTGTTTAGGGACAACAGGTTCACCACCCATATGTTCAGGGAAACTAGGTACAATACCCATATGTCCAAGGTCAACAGGGTCAACATCCTCTTAACCAGTACGTTGCTTATCGGCAACCTATGACTGGACAGTTTCCAAGTATTCAAGGTTAAAATCCTCCCTATGGCCAAGGTAACCCACAATGGGGGCAGCATCAAATTCCATATGGCCAAAATCCCCCACTGTGGGGTCAACATCCTTACCAACAAGGATGGACTCCTCCACTTGGACTAGCTTACCAACCTCCAATGCCTTTTAATACTCAATTTCCATTCTTGGCCACACTAGAGTTTCCAGATGTGTCTTGCCTTTTGAATGATCCAATTCTTCATTTGCCATACTGGCCCTCTGGTTTTGTCCAAGATACCGAGCGATTGTCCAAAATTCGATGGGAAAGCAAAATAAGATCCTTAAGCCCATGAGATGACATATCACCTCTGGTGCTCTTCGAATTCTTACATTGACTATTCCATTTGTCTCTGTTTTTTCCAAGGAACCCTCACAGGTGCTGCAACCAAGTCATACATCGAGCTTCCTCGAAGTACTTACCATGATTTTAACTCTTTAGCCATGGCTTTCCTCACGCATTTCCAGCTACTGGTTCGCTATGAGATTGGCACCTACTTGCTCACATCGCTTAAGCAAGAAACTGCGACATGCATCTCCGATCACATCCATGAATGGAGATGTAGACGCTGCCTGATCAAATTCGAGATTGTTGAGCAGTTGTTGACTGAATGGTTCACTAAATCATTCATGGCCCCAATTTCTCGCGATATAGCTATAAGTGGGTGTGTTACTAAAGAACAAGCCATTGCTCGTGCCCAATACTTAGATCTAGTTTACTCTTAGTCTGGAACTTTGTATGAGTTATTAGTCGATGCTCCACAGCCATCATTCAATCCCACAACATCAAAGTCGTAGGTTGCACCCCCTGTTGATGGAGTTATTGGTTTAGTATCTTAGACCCCTGCTAAATAATCTTCCAAACAGAAGTCGGTCTCAAATGTTGTTTCCAATAGTTCTTCTCAAAATCCACCTAGCCCTAGTAAAACCTCAGAAATCCACGTTGTCCAGTCTACCGCAACGGACAAATCCTCAAAAGGTAAGAAGAAAGGCAAAGGTAAGGGTAAAGACGATGCCCCAAAATAGGTTCCTCCTAAATCGTTTACTAGTGAATCTTCACAACGAAAACCTAAGTATCCCTACCTCATTTGCGAGAAGGATCACTATACCAAGGATTGTCCCTGATGGTCTGAAGTTAGTCGTTTGCTCAAAGGGACCCCAGCTGTCCTAAAATATCCTTTTCCCTCTCAGCAGACCCAAATGGTAGACCAACCTTAATCATCTTCTTCCTTAGGATCTCAAGTGTTCATGATGAGTATGCCTATTAATGTAGCTACTAGATCAAAAGATTACCAAACTCCTACTCTGACATATGGGAAAGAGAAAGAAGCCACCCCTTATTCTTCTGCCCCAAGTTTTGGCCCTCTTCATATCGAGCGCCCTAACCCTGATTCCGCTATACAGCCACCCTCTCGAGGTGTGCTAAGGAAATCCTCGTACAATACCAACGTCTGAGCCACCCAGCACTATAATGTTGTTGAGGATTTGGCTAAGGCGCCATCAACTATGTCAGCTCTCGAAGTGCTCCAAAGTTGCCCATCATAGCGGAAATATTTGTTGTTGGCTATTCAGGGTATTGATCCCACCAATTCCAATTTGATATGTTTTGATCTAGAGAACCATGTTCCGCGCCTGCCTCATTAGATTTCCTTTCTCGTTCAGGTAATCATCAATGAAAAGACCATCCCCATGATTGTCACCGATGAAGGTGCTTCCACCTACATCATGTCAATCGTATGTTGGAAGGCCATTGGTTCTCTTGCTTTGAACCGATCCCCGAACACTTTGGAAGCTTTTGATGGGTGCAATTCGTGACCCTTTGGTGTCTTACCTAACCTTGCCATTACTCTGGAGGGCAAGACAGTAAAAGTCAAGGTAGATATTGTTGATGCCAATATCATCTACAATCTTCTACTCAGTCGGAGCTGGACCCATGCTATGCATGTTGTAGCCTCCTCCCTATTCTGCGTGATTCATTTTCCCCATCAAGGGAAGATTTTCATTATCGACCAGCTATCCTTCTTTGCCTCTTCCTCCTCGAATGGAAATGTTTTATACGTCAAGCACATTGGTACTCCCTATTATAGCATCCATTTTCCTTTTAATTTTATTTTTAGTTTTATTGCAAAAATGGAAAAAAAAAAAAAAAACAAATATTATGTTATAGCGGAAATAAGAGGAAATGTGGAAATTTGAAAGAAATGACTTATTTTATATTATTAATGGCTTTTGAATGTGAGAAACCCACGAGAAGATATGAGTCGTTTGCTTAGAAGGCAACAGATCCGATAGTAATCACGTTGTTAACAAGCGCGAGGGTTAATTCAAAATCGGACGCAATAAATGATAAGGTTGAGTTAAAACATCAGTTGATCAGGGTCGTCCGCTTGTAGGCAGCAGATCCGATGGACATCACGTCGAAAAGTGCACAGGTTTTATTTTTAAAATCAGACCCAATAAGCCTTTTAACTGCAGTTTTATTTCCTATCGAGTCCGTGAGGAAGTCAAAGGCTTGTTGAAAAAGGAGGCGCGATAAGGTTTTGTTTAACAGGTTTAAAGTCTTGTTGAGTTCCGAAGGATAAGACCATCCATTAAATGGGTGATCGGACAGTGATTGCGCTCAAATGTGCGTGTGGGTTCACAACTCAGGTGGACCCGACATGTAATGAATTGGGGCTTTATTCTTTTGGTTTTCGGCAACGGTGATTGGTCGGGTTTCTTTGTTTTTTAGCCAATCAGAACATTTCTGATGCATACGTGGGCCCAAGTCCATGCACGGAATTTTGTTAAAATGTATTATGTTGTGTTAAAACAATTTAACTATTATCAGAACATCTACAGAGAAAATTCATTAGCAGCCAAGCCACAAATCCAAACAGTGAGCAACCATCATCAGTTTTCTAATTTCTATTACTTCCTATTATTTTGTTTTCTTGAGAATGAGGTGTCTTTTACCATCTAATGTAATATTCTGTTGTGATTTTTACTTTAGATAGTTAGGAGATAGTCAAGCAGTTTGACAGTTTTAGTGATTACCAACTGTCTCATAATGTATAAAAGGAGGAAAATTTACAGAGAGAGGGTTCGAATTTTAAAGAACCTAGAGACTAGGCCACTGTATTCTTGATAAAATTGTTGATTAATGAAAGAATCAGAGGTTTTCCACACATTGTTGGGTATGATTTTGTGACTTCTTTGTTATGTGTCATCATTTGTCTTCTTCTTTTAAGTATGGTAATGAAGTAGCAAGTCTTTATTTGCTTATGTAAATGAAGTTAAAATTCCTTAAAAGAGTGCTCCTATACTTGAAGTTCCCACCTCTACAATTCTTCTAAGTTATAAATAGTAGATTCTGTGTAAAACAACATATTGTCTTTAACTTCTCTAAGTGTCATAGATAGTAGTTCTGTGTAAAAAAACATATTGTCTCTGAATTCTCTTATAATTCTTCATTCAACATTCATATTCAGCAATCAAATGGCATTTTGAGACTTTCATGTCACCTAAGTATTGAGGGTTAAAAACTAGGTCATTCAGGTCCTTCATTTGAGAGTACAACATACAATTAAGTGACAACTAAGTGACATAAACAATAAAAATTAATGTCTTAAGCTAAATTTCTACACAGCCAAAAATTGGTTTCTTAAGGGACAACATTAATTGGCGTCATTGCCGGGGAGAGAAGACAAGAACACGTTTCCCTGGGTTTTTAATATTTTCCTCTGGTTGTTCAGCGAGGAGGAAATATTTGGCTATATTGAACAAAAATAATAACTCTAGCTCCAAAGAGGCCCCATACAAGGTCAGATACCTCACAGCGGAAATTTCAAGCCCTTTCAGACCCTGAAAGGCTAATTTCCAAGAGAGTTGGAAGGCCAAAAACTCCACTTACACCAAGTCATACATTGTCTGCACCTGGCAGCAGTTCAACTCATTTTTCATCCAAACATTTATCAGTTATTGACCAAGAGTCACCTTTTACATCCAATTCATTTCAAGAACCCAACTGTCAAGAACAGTCTCTAGAGTCTGTTTCTTTTTCAAGATCTGCTATAGTTATTCAGCCTAAACCTATAACTACATTTCCACCTTCTCATACTCCATTTACCCCTCAGTCAGGTTCCACATCTGCTGGTAATCAAGGTTCAGTAAGTTTAGGAGAAAACATGGCAGCACCTGCATTCTTGATGAATAGGTATGCACCTATTCAATTGCCACAACAATTGAATCAAATGCCTCAAGAGTACTTGAAGATTCTTCCTCGTTTCATAGGGGAGGATGAACAAACAACAGAGAATTATATAGCAGTATTTTGTGATTTTGCAGAGAATCTAAATGTTGAACATCTGGATGTTGTTCTAAGACTTTTTGTGCAATCCTTGGATGGAGAAGCAAGAAAATGGTTTAAAGGGTTTCCTAATAACTCTATTACAACATGGGAAGAGATGGAGTGTCTGTTCACCCAGAGATGGGGGGAGAAAAGAGACCATGGGTATTCACTCACAGAGTTTAATGCAATTAAGAAGAAATCTAATGAAAGTGTTGTTGAATTTATCAGAAGGTTTAATAAATTGTACAATAGTCTTCCAATGGAGACTAAGCCCCCTCCTGTTGGTGCAAAAATAATTTTTGCAGGGGCTTTTGAGTCAAATTTTGGATTTACATTGAGAGAGAGAATATTTGCAACCCTTGATCAGATCCAAACTGATGCCTTAGAGATAGAAGAAAATCTGGTGGTTGCAGGTAAAGCACCAGAGACACAGCCTATCTAAGATAAGGGAAAGGCTAAAGTGGAATCCTCTCAAAGTCAAACATTAAAGGATATCAGTAATGTAATTAAAATTTTGTCAAATAAATTAATTAAATTAGAGTTGGAGAGTAATAATTCTCAGAGGCAAGCAAAATAGAATAGAAATTCTAATCCTCAATATAAAAGATAACCTCTGCAAATCCTGCAGAAGGAGAGAAAAGATCAAGATCAGATTCAAGCACCACTGTATTTATAGGCAGGTCCTGATGAAGTATCAGAGCATTCCAGGGACCATGATGATCAGATTTTCACATTGTATACAGTAGATGAAGATGAACTAGGTGTTGAGGGAGAAGAATATGAATATGCTAAAACAGATGCCATCTATGATGAGAATGAAATTGATGAGTATTGAAAACAGTTTTCTGATTTTATGCAAGCAAAATTACATAAGAAATATGACTTGAGATCAAGGAAAACATCTAGAAGTCAAGAAGATGAAGGTGAGCGGTGAGTTCCAACTCCCTTACAGAAGGCGACTCCATAAGAACCACAGCCTGCAAAGAAATTGAATAAAGGAAAGCAACAACAAAATACAAATAGCAAGACTTAAATGCTTCAAGGTGAGTCTTCTCAAGACAATAAAATTCCTTTAGAAAAACTTGTTTCCATTCCACAATAAGTTTCAGTAATGAAGAGAAGTGAAGATGAAAATGAAAGAAGTACTAGGTTCATGTGTTTAGTCTCACTAAGGAATTAGAGAAAATTAGAACTCAAGTGCCCCTCGCAGAGTTGGTCAAAACACCAGTTTATCAAAGGGAGATTCCTGAGTTTATTAATATATCTCAGAAGGTGAATCTAAATGACACCGTGAATATGCAAGAAGATAAACCAATAGTGGTTTTTGGTCCACATGTGGAGGAGGTAGATTCTTCAACACCTCCTTTCTACATTTCTCTATTGATTCATGATTTCCTCTTGAACAATTGTATGTTTGATTCAAGAGCTTCACATAACCTTACGCCATTATCAATGATGAAACAACTAAACCTACAAGTTACTAAACCTTACAGAGACTTGTATTCTTTTGATTCAAATAAAGTTAAGTGTCTGGGGGTCATTAAAGATATGGTAGTGTCACTAGCCCAAATCCTAGCTAGAAGCTTGGTAATGGATGTAGTGGTAGCAGATATCCCTGCTAGGTTTGGAATGTTTCTATCTAGGTCATGGGGGGCTAAATTGGGTGGTGTTTTGAAACTAGATTTTACATATGTTGTTATACCAATTTTTGGTGGAGAAGAAAGGAGGTTGTACAGAGAAACTATATTTGTAAAAACAATCACAAAAAACGGAGCAACTAATTCACCTGTATATAGCCAAGAGAAAGATGACTTTTCTTGCTTCGTTCTGCATGATAATGCAAAGTTGACTGGAGATAAAAAGAGGTAGCTCACTTCAGCCAATGTAAATACAGAGCTGCAAACAGAAGGGATGTGGAAGTGCTTCTTTGATGGAGCCTATTCTAAAGAAGGAACAGGTGTTGGTTTCCTTCTAATTGCACCTAGAGGTAATATGTTCCCTTTTTCTTTTAAATTGAAGTTCGAGGCAACAAATAATGTGGCAGAATATGAATCCTTTATCATTTCTCTACAAACAACAAAACAAATGGGAGTACAATCAATTTCTGTCTTTCGAGATTCAGAGCTGATTATAAAGCAAATCAAGTGTGCGATTTGGTTGAGAACTTCTTTGAAGCTTTCAACATTCAGTTCATTCCAAGAGATAGAAACAAATTAGCAGACTCTTTGGCTATGGCTACTAGTACTTTTAGGCCTCCTATTAATCCAAAGCTAAGATATAAGGTTGAAATGAGGCATAGGCCTTTTGTTCCTGATAATATAAAGCACTGGCGAATTTTTGAATATGATCAGCAGATTAAGGAATTCTTAACAATGATTGAAGATTTTCAAGGCACATAGATTGATCAAGATGAAGATGAAGCAACAGAAGGTGCAGAAGTAAGTGGTTTGAAAAATTCTATATTTGATCAAAATATTATTCAATTAAAAGATAATACTCTACCAAGGGGACTTTTCCCTCTTGAAAGGCTTTTTAATTCCAATGATGTAGTTGTTAGTTCAAAGAAAATTCCACAGGATGAGCATATTCAAGATCACAATACTAAAACCCAGAAGGAGCCCGAGTTACTCAAATTAGTTAATGGAGTTCCACTTAATTATAAGGAGAGACATCTTAAGCTTTTCAAGGACTATGTTGATGTCTTTACTTGGTCCTATGAGGATCTTAAAACATATGATGTAAGTATTATTTAGCACAAGATTCCCTTGAAAGAGGGGATTAAGTCATTCAATCAGAAACTAAGACAGATAAATCCTCTACTTTTACCATTGATTGAGAAAGAAGTCAAAAAGCTGCTTGATGCCAAAATAATAGTTCCACTCAGGTACTTTAACTGGGTGGCCAATTTAGTGCCTTTAAGGAAGAAGAATGGAGAGATAAGGCTATGTGTGGACTTTATAAATCTCAATAGGGCTTCCTTGAAAAATAATTATCTGTTACCTAAAATGGATCATGTACTGCATAAAATAACAGGATCATTCATGATGTCAATGCTGGATGGGTTTTTTGGGTATAACCAGGTGGCTGTGGATAAAGAAGATCAGAAGAAGACTACATTCACAACTCCTTGGGGAACATTTATGTATGCTAGAATGCCTTTTGGGTTGATGAATGCAGGTGCTACATTTCAAAGGGCTATGGACATTGCTTTTGTGGGTGATAAGTTTGTAGTGATATACTTGGATGACATCATTGTTTTCTCTAAGTCTGATGAGGAGCATCTGGACCATATTAAAAAGACTTTTGAGAAATGTAGAAGATTTGGGCTTTCCTTGAATCCTAAGAAGTCTATTTTCGCTCTGGAGGAGGGCAAACTACTGGGCATATTGTTTCTAGAAATGGAGTGAAGATAGATCCAGAAAGAGTGAAAGTTGTGCAAAAAATACCCCTGCCCATGAGTAAGAAGGACATTCAGAAATTTTTGGGAAAAATAAACTTCTTGAGGTTTGTGTCCAATTATGCTTGTAAAATAAATTACAAATATGTTGAAGAAGGAGAATGAAGTGCATTGGACCAAGGAAGCCAAAGAGTCATTCTCCAGGATTAAAGAAGCATTACAAGCAACTCCAGTTCTAATTAGCCCTGATTATCAAAAGCCTTTTCAAGTTTTTTCATTTGCATCACCTAATTTAATAGTCGTTGTTTTGTTACAAAAGAATGATGAAGAAAAGGAGCAGCCAGTTGCTTTCTTTAGCAAGATTCTCAGAGATGTTGATCTAAAGTATAATATTCTTTAAAAACAAGTATATGCTTTGGTGAAAGCCCTAAAGGCATTAAGGCCTTATGTACTACAGTTATAGATCATTGCTCATGTGCCAAATGTTGCAGTAAAGGATGTCTTAGTCTAGAGTGATGTGGAAGGCAAAAGAGGGAAATGGATAACCAAGATCCAAGAGTATGACTTGGACATAAAGCTCACAAAGCTGGTGAAAGGGCAGGGACTGGCAAAGATGTTGACAAAGTCAAATTTTCAAGCATTGGGAATCAACTTACTTACACCTGCAAATGAGGAGATAATTGGAGGTGAAGAAAAATCAAATCCAGGTATAAGTTTTTATGTTCAGAATGGTACAAGCACATAGTCCATTATTTGTGTTTTCTCTCTTGTCCTCAATCTTTGGATAGAACAAAGTATAGATCATTAAATATCAAAGCACAATCATATGTGATTGTTAAGGGCAGATTGTATTGGAAGGATACTGTAGGAATTTTGTTGTTATGTTTAACAGAGGATGAATTTACAGAGACCATTAAAGATTATTATGAGAAGCTATGTGGAGGACATTATAGTTGGAAGGCTACTGCACATAAAATCCTCCAGGTAGGGTTTTATTGGCCTACTCTATTTGGTAATACATATAAGTTTGTCAGAAGCTGTCAGAAGTGTCAGCATTGTGCTGAGAAGAGGTTAGCTCCCTTGCCTTTGATCCCAGTCTTCATAGAAGAACCATTCATACAATCGGGGCTAGATTTTGTTGGAGAGATTAACCCACCTTCAAGTGGACAGCACAAGTGGGTTCTTACAGCTATTGATTATTTCACCAAGTGGGTAGAAGCTATACCTACTAAAGGGCAAATGACGAGGTGGTGATGAAGTTCTTAGAGGAAAATATTTTCGGCAGATTTGGATGCCTTGTCAAAATCATAACAGACAATGCTCAAGTCTTCAGTTCAAGTAAGTTTGTCGCTTTTTGTCAAGATTATAATGTTATTTTATCTCATTCAACAACTTATCATCCACAGGGAGATGGATTGGTTGAATCCACTAACAAAACGTTGATGAATATCCTTAAGAAAACTATTGCAGAGAATCAGAAAGACTGGGATTCTAAATTAAAGCTTTCTCTATGGGCTGTTAGAGTGACTACAAGAAGGTCTACAGGCAAATCAACTTTTGAGTTAGTGTATGGGTCTCAAGATCTATTGACAAGTCAGCTTGTGAAGCCTGTGATTGCAATGATTCAGGAGGCAATAGAAGAACCCAATGCTCTGATAAGAAGGATACATAAGGTAGTGGAGATGAGTGAGAGCAGGGATAAGGTAAGAGACAATTTCATTATGTATCAATCAAAGATGAAGGGTATTTTTGACAGAAAGGCCATAGAAATTGATTTTAAAGTTGGAGACCTGATATTAAGGTGGGATACTAGAAGAGAAGATAAGGGTAAACATGGGAAGTTTGATCCTCTCTGGTATGGCCCATTCAGAATTATAGAAGCAAGAACAAATAATACATTCTTCCTGGAAAATCTTAATGGTGAATCTTTACAGCTGCCTGTCAATGGGTAGTACCTCAAGCATTACTTCCAGTTCTGAAGCACAAACATCCTGTCATTGTAGATACTAGATTGAATTCATTGTACAAATTCCACATAATTTTAATTGGCTAAGGAATATATGACTCCATGCCCGAGGTGAAGGAACTGATCTGCGGTTCTTAATGCTTCTGTGCCAAAAGAACTATCCCCAAGTGGAGCCAGATGTTGTAGCATCCATTATCCTTTTAATTTTATTTTCAGTTTTATTACAAAAATGGAAAAAAATCAAATATTATGTTATAGAGAAAATAAGAGGAAATGTGGAAATTTGAAAGAAATGACTTATTTTATATTATTAATGGCTTTTGAATGTGAGAAACTCGCGAGAAGATATGAGTCGTCTGCTTGGAAGGCAACAGATCCGACGATAATCGTGCGGTTAAAAAGCGCGAGGGTTAATTCAAAATCCGATGCGATAAATTATAAAGTTGAGTTAAAACCTCAGTTGATCTGGGTCATCCGCTTGCAAGCAGCAAATCTGACAGATATTGTGTTGAAAAGTGCACGGGTTTTACTTTTAAAATCGGACCCGGAAGCCTTTTAACTGCAATTTTATTTCCTATCAGGTCAGTGAGGAAGTCAAAGGCTTGTTGAAAAAGCAGATGCGATAAGGTTTTGTTTAACAGGTTTAAAGTCTTGTTGAGTTCCGAAGGATTGGACCGTCCATTGAATGGGTGATCGAACGGTGATCGCACTCAAATGTGCACGTTGGTTCACAACTCAGGTGGACCCGATATGTAATGAATTGGGGCTTTATTCCTTTGGTTTCCGGAAATGGTGATTGGTTGGGTTTCCTTGCGTTTTATCCAATCATAGCATTTCCGATGCATACGTGGGCCCATGTCCATGCACGGAGTTTTGTTAAAATTCAGTGTGTTGTGTTAAAATAGTTTAACTACTATTAGAACATCTACAAAGAATCTTCATCAGCAACAAAGCCACAGATCCGAACAACGAGCAACCATCATCAGTTTTCTAATTTCTGTTACTTCCTATTATTTTGTTTTTTTAGAATGAGGTGTCTTTTACCCTCTAATGTAATATTCTGTAGTGATTTTTACTTTAGATAGCTAGGATATAGTTAAGAAGTTTGATAGTTTTGGTGATTACCAGATGTCTCATAATGTATAAAAAGAAGAAACTTTACAGAGAGGGTTAGAATTTTGAAGAACCTGGAGACGAGGCCACTGTATTCTTGATAAAACTGTTGATTAATGAAAGAATCAGAAGTTTTCCACACATTGTTGGGTATGGTTTGTGACTTCTCTGTTATTTGTCATCAAATGTCTTCTTCTTTTAAGTATGGTAATGAAGCAGCAGGTATTTATTTGCTTATGTAAATGAAGTTAAAATTCCTTAAAAGAGTGCTCCTATATTTGAAGTTCCTACCTCTACAATTCTTCTAAGTTACAGATAGTAGCTTCTGTGTAAAACAACATATTGCCTTTAACTTATCTAAGTGTCACAAATAGTAAATTCTATGTAAAACAACATATTATCTCTGACTTCTCTTAGAATTCTTCATTCAACAATCAAATGGCATTCTAAGACTTTCATGTCACCTAAGTATTGAGGGTTAAAAACCAGGTCTTTCAGGTCCTTCATTTGAGAGTACAACATACAATTAAGTGACAACTAAGTGACATAAACAATAAACATTAATGTCTTAAGCACAATTTCTACACAACCAAGAAATTCGTTTCTTAAGGGACAACACGCCCTATGAGAGTGTGGGGGCAGGTATTTTCAAATATTCTGCCTTAATGGGAATTTATCTGCTCCCACCTCCTCATGTTGCCTCTGTCAACATGGTCTCAATCAAATCTAATCCTTGGGTCATACCTTAGCCAGATCTTGTTGAAACCTGAGGCAAGTTTATGCCACTTAGTCCTGCCGAAATCAATTACATGGAAATTCTTTCGACCTCGAGTTCCACACCCTCTGATTCTTCTGTTTCGAAGACCTCTCTCGATACGTGTTATCAATCCTTGTTGCTTGGCGCTTTGGAATCACTTGATCCCTTAGCCGAGACTTTCCTTATTGATGAAGGTATCATGGAAGCAATGTCTCTCGAGGAACCACCTTGGACCGACACTCATCATTTTTCCTCGAACCTGCCTCGCCCGGCAGCCACGTCTACCAATTTCGAAGAGTTCTCTTCTCCACTACCTATTGATGTGTTAGTTTATCCTGACGTGGTCAAGATCTTTCAACTGAGAGACCCTTTATCCCTTCATGGATTCAGGATTTTTCTCCCTCCCCGATTTTTTACCGATTGCCCATTATTTCAATGGGGTTTCCCTCTGACTTGGAACCTTCCCTCACCCAGGGGGCATGGGGGAAACACCCTATATGAGTTCTACTCCATTATTTGGCCGAGTTGATGCTTAATCATCATGTCAACTGTAAAACTCTGGTGTATGTCTGTGTTGATTGATTACCTAAGTCTTAGCATGGACTCGCTCCAAAGTATTATGCTTAGGTCATCTTGCATGGGTACTTGTGTATATTAGTGTGTCATTCATTAATATGCAGTGTGGTTTGCTGTGTTAGTTTTCAAACAACTTTCCTGTTTACTATGTTTTGTAGATGTCTATGACTCGCCACATCGGTTTCGTTGATGGTGCTTGTCGTAGTACCTAGAACCTATCATTCGCAACATGGGCTATTTATGACCCTAATGGTGAGTTGATTGACCTTCAAGGTATCTATTTAAGTCACACAACTAAAAACATTGTTGAATACAGTGCGGTCATCAAACTGTTGTTAGAAGTTGTTGCTCTTGACATTCGAGAGTTGGTTGTCAACCTGGATTCACAACTTATCGTCCTTCAACTCAACAGGCTATATTCCATCAGAAATCCTCAAATATTGAGAATGTATCTCTGTCTTTGTCTAATGGAAAGGAATTTTGATTACATTACATATCATCATATTCGTAGACGCATGAATACATTGACAGAGGCATTAGCTAATTATGTGTTGGGTAGAAATTTACAAAACATGTGAAAAGATAAAACAAATCATTTGTACCATAGTAAGCAAGAAAATACAACATATATATATATATATATATATATAGATATATATATATATATATATATATATATATATATATCTATATATATATATATATATATGGTGATAATGTTTGATACATCAAAACCCCAAAAAATAATATTTGTGTCCAAAATAACATTGGCAGCTCGCAGGCCTCATATATCTATGGCACGCAGGCCTCAAAAATGTAACTGCTGGACCTAGGAACTAATCAGCATGGTGATCGTGGTAGCATGACATAGCTTGTGCAACACGAGTCAGCAATCAGCAGATCCGATCCGATACTCCCACCGTGTGTCTCTGGTACTGGCGAGGAATTTCTCCCACCCGAGCATACTCTGGGATACCACGAGTCAACCCCTCAAGGTTCCTCGCGATCTCCTCCTCGTTGTCACTCCCCTCCTGATAAGGAGTGACAACATCAATTGAGTGGGCGAGGTGCTTGGCTATTTGGGACATCCCAGTAGGTTGCTCTAGTCCAATGTCTGCATTAACAAAGCAAAATGTCATAAACACATATATATCAAAAATATTTTAAAAATCACAAAATTAAAAATTTATTTTTTACCTTCATCGTCAAAATCCTCTCCATCTGGTAGCGGCATGTCCGAATCTCCATGGAAGTTAGTGCCACTGTATGGCCAGTCCTCCACGATGATCTTTTGTCATCATAGCCATGAAAAGAAGGCATGCCTGTATGACATGTGCTGGCCCCTAGTGATCCTAGGCATCAAACGACCCCAGTGGGCCATTCGTGGGTCGCGTGGCATGGGAGGATCTACCTCAATCAACTGGTACTGGAACAATGGCACCTGTCCAAGAAAAAGGTCACTAGTACAGATCCAAAGCAAAATTGCTTCAGATTCCTCACCTTAGCTTTGGTTAGCTAGCGTTTTATGTTGATCTTCATGGCCTCCACCCAGTTGAAGATTATTGATGTTGTGCAGTCGATGGCATATAGGAATTTCGACTTGTTAGTCTCATGCACTACCTGGGACCCCGTCACTCTATTGATAGTCAACAATAGCACTCTCAATGTCAGATCCTAAACGGTGGAAATCTCAATATTTCCACTCTTGGATTTGAGGGCTTCAGGGAAATGTTCAGTGAGCAACATCGATATGCTGCCCCAATCGGTCGTGACCCATATAATTTCATTGGTTCCCCTCTTCGGGACAGTCTTGTGATGAAATATATGTCTGAAGTTTCTAACTCCAACTCCTGGTCACCAATGACAAATATCTCCTGATTTATATCCCAGAGACTAATCAGGTACCGAAGCAACTCAGGTTGGGCCTACATCCCTAGCGTGAGAAAGAATTTGAGGAGGCCACAGGCCCTCAAAACTTCCAAGCAATTTGGATCATTCAGTGCCTGTGTGTCCACATCCTTGTAGTCTTGTTCTTTCTAGTCTACCATTTTCGGTGATTCTTTCCTGCAAAAAGCATAGATTTAAGTCAATAATCATTTTTGACCCATCAATTTCAAATCTCAACGATGGTTTTAAGGGGAAATAGGTTTCTTCCCTATTCACAGTGCCGACGTGCTTGTTTTAAAAATAGTTGCACTGACGGCGCAATAGGTTGTGTTAATTACCCTCGGTCGGCGCGATTCCGTGCCCAGAAGTTGCGCCGATTGAGGGAAAAAAACTTTTAATAAATCCTCCCTAAAAAATCCCAAAAATGGTTAAAAACGGGGATAAATGGTATGAAAATGAAGCTTAGGGAATTGGCTCTTACCTATAACTAGTGGCTCGACGAATGACCTCTCGGATCTCCCACAATCTGCTCCGGAACAATTAGGGAAAAAGTGAGTAAAAAGTATTTCACAGCAAGGTAAAATAGTAAATGGTAAAAAATATTTACTTTTCCTCCTTTTATTCAGTTTTTCATGAAATATTAGGTTTTTGTAAATATTTTGACCTCTTTTGCCTCAAGAATTGGATAATGCACTTTACCTTTTTTGTGCAACAAGAGGTGATGGATGTTCAATGATGATGCTGAGTCATGTTTCAGCTCTTTTCTCAACTCGTAAAACTCATATGAAAATATTGCCGAGTATTTTTCCTTTTGACTCTTAAAAGAGAATAAAATGGGCGGTATGTTTTCAAGCTCTTTTCTGAACCTCTAAAAATGAAAAGATAGTCGAGCCCTTGCCGTAATGTCATGCGTCCAGTATACGTTTACCCCTTTTTCGGGCTGGGAGGCACTATTTATGAAAAAGGTGCTCCTTGACTGAAATGGTCAAGTGGTTCTCTTAAGTATCGTTTTCTACCTTTTCAGGCTCGAGAGACACAAATATACCAAAAGGGACCATGTGGAGTTTTCTTTTCCATGTCTTTTTCAAACTCTTTAAACATGAAAAAGATACCGAGTTACACCTTTGTCAGACTCGTTAAAATATCAAACGACATCGAATTCGTCACCATGACGAACATGAGCTTGTCCTTCCTAGGGCTTGTTAAACTTACTAGGTCAGATTCATCTGAAGGATGAACTTATAGTGCAAGCATATGCTATCCCCTTCAATCTTGTGATTTAAAATAATTGGGTACCTGCTAGAAATGGTGGGGGGGGATTTGGAAATCTAATCAGTTGTGTCAGCAGCTCACTCTTGAACATGACACTTTCTTCTTCCTGTCAGGCTGGGATATCCTATTTTTTATTGTTGACCTTCGTGGGTTGGGCCATTCATTTGTGCCTTCCATTTTATCTCTACCACGTCGTCATGACCACCGATCCTATGGATCCAAAATCTGCCAAACTTCCAGTTCTCTCGCCGATATGGTCAAGAGTTTTCCTTCTGCAGTTACACTTACCCCTGATTCTTTGTATCATCCAAAATCATTTTTCATCCTTTTGTCTCATGTTGATGATGTGGGATACATTATGGCCCTCCTTCAACATGGTTTCTTCCTAACGACTTCACCTCATTATCTAGGAAGTTGACCAAGAGACTCCCTTCCAGTACCTTAGAGCATGCATTCCCTAATGGTAAGTTCTTCGCACTTGACGACAAGTTCACATCATTGGCTTTCGATCGAGTGATTTCACGGGTGTTCGACTTCAGTTCCTCTATTCACATTCTGTGGATTGTGCTGATAGTACCTTGAGGACCATTATCATTATTGGTGGTTTCTCTCGCACTTGTTAACATTTTACATCATTGACTGGTAATCAAACGACTTTCTAGTATGTTCGACGTCAACACATCTATTCACATGTTGTTGGAGTGTAAGACCCTGGACTCAGATCACAAAAGTCCAGGTTGCAAAGTGATGTGACATGGTTATGTTGATATACATGTCTCTTTAAGATGGACGGTTGCGACCATACCATGAGTTATCATATGTGATCCTTCTCATTATTGGATGGCTGCAACCATGCCTTGGTTTCATTATGATCCTCTTTAACGAATGGTTGCGCCCATGCCTGGATCCATTCACATGATCATTCTCTGGGTGGTTGCGTCCATACCATGATTCATGCATCATTTGACAGAGTTTTCAGTTATGTATATGTATATGTAATTGCTTGCAGGTTTTCCGACAACAGAATACGGTTCCTCGCACTGATTCATAAAGCATTTCATCCCTCACTCTAGTTGGGCCTTCACGCTTTAGGGGGCGTCTGTTACACATAATTTTGTCACTGTCCCTGTACTCCATGGTCCTTGATCCTGGGGGACCTTTACAATGAACCCTACGTGCTTTCCCTTCATGAAGAAACTCCCATTGTGTTCCTCTTCATGAGCAGAACAATTCCCTCTTGCACCATTTCCCCAAAATCTTCTGTTTTTCCCAGTTTACAAGACCGGCGCTAATGGCCCTTGTCCTCTTTGCACCGATATGCAGGGATTAACACTATCCCTAGCACCGACTAGAGCGATTGAGCTTTGTTCCAGTCGCGTCGGTCCTCTTATGGAAAGTTTTTTAAATAAGGAGCTGAAGCTTTGTAACGGAAGTTTAGTAAATGGTTTGGCCAGATGGGGTCGAGGATGTCAATTTGGGCTCCTTTCCCCTATAAGGATGGAACTACCTCAAGAGATAAGACCTTCTCGCATGAGAAGAGGATCCATCTCCCATCCATTCATGCTATATAAACCTCCATTTTTCCCAAGCACAAGCTAGTGTTGTAGTGTTAATGGTTGTGTGCTAGAGCTAATTAAGTTTGGAGTAAACAAGAATTTATTCATAGTTGTAGCTGTCTAGTTGTATGAGGGAGAAGTTTGAATTTGGTTTAGTGTGAAGCCTAAAGGGAATAGCCTTAAAGCTATTATTGTTAAGGCCATCATGGAATGCTAGCAAAAGTGTGTGGGAACCTAGTTTTGTCGGAGGAGAACGACAATGTCAAGACAATGGTTGTAATCTCTTCTTGATTCAATATATATGCAACTATCGATTGATTTCCTACATGATGTGTCATCTTACATGTTCATGGCTTAATTTTTCTTGACTTGTTAGGTAGGTTGAATTATAATTTGTCTATGATCACAGTTGTTGTTTGTTGTTGTTTACTTGTTTCTGGTGTTTCAAGAAGGAAACAAGAGATAGTTGGAGCAAGCAAGCAAGGACATCATCAAACGGGATAAGCGTACTAAGAGGTAGGCCCTCTTAATTGGTTCTAACCTAAGGAAATATTCAATAGAATGTATCAGTTGTGGCTAGACCCCATTATCGGGCTAGAGGAATTGTTTGTGTCTGCACTCATAATTTTACTTCACCACACCTACTCTCTTGGAAGCCATTGTACCTATACTGCTGAGAGAAAGATGAATGCATGTCGTACCTGGACACATAGAAACACTCATGGAAAGCAATCTGTTAGTTGAAAACCAAAAGCAATTTAAGGACTATTATGCAACATACCCAGGTGACTGACTAAGAAGATTGCACAATTTTCACTGGGAGGCTGGGAGACTAACTGCCAAAACTGTGCAAGGCACAGTCTGGGTGTTAGAAGGTTGATTGACTGTTGAAACTATGCAATGCACAATCCAGCCTGGCCTGTTGAGGACTAAAACTGCACAATGCGCAGTTTCATTCAGCATTGATTGCAACCAGCAAACTACATTTGCACAATTTCTGGGGCCAGAAAGGCACTGCCTCCCAGAATTGTGCAGAGAAATCTTGGAGGTTAGTGTTGGGCCATATTTGTGCAATTTCTGGGAGGGAGGTAGATCCTCCACTCTTATAAATGTCCATTGCCAGCCGGGAAAAAGCAAGGTCTGGGCTAAGGCAACCCAAACTCGTCAATGGGCGACTGAAAACATGAAAAGTTTTGAGTGCATGGCGAAGCTGAAGTGAAAAAAAGAGTGAATGATCATGCATGTAATTGGTCAGTGCAAGATTCAGAAAATGGGAAACCAAGCATGTGTGTGAAGCGAGTCATCGCAATGACAATTGTCAGTGCAGAAACAATGTCATGGATGCGACAATAGTGAGATGCAATGAAAACCTGAAACCATGCTTCTCTAACACATTAAAAGCTCAACAAATAGTAAAACAACACTCAAACAAATCTAAATAAAATGACAGAAAAGCAGCAACAAACATGAAAAGCATACTTACCCAGAAAAAGTTGAGCTGAATGTGCTGAATGCTTCTAGATGCGATGTGGAATGTCAGAGCTCCAAGATCAATGTGAGGAACAAGATCTGAAGCGTCGAATAAATAATTTCAATAAGATCAAGGCTTATGACACGCATGCCACAAATCTAGCAAAAGGGACACTTGGTGGGAGGTTTCTAAAACGGTTTTTTCATGTAACCCCCAGCTGCTAAAAATGGATCCCTAAAATCTAGTGATGCTTTTTTCTTTTTGCTTTTCCCTTTTTCGAAAAAAAACAGCCCATGCATGCAAATCAAGATTGCTCAATCCTTGAGGGAACCGGTCAACCTGGGAGCACATGCAACTGTCTACAAGCCTAGGAATGAAATTTGCGCAATTTATGAGTTGAGCACGTTTGATTGTCCCTCATGCATTGCGCAATTTCCGGACCGAAGCCTTGGTTGTCAGTCAGAAGTGCACAATTTTGAGATGAAGCCTAGTGTTGGGCTACATTGCACAATTTTCAGAGGGAAGGTTGCCTGGCTAGATTGCGCATTTCTAGAGCCCAACAAGCACCCCAGATAGATTGCGCAATTTCAATAGGGAATGCTAGTTCCCCTCCAGATTTGCACAATTTCCTAGGTGAGCATCTCAACCCCAAAAATGGCTAAATCTCGAAGTGTCAGCCTATGAGTGGGAGGCAAACAAGTTGATAAGCATGGGCTGATAAGCCACTGAAACTCAACTCAAGCAATTTTACTTGGACATTGCAAGTCATGCTACTAAGGATGGTTGGTAGGGAGGCTCAAAAACGAATCTAAGGTAAACTATTGGAGGGTGGTTGTAGCCGCTACAACAGGACCTCACTATATCACAACAAGAGAGGCTGCTCCAACTCAATGGTTTAGATGAACTCAGGCTGCAAGCTCTCCTAGGCACTGAGGTAATCCAGCTACAGAGGAAGATTTGGCATGACAAACACATTAGGGAGAAAAATTTTCAAGAAGGTGATTGGGCCCTACTATATGATTCTAGATTTAAGGATTTCAAGGGAAAATTAATGACAAGATGGTTGGTTCCTTATCTGGTGGAAAGATGTTATGAGAATGGATATGTTCAAATCAGAACAATTGATGAGGAAGGCATTCCCTTACTTGTTAGTGGTTACAGGTTGAAGTTGTACAAAATACCTTTGTCCAAGGAAGAGTTTATTAGTTAAATACACAAGGAATTGTATGTGATTGGGAGTCTCACAACCCTCAGTCCATCAAGCTTCTTAAAACATAAAAAAAAATAAAAATAAAGAGGCATATACGAAAACCTCCATGAGGCATCTGAGGCCAAATCTTGGGTTGAAAACCTCTGTGAGGCAACCCAAGAAAAAAAAAAAATTAAATATATATATATATATATATATATAAAAGAACCCCCAATGAAAACCTCCTCTGAAGTGCCTAGGGAAGGCATGCAAGTTGAAACCTCTCCAAACGCAATTTGCATGTCTCAAAAAGAAAAAGAAAAACATCAATTTTGCTAACCTTTCTCTTTCTGTAGTACTTCAGACAGTCAAAGGGACAATGATTAAATGACAGAGTGCATAGCCCATTCCTCTATTTTTCCCATCCATCCACTGCATTCTCATACTCATTCATCCACCTCCCTAACTCTCTCCATCATCTAGCAAGCAACTGAAGCATATTTTTCCTCCTTCTTGAATTGCTACAGGAGCAACCTTAAATGCTGCAAGAGGGAGATTCACTAGAAAAAAGGGGCCAAGAAGGTCATGTTTTCCTTGGGAAATGTAGGGAGGGGTCCACCAAAATCCCTTCATCACTCACACACCCCATTTAGGCAAATTCATCCTCAAAATTCCACTTCTACCAGTAAAACACACACACACACACACAAAAAGGACTTTGCCTTCACCTTTTTCACCACCTTCAGCACCCTCTGATGATTCTAATATTTTCCCTAGACCCAATATGATTTTTCCTATTCCATGAATGAAATATGGGGTCTTGAGGGGGAACTAAGTGATTTTTGCAGGAAGGAGATCAGTTCTATAGTAGATTGCATAGTTCCAGCAAGACGTTGAACTATATTTTTTTTTTATAGCTCTAGAATAGAAGATCCAGCCACCCTTATGCATCATGAGGCCATTCCTAAAGCTTATAAAGATCACACCATCTCTGAAGAGAATATATAAGGTCATCCATCCACTCTAGAAGTAGCAAATCAAACATTGGAAGGAGGCCTGCATGGAGACAAATTTCATCAGTCGACTACATCAATATGTTGTGAAGACCTGTGCATAAACAAGCAAACAAAGTTAGCACCTCCAAGGTCCAGTTTATCGATCATCAATAGCAGAAGCTTGCATGCATCACCAGCATTTCGACATCATAGGTAGGCTCAGGTATGACACCCCTCACCTCTTCCCTATGCACATAATGGTATTTAAATGTGTTTAATGACTGAGAATGGAGTTTTTATGGGCCGAAGGTGGCCAGTGAAATTGGCCACCTTATATTAGTAAACTACAGTTCAATCATCTACACATGCAAGTGGAAAAGTCAAATTAAGTGGGGTGATGATTACGAGGAGTGAGGACAATGGTTAAAAAGGGAAATTCGTGTAAGAGCCAAGTCACCAAAGTGCTCCGAGCCATTACCAAAAAAGGGAATAAAAGTACGAGGCTTGATTCCATTTTCACAATTGCTCATTTCTATAAAATAGTTGGAGAGACCCACCAAGGTATTGAAGGATGAGCTAGATGCTACCAGAGCCTGCCTAGGGTGCCACTGCACTACTACAGGTTGAGTTTGCAGGTGCTTTAGGAGGATCTAAATGCTATAGGAGCACGAAAAAGAAGCTACATGGATGAATTAAGGAGAGAAGGGGAGAAAAAACAACCATAAGTTTTCCTCAAACCCTCATGCACATGAAAGAGTCATATTGACAAGGGTAAGTCGTCTCCTCCCTCTCTAATTTCCATACACCTGCATGAAGAATTATGCTTAAATCAGGTACCCTGTAGAAACCATTGTGTAGTAATTTCCTTTGAAAATTTATCATATAAGAAGGCAAGTTAGGGACAGAGAAAGAAAAAAATCATAGTAAAAATTATCATACTTCTCCTTTGTCAACAAGAAAACTAGCCACTATCTCTGCACCTAAGATTGATCTGAGGAAAATATTGAAAATACACCTAAAATAACCTAGAGAAGGAGTAGTAGAAGCAATGGGAGGAGTTTCAACAGAAGAGAACCCACATACACAAAAAGAATGCATCAAAATTCCCCTGTTATGGAAATTTTTCTGAGACATCAATGGATTGGATTCTTTGAGAAATTAAAGGGTTATGATGATGAGATAACTCAATAATTTTCCATGGCCATCAATTCTCAGGGAGAAAATAGTGCCACTATTGTTGTTAGAGGACCTGGAATCCATTTGAGCGCAGATATTATAAGCAGAGTAACCACCATACCCTTAGGAGTTCGATGGAGTAAGGACGATAAGGCAATAGGTGTTACAACCAGGAAAAACCTCTTCCTCTGTAGAGAGAAGCCTATGGAAGACAAAAATAGAGTAAGAAGAGAAATCCTCCCTTACCCTTGGGATGAAGTGGCCTATCACATCCTCAAGTACATATTCTGCGAGGGGGGTTGCGCATTGTGTATGCCTACCAATTTAGGTTGCTCTATGAGAAAAGGTTCCAGATAAAGTTGAAAATTTCGAACACACTTAGTGTTCCACATTTCCTCTTACAATCCATCATTGAAATGGGTCAAAAAGTGAGGGAAGGGAAGCACAAACCCTTTCCCATCATGGCCTCATCAAGTTAATTTTCATGGATTCCTTTAGCCACCTAAGGAACCTAGTTTTGTGGACTAATTTTGTAGACATGGATAGGGAGGTTTTCATTGAAACACAATCCCTCACCTCCACCTAGCAAGAAGAAACACTAACCTCTAAAACTGGGGCTAGGGAAAATAAGGAAGAATATAAGGAGAAAGTAGAAACGAAGGAAAAAGTGGAAGAGAAACAAAAATTAGAGGAAGAGAACCCTAATATGCCCTCCAAAACTCAAGGGACAGAAAGACGAGGGAAACAAATGAGCCTCTCACCAGGAAACATAGAGAAAGAGGTGGTTGCAACATTGGTTTCACTTGGTACACCAATCAAGCCCAAAAGGATGCAGCCAAGGAAAGGCCCCTTGTAATTTAAAACAAGGAAGAGCACCGGGATAAGGCAACGAGAGCGTCGGCCTCATTTGAAGGTCCCTATCACCATTGAGGAATCAACAAGCAAAAGGGGAGAAGTGTGACCTAGTAAAGGGAAGATTAAAGAAGCTACCTCTCCCAAAGACAAGAGTAGACAAACTGTGCCACCCATAGGGATGCCCACCACTAGAGAAGCCACATATAAGAGGCTCAAAACACAAATTTCCATGTTACAAGAAAAAACAAAGGAACTATAGGAGAAAACATAGGAGCTACAGGAGAAACATGGACTGCTACAGGAGAAACAGGGGCTGCTACAAGAGCAACATGAGATGCTACAGGAAGAGGAATCCACATCAAAGGAAAAGAAGAAGGTCCCTAAGAGCTCCAAGAACCTGATCCATGACCCAACCTTGAATCCTACTACAAATTTGTTGAAGGAGGTAGGATTATACCTAATAATTTTTATATAAAACTCTTTTTTGAGTTGGAAAAGGAAAGAGACATCACTCATAGGTGGATGCAAATTACAAAATATAAGAAGGTAGAAGATTCATCGCATCTATGGTTTTTGTAATCGACGTTTAGAACCAACCTCCATGGTTCATCATCAGGATCTGATCCTGATGATGAACCTCGGAGGTTGGTTCGAAACGGTGATTACAAAAAACATAGATGCGATGAATCCGGAAGATATTACCACACAAAATATAGATTGCAAAAGCCTCAAATCTACAAGGTAGAATATGTTGGCCTCATGGACAAGAAAGTGAATGAAATGAGCTGGGAATTGAATAACTTAAGGCTAAGGGACTTTGTCACAAGGGAGCAGCTACAGATAGAAAATAGAAGGCTAAGAGAGCAGCTGCAAGAAAAATAGGTACAACTTGCCACTATGGAAAGTTTATCCATGGAAGCCATACAATGTAGGCATCCATCCAAATCCTATGTCATATTCCTCAAGGAGCAATGGCTGCAGTTCTAGATAAAGACATTAGCACAGAATGGCTCTCTACTTTTTCAAGACTATAGAAAGTCCATTGACTTTTGCAAAAAGGCAAGTGTTGAGGATAGAGCCAAATTGGTTGAGTTTTACATGCACAATATGATCCTCACAGACATGAACTTCAGGGACCCCGACTCAAGATTGTGGGACATGCAACTAATGGAATTAGCGTCTTGGTTGACCCATGGGGAAACAAGAGTTTAAGAAGTAAAGAAGGTGATGGTAAAAGAGGAGAAGGAGCCCTTATACATCATAGTATAATTAATGAGCCCCAAGGTTGTCATCAGTAACCACAACCTCATCTCCATTGATCCTGAATTAGCACCTCGATATATGGAAGTCCAAGAAAAAACTATCCTCCATTTTGAGGACACCTTTAGGATGTTGGGGACAAACATTTTGCAGGCTTGCCAAAGAAGATGGCATGCCCTACCACATAGTTTTTAAATTAGAGTATCACCCTCCAAAAAGACAAAGGAATGCCTTGGAGAGAACCCCACTATACAAAAGAATCATACAAAGGTTTAAGATCAAGTGGATAGGACTCAAACTCAGTCCTCGCTTACCGTTGGGCCTATAGGAGAGAAGAAACCAGGTAGAATAACAAAAGGAATGGACAGACATAGAAGAAAATGCAGGTTTCTATCCATAGGAAGGCACATCATCTGACATGTCTTGGGATGTCAAAGAGGCCACCAAGGCCATGAATGAACTTCATATTAGTGACTAAGTTTCTCAGAGGGTGAGAAACACCTTCAACAAGGGGGTGATGATGGGTCCCATTAATAGTATATTTTGAGGCCCATTGTGTTATCCTCCAACCCTTAAATTCTCTTTTTCTCACATTAATTTGCATTTTTTAACCGTAATATGCTTAGTCAGAAGAATAAAGGGCGTTTTTCGTATTTCATGGCCTAATGTGATTAATATGCGGGTAAAAGAAGCATTTTTGGAGATATTTACTATGCAGGGGTTGATTGGAGACATCTAGAGAGAATATAGGGGGGTTTTCCACTGCATTAACTTCCCAACTTGGCTTGAGATCAAATATTCCTCACCAACAACTCGAATTCACTAGCAGTCGAGGAACATAAGTGCATGTGAAGATTTAAGGGAACCAGATCCACCAATCTTGAGATTTTGGAGGGAATCACTCCTATTTTCAAGGGAGTTTCCCTCAACTAATTTTTGTATAAATAAACAAGGCTAATGACTCATTAGGATTCAAATTTTTGTTGAAGTTTGGAGTAGCTACTAAGAACCTCGTGCTTGATACTATCATTTTCATCTTTTATATGATGTATGTGACTCTTATTTTATGTTAATGAGAATTACACTTTTGGCCTGCATTTGAGTTCATTTTGGAGGGTTGGAACCCTTAGGTTTGGGCCCAACCTAGAGGCTTTAGTCCCTCTCTTGTATTCTTTCCTTGTTCTTGTTCAACTCGTTGCAATTATTTTCTTGTTTAAGTAGGAATTTTATCACAATACTTGTAGTTGCCAGTTTTCCTATCACCTCTCTTGTAGGAGGAGAGGTTGGAAGATCTACAACCCAAAAATATGTGTTTATGATTTCTTGGAAATTGTTAAGTGTTGGATTGTAATCCTTCTGCATGCCTTGTTTTTGCAACTTACAAGTTAGTAGCATTGAATTGGCAATTATATTTGTATTTTAGGGTAGAGTAGATTTTAATAAAATTCAACTCATCCTTTCCATGTTAATTTGTTTTGTTGTGATATTGACCATTTGATGCATGTGTTTGATTAGTCTGAGGGGATTTTTGTTGACTTGCGGGGGGGGGAACACTCCTCCACATCCATATATACCATTTCATCTCTCTCTTGGACACTTCACATTGCTTCTAAACTCTACCACCTAGATCACTCTTCTAGGGAAAATGAAGGACACTGTGGGCATAAATTTTGGTACAAGATAGGCCTCCAAGGGGTAATAAGATTGGCTAGGGGGATCCCACACCCTAAATTCACCTTCATCCACCTTATTTCACCTCCAAGATACCATTTTTGTCCTCAAAAATCTCTCGTACCCCCTCTTGTAGCAAAACAGGGCCTCTTGTAACACTTCCTGTAGCAGCCCTATAGCACTACTTTCTTCAACCAGATTTGCTCCAGAATTTGACCCTTGAAATTTGAAGTTGAATAATGGCCCCCAAGATTTGATTTCATGATTAAGGAAGATTCTAATACCACTACAACCCCATCCTTTCCTCATTGCAAACATAAGACAACACGTAGAATTAGAATTAGCATTTTTTTCATAGTTGTGTTGAAAAGTGAAGTCCTCATTTTTTAAGCAAGTTGAAAATAGATAAATGATTCATGCAAGTAGGTTATTTATCTGATTAAGTATGCAATTACAGTAGCATGGTTTACTTGTGCAACTAGACTAACCTCTTCCTTTCATGCAATTTCAATTAGCAGTTACATTTAATGAATGGCATTTTCATTTTTGTAGTTAGAACCATGTTCATATCTATCACAATATGATTTCATAAGAAATCCTCTTTGTAGTTAGTTGAAGGAGTGGTCTCTGAACACCTTAATTTGATATAATGACTGAGGGTGACATGAGTAGAGCCTAACCTATTGTGCATATAAAACTATCACATCTAAGTTTGTACAAACCTCGAGTTGATAATTTAAGTTGAGAAGCCTTGGGAGTTGCAACATCCTTGGTGCAATACCAATGCTCGTCATCGATATAAGAGTTGAAGATTAGGGTTTATAAAACAAAGGGGTATTTATCTTAATCCAAAAAACTTTGTGTATTATGGGCTAAGGGCGCGAGGTCCTGAAACCTCAAATTTTTAGTGAATTTATATTACAAAGGGGGCAAGCCCATAACATCAATTTCTTGAGTATTGTATAGCAACAGGGATAGGGGTCCCTAACCAAAAATAAATAGTTCAAAGAAAAATAGGGGAAGGCCCCAAACATTGAACTCATAATGTCTATATAACCGCACCAAGATAATTAATACCATTCAATTAAAATTTCCTACCCTCCTGCAAATTATTTAAACTCATTCAAGTAACTATGATCATCAATTAACTAAGAACGCATATATTCATATTTAAATTATAAACATAATGGTGAACAACACATTCCAAACTAATTGAGCATAATAGTATAGGTTATTATATCAATCATAACATAATGTTAAGCAACTCAGTCAAGACACTCATTAGAAATCATCTACATGAAAGATATCATACTAGTAATAAACATATCATTAAACATATGAAATTTTAATATGCTTATCTATGTGTTTTAAGATGGCTGACAACTGAAGGGGAGCTTCCACTCCCCACCCAACCATATGCTACCTACATTGAAACTTTCTTGCAATTGACCACCCTTACGCCATATCTATTGTCAGAGTAATGCTTACTTAGGGAATTCACACCAAAGGCTTGGTTAAACATTTAGAAGATGGAGTCCACTGTCCAGGTGGTTTATCAACTACCCTTTAGTAGTAAGCACCATAATGACCCACTCTTTCCTCTAAGTTAATTCACACGGATTCACCGAAGGTCCAGATGTAGTATTATTTAGTCTAATAGTTGCAATCCACTATCCAAGTGGTTTATAAACTATATTTTCAAAGAAAGCGCCATAGGGGTTTGCATTCCATTGTCCAAGTGGTTTATCATCTATTAAGATGGATGGAAACTGAAGGGGGAGCTTCCACTTCCCACCCAACCATAGGCTAGATACATTGCAACTTTCTTGCAATTGACCACCCCTAAGCCATATCTATTGTCAGAGTAATGCTTACTTAGGGAATTCACACCAAAGGCTTGATTAAACATTAGAAGATGGAGTCCATTGTCCAGGTGGTTTATCAACTACCCCTTAGTAGTAAGCACCGCAGTGACCCATTATTTCCTCTAAGTTAATTCACATGGATTCACCCAAGGTCCAGATGTAGTATTTCTTAGTCTAGTAGTTGCAATCCACTATCCAAGTGGTTTATTAGCTATCTTTTCATAGCAAACGCCATAGGGGTTTGCATTCCACTGTCCAAGTGGTTTATCAGCTACTCAGCAAGCACTGCAATGACCTAGAATTCCCTATATAAGTCATTTATCAGCTATATAGCATGCACCATAGTGATTAATTCATCCACTGAGCTCCCCCCTGACCACATAGGCATAGACAACATAGTCCAGTAGCCTCACACAGTTTAGAGGGTTTGCACCCAAATCCACAAAATTTTAACTCTTACACATTCTCTGCATAATATCATAAACCCACTCTATCTTCCACTACCAATATGTCACAATTCCCATACGCTTCCATGATCAACAATGAGTGCAGTCTATTTTTCCAGTGTGAGAGAGAGCCAATTAGTCAACCAATGAATTAAAGAGATCACCCTCTCTTCAACTATGCCCTGATATATTTTTCCCAAAATTTGTTGCCTATCTGAGAGTTCATATGCATTTCCCCTTGATGCATGATATTGTAACGTACTCCCTACTAACCCTAACCCTAGCCAAGGGTAGGAGGAGGCAGTTACTATGTTGACACAACTCCCATTGTCATGTTATGGAAATGGGGTTTAAATTTTTCAACTTCCTCTAAACAAGAAAAGAATGACATCGTTGTGTTCGTCTCATTGAGACATTTCCAATGATATAAAAATTATCTCCGTCTGACTCCCATATCAAAAGATATGGTCGATTAAACTCTTGGCCAATCATATTGTGCTACATCATCGGGACTTCCACATGGCTCCAACAAGGTCCCCACGTGGATTTTTACGTCATAGGAAACATGGAAGTTGTTGACTACTCATATGCCATACCCTTCCAAATAATTGAATCTGCATACATAGACAAATATGGATTAAGGAGGTGCGGGCCGCTCCCTAGCCACCTCATCCCGGATATTAAGTATCGAGAGTTTCTCTTGCAATATCTCAGCAGTTCTTCCAAGGTAAACCTTTTGAGATTGCATGGATCCTTGTGGACCCCACTATTAACATGTACCAAAACCTTCGCTCAACCCAGCCGTTCCACATCACCCTGGTCATTATCCCATGTGGTTCCCCCCATTGAAATTTTTGGGGACAATTCCTCTAAGGTTACTTGGATTTTCCCATGGACCCTTCCTTCATCATGTATCCTCGTTATTTTCTAAAGTAGCACACACATGGTCATTTCCTTGCCATGAAATCCTAGAGATTAAATCTCGAGAATTTATTGCATAGTCCCCAGTCAATTATTTTGAGGTTAACCTTTGGAGGGGATGTGGATCCTTCATGGACCTTGCTACTAATGTGTATCGACGCCATCAGTTACTGCAACACGTATGAACTCCTCATGCCATGTCATTCGAGGTGATGTCAATGCCCCTTTTCGTTGGGGTAACATCACCCTCCATATGGCCCCACCTTAGGTGTGAGACTGACACTAGTTTCCAAGCCACTTGGACCCTAAAAACCGTCAAATTTGTATGACACACGTCCTACTTCCCAAGACACCACATGGCTCTCATGCCATGTCACCTGCCATGTTGGGCATGGGTCCCACCTAGTCCTCCAAAGCACATTAAAATTTAATTTTCATGCTATAACAGTTTTGGGGTTCCTCTGCTCAACACACCAACACTTAATATTCGACCCCACTACACCAAGTCACCCCAGGAATAAAATCCTTGGAGTTTCCCCTTAGGGATTCCCTAGAAATCCCCAGGGTACCAAACCTCCAATACATGTGGGTGGATCTAAGCTCAAGACATATGATGGCTAGGATCTCTCCCACCCATGCCCTTGGACATGGCCCCTAGCCATATGGTGCTTACAACATGAGTCTTTATGCTCCTCCAACCCTAGACCCACAACATAAGTATAGTTTTTTGGGATCTTTCACTCTTGGTGATTGGTTATGATGCCCACGCATATGGATAAGGCAAATACCCTTAGTACCTTGAACTTAACCCCCGTTGGTTTCCATAAATAGGCGTAAAGATTGAATTTGATGTTGTTCAAGGGCTTATCCCTCAAGGTATGGTATTCTTAACGCACTTATGAGGAGCCCTTACCCAGGTCTCTAACACATTGTTCATAGATACATATATAAAAATATATATTCAAGCCCTTCCGAGCTATCCTCCCAAGATTGAACTACTTTAGCCCAAACTTAGCCAGCAAAGGTGTAACTAAAATATGAGTTCATTATGTGTGTGTGTGTAAGGCCATCTCTGCTAAGCATAATAATATTTAGACATGGATTAAATAACCATTTCTTTCTATTCTATAATGCATAGATAAGGGTGTGTCAATTCATTCTCATTGTCATAATAGCTAACCAGGCTACAAGTCTCTCGGCCAATAATAAATACAAAACAAGCCCATGGGTACATACAGGAAACCTTTTATTACTCATGACATATACATGAATTCATTATTCTTTAAGCAAGCAGAAAATCACATTTCATGACATATCACAAGTATTGAACTAGCACATTAAATCCATATCAATACAAGCCTTAGTCCAACATAGGAACTTAACCCATTCTACATCCATGCCTTTAAAACAACCTTGTTGTAATGCCCCCACCTTACATTTACCCAATTTCATTGGTTTTCCAGGGTAAACCTGAGAAAAATAGTTACTATGGCATGACCCAACCTCCAAGCTTCAGTTATGGAAGCGGGGCCAACAACTGAACAACTTACAGATATCCCTTAAGGCTTACAAGACAATCAGGGGCCAAAGAACCACCCTCGGTGACCAAACCCTAAGATAGATATCTTTTTAGTGACTTGGGCCCACAACTGCATGTACAATATTACAAGGGTGTAGTTATGACCCTTCAGCTAGATGCACAAGCCTGCAAGAGTGCAATTATAGCCCAAAATACTCAGTTCAGAGGCTGCGGTCTTGGGATCTGAGCCACAATTCTAGACCAACCTCCAGACCACTGCCTAGAACTTCCTGAGACTTTCCAATATGATAAATGACTTAATGACAATGTTATTCATACAAAACTTTAACAATAACTTGACCTCATTAGGCCTAACCATGACAGTAATTTTGTCAAATGTATGGTGAACATGTAAACTACAAGTCATGAATGAATATCTGATCATAGGAGTCTGAAACTTATCTGAGAAACATTAAGAATTTCTAGTGCCCTCTCATAATAGTTTCATTAACACTTGTTAGCCCATGCATTCATTAACCATCAAATACTTATCAAATCCTAAACAAGCCATAGCTAGAGTACATTACAAAGCAATGCTTATAACCAACATATAACCAGATTAATGAGATGGAAAAAAAAAAATCAAATCACTGTAATAACAAGTACAGGTGCTCATAGATTACAATAGGAAAATAACTCTTATTAACTTATGCAAAAGCCAACCAAGTCAAGGACTTCCACGTACCACCCGACTATAGATTGGGTCGAACCAAATCTTTCTTTCAGCCAATCACCCTCGTGCCATATTCCAAGCATGTCTGTGGGATCTTAATACATAACCAACCAAGGCTTCCAGGAGATTAAACCACCTCCACCCTCAGGCTACTGAGATCTTGCCAAAGTCTATCAAGAGATCAAAAAGCCCAAAACAAGCTTGGATGCCTCATAATCTTTATTAGAACTAGAGCGTTTGTAAGCAACTGGTTCAACTGTTCAAAACTGGCTGTACATTCCTCTATCCATTCAAATTTATTTCCTTTTCTTTGTAATGATGTAATAGGATAGGTAATCAGTAAGAAGTTCATGATGAACCTTGTGTAATAACCTACTAACCCCATGAAAGATCTGACCTCATCCACATTCCTAGGAGTTGCCCATTCCATGATAGCTTTGATCTTTTCCTGGTTCATTGATATTCCTTCCTTGGAAACAACATGTCCCAATTAATGAAATTATATCTGAAATAAACTACACTTACTAAGCTTGGAATACAACTAATTCTCTCTCAATAATCTCAATATTGTTTCCAGGTGTTCAACATGCTCTTTCTCATTCTTAGAAAATATCATTATGTCATCAATGAATATTATCACAAACTTGTCCAAATAAGGACATGAAACACTATGCATCAAACATGAAAGAGTAGTCGGAGCATTAGTAAAACCAAAAGGAACCACAATAAACTCATAATTCCCATATATGGTGTGGAAAGCAGTCTTGTAAATGTCCTCTTCCTTGATGTGTACGTGATGATATCCTAATCTCAAATCAATCTTCATGAACACTACTGCTCCCTTCAACTCATCAAATAAATCATCTATCCTCGATAACATATATCTATTCTTGATCGTCACCTTTTTCAATTTCTGAATGCACAACGTAAGAGTACCGTCCTTCTTCACAAATAACACTAGCACACCCCAAGGTGATACACTTTGCCTTATGTATCCCTTGTCAAGTATTTCCTTCAACTACAGCTTCAGTTCCACTAAATCTAGAGTGCTCATCTTGTAAGGTTCCTTTGATGTTGATGTTGATGTTGCTCTTATTACCAACTCAGTAGAAAATTCCACTTCCCTATGAGGCAGTACCTTTGAAATATCTACTGGAAATACATCCTGAAACTGCTCCAAAATCAAATACCTCTTCAAGAATTTTGCATCCTCATCATCCTTATCTTTATCACTGGAAACATGCATTGTGAAAAATACACACCCTTTCTTGCAATTGCACTTTGCCTACATAGTTGGAACCATTCTTACTGATGTAGGCTTCTTCTTACCCTGCATGATTCTCCTCTCCATCATCATCCACACACTTGATAGTATTCTCATAACAATCCAACTTAGTCATGTGAAGGTACAATCAATCCATACCCATAAGCATATTATATGATCCCAATGGAAGCACATTAAGATGTGCTAATGTTGACATACCATTCATATCAAATGCATAATCTCTTTCCCAATGATGAACTCTTTACTTAGTACTTGTATCCAAGTGCACCAACCAAGACTTTGCATGCTCTTATTTTCTCAAACCACACTTATACACTAGGTTAGGATCAACATAACTATAATTAGATCCAGGGTCAATCAAAATGGAAACAAATCGATCAAAAATCTTAGCTTCCATCTCAATAATGGATGCATGGGGATCTACTTTCGTGTTATCAAATGTTGCATAGATTCAAGGAAATATTTGGCCCACATCCCCAATTGTTTGTGTCTCTTGAGCACTATAGATCTGAGTTCTTCCACCCTAATACAACGGAGAATCCTCCTTGTGATGATCCTTGCCACAAATCTAACACTACAACAGTTCCCTGGTGACTACCCTTATTCTGCTACTCTCTAGGTTGAGATCCATGTCCCTTCTCAACTGCATTAAACTTCTTGTAAGGAGCAACATTTTCCTTATCACCTACATCCTGAGGTCTTCCCTACTTCGATATCCACTTTCCTTTAGTCTTGTCATTCCCTTTCCAATATCACTTAGACTCAGACTTACGCTTTGATTGCTCATAACAGTGCTTCAACTTTCCATTGACTTCTTCCAATGAACGAGGCTCATCATACTCAATCCGATCCTTGAATTCTAATGGCAGTCCACTGATGAACCTTTGAACTTTTGAATTCTCATCCTTGAGGTAAGGAACATGCCTCAACAACTCCATGAACTCAGTTGAGTACTCCTTGTCTGGCATAGATCCCATCTTCAACTTGTAGAAGTCATTTTCCTTACGATCATAATATCTCTATGACAAGTACTTCTTCCTGAAGAGTCTCTTGAAATCATGCCAACTCAACTCCTTTGTCCTGATGTCTCTGACACACTTCACATCTTCCCACCAGATGTTTGCTTTCCCTTTGAGGCTAAAAATAGCTATCTTGGCTTTAATGTTCTCTGTATAATCATGTAGCTCAAAGAACTTCTTCATCCCAAGCAACCACGCCTCTACATTTTCTAGCTTCTTCAAATCTCCATCGAATGTGGAAGGCTTGGCTCTCTTGAACTCATATGGAAAGTATCCCTTCTCACTCCTCCTGTAAGGATGATAGCGATGATGACCATGATACATGTCTGAACCAGAAGTAGAATAGAACATGTAGCCACAGCCTCTCCTTTAAGGTGTATCCAAGAACCTACCATCTCTGATTGTGTCATCCATGTTCAACCTATGCCTTGATTGATATCTGCGACCATTTTCCTCATCAGTCCTATCCTCCAATCCATAACAGATCCATGGTTTCCCCTATCTGTGCAAATCTAACAAACTCTGAAGGATCACTGCATTGAACTCTGCTTGTTTTTCTTGTGCCTTGGCAAGTTTTTTCTATGACTAAATGATTTTGGCATTATGCACCTTGCAACTCATAATATATACCTTTAAAAATCTCAAACTATCTGTTATGTCAGGGGAGTACTCATCTCTTGGTTGCTCATCTGATATAAAAGGAGAGTCTCATGAACTATAATCCACCATTCTAGTACTCATTTATGATCTTCTTCTTCCTGCAGACATATAATGTCAAATAACCAAATATAAACATAATGAACATACCTCAGTGAAGTTTAGGGGAGGTTATATGTTATGCAACCATCTCACAAACAGATAGAAAAGATAGATCAACGACTTTAAATTCAACCTCTTTGATGGGGTAACCTCCTTTACATTACAAAAATGAACTTGGATGATTCAAATGACAAAACCTCCTTTCTATATATAGGAGTCTAAGGGGTCACAATATAATCAAAGCTGACATAACAATAATACTATAAGGGCACAATAATAACAATAGTGGGCTTCTATCAGGCACAATAATAACAATATAGGGACAACATGAGCACAATAGTAATAATAAGGGCTACAATAACAATAATAATGGGGGAATACATTAGTATTATAATGACCTAACATGCCTCTCTCTTTCAAAAAAGTGTTGTCCTAAACGCTTGAGTAGTTATGGATGCTTCTATAAAAAATTATCATCCTCTCATGTGGAATCTTCAGCAGGTAAGTTCTTCCACTTTATGAGATACTCTGAAATTGATCTATTTCGTAGTTGTCGAGTTCTTGTTTCTGTGACTGCTTCAGGTTTCAATATTATTTTTCCTTCCACATTAAGTTCTGACAATATTGTTTGCAATGGAAGCTTATCACCTATAACCTTCGTTAAGCATGAAACATGGAAAATTGGGTGCACTCGGGAAGATGCAGGAAGCTCCAATTTGTATGCCATAGTAACAATCTTTTGCAATACCTTGTATGGACCATAATACGTTGGTGATAATTTATTATCCTTCTTAGCTTGCTTGAGGGACATTTGTTTGTATGGTTGTAGTCGTAGAAATACCCAGTCACCTACATCAAAACTTCTTTCGTTGCAATGTTTATCTACCTGTTGTTTCATTCTATTATGTGCCAAAGTGAGGTTATCCTTTAAGAGTTGAAGAACTTGTTGTTGTTGCTCAATGTGATCTTCCACTGCTTGAACCTTAGAATTTTCTCTTAAATATGATGTGATGGATGGTGGATGATATCCATAAAGTGCCATAAATGGGGCCATTTTTTCTCCAGTCTAGAAGGAAGTGTTAAACCACCATTCAGGCAGAGGCAACCACTTGACCCATTGTGTATGTTTATCAGTTATAAAGCAACGAATATATCCTTTAAAACATTTGTTCACTATCTCAGTTTTCCCATCAGATTGAGGATGATAAGATGAGCTATGAGCTAACTAAGTACCGAGACAAGAAAATAATTCCGTCCAAAAATTTTCAGTGAAAATGGGATCTCTGTCACTTACAATAATCTTTGGGTTTCCATGTAGCTTTTGTAATGTTTCCATAAATGCAATGGCAAATGTACTTGCTTTAAATGGATGAGATAATGCAAAAAAGTGTGCATACTTGGTAAGCCTATCAACTACCACCATGATGACACTCTTTCCTTGGGTAGACATGTGATAAAATCCATTGAAACATCATCCCAATGTTGACTTGGAATGTATAAAGGTTGTAACAGACCTGAGGTCTTAATTGTTTCAACTTTATTTTGTTGGCAAACCAAACATTCCACCACAAACTTTTGAATATCATATTTAAGGCCATCCCAAAAAAATTCCTTCTTAACCATGTGGTAAGTTTTTAAAAATCCTGAGTGCCCTACTAATGGAGAGGTGTGAAATTCCATAAGAATCTTTTGTTTGAGTTGGGAATTATTATAGAGGTATAAGCAATCTTTGTAGCATAACAAATCATTTTTCCAGCTAAATGTGTCAGATGTATTGGGATATTGCTACAACTTTTGAATGAGTGTCCACACTTATTCGTCATTCTTCCATTCATCCCTTGCTTCCTTTATTTAATCTGGTTGGATAATAGAAATGGAACAAAGCAATGCTTCCACATCCTCATCCTTTCTTAAGAGTGCATCTGCAACAACATTTTGCTTCCCTTTTTTGTAGATGATTTCAAAGTCATAACCCAACATATTTTTGACTCATTTTTGTTACTCTTATGAATATAATCTTTGTGACTATCATGATCTATTTTTACCTTGAAGTGTCTTCCCATTAGGTAAGGTCGTCATTTCTTAAGTGCATGTAGTATTCCCAACGTTTCCTTCTAATAAATAAATTTGTGTAAATACTTTCCTTTGAGTGGACAACTTTCAAAAGCAATGGGTCTTCCTTCTTGCATTAAAACAACACCAATTCCATTGCCTGAGGCATCACATTCCACAATAACGTTTTTTGTGAATTCTGGCGTAGCTAATACCGTGCTTAGCACATTGCCTCTTTAAGATGTTCAAAGGCCACCATTACTTCTGGAGTCCAAGAAAATGCATCTTTCTTCAGTAATGTTGTTAGAGGTGTTGCTATTATCCCATAATTCTTAAAAAACTTGCGATAATAACTTGCTAACCCAAGAAATCATTGCATATGCTTTATGGATGTGGGAATTTTCCATTCCTTAATGGTTTTAATTTTTCTAGGGTCTACCTTAAAACCTTCATGAGATACAATATGACCTAGATATTCCACCTCCTATACTCCAAAGAAACATTTCGAGGTTTTTGCATATAATTGTTTCTCCTCCAATAGTTTGAGCACCCTGTCAACACGTTGAACATGATCCTTCCAAGATTTGTTGTAGATTAGTATATCATCAAAACATACACAAATTTTCTAAGGAAGGGTTTGAAGATGGAATTAATCAAACCTTGAAATGTAGAAGGTGCATTGGTAATGCCAAAAGGCATGACCAAGAATTCATAATGACCCTCATGAGTTCTAAATGTTGTTTTCAGAATGTCTTCAGTCTTCATTCTAACTTGATGATATCCTGAATGAGGATCCAACTTGTTGAAGTAAATTGCTCCATGTAATTCATCCAATAATTCATCAATGACTAGAATGGGAAATTTATATTTAATAGTGAGCTTGTTGAGCTCCCTATAATCTGAACACATGCACCAAGATCCATCCTTCTTGTGCACCAATACTAATGGAGCAGAGAAAGAACTTTGACTAGGTTGAATTATACCAGCCTCTAGCATTTTTGCAACCATACGTTCAATTTCGCTCTTTTGGGCATATGGATATCTGTAAGGCTTGATGTTTGGAGGAACACTTCCTGGAATCAAATGAATAGCATGGCCATGATCACAAGTAGGTGGGAGGCCTTTGGGAGTCTCAAATACCTTGGAATGATTGTCCAAGACTTTTTGGAGATCTGGAGAAATAGATGATTTCAATGTGGGAACCTCTAGTGAACATAATTGTGCAATTATGCCCCATTGTTATTTCTTTAGAAGCTTTATCATGTCGTTAGAGCTAATTATCTTTCTTGGTTTCCCTAGGATACCCCTTAACTCAACTTCCTTTCCTTCCCAAAAATAATTCAAGAAAAGTTCTTGAAAATTAAAAGCTATTGTACACAAAGATTGTAGCCATTGGACTCCTAGTACAACATCAGCACCACCCATAGGAATGGAAAGCAGTGGACTATTCAATACATATTCTCCCATGGATAACTTGATATTATGGAACTTTCTAGAGCAATTTATGGTTCCTCCATTTGCAACCATCTCTTGACACTCTGGTGCTGGATATAGGAAGCAATTCAATTCCTTGGATATCTTACAATGAATAAAATTATGGGTACTACCCGAATAAATCAACACTATTACCTTTTTCTTCTTGATATGTCCTTCTGTCTTGCGAGTTTGAGGAGGGGTAATTCTTGCCAATGCATTACAAAATATGGTCGGATTCATTTCTTCTTTCTCTAGGGTTGGTTCCTAGTGTATATCCTCTTCTTTTGATGTTTCTTGTTCCTTTTCTTCCTCCTCTTCACAATCTATGTAAAATAGTTTCTTCTCAGCAAACTTATGACTTTTAGTGTATTTTCTATCACAACTATAACAAATCCCTTTTGCTATTTTTTCTTCCAATTTTTGTGGTGTCAACCTCATAGGTTGTGGAAGGCTAGGAGCAAAAACACTTCCATCTTTATAGTTGTGAGTGGTAGGCTTCCTTGTTGCCATAATTTTGTTTTAAATTTTTCTTGCCAACCAGAATGCATTTTCTAATGAATCAGGTTCCCAAAGGTGAACCTCATGTTGGATGTTATCCTTTAAAGTCCCTATGAACACATCAATCCTATGCTCCTTTGGAATATTATTTACCCTTATATTCAATTTTTGGGAGTCCTCAATGTGCTCCACCATTGAACACTTTTGTTTGAGATTTATCAATTGACTAAAGAAGGTGTTGTTATTTGTATCCTCATAATGTATTATCATTTCCTCTATAAAAAATTACCAAGTGATAATTTTTTTACAGGAGAAAATTCATCGATACCATACAAACTGATTAGGTTCCAAATATAAAGTTTCAATTCGTATCTTTTGTGTGTTTTGCACATTATGGAGATCAAAATATTGCTCCATCTGTAGTATCCATGTTACGAGATCCTTGTCATCAAACTTCCTCATATCGATATTTGGAACATGGTGGTTCTTTGATCCAATGTCAGAGTCTATGAAATCATGATTATCATTTATTTTGTTCTCATCATGAGTTTCATCTAATACATTTTCTCTATTAGGAATCATTTCTTGTAGCAACCTTGTCAAACCTTCCTTTAAAGCTTCCATGTCTGCTTTTAAACCATTCTTAAAATCTTCCATATTACCTCTCATGTCATCCATATTAGCTTTCATGCCATTATTAAATCCTTCCATGTCGAATTTTAAGCTATTATTCAAACCATCCATCTTAACTTCCTTTTCATTTTTGGTTACTCTTCGCGAGAGCGAAATATCTTACACTTGGTCTCGTAATTTTGATATATCATGATGCATTTATTCATCTTCTTCTTCATGCGTCCTAGTATAAATTTCATGATGCTTACTATGTGTTCCCATTTTCTTTCTTTGGGACATAAACTAATGACTATTATGCTTCACTATGCCCTTTGAATCACTTCAAATTATTTTTTCAAACAAAACTTATGCAAATTTAAAAAAAAATACGCACTTTTTTTTCTCTTTGTCTAAGTGCAATATTGAATCTGTTGTATCTTTGTAATTGCGAATCTTCGAGGTCTGAAATTTATTCCTATTGTATCCCTCTGATTCCTCTTTCCAACCCCATAATTCTGATCGAGATTGGATTCTCCAAGAAAGAGCTATTCTCAATCTCTCACAATGACCTGATTATAGACTAGTTCAGTAGAGCGAACTTGTACGAAGTGCCACGTGTCAATTTTTCAACCTTCGGACTTGAAAATGATATCCAAAAAACTGCGATCTCTCCTCTTTCTGTCAATTCTTACGAAATTCTAATCTGATGCTCAGAGAGAAAGTTATGAAGATTTTCCCAAGGTCACTTGTTTGAGATGGAATTTGGGAGCCTGCAAAAACTCTAACTTCCTTGGATCATATATCCTAAAATATAGTGAGACAAGATCTGAAATTAAGACAAGATGTTATTCATGATTTCTTCTCAAATGGGTTTTTCAGCTTCTGAATATTTGTAGAAAAAAATTTATAGTGAAAATACCATGAGGACTTGTTTGAAGCAGTGAAACCCTAGAATCTAAAGCTTTGATACCAAATGTTATGTAACCAGCTCACAAAAAGATAGAATATATAGATCAACGACTTCAAAATCAACCTCTTCGAGGGGAAACCTCCTTTACATTACAAAAATGAAAAATTTTGGGACGATTCAAATCACAAAACCTCCTTTCTATATATAGGAGTCGAAGGGGTCACAATATAATTAGAGCCGACATAACAATAACACTGTAAGGGCACAAGAATAAATAGTGGGCTTATATGGGGCACAATAATTAAAATATGGGGACAACATGGGCACAACAATAACAATGGCGGCTACAATGACAATAATAATGGGGGAATACACTAGTATTATAGGAACCTAACATATCTCATCTGCAAAACCAATCCGGATTAGCGAGTTATATATGTGTGTGTGTGTGTACCCTGGTAAGTTTTTCCTATGACTAAATGATTTTTTCATTATCTGCCTCGCAAATCCTAATCTCTACCTTTAAACATCTCAACGTATTTTCTATGTCACGTGAGTACTCATCCCTTGGTTTCTCATCTGATCTATAAGGAGAGTCTCATGAATTGTAATCCACCATTCTAGCAGTCATCTCTGATCCTCTTCTTCTCGCAAACATACTATGTCAGATAACCAAATATAAACATAATCAACATACCTCAGTGAAGTTCAAGGGAGGTTATCTCATCTGCAAAACCAATTTGGATTAGCACGTTATATATATATATATATATATATACATGATCATATCAATATATTGACTTCATGCGTGACAACTATAACCATGACAATGCATGCATAACGACATGCATCTATCCCACCCAGTCCATGTATTTTAACCATGCTTTCATACCAATCTTTAATGCCCTGTGGTGAAGTAAAATTATAAGTGCAGACACAAACAAATTCTTCTAACCCGATAATGGGTCTAGCCACAACTAATACATGTTATGGAAGATTTCCTTAGGTTAGAACCAATTAAGAGGGCCTACCTCTTAGTGCGCTTGATCAAATATTGATCAAGGACCTTAACCGCAGTTAAGAATAAGGTTGAAAACAATGTACATGCAATTAATATTGGCTTTTAACGTGAATTAGTGATAAAAGGTTAATATTGGCTTTTAACGTGAATTAGTGTTAAAAGGTTAATATTGGCTTTAAGGGCTAAAACCTTTATTAAGCATCTTTTTCTTAAAATATGAATTAAGCACGTGGGTGGTCTTGGAAAGACGGTAAATGATTTCTCGCGTGGGCGAAAGGCTGGAAGCGATATTCTACCAAAAGCACGTGATTAGCCTCATCAGGTGACACGTAGCAGGGTAAAACTTCTTTTCTCGCGTGCCCTCGATTTGAGCAGAAATATGCACGAGATTGTGCGATGTCCGTTGGATCAAGCAGGGTCACATAAACGGTGGAGATCGTCCAAGCTAGTTGGCCAGCGAACGATGCGACAATTGTTGGATGGACAAGATAGATTGACGGTTGAGAGTTAACCTGATCGCAAGCTCTATGGAGGATTATCCCTAACCGCTGGGATTATACCACACACATGTGCACCCAATAGTTACGGTAATGCTAAAGGATACCTCCAACGATCAGCCTAGCGGAGTGGCTAAAGTTTAGCGGATATGCTAAGTTTATTTGGAGTCAGGTGCATTCGCCAATATTGGTGGAGATATTGCATAAAATCACTCAAAGAGAAGTTTTAAGGGGGAGTCCAGAAAAAAACAGAAGCAGAGCCCAAGAGACAGAGGCAGAACCCGAGAGACAAAGAGACTCAGAGAAAGTGGCACAAAAGGCTTGCTAGGATAATTAGAGCCTTCTGAAGCCAATGAAATAATCCAGAGAAGCTGAAGAAGTCATCTTCATGGAGAATTTCATCCAGGAAGATTGATTTGGAGCTCAGAAGCCACCAGAGGTTGGAGGTAGTTGTAGGAGCTACCAGTTATCATTCTCAGTGATCCAATAGTCAATTCTGACTGTAAAGAACCTTCTAAATCCATTGCAAGGATTTGCATAAGCATTCGGGGATTTATAAGGGCCAAGAAGCTACAGGGAAGTTTTAGACAACAAATGATCAAATTATCAGTCTGTTGTAGGTGTCTGATATGTGCTGAATACAAAAGAAGAAGTTCCAGAGACAGTTGAAGAATTCAGAGGGAGTTAGTGCCATCAAGAAGCTCAAGACAACTCAAAGCACTGATTGAATGAATCAAGTCCAAGGAATCTTAGATCTGTTTGCAGAGTGAGGACAGTCAGGGATATAGATGGTATTCTAAGCCCATTGGTTCAGTTCAGTAACCTTTGGAGTTAAGTGTGGAACTTGTAAAAGAAGATTTACCATAATCCCAAAGAGCCAAGTCAAGTTGACAAGAGCTCAAGGAGATGTAGCCCATGATATTAGGGTGAACTCCTAGATTAAATTTGTTGTTATGTGTGTGTTGCTTATTTTCTGCATTATATTACTGTTATATGTGTTTTATATCAGCAGAAACACTTAAAGCACTAAAACAGTTAAAAACAAACAAAGACATACACCTGTTTCAAGTACTTAATTCCACAATTGTCAACATAAGCTAGATCATATATTTGTTAAGCTTTGGAGTGGGAGGTTCTTGTAAGTATAACAAGATGTTAAACCCTCATTTCAGATTAGGTGGTATCAGAGCTAGCTGCTTGATTGACAAAGCATAGTTGCTTGAATGACAAAGCAACAGGATGCTTGATTGATGGAACATAGCTGCTTGATCAATAGAGCAATAGATTGCTTGTTTGACTTGATAGGTGTTTAAATAGTACAAAGGATTTGACTGCTTGATTGTTTGTAAACTGACTATTGCTTGAGTTTGCAAAGGTGAAGGGAAATCTATTGATAGCTAAGTCCAGGAAGGACAAGAAGGAAGAAGGGCTGAAGGCATTCTCCTTAGCCCAAGGACCTCAAGGCAATCCTTGAAACACAAGAAGGTTTGTTTTAAAAAGGCTGCTTGAATAAGCTCTTTGTGAATTTTATTGAAGTTATTTTGTTCATTTCTATAATGACAACTTCTACAAGTGAGTTCTCAAAATCTTCCTCCTTCACAAGATTCTTCGATGAAGACATGAAGCAAGACTTGTTCATCATGATGGATATGGTGAGAGGATGAAAGCAAGAGCACCAAACTTCAAGAGCAATTGAATTTCATGAAGGAAGAGAAGCAGTTACTTTCTGACAAACTGCAAGAAATGGAGAGCCAACTTCATATTGCAAATATGAGCCTGGAAAGGATGCATGAGATGGAGACACATTGCCAAAGAAGCCTTAGTCAAGTATCAGCTTGAAGAAGAGGTAAACAATCCTAGTTTGTCTTCAATTTCCTCTAAGAATGTTTATGTTGGTTCTTTTGAAAAAATACGAGAGTCATAGGGTCCAAGTTGATTTCAAAAATGGGCTATGAAGGAAAAGGATTGGATAAACATGCACATGGCATTGTTGAGCCAATAATGGTTGAGGAAAGGCCTAAGTATTTTGGTCTTGGCTATGCACAATCTAACGTTCCAAAGCAACCATGAAGGCAAGTGAAACAATTCCTAGAAGGAGTTTCATTTCAGGTTCTCTACCTCAAGTTTGTAAAGATTGTATTCATGGGGAATGCAATAGCTTGAAACATACTTTGCAAGAAGAAGGTGTTCATAAGCATGCACTCGAACAAGAGAGTTGTGAAAGCTCTGAAAGCATTGAAGGGATTGATGGTGTTCCAAAGGGAGCTACTTCTTCATTCGATTCACCTCCTCATGAAGGTAACAAAGGTGAAAGAGAAAGGTATAAATCTGATTTCAATCATATTTCTTTTGATTATGTAAAGCATGATAAATTTCCACATATGCATTGGAAAAAAATTGCATGTTCCTTTTGTGCTTTGGATAACCATAGTGTTTCTATATGTTGGAAGAGAATGGCCACATACAGGAAACTTTTGAAGAAAAGGAGGCAAGAAGCCAAAGGTCCATTGGACAAGGCAAATCATGCTGTCAAGAAGATGCACATGTGTTGCACTTACTGCCATAAGCAAGGACATATTTCTGCAAAGTGTTGGACTCTGAATCCAACAATGCTTCCACAAAATTTGAAGAAGGTGGGAAGAGAAAATGGCAAGAATGGAAAGGAAGTTTCCATAATTGATGTGCTGCAGGATGATTCACATGTTGATGTCAATGTGCAGACAAAGGAAGCACCTTTGATATGGATTGGTAAGAAATGGTTAGAGTTCTTATCCAATTAAGGTTGCATGTCTTTTGATTTGATGCATTTCTTTGCTAATGGAATGTAAGTTGCAGGGTTTTACCAAAAAGGTGAATGGAAAAGTTGAGTATGAGACTCGCTTTATTACAACAAAATTATATTCATTTCAAATTTGTAAGTACATGTACATATGATTGAGGATATTTTACTATTGATCGTGCTTAAGAGAAATTTGAATAATGGAATACATACATGAGAATAGTATGTATGAACACAGGAATGTTAATGATTTCCTTGTATTTGAACATGTATGTGTAATTGACTTGATGGTTGATTGCTTTGTTTAAAACATGCATGTAATGTCATATTGACTTGGAAAAAGTTGATTTTGTCTCCAATATTGAAAAAGGATATGATGATGAAGTGTTTCAAAAGAGTTGGAATTATTTCTACTTTGAAAAAGAATCATTAAGTTCTTTTTGTACATGCTTGACTTGAAGAGTCAGTTGTTTGAAAAGGCATGTTTTTTGTCGGCTTATTATTCAGTCGATCATTTGTATACAAGATGTGAAGACATGATGATGATTCACATGATGTGAAATTTGTTTCTTTTGGTGGAGCAAGAGTTATGTTGTCAAGTTTTTTTCTTGTATTATGTTGTTTTTGACAAGATGTCAGAAGAACATTTGTTTGAGCCTTTGAGCCACCTTGGATCAATGATCAAGGACGCGATGTTCAACTACCTTCTGTAAACTTCTTACACTACAACAAACATGCAATTTGCGCCAGATTTAGCACCAGATTCTAGTGCATTTTTTTCTCAATTGGGATGAGCAACCTGGCACTAAATCTGGCTCTATTGTACAATTTTTAAAGCGTCCTTTTTTGCACCAAATTTTGCATCTTTTTTACGCCAAATTTTCCATCATTTTTTGCATCATATTTTGCACCAAGATTTTCATTTGGTTTTACAACAGGTTTTGCTTCTAGTTTTGTGCCTTTTTTTGCATCTATTTTTGTGTCATAATTTGCATCGATTTTTACACCATCTTTGACATCTTATTTAGCGCCTTTTTTTACATCCAATTTGTGCCAATTTTTGCATCTGGTCTTATGCCATCTTTTGCTTCTAATTTTGTACTTATTTTTACATCTATTTTTGTGCCAATTTTTCTGCCTTTTTTTACACCATCTTTTCCATCCAATTTTGCAGCATATGTTGAATCTGATTTAGTGCCAAATTTCGCATGCATTTTTGCACCATTTTTTGCATCCACGTTTGCATTTTATTTATCTCCCTTTTTTGCATCCTATTTTGCATCATTTGTTGCATCCAATTTAGCATCATTTTTAACACCATTTCTTGCATCCAATTTTTCATCCTTTTGAGCATCTAAATTTGCATCCTATGTTGAACCATATATTGCATCCACCTTTGCATCCCATTTTGTGTCTATTGTTACGTTCACTTTTGAGCCATTTTTTCGTCTACTTTTGCATTTGTTTTTGCACCAAGTTTTGAATGATTTGTTGCATCATTTTACATCCAATGTTGCATCTCAATTTGCATCCAAAATTGAGCCATTTTTATGCCCAGTCCAATTTTGCACCATTTTTTATGTCCAAATTTGCATCCTTTTTGGTATCTAGTTTTTCATCCTTTTTGGCTTCCAAATTTGCATTCTTTTTTCTGCCACATTTTGTGTCCACATTTGCATCTCATTTTGCACCTAGATTTTAGTTGGAATTTTCATCTAGTTATGCATCATCTTTGACATCCTTGGTTTCACCATTTTTTAGTCCCATTTTGCATCTTGTTTTGTGTCTTTTCTTACATCCTTTTTGCATCCTAATTTTACACCATTCTTTGCATCCTCATTTTGGTGTCCATTTTTTCATCCTTGTTTGCACCCAATTCGGTATCCTTTCATATGCCCTATTTTGTTCCCTTCTTTGTGTCTAGTGTTGCACCCTTTTTCAATTTTACTTTAAAAACCTTTTTGTGTCATTGTTTGCATATTGTTTTGATGGCTAGTTTAACATCCAATTCTACTCCCAATTTTTCATCCATGGTTAAATCCACTTTTGGCTTCTTGTTTAGAGTTTTACTTTTATTTCCATTTATGACCACCTCTATGGGTTCATTTTACTAAGTTCATTTACATAGTGAAATATATTAAATTTTCTAAATATCATTTTGTTGTAGGATTTAATGCATGGTTAGATGAAAACAAAACCCTCTCAGTTTATCTCAGAAACCTAGGACAAACCAATTAAGAGAAAGGTTGTTCTAAGTCTTAGGATTCTTAGTAGATCAAGATGTAGAGTATAGATTAAGAAAAAGAGAATGAATTCTTGTGAGTCCTCGCATGCAAGTCTTCTTGGAGTTTTTCGTATAGCCAAGAAGCACTCCTAGCTAGCTCCAAAGCTTGGTCCTACACATAAGAGAGAGAATAAAGCAACCTTCACAACATAATATCTTAATAATCAAAACTATAAAAAAACATATAAATATTATTGAATAAATAAATATAAACCAAAAACCCATGCATACATTATTTAAATAGAAGAAGTAAAGAATGAATAGAAACATATGGAAGGAAGAACAACTGATCTATATGAATAAAGGAGTTGGAGGAAAGTTACAACAATCAGATATAGTTGCAACATCACCTCCACCAACTCATAGCTCCAAAACTCTCCCTCTCAAGACAGATCTCAAGAGCGTGACAATACAAAATTCCCATCATTTTTTCAATAGCCAAGCCTCTAATATATAGGAAAGTGGAGGCTATGAAGATTTCCAAAATTCCTCATTAGTTCAATTTGGGAAAAATCTTTTGGGTGAATAATGTTTCCTCATATAAAAAAGGAATTTTCCACTTTTTAGATGCTTTTGTGCTTAGGAAAAAGCTTCCCCATGCTTTATGGCTCTTTCCCACTTTTGTATGCTTTTATTTTTTAGGAAAAAGCTAAAGATGAGGATAAAGAGATTACATTCCACCATATGTTTCCGAAAGTGACCAAGAATGTCAAATTCAAATTCTAGTTTGCTTATGTTTTATTTTTTTTTAAATATATATTTAGTTTTAGTATTTTTTTTCTAGAAAAATATATATTTTTTTTGGTATATTTTTCTATAAGAAAAATTATATTTTGTTTTTATAAAAATGGATTTTAAACATTCCAGTCATGCTAAATTTGTGATTTTATGATAGGAGTTTAAATTATATATAGTAAAGTAACTTAATGTCATGTGTCGTGTTGCTGAGATGGGTGTTATACATCTCTTTCTTGCTAAGTTATAGAATGTGCTTGGGTTTTCTTAATGCAATAAAACTAATTATGTTCTTCATGATATCTTGAAATGTTCATCTTGAACCAGGCTAATAAAACAATAAAGTTAAAATAGGTTTTCCTTTATCCTTTATAGATCTTTGTCCCCATTAATCTTGGTCTTAATAGATTAATTGTCTTGTGGTGGCCTTGAGTGGTCACTTCCATTAGTTGCATGCTTTGTAGTTTTCAGTTAGTGACATTTTTTAGGCTTGATAATATGTTATTTAATTTATCAAAATGTGTTATTGTCCATACTATTGTTAAATATTAATATTAAATATGCTGATTTTTAAGCATGTTTTAGCAAAACTTTCCCAAAATGTTTATAGATTGTATTTTATAATGCAATGATTCTTTGCTTGATGAAATTGTTTTGGATATTTTTTTTAATGATTCATTGATTGATGAAATTGTTATGGATATTTTTTTTAGTATATTAAATTGTATGTGATAAAGTCAAAAATCACCTCTTTTTTAGATTTTCATTGATCAATTTCCCTTAAGGCCATCAAGTTCACCATTTGGTCCCAGGTTAAGGAAATATAGGAGTCATGAAGTGGAATTGTCCAAGCACTTAAATCTTGAGACATGTTTCTTTTTAGTCACTTTATACTTTCTTTCTATGTAAATTTTTGATGAAAATAGTCTTGGAACATGAGGGGCGTCAATAGTAAGCGAAAACAAACTCCTAAAAGAAAAATGGTATGCAAAGCACCCATAAATAATGTTGATATAAGAAGCAAAAATATTAAGTGAGGTTCAACCTCATATAATTAGAAAATGGGGGAGGAATTTCCAAGTAGTAGTGATTGATGCTTAGAGATACTTGGGTGGAATGGTTATTATTTGAAATGATTAAGACATCAAGGTTACCAATATGTTTACCTCTTTTCGCATTATGACAATACAATTTTAGTTAATTGACATTGAGGACTACTACCATGTATCCAATGTCTATGACTCCAATATTGCAAATGGAAAACCTCTATTTCTCAATTCTATTTCTAGCACAAGTAATTTATACTCCCTCCATGGATTGTTGGGAGTGACTTCAATATTATAAGTGTCTCGAGGAAAAGAAAGAATGAATCGAAATGTTTAACAAGATATTTTGTAAGCTATACCATTAAAGCCACAAAGTAGTCTCCATTAAAGTTGTCAAGAAATGAGTCTCCAACCCACACATGTGGATCAATGAGATGTAATACATGTGTGTGTTGTTACGAACTCAATACACCTCTACAATAACTCCACAAACTTATGTATTTCACTATGTCACATAAATTGACAGTAGTGTGACATAAGTAAACCAAGAGTAGACATGAAAGCCTTAGGAAACAAACATTCCTTAGATCCTCAATTAGGTGCTTAAATGATGAAGTGAAAATGCAAGGAGAAAAGAAGAATTCATGATTTAACCATCACATACATGTGATCAAGTGTGACTAGGAGTGTATATATTCATATATTTTCCAAAGAGGGAGTGAATACATGAGTTACCATTTATTGGCCCTTATTTTTCTTTCTTTTTCATTTTCTTATATATAGGACTTAGGGAATAAGGTTTTCATAAGTTTGGCACAACTCATAGATATAAGATTTACATGAATTTTCACTTCAACCTTAGAGTTTAGACTTAGATAAATCAATATAGTGTATGTTTAATGATTTTGGCTTTCACATTTTTATTGTATTTCATCACAAATACAAAAGGGGAAATATTTTGCCACAAATCTATGAATGCTTAATCATAAAGTCGTCATGTGATGAAAACAAATTAATGATGTTATTCTCTACGAAAATGATGGGTATTCTTGAGAAAATCTTATGCTTGTGGATGTTTCCTCCCTGGTTGAAAGGGAGTGAGGGTAGACACCATGTTATCCATGTGTCATGTACTATGGCTAGGATTAACAATCGTAAGCCTAGTAAAGGCACTAGTAGGGATAATGGTGGATTGGATAAACATCTGGGACCAATATTCTTTGAGAATTTGGACATTGAATAGGACTAATCGCCATAAGTCAAGTACATTAATCCAAAATAAGAATAGTCATGAGGATTGACATTTTCTGGTGTCAAATATTATGATAGTGGATTAGGAAATGATCATGTGAGGACATACCTGGTAAACATCTTGGTGGGGTAAGTGCCTTGAAAGGTAGTGGTGTCCAAATTTATGCCTCCCAACATTGTGCTCTGATCTAATGGAGAGATAAACTTGTTAGTCAAGGCCTTACTGTTTTGAAAATTTTGGCTATGAAGATGTAAATCATCATTGATGCTTATCAATCTAGATCCCTTCTTATATGAATATTTCAACTTGAGAGTACTTTTTTGTCTCATTATGAGTACCTCGCTAGTTTAGAGGGAGGGTCATCATCTTCATTATTGCCATCATCGCCACCATCAATGTGATCATTATTGTCATCATTTCATTATCATCATAATCACCATTCATTTCTTCTTCATGATCATCATCATCATCATGATTTTGTATATTGTCGTCAATTGTTCATAATTATAGGTATCATAAGAAATATCACCAACCTTAGGACACATGATATATGAAAGAAAAATAACCACTTTATTTTTTAGAAATGATTGATGATCATCAACATCACTACGATTATCATCGTCATTATAATTGTCATCATCCCCATCATCATAACTAATATAAGTTTTATCATAATTTTTGTCATCTTCATCATGAACATCATAATCATCATTCATGCCATTATTGTTCTTGATTATGACCAAGATGAAAATAATGATAATGATGATCAGATGATGATGACTTGGAAGATGATGCCAAAGATAATTATTATGATTTTTACCATGATAACATTTAAAAATTGGGAGGAATGGCCAAGGTCATTAGCATCATCATCATTGTCATTGTAACTCCCATCGTCTTTATCATCATTGTCATTATCATAACAATCGCAATTCATGTCATCGTCATCATCTTCATTATCATCATCGTTATAATTATTGACATTGTCATCAGATGTTCATAATTTTCAATGTCATAAGAAATATAATCAATGCAAAAGATATGATGTGTGTTGGAAAATGGATGCAAAAGTAGACAAAAAAATGGGGGTAAAAATAGACGTAAATTTGGATGAAGAGTGGACACAACATAAGTAGATGCAGAACAAGATAGAAAAATTGAACAAAAGTGGATGAAAAAGTAGATGCAATAGTTCATACAAACTTGAACACAAAATAGGACTCAAACATGGATGAAAAAGTGGAAGAAAACATGGGCACAATAGTAGGCATAAAACTTAGCATGAATTGTGGTGAAACAAATGTGGATACTCCAATGAATGTAAAAAAAAGGGACACAAACTTGAATGCAAAAAGGAGGAAAACTTGGATGAAAAAAGGGATGTAAACATGGGCCAAACATGGGTGCAATAGTGAACACAAAATTAGTTGCAAAACTAGACAAATCAAAAGTGGATGTAAAAGTAAATTCGAAATGGGATGCAAAAAACATAAACAATATTTGATGCAAACTTGGACACAAAAGAGGATGAAAATATGGATGCAATAGTGGAAGAAAATGTGGGTTGCAATGATGGACATAAGATATGGCACAAATAATAGCACAAAAAAGGTGGATGTAATAATAGACACAAAAAATATGCAAACTTAGATGCAAGACAAGATGTTATAAGGGATGTAAAAGTGGATGCAAACACGAGTGCAACATGAGAAACAAAATTGGATGCAAAATATGGATGAAATGGAAGTATATGCAAAAGAAGATACAAAATGAGATGCAAAACCCAACACAAAAGTGGATGCAAAAATAGATGAAATATTTTATGCAAAAGAGGATGTGAAGATGGATGCAAAATTGGAAACAAACGAGGGTACAACAGTATGTGCAAAACATGGAACAAATTTTGTCACAACAAAAGTAGATGTAATGATAGATGCAAAAAAAGAAGCAAATGAAGATGAAAAATAGGATGCAAAAAGGGATATAAAAGTTGGTGTAAACATGGGTGCAACAATGGATGTAAAATAGCTTTTGCAACTTATTTGAAAGAGCAATTTTGTCCCAACAATTAGACTTGTAGCATAAAGAACATGGTTAATACATATGATTCGACCAAAAACTAGTTACTACCAAAATTCAACCAAAAAAAATATTACTGCATAAAAATAGAATTAAAAACAAAAAAAATAAAAACAAAAATTTCCCAAATTAAAAATAAATAAATGATTAACTTTTTTTTACCAAAATTTAGTGATTTTTTTAGTGCTAATACTAACATCACCATTACAACAAGATATTTTTTTAGTGCTAATACTGCCATTACAACAAGATATAAGAGGGATATAATGCAAAAAGTTTAATAGTAATATGAATGTAGAAGATGGTCTTCAGACTGGTGAATTCATGATAATCAATGGGACTACAGTCAAAATAATTGGATGTTATTTACTTTTTTACATAGATTGTCAAAATAATTGCATAAATCGATTTTTTTTAACCAAAATTTAACAAAAACTTTGCTAGTGCTAATATTAGAACCACCATTACAACAAGATATCTTTCTAGTGTTGACAACACCATTATAGTAAGATACCTCAAGAGAGACAGAAAATTTAAAAATTATGATAGTAATATGTATCCAGAAGATGGTAGTGAAACTAGTAATTGTTCATTCTCATTATCATAATCATTGTCATCATCATCACCATCATCCTTGTCATCGTTATTGCCATCATTACATTATCATCATAATCACCATTCATGCCATCATCATCAGCTCCATCATCATCATCAGTATGGACATTGTTTGCAATTGTTTATAATTATAGACGTTGTAAGAAATATCATCAACCCAAAAAATGTGATTAGTGCTAGAAAAGGGTTGTTTAGGACACATTGATATACGTAAGAGAAATAACAACTCTATTTTTGAGAGATGATCGATGATCATCATCATCACCACCATTATCATCGTCATTGTCATTTTTATCATCCCCATCATCATCATTATTGTAATTTCTATCAACATTGTTGTAATCATCATCATCATTCGTGCCATTATTGTTTTTGATGATGACTTAGATGAAATGATGATGATGACACCAAAGATAATGCTTATGATTATGACAATGAAAACATCTAAAATTGGGAAGATTCGCCAAGGTCATTAGCGTCGTCATCATCATAATCATTGCCATCATCATCATTAATGTCATTGTAACCACTATCGTCTTTATCATCATAATCACAATTCATGTCATCGCCATCATCTTCATTTTCATCATTGTCAATATTATTGACATTGTCATCAATTGTTCATAATTTTCAATGCCATAAGGAATATCATCAATGCAGAAAATATGATGAGCTTTGGAAAAGGGATGCAAAAGAAAACATAGAAATGGGGCCAACAATAGAAGTAAAATTGGATGAAAAGTGGATACAACATAAGTAGATGCACAACAACATGAAAAACCTAACACAAAAGTGGATGCAAAAGTAGATGCAGTTGTCAATGCAAACTTGGATGCAAACATGAAGGCAAAAGTGGAAGCAAACATGGGTCCAATGGTAGGTGTAAAACTTGGCACAAACTATGGTGAAATAAATGTGGATGCAACAACGGACACAAAAGTAGATGCAAAAATGGATGAAACAAAAGTGGATACAATAGGGGATGGAAAAACATACACAATATCTGATGCAAACTTGAACACAAAAGAGGATGCAAATGTGGATGCAAACATGGAAGCAAATGTGGTTGCAATGGTAGGCGCAAGATATGGTGCAACAAAAGTGGATGTAACAATAGACAAAAAATATGCAAAATAAGATGCAAAAATGGATGTAAAAGTGGAAGCAAACATTGATGCAACAGGCAAAACAAAATTGGATGAAAAAAATGGATACAATGGAAGTAGATGCAAAAGTAGATACAAAACGAGATGCAAAACCCAATGCATAAACCTGACACAAAAGTGGAAGCAAAAATAGATGCAATATTTGATGCAAAAGAGGATGTGAACATGGATGCAAAATTGGAAGCAAACGTGGATACAATAGTGAGTGCAAAACATGGTGCAAATTATGGCATAACAAAAGTGGATGTAATGATAGATCAAAAAAAAGAATCAAAGTATGATGCAAATGAAGATGTAAAAAGGGATGCAAAAAGTGAAATTTAAAATGGGTGTAACAGTGGATGCAAAATTGTATGCAAAAGTGGATGCAATAGAAGTCGATGCAAAAGTAGATGCAAAACGAGACACAAAACCAGATGCAAATCCTGGTCCAAAATTGGATACAAAAAGGGATGCAAAAATAGATGTAGTAGTTGATGAAAACCTAGATGCAAATGAGGATGCAAACGTGGATGCAAAATTATAATCAAAAGTGGGTGCAAAAGGAGGTGCCAAACTAGGCGCCAATTGTGGCACAAAAATATTAGATGCAATAGTGGGTACAATAATAGATGCAAAAGAGGATGTAAATATGGATGCCAAACAAGATGGAAAAGAGGATGCAACAAAAGTAGATGCAAAATTATATGCAAAACTAGACACAAAACTCGATGTAAAACGTGGCGCAAAAGTGATGCACAAATGGATGCAAAAAAAGATTTAAAAAAGGATGCAAAAAAGGATGCAAAAGTCGATGCAAAAGTTGATGCAAGTGTAGGTGCAAAAAGTGGATGCAAATGAGGATGCAAAAGTATGTCAAACAAAAATAGATGCCAAAATTGATGCAAAACCTGGTGCAAAGGATGACACAAAACTTGGCATAAAATTTGGTGCAAAACGTGGTGCAAAACCTATTGCAATACCTGGTGCTAAACTTGGTGTAAGATTTGGTGCAAAACTTGATGCAAATTTTGTGTCAAGTTTTGCACCATATTTGATAAATGGATGCAAATAGCACCAAAAAGGGGCTCTAGATGCAAAAAAAGAAGTAAAAAGGGACGCTAATCGCTGGTTTTGTTGTAGTGTTAACAGATATTCTGAAGGAAACCTATTCTTAACAAGAGGACATGCGCATTCAAAAAGGAAAGTGTTAACTACCTTCTAGTTTTGGTTCAGAGGCACTAGCCATACAAGGCAAGTGTATGGAGGCTGAAAGAAGAGGGTACTAGTACTCTCATCTACTGTACATATCAATATATCAATCTTTTGGGGTCCAAAAGATTCTCAATGGGGAGGAGTGATCAGATATTGATCAAGGACCTTAACCGCAGTTAAGAATAAGGTTGCAAACAATGTACATGCGGTTAATATTGGCTTTTAACGTGAATTAGCGATAAAAGGTTAATATTGACTTTTAACATGAATTAGCATTAAAAGGTTAATATTGGCTTTAAGCGCTAAAACCTTTATTAAGCACCTTTTTCTTAAAATATGAATTAAGCATGTGGGTGGTCTTGGAAAGACGGTAAATGGTTTCTCGCGTGGGCGAAAGGCTGGAAGCAGTATTCTACCAAAAGCACGCAATTAGCCTCAGCAAGCGACACATAGCAGGGAAAATTTGATTTTCTCGTGCGCCCTTGATTTGATATCGGTCGTGCAGAAATCTGCATGATATTATGTAATGTTCGTTAGATCGAGCAGGGTCACATCAACGATGGAGATCTTCCAAGCTAGTTGGCCAACGGAAAAAACGACAGCCGTTGGATGGACGGGATAGATTGACGGTTGAGAGTTAACCCGATTGCAAGCTCTATGGAGGATTATCCCTAACCGCCGAGACTATACCGCACATATGTGCGCCCAACAGTTATTGTAATGCTAAAGGCTACCTCCGACGGTCAGCCTGGAGAAGTGGCTAAAGTTTAGCGGATATGCTAAGTTTAGTTGGAGTCAAGTGCAGTCGCCAATATTGGTGGAGATATCACATAAAAGCACTCAAAGAGCAGTTTTAAGGGGGTGTCCAGAAAAAATAGAGGCAGAGCCCTAGAGATAGAGAAAGTGGAACAAGAGGCTCACCAGGCTAATCAGAGACTTCTGAAGCCAACGAAATAATCTAGAGAAGCTGAAGAAGTCATCTTCATGGAGAATTTCATCCAAGAAGATTGATTTGGAGCTTAGAAGCCACCCAGAGGTTGGAGGCAGTTGTAGGAGCTACTAGTACTCATTCTCAGTGATCCAATAGTCAATTCTGACTATAAAGGACCTTCTGAATCCATAGCAAGGATTTGCAGAAGCATTTGGGGATTTCTAAGGGCCAATAAGCTACAGGGAAGTTTCAGACAGCAAATGATCAAATTATCAATCTGGTGTAGGTGTTTGATATGTGCTGGAGACAGAAGAAGAAGTTCTAGAGATAGTTGAAGAATTCTGAGGGAGTTAGTGCCATCAAGAAGCTCAAGACAACTTAGAGCACTGATTGAAGGAATCAAGTCCAAGGAAGCTTAGATATTTTTGCAGAGTGAGGACAGCCAGGGATATAGATGGTATTCTAAGCCCATTGGTTCACTTCAGCAACCTTTGGAGTTAAGTGTGGAACTTGTAAAAGAAGCTTTACCATAACCCCAAAGAGCCAAATCAAGTTGACAAGAGCTCAAGGAGACATAACCCATGATATTAGGGTGAACCCCTAGATTAAATTTGTTGTTATGTGTGTGTTGCTTATTTGTTGCATTATATTACTATTATATGTGTTTTATATTAGCAGAAACACTTAAAGCACTAAAACAATTAAAAGAAAACAAATACATACACTTGTTTCGATTACTTAATTCCGTAATTGTCAACATAAGCTAGATCATATATTTGTTAAGATTTGGAGTGGGAGGTTCTTGTAAGTATAACAAGATGTTAAACCCTCATTTCAGATCAATTCTTATCCCGTTTGATGATGTCCTTTCTTGCTCGCTAACAAGATGTTAAACCCTCATTTCAGATCAATGCTTATCTCATTTGATGATGACCTTTCTTACTCACTCCAACTATCTCTCGCTTCCTTCTTTTGGCACCTGAAACAAGAAAACAACAACAAACCACAACCGTGATAATATAAAAATTGTAATTCAACCTACTTAACAAGTCAAGAAACATTAAGCCATGAATATGTAAGATAACAAATCATGTAGGAAATCAATCAATAGTTGCATATATATTGAATCAAGAAGAGATTACAACCATTGTCTTGATGTTGTCGTTCTCCTCTGACAAGACTAGGTTCCCACACACTTCTGCTAGCATTCCATGATGGCCTCAATCAACAATAGTTTTATGGCTCTTCCCTTTAGGCTTCCTTCCAAACCAAATCACACTTCTCCCTCACACAACTAGAGATCTACATCTATGAATAGCTTGTTGTTTACTCCAAACCAAAATAGCACTAGCACACCAACATTAACACTACAACACTAGCTTGTGCTTGGGAAAAATGGAGGTTTATATAAGATGAACGGATGGGAGATGAATCCTCTTCTCATGGGAGAAGGTCTTATCCCTTGACATAGTTCCATAATTATAGGGGAAAGGAGCCCAAACTGACATCCTTGACCCCATCCGGCCAAACCATTTACCAAACTTCCGTTACGAAGCTTCTAGAGCTGGAAGCTTCGGCTCTTAATTTAAAAAAATTTCCATAACAGGATCGACGTGATTGGAACATAGGTCAGTCGCTTCAGTCGGTGCTGGGGCAGTGCTAATATCTGCACATCAACACGGGGAAGACAAGGGCCATTAGCGCTGGTCTTGTAAACTGGGCAAAACAAAAGTTTCAGGGGAAATGGTGCAAAAGGGAATTGATCTGCTCATGAAGAGGGACACAATGGGGGTTTCTTCATGAAGGGAAAGCATGTAGGGTTCACTGTAGAGGTCCTCCAAGATCAAGGAACGGGGAGTACAAGGATAGTGACAAAATTTTGTGTAACAGGTGCCCCCTAAAGCGTGAAGGTCGAGCTAGAGTGAGGGATGAAATGCTTTATGAATTAGTGCGGGGAATTGTAGTTTTTCGTTGAAAAACCTGCAAGCAAGTACAGATACATATACATAACTAAGTACTCTGTCAAATGATATATGAATCGAGGCATGGACGCAGCCATCCAAAGAATGATCATGTAACTGGATCCAGGTATGGGCACAACCATTCGTCAGAGAGGATCATAATGAAACCAAGGTATGGTCGCAACCATCCAATAATGAGAAGGATCACATATGATAACTCATGGCATGGTCGCAACCATCCATTTGAAAGAGACATGCATATCAACGTAACTATGTCACATCACTTTGTAACCTGGACTTTTGTGATCTGAGCACGAGTTCTTGCGTTCCAACATGACCCGACCAAAGTACAAATCCTAACATGTGAATAGATGTGTTGATGTCGAACATGCTAGAAAGTCGCTTGATTACCAGTTAATTATGTAAACTATTAACAAGCGCGAGAGAAACCACCAATAATGAAAATGGTACTCAAGGTACTATTAGTACAATCCATGGAATGTGAATAGAGGAACTAAAGTTGAACACCCGTGAAATCACTCGATCGAAAGCCAATGATGTGAACTTGTCGTCAAGTGCGAAGAACTTTCCATTAGCACATGCAAGCTCTAAGGTACTGGAAGGGACTCTCTTGGTCAACTTCCCGGATAATGAGTTGAATTCAATGGGAAGTGACCATGTCAAAGGAGGGCCATAATGTATCCCGCATCATCGACGCGAGACAAAAGGATGAAAAATGATTTTGGATGATATAGAGAATCAAAGGTAAATGTAACTGCAGAAGGACAACTCTTGAACATATCAACAACACAACTGGAAGTTTGGTAGCTTTTGGATCCATAGGATCGGTGGTCATGACGACGTGGTAGAGATAAAATGGAAGGCAAAAATGAACGGCCCAACCCAAGAAGGTCAACGATACAAAGGAGGATATCCCAACCTAACACGAAGCAGAAAGTGTCATGTTCAAGAGTGAGTTGCCAACGTAACTAATTAGATTTCCAAATTCCCCCCCACCATTTTTGGCAGATACCCCAATTATTTTTAATCATAAGCTTGAAGGGGATAGCATATGCTTGCACTATAAGTTCATCCAACAGACGAATCCGACCTAGTAAGTTTAACTAGCCCTAGGAAGGAGAAGCTCATATTCGTCACGACGATGAATCCGATGTCGTTTAATATTTTAACGAGTCCGAAAAAGGTGTAACTTGGTATATTTTTCATGTTTAGAGAGTTTGAAAAAGACACAGAAAAGAAAACTCCACATGGTCACTTTTCATACATTTGTGTCTCTTGAACCCGAAAAGGCAGAAAACGATACTTGAGAGAACCGCTCGAACATTTCAGTCAAGGAGTACCTTTTTCGTAAATAGTTCATCCCAACCCGAAAAAGGGGTAAACGTATACTGGGTAAACAATGTTTTGCATCCATAATGAGTTCAAAACGACAATGGTTCGGCTATCTTTTCGTTTTTAACGGGTCAGAAAAGAGCTTGAAAGCGGACCCCCCATTTTATTCTCTTTTACGAGCCAGAAGGGAAAAATACTCGGAAATATTTTCATATGAGCTTAACGAGTTGAGAAAAGAGTTGAAACGTGACTCATCATCATCATCGAACATCCATCACCTGTCGCTGCGCAAAAAAGGTAAATTGTATTATCTAGTTCTTGAGGCAAAATAGGTTAAAATATTTACAAAAACCTGATATTTTCATGAAAAAATGAATAAAAAGGAGAAAAGTAAATATATTTTTACCATTTTACCTTGTTGTGAAAACTTTTTTACTCACTTTTTCCCTAATTGTTCGGAGAAAATTGCGGGAGATGCGGGAGGTCATTCGCCGAGCCGCCAGTTACAGGTAAGAGCCAAAGCCCTGAGCTCCATTTTCATGTCTTTTTTTCCTATTTTTAACCATTTTTTGGGTTTTTGAGGGGGTTTTGCAAAACATTTTCCGCCCTCGGTCGACGCGACTTATGGGCATGGAATCGCGCCAGCCGAGGATGATTAACAAATCCAGTCGCACTGTCGGCACAACTATTTTTAAAACAGGCGCGTCAATGCCATGAATAGGGAAAAACCCTATTTCCTAAAAAAATCACCGTTAAAACTCAAAATTTATGGGCCAAGCATGATTGTTGACTCAAATTAATGGCTCTTGCAAGAAAGAATCATCGAAAATGGTGGAGTAGAAAGAACGGGAACGTGAGGATGTGGGCACCCAGGCAATGAATGATCGAAATTGCCTAGAAGCTTTGAGGGCTAGGGGGCTCCTCAAATTCTTTCTCACGCTGGTGTCCAGGAGCTGGAGTTGTAAACTTCAGATATATACTTCATCACTAGATTGTCCCGAAGAGGGGAGCCAGTTAACTTGTATGGGTCACGATCGATTGGGTAAATCATATCTTCATTGCTTGTTGAACATTGCCCTAAGGCCCTAAAATCCAAGAGTGGGAAGATTGAGATTTCTAGTGTTCAGGATCTGACACTGAGAGTGCTTCTGTTGACCATCAACAGAGTGGCGGGGTCCCAGGCGGAACATGAGACCAACAAGTTGAAGTTCCTATATGTTATTGACTGTACAACACCTACGATCTACAACTGGGCAGAGGCCATGAAGACCAACATAAAGCACTAGTTGTCCAAATCTAAGGCGCGGAATCTGAAGCAATTTTATTTCAGATCTATGCTCGTGACCTTCTTCTTGGAATGGGTGCCATTGTTCTAGTGTCAGCTGACCGAGGTAGATCCCCTATGCTACACAACCCGCGGATGGCCCGCTGGAGTCGGTTGATGCCCAGGATCACTAGGGGTTAGCACATGTCGTATAGACCTGCATTATTTTCATGGCTACAATGATAGAATATTGTCATGGAGGACTGGCCATACAGTGGCACTGACTTTCGTGGAGATCCAGATATGCCCTTACCAGATAGGGAGGATTTTGACAATGAAGGTAAAAAATCAAATTTTTAATTTTGATATTTTTTTAAATGTTTTTTGGTATATATGTGCTTATAACATTTCTCTTGTTAATGCAAATGTTGGACCAGAGCGGCCTACTGGGATGTCCCCAATAGCCAGGCGAGTCCCCCACCCGATTGATGTTATCGCTCCTTATCAGGAGGGGAGTGACAACGAGGAGGAGATCGCGAGGAACCTTGAGGGGTTGACTCGTGGTATCTCGGAGTATGCTCGGGTAGGAGACATTCCTTGTCAGTACCAGAGACACACGGTGGGAGTCTCAGATCAGATCCATCGATTGCTAACTCGTGTTGCACGAGCTGTATCATGCTACCACGATCACCATGCTGATTAGTTCCTAGGTCCAGCACTTACATTTTTTAGGCCTGCGTGCCACAGATATATGAGGTTTGTGAGCCGCCGATGTTATTTTGGACACACATTATTTTTTGGGGTTCTGATGTATCAAACATTATCACCATATATATATATATGTATATATATATCTATATATATATATATATATATATATATATATATATATATATATATATATATATATATATAGATAGATAGATAGATAGATAGATAGATATCTATCTATCTATCTATCTATCTATATATATATATATGTGTGTGTGTGTGTGTGTGTGTGTGTGTATGTATATATATATGTTGTATTTCTTGTCTACTATGGTACAAATAGTTTGTTTTATCTTTTCACATGATTCGTAAATATCTATCCAACACATAATTAGCTAATGCATCTGTCAATGTATTCATGCATCTAGGAATATGATGATATGTAATGTAATCAAAATGTCTTTCCAGTAGATGAATATGGAGATACATTCTCAATATTTGAGGGTTTCTGATGGAATATTTCTCATTGATTTGAAGGACATCAATTTGTGAATCCAGGTTGACAACCAACTCTCTAATGTCAAGGGAAATGGCTTCTGACAACAGTTCGATGACCGCATTGTATCCAACAATCTTATTAGTTGTGTGACCTAGACAGATACCTTGAAGGTCAATCAATTCACTGTTAGGGTCATAAATAGCCCATGCCACGAATGATAGGTCCCAAGTACTACAGCAAGCACCATCAGTGAAACTGATATGGGGAGTCGCAGACATCTGCAAAGCAAGAAAAGCATAGTAAATAGGAAAGTTGTTTGAAAACTAACACACAAAACCACACTACACAAAAATGAATGACACACTAATGTACATAAGTAACCATGCAAGATGACCTAAGCATAATACTTCTTGAGGTAAGAGTCCATGCTGGGATTCAGGTAATCAATCAACACAGAAGGACGTCAGAGTTTTACCATTGACATGACGAGTAAGAATCGATTCGGCCAAATAATGGAGTAGAATTCATATAAGGCTTTGCCCCCATACCCCCTGGACAAGAGAGGGTTACGAGTTAGATGGAAACCCCATAGCAATAATGGGCAATCGATGAAAACTCGAGGAGGGAGAAAAATCCTAAATCCATAAAGGGATAAAGGTGTCCTCGGTTGAAAGATCTTGATCATGTCAAGATAAACTGACAAATAAATAGACAGCGGAGAAGAGAACTCTTCAAAAGAGATAATCATGACCATTGGACGAGGCAGGAACGAGGAGTGAGGATGAGCATCGGTCCAAGGTGGTTCCTCGAGAAACATGACTTCCATGATACCTCCATCAACAAGGAAGGTCTCGGCTAAGGGATCAAGTGATTATGAAGCACCAAGCCATGGGAATTGAGAGTATGTATCGAGAGAGGTCTTCAAAACAGAAGAATCAACAGTTCGAAACTTGAAGCCGAAACAATTTCCACGTAATTGACTTCAGTGAGACTAAGCGGCATAACCTCACCCCAGGTATCAACAAGATCTAGTGAAGGTATGACCCAAGGGTCAGATCTAACCGAGACCATGTTGATAGAGGCAACATGAGGAGGTGGGAGCGGAAAACTTCCCATTAAGGCAGAATCTTTAAAAAGACATGCCCCCACACTCTCATAGGGAGCACCAGTGTGCTTGACGTATAGAAAATTGCCATCTGAGGAGGAAGAGGCAAAGAAAGACAATTGGTCGACAGTGACAATCTTCCCTTGATGGGGAAAATGAATCACGCGAAGTAGGGAGGAGGCTATGACATGCATAGCATGGGTCTAGCTTTGACCAAGTAGAAGATTATAATTGAGATTGGCATCAACAATTTCTACCTCGACTTGCACTGCCTTGTCTTCCAGAGTGATGGCAAGGTTAGGTAAGACACCAAAGGGTCATGAATCATGCCCATCGAAAGCTTCTAAAGTGTTCAGAGATTGGTTCAAAGAAGGAGAGCCAATAGCCTTCTAGCATGCGGTTGACATGATGCAGGTGGAAGCACCTTCACGATGACATTCCGGTGGATGGTCTTCTCATTGATGATTACTTGAATGAGAAAGGAAATGTGATGAGGGAGCCGTGGAACATGGTTTTCTAGATCAAAACATATCAAATTGGAATCGGCGAGATCGATGCCCCTGATAGCTGACGGTAAAATGTTCTGTTGTGATGGGCAGCTTTGGAGCACCTCGAGAGCCGACCTAGCTGAAGGCACCCAAGCCAAATCCTCAACAATATTATAGTGTTAAGCGGCTCGAGCGTTAGGATTGTACGAGGATTTTCGTAGCGCACCTCGAGAGGGTGGCCATATAGCGGAATCAGGGTTAGGGTGCTCAATATGAAGAGGGCCAGAACTCAAGGTAGAAGAAGAAGGTGCGGCTTCTTTCTCTTTCCCAGTTGCCGAAGCAGGAGTTTGATAATCTTTCAATTTAGTAGCCACATTCATAGGCGTACTCATCATGAACACTTGAGATCTTGAGGAAGCAAATGATTAGGGTTGTTCTACCATTTGGGTCTGCTGAGATGGAAATGGCTCTTTAAGGACAGCGGGGGTCCGTTTGAGCAAGCGACTGACTTCGGATTGTTGAGGACAATCCTTAGTGTAGTGATCTTCCTCGCAAATGAGGCAGGGATACTTAGGTTTCCATTGTGAAGATTCACGAGCAGACGATTTGGGAGGACCCTGTTTTGGGGCATCGGCTTTACCCTTGCCTTTGCCTTTCTTCTTGCCTTTCAAGGATTTGTCCGCTACAGTAGACTGGATAGCGTGGACCTCGGAGGTTTTACCAGGGCTGGGTGGCTTATGGGAAGAACTATTAGGAATAGTATTTGAGACTGAATTCTGTTTGGAAGAAGATCTAGCAGGGGTCTGGGATACTTAACCAATAACTCCATCGACAGGGGGTATAGCTTGTGACTTTATTGTTGTAGGATCGGATGATTGTTGCGGCGCATTGGGTAATAACTCATACAAAGTTCCAGACTGAGAGTAAACTAGATCCATGTACTAGGCATGGGCAATGGCTTGCTCTTCAGTAACACATCCACCCATAGCTATTGATGAGCCCCAAAAATGGGTAACTTTATGGTCCCATTTTGCCTATTATTCTTGATTAATCCACCATTCTTCATATTTTTATGCATGCTTTTGAATATATTTATGTTAATTGATGAATGAGAATAGTCACTTGACCACAAAAGTCTAACACGTGCTTATTGCAAATTTTTGGACATCTTTTGGACCAAGGTCAAGCATTTATGAGAAAGTTGACAGCCAAATACAAAGGAACATGTTGAGGATTCGTAGGAAGGGTGTCTCCTACACTAAATGACCCCTTCCTCGAGTTCTCCACCATCAGCTTGGAGTTTAACAGCCAACCAAAGTTGATTTCAAGGGACAGCCGAGCAGATTTTGTGAAGTGGTTGATTAACTGCAGTCTTGAACAGCGAAGCCCCTAAAGTTAAGGAGGATTGTTGGGGGTCCTCATGGGCATAAGTAGAAAGGCTTCAAGCCTTGGTAGTTTAGCTATTGAACAATTGTTTTTCACACCTTAGTGCAGCTCTGCCCTTCAGCTCATTTTCAATCCCTTGTTGTACACAGTTTTGTGACATGATTATTTTTTGAGTAATGGAGATAAATTTCACTTTGCACCAGCTCTGAGCTTTCTTAGGAGGCTGTAGCTCTTGGGATTGGGCCCAACCCAAGTGCCAGTACCTCCTTTGTGTACTTTTATATGTTTTCCTTGCATTCATAGATTAATTTTTGCTGTTTATGTTAATATTTTGCTTTGTTACTTAGGTTGTTTTTTATGATTAAAATAGATTTTCATGCTTCAGGTTGATTTGACAGTTTGGTAATAGAAAAGATCTGCAAAAAGGCCATAAATCAATCCTTGATCTCATCTCTCCCTCCTTGGGACCATGAGCTGAGACCAAGGCATACTTGCTGCCACAAAAACATTGTTCTTGCCTTTCAATGCAATTGCTAGTGTTAGATTTTTAGTTGGAAAAGTTGATACCAATTGTACTTGCATGTTTAGATCTGTTCTTGCTTAGTTTCCATAGTTAACTTGCATGATTTCCTATCTATAAACTTTTGTTCATCAATTTTTTGGTTGTTAGGTCAGATTAGGTCAAAGTAGATAGATATTTGGTTTTTCTAGTCTTTGTTCAATCAGTTTTAGAAAATAGTGTGCAGAGCACCTGTAATACATTCCTACCTGCCCTTCCTCCATCATCCAACATGTTCCAGCCCCTAATCCAAGATTCTTACCCTCCATTCGCTACACTTTCCCGATTTGCCCTAATTTCTATATTTTTGTGCAACATTGCTTTCTCCATCCTTGAGCAAATCCAACTATCTTCATCACTCTTGAGCTTCACTTACCAGGTCCAGCACCTTTTAACAACCTTATCCATCCTTCATTTCCACTTTCCCACTGTTTTTCCTCCATCAGCCCTCAAAAATCCTCTTTCGCCCCTTCCTGTAGAACATCCTGCAGAACAACCTATAGAACACCTGCAAACTTCCTTTAGAAGTTCACTTGAGCAGTTTTTTCGAGATCTGATCGCTGTGAAACTCTCTAGAAGGATGTTGGGGACCCCTTAGGCCCTCTTCTCACCTTCCCAACCTCTTGCAAGCATCCACTTCATTCCCTTGCGCCAATCAACCTCTTGTTGCAACTCTTGGGACTCCCTTCTTTACTTTTATCAACCCGGTAGTTCGTAACAAAATTGAAAGCGATGGTGCTATATGCACAAGTACTAGCTCTTGCCGCAGGATGTCACTTGATCAGCTTGTACAAGTCTGCTAGGAGCTTAAGCCAACTTCTATAAGCTCTTCGTAGAAGCTTTTAACTGTGATGGACGAAAGCTAACTCGAAGGAGGCTAATCTACTTGCACAAAGAAGCTGAAAGCTGAAAGGAAATGCAAACCAGCAAACCCTAGTTTTACCGACTAACCCTACTGGTGCAAGAAAAGAGATGAAAGTTGTTGAAAAGGATGCCGTTGTCTCTTGGAAAGGTAAAATGCATGTGACTAAGCTACTTCTGAAGTAAAATCTGGAAAATAATAATATATATATATATATATATATATATATAAAATAATAATAATAAATAAAAATAATAAATAAATAAATAAAAATAAATAAAAATAAAAATAAAAAATAAAATAAATAAAAATAAAAAAATCTTTTTGTATTTTTGAGTAATTTTGTAGAATTATTATGCATGTGCTTTAACTGTTTTTGACCATGCAGAGGTTGATTGGCACAAGGGAATGGAGTGGATGCTTGCAAGAGGTTGGGAAGGTGAGAAGAGGGCTTAAGGGGTCCCCAACATCCTTCCAGAGAGTTTCACAGCGGTCAAATCTCGAAAAAAACTGCTCACGTGAACTTCTACAAGAAGTCTGCAGGAGTTGTTATTCTACAAGATGTTCTAAAGGAAAGGCCAAAAGAGGATTTTTAAGGGCTGATGGAGGAAAAATGGTGGGAAAGTGGAAATGAAGGATGGATAAGGTTGTTAAAAGGTGTGGGACCTGGTAAGTGAAGCTCAAGAGTGATGAAGATAGTTGGATTTGCTCAAGGATGGAGAAAGCAATGTTGCACAAAAATATAGAAATTAGGGCAAATCGGGAAATTGTAGCGAATGGAGGGTGAGAATCCTGGATTAAGGGATGGAACAGGTTGGATGATGGAGGAAGGGTAGGTAGGAATTTATTACAGGTGATCTGCACACTACTTTCCAAAATTGATCGGACAAAGACTAGAAAAACCAAAGATCTATCTACTTTGACCTAATCTGACCTAACAACTAGAAACATGATGAACAGAAGTTTATAGACAAGAAATCATGCAAGTTAACTATGGAAACTAAGAAATAATAGATCTAAACATGCAAGTACAACTGGTATCAACTTTTCCAACTAAATATCTAACACTAGCAATTGCATAGAAAGGCAAGAACAATGTTTTTATGGCAGCAAGTATGCCTTGGTCTCATCTCTCCCTCCTTGGGACCATGATCTATATCGCGAGAAATTGTGACCACGAAAGGTTTGATGAACCATTCAGTGAGAAAATGATCAACAATCTCAAATTTGATCAGGCGATGTTTACGTCTCCAACCATGGATGCAATCGGAGATGTGTGTCGTAATATCTTGCTTGAGCGATGTGAACAGATAGGTGCCAGTTTCATAGCGAACCGACAACTAAAAATGTGTGAGGAAAGCCATGGTTAAAGAGTTAAATCCATGGTAATTACTTCGAAGGTAGCTCGATGTACCACTTGGCTACAGCGCCCGTGAGGGTTCGTTGGAAAAGACGGAGACGAATAGAATTGTCAACGTATGAGTTCGATGAGCACCAGAGGTGATATGTCATCACATGGACCTAAGGATCTTCTTTAGCTTTCCCATCGAACTTGGGACAATCGCTTTGTATCTTAGACGGCACTGGAGGCCAGTATGGAAAATGAAGGATTGGATCATTCGTAAGGTGAGATACATCTGGAAACTCAAGTGTGGCCAAAAATGGAAATTCGGTGTTAAAAGGCATGGGAGGTCGATAAGCGAGTTTGAATGGAGGAGCCCATCCCTATTGGTAAGGATTTTTGCCCCACAGTGGAGGATTTTTTCCATATCACATCTAAGGCTGCCCCCATTGGGGATTACCTTGACCATAGGGAGGATTTTAACCTTGAATACCTTGGAACTGTCTAGCCATAGGTTGTTGATGAGCAACGTATGGGTTAAAAGTCTATTGAGCATGTTGACCTTGGACATATGGATATTGGACCTGTTGTCCTTGAACATACAGGTGATGAACCTGTTGTCCCTGAACAAGAGGATTTTGGACCTCCTATCCTTAGGCATAAGGTTGATACACTTGTTGCCCTCAGAAATAGGGATTTTGTACCTGCTACCCTTGATCAAAAGGATTTTGAACCTATTGACCTAATGCGTTAAGGTTTTGTACCTGATGCCCTTGGCCAGAAGGATTCTAGCCCTGTTGACCTAGGACATTAGGATTTTGGGCCTGCTGCTGCAGGACTTAACCTTGGCCCTGCCCTTTCAAGGTTTGCCCCCATTGATATGTATACAAGGGTTGTTGTTGCCCTGGTTGGTTTTGTTGTTGCAAGGGTTGACCTTGCGGTTACAAAATTTGTCATTGAGGTTGCAGAGGTTGACCCTGCGAGGACATGGGTTGGGAGGTGTGCAGAGCATATTGCATCTATTACTGCACGGTTTGCTGCAATTGTTACAAGGGTTGACCTTGAGGTTGTTGTAGTTGTCCTTGCTGCGAGATCATTTTCCCTTGCGGTTGCGCGGATAGCCCTTGTTGCAACAAAGGTTTCCCTTGTTGTTGTAGGGGTTGTGTAACACACTCCGGGGTAAATGTACATATAAAAAACATAATAGGAATAGAAATACAATAAAATATCAGCCATCAAAATCCATATATACATCATTACATGTTCACATGGAAATAAAGGGAATGAATTATTTTCATTAATAATGTAATGAACCAACCGGTGATGGGACTACCATGTTCCACCCCACCATATATTTGCTGAGCCAAGTCTCTCTTCAGCCAATCACCCCTGTGCCATATTCCAAGCATGAATGTGAGACTCATAGAACACATAAAAACACACCAACCAATGTGGATGCCACCAGAGTTCTCTGCCTACACAGTGAGGAATTTGAGTGCCTCCTAGTATCTCAGTCTTTATCGTGCATGCGCAATCTAATCCATGGATCACTAGGAACTACACCGAGACATACCCTCCAGGCTTTACCGTGCATCTCGTCTTTGAATCACTAGGTCCAATGGAGAGAAAATGCATCACTTGGCTTTACCATATATCCCACCATTTGCCGACAAGGATTCCTAGGCCCACAGAGGCACACAATCTGGCTTTACCACATCCCACAGTTTAGTTCAGGGGTCACTAGTCCAGTGGCTTCGTGCATCCTCAGTCTGGTTCAGCGACCACTACCACCATGTGTTTGTCGATTCGGAGATCCACCCCACTCAGCTTCGAATCCAATCCGGCCAACCCCCACAAAATGCATGAGAGAACCCATCTCATCAAAGCTATAGTAAATGGCAAGGCTAGGTTGAAAATACTATCACACATGGCAAAACCCATGCCATGGTAGAAAAGAAACACATGCAATCCCATGCATACCAAATCTAGCAAGGAAAATACACATGCAAGTTGATACCTACAATGAAGCCTGTTGTAGCCGCTTGATCCTGCCTTTCCATGCTTGATCCTTGCTTCCTCTTGCCTTCTTTTCTTTTCTTGCTCCAATGTCAAAGTGCTCCAAGAAAACTCTAGTTTACCAAGAGTATGAGAGAGAGAGAGAGAGAATAATGAGAGAGCTCCAAATCTAAACTGACCAAGTCTTGCCCACTGATCCTCATAAACCTTTTTATTAATGAGGCCTCTATTTTCCTTATTTTCCATTATTTTCCTTCAATTTCCTCCTCACATGCAAAATGTGACCTTTCACCTTCTTTTTCTTCTAATTTCCATTATTTTCAAAAATAAAATGCCAATTAATGCCTCATGCCTTTGCCAATTTCCTTAGCCATAAACAACCAAATGAACACCCACTAGGATGTCTTACCCACCATTCAGCTTGGAATACATGTCCCATCATCCGTGGTATTTATATATTTTTACATGGAATTTTCACTAGGGTTGTTACAGAACCCTCCCCCTTGATGGAACACTGTCCTCGGTGTTTAATCACACATATACCTTAGCAGCCTGCTGAAAGAAGACATATTGCTCATGGAGCTTTCTAACCCAGCTCGATGTAGTATTTACAATGAAAGATCTGCTCAAGACATAACATCATAACGACATGACAACATACCACATAGTGGAGCTTTATAACACAGCTCGTTATGGTATTTATAATGATCATTCTGCTTAAGAAAACTCATATGACATCATAACATCATGATAACATAACCACATGATAGCATAATAGCATTACACCCATACCGCATAGTGAAGCTTTATAAGATAGCTCGTTATGGTATTTACATCCATACATGAGTGTACATATAACAACATCATCAAAATATATATACCAAAACATATGCCAAATCATATACCAAACATATATCAATCATACACTAATCATCATATAACATATATCAAAACATCATAAGGCATATATCAAAACATCATATAGCATGTATCAACCAACATAAAGCACATATCAAATCATCATAAAGCATGTACCAACCATCATAAAGCATATACCAATCATCATAAAGCATATACTAAACCAACATAAACAAAATACTAAACCATCATAGAGCAACTACCAAACCACCATATCAAGCTGCTAATTCTTGTAGTTGATTTCAACTACCCAACTGGGCATTTTCATGATTCTTGTACAACGCACATAGCTTCCATCAGTTTTAAAATAAATTCACATCATACCTCATTGGTATCTCATCAATATGGTACATTTGCAATCATGTTCGCTTCCTGTCACAACAAGTCAAACTAACATATTTGACCAAGTCAACATGTATAAAAATATCACATCAGGTTAGCTCAAACATAACCATCAAAATCATAAATGACATGTAACCATCATAAATCAAAATCATAGATCACATGTAATCATCATGGGCTAGAATCATAAATTACATGCATACTAAAACCGAAATACAATACCAATACTTATCCTTCATCGATCCTTACTTCTACCTTGGTTCTTTCTATAACACATTGGATTGGTTGCCACACCCGACAAACATCCAGTGCCTTCTCCTCAACCATGTGTGCATACGCATAGTGTGCATCACATACATACGACCACATACGACATCCCACTCGATGCAACACATGCATCTACACCTGACATAGAACACATACACCTACACCCAGTGTATGTAATACAATGCATCCATCCATACCCAATGTGAAACACCACCCAATTCATGTACCTACACAGAGTACCACACAACGAGTACACATGCCGCAATACCATGACTACATGATGCACATACATAATACCACATGCCCTCAACACAACATGTATGACATGCACACAATACCACACATGCACCAATACCATATGTGCAACATGTACATAGTACCACCTATACACTGCACCACCTGTACACTGCACCACCTGCACAACGTGTGCACAAAATCACATGTACACGGTGCCATTTGCACAATGTGTACACAACACAAAATGCACACTACACCATTGTACCATGTGTACACAATATGACATGTACACAGTACCACACGCACGATGTGTACACGACACCATATGTACATATCATCACATGCACGACATGTTCACAGCACCGCATGCTCATAACACCTTATGTGCAACATGTACACGACACCACATGCTCACAGCACCACTTGTACAATCATGCACACAACACCATATGTACATAGCACCATATGTACAACATGCACGCAACACCACATGTACATAACACTACATATCAAACACGTACATAGCATCATCCATACACAGCACTGCATATCCAACATGCATAGAGCACCATATGCACACATCGCATATACATCATGAAGACAGTACACTATGTATACAACACCCCATATGAAATATTCACACAACCTTATTTGTACCATCCTATACATAACATTGCATAAATAAAAATTACACATGTTATATATACGCAACACCACAAGTGCACACATCATAGATGCAACATATACAACATATGCACAACAATAGTACCGCACATCCAAAACCACATTGTTCTTACCAAGAAACCTTGCTTCTAGTGTCTTATCCATGCTCACCCTAGCATGCTGCAGACCACACTGCTTTCACTTTGCTGATGTATCCTTAAACATTACCTGTCATAACATAAACATAGGCATAATACAAGTATACAATACCAAATCATATCCACATGATACTGACCTCGTATATTTGTCGTGACTACTCTTCCCAATTGATTCCTCATAAGACTAGGAACCTCTTCATGTCATTCTCCTGCATAAGCAATCATTCCTCCACAAGAATGATCCCTGACAACCTTGTCAGACAGTAACATAGATACATGGATACATACATACATATATAAACATTAGCATAAAACAATCATGATCCTGTCAGACAACGACATACATTCATACATGTATACATATATAAACTTCAACATAATCATGATCATAAAATAATTACCAGATAGCATAAGGTCTAGGTTAAGAGAACTTCCTTATTTATGCACAGGCATTGAGAGCAACAGTTCCCAACATAGCCAAAGCATATGACACCTCTGATCCATTTACTTTACCTTTTCTGGTTACCTTTCTTGTGTCTACACTGCTACTGTCCATTTACCACAATGAACCCAACCAGTCCAAATGATTATCATAGTCTTACATTCCGTTGCGCTTACTCATCCACAAAGCTTCATTTAGGTCTTATATCATCGGTTGGGTACCACAAATCTCTCCCGGTTTCCATCAACTTTCCTCCTTCCCAACCAATTCCTAAGACTCAAAACATAAAAAAGGCAAGACAAGAAACAAACAAGAAGAAGATCATAAAAACCAATAACAACATGACTCTGTAAGCAAAGTGGTATGGCCATACTCTAAACAAATAGATCTGCAAATCAAGCACAAGAAAAACACAAAAGACCAAAAGCACAAGACTAACAACAAACACCATGACTCAATCCCCATGGTTCCTAGTGCATCCACACATGTCAACCACATGTTCCAAGTATCAAGACAATCATATCTATCAATTTGAAATCAACCATTACCAAGACTAACAATCATGTCATAATCCATAGTCAACTCATTGTCATCATTCACAATACTACAACTACATTCAAGTACATATCAATTGTCTCAACACATACATGTTAGTACAATCATCTTAAAACAAAATCATTTGAGCACATACTCATATTAATTAATTCAACAATTATTCAACCACTTGCAAACATAACATGTTAAATAAACCATTAGATGACATAATAGGCACCAACACTCAAACATCAAAAAGATGACAGAATCAACTATGAAACACCAAGTATAATACATAAGAAAACTCATACCTTAGTGTACCTTAGGAGAGGCTATCTTGTATGCGTAATCAATCTAGTTAGCGAGATATAACTTTACAACATGTCAACTCAAGCACTCATAAGATCATGATATCCATAACAATATCTAACTAACATGTTCACATCATAAACTCATACACAATTATCATTCACACATATGAAAAGTCAATCTAGATTAGTATGACACCATCTCACAAATATGTCGGTTCATACCTGAATATCGCAACCATAACCATCTGCATAGGTCAAACTAGGTTAGCACAATACATATAACATCAAGATCTTCAAGGCAATGAACATAACCATCACGCATATGACCAATCCAAATTATGACATCATTAACTCAATGAAATGACCCTAATCATCAAGTTAATAGCATATAACAACAATAAGCTATATATCATACTCATCCACAACTTACAACATAATCATCAAGTTATCTAATATAAAACAACAATAGCAATGCATACAACTACAGGTTACTATCATTCTTAACGATATGACACGTGCATATAACTACACTAACCATCTAACATATATCATGAATGTAACCATAACATCAAAGACATGTACATAAACCTAATGTATATAACTCTAATGCATATAACAATCCTTTAACCTATATATCTGCATGCCAAACATACAATACTTGTATGACGATCTTCTCTTGCCCCAAAGTCCAATGTTGCAACCTCATTATGATGATTTGCATCTCCTGATTTATCTCATCCAACACGTTAGCATCATAACAACCAATAGCATCGTGATGACCTAAATTGCACACAATGACTTCACAAGGCATATTTGACCTACTATACATTCATAATCATAGCCACGACCATACATGCATAACAACAACCATTAATCCATTGTACTCATTGCCACATGCAACCAACATTATGCATAAGTAATGCCAAATCAACTACACCAACGCATAAACGCATGTAGTCGAACATAAGCGGTCAATTCTTGTAATCAACCTACAAGACTGATACATGTAATACAAAATATTCAAAAATGTAACCTAACATACAAGGATGTAAGTAGGTATCATGAAATCAACATGTAAGTGACATATAATTCATTCACAGTCAGTCACATGTTCCAAAAATCAAGACATCGTGTCTATTAACTTGAAATCAATTTTCACCAATACTAACAACCTATAAGCATACCCCCTTACTATCCATGGTCCACACTAAGGTAGAAGGAAGAAGCTACTATAGTGGCCCGATCTCCAATGTCCAATTATGGAAATGGGATCTCCAAAGTGCTACTAAATTTAACCACACTTGAAAAGAAATTGATTTTTATTTCTCCTACATTTGTATGAGATTAAGTTAAAACATTTCACTTATTCCACTTGTAACACAATAACTAAGAACATGCCAATTTTCCATTTCCTTACATGAAACTTTTCAAATTCTTTGCATGCAACCTTTCAAATTCCCTACATGCAACTCTTCAAATTATTTGCATGCAAATAGGCATAGATCAGCTACATCCATATCATCATACTACAATACTATCCCATCCAAGAAAAAATAACATTTTCTTCAAACAATTACCATACTTATACATTTTCCACAAACAACTACTATACTATTACATTTGCATGTAAGCATTTATTCAAACACTTTACATGCAAACTAATATAGAAAATTATTTGCATACAAGTAAGAATATATCAACTACAGAAATACTATTACACATCAATACTATTCCCAACCACAAACAACATACTCATTGGGGCATTTTATCGAACAGTTTGTATACAATTAATCATTAAACCATTTAAGCATGTCATCAAACACTTTGCATGCAAACTAATATAGCGAATGATCCAATGCATATATCCTAAAATGTAGTAGTAAAATTTATGAAAACTAAACCATATGATTAGTGGAGTTATTCCTGACTATGGTTCAAGTTTCAGCTTCTGAGATTTCATAGATGAAAAGTTATAACAAAATACTAACACAATCCTATTTGGTGCACAATTCTAGGAGTATCCAGAAAGCTTGATTTACACTAGTCATGTCTCCTAAAATATAGCGAATAATTGTCTGAAATTTTTATCACAATATAAGTGAGATTTCCTCTCATTGTGGAAAAAATTTCAGCTCCTACGAGTGCCCAGAATAAAAGTTATAACACAAATGTCAGAGTGACCTGTTTGAGACCTGATTTTGGGAGCATTCAGAAGGCTCGACTCCCTCTGCTCATATATCCTAAAATATTCCGACCCAATATATGAAATTTCTACTACATAATCATTGGTATTTCCCCTCAACGTGGACGATTTTTCAGCTTCTGAAAGCCTACATAAGAAAAGTTATTGCATAAATTCCAACCTGACCTACTTAAAGATGCATTCAGGAAGGTCATCTTCCTTATATCATAATTCCTAAAGTATTGTGAACCAATATCTGAAATTTTGACCACATTATCAATGAGATTTACCTTCAGTATGGACAAATTTTCAACTTCTAATATTCCACATAAGAAAAGTTATAACAGATATGACAGAAAGGTCTAAAATTTAACCTTTGTTCTTCATTTTACCTGTGATGGAGCCCATCCAATCCAAGTGTTTGAACCATGCTCTAATACCACTTATAACACCCTTCAGGGTAAATGTGCATATAAAAAAACATGATAGTAACAAAAAGATAATAAAAATATCAGCCATCAAAATCCATATATACATCATTATATTTTCACATGGAAATCAAGGGAATGAATTCTTTTCATTAATAATGCAATGAACCAACTGGTGATGGGACTACCACATTCCACCCGACCATAGATTGAATGACACAAGTCTCTCTTCAACCAATCACCCTCGTGCCATATTCCAAGCATGAATGTGGGACTCATAGAACACATCAAAAAACACCAATCAATGTGGATGCCACGAGAGTTCTCCGCCTACACTGTGAGGAATTTGAGTGCCTCCTAGTCTCTCAGGATTTACCGTGCATCCGCAATCTGATCCAAGGATCACTAGGCCCTACACTGAGAAATACTCTTCAGGCTTTACCGTGCATTCCATCCCGGAATCACTAGGCCCAACGGAGAGAAAATCCACCTCTTGGCTTTACCATATATCCTGCCATTCACCGGCAAGGATTCCTAGGCCCACCGATGCACACAATCTAGCTTTACCACAACCCACAGTTTAGTTCAGGGGTCACTAGTCCAGCGGCTTTGTGCATCCTCAGTCTGGTTCATGTACCACTTCCACCATGTGTTTGTGAATTTGGAGATCCACCCCACTCAGCTTCAAATCCAATCCGGCCATCCCCCACAAAACGCATGACAGAACCCATCTCATCAAAGCTATTAGGAAATGGAAAGGCTAGGCTGAAAATACTGTCACACCTAGAAAAACCCATGCCATGGTAGAAAAGAAACACATGCAATCCCATGCATGCCAAATCTAGCAAGGAAAATACACATGCAAGTTGATACCTGCAATGAAGCCTATTGTAGCCGCTTGATCCTTGCTTCCTCTTGCCTTCTTTGCTTTTCTTGCTCCAATGCCAAAGTGCTCCAAGAAAACTCTAAGTGATCAAGAGTATGAGAGGGAGAGAGAATAATGAGAGAACTCCAAATCTAAACTGACCAAGTCTTGCCCACTGATCCTCATAAGCCTTTTTATTAATTAGGCCTCTATTTTCTTCATTTTCCATTATTTTCCTTCAATTTCTTCCGCACATGCAAAATGTGACCTTTCACCTTCCTTTTCTTCTAATTTCCATTATTTTTGTAATAAAATGCCAATTAATGCCTCATGCCTTTTCAAAGCCTTAGCCATTGCCTTTGCCAATTTCCTTAGCCATAAACAACCAAATGAAAACCCATTAGGATGTCCTACCCACTATTCAGCTTGGAATACGTGTCCCATCATCTGTGGTATTTATATATTTTTACATGGAATTTTCACTAGGGTTGTTACGAGATGTCCTTACTATTGCAAGGATACTTGAACAGTGGCCGGGAAATTTCCGAACTAAATCTGGCCATATCCACCCTAGAAGGTGGATGAACCAGGCTGAATGTACTACCCAGACTAAAGGGTGTAAGGTTGATTAACCATTCCTTGAGAACCATATGGAACGTAAGGAGTTTTATATTGGACATGAGCCCCATAGAGATGTTGATACTGAACATTGCTCGATCTAGACGGACCAATGGGATTCTGGACCTGTTCGTACTCGACATTGCTTGATCCAGTAGGATGAGTGAGGTTATGAATAATACCAGAACAAGGTTGGTTCATACCAACCATGTGAACTTGCGAGCCACTCACATTTGTGGCACCTTACTCCATAGAAACATTCAGGTTTTGCCTCCCAAGCGGCGACACAACTTGGCCACTGACTAGAGGGATGGAAGAACTGACAGAGACATTCTTCGAAACTATCGGTTGTGCCTGAATGGTAACTGGGATTGACGATACAAGGGTATTCAGAACTGTGGGTTGCACTCGGACTGAGGTAACAACCCGTTGGGAAGTCGTATTTTCAACGAACGGACTTGAAGTAGGCATGGCGCCTGATGCCCAAACAGGGTTATGGTAAAGTGATGAGGCACTAGGTGTACCTGAAACCAATTGTGCCAAAGACACATAGTTGGGTGGAAAACTGGTGGGAATACCCCCGGTATAGGGGAAAACCTTAGGAGGAAAAGGTTGCTCTTCCTCCTCAATAGTGTGTGGAGTAGAAACTTCAGACTCATTTGGAGAGGTGACTGGAGCATCGCCTTCAGGTTCCATATCCAGGAACAAATGACAACGAATGGCCGAAGAAGTACGAGGGGATAGTTCCAAAGGAACATTCGGCTGGTCATTCAGATTGTAAGGACACTGCGGTGATATCACAACAGGATCAAACAGAGGACTCGGAGGATAGATAACTAGTCCAAGCTGACCCTCAGTGGTCGACGAGTCCTCAAGAGTTTGAAAAGGATTGTCCGGAGATTCCGGGCCAAGATCAGCAGATGACCTAGTATCGAAAGTAGGCCGAGGACGAGATGACAAAGGTTGAATTCTCATAACGATCTGAGTTCAACACCTTGGTCCTCAAGTGATTCTGGTAACCCAGGAAATGGCTCCTCAGATAATCTTTCATATGGAGGAGAGGAAGAGGAACTGGGTGAACCAAATGATTTAGCCATGATGACCTTGTCTTAGCCGACAGAAAAAATAACTTCAAGGCTTTAAAATGTTCTTTAAGGGAAACTCACGATTTGGTCTCAGAAAATACTAACATGGTGTTATCAGATCGTCTGCAATCAATTATTAAGACGCATAAAAGACTGGTGCTCTTTCATTTTTTAAGAGTTGAGAAAGAAACAAAGATGACTTTATCGCTTTCGATTGGAAACGAGCTCGAAAGGACAAGTGCTCAAATGATATTTTAAGTTTAATGAGTCAAAAATATCACATGAGTGCTCTGGATGATCTAGGTAAACAAGATTACCAAGCAACCGTGAACTGCAGAATACCTCCCAGCGAACTAAGAAGTATGAGTAGGCAATCTCCCCGAATGTTGTGTTTGGTGTATCACGTTTGCAAGGCAACCGACTCGGCTTCCTAAGGATAAAGGATTGCAGCCTAGAGGGGTCTCCCATTATATACTCGATGGTACAGGGAGCACAAATCCGTACTAGCACTATCTAATGCCGAAGCTAATGATAGCTGCTAGGTTTAAAGATGTCGGAACACGTCTCTAGCCTAGACCTTCTAGATATGATCGTTAAGTGTCAAATGCGCCTTAGGTTAATTGAATTCATTTTAAATTTTATCTTGAGTTATGTTTCAGTTTTCAGGTCTTAGCAATGTGACTCGAAAAACCTTAAATGCAACTAAATGAGACAAGTCCCTTTCAATTCGATGAAATGCCTACACTAGAGAGCATAGAAACTACACAATCAAATGCAAACAACCAAGCAACTGAAAGCGAAATGTTCTTTCACTACCTTACTTTTTTGAAAAATAAACTAATGAAAAATGCATTCCGATTCCTAATTTCTTGACAAGCAAATATCTAACAATCCTTTCGAAAGCAAAAAGAGTTCTTTTCCTTTTTCAAATGCCAATGCAATTCTAGTCTTTTAGTGATGCAAACTATCGTAGCACAATGATGCAAAAAACTAGAATTTCATACTTTTTCATGAAACAATGAAATAAACTTTTGGCATACAAATTATTCAATGAAAATTTTTTGAGACAATCAGCTCTTCAAGCAAATGAAAACATGAAAAGAGAGGCTCATTCAGACTAATGAAACGCCGACTTTACCAACAACAAGACAAGCAACGTAATCCATGCCCGAAAAGAAATGTTTAGACAAGCAAACGAAAAATTTTCGAATTTGTGTAATAGAGGTCAAAGTCACAAAAGGACCGCAAATGAAATGCAAGGAGTAAGTACACCTATAACTCAACTTATTGAGTTCAGAAACAGATGAATGGATGACAACCTAGATGCCCTAGTGTCACTGACCACCCAATGACTCAAGAAATCAAGCAGAAGGATGATAAGCCAAAAGGCAAACAAAACCAAATGAAAAGAAGCTTTCTAGTTAGGGAGAAAATGATCTAAAAGGTTTACAGGGTCAAAATCATAAGAGCATAACACACTAGCCAAGATTGGGGACAAACCCTAATCTTCACTTACAGGCATCGACGCGACTGCCTAACTGACAACAAGCGCCAGAGGCTGGTCAACGCGACTGTTTCTCAGCAAATTGCGCTGATCAGCGTGACTGTCAGTGGATTAAGCGCATTGATCGAGGGAGCTAAGAAAAAAAAAAATGAAATAGAGACCAGATCTGCTACTATGAATTTCAAACTTAGGCTAGTAAGCATGATAAAAGAAACATAACTAAAGGGAAAAAATGGAACTAGAAAAGTTCACACGAAATCATGAAATTCAAGACAAACAAAAGGATTGGGTCCCCAGCAGAGTCGCCAATTTGTGGTGAAGTAAAATTATAAGTGTGGACACAAACAAATTCCTCTAGCCCGATAATGGGTCTAGCCACAACTGATACATTCTATGGAAAATTCCCTTAGGTTAGAACCAACTTAGAGGGCCTACCCCTTAGCACGCTTATCTCATTTGATGATGTCCTTGCTTGCTCACTCCAACTATCTCTCGCTTCCTTCTTCAAGCACCTGAAACAAGTAAACAACAGCAAACCACAACCGTGATATTAGACAAATTGTAATTCAACCTACTTAACAAATCAAGAAACATTAAGGCATGAATATGTAAGATAACAAATCATGTAGGAAATCAATCGATTGTTGCATATATATTGAATCAAGAAGAGATTACAACCATTGTCTTGACATTATTGTTCTCCTCTGACAAGACCAGGTTCCCACACACTTCTGCTAGCATTCCATGATGACATCAATCAACAATAGTTTTAAGGCTCTTCCCTTTAGGCTTCACTCCAAACCAAATCACACTTCTCCCTCACACAACTAGAAAGCTACAACTATGAATAGCTTGTTATTTACTCCAAACCAAAATAGCACTAGCACACCAACATTAACACTACAACACTAACTTGTGCTTGGGAAAAAGGGAGGTTTATATAATATGAATGGATGGGAGATGGATCCTCTTATCATGAGAGAAGGTCTTATCCCTTGAGGTAGTTCCATGATTATAGGGGAAAGGAGCCCATCCTCGACCCCATCCAGCCAAACCATTTACCATACTTCTATTACGAAGCTTATAGAGCTTGAAGCTTCAGCTCTTAATTTAAAAAACTTTCCATAACAGGATCGGCGTGACTCAAACATAGGTCAGTCACTCCGGTCAGTGCTAGGGACAGTGTTAATCTCTGCACATCGGTGCGGGGAAGACAAGGGCCATTAGCATTGGTTTTGTAAACTAGGCAAAGCTAATGATGCAAAAGGGAATTGATCTGCTCATGAAGAGGGACACAATGGGGGTTTCTTCATGAAGGGAAAGCATGTAGGGTTCAATATAGAGGTCCTCCAAGATCAAGGAATGGGGAGTACAAGGATAGTGACAAAATGTTGTGTAACACGCCCCTACCCCACATTTACCCAATTTCATTGGTTTGCTAGGGTAAACATGAGGTGAAGATTTACTTTGACATGAGTCGATCTCCAATCTTTAGTTATCGAAGTGGTACCGACAACTGATCAACTTACATACATCCCTCAAGGCTTACAAGACACTTAGGGGCCAAAGGACCACCCCAGGTGACCAAAACCTAAGTTGGATATCTTTTCAGTGACCTAGGCCCACAACCGCATGCAAAAGCCTGCAAGAGTGCGGTTATAGCCCAAAATCCTCAGTTCAAAGGATGTGATCCCAAGATCTGAGCCACAATTCCAGGCCAGCCTCTAGACCACTTCAAAGAACTTCTTGAGACTTTCCATAATGATAAATGACTTAATTACAATGCTATTCATACAAAACTTGAACAAGAACTTGACCTAACCAGGCTTAACCATGACAGTCATTTTGTTAAACATATGGTGAACATGTAAACTACAGGTCATGAATGCATATATGATCATAGGAGTCTGAAACTTATCTAAGAATCAGCAAGAAGGTCTAATGCCCTCTCATAATAGTTGCAATAATACTTGTTATCCCATGCATTCATTAACCATCAAATACTTATCAAATCGCGAGCAAGTCATAACTAGAGTACATTACAAATCTAGGCTTATAACCATATTAATAACCATGACAAAAAAACCATAATAACAAGTACAAGTGCTCATATATTACAATAGGAAAATAGCTCTTATTAACTTATGCAAAAGCCAACCAAGTCAAGGACTTCCACATACCACCTGACCATAGATTGAGCTGAACCAAATCTTTCTTTTAGCCAATCACCCTTGTGCCATAATCCAAGCATGAATGTGGGATCTCAAGACAAAACCAACTAGGGCTTCCCAGAGATTAAACCACCTTCGCCCTCAGGCTACCGCGATCTCGACAAAACTGGTCAAGAGACCACAAAGCCTAAAACAGGCTTGGACGCCTCAGAGTTTCTTTGTCATTACCTTGAGGATTTTTCTATCTCCACCCACCTGTCGAGGGCTTCTCGAAGATTAAACCACCTCCACTCCCGACCCTTGGTAATTTTCCTGAGACCACATCACCCAATTCCAAAACCTTCCGACAATCCAAAGCTCAACCAAGAAAAGAATCCCTTCACACCATCACTATCCAGGAAATGGCAAGGAAAGACTGAAACCACTGTCAAACCAGGAAAAACCCATGTTAATGACAACAAATGAACCAAATACACAAATGCATGTACCATGCATTCATAAATCAGCTAGGAAATAACACATGCAACTTGTTACCTGCAAATCCTCTTGTTGAAGTTGGTTGATCCAAACTTCATTTCTTGTCATTTTCTTTCCTTCTCCTTCCTTTGCCTTCCTTTCTCCAATGCTAGAGTGCTCCAAGAATGATCTATGTGTGCAAGAGTATAAGAGAATAAATAGAGCTCCAAAACTGAATTGACAAGAGTTGTGAAATGATCCTCATAAACCTTTTTATCAGTAAGGCCTATATTTTCTTCATTTTCCTTCATCTTTCCTCTCATGCAAATATGTGACCCTTCATCTGCCTTTTCTCCTATTTTCCTTTATTTTCATAAATAAATGTCAATTAATGTCTTTTTTCCTTTGTCAATGCATTTTCCAATTTCCTTAGCCATAAATAAATTGAAGTGACACCCATTAGGATGTTTTTCCCAACATTTAGCTTGGAATATGTGTCCTATGACCTTGGTATTATTCTTTTACCTTTATTAACTTTATTACATGAACACTTGTTCATTCAGTCGAGAATACCTTGTTCTTCATCATTACAAGCCATGAAAAAGTAATGCATCAAACAAGCATAAATCATTCAAACATGAGAGTCATAACCAAACACTTTTCTTCGATAAATTGAGTTGGGCAACTAAGATTAGGACTTCAACTCTCCACCCAAACTTAGACACACTACAACCAAGCTTTTCTTCTAGTTTTTATCCCTAAGCCAGATTCTAGAGCTTGAGGATGAGTGCTTAAGGGATTAAACCAAATCTTCCATTTGAAACAAGGACTCCAGTGGACCATCCACCTCCACCCACCAGTTACTTCATGTAGTCAATATCTCATAGGGAATATATAGCTCCACCACCTCCACCCTTCAAATCAACAAGGAAATCTAAAGGTTATATCTCCACCCTCGAATCAACAATGGAATCCATAGGTTGGTGTTTCAGGGAAAACTAGTGTTGATTCAAACTGCTAGTCCCACTAAGATGGGTAGCTATCTTAGAAACAAACAATCAAATCAATTCAAGATTTCCTTTAAGTGTAATAGATAGGAGGGAAGAAAAGAGGACCAACCTGGATCTTCCGCTTTGATCCTAGCTTGATTTCTCTTTCCCTTGATAGAATTTACCACTCCTCTCCTACTTGTCCCGCTTCAAAGAGTACCTGTAGAGTCAAAGTAACAGAAAACCATCAAATCATCTCTATCTAAAACATCGTAAACAATGCAGAATCAGAAACACATTGACCATACAATTGCATTCATAAACAATAAGATTCACAAATACACGATTATATGGAGGAAAACTCAAAGAACTTTATTAATAGTGAAAGAAAGGATTACAACCCAGCTGTCTGATCCAGCATCATCCTCCCAGTGTAGAAGCCCTCTTCACCTCATGAATAAGCAAATCACCCAATAATGCAATGTCTCTTCTCACCAACAAACCAACAACACTTCCTTATAAATACAAAATTCCAGCCTCCCGATCTCTCAGATGAGGGATCCATTTATAGATGTCTTGCAAGGGTGTGAGTCAGCTCTGGGTTTTTTATTAGTTTCATTCCAATGATAGTTATTGGTTCCACTTGGAGTTTTCATTGATCTCTTACTCATCCCTGGGCGAATTCAGAGAGGCAAGTGTCACAGGAGAAGTTTCTGGAAGATTCCATGATCATCCACTTAGCAAACTGTCTCTGCCATTTGACTATTCTCACTCATCGCACCCCATAGAAGGCCATTTCATTATGCATTTCACCTGGCTAGTTTGGCAGCCAGTATGCATCGCACCTGGACCATGGAGCAGTCAGTATGGTCCAGTTTTGGCCAGTTTTGAGTAGTTTTTCAAGTGGAACTTCTGGGAAATGATGTAATTAGTTGACCATGATCCTTTAGGGTATGAAACAACACTTTTAGGGACTAAAGAGCCCTTAGTTTATGGACATATGAGTTTGGGGTTGCAGTGCCCAAATATGTCTATAACAGTTTCCCCCTAAAGCATGAGGTCGTAAATCTTCTGATGTCAGGTGAAATGCTTTATCATGAGGATCTGAGGTATTCGAATTGGAAGGTGACCTGTATAAGATACAATACAATACATCATCATCATATTATTTTCATGATCTAGCTGAGGCGGGCATTCCCATGCTCAGCTTTATAAATTCATTTTCATGTACATAGGACAGACAATCGTCTGTTGTTGCAGACTGGTGATTCTTCGCATGAAGAGTCATCTTCTTTTGTTTAGATGACTATCTGTGTAGATTTTGTGCACATTTGATGTCTTTATGTTCCTGAATATATCGCAGCCCGGATGGATGAAACTAGATCTGGGGTCTTCAAAACTCGTTCAATCTTTGCCCGATGTACAAGTCGATCCATGTGAAAAGATGTTCTGAAGTTGAACATGGAAAGACATTGCCTGATTACCAACCAATAATGTAAGTTGTTAACAGACGTGAGAGGAATCACCGATAATGATAATGACCCTCAAGGTACTACAGTACAATTCACGTGGTGTGAATATATGAGCCGATGTCGAACACCACGCAAAATCTTTTGGTCGAAGGTCATTGATGTAAACCTATCGCCGGAAGTGAGAAACTTGCCATTGAGGCATGCAAGCTTCAAAGTACTGAAAGGGTTGTTTCTAAGTCAACTTCTTGGATAATGAGCTGATGTCGACAAGAAGTGACCTGTCGTAGGAGGGCCTTGATGTATCCCACATCTACGACACGAAACGGAGCAAATGATTTTTCTAGAGGTGAAAACGATCTGATGATATAAGGTTCAGGAATGGCGGTCATGAAAAATGAAGGGTGGAGGTATTGCAGTGGATGAGGCGTTTTCTGGATGATGAGTTCTCTGAATGACTTCTCTTGAACATATTGGCGACACTGATATGTTAACCCCATGGATGGTATGGAGGACCAATGGTGATAGTGAACGGAAAAACCCAACCCAACTCAATCATGGTGATGGAGTGAAAGTGTCATGTTCAAGAGCGAGCTGCTACCAATAAAGTTCTTCAAGTTTTCTTTCCTTTTTCCTCAGTGATTGCTGACCAGTACCTCTTTATTTTTGTCAAGCTTGAGGAGGATAACATATGCTTGGTCTATAATTTCCCCTTCGAGCAAACATGTTGCTCTATTTTTAGCGAGTCTAGCATCAGTGAGACTCGTTCTTTTCTGGGTGGACAAGTTTGTCACTATTGTTTTAACGAGTTTAACGACAAAGATAACTCAGTCCTTTTCATGTTTAGAGAGTTTGAAAAGGGAAGAAAAGGAAACTCCAACAGTCCTTTTTCGTGGCGTAATCCCTTAAGTCCGAAAAAGTATAAAATAGTACGAAAGGGATGACTTTTCGATCGCTTTAACGAGCCGAAAAAGACAAGTGCTTGATCTTTTTGTTTGATAATCCCTCAGATCCAAAAAGATTAAAATATATGGGAGGGATGGGGTTCCATTTACTTTAACGAGCTGGAAAGGCCAATGGCTCGACAATCTTTTTATATTTAACGAGTCTAAAAATAGTTTAAAAGGGACTCGTTTTTTAGGAACGAGTGGTATTTTCAGGTAGCAACCGGTTCCAGGTAAGTTTGGAACTTCTCAAAACATGGCAGTGTGAAGAGGGTGGCAATCAGAATCACTCGTCGCAGCTGTTCCTCAAAAGGGTAAACAATCAAGTGGAAGCGTATGGTCAGCCAAATGAATGGAGGTGATGGTAGGAACACAACCAAGGTTCAAAAGGGCTGATAGCAAAGTGATCACAAAGGTTATTTACCAAATGTGGTTTCATCTTTTAATGAGCTTGAACCAAGAGAAACTATGCTCAGTAGCAAGTTTATTTTTTAATGAGCTTGAACCTTACGGGAACATTTCTCTTACTAGTCTTTTGAAGATATCTCTTGGTGGATTTATTTTTTAATGAGCTTGAACACTACTATAACATGTGCTCATTGCCCTTTTATGTAAGTTAGAAACGACCAAGCTACGAGGTTAAAGAGTTGAGAACCTACAAACTAAAAAAAAATCAAAGGTCGTTTTTCGCTTACATATAAATATTTGTATGCCCCCAGGTGTTTCGGAAAAGGAGAGTTTCCAGGTTACCAAATGTAACGGCAGGATCGTTTCTATTGGCAAACAAAAACTCTTCCTTGGCTTTGTCCATCGAAATAGACGAACGTGAGTGGTGTGAGCTTCCAATCACATAACGTACAAGGAAATAGGTGTTTCAGACTGATCACGTAACCTACACGGGAATGTTTTTCGGTCCAATCATTATAACCTTTCAAGAAATTCTCTCTTTTACTCTGGGTTTGCCTACCGAAGCAGACCAGGGTGCATGCCCCCTAAACTTCATTACACTCACTGAACTACTCGCAGTTATTAGGTGGATGGAATGAAGGTTGAAGAGAAATCGTTGACGCGAAGAGACCATTTAGGGATGATGGTTGATACATAGCTGTGTTTGAACCGGGAAATGAAAGTTGGTCGACAAATTGGACCAGTTTGCCTTCATGTGGAAAACACATCACTCGAAAGAATGTGGAAACAATAGCTTCCATGCTATATATATAGTCACGTCCAAGGAGTAGATTGTAATCTAGTGGCCCTTGGACTACCATCACGTTCAAATGAACAGTTTTCTTTCTCAAAGTTATCGGTAACTTTGGAAGGATCCCTAACGGTCGACTGGTTCCTTTGTTGAAGCCTGACAAATTTTGTTTTTCAGGAAAAAGCGATGGCAAACCAAGCACTTTCCAAGTAGTTGAGGAAAGGATACTCACTGAAGCCCCTTCATCTATGATAGTACCAGACACGATCATTTTGTAAACTTGTACTATGATTCGGAATGGTACATTAGATGGAAGGTGGGGTTTTGCTAGTTGATTCCAATCAAAGAAAATGACTAGACTGCTCAGAGGAGGTACCAGATAAATGGCCGGATAAATCTCATGAACTGGGGGGGTCTCTTCCTGTTGTAAAGGAATGGGTGGATTGCCCCCAAGTTCATTAGACTCTGTATCGACAAAAAGAATTTGAACGGTGTCGTTCTCATTCTCTTTGGAAACTGTATCATCTGAAGGTGGGCCTTCTGAAGGTAAGACTGGGTCGACTGCCATCTCGACCAGTTGACTTTGGTCCAGTGTGGACTTAGAAGGTTCACTTTCAATGATAGGCGATTTGATCGACAATTGAGTTATGTCAATCGGGTTTTCAACTAGTGAAGGACTTGGTAAGAGTTTCTTGTATCCAGGTGGAAGTTGTTGCGGTGAAGCAGGACGGTTATCCAAAATTCTTTTGGCTTCATCCAGAAAAGGAAAACGGTGAAGAGTATGATCACCTTCACATAACCTACATGGAAATCTGACTTTTCCTTTCTGTCTATTGACTTCGTTTTCACTAGTTGATGGTGTGTTGTCAACCTGACTGTTAGAGGTTGATGACACCGAATGGTGCAAATGGGGAGACCATTCTCTCAAGATCCGTGGAATGCAAGGGAAATCTCGATGGTAGTGGTCTCCCTTGCAAATTGCGCATGGAGTTTTTGGTTTGGAAAGTTTAGTGTGCGGATTTTCGCCGGATGATGCATGGTTGCCTCCTTGTTTAGCTGGCTTCTTCTTCTTCTCCTTTCCTTTATTTTTCTTCTCAGCTACTTGGTTTTTAGTGTCAAAAGTTTCGCCAAGCAAAAAGGAAGAAGGGGAAGGAGAAATAAATGAAGTAGAAGGTGAAGGGGTAACTTCAGTATCATCTAGTTGATGATTAGATTATTGAGGAATTACGATGTTTTGAACAACAGAGGTCGAGAAAAGCCATACCGGCAGGCCGATTGTGATTCCTGGAAGGGACAATGTATCCATATATGGAGAACCAATATCTCCCCAAGAGGAGAAAGGACTAGGATCCCCCCCAAGAGGGGTTCCTTGATTGGTGGACTCCATTATCTCAACCTCAAATCAACGAAGGAATAGGGATGTTATTCCGATTTAAATAAATTTTAAGACACTTTGACGCAACTTGCTTTTTCAATTTTTAAGAGTCGAGAAAAAGCTAAAGGTGACTCTAGTCACCTTCCATTTTTAATGAGCCTGAAGTGACAAGTGCTCAGATGGACCTTTTCTTTTAAGGAGTCAAAAAGGAATGAAAGTGACTACTCTGGAAATCTAGACAGAGGGATTACCAAACCAATCACAAAACTGAAAAATACACCTTGGTGATAAATGCTAGAGAAATTACCAAGTACTTATGTACAACAGTCAATCTTCCCAAATGCTGTGTTCAGTGCATTGTGATCGATAGGGTGATAGATACGGCTTCCTAAGGATAAAGGATATCAACCTATTGTGGTCTCCCAATATATACTCGACGATACGAGGAGCACAAGTCCGTACTGGCACTTGTCGTATCAAAGAGGAGGAAACACCCAACCTTCGATGAAGACGATAGTTACCAGGTTTTACGACGCCGGAACACGTCTCTAGCCTAGACTTCTAGATGTGTTGCATTAGGTTCCAAAGAGTTTTTATGTTCATTGAGATTTATTTTAGAGTTGATCTTTCTTAGCAGTTTTTCTTTCAAGGTTCACCGCGTGATGTAGATGTAAAATTCCTAAATATGCAATCTAAAATGATAAACAGTGGTTTATTTTCTTTTAGCAATGAAAATCCTAGCTACAAAGGAAAGAAGATTATGATTTTTTTTCTTTCAGCGAAGAGCATAGAGCACACACTAAATGCACTTTCCTAAATCAAATTTCGCATGATGTCAAAATGCAAATGCACATGCATGTATTTGTTTTCCGCTTCCTTAATGTGTGAATGCCAAAAAGGAAAGCTAAGTACATATCTGAACTATTTTCTTTCAAAGCGACATTTCTAACAATTTTTTTTCAAAATGAAAGGAAGACTAAGATGACACTTTTCAATTTCGAATTGAAAACTATTTTCAACACTTCAAATACTAATAATTCAAATCAAGCACAATGACAAAAGTATAAGCAACTATCTAGAAGAGGAAGACTTTACGACACTCTTCTTTTGATTCAAAATGACAATTACGACACTTGCATCAAAAAACGACAATTCGATTAAGCTACTTTCGACAAAGGAAGACTGTAAATGATTATAAATACACAAAAAAAATTACAATTCCTAACTAATGGAGGCTGAAATATGTGAAGGAAGAAGGTTTCATCAAGAAGATATTGATCATGAATAACAAAACTACTGAATAGAGCTGAAAACAAGGAGAAAAACCAACTCTCGGAGAGAAAACACAGTATCACTCAATCATTGCACCTGCAACACAGGGAAACGGGGATGCATCTCACCTGCAACACATGGAAACAGGGATGCATCTCACCTGAAACACACGAGAGGTGCGATGCATACAGGTTGCCTAGTTACAGACAGTGCGAAGGACCAGGGAGCGAAACTAAGCTTGGTTTTTGCTCAAAATTTGTAGCTAAGTTCAGTTATTTAGGCTGAATTATGATGGACAGTAACAACAAAGTATAGGGGTAAGATCTTATGAGGTTTTGAGCTACCACAAGGGCACTTAGAATGCTTGTAAGTCAGATGTTTAGTTCATAAACCAACTCAGAGATTGACTGAAGCAACATTCTTCTGCTTCGCAATTGCATATCAAAGGCGTTTCGAAGGCTAGCTGGCTAACTTTAGGCTCTGTCTATAGTTTATAAAGCAAACAATAAACACATAAAATAAACTATTTGATCCCCAGTGGAGTCGCCATTTTGTTTCAGGGAAAACTAGTGTCAATTCAAACTACTAGTCCCACTAAGATGGGTAGCTATCTTAGAAATAAACAATCAAAGCAATTCAAGATTTCCTTTAAGTGTAATAGATAAGAGGGAAGAAAAGAGGACCAACCTAGATCTTTCGCTTTGATCCTAGCTTGATTTCTCTTTCCCTTGATAGAATTTGCCACTCCTCTCCTACTTGTCCCACTTCAAAGAGTACCTTTAGAGTCAAAGTAACAGAAAACATCAAAGCATCTCTATCTAAAACATCATAAATAATGCAGAATCAGAAACACGTTGACCATACAATTGCATTCATAAACAATAAGATTCACAAATACACGATTATATGGAGGAAAACTCAAAGAACTTTATTAATAGTGAAAGAGAGGATTACAACCCAGCTGTCTGATCCAGCATCATCCTCCCAGTGTAGAAACCCTCTTCACCTCACGAATAAGCAAATCACCCAACAATGCAATGTCTCTTCTCACCAACAAACCAACAACACTTCCTTACAAATACAAAATTCCAGCCTCCCAATCTCTCAAATGAGGGATCCATTTATAGATGCCTTGCAAGGGTGTGAGTCAACTCTAGGTTTTTTATTAGTGTCATTCCACTAATAATTCTTGGTTCCACTTGGAGATTTAATTGATCTCTTACTCATCCCTGGGCGAATTCAGAGAGGCAAGTGTCATAGGAGAAGTTTCTGGAGAATTCCATGATCATCCACTTAGCAAACTGTCTCTGCCATTTGTCTATTCTCGCTCATTGCACCCCACAGAAGGCCATTTCAGTATGCATCGCACCTGGCTAGTTTGGCAGGCAGTATGCATCGCACCTTGACCATAGAGCAGTCAGTATGGTCCAGTTTTGGCTAGTTCTGAGTAGCTTTTCAGGTGGAACTTCTGGGAAATGATGTAATCAGTTGACCATGATCCTTTAGGGTATGAAACAACACTTTTAGGGACTAAAGAGACCTTAGTTTATGGACATATGAGTTTGGGGTTGCAGTGCCCAAATATGTCTATAACAGTTGGGCCTCCACTCTCAAATCAACAAGGGAATCCAAAGGCTATGTATCCACCCTCAAATCAGCAAGGGAATCCAAAAGTTATACCTCCACCCTCAAATAAGTAAGGAATTTAGAGATTGTGCCTCCACCCTCAAATCAGCAGGGGAATCCAGAGGTTGTGCTTCCACCCTCAAATCAGCAAGGGAATCTAAATGTTGTGCCTCCACCATTAAATCAACAAGGGAATCTATAGTTTGTGCCTCCACCCTCAAATTAGTAAGGGAACCTAGAAGTTATGTCTCCACCTTCAAAGAAGCAAGGGAATATAGAGGTTGTGCCTCCACCCTCAAATCAACAAGGGAATCCATAGGTTGTGCCTCCACTGTCAAATCAACAAGGGATTCCATATCTCATATTGAGACCAAGAAAACAAGTAAATGGGGGCTAAAGAACTCTCTTACATGGAATCCAAGGTACATGCCTACACCCAAGTTGTCAAGGGAATCTAGAGAAAATCATCTCCACAATCTAAGCTTACAAGGAATCCAAAGACTATTATCCTCACCTGAGAGCTATTCTTCCACCTCCTAGTGCTCAACCGAAGGATGGCTCTACTCCCCGTATTCTGATGGCATCACAAAGTTTTTTTTTCTCGTTTTGTTCAATTGCATTCTCATGTGTTCTCTTTGATCTCTCTTAATCAGGATTTTGATCCTCCTCAATGCGTGGGAGTGCTCTATGTGCTTATGTTCTCTACTCTCCTATGTGTGGAATGTCCCTCCCCCAAGAATGCTTGCCTTCTATGTTATGTCGTTGCAATCATCTTTTGGTTGTGTGGGTGGACATCGTTGTTTCCCTCTTCCTTCTCGTCCATGGTGTTTTTTTCATAACTGAATGTGGGGAAATTGTTATGTCTTAGCACTTCCTTCCTCCCCACTTCCTTTTGGTTGACTTCTTTGTTCCCCCTAACTACTAATGCAACCCATCTCTATTTAATTTCGTATTTTATTCCTTGTGGATTTATCTAAGGTAGGCATGGTATATTGTCCTCCTTTCCTACTCCATTAACTTGTAAACCAATCCATTTATGGCAAACCTACCGACTTGAAATGGCTATCATGAAACAAGTCAAACTTCCTTCAAATCTCAAGCAACCTCCTTCCTCAAACTATGGAATCTGTGTCCCAATTATCAAGCTTGTTAGTTATAATCAAAATATGAATTATTTACAATGAGGGGGAATTAGCCTGACATTATCACAAAGAGGGATGGACACTGTCCTCCACCCCATCGCCCCAATCATATCTCATAACCTTCCTGACAGTCAATTGGCTTAGCCAGGTCTACAAATGGTGGCTCATTTACTTCAATGATTAAGTTCATGTTAGGTTCGTAACCTATCAAGGCACAAGGAAGTTCCCTAAGAACATTTGGATCCATAAGATTGTATTCTTCTTCAATCAACAACCATGAAATTTAAATTAAATGTTTAAACCATATTGTATCGTTAGAGTCATATTTTTAAATTACAAAAACAAGGGTAAAAGCAAGCGTTGTTACAATTTTGTGGATTGACTTGAGCTTGATGTTCCATCTCTTTATGTTTCATCTACAAACATAGAAACAAAGTGTGTGTGTGTGTGTGCTTCATGAATAGCACACAGTCTTTCAAAGTCATACTTTATGCCTTCTCTCAAAATATTTTCTTTGTGACTTCATTGGACACACTTTGTGTCTAGCATGTTTAATACCCCAAGACAAAGCATAAATATAATTAATGCTAGTATATATCCATATTAAACATAGATCGATCAAGTGCCGAGAGGGAGAAAATCTATTAAGGTGCAAACCCTTTTTATAGTGCAAAACTTTAAAAAGATGCACCTCTAAAGATTGCATCCCTCTGGGCACTTGATAGATGATGGTTACTCTCTCTCTCTCTCTCTCTCTCTCTCTCTCTCTCTCTCTCTCTCTATATATATATATATATATATATATATATATATATATATTCCATTTTTGAATGCATAAATGGATTCAACCTCTTGAAAATCTCTTGAAAATATGGAATAAAATAGCTTGAATATGGAATTCCAACAACTATTTTCTCCATTCAAAATTAACTCTTAATAAAAAGATCAAAATGTAAAATAATGATCCTTGAAATGTTATAACAATAATAATTTATTTTTTCAATTACTTTATATAATACGTAGACATCTTTATTATTATTATTATTATTAGAAACCATATAAGTTGTTGACATTGAAATAAATTAGTTAACATAGATATTAAAATGGTTTATTTATGTATCCAATTGAAATATGAAAATATAAATAATATCAACTTTATTTGTCTTTCGCTTTAATTACTTTAAAATAATTTTAAAAGTTGATATAAATTATCTTACTCCATATGGACATGTAAATATTTTATTTATAAGTGAGAGTGAAATATTTTTACCATATCTCCTTTCTATTGGGTTGCAATATCAACAAACAATAGTGCAAGCACAATTAGAGTGGGAGTGGGACTACGTTTTATAATACTTTAAGTAAAAGGGACACGTGTCATAGGGTGACAAGCGAGTGAGCGATGGCCGAGGATGTGGGCGTTAACTCTAACATTATGTGGAATTAATTTTTATAAGGCATGTTGGGGACGCTTTGTATTACACTCGACAAATGAAGGTTCCGGAAACTATTTGGAGTATAACTAGTCTTGGTTTGAGCGCAATATTCATTTGCAGACTATGGGCGATGAGGGATAAGTGGGCAAGGGGAGAAATTTCTTTGGTGCAAAGGGTGGCTTACCAGTCAAGCCATTCCCCTCTCCTGGTTTGAATTTGGCTAGCCTACGAGTTGTGTGGGGGAAGTTTAATGCAACAGTGGAGTTGGCGATAAAGTAGAGCACCACCTGGGACCCCTGGACAAACTGCGTCTTTGTAGCAAGGAGAAATTCAGTAAGGATTAGGTGTGAAGCGACTTTTGTTGTAGGGCTTACTCCTAGCCCGGTTCTTGGGCCAACCCACCTCGTTTCCTCATAGCTAATTTCTCTTTATTATTCTTTGAATCATTTTAGTGTTTGGTTTTCACTCTTAGGCTCTGACCCCTTTGTAGACTCTTTTGTGTGTTTGGTGCTCATTGTTACCAGTGGGAAGGGTTCTGTGTATGGATTTGGTGTTTTGTTTTTTGCTTGGCTCGTTCTATTGGGATTTGATCCCTTTGCAGGCACTTCTATATGTTGGGTGTTTGGTGTTGCGATGGCCAAGGTCCTATAGAGTTGGGTTGGCAACCTAAGGAGTGTCATCCCCTAGGGTATTCATGTTGTGTTTGTGCATGCATCCATGGGTGGGGGCTACGAGTGGCTAGGTCCCGTAATCTCTCTGCAGATTTGATGGATGTGATGGGGGTGTGCTTGGGGTTAGAGTGGCTTCGTGGTCAATTAGCATTTCATCTACACTGGTATTGGGGGTGGCCACCTGAAGTGGTTCTTGGAAGGGAGTAGGCTTGGTGTGAATCCTTATCAACTTTGGGTGAGATGGAAGTTGAGGGTGCAATGATGCACCAAAGAGGTCATGCACGTAGGGTTGTTGGGCCTCGTTGGAAGTGTTATAGATCTAACCTAGAAATATAATATAATATAAATAAACCCAAAAATAACAAGATCTGAATATATATAAATACTTCTCTTTATTAATCAAACCCTTAAGGTAGGGCAACACCATACATTCACACCTTAAGGAAGGAGAACACTCCACAAGCCATATGCCTGTTCATACAATATTCCTTGACACCTCTTAATGTGGAGTCTCTAGCCTCTATATAGGCCTCATACATACAATACCATGGGTCATTACCATGGTTCCCTCAATACCATCTACCTAATACCATGGGCCCATTACATTATTACTAACTACTTGTGGTCCCTTACATGATATGGGTTAACCACCTTATTTATTACTATGGCCCATCCCATTATTACATTATTCCCTTGGGTACCTCCCTTTGTACCCCATATTATCCCCCCTAGGTATATTACAGGGAGGGCGTGTAACATCAAGTGGATCAGAGAGATATAGGGGAGGAGGTTGACCAACATCAAGCCCAGTCGCCAGGCCAAGTTTACCTCCTTCCTCCATTTGATTTGATCGAGGCACAATTGCACTATATCACTCCAAGGGTGGAGTAGTTAGTTCCGGCTCTCCACAATGAACGTAATGAGTTGATCGAATTCATAAATGATTTACAACACAACCAGTGGCACATGTTGGAAATATTGGCCTCAATTTGACATGGTCAGAAGAGGATTCCAGATAGATAAGACCAACTAGAAGGGAGGTTGGCGCATATGGAAGCACATGTACACAAGGCCTTTCATCAGCCTCAACCACATGGGAATGAAAGGGATGCCCCTGGTACAGGTAATGTTGTTGATTAGAGATGGAGATTGGATGTCTTTGGGTGTTGGGACTCTTTTTCCTTTTGTGGGCAGCTTGTATGGAATCTTCTAGTTTTCTCTTAATGTTATCGTTTTGTTTCTACTTCTATCTCTTAGCCAACATGTCTAATAGGAATGAGGTCGGGGCATTTCTTGTAAGCTCATCACGATGTACTCTTTCGAAGAACTAATAGAAAATTTGATTTGCAAAACAAACAAAAAACAACAACATGTGTCAACTCCACATTGAGCACATGGAATTACACATCGACCTCATACTAGGATGTAGAATGAACCTCTCAGCTCCATAAATATTTCTTGTAATGTGTTCCATTAATTATAAAATGAAGGAAGTTAAACAACATAGCTACTTATAAATTGTACAATTAACCCTTGATGCTTCAGCATATACTCATAACCCATAGTTAACCCAATGTCAATCAATTCTTCAATTGACTCCATGGACAAATGTAAATTAATTATTTAAATATAATGATCACAACAAATATAAAGTCTTAAGTTAAATCGAAAATGTAAATATTCAAAAGCTTTGCGATCAAACCTTTTCTTCCTTGTTATCATATATTATGTTTTGAATGGGTTCTGTTTTGTTTTCCTTTTTTATATAAAAACAATTGAAAATTAGTATTTCATGTGAGAATTAAATTCAATGTACATAAACAAATATATTAATGATTGAATACCTATGATCCACATTATAGTTCGGATGACTCCTCCTATGATGCAATTATATTAATGTTTTTTACCATCTCTTTGTACACTTCTTGGACATCCCTATCAACATATATTGGTGCTCCCCTTGCTTCTCCTTTGGAATTTGCATAATTTCCTGAAAAATGAAAAGAACAATTTTTTTGGTTAAATTGACGTGGAAGTAAATATAGCAAGAAAGTTTAATTTACTAATTTTCAAGACATATTACAAAAAAAATATGTTTAGTAGTAACACCTTTTAAGTGATTCTTTTTCGTTATTGTAAGTTTTTGATATTGCAAGTCTCACGAGCCACTTTGGCCATTGCTGCAAAAACGCTTCATGCAGCTTAAATATAATCTAGTTCACAAAGTCATTGGATTGATTTTTCTATTGCAAGTGGAGAGTATGTTTATATGTTTTTTTCACTATATCTCTCATAATTTTATAAAAACATTTCCCCCCCTTGTTAACTTCCAACACCACTCCAAATGAACTGAGGATCAATGCATAATCATGTACATCCTTTATAATTTTTATCTTCACAAGGAAACGTTCCATTCCATCACTATTTTTCCCTACATAACATTAAAAAATATGATATCCAGTGTTTAAAACTTATAAGCTATTAATATTGAGAATTTCATTTTTAGTAAAAAGTGAAAAATAATGTCATGTTCACTACCTTTCGATCCACTTAGTAATTTATCTCTTTACAACATTTTCATAAAGTTTTTATGCTCCTTTGCACTTATATTACGAACAATCTTATCGAGTTTCTTCAAGTTTTTCATTTATATAACCTGTATTAACAAATTCACATTATTAATTTGAACCTATAGATCATTCCAATATATTATTTTTTAAATAAAGCTTAAAGAACTTGCCTTGTTCTCTTGTTGGGATGACCTACTATTGCACTCGTTACATGTTTTTTGTTCTAGCTTCTATCAGCTATCTTCTATTTATAAACCCCCATTAATCAACAGATATAAAAATTATGAAATGCTTTTTTACAAAATAGGATTTTGGTGCACTTAATAAACCCATATGCGTTAGTGTGGTATAAATACGTATATGCACCTGTATATGGAATCATATTGTTGAAAATTTAGAAATCTTTTTGTCTAGACATTGATATATTCAATCGATGCTCTATAAAGTAATAGATGCACCAATGTCTAATTACTATAAAAATTAGGTTACATTGAAAATATATAAGAGACCATGCATGTGGACTTCTCATTTTTTCAATGTGTTATTTGATTGCAAGTTGATGGGATATCTTCAATCATAGTAATGTAAAAGAAGATTGTGAAAATGGGCTAATGTGTATTAACTTCAAAAAAATGTTTTCTGAAACCAAAGAGCATTATATGTTTTATCAAAACATTATAAACCAAGTGTTTTTTTAACCAAAATGTGTTAGATCATGATTGGTAGTTCATATTGAGACATGATCCAAGATTAAAACATTATTTTAAGAACAACAATATTATAATGTCAAGTGAGGAAGATAATTAGGGTAATAGCAATGAAGAGTAATACATAAAAAATTTATTTCGACATTTGTATTATGGATGTATCATTTTAATATAGGTATTTATGATGGGCCATTTATTCTTTGTTCTTCATTTTTTAATGTTGAATATGAATAGTAAAACAACCTACATTTACAACTAACATATTGATAATATATTAAATAGTATGCACATAAATTGTGGTTTACCTCAATTATATGCCAACTTTTAACTTTTAATTTAGTCTATTGCAAACCTTGAGAGTTAGCTCAATTGGTTGAGGTTCCGTTGCTAAAGCACCTCACCATTGGGAGGTCATGAGGTCAATTCTACTTAATGCCCTTAGGGCTGGGCTTTGATTAGTTTAGCCAACAAGGTGTGATCCCTTTACAATATATATATATACTTTTAATACTAACTTATTTTAGCTTATCTTAAGATTTGATATGAAAATTGGGTAAATTCTCTTTATATATTTTTTTCAATTAAATAAGTGACACATACTCAATAAAATATTTATAGATAACTTACTATATTAAAAAAATATATAAATAATATATAGTTATTTTATTTTGTAATCTATTCCAATTATATTTTTTACAATGATTTATCTTATTAATGGAAAGTTTAAATTTTAATACAGTTTGAGTGAGCCTCATGGTAAAAACACGTATTTCCTTCACATTTCCCTGAAAGATGTCACAGGTTCAAATCCAAAGGCGGTAGAGTGTGTACATCTCCGTAGACTTTGGTAGTCAATTTGTTACATGGAGGTGAGTCCCTTGTCCCACAAACCAAGGGATCTCATACACTAATTTGGTATTTAGTTTGGTTGGTACTTTATTTTTATTTTTATTTTTTTTGTCGTTCAATATAGCTTTCATTATATATTCAAAATAGCATAGCATACAAAAATGCTCCCAACAACCCCTACTCCCTCATTCTGACCAGACTTTTTGAGATTGGGTGCTGTAGAATACCAAGAATGACAACATACATATTTTATTTCTGGATGGCTCTAAGGCCTTACCATACTATGTGAGACACAAAAAGAAATCAAAACTAATGGCAACGAATCAAGGAGGGCGATGGGGGGGGATTATAGGAGGAGTTGCCAAGTAACCCACACAGTAATGAATGTGCAAGTCAATATGCTCCATGCGTGCCTCTAAGCTGCGGAGATGGTCGTTTGTGCGACGTTGGTTGCGCCGAAGGTTGTCCAGCTACTCTAGGAGGGTGTTTTGGATGTATTGAATGTTAGTGAGATAGGAAACAATTTCATTGCAGTCTTCGTACCTGTGGTCCCGAAGAATGTCGATGTCAATTTGAATGTGTCGCAGCTGCTCAGCGATTGATTCCATAGAGGCAGGAGCTACTAGGCGTCTTGGCGAGTTAATAAGGAAAGTGCCTCAGCTTCCTCTATTTCCTAACTGGAAGAGGTAGCAAACGATGAGTGATGTCATGGTACATGACAACCTGCCTGGGCCTGTTGTCGTCGTCTGTGGCAAGGGAAGCCCAACGGGCAAGGCATTTTGTTGTGCCAGATTGTGGCGGCTCGCAATAGGGGGAGCCCGCAAAGCAAATTGTCAAATAAATACAAAGAAAACAGTAAACACCCGACCCACAGACCCATAGTCCCAAGCAAGGATGAGCCACAATCCTAATGTTGCTACCAGGATGACGAGAGAGGCTCCATATTACCTAGCCCAGGTGCTGGAACATAGAACCTCTGAGACACCACTAGATTGTTGCGCATGAATAGGACCCCCACCCCCAAAATTTGTCCAAGAAATTGTGAATTCCTTCGGGCCAAAGGTGAGACCCGACCTTCAAACATAAATTACCAAAAACCACATAAAAACCCACACACTTGTAAAAACCTGCGGTGGTTTGCTCAAGCGAGAGAGGATCCAAGAGTTGGCGGAGAGATGAAAAGTCCTTATTTCCACCAGAAGCGAGGGAGCAGGACCGAACCACAACTGTCTGCGTACCGAGGTCCCAAGGGCAGACCAAGAGACCGATATCAAACCAATTCAAGCTGCTGCAAGTGTCGTCTGCCTTCCTCACCCAAGGCTAGAGCCCTAGTGAGGCACCATAGACACAGACCCGACCTCTATCCAACTCCTTACCACCCAAACTCATTGCCCAAAACATCGAATTAAGCCAAGACATGCACCTGGGTTCGCTTATATCCTCAGAGTGCTTGCAGAGGAGTGACACGCCTGTGGAGTAATGGTCGGGTCTTGTCATCGCCACAGAGTTAATGGGCAAGTGGGCGAGAGACAAGCCCTAATGACTAGCCACGTACCAAATGTATCATCACATGCACAACCCATCAAGAAAATTAAAACTTTAAAATTAAATTATTATTTCAATTATATACAAAATTTTAAATGTTGAAATTTTTTATAAAAAAAAAATAATTCTTAAAATAGCAATTAAAAAAAAAAAATATATATATATATATATATATATAACTTGAAATAAATAAATAAATGAGAACGTAACAAACTAACTACATAAATGATATAAGAACATAACAATGAATAGAACGGTTATAGATAAGTTAACTTAGAACAAACTATGTTATATAGATGATGCACAATTATACACGATGCTCATAAATGTCACATATAAATCTCGAGTAGCACATACTAATGCGATAACATATTCGTCATTGGTTATATCAAGAGTAATAATTTAAGAGATTATGCCACACTATGATCTTATGGACTCTATTAAACTCTTATATTTCTTAATGGCTTCATGTTCATTTTGTTTTAGTATTTTGATGAGATGTTATCACTATTTGAAATTAATTATTTTCGTGGTTAATGAAAATATTTAATGAAACAAAAAAATTAAATGAAAATATTTAATGAAACAAAAAAATTAATTAAATATGAATGAAATAATTAAATATGAATGAAAATATTTAATGAAACAAAAAAATTAATTAAATATGATTTATGAATGTTTTTCTTATTTAATATGTAATATATATATATATATAGAGGTGGTTGAATCTCCAAGGGAATCTTTTAAAGTTTTCAGCTAAATTAGCAAGGCTTAATCTCAAGGGCGTCAAGGAGAATTGATCATGTGACCTCTTGAAGAGCAAGATACTTAACAACAGGAACTCGACCAATTGAGCTAAAGCTTAGAACTACAAGATATTATATTATATTTACATATGTTTAATCTGTTAACTTTTGACTCGCTAAATATTAATTAAAATATTATAAAATTAATAATATATTTATATAATCCTGTAGTAAATATTTACTTTAATTTAAATTAAATTTAAATAAATGATAATATTAAAAAATCATTTTTAAAAAAATTTATTGATTAAAAAATTAAAATAAATATGATTTATTTCCATGGAATTTTTACTTAACCCATGGATTTCCAAACAAGAAATTTGGAATTAATGTTTAATTAGGGATTAAACTAGTTCGCCGATACTAATAGCTTGAATAAGTTTTTTCTTATTATATAATTTAATTCTATTAATATTAATAAAAAGTTTTTTTTATTATACAATTTAATTTTATTAATATTAATAAAAAAATAGTAAAAAAACAAAAATTAAATTTATGAAATAACATTTATCAGAAGAATTTGATTTTAAAAAGTAATCAAATTGATTGGATCACTTAATCATATTTGTAATTATGTTTAACATATTTTATTTTATTAGGCAATAAATAATTTACATTGAAGAAGATCTAAACATTATCCGGTAACTCTAAATTTAAATAGGTGATACATCTCAAATTTAGCTGAAAATGGAGAAACCATTATTAATGCTAATTATTAACATACTCATAAAACATTTTTATAAATCAGACAACAATAATATCCACATGATATGAAAAGCATAATGTAGATGAATGACATACATTTCAAATAAACATGTCAAATATATAATATCTCATCAAAATCAATAAACGTGTTAAATAAACATCTCACCATAATCAATAAACTTGTCACATATACATCTAGAGCCAAATATGCATCAATTAATATATATGTAGAGTACCACTGCTAGTTAGGTCCGCTAGTAGAGTGAAAGGCGTTAATGCCTTTGCTACTAGAGATAAAGGGTCTATAAATGCCCATGCCAAGAAGAGGAGGAGGAGGTTGATCGGTGGATGATGCCACTATTGATGTATGTGGAGGAAGATTAGTGGATGTTGTAGTTGGTGATGTATGTGGAGAAGAATGAGTGGTTGTTGTTAAGTCTATTTGTAACACCCCCTCCCACATTTACCCATTTTCATCGGCCTGTCAAGGTAAACATGATAGGGAGAGCTATTATGACATGACCTGACCTTCTAGGTCCCATTAAGGAAGTGGTGTTGGTTGTGGAAGACAAACTAACAACTCAACTCATCCTACAAGGGTTACAGGTCACTTAGAGGCTGAGTAACCACCCTAGGTGGCCAAAACCTGAGCTAGACACCCTTTTTGCTAACCTGGATTCCCAGTCGCATGCATAATCATGCAAGCTAGTAACTGTAACCCTCCATTCACATGTGTAACATTGACTCCAAGCGACTGCAGCCCAGATTTCCCAGTTGTGAGCTTGCGACCCTGGAATCAGAGCCACCTTTTTAGGGCTAATCTCTAGACCATTGCCCAAAACTTGAGGAGATGTTCTAGAACAATAAATGACACAAGGAAAAACCCTATAACACAAAACTTGATCAAAGACTTGACCTAACTAGACCTAACCATGACAGTCATTTCGTCAAACACATGGTGAACATGTAATCTATAGGTCATGAATGGATATTTAAACATAGGGGTTTGATACTTATCTAAGAGTTTTCAAGAAGGTCTAATGCCCTATTAGAATAGTTGCAATAACATTGATTAGCTCATGCATTCATTAACCATTCATCCACAAATCAAAACACATAAAGTGTCATAGCCAATATACATCTTATAACTAGCATATAACCAAAAAATGAACAACATCTATACCATGATAGAATAATCATCAAAGCCACATAATAACAAATACAATACTCATGAAAATACCAGAGGAAAAGAGCTCTTATTAACATATGCAAAATCCAACCAAGTCAGTAACTTCCACATACCACTTGACCATAGATTGGGTTGAACCAAATTTTTCTTTCAGCCAATCACCCCTGTGCCATATTCCAAGTATGAATGTGGGATCTCATAGAATAAACCAAGCAACTAAACCATGGCTTCTAGAGACCAAACCACCTCAACCCTCAACCCTCAACTAGTGATTCCACCTCACGGTCGGACATCACTAACACCAACCAGATCGGTCTAGGGCTCCAGAGTGTTTGTCCCAACCACAGCTCCAGGAACTCATAACTCAACCCACAACCTTCTAGGGCTCTAAAGATTTTGTCCAACCAAGGCTCCATGATTAGTAACTCAACCCACCAAGGGCTCCAAAGCATTTTTCCAACCAAGGCTCCAGGACTAGTAACTCAACCCAAGTTGTTCCAGGGATCTAGAGCATTTGTTCCAATCAACGACTCCAGGAACTAGTAACTCAACCCACAACCATAAGGAACCTGAGAACCAATTAGAAATGAAAAGTTGAAAAACCAACAACACCATGGCTATCCAGGAAATGGAAAGGCTAGGAAAAACCATCGTAAATCTAAGCAATCCTCCATGCAATGACAAATCATAACTAAATAACCACAAGCATATATCATGCATGCCAAAACTAGCAAGTAAATCATACATGCAACTTGATACCTGCAAGGGAATTTTGTTGTAGTTGCTAATCCCGATATCCCCTTACGCTTTCCTTCTTTTCCTTTTCCTTCTTACATCAATCCAATGAAAACTAGAGTGCTCCAACAATGCTCCAATATTTCTCTAAGTGTGCAAGAGTAGAAGAGAGAGAATATAATGACAATGCCAAAGACTGAACTGGCAAAAGTTGTGAATTGATCCTCATAAGCCTTTTTATCATTGAGGCCTCTATTTTCTTCATTTTCCTTCGATTTTCCTCACATGCAAATTTGTGACCATTCATATCCTTTTCTCCTATTTTTCTTTATTTCATAAATAAAATGTTAGTTAATGCCTCTTTACCTTTTTGAATTTCCATAGCCATTTATTAATTACCAGTGATCCCCATCACTATGTTTTTTCCCAACATTAAGCTTGGAATACGTATCCCATGACCTTGGTTATTATTTTTATTTATTTACATAGGAAATCAACTAGGAGTTGTTACAAACCCCTCCCCCTTGGGGGAACACTATCCATGGTTTTCAATGACACTTATGAACCAACAAAACACATGCTGCCCATGGAGCTTTATAACACAACTCGATGCAACATTTACATCATATCATATTGTTGAAGACATAACCAACATGGCATGAACACCATACGCTTACTGGAGCGTTATAACACAGCTCGATGTGATATTTACAACATACATATGCATATATAGACATAACCAAAACACAACATCAAAACATATATCAAGGAACATCTGCTCAACCAACGAATAAAAAAGGATACATAACCTGCATCTGATCAATCATCTCCCATGTAGCTTCAGCGGGCCCAAAGTGCTTCCATTACACTTTAACTTGCTCAATTACTCGATTCTGGAGCATGAGTATCTTTCGCTGCATAATTCATTAAGGTTATGGCTGGAATTTTCCTTCTGGCTCCACTTGCAAGACAAACCATCCAATCACATGATCAACATATTTCACATACTTCTTAAGCAATTGCACATGGAAAACATCCATTTTCGAAGGTAGTGTAAGTCGGTAGGTTACTGGTCTAATCCTCTCAAAAATATTGAAAGGACTGCAATACCGAGGTGTCAAATTCACACATGATCCAATCCTTAAGGAGATATTCTTGGGCTTGATGTGCAAGTAAACTTGTTCCCTAACTTGAAACTCCTTAAACACCTTGTGTTGATCTGCATAACTCTTCTGGTTGACTTATGTTACCTTTAGATTCTTCTTGATAACCTACATTTTGAGTTCCATCTCTACTAACATATCCAGTCCAATCAACACCTTGTTCACTAAATCACTCCAACTGATGGGAGTATTACAACTCCGCCCATAAAGTGACTCAAATAGATTCATTCCTAGTGATTCCTAATACACCTTATTATATGCAAACTCCACCAGTGGAGGATACTCTTCCCACTTTTGATGTTGATGCATAACATACATTCTCAACATTTCCTCTGAAATCCTATTGACCCTCTTTGTCTGTCCATATGTTTGCAGATGATAAGTTGTATTGAAGGCCAACTCTGTCCCCAAACCTGCAAATAACTCTTTCCAAAACTTGGAAGTGAACTTGGCATCTATGTCTGACACAATATTCTTAGGAATACCATGTAAGCTCATTATCTTCCTAATGAAGACTCGTACTACATCACTAGCTGAAATCATAGACTTTACTAGAATGAAGTGAGCTACCTTGGTGAACATGTAAACCACAACCATAATAGAATCATGTTGTCTAGATGTCCTTAGAAAACTTGTAATGAATTCCATGGAAATGACCTCCCATTTCCACTTTGGAATCCGAATCGGCTGCAGTAATCCACCTAGATACTTACAATCTATTTTTACCTGTTGAAAATCCAAGCACCTTGCAACAAACTCAGCCACTTCTTTCTTCAAATTCGGCCAATGGTTCAATTTATTAACCGTTGTCAATGTCTTCTGATATCTTGGGTGACCTGAATATGGCTTAACATGAAATTCCCAAAAGTTAATCTTCTTGAGCTCTCTATTGTCTGGCACATAGATCCTGTCACTAAATCTCACCAAACCATTGATTGTGAGATGATAGTCCCCATCTTGTTTGCCTGTATTTTGTTGTTGTAACCTGTGCTTAAGTTGTTGGTACCTGTCATCTTGTTGTCCTACCTGTAAAATTTGATCCTGTAAATCTATCCATATGAACTCATAGTTGTTATGTGATTTACCTGCACTCTTGTGTGCCAATGCCATTATAATAACAGACATGCACCTAACCTCCTATGAACCAAATGAATGTATAGAACTAACCACGAACAACATGTGTCATGCCTAACATATCTTTGAATATATGTTAGTGTTCCAGATCCATTTGGGCACATCAATCCCATCTTCCAGATCAGTGTTTTAGGGCTCATCAAACCCTAATATCAGTTGTTGCATGCCCTAAACAAGTCACCCCTTTGAATGCCTCCTTCCCAGACGGTTTCATGACTTGAAGACATCCAGAAATGGCCTCTAGAGGACCAGCGCAAGTAGGCCCTTGTAAGGGTCCGCTGCAGAGCAGTTAAGTCCATGCCAAGGTGCTCTGCAGAGCACTTAGGCTTCCGTTCACCTGTGTTGGGCGAGTTTGAGCGAAATTCACATAGGGTTTGGGGAATATTCTTATCTTTTGGAGTCATCTAGAAGGTTCCCTCACTTATCAACTCCTATGAGCTCAAAAATGGATGAGGAATGAGTTAAGATGCATCCTATCCTCTCATCCCTTCCTCCATCGAACTAATTCTAAGTATGGAAGGCCATTCAATGCCACCATTTATGAAAAAACCTCCTTCATCTCCCTATAAATTTACCACTCATCTAAGTGATCAAGGGCTGGATTATGTGGAATTGTAAGGAGATAATGTTGCTATGAGATTTGGCTTTGAAGCAAGTATTGTAATGCTACAAGTTTATCATGCTTTTGATGTGATGTGGATGGGATCCAAGCTAGAGGAATGACTTTGAATCAGAGACAATGGTTGTAATTCCTTCTTCTATTTAATAAAGTGTTTGAACCTTTCTCCCATATGTTTTTATTGTTTTATAATGCTTATATGTGTGAAATGTATTTGATTCCATTCACTTATATTCAATAGATCTTTTTCTTTGATCGATTCTTTGTTTTCTGTTGTGTTTACAAGTACTTCTTAAGTGTATTAAGTACGAGGAGGAGTGACAGGATTAATACAAAGGAGACGAGAGGAAAGCAGAACTACAAGTAGGTCTTCTCATCTTATCTATTGCTTATAGGAAAGAATAAAATACTTTAAACTGTTGTTCTAGATATGGCTACTTATCTAGGGAATTAGTATTTATCCGTAGATACCAAATTCTCCAAAACAGTTAGTTGGCTCTCTATTGCAATGCTAGATAGTAGTTGAGGAACCGGGAAAATCCTCCCCGTCCTAGACAACCAAGTAATGAAGTAAATATCCTCTTATGTGGGTTGATACCCTGATTCCAATGACAAAACAACCTATGTCATGCCTGACATATCTTTGAACATGTGTTAGTTGGCTCTCTATTGCAATGCCAGGCAATAACTCAAGAAATGGGGCAATTCCTCCCTCGTCCTAGACAACTGAGCGATGGAATACATATCCTCTTCGGTTGGTTAATAACACAAATTGGGATCGAATCTAAATGCATGCATACCATGATTCCAATGACAAATCAATTGTTATAAAAATGAGGGGTCCCCCTTGAGGGACGTAGCCTCCTCATAAAACTTGAGGAGCCCAGCATTCCTTAAAAGGGCCTTATTTTAAGGTGTAATAGAGTGAGGAAACTTGTTATGTAAGAAATTATTTAGTGTAATTAAGACGAAACACTACTATCATAAGATCATGCCCTTTCCTGAAAAGGTACCCATGGCGGTATATAAGCCAAGGACCCTCATTGTACAAAACCACCATTTAGACTATTAATAAAATATATGCATTTATTCAATAGATAGCATAGTTACTCTCTCCATCTAGTATCAGAGTCTTGCGGTCCTCTGGAAAGTTGTTGCACAGCTCCACCATCCACCATTCGGCCCTTGCTCCTCGACCTCAACATTTATGCACCATGTCCATTTTTTCAGTGTTCCGTTGTCATCCTATTGACCACATTGTCATTCCCCATCTCTCATTGTCCCTGCGGTGTGTTTCTGCCACCATTTCTCCTTGACCATCGTGAATTTCATCAATTGTCAGTTGGTTTTGTCTGCTTTCCACAAATACCGCTCCCTGTCATGACGTAAACCCTTTGACTGATTGTTGCCACCCCATCAAGCTGCCATTATCTATGTCATATATGCCATTTCATTCATCGTGTTCCTTCCAACCAATCATCTTCCTGTGACCAGTCTGTCCTCTCTCGACCGACACACTATCGAGCATCACGACTGTCTAACACCACTTCAGATCCCTCCATTCCTAACCTTTATTAAATTGGTTCCTTAGTTCATAATTTTAATAATTAAAATATTAATATATATTTATGTTTATATATTAATATACTTATATAAGTTTAATTATATAGTTTAATTAATTAATTAATTAATTATGTGTGTGTGGGGGGGGGGGGGGTCAAGTTAAGAAAGAAAGTTAAGCTAGATAAATATACATCACCACATACTCGCTCAATGTCTTCATCAATGTCGATGGTTGATTTTGAGAGTAAGGTGAACGAACATGCCGAAAAATTGAGGAACTCCAGAATACAATGAATAAAATAGAGAATCAGCTTGAGCAAAACCATAACAAATTTAAAAAGGATCATGCAATCCTTTCAAATAATGTGGATTGAAATCATAATGCAACATAAATAGCTCATGATCAAACAATGATGATGTTGACCTGTATTTGTGACAAATTGAAGATTACACTTGATCAAATACCTTATAATAATGAAGCTACTCAACATCCAAATACTTTAGATGCATCAAACTCATCAGACTCACATGAGGCCCGAGAGTCTCCAAAAGCATCTTCCATACCCAATCAACAAAATAGTAACATGAATTTTCAAAATATGCGACTCTGGAATCAATACTCAAATATGCAATTCTCAAATCAATACCCTTTCTTCACTCCAACAAAAGCTACATATCAACAAAGAGCCAAACTAAAGCTCTCCAAATTTTACGGTAACAAGAAATGGAGTGTAGCATGGTTCAATAAAGTGGAAGAACATTTCGAGATTTACAGTATTGATAATGATGATGAAAAGATCAAGCATGCATCCATGCAAATGGAAGGCGAAGCAAATAATTGGAATATGTGGTGGAAGAATACGACACTTTCTATCAATTGGAATAAATTCAAAAATGCATTTTTTAAGAGGTTCTAAGGTGTCAAAGAATAAGATTTATTCTCAGCACTCACCAAACTGCAACAAAAAGGAGATGTGGATGAATACACTCAAGAATGGGAAACTTTAGCTACACGAATACCTGGATTATCATAAACTCGTCTCATTCAATCATACATCACAAGATTTAAACCTCATCTCTAGGATGAGATTGAGCTTCATGACATCAATTCTATAGGAGGGGCAAGACAAAACTCAAAAGCAGCTAAAAAGAAGCCCGAAAGATGTAGTGGCCAAAAGTTGAAAGAGTATATTCGAGACAAAGATTTCCCCAAACTGCAAACGCGGATAATACAAAATATGTTCCACCACATCTTCGTGAAGGAGACAAAACTAATTTGGAAATGCAAAGAATGAAAGAAGGTAAGTGCAAACATTGTGGCAAAAAATGGGACCCTAAACATAGATGTGCTAAGGGAAAAGAAACCAAGAACCTGTATACATGTGAAGCAACCAATGATTTAGACAATGAAGAATCAGACGTAGAAGAAATTGAAGATTCTCCACAATTTTCTCCAAAACCAAATAATGAGAATATTCTGCAAGTGTCATTATCGGCCATGACAGGTATATCACAGCCCCAGACATTAAAGTTAAAAGGACATATCAAAAATAGAAACATAATGGTTTTGATCGATATTGGTAGCAACCACAACTTTTTGGACTCAACGATGGTGAAAAGGCTCAACATTTTCGCATTTCCCATTCCCAACAAGAAATTTATGGTAGTTGATGGTTGGAAAATTGAAAAAGCAGGGAAATGTTATAAAGTTAAATTACAAATTCAAGACTATAACCTAGAATCTTCATTCGACATTGTACCATTAGGAGGAGTGGATGTGGTCCTAAGTATTCAATGGTTACAAACCCTAGGCACTTACTCTAACAACCATCACAATCAATTTATAAAATTTAAATGGGAAGGGAAAAAATACAAGTTATATGGGTTCTAGCCCCCTGAGAATCAAAATATATCATCATCCCAGATGATGAAAATGATTCGGAACGGAGCACCAGCATATGTAGTACATTGTCATCAGATGGAGATGTTGGTTTCAAGATTGGTTAGCAAAGAGTCACTTGAAGTTAAAGAACTAATTCAAAAGCACGAAAAAAGTGTTCCAAGACCTTCCAATGAAGATGCCTCCTAAAAGAGAAATTAAGCACACAGTTGAAGTCAAATCAGGATAAAATCCCATCAACATCAAACCGTATCGATATCCACATCATCAAAAAACCGAATTGCCAGATTAGTCCAGGATCTTTTAAAATGTGGTATTATCACAAAAAGTTGAAGTCCATATGTTGCTCTAGTTGTATTAGTTTGAAAAAAAAATGGATCGTTTAGACTGTGTAAACTAATGAGGGATAAATAAGATAACAATTAAGAACAAAGTTCCAATTCCTTTTATCGATGAAATGTTGGATGAACTACATGGAGCTAAATACTTTTCAAAATTAGATTTGAGATCAAGGTACTATCAAATAAGGATAAAGTTGGAAGACACTGAAAAAATTGTGTTTCGTACACATGAAGGTCACTATGAGTTTAAGGTAATGCATTTTTGTCTAACTAATGCTCCAACGACATTTCAAGCTACCATGAATGAGATATTCCATCCATATGTAAGGAAGTTTGTGTTAGTATTCTTCGATGATATTCTAATTTATAGTAAAATATGGAAGGAGCATCTACAAAATTTAGAGCAGGTTCTCACTGTATTAGAAGAACATCAATTTTATGCCAAGAAATCCAAGTGCACTTTCGGGAAAGAATAAGTAGAGTACCTCAGACATATAATATCCAAGGAAGGAGTTAAAGTATATCCTAATAAAATCAAGTATATAAGAGAGTGGCCCAAACCAATTAACATGTCCAAGTTAAGGGGTTTCTTAGGGTTAATTGGATACTATCGAAGGTTTATTAAAAACTATGACCATGTAATTGTGCCACTGACAAACCTTCTAAATAGGAATTCATTTCGTTGGGATGATGAACCATAAAAATGTTTTAGAGACTTAAAATAAATTATGTCTAATGTGCTTATATTAGCAACTCCAGATTTTTCAAAACCATTTATAATTGAATGTGATGCTTTAGGTTTTGGAATAAGAGCAGTATTAATGCAACATAGTCATCCAATAGCTTTCGAAAGCAGGAAGCTCAATAAGCAAGAACGTCTTAAGTCTACTACAACAAAGAAATGCCTGCTATTATGCACGCACTAGCCAAGTGAATGAAATATCTTTTGGGAAGTAAGTTCTCCATAAGAACATACCATAACAACCTCCAATAGCTCCTACAATAGAAAACGCTCTCTGAAGAACAACAAAAGTGGATTGAAAAAATTGTTGCTTTTGACATGGAGATATTACATAAAAGGGGAAAATACAATGTAGTGTCAGATGCTCTCTCCAGAAAATATGAAGAAACATCCTTATGCAATCTCAGCTATAATCCGAGAATGGCTTAATGAAATCTGAAGTGAATATGCAAAAGACCAAGAAAGATGTGCTATAATCAATAATCCTCTTGGGAGACATAAGAATTTTTCCAAAAACACCCATCATTATGTATGCTTTGAGGACAACGTATATTTTCAAGAGGGAGGCGATATTATGTAAAAAATTATTTAGTGTAATTAAGATGAAAAGGAACAATCATAATATCATGCCCTTTCTTGAAAAGATACTCGTGGTGGTATATAAGCCAGGAACCCTCATTATACAAAACCATCATTCAAATTATTAATAAAATATATACATTTATTCAGTAAATAACAGAGTTATTCTCTCCACAACTTCTCTCTCTTCCTCTACCTCGCCTCCCACTCACATACAAAGTTGTACTAATTAACTCCCATTGTTACCACTACTCCTACTCTTGTCATCATCATCTTTCATTCACATATAATTTTTTTAAACACATGTAAATAAATAATAATAATAATTCAATTATAAAAAACACACCTATAATATTGTTGAAAAGTCACTAGTGCACCCTTAGGTGCATCACTTATGGGGCACTACACCAGTGAATAAGAACTGCCATTGTAGTGGTGCTTTCTCTTATGTAACACAACAATGTGCATAGAGTAATGAAAAACATCGTTACATTAATCATCTTACACAAAATAAAGTTTTGATGCACTATTAATACGTATGATGCACTAACAACATGGTGTTATAATTATGAATTTATATTGTGATGTAGAATACTATATCGATACTTGTATTAGAATGCATTGTTCATGCCCGTCTGTGTGCTAAAAGTATACATGTTGGTGCCTTTAGCTTCTTACTGCACATTGATATTTTTTTCTTGTTTTAAAAAAAATATTTGAACTAGTCTAAAGTCGACAGGTGTGTCCTATGTGACCAACTCGATGCATGTTTATTATCATGGATCACTCACATGCATTTGATGGAAAAAGTATGTTTTTATATTACATTGATTCATTGCATCCTCTACACATGCCTCAGTATGTTGGTGTTAGTGAGGATCACTAGATAGCCTATTTTGTTTTATTTTTAATAGAATTTGGGATTTTTAAACATGAATCACAACTATGAGTGTGTCCTCTATACACTCATCAATTTATTAGGAATATCGAGAAGCACTAGATAGCTTATCTGTTTTTCGAAAACAAAATTTTGGATTTTTAAGCTATAAGTGTGCTTATATTATTAGGGAGCTCAAATAGTTAATTTTATTTATTTATGAATGTTAATTATCAATGTGTCAAATAAGGTGCACTAGTGAACTAGGTTTAGTGAGAGCACCGAATAACTTTTTTTTTATTTTTAAACAAAATGGTTAAGTAATATCAAGTTGGTTTTAAGGCCAATTCTTTTACAAATTCATCTAAATTTTCAACTACTCAGCTCAAATGTGTCTAAAAATTATTGTTTTCCCTACTACACTTCTTGCATATTGTGAATCTAAATTGATATTGTCTGAAAACCTTCCAGTAAACTCCTAAAAGTAATACATTTTTGTAATGCATAATTTAAAATAGAAAGCTAACTAGCCTACATTGATTGATTCAAATTTAGGGATTACTTCAACAATTTCCTCATTAGCTTGCCTTAATTGCGCTGGAGTAGGGAACTAGGTCTCTTTTGCCACCTCAACATCTTTCTTCAACCATTCTGGAGTTGTGAGATGGTTTGGGACCATCACCTCTCTCCTGTCTTTGCCCAAGCTAGCATCTTCTACACCTTTCCCACTCAAGGATTCAATTCTTGCAAGACGAACGTCAAGTATATCAAATTTCACTTACAGTCTATCAATTTTAGTCTGGAGTAGGTCATTCTTTTGATTCAACAGAAGTAACTGGGCCTAAACCTCCATGATCCCCATTTCCCCTTGTTTGTTTAGTGAATACAAAATATGCTTCATCATTGTAGTGAGGTAATCCAACTAGCGGTTGAATTCCTCCTTCTTCGAGTTAGGCGACATTTCTATGCCTTCATCAATGCAACGACCCTTTTTACTTGCTATGGCCTTAGATTTCCAAACTCGAATCTCTGCAGAGAGAGCTATGACCAACTGTGCCTTATAAAATTGTTCTCTAAACATACCTAACGTCGTCGAGCCATAGATCCGCTCGCCATATTGAATGCACTATCGTGGAATGTACATTCTCATGACCGGACATTTTATATTTGAGCTTAAACCATTGCAATTCCCTACCCGTGCCATTAAATTGTTATACCTTAAGTGTACTTTCTTGTCCTTAATAATAAGGGCAACATACCTTGGTTCCTTCCCATATTTAAGGAAGGTGTGATTGATCCTCCATTTATCCCAAACCACACTTAAAACCATGTTTTTAAGTCAGGTGGCTGCATGGTCCCAGATCCTAGTGGTAATGAGGAGCTACCAATTCATTGGAGAATAGTTCTAAAGGTTCGCGAGACATGAATGCAGGGAATGCGAGGACATCGAACCACCCACTTATTAATTCCTCCTTTTTTGCCTCTTGGTTCAATCAATACACCACTTCCACGATCTTTAATTTATTTTTTCATGGTAAGGGATTATAAACACCACCGCATTTATCTTGAGCCAATATCCCTTGTTCCAAGTGGACTCCCTTATTTGTTAAGGTGTCCACTTTTGAATTTAGATTCCTCTTGAAATGATAAAACTCGACTATCTCAAATTTTCCCATTTATATTCTTATTCTTTGTAGAATTGGGGATTAAACTTGGCTGGAGTTCTCTTTGAGTTTAAACACATGCTGAATGACTATTATAGAGTCTCCAAATACCATTAATTGTTAACTTTTCCTTGATATAACCAATTCTAACCCTTGCCACAAAGGTTAAAATTTAGCTTGATTATTGGTAGCGCTCCCTAAGCCCCATGCATATTGCAACTCTATTTCTTCACCGGGGCGATATATAACCCTTCCTGCTCCTCCCTCCCCTAGGTTACCTTTTTATGTGCCATAAAAAACCAGAGAATATTGCCCCTTACTAATCCTCAAATTTTGGAATTCTTCATGATCCATTCTAATATAAAATGATTTATTAGGTGTTGGTTTATAAATGAAGCTGCCAACACGATGAGATACTTTACCAAGTTTGAGCCAATCCCTCTCACTTGGCGTCAGTTCATCCAATTCCCCTGGATCACAACCACGAGCTATTATGGATTCAAAAAGAAAATTCATTGCTTTGATGGATGTGGTGGACGAATTTACCCTTAAATATTGCTTTGTTGCATGCTAGCCAACCAAACTACCCAACACAAGAACTTGGGGAGAGCCATCCAACATCGCATGGTTGTTGGAGTGGATTTTTTGTGCCAAGGAATTCTAGATTTCTAGCTTTCGAACATATCTAGCCAACTATCTAAGATACTTGTAAATTTGAACCTTCGAAAAACATAACCATTTCACATAGAGCACACCTAGATGGCCCCTGAATATTCTTCTTTTTAAGGTAACTTATTTTATTTTAAAAAATGAAAATTGGGCTTTTATTATGGATCACTACATTCGATGCACCATGTCTATTGAGAACCGATCTAGGATGAACCAAATGGTTTAAGTGAATCACATAAGTTCTTTATAACTTTTTTGAAAAAATGGGCCAAATTTGTGCCCAATTGGAAATTTATTTCGATGAAAATTAAGATGAGGAAATAATAGAAAATTTAACTAGTCTCTTATTGTCTAAGGAGGCATGGTTGCTCTATAGAGAAGAAAATAAAATTTAGACCATTTTGTAAAATTCAAAAATGAATCCAATTAGCTGACTTGAAGCTAATGAACACTACGGAGCATTGACAACAGGGTGACCATGCAAGAAAGGTGAGCACCAATGCTTGTGTCAGGAAAGTTAGGAGCATTGGATGAAATGTAACAATAAAGTTTGGTTTGATAAAAAAAAAATCACCCTAAAGTGATGCATTTGACAAACATATGCATTGATATGCAATACATGAACTCATTGATACTTGATTTTTAAACAAAATAGAAATGTCCAGTGCACACACACACACACTGCGTTGATGTGTCGAAGTGTATATGCACTAATGCCTTTATGTTTACACAATGCAATAGTATTTTTTTTGTTTACACACGCATTTATATTTTTGAATAATGTCCTAAACTCAAATGATGTCTTGCATGACTACACTGGTGCATCTATGTTAGTATGGAGCATCGACACACATTTGTTAGAAAACAAATGTTTGTTTGCTAGTTCTTTTCATTTTTTAAAATATAATAATACTAGTTTGTCGGCATGTACTTGATACATTGATCCAATGCGTCCTTTTTACATGCACCAGTGCGCTTATGGTAATGAAGAACGTTGGGTATCGTTTTTAAAAACAAAAATCTAGCATTTTTATAATAAATCATGGCTATCGATGTTTGTTTGTGTTTAACATTAGTATGGTTTGTTTGGTGACATATTGGTGCATTTGTAGTACTTACGGTGCACCATTTCAAAAACCTCCCATCGTCCATCTCTGCTGCAAATAAAAAATGGATCAAATTTTCAAGGAGATTCCATCAAAAAAAAAACTTCACTACAAGGTGTTTTCCTTGCAGTAGACTACACAAATTTTGGTGCAGAGGAGTTATGACAATCTCTGGAGGGTGGTTAAGGTGAGTTGAAATCCTTTTAACTCAAGATAACAAAGAACCCATCTAAGATGCTAGCTTCAAGTTTTTTTGGCAATGATTTGCGTGAATGCATTGATCTTCTTCTCCTTTTCCTTGAATTCTAAAATATATGTTGTGGTTCCCACCACACATTAGTCCTTAATCTTATTTTATCCCTTGCGGTTCCTATAACAGCCCTAGGTTAAAAATCCATGTAATAAAGTTAATAAAGGCAAAATAAGACCAAGGTCATGGGACATGTATTCCAAACTGAATGGTAGGAAAAACATCCTAGCGGGTGTTCATTTGGTTTATTATGGCTAAGGAAATTGGCAAAGGCAGTGACAAAGGATTTGAAAATGTAAAGAGGCATTAATTGGCATTTTATTTATGAAAATAAAGGAAATTAGGAGAAAAGGAAGGTGAAAGGTCACAAGTTGCATGTGAGGAGGAAAATGAAGAAAATAGAGGCCTTAATGATAAAAAGGCTTCTGAGGATCAGTGCATGGACTTTTTGACAACTTTTGGGTGAAGCTCTCTCCCCATTCTCTCTCTCTCTCACACATAGAGCATTCTTGGAACACTCTAACATTAGAGCAAGGAAAGTAAAGGAAGGACAAAGAAGGTAAAGGAAAACAAAGATCAAGCAAGGAAGAGTTGGATCAAGCTACTGTTGGGTTGTGTTATATTCTTTCCACGTAGTTAATAGGGGGTTTGAAGGGCACCCGTAACCCCACTTTATGGGGTTCGGGGCAGCGCCCCAAAAAATTTTGGTTTTGGACCATATGTTAGGTTGGGCGGACCCACCTATGGTTTTGTGCATGATTTTCGCACATGTTTTTTGGACGCGATGGTTTTCAGTCCATGGTATTGAATGCTTCGGCATGTATAAATGTGTATTGTAACATTGAAAGGAACATAATGAAAAAATCAAGCTGGTAGTCCCAATTTTGGGATCCAGGGAAAAATCTCTATGCATATGTGTTTTATGGGTTATGCTCTCGCATTGTTTATTTTCTTTGTTTAAGAATTCGTATGCAGGTAATTTTTGTACAGGGTTAAAACCTACATTTGGTATCAGAGTTGTTTTGGCTTCAAGGGGACGCCTTTGTTGCTGAGGGGTTTCGCTCGGGCCTGTGGTAGACCCTGTTCAGTGGGAGATCTGCGAGACCGATTCTGGTGGTGAAAGAAGATGGCGAGCAGTGGAAAGATAGAGATTGAGAAGTTCAATGGTCAGAATTTTGAGTTGTGGAAACTCAAGATGGAGGATCTGTTGGTGGATAAAGATGAGTGGATCGCGGTAGATCCGGGTACTAAACCATCGGGAGTGACCGATGAAGAATGGAAGAAGTTGGATCGGAAGGCAAAGAGCAAAATACGATTGTGTGTCTCGGATTCAGTATTGCTGAATGTATCAGGGGAAGCTACGGCAAAGGCTTTGTGGGTCAAGTTAGGGACTTTGTACCATTCTAAGTCTCTGGTGAATAAACTGTTCCTGCGGAAAAAGCTGTATAACCTGAGGATGAAAGATGGAGACTCGGTGATAGAGCATCTGAATGCATTTAATACTGTGGTAAGTCAGTTATTATCTATTGATATTAAAATTTCAGATGAAGATAAGTGCATCAGTTTGTTGTGTTCTTTACCAGATTCGTGGGATAGTCTGGTTATTGCAATAGGTAGCAATGCAACTGCCTTGCAGCTTGATGAAATAGTCTCAGCCTTGCTGACGGAGGAGATGAGACGGAAAAATATGGACAACCAGAATGGTGATGCCTTGTCTGTACGAGGACGATCCCAGAACAGAAACAAAAATAAGTCATCGAGTGGGAGATCTAAATCTAGAGGGAGATCTAAATCTCCAGGAAAACCTACAAAGGTGGTGTGCTGGAAATGCGGAAAGGAAGGGCACTTCAGAAGGGTTTGTAAATCTAAAGCTCCTGATAAAGGAAAGGGATCTGATGATGCTCCTTCTGCAGAGGCGAAAACCACCTCAAATGAAGGTGGGGATGTGTACTTGGCTTCTTCAAGTACACATGTAGATCATGAGGCATGGTTGATTGAATCAGGTGCATCCTTTCACTTCACTCCCCCTAGAGAGTGGTTCTGCGAGTATGAGAAATACGATGCTGGTGATGTCTTCTTAGGAGATGATAGGAAGGCTAGAATCATTGGTCGGGGAAAAGTAAAGTTGAAGTTGCAAGGTGGAAGGGTTAGAACACTTCCAGGTGTTCTACATATTCCTGCACTGGCCAGAAATCTGATTTCTGTAAGCAAGTTGGATGATGCAGGTGTAAAGACGGTGTTCGAGAAAGATACCTGCAAGATGGTTCGAGGAGCACTGATATTAATGCGGGGAGTTCGGATTGGAACTCTGTACAAGCTGCAAGGTAGCACTGTTGTTGATGGGTGCAATAGTTCTATGGTTCCTGAAAATGGAGTAGAGAATCTAGTGGTCTCTGGAGAGAAGACCATGTTGTGGCATCAAAGGCTTGGACGTATTGGAGAGAAGGGCCTTCGAATACTTCATGGTAAAGGTATGGTAGAAGGTATGAATAATAGCTCTCTGGATTTTGATTTCTGTGAAAATTGTGTATATGGGAAGCAGAATCGGGTGAGTTTCCCCTCTGGTGGTAAGAGGACGAAACAGATATTAGAGCTTGTGCACAGTGATGTGTTTGGACCTGTGAAGGTTCCATCACTAGGTAAGTCTATGTACTATGTATCATTCATAGATGACTTCTCAAGGAATACATGGATATATTTTCTTAAGAAGAAATCTGAAGTCTTTGACAGGTTTAAAGAATTTAAGGCTTTGGTGGAAAATCAGACAGAGAAGAAGATAAAGGTGCTGAGGACAGATAATGGTGGAGAATTTTGCAGCAAGGAATTTGAAGGATTTTGTAAGAAGTGTGGTATAGCACGGCAGAAGACTACTCCATATACACCTCAGCAAAATGGAGTCGCAGAAAGAATGAACAAGACGTTGATGGAAAGGGCAAGAAGCATGCTCAGTGGTGCCGGGTTAGGATAGGAATTCTGGGCAGAGGCGGTAGATACTGCATGTTACCTGATCAACAGATCACCTTCATCAACGTTGGAGGATAAGACTCCACAAGAAGTATGGACTGGTAAGAAACCCTCTCTTTCACATCTAAGGGTGTTTGGATGTGATGCATATGTACATGTTCCAAAGGAGAAACGAACCAAGTTGGATAGTAAATCTGAAAAGTGCATCTTTATTGGGTATAAGGATGGTTTAAAGGGTTATAAACTTTGGAACCCAGTCACACGGAAGGTTGTGTACAACCGAGATGTGTTGTTCAGAGAGGTAAAAGATGTTATTCAACATGAAGTCCAACCAAAGGAACCTGAGAAGATAGAGTTTGAGCCAAAGGAGGAAGAATCAGACTCTGCAGCAGAGGAGGAATTAGAAGATGAAGAGCCACAAACTCCGGCTGTGAGAAGATCAATTCGAGAAAGAAGGCAGCCAGAAAGGTATAGTCCATCTGCTTTCAGTTCAAATTTTGCTTTATCTGTTACTGATAATGATCCCAGAACTGTGAAGGAAGCAGTGGATTCAAAGGATGGAAAACTCTGGAAAGAGGCCATGGTCGATGAAATGGCATCTTTGCACAAAATGAGGCTTGGGATCTGGTGGAGTTGCCGGCTGGAAGGAAACCCATTGGCAGCAAATGGGTGTTCAAGAAGAAGACAAATGCAGAAGGAAAGGTGGAGAAATACAAATCTCTGTTGGTAGCAAAAGGTTATTCCCAGGTGCCGGGAATTGATTTTGGTGATATTTTTTCTCCTGTTGCCAAGGTAACTTCTATTAGATTACTTTTATCTGTTGTTGCTGCTTTTGATTTTGAGGTAGAACAGATGGATGTGAAGACAACATTTCTTCACGGGGATTTGGAAGAGGAAATCTACATGAAGCAACTTGAAGGCTTTGCGGTGAAGGGTAAGAAAGAACTGGTATGCAAGTTAAAGAAGTCTCTGTATGGGTTAAAACAGTCACCAAGGATGTGGTATCAGAAATTTGATACATTTATACGGGGACTTGGCTTCACCAGAAGCAAAGCAGATCATTGTGTGTATTTTAAATTAATTAGTGACCGTATTATTTATCTGGTCTTGTATGTGGACGATATGTTGCTGGTTGGAAATGACAAAGAAATTATCCAGGATTTGAAGACCCAATTGTCCTCCAAATTCAACATGAAAGATCTTGGTGCTGCAAACTATATTTTGGGCATGGAAATTAAAAGAGATCGGTCAAAGAGGAAGCTCTGGTTAAACCAGAGGAAGTATGTCAAGACAATACTCCAGAGGTTTAATATGCAGGATAGTAAATCGGTGAAGGTTCCTATTCCTGTAGGTGTGAGGTTATCTGCTGAACAGTGTCCCAAGACACAAGAAGAGGAAGAGGACATGTCCTGTGTTCCATATGCAAGTGCAGTGGGTAGCCTGATGTATGCAATGGTCTGTACTAGACCAGACATTGCACATGTAGTGGGAGTATTGAGCAGGTTTATGTCAAAACCTGGGAAGGAGCACTGGAGAGCAGTGAAGCGGGTTTTCAAGTATTTGCGTGGCACTAGTGATTATGGTTTGTGCTACCAAGGAAGACCAGGATTGGACAGAGTGTTGGATATTCATGGCTTTGTTGATGCAGACTGGGTTGGAGATCTGGATCAGAGAATATCTACAAGTGGGTATGTGTTTAACCTATTTGGAGGTGCAGTTAGTTGGATGAGTAAGAAACAATCTGTAGTGGCACTATCAACTACAGAGGCAGAATACATGGCAGCCACTCATGCAAGCAAGGAAGCAGTTTGGTTGCAGAGATTGTGTTCAAGTATGGGGTTAGTACAGGGAGCTATAAGAATAGACTGTGACAGCCAAAGTTCAATTTTCTTGGCAAAGAACCCTGCTTATCATTCCAAGACAAAGCACATTGATGTTCAGTATCACTTTGTGAGGGATATGATAGAAGACAGAAAGGTGTTGCTGGTAAAGGTGGACACTTTGAAGAATACTACAGATGCATTGACAAAATCTGTGAGCTCTGAGAAGTTCTCTTGGTGTAGAGAAGCAATGGGAATCTCAGGGCTGAAAAATGACTAAGCTTTCCTGTGGCCCCCTGTGGAAAGAAAACAACAAGTGGGAGATTGTTGGGTTGTGTTATATTCTTTCCACGTAGTTAATAGGGGGTTTGAAGGGCACCCATAACCCCACTTTATGGGGTCCGAGGCAGCGCCCCGGAAAATTTTGGTTTTGGACCATATGTTAGGTTGGGCGGACCCACCTATGGTTTTGTGCATGATTTTCGCACACGTTTTTTGGACGCGATGGTTTTCGGTCCATGGTATTGGAAGCGATGGTTTTCGGTCCATGGTATTGGATGCTTCAGCATGTATAAATATGTATTGTAACATTGAAAGGAACATAATGAAAAATCAAGCTAGTAGTCCCGGTTTTGGGATCCAGGGAAAAATCTCTGTGCATATGTGTTTTATGGGTTATGCTCTCGCATTGTTTATTTTCTTTGTTTAAGAATTCGTATGCAGGTAATTTCTGTACAGGGTTAAAACCTACAGCTACTACAACAGGATTATTTGTAGGTATCGAGTTTCATGTATGATTTCCTTGCTAGTTTTGGCATGCATGGTACATGCATGTGTGTATTTGGTTCTTTTGTTGTCATTGGTATGGGTTTTAGTAGGTGTGATAGCAGTTTTCATCCTTACCTTTCCATTTTCAGATAACCATGGTGTGATGGGGTTTCTCTTATTTGGTTGAGATGGATTTTTTGATGGTTTTGAAACAGAGCGGGGTGGTATTGAGGGAGAAACATAAGGCTTAGGAAACCTGGGCTGATGAAGGTGGGATTACGGTAAAGCCTGATTTTGTATATCCTCGTTGGGCCTAAGAATCCTTGACTAGTGAATGGTGGGATATACGTAAATCCTAAAGGGTGGAGCCTCGTTAAGCCTAGGAATCCTCAACCGGTGAATGGTGGGATATACGGTAAAGCCTAGAGGTGGAGACAGACAAATTCCTCATGATTTAGGTGGAGAGATTCGAAGGCATCCATGCTTGTATAAGCATAGTGATCCCTGAACTAGTATATGGTGGGATTAGGGTAAATCTTGGTAGTTTATGTTTCTTGTTTGGGCCTAGGAATCCCTTGGCGGGATTGTGGTAAAGCCTATTTGTATAGATGAGGGCTTGGGCCTAGGAATCCCTTGGTGGATTGCGGTAAAGCCTGAGCGAACCCTTGTTTTTTTGTTGTAATTCCCACATTCATGCTTGGAATATGGCACATGGGTGATTGGTTGAAAGAAAGACATGGTTCAACCCAATATATGATTGGGTGGTACATGGAAGCCCATGGCTTGGTTGGCTTTTGCATATGTTAATAAGAGTTATTTTCCTCTTGTGTTTTATGTGTAAATGTACTTGTTAATGTGTGGCCTTAATGGATGTTCTATCATTATTGTTCTATTAGTTATAGACATGGTTTTATGATAGATCTTAGTCATGGATTTCATCATGTTTTGATTAGTAAATGAATGAATAATGAATATATGACCTAATAAATGATAATGCAATTATTGTGATAAGGCATCAATTCTTCTTGACGATTCTCAGATAAGTATGAGACCCCTATGCTCAAATTTGTGGTTATGACCTGTAGATTACATGTTTATGATATGTTTGATGAAATGTCTGTCATGGCTAGTAGGGGTCAGGTCAATTCCTTGTACCATCTTTTCATTAATAGCCTTAATTCACTGTTATTTATCATTTCTGGAAGTTTCATGAAGTCCTAGGCAGAGGCCTGAGACCTAGCCCTGAAAAAGTGGCATAGAATCTGGGGTCACTAGCTCAAAAATGTCTGAAGAAGGCCACATTCGCATGCATGCCTTGCTGTGGGAGTGAATGAAGGGTTTGAGTCACATGCATGGCTTGGCATGGGAGTGGTTAGGGGCCTATCTTAGCAAAATGACAAGCTGTCTCAGGGGTTGGGCACCTGGAAGGGTTGGTTGTCTCTTGAATGTTCTGTAGCTCCTGAGAAAGGTCATATTGGTTTTGTTTTGTCGGTTCCACTTCCTTAACTATACATGGGGAGTTGAATAACAACATAGTAACACTTCGTCGCATGTTTACCCCAATGGACCAGTTAGCTTGGGTAAATGTGGGACGAGGGTGTTACAGTTCCCATCCAATTCTTTCTACCAATGATTCTAATAAATTGTGGAGTTCATTACAATATATTGTGCTCTAAGAACCTCCTTACTACAACATTTAACACCCCTTTGAATCTCCTTTGCTCATATTAATCACAACATGTGTTTATGCAATAACATTTACCAACATTGCTATAGAGTACAAGAAAGCTCTTACACAATTAGAGCACCATACCTTGCTTCTAATACTTGTTTATTGATAGTGTCAAGAATAAAGGTGGTGACAATAACATCCAAACATACCACATAGACATCACCAATAAAATCACAAACATACCATAATTTACCCATCTTACAAAACTTAGTTGCTCATCTTGGAGGTGGAAGCATGAAATGGAGTGGGAACTGGAGGATCCTTAACTCACCACCTATTCTCAATTTAATGATAGGAAATGTGTTGCAACATGCCATAATTATCTAATGTGTTTCCAATCCATTCGAGGGACAATAAATATATACCCCCCTATTTATCTTATATAACACCCATTCATGCTACTCGAAGGTTAGCATGTGCATCAATTTCCTCATTTTTCTTTCATAAAACTTGGAAGGAATCTACCTTCTTGAACTCTTTAGTCAAAGTGATGACCCTTTGGGTGAGTATGGAGAGTCTAAATTTTTGAAGAGGAATTTGGTGAAACTGTGTTCTTAAAATTACCAATGAATCCTTAACCATCATCACTTGATGTACTCATTTTGGTGTTAGAGAAATTAAGCCTTGATGATTGCTATTGATTTTATCTCATTGTTCATTATGTTTCCTATCCCCAAACATATTCCATTTCCTTTTTCTCCCTTGGGATCATATATGACCCCCTCACACCTACTACTCTCATGACACATGTAGAATTAATCTACAAGAATCCATCAATTTGGTATGAAAGGCCTTTATAACACTAAGAAATTCATCTTCTCGGGAACACTATTTTTTTAATTTTAAATGCAAATCTCACTTATTTTTAATTCATGAGCATATTCGTGGGATTGGTGTTCCATACTAGGTATGTTTGGTCCATCATTAGAACGTTTTTTTTTTTTCAAAATGAGAGCTGAGTTTGGATCGAAAAATGCATCCCTAGCTTTTTAACATACAAAATAAATTCTTTTGGTTGAATTGATCAACTTAACCAACCATGAACTAACCTTCTAATCAAGATCTAATAGATGAGGCAAATACATACATAAATACACCTATATAGACAACTAATCAAATCTAACCATTTGAAAGATCACAAGTGATCGAGTCCTCTTTGAATTCCACAATGATCAAAGTGAACTGAGTCAAATTTGTGCTATACCACCTAAACTCCCATGTTGAAGTACTGCTCCTACATTTACTTGAGTCTACTCATGAACTACAATAAAATTTGAATAAGTGTAAAGAAATCATTAAATCAAAATTATCTCTTGATTGTTGTGATTGCAAGAAGAAAAATAATGATTGCAAAGATAAAAACAAACTCTCACTAGCTTCATAGTGAAGCATCAAGTTGGACAAGATCCAAAAAAATTGGCAGAAAGGAATCTATAAAATTGTAAGACAAAACACGTAGAGAGTGAAAAACACTTCTCTTAGAGTGTTTGGTTTACAAAGAAATTAGATGTAAATTCTATTTTTTTGTAATGAAATTAAACTCCAATCGATTAACTTATAAAATGTCAATGAAGTTAAAATTTTCATCTTCAAATTATTTGATCGTAAATCTATATATATATATATATATATATATATATATATATAGAGAGAGAGAGAGAGAGAGAGAGAGAGAGAGAGATAGAGAGAGAGAGAGAGATTACCGTAGGTACCATCCTAAAAATGAATGGAAGTACTTAGGGAGCATGTAAAAAATGATTAAAAACTATGCAACATTTGGGCTAACCTTTCTGAAATCTAATGACATTGACACTAGATGTGTTTAAGTTTTTGTTACAACAAACAAAAAGCTCATAACTTATCCATCATAAATTTTTAAAAAGATAAACCATAAATCAATATATTTACCCATATTACCATTAAAATCTTGGGTTGAGGAATTGCTTGAGAAATATAATTTATGCCACTCTTGAGCTTGAAAGCAAAAGCTAGAATACTAGTACCATGCCAACACCACATAAATATTTACAAACAAAAAGGTGCTCACATGTCCATGTTGTAGCTTCATTTACAACTCAAAATTTAACCCTAAAAAAGAAAACTCATACTCATGTTTTTAAATATCAAAACTCTCCAATTATACTAATCATAAAAATGACATGATAAAAAACCAAAATAATTAATTTAAATTTATAGATTAAATAAATAAAAATTTAGATGGAGAATCATTATTATCATCCAACAAATTAATAAACCAAAATAAATTTATAACCACAACAATACTATCGCACCAAATTATTATTTTTAAATATATATATAACCAAATTCTTTTATATATATATAACCAAAAATATATATATATATATATATATATATTATTTTTTTCCATTACAAATTCTTTATATTTATATATACTTTTTCATTTTTAATTAAACTAAAGGACAACCTACAAACATACATACTTTATTAATTTTTTAAAATAATAAAATAAAATAAAACTTCAAACAAAAACATGCCAGGAAACCAATTCAAAGAAAATGTATCACAAAAGCAAATTTGATGTTACAAAATACAAAACCAAATATAATGTTACAAAATATGTGGTTGAATTAGTGGTGAGCACTGATAAAATAAAATTCCTTAAATTCTGGTGTAGACAATTCACATGTGAGGATTGCTTTCACTTTGTCTCAACCCCACTCTGAATGAGTGGATACAAAGAAAGAAAAGGCAGGCAAAGATGCCCTTTCTCATCTCTTTATTGACATACACTGGGGAGGGCCCATTAAGCATGTTTGTAAGAGCTCCATCTCCTTATGGTTCATATTAAAATAAAGATCTAATTGATTTATTGAATACTATGCTAAGTGTAACAAAGGGCAAAATCTCAATTTGCTTCGTTGCCTTTATTCCTATAGAAATTTTAATGTTCTTTCGGTGGAACGGAATCAATACCTTTGACTATGTCGGGGTCCAGAAAATATGCACAATGATACCCTGAAAGGAATTGACATAGACATAGAGAATCAATGAATGTGGCCCCTTCTTTTTTTGGTTTAATTTGCTCATAAGAAAATTCTATTTTAAAAAATGTGATTAAATTTATGACATGTACTGTTTTGGAATTTCTCTTCAGAAAAATCCAGATTTTTTTTTTTCAAAAAAATCATAGGTTGCATGTCAAATCTAAACCAATAAAAGTATTTTCGAAATCCTCCAACCCACCTACCACTAGAATGCCACCTAAAAGACACTATGGACCCTTTAAGATGTTTTTTCACTCATCATTTTGTGTAAGAAACTTGCACGGGTTTCTTGTTTCTCTCTAGTTATGTGGGTTAAGAGAATAAATTGTAATTAAAGTAGTATTTGGTTTAATAAATTGTAATTAAAGTAGTATTTGGTTTAATGCTTGAGGTTAGGATTTTTGTTTTTATTTATTTATTTATTTTTTAGAATTGATATGTTTGTTGTTGAGGAGGTCTGAGGTTGAGTCGAATGGATTGCTTTTATATTCTTAAGTCTAATGCAACTACACACAAGTTATGTCAGGTGGTTTAATTGAGTTTCAAATTTGGGAGGGACTTCAATACTCGTTAACAAACTCTTTCCGGTGCAAGCCGTCTACTATTGGTCTAACTCGATATACTAGGAATTATTGAATTAAGGCTTTTGTGATCCATATCAAGTTTTTGAACATGTTTTTCAGCGACAATCACATCAGAATTCATTTGTTGACGCGTTTCGAACCAACAAGTGTGGTTCATCGTGAGGACCAGATGAAAAACCAGATCATGCAACAAGTTAAATAGAGAGGCCGATCATTCAAATGGCTAGAAAGAAACAACTACTTTTGACCAAATGAAACGACTACAATGGACTGGACTTCAGCTACAACCAACTCGACCAAGAACTCGAAAAAGTTGATAAATAAATAATCCATTAAATAATTAGTTAATTGTTAGAATTAGTCATTTTATTTAAAACTAAATAAATATCCTAAATAATAGTTAAGGGACCTTATGAATTCTACACATAAACTTATATTAGTATATGAATGACAATTTATTAATAAAATAACTAATTGGTTAATAAGTTAGTTAATTTATTAATTAAGTTTATTAATAATATAACCAATTAGTTAATAAGTTAGTAAATTTATTAATTAAGTTTACTTGTATATATATGTAAAAATATATGTTATATCCAATTATTAATTTAAAAATAAATTATAAATTTTTATATTACCAATGTTTATTAAATATATTTATTTTTACTTGAATATAAGTTATAATTAGGGTTAAATCAGGGTTAAGTATAAATGTCTACTAATTAGGGTTAAACATTAATGACTACTAATGTCTACTTAGTTAAATTGTTTAAAAACATTATTTATTCAAAAGGAATGTAACTAACTAAAAATCTAAAAATTATCTTAATAAAAATATTACATAAGGCTATATTATCCTCTTAAAAAAAAAACCAACCATAAGTCAAAGGGATAAAACTAGACAGGAAAACAAAGGAGGGTAGATGAAGCGGGGGGGGGGGGCATCCAAGAGGAAAGAGCAGGGATCCAACAATTGCTAATCTTCCAGCCATCATCCCTATTGGGATTACTCGGCCTCCTTTCGATTTCTATGGCTTCCCTAAACTTCTGGTGATGGAAAGGAGCAATCTTGGCAATGACCTGGGCCTCCTCAATGCATATATGATGCTTAAACTTTGCCGCATGTTCAGCCAAGGTTGAAGACCTGGGCCTCCCATGCTTGATGTCAGCTGCGTGCTCATGAATCCTTTGATTAATAGAGCGCCCAGTTTCACCAACATAGGGGGTCCCTCAAGAACAATGAATAACATAAACACCTTTCATGTCCTTTAGGTCAATAGGGTCTTTTATGACTTAGAAACAACCTATACTCCATAAGGGTGAGGGAGCCTACTCCTTGAGCTTTATCACAACGAACCAAAGATGCCCCCCATGGGATTTGAAACTAGGTGGAGGGGATAACATCCCATTGTGCCGACTACTTGGTCGCCCCATGAGAAGACATGCTAGATGTTATTAGAAACATATGATCCATTAAAGGTAGCTTTGAATATGGCTACACTAGAAATTAGGAGGGACAAGAATGGGTAAGCATTTCCATTTATTATGTAATTAAATAACCAACATGTTGGTAGGATGGCCAATGTATATATATATCATGTTATGTTTGAGACTTATATGCTATTGTAAGCTAAACTTCATAGTTAATGTGGGACAACACATAAGATGGAAATATATTTTAAAGTTGTAAAACTATTTTAGGAAGTGAGGCATGACATATCCTACAATTTACTATGTCATTTAATTTTCATTTTTTATTGTCTCACACATACACCTACAAAACACACCTTGTAAAAGATGAGGGGTAGGTTAAAGAAACATGCATTTCACAAATGATCAACATAAGGTCGTCCTATAACTAATCAACCATTATGCAAATAAGAGGGTCAATGCGTCCATCGACACTACATTAGGACCGTGATATATTCATACATATATGTTGCAACAAACTAGACCATAGTTCACACTTAACAAGTAATAAAACACAAGATGACATAAGATTTTAAAGTCATATAAACTATTCCAATATGTAAAACAAGACATATCCCATTGTTATAATCTTGTTTAGTATTTACAATTTTGTCTCCTAAGGAAAACCTCAAGGGGAACCCAAGGGATGCTTCCCCATATTTTTAGACAACATCCCTAATAAACTTGTCAGTTTCAAATAACGTACCTCGCCCAGGTGGATTAGAACTTGGGTACTTGTTGACATAAACTAGCCAAATGTTCAACAATATTGGCGACAACCAATTGTGCTAATCTCTTGGGATATTATTCACTATTTATTGTCTCTCCCTCTTCTCATGCACACACAACACACTCAATATAAGAGAAGGGGAAGCCAAGCAAACAAACATATGAACAAACACATGTGCTCATCCTGCAACCAATAAACCGTTGTGTTAATAAAGTGACCACTACATATATGGTCACGCTATATGGATCATGATATGTTGAGATCTATATGTTACAATGAACCAAAACAAACCTAAAAACAATATGAAATAACAATTAATAGAAAAAAATATTTTAAAATCCTAAAAATTATTCCAACATCTAAAAAACACATATCTCATTATTTATCGTGATACTTATTCAATATTTATTATCTCTATTTCTATTCCATTTTGCTTAAAAAACACAAACATATTTTATAAAAAATTAAAAAACCAAACAAACAATATATGACCAATGATTTATTATATTAACAAAAAAAAATCTAACTCTATTTTTTTTTTTACAATACCAAAACTCCCAACCAATATAACACACAAATATTAAATTAATTATATATATATGATTAATAAAAAACAGTATAAACAAATACACATATTTTTGACGCATGATATTTTAAAAATATAAAATAATTAAAGTTATTTAAAATCAACTCCAAAATAATGGTAAGGCACTTCTATCGTCAACTTTTAAAACTTACCACGGGAAAAAAAAATATCTAACATGAACCACTTTACGAGTATGAAAATATATAATTTAATATACATAAAATAGGATAGGTAATATGTATAATGAAATTTCAAAATAATAAAATAAAATAGAATATATACATATGGATGAGATTATTTACAAATTGATTTTAAATATCAAAATTAATTTTAGAGGTTTGTTTTCTGAATTGTATTTAGTGAGATTTTTTGGAAGTTTTTCTGGTGGGTTTTTCCAGTCTAATTTCTCTAAAATCTAGCAGGAATTTATTGAAATCACAAGCTTGATGAGTAACCCCTGCATAATCGAAGTACCCTTGGGCTTTTTCAGGGTGTTGAATCCATATATATACAGTCAAAAAACGAGTTTAATGAACACAAATAAAGATTTCAACTCAAATTTTTCCACCGGATTCTGACGCCAGAAAATCCAAAAAGTCATAGTAAAGATAACTCCTTTGTTTTCATATTGCTTGCATCCTCCTACACTACAAGTGTATGGGTGACGACTCCACAAATTTGAACACAAGTGAGACAATTTGCAAATCGATTCCAAACACCAAAACTCTAGAGGTCGGAGCTAGTGATGGGACTTGTATCCTCCTATAAATATTTTAAAATCTAATAAAAAATTTAGCCATAGATTTAAGTTGTTAGATATGTAAGAGTTAGATTTAAGTAATGGTAGATGTGATTATTCTTAAAGACATTATTATTTACAAGAGTTGAGTAGTCTGAAAGTTTCAAAACTCTAAATTAATTTATAATTTTTCTAAGTTCTTAAATCAATTAAAGTAAATGCATTTTAAATAACAAAAAATAATGATCTCACCAAATCTTATGTAGTTAAATTTCATAAAAAAATGTAAAACAACTAGATTTCATCTTATTTCATCGATTTGTTTTGCAAGACCTCAATTTTTCATTACTTAAATTGAATTTTTGAACACATAAATAGATTTAAAGCCTTAAAAAAAGCTTTGGGCACTAGGATTCTACAAACTCCACAACTCCAATGTGTAATTCGAACAAATTCTAACTAAGTTTTAGACAAAACTGATAAAAAATTTCCCTAGAATGACAATGTCCAAGTTTTGACTCTTTTCAAGGCATGTTTGTTTGACAATGTCCAACATTTAACTAAAATTTGTTGGAACTGCATATTGGAGATATTGTGTTTGTACAATTAGAATCCCTGCGGGTTTTCACAATAAACCTATTTTTTTTCCTATGTGCAAAGCACCCCACCCTCTAACTCATAAACAAGGATAAGATATTCTTTACTACTCAAAGCCATTTACCATCAAGGTTAAAAACCATTACAACAATGTACTCAATATGAGTTTATCCTATCATTTGTAAAAAAAGATAAAAATTGTAAGCTTGACAAGACCTTTTCATTCATTTTCATTAAAAGGCATGTTATATCCATAATTCAAGTTGGTAGGTGGCCTCAACCTGCCCAGAGGGAAACCAGGTCTATTGCCCACCTAACAACATTATAAGTCATCCAAAAGCACAAAAGTTTAAGACTATCTAACAAAGCCATATATGACTGAATGTCTTGAAGCCTTCTAAAATCTAGATAACTAAAACAAAATATCATAGTCTGTAGATTCTTCATCTAGATATAACAAAATTTAAAGCAAAAACTGAGCCAAGCATAATGTTAGTCATCAGATGAGACCACAAGAGCTAGGTCTTTTACACTCGAACCGGGTAATTCAGTATGTGGGAGACAAGGAATATGTTTCTCAATGCGACTGAGGCATGCATTTTGCTGCTGGATTTGAAACTGAATAAGTTGAAATTCCTTATGAATTTCCTATAGACCAGGATCAAACTTGGATGAGCCAGCTGGAGGGTTCATCATAGCTTTGGCCACGATATTCTTCATTAACCAGTAGAGGCATACAATCTGCTTATATTGGGAGGTTCAACCCCTAGAGTGGCCAAGGTTTGGCATCAAGTCTCACCATTCTTCCATATTATCTCTGCAACTGCCTATTGGTTTAATTATGCCTCCTAGTTAGAGATTAACTGACAAACCTGCATCAGAGTGCATGTCTGATAAGACTGGGTTGAGTCATAGATAAGTCTTGAGGTGGATTTACGACCCTTGCCCCTCGCTTGGCAAGGCTGGGGTTGATTGTTGTCACAACGCTGCCCTGCATTTCTACTACGCCCTTAACCTCCACTAGTTGAGGAACCTTTACCAGAAGAACGACGAACCATCTTGCTGCTCAAACAACCGACACAGTAATATGAAACCTTGTGACAAGGAGCCCATACGTTGAGCTCGAGGCAAAAAACAAGCTTAAGGTCCCAGCGGTCACACTGCAATTGAAAACTTGTAAGGGTACCACAACATAAAGCTATATAACAATGAACGTTGGGCCTAATCCCAACAATTATCTTGGGTATGATTTGGGTTTGTCGCAAGAGGCCGAAAACAACAACCCAAGGCTCCCTAAATCCTCTTAAGACCAGAAACATATTTAAAACGAAAGGGACCTTACCCAAGAAACCTTGGTACTTAATAACCGTCAGAAACAACGAATAAGCCAAACAATAAACACAAACATCCATGCATGAGATATATATCGAGTTCCATGCTAGAGAGTTCTAATACATCCCCATGCAAGATAACAAGATTCTTAAGTAAACAAAAACAATTGTACAATATGCAGACAACTCATGATAAAACCTATTTTTTTCCTTCTAGAATTCACAATAGGTTTTCCAGTTGATTCCAGGCTTCGAATTATAAACACTTCCCCATCGGTATGGCACATGCATGCGGTTCACAAGGGACGGACTATAAGAGAGACTTAGAAAAAGAACATACCCGTTGTCGTTAATGACGTGGCGAGAGGAGCCAGCTGCACCAAGGTGGCAGATCACGAAAGTCTCCTTCACGTTCTGCCTTAAGCTTACCAGGAACCTTGTATTGATACCAGAGACTAGAACGCGGTTACTTCCGCCTGAGAATGGATAACTACCAACACAAAACTTTGGCGTTAAGGTGTCCCTTCGATCGTTCTCTGCAACATTTATTCTCTACATGCGCGATGCCACATTGCCATACAATTCAAATGTGTGACGGTTATAACAACGCTGCACACACCTCAATCGAGGACATCATTTGTAAAAATTGAATTTAGATAAAAATTTGTAAAAATTAAACTTAATAAAAATGATAATATTTATTCATCTCAATTACCTAAAATAAATTCAATTGACTAAAAACACCAAATCTATTCATTGAAAAACCAAACCAACTTATACATTAACAATAAAATAATAAAAAATTACAATCTCATCCCAAATTATATATATATATATATTTTTTTTCACTTATTACCAATTTTAATTAAAAAACCAACTTTTTATTAACTTTACCTATACGAAAATTCCTCCAAATCCCTAAAACCATCCACCACATTATTATTATTTTCTAATTCCCCATAATGCTTAATAAAACGGATTAAATGAAGGCTAAACTGATGTTAAAAATAATTATGACACATGTAAATTGCACAGACTCCAAAATGTGATCATGTAAGATAAGGGGGCCTGTCTTATCTCCTTCACCACAAGTGCAAGGGCACGGAGTAGGGGACGCCATGAACGCAATTAATAATAATTATTCATATTATGATAAAGATGGTGGGCAACCGCCTTGGCAGAAGCCAATCGGAAGCCTTTTCCCAATTAAAATATTCGCCAAATAAAGTTAAAGCTAATGAAAACGAGATTTTGGAGTGGGTATAACCGTTGGTTGAGTGACATAACTCGTAGTTAACGTGTGTGGTTAGGAGAGCGGTACCAATAATAGTCGTTATTTTATCATAACATGACTCTGTGTGCGGAAGGATAGAAGAATATCGTATTGGTGTCTTTCTGTTCTTCTGCCTCCTCTCTGTGTGAAGGTTTTCTGAAGTTCGTGACCTTCGCTTAGGATCTGCAGCAGCGCATCGCCTTTTGAGGTATTGATTTTGCACTCAATCTCGATTTCGTGCTTATTTCTGTTGAGGGTTTATTCGCGGAGGATGAAAACATCGGCTTTTGCAGATCTTTATAACCGGGTTTAATTTTTTACTCTAATTTTTGTGGGTTCTTTGTTTCTCTGATAGGAAGACGGCTTTAGGGTTCCAATATGCAGTATTTTGTCTTTTAACGTGGTTTTGGTGTCGATTGTGGCCTTTTGTAAACCCTTGTCTATGTTTGCCGGAAATTTTGTTCTACAATTTCTCTATTTCTGAGTAAATTTGGCTTTTCAGAAGGGGTTGTTTTGTGATTGGGGATTAGGGTTATTTCTTTTGAACTTTCAACAAGATGGGATTTTGACTAAGGCAGCCTTGTTTTGCCTCCAATATCGTTTCAAGATTGCATTTAGGTTTTAGATCTGGTAGGTTATTGAGGTCTTTTTCTTTTATTGTTTTAATCTTTTCTGACATTCTGCCCTTTTTAAATTGTTACCCTGGTATTGCTTGTGGGGTCCCAATTCGTTGGTTTATGAATCTATCTTGGACGAATATTTCATCTGCACCCTGCTTCTAGTAATTTTGTGATTGATTCCGTTATCTGTTTTATGGTTTTTCTGATTATGATCTTCTGAATTGTGCATCATGTGGTGGTTTCTTGTTTGTATTGTATTTTTACTTAACAATGTTGTTTAACCTATGTATTTGGATAATTCAATGGTTGTGGGTTATTATGGTTTTCTGAATTGTACATCATGTGGTGGTCTCTTGTCTGTATTGTTTTTAACCACAAAAGGTTATTTAACCTGTGTATTTGCATATTTCCATGGTTGTGGGTTATCGTATGGGTTTATTTTTGTGATTTTGCTCGCTTTTTGCCGTTATTGACGATTAGTTCAATTGTGGAATTCATCGATTGTCCAATTTGTTTTAGCGTTACTGGACAACTATTCATTTGTTGTTACTTTGAACTGGACAATTGTTCATTTGTTGTTACTTTTCACTGTACAATTCATGAGGACAAAATTGTAATATATTTGAATCCACGTCTTAAATTGGTTTCAACAAAGCATCTCAAAATTGGCCTTGTTATATTTAACCATTTTTGTGATTCGATCTCAACTGAATGATTGACCCGATTGGACCACCTGCTGCTTTTATTGTTCGAAAGCTTCTTTCTTGAAGCGATGCGCCCTTAATAGAACCTTCCTAATATAATAAGGGGAAGGCCCTTTTTCATCCATGCTATGCGCTGTAACGGGGCCTTCTATTTTTAATATTATTACTATTATTTTATTGTTTGGAAGGTTCTTTCTTGCAGGGAAGGGTCCTTATTTGATCTATATGCCCAAAATACAACCTTCCTACTTAAGAAAAGAAAGGCCCTTTCTCATCCATGCTATGCACTGTAACGGGGCCTATTTATATTCCATAGGAGGATTATACATGTTCTATTTATATTCCATATGAGGATTATACATGTTCTAGTATTTAAGGGACTATTATACATGTTCTAGTATTTAAGGGACTATTCATTGTCAACAGCAAGGGCTCAACAGCAAGGGCTCATATATGATCTATGCCCAAAATAGAACCTCCTTATTTAAGAAATGAAAGGTTCTTTCTCATCCATGCTATGCGCTGTAACGGGGCCTATTTAAATTCCATATTTAAATTCCATATGAGGATTATACGTGTTCTTGAAGGGACTATACATTCTCAACAGCAAGGCTTGGAAAGCTGTAACGGGGCCTTTTTATATTCCATATGAGGATTATACATGTTCTTGAAGGGACTATTCATTCTCAACAGCAAGGCCCAAAGCCGAAAAGCCGAAACTGTTACATTTATGCTCATCATGCAGTTGTGGGAATTGAACCTCCGAGAAGATCCTATTATTCCTCCCAACCACCTAGATAAGCCCAATTGACATGTAGTGAGAGCCTTTTACATATGCCCAAAATGGGTGTCTTGTATACTAAATTAAAGGCTTATTCCCATCAGTGAAGGTTGTTCATGGCCTGTAACATAGAAGTTTATCTGATGGAGCAGCTATTACTCTTTAGCTACATAAAGGGTAGTACAACACAATTTTTACCAACTATGATCTATGGTGATGTCATTATTTTGCATAATGAAGGTTTAGATAAGGGAGGGTGATAAGGGAGGGTTATACGTTACCTTGTGTAGCTCATTTGAAAGGGAGATGGTGCTGAGTTTCACACCAGCCAGAGAAAGTCAAAGGTTGACCAGTTTCTACAGGGAATTAAAGTTTGTATTTTTTCTATTGCGAAGAGAAGGTTACCCCCTTTTTGCGTAGGTCAGTGGAATACTGGAGGCTGCTGAGCCTTTTTTGTTGAATCTTCAGATTCCTTGCTTGCTTGGTTATGATTTGTTTACTATTGGTGATAGTGTTGGGTGGCCTGCTATTTTTATGTTGATAGAATCGTATTATTCTCTTCTTCCAGTTTGTGCTTTGTTTCAGAGCTTTTGTGATATCAAATTTATTTGCATATGTGTTGTCGCATAATTGTATGGTTTTTTGTTTTCTTTTTTATGTATTAGATAACAATAGTTCTATTTTCCCTTGTTGGTTGTTGCCTTGTCAAACTATCAATAGCTAGTCATCCTTGTAGCTGAACCCACTTGGAATGGATTATATCCAGGGAGAATCTGAAATTGCTGTGTTTTTCTGTGGTTTGTGGCTTCCTTCTTTTCGTTCCTTTGAATGCATAACTATCTGTTTCATACATTCTGAAACATTGTAAGGTACCAATGTATCTCATTTGCTGCAATATTTTGGCGGTAGTAAGTTCTTTATTACCAGAGATTAGTTTAGAATCAGTTTACCCAATACTGATTATTTTATATTCGAAGAATCTTCTTAATATCGATGCTAAAGCAGAGGAATAAATGGGTGTCTGCAGCAATGATTTTCTTTATTCCTGCAATAGATTTTGAATGTTTTGATCATCTCAAACTCTATAGAGATGTTATACAAATTGGGGATGCAATTATATTCCACTCAATCAAATGTAGGATCTCAAATTTTCACATTTGCTGCCCATACAGTTCGAATGCATTAGACGTGATAGAACTGGCTAATGCTTTGTTCTCTTCATGAAATGAATGCGCCATAGGTATTTTTGAATATATGCGAGGAGCTAATTTAGTCTAGGTAAAGGGCATGCAGTCGTATTTTAATTTATTTGTTTTTGGCTTAAATCTGCTAGATTTATTATTTATATTGGAGATGATCCAATTGAAGATTTCAGGCACGCAAAAAAGCTGTGTTGTCTTAGAAGGAAGTTATTTTTTTGTTTGTCTTTGGTATTTTGTGGTACAGTGGCGACCATTTTCAGTTGCTATCTTTTACCTCTAGGTTAAGCTTGGAGTAAGGAAGAAAAGCGAAGACAAATTTGTCCATCCTCTTGTGCTCTCTAACAACCAAGGTTCATGTCAGATCTAGACGTTCAGATTCCTGGTGCCTATGGTAAGCTTACTTGATTAATATGTTTTCGTTGTTTTGGTTATTAACTTATTTGTTTTTGGTGCTTCTTTTGCCGGTTGTAATTTTGGTTTCTCTCATTGGATTTTGCAGATCCTTTTGCTGATGCAAATGCTGAAGATTCAGGTGCCGGATCTAAAGAATATGTGCATGTGCGCATACAGCAGCGCAACGGTAGAAAGAGTCTGACAACTGTGCAAGGTTTAAGGAAGGAATTTAGCTACAACAAAATTCTCAAAGACCTCAAAAAAGAATTTTGTTGTAATGGTACTGTTGTGCAGGATCCTGAACTTGGGCAGGTATTGTCACGTGTATCTTTCATCCGGATATGTTGGAAATGTTGTTTTCTTACAATTTTGATACCCCCCTCCTCAGGTTAGGTTTGTACGTGAACTTATTGAGGTTACCATATTGCAGGTGATTCAGCTACAGGGTGATCAGCGTAAAAATGTTTCAAATTTCCTTGTACAGGTATTCCTTGAAAGATTGCACTAGTTTTGATTAATATTAGCATCTCCATACATAATCCTCACGATTGATTTTTATCTTGTTTGCAAATTGATTTTTATTTTAATGCTGATGCAGGCTGGCATTGTGAAAAAGGACAATATAAAGATTCACGGATTCTAAGTTGTAATTCTCATGTAGCTCCACATTTTATGCCTTTTCAATGTGGTGCGGTGTGTTTCATGTGCTGCTTGATTGTTATCCTCTTAAGCGGGAACTAAGATTAATGAGACATGATGGTAGTCCTGCAGTATTGTCTAGTGCTTCCTTGCGAAGTAACTGTGCGTTGATATAAATATAATATTAATAGTTTTATAATATGTGAGTGAAGGCATATTTGTTTCAAAATGTGAGAATTATGGGCATGCGAAATGCAAATCCTGTTCGTTATACGTTAGTTTTGAACTCGAAACTGTAATTACAATTGTAGGCGCCTTATTGGAATTTATTGAATGCAATGCTGGACAATTTATTGAATTTAGAATTTTAATTTTAACAGTATCATTTTAAAGTGGTTTTGAACAGCACCCTGTCAGGTTTCGATTGAGGCTTACATGATCTCTCCCTTTTAATTCTTCCTACTGCGTTGAACTCTCAAGTAGTCAACAATTGCTTGACAGGGCTGTTGTATTATATTTAATGTTGTAGTGCTGAATCTTTTTTTTTTTTTTTATGTTTGAACGTGCTTTAATGTTAATGCATTCCTCTGCTGGTCAAGCAATGCTATTGAGATATTAATAAAATTTCTTTGAATTTTTTTCTTCTTTATTACGAGTCTGGTCTCGAGAGTATAATCGAGTTCTAATATTGGCCATTAAAAAAGGTGGGCTAGAGGTGCCGGAGGCTGTCAACTTTTGTTGATAGTGATCTCTTCAGGTAAACCGTAAAACATCTAAAGTAGAAAGGATTGAGAAGGCTAACCTTGATCCTTTCTCTGGTTACCATTGTGTGCTGAATTACTTTTAGAACTTTGTCAAATTTCTTTAATTGGAATGCAATTTGTTTTTGTTTTTTCAAGTATAACCGAGTTATAGTATTGTCCATAAAAAATGTGGGCCAGAGTAAGCCTTTGTTGACAGTGCTCTAGACCTTTAGATAACATCCATAACCTCTGTGAATCTTCCTACCCCGTGGAACTCTCAAGTAGTCAACAATTGCTTAACAGGACTGTTGTATTATCTTTAATGCAATTGTTGAATCCTTTTTTATTGCTTAAACAAAAATGCATCCTTCTGCTGGTCATGCCATGCTATTGAGATATTAACAAGATCTATTCGTTGTGTTAAAATTTCTTTGATATCTTTTTCTTGTTTATTACGTGTCTGATCTTGGGAGTATAATCGAGTTCTAATATTGGTCATTGAAAAAGAAGGGTAACCTTGATCCTTTCTCTGGTTACCATTTTCCTCTGAATTACTTTATAACTTTGTCAATTTTCTTTAATTGGAATGCAATTTGTTTTTGTTATTTCAAGTATAACGGAGTTCTAATATTGTCCATAAACTTTTAAAACTTTGTCAAATTTCTTTAATTGGAATGCAATTTGTTTCTGTTATTTCAAGTATAACGGAGTTCTATTACTGTCCATAAACTAGAGTGGTTGAAGAGAGTCAGCTTTTGATGACATCCAGAGCCTGTGAATCTTCCTAGTCCGTGGAACTCGAAAGTAGTCAACAATTGTTTGATAGTACTGTTGTATTATTGTTAATATTATAGTGTTGAATCCTTTTTTATTGATTAAACAAACAATGCTTTAATGGTAATGCATCCTTTTGCTGGGCATCCCATATTATTGTGATGTTAACAAGATCTATTAATTGTGTAAATACCCCCACTTCGAAATATTTTTCTTGTTTATTACGAGTTTGATCTTTTGACGTACGATCGAGTTCTAATATTGGCCATTGAAAAAGTTGGGCCAGAGGTGCTGAAGAGTGTTCTCTTCAGGTAAACATCCAAAGCAGAAGGATTGTCACGAGTATTTGCTTGCTTTTTGGTAACCTTGATCCTTTCTTTGGTTACCATTATGTGCCAAATTACTTCTAAAATTTGGTCAAATTTCCTTAAATTGGAATGCAATTTGTTTCTGTTTTTTAAAGTATAACCGAGTTCTAATATTGTCCATAAAAGACTTGAGCTAGAGTGGCTGAAGAGAGTCGGCTTTTGCTGACAGTGCTGTAGACCTTTAGATAACATCCAAAAGCTGTGATTATATCCCAAAACCGTGTCTCTCTTTCTTGCTTTTTGAGTCAGTTTGATTCTCTTTTTACCATTTTGGCGACGAGTTAATTTTAAAATTTGGAGAGATATATTTCAACTATAAATGAACTACTTTAATTGGAACGGAAGTTTGCTTCTGATTAAGAAGACGACATGATTTCTAGGGTTTGAACAAACGCTTCGTGTTTACATGGAATTGAGGGAAGTCTTTGAGATCAAAATGTTAAATTTCAAAAGAAGCTCTTGCAGCGGAGATGCTTTGTTTCAGTTTCTTTGATTGGTTTTTTAGAAAGGGGAGTCACATTGTAGTGGTAATTGCAACCCATAACACGCTTTTCTCATTGTTTGTTTCCACAAATCCACAAAGATTTGTTTAGTTTGGGAACGACTCTTCCATAAACGAGGACTAGATTTCTCTGGTTAGCAGGTAGCTGAGGATTGAACCATTTATTTGCACTAGCCCAGTTTTCTTCCTTCTTTTGAGATCTTAGCGCTATTGGTATGCCCAGGTATGGGAAAACTTTACAATTTTAAGCTAGGTTAACTGAGGTGTGCGCTATTGGGCTGAGAGTTTCGTTATGGGTGTGTCGTAATATAGTGGCTGAGGATTGAACCATTTATTTGCACTAGCCCCAATTTTCTTCAATACTTTTGGAGGCCTAGTGACCCCTTTTAGATTAAATGAGGTGTGCGCTATTGGACTGAGTTTCGGTAAGGAGGGGTGTGTCGTCCCTAGATTTTACGATTTCCCTTGTTCAAGCTCGCATGGAGTACTTGGTTGGATTTCAAAATGTTTTTGAACCTCCTTGCTAACCCTGGCAGGCTCCTGTATGCACAGACATCCTCTAGAAATTTTGCATGATTTACATGTTTTTGTTTTATTGAACAATTTTTATCCTAAATGCCCCCTTGGTCCCTGCTTTTGACAAAGCTCGGCGTATTGCCTCCACGATGGGAAAGAGTATAATGCAGGGAAAGGGTGCAACCTTCTTAAGCTGGAAAACTAGGTTGAGCTCCTATTCCAGTGGTAATTGCATCCATACCACGCTTTTCATTGCTCTTTCCGCAAATGCACAATGATTTGTTTAGTTTGGGATGGACTCTTCCATAAACGAGGACAAGATTTCTCTGATTAGCAGTAGTGGCTGAGGATTGAACCATTTATTTGTACTAGCCCCAATTTTCTTACTTTTTGCAATGTGGAGGCCTAGTGCCCGTTTCTTTTAAAGATCTCAGCGCTATGGGTATGCCCAGGTAAGAGGAAGCTTTCCAACTCTAAGCTAAGATTAAATGCCGAGGTGTGCGCTATTGGCTGAGAGTTTCGGTAGGGCTGAGAAAAGTGAACCTCCTACTACGATGTGACACATCCTTTTCATGAAACACATCCTTTTCATGAAACTCATTACTGAAATTTAATGAGTTTGTGTGGATCCTTTTAATGAAATTAAAATCCAAGTTCATGAGATTTAAATCTGAAACGAGACTAAAATCTACAGAAATCATCTAGTGAGTTTTTGTTTAAAATTTATTTTCGTCCTCATTATTCCTCATTAATTTCACCAGGAAGGTGAACCTACCCCCTGCTATTTGACACAGATGATGTTGTTCTGAATCAGAGGTACTTGAAACAAAATGATTTTGGTCCTCTGGACAAGCACGGAGTTGATGACTAGAATTATAGGGTAATATCCTAGGTATAAGAGAATTATATGGTGTGAGAACAATTTTCTACGACATGTGGACATCATCTATATAAAAGAAGACCCCTGAATGGGCGCCATGAAAATCCTAGTTCCATAGGGTGTCTGTGTATAAGGGAGCCTGGGGCTAGCGCAGTGCAATTACAAGATCATCAAACGTTGATAGCAACGATACAATGCACTTTATTTGCCATTTCTCAATGCGAAAATAAATTACAAAGTTGGTTAAGGTGGCATAATAATCTAAAATCAATCCAAAAACAATTGGTGTTGCAAGACACGCTTTGTAGAGGAACAAACCATCCCCATGACGATGATGGAGACAAGAAAAGAGGATTGAGATGAGGAAAACTTGTCTCGAAAGTAATAAACGAAATATTTAAGCCTTTTGAAATGTGGAAGTGTTGCAAAATGGCCCTTATGCTTCTTAGTGTATATTAAGAAGGGGAAGGGGAGTTTACAGTTATTGTAGAAGGATTTGTGGAAGTTGATGTGGTTGCATCAGGGAACCTTCTCCATGGTGTTGTGCCCTTTTGTTGGGACCATTTTGTATATGGACATTAGAGTTGTGCCCTTTTGTTGGTATCTCCATGGTGTTGTGCCCTTTTGTTGGGACCATTTTGTATATGGACATTAGAGTTGTGCCCTTTTGTTGGTACCATTTTGTATATGTTCATTGGAGTTACTGAACACACTATTGTATAGATTTGGGGACAACTTTCTCCATGGTGTTGTGGCCTATTTTGTATATGGACATTGGAGTTTTTGGACACACTAATGAGTAAGATTGATTTTATTCAAATTGATTGGAGTTTTTGGACACACTAATGAGTAAGATTGATTTTATTCAAATTGAATCTCTATGAATATTGAATCTTATTTTATTTGAACTTCTTTTTTAACATATATCAAGTGTGGTTGAGTTTGATGATCCACTAGTAATCATTAGAAATACATCTGTCATGCTGTCTTCACCCCATATTTCACCCCATATATAAAGGAGGGAATAAATGTGTTAAAATATATACATTATAAAATATACCTGTGCCGAAGTCGGGAGAGTGTTTACCCAAAGATATGATGAAGCTGTCCATGATTATCCAAATCACATAAAAACTGTTCTCTCAAGAAAAGAGATTATGTATCCAAAAAGATTATAAAATGTATCTGTGCAGAAGTCTGGAGTGTGTTTAACCAAAGATATGAAGCTATCATGATTATCCAAATCACATAAAAACTGTCTGTGTCAAGAAAAGATTATGTATCCAAAAAAGATTAGGGTAGGCACACGCATACGACGCCATCTATATGCTATGTGATATTACAATTACCCAAAACTTTCGGAGTGCCTTTCTTAGATATATGCTATGTGATATTACAATTACCCAAAACTTTCGGAGTGCCCTGCTTAGATAAAAGGTCTGCAACAGCGTTCTGTTCCTTGTATATGTGGCAACAAGAAAGTGTCAAAAACTTGTTCTCACTAAAGAAACCTCAGCTAGAATGAGTGAAAGTGTCAACAACTTGTTTTCACTAAAGAAGCTCAGCTAGAATGAGTTATAGTGTGTGAGAGTGACGTCTTTGTGTAGGATTAAATCAATTAATAACATTCAATGAATCAATTAATAACATTCAATGAATCACCAAAAATCTGAAGAGAAGTGAATCAATTAATAACATTCAATGAATCACCAAAAATCTGAAGAGAAGTGCAGACTTGTTCGCCTAATATAGAAGGAGTTTTAATGAAAAAATGTTGTGCATAGTTGTTAGAACCCCTCCCTAAACCAACCGCTGACTTCAAAGAATGCTGATTGTTTTCATGAAGAATGAAATTTCCAATATAGGTCCCATCTTCATTTGGAGCCTCGTCAAAATAGGTCCATGGGATCCCATGGTTAATTTCTTCAACAGTGATATTCCGCGACACCTGAAAGACTTCCTTTGAGGGAAGAAGGGAAACAATTGGCCCTTTGGGCAGAGATAATATCAATAGAGCCTGCACGATCATTGAATATTGCTTCGTTCCTAGCTAGCCAAATGCCCCGCCCCAACAAATAAGTGGAGGGTATGTTATGATGATTTCATCTCGAGTGGAGCCCCACCAGGACTTCCAAGCATTTACAAAATTGTCCCCTTGCCAAGTCAGATTGCATCGCACAATACGTTTCACTTTTTCCCATACATTGAGTGCATGGGCACTGCAGGCAAAGGTGTGAGTTACTGTCTCTGCAATTTTGCATAAGACGCGTTGACTAAACATTCCTTATGTCTTTTTTGGAGGTTATCCCAAGTAGGAATTGTCACCAATGAGGCACTAGATGGAGAGCCTGGCTTTAGCTTGCAACTCAACTGCCAAATCTTTTTATGACGCAAATGATGGTTCATCTCCGACTCTGTTGGGGATTTGGAAAACATAACCAACTTTTGGAGAGTGTAGGTTTTAACTCTGTACAGAAATTACCTGCATACGAATTCTTAAACAAAGAAAATAAACAATGCGAGAGCATAACCCATAAAACACATGCACAGAGATTTTTCCTTGGATCCCAAAATCGGGACTATCCAATACCATGGACCGGAAACCATCGCGTCCAAAAAACATGTGCGAAAATCATGCACAAAACCATAGGTGGGTTCGCCCAACCTAACATATGGTCCAAAACCAAAATTTTCCGGGGCCCTGCCCTGGACCCCATAAAGTGGGGTTACGGGTGCCCTTCAAACCCCCTGGAAAGAATATAACACAACCCAACAATCTCCCACTTGTTTTCTTTCCACAGGGGGCCACAGGAGAGCTTAGTCATTTTTTCAGCCCTGAGTTTCTCATTGCTTCTCTACACCAAGAGAACTTCTCAGAGCTCACAGATTTTGTCAATGCATCTGCAGTATTCTTCAAAGCGCCCACCTTTACAAGCAACACCTTTTTGTCTTCTATCATATCCCTCACAAAGTGACACTGAACATCAACGTGTTTTATCTTTGAATGATAGGCAGGGTTCTTTGCCAAGAAAATTGCACTCTGGCTGTCACAGTCTATTCTTATAGCTCCCTGTACTAACTCCATACTTGAACACAATCTCTGCAACCAAACTGCTTCCTTGCTTGAATGAGTGGCTGCCATGTATTTTGCCTCTGTAGTTGATAGTGCCACTACAGATTGTTTCTTACTTATCCAACTGACTGCACCTCCAAATAGGTTAAACACATACCCACTTGTAGATCTTCTCTGATCCAAATCTCCAGCTCAGTCTGCATCAACAAAGCCATGAATATCCAACACTCTGTCCAATCCTGGTCTTCCTTGGTAGCACAAACCATAATCACTAGTGCCACGCAAATACCTGAAAACCCGCTTCACTGCTGTCTCGTGCTCCTTCCCAGGTTTTGACATAAACCTGCTCAATACTCCCACTGCATGTGCAATGTCTGGTCTAGTACAAAGCATTGCATACATCAAGCTACCCACTGCACTTGCATATGGAACACGGGACATGTCCTCTTCCTTTTCTTGTGTCTTGGGACACTGTTCAGCAGATAACCTCACACCTATAGGGATAGGAACCTTCACTGGTTTACTATCCTGCATATTAAACCTCTGGAGTATTGTCTCGACATACTTCCTCTGGTTTAACTAGAGTTTCTTCTTTGACCGATCCCTTTTAATTTCCATGCCCAAAATATAGTTTGCAGCACCAAGATCTTTCATGTCGAATTTGGAGGACAATTGGGTCTTCAAATCCTGGATAATTTCTTTGTCATTTCCAACCAGCAACATATCATCCACATACAAGACTAGATAAATAATACGGTCACCAATTAATTTAAAATACACACAATGATCTGCTTTGCTTCTGGTGAAGCCAAGTCCCCGTATAAATGTATCAAATTTCTGATACCACATCCTTGGTGACTGTTTTAACCCATACATAGACTTCTTTAACTTGCATACCAGTTCTTTCTTACCCTTCACCGCAAAGCCTTCAGGTTGCTTCATGTAGATTTCCTCTTCCAAATCCCCGTGAAGAAATGTTGTCTTCACATCAATCTGTTCTACCTCAAAATCAAAAGCAGCAACAACAGATAAAAGTAATATAATAGAAGTTACCTTGGCAATAGGAGAAAAAATATCACCAAAATCAATTCCCGGCACCTGGGAATAACCTTTTGCTCCGAGCTTTGTATTTCTCCACCTTTCTTTCTGCATTTGTCTTCTTATTGAACACCCATTTGCTGCCAATGGGTTTCCTTCCAGCTGGCAACTCCACCAGATCCCAAGCCTCATTTTTGTGTAAAGATGCCATTTCATCGACCATGGCCTCTTTCCAGAGTTTACCATCCTCTGAATCCACTGCGTCCTTCACAGTTCTGGGATCATTATCAGTAACAGACAAAGCAAAATTTGAATTGAAAGCAGATGGACTATACCTTTCTAGCTGCCTTCTTTCTCGAACTGATCTTCTCACAGTCGGAGTTTGTGGCTCTTCATTTTATGATTCCTCCTCTGCTGCAGAGTCCGATTCTTCCTCCTTTGGCTCAAACTCTATCTTCTCAGGGTCCTTTGGTTGGACTTCATGTTGAATAACATCTTTTACCTCTCTGAACAACACATCTCCGCTGTACACAACCTTCCGTGTGACTGGGTTCCAAAGCTTATAACCCTTTAAACCATCTTTATACCCAATAAAGATGCACTTTTCAGATTTACTATCCAACTTGGTTCGTTTCTCCTTTGGAACATGTACATATGCATCACATCCAAATACCCTTAGATGTGAAAGAAAGGTTTTCTTACCAGTCCATACTTTTTGTGGAGTCTTATCCTCCAACGCTGATGAAGGTGATCTGTTGATCAGGTAATATGCAGTGTCCACCGCCTCTGCCCAGAATTCCTGTCCTAACCCAGCACCACTGAGCATGCTTATTGCCCTTTCCATCAACGTCTTGTTCATTCTTTCTGCGACTCCATTTTGCTGAGGTGTATATGGAGTAGCTTTCTGCCGTTCTATACCACACTTCTTACAAAATTCTTCAAATTCCTTGCTGCAAAATTCTCCACCATTATCTGTCCTCAACACCTTTATCTTCTTCTCTGTCTGATTTTCCACCAAAGCCTTAAATTATTTAAACCTGTCAAAGACTTCAGATTTCTTCTTAAGAAAATATATTCACGTATTCCTTGAGAAGTCATCTATGAATGATACATAGTACACAGACTTACCCAGTGATGGGACCTTCACAGGTCCAAACACATCACTGTGCACAAGCTCTAATATCTGTTTCGTCCTCTTACCACCAGAGGGGAGACTCACCCGATTCTGCTTCCCATATACACAATTTTCACAGAAATCAAAATCCAGAGAGCTATTATTCATACCTTCTACCATACCTTTACCATGAAGTAGTCGAAGGCCCTTCTCTCGAATATGTCAAAGCCTTTGATGCCACAACATGGTCTTCTCTCCAGTGACCACTAGATTATCTACTCCATTTTCAGGAACCATAAAAGTATTGCACCTATCAACAACAGTGCTACCTTGCAGCTTGTACAGAGTTCCAATCCGAACTCCCCGCATTAATATCAGTGCTCCTCGAACCATCTTGCAGGTATCTTTCTTGAACACCGTCTTTACACTTGTATCATCCAACTTGCTTACAGAAATAAGATTTCTGGCCAATGCAGGAATATGTAGAACACCCCGAAGTGTTCTAACCCTTCCACCTTGCAACTTCAACTTTACTTTTCCCCGACCAATGATTCTAGCCTTCCTATCATCCCCTAAGAAGACATCACCACCATCGTATTTCTCAAGAACGACTCTCTATGGGGAGTGAAGTGAAAGGATGCACCTGAGTCAATCAACCATGCTTCATGATCTACATGTGTACTTGAAGAAGCCAAGTACACATCCCCACCTTCATCTGAGGTGGTTTTTTGCCTCTGCAGAAGGAGCATCATCAGATCCCTTTCCTTTATCAGGAGCTTTAGATTTACAATCCCTTCTGAAGTGCCCTTCCTTTCGCATTTCCAGCTCACCACCTTTGTAGGTTTTCCTGGAGATTTAGATCTCCCTCTAGATTTAGATCTCCCACTCGATGACTTATTTTTGTTTCTGTTCTGCGACCGTCCTCGTACAGACAAGGCATCACCATTCTGGTTGTCCATATTTTTCCATCTCATCTCCTCCGTCAGCGAGGCTGAGACTATTTCATCAAACTGCAAAGCAGTTGCATTGCTACCTATTGCAATAACCAGACTATCCCACGAATCTGGTAGAGAACACAACAGACTGATGCACTTATCTTCATCTGAAATTTTAATATCAACAGATAATAACTGACTTACCACAGTATTAAACGCATTCAGATGCTCTGTCACCGAGACTCCATCTTTCATCCTCAGGTTATACAGTGTTTTCCGCAGGAACAGTTTATTCACCAGAGACTTAGATTGGTACAAAGTCCCTAACTTGACCCACAAAGCCTTTGCCGTAGCTTCCCCTGATACATTCAACAATACTGAATCCGAGACACACAATCGTATTGTGCTCTTTGCTTTCCGATCCAACTTCTTCCATTCTTCATCGGTCACTCCCGATGGTTTAGTACCTGGATCTACCACGATCCACTGATCTTTATCCACCAACAGATCCTCCATCTTGAGTTTCCACAACTCAAAATTCTGACCATTGAACTTCTCAATCTCTATCTTTCCACTGCTCGCCATCCTCTTTCACCACCAGAATCGATCTCGCAGATCTCCCACTGAACAGGGTCTACCACAGGCCCGAGCGAAACCCCTCAGCAACAAAGGCGTCCCCTTGAAGCCAAAACATCTCTGATACCAAATGTAGGTTTTAACCCTATACAGAAATTACCTGCACACGAATTCTTAAACAAAGAAAATAAACAATGCGAGAGCATAACCCATAAAACACATATGCACAGAGATTTTTCCCTGGATCCCAAAACCGGGACTACCAGCTTGATTTTTCATTATGTTCATTTCAATGTTACAATACATATTTATACACGCTGAAGCATCCAATACCATGGACCGAAAACCATCGCGTCCAAAAAACATGTGCGAAATTCATGCACAAAACCATAGGTGGGTCCGCCCAACTTAACATATGGGGTTACGGGTGCCCTTCAAACCCCCTATTAACTACGTGGAAAGAATATAACACAACCCAATAGAGTATTGTCCAGAAGGAGCATGGACCTAGTTGAGCATGTGCTTCCTATCCCTAATTTGAATGTGTGATCTGTTGATGGCCGTTGTCAGTGACATGCGGGAGCTATCCTCTCTTTATCTCGAGGAACTTGCCTATGCGAATGTGAATGTGGAGCGTTAGAATTTGAAGCCATTGCTTGGTGTTTTATCGTTCGAGGTTCACACATGCATCGATAATGTTTTTTTCTGTTTTTTTGGTCATGTGGTTTTAGATGATTGTATTGCTGCTCCAGATATCCCTTTCTCTTATTCCACCACCTCGGGGGTGGAAAAATAGACCGGTAAAGGCAGTAAAGGTTGTGGGAGGGGTTCAAAAATTAATATTTGGTTTCAACATCTTTTGGGGTTGGGTTGCTGGTCTTCAATAGTAGGCATTGCATGGCATTGCAAATCGCTTGGATCATTTTTTGATCCACGAGAACCTGGTGGAGTTGTTAGGTTTATTTTGTTCTTGGTTTTTTCTGCGGGGCTGTCTGATCATGATTTTATAATTCTATATTGGCCTAGGATTGGTGATTGGCAGGGAATCTTAATTAAGTTTAACCATTATTGGCTTAAAAATTTGGAATTTGAGGATTTGGTGTCATTGGCCATGGATTTGGAAGGTCGTATCAGGGGGATTCTCAAGCTTCAAGAGGAGTGGCGGCTGAAAATCCAAACCATTTGGATCATAGGGGGCAACACAAATACAAAATTTTTGTACAAATTTTCCTCAAAGAGGAAGCGAGAAAACACAATATGGGAATCGAAGGATGTTAAATGAAATGGAATTACTTCACTTTTAAGGATTTTCATTTCAAGGTCGTTTGCTATTTTGGCAAACAATATCGGGTTGGGGAAGGGGTGGATATTGAGAAACAATTGGAAATCATCAACAGATACCCGTTTATGTTTGATGAGGAGGCCAATGAGATTTTTGAAAGGCCGATCACATTAGAAGAGTTGGTTATTATTTTAAACTCTTCTGTCAAGGATAATATCCCTAGACTGGACAATTGGTTGGTTGAACTATTTCTGCTTTTTATGGAAATTATGCGGCCGAATTTATATTCCTAATTGTTGAGGAATCAATAACATTTGGTTTTACTTATGGTGCATTGAATTCCACTTTATTACTGTGATGTCTGAAGTTTCAAATGCTCCTTCATTTAAGGACTATCGAACCATTTCCTTGTGTAATACTGTGTATAAAATGATATTTAAAATGATATTAAAGATCATTGTCAATTGAATGAAAATCACTTTGTATAATCATATTGGGCATGAATAATTTGGTTTTATGCAACACCATAAGATACAAGATGTAACAGAAATTTCCCGGCAATACATACACTATCAAGGTTAAAAAGAAACACTGTATTACTGAAACTCTATTTACATATGGCTTATGATTATGTGGATTGGTCATTCTTGCGTATGCTATTGCATAATATTAATCTCTTTGTTTGGGTCGTTGATTGGATTACGACATGTATATCTTCTGCAAATTGTCGTATTAATCAATGGGGTGCCATTCTGTTAGAAAATGTAACTAGGTTCAGTCTTCATAATTGCTATGTACTTATGTTACTATGTATTTTATGTAAAAGATGAAAAAATAAAAAAATATTATTTTTCAAGCATGGGTTTCATGCTCAATCTGATTTGTCATCAAGGTCAAGCATGTTCTTCATGCTTCTAGGGTTTATTGAGTCAAAATAATAGTTGTCATAAGTCAAAATATTGTCTTTAGAGTAAAATATCATTTGGAATTTGGAAATAAAGTGGAAAAAGAAATTTATTTGAGTAAAAAATGTAATTTTTTGTACCCACAAAGCCAAGTCAGTGCTAGAAGGGGTAATTCAACCTCCTATATGTGTATAAATAGAAACATATTTGACCTCACTTGAAGCACCAAACAAGTTTGATCCACAAGAAAAGAGGTATGGAATTCAAGAATGAATAACAAGAAATCAAGAAAGAGAAAGGCAAGCCAAAGGAGGAAGGAAAATCGAACTATATGCCCTAGATCTCTCACATGTGTGAAGTTATGAAGCTACTACGGGGTCGAAGTTGTAAATTCACTGGAGGTCTGAAATTCTGAAGCTAGGGGATGAAATTGTAACACTGGAGCTAGTTTGGAGGGTTTTGACATAAGTTGACTTTGTCTTGTTGGAATTAGCTTGGGAGGAGGGTTAACTTGGGTCTTGTTGGAGGTCTTCACCTTGTTTGTTTGAATCTTGGAGTCCTCATTTGATTTGATTTTATAAGAAGAGAAGAATTTTATGGGTTGTTCCCTTGGTGGGATTTTACCTTGGCTTGGAGGTCTGATATTCTGAAGCTAGGGGATGCAATTGTTACTCTGGAGCTAGTTTGGAAGGTTTTGACATAAGGGATGAAATTGTAACGTTGGAGCTAGTTTGGAAGGTTTTGACATAAGTTGACTTTGTCTTGCTGGAATTAGCTTGGGAGGAGGGTTAACTTGGGTTTTGTTGGAGGTCTTGGCCTTGTTGTTTTGATCTTGGATTCCTCATTTGATTTGATTTTATAAGAAGAGAAGAATTTTATGGGTTTTTCCCTTGGAGGTGTTTTACCTTGGCTTGGAACCTATATCTTGTGTTCAATGTCTATTTGTGATCTTCATAGTTTATGGTTTTGGTAATTGTTTGATGAACATAACATAATAAAAGTAATAAAAATTCAATATAACTTCACAAGCAACTATCAAGTAAAGAGAAATCATCTTAATTACTGACCCTATAGATTTCTCAACATGGTATCAGAGCTTAAGATGTAGGAGAAGGCAACTTGAAGATCACTTTTGTTGGCATAAGGAGAAAAATTTCACCAAAGATACCTTGAAGGGTATCATTTGCATGAAGGACACAAGGAAAGACACTAGGAAGGGTATAAGGAAGGACATAAGAAAAAGGATCATCTTGAAGGAAGGTTACTACTCCACTTAAGGCTCTTGCTAACACATCATCTTGAAGAAGAAAATTGATCTCTCTTGGAAGATTATCATTTTGAATGTTCTCTGAAGGACAAGGAAGCATCATATAAGGAAGCATCCAAAATTCAAGGAACATCATCTACACTCTTTAAAGCAACTTGAAGTCACTATTGTTCGAGGCATCGTAGATGTCATCGTTCTAGGGTAGGTTTGAAGTCTCTTGGAAGTTTTGGGAACATCAAGGTATTTGAAGATCTCTCTATCAAGCTAGACACTCTTATATCAAGTAAGTATTACATTATTCTCTATGGATCAATCTTCAAATCAAATGACTCATTTTGTAAGGAAGGAAATAAGCTTGATTGGTCAACAAACTTTCAAGCATGGAAGAAAAAAATAGATTTGCTACTGGTAGAGAATGAAGTCATGGACCATGTTTTAGGCAAAGTTTCAAAACCAAAGAAATATAAGTCTCAAGAATGGGGCTCAAAGGATCCTCATTGAATCCATTAAGGTTCATCTCATTATTTCTATTGCAGATTTCGGTACATTTAAAACAATATATGACAAGTTGGTAAAGTTATATTCACTAAGTACTACAGGTCATAGGATATCTCCGAGGAATATGATTTACAAGACAAGGTTATCAAAGGATGAAGACTTGACCTCATATCTCTTGAAGGTCTCACAATTAAGGGATCAATTACAAGGGCTTGGAGAAGTTGTGATTGATTATGAGCTAGTAACTTGTGCGCTCAATGCATTACCTCCAAAATGGAGTTGTTTTGCGAACTTTGAGATATGGTATTTGTGTATGATAGAAGAAACAAGAATAAAGGAAAAAGATGGCACCAGACGAAATGAAAAGTCTCAAGCTTTTGCTATTAAAGTTTGGAAAGTTTTGAGCCTCGTCAAAGGAGCCAAATCACAAATAAATTTAGATATGTCTAAAGTGTAATTCTTTGGATGCAATGAATATGGACATTTTAAGAGAGGTTGTCCCAAAAGAATCTTTGTAATATAACAAAAAGTATATTTCTACTAAATTTATGGAAGCTTGCATCAAAGAAACTTGCAGAGATGCAACATGAAGATATAATTAAGTACTTCTCATCTTAAAGGAAGAGTCTCATCTTGAACATCATTCTAGACATCATCCTCAAGAAAATATGCAACTAATTCAAAAGAAAGAATACTAAATGGAAAGCATAAAGGAAGAGGTATGTATATCTTTAAGAGTTTCTCATTAGGAAGTAAAATTCATGTCTTAGAGTAATATTGCGGCAAGAGCTCGTTGTAGAAATATACTTGGGAACACAAGCATGGAAATTTTGGACATAACTCTTCTATTCAATTACTCAACACAAAGAATCATGATGAATAACAAAGAACTCTTCCATACACATAGAGGCATGATAGATGAGCATAATGATATGTTTTGGAAATCTTCCATATAATAATCCAATATATAGATGGATGGGCGGAACACATGATCATATTGATTGACATTTCATTTGGTCTCTTGAAGAATGAAAGGTGGAAAACTTTAGAGGGAGTTGCATAAACTTTGTTAGATATAAACTTGTTGATTGATTCACTCCACAAACACATTGATCAATACTTGAAAGGTAGAAAACATGATAAAGGATTGTAGTATGAAGATAGACCATATAAAGAGATGTTGATCTCAAAGGAAGCAAGTAGTACTACATGACATCTTAAAGGCTATCATAACTAGGTAACTGCGATTGTGATAATTTGGTTTGATGATTAATTTGAGATATGAATTGACTACCTAAAAGGACATATTGCAAAAATGTGGATTGGAAAGATAACAATTGAGAACATATCTACAACTATTTGGTTTAAGCTCAATTTTAATAACATGGATTGAGTGGACAACATTGATTTTGGCTTAAAAGTATTGATTACAGAAATGTGCACACCATGAAGGCAGAAAAAGGTAGCACATCACAATGATAGCATGTTGGTCGTGTTGAATATGATGATATTCACTTTCCGATGGACAAAGGGAGCAATAATGATGGCATGAACCCTGTTACGAAGAAAGATTGAGAAAGAGTTTGGCTCCACATACATCTAGGAAGGTTGAAGTTCATATATGATATGATGATAAGAGAAAGGTTCCCTTGCAACGACTACTATGATCTTCACGAAAGAACAAGTAGTTGATGAGAGAAACAAAGAATGAAGCATATGAGTATGATGAAGTCTCCCTAATTGAGAGGGGGCAAGACATCTCCTTCATATTTGATAAAGGAGTAAGGACCTCCTTGATTGAGAAAGAATGATGGTGGACACTATATTCTCCATAGGTGTCATGCACATGCACTAGGCCAAGATTAATCGTCGTACGTCTAGTGTATCACATTGGGAGGGAGATTGGATGATTGGATAAGCATATGGGAATTGGTACTCCTTGAGGATTGGAGATCCAAGATAGTAAGCAGTGTCGTGGACTGACACTCTTTTTCACGACACTCTTTGAGGATCTAACAGGGTATCCAAGATAAGAGTGGTCAAAGAGGACATATATTCTTTGAGGATTGAGAATCCAAGATAAGAATAAGTCCTGGAAGGACATACCTTGTGAACATCTAGATGGGGTATGTGCCTTGAGAGGTTGAGGTGTCCATATATGTGTTCCTACGAGGATTGTACTCTAATCTTGTGGAGAAATAGAGTTTGTTAGTCAAAAGGCCTCACTATGATGGTATTTGACAATGCTGGTCATGTTGATGATGCTTAAAAGATGACTTACCAATCCGATTCTTCTTATGAGAACATTTCAGTTTGAGAATATCCTTGTACCTATTATGGGATTGTGAATACCTCCTTAGTTAAGAGGGAGTGTTAGAAAATGTAAGTAGCTTCAGTGTTCATAATTGCTATTGTAATTATGTCGCTATATATTATGTAAAAGATAAAAAAGAAGAAAAATAAATATTATTTTTCAAGCATGGGTTTCATGCGCAATTTGATTTGTCACCTAGATCATGCATGTTCTTCATGCTTCTATGTTTTATTGAGTCAAAAGAATATTTGCCATAAGTCAAAATAGTTGAGTCAAGTCCCATTTGGACTTTGAAAATAAAGTGGAAAAAATAATTTATTTTAGTCAAAAATGTAGTTTTCGTACCCACAAGAACAAGTCGACCTTGCCTCATCAAGTCAACCCTAGAAGGGGTGATTCGACCTCCTGGATGTGTATAAATAGAGATAGATTCGATCTCATTTGAACCACCAAGAAAGCAAGTTTGATATGAAAGAAAAAAAGTGTGAAATTCAAGAAGGAAGAAAATAAATCAAGAAAGAGAAAGCCAAGCCAAAGGAGGAAGGAAAATCAAAGTATTTGCCCTAAAATCTACCCTAGACCTCGATGTGTATAAATAGAGATAGATTCGACCTCATTTGAACCACCAAGAAAGCAAATTTGATATGAAAGAAAAAAAGTGTGAAATTAAAGAAGGAAGAAAAATAAATCAAGAGAAAGACAAGCCAAAGGAGGAAGGAAAATCAAAGTATTTGCCCTAAAATCTACCCTAGACCTCCCACACGTGCGGAGTTCTGAATCTATTGCAGGGTCAAACTTGCAGATTCACTACAGGTTTGAAATTCTGAAGCTGGAGCTAGTTTGGAAGGTTTTTACTTAAGTTGATTTTGTTTTTCCGGAAGAGATTCGAGTGAGGGCTAACTTGGGTCTTGTTGGAGGTCTTGGTCTTGTGTTATGGGTCTTGGATTCATTATTTGATGTGATTCTATAAGAAGAGAAGAATTTTCTGGGTTTTCCCCTTGAACAGGTAATGCCCTACTTTGAGCCTATATCCTGTGTTCATTGTCTATTTGTGATCTTGATAGTTTATGGTTTTGGTATTTGTTTGATGAATATAACGTAATAAAAGTAATAAAAAGTAAGCATAACTTCACAAGCAATTATCAAGTAAAGAGAAGTCATTTTAACTGCTGCCCCTATAGATTTTTCAACACTTCCTACCTTTTTAAGTCTTCACGGGGATTAAGGTAGGGGTGTGCATTATCACTTCTTCTTTTCTTGCTTCTCATCAAAGGTATTGGCACATTATAGTGGGACTTTTTAGAGCATGGGTGTAATGTCCTCTAATAATAATAAAAATAAAAATAAAAATAATATAATATAATAAAATATATGTAAATAAATGATAAAAAATAAAAATAATAATAATGGTAAATAACTAATAAAAGATATTAATAAATAAATAAAACAGTAAATAGCAATACCGAAGTTCTAAATAAAGCAAAACTTAAAATAGAAAAATAAAAGTTGCATGGTGACACATGAAATATGTGCATGCAGACCCCTTTCCAGTGTTTCGTCTATTTAATAGACATTGAGGAAGATGAAATTCATCATTCTTTGGGGACGACTCTCCACCCAACCGTTGGTTCAAGATACATAATTTTTCTACCAATGGCCACCTTCAGGTTATCAATCAACGTAATAAACAATGGAAAGGGGTCTGCGTGCACACATTCCATGTGTCACAATGCAACTTTTTTATTTTAAGTTTTTCTTAATTTGACATTTTTCTTAATTTAATTATTATTATTTTTGATAACTTTATTTATTTTTATAGTTCTTCTAGTTTTTCTTATTTTATTTTTCGTTAAATTTACTTATTTTCACTATTTTCACTATTTTTATTATTATTATAATCTCTTCACCTTTTTATTATTTTTTTACCATTATTATTTTTTCTTTATTATTTATCATTTATTTACTTATATTTTAATATTATATTATATTATTTATTATTATTATTGGGGGACATGGGACATTACATTTGATTTATTATTATTATTATTATTGGGGACATAGGGACATTACATTTTATTTATTATTATTATTGGGGGACATGGGGACGTTACATTTTATTTATTATTTATTATTATTATTATTATTGGGGTACATGGACATTACATTTTATTTATTTATTTATTTTATTATTATTATTATTATTATTGGAGACATAGGGGACATTAGATTCAATTTGTTATTATTATAATATAATATTATACTAAAATATAAGTAAATAAATGATAAACAATAAAGAAAAGATAATAATGATAAATAAATAATAAAAAATGAAGAGAATATAAAAATAATAAATAAATAAAACAGTAAATAACAATATTGGAGTTCTCTGAATAAATATATACAAAAGTAAACTATAAAAATAGTAAAAATAAGTAAAGTTAACAAAAAGTAAAATAAAATAATAAAGAGTGAAACCAAGAGAACTATAAAAATAGTAAAAATAAGTAAAACTATCAAAAAATTAAAATGAATAAAATGAAAAAGAAATAAATTAAGAGAAATATCAAATTAAGTAAAACATAAAATAAAAAAAAAGAGTTTTACTTAATTTGATATTTTTCTTATTTTAATTCTTTATTATTTGATTCATTTTCACATTTTGATAACTTTACTTATTTTTATAGTTCTTTTAGTTTAACTCTTTCTTATTTTATTTTATTTTTTTTTGTTTTTTTTTTTTTTTTTATAGTTTACTTTTATATATATATATATATATATATATATATATTTAGAACTCCAATATTGCTATTTACTATTTTATTTATTTATTTATTATTATATTATCTTTATTTATTTACCATTATTATATTTTCTTCATTGTTTATAATTTATTTACTTTTTTTTTTTCCATGGAAAAGTCACAATTTTCATTATAAAAAGGAAAATTACATGCTCAAGATGCTAGGTAGCATATGAGTTATCAGTACCACTATCTGTGCTGTTGTCTCAAAAAATATGTCGATCCCATCGATGGGAGACTGCTATGAATAATTACATATGAAAGTTCAGTGATATATATACATAAATATGCTATAATTCAAATATATACATCAAAATTGTGTCATAAAATACTAAAAAAATCAGGGCCCTCGACCCTCTCAAAATTTCCCATCCATGAATGGGCAGTGATAGTAGATGTATGATTCCATATCCTGTTGCTCTTGGATCAATCAGATTCCCCTTGGCGGCTTCCTTGGATAGGAGATCGGAAATATAGTTGCGTTCCCTATAAATATGATGACAAGAAGATATGTCAAAAGGTGTTCTCAGTCTCAATGCATCATCTAGTATGTGTCGAAGTGTATGTGTTTGAAAATTAGTTTGTTGATTAAACCATTTAATAATGATCTGTGAGTCATTAAAAATCAGCAAATTTCGACATCCTTTGACAAGGGCAAAATATAGTAAATGCCGAAGAGATATAAATTCAACAAAATTATTTGTACCCCCCAATCCTATTTAAATCCTGTAGGAGTGTGTATGATTGATATGAAGGGGTATGCCTCCCCCACATCCATGTTGTTGTGCCGATCCATCAAAATAAGCCCATGGCATATCATAATCAATGATTTCAGCTATGATGTTGCGTGCAAGAGGGTTACATGTTTCCTCTAGTAAACTTAGATAATCAGTGGTGAGTGAAGAAACGATATTGGCCCAGCATGTTACAGTATCAATGAATATTATCTTGTTCTGTTGTAGCCAGATATACCAACAAACCATTACAGGTAGGTTCTGACACTTGTGTGTATGAGCAGTTGTCCACCATCGGTGCCATGCCTCCCGAGTATCTAGTCCTGCCCAATTGTTCTGAATCTGTAATTGTGCAGTAACCTCAGACCAAATGGATGTAGTGGTTGTGCAATTTAGGAATAAATGATCACATGTTTCCATTTCCTTCTTGCACAATATGCACTAGGTTGGACCATGAAATGTGTGTTTAAGTAGGATGTCTACTGTAGGGACCTTATTCCGAAGGATGCACCACATGAACAGTTTTTCCCTAGGGGTCGCCTTCAACTTCCAAAGAACAACCCACCACCACTCCGATGCAATGGGTCTGTGTTCAACATTAATAAGCAGGTATCCATGTTTGGGGGAGTATTTCCCATTTGGTGAGTGAGACCAATTTAGTTCATCCTCCCACTCTATAATCTGGACATGCGATTCTATCAATGTTGTTATATAATTTTTCCAATTAACCAGCCAACATGGTGGGATATTTAGTGTGATAGTGTTTTTCCATGCCTGCCGAAACATATTAGTGTGCTCTGGATCTACAATATGTGCCAAATTGGTGTGTCCTGAGTCCAATAAATGTTGTATCAACCCTGGTGGGAGTAAATGAGCATTCCCACAACCAATCCAGGGTCCATGCCAATCCGAACAGAGTGACCATTGCCAATTCTCCAAGTCAATCCATCCCGTACGTGATTCGAAGTGTTGAGTACTTCTCGCCAGACTGTAGATATGTTGTTCCTGTCCCATGTAGGTTGCCTGATCCAGTTATGTAGATGTAACAGGAAAATGTACTTATGATAGATAACCTCTGTCCAAAGGTTCTTGGATGATAGGACATTCCAACCCATTTTTTCAGCTAGAGCACTAGCAAAATAATCTATATTCTTTAAGCCCCATCCCCCTCATTACTTTGGAAGTGTGATTTTGTCCCATCAGACCCAGGCAAAGGTGTGACTCGCTTGTTTAGCCCTCTAGAGAAATCTACATCATAATTGTTGTATTCTTTTAATGATGCCCTTTGGTATCCATGCTAAGGACATCCAGTAAACCAGGGTGGCCTCCAGGGAAAATTTGATGAGAATCAGTCTCCCCGCTCTAGACAACCACCTATGATGCCAAATATATAATCTTCTTTCATTTTTGCAACTAACCATACCCAATCAACAATCCAATAGTTTGATGGTTTTAACCTGAAGCCCAAATATTTGAGTCCCTCCTCAATCTGTAGAGCGATGAAAGGGAAATGATGAATTGTTGAATGGATCTCATTTTGGTTGCACCCAAAGGCTGATAGGGTGGATTTATGATTTTTGCATTGCATACCTGCAACGAAGCAGAATAATCGAAATGCGATTGCAAATGCCATGGAATCCCCTAACTATCCATTCAGAAATATGAGAATGTCGTCCACAAATAGGAGATGTGTGAGAATGAAATTATTTGTGATCTTGATACCCCTCTGTCTACCTTGAGTTCGGTCTGCCGAGATGAGTCTACTCATACCTTCCATGATCATTAGAAAAAGTAGAGGGGAAAGTGGGCATCCTTGTCTCAATCCTCTTTCTGCATGGAAGAAGGAGGATGTTGATCCATTGATCAAAACACTATATGATACATTGGATATGCAGGACATAATCCATTGGATGAATGGTAGAGGAAATCCAAGATGGGTTAATAACATTCGAATGTATAGCCAACAGGTGCAATCAAATGATTTTTCCAAATCAATCTTAAGTATCATGCCTTTGAGGTTCTTTGTTTTGATGGAGTGAAGGGCTTCTTGTGCTATGCCCATTGCTTCGTGAATTTTTCGATGGTTAAGGAACGCAAATTTCTCTAAAGATATATGCTCAGATAATATGGGCTTGAGGCGATTTGCAATGATCTTGGCAATTATCTTGTATATGCAATTGCAAAGGGATATGGGCTTATATTCTTCAAAGCTTTGTGGGTCATCAGACTTGGGGATGAGAGCGATAAATGTAGAGTTGAAAGAATTATACATTCGCCCACTAGTCTGGCATTCTTTTATGATTTGAAGTAGCTCTTGTCCAATCATGTCAAAAAATGCAATGTAAAATTCGATCGACCATCCATCTGGTCCAGGGCTCTTATCCTTCTTAAACCACTTTATAGTAGCCTCTAATTCCCCCATGGATACTGGAGTAAGTAGTTCTTCACCTGTATCTTGGTCCACATATCTGGGGAAAAGACCAACTACCCTAATGATCTCTGCAAGATTTGCTTTCGGGGGAGCTTTGAATAATCGCCCAAAATGCAATATACCAAGATTGGCCAGTTCATGAAAGGTCTTCGTAGGGGTTCCTTCCTCATCCGCAAGTTTCCAGATGGTATTAATGGATCGACGTATGTTTGCAACACGATGATAGAACTTGGTGTTATCATACCCCTCCTTTAACCAGATGGCCCTGCTTCGGAGTTTCCAAGTTTCCTCCCTATCTTTCAAGATCTTATTCCGATTGATCTCAAGTCGGATCAAATTTTCTTTAGCATTAGTAGAGATGAACCCTCAGCTCTCCGATACACTCAATTGTTCAATTTCCAGTTCAGTGTCTCCCAGAATTTGCTCGTCTTTGATCCTCTTACTCTTTGCCCATTTAATAGATTTCTATTTTAGGATTTCCATTTTATTTGAAAATATCTCAGAGGCTGATAGACCTTGTTGAGCAGCAATGGATTTCCAATTCTGTGTGATCATTTGTATATAGCTATCATATTTAAGCTAGTTTGAATTGAACTTAAAAGGTGCATTGGGTTTTCTTACACCGCCAACAATCTCCAGATATATGGGATGGTGATTCGATAACCCCCCTGATCCCACCCATTGTCAATAAAGGGGCAATTGATCCATTAAAGTTTCCTTAACTAGAAAATGATCCAATCTTCTAGCTAGTGCTGCATCCCTGGTCCTTCGATTTCTCCATGTGGGATTTAAGCAAGGCATGGGTATATCGATTAGCTGGTGATCATCCAGTAGGGGAAATATCCCATCCTATAGTGAGTTCATCTGAGCATTCATGCCCCAACATTTAGCATTTCCCAGTGATAAATTGAGATCCCCCCTATAATGATGTTCTCTGCTTGAAAATATTCAAAATCGAGTAACTGCTGCCAGAAAATGAGCCTGTTGTTACAAGGTCCGTAGACATTGATAATCCTCAGCTCCCTACCAAGCTCTTCTGAGTATACATCAGCTCCGATGTATCCCATCCCCCTATTATAGGAAAATTTGGGCACATCAACCCCAACTTATGGATCAGTGATATTAGGGTCAACTAACCCCTAATTCAGTTGTTGTCATTCCCTAATGAAGTTAACCTACATCATTCTTGCCTCCCAAGAGCTTCATGACACCATTCATCCAAAAAATGTCCCTAAAGAGACCATCGCAGGTAGCCTTCTATCTCGCTGGCAGTGAATGGCAGGCACTACACTATCAGGGTGCTATGCATAGCACTTATTCTTTGTATCACCTGCGATGAGTGAGATCCAACGAATTTTTCAAATAAATCCTCATTGGGTTCCTCATCCAATGGAAGTTTCTAGAATCATCTAGAGGGATAGGGTATGCTTTTGGATGAGGGGAAGGATGGATCATCCTCAATCCACTTATCCCGTCTCTCATGAAACCAACTCCCATTAATGGAAAAGCATTTATGAAGGCCATTTAATGCCAAAATTCCTTCCTATAGCTATAAAAAGGACCAATCCTCCCAAAGCTGGTCTAGGTTGAAAGCTATTAAGTTAAGGAAATGCTGCTGGTTTGAGACTAAGTTGTGAGAGTAAAGTTATCATGTTGGATTGGTGCTTCCATGAGGAGAGAAGGAATTGAAGATGGGAGGTTGACAATGAATTAGACATGCTATATGGTTGTAATCTTCTTTCTTAATCAATAAAGAGTTCCTTGTTTTTCCCATTCATTTGTTCATATGATTGTATATTGTATTTATGATTATATTATATGTTTAGTTAGCAAATCAACATCTATGCTTTGATGGTTTTTTGTTGTTGCTTGGTTGTAGGTACCTTTCAAGCGTGTTAAGTATGAAAGGGAGTGGCGAAAGCGATCAAAGGGAAGAGGGATCGAGTGCAAGACAAAGGTTAGTACCTCCTCTCCTCCCTCTTTTATTTGTTAACTAAAGGAAAAACAATGAATTACTTCAGCTGTTGTTCTAGATCAGCTACTAGGTCTAGGAGTTAGGTGCTATTTAAGAAGCACTAAAATTTCCCAAAACACCCCCCCCCCCCCCAAGAGTTTAATAGTCTAATGGATCTCTGGTCAATACCCAATAACAAACCACCAGATCTCCCACGGACATCCAGTGCAGTGAAGTGCCATCCAGGTAAAATAGTCTCAAGAAAGGGTGTAATTTTTGTTCCGGACGTAAGAGTCTCTTGTAAGAATATGATTTCCACTGTTTCCAATTCCATCAATCGAAAAAAGGCTAATTTATTTGCAAGGCTAGCCAACCCCCGATAGTTGTAGGAAAGCCACTTCATGGAGAACCAGGGGTGGGGGGGAGGTCAATGCTCTAAGGACCTTATCAATGGGTCGTTGTCGCCCTTTTGCCACATCCAATATATCTTGGAGGATGACTTTAGATATGTTGTATTGTCGACCATTAGTAGTCTTGGAGTGCAGAGGAAGGGGAGTAATGCCAATTCCACTATCGTCCCCAGGGGGTATACAAGATAATGAACGAAGTTTATAATAATGACCCATATTAGAGTCAATGGATGGCTTTGCAGGGGAGAGAGAATCCAATATCCCAATGATGGTAGGAGGAGTGGGGGAGAAAATAGGTGCAGATGGAAACAATGTACATACAATAGAGGGTGAATAATGCACAATACTAACATTACAAAATGAAGTGCAAGGAGAGTAAACATATGACAACAATTGGAGGGATGGAGGGTTAGAGATGGTACTCGCTTCAGAGGTAGCCACCGTTGCATCTGTATGCGATTTGGAGATACGTGGGGATGGGGGACGGAACTACTTGCGAGTGCTAGTGCCATGAATTGCCTGAGTGTCCCTCGGTTGTTTGTATTCATAACTAAAAAGTGCCTTCCCATGACAATCATGAACCAGGGTTGCAGTGGCATGTTCAGGCTGTGCAACTGAAGCAGAGCTAGATGCAAGTAAGGGACAATATTTATAAAGATGTCCAATTTTGTGACATCTGCATCGATATGGAACTCCCTCATAGTCGAATATCTGTACCCTGCATGTGTCTCTCTAATGCAGCTACATTACTCCAGACCTTCCCTGGTATTAAGGAAAACTAGGATGTGAGCATGGACATATTCCTAGTCAACATGTAAGATTTTCCGTAATCCATGCATTTTTCGAGAGCATTCCCAATCCGCTTGAATATATCTTCTGACAAAAAATGTAGTGGGAGGTTAGGAAATCTGACCCAAATGGGTCCAACCCCAAGGTGTTCATGCTCAGGATAAAAAAGGGGGTTCCATTGTTTGAGGAGAACCAGAGCCAATTCAATGTGCCAGTGTTTTGATAATACCCAAGGAATAAACTTGGGCCTCTGAAATCACAATGTGAACCATCCACGAGAGAGGGTAACCACTGACGACAGCTCGGGGAGGACCTATCCCCATATCTCCAACACCCATTGTTTCAATTAGGAGATTGAGTATGACCTACCTCGAACACGGCCAACTAGAACCTGGTCGGAGGTATCCAGTACTTCCTCCATCTGAATGTTGACACCAAATGTGAGGGATATCTTCTTATTGCCTGCCTTCACCCCTTTGAAACGCTTTGAAGGACGCCCCAACCAATTTGGGGGTGTTCTATTCTGCTGTGAGTGAGATGGATTCACTTCGACCTCTCAGCGAGTGTTCCCGGTCAAATTTTGAAGGGGAGTAGATGAGTCTGCAAAGCATCTAGAGGTGGGAGGGTGGGGGATAGGGGGAATGGGAAAGGGGACTGCAGGGTCTAGTGGAGGGGGAGGATGAATAAGCGGAGCCTATGGAGGAGGGATGTGGGAATATTTCGAGGGCATGGATGGTGGGGAGTTCAAAGGGTATGGGGGTGTAGGTGGGTTTAGACAAGAAGATATAAACTGTAAAGAGGTCGGGATAGTGGGGGGAGGTCAGAGTCAAGTGGGAAGTCCGTCGCTTCAGGGCATCTAGGAAACGATAAGGTAGATGATGATGACCTAGGTAATGGATGAGATTGTTTATCCGATATGGTGAAAGCAAGGTATTCCGGTATCGAGTAAACCCTAGGTGCCCCAACTAGGGTTGTGGAAATGTCCAACGAGATGTTCGAGGAGGTGACCGATAGATGCAGAGGAAAAAAAATCCAGTGGGGGTCCAGTGCGAACGGGTCCTCGGAATGATCTGCAATGTCACCCTCTATGTTAACCAACAACAGATAAATAACCGTCCCAAGAAATATCCCAGCTGACAAATGAGGGGTCAGTGAGGTGTACGGAGCAAGTCGCTGTGAACGGACTACATGGTCTATAAACAGGGGTGGTCAACCAAAGTGTGTGAGAGTAATAGCCCATGAAGGTGAAAACACACAGTTAACGTAGCTAGTCCATGCCACCATCGCCGAAGCTCTCAAACCTTAAGGCATGGTTCGAATTTTTCGCCCACCATGTTTTGCCTTACGAGACGCTCCCATCTGTTGATATCCTAGCTGACCTGCATATGGTATTTTATGAAACTCATCCATTATGAGCTTCTTTAAGTTAGATCTTATTTACTTATATTTTAATATTATATTATTTATTATTTATTATTTTTATTAGTATTAGGGGACATTATAGTGGGCTTACTAGGAGCATTTTTATCACTCATTTAATATTCATGGATGATGTACTTCTCTTCAAGAATTTTTTTGTTATTGAATGGAAGGTTTTACACCAGATCATTTGACTATTTGAAGAGGATATTGGTTTATATATGAATAAATCGAAATCCTTGTTGATTTCTTCATCTTCAGATGAGGCACTTTCTTTGGAGATTGTTGGTTTTTTTGATGTGGAGAGAGTGCCATTGCAATTGGGTTTTAAGTATCCTGTTTTTTTTTTTTAACAAGATCAGGTACTAATATATTATAATACAATAGCGGAGGGACAAGGTCCTAGTACAAATAGAGAGGGGAAGATCGGTGAGGGAGGTGCAAAAGGGGAGCACAGTCCCATCCTCCAAATCACTGGTCTTGCTTCTTAGAAATTGAAATACATAGTAACTATATTGTCAGGAGAACTGTCATAACAGTAAACAAAATTTACAGAGCATAGAAAATTTGTCAAGAGGTCACCAAAACTAATTGAAATAATCCTAGGGGGCTTATCTTTCTTGTTGCTAAGCTTGGTCGAGGCTTCACCTTACTCGCTTTGGTTCAATGTCTTTATGAAGCTCACCGCTTATTCCAAATGTTGACATTTTTCCTTGAGCCCTTCGATCTCTGCTTTCTGTTTCTCAAACTTTTTTCATTTTCCATTTCCACCCCGAGCTCATTGAGAGTTTTGATGAAGTGCCCAATCATGAAGCAGTTTTCCCGGCAGAGGGCGCAACTATTGTTATTCTCAATCTGTTCCAGGGGATTGCCAAACATATTGGTGACATAGGAGATGCTTTCCTTATCCTTATTGCTGTTCTAAAGCTGAGGTCTTCTGAACGTGATTGAGTGGGATGTAGCTATTCTTAGGTTCGTGGCCAAAGTTTCTCCCTACTTCGGAAGCCTGAAACTGCCCGAGAAATGCTTGGAGTTCAGGTTGTCACTAGAGATGATTTGAAGCTGATGCCTGTGGGTGTAGGCGCTTATAGGAGATGGGATGAGACAACGGAGAAGATCAAGCCAAAGGGAATGATCACTGATTCTTCTGAAGCCCACAGAGGAAGAGGAGTGACGGGGAGGCTGAGAGAAATTTTGGGAGCGAGTGGAGGAACTGAGCAAAGGTAAGATGTGTGGCACAACTGAATAGGTTTTTGACACCCTGTGCCCATAAATAAACGAAACCACAGGGACAGACATGAAGTTAGCCGAAAAATTGCAAAACCATAAGAAAAACAGTACGAAGTTACCTCTGCCCACGCACAGAAGGGAAGAGTAGGAGCTGATGTTACCCCCCGGAAACCTCCTTAGACAAGCATTACGACTTGGAGAACTTCTACTATCACTGCTCAAATGAGTTTTCTTGTGAGGAAGCCTGATCCCAGGATGGTTATTATAATCCTTGATGTGGATCTCCTCATGAACCATCTCGGCAGTGAAATCATAACAATTCGTGACAAGATACCATTGAAGAGACATTTACCAACTGCTGTCATGTATTGAGGGCGAAATTTGTTCAGTAGTATGATACACTGCCCGCAGTTCCAAACAGAGGATATTTTCAGCTTAGCTCTAGGCGGATTTTCTTTTTTTTTCATGTCATACAAGTGAGGGAGGATCACTTTCTGAATCTGCATTTTATTGATATCCCCTTTTTAAAAATGAATGATGTGATTTCCCAGGTCTTGTATCATGGGCCAGATCACCATTGAGGGCTAGTTATGGTATTGGCTTGTCATAGACATCGTTATTTTCTCTAACTTCCCCTACCCCTTTGTCCACCGCCTTATTGGCGAAGGCATCTGCAGCTTGGTTATGAGATCTTAACACATGTTTGTAAACAACTTTCCCAAGCAGGTTAACATTATCGTTAATTCTTTGCTTTATTTTATTCAAAGCTTGATTTTTGAATCCTCTTCCAGCTTCCATTGTCGCTATTATAATAGCAGAATCTCCAATAATGGTTGGATCTTTCACCTAAAGCTTTATGAGGATGCTGGTGCCCATAAGAAAACCATAAGCCTCAGCTTTGTTGTTTGATAGAGTCCCCAGCACCCATTCAAACGTGGAAACTGTTTCACCTTATTGATCCAAGATTATCCCACCTACCCTAGCTCTTACGGGGTTGCTCTTTGAGGCTCCATCAAAGAAGAGGATGTATCTTCTTTGGTTTTTGATCCACCCCTCTATTTCCCTTTCATTGCCCCGAAGCTTCCAATTTTTCCTTGTTGTTTCCAACATTCTTTGGTATATGGTTCCTAACTAGGCCATCCATGGGAAATTTTTTATACCAATCTTTTTCTACTTGTGTCCAGCTGGTTTGATCCGTGGGTGAAATACCTTTAGAGCTGATCATTTCTGCAAGTTGGGCCCAAGTTTTGGATAAAATAGTATCTAAGCTAGGTTTTTTTCCCTTGAAAATGCACTTGTTTATTGCCAACCGGATGTGCCAGCAAAGGGTGGAGGGGAGATAATTCCAAACACTCATGATGGCAGTCTTATTTCTCTTGGCATAAGGGTAACTATGTGACCAGTTCTTGTGTAAAGGAGACAACTTCTCAATTGAATCAATATTCAAGTCAAGGGGGCTGATAACTTGCTTCCAACACTGTCTAGCTATAACAGAGTTCAAGAAGAGGTGCTGGGTACTCTCTTCTTCTTCTTGGCAAAGAACACACATAGAAGGCCCATGAATGCCTTTTTTCCTCAAATTCTCAGTTGTAAGAATCCTCCCTTTTAACATGATCCAGGCGAAAAACTTGATTTTAGGAAGGCAAGCATTCTTCTACACAGCTGGCCAAGGGCTCCAATTATCATATTTTCTATGGTTACAGAGGAAGTTGTAACCAGATTTGACAGTGTAAATTCTTCCGCTAGGATCCCAAATATAACTGTCCATACTCTTTTTATTTATCGGAGCTGAGCCATAGGGCAGAGCCTTCAACTCTTCCCACTGTTCAGAGAGGCAATTAGGTAGTGGAGGCTTTTCCAAGCAGTCCATCTATTTTGATCCCACTCCGAGATGGAGAATAAGGAAGATATACCCTTCTCCTCCAACCAGTCATGGAGATCTCTCAAATTTTGGTTTCCTTTTAATGGAGCTGTCCCCATAATTCTGTCATTCCAAATGGAAGTGTTTTCTCCATTTCCAGGATTTCTTGAGAATTGATCTTTGATGTGGGGAATGGTTTTTTAAATAAGCCTCCAGATTTGGATACAAGGACGTTACGGTATCAACTCATTAATCAGTGAGGACCTTTGTCTGTTGAGATATTTCTTGGCCAAGACTTCTCCCTACCACTGTTCCTGCCCATTTAGCATGCGCCAGACTAGCTTGATACCAAGAGATTTGTTAGTTATGTTTGGGAGGCGGATGGAGATACCTCCATATTCGAAGGGAAGAGTCACTTGATCCCACCGAACCAAACTGAACTTTTTGGAGTCCTACCTCCCCCCCGCCAAAGGAAGCCTCTGATTATAAGCTCCATTTGCTTATGAATGCTGGCTGGAGCCAAAGTTAAATTGAACTGATAAATTGGCAGAGCCGAAAGAAGAGCTTTGAGTGGGATGGTTCTGCCAGCCAAGTTTAACCACATCATCCCCCAGCTTTGGATTTTCCCTCTCACTTTCTCGATTTGTTTATTCCAGGTCTTAGTCTTAATCCATTCTTTGGCCTTAGTCTTAATCCATTCTTTGGCCAACGGTAACCCAAATATATGAAATGACTCCATTTTTTCTGAACTGGGATTTCCAGGATTTGAGAGATCCTTTGCATGATATTGTTTGGCACATTCCAGGTGTATATTCTACATTTTTTTATTGTTTAAAAGACCTCCAGAGGAAGCTAAGAAGTCATCTAACACCTTTTTGAACCTTCTAGCAATAATACTAGAGGCTCCCCCAATCAAGAGAGTATCGTCAACGAAGAGAGAATGGTTAATTTCTTTAACCCCTCGATCAATTCTGATACCAATAATTTCCCTTCTAATTCTCTGATTCTCTAGCTGTATGCTGGGCGTTGCTGCCATAATGATGTAAAGAAAGGGGGAGAACAGGCATCCCTGTCTCAAACCTCTAGTGCTACGAAAGTATCTGCTGGGCCTTCCATTAATCAAAGTTGCAATCCATGGATTGGAGATGCACGCTTCAATGATCCTAATAAACTTGGGTGAGATGCCAAACTTTTGAAGAGTTGCAACCAGAAAGTGATGGCAAACACGATCAAAAGCATTGGCGATGTCCAAATTTATGACCATACCTCTTTCATTGTTTTGGATGTTGCTATGAATGGATTCTTGAATGAGTATCACATTATCCATTATTTGCCTTTTTGGGATGAAGCCCCCTTGGTTTTCCGAGATGAGACAAGGAAGGATTTTTTTTAATCAGTTGGCTAAAATCTTAGTAATGATTTTATATGAGGAGTTTCATAGAGAAATTGGCTTGAATCTATCAAAGGAGATTGGATTTGGCTCTTTGGGGATGAGGGCCAGGTGAGAAGTTTTCGTGTTTTCCCCCACTTTGTGTTTTTTGAAGACATTCTTAATCATACGGACCAGATCTTTTTTAATTGTCTCCCAATGGCTCTTGTAGAAAGCGATGGTGAATCCATCGGGGCCTGGAGCTTTTTCCGGGTGCATGCTCCAAATAGCCTCCCTTATTTCCTCCGCTGTTACCTCCTTCTCAAGCTCACTGTTTTGCTGTTCACTAACTTTGCTGCTAATTTGTTGAAGAAAATCAGCGCTTTCCACTTGTTGCTCCCCAGTTGTGAGAAGGTTTTTAAAATGGTTATACGATGCCTCTTTTATTTCTTCTCTTCCCTTTATTTCCTGTCCCTCCACTTGGATTTTGTCAATTTGGTTTCCCGCTCGTCGAATCTTGAGATTGTTGTGGAAAAAGGCAGTGTTCTTGTTCCCTGCTTGTATCCAAAGACATCAAGACTTTTGCCTAAGTTCCTCCTCTTCATTTCTATTTTTCTTGTAGAGGGCCAAAAACATTTCTGTTTCATGGGATTTATCTTGTTCAGTAGCTTGCTGAATTTCTTTTTCTTTGTTCCACTTTTCCAGCTTCTCTTGCAACTCTGATTTTTTTTCTTATCCTTGAGAGCTTCTTCTCTGGCCCACGTTTTTATTTTTTCTCTCACATTTTGAGCTTGGTTTCCCATACATACCGTGGGGATCCCAAGACCTCTGCGTCCCAACTTTATTTTATTATATTCCCGAAGCTTTCCTTGCTGTCCCAAATTTTACTATATTTGAATGGAATTGGTCCATGATTTTCCCACTTGTCCAGGATGAGTACAACCATCTTATGATCGGATGCCGAGGCATGCACGATTTTGTTCTTGATGGAGGAAAAACTTGTTGCTATATCCTCCTGAATCAAGATTCTGTCAAGCCTTTCCTTTATGTTATGAACACCCGTTCTTTTGTTGCTCCATGTGAATTTTCCTTTTCTAGGATGGATGTCGAACAACTTATGCTTAGCAATAATATCCTCCAAGACTGCTCTTGACGGATCTCCAAAGTATCTACCTCCCAACTTTTCCTCTATATTCCGTATCAGATTTAGATCCCCTCCCATGACTAGATTATCTATATGAACATCTTGTACCTCTTCTTTTAGTGACTCCCGACATAGAGCTTTGTCTCTGTAGTGATTTGGTGAATAGATGTTTATGACTGTATATTTGACGTTTATATTCTTATTTGTTAAATCTGTCTTGACCCAATTGCTATTGAGTTTTTGGCTGGTAATTTTCCAGTTCCATTTATTCCACAATGTACCAATGCCTCTTGAGGCCCTGTTGGAGTCTATGGCTATTCCTTCATAATTTTTTTGTGTTGTTATCAAGTTTTGAAACTCTTGGTTACTGATTTTGGTCTCTTTGATCATTAATATATCCGACTGTTCTTGCTTTATTATTGTTGTGTTGAGTTTTAAAGAAAAACCCAGCCCCCTGCTATTCCAAGAGACCAAAATCATTATTTACTTGGTTCATGGTGGTTCCCAACCTTGTCCTTTTGCTGCGTTTTCTCCCCACTTCCTTTCTGTTTTCCAAGGGAGGTGTCCATTGGCTGTTGGGTGCCAATAGCCATATCCTTTGCTGCGACCTCATCTCTAAGTTCCTTGTTGGATTTCCTCTCGACTTTTTTTGGCTGTTTTGGAGCATTGTTTGTTTCTTTGACTTTATTTCTAATGAGGATTCTATCAATAGAAGGCAGGGGGGGAATTAAGGGGTGGGGATGAGGTACTGACAATAGCTTTGGGTTGGGGAGGGGAACGAGGAGATGGGGGATCTTCCTCCACGAGTTCGAAGGGATTAGATGAAGGTTTGACCGAAGGAGTAGGGTTTATGGGGGGTTTAGAGGAAGTAGCAGTATTTCCATGAGCTTGAGTGGGGTTCTGAGTAGCTTGTTTATTACTAGTTTTCTTCCTTTTCACTTGTTCCCAATTATTTTCTTGGGCTTCTGCATTCTCAACCATCTCCACATCCTTTAGTTTGCTACACCTATTTGAAAAATGACCATACTCATGACATACCTTACATTTGAAGGGGATTTGCTCGTAGTCCAACTGTTGGATGTGCATCCATTAATCCACATTGAATTTGATTGCCTCCGGAAGTCCTTTTCCCAGATCTACTTCAACACAAATCCTGGCACAAACATGCATGTTATCTTTTGGTTAGCATCTATCAATATACTTGCCTACCGCGTTCCCTATAGCTTTGACTCACTCATCACCCCAACAGTGAAGGGGAAGATGCGTCAGCTTGATCCAAACCGGCACTGCGTTTGGGATGTCCATCTTAGGGTCAAAGTCCAGAGACCATCTATTCAGATACAAGCCTCGCAAGTCCATGAAGTAAGGTCCATTCCTGAAAATAAGGTTCCTATATTCTTTAGATTCAAATAAAAATGTATAGTATCCCCTTCCACAGAACCTGATGGAAATTTTCCCTTGTATGTTGGTGCTCCAGTTTCTCTCCACCCATTTTTGGATTGCTTTGGGGGAGGGCCACAGACCTGTAAACTGCTAAACCAATCCCCGTTCAGCCAGAGAAATGGTTGCTTTTTGAGGGAGAGTTGGGGGTAAGGATATCTCAGGAATGTCATCTAGATTTTTGACGAATTTGCTTGCAGCTGGCCTGGATTTTGGAGCTCCATGATCTGCTATTAGGGAGGCAAAATCTTCTTCATGATTGGATTCTTCATTCGAAGAAGGAGAGCCATCCCCCGACAGGAGAGGCATTGGGCAGAGGGAAGCTCAACAGCAGAAGGCTGGCAAGCCCGATGGCAAAGAGCAGAGATTAGCTTGATAAGATCGAGCTAGAGGGAAAGCCAAAGGGAAAGGAGGGAGCCCAATAGCAGCAGGCTGCCAGGCAGGGCAGCTGCAGGAGGTAGCGTGAGAGACAGAGGCTAGGTCACGGGCGCGCGCGCAGCCAGCAAAAAACTCTTTGATTTGGGCCATATATTGATTTCTTTCTTAAGCCGAATAATTATGGAAATAAATATTTATGTTGGTTAATTAAAAATATGAGCACAGGTTGGTTACATGGTCTCATAGATGGATATTTCTGGGCGGTAGATTGATTACGATTCAAGCGGTTTTGCAGAGAATTACAGTGTATTGGTTGCATCTTTATATGATGCCCAAATTCTTTATAAAAAGGATCAACTCAATTATTTTGAAGTTTATATGTGCGAGAACCAAATATGCACATAGAATACACCTGGCTCGTCTAGAGGTCATTACTACAAGAAAGGAAGATGGGGATTGGGGTATCAAGGATATCGAAAAGTTTGGTTAGGATTTGTCGATGAAAAATTTATGGTGGGAACTATCTAGAGATGGTATTTGGCATCAAATCATAAAGGAGAAGTATTTGAGGAACTAGTATTTGGTGACATGGATTAGGGAGGGGGCCCGATTTCCTTGTGTTGTCTCATATATTTGGAAGGGTATGATGAAATTCAAAAATTGGCTGTTGGAAAACATCAAGTGGCAGATTGGGAATGGTGTTGGGGTGGAGATCGATATTGATGACATTTGAGGATTTACTGGTGACCATATTTTGCCCCCACCTCTTTTAAGAGAGATTTATAATCTCGGGGCATATTATATAAATATGATTCAGGGATATACTAGCCTTCATTATCTAGTATGGACTAGTTCTTTGGATCTTGGTTTATATGGTGAGATGGATACATATTGGGACAAGTATGTGCATAATATTACATTGGATGGTATTTCATTAGATGAAAAAGATGATATTTTTACTTGGGACGGTAAATCAGTTTAGGGATAGCTCTCGGTGGAGGAAGCTTACTTGTATATCATACCTCCACCTCAACACTCAGTGTCTCATAGATGGTTCAAGAAAAAATGGGGTTGGAACATCCCACTTACACTTAAATATTTTTTCCAGTTAGCATGGAAAAATAAGGTGTTGAAGTGGGGAAATTTATGTCGAAGGGGTTTCGTGGCTAGGATAGATGCATATTATGAAGATATAATATGGAGGATGTGGTTCACCTCTTTCTGAAGTGTACATTTGTGATTTCAATTTGGTACAGAGTGATGCATATATTAGAAATTTATGCAGATTGGATTTCAAATTCAATGGAAGCTTGTCTACAGAATTGGGTGTCTAGTTATAAGGTATATTTTACACTTCAATTATATATCATATAGGGCATTCCCGGATGAACCCCCACAGCCCCCTCACCGAACCATTATTCCTGAGCATATTGACAAATCCTATCCTTGGGTCTACTTCAATGGCTCGGCCCAAGCTGAAGTTTGCGGAGGAGGAGGCCTCCTTTACCTTAGAGAGGGCCACTGTTTCCATATTCAGATGCACCTGGGAAGGGGCAAAAATAATTATGCTGAATTGATCACCGCCAAACATCTTATACAATTTGCTCTTGAGAAAGGCTGTACAAAGCTACAACTTTTTGGAGACTCAAAACTTTCCTGCAACTAGATAAATAGAACATCTCAATGCTCTGTTTTTTCATTGAGACACATTCTGGATGAGACTCTCAGGCTCATAGACTTATTTGAACTTTTTGCTTGTCACCATATTTACAGGGAGCGCAACTCACGGGTGGATCTCTTATCCAAACAAGCAACACAAAGGCAAGAAGAAGACTGGCTGATACATGAAGAGATTGATGGACTTTTTCCATCAACACTATCACAGAACTTTTGTCGACCAATGCACTCTCCGGAGGACATGATCTTGAGGAAGCTTTTTCTTTTTTATATGTAATTATAGAACTATACATAGACTATATTTTTTTTTGATATTTTTGGCACACAAACAAAACTAGAATGACCGAACTACTGTAATACAGTGGTAACTTAATGAACTCACTACAGAACATCAGTTTTTTTTGGGAAAAGGCAGATGACAATCCTCATAATTGTGCTTTTCAAACAGCATGTCTCCCATCGTGGAGTACTACTTTGTTTTTTGCAGAACAAATTTTTGGTAAATGCCACAAAAATGAAAACTCCCTGCGTGGAGGAATACTGTTTTTCTTTTTTTGCTGCAATCTGGTGGAGGCGACCAACCTCATTATGTATATGCCCAGGCATCTACAAAATGTAATTTCTTTTATTCAATAGAAGTTACGACTTTTTCTACGGGAAAAAAAATCATATAGGGCATTTGAGGATGCAATATATATATATATATATATATATATATATATATATATATATATATATATATATATATATATATATATATATATATATATATGAAAATACTGCAAATATAAATGGTTCTTGTATAAGGGTTTCTGCTTATTCCAATGAATTTGGGCCTTGATTAGTAAGGAATTAGTGAGCGTAGGAAGATACCCTCTAGGTTTTTCTGATGGTGTTGAAAATAACAACATTTGTGGGTGTGGTGCCTATATCATCATTGATTCTGGACATTATTATCATTTCTGCTGGAATGGGGGTGCTGACACCAATACCCACGTTGAGGTTATTACCCTATGGGGGGTTTTATTTTGTAAAAAGTGGCTATCAATTGAGTCAATGGATGTTTATGGTGATTCAATGGTTGTAGTCAAGTGGGTCATAAAGTGGTCAACTTTCAACCCTTCATTGTTGATCAATTGGTTATAGAGAATTATGCGGTTGACTAAACAATTTTAGGTGGTCTCATTTTATCATTTACACAGGGATTTGAATGGTATTGAGGACTCACTATCCCAGATGGGGTACAATTATCTATTTGGAGAGATTTTATACACCACCTTTGAAAACTACAAAATCTTATCTATTTGGAGAGATTTTATACACCACCTTTGAAAACTACAAAATCCAGGGATTCAAGAAAATCCACTTTTCATAAATATATCCATTAGTGATGTTGGTGCTTTGGTTTATGTTTTTGATTTCCGTGTGGTAAGTGTGGTGGGTACGCAGGTAGTCCGGGATGCTGTTTTAGAAAGCGACAGGGATAATGGATGTTGTGTCTGTGTTTTCTTTATGTAGATTTTCTGTGGTATTTGACTTTCAAGGATATTGTGTTTACTGATATCTTTACCTCAATTTTTGTCCAATTTTAATTAGATTGGATATTATATAGTTTTTTTTTTGAATACTGGTATTAATATATTTGCAGTCTGATCGATGGATTTGTGCGATGGTAGTGAATGGTGTGTTTGTCCATTGGTGAACTTTTTTTCCCTTTGAAGTGATATGATTGGTTTTGACCCAACGATAATCGATCATTGGGTTAGTAGTGGTATTTTGATGGATATCTAAGGAGTTGTCTATAATGCGATTTTTTGAGATTCCGGTGACGGAATCCGGCGGAAGAAATTGAGATGAAATCATGATTTGTTGCAGTTAAAATGGTTTTTTAACTGCATATTTGGATTCAGCACCCTGAAAAACCCCTGGGACGCTTTCATTGTGCAGAAACTAGTTATCAAACTTGGATTTCAATAAATTACTGCCGGATTTTCACCGGAAAAAATCGCCGGAAAAGCTTTCAAAAAGTCGCGTTAAAGACTACGGCGATATCTAATGTCCATGGGAGACAATAAGGGGGCATTTCGAGAATATGTGGACTTTTAATATTGTAATACGTAGGCAGTATGAGTAGTGGGCAGTAAAAATAATTATTTCTATTTAGGCTATACTATTTTATTGATGGATAACTAGACACGATATATTTAAAAAACATTTATTAATATTAATCCTTTTGTTTTTTTCCCTTGTTGAAACAAAAATCGTAATTGTTCACAAACATGACTTCTAAAGAAGACTGAATTCAAACGAAACCAATCGTTTGAGTAATTCTACAATTTTTATTCTTGATGCCCACATCCATATTCTTGACAAGAAAAGGAATAAACTTGATTATAAAAGCCACAAATGCATGATGAAAAGTTATAGTGAAATATCTAAATCTTATCATGAAAATGCATTATGTTCCCCCTTTACCACATAGTGCTCCTTGAGAATTTGAAAACCTTAGTGAAAAATTTCCTAAACAATGGAAAATGGAGAAGGAAATTATGTTGTATTCCATTTCCTTATCATAGGCAGACTTAAAAATAAATAGAAGAATTATTATGATGATGATTTTTCCATTGTTGTTGTTTTTCTCTAATATAGTTTTTTCTTGAAGAAATTGAGTCTGGAAGTCGATCCACAAGAATAAATTTTAGTTGCTGTTTCAAATCCACAACACGACCCATCATTAGGAACTATTTTTTAGCTAAAATAACTTCTTAGTTCTTTTAGATTTTTAGGTTTTAGGTTTTTTTTTTTCCTTATGGTTAGGGTTTCCCATTCATATTCTTTTGTCCTCTCATTCTTTCTTTATATTTATACATCTCCCCCTCCCCTCCTCTCAACCATTCGGTCTTGATGGGTCTTGTTCTAGACTCGAAATGTCTAAAAATGATTACTGTGGATAAACTTACAGACTCAATTTCTTTAAATTCTAACCACCACAAAAGCTTACAAACAAGAGTTTTTGTTATGAAAAATTCTTGTAATTGGTTGATCATTTGGAATGAAAACCTTGAGGGCTACAGTTTCCATATGCTAGAGGTCATTTTCGTAACTTCAATTCTTTTGTAGTTCCCTTTCGTGGATGTTGGTTATGTATTTGGGTATGATGCAATACTTGAGGATTATATATTTTTCAAACCCATGATTGAGGTAGATGAAGTGATGTTTGGAGAGGGCCTTACATCATCTCACATCAGTGGGGTGTTGAATCTCCTTAATTGTTTTATTAACTTAGATTTGATTGAGATATTTTCTCACTGGGAAAATGTAACATGGAAGGGATATGAGGTAGTGCCAAAGGATAATGTGTCTTTACTCTTCTTGGTGGTCTTGAAGTTGGATTACCGTTGGAGTTCCCTATTTGATGGAATTAGATAAGTTTCTAGCAACCAGTAATGTGCGCTTATACATCTAGGTTATTTTCTGGCAATGGTGGGGTTTATCAAGGGTGATTAAGGAGGTTTGTTGAGAAGGGGGAGGGAAAAAATAATGGAAATTGATTAGAAGTATAGGTCTGTGTGCTAGTTTGGTGGTGGGGAAGGAAACTTGAGTGGATCAAGTGGAGTTCCCTATTTGGTGGAATTAGAGAAATTTCTAGGAACTGGTAATGTGCGCTTATACATCTAGGTTATTTTCTGGCAATGGTGGGCGTTTATCAAGGGTGATTAAGAAGGTTTGTTGAGAAGGGGGATGAAAAAAAATAATGGAAATTGACTAGAAGTATAGTTTTGTGTGCTAGTTTGGTGGTGGGGAAGGAACTTGAGTGGATCAAGTGGTTGAATTGGTTAGGAAAATACACATCGATTTTTTTTCAAGACATCAAATTAGTATGAAAATGGTTTGGGGATGGTTGGGAGAAAATTGGTCTTTCTTGTTAGGGTATTTTATGTTCTTCTACTTCTTTCTGAGAAGGTGGTTTGGATTCTTATTTCACACTCGTGAAGATGCTGAGTTGATTTTAAATTGTATGTGGTATTTGGATAGCTCATTATCGTCCCTAAAGTCACGGTTACCATTATTTAATCCCAAGGAGGAGTTTATGAGTATTTTCCTTGTGTGGGTTAAGTTTCCTAATCTCCAGATGGAATTTGGATGGACTCGACCATTAAAGTGATAGGGAATCTTATTGGGAGAACTATAATGGTTAATGAAGATTATTTAACAAGTCTATTTCAGTTAGTGATTAAATTATTAGTGGTTTTGGATATTAGCAAAGGACATTTTTCATCCATGAAATTGGTGTGGGGTGAAAAGTGATATGTTCAAGTCCTTGACTATATAAATCTCCACTTTAGATGTGCCTGCTATCATGGTTGGGGTTATGCTATTGCAAGAAGTCTATGGTGAATTTGGTGGAAAGCATAATTTTCACCACTTGGGAAGGGCAAGGAGTTATGATCACACTAGAAACAAACAAGAGTCTAATGTTAATGTTGCTATGATGAATGAGTATGAGCTCCAACCTATTGATAATGCTCCAACCATAGGTCTTAGTGCTTGTGATGAGTTGATTATTAGGGTTGTTTCTATCCTTTCAGTAGAGGGGATACAATTGAGGATACAATAGGAGTGATGATACAATAGAGGGGATACAATTGAGGATACAATAGGAGTATGATACAATAGAGGGGATACAATTGAGGATACACTATCACCTCTAATGTGGTTCCAAAAGTTCTGAAATTTACTCCTAGGACTTCCCTTATGCTAGTTCATGATCCTTAAGTAAGCTATATTCTTTTCCTTTCATTGTGACTCTGAATGGAAATTTGGGAGGGATGGAGGGTAATAGGGTTTTGAATGTTCCTCAAGATGTAGGAATCATTAACTTGTTAAGGTTGTGTCTTTCTTGGGCATATTGTGTTGTGAATTATTTGTTAGTTTGACCAATGGAGCTCTTGAATGAATTTGATCCTTCCTATTGGACTAATCGTTCTTTTGGGGTTGAGTTGGAAGGGGTTTGTTCATCAACCTCTAGTGGGGGAGTGGTACATATGACTTACAACACAAAAAAAGGAAGAATTGTTTGGATAATTCATATTTTGTAAGTTTAGAAGTCAACTCAATTAAGACTTCTAGGTTTCGACTATTAGAAGGAAGTCAACATTGCAAAAGGTACAAGAACTAGTGCTTAAACATGTAAATGAAGGGAAGTATATGCTAATTTTTTGGGTTCTTAAAGTAACCTAACCTCAAGTGTTTCTCATCTGTGAAAACTCTTTCCTTCAACATTTGAGGGTTGTAGTGCCACACCAGAAAGTTGTCTCTAAAAAGAGAAGTTGATCTAGATTGTCCAAATGTAATCTTGTGTTAGGAAACCATGGGAAAGAGGGAAACTTTAATCATCGAGTTGAAAAAAATATATTCTTTGGATTGATTTTAGGATGAAATCACAACCCATCCTTTGTTGATTTTTCAAGTGCAATAGATACAAGAACTAATTACTGAAAAACATGTAATTACTTCTAATGGTGTAGCTATTCTTTTAGCACTTCTAGTTTATCATTAAGAAATTACACTTCGGAAATTCATCCATAAATTCACAAGGACAATAGAGATAACAATGCACAAAGACAACATAAGATTTACCTTGGGAAAACCCACTTCAGGGAAAATCCAACATCCTTTTCCTTATATAAATTCTTTAGTTCAATAAGAGATCCACCTAATTATGCTAATCAATATGATGGTCAAACTAACCAACAATACAATGTTCAAACTTGGTCAAAATTTCCTCTCATCAAGACAAAAAAACTCAACTTTTTTTATTTGCCTAGGATGAAATTTTACCTCACAAAAATTGCCCAAAAACTTGATCCTTCTGCTCCGAATTTCGAATTGTTGCCCATAATATACCCAAAAACTTTCATGTTCAATTCAAAGAGAGACAAAGAATATGCTTGAGATGTATTCATCCTTCTTCTTCTTCTCCTTTGCTTGAATGCCCAAAGGATACTTTGTTGTGTGAGTGATTGTATTGTGCCTTGTGGAGGAGGTCAAGTACCTTATATATAGTATTCTAGGTAGCTTGAATAGGTGTCTCTTCACTGGGGTATAATTGACTTGAAGGAATGCTAAGTTGACAAGTTTGGAACCAAAAATTCAAAATTCAAACTTTTCTCTTTTGGAACTGACATGAATAACATGTATTATAATAATAATTCCAAGGAATAACAATAAAATGACATGAAGAACATGTCTTACATTTTTCATTATATATTTCATGGGATAAAATATTAATTATGAGGATTGATCATAACTACAAAATTCAAAATCCCTAACAACTACATTTACTATTGGATTGTATTTTTCCTAGACTTGTATTGTAAAATACCGAACTAGTCTTTTTTTATTCTAAACATCAATGGAGTGTACATGAAAAAGGAATAAATTTGGGATAGTTTGTTTGGCTTGTGGTGTGTGAAGGTTGACAATTTGATAATGGGGGTGGGGGGGGGGGGGCATGCATTTGCCCTAAATCATAGAGAATATTGGAGTTCTTTTGTGCATGTATATTGTTTGGTATAATTTTTTTTGAATAGATTTGAGAAGGTTTGATCAATTTCAAACCACCAAAATTTAGGCTAGCATATGGGAATAATAGAAAAGGGAGTGAAGTAATTTTAAAATAGCTATATTGGTTTGTAGTATCAGATTAGGTGTTTTATAAAGCTAGTAAATAGAGATATTGTGTATGTTTTACTAAATGTTTGAACCAATATCCATATTTTTTGGAGTTGGATGATCCCTTATCGATAACTCCATTTATGTTTAATTTGAGTTGGCTGATAGAAGAGTATTTTATTCATTTAGTCAAAGAGTCTTCATTACATTTCAATCCATGTAAGGATTTGTCATCTTGTGAACAACTCATGTTGGCTTTAAAGGTGGTAAAAAATAAAGTCTCTACTTAGGCATGGGTATGATATAGAATGAGAGACCAAAAATTGGTAGAGATGGAGAGGTCCCTAGATTCTATTGGTAAAGGTTATGAAAGAGGGTATTTAGATGGTGCATAGGTGGTTGACCTTAAGTAGTTGGAAGAAAGTAGAGATAATTGTTATTGGATAAAGATAATGAATAGTGCCTGAAAATTAGATCCATGTGGATTGTGTAAGGGGACAATAATTCATTTTTTTCATGCCTTTGCAAATCATCTCTAAGACATAAATACCATTTGGGACCTTAAGAACGAGCATGGTTCTAGGGTTCATAGGTTTAAAGGTTTAAAAATTTGGGGGTTTTCCATATTTAGAGGTTGTATCAAGAGCTCAACAGATGTAACTTGGTAGAAATAATGAATGTCATTTCTATTTTTCTACAAATGATTGATGAGGAGGATAAAAAATTCTCTCTTTAGCCAATTACTTTGGACGAATTTCTCATAGTCTTGCAGTATTTTAAGAAAGATAGAAGTCTGGGGCTTAATGGATGATCAACTAAGTTCTGCATTGGGTTCTTTTATCTAACAAGCCTAGATATTCTTTAGGTTGTTGATTAAAGAGGGACTATAAGTAGAATTATAGGACATATTAATGCTACTTCCATAACATTAATTCCTAAGGAGGATTTCCCAGTTTCGTTTGATGGTTTTCACCCTATTTCTCTACGTAATTGTTTGAATAGGGTTGTATCCAAAGTAATCACTACAAGGTTGAATCCATATCTATTTGATTACATTTTCAACGAATAATTCAAGTTTTTTAGATAGGTAGATATATGAGGCTATTGGCACAACACAAGAAGATCTCCACCCTATAAAATTGTTAAATGGTCCCACAAAAATGATTAAAATAAATTTTTTGAAGGCTTAATAAGGTATCATGCTATAACTTTGACTACTTTTACTGCATATTGACTTCTCTTACCCTATAGTTAGAAGGATCTTGACTTGTGTTGCCACTATTTCCTTTACTTTTTTAATCAATGGAGTTACCTTGCTATTTGTCAAGGCACCTCGAGGCCTATGGCATAGGTTTTATCTCTCCCACTATCTGTTCTTATTGGTGGGAGAGGGTTTGAGTTAATGATTAGGAAAGGAATAAGACTATGGAATTTTCTTGGTGTTCAGATAGGTAATGAATTTTTAACTCACCTTCTCTTTCTGGATGATGTCCCATTGTTCTATTTTGGGGTTTTACAATATGGTCTACACTATCTACTATCCACCTATCATGCGGCCTCATCGATGACATCCTTAGAGAAATGAGAAAATAGAGAAAAGTCCTCCTCAAACATTCTTGAGAAGTCATCCAACTCATAAGATGTAGCAACACCAAATATCTCCTTACTCTTCTCATTATTTCCCTTCTTCTTTTGCGAAAACTTGCTCCCATAATGACCACATTCGCCACATGTATAACACTTCAACTTGGTCAAGTCCTTATTTTCTTTGCCTTTCATATTATTTGCAAGAGACACATTATCTTCAACAAGATTATTCTTCTGATGAAGATCCTTGTCTCACAGTTATTCCTGAATGAAGTCACCCCATAACATGTTCCAATCTAGCAGCTTATCACGAGTGCCAATTGCTTTGATGAATGACCTCCATTCCTCGGAAAATCCCTTCAAAGCGGTCATTACTAGCTTAGATTCTGGAACATTTTCACCTATGGCAAAAAGATCATCATGAACTTGAGAAAGTATTGTTAGATACAGAGCCATACCTTCACCATCCAAAATATTCATGTTCTTCAAATTCTCCCTCAATACCAACAACCAGTTCTTGTTCTTATACTGAAACAAGTCTGAAGAGATCTCCACATCTCGTGGGCAGTGTTCGTCTAAGTTAGATGAGGTATCAAGTGATCTTTGACACCGTCTAGGATGATCAACTTAACCTTCACATCCAACTCCTCAAATACTTTCATCTCCTTAGGCTTTGTTGGTTTATTAATCTCCTTGTCAACAAATTCCATATCTTGTTCACCAACAAGAGAAACTTAATCCTTTCCTTCCAAGGAATATAGTTGGACAAGCTATCAAATCTATCTTCATACCTCATACTAGTGACCAACTTCGCCATGCTACTAGTCCTTCAACAACGAGGAACTAATTCCCTCTTGAGTTGTACATTGTGCACATTCTAATTCGACTGTCCTTCCAAAGTAGCTCTGATGCGATGTTGATTTCTCCTTGGAATTTCTGAATCAAGTTTATGTCTAAAACATGATCACAAACACACTAAAATGCCACTATGCCAAGAACTTTGCACAACAGAAAATGTACAATAGTGAATCAATGAAGCACACAAGAATGTTTCATAACCCAAAACTTGTTATATTACAACTTTAATACAATGAACATAGGGCTACCGTACAAGGAACCATGGCCCTTACAATTAGCCTTGATACAATGAAGACCAGGGCTTGATGTCAACAACGTATGAAAATCAATATACCCTTGAACAATAACAACTTGACTTGTTGAAGAAGCGCTTACAACATCCCTTTCAGTCCACTTACCTTGAACACTTGGCAAGTCATTTGCCACCTATACTTGAAGAGATATTGCTGCTCCAACACCTCTACCACTAATACACACAAGGTCCTCTATGAATTTATATTTCCTTGTATCATCGACTTCTCAAACTTCCTTCTATCAATGGCACTGCTTCTCCAATGTCATTGAACTTCGGCCTTCTTGAAACTGTCTTCTAACAGTGGTTGACCACTTCAATTAGCACTATACTTAGGATTCAATATGATGCCATTTTACAAACCTCTTGTTTCTCCAAAATGTTTGATCATAAGCTTCTACAAACAACCCTCTAACAATCTTCTTGTAGCTCCAAGATGACCATACTTAGGGAAAACTTTGACAACCCACACAACAATAATTTGTCTCACCAAATCAAAGTAACAAGGGAATAAAAATATTGCCTCTTAACAATGAGATTTCTCCTTTCATATCACAGTCCTTAGGTACCAAATGTTGCTATTTAACACCCTTGTTGATAGTCCTACCGCACTCAACAATTCATCAACATAAGAAAAAAAACTTACCTCCTTCGGAAACTCAGCACAACCGGTAAGGATCCTCAGTCCTAGGCGCCAAGGTGACTACTATTTTCTATCTAATGATAAACCTTTATTTCTCCATAGTTCAGATGGAGTTCAAAGAAGGATCATACTAGAAGGAGTTCAAGATGATATTGTCTTGAACCTCCATGGTAAGGAGACTCCATACATGGAAGTCCTTGACATACCTATCTCAAAACAACAGGGACCATAGGAAGCTTGCACTGAAGGACAAGCTCAGGAAGATCAAGATGGATAAGGGTGGCACAATACCAAAGTAATTGACCAAGTTCACCCAATGTTTATATGAGCTTGGAAGTGTTGGCGTTACATTTGTTGAAGATGATATGGTAATCCTCACACTTCTAGGCCTTCCCAAGAGTTGACACAACTACCAAGATTTGGTAAATGAGATGGAGAAGCTACCAGAGGGAGTGTTTGTGGTTCGACTTGGTGCAAGAATAGATTTGGTGGAACACTAGAGATGTATCCTCATCCAAGTATGATGATGAGGAGAACCGTGCCTTAGCTGGAAAGGCAAAGAAAGGGAAAGGGAAGTCATTCCATTCCAAATCAGATTCCAGTCAAGGCGAAAAGAAGGACTTGTTGAAGATTAAATGTTTTCACTCTCATGAGCAGGAACACTATGCCATGAAGTGTCTGCACAAGAACGTTGAAAAGAAGCCCTTAGGAGGAGTGAAAGGTGAAAATTTTGCTTCATAATTCGAGTTGGATTTCAACCTCATCGCTTGCATGGTGACATTGGTGATGGGTAGTGTGTGGTATCTCGATAGTGGAGCCTCATTCCATATGACCGACAACAAAGAATTATTCAATGACTTGGAGGAAAAGGACCTCCATATGCACATCGAAATGGGTGATAATGGAAGGTATAATGCGACTGACATTGGTACTATTACTTTTAAGAGAGAGTTTGGTTCTCCTCTCACATTAAAATATTTCATGTTTTTTCTCGCTCTGAAGAAGAATTTGGTTTCAGTTTCTATGTCGGAGGACCGTGGTTACAATGTGATATTTAGCAAAAGAAAGGATTTCCTTCTTCACATATCATCGAGACAAGTGAAGCGGATCAAGGTTCGGGTGAAGAACCTCTACAAATTGGATGTAGAACACTGAGCTGATTTGAGCACAAAAGCAGATAAGGTGTAGAGCCGAGACATCAATGAGTTGTGGCATACAAGATTGGGTCACTTGAACCACGGAGGTTAGAAGATCATGCAACATATTTATACAGGACTTCCCAAGGGTGAACTAGAGTAGAGAGGTGCACTAGAGTATAGAGATACATGAAAATGGTGTACATTGGGGAAGTACACCAAATCCACCTTTCATGATAAGGACAATCGAGTGTAAGCGATCCTTGAAAGAGTTCACTCAGATGTGTGTGGACCATTCTCGACAGCTTCCATGGCCAAGCACATGTATTATATAATATTTGTAGATGATTTCTCACATAAGTGTTGGATTTTCTTCATCCAGAAGAAATATAAGATGTTCTCTAAATTTTGTGAATTTAAAGCATTTGTTGAGAAAGACACTGGTAGGAAAGTAAAGACTCTCAGAAGCGATAATGATGGAGAATATGTGTGTAATGAATTTAATAAATTATATGCATCAGAAATAATTCAACAGGAGTTAATAGAACCCCATAACCCAAAACAAAATGGGTGGATGAAATGAAGAAAAAAAATATTGTGGGAGTATCACGAGCGATGTTACATGATCAGGGCCTACCGTTGCACTTGTAGGCTAAAGCATGCAACACAATTGTATATGTGCAAAACATGAGTCGTCATCGGATTCTCAGGATGAGTACAACAAAAGAAGCTTTTTCAGGTAAGAAAGTAGATGTGGCACACTTTAGGATCTTTGGTTCATCACTTTACTCTCATGTTACCAAGGATGCAAGGAAAAATCTAGAACCAACAACTGAGTTGGGCATATTTGTGGGGTAAACTGATACACCTCACACTTATTAGGTGTACCTTCCATATCACAGGATGAAAATGGTTCATAGAGGTGAAGTTCGATGAAGAGAAGGCCATGAGATGTTCCCTTGAGAGGGATCTTCAGTTACATGCATGTGAGGAGCTTTTAGCTCCAAAGGAATAACCTCAAGATGATGTGGAGAAACCACATGTAGAGGAGTAGAGAGTGGAAGAAACAATTCATGCAAAGACTTCCAGAGATGGAAGGAAGTGCACTAGAGAGGCTGACAAATTGATAGAGAGAATGTGGAGAACCCACATCACATCGCAGGCATAGGAGGTCACCATATCGGTACACTGGCTACATGGCTATGATGAGCGAGAGTGTAGAGATTGAGCCATCCTCATTTGATGAATTAGTGCAACAACTAGTATGGGTTGATGCCATGGTATAGGAGTATGATTCCATTATAAGAAACAATTTTTGGGAAGTGGTCCCAAGGCCAACAAACAAGTCAATGGCGAGTTCTAAATGGATTTACAAGGTAAAGAAAGCAACAGATGGGAGTGTGGAGAAACATAAGGCCAGATTTGTGGCTAGGGGGTTGTCTTAGGTGGAGGGAATTGATTACGAGGAGAGTGGCAATGTACTCTTCAATCATATATATTCCAACACTTTCAATGCAGATGGGATGAAAGATACATCAGATGGATGTGAAGAAAAAATTCCTCAATGAAGTGATTGAGGAAGAGGTGTACATTGATCAACCAGAAGGATTTGAGACCTTCAACAGATAGTCTCATGTGTGAAAACTCAAGCGAGCACTGTATGCATTGAAACAAGCACCCCTTGCTTGGTACACTAGGATTGACAACTATTTCACTAGGTTGGGCTTCACACAAAATGAAGTAGATGTGAACCTTTACCATATTGTGGTTGAAGGTAAATTTTTTATTATAGTATTATATGTCAATGATTTAATTCTAACTGGTGATGAAAAGCTTGTAAAATCTCGCAAAGAGGATCTTGCAAGAGAATTCAAGATGAAGGACCTGAGGTTCATGTGTTATTTCCTTGGTATAGAAGTATGACTAAGAGACAAGGAACTATTTGTCTCCCAGGGAAAGTATGCCAATGAGATAATGAAGAATTTCCACATGGAGAGAAAAAAACCCATGGAGGCTGCTCTAGCAGGAAATTTGAGGAAGGAAGATGCTACTTCAGGTGAAGTAGTGGAGGCTACTATTTTTGGGAAACTTGTGGGTTCACTTATGTATTTGGTGAAAACATGACCGGAAATATGTTTTTCATTTAACCAACTTAGTAAAGCAATGCTTAAGCTAACCAAACTTTATTGGAAGAAATCTAAACATTTGTTGAGATACCTCAGAGGCACCACTCAATTTTCTCTTTAGTATAAACAAACATAGGGAGTGAAGCTTCAAGGCTTAATAGATGTAGATTGGGCAAAGATTCCATCTGACAGGAAGAGCACACCAGGGGGAATCTTCAGTATTGGGTCAGCAACAGTTTCTTGGTACAATAGGAATCGAATATCAGTTGCACTCAGTTCAACAAAAGAAGAGTACGTGGTTGCTAGTCAAGCAACTTGTGAGGCTATCTGAATGAGGAAGATCCTTGTTGGGTTATTTGGTCAATAGATGGATCCTACAATAATTTATTGTGACAACCAGAGTTTTATCAAACTCTTTAAGAATATCATTTTTCTTGATTGGTCCAAGCATATCGACATATGGTATCACCATATACGAGATTGTGTGTACAAGAGAATCATGTTGCTAGAGTACATTCCTATAGAGAAACATGATGCAAATATTTTGACAAAGGCATTATCAAGATGAAAATTTGAGTTCTATAGAGGCAAGATCGGGGTAACAGATAATATATTTCTTGTTGAGAGGGAGTGTTGACAATGCAACAAGAAAAAATCCTAATTTAATTTTTTCCTTGAATTAAATTAGGAATAAAATTGTAATTCCACATCACAAGACAACTTGTATGAGTTAACTAAGTTAAATTGAATTATTTGGCTCAGTTAATTCGAGTTGAGGGTCTAACTTGAGTCATGTAGAGTGTCTCCTACATTATAGGAGCCCTGGTTGAGTTTATTTTGAGTTGATTAATTAATTCAATTTAATTGAGTTAAAGTAATTTAAACTAGTTCCAACTGATGGAGGAACTAGTAGGAGTTTAGACAGTGGGGTGTTGCTTCATGTGGTCAACCAATTAACTGATGACTCACTCATAAATAACTCAATCATGTCAGATATGAGAGTTACCCAGTTGGTTATTGGAGTTCAGGGACAATGCACTATTAGTTGTATAATCATCTAAATTGTACAGGTGGTGCATATAGTCAGAGGAAGGCCTATGAGGATTGCACAATTCCAATTGAGGAATTTCCTAATTAATAGGAGATAATTCCCAAGGAAACAACACAAGGAAATAGGGACTTGAGCAAGCCATAATTTGGTTAAGTATTGGCCTGGGCTTGTCTAGGAAGTTGTGAGACAGATAAAGATAGTGCATAGGTTGTTCTGGCTTGAGAAAAGCATTGTAATATGATCATATTTTCTGAATAATGCAGTATACATATAGCATGGGTTTTTAGCTGTGGCTTTCCCCAAGAAATCATTGTGTAATGTGTTGATTGAATTCTTTCTCTTGTATGCTTTGTGATTTCGCGATCGTTTAATTGTTTCCATTGATGAGTAGAGTAGATTCAAGTCTACTATTTTAGTAAATTACAATTAATAGTTTGAATCTACAAGCAATTTCTACGTGGGGAATATTGGCATGTGCATGAATCATCCTCATCAACAGGGAAAAATCAAGGACATTCACAACATCCAAGATGTCACTATTCTGAATGATGCATGAACAATTATTTATATTTATGTTGCATTGGAAGACTATTGTGAAGATAACCAAGCAACAATGGTTGAAGTTGAAAGCAAGATCCCAAGAGATACATTTTCATATTTGGAATTTAGTCATAGTCACTTTGAAATTTGTTGAAGCCTATGCTCTTAAGAAATGTAGGCATGGTAAGTCATGGTTAACCTAGCTATCCATTGAGACCAGGAGAAAGGTTAGTGATATGGTGGAGGATTGTCCATTAAATCTAAATGGACTCTCTGTATAGGAAAATGAATATTTTACCACTTGGTTCTTATGTTGTCATGATTAGCATTGATTGGTTGGAAGCACACTATGTTGAAATTGATTGATACAATAAGAATCTTGATTGTATTGATGAATATGAAAATTGAAGAATAGTAAGAGGCATCCCAAATGCAATATCTATTCGGTATATTTTAACCTTGTAGCTAAAGAAATGTTTTAGGAAAGGATGCTAATTGTATGCAACACATAATTGTCTAGATATTGAAGATTATTTAGTTTTTGGAGACTTTAATGATATATTAATGGTTAAAGTGCGAGAGCTTTTTCCAAAGAGGGACATCTTGATCTTGTATTTGGAGCTACACAATCACCCTAGACTCATTATATTATGAGCACCTCATAATTATTAGAATGAAAATGAGATTCCAAGAGTTTTTGGGAAAGGGGTACATTAGCAAAGTGTGCCTCTTGAGGATTGTCTTATTTGTAAAAAAAGGATGGAACTCTTAGATAGTGTATTGACTAAAAGTAGTCAAATAAAGCTATAATGAATAACAAGTACCCATTGCCTCAAATAAATGATTTGATTGAAAAAATGAGTGGAAAAAGGTATTCTCAAAAAATTATTTGATATTGGGATACCCTTAAGTTAGTTTTAATGAAGAAGACATCCTTAAGATAACCCTTAGGATGAGGTATGGCTATTATGAATTTGTGGTGGTACCATTCAATCTAACAAATGAACCAACTGCATTCACATGTCTCAAGAACAATGTTTTCAATAAGTAATTGGACAAGTTTATACTTGTTTTTCTATATGATATACTAATTTATTTTAAGAACGAAGAACACAGTAATCACTTCAGGATGGTTTTCCAAGTGTTGAAATAACATAGGTTGTATACTAGAAAAAAGAAAAAAGAAAAAATAATTTAAGTGTGAATTCTATTAGATATAAATTAATTATTTGGGTCTACATTAAATTAAAATAAAGAATAACCATGGATTCATAAAAATATTAAGGCCATGATGAATTAGTCCACTTCAAATGTAATAGATGTGAGACCCTATATGGGTATTACTACCTATTTTTGAAGATTTGTTGAGGTATTTGATGAGCCTCATAAATGGGTAATTATATGGGCTCATTTTACCTCCTAACCGAGTCAAATCAACCATTCTCTTAGCTTATTGTATGATTTTCTGATTATATTTATTCTTATAGGGTGAGTTGAGTTAGTTATGATGCCATGTGGTCTAACATGTATTTAATGCAGATTATTGATGGATTTCGAGGTCAAAGTCAAGGATCGAGTGGTCAAATTGCAGCAATAACTCGAAGTAGACAGAGAAGAGGACTTATATGAGGGAATACCCCTCATTTATTACTCCTCACTTTGAATTCCCATTCATTCATCTTGGAGTACAAGCAGCCGAATCATGCACTAGAAGGCAGTTGAGCAAAGTGGAGGATGACTGATAGTTATCTCGAGTTTTGGGAGCCAAACCTCCCTGATTTTAAGGAAACTGTTGGTAGCTTCAGATGTATAAGTAGGGAGGCCTAGGGCCTCACTAGGGTCAAATTTTTACTTATGTAAACTCTGCTCAAATTTCGAGCTTATTTTTGTGACAATTTTATGTAATCTTGTTATTTTTTGATAATAAAGATGGAATCATTTTGAGCTAGCACTGAGTTACCTCAGAGGGTTGAAGCTCTTGGGTTAGGGCCCAATCCAAGCAACCAAGCTTCTCTTTACTTGTATTTGTATGCTTTACTTCAGTTTGTAGATTAATTTTCTATTAGATGTATTTCTTTTATGGTTAAGAATAGGTTGCTTTTGATGATTTAGTCACTTGCTTCCATTTGTACTTTCTATAGCATGTTAATAAGTGATAATAAAAGATTCAAAAGGCTAGAAGTAGTGACTTGGCCTCTCTTCCTCCCTCTGGGACCATGGTTTGAGGCAAAGACTCTCTTGCTACCCCAAAAACATATATTTTCCTCATTCATAGGACTTCTAGTGTTTGCAACTCTCTAGTAGGTTGATAGTCTAGTTTTTCTTTGCTTTAGATCTTACTCATCATGTTCACTTTATGATTTACAATAGTATTCTTTCATGCTTTCCTTCCTTGCAACATTTACCAGCATTCCGTTCTACACATCATAGTTTGGGCCATTTTGATGCCAAACTCTGTTTTTTTCTAGGATGCACTCATTTCATTTGTTGCTTGATTTTATTGGTTGAATGTTAGTCCCTATGCAGAAGATCTCTCCCAGTAGTAGGCCATCTTATCAACAATCACATCCTCCATCTGATCCATGCCCTATAGGTCTCTCAAACCTCACCTCAATTCTGCCATAGATTCCTTCATTTTTCATATAACTTCTTCCTCTCTCCTTGAGAAAATCCAATCATCTTTCTCTCTCCTGGTGATTCATGGTAGACCTTAGGTGCCCTAAAACCTCATTCCAACCTTCATCCATATTTTCCACCGACTCTCACACCCTCAAAATAGCGAAAACTTCTCTCGGCCTCCTCATGTAGTTTCCCTGTTTTCCTCATGTAGTTTTCCTGTGTCCTCCTGTAGTTTTTCCTGTAGGCTTTCTTTTGAAGGCAGAGTGTGGGAAAAGCTTCCAGAAGGCCACCTAAGACCTCCTAGGACCCATCCACACCATCCTACATCCTCCCAAGCTCCAAAACCGCCCTCTAACGCCATCTATTCGCTGCCACACTCACACACAATAAATTAGATGCATGTTAAATTCACATAAAAACACATGGAAATACAAAAATATGTTTTTGCTTATTTACTTCCAGAAATAGCATTGTTAGATGTTGTTTATTTACTTGAGTAGGTAATGGAATTTCCTTCATGGTTTTCATAATGTTTTTGGCAAAAGTAGAATTAGCTTGTTAATTAGGGTTTACTAGGTTTTGCTTTACATTCCAGTCTTTCTCCTTTCTGTAGTTAGAATAGCATATGTAGAGTAATCTTTCTTTCCTTTCATCACACATAGAGATTCTTCTAAATTATATAGAAGTGGGCTTGAGCTCCTAATGATCTTGCATCGGCTGACCAAGTGACAACCTGCAGTGAGAACTAGTACTTGTGCATATAGCACCGACGCTTCCAAGTTTGTTACGAACTACCGGGTTGATAAAAGTAAAGTTGGCAACCCAAGAGTTGCAGGATTCTTGCTGCAATACTAGCACTCACCACTTTTTGGCACCGTTGCCAGGGAAGCGTTAGAGTATTATGTGATTACTTCTTTCTTCTATTTCCTATTGAAACATTATGCTAATAGTTTATTCTAGAAAAAGTAGACTAGTCATTTCTTTTCTTTTAGTTCTGAATTTCCTTGCTTTCCTTTTCAATTCTACAAATTTCCATTCAGCAAGTTCATTTTAGTTAGTTTCAATTTGTTTTGTTCAGTTCACAATTTCAGTTTCTGCAGGTACTTTCAGTGTGGGGAAAAAGAAAAAACCAACCAAAAATATTTCCTTTCATGCCTCCTAGGAAAAGAGATAACTTAGGAAAACTTTTGCCCAACAACCCCACTGTTTCACACAGCCAACCTTCTCTCTTCTTTGGTGGCTACAATCAAGAAGAACCCTTAGGTGAAAAACCAGACATATTTGAAGAACCTATAGGGGAATAAGAAGAAGAAGAAGAAAACATTCCTCCGGAGCCAATGACTGAAAACAGAAATGCTAGGGGAAATGGAGAAAGAATAGAGGGTACCTTCCCCATTCGGGAAACCAATGGGGACACCAAAATGAAGAATATAATTCCTTCAGCCCTACCTCACTTCCATGGTCTGCCTACAGAAGATCCTAACACCTTCTTGTTTGAGTTTGTTGTCATCTATCGAACATATGAATATACAAAAGACGAGCAAAAGTTGAGACTGTTCCCTTCTACTCTCAAGGATGCAACATTGCGCTGGTTCATGGGATTACCTGGCAATAGCATCACAACTTGGGCTTAGATGCAGCAGGCCTTTAATGATAAGTATCAAGACTATTTTAGGTCAAAAGATACTAAAGAAGAAATATTCTGAATGACCATAAGAAGTGATGATTCCCTGGAAGATTATGAAGAGAGGTTCCAACTCAGTTTTAAAAGGGCCAGGTGTACACTTGACCCTGAGTCTTTGAAGTTGGTCCTGCTCAAGGGAATTCAGGAAGACCTTTTAGACACCCTCCATCTACTGGCTGGGGGAGACATCTACCAACTATCCTATGAGGACATAAAGACTGCTTTTAGAAACCATTCTAAGGCAACCAGAAATAAAGGTAGGGGGAGTCAACCCATAACCAGTGCCTCTTCTTCCAATTCATCCATTAAAGGTGAGATTGGAAACATGCTGGAAGACTTCAAGAGTGAGATGCTATAGACTCTTGCCATGCAAATGGATACCTTACATATCAAAAGAAAATAAGAGGAAGCAGAGAGGGATTTGGCCATTTTTTCCCTAGATGCACCAGGAGCCATCCTAGGAATGAATGCCCATTTAACTCTATAGAGGTTTGTTCAGTCTGTGAAGAAGATCATTCTATAGATAAGTGCCCTTCCCTGTCCGGACTTAAAGTTGTATACCAAGGGGCCGAAGGAGTCACTGAACAAATCTATTACATAAACCAAAGGAGGCTGCATGGATCTAGACCATACCAGCAGGGGACGTAAGGGACATCTCAGGCATACTACAACCCCAACCAAGTCACCTCCATACCTTCTTGGGGTCCCCCTGCTTATCCTTCCTGGTCCACGCCTCCTCCTTGGTCCTTCACATCTCAATATCATGCCCAACCAACCACCCTTTCATTTCAATCCTATGCTAAGCCATAACCTCAGTGGAATGCATCTCATCGGGGGTGGAGGCTCCAATACAACTCTCTTCCCACTTTTCTGCCTCCACCACCTGCCCAACCACAACCATTACCTTCTGCTCCACCAAGGCAACCCCAAATTCCTGCCCAACCCAATCTGAACCTGAACAACAAACAGGCTCAGCAAGTGTATAGTGGGGAACCATCATGCCCAACTTATGTTGTGGAGATTTAGGAAATTAACTTGTCATCCTGGAAAGTTGTCCCAGATAGCCAACCTCCACCCAGGGAGGTTTAGGGATAAAGAGGAAATAAAACCTAAAGCAAATGCACCCTTTCCTGAGAGACTATCCATGACAACCCAACCTACCCCAGAAGAGACTGAACTCCTGGGAGAATTGAAACATTTATGTATGAAGATACCACTTCTCAAAGCCATAAAAGATGTGCCTATCTACAATAGGTTGATCAAAGAGAAGGGCTTTAAGCATCTAGGGAGGCACAAGAGAGATACCCCAACCATCAATGTCATAGGACAACTATCCGACCTGATGTTGGGGCAGATAATTTGTCCAAAGTATTTGGAACCTGGAAGCCCAGTAGTTGATGTCCACATCAATGTCACAATGGTCCCACATACCTTGATTGATATGGGAGTTGCCATTAATGTGATGACAACGGATACAATGCTCAAAATTAATCTCCAAGGCTCCTTGAGGAAGACCACGATAGTGCTGCAGCTAGCAGACTGCTCCAAAATGACCCTTGAGGGGATTGTGGAAGATGTGATGGTTTCCATCGATTCTTGGGAGTACCCTACTGATTTATTAGTTCTCTAGCCAAAGGCAAAGCTCACTGGGTATCCTCTCATTCTGGGAAGACCGTGGTTGGCTATAACCGATGCCTACATCAGCTGCTGAGCTGGGAACATGACCATTAAGAACGGGCACATGTCCAAGCAATTAACCCTATATCCTCCTGCCAAACCCTTGATAGAACATAATCTACCTCTCTGGTTGGAGGAGGAGGATGAGGATGAAGTTTATTCTGCACCACTTTGTACATTAGAAATCACCATGGGAGGAAAATCGTAAGATGGGGATGATTTGATTGAAAATTTGATTCAGAATCCACCTCCCAGTGTATCACCATTAGAAGACATAGTAAGAGAAACTCAAGACAACCCCTCAACTGATCTCTGTGTGGCAGATCCCACTTCTCTCCATGTTAAAAACATAGAGTTCAGCCCAGAAAGAACATTGAAAATCAATCCATCCCTATCTACTTCCTAGGAGAAAGAGCTATGCAACATATTGAGAAAACATCTGGATGCCTTCGCTGGAGTTATAAGGAGATGAAGGGAGTGCACCCTTTGGTATGTACTCATCATATATACATCAAAGAAGATTGCAAGCCAGTAAGGCAGCCTCAAAGGAGGATGAACCTAGCACTCAAAGATATTGTTAAGGAAGAACTACAAAAATTGCTTGATGCGGGATTCATCTATCCCATCTCAGACAGTGAATGGGTCTCTCCTTTGCTGCTAGTGCCAAAGAAAAATGGTAAGTGCAGAATCTATGTTGACTATCTGGAATTGAACAAAGCCACTAAAAAGGAACATTTTCTTTTACCTTTCATAGATCAAGTGTTAGATGCTCTGGTAGGGAAAATTTTTTTCTCCTTCCTAGATGGGTTTAGCGGGTACAATCAGATTCAAATCAGCCCGGAAGACCAAGATAAGACCACTTTCACTTGTCCTTGGGGTAACTTTGCATATCGGGTCCATCCTCTTGGTTTTTGCAACGCTCCAACCACTTTCCAAAGAGCAATATTGAGTATATTTTCTGAACTGGTTCATGATGCAGTAGAAATATACATGGATGATTTTACTCTTATAGCTGTTTGGTCAATTTAGTGTTGTCTAAATTGCTATCATTAATTGTCAACCTGGGGCTCGTAAGCTGATGAAGTGAGATGTACAGTATGTACTTAAGTAACCTTTCCTAGTTCTTTTTGTCGTTTTTGGATGATGCTTGTGGTTGATTTAACTTCTTAATATGGAGTGATGGATTTATAAACAAATGAGTGCGTGTGTGTGCATATGGTGGTTTCTAAATGCTTCTAGAACTTTTTAAAGAGAAAGCTTGAAAAGTGACTTGCAATGGAATTGAAACTTCAAATGGAAGCAAAGCATTAAACAAAGTGACTAATGGCACTAGTCCACTATCTATGCTGCTGATAAGAACAAAAATAGCATCTATGTTAACTCAATGGAAAGTGAAAAACACTACTTTAACTGCAAAACTTAAATGACAAATCATAACACTTCATTCTTTCTTAACACTCTGCCTCTAGCTGCAATTGTTCATGTGAAAAACAGTTAAGAAAGAATCAGTAATATGAGTCAAAAAGCTAATCAAACCAAGCTGCCACTCAATGATATTTTGGTCCAATAAAGGTTAGACAATTATGATGAGAAGACCATCAAAAGGTTAGTAAGCAACTTGTCAAAAACTTGATAAAGTAAACTAGCAATGAAACTAAGTAAGCAAGGTAAAAATCAGAAGCTAAGACAAGACAACTTCAAATACCATCAGTGATAAAAAGAAATAAAAACACACTGTCCCGGGCTCCTAACACACCTGCATAAACAAACTGATCAGTTCTGAAAAGTGTTGGAAATGTAAAGGCATGAAATCAATCTGTACATTATTATACATGTTCAAAGAAATGAAAAACTGCAGAAATCAAACTATACATTATTGTACATGTGAAAATGAAAACAAAGAAAGGCAGGAAAATAAAGTTAAATGCTACTGTACATAGGTTGTGGTAGATGGGGGCCCTCCATCCACTCAACCAGCTAAAGATCAGCGACGCAGAGATGAGCAGAAACAGTCTTCTTATATTAAATCAACATGTCAAAATACAGTCAAAAAGTGCTGTAGAAACAGTCTTTAAAACAGAGTTTGATAACCAAAATAATTACAACGATTACAATATCAAAAAGCTAATCTCTAAGCGTTGGCAAACGCTTTATTTATAGGCACAGGGACAAACTGTCCTCTGCATAAACTAAGCAACTACAGTCTTAACTAATTAACTACGCAGCAACACGCAGGCAACTCCGTGCACGTTTGGAGGAAACGGTCATCATGGGGAGTAAATATATGGTTAGATCCTGTCCCTTGCTGTCTTCGTGGCGTGGAGGAAGTGTCAGCTGTGGTTCCATGTCTCAGTTGCTCACGCAGAGCCGTGCCACCGTCTGGAACTTAACTGTTTGACAGTGGGTACTCCTGCGTTGACCAGGAGCATACGTGACTGATTTGGCCCAACCAATAGCATACGAACCATGTATACATCCATACCAATGTGCCCATGTGGCCTGTTCCTGGAGAAGACACGTGGAGTATAGCAAACAACAAAAAGGCTACAGAATCTCTGAACAACTGCGGAATTGCTGAGTAGCTGCGGAATTGCTGAACATGTACCAAAATTCTAAACAAACAGTCAATCATTAGCACAGTCAACAAATCATGTTAAAAAGACATATAATGCAATGAATTGAACAAGTTGATGGAGGAAATGATGTCAGAAGAGAGAAGTGAATAGGGAAAAGCTGTTGGGAGGAAAGGTAAATGAGTGCAAGGTTGAGGCTCAACATACCCCCACTGCGAGGGTGTTGCATGTCCTCATGCAACCAAAATTTTGTCATAATCTTTCAGTTCACATGTTCAGATGCCTCTGCCAAGACATCCAACCTTCTCCTTTTCCTTCTGGTTGCCAAATTTGTTCTTGGTTTCCTAACCAAGCACCTGAATTTCAAGTTGACCAAGGCCCTGCTTAATTTCTTGCATTTCCTCTTCAATTTCCTGTTCTTTCTTTGCCAAAGACCCAAATGAAGCATTGTGTTATCGTGGATCATTTTGTCCACGTTTCTCTGTTCTTTCAATGCTTCGTTTTCCTATTTGATGTGGCGGTTTAGGACCTCTAGCTCAAATACTTCTTGCTTCAGAGATTGAACCTGCTGTTCAAGGGGCAAGACAGTACTAGGACTAGCACCAGATTGCTCTAATGTTTCCAAATAATCATATGCCTCCTGCTGGACGGGGTCAATGTCAGGTGTTTGTCTTGGCCTAAATTCAAATCCTTGAAAACTGCTTTCTCTCTCTTGCTGGAAAGGACTTTCTTCTCTTGGAGAACTTAGCTCAATATCTAGCTGCATTGGAGTCTTCTCAGGTGTGCCCAAATCAATGAAATGGGACTGTTTCTCTTTAGTCACACTCTTCTTCTCTATAAGTCTACTGCTTCTTCTTACTTGCAGGCTAGTAATTTTTGGTTCTTGCTGTTTTTGCTTTTGTTTCTTTTTGAAGATGGCAGTTTCATGAAGCCGAGCAAGCCTATGAGCTAATGTTTGGGTATCTTCTTCACTTGAGGGTTCAGGCGAAGGGTATGACTCTTGCAAAATGGCTTTCCCTTTATTCCCCTTTTGTCTTTTTGTTCTGCTTCCCTTTTTCTTTTCCTTTTGAATAGTTTCTTGGGCAATTTCTTGAAGAGTTTTTCTAACAATTTCTTGGGCAGTTACTTCAACTTCTACAGCAGTGTCTCGGGCAACAGTCTCTTCTTGGGTAACCATTTCTTTCCCTTTTCTTCTACTTCTTTTTGGCACCCTAGGAGAGCTACTAGAGGCTTCTGCTGCCTCTTGAAAATGGTTTCTAACAAGGAATTTCTCCCATGTATCCTTTCTAATTTTTAACTGCTCCTCAATCAAGATTTTAATGAGTCCATGGTGATATAGGTGGGGCTCAATGTTTCCCACGTGTTTCTGAACAGTGGCACTCATTTTTCTTAGACTAGCTAGCAAGAAATAAGGAAGATTGATGGTATGTTCACCCATAAAATGCATCATTATCCTTGTATGATAAACATACATTATACCAAATCTGCCTTCACATGTTAAAAATTTTAGAACTAGCAAAAGTAAGGCAGTCCATTCCTTTTTAATGACACTTACAGGTATTCCTTTGGTGAAGATAGTGGTATCCATACCTGGATTTTTCAACATGTTCTTCCACTCTTGGCCTTCAATAGTTCGATTTTTGAACCAACGTTCCCCAGTACGAGGCAAAGCAGTTGCTTGAGCCAAGCTGCTCTCTGTGACAGTGAATTGTAGGTCTCCAATCTCCATAGTATTTGTTTTTCCATTAAATGCTCGGGCAAACGCTTTTGTAACTTCTTTGTTATACCCCTTAAACTTCTGAATGAATTTCAACCACTTGGCCTTTTGCAGGGCATTCTTTGTTTGTGGATAACCTTCTAGAAATTTAGGACCTTCCGGCTCTGCTCTTAATAACTTGCCCATTTCGGTTACCAGCTCTCTTGCTGCTCTGACAACGTTGTTTAAATACTGGAGAGAGAGCTATACGGGAAAAAAAGTGCTCAGCAGTGGGTATTACGGCTACAACAGAACGCTCAGCAGTGGGTATTACGGCTACAACATAATGGCCGTGATGCAATTACGAGACTGGTGGTCAGGGTTTTGAGCGGAGAGGTGAGGAAAATAGAACAGAGTATGTTCACGGTGAAACAGAGTAGTGAATGAAACCGAGAGTGAAAAATGATGAAATCGAGGGAGTGAACGGCAATAGAAATGGGGTTATGCATGCGTAGAAGGGTGTTAAAGGATGAAACGACCGAATCACATGGACGTTGGGTGGCTGTGTACACCTGGCTGCGGAATGATTAATTGGAGAGCCGTGGTACAACAGTACACGTCATTCTGGTACGAAGAATTAATGAGAGAGAGCAGGCCGTATTAAGTTCAAATCTACAGCAATTAGGGAACCGTTGGGAAGGTGGCGAGGTGGATTACGCAGCATAATGGATGAGGAGTGGACGGGAGTCTTGTCAATCATTACATTACGTGCCTCCTACCATAATCCGAAAACCATACATAAATGATATAACTGTTAGTCAGAAATTTAGAACATACCTTCGTGTATTTGCATTTTGATTCCTTTGCTAATTATGATGCTAACCTTTGATTTATTGCTGCCTTTGTATATGCCATGTGTCCTTGCTCTTTTAATGATGCTGGTGTTTTTGACTGCAGATTTTCTTTTTGAAACATAGTTTGTTTTTGTTGCAGGAATAGAGTGTATTAGCTGCGGAATCTTGATATTAGCTGCGGAATTGGCTCCTAGCTGTGGAAATTGCAGCAACACTTTTCTGCCTGCACAAAGAGGATTAAAACAACTTGACTGAATGGAATAGTCCTGAGAGGGACTTTATTTGGTGAAAATGAGATGGAATGAATGGACTGGAAGAAAATGAATTGGAATGAAAATAATGAGATGGATGAGATGGACAGAAAAAGAGAGAGATTTGTTTTTTTGGAAAATATAAAGTGTCAGGTGACCCTGATTTTCACTTCATATTTTCTGCATAAGACCGCCAATCCAAGATTGGTTTTCAGGCTTATACAAGAGATTTTTTTCTTCTTTTTTTTTTTTTTTCAACTGAAAGAAACAAAGATCAGGCTGATGGAGGAGAAGAATTCTTCTCCACTAGCTTCATTGCAGAATCTTCTTGGAACAACTTAACAAATTCCTCCCTTGAGAGTGGCTTGTGGTAGACTTTCAATCTATGGCCATTCACAATGAGAGGAGTCTGAAGCTCATCAATGGTCTTCACTTGAACTGCTCCATTGTTAAAGACTTCATCAATCTCATATGGCCCAAGCCAATGAGTTTGAAATTTTCCTTTGAAGTCCTTAAACTTGGAATCAAACAATAGTGCCCAATCTCCCTTCTGAAACTTTCTTTCTTTGATGTGTCGATCATGCCATTTAGTTCTTTGGTGCTGAACTAGATCGGTCCTTAGAATTGCATCTTGTCTTATTTCATCTAGCTCATTTAGCTGGTCCATTCTGTGTTTTTGAGCTTCTGATAGGCTCATCCCCAATTGAACTGCCATCTTGAAGGTCTTGATTTGGAACTCAATGGGGAGCAGGACTTCTTTCCCATGAACAAGTTCATAGGGAGAATGTCCTGTTGTGTTCCTCCATGTGGTTCTATAGGCCCATAAGGCTTCAGGAAGCCTTTCCGCCTAATCTCTTCTATGAAGATGAACAGTCTTGGTGATAATGCCTTCAAGGACTTTATTTGTAGATTCCACTTGACCATTTGATTGCGGATGGTATGGAGTAGATGTTCTGTGCTTGATTTTTTATTCCTCCATCAGCTTCTCCATCAATTTAGATGTAAATTGGCTTCCCTGATCTGTCACAATTTCTCTTGGGACACCAAAACAAGTAAAAATATCCTCAAAAAGTAATTGAACAACTGAATTTTCAGTGGCAGAAGGCAATGCCTTGGCTTCTACCCACTTAGTAACATAATCAATGCAAACCAATATGTACTTCTTTTGCTTAGATGGTGGATTAATAGGTCCAACGAAATCTAGAGCCCATTTCTCAAAGGGTTCGATGCATACCTGTGGCTGTAGTGGCATTTCATTTGAAGGAGTTGGTCTCCCAACTCTTTGGCAGCTGTCACACCTTCTAACATACTGATTTGCATCTTTAAAGAGAGAAGGCCAATAATATCCTAAAGAAAGGATTTTATAGGCTGTCCTCTTGTCAGCAAAGTGTCCGCCACACGGTTCATCATGACATGCCTTAAGGATGTCAGGCATTTCATCTTCCCGAACACATCTTCTGATCATACAATCTGGCCCTGTTTTGAACAATTCATTAGAAATCCAAGAATAATGTGAACTCTCCTGAATGATTTTCCTTTTCTCATTAGGAAATAAGTGTAGAGGTAGCTTCCCTGTAACTAGATAATTAGCAATATCTGCATACCAAGGAGTCTTGGTAGTTACTGCAAACAAGTATTCATCTGGAAACTTATCCTCTACATGAGAATCTTCGTTAGTGTTTTGGATTCTAGACAAGAAATCAGCTACTGTGTTTTGTTTTCCTGGTCTATCTAACACAGCAATGTTGAATTCTTGTAAAAGTAAAAGCCATCTTGTAACTCTGCCATTAGTAATAGGTTTGTTCATGAGATATCTAATTGCAGAGTGATCAATATGGACAAAAGTTTCATAGCTGTTTATGTAGTGTATAAACTTGTTGATTGCATGAACGACGGCTAAGAATTCTTTTTCAGTCACAGTGTAATTTAACTTAGTGGGAGTCAAATTTTTACTGGTGTAATAAATGGCATAAGGGACCAAATCCTTTTGTCCCAAAATAGCTCCTAGAGCTGTATCTGAAGCATCAGTAGAAATGTGGAAAGGGAGTTTCCAATTTGGCCCTCTCAAAATGGGTGCTTCAGATATTCTAGTCTTTAAAGTTTCAAAGGCAGACTGACATTCAGGATCCCATTTGAACTCACAGTCTTTGGTAAGTAATTTGAAAAGAGGAGATGCTATCTTAGTGAAGTTTTCAATAAATCTTCTATAATATCCAGTAAACCCAAGAAAACTTCTAACATATTTCTGGCAATTTGGAACAGGTAACTTGGAGATGACTTCAACTTTGGATCTATCAACTTTAATTCCATCTCTTGAAATATGATGTCCTAAAACAATCCCTTCAGTAAACATCATAAAACACTTTTCATGACTTAATGAAAGATTTGTTTCTTTACATCTAATTAGAACTTTTTCCAAATTTTCTAATGCTTCTTCAAATGTGTTACCATAAACTGTGAAATCATCCATGTAGACCTCTACACAATCATGAATTAGATCTGAAAAGATTCCTAGTACAGCCCTTTGAAATGTAGCGGGTGCATTGCATAATCCAAAAGGAAGTACTCGGTAAGCAAAAGTTCCCCATGGACAAGTGAATGTGGTTTTGTCCTGATCTTCAGGTGCTACCTGAATTTGATTGTAACCACTAAAACCATCCAAAAATGAGAAATTTTTTTTACCTGCTAAAGTATCTAATACTTGATCAATAAAGGGCAAAGGAAAGTGATCCTTCAAGGTTGCTTTGTTTAATTCTCTGTAATCAATGCAAACCCTCCATTTACCATTCTTTTTAGGTACTATAACCAAGGGAGAAACCCATTGGCTATTTGAAATTGTTAGGATATTCCGACACATAGGATATAGTTAAGTTCAACTTGGTCTAGTATAGAGTTAGGTTAGAGTTAGGTAAAGTGTGTTTCTTTACCGTTGTACATTTTGTAACTTACAATCCGACGGTCACGATATGTAGTGATCCGACGGTTCACTCTCACCTCGGTATTACCGACACTTGATCCGTGGCTTGACACCCGATTGGTCCATGAGTTCTATTTAAAGCGCATGGAGGGTCATTGTTCGGGTAATCCGTGCATGAGAGAAGCTTATGTAAATTTTCATTCTTTGATTAATAAATTGTCTGTACCCACGTTGGGACAGGCCGTGGACTGTTTCCCTCCTTGCACTCTGAGGGTTTTAACCACGTCAAAAATACTGGTGTATTGATTTGAGATCTGGTTGTGAGCGGTGTCCTTTTGGTATTCTTCTGTGGAACTTACCCTGTAAATTCCTACATGGAATCAGAGCTATTTGAGGGCCGCGTCCGTTGGTGATCCAAATCTGAAGCCGGTAGAACTGCATGCGGCTGTCGTTTCCTAGATCTGCTGTTTCTGACTGCTTTCGGGCCGAGAGGACTGCTCTGTTGCATTCGGAGCATCTGTTTCAGTGAGGAACCCCTTTCGTTTCACGCGAAAAGGTTTCCGGTAGCCCTAGCTGCGTCATTTTTCAGATCGGGAGGTATACAGTGTTTTTTTTGCAGTTTACTGTCATTTTCTCTCTGCTTATTTCGGTTTCGGTTTATTTAGCCTTTTTTTTTCCGGAGCTATACCTTTCATTTCTGCGTATGCTCTTTGCCCTGCGACTCTGTGCGATCTGGGCAAATCAGAAACAGAAAGAAAGGATTTTTCTCATGCGTATGCTCTTTTCCCTGCACCTTAATGTGATCTCGGAAAATCAGAAACATTGAGGAAAATATTTAGTTTTTCGGCTAAAAGCTAACTTTGAGATTTTTTTTAAAATTTCTAGTTTTTTGGCTAAAGCTAACTTCGAGCCGTAAGGTTCGTTTTTCTTTGGATATTCGTGTTGGGTTTTGTGTTTTGTGTTTTGTAGGGGAAAAGAGTCTTCCCAAGGCAAGCACGCAAATCGAGGCCCCCCCCCTCTCTCTCTCTCTCTCTCTCTCTCTCTCTCTCTCTCTCTCAAATCTTTTGTATAGATCAATTGGTTCAAAGACCTTTTAAGAGAGTAGAGGTCTTGGGTTCAAGTCTCCATTTTGTGGGGGCGGATTTTTTCATTCCCGCACATTCGCGCACTTTGCCGGCAACGTCAACAATTTTTTTTCAAAAAGCCATAACTTCTTCATCCGGAAGCCTTTTTCAGAGCCGTTTTTTTTAAAACCGCCTATTTTTTCGAGATCTATCCATTGGACCACTCACTTTCAGCATCTTCAGCTTCAGTTGTTTTTCAAAAATGGAAAGTCCATGCCAAGTCATTCTTGACAGCACTAACTACTTCCAATGGGTCGCCTACATGGGAGATTTACTTAGAAGTAAAGGTCTCTTCAGAATAGCCACAGACCAAGAGAAGAAACCCAAAGATGAAGACAAGGCCGAAAAATGGGAAAATCGACAAGATCAAGCACGTGGCTTGATAGGAATGTCTGTTTCTCCTGATCTTAGATTCCACATTGCAGAAATTGAAACTCCTCATGAAGCATTAGAAAAACTTGCTAAAGTTTTTGGGATTAAAAATGAAATTAGATCCCATCAACTTGAAAATGAGCTGCTTACTTTGGATCCTAATAATTTTTCTTGCATTGAAGATTTCTTGTCAAAATTCAAGAACCTTAGATATCTCTTGGAAGGTGTTAAAGTTAAGAAAGATGATGGTAACCTTATTTATTCCATCCTCACTAAGTTAGGGCCAGCCTACTCTGTATTTGTTTCCACTTTCCATTCTACCAGGGAAGCTTTCATTTGTCAAGGCAAAGACTACAAGCCCCCTTCCTTTGACTCCTTTTGTGATTCCTTAATAAGAGAACAAGAAAAACTCTTACACCTTGGTCTTCTTAATCTTGGAAACTCTTCCACAAAAGCGTTAGCCGCCCAGCAGTATCCAAATTCAAAGAATCCTAAGAAGTCTTATCCTCAAAGGAATGGTCCTAAACCAACTCAGCCTCAAGATGAAAGATCATTTCAGCAATATGATAAGCCCAATAAAAACAAATGGAAGAAGACTGAAAGACATTGTAACTTTTGTAATCGAGATGGCCACTTAGAATCTAAATGCTTTAAGAAGATGGAAGCCTTGGAAGCCGCAATGAAGAAACATAACATCCATCTGGAGCCTACTTCAACTTCAACTTCCGGAACGGCATTTTCTGCATGTCATCGTCAATCATCTCAGTCTAGTTATGCATTAAATGTATCTTCTTCTTCTTCTCATTCTCATGAGTGGCTCATTGATTCTGGAGCCTCTTGTCACATGGCCAAAAACCAAGCCATGTTTTCTTCTTTAAATGATTGTAACACCAAAAATATATATGTTGGTGATGATAGATCTCTTAATGTTGTAGGGACTGGAACTGTTCATCTAGACAATGGTCAGTTCAATGATGTATTATGTGTTCCAAACTTATCCTGCAACCTTCTATCTGTCTATCAGATAACTCATTCAGGTGAAGGTAAAATCGTTGAATTTTCACCTCATGATGTTGTAATCAAGGATCTAAAAGATCCTAAACAGATTCTAGCTACTGGTCTTGCTGATGATTCCAAAAGGTTGTATAAGTTTCACAACTTTGGGTCATCCCATCTTCCCTCAGTATTTGTTGCTCATAATGATGAAGTGAGCAAACTTTGGCATGAGCGGTATGGTCACTTAAACTATCGCTCCCTTCAGCATCTCTGTAAAGAAAACATGGTGACAGGTCTTCCTATGGTATCTTGCAAAGATGGTGTTTGTTCCGGATGTGTACTCGGAAAACATCATCGGGACAGTTTTGACAAACGTGCCTCTTGGCACGCCTCAGCCCCTTTACAGCTTGTGCACAGTGATTTATGTGGTCCTCTTCCTGTTGCTTCATTCTCTGGCTGCAAGTACTTCTTAACTTTCATTGATGATTTCTCTAGACGCACTTGGGTATACTTCTTAAAACTCAAAAGCGAAGTATTTACCACCTTTTTGGCCTTCAAAGCATTCGTTGAAAAACAATCTGGACATCAAATTCTTAAGCTAAGAACTGATAATGGTGGAGAATATGTTAAAAATGCATTCATCACCTTTTGCACCGAAAATGGCATTCAAATGCAACATACTGTTCCATACACTCCACAACAAAATGGTGTAGCTGAAAGGAAAAATCGCACTTTAAAGGAAATGGCTAATTGTATGCTGCAATCTAAAGGACTCAGTCTTAGTTTTTGGGCCGAAGCAATTAATTGTGCAAATTATATAATCAATCGCACTCCTACTAAGGTTCTAGAGAATATCACTCCAGAAGAAGCTTGGAGTTCCATTAAACCAGATGTAAGTCACTTTCGTGTGTTTGGAAGTGAAGCAGGGGATGAAGTTTACATTGAGTAACTTTTGGAGCTCTTCTTTCACTATCTCCCTAAGATTTGGATTCATCCTTCTTTGAGGTTGTCTGATTGGTCTACTGTTTTCCTCAATGTAGATGTGATGAATGCAAGTCTTAGGGTCAATACCTTTCATGTCAGTATACTCCCATGCAAAAGCAGTAGAATGTCTTTGCAAGACTTTGGTGAGTTCCTCCTGTTGGGATTTTTCCAAGTTTTTGTTAATGTTTAATGTTTTTCCTGGAAAGATCTCAATGGCAGAACTACCAAATTCTTCCATAGAGAAAAGAGACATTTGTCTAGATGATAGACACTCTATGTCAGAATCCAACTGAAATTGTGTAGAGTCATATTCTGAAGATGGTTCAAAATTTTCTAATGTATTCAGAATTTGACTATCTTCACTAATCTTAGAAATGGTAAAGACAGGCTGTATAGTATCTTCATCATCAACCCACTCATTATCTCCTATTTCTGTAATTGCTTTCGCTGGAGGATACAGATTGAACTTCTTTGTTGAATTTCCATCAGAAATATACATATCCCCAGACCTACAATTTATGAAAGCATCAGCTGTGGCCAGCCAAGGTCTTCCTAAAATAAGAGGATGTCCTCCTAGATTGTTCTTTGGAGTTAAAATCATAAAATCAACTAGATATTCCCAAGAGTCTAGGGAGACTGGAATGTCTTCCAATACACCATCAGATTTAATGATTGATCTATCTGCAAGCTGCAGTAAAGTAGGTGTAAAGAGAAGGTTAGGAAGTTTTAACTGGTCCATGGTCTGTCTACTCATAATGTTGATAGCAGCCCCTAAATCAATCAAAGTATTTGGTATTTCTACCCCATTGATATGTGTTTTGACAATTGGACTACCGGGATCTACATATTTCTGCATGGTAATCTTTCCCATCATAATGTCTGCAATTTTTTCTACCAGGTGGATCCTTCTGGTATCTCTTGGTTTCCTTCCTGGTCTTTTAAGGCTCAACTCCTTTATTGTTTTGGCTATAATGGGAATTTCTTTAATGGCTTGTAACAAGGGGATCTTGATACAGACATTCTTCAATTCATCTAGAAAATTATAGTCAGGCAACCAAATTTGCTTTTCCACTCCTTTGTCGATTTGTAACCTTTCAGGAAAAGGAGGTGTGGATGAAGATGTAGGTTGCTCAACTATGGGAGTTGTGGGGGTTGATTCTTTTTCTTTTTCTTTTTCTTTTTGAGTGTTTGGGTGTTGAAGGGATGCTTCAGAACCCTTATTAGCTCTAAGAGATTCTTCGTCAGAAATGCTTGGTTGTTGAACATTTATAGAAGGTTGATCTAAGATTCTACCTGATCTGAGTTGTACTTCATTGAGAGGAACAATCATATAGGTAGGGAATGGTTGACCTTCCATCATGTAAGCATTTTGAGGGTTCCTATTATTGGGGTTTGGTAATGGCTGAGAAGGAATTTGATTTGACTTTTGTTGGGATTGGAGCAAGAGTTGAGAATTTTGATTTTGTGGAGAAGGTTGTTGTTGTTGAGGGAATGGTAATGATAGTTGTTGACTTTGATTTGGAAGTTGTGGAGCTTGCTGATTCTGAAAAGATGGAGGATATTGATAGAATTGAGCAAATCTCCCATAAGGATTTTTCATGCTTTGCATCCATGATTGAAAAGGATTTTGAGGTTGAGGCCAAGGTTGTTGCCAAGGATTCCAATTTGGTTGGGGTTGAAAATTCATAGAGTTGTTAAACCCTTGATTTTGTTTCCCTTGCCAAGGTCTCCTTGCAACAAAACAGAGAGATTCAAGTGTATTTGGATCTTCTTGAAAGACTGCTTTGAGCCCAGGGATTGAAGGAAAATCCTTGGTCTCATGGTTTTCTGAGCAAATTACACATGTTTCCACAACTTGTGCTTCCAAGGGACATTCCCTTAAAGCATGTTTCTTCCTACATTTCAAGCAAAATATGGCCAAGGCCTCGGCTTCTGCTTTCTATTTATTGTGGATCTTAAGGGTGTCTAATTGTTCACTCAGACTCCCTAAGATGTCAGTTTTGAATTCATCAAGCATATTGCCGATCTCAGCCCTACTTACTGATCCAGTTGCAGATTTATTTGCTCTGAGGAGAGAAGGATCTCTAGGCCCTTTTTGAGTTTTTGATTTGCCCCTTGAGAGATGGACACATAATTCTGCTATATCAGAAAGTGGAAGCTGAGATATATCTCCCTTCCCCATCATATTCAAAAGATCTATCCATTCATCTCTAATGGCTTTTAGTAATAGGGCTTTCAAGGTCTCTTCATCCAAGTTACTCATTTTTGCTCTTTTCAAATTATACTCAAATCTTTCAATCAATTCCTCCAAATTCTCATCTTCTCTTTGTACCATTTTAAATACCTCATCCTTGTGATTGGTGGGCATACAATAGTCCAGGTACCTATCCAAAAATGTCTGTTTCATATCATTCCAAGACCTAATGGATTGAGTGACTAACCCCATGAACCATTTCAAAGCTTGTCCTTTCAATGTGGAAGGGAACAATTTGAGTTTTTGAGTGTCATCCAAATAGTCATAAGTTCTACATACGACTTCAAACTCAAATAAAAATGTTTTAGGGTCCTCATTCCTTGATCCATGAAAGTTCGGGAGGACAGATGGTGAGATGTTCTTCATGGTGGCTCGAGAATCCTCATCAACTATAGGGAATCCGAATGAGTTATCCCCATCCCTATTTCCTCCAATATTACCTCTACCTCCTCCATTGTTTCCTCCTCCTCCTCTACCTCTACCTCTACCAAATCCAGGTGCTTCTTCCTCTGCCATGGTAGTTTCCCCAGAGACTTCAGAGTCTTCTGGTTCTTCTACTAAGGGTGTATGATAAGGATTCCCTCCTTCTTCTTCAGGTGTTTCTACTTCTTCAATTATAATTTGCCTCTCTGGAGAAAGAAGGAAAGGATCTCTTTCAGACTCGATGGAAGGTATGGGAGAGTCGACTCCTGCTTCTTGAATTTCGGGAACCCTAAGGCTAGGAGTGTCAGTTGGAGATAAGGGAGGTGTCTCTTGTCTATCCCTTGAAGTAGATGGACTTGTAAAAATCGAACTCTTGGCTCTAGCTAAAAACCTTCCCCTAGAATCTCTAGCTCTATGCATGTCATTTTTTATTTTTTCTTCAAGTCAGGCTAATAATTCTTTTTCTGATCTTCCAGGTCACTCTAGGTGCAAGAAGAGAGCATACTTAAGAAACTATTAAACCAATAACTTTCTCTTTTCTGATCCTCCATATCACTTTAGGTGCAAGAGGAGAGCATACTTTGAGAAGTTATCAATTTCCCTTTCTTGAAATTTTCTTAATAATTTTTTTAGAATTGGCTACCTAATTTCACTTCCCCGGAAACGGCGCCAAAATGTTTGGTCAATTTAGTGTTGTCTAAATTGCTATCATTAATTGTAAACCCGGGGCTCGTAAGCTGATGAAGTGAGATGTACAGTATGTACTTTTTTTTTTCCAAGGAAAAAAAAGGTAACCTTTTATTAAAAAATTTAATGAAAAGTTACACTAACAGATGCAATAAAGCATTCCGAAAGATGCCACCTGGGCACGAGTGCTTTCACACCCAACATAGACGTGCACAAAGAATAAGAACAGAGAAGAGAAGAGAAAAGAAAAGAATAGAAATTTCAAGTTTTCGTCCCCTTCTTCTTTTCGACCTTACGCCACTCTCCTTGAGTGGGTTTGATCGAGGCAATGACTATCTGTTTTTCAGCATTCTGAGGGCCTGTTCCTTTGTCTGAGTCCGAAGTGTCTGAGTGATGATACCGTTTGGTGCCTCCCATGCTTTGGTCCATGCTTGTCATCTGAACCTGTGAAGCCTTATTGTCTGATGTGTTTTCCTTCTGGTTCTCTGTTTCAACTTCCTCTATAGTGGTATCATCTTCTTCTGCTTCTGTTTCTTCGTCTTCTTTTCTCTGTGAGGCTTTCATTTCTGCTGCTCTCTTCTTTACGACGTCATCTATGTTCTGCCATCCTTTTGGCTTCCTTTTTTGCGTCTTGCTCTTGTTTTGACTTTTGCATGCATTAAACAGATGACCTGTTTGTTGACATCCCCTGCATTTGAACGCGGTATTCTCATAATCCAGAGTTTGTTTCCACTGTGAATTGTTGAAATTTAGAATGATGCTATCAGGTAGTCCTTGGCTAAGATCTACCTCGACACAAATCCTGGAAAAAGTAAAGATTCCTTTTATGTGTCTCTCTGAATCAATCTTCAACATTCTTCCAAAGGCATTCCCTATAGCTAGTAAAGCCTTGTAATGCCAAAAATGTATCGGAAGATTATGCAGCCTTACCTAGACTGGCATCCTTGATACCACCATGGTATTAGCATCAAACTCCTGGAACCATGGGGTCATAAACAGTCCCGCATTGCCCCAGAACCATGGCCCTTCATTGAGGATTTTTTCCTTGTCTTCTTCGGCATGAAAAGTTACTATGAAAAAACCCTTAGAGCATAGTTTTATTTGACAATTTTTTGTCCAGACCGTGTAGATCCATTTGTACAAGGCATCAGTTCTAGGCCAGAAGCCGTTAAATCTACAGATAACAACGTTTTTCTGTAGATCTGAGAATATGTATTCTACCTCTGGTAAATCCAGTGAGATGGATGGGCTTTCTGGCGCTTGATCCACAATGTACTGCCCTGGGGGTGCATTATCAGTTGTAGCTTCTTTCACCTTTGGGGGTTCTTTCCCTTTGGCTGCATCGCGGTAGGTACATGTAGGTTTTGAGGTGGCTCCCTTAGATCCGCCTCGCAGTCGATGATTGAGGGTAATAGTTGAGTCCTTTGCCACCCTGTAATGCTGGAGTGTGAGTTGGTCCTGCAAGCAGTACCCAGAAAAAATTAGGATTTGTAATGCAGCTGGAATCCCTATTTTTTCCTGGATCTCTTTTTTTAGTTCCAAGACACTCATCCGGTCCCAGATCTGCATACAAATGTGTCTGCCTTCTATTGATCTGATAAAAATTTGCTTCAGATCCGTTATGTCTGCTTTGTGTTCTAGATCTGGCCAATTTTTGTTTTGCTTCTGTCTGGATCTGGCCGGATCTGTTAGATCCGCTCCTATTCTGTAGTATTCGACCCAATCTGGTGAGCCGTACCCCAGATCAGAGATCCTGATGAGGCTATTTCTCGTTTCCAGGTCATAGCCTTCAAACCCTCTGTTGGAGCGATGCTTCGAGATGGTAACAGCCCTGATCTGTATTGAAGGAAACAGAGAAAACGCAAAATACCAATGATACAGGTCCATACTCTCACCCCATACCTTGTCCTCGACCATGCCTTGAAAAGACGGCCCTAGATCAGTGGATCGGATCCATGGGAGATCAAAATGGGGTTTGGAGTCCGTCAAACACCTCCGTTGTCGGAGATCGAAGGCGGATCTGCCAGTCTTGAGCCGAGCGTTTGTGAGGGAGGGCGAATCAAACCAAACCTGTGACCAGAGAGCGAAAAAACGCTTCAGTCTCCGTTTCCTGTGGTTCGAGTCATGAGGGTTCTTGCCGTCAGTGGATCTAGTCCTGTGCCATAGGGAAGCAACGTTTGCTGAGTATCCAGTGTTGAGTCTTCTGTTCGATCCACAATCGAGCAAGATCTTGGAGCCTGCGGCTACGCAAATCAAATCTGCAGAAAACCGAAACCCTTGAGTCGCCTCCATTGCCGTTCCGCCCCCAGCTTTTAATTTTCTCCTGTACAGTATGTACTTAAGTAACCTTTCCTAGTTCTTTTCGTCGTTTTTGGATGATGCTTGTGGTTGATTTAACTTCTTAAGATGGAGTGATGGATTTATAAACAAATGAGTGCGTGTGTGTGCATATGGTGGTTTCTAAATGCTTCTAGAACATTTTAAAGAGAAAGCTTGAAAAGTGACTTGCAATGGAATTGAAACTTCAAATGAAAGCAAAGCATTAAACAAAGTGACTAATGGCACTAGTCCACTATCTATGCTGCTGATAAGAACAAAAATAGCATCTATGTTAACTCAATGGAAAGTGAAAAACACTACTTTAACTACAAAACTTAAATGACAAATCATAACACTTCATTCTTTCTTAACACTCTGCCTCTAGCTGCAATTGTTCATGTGAAAAACAGTTAAGAAAGAATCAATAATATGAGTCAAAAAGCTAATCAAACCAAGATGCCACTCAATGATATTTTGGTCCAATAAAGGTTAGACAATTATGATGAGAAGACCATCAAAAGGTTAGTAAGCAACTTGTCAAAAACTTGATAAAGTAAACTAGCAATGAAACTAAGTAAGCAAGGTAAAAATCAGAAGCTAAGACAAGACAACTTGAAATACCATCAGTGATAAAAAGAAATAAAAACACACTGTCCCGGGCTCCTAACATACCTGCATAAACAAACTGATCAGTTTTGAAAAGTGCTGGAAATGTAAAGGCATGAAATCAAACTGTACATTATTATACATCTTCAAAGAAATGAAAAACTGCAGAAATCAAACTATACATTATTGTACATGTGAAAATGAAAACAAAGAAAGGCAGGAAAATAAAGTTAAATGCTACTGTACATAGCTTGTGGTAGATGGGGGTCCTCCATCCACTCAACCAGCTAAAGATCAGCTACGCAGAGATGAGCAGAAACAATCTTCTTATATTAAATCAGCATGTCAAAATACAATCAAAAAGTGCTGTAGAAACAATCTTTAAAACAGAGTTTGATAACCAAAATAATTACAGCAATTACAATATCAAAAAGCTAATCTCTAAGCGTTGGCAAACGCTTTATTTATAGGCACAGGGACAAACTGTCCTCTGCGTAAACTAAGCAAATACAGTCTTAACTAATTAACTACGCAGCAACACGCAGGCAACTCCGTGCACGTTTGGAGGAAACGGTCATCATGGGGAGTAAATCTATGGTTAGATCCTATCCCTTGCTGTCTTCGTGGCATGGAGGAAGTGTCAGCTGTGGTTCCGTGTCTCAGTTGCTCATGCAGAGCCGTGCCACCGTCTGGAACTTAACTGTTTGACCGGGGGTATACGTGACTGATTTGGCCCAACCAATAGCATACGAACCATGTATACATCCATACCAACGTTACCATGTGGCCCGTTCCTGGAGAAGACACGTGGAGTATAGAAAACAACAAAAAGGCTGCGGAATCTCTGAACAGCTGTGGAATTGCTGAGTAGCTGCGGAATTGCTGAACATGTACCAAAATTCTAAACAAACAGTCAATCATTAGCATAGTCAACAAATCATGTTAAAAAGACATATAATGCAATGAATTGAACAAGTTGATGGAGGAAATGATGTCAGAAGAGAGAAGTGAATAGGGAAAAGCTGTTGGGAGGACAGGTAAATGAGTGCAAGGTTGAGGCTCAACAATAGCTCTGACTTTCAAGAAGCTTTATCTAACCTAGGAAAAGTTCTAGATAATTGTATTGAGATGAACTTGTCCCTCAATCTAGAAAAATGTGAATTTTTGATGACTGAAGGGACCGTGCTAGGTCATGCAATATCTCAACAAGGACTGCAGGTGGACCCAAACAAAATTTCCATCATCCAAAGGTTCCCACCTCCTCAAAAGGTGAGAAATGTCAGAAGTTTCCTAGGCTTAGCTTGATATTATAGGAGATTCATTAAAGACTTCAGCAAGTTAGCCTCTCCTTTTTTTGGCCTCCTAGGCAAAGATGTTGAGTTCATATGGTCGGAAAACTGTCAAGAAGCCCTAGATACCTTGAAGAGCAAGCTAGTGACTGCCTCAATTCTGAGAGGCCCAAACTGGGCCCTACCCTTTCACATTCACATAGATGCCTCGAACAAAGAAATAGGAGCAGCCTTAGACAAACTGATGAAAAGTTACCTTATTCCATATACTTTATAAGCAAAAACTTGTCAAAGCAAGAGTTAAATTATACATTGACCGAGAAGGAATTCCTAGCTGTCGTGCATTCCTTAAACAAATTCAGACATTATATCACAGGCTATCAAACCTTTGTGCACACTAATCATGCTGCAATTAGATATTTAATGAACAAACTAGATGTCAATGCTCTCATTATTAGATGGTTTCTCTTACGCAGCAGTTTGATCTGACCATTATTGATAAGCCTGGTAAAGAGAATGTTGTTGCTGACTTTTTGTCTAGAGTAAATTTTCCTACAGGTGAAGAAGGAATGGTGGATGACCAAATGCTAGATGAACACCTATTTGCTATTTCAGTACTCTCTCCATGGTTTGCTGATATAGCAAAATACTTGGTTTCAGCACAGTTCCGACCACACCTATCCTCAAAAGAGAAGAGCAAGATAGTAAGGAAAAGCGCCCCTTTCACATGGATTGGAGGCAATCTCTTCAGACTTGGCCCTGATCAGATCTTGAGAAGATGCATCAGGGAGGAGGAAGTCTTTGACGTCCTCCTGAACTGTCATGACAGGCCTTGTGGAGGTCATTTTGCAGCAAAAAGAATCACCTTCAAGATATTGCAAGCAGGCTACTACTGGCCCACTCTTCATCAGGATGTGAGGAGATACACGAGCCAGTGTGATCGATGTCAAAGGATGGGGAAACCCACTCCAAAGGATGAAATGCCCATGCAACCTCAAGTGACCTTTGAGCCATTTGAGAAGCGGGGCATGGACTTTGTGGGGCCTATCAACCCCCCTTCAAAGCAGAAGCAATACATCATTATGTGCAGCGACTACCTGATAAAGTGGGCGGAGACAAAAGCAATCAAAGCAATGAAAAAGGAAAAAGTAGCTGAGTTTTTGAGGGAAAACATATGCTACAAGTTCGAGTATCCGAGAGAGTTGGTCACAGATCAAGGTAGCCAGTTCACTTCCAACCTGATTGAAGACCTGCTCACACATCATAAGATCAAGCACAGGACTTCCACCCATTACCATCCACAAGCCCATGGGAAAGTGGAGGTCACTAACAGGGCATTGGAAGGGATCCTAACCAATTTAGTGAGTAGTAGCATAAAACATTAGGTGGACAGATTATTTGAGGCCACTTGGACCTACAACACAACATGGAAGATCACCACAGGGTTCACACCCTATGAACTCGTCTATGGGAAGAAGGCTTTGCTGTCAACAGAGTTTGAATTCAATACCCTAAGGATGGCAGCTTAACTGGACCTAGACCTCAGCCATGCACAGAAGGAGAGATTACTTCAGCTCAATGGATTGGATGAATACAGATTGCAAGCCCTTCTCCATATAGAGGTAGTTCAGCTTCAAAGAAAGATATGGCATGAGAAAAATATCAGGGAGAAGCAATTCCAAGAGGGAGATTGGGCACTACTCTATGATTCAAGATACAAGGATTTCAAAGGAAAGCTGAGGACAAGATGGCTGGGACCCTACACTGTGGAGAAATGCAATGAAAATGGTTTAGTTCTGATCAGAACCATTTATGATGAAGCCGTCCCCATGCTTGTCAACGGACATCGGTTGAAAGTCTACAAGAAACCCGTCTCCAAGCAAGAGTTTATTGAAGATTTGAATAAAACAGTGATGGTAGTGGAGCATGTCTTAGCTTCCACTTCACCAGCTCATAGAAGAAAAAAGAAAAGATAAGGGCTCAAGTGAAAACCTCCATGAGGCGCTTGAGTCCCATCATTGGGTTGAAAACCTCTGCTGAGGTGTCCTAGTGATGTCAAAAAAAAAAAGAGAGAAAAAAAGAAAAAAAAGGAAAGAATAAGATCCTTGGGTGAAAACCTCCCTTGGAGGCGCCCAAGGCAGGAAATTAGGGTGAAAACCTCTCTGAGGTGCCCTAGTTGTTTTCAAAAAAAAAAAGAGGAAAAAGGAAAAATAAAAAAGGTTTTTTATTGCATTGCAGATTTGCAGGACTACAGGGAGTAGAAGAAGGTGCCAAGGGAACCCTGAAATTCATACCAACACCCATCTCATCTTCTCCACACCTTCCTCCATCATTTTTGGCATCTTTTTCACCCCACTGTACATTTTTTCTTTCAAAACTATGTTTTCTACAGGAGGTTCCTGTAGGAATGACAGAGAGCCAAAAGTGTCTACAGGAGGCAGTTTGAGGGACAAGAATAGCTTCATGAGGAACCTATGATCCCTCTTATCACCTTCAAGCCTCCTTACCATCATTTCCAAGCCTGCATCACACTCCAAGCATCATTATTTTTTTCCTGTCCAAGAAAAAAACACAGAAAGACAGTTTTTTAGTTTTGAAAAAAAACAAAAATAAAAAAAGGAAAAGGCACCAATAACCTTTCCTGAAGCTTACCTACTATCCCTCCATCACTCATTACACCTATGGAATCGTTCTCCAGCTACAAGCATAGGGAAAATCTGAAGTTTCTAGGGGAGAAGCAGCTACAGGAGCTCATGTAGGAATTCCGGTAGTAGCTGATCCCATAGAAGTCCAGCACCAACAACAAAAGAGTGCACATCTGTAGGTTGAAAAGGCCCATGCAGCTTAGCTCCAACAAAAGAAGAACCTGCAAAAGCACAACACACACATCAGCAAGCAGAGACAACATGCATGAAGAAAAATGAAGGCATGCAGCAGAGAAAGCCGCAACACCTCACAACAAATCCACTCGGATCACAGGTAAGTAACTGAATCACTCCTCTATCTGCATTTGTGTAATTAGAAATAATACGAAGGCAACGAGATGATTGAAATTGAAAGGTGGCCAGTTAACTTGGCCACCTTCATTTAGTTAACTCCACTCAACTGAGATGTCACCCACACGTGTGCACAATCAACTCAAGCATAAGATGACAATCACAGGTAGTGGGAGGAATAGTTAACTCCGATGCAATAATGAGGGATGATTATGAGCAGGGCCCATGATGACCAAGAAGGTGGGGACCAACGGTCCTAATTCGGGAAATGCACACCTTGCTAGCTCAACACTCATAACCAAAAATATCCATAAAAGGGAATGAGAACTCCTCCCCACGCATTATCACCACCTTTTCTTCATTTTCTCCTCGTAACTCAGCCACACAACAGTCTTATTGTGCCCCCACAACCTCGTAACCACCATCCTCCATCAATTTCCTCCATATTCTTACTCTCGACATTTTCTACAGGAGCACCTACAGGAAATCTATAGGAGCACCTACAGGGAATCTATAGGAGGGACAATGGGCTTCTACAGGAGGAGAAATGAGTCATTTTGAAGGGAGAAAACATGATTTTTGGCACAAATTCCAGTCTGAAGAGGTAGGGTTCATAAATTCCCCCTGTTAAATATCAATATATGAAGGAAGTGGTCTCAATCCGAGGATGAAATAAGTCTTTAGGAGGGTAAAAATACATAAAAGGAATTTCTGTTTGTAAAAAGAAAAAAACACAGTCTCCTCTGTTTTCCTATTTCACTCAAAATCCTTGTCTCCACCTCCATATTTATTTTTTTCAAAAGAAGTACAGGTAGTATGGTAGGGGGGTTTATGAGAAAAGAGCCCACTAACTCCACTAGACTCCATGCACATCCTCAATTGGTGGACATATTTACAAGCGCAAACTGGATGAAGTTCTTTGAGAAGTTTAGAGGGTTTGATGATGAAATTTCCCAAGAATTTTCTCTCTATTTGGTCCCTCACACAAGAAATCATGCCATTATAACCATTAGAGGCCTCTCCATCGATATAACCCCTGAATTCATCAATAGGGTCACTACCCTTCCTCTTGGGCTACCTTGTAGTAAAGATGAGAAACCAGTTGGCCAGGCTGCCAAGAAGAAAATTTTCCAAGATAATGAAACCCACGTTGAAGACAAAAATGGAATTAGGAGGGCTAGTATACCATATTCCTCGGATGAGGTTAGCTACCAAATAATCAAATACATTTCTTGTGAGGGGAGGTATAACATTGTTTATGGATATCATTTCAGAATCGTCCAAGAATTGAGATATGGCATGGATACCCCAGCACATCAAAAGATCAGTATCCCTTAATTTCTCCGTCAGTCCCTCATTGACTCCAACACCAAGGTACAAGAAGGAAATTCACAGAAGCTAGCTCACCATGGCCTAATCAAAATCATAGTAGAGGAATCCCTCCACACCCTTACAATCCACATAGCATGGGAAGTTTTCAGAAATATGATAGTTGACGATGACATCAAGGTATTAACTTATGATGTCAGTCCTACTGTCAGTGAAGAGGGAGAACTGCAAGGAGGAGAAGGTGAAGCCAGTGGTAGCATAGCAGAGCAAGAGAGGGAGGAGGAAAGAAAAGAAATAGAGGAGGAGAGAGTTGAAGGGACAGAGCAGGAGGAAGAAAAAGAGACAGAAGAAGGAGAAAAGGAGGCAAAGAGGGCAGAGCAAGGAGAAGAGTCCCCTGAAACTTTGGAAAGAGAAGCAGCAGCTACCCTCACTGCCCTTAGTACACCAGTCAAGCCAAAGCAAAAGAGGAAAAGAAAAACCTCCATGTATTTCCAGGCAAGGAAGAGCACAAGAATTAAAACAGGCAAACCTCAACCATCTTCAAAGATTCCCATTACCATTGAAGATTCACCATCTACCAAGGTGAAAGAATCTCCTTCCAAGACTCCTATAACCTATGAAAGGGGGACTCCAAGATCTTCTACATGGAAGGGAAAGGCAGTTCTATAGGACCCCGAAACAATCCTATAAGAGACATTGTCAAAACTACAGGAGACACAAAAGCTTGAGAAAAATATAGGAGGATAGCCAGAGGTGAGGGAGGAAGAACAAGAGCTACAAGAACCTGACCCCCAACCTAGTCTTGCCTCTTATTACAATCTACTTGAGGGAGGCAGGATAATCCCACATAAATTTTCCATTCCACTATTTTTCGAATTGGAGAAAGAGAGAGTGAGAACACATAGGTGGATGTAGATAGCCAAGTCTAAAGGAGTTGAGGATGTTGGCCATATGGAAAACAAACTCAGGGAAATGGGTAGAGAATTGAGTGCTCTTAGAGACAGAGAGGCCATTACAAGAAGCCACCTTGAAAATGAGAATGAACTACTAAGGAGGTAGCTGCAAGAGAAAGAGACTCAGCTGGCATACATGGCCAACTTATCCATGGAAGCATTACAATGTAGAATACCAGCCAAATATTATGGCCTCTATCTGAAGGATCAATTGATTCAATTCCAAATAAAGACTTTGGCACAAAGAGGCACAATGCCTTTCCAAGACTACAGACAGTTCATGGATTTGTGTGACCAAAGCACCTTGGAGGATAAAGCAAAGATGACAGAGTTCTACCTACACAACATAGCCCTCCCAGACATGAATATGTGGGACCCCCAATGCCAAGCTAGGGGATCTGCAATTAATGGCCATGGCCTCATGGATGAACCATGAATAATTGAGGGCAATAGAAATGAAAAGATTGTTGATAAAAGAGTAGAATGAACCATTAATGATAAGAGCTGAGCCATCAGATCCTATGGCACTCATCAGCACACACAACCTGCTTGCCAATGACCCTCAGATTGCCCCTAAATATCTAGCCAATCAGGCACAAGCCATTGCACACTTTGAAGATATGCAAAGGCTACTTGGGGAGGACTGTGTGCATGCATGTATGAGAAGATGGAACACCCTACCATACAGTTTTCAGATCATGGAATACCATTCCCCCATGAGGCTAAAGGAGGCATTAAAAAGAGTGCCAATGTACAAGTGCTCCATGCAAAGGCTGAAGGTCAACTGGATTGGCCTCAAATTGAGCCCCCCACTCATATTAGGCATGTTAGAAGGTAGAAGAGAAGAAGAAGAGGAGGAGAAGTGGAAGGACATAGACAGAAATGTAGGATTTTATGGAGAGCATGAGCAGACCACATCAGAAGCTTCAAATGCTAGGGAGGCCACCAGGGCCATAAAATATGAAGAGCAGGGCCATAAAATATGAAGAGATTGACTAGGTTGCTTAGAGGATGAGCAACACCTTCAGTAGGGGGGTGATGATGAGCCTCATAAATGTATAATTATATGGGCTCATTTTACCTCCTAACCCAGTCAAATCAACCATTCTCTTAGCTTATTGTATGATTTTTTGATTATATTTATGCTTATAGGGTGAGTTGAGTTAGTTATGATGCCATGTGGTCTAACATATACTTAATGCAGATTATTGATGGATTTCAAGGTCAAAGTCAAGGATCCAGTGGTCAAATTGCAGCAATAACTCAAAGTAGATAGAGGAGAGGACTTATAGGAGGGAATACCCCTCATTTATTACTCCTCACTTCGAATTCTCCTTCATTCAACTCGGAGTAAAAGCAGCTGAATCATGCACTAGAAGGCAACCGAGAAAAGTGGAGGATGACTGATAGTTATCTCGAGTTTTGGGAACCAAGAATCCATGATTTTAAGGAAGCTGTTCGTAGCTTTAGATGTATAAGTAGAGAGGCCTAGGGCCCCACCAGGGTCGACTTTTTTCTTATGTAAACTCTGCTCAAATTTCAAGCTTATTTTTGTGACAGTATTATGTAACCTTGTTATTTTTTGATAATAAAGATGGAATCCTTTTTGAGCTAGCACTGAGTTAACTCAGAGGGCTGAAGCTCTTGGGTTAGGGCCCAATCCAAGCATCCAAGCTTCTCTTTAATTGTATTTGTATGCTTTACTTTAGTTTGTAGATTAATTTGTTGTTATATGTATTTCTTTTATGGTTAAGAATAGGTTGCTTTTGATGATTTAGTTGCTTGCTTCCATTTGTACTTTCTGTAGTAGGTTAAGCAGTGATCAGAAAAGATTCAAAAGGATATCAGTAGTTCCTTGGCCTCTCTTTCTCCCTCTGGGACCATGGTTTGAGGCAAAGACTCTCTTGCTGCCCCAAAAACACAGATTTTCCTCATTCATAGGACTTCTAGTGTTTGCAACTCTCTAGTAGGTTGATAGTCTAGTTTTGCGTTGCTTTAAATCTTACTCATCATGTTTACTCCTGATTTGCAATAGTATTCTTTCATGCTTTCCTTCCTTGCAGTATTTACCAACATTCCCTTCTACACATCATAGTTTAGGCCATTTTAATGCAAAACTCTGTTTTTTTCTAGGATGCACTCATTTCATTTGTTGCTTGATTTTCTTGGTTGACTGTCAGTACCTATGTAGCATATCTCTCCTAGAAGTAGGCAAGCTTATCAACAATCACATCCTCCATCTGATCCATGCCCTACAGGTCTCCCAAACCTCACCTCAATTTGTCCCTAGATTCCTTCATTTTTCATAGAATTTATTCCTCTCTCCTTGAGCAAATCTAATCATTTTTCTCTCTCATGGTGATTCATGGTAGACCTTAGGTGACCTAACACCTCATTCCAACCTTCATCCATCTTTTCCACCCACTCTCTCACCCTCAAAACAACGGAAAATACTCTTGAACTCCTCCTGTAGTTTTCCTGTTTTCCTCATGTAGTTTTCCTGTGTCCTCCTGTAGTTTTTCCTGTAGGATTTCTTTTGAAGGCTAAGTGTAGGAAAAGCCTCCAGAAGGCCACCTAAGACCCCCTAGGACCCATCCACACTATCCTACATCCTCCCAAGCTCCAAAACCACCCTATAATGCCACATGTTCGCTGCCACACTCACACACAATAAATTAGATGCATGTTAAATTCACATAAAAACACATGGAAATCCAAAAATATGTTTTTTGCTTATTTACTTCCAGAAATAGCATGGTTAGATGTTGTTGATTTCCTTGAGTAGGCAATGACATTTCCTTCATGGTTTTCATAATGTTTTTGGCAAAAGTAGAATTAGCTTGTTAATTAGGGTTTACTAGGGTTTGCTTTACATTCCAGTCTTTCTCCTTTCTGCAGTTATAATAGCATATGTAGAGTAATATTTCTTTCCATTCATCACACATAGAGCTTCTTCTAAATTCTATAGAAGTTGGCTTGAGCTCCTAGTGATCTCGCGCCGGATGACCAAGTGACAACCTGCAGTGAGAACTAGTACTTGTGCATATAGCACCGACACTTCTAAGTTTGTTACGAACTACCGGGTTGATAAAAGTAAAGTTTGAAACGCAAGAGTTGCAACATTATTGCTGCAATACTGGCGTTCACCAGTATTTTCTTGAATCATATACCAAATTACTTGTAAAAGAAAGAAAATAAATTTGGGTGGTCTTAATAATTTGAGGAAACCTTTCAACAGTTGAGATTTCACAAGTGCCCCAATTCTAAAAAGTATACACAGAGACAAAGATTTTGTTGTGTGTAGTGAAGCATAAATTGAAGGAATTAGGAGTTCTTGTGCAAGATAATAATGAAGTATGTTTCGAATCAAAAAATTTGAAGGAACATGAGAAAACTTGTGTTACTTGTGACTTAGAACTTGTTGTAGTGATGCATGCCCTTGAGATGCGGAGGCACTAATTATGGGTGAGATAACTCATAATTTTGATCATAACCACTTGAAGTATATATTTGACCAACCAAATTTAAATGAAATTCAAAGTAGATGGCTATAATTTCTTTATGAATTTGAATTTTAAACCAAACATGTAAAATTTAAGGAAAAAAATTATAATGATGCACCCAAGAAAAAGATGCATGTAATATTTGTTAACATTTGCAAATCAAATTTGAAGAAGAGAGTTACTGATTCCCTTGTTGAAGATGAACACTATATCAAAGTGAAATATGGATTGCAACAAGAAAAATTATATGGGTGATATGAAGAACATCAATTTAATGATGACAGGCTTATCGTTTTATAAAATTATAAGGCATATTCCCAATTCTATATGGTTAATAAGAACTATCATGGATGGATACATAGAATGCAATATTTTGGCTATATAGGCTACCAAAAAATGATTGTTATAGGAAAATCAATACTTTTGGCTTGAGATGAAGAAATATGTTGCAAACTAAGTTTTTAGTTGTATGGAATTTTAGTAAGTTAAAGCTGAACACCAACACACAGTAGGTTTCTTGCAACCTTTGCCACTTCCAAAATGGAAATGAAAAGTAATAACAATGGATGCTATTATTATGATTCCAATAGTATTAAGACTGAACATGATTGTATCTTGGTTGTGGTGGATAATTTAACCAAGGAAAATAATTTTATTCATATTAAATCTACTCATAAGGCTATTAGCATTGAAAACTAAATATTCAGGAAATAAATTTTTAGATTGCATGGAGTACCTAATGTAACTATTTTTGATAAGAATATAAAGTTTACTTTTGGATTCTGGAAATGTATATTTGAATAATTAGTTACCAATTTATTTCCATTCATCGACATATGAGTAAACCGAGAGAGTGAATCAAGTTATTGAAGACATGCTCTCCATCTACACACACACACATATAAAGTAGAACAAGAAAATTATATTAGTCAAAGCCTATGCCGAGGACACAACAATTACATCCAATTAAAAAGGTTCCCATTCTTGGAGTGTATTTCTATCTATTGCTAGAATGTCGATTGTGTTCTTAAAATTTTCAGTTCAATTCTATCTAATTTACTATAACGAACTATATAAAATTTACGAAAGACACACAAATTGTAGCAGTATCACTTATTTTTGGTGAAATTGTCATTGATGGCAAAGTATGTTGAAGTTTTATGTATTATTGCTAGTGTGTCTTAGAGTTGAGTATATATTGTTGTATTGTTGTCCCTATTCATGGATGATGATGTAATGTTGTGATGTGAATGCCTACTCAAATGTTGTGATGTTAAGGGCTATGTTAATGACCTGGTTATGTTGTAGAGGTATGTTGCAAGAGGTTGCAAGTTAATGCAAGAGTATGCAAGTTAATGATTTGAATTTTGTAATAATTAAAGTTGGCTTATGTTAATTCATCTTATTGGAATACTTCAAATTCATTTTATGTGTTTTAATATTTAAAATTTGTAAGAGTTTGGAAACGAAGAGACATCCCTGGAATGCAAAGAGGCAAAATTTTCACTTTATATTTTTGTATGGAATACTAAAAACCAACAAGTTATGTTTATAAAAGATGTGTTTTTGGAACACAATGAATGTTTTTGTTAGAGATTTGATTGAGCTATGTGAGAGAGTTAGTTTATGTGTTATTTGGCACAAAGAGACAAAGGAAGGAGAGAAAATGTGAAGCTGATTCGAGAAAGAGAAGACATAGACAAAGAGATGGAGGTATGCTGAAATAAAGACCATGTAAAATGAAACATTGCTTCTTTTATGTATAAGGGGATTGTAGTCTCCTTTCAGGTAGTAGCCTGAAAAAGAATAGGTTGGAGCCTATTGAATAGGGAGTAGGAGCTTCCTAGCAATTAGTAACTTGAAAAACAAATTGAGGTAGGAGCCTGTAGAAAATTGATGTAAGTGGGAGTAGGAGCTTTCCAACAAGTTGTAGCTTGCAAAAAAACAAAGAGGTTGGAGCCTCCAAAAGATGATGTAATATAGAGGAAGTAGGACCTTTCCTTTGCATCACAAAAACAACAAATTCATGGTTTTCTCCCTTTATGGGTTTCCACTTATGTATGGTGTCCACATGTGTTGATTTTGTGTGCCAATTTTATGCCATGGTTTACATGTTAAATGTTGTTTATATGTTAAATCTGTTGTTCATACGATGCAATGCTACTAATGTAACAATTTAGACAAATTTTGAAGAAAAAAGTAAACAAAAAATGATATCCATGAATGCACTATATTGATTCACCCCCCCTTTAGGATAGCTAAGTTTCCAACACTTATTTGTTCATATAAGGTGTGTCTTTTTTCTGTCATGGATTTTACTTCTAAAGTGATGTTGCAACATTGAAATAAGGGACAACTTGTGCAACTATAATGGTATAGTTGCTGGAAGAAGATAAGTCTGGATACTGTGTAGCAATCATTGCCTAAATATCCTCAATTTGTTAGCACAAACTAATTAATTCATCTTCATTTCTTTGTATAATATTACTTTGATCAACCATTAACTCCATAAAAGTTTTTAGGCTTAATATCGACTCACTGTGCCTTAGCTAGAGGGTGTTGATTTCTTCTTGAAGTTGGGTAATTGACATCATCCTTACAACTACTCCCTCTAGCTTCTCATGCTCTTGGACTCCTAGGGTCATTCTAGCTCACATGTGGCACATAGTGGTGTGATTCTTGCTCACTGGATGGTACTCACTTATTGAATGTCCCAACTCTGCATACAATCCTATCTTAGAACATGTTGAGTTAGCCTACCTCTCCAACCCTTATATCCCGTTTCTTCATGTGCATGATCCTTCTCTCTGTTTTTCCAAATGTGTTTGACATCCCTCATCTGTCTTTTCATGTAAGATTGATTAATTAGTGATGATGCCGAGGTCCTTAAGCTCATATACTATGCACACACTATGTTCTTGTTGCACACTGGAGCAAACTTCCTCTCCAACCCTTCAATCCCTTTTCCATTCCTAACTCCCCTCATATATGTGATATATAAACAATCAAAGTGAGAAGATTACTTACATTTCATGGAGCTTGAATATAATAATGGGCATAATATGTCATTAAAAATGATTCTATTTGAGGCTTTATATACAAAAAAGATAGAGTAATTTAGTGAGATGGGATAATCCAATCAATAATATTATGCTTGGGCTAGAAATGCTCAAGGAAATAGAGAAAGAAATCACTGAAATTGGGTAGAACTTGAAGGAAATCCAAGATACACAAAATAACCATGTAGATAAGAAAATTTAAGTCCATAATAAATTCAAAGTTAGGGATCATGTCTTCAACTATGTGAAGCTTAGGAATATTTCTCTAAACCTTGGAAGTTACCCTATGTTAGAACCTAGATATTGTAAGCCATCTGAAGTCATTAATAGGTTAGGGTTAGTTGCATATGGACTTACAATACATGCTAACATTAGAGACCATAACATTTTCCCTATTATTTTATTAACAAATATGTAAATGATATTAACCATGTGATTTTTTGGGTTGAGATTAAGGTGGAACAAGGGAGAGAGTTTGAAATACAACCACTTTGCATCCTTCATAAGAAAACATATTGTTTTGGAATTGATCTATTAGATAGATAAAGTTGTAATATAAGAACTTTGGTCTTGATGGGGTCACACATTAGTGGGAGTATTCCATGAATAAGTCATACCCATTTTTGTTTTGAGGTTAATGTTATTCCAAGGGGAGGGGAATGTGAGTGACCCCATTTTTGACCCTTGGAATATATTGGATCGAATTATGTATACAATTGTAAATGTGTGGTTATAATGATGGGAGTCAAGGGACACGAGACTAATTGTGGTACCCCATGTATAATTATGCAAACATGTTTATATGGATTCCTAGTGTAAAACTCAAGGCTAATCCCCAATTAGGGAAGGGCTATACATTTGGATGATGTGAATATACTTATATTTTGATAATGTAATAGACTTGAATGGTGAAATCAAGGTATGTAAATATTAATGATACATTATAATATATATGATTCCAATATGGTTGTAAAGAGCATGTGAGGGGTTATGATTCCACTAGAGGGGAAGAGGAAATGAGACTTATAAGAAAGTAACCTCTATTTCCACGTGTTAGTCTATATCTCATCTATTTTTCCATCATGAAATTCAAATGAAGCCATCAACCTCTATTGACTTTGAAAATGTTGTAGCTACTACAACCACCCTCCAAAATTTTTCCTTAGCCTATTTTGGAGCCTCCCTACCAAACTTACACAACACTTTGTCTTGCTTCGTCAAGTACTCAAGCTTCAAGTGTCTTCCTCGCGCAAAGGCAGCCTCTTGATCATAATTGATCCATTCCCCTCATAGGCTGCTCACTTGGACTTGGTCCAGTTGCAGGCTGAGAAAATTCCCCTTGAAAATTGCGCACTTCTGGAGGGCAACCAACCCTCCCTCCTGAAATTGCACAATCCTCTCTGACAGCCTGTTGGGCTCCAGGATTGCGTAATCTTGCCAACCAACCCTCCCAATAGGATTTGCACAAATTTTCCCAGCAATAGGATGTTTAACTCAGGATTTGCGCAAATCTGGGAAGCAGTCAGCTACTTTGCCCATAAATTGCACAAACCTCCTAGGCAGTCAGCCTAGCTCACAGCCAAGAATGCACATTTTTCCCAAGTAGTTGAGTAATTGCATGCATGAGCTATCCGGTTGACCAGTTCCACCCGGGACCGAGGAAACTTGACTTGCATGCATGCATGACTTAATATTCATGGAATAGCAAGGGACAACATGCAAAAGACATCCCATGATTCAGGGAGCTATTTTTAACAGCGGGGGTTACATGCAAAGTTGTTTTGGAAGTTTCCCTCCAAGTGTCACTTTGTCCTAGATTTGTGGCATGCATCTCATGAGACCAAACTTATTTATTCAACACATCAGAGCTCATTCATTCACATCAATCTTGGATCTATGACATCCCACAACACATCCAAGACTCTTCAACACATCCCACTAAGCTATTCATGGGTAAGTGGCCTCAACTCGTCTTTTTAAACATTTGTATTGATTTTTGTGTATTCTCTTGTGTGAGTGCTATTTTCTTGATTCTTTGAACGCCTGCTATTTTTGACATGTATTCTATCTTTTCGTAGCTTTGTTTCAGTTTTGGTTGCTATCTCACTATTGTCGCATGCATGAAACTGTTTTGCACGGACGTTCACCCAACCGATGAATGGCCTCACCCACATGCATGTTGATTTGTTTGTTGAATCTTTCATTCACTTTTGACATGCACTGTTAATCACTTCTACTATCACTTAGTGTCACCATGCATTCACTCTCTTACTTGCTTTCAGTTGACCATCGACGAGTCGGGCCAACCTTGGCCTAGGCTCTGCCTTCACCAAGGCTACATTATGCAAGATGGGGAAGGAAGGCTCACCTTCCTCTCCAGATTTTTGCATTCCTACCCGAAAATGGCCTCCAGGACTATTTTGTGCATTTTTGGAGGACAGTGGATGCTTGGCCCAAGAAATTGTGCAAATCTATCCCTGGGTCAATAGTCCTTCCTAGCTGGAATTGCACATTGTGCAATCCCAATAGCTAGCTGCCTGGTTAGATTGCACATTTCACAGATCCAACAACCAGTCGCCTCCCAGACAGCCTAGACTACCTTTTGCGCAGTTCTGGCAGCGAGTCACTCAGCCTCCTAGTAAAATTTGTGCAATCTTGCTCATTAGTTCTCCAGGTATGTGCTGTGTCCTTCCTTGGATTTGCTTTGTTTTCACTGGCATATTTCTTGCCATGCATGTCACTTGTTTCCATATCTTTTAGGTGTTCATCTGTCTCAATGGCTTCCAAGAGAATAGGATCTTAGAACATTGATGGTATTGCAGTTGGAGAAGCAATTGAGCAGGTGTCCTTTGGTTTGTGGATCTATGAAGATACAAAGCTGTATCTAGACAAGGACATAAAACTAATGTGGAAAGAGGTTAATGAAACATTCACAGGCACTTTGGGGAAGACCTCGAAGACCATCAGGTGTACGTGAACATTCATAACTCTGGCTTGTACCAGATTGCATGCATATACCCCGTGTTCCCATTCACGAACATGATTCACTGGATCGTCTCTCACACTGACCCCGGGCGATGACCTTGGGTAGTGTTAGTGGGACGAAGCTTGCAACCTTCTAGGCACGAGATTATGATGAGATGTATCAGATGTTTGAGCCCGTGACTATCATGACCCCTCCATTCAACTTTCCCAATAGCGAAGCTTACTCCAGAGACATTCAGAAGGATTGGGTAAAGGAGCAAGCTTGCTTCAGGATGAAACCCAACCAGATCTACAAGAAAAAGATATTGAGGAAGGCATACCAATACTTGGTCACATTCGCATGTTGACTAAGTGGCCAAGAAAGCACTAGAACCTTTCCTTAGAGTTGGGTGATTGGGCTGGATCAACTGGCTAGAGAGGGAACACCATGCAAATGGTCTGGCATACTGGCTCATCAGCTGAAGGAACAAGTCACGAAGGCTCGATAGTCACCCGAAGGAATGCATGTAGAGATTTAGATGTCTACCTACATTCTAGATGCAATCTGTGCCCAACATGAGTTCCCGGGCTTGGAGTGGGCATGGTCACCGATGTAGACTATTGTGAACACATATTTCAAGCTGTTGTCTGAATGCAACTTCAAAGGAGTGATCATACGGATGTTCGACCATTTTTTCACCCTATTGTACAAGTTGATATTCGAAAAGGATCCACCCTGCATGTCAGAGGAAGCGATGAAGTCATTGCTAGGCATTGCAGATTGGTATGCATCACCGTCCGACACATTCATCCGAGTGTTCAGTGTGGAGAAGTCTCTGCATGTTCTGCCAAAGTTTGCCTTGGACGTGCTTGTCATGTAGGAAGTAGCGTACCACATCTCGAAAGGATTGACAACTAGAATACAATGAAAGAAGAAGGCACCTTGGCCCACTCTTCCATTGTGGATTGGGTTATATGAGATCCAGAGTATCAAGCAAGCAGATGTCGAAGAAGAACAGATGAGGAAGTATCCTTTTGACCTCTAAAGCTTCAACCCGTATGACCCACATTGAATTGTGAAGGATCAATGCGCGAGTGTTCAGTTCAACTGGATCCATGGGCATGTCATTGGGCCGAAGAGGACTCATGGAGGTACTGTTACAATTCCTCCAGACCCAATGAATAGGTCGACTTTGCCGTAGAGTGGTTATCAAAGCAGCATGAAGCAGCATCACGGAGAGCACCAACAGCAGTAGCAGTAGAGCAGTAGCAGCAACAACAGAGGAAGAAGAGCCAAGCATACCTGTGTGCGACGGGAAGGAGAAGATTGTCGACCACATGGAGGAGGAGCAAAGTTGCAAGTTTCGAGTAGATCCAATTGTAGAACAAGAAGCTATGGTTATTCAGGCAAAGAGGCAGCAGTGTGACAAGCGCATCACACAAAGGCAGAGGGATAAGAAGGGAATGGAAGAAGCGGAGAAGGATTTGCATGAGGTGAGGGAGAAACTCCGGAGAGAACAAAAGCTGTGCCAACAGGACAAGGAAGCGCAACAACAACATATACAACAAGGGGTACATCATGTGCAGACAGACGAAGCAGTGCCTGTACAGGTAGTTGATTCTTCTGAAAAGCTGGCATTAGTTGAACAGGGTGAACCCTCACAGGGGCAAGAATTTGCTCATGAGATAGAATAGGCTTTGAACAGTTTGATGCAGACATGGAGCAACAGGAGTTGGAATAGGACACCGACCTCATGCCTCACCACAGTGAGGTTGAATCACCTGCTTCAATGCATCCAAATGATGAGCAAGTCTTGAATGAACAAGGAGGCACTCAGATCCTTGGTGGTCAACTGGAAGCAGAGGTGCACAACGTATCCTTTGATGAATCTCACCACAAAGTTGTGCAGTCTCATAGAGTATCGACTCCAGAGGACCAAACATCTCCTGCGAAAGTTGAAGATAAAGTGATCGTGACTGATGTGCACAAGCATCCAACTTCTTTGGTCGACGCAACTAGAGTGTATGCCGAAGCCACTAGCTCAAGTGTTCATTTCCTCATAGCTAAGAATGAGCAAATGGAGAAGGAACTACAGGTGGCCAAGCATGGAGGAGACTTGGTGACAATGTCCGCCCGAGTTGAACTGAAGAAGGAAATACTAGATGAAGTATTTTCCTTGGACACACTCATGCGAGCATTGTACTCCAAGTTTGTTACCATGCACCAAGAAATCGTTCATCTCCACGGATGACAACATCAATGTGCGAGAAGAGCACGCATCTTGAAGAACATACATGTTGCTGTTGATAACATGCAAGCATGGACGATGAAGTACAAGGGAGCCCAACTTCACTTGACAAAGATGTTGAGGGCCAAAGCGGTCTGTTATCACTCATAAGTATTCCCTAGAAGTTATAAAAGAAGGAATAATCCAAGATAACCACAAACCTAATCTTTTAGACTCAGGTTCTAGCCAACATAAGTCCAGAGAGGGCTCTCTCTTTATAATTTAACTTTGTTTTGGGTAGATTTCAGGCTAGTTCTTAATGCTCATGATGTTTTGGTTTTGATTGGGTGGTGGACTTAAGAAAATAGATGGGTAGAACAAGTTTTCAGGCCATTTGGCTATGGAGTCAATCAAAGAGTGGTTTAATTGGATCAGATCAATTACTAAAGGAAGATTTCATAGGGCAGGCTAACACAACAAAAAGAAAATTTGCAAGTTTAAATGGATGAGGTAGTCCTAACTAGGGTAAAAGGGCAATGAAGAATCCTTAAACCAGGATCAAGGTGAAGAAAAGAAGGAGATCAGTAGCAAAGGGCAACTAAGAATCCTTTACTATGGACCTAGCGGGGAAAACTATGGAAGTAAGGGAGCAATTAAGAATTCCCAGACCAAGATAGTTTAGCAGAAAACAATGAGAAAGTAAACAGCCAAAACAGAGAGCATTAAAGCTAATTCTGAGATATCATTCCTTGTTTACTATTTAGATTTCATAGAGAAAACATGTGAATATTTAGAACATGACAAGAAAACAATAATTAAACATGAAGAGATAATACTTATTTGGTTCCAACTGTGCACAAGAATCCAATAAAATGTCTTTAGCTTTATTTCATGACCCAACAAAACCAGTCCATTCTTGAATACAATAGCTCCTTAGCTTGATATAAAATTTCTACAGAAATGTATTTTAATCCACCCTAATTACTTCAAATTGTGAAGTATTTATACAAAAAATGTTACAAAATATCTCATAACAATATGAGAATTATTCTAGGAAATCAAAAATATCTTCAAACATGAAGATAGAGACAGATGGAGAACTGTCTTCTTACTGTCCCTTTTATTGTGACTGTGCTGGCTGTTGTAATTCGGATTTGGCTCTTTCAATTGCTTGATACTTATGTGCTAGAATCACTTTATGTCTTCTACCTACTGATACTCTTTACCTGCTACACTTTGACTCTATTTCATCGTTTTACCTGGCTGCCATATAGATTTACTGCAATAACTTTACAACAAATCTGTTAGTTTCATCCACCATTCACCTTCAGGTAATTTCATCTTTATCATCTTTCTATATATCTCTTCAGCTTCAGTATACTTGGAAAAATTTGGCCTGTTGATGAACAAGTGCTCTACCTCATGCTCTAGGAAAAACAGATTTTCTAGATTATCATATAATACCTTTCCCGTGGGCAGAGCTTTTACCCATGAAGTACTAGCTTGGCCGCTGGCCAACTTGTTTAGTCTTTCAACATAATCATCTTGGTTCATAAACTTGTCATGGATTACCATAGGACTGGGGATTCCTTTTTCCCTTAAAATACCAAACTTTGTTATAAATTTGTCAATATCAGCTTGGATGCTTTGGCATTTTTTTCTCAAGATTGAGCATAAGGTTCCTATTGGTAAGAATATTCTTGATTTCTATGATGGTCCCTGTTCTATCTTCTATGCCTATTTAATCCCACTGATACCTATTATTACTGTTCAAGAATGCTATCAATTGGTTGGCCTCTTCAGGCTTGTCTCCCAACTCTTCCATTGTCTTGTGAATTGCTTCTGTGGCCACTTTTACTAGTTCAGTTTGCTAAAAAATTACTTGAATAGATGGCCAAACATCATTGATAGAGTCAATGATGTTGGCCCAAAGCATTTCCTTTATATCTCCTAGTGGTTGTTGCAATGTCAAGTCCTTTTCAAGGACTTTTATCCTTTCTCCCATTCTTTGATTCTTCTAAGCTTCTTCCTTCTGTTGTATTTGTGCAAGTTTGCAATCAGTTTCCAAAATTGACACTTTTTCTTTAAGCTTTTTGAGCTCAGTAGCCTAGATGGTCATTTCCTCCATGGCTTTTACCAATTCAGTTGTCTTTTCTGTGGATGTACCTGTGCTTGTAGATGTACCTGTGACTAGCAGAGCTGTAGCTAGTGGAACTGTTGGTGCTAAGGAAGCAACGAATGTGGAGGGCACTGTTGTAGAAACGGAAGGAAAGATAGTTTGGGGAGTGGTGGCCAACTCACTCTATCTAGACTATATCAAGTTATCCAACTCTTTCTCTGTTTCTTTTAGTTGATCATTCGGCTTAAGGACTAAGTCCATAAGCTCTTCCTCCTTCCGAGTTTCCAATACTTCAGCTATTTGTGGATGATGTAGAGGAGGAATTTTGAGCTGCTTTTTCAATGCAGCTATGTCATCATTTTTCTTTTTAATTAGCTTTTCTGCAGCCTTTACATCCTTGGGATCATGCCCCAATTCTATGATTAAGTCCTCTAAGGACTTTATCTTGGTATCCTTGGCCTGTGAAGAGGCCTTCTCTAACTGGAATTGCGCTGATATATTATTCAGTGAATTTTGGAGTTGATGTGCTGCAATAGCCTTGTTGGTCAAGGTGGAATAGACCATTTCCCCGGTCTGTTTGTGTAATTCTATTTGGTTGATAGGATGTATATCCTTCACCAACACTTCAAAGTCTGTCTTCAAGTAATCTGCTATTGACCTGGGTTGCTGTGTGGTAGGCTTCATGAAAGTCATCTGCATCTTACCTTCTTTTACATCAAAGGCTGACATTAGCCTTGTTTGATTAGTAGGAGCCATTTTAAGGTATTGTGCATAGCTTTGGGCCTTCAATCTTTCATTTCTGGCCTTTATTTCTTTGTATTTCTCTCTAATATCTTGGTTTTGGCCAGTTGGAGCCCTGAATGAGGATACTTCCATGCTCTGTTGTCTCTCTAGCATTTGAGCCTGTGAAGTGGAAGGTTCTTATGTACCTCCAGAGGGAGTGGTCTACCTGCTTTATGCTCTTTTTGTACCTGTAGTTCCAACTGTTTCCTCTATGTACTCTTGTTCTAAAAAAGGATTTAACCTTTGCCTCTTGACATAAGTCTGTCCAACAGGTCTACTAGAAGGAGTGGCCTCCTCACTATCTCTTTTGGTATTCTTCTCCTCATTTAGAGGAGTCTGTACAATAGGAGGATTACTCATGATGTGTTCTGGCTGAGCCAACTCTTCTAATATGTCTGTCTGCTCTAATTCTTCTTGCTCTTGAGGTCCTTCTTCTTCTAGTTGCTCATTGTGTTCCTGTGTTTCCCTTTGGTACTGGGATTCTCCTGACACCTGTACAAAGGAATCTTCATCAAGTATTCTTTCTAGATCAATCAACACATTATTTACAAAAACTTCTGTGCTATCTCATTCTACTAAAGTGTTCTCCACCCATTCTAGTTGATTTGCATACTGTTCTATTTCAGGAATTCCGTGGTTGACATAGGGAAATAGCTTGTTCTTTTGTCTTCTATTGCAGATGAAATCTAAAGGGTCATATCTCCATATGAAACTTTGTTTCAGTTTCAGCCTTTGAAGGATTTCTTCTGCTTCCTTTCGTGCTTCCCTACTGTTGCATATAAAGGGTCCAAGCTAGTCTTTCATTCTTAGTTGATCTTTCTTCTTGGCCTTCACAAAATGTACCTCACATGAATTAATCATTTTCCTGTAGTACTCCAGAGAAAACAATATCTTGGGGAGGTATCCTGGCATTTTGTAGGGTGCTAACTCACAACCATATATTCTGATTTCAAAGTGATTTTGGTACAAGTACCAATCTCCCACTCTATATTGCTTGGACAACTGTAGGACCCTCCTGATATCTGCACTGGTTCTGGGGGGAGGAATTCCTAACAACATAGTTGTCACTGGGTGCACAAAGAGATCTATGAAATCTGTATAAGTATATGGACAGTCATATTGGTGGATTAATGAAGTCCAGAAGACTACTGATCTGGGGTTGCCTCTGGCATCAAGCTTTTGGAGTGCCATGGGAATTTATCAACTTGATAGTACAGGAAAAGATGATAAAAAACTGATGAATATTTGAAAACTCTTTCATTTTCCATCCTCATGAATTGATCATGCATCTTATATGCAATGAACTTAGCATAGTCAAACATGATGGCAGAGGGCTGTCTAGGAGTGTAAATGGACATGAAGGCTATAATAATCTCATCAACAAATTCACTTGTAGTCTGGCCTAACACACTAGATATCATTACTATGATGTCTTGACCAAGATCAGAGAATATAGTCCACATGTAAGGGGGAGGGTGCTTTGTAATGTATTGTTATTCCCTAATGAAGGTCTGGAATATTTGAGCAAGTTTGTTGGAGGTGAGTGTAGGGAATATGTTAAGCAGGTCTCCGATAGAAAGGGGGGTCAGATTTTGGCTTGGTTGCACCTGCAACATTTTATTTATGGATTCAGTAGTGATGGTAAATAATATATTATGGTTAGGAGTCATCACTGATCTCTAACTGGGACTATAGTTCATATGGCAATAGTGGACAATCTCAGGGAAGATATGAACTCTAGGGAATTGATATTTGGGTAAACCTGATTCCCAAAGACCTATTTTGTCTTTATGGTTTAGTTACTGGTCTCTGTACTTGCAGTATAGCTTCAGTGGGGATTCTTGGACAGAGGTATCTTTGATTTGAAAGTCTTTATCTACCAGAGGGAGATGGTCTAAGTCTCTGTGGGGAGTAGAAATTGGTAGGACATTCAATGCAACTGGAGTAGCCATCCTTGGTTCTTGTGGATTCAAAGATGGGGGCGAAAGGTTTTCAGTCAAATTGGGGGAAAATTGGTTTAATTCAGAATGATTTGGAGTTTCTGGGCAATTGTTTTACTTAATTACTTAATAGTTTAAAGCAATTGAGTAAAGGTTTGGGAATTAAACATGGTTTCTTAGTGAATTTGGGTAAATACCTAGTTTTGGCTCTGAACGTATTGATGGAAGATTGTGCATGGTTTGCAGGAAGCGTACGTGATTGAAAGGTGGTATGGAAGTTCAAAAGCTTCAGCAGGTTGGCAGTTGGATGTGGGTTGACGGTCACACGTACTCTGGTGCTTGCATGGAGGTCTGAGCGGTCTTTTTCAAGATAAAACTAAAAACAATGAGTTTTGTTTTGTTTTTGTTTTTTGTTTCTTGTTTTTTTTTGTTTTTGTTTTTGTTTTTTTTTGTTTTTTTGTTTTGCTTTTTTGTTTTTATTTTATTTTATTTTATTTGCAAAGTAAACTGTTTTGGCGGGTACACGGGAAAGGTATGATTAGATTTAAGTGGGGGATGAGATGTTTTGTCGTCTAGCGGGAGGCAGTAAGCAGATTTATTTTGCATAGCTTTTGGGCTGGAGTGGTTTCGGGGGGAGGCCGCTTGATGCCACTCATCGGGCGCCATGTAGCAGCGGGGTGAACAGTGAAACCACCCATATCGGGTGGGTAAAGGTCGGCCTTTGGAGGCCACCCGATATGATTTTTAACCGTCGGATCAAATGGGACCTGATCGTACGGTGATCGGGGCGGGGATTTAAGACGAAGTTTAATGGAGGGGCCTGATGGAGGTTTAAGCATAGTCGGATTAATTAATCACGGATTATGGTGGATTTAAGGGCGTCAGGGGTGATTTCATTGGTGGAGATAGATTATTAATCAACCATAGATTGATTAATTAATCTCTTTTATTAGACAGAGGGTTTTGGTTATTAATTAGCTGCTAATCGACTAATTAACCCTTTTAATCATTCACGATACCAATAAAGTTTATGTTTCAAACTTCAGGGTGGGATATTAATATAGGGGTTTTATTTATAATTATATACAGGAAGGGTTATATTTCTTTTCAAGATTTTAATATATAAAGTTAAAGTTAATATGAATTGAAAGAAGAAAATAACTTAACGCCAAGTCAAATGTGTATTTATAATTTATTTTCTTTTATAAGCACATTATAACCTAGGCTTAGTGTTATTTTTGTGGGTTTTTTCAGAAAAGGGGTTTGCTTGGGGGGTGATCACTTTTCTAAGGTTTTATCCTTAGGGAAAAGGTGTTTATTAGGGAAAATGAGTGAATTATGGAGGGGGTGAATGCTTATGAGGGGACTTTTAGTACTTAGGACTTATAAGTTATTGGGCTGAGGGTCCGGTCCCTCCAGAAGTCAGAGAAATTCTCTGAGCCCCTTTAACTTAAGATTTTAGGTACTTTAAGACTTTCCTTGGAAATTAGTTAAGTAAAAATGTAATGAATGAGGGAGGTTAATCAATTTACTTTGTGTACTTTGGTGAATACTCAATTTTCATCCATACTTAGAAATTTGATGATGAAGGTAAATGATATGATCTTATCTAATCAATCATCGCAATTCTGCAACCATTCAACTACTTACCCATCTACTCATCCTACCATTTTTTCTTCTCTTTATTAGGGTGCACTTAAGCTGACAAACCCTTATCAAAACATTTTCTTTTCTTTTACAAAAGTAATCTATCTAAGTCTAACCTTATTACATCCAAGGGCTTAGATTAAACAATTGAGCTCCTTTTATTTACTCTACCTACCTACTTATCTGCCAAGATTAAACAGATTGGTTAGATTTTATTCTCTATCTCTAAGCATAAAATTGAAAACATGAAATAGCCAAATTTAAACATTTTGACCATCCATGGATTGTGGCAAAGGTAACAAGCTGCACACAATCTTTTATTCTACATCAAAAGTAAATAGTAGTGGCATTTTGACTTGCACACTTTCATGGTCTTTTTTTCCTTGGGGTTCATTTTTTTATTATTATCTTTTTTGACTTTTTTTATTCTTTTTGTCCTTTAATTTTTCTTCTAGGACATACCCTCTTTACATTTTTGATTTTTTTTTTTTGATTTTTTGAATATGGAAAACATTTGCAGAAAGCAAAGGTATGTACATATTACAGATTTGACCTCAGTTATTAAAAAATTATGACTCCTATTAGAGTAGGAACATAACACGATCGAACTTCAAGCACGTATCCGGAGTCAGATCCAGAACTATGAGTACCTACCACAACTCATCACTAGCATACAAGCTTCCCATGCACGAGTATTCAAGAGCATGGAGGTTGTGGTGTACACAGATGCGATCCCATCACTTGGGACCCTCACCAAAGCGAATACCAAGAAGCAGGTCCAATAGGAACTTGACTCGTACTTCGACGAGTTGATGCGTATCACCACCAACCCATACTTTCCTATCAACGCATACATCATATGCAAGTATGTTGCTAGTCCGGCTACATTGAGGATAATTATGCACATGCTTTCAAGCGAGTTGGATAGAGGAGCCCAAGCAGTGTACTCAGATGCCGTGGAGGCAAGGTTCAAGTTCCAGACAAATGTCACAACGAAACACATAGACACTATCAAATACTACCAATCTTGGTATCAATATGTTATTGTTGATCAACATGAGGATGTCGAGCAGTTGGAATTCTATAGTTGTCTAAGTAAGAGTGATGTCTAGTTTGGCTTGTTCAAGCCATTGTTCACATCGGTACATGTGCATTGTGATGTTGAGTCATGTCAAGTGTAAGTTAAGTGTCAAGAGTGGATGTAACAGTCATATAGTAGGTGAAGAGTCATGAGGGTAGTTGAATGGTCACAAAGTGGAATGTCAAGGGTCACCCCACCCTTTGCTATAAATAGTCCCTCATAACTCATTGTATAGGCTTTTGGTCAGTCAATCTTCTGATAAGACTATCTTGGATAAAGCTTGGACAATATTGTAACACACCTTGGCTTCTCCACTACATGGAGCTAGTTCATCTCTTTGGAGGAGCAAGCAGATGTGGCTATAACATTCCCCTGTTGGGGCTAGCAAGTTTACATGGTGTATTGTATGATTGTGACTTACACTTATGTATCTAATAAGAGCCAAATTGTTTTCATGCATATGTTGTTATTGTAGTTGGACTGCTCTGGTTGCCTTAATGATATATGTTGTTTAACTTACATACTTGTGTATGAAATGATTTGCATGCAATTATATGAATCTTGTTGTTAATGTGTTGCATATTTTGTTAATGCTGTCACCGTCCGTGTCGGCTGCTTTGCCGAATATCAGAAAGAACTTTCACATGAACCTTGGTGTAAAAACCATCGCACTCATCTCAGACCGATCCGTGAGTGTTGTATGTGTTATCTTACCTTGTATGATGTGACTGATGTATCCGAGTGGACTACTCCGCCGGAAGCTGTGCATGTCCTTTTGTGTTGTGTGTTTCTAGCCGAGTTGGGATTGATCCCTTTCAACCTAGAACTCACATTCACATTCTTTTCCCTTCCAAGTGTTAGAACCTCTCATACACCTTCCTTGACTCACTGCATTAGTTACACCCTTGCTACTGACAGAGTTATCTTACTTGCCTTTGTGCGACATCGAGGTCAAGGCATTACCTTACGACCCATTGTCGGGAATCCTACACCAAATGGTATGAGGTATAATTGGGAATTCTTATCGGGGAGATCCCCTTGACATGTTGGCGGGTCTAGCACCGTCAACAAAAACCTAATCACTGAGTGCATGTAGAGGTTATTAGGGAAGTCTACTCATGTAGTTATAGGAGTATGCGTTTAGTACATTCATTAATGAAGTATACTCATGGAGCTAATGGAGCATGCATTGAGAATATCCCCCCCTTGTCAACTTATCCATTACCACCATTGTGGAATCATGTATCCATATTGTCATGGGTAACATGGTGATAAAATCAATCATTATCGCTTCTCATTTCTACCCTAGAATTGGCAATGATTATAATAAACCTATTGAAGACACTTTATTTTTATGCATCAATATCCCATATTTTTCCAACTTATCTTCGTTAAATTTCAATTGCATATCTTTGAGATCTAAGCTTAATTTTAACTATATGCAATTTTGGTATGTAACAATAGTCTCTAAAATTCCTCCCTTTAAACATGAATTATGCATAATACTAGTTTTAGCATGCATGATATGTACCCTTTTACTAAGTGCATCAACAACTTTATTCTCTTTTTCTTTGATATGCTTGATATAAAAATCATAATAACTTAAAACATCTAACCATATTGCTTGCTTTCCATTTAAATTTGTTTGTTTAAATGAATATTTCGAACCACTATGACCCATCATAAATTTAAATTTATTTCCTATTAAGTAATGCATCCATATTTTCAATGCACGTACTGTTGAAAACAAGTTCCGAATCATGTGTGGCATAATTTTTTTCATCTTCTTTGAGCTTTTTAAACTCATGAATAATGGCATGTCCATTCTGAGTAAATACCCCACCAAGTCCTTCTTTGCAGGGATACATGCATACCACACAAATTTCATTTGGATCCGTAATCTTCAAAATAGGTTCATTGATAAGTAACTCATTCAATTGTTGGAAATTTTCTCCACACTCTGTTGTTCATACAAATTTAGTTCCCTTCTTTTGTAAAAATATTATCCGATGAGAAACTATGGAAATACCTATTATAACCCTTACGTGGTATCTTACTAATGACATAAAGGATTTGAATTTGAGACATCTTTTGATGTTAGCTATCTCTTAATGGATTCAATATTCTCTAGGTCCATTACTACGCCTTCCTCTAAAATGATGTGCCCTAAATAATGGATCTACTCTTGGTAAAAAGAGCACTTGTAGCTTGGAATATAGTTAATGCTCACTTAGCACTTGCAACACTAGTCTCAAATGTTGTTCATGTTCTTCCTCTAACTTGGAATATATAAGTATGCCATCCAAGAAAAAAATGCCAAACTTATCCAAATAATTTCTAAAGTTGTCATTCATTAAACACATAAAGATATCTACTGAATTGGTCATTCCAAATGGCACCACTCCAAATTCATAATGCCCATACCTTCTTCTAAGAATTGTATTAATGATGTCTTCTTCCTTGATTCTCACTTGGTGATATCCTAATCTTAGATTTATCTTTGAAAATATAATCAAATAGGTCATCAATTCTGGTTAGAGGGTATATATTTGTTAAAATTGTAGCAAGAAAAGGCTTCATTTGACATGTTCCTTAATCAAATGGAGTAATTCGATTTTCCACATCAGCAAGATGACTTGGATTGCATTTGGTAGGAGTGAAATGGCCTTGTCTCCTAGTTAAATTAGTAAATTCAAGGTTGTAGGCTAAAAATAGAGTTGTGCATGGGTTGATTGCTAAAATCTAGCAATATAGTGAAGTTATTGTTAGTTAAACTCAATTATCTGAGCTCTAGTCATTATTAGAGTCAGTGGGAGTTCAGTTGAGTATCAATGACTATTGTTAACTCATTGATATCTTAGTTAACTGATCAATTTACTAAAAATATTCTCAATCATGCATGGAATTCGAATTGCCTAGTTGGAGTGGAGGAAAAGGCACATTGTAATTTTCAATTGTATACTAGTTGACTGTATAGGTTTTGCATTGGAGCAGGTGGTCAATTCCTTCAGGATTTGTGCAAGAAAATAGGGAATTCTCCTATTTTTTAGGGGATAATTTCCTCAAGAATTAGACAAGGAAATATGAGGAAGGAAAAGGCCTATTTTGGTTAATTGTTGGTCAGAGTAGGTCAATTACCAGGAGATTAGAATTGCAATGCAAGGTGTGCTTCATGTGTGAAACAATCATTGTAATTGATCCATATTCTAATTTGAATTAATGCAAAGCAGTGGAGGGGTTTTTCCGAGTTGGGTTCCCCTATAAAATCATTGTGTTCCTTGTGTTTTGATTGTTGCATGTTATTGCATGCATTTCTATCATGTGTTTTCCTCTCTACAGAATAGTAGAAGAAATTTGTGTTTCTTGTTTCCAGTTCGAATTCATTAGAAATAGAAAATTTCTTGACATTTATAAATGGTATTAGAGCCAGGAAAGACTACATAGAAAACTTGTTTAAGATCTTCTCTCAGAGAAATTTCTGTTTGCAAAGTTTTTGGTGCATATTCTTTTTGGTGTAGGGAAAATGTCTTTCAATGGATTAAGGCTTGAGTATGCATTGGAGGGAACCTCAAATTTTTGTTCTTGGAAAGACAAGATGGAAGTTGTCCTGCACGACAATGGAGTACAAGAATACACACAAACTGATATTCCAAAACCAACAACAACAAATGCACAAGCACTTGCTTAGGGGAAGAAAGAAACAACAAAAGCCAAGAAGATTATTTTGGAGGGTGTCATAGATCAGCTGGTTTCGAACTTGAATGGAAAGGAGACTCCATTTTCAATGTGGAAAAATATCATAGATATATTCTAGAGTAGAAATGATGCCAAGAAATTGGCATTGAGAGATAAACGCAGGAGCATTCGAATGTAGAAAAATGAAACCATTCGTCAATACCTATCCAAATTCACTTAGGTTCGAGATCAAATTGGAGGAGTAGGAGAAAATGTGCCATCATATGAACTAGTGAGCTTAGCACTCCTTGGCCTTCTGAAATCCTAGCACAACTATGAGGGTTCAGTTAATGGAAGAGACAACCTACCAAATTGGGAGAGACTTTGGTCTGATTTGGTGCAGGAGGAGATCAAAAGAAACATTAGAGATGATGTCACAACAAAATTTGAGGATGAAGAAATATTTAATTTAGCAAGAAGAGGAAAGAAGGCCCAAGGCAATGCAAAATCCAGCCAAAACCATGGAAAGAATAAAGACCTTGGTAAAATCAAATATTTTCACGGCCATGAATATGGACACTATGCAACCAAGTGTCCACACAAGAAATCTAGGAAGAAGCATGCAATAGTAGCAAGAGGTGATGATCCCACATCACATTTAGGATTGGATTTCACCCTTATTACATGCATGACAAGTACTGTATGAGGAAGTGTATGGTACTTGGAATCTGGAGCCTCATTTCATATGACAAGAAGAAATGAGTTCTTCAACAACCTTGAGGAGGACTTACAATTACACATAGAACTTGGAGATGATGGGAGGTATAGTACCAAAGGGATTGGTACTGTCACCTTTAAGAGGGAGTCAAGCTCCCATATTCACCTGAAAACTGTAATGTATGTTCCTGGGCTGAAGAAAAAATTGATTTTTGTAGATGTATTAGAGGACATAGGTTATTATGTGGTGTTCAGTAAAGGGAAATATTTTATAAAGCATGTTTCTACTAGACAAGTAAAAGAAATCGTTGTAGAGTGAAAAATATATACAAGCTAGAGTTGGATGCATGTGCTACATTGAGCAACAAAGCAGAACATGTTTCAAGTCGAGATGTTGGAGAACTCTGACATAGGTGCATGGGTCACATACACCATGGAGCTTTGAAAATAATGCAGCAGATCACCACAGTACTTCCAAAATGCACCCTTGACCAACATGATGTTTGCAAGGGATGCACCCTTGGAAAATATGTGAAATCCTCCTTCTAGGGCCGAGATAGCAGAGTTGGATCCATCTTGGAGTGAGTCCACTTAGATGTGTGTGGACCATTTTCTACAATCTCAGCTACAAAGCACATGTATTATGTAAGTTTTGTACATTACTTTTCCCACAAGAGTTGGATCTATTTTATGAATAAGAAAGATGAAGTGTTTGCAAAATTTGTTGAATTCAAATAATTATTTGAAAATGAGTCTGGACATAAAATTAAATCCCCGAGAAGTGATAATGGAGGAGAGTTTGTGTCTAATTCCTCCAAAGAATTTTTTGCCAAGGAAGGTATTAAAAGAGAACTAATTGCACCCCACAACCCACAACAAAATGGGGTGGTAGAGAAGAAAAATAAAAGCATTGTAGGAACTGCAAGAAATCTTTTGCATGACCAAGGATTTCCATTATCCTTGTGGGTCCTCACAAAATGCTTGACATGATCACACCCGAAGAGGATTTCTTTGGGAGGAATCCATATGTCTCCCATTTTTGAATTTTTGGAGCTATAATCTATTGTCATGTCTCCAAGGATAATAGTGAAAAGTTGGATCCTACAACTAATATGGGGATACTTGTAGGATAGAAAAAGACACCTCATAACTATTGGTTGTATTTTCCTTCACTCAGGATGAAAATGATGAGGAGAGATGTCATATTTAATGAGGAGAAGGCTATGAGAAGCTCTCTAGAGAGAGAGATGAGTATTCCACCAGAGGAGGAGCTTCTAGCTCTAAAGGAGGAGCCTCAGTCAAAGACTCAAGATGTTGTGGAGTAGCCACATGTGGAGGAGCAAAGATCAAGACGAGTGGAGGCACCCACTCAACCAGAATATTCCAGAGAGGGGAGGAAGAGAACCAGAGAGGTTGTCAGGTTGGTGAAGGATGCAAAAGAGCATGTGGGAGCTCTTACATCCTTGCATAGGCAGAGGAGATCACTAGCCAAATGTACTGGTCATATGGCACTCATGACAAAACTCATTGATTTTGAGCCTTCTTCATTTGATGAGGAATTTTCCCAACTAGTGTGAGTAGATGCTATGGTGGAGTATGAATCCATCATGAAAAACAATGTATGGGAGGTGGTTCCAAGACTAGAGGTGGAGGAGTATGAATGCATCATGAAAAAAAATGTATGGGAGGTGGTTCCAAGACTATAGAACAAGTCAGTGATTGGTTCCGGATGGATATACAAAGTGAAACATGCGATTAATGGCAATATTGAGAAGTACAAGGCCAAATTTGTGGCCAAAGGCTTCTCATAGGTAGAGGGAGTTGATTATGAAGAGACATTTTCCCCTGTGGCAAGATGCTTCTCCATCAGAACTATTCTAGTATTAGTTGCGCAGTTGGGGTGAAAGATCCACCAAATGGATGTGAAGACTTCCTTTGTCAATGGAGTGGTTGCAGAAGAGATTTACATAGAGAAAAGTGAGGGGTTTGAAACATTTGAAAAGAAGACACATGTGTGTAGACTCAGGGGGGCCCTTTATCATCTCAAGTAAGCATCCCATGGTTGGTATACTCACATATACTCCTATCTTAGTGGACTTGGCTTCACTAAGAGTGAAGCAACTGCCAATCTCTACTACATTGTGGTAGATGGAAAATTTATTATCTTAGTCATGTATGTAGATGACTTGATACTAATAGGGGATGAGAAGTTGATCTAGGATTGCAAGGAGGAACTTGCAAGAGAGTTCGAGATGAAGGACATGGGCTTGATGCACTACTTCCTTGGTTTGGAGATATGGTAGGGAGATGGAGAGTTCTTTGTGGGTTAGGGGAAGTATAACTTTGAAATAATTCAAAGATTCCATATGTAGGACTGCAAGTCTATGGGAACTCCTCTAGGTACCAACTAGAGAAAGGAGGATTCCTCTATAGGAAAGGCAATATATGCCACTATCTAAGAGAGACTGGTGGGATCATTGATGTATATGGTGAACACAAGACTCGACATATGCTTTGTAGTTAATCAAATTAGTCAATTTATGGTGAAGCCTACCAAGCTTGATTGGAAAGCAACAAAACATGTGCTTAGATACCTCAAAGTCACAACAAATTTTGGGCTATGGTATAAGAGGATTGTGGTGTGAAGCTCTAAGGCTTCACTAATATAGATTGGGCAGGGAGTCCATCAAACATGAAGAGCACTTCGAGATCTATCTTCAGTTTTGGATCAACAACTATTTCCTGGTATAGTAGGAAGCAAAGATCCGTAGCACTCAACTTAACATATGCCGGGTATATGGCTGCCAGTCAAGCAACATATGAACCCATTTGGATGAGGAAAATTCTTGCTAGTATTTTTAGTCAGGAGATGGATCCTACTGCGAGTTACTATCATAATTAGAGTTGTATCAAACTCTCTGAAAATCTAATGTTTCATGACAGGTCCAAGCACATTGATATCATGTACCATCACTTGAGAGATTGTGTGTAGAGGAGAATCATGATGTTGCAGTACATTCCCACAGAGGAGTAGGATGCAGATATTTTGACAAAGGCATTGTCAAGAGGAAAATTTGAGTTCTACGGGAGCAAGATAAGGGTGATGTAAAACCATTTTCTTGCTAAGAGGGAGTGCTAAAATTGTAGCAAGAAAAGACATCATTTTACTTGTTCCTTAGTCAAAGAGTAATTCGATTTTCCACATCAACATGATGGCTTGGATTGCAGTTAACTAGAGTGACACGACCTTGTCTCCTAGTTAAATAAGTAAATTTGAGTTTGTAGGCTGGAAGTAGGGTTGTGCATGGGTTCATTACTAAAATCTAGCAATCTAGTCGATTAATTGTTAGTTATAATAAATTATCCGAGCTCTAGTCATTAATAACGTCAGTAGGAGTTTAGTTGAATAGTAATGAATGTTGTTAACTCACTGATCTCTTAGTTAACTAATCAATTTACTAAAAATAGCCTTTAGTATACCTAGAGGGGATAGTATGAGGTACAAAGGGAAGTACCAACTAGATCGAGGGTTCACCTTTCCCTTGGATGGCTAGATGCACGTGCATGTTTTGAGTAGATCCTATTATTTGTGTTCTTCTTATGTTTCAGGGACAAAACATGTTTAAGGGGGGTGGAATGTAGTATACCTAGGGGGGATAGTATGGGGTACAACGAGAGGCACCCAAGGGAATAATGTAATAATGGAATGGGCCATAGAAATAAATAAAGTGGTTAACCCGTATCATGTAAGGGACCACAAGTAGTTAGCAATAATGTAATAAGACCATTGTATTAGATAGATGGTCTTGAGGGAACCATGGTAATGACCCATGGTATTGTATGTATGAGGCCTATATAGAGGCTAGAGACTCCCCATTGAGAGATGTGAAGGATTATTGTATGAACATGCATATGGCTTGTGGAGTGTTCTCCTTCCTTAAGGAGTGAATGTAGTATACCTTAAGGGTTTTGATTAATAAAGTGAAGCATTTCTATATTCAGATCTTGTTACTTCTAGATTTATTCCTATTATCTTATACTTTCAGATCAGATCTATTAAAAGTGGTATCAAATCACTTTCTTGGGCAAAGCTGAGAATATTTTTTATTTTTTATTTTTTAATTTTTTGCAAGAATTTTTTGGGCGACAAGTTTGCAGATCATATCTATTTGTTTTGGTGCAAAAATTGTAGAATTTAATTGCATATATAGGCTTTTTACAAAAACAACCCAATTTGAAAAAAAAATCGACTGAATCAGAGTTCGAATGAGGGAGATATCGCTGATTTAAAAATCAGCTGTGTTGCAGAAATTTTTCAGGGCGGCGAGTTTGCAGATCATATCTATACGTTTTGGTGCAAAATTTGTAGAATCTAATTATAGATCTACGTTCTTTACGAAAAATACCCAATTTAAAAAAAAATCAGTTGAATTGGAGTCTGGATGAAATAGATATCACTGATTTAAAAATCAGCTGTGTTGCAGATATTTTTCGGGGCGACGAGTTTGTAGATAAGATCTGTACGTTATGGTGAAAAATTTGTAGAATTTAATTGCAGATCTGAGTTTTTTTGAAAAAAATACCCAATTTCAAAAAAAAATTGGTCGAATCGGAGTCAGGATGAGGGAGATATCGTTGATTTAAAATCGACTATTTTTTCATAAATTTTTATGACGATGGGATAGTTGTAGCACAAATTTGAAATTTCAGCGCCTAGATCAGGATTTCTATCACATGGGAAGATGTAGAATGGCTGTTCTATTTCTGAAAATAGGTCATAATAAGGATTCTAAGCAATATTGACTGAACTGTGACCATTTTAAATTTTTGCCAAGTAAGTGATTTTTTCAAAACCCTTTTCATGGCAGCTAGAAATAAGTTTTTTTATAGGAAAAGATGATGGCCCTACTATTGAAAAATTTATAGTATTTCATAAGTTTGACTTCCCAGGATGTTGGAATGACAAAATAGGGTATTATATGGAAGATGAGACTGCTATATGGTGGAATGGTGGAAATCACTTGAGAGTGAGATTCTGAAGTTATGTCGTAGTGACGAAATTGCAGAACTACTTTTAGACAAATGGTCTCATACTACAAAGGAGGAAACCAAAAAACCTAGCAAATATTTTATTTTTATAGGAAAGAAGGAAACCAAGAAACCTAAAGGGTTATTTTCTACTTGTATCTCCTTATTATAGGTTCATGGATTGATTCAGAAGGAGAAGATCATTGTGTCTATAAATCCTAGCTGCAAGCATAATTTTATCAATGTTAATTTGGCAAAAAAATTGCAAGTTCCAACAAAACACATTGAAAACACACAGGTTGATAATGAGGATGTTCAAGTTTATAAAGATTTGAAGCTTTCTATGGATAAGTATGTGTTGCATTGTGATTTTTATACTTCAGATATGGATAACATGGATGTTGTTTTAGGATATCCTTGGATGGAATCTGTGGGTACTGTCAATATTAATGTGCAAAAGAAATTCATGAAGCTCTGGTATAAAAAGAAGAAAATTACATTGCAGGATATTTCCATTAAGACCCAAGCAGAGACTATGGAGGCAGAAGCACAAAGCTCTAATGACACTGACACATCAGATGATGAGCCTTTGATGGTCGAAAACCAAACACAAACATCAAACTAGGTACCAAAAAAACAGGTAGAGTCCAAGGAGGCTGAAGCAGAAAATGTTATAGGTACTGATACATCAGATGAGGAATCCACGGTTGAAGTAATATTGGAAGATAAGCAACAACAACAGGCACCACAACATGTACTAGATACCAATCAGGCTCCATTAGGTGGTGAATTAAGGAAAGATACACCGTTGGTTAAAACTTCAGCATATCACCACCCACATCACCCCGCAAGGAAACAACCAACAAGATGGCAACGAATCAGCAACAAGGACAACAAACCCCCCATGATAGATAGAGAGGGGTGACGATCCAACCACAACACAACAACACAGAAGAGCTTCCAGAGTCAACTTCCATATCAAGCGAGCGAGACACCACCTAGATCGAGGGTTCACCTTTCTCTTGGATGGCTAGATGCACATGCATGGTACCAGTGGACTACTCTTTTGATTAAATATCATTATTTGTGTTCTTCTTATGTTTCAGGGATGAAACATGTTTAAGGGGGGTGGAATGTAGTATACCCAGGGGGGATAGTATGGGGTACAGAGGGAGGTACCCAAGGGAATAATGTAATAATGGAATGGGCCATAGTAATAAATAAAGTGGTTAACCCGTATCATGTAAGGGACCACAAGTAGTTAGTAATAATGTAATAAGCCCATTGTATTAGATAGATGGTCTTGACGGAACCATGGTAATGACCCATGGTATTGTATGTATGAGGCCTATATAGAGGCTAGAGACTCCCCATTGAGAGATGTGAAGGATTATTGTATGAACAAGCATATGGCTTGTGGAGTGTTCTCCTTTCTTAAGGAGTGAATGTATGGTGTTGCCCTACCTTAAGGGTTTTGATTAATAAAGTGAAGCATTTCTATATTCAGATTTTTTTATTTCTTTGGTATATTTCTATTTTCATATATTTGTAGGTCATATCTATAACATAGTCCCCGTTATGCATGGAATTTGAATTGTCTAGTTGGACTTGGGGAAAATGCACATTGTAATTTTCAATTGTATATTAGTTGAGTGTATAGGTTTTTCATTGGAGCAGGTGATCGATTCCTTCAGTATTTGCACAAGGAAATAAGGAATTATCCTATTTTTCAAAGGCTAATTTCCTCAAGTATTGCACAAGGAAATAGGAGGAAGGCAAAGTCCTATTTTGGCCAAGTGTTGGTCAGAGCAGGTCAGTGAGTAGGAGATCAGAATTGCGCTGCAGGGTGTGCTTCATGTGTGAAGCAATCATTGTAATTGATCCATATTCTCATATGAATTAATGCAAAGCAGTGTAGGGGTTTTTCCTAGTTGGGTTCCCCTGTAAAATCATTGCGTTCCTTGTGTTTTCATGGTTACATGTTATTGCATGTATTTCTATCGTGTCTTTTCCTTTACACAAAATAGTAGAAGAAATTTGTGTCTCTTGTTTTTAATTTGAATTCATTAGCAGTAGAAAATTTCTTGACATTTCTATAATATTCTTCATAATGGCTTTATTGAATTGTCTAAAGTCAATATATAACCTAAATGTTGCATCCTTCTTTTTCCCAAAGTGTATTGGTGCTCCTCAAGGCGAGATACTTGGGCATTTGTACCTTTTGTTCAACAATTCATATAGTTGCATTTGTAATTCCTTTAACTATGGTTCATTTTGTAAATAATCTTTGACCTTTGACATTGGGGTAGTTCTGGGGATTATGTCTATAGAGTCAATTCTTAAAGAGTGAAGATTCCTGTTGTTGATGTGAGACAAGATTGACAAGGCTATTGGAAAGTGGAGATTTGCGTGCCATAATAGATTCAACTTAGTAAAATGGTGATTTACATGTCGATAAAGCAAGTAGAGCCATGATTACATAGTTTGCTCATAACCCACTAGAATGGATGATATGTTGATTGATTTTTGTATATTGGCATGACCATAGTTTCTTTAAAGTAATCCCAAGTCCAAATAAGAAAATTTGAGGTCATTTTTTCTTCTAATTAATTATTAATGGAATGATGATATAAATTGTGGTGAAATCCATGCAGAGTGGTAATGAGATGCTCACTCTCTCACTGATGGCCCTCAATGAAACTCAAATTTCAGATTTCTTGCTTTTGAAACCCTCAAAAACCTTAATGCCAAAAAGAATAAAGAAATCATACAACTTGTTGATCCACTTCAAATAGGGGACATTGGCTATGGTGAACGATATCAAAGAATCCCTATAAGGAAATGATATTGTTGTAGCTCAAAAAGGCCTCGATTTTTTTTTTCTTGGATTATCATGGAGTGGAATCATATTTTGGTTTTTAGAACATTTTTCTATTGAAGGACACGATTGTATGAATTGCTAGGAGAGTTCCAAAGGCCTTATTCAAAGAATCTTCCAAAGTGTCACATCTACCCTCTTCTTACTCTAGTAATCAAGCTCCAAGAATATGCTCTTTCAACAAAGACAAGAAACCCATCATTAAAAAAAATCTTTACCATGATCTAAGCTAAATAATTGCTCAATATTTTTGGTTAAAATTCACGAGTATTGGTTCTCCAATGCAAGCAATAATTGATTTTTTTGGTATAAAGGAGTGTATGCTCTTCCAACAAGTGATCTATAACTTTTTGGAGGGTTTAATTGGGCTCCTAGTATCAAATTGATTACACAAAGTAAGGTCGCTGAGAATTGTGGTGAATGTGGTCATGAATGTAATTTTATAAAAAAGAGAAGAAAAAGAGATATGTTCTATTTTGTTACTTGTACAAAATAATAACATATAAAAGTAGCTAATACTATATGGGAATTTGAAGTACCTAAAATCAAGTATAAAGCAATTTTCTTATTAGGACATATAGAGATGGCTAAGCTCATTGGAAATGGGAAGTACCTACCATCAACATAAAACAATTTTCCTATTAATTCTTCAAAAAGTTCAAATGGGTTTGCAATAATTGTGATGCTGTGAAGGATCTTTGTGGATAAATAATGACCCATGGTAATCCACCACAAACTTAAGCTTATGAGAACAATATTTTATCTATCACCAAGTTGTTGAAGACACTTAGTTACTTACCTGCTGCATTGGAAATATCTTTTTATATCATAAGTAAATGTATGTTTTCACTTGGCACATTTTGTTTCACTCAAATGTCTTTTCAAAGCACATGAGTGATTTTTCCATTTGAAGATATGGAAGAGGAAGGGCTAAATACAAGTTTGTATCCTTTTGGAATCAAATGATGCACACATCATGGACTTTACCGTAGTTATTTCTTTAACTGAAGGAAGGCACCCAAAAGTTAATTTGACCAAGCTCTCTGTGTACCTTCATGATGGATGGCCAATACAAATTTTAGAATGGCAACTTGCTCATGGTTTAACAACATTTTTTCTTGACATTATTTTCCCTTTGACACATGGCAGTTTCTAATGCATTTCAGAATCTCATCTGAGTTAAAATTCAGGCATCTTTATATCAAAAGCTGTAGCTTAATTGTTAAAGGTTTTCGGAGTTTTTAGACCTTATTTCCAGATTTAAATTGTTTAAAATTATATAGTTTTTTTTGAAATTATAAATTTTGTGTAAATTTTCCATAAACTGAGTGTCTTAGAGATTTTTCACCATACTAGAACATATCTCAAATAACAAAAATAAATCATAATTAAAAAAAAAAAAAACTATCTTACCAAATACAAAAACTCTATAATGTCTGATGGTTGAACAATGCCCACCCGAAATGGAGCACAACAATTTATCAAAATGGTTGTCTGCACCTGCCTTTTGATTTTCCTTTGAGGGTTTTACCTTTATCATTCAGTGTGTTTTAAGACAAGACGACAAGGTGGGTGGATAGCTCAGTGAGTCAATTCAGATTTTCCAGCAGTTGATTGGCATTGATGCTTATTCTGTTCCGTGCTCCTGTGCTTTTCAAGACCTTGGGATTAAAAATGATTCTTCACTTTGCGGTTATTATTGATGCAGGCAATGTATAATCCAGTATTCTACGACGTTGCGGAGGCCATGAGAGAAATTCACGTCAATTAAAAAAAAACTTCACTGTGGGATTGTTTCAATTATTTATTAAAAATAAAAATAAATTTAGCACTATTATAAACTCGTGAGCATCCCACAATCTTCTCAAAATGATATTGAAATTTCTATTATTTTTCCAGCAAAATTGTGCCAAATTTTAGTCGGTGGACAAGCTTGGTTGAAGATTCACACACATAAATACCCCATTACCTTTAATCAATTTTGAGAAGGATGATTAAATTGTTTCTTGGATCCTTGGAATATGCATTTCTGGACTTCTATCTTACTCGCAAGCCAAGGTTTTCTTAACATCTGATGTTAACTCATATAAGTGGGCATACAGAAAGAAAGGGAAAGTTTCGGTGGCCGATCTTCTATCCAAGTCCGGCTGCTCTGCCTTTGCAGGTGTGATCTTTTATAAAATCTATGCTGATGCTTTTTTCAGCATATTATCTTTGCAGAGTTTGGAGTTTATTTTTTTTGGTTTGAGATAGTTTTTAGTTCGGTCTCATTCTTGCATTGTGTCTGGGGATTTGCACACTCGATAAAGAGAAGGGACTGTTACCCTTACTTGGCATATTGCTCCTCTGAGAATAATGCTCTTTCTACACCTTTGGCTTGAGACAGTCTTCAGTTTGGTCTCATTCTTGCATCATGTTTGGGGATTTGCAGACTCGATAAAGAGTAGGGACTGTTACCCTTACTTGGCATATTGCTTTTTTTAGAATATTGCTCGTTCACCTTAGATGTTGGTTTACAGGAGTTTCAGATATCTTAGAGTCAGTGGGCATTCAATTGGATTGTCTCCCTCCTTTTTGATATTCCTTGGATGCTCCTCCTCACCTTCTATCTACTAGATAAGAGTTGAACAAGATCATCAAGGAGGATATCGACAAAAGTTCGTCCAAGTCACCTGGGTTAATCCTCCGGGAGGGTTGCACCCAAAGATGGCCTTCTACGTTGAGCACTTCTTGGAGTTGAGATACAGGCTCATTATTCGACCCCAGTATAAGTTTCACCACTAGATGCATGCTCTTCGCATTCCTCTAGCCTAGTTCAGAGTAGGTTATCATAGACCAAATTGATAGGCCAGACAAAAGGTATGTCATTTACAGGAAGTAGAGACTGAGGTGCATTTCATTTTTGGATGCCCTATCTATTACGAGATCAAAGGAAGGTTCCATTGCTTGTTCAGAGACTCTCAGACCCTCACAAACTTTTTCAAGTATCCCGATCAGAGTTGTTTGGCCCTATATACACAGGAGGCTCTTAGGTTCCGAGCGCATATTCTTTAGCCTCCCATCAGACCAAACCCCACATAGTGGATCACGACATTTTTCAGGGTACTACCTTCAGAGAGGGGCACAAAAAGAACGATTGATACCGTTTCATATCCAGATTCTAGACCAGTGAGGATTCGTTGGACCTTACCCCGCTACCCGAGACCCCAGCCGCTAAACCACCTCAGATTCGTCCCTGGGAGACGGAGTGGTCCTCTAGACTTCAGTAGTGCACAAACTTCCCTAGACAACGAGTTAGTGGATAGTCCGTACCTCCCATTGACCCTTCATCACACCAGCAAACTTTGTGGAATTTTCAATGCTCTTCAGTCAGTTTTGGATGTTAGGAGAGATGGGTCCGATCATCTTCGTCAGGGCATTCCATAAATTGTATTTTTTATGTTCCTGCATTGTACTTTTTATATTCATGCATTGTATTTTTTACAGGAGACCATTTGGTTCTTCTGCATTTTATGGACATCATTGTACTCAACAATTACTTTGACCTACTTTGTAGTCATTAGTTGGACATAAATATAATTATCTTATCTTATATTATTTCTGAAGGTGCTCTCTTTAGTGACGGATATATTCAATTCTAAGGAGGGCTCTCTCCCTTGGATTGTTGGATCAGCCGAGACTTCTCACTATTGTGCTAACATATGGTTCTCCATCTACATCTAGGTGGCTCAGGTTTTTCTTGCCTGGTTTTTTGATCTGTCTTTATGTACTTAAAATTTGCTGACTGATGTTTGGTCGAGCTCCTTCTCCGCCCTGTATTGTTTTTGTTATTAGTCCTAAACAATTAGGAATGTAGCTTTGCTGCTCACTCCTTGTTCAACCTCTCATCCCTGGAACAATAGACGTTAGAACTTGAACATTGTATCTACTTTTTACTTATACCAGCCTAGATCCATCTTAAAAATCTGATTTAACATGAGTATAGAGAGATCCAATTTCTTCACATGCCATTTTTTTTTGTGAGCCTACAATATTTAAATGTTTTGGATAATTTTTTAATTTTTAGATTTTTTATTTTTTTTTAGCCCACATGAGCAAAATTTCAACTTTGATGATAGACGAACATCTTACACACCACCACACTATAGAGTGAGCCTCTATACTCAATAAAAACTGGATGATTTTTCCTTTTTGAAAAAAAGAAGAAAAAAAGTTGAATACTCAATAAAAACTGGATGACTTTTTATTTTGAAAAAAGAAAGAAAGAAAAGTTAATAAAACTGGATGACTTTTTATTTTGAAAAAAGAAAGAAAGAAAAGTTAATAATGATTTTTCTTTCTGGAAAAACCAGAAAGAAAGAAAGAAAGTTGAACTTGTCTTGCCTTGTTGCCATAGGTAAGATCTCATTTATTTATCTAGAGCTCGTAATTGGATGTGGGTGGCATAATAAAAAGCATGCCTTGAGGGAGCAGAGGGTTAAATGAAGCAACATGGCGGGCTAGCTCTGGATTTAGGTACTTCATCAATTTCAGGGAAGAGAAAGCTCTCTTATTCACTCCACAAACTAAAATCGACCGGGTGTTGTACGAGTGTGTTATGGAGAAAGCATGCGAAGAAGCCAAATTTAGTCATGCACACACGATCTGAATTGGATTCAATGCAGATAAAGTTTTAGCAACCAAGCTTTCGGGACTGTATTCCAAGTGTGGGAATTTGGAGGAAGCTCGCCAAGTGTTTGATGGAATCGCAGAATCGAATGTGCCCTTGTGGGCTGCTATGATCGGTACCTACGCTGCGTATGGATGTGGTGAGAGAGCACTGACCACTAGGAAAGGATTCTAGATGTTTGAAGACCGGTATTAATGGATGAAATGAAGAAACATGTGAGGGCTTCTTAGACTGGTAGTCATTTCCGGAAGATAAAATAAAAAATAAAAAAATCTCCATAGATGCATTATTGGACATTTGTGTTTATGTGTGAAAGATGGACTACAAGGAGAAATCTGTTTAATTTAACAAGCAATATCAAGGATGTTATTGAAGTGTCTTTGAGCTGCAAGGATGCTTTGTTATCTTATATGAACATGCACGGATAAATCTGTTGAATTCAACCAGCAATATTAAGAGTCTAGCAACTAATTATTGAAGTGTCTTTGAGCTGCATTTTTCTTAGCATGACATAATGTGAGATTTGGCTTTAATATTTGGCGCCTTGAAATGTTTAGTTTTTATGAAGAGATTGTTTATACCAAGAAAGACAACTCACAAAAGAGTATCATTCATGTCAATAAGACTTGAACCTTGGTGGAGAGGTTATCATTAAACCCACTCAACCACCTGGACTACTTTCAATTGAAAATGACTTGTATTTACCTATGGATGAGGGTTATTATCATTTTTTGGTTGCAACATATTCTTCTTCTATTATGCAAAAGGTCAAAAGTCAACATGGAAGGTGTTGACAAACCAACTTTCAATACCTAGCAAATACTAACTAAAGGATATGTAAAAAATTGGAAATTTGAAGCATTTGTAACAACATTAAGAAATTTGTGTTAGTTAAAAAATTGTGCCATGGAAGCCAAAGCTTGTCAATGTGCTAGGCATTTCGAAACATTTTGAGACTCTTGGTGATATAGAAATTATAGAGAATTTGTTTCTTATAGTACAAATAAAAGATACTAGACACTTTTTTGTTAGAAACATAAATTATTCTTAGTTTTGTTTCAATTACTTTTGAAGCAATACCTCATATTGATGGAAAGTTTTCTTGACCATCCTATAAAGGAATATGTTTGACAATTTGATGGTTGCGGTAATTAGCTTTTCAATTAAAGCTCCACCCTTGTATTAAGGTGTCCAAGGCTGAAATTGGAAGAATGTGTTTGATGAAGTGTGAAAGTGGTAAATATGGATAAAATGAACTGGAAGTTTATGCCTTTTACAATGTTGAATTTGTACATATTCTTCCTAGGGTTTCATTGCTACACAAAACACAAAGTTTTTAAGAGACATGATGTTGTAAATATTGGTGCTTTGGTTGTATATGACTCCATTATTGAGAACGTTGCAAAGAAAGTTATTGACTTGGTGTTGGAGGATGCTATACATTATTGTGAGATAAGATGTCATTTTTGTGGCCATTTTTGCCAATTTCTAATCAATCACCTTGGTTTGCGTAACATAGTGCATGATAATATTAGAAATGCTAAATTTATTTAAGAAATAGAGGAGATTGATATTGATAACAAAAACAATTGAAGTGAGAAACTACTTCAACAAGTTGGAGAAATGGTTATTAGTTTTGAATCTGATTATTTACTAACAAAGGTAGAAGTAGAAACAACAGAGGTGGACAAGAATGCAAACTAGGATAATGATTAGATTATAAAGTCTTCTTATTAGATACATCAAGAAAAATTGACACAAAAACAACATATACTTATGTCCATAGTGCTTCCTTTGATGGCCTTTAATGATCTTAATTCAATGGTTTAGTATACCCCACATGATATCATTTGGAGTAGGTTACAATTAATTAAAAAATATTGAAACTAAAGTCATGCACATTTGTTGTTTATAATTCTCTCATAATAAGAGGTTGTGAAGTTGGTATTCAACTTGGTTATAATGAAGAAACAATAACTTTATAAAGATCAAAGTTTTGTTAATGAAAAGCATTATTTGATAAGCCTATTTCAATATTCCTAAGAGAATATCCTGATCAATATGATCACCCGAATAAACCTAGCTAATAAACATGGTTATTCAAAGATCCTACAATGGGAACTCTCTCTCTATAACTATGAGAATATCGATTGCGAAAAGAAAAGAAATAATGCATGTGCTTTGATAATCAAGGCTTTTATAAAATCTTTACACACAAAAGCTAGCTAATAGACACATTGTCATCAATGTGCCCACTTAGCGTTGCTAGAATGACTAGTAATAAATAATATCCTTGGAGGAGGTTGAATTGGAAAACAACACCCTGAGTTTACTCAGACCAAGAAGAATTCATGTCATACAAGCATTAGATACTACAACAATTCCTTCAATGTAAGTAGCTAAACATGTATTTATTACACTAATGTACACTATTGTTTGCACACTCGAGGTGATGACATCAATATTGGGATTAAAAGTCAACCCTTGAGCAAGGATTGACCCATTAACAACTTCTTTGCTAATTTTTATTTCCTCAATATTAACATCCTGCGAAGTCAACCTCTTCGCCTTCATCCATATCGATATCTCTCACATATTTGGTTTGAGATGTCAAGGCAGATTCCAATGCCTTCCATTGATCTAGAACTAGTGATCCAACACATAGCGAACTCAAGATTGAAGTGAATTTAGAGCCATCCATTGAGGAAGGCCTCGAATGTGAAGGCATACCTTCACTATCTATGACTTTGTAATGACCAACTTTGATAATCTCCCCTATTTTTTGTTTAAATTGTTACTTCCTAGAACTTCATAAGCCTAAGCCAAGTACTCAAATCAGAGTGGTCTTTATAAGCACCTTTTTGCTGAGTATGATAAAGATGCAACTAGTCTTAGTGTATTTAAAAATTCAAATAGGTAACCTCGACAAGGTGTTGTTTAGTATATTTTGTTTTCCACTAGGAATAGAAGCTTCTTTTGACTACATATGGCAACTAGATGATATTTCACTTTGAGAAGAGATGATGAAGTAGTGTAAAGATTCAGTGTACCAAATTTTTTCTCCAAGTGCTTTGATAGTTGTAGGATAGATGTTGACACAATTGAAATTATATTGTGTCTAAATTTGAAGCATTCCTACAATGGAGGCCAACTAAAATGAGCATTTCCATTCCCTCTCAATCTAGCTCTCTTACATAATCCTCTCTGTCTTTCCATTTTTTGCCATTTCCTAACTTGTAGCTTTGAGCTAAAAGCCATCTAAAATGAACACTCTCACAACGAGATATATTGATCTTAAACAAAACTTGTTATTTTTCTTTGCGAGATTACTTAATTCTTGTTACATAAGAGATATGTTTGTTATAATCTACATCCTGAAAATCTATATAGGAGCACATATCTCCTACTTCAATTGTATGGTATGCAACAAATAATGCTACAAATATTGCCAAGTTTAGTGGAAGTAACTGTGTGTGAAAATTTGATAATAGAATGAAACTATAGATTTTCATCTAGTGTAATAACATAATATTAAACTTTTTCAAGATTTCAAGGGCTTTATTAATAGGAAGATATAGAGAAAATTTGGACGGTAGTTTCTATTTTGAGTTTACAATTGACATTAGTAGTGCTTTCTTCTCAAACACTTGTAAGAGGAAAAAGTTTTCTTATGTAGTTTTATCACAAGTCTGTGAATCACTCAAAGAAATATCTCATCGGGGCAAATTCTAAAGCTTAGTGAAAATAGCCTTTGTAAGTGCATTGTAATAAACTAGATATCTTATTGCTTTTGAATATACAAACACGATTAATTCAAATTTTTATATCTTTTTGAATTGTAGGCTAGATTTCTTATAATCATAGAAGCTTGGAACATTCTTATTGGTCTATGTAGGTGGGTTTTTGGGGTTTAGATTTGAAATTTGGCTCTAATACCACATGTGAGGACCTAACCCAAGGCCTTCTAACAAGATTACATTTATCACAAAATTTCAGTTACAAAAAAATGTCATATTCACAATAAAACAATTTCTTTTGACAATAACATATAGGAAAATAATAGATTAACTAATATATTTGCTTTTCAAGCATTCACATGGATTAATTCATAAGAAAAACATACATGGTTATGATACGGTGGCTCGGTTGGGGTGCTCCCGCTAAAGTTGCCCGACTGAATTTTCCATCCTGTCAACTAGTAATGTTTATCCAACTTTCTAGCTCAGGGAACCTCCACAGGTTCCCTAGCCCTTCAAGCGCAATTCCAACAACAGTCGTAATGTGTCAAAAAAAGGTGCAACACTCTCCAACCACAACCAAAACCAATCTCCCAAATTCTCCTTCCTTCCTTTCCCTTCCATTCTCTTCTCCACCCTCTCCCTTCAAACTCCAAAAAGAAAAAGAAAAAAGACAGTAAGGTCCTCTTCTCCTCTCGTCCTCCTTCCCCTTATGTGTCCCCCACTCACCCACCTCAACCACCTACCATTAAGGCCATGAATTCCCCCCCGGCACCCCATCCCTTTAAGTTTAATGACTTTGAATTCCCCTCGATGCCTTATCCTAAAATAACTTTGAGGAGACATCTTGTGAGATTGATAGAAATGAAATAATAATTGAAATAATAAATTATAATAAAATAATAATATTAATCCTGAAACAAATTTGATGAGACAACTTGTCAGGTTGAGGGATAATGACTTTGAATTCCCCGTGATGCCTTATCCTAAAATAACTTTGAGGAGACATCTTGTTAGATTGATGGAAATGAAATAATAATTAAAATAATAAATAATAATAATATACTAATATTTAATCCTAAAATAATTTTGATGAGACAACTTGTCAGGTTGAGGGATAATAAACAATAAAATAAATGAAATACTAAATTAATAATATTAAGTCATATTAGTGGGTCTTACATATTCACAAGAATCTAATCAATTTAATATCAATAAATATGTTCAAATATGACTCAATAATTATAAACAAGGATTTTAAGGCTAATTAAACAATAATCAAGATTAAGGTCAAGTTCATGGTTAGCCTTTAGCTTGATTAATGGCTAATATTGATTCGTGTTTAATTAGCCTTAAAATATTGGCTTATAATTATTGAGTCATATTTGAATATGCCTATTAATATTAAATTCATTGGATTCTTGTGAATCTATAAGACTCACTTATATGACTTAATATTATTATTTTATTGTTTATTATCCCTCAACCTGACAAGTTGTCTCCTCAAATTTATTTCATGATTAAATATTATTATATTATTATTATTTGATTTCCCTTAATACGACAATATGTCTTCTCAAAGTTGTTTGGGGATAATACATCTAGGGGGGTGGGAAGATAAATCATTAAATTCAAAGGGATGGGGGAACATTCATGGCCTTAGTGGTAGGTGGTTGAGATGGGTGAGTGGGGGAGGCATAAGAGGAAAGAGGATGAGAGGAGAAGGGGACACATATTTTGTCCTCTTCTAGCTTTGGAGTTTGAAGGGAGAAGGTGGAGGAGAGAAAAAAAGGAGGAGAACTTAATATATTGGTTTTCGTTGTGTTTGGAGAGTGTTGTACCTATTTTTCGGATACACTACGACTACTATTGGACTTGGGCTCGAAGGGCTAGGGAACTTGTGGAGGTTCCCTGGGCTAGAAAGTCAGATAGAAATTCCTAGTTGGCAGGGTGACAAACTTAGTCCGATGACCCCAATAGGAGCACCAAAATCTAACTACCGTGCCCTAACCAAGTACTTATTTTGTTATGATTTAGTTCATGTGAATGGTTATAAATCAAATTTGTTATTAATAAATCATGTATTGTATAATTCTATGTGAAATAAATTGAATTGTTAGGTATTAAATAAATCATTCTGTGAAACTTTAGTTTAAATTTTGGTTAAATTAATTTTGTTTAGAGGACCTACGGTCAGGTTCTCACATGAACCAATTATTTTAGTTTGAGAGAAGGGTACATTTTTGTTAAGGTCATGATATATGAGTTCAACATTTAATACCATTGACATCATGGGAGTTCAACAATTAATACTGCCAACATCAAGGTACATAAAGGGCTTCATGCTCTTGATTAAATCCTAATCCCATACCCTCATACATGATAGAATTCAACGGAAACGTTGCAATCCTACCAAGCCTAAAATCCTAAAATGTATTAAGTTTATTGAATTCTGAATGGGATATGTAATTCTACTTTCTCCATATGAAGTCCAATGAGGTTGGAACCACTCTCAAGCATCCTGAAACAATTAATGGTAATGTTAAAAATTTAAGTAAAAAAATATGGCCTTTTACTAGAATATTTTAACATTACCATTGATTGTCAACATTTCTAGGGTTGAGTTAGGTTTTTTGTTTATATTTGGAGTCCAGGAGGGGCAGGCTTGGTATTATAGCCATGTGGGGCTATTTTTGGAGGGAAGCAACCCCTTGTTTCTTCCAAAATGATCTAAAATTTTTCCAATGGGGTTCTTTGACTCTCCCCCATACTTATCATATTTGACTGATTAGTTAGGGATGGTTTGTACTGGTTAAGTGCCAAATTGGTGGTTTGGTACCTAACTGGTACAAACAAGAACTCCAACTAGGGTTTTCTACTAGTTCATTACCCAAGCTTGTTTGGTAGATCGACTTAACAGGTTATTAGTTCAAAACATTTGATTTTTAAAACTATGATTCCAATTAGGATGTCATAAGATCCCAATTGTATGATATTCAAATCAACATTTGTATTCAGTCCATTCATATCTATTTGACAATCTTTGTCAGTTACATTGATCCTTCTTTTGGTTCTAGTGGCTAACTCAATCAACCATGATCCCTCAAGCTTACTTTTCTTTAAATGAAATATGTCCACTAATTTGGGATCAATGTAACTATGGATTGCTCCTGAATCAATCAAAATACCATCAATGTGATTTATAATCTTACCTTTGTAAGATTTACTTGACACAATCACTAGTTATTAATCTCAAATAATTTTCTCACTTTCTTGCTATTTAGGGTTTAATGCTCATTCACAAATGCTTTCAAATTTGAACTTGTGAAAGAAAACACATTGAATACTTTTCTTTAAATAAATCAAACTTAGAATAAACTTAAAAATCAATCTCATAAATGAAACATAAATTTTTGGGCAATGCTCTTGGAAAATCCCTAAAGGGAAGACCAATAGAGAGAGAAAATTTTATTAAGGCTCACAGAAAAATGAGTTTACAAAAAACTTTTCCTACCAATAGACACATTGATTATCTAGTTTTATGTGCCATACTCCTCGAATTCTGTGCTATAAATCAAACTTGATTTCTATGCAAGATGACTTAATTTATATGCAATCAATAACCTTGAAATCTGTGCAGTCAATCATCCTCAATTTTTGTGTAGCCAACAACCTCAAAATCTGTGCAGTCAATCATTCTCGATTTTTGTGCAGTTAACAACCTTGAAATTTTTGCAGTCAATCAGCCTCAAAATCTATGCACTCTACTGGAATTTTCTCCTAGGTTTGTTTGCTAAGTCTCTTAGAAATCGCGCGGTTGCCTCTTGCGCTGTTGCTTTTCCTTCAACGCTTCTCCTATCTCTCTCCTTAAAATGAGAAAATGAATAATCATGTGTCTTTTCCTTTGAATATCCTTTTTATGTCTCATTAAAACGACTATAAATAACCCTAAGATCTAATGGCTTAGATAGAGTCCTAGCCATTAAGATCAATGATTGTGTTATAATTTCTCATTGACACAAATTAGGCACCTTAAGTCACTTTATTAATTAATGAAGCATAAAAAAGTCACTTTAACTTAATATCACATAAATTTAATGTCCTAGGGACCATTTTGGACACTCTTCCACATGCTTGATACCAAGCCAATGTGGAAGACACTTGTCTGACCTAACTTTTTCAACACTCCCTCTTAGTGAGGAAAGTGTTCTTCACCACTCCCAACTTGTCTTTGAAAAATACAAACTTGTATTTCGTCAAAGACTTCATGAGAATATCTACTAATTGCTCACATGTGGATATGTACCACAAATCAACTACTCCTCTTTAAACATAGTCCTGGATGAAGTGGTATGTGATGTCAATATGTTTCGACTTGTCATAAAATACCAAATTCTCAAAGAGTTTTATGAAAATTTGATTATCACAGTAAATCACATTTCCAATAAAATAAATCAACTAACAATTTGAAAATCCATATGGCTTCACAACTTGCCTGACTAGCTGCCATATATTATGACTCTGCAGAATCAATGCCACTAACTTGTGTTTCCTTCTAAGCCATGACACAACTAATGGTCCCAAACTAAAACAATTCCTGAAAGTGCTTTTTTTTTGCATTACACCGCTAGTCCAATCATAATCTATATAGTGAATCAAACTAATTCCATCTCCACTCACATAGTCCAGTCCATAATCCATCATACCCTGTAAGTACTTGAGCACATGTTTTGTCACAACCCAATGCAATCTCCTAGGTTCAACCATATACTGACTCAGAGTGTTGACAACAAAACATAAATTTGGCCCAGTTTTCACCAGATACATCATTGAACCTATCATCTTCCCATGAAATGTGGGATCCACCAAGTCACCCTTAGAAGTACTTAACTTCTTCTAGTTGGTGACCATAGGTGTCAACATAGGCCCGCAATCCTCCATCTGAAATCTCTTCAAGATGTTAATTACATACTTAACTTGTCCCAGAAAAATGTGTTATGGTTCCTTCCAAATTTCCAATCCCAAAAAGTAATGCATCAAACCAATGTATTTCATCTCAAACTTTGAAGAAAGATCTTACTTCCAACCAAAGATGAGTCTCTCTGCACCTATAATTAACAAATCATCCACATATATAAACAAAATAAGAGGATCTCCATCAACTACTATGTAGTATAGGTTGGGATTCGCCTCACTCGTCTCAAAACCCATTTGTTGCAAGCAGGTATCTATCCTTGAATGCCAAGATCTCAGAGCTTGCTTTAGACCATATAAGGCCTTTCTCAGCCTACACACAGGATAATCTCTCCCATGCACCTCAAATCCTTGTGGTTGTTCGATGTACACCTCCTCCTATATGAATCCATTTAGAAATGCAGTTTTAACATCCATATGATGTATTCTCCAACCCATATATGTCACAATGGAGATCACTACCCTAAGCATAGTGTACCTTGCAACTGGTGTGAAGGTCTCATCATAATTAACTCCCTCAACCCGTGAAAACCCCCATGCCACAAATAGAGCCTTGTATTTATCAATGCCTCCATTCATAACATACTTGATTTCGTAGAGCCAATTGGAAGCCACCACTGACATCCCTTCAGGTCTTGATACAACCCCCCACACATCATTCTTCATGATCGAATTGTACTCTTCCACTATGGCATCCCTCTAGACCTACTGGTCTATTTCCTCCTCAAAAGAAGAAGGTTTGGACTCACTGATCCTACTCAACAAAGGAATATAGGTACACAATCGGTCTGGTGCCTTACTCTCCCTAACAAACCTCGTAGGACTCCCCACAAATTCCTAGGATTCCTTCAAGTTTTGTTGAAGCCATCTTGGTTTATTCTTCCCTGAAGTAACCTCTCACAGAGAAAAATATTCTTACTCATCCCTCTTAATTGAAGATTGTGTATTCGAAGACTATGCACTAGTGGTCTGTGAACCTATCACTTGGGAACTTGTAACTCCACTGTGAACCCATAATCTGTGACCCTATAACATATGGTGTATCCACTTGAGACTTAGAATCCTATTGTTCCCCCTTCTTTGACTCATATGACCTCCTAAAGGCTTGATCCCCCTCAAATTTCACATCCCGTGCAACTAATGTTTCAAAGCAGGGATGTGTATGTGGTAAGCCTTTGAAGTCTCACTATACCCAACAAGAATTCCCTTTTCTACTATGGGCTCCAATATTGTCCTCTTCTTTGAAGGGACACATGAGTAAGTCAAGAAACAGAAAAGCCTCAAGTGCCCAACTTCAGGCTTCTTCCCTATAAAAGCCTCCTTAGGAGATTTACTCCCCAATACCTTATGAGGACTCCTATTTTGGATATAAATAACTATGTTGCATGATCAACCCAAAGGAAAAATGGTTGACCTTGATTATATAACATGTCACTTGTTGTCCCAACAATGGCCCTATTCTTTCTCTCAGCAACCCCATTATGTCGCGGCTTGTACAAAATTGTCAAATTTCTTTTAATGCCCTCTGATGCATAGAAATTTTTGAAGTCATTAGAGGTATACTCACCCCCATCGTCTGACATCAACACCCAAATTTTCCTCCCCGTTTGGTTCTCCATAAGAGATTTGAACTCTTCAAACTGGTTGAAGACTTGAATCTTGGTCTTCATGAAGTAAAACTAGGTCTTCTTGGAGAAGACATCTATAAAGGTAGCATATTTCTCACACCCACTCAAAGAGAATGATGGCATTGGACCACATACATCTGAGTGTACCAAATCTAGAATCCCTACTACTCTGTTGTCATTACATGAAAAAGAAGTCTTGATGTACTTTTCAAGTTCACACCCTTTGCACACATCCTGATGCTTTGTACTAAACTCTGGCATACCTGCCACAATCTCCCTCAGACTTCTAAGAGCCACATGGTGCAAATGAGCCATCCTCCTATGCCATAACTCACATAAATCACTACCATTTTTGTTGAGTGCCAAGGCATGTGCTGAATGAAACATGAACCTGTATAGTCACCCTCGTATGATCCAAATCACTGTTTCCATAGAGACACTATATCCCTTAGGATGAATGAGTACATATACATCTCATGAATGAGCACCCCAATAAGATGCAATTTTGACTCTTGGCATCAGGATTATTTCTTTGCTCCTTAGGAATCAAGGAATAGTAGGTGGAACCAAAACCCTAAGATGCCTCACTGAAGGGATGTATCCATACCAAATTTCATATGGAGTCTTATTTTCAAGAGCATGATATGGACACCTATTTTTCACACATACTACACATATAAATGCATAAACTTAAAACATCAACTCCGTGTTTTTGAGAAACATCATGGAATGAACCATATTTAAGATAATCCTATTCATTCTTTTAGTTGCACCACTCTATTGATGATTGTATGGAACTATCATTTTATGTTGAATCCGTTGGTGAATATAGTTTTCATATCCATTGGATGTATACTCTCCTCCGTTATTAGAACAAAGTGATCCAAACATGATTATGCTTCATTTTTAATCCATACATGAAAGTTTTAAAAGTTTCAAAAGCATGTGATTTATTATTCAACAAGTACATCCAACACATCCTAATGTAATCATAAATAAAAATAATGACATATTTATTTCCATTAATAGATGGAATAGGCATGGGGCCACACAAATAAAAATGTGTCAATCCAAGTTTTCTACATGCTCTAGAAGCATAAAGAGAGAAGCATTTTTTTCTATGTTTTCCAAGGATAAGAGCATCACGTTGATTCAATTTCCTAAGAATAGTTGGAAAATTGGAAATGCAATTCTTTTTTAATAGACAAAAGCTATCATAATTAACATGTCCAAATCTAGCATGCCATAGAAGACTTGATGGTAGTGTACCTTTATTGTGGTAAGAGAGGTACGTAAAATTATGTGCATGAGCATATGTCTTTTTCAACTTCAAAATTATTTTGTCCTCCACTCTAATCATCACAACAAAGAGTAGTGATGCAACCAATGTTGCTAATTTTTTCTTTAAAGAAATTGTTGTTAGAAAATAAAAAAGGATAAATATTTTCTTATCTTGATAACTGCTTGTGATTTCTTTGCAATCTTATTAAATTTTATGTCTTCTTTTATCTTCTTATCATCAAGAAACTACCAAAACATAAATGCATGAAGATCAAAACAACAAGGAGACATGATGTAGGCTTTTAGACTAATCTAGGTGGATATTGGTGGCCACCTGCCTATCACCTAGACCTCCAACCGATTTCATCATTCTCCTTGATTATAGCATCATTTACTATTTTTAGAATTTTTTCGAGTCGTGAACTTACAAAGCTATTTTGATCCCCTAAATGGAGTTTTCTTGAGGTTTGGTTCACAAATCCTGTAGTACTCAGACATATATTTCCAAATAGGTATCGTACACACCAAACGAAGATCATATGACCAAGTTACGACCTCGAGAAGTTGGCTGCCCAACTAACCCCAATGGTGCCCACAAACTCTTGGAGTTCCATATCCTGGGGCTAGGGTTTTGGTTATTTAGGGTTTCCCTTTGTTGTTCAATAATAAAAAGGCCCTTGAGCCTCATTGTAACACAATTCAGAGGCATGTAATCACATCTCTTCTCTTATATAAGCTAACATGGTTTGCACTAATTTATTTCCATTTTGCTTGTAATCATTTTTCAGTTCTTTAGTATTAATGAAATGGAGGTTTACTTCTGCTGCATATCTGTGTTTATGTTTATATCTATATTATGTTGCATTCCTACATAAGTCCAGATTAGTGGTATTAGAGTGATATGCTCTTTCCCTTTTTTTTCTTTGCATGTCCCCAACGAGGTCAGGGTACAAGGAGTTATGGCTCAAACTAGTTGAACCTTTGCAATACCAGCCTCGCAAACCCTGACGAACTCCCATGGAAAAAGAAAAGAAAGATAAGGGAGCAAGATATCATTTCAAAATATTGCTTGAGGAATCCCTCGAGTGAAATAAGAACACGATGATGGATAACTTTGCCCAGATCCTTTGACGTCTACACACATGCGATGCATATTCATCTAACAACCACTTCGGAGGCGCTACTCCCCTTAAGGTGCAAGCTAACTTTGAAATTCCCATATTTGAAGGCCAAATAGATGCAGATGTCGTAGATAGATGGTTAAATTTGTTGGAGGATATTTTTCGGTTCATGACTTTTCCAATCGGGAAAATATTACTTTTTCACTCCTTAAAGCCACCCCCCATGTCAAGGACTGGTGGGAAACCTACAGTGAATAGAAGGACGAGAGGGAACCCTCACTGTTTTCAGCTGCACCCATTTGGAATTATTTTTGGGATGCCATCAAAGAATAATATTATCATGTCGAGAGTTATGAAGATAAATACATAAAGTGGACCACACTGAGGTAGGGAAGGGACCAAGACATGCCAGAGTTCACAAATATTTTTCATACACTTCACACAAAGTTGGGTATCAAGGATTCTGAGTGGAATTTGGTACTCAAGTACCACAATTGTATACACAAGTACATCTAGGATGAGATGGAGTTCTTGGACATCTCCTTGCTTTGCCCCGTGTATTGATACACTGTCAAGATCGATAAAAATTTAATCAGAAGAAGTGATACTTTAGATCTGTGAATCCAAAGCAAGGAAAAGGTGACCCCAAACTACAAAAAAAAGGATAGAGCCAAGGCAGGGAAACCTAGGAAAACCCATCGAAGCTGCAAGCAAAGAACAACACCATGGACACTGAGAAAATGGTGTGAGTTCCATAAGAGCCCCACTCACAACACAAGTGAGTGTCGAGCCAAGTAGCCACTCGTGGCCAAGCTGAAGGTTTCCGAATTAGATGAATGTCCTGACTCTGAGTCAGAAATTGACAAGGGGAATGACAAAGGGAAGAAGATTATTGATGCAGATCCTAGTGCCACCATCACCACCACAAAGATCCAGAAGATTAAGCCCAAAGATCCAGAGGAGGAGGACTGAATCTTCCACTCATAGATGTGAGTGAAGGGTTCTCCACTACAGTTCATTTTCAACAACGAAAGCCAAAAGAACCTTATTAGGTTGTGAAGCGATTGGGCTTGTCAACCATACTACACTCGTAGCCATACACCATCAAGTGGCTTCACCAAGGACAAGATCTTTGCGTCAGCCAACAATGTCTCATTCCCTACAACATCAAGCACTTCACAGATAAGGAATTGTGTGATATTGCTCCTCTTGAAGTTTGTGATGTATTTTTAGGGCAACCATACTTGTGGAAGCGTCACGATGTGTATTAGTTTAGGCCTCGCACTATTATTATTTATTTGGGCAATAAGTTATATAGGATACCGAAGGTAGCACCGCCTACCACCATCTCTTTGACATAAGAAATGCAGTAAGATCATTTCCCAGACTGAGAAAATTTTCTTTCTTATGATTCACCCTCAGGGCAAGAAGAAGACTATGGCCACATTCATAACCTCCAGACAATGCTCCTCCACATGGTAGTAACAATTGGACAAGGCCGTGGAGGAGTATAGGGATATCTTCACCTCACCCAAATGGGTACCCCTACACTGTCAGGTCAAGCACTCCATTTATCTAACTCCGAGCAAGCCGCTACCCAACAAAATGATCTATCGAGGCTCTGTTTTGGAGAATGATGAAATTAAGAGGCATATTTAATAGTTGTTGTAGAAAGGGCACATCAGTCCAAGTGCGTCACCCTGTGGGAGTTCGATTATGTTGGTACAGAAGAAAAATGACACCTGGAGACTCTATATTGACTATCGAGCACTGAATAAGATCACTGTCTGGAATAGGTATCTAATCCCATATATTGATGACCTTCTAGACTAGCTCAAGGGGGGAAATATTTTAGCAAGATTTATTTGAAGTCTATTTATCACCAGGTGCTAATCGAACCCTTTGACGTGTGGAAGACTACCTTCAAATATAAGGAAGGCCTTTTCGAATGGATGGACATGCCTTTCGAGTTGACGAATACCCCCACAACCTTCATGAATCTAATGGATGACATCTTGCAACCCTTCACCAACTCATTCGTGGTAGTGTATTTGGATGACATCCTGATCTTCAAACAAAATTGGGAAGAGCACCTACTCCATATTCAACAGGTCCTCCAAACCCTGTGACAACAAAATTTGTGTGCCAATTTGGAGAAATTCACTTTTGGTATGACTGAGGTCCAATATTTTGGGTACATCATTGATGAGCGGGGTGTGCATGTGGACCCAACCAAGATACAAGTTATTCAAGATTGGCCAACCCTAACCATTCTAACAAAGCTACGCAACTTTCTAGGTCTTTCCAATTTCTATTGCAGGTTCATGTTGGGTTTCTCTTATATCACTTGGCCTTTGAGTCAAGTTACCAAGGGAAAAGCAAAAGAATTTTTTTCTGGTCCAAATACCAACAGAAGGAATTTTCTAAGTTGAAGCATCACCTCTGCTTTGCACCAGTTCTAACATTACCAGATCTGCAACAACCATTTGAGATTGAGGCAGATGCAACCGACTATGTTATCAAGGTATTACTTACTTAGTAGGGGCATCCAATGGCTTACCATAGTGAGACACTTTTAGACACAATCCAAAAGTATCCCACCTATGACAAAGATATGTATTCCATTGTGAATGCCTGCTAATAATGGAAGCATTACATTATGGAGAAGGAAACAATCATGCACACAGACCACCGAACCCTGCAGTTCATACAGACACAAGGAAATTTGCAGAATGATCACCATCATAAATGCTCCACATATTTGCAACAATTCTGTTAGAGAATTATTTATTACGGAGCAATGGAACACATAAAATACAGTAGAAATATAAACACAGAAAACACATAAAATAAGAGAGACACAGATATACGTGGTTCACCCAGTTTGGGCTACGTCCACCCCGAACAGCCAGTCCTTCCTTTCTATTATCCAGAAAAATAAAGAGACACAACCTACAACAAATCCGCTGTAATATCCTCTGTTTTCTCTCACAGTCTCACCTCTCTGTTTCTCGCTCAGAGAATACACATCTATATCACAACCTCAAATACAATTCCGTCATAAAAAGAGAGGGATTTCCTTCTAGGGAAAAAAACCCTAAACTAAACATAAGTTCTACCATCATATCATCCGCCTAATGAACGACCCAGATTGACTAGAAATTACTATACCTTTACAAGGCAATTTTACATCTATTTTTGGCTTCGGGGGCGTTGCCCCCGAACCCCTGCCAGGGGACCACTGGCCCTCGGACCCCCCAGATCACCGTGGGGGGGACTTGTCCCCCCCGCACCCCTCACGTGGATGGGACTTCAAACTTCCTGGGGTATACATCCAGCTGAAACAAAAGACCTCAGAATAATCATGCTCCACACACAACAATCTCCCACTTGGAGAATGATTGTAGCAACTCCACCGTTGCTTCATTTGCTGGACAATGACTCCTCTTTGGACCTGGTTGTTTCTCATCTTCATCAACATCCTTGAAGACCAATTGAAACTGAGCATGTTCTCAGTTTCTCCCTGGTTACAACTTTTGTTAGCATGTCTGCATGATTCTATCTAGTGTGTATCTTTTCCAGCTTCAACTCTCCATCTTCCAACACTGACCGTATGAAATGGCACTTGAGTTGTATGTGTTTAGTCCTGGAATGAAATGCTGAGTTCTTTGCAAGATGAATGGAACTTTGGCTATCACTGTATAACGTTCCCATATCATGCTCCTTACCCAATTCACCCATAAACCTTTGTAACCAAATCATTTCTTTACTAGCCTCTGTAGCAGCAACATACTCTGCTTCTGTTGTTGAAAGCACAACAACACTTTGGATTTTTGAAACCCAACTGACAACTGTTCCACCAACAGTAAATACATATCTTGTAGTGCTCCTCCTGTTATCTCTGTCACCTGCCATATCTACATCAACATATCCCTGTAGATAAATGTTTGAACCACCAAAGCATAATTCTTGATTTGTGGTACCTTTCAAATATCTGAGAATCCATTTCACTGCCATCCAATGTTCCTTTCCTGGATTTTTCATGTACATTCTTACAACTCCCACTGCATGTACAATATCAGGCCTTGTGCAGACCATTGCATACATTAAGCTTCCAACTGCTGTTGCATATGGAACTTTAGACATATAATCCATGTCTTCTTGGGTCTTTGGACACATTTCCTTACTAAGTTTGAAATGGCTAGCAAAAGGTGTACTAATTGGTTTTGCATTGTGCATATTAAATCTTTTCAACACCCTTTGTATGTACTCATTCTGAGACAATGTTAATTTGCGATTTTTCCTGTTTCTAGTGATTCTCATACCAACGATTTGTTTTGCAACTCCCAAATACTTCATTGCAAATGAATTTGCCAATTTTATTTTGAGCACATTTATTTCCTGCATGTTAGACCCTGCAACAAGCATGTCATATACATATAATAACAATATAATATAGCTACCATAATTTTGCTTTTTCAGATAAACACAATGATCAGAGTGATATATAGTATAACCTTGTTCAGACATAAACTTTTCAAATTTTTAGATACTACTACCTTGGAGCCTGTTTTAAGCCATACGAGCTCTTCTTCAACCTGCACACTAGTTTCTCCTTCCCTTTCACCTCATATCCTTGTGGCTGCTGCATATATCTCTTCCTCCAAATCCCCATGGAGAAAGGATGTCTTTACATCTAACTGCTCAAGATGAAAATCTTCAGCTGCTACCAGACTTAAAATAGTTATGATTGAAGTCATTTTAACAACAGGAGAAAATATTTCATCAAAATCAATACCTTTCTTCTGTGCAAACCCCTTCACCACAAGTCTAGATTTGTACCTCTGTTTTCCTCCATCTTCTTCCTTCAACCTGTAAACCCATTTATTCTTCAATGTAGTTTTTCCAACAGGCAACCTGACTAAGTCCCAAGTCTGGTTATGCATTAAGGAGTCCATCTCTGCTTCCATGGCTACCTCCAACTTCTTCTTGCTTTCAACTTGCATTGCTTCTTCATAACATTCGGTTTCACTAGAATTAGTCAACAATAAATAATATAATGAAGGAGAGTATCGTTCAGGGGGTCTATTTATCCTGGTAGATCTTCTAACACCACTTTCAGGTGTTTGGGGTGCCTATTGCTGTTGTGGTTGTTGGTGTTGTTGTGGTTGTTGATTATTATTATTTTCAGGCACCTTTACTTTTTCAGTGATTTCGTCAAGAACTGCATATTCCTTGTTTTCTTTTTCTTGCTTCTTTTCTTGCAATTGATTCTTATACAAGACCTTTTCATTGAATATTACATCTCTGATCCTAATGATTTTGTGATTTTCGTAATCATATAAGCGATAACCAAAATCATTAACACCGTATCCAATAAAGGTACATTTCTTTGACTTTGCCTCAAGCTTTGTTCTATTTTCTTTATCAATATGGACAAAGGCCTCACAACCAAAAGGATTTAAAAAGGAGTAGTTTACCTTTTTACCTGTCCATGCTTCCTCTGGAACACCACCATCCAAGGAACTTGAAGGCCCTCTATTTATTAGATAAACAACAGTATCTACGACATCTGCCCAAAACTGTAAAGGCAATCCTGCATGCAATATCATGCACCTTGCACGCTCCATGATTGTTCTGTTCATCCTTTCTAACACACCATTTTCTTGTGGTGTTCTTGGAATTGTCTTCTCTCTACAAATTCCATGCTTTGAACAATACCTATCAAACTCTTTGCTGCAATATTCACCTCCATTGTCTGATCTAAGACTCTTCAATTTCTTTCCTGTCTCAATCTCAACCAAAGCTTTCCATTTCTTGAAAGTATCAAATACATCAGATTTATTCTTAATACAATAAATCCAAGTTTTTCTAGTTGCATCATCAATAAAGGTAACATAATAACGAGAGCCACCGAGAGATGATACCTGAGCAGGTCCCCATACATCTTTATGCACAAGCTCTAATTTTTCACTCTTCTTTTCTTTCCCAACTCTGAGAAATCTGACTATCTTCTGTTTTCCATAAATGCAATTCTCACAGAAGTCCAAATCAACATTCTTCAAACCCAACAACAAATTCCTTGAGTGAAGAATCTTCATCCCCTTTTCACTCATGTGTCCGAGCCTATGATGCCATAATGCTGCATCTGCTCCTTTGGAAGTTAAAGCATTAATAAAGTTAGAAATACCATTGCATAAATAAAATGTACCAACCTTTCACCTTTTTCTATTACCAGGGCTCCTTTGGTGACCTTCCAAGCTTTATCTGTGAAAGTTGTCACACAACCTTGACCGCCTAACTGCCCTGTTGAAATCAGATTTTTCTTTAGATCTAGAACATGCCTTACCTCCTTTAGTAGCCATTGGTTTCCATTCTGCTGTTTTACAAGAACCTTACCCATTCCAACAATTTTATAGGGTTTATCATCACCCAAATGAACTTGTCCAAAATCTCCTTGAACATAGTCATGAAAATATTTCTTATTAGGTGTGGCATGGAATGAGGCCCCTGAACCTACCACCCAGGAATCAGTAATATTTTTGAAAGAAAGAATCAAAGCATCTTGTAACACCTCACCTGTCACATTTGCTTCATGATTGTTTTCTTGCTCTGCATCTCCTTCTTTTCCCTTCCGAGATCTACAGTCTTTCTTTAGGTGTCCTTTCTTTCCGCATTTCCAGCACACTATCCCCGATCTGGACTTGGATATGCCTTTCCTTGATTTACTGCGATATCCTGAGTTCTTTCCTCTTTCCATTTTTCTTCCTCTAGACTCTGCACTCAAAGCATTACCCGATGTCTCACCGAAGATTTTCCGTCGCATTTCCTCCCTAAGGATAGCACCGAAAACATCATCAAACTTTAAAGTACTAGATCCAGAGACGGAGTTACTAATGGCCATTACTAAACCATTCCAACTTTCTGGTAATGAGCACAAGAATAACAGAGCTCTAACTTCATCTTCAAAGTTTACCCCTATAGAACTTAACTGACTTGTAACTGTATTAAAATCATTTAAATGATCTGTAACAGATCCACCTTCCGACATCTTCATATTAAATAACCGTTTCATAAGAAATACCTTGTTTGAGGCCGAGGGTTTTTCATATAGTTTCGACAACGCATGAATCAAACCCTCTGTCGTTGTTTCCTTCGAAATGTTGAAGGTGACTGATGCAACGAGGCACAACCATATTGTTCCTAGTGCCTTTCTATCGAGAAGGTTCCATTCTTCATCTGTCATAGCTGTCGACTTCTTTGTTTTTCCGCTCAATGGTAGGTACAGATCATTCTGATACATATAATCTTCCATCTGCATCTTCCATAACGAGAAGTTTTCGCTGTTAAATTTATTGACCCTAAACTTACCATCTTCCTCCATTGCTCCCACTTGAACGAGGAACCCTTCTTTCCTGCGAGTTTATCAGCCAAATAGACCTTCGGCTCTGATACCAGTTGTTAGAGAATTATTTATTAAGGAGCAATGGAACACATAAAATACTGCAGAAATATAAACACAGAAAACACATAAAACAAGAGAGACACAGATATACGTGGTTCACCCAGTTTTGGCTACGTCCATCCCGAACAGCCAGTCCTTCCTTTCTATTATCCAGCAAAATAAAGAGACACAACCTACAACAAATCCGCTGTAATATCCTCTGTTTTCTCTCACAGTCTCACCTCTTTGTTTCTCGCTCAGAGAATACACATCTATATCACAACCTCAAATACAATGCCCTCATAAAAAGAGATGGATTTCCTTCTAGGGCAAAAAAACCCTAAACTAAACATAAGTTCTACCATCAGATCATCTGCCTAATGAACGACCCAGATTGACTAGAAATTACTATACTTTTACAAGGCAATTTTACATCTATTTTTGGCTTCAGGGGCGCTACCCTTGAACCCCCGTTGGGGGACCGCTGGCCCCTAGACCCCCCAGGCGCGGGGGATCGGCCCCCCCGAATCCCCGCGGGGGGGACAAGTCCCCCCCGCACCCCCTCGCGTGGAGGGGTGTTCAAACTTCTTGGGGTATACATCCGGCTGAAACAAAAGACCTCAGAACAATCATGCTCCACACACAAAAAATTCCATTTGAACATCAAGTACAAGAAATATAACACCAATAATGTTGCACATTGTCTCATCTGACCACCAGTTATGGCGCTGAACATTGTGCTCAACTCTTGTGGACACGAGACTTCAGGGTGGCTCCATCTTTACAAGAGAGATCCAAAATTCGACAACACATACTAGATACTCCTAGAAGGAAAAAAAGTTCTATATTTTTACCTCTAGGGCACATTGTTATGCCACTTGGGACACCTTTGTGTTCCTTCAAGTGAGCGTGCCAAGATGATTTTGGAGGGGCACTACAATTGGGTCACTAGACATTTCAGAGTATATAAAATAGTGGCAATGCTGCAAAAGTATTTTTATTGGCTAAACCTTTGATAGGACATTGGGAACTACATTATATCTTGCACTGCCTACGCCATTTCCAAACCGACAATCAAGAAGTAAGGCCTATATACTCCTTTTCCTACTCCTAGTCGACCTTGGGAATCCATCTCCATGGATTACATGTCAGTCCTTCCTTCTATTAAGCATGGAAATGACTGCATTTTTGTGGTCGTTGACAAATTCTCTAAGATGGTCATTCTGGTGGATTGCAAGAAGAGTATCAGAGCAGAAGCCACTACTAAGTTCTTCTTTGAAAAAGTGTGGGTACACTTTGGGATCCCATAATCCATTATCTCAAATTGGGACAATAGGTTCCTGAGTACATTTTGGTCAAGCTTCTGGTTGTTGTTGGATACCAAGCTCACTGAATCCATGACCTTCCACCCCCAAACTGATGGCCAAATAGAGGTTGTCAATTGGATGATCATGCACATTCTGTGAATGTACAACTCAAAGCATCCATGCACATGGGATGAAAGCCTCCCCTATGTCTAGCATAGCTGCAACAAAGCTCTCCATAGCTCAACTGACCACAACCCCTTTCAAGTAGGGTTAGGATTCTAGCCACTATGTCCCATTGATGTGGCCATACCATTTGCAGCTACTCAGGCAGATTCAACTCATGTCCAGTCCAAATATGACATGGCTAACAAATTCATTAAGTGCATTCAACACACCTTCCAGCAGGTCCAAGACATATTAGACATAGCCAATTCTAAGTGCAAGTAGTGTCATGATCAACATTGGGTGCCACACAAGTTCCAGTTGGGCGACAAAGTTTGGTTACATTTGCAGAAGGAGCACCTTGCTGTGCCCCATTGCAAGCTTCGTCTACTATGAAATGGGTCATATATCATCACCAAGGCTGTAGGAGATAATTCCTTTGAGCTCAGTATTCCACTATTCCTCGGCCTGCACTAGTATTTAATGTGGACTAACTGCGACCATACTTTCCCCCATTATTGGACACATCCGACGTTGCTGAGTAGTTGACACCAATAGAGCTCAACCCAAGCTACATCGAACAAGCCAGAATTGATAGGATCATGGACACACAGATGACGAATACTCTCCATCAGAGGAAACACCTATATTGATTTGTCAAAGTAGGCCAACTCCTTTACCAAAGCAAATGGTTCACTAGGGACTACGTTCAACAAAAAATTCCTACCTCATGGAGGCTCTGCGTGCAATGGGGAACATTTATTCCTAAGGAGGGATAAATGACCTACGTGGATATTGGTGGCCACCCTCCTATTCCACCTAGATCTCTAGCGGCTTTCGTCAATTTCCTTGATTATAGGAGCATTTACTCTTTTTAGTAGTTTTTTGGGTCCTGAACTTTCGGAGTTGCTTTTAACCCCTAAACAACAATTTTTTGAGGTTCGTAGTAGTTTCATAGCCATAAGAAAGAGAATGCTGCAAATATTGTAGTACTCAGAGAGATGTTTCCAACGAAGTATCGTATGCGCCAAACAAAGATCATATGACCAAGTTACGACCTTGGGAAGTTGGTTGCCCAACTAACCCCAACAGGGCCCACAAATTCTTGGCGTTCCATCTCTTGGGGTTATGGTTTTGGTTGTTTAGGGGTTCCCTTTGTTGTTCAATTATAAAAAGGCCCTTGAGCCTCATTGTAATACAATTTAGAGGCATGTAGCCACCATATCTCTTTTCATAGATAAGCTACCATTTCTCGAGCTAGTTTATTTCCATTATGCTTGCAATCATTTTCTAGTTCTTTAATATTAATGAAATGAAGCTTTATTTATGCTACATTTATATGTTTATGTTTATATCTATATTATGTTGCATTCCTACGTAAGTGGTGAGCACCAGTATTGCAGAAATAATGCTGCAACTCCTGGGCTACCTACTTTACTTTTATCAACCCAGTAGTTCGTAACAAACTTGGAAGCGACGGTGCTATATGCACAAGTGCTAGTTCTTACTGCAGGTTGTCACTTGGTTAGCCGGCGCAAGATCACTAGGAGCTCAATCCAACTTCTATGGATTCCAGAAGAATCTCTATATGTGATGAAAGGAGAGAAAGACTACTCTACAGATACTATTCTAACTGTAGAAAGGAGAAAGACTAAAATGTAAAGCAAACCAAGTAAATCCTAATTAACCAACTAATCCTACTTTTGCAGAAAGCACTATGAAAACTATAAAAAGAATGCCATTACCTACTCAAGGAAGTAAACAAGATCCAAATAAGCTATTTCTGGAAGTAAATGATCAAAAAAACATCTTTTTGGATTTTATGTATTTTTATGTGAATTTGACATGCATGTAATTTATTGTTTGTGAATGTGGCAACGAATAGGTGGCGTTGGAGTGTGGTTTTGGGACATAAGAGGATGTAGGATGGTGTGGACGGGCCCTAGGAGGTCTTAGGTAGCCTTCTGGAGGATTTTACCACACTCGGCCTTCAAAAGAAAGCCTAAGTAAAATCTACAGGAGGAAACAGGAAATCTACAAGAGGAAAAAAATCATTCTATAGTAGGCCTACAGGAGGAGGCTGAGAGCAGTTTTCACTGTTTTGAGGGTGTCAAAGTGGGTGGAAAAGGTAGATGAAGGTTGGAATGAGGTGTTAGGGCACCTAGGGTCTACCAAGAATCATCAGGAGAGAGAAAGATGATTGGATTTTCTCAAGGAGAGAGGAAGAAGTCTTATGGAAAATGCAGGAAACTAAGGCAGAATTGAGGGGAGAATTGGGCGGCCTATAGGGCATGGATCAGATGGAGGATGGGATGGTTGATAGGATAGCCTACTGATAGAAGAGATCTTCTACAAAGGAACTGACAGTCAACCAATAAGATCAAACAAGCAATGAAATGAGTGCATCTAGAAAAATAGAGTTTTGCATAAAACTAGTCTAAACTATGATCTATGAAAGGAAATGCTGAGAAATACTGTAGGAAAGGAAAGCATGAAAGAAGACTACTACAAATAAAGAAGTGAGCATGATGAAGAAGTTTTGAAGCAAAGCAAAACTAGACTATTAACCACTAAAAAGCTGCAAACACTAGAAGTCTTATGAATGAGGAAAATCTGTGTTTTTGGGGCAGCAAGAGGGTCTTTGCCTCAAATCATGGTCCCAAAGGGAGGAAGAGAGGCCAAGGCACTGTTGCTAGCCTTTTTAATATTTCCTTTATCACTACTTAACCTGGATAAATTTTTGTGTTTGGTTTATAATATTAAAACCCCAAATAATAAGCATAATATTTAAACCTAATATTAAACCTTAATATTATGTCAATTAATAGTAATATATAGGGAAGGGAAGGGATAAGTTAGTTTCTACAATCTAAATTTTTATATTGGGTTTATAATATTATAACCACGAATATCAAGCATAATGTTAAACCTTAATATTATGTCAATTAGTAGTAATATATAGGAAGGGGAAGGGATCAGGTAGTTTCTACAAATTTTGAGAAAGATAATCTTTCAACGGTATGAACTTCATCAACCATTTCCATTCCTATATGGATAAGTAATTTAGATGAACCGATGTCTGATCTAGTCCCCCCGATTTAGAGGCATCACATAAATTAAAAAAGTTTTTACTGATATAGAGGTTTTATTGTAGTTTGGAATAGAGGGATAGTTGGGCCTCAATTTGAGAATTGTTGCATCCAGATAGGTTCTATATATAGAGTGAGACATTTGGACATATCTATATCGGGTCCACATCACACACTTGAACATGATATCGATGTGACTATACAATATCAAGATCACTATATCAAATTTCAAGTTTTTATGTTTGAAAGAAATCTCAACGTTTTGCTTTGATTGAAACCACATTTGATCCCTAATCTAGAATTGTCTAAGGAAAATTTCCACACAACTCTGGTTTGAACGAGTAAAGAGTAAATATTTTATGGAATTCAAAGAGAATCCATCAACAACTAGAAGAGAATAGTTTAGATCAGTGAGATTAAAGTCACCACTTTGATGGGACCAACCCAACACTGTTTGGACTATAAATGATTAAATGATTGTAAAGTGTTTCAACCGTGGATTAATTTGTAATTACCAAAGCCCTCAGATATTTTTGGAAAGGGATAGGTGGCCTTTATTTTGCAATCAATGTCATGTACTCACCTCGGGTCGCGTTTCCCGCTTCTTGTTTTGCAAAAACTCCTTCGCTGTCGCTCATTCAGTCATTTTTCTTGTGCTCGCCGAGGGTTTGTTTTGGTATGGTTTTGCTACTTGGGTATGCAGCTGCGCTGCAACTTCTGGGTGTGCCTTCTGGTATGCTTGCTGGTCCGACAGTCTGACTCTCGTGCTTGTTTCTTTATGTCTGTGTGGATAGTCTCCGGCCCTGGTTCATTGGGTAACCGTGAATGTTTCTGCCGCCACCCGGGTAAGTGGTTTTCTATGCCCTTTTTGTTATTGTCTCAACCGGTTTTCATTCCTCGAGCTTGTGGTTTGGTATGATGTTGTCTTGTTTGTGAAACTCAGAGGTTGGCATGCATTCAGGGCTCGAAACAACGATGATCTCCGATCTTCGGCTTCAATGCAGGTAACCTCCTCTCTCCTTGATTCAATTTTCCATTTTCATTCCTCCGTTTCTAACGTGACTGCTCCTTCGTCTCAGCCGTTAGTTCTAACTCATGGGTTGAAGATTCATCCTTTGTTCTCACTGCAAATCCTTCAGGTATGGTGAATGTGTCTTATGTATATTTGCTTTCATGCACTGTGGTTTCATTTTCCTCTGTCGATTTGTGCTAGCAACTGTGTGTTGGCTCCTCTGCAGGTGTTGGGGTTTGTGGTTGGTTATATTGGGTACGAACACTTCGATCTCTCCTTGGTAGGCTTTGCCAACATAATTTGTATTCATTTTTTTTTCCTATCTTTAGAACAGGCCTGTGGGTATGAGGGTTTGTCTCCCCTCAATGCTTGTCGATGTGGCTTCCAGTTGTAGCCAGCGTTCTGGCTGTTTTGTTGTCTTCAGGCTTTCTCGTTCTCGTGATTGTTGGCTATAACTTTCTATGTATGGAAACAATTCTCAAAACCCTCACCTAGGGTTTATCGACCGTTGGCTTATATGACTATCCGTGATTTATTCTTGCAATTCTACTGTATATTCTCATACATTTATTTTTATAATTCAAGGAAAAATTACAGGAAAGAACGTTGGGTTTGATTTACTTGAGTTTTAATTATATTATTAGGCCGTCTTTCTTTTCAATCTGGATTCTACACCTTCGAACTTCAATTTTTATTTTACGACTGTGCTTGTAACATTTTTTCACAAACAGGAAATTCTGTGGTTGTTCTGATAATTTGTTTGATCGCCAATTTCGAAATTAAAGGTTCTCGTATGGCCTATGGGTGCTTTACTTGTCATAGAACTTATTTGTGTTCACTCTTGTTCAATCAACGCTATTTTCTTCTATGGAAATACAAACCCTTGTCTCGACATTTGCATTTCTATCTCACTGTCTAGACTGTCTTCTCAGGAAAACAAAAAGAATTAAATGAAATGGTCTGTGAGCATTATATTGTCTATTCGGATGTTTTGTGAATTAGGAAACAAAACAAAAATATAATTAAACACACAGATGGATTGAATTGTCCGCTCTGTTATTATTATTACTTGAATGCAAAGAAATGCTGAACCCCGTACATGATTTTCATTGTTACATTTATATGCTTTTGTCTACGGTTAATGAAACTGTTCAGTTACCTTCAGTTGTAGACCTTATAGTTACATAAATATTAAGTATTTGGTTCTGCCTTTATGATAATATTTTAAATTTAGACACATTTGTCTTTTTATCTTAAAATAACAGGACAATTATTAGTGTACTTGTTTATTAAAGACAGACAAGTAAATAACCCTAACCAACCAAACTACCTTTGACTAATACAAAGATTAAGATAAAAAAACAAAATCCTACCTCCTACTCTGACAAAATAAACATGTAAGTCAAACAATATGTTTACTCAACTCTCCAACCTAGTAGAGACCAACACCCGGTCATGGTGCCTTAGCTGGATGATTCTGCATCAGGCTCCCAGGGCAAAAAGAAATCATTGCTCCGGTCCATGAGCTTCTCAACTGAAGAACCTGTCTACTCAATCTGCCTGGCATCAAGCCATGAACTGTCCTCAATAGGACGGTTCTTCCACTTGACCAGGTATTGCAGATACTCCTTCCGCTAAGTTCGTTTGGCCACCTGAGTGTTGAGAATGCTCTCGATCTCAGGAGGCTGAATGTAAGGCATCTGTCTCATCCAAGCTTCTCCTCCATCCTGGGTATTCCGTGTAGGCCACGTGGTTCTATCTTCTTCTTCTTCTTCTTCTTCTGGGTCGCAGTGTAGGGGAATAGGTCTGCTACATTAAAGATAGGTGAAATTCCTATTCCAAGTGGCAATTGTATCTCATAGGCATTTGCTGAAAATTTTTGGAGGACTTTGTAGGGACCTATCTTCTTATACTTTAGCTTATTTTACGCGCCTTTAGGAAAGCATTGCTTGCACAAATGCATGAGGAATTAATCTCCTACATTGAACTATACTTCCCTTCTCTTCAAATCTGCTTGCTATTTATACTTTTGGCTGTTGTCCAGCAATTCAAATTTCACCTACTCATGCAAATCCCTCATTTCATTAGTGAAATCTTCTCCATCCATGCTTTGCCTTTCTTGCAGTCCAAGATCCCGCAACTCATGCACTCCGCGAGGATGCATGCCGTACAAGATCTGAAATGGACTGTAGCCTGTGCTACGATTAGGCGAGTCGTTATAAGCGAACTCTACCTGTGCAAGCACTCGATCCCACATCTGCGAATTCTCACCAAGCAAGCTTTGTAGCAGGTTTTCTAGACTCCTGTTTACCACCTCTGTTTTTCCATCTGTTTGCGGGTGATAAGCAGAGTTGTAACTCAGCTGTGTATCCATTTTCTTCCACAGGGTACACCAAAAGTGCCCTGTAAACTTCACATTCCTGTCTGAAAGAATAGACTTAGGCAACCCATGTAGCCTGACAATCTCCATGAAGAACAAGTGGGCCACGTGAGTGGTATCACTGGTTTTTCTGCAAGGGATAAAATGCACCATCTTTGAGAATTTGTCCACTACTACCATCACCGAGTCATAACCCTGTTGTGTCCTAGGTAGACCCAAAAAAAATTCCAAGCTGACTGAGTCCCACGGTCTGCCTAGAACAGGTAACGATGTGTACAGTCCTATGTTTTGACTGTGACCCTTCGCCAACTGGCACACTTAACATCTGGTCACAAATCGCTGTACATCCCTTCGCATCTTTGGCCAAAAGTAGAAATTACTGAGCTGCTCGAGTGTCTTGTCCATGCCGAAATGTCTGGCTAGACCTCCATTGTGCTTCTCTCGAATAATGTTCTCCCTCATCGAGCAGTCAGGAATGCATAGCTATCCTCCTCTAAACAATAGTTTCTCTTGCAAGTTGTAGTCCAACCATGGATTGTTATCTCTCACCAAGGGATTTTGGCATGCCTCATAGGCTTCCTTAAAATCTGTGTCTGTTTGATATAAATCCTTCAAGTGCTCAAAACCCAAAACTTGCACAGTAATCTCCTATAGAAGTAAGGCCCTCCTATTCAATGCATCCGCCACCTTGTTGGCTTGCCCACTAATGTGTTTCAACACGAAGGTGAAACTCTGCAAATATTCCACCCATTTGGCATGTTTGTGGTTCAGCTTGTTGCATTACATATTGTGGCGCAAAATTATCTGAAAACAACACAAATTCATTTCCCAGCAAATAATGCCTCAAGTGTCTTAATGCCTGTATAACAACATAGAACTCCTTTTCATAGGATGAATATTTTTGTCTACTTTCATTTAGCTTCTCACTGAAAAATGCAACAGGTTTATCCTCCTGGCTAAGTACAGCTCCAATAGCCATACCGCTAGCATCATAGCGAACCTGAAAAAGCTTCTTAAAGTCTGGAAATCTCAGGATCGGCCTCTCTGTGATCTTTTTCTTTAATAGCTGAAAACTCCTCTCCACTGCATCCATCCATCAAAAAGGCTGACTGGCCTTTTTAATGGTGTCCAACATAGGTGCACAAATTTCGCTAAAATTTCTTATGAATTTCCGGTAAAAACTCACTAGTCCATGAAAGCTACGTACCTCAAATAAACTTTTCGGAGATGGCCAATTAACTATCGCTGCAATATTCTCTGGATCCATCTTCAGTTTGTTTTTTGCTATTACAAAGCCCAAATAAATCAATTCCTTCTGCAGAAAAGTACACTTCTTCAGATTTATCAGCAGTTTATTCTGCTGTCATTTCTCTAGCACTTTCCAAACATGTCAAAGGTGCTCCTTCCTTGTCATGTTGAAAATTAGTATGTCGTCTAGGTACACTATCACAAATTTTCCGATGTACTCCTTCAACATCTCATTCATTAACCGCATAAATGTACTGGGCGCATTGCTCAGTCCGAATGGCACAACTAGCCATTCATACAGTCCCTCATTTGTCTTAAAGGTTGTCTTCCACTCGTCCCCCTCTCGTATCCAGATTTGATGATACCCGCTCTTCAAGACTATCTTAGAAAAATATGCTACCCCGCTTAAACAATCCATCATGTCGTCCATCCGTGGCAGTGCAAACTTGTACCAGATGGTGATTTTGTTGATGGCTCTCGAGTCTGTGCACATTCGCCACTCTCCTCCTTTCTTGGGAGCGAGAAACGTTGGAACTGTGCAAAGGCTCAAACTCTCCCTTATCAATCCTTTGTCTAGCAGTTCCTTCACCTGCCTCCTAATCTCTTCATTGTCCTTGGGGCTCATTCGGTATGCTACCTTGTTTGGAAAATTGGCTCTGGGTATGAAGTCAATATGGTGACTTATGCTTCTTTTGGGGGGCAGTTTATCCGGCATGTCTTCCACCACTATGTCTGTAAATTCCTGCAACATATTCTGGATTTCTTGAGGTAAATCCGATGCCTCTGTAAGCAACAACACTATTTTTTCTCTTCTTACAACTGCATAACCCATCTCGCTGTCCTCAACTTGTTTCAGAAACTGTTTTCCACTAACCAACAATGCTCTTGGCTCACTTGTTCCTGTTGTCCCTTCCTCTTTGATGGGCACAAGCGTATGCTTGATTCCATCCTTGACAAACTTATAACAGTTCGTCAATCCATCATGTACCACCTTTCTATCGTACTGCCAAGGCCTGCCTAGTAGTATGTGACATACATCCATCGGCATGATGTCACAAATGACTTTATCCTTATATCTGCCTATTTGAAACTCCACCTCGCATTGTTCATCCACCAGCAACTGATGGCCTTTTTGCAGCCATGAAACTTTGTAAGGGGTGGGATGTTTCAATTGCTTCAAAACCAACTTTTCCATCATCTCTGTGGCTACCAAGTTATCTGTACTATCGCTGTCAATAATTAACTTACAACACTTACCTTGTGACTTACAAACTGTTCTAAACAAAGCCTTCCACTGTGTTTGTTCGGTGGCTTCCTTGGCTAGTTTTAACAACACCTTGTTCAACACCAGGGCTTCCCCTATTTTTGGAGCATTCTCTGCTTATTGGGGAGCTGCCTCTACTTCCTTTGGTTGTGCAACATACACACCCTGCTATCCAGCTTGGTCTGCCTCAGGACACTCAAATGATCTGTACCCCCATTTATGACACCTGTAACATTGATAACCAGCTCCTCTACCTCCGCCATTTCCCCTGCCTCGGTGGTATGGCCTACCACCTCTTGCATTATCACCTTTGTCTGCTGATCCGGAAGCTCTGGAACTGCTGCCTTCCTCATTACTACTAGAAATCCGCCCTCTGCCATATGACTGGCCTTTTCCCCTACCAGCTCCTCGTCCTCTCTTGGCATTCTTACTTCTAGTAATTTTCCCTTCAGCTTTCATTGCACTCTGATATGCTTCTTCAATGTTCTTTGGAGACAGAATACTAATTTCATCTAAAATTTCTAGTCTTAAACCATTTACGTACCTGGCTGTTTTTTCCGAGGTATCCTCTATATAACTGGCTCTTAGATTCACTCCTTAGTGTACTCCTTACCGCCATTCCTTTCTGTTTCAGATTCTGCACTTGTCTATGTAGTGCAATTTGATAGTCTTTCGGCATAAATTTGCCCTTCAACTTGGCCACCATCCTTGACCAGGTTTTAATTGGAAACTTGTTCAATCTCATTCTCTCTGTTTGGACACGGTCCCACCATAGGGCTGCGTGTCCCTTCAACTTCGTCGTAGCGAACTTAACTCTGCGGTCTTCATTGACCTCCTCACACTCGAAATACTTATCCAGCTAGCTGATCCAATCCAATAGAACCTCTATGGACAGGTTGCCATCATAGTTTGGGAGTTCTGGTTTGGGTTTACTACTTGCCACTAAAATAGATCTCAACAGTCTCATTTATGGGCCCTCGCCATCTGATCCATCTGTTGTCACTTCAGCTTCCTCTTTGCTGTCATCGCCTACCTCAGGGTCTCTTCTTCTCCCTGCTTCGACTGCCTCCAAATGGGCAGTAAGAATCCTGATCTCCTCTCTCAATCCTTCCTCTGCTATCCTTTGAACACCTCTTCCACGACCTCTCCTTCCTACCTCCATTTCTTCAGTCAATTTCACCTGCTCTGATACCACTATGATGGGACCAGCCCAACACTATTCGGACTATCAATAATTAAATGATTGTAAAGTGTTTCAACTGTGGATTAATTTGTGATTACCAACGCCCTCAGATATTTCTGGAAAGTGATAGGTGGCATTTATTTTGCAATCAATGTTATGTACTCACCTCGGGTCGCGTTTCCCGCTTCTTGTTTTGCCAAAACTCCTCCTTTGTCGCTCATTCAGTCATTTTGCTTGTGCTCACTGAGGGTTTGTTCTGGTATGGTTCTGCTACTTGGGTATGTAGTTGCACTGCAACTTCTGGGTGCGCCTTTTGGTATGCTTGCTGGTCCGACAGTGTGACTCTCGTGCTTGTTTCTTTATGTCTGTATGGATAGCCTCCGGCCCTGGTTCATTGGGCAACCGTGAATGTTTCTGCCACCACCCGGGTAAGTGGTTTTCTGTGCCCTTTCTGTTATTGTCTCAACCGGTTTTCGTTCCTCAAGCTCGTGGTCTGGTATGATGTTGTCTTGTTTATGAAACTTAGTGGTTGGCCTGCATTCAAGGCTCGAAAAAATGACGTTCTCCGAGCTTCGGCTTCAATGCAGGTAGCATCCTCTCTCCTTGATTCAATTTGCCATTTTCATTCCTCCATTTCTAACGTGACTGCTCCTTCGTCTCAGCCGTTAGTTATAACTCGTGGCTTGAAGACTCGTCCTCTGTTCTCACTGCAAATCCTTCAGGTATGGTGAATGTGTCTTCTGTATATTTGCTTTCATGCACTGTGCTTTCATTTTCCTCTGTCAATTTGCGCTAACAACTGTGTGTTGGCTCCTTTGTAGGCGTTAGGTTTTGCGGTTGGTTATATTGGGCATGAACACTTTTGTCTTTTCCCAGTAGGCTTTGCCAATGTAATTTGTATTCAGTTTTTTTTCTTGTCTTTAGAATAGGCCTGTGGGTATGAGGGTTTGTCTCCCCTTGATGCTTGTTAATGTGGCTTCCAGTTGTAGCCTTCTAGCTGTTTTGTTGTCTTCAGGCTTTCTCGTTCTGGTGATTGTTGGTTGTAACTTTCTATGTATGGAAACAATTCTCAAAATCCTCACCTAGGGTTTGTCAACCATTGGCTTATATGACTGTTCGTGATTTATTTTTCAATTCTACTGTATATTCTCATACATTTCTTGTTGTAATTCGAAGAAAACTTATAGGAAAGAACGTTGGGTTCGATTTACCTGAGTTTTAATTATATGATTAGGCCGTTGTTCTTTTCAATCTGGATTCTACGCCTTTGAACTTCAATTGTTTTTTTATGGCTGTGCTTGTAACATTTTTTCACAAACAGGAAATTCTGTGGTTGTTCTGATAATTTGTTTGATGGTCGATTTCGAAATTAAAGGTTCTCATATGGCCTGTGGGTGCTTTACTTGTCCTAGAACTTATTTGTGTTCGCTCCTGTTCAATCAACGCTATTTTCTTCTATGGAAATACAAACCCTTGTTCTGACATTTGCATTTCTGTCTCGCTGTCTGGACTGTCTTCTCAAGAAAACAAAAAGAATTAAATGAAATGGTCCGTGAGCATTATATTGTCTATTCGGATGTTCAGTGGAGTAGGAAGAAAAACGAAAATATAATTAAACACACAGAGGGATTGAATTGTCTTCTATCTTATTATTATTACTTGAGTACAAAGAAACATTGAACCCCGTACATGATTTTCATTGTTACATTTATATGCTTTTGTCTACAATTAATGAAACTGTGCAGTTACCTTCAGCTGTAGACCTTATAGTTACATAACTATTAAGTATTTGGTTCTGTCTTTATGACAAGATTTTACATTTAGACACATTTGTCTTTTTCTCTTAAAATAACAGGACAATTATTAGTGTACTTGTTTATTAAAGACAGACAAGTAAATAACCCTAACCGACCAAACTACCTTTGACTAATACAGAGATTAATATAAAAAACAAAATCCTACCTCCTACTCTAACAAACTAAACATGTAAGACAAACAATATGTTTACTCAACTCTCCAAGCTGGCAGAGACCAACACCCGATCATGGCGCCTTAGCTCGATGCTCCTGCATAAACTAAAAGATTCAAGGAAGTTATGGAATCCCTTAAGCACATGATTCTTTCAAGTAGGTTAGTTAATCACATACTTGGTAATGTAAATGTTACATCATGTGGGGAATAAACATCATAAGAATTTCACAATAAGAAAACACATCATTGGGCACCTGTATAGCCTGGAAACCCCATAGGGTGAAAACCAACAAAAAATTAATTTTATTATTAAATGCTTGTGAGGATATTCACCCCTCACTCAATGGTTATAAGGGATTCCATATCTTTACCATTGTCATAAAATTTAACAAATAAATATCATATTAGATACAATATAACTAGCTATAAGTTATTATAATAATCTTGATATCAATTACCTATAAATCCTTTAGGAATGTGTGTTTGGGGCCTAGTTCTTCCTATTAGTGGACTATCTTGCAGCCGATGTTCTTCAACTTGCATAGACCACTAGTCTATTTCTTGCCATAATGATAAACATATTCCATCTTTTGCATACGTGACAATCCTTTTCTGCAACTGCTATAGTCAACAACCGTTGATATAATCATTAGAACAAATATTAATCCAACCAATACAAATATATACTAGCAATGCTTTAACATTTATTCATGTGCATACATGAAATGTAAAAATATCATGACATGCTATACATGAAATGTAACCAAAATATCATGACATGATTCCTTTAACAACACTTCTCATGCATTAATCATAAGCATATAACTATCAAACATGTCTATAAATAAATATAAAATTACTATTATTCTCCTTGCACAAACACATGTTCTTTTCCAAAGGAAAATCAATACAATTATTCTTTTTCTTCTAAAGGATACTAGCATTTTAGTTTTGATCTTCTTGCATGTAACAAGATAAACTTATTCAAAAGAAACTATCCCCTCAAGTATTTCTTTGTATATACAATTATGTAATCCTTTCCAAAAGAACTAATAACGTAGATATTATTCTTATGCATGCGAATGCATGTTCCTTTCCAAATCATTGTTTTCCAAAGGATAATTACTCCAAAACAAAACCAACATAGTGGTGATTATTTCTCGCATGCAACTATTTGTTCTTACAAAAATAAAATAACATGATAGATATGAAAAACACATATTCTTTTCCAAAGGAAGCTAAGTAAATTTTGGATGGAAAAACACATTTTTTTCTTCAAGTAATTAAATGCATAGCAACCATTCTTTTAGGTGTTCAAATACATAATATTCTTTCAAAATAAAGCTAATATCATAGTTGATACTCTTATTTCATGCATTTCCACATTCTTTTCCCAAAAGAAAGCTAATGCAATAGATATCATTTTTCATGCATGTAATTACATAACATTCTTCCAAAGAAACTAATAAATTAATTATTCCTTTCCATGCATGCAAAAACATATTTCATTTTCTAGAAATCTAATTTATAATCTATTTCTTTCATATGTGCAATTACATGCTCTTATTCCTAGAAAGGGAAATTAAACATAATACTTATTAAAACATACGTACTTCTAAGAAATATGACCAATAGCTAGTGTTCTCAAGGCTTATTTATCTTCTTGAGTGCAAGGTTTCATGTATTCCTTTCAAAACCCCAAATACATAGTAGTTGTTTGTCTTGCATGAAAACTTATATTTTTATTTTTCAAGAAATTAAACACATAATTCTAATTTTTGTATGTGCAAACTACACATTTTTATGTTCATGATTCTCATACAACTTTTTCCAGAAAATGAAATGGTTTCTCTATGTTTTAGGCTCAAAATTCTCATGTATTATTTCAAATAAAATATCATAGTTAACCCATTTTTATGCATGAAAACTAAGAAAACTTTTTAAAGATTGACTAATCTTTTTAATTTGCATAAGGTATGAAAACGATGCATTCTTTTCCAAAAATTAATATAATTAATTCTATTTTTTATCATAATTTCCTGAAAGAACAAAACATATTTTCTTTTCACCATGACTAAACACAAAATCAATGTGTTTTTTTTCAAGAACACCACAAGAGTTATCTATTACTTTTTAAACAAAAAAATGGAATTACTTATCTCTTTGACTAGACTAGCCTCGTTTTTGCATGGTGCGGAAGCATGTGGCTACGTTTCATCCTAAACTTTTATTTTCGCCGCTATTTTAGTTCACAATGACCATAATCCACAGGCGTGCAAGAATTACCATAATATGATACCATAAACAGACAAGCTGATCTACATTGTGCTTACGACTAATGTAATATTATAGTTCGTGACAAGATTTTCCTAACATACAAACCATGCATTAGATTTCAAAATTGTTTTCAAGGATCCCGTAGAAAAGGAAATAGAGACCCTTTTAATTTTACGAGTGCTAAAATTAGTTTTGAGAACTAGTTCATAGCGTTCAATGGTTGTTGTGAATTAAATAAATATTATTATTTTTTAACCAACGCTAAGGGGCTTGTAGGAACATTACATTTTGAGAGGTGTTTTATAACATGTATCGTGTATAGTTTTATTTATTCTATAGCAAATTTTATCATAGACAACTAGTTTAGGAATTTTTATTTGTGTTCCAGAAAGTTGTGCAGTGATATAAAAGCAATCTCTCTTTTAAGCTATTCATATAATTACAATAATAATATAAGTAAGTATTTTATAAATTTTAATAGAAAATCACATAACTAAATGATTTATACATTTTAATGGATAAATGGTTTATAAATCTTAACAAATATCAATTAATAATAAAAAAATAATTAGATTGTAATTCTATTATGATAATTATTATTGAAAATAATTAATATATAAATTAAATAAATATTAATTTAATAATATATGTAATAACATTACTAAGAATATTCTCCCTAGTTAATTATGAATTTTTTTAATTCATAATTAAGTTTTGTTAAAATATCATGGGTCAATATGATAACTTATCAAATGATATTTCTTTCTAACTAATCAATTTAATTAAAAGGAAAAAAAAGCAGAGTTGAGATAAATTCCAACTTTTTATTTGTGCATATTTCTATTAATATTCTAGAACATTTTGTGAAAATTAAATCCATACCATCAACCTAATAACTATTGATAGTTAAATTAAAATTCTAAAAAGGTCTATTCTAAATTAAACGTGTCTATCAACATAAATATAAAATTGTTCATAATATTTAAACCCAAGGTTATATCTAGTTTTTTAGATTGAATTGATTTGGTGACTTCTATAATTAGAGGCAAGGGAACACTTCAACGAATTCGCAAGTGCACATAGAGCTTGCAATATAAGTCTCTTTTGGGAAGGAGGTAGAGAATAAAAGGTAAGATGACACCTCAATAAAAAGGGAGGTAGGTGTATTGAATCCTCCATGCAATGATGGTGAACCAACAAATTAAGAAACTGGCATAACCACATTAATAAATGTGATTGCTATACTTATATAAACGTACATCAAGCACATGCAAAACCACATTAATAACTGTGGTTGATATACACTCATAGACTTATATGAACCACATAAGTCTGTCAACCACATTAATAATTATTAGATGTATGGTAGAGATTTAATATTAATATTAATTATTATAATATTAGCTTTAAATATTGAGTTTTAATAATGAGTTTTAGTATTTGGTGTTATTATTAGGTTTTAATATTGAGGTTTCAGTATAGGGTGGTAATATTAGGGTATTAATATAAGTAATATTAAATTAAGTATTCAACTAAGAGAGTAAGTTTTAATTAACATTGAAACCCTAATTTTTAACTATATTTTTTTTTTTAATTTTTAATTTTTAATTTATTTTTTTTATAACCGTAATTTTTTATTATTTTAAAAATAATTATTTTTATAACAAACCAACATTGATCAATGGTCAAGAGAAGACCAAAGACCATTCCACTTCATGGAAATGTGTGCATGTTAATGTTAATATCATTAAATCCCTAATATTAAAACTCTAACATAATAAAATATAATATTTTCAACCCAATACTAAGCCCTAATATTTAATTTAATATTATAAACCCCAATATTATAAAATCAACATTATAAATCTTAATATTGAAACCAATAAAATATATCAAACATTATAAATCCAATATTAAAATCTAATATTAAACTCAATATTATAAACTAGATATTGTAAATGAAATATTAAACCTATTATTGTAACCCTAATATTAAATCCTAAATTTGTAATGTCACAATGTGACGTTGAATAAATCACAATGGAATGACAATGTGACATTAGATAAATTTTTGTATTAGGTTTATAATATTATAACCCCAAATAGTAAAAACAATATTAAACCTTAATATTATGTCACTTTATATTATGTCAATTAGTAGAAATATATAGGAAACATAAGGGATTAGGTAGCTTCTACAATATAAATTTGTTTATTGGGTTTATAATATTATAACCGCAAATATTTAACATAATATTAAAACATAGTATTAAACCTTAGTATTGTTGCATTTGAACTGTTAACATTTAAAGAAGGAAGAAATTCACAACAAAGAAATTGAATCACACAACAAGAACACACAAATTTAAATGTTAGTAGGTTAAAATGCAACAAGTGGTATCAGAGCTAAGGATGAGAAGAAGCTGACGACAAAAAGGAGCTTGAGTGGGGTTGCATAAGAAATACAAGGCCAAGCCCGGGAGAGGTCGAAGAAGAGGCTGGGGCCCACAAGGTCCTTTTTTTTTTAAACTGTGAACAAAGCCACCATTTTTTTGAATGCAAGAGTCCCCAAGTTTTTGTTTGTAATCATACTATAAGAGGTCGTTGTTTTTTTGTCTACCATATTAATATTAGAAAGATGGTAACACGATTGTCTGCAATCAAGTATTCATGAACGATCATTTGCCATTGAGTGATTAAGGAGATGCATGCTTCGAGCAAACCAGCCGCCACTTGTCTGGAGTGTAAGCCAAGTCACTCTGTGTGTTGGTCGTTGTTTTTTTCTTAGAAATTGAGCTAATCGATTAAGAGACAAAGAGAGACAACCTCAATCCAATTGAGGAAGCAGAGCCTTCGGAGAGACAAAGAGAGACAGGAGCCGCCATAGAGATAGAGAGAGATAGCCCCGACCCCCACCACTGAGGAAAGCCATGTATCTATAGTAGACTTCTAGAAAATGAAAACCCTCATATTTTTCTTTGGTAGTAGAAAAAATTATTTGTTCAAAAATTTTCAATTCTGAAGAGTTAAGTTGGGTTTCCAAAAATAAAGTTTCAATTCTGAAGAGTTAAGTTGGGTTTCTAAAAATGAAGTGGAGTTATGAAAAATTATCTTAGAAAATTATTGAATTTTTTGGTTTCTTGAAATAAAATTTGAGTTGGAATTTGAAGTTAAAAAAAGAAAGAAACTGGAATCTGCTATTAAAAAGAGAAACCCTAGTTAAAGAAACCAGAAGAAATAATTATGAAAAAACCAAAATTGCAGGAAAAATTAAAAAGGGAAAATCCTAGTTGGAGGGATCAACAAAATTTTATCATTAATAAAGTTATTTGAAAGAGCTCATGTAGGAAGAAATGGAAAAAATGACTAATTCTAAGTTTGATGTGGAGAAGTTCATGAACAAGAATAATTTTGCATTGTGGGAACTGAAAATAAGGGATTTTCTGGTGTAACAAGGGTTGCATAAAGCTTTAGATGGGGTTCAGAAGAACCTGTTGGCATGACAAATTTGGATTGGGAGGACTTGGACGCTCTAGGTCTTAGTACTATTAGGTTCTATCTGGAAAATGAAGTTCTCTTCAATATTGTTGAAGAAATCTCAGCAATAGGTTTGTGGGGGAAGTTGGAAGCATTGTATATGACCAAATATTTAACCAACACAATTTATTTCAAGAGGCAACTATATAACATTCAGATGAAGGAGGATACTAAAGTTGCATAACATTTAGATGTTTTTAATACAATTATTTGCCATTAGTCAGATATGGATGTGAAATTTGAAGAATAAGATAAAGCTATTACCTTGTTATGTTCCTTGCCCGAGTCTTAGGATCATAAAAATCCTAAAGAATTTTGGTCAAGTCAGTCTTGTGTTTGTTCACATTTAAGAATTTTTGGTTGTGATGCTTATGCTCTTATTCCAAAGAATCAACGTTCTAAGTTAGACCCAAAATAAAACTGTTATGTCTTTGTTGGGTATTACTATGCAGTGAAACGATATAGGTTATGAGATCCTTATTCACGTAAAATAATCATTAGTAGAGATGTAACATTTGGTGAATCTTATCTTCTAAAATCAGATGTTATAAAACTTGAACATGAACAAGTATCGACGAATCAAGAAATTTAGTTGGAGGCTAAACCTTTTTTGAAACTCATAAGTAAGGAGAGACTTATGAATAAAAAGGTGAAGGAGGTGCAAAGGGAACTGCAGAAGTTCAGGAACTAGTCCAACAACTAGTCACTCTACCGAGATCTACAAGAGAAATAAGAACACCCAAAACGTATGAAGATTCTACTTCATCTATTGCATTGATTACTAAAGATGGGGAACCTTCTTGTTATCACGAAGTAGTGGGTGATGTGGATAGAAAAAATTGGAAAAAGGCTATGGATGAGGAAATGGATTCCTTAGCCAAGAACAAAACCTTGGATCTTGTAGAACTTCCTGAAGGGAGAAGTGTTGTTGGATGCAAATGGATTTTCAAATTGAAGCGAAATGTTGATGAAAGTATTGAAAGGTATAAGGTGAGTATGGTAACAAAAGGGTATTCCTAGGTTGAAGGTATTGAATTTCATGAGATCTTTTCATCGATCGTAAAACTTGTTTCGATTCGTACTATATTAGTACTAACGACATTACTTTATCTTGAGTTAGAATAGTTAGATGTTAAAATAGATTTTCTTCATGGAGATTTGGATGGAGAGATTTATATGGAAGAACCAGAAGATTTTGTACAAGGTTGCAACAAAAGATTAGTTTGCAAGCTCAAGAAATCATTGTATGGCCTAAGGTAGTCTCCCAAGGAATGGTACAAGAAGTTTGACTCTTTAATGGTGAGCGAGAACTTTACTCGAAGTGAGTATGATCATTGTGTGTACTTTAAGAGTTTCAATGAAATATTCATTATCTTGGTCTTTTATGTTGATGATATGCCTATTGTGAGCAAAATCATGGAAGAAATTGTTATATACCTAGGGGGGATAATATGGGGTACCAAGGGAGGTACCCAAGGTAATAATGTAATAATGGGATGGGTCATAGTAATAAATAAGGTGGTTAACCCATGTCATGTAAGGGACCACAAGTAGTTAATAATAATGTAATGGGCCCATGGTATTAGTCGATGGTATGAGGGAACCATGGTAATGATCCATGGTATTGTATGTATGAGGCCTATATAGAGGCTAGAGACTCCACATGGAGAGATAGTGAAGTATTATTGTATGAACAGGCATATGGCTTGTGGAGTGTTCTCCTTCCTTAAGGAGTGAATGTATGGTGTTGCCCTACCATAAGGGTTTTGATCAATAAAGAATCATTTCATATTATTTCTGGGTTTATTTGCATTATTTTATATTTTCATATCAGATCTATAATATTTCCGGGTTAGATCTACAACAATTGGTATCAGAGCTCTTTCTTGGGCACCAAAGTGGAGAATTTTTTTTTATATTTTTTTTTGCAGGGATTTTGGGTGGCGAATTTGCAGATCAGATCTGTACGTTTTGGTGCAAGATCTGCAAAATATAATTGTAGATCTGTATTCTTTGTGAAAAAATAGCCGATTTAAAAAAAAATCGGTTGAATCGGAGTCCGGATGAAGGAGATATCACTGATTTAAAAATCAGTGGGGTTGCAGACAATTTTCAGGGCAGCGAGTTTGCGGCGCAGATCTAGACGTCCTGGTGCAAGATCTACAAAATTTAATTGTAGATCTGAATTGTTTGAGAAAAATTACCCAATTAAAAAAAAAAAATCAGTCGAATGTGAGTCTGGATGAGGGAGATATCGCTGATTTAAAATCAACTATTTTTTGCAGAAATTTTGGTGACGGCGGGAGAGTTGCAGCGCAGATCTGGAATTCTAGTGCCTGGATCAGGATTTCTATCACATGGGCATATGCAGAATGGTCATTCCATTTCCGAAAACAGGTCATAATAAAGATTCTGAGCAATATTGACTAAACTGTGGCCACTTTAAATTTTCGCCAACTGAGTGAATTTTTTCAAAACCCTTTTCATGGCTTCTAGCAAGGTTCTATATTTTACAGGAAAAGATGATGGTCTTAATATTGAAGAATTCATACAAAGATACAAGTCCACACAGGGGACATATTGGAAGCTTCCAATGGTGCTTAATATGAGAGATGAGGCTATACAAAGGTAGTATTCACTTGACTACCAGCAGTTGATCAAACTTCTAGATGCAGAATTTGAAAAAGTCTTTTTGGACAAATGGTCTCAGGCTAGAAAAAAGGAGAATGAGACACATAAGGGGTTAATTGCTACGGGTGTCTCCTTATTGCAGGTTCATGGATTGATTAAGAAAGAGAAGATCATTGTTTCTATCAATCCTAGTGGTAAACATAATTTTATCAATGTTAATTTGGCAAAAAAATTGCAAGTCCCAGCAAAACATTTTGAAAATACACAGGTTGATGATAAGGATGTTCAAATTTATAAGGATTTGAAACTTTCTATGGATAAGTATGTGTTTCATGGTGATTTTTATGCTTCAGATATGGATAACATGGATGTTGTTTTGGGATACCCTTGGATGGAATTAGTGGGTACTATAAATATTAATGTGCAGAAGAAATTCCCGAAGCTCTGGTATAAAAAGAAGAAAATTACATTACAGGATATTTCCATTAATAAGCAGGTAGAGTCCAAGGAGGTTGAAGCAGAAGATGTTACAGGGACTGACATATCAGATGATGAGCAGTTGATGGTCGACAATCAAACACAAACAGAGGCTGAAGAAGAAAAGGTTACAGGTGATGATACATCAGAGGAGGGCTCAGTGGTTGAAGTCATATTGAAAAAGAAGACACCACAACAGGCACCACAGCAGGGTGAAGTAAAGAAAAAGCCATCGTGGGTTACAACTTCAACATATCATCACCCACATCACCCAACAAGACAACCATCAAGATGGAAACCAAGTAGTCACATGACGAATAGCGAGGAGAGAAGATCCACCTACTACACATCAACACAGAAGAGCTGCCACTGTCAACTTCCATATCAAGCGAGCGAGGCACCAACAAGATTGAGGGTTCACCTTTCTCTTGGATGGCTAGATGCACGTGCATGGTATCAGTGGACTACTCTTTTGAGTAGATCTTATTATTTGTGTTCTTCCCATGTTTCAGGGACGAAACATGCTTAGGGGGGTTGAATGTTATATACCTAGGGGGGATAATATGGGGTACCAAGGGAGGTACCCAAGGTAATAATGGGATGCGCCATAGTAATAAATAAGGTGGTTAACCCATGTCATGTAAGGGACCACAAGTAGTTAATAATAATGTAATGGTCCCATGGTATTAGTCGATGGTATGAGGGAACCATGGTAATGATCCATGGTATTGTATGTATGAGGCCTATATAGAGGCTAGAGACTCCACATGGAGAGATATTGAAGTATTATTGTATGAACATGCATATGGCTTGTGGAGTGTTCTCCTTCCTTAAGGAGTGAATGTATGGTGTTGCCCTACCATAAGGGTTTTGATCAATAAAGAATCATTTCATATTATTTCTGGGTTTATTTGCGTTATTTTATATTTTCATATCAGATCTATAATATTTCTGGGTTAGATCTACAACAGAAATCAACAAGTTAAAGGCACATCTTTCTAGGATGTTTGATATGAATGATCTTGGAGCGGAAAAACATATCTTGGGCATAGAGATACACATAGACAAGGAAAAATGGAAATCTCTCGTTATCACAATAGAAGTATGTTGAGAAAGTAATTGAAAAGTTCGGTATGAACAATGTGAAACTTGTTAATGTTCCATTAGCTTCCCATTTTAAGATTTCTTTGGTTTTGAGTCCTAGAACTGATGAAGAAAAGAAGTATATGTCTTGTGTACCATATGCAAATGTGGTAGACAACTTAATGTATGTGATGGTATATACAGGACCTGACATTTCACACGTAGTTGAAGTTGTCATTAAGTTCATGGCAAATCTAGGAGAAGAACATTGACAAGAAGTGAAATTGGTGCTTCGGTATTTGAGAGGCACAAGTGACCATTGTATCATATTTAATGGTAGTGAAGGTTTAGTTTGCGGATATGTGGATGGTAATTATGCAGAAGATTAGGACAAGAGGATATCTACTACAAGATATGTCTTTACTCTTGCAAGTGGATAAATTATCTGGATGTCAAAGCTTCAAGAAGCAGTTGCTTTGTCTATTACTGAAGCAAAGTATATAGCTGCTTAAGATACCTGTAAAGAGACAATCTCATTGAAAGGTCTACTTGATGAGATTGGAAGGACGCAGGAGAAAGTGAATGTATTTTGTGAAAGTTAGAGTGCTATTTATATGGCTACAAATCTAGCTTATCATGGCAAGACTAAGCACATTGATGTAAGGTATCATTTTGTAAGACATGTGATCAATGGCGGCAAAGTAGCTCTCAAGAAGGTCCATACACCAAAGAATCGTGTATACATGTTCACAAAGCCAATTTTAGTAGATAAGCTTTGATGATGTTTTACATCTCTTGGCTTGTAGAAGAGATGATGAATGGGCATGGGCAAGGGATTAAGAAAATTGTTGTCAAGTTGGAGATTGTTAAAGAATGGCAACAATTGATGATTATCTCAGTAAATTTAGTTTTTCCGTTTAGGAAATTGTGTAATCATAGGGAGTTATGTAACAAAATCTTTGTCTTAAAATGGTGATTGCTAGAGAGGCTTGATGTAACTTGGAAGGTCATTTTTTACTTTGAGCAATAAGAATTGCAATCCCTTTCCCTGTGGAGGTTTCCTTGACAGAGTGTCGGGGTTTTACCATGTAAATACTTTGTGTATTCTTGTTGTGTGAATTAGTTTCTTTCTTGTAAATTTCTTACTTATTTAAATATTATTAAGTTCAAATGCAACAAATATTATGTCAATTAATAGTAATATGTAGGAAATAAAAAATTAAATAATTTCTATAATCTAAATTTTTGTATTAAATTTATAATATTATAAACCCAAAAATTAAACGTAATATTAAATCTTAATATTAAACTTTAGTATTATGTCATTTAATAATAATATATAGGAAATAAACTCTCATATTAAACTTTAATATTATGTCACTTAATATTTTTGGTCAATTAATAATAATATATATTATGTCAATTATTAGTATTAGTAATCTGATTAGTAGTAATATATAGGAAAAGGAACCCTAATATTAAACTTTAATATTATGTTACTTAATATTATGTTCGTCCTCAGATCATATCAATCTCATGTCCTTATCGAGATCGATGGATGGGAACATTGGATCGATCGAGATTGATCCGATACCAGATGATCAAACCTATAAACTATTTTTATTTATTTTTATCGATAGTTCTTCGAAATTCCTAGTGGATTGAATCCAAAATTTGATATTTGACGCAATGAAATTAATAAAACTTGGTAAGAGATCTCGGTCCATTCTTTGGTCCATTCTTTTGATAAAAAAATTTGGTGATAAGAGGATCTAAACCCTACGGCAGATGGGTTAGTTAGTTGGCAGAGTATCCATTCTTTTGACGATGTAATATTTCATTTTAGCTGAAAATGCAGTCCGATGTTTGGGGTAATATAAGTGATAAGGAGTGGTAACTCATAGGAAAGAGAAGCGTAATATTATGTTCCTTAATATTAAGTCAATTAGTAATAATATATAGGAAAGGGAAGCGACCCAGTAATTTCTACAACTTTTGAGAAGACAACCATTTCCCTTCCGTATAATGTAAGTAATTAGACGAAGCGGTGCCTGATCTACCACACTTTTTGTGAAGACAACTTTTGAATCGTTCAATGTAGGAACTTCATCAACCATTTCCCTTCCGTATAATCTAAGTAATTAGACGAGGCGGTGCCTGATCCAGTCCCCGACTTTAAGGCACATCATAAATTCAAAAAGGTTTTACCGATAGTTGGGCCCACATCACACATTTCAACGCGATATGGACGCGGCTATACGATATCGGGATCGCTATATCATTTCGGGGTCTTGATGTTTGAAACAAATTTCGGGGTTTCGCTTTCATTGAAAGCGCATTTCAGCCCTAATCGACGCAACTCCGACTGCAACGAGGAAATTCAAAGATCATCCATGCACAACTAGAAGAGAAGAATTCAACTCATCACTTCCACGAAAGAGACTGAAAGATTCAACGGGGCATTTTGTTTTAATTGAAAGAGGGGGCATTTGATCCCTAATCTAGAATGAATGAATTGGGTAAGCACCATCTCCACGCAACTCCATCTGCAACGAGGAAATAGTAGAGATTTTGGGGAATTCAAAGATCATCCATCCGCAACCAGAAGAAGAGAAGAATTAGCATGATCACTTCCACGAAAAATACTGTAAAATTCATGGAAGATTCATGGGACACCTCTGTCATCACACTGCACAGCGCTTGGAGGCTTCCAAGAACTGACATCTCTGTCATCACAGCACCGCGTGGATCATACCTGCAACTTGCAATCCTGTTTTATGATGTTTTTTACGCGTCGTGCATGCCTGCCACCTTCTGCCTCGAAATTAAGAAGTAACTTCATACTTCCATCACAGTCCTCCTGCTTTATTATATTTTGATGTAAGTGGCGTATTGTACCTTCACTCTTTGATAATTTGATTTTTCTGAAATTTTGATACACGATAATGCAAATTATAAATCATAATACTACCACTCGAAATTACACAGTTATGTATGCCATATTTTCTTCTAAATGCAACTTATATCTACGAGGTTTATCTCAAGCTGTGGGTGATTACAATATTGTTTATGCACAACTTGTTTAATTTAAAAAATTAAAAATTTAAGTATTTTTTAAAATAAATTTCACCTTATTTTATAATAATTATAAACATAACTATACCTAATAAATATGAAAATGATCATAATTATGAAATAATTATTTGAGAGACAAGTTCTCCAACCAATTATTTAGAGAAGTTTTCCAACCAATTTCTAAATGGTTAAAAGAATAATAATTCACAAAATTATACTTTTATATCTTAAATAAATCATACTCCTATATTTTTTTTAATATGGTTTCCACTAAGTCCACCCAGAATATTTGTAAGATGTTAATATTATTCACTTCTAATCACTCGACTACAAAGCTCGCTTAACCTTGAAAGTGTCCAGAAAATTGAAACTTAACCTTAAAAGTGTCCAGAAAATTGAACAAATAACCTTTCAAGCTTTAACCAACAAAACTCAATCAAACAAATTAAAATAAAATAAAAATTTAAACTGATATATATCTACAAATAAATAAATTTGTAATTTTTCTCTTAGTTTTTTTTTTTTTTATAAACCACACTGCATATTCATCACCACACTGAAAAAAGTTTATATAAACCACACTAGTGCACATTCACCGCAATGACTTAGGATTACTTGTACATAACGGGTGAATGGTAAATATGTGTTGAAGTAGGCGTTCACCCATGGAGGGTGTGTGGAGCACTGGTGGAAACTTCATTTTCCCACTGTCCTTTAATGTCGGTGGACAATTTTGGCTCGATTTTACGAGCACATTAGTAGAACGCAATTTTTATTTGAAGAGGTGCGCTCCTTCTCTCTGTTGCAGTTTCCGCTTAGCCTTGCCATGAATCTGTTTGCCCTCCCGCGCATCATCTTAATATTGTTATTATCATTACTACTTCTGTGGATCCGTCCACCCATGGATCTGATTGCCTGCGCGCGCCTCATCGTGATATTATTATTATTACCCCCACCCATGGATATGTTTGCCTGCCTGCGCAGCATCCTCATATTCGTATTATTATCTGTGGATCCATCCACTCATCCAGATTGCAATGCCACAACTCGTCATATATTTCCTTCCATCGATCATCTGCCCATCATCATAATATTAACATTATTTCTAGCAATCCGTGCATTCATTCAGAGTATCCTGTCCAAACACATAACTGCCCGTCATGTTAAGCTGCCTTCTGCTTCCTCGCCAGGCTGCTCTGCGTCCATTTCTTATACCCATTATGATGTGTTTATAAATTACAGAGTCCGAGACCTTAAACATACTTTGGCCCTTCCTCTTTACCAGAGGCTTCAATCCCGGGGATTGAGAGTCTTTCTTGACCAGACTGAAATGGTAGTTGGACGCAACATTTATGATCAAATAATAGCGGCTACTAGTGGGGCCTCTGTTCATATAGCCCTCCTCTCTCCAAATTATGCAGAATCGGCTTTTTGTCTCGATGAACTCGTCCTCGTCGTAAATTCTGGGGCCATCATCATTCCTGTATTTTACGAGGTTGATCCTTGTCAACTCTTGTGCAAAGGTGGAGCATACGATAAAGCCCTGGGCGCACACGAAGAAACGCAGCAATACGACAGCAAAAGAATTCAGCGGTGGAGAGATGCTCTTGCAAAGATTAGCGGACTGGAGCGGAAGGCATTTTATGGGTGAGCATCATAGCTTTTAGTCTGTTGGATTAGTAGGTACATGCTAAATTAGGTAGGCTCCTCTCACTAATAATGTTACCCTCTCGATATGAATACAGGGAACTCGAACTCTTGCATAAGGTCGTGCAGGATGTGTTGAAATTTTTTCCAAACCTACCGGCTGAAATTGCATGTGAATAATGCTGGAGCACCCTTGGCATCGCTGAAATCCTACACCCGGGATCCTGAAATTGCTGACAGCGTTCATGGCGATTGACCGCCAGAAAATCACGATTACTTTACCTGAAATTGCTAACAGCGTTCATAGCTATTGACCACCAGAAAATCACGATTATTTTACTGGTAGGATAACTGTAAATCAATTCTAAATACTAAAATTCCAGAAACCATAGTTAGTGAGATAAAAATACTAAAATTCCAGAAACCAAAGTTAGTGATGAACAGAAATAGTGATAAGACTTGCTTTCTTATTGCAATAAAAGAATTTTATTGCTTATTTTAAGATATGCCAACAGATTTTATACCTATCTTATGGGCAAATATATTGTAATCGAAGTCAAAATCAATGGATTATTGTTGGTTGGAAAATTTATGGTTGGTTGGAAAATTTATTCTATATCCAACCTTTTAATCAGTATATTTATGCTGATAGATTGGAAATAGGTTTCAAAAAGCGTAACTTATTTCGCATTACAAATTTTGAAAATGTTAATTTTTTTTATTGTGTTTCCTATAGTTTAGTTGATTTTAAAAATGATTGCAAGAAGAGTTAAGGGATGCATTTAGTCTGGTTTTTTTGGTCAAAGTTTTTTGGGTCAACTCCACGGTAAATGTCAATATAAAAGTATTTAAGCACATAGTCATTATATTTATATTTATATTTATTTATAGGGAATTGAGTTTAAGTAGAAGACATAACAACTATTTCTTCTATATATTTGAATTAATTCTTATTGACAAGGTACCATTTGAATTAATCTTTATTGATAAGGTTTTTAAATAGTATGTTTATGTTCATAGCTATGTCTATTTTAGAATAGTGTTTCAATTTTTTTAATTTAATTATCAATAATTATTAAGTGGATAGTAGGAATCTAAATTACATATAATATTTTAAAATATTCTTAGCAGTATAGCAGGTTAAATTTATTTTCAACACAATTATATCTTTTCTTTCCTTGTGTATTAAATTTATTAATTAAAAAATAACATGCAAACAAGTATCATATGAATGAGTTATATTTTTTTGGAAATGTGATATTGATAAACCATGGGATTGGCTCATGATATTGTAATAAAGACTATTTGCAAATTAAAATTTTTTCTTAAAAAAACATAATTTTTATGATAAATTGGAGATAATTTTTATAGTTAAAAAAATTGTTACAATTTTTTTTTAAATGTATATATGTGAAACTTATGCATTAATTCTGTTTATAATTATTATTTTAAATAAAGTTAAATTTTAACAACTTGAAATGTGTAATGAAAAAAGTGTTTCAATATTACTTACATATTGATATTTACCAATAGATTAATTTATATAATTGTATTATTTAAATATTTGTTTAAAATTTTATATTATTTATATATTTCATTGTGTAATTAATAGATTATGTTAAGTAAATATTATTAAAAACAATTTAAAATATTACGGCATTCAAATTTAAAATCATAAAAAATCATTAACTTAAAAAATTCCAAAAATTCCATATCGAAAATTCTTAAGAAATCCCTAAAATTCCAAAAGAGGGAAAAATAAAAGATACATTGAATTGGAATAGGATCTTTGGAATACGAAACTTCCATGGAAGCTTATATATGAAACTTATCTTTAAGTTCCATAATCGCACCGACATGTGAGATGTGGCTCTGAGAGTGTAATCTTTAAACATAAAATCATACAAGTTCTCTTCAAACGTATAAAACGATTTATTATTAAATTAATGACCTTTCACTTCAACGCCTGAGAAGAATTATGACTAAATTAATAGTTTGCCATATGCTTACGGTATGTTTTATCGCTAACACTCAAATAAATCTGTGTTACCATTCTGAAGTTTTTGTTGTCAAGGGCTAAAATATTTCTTGAAAACTCAGAACATTGGTTTACATTGAAAAAAATCCAGGTTGCTTTCAAATAATTCTGTGTTACCATTCTGAAGTTTTTGTTGTCCCTGCCTGCAAGGGCTAAAAAAATTCTTGAAAACTCAGAACATTGGTTTACATTGAAAAAAATCCATGTTGCCTTTTAGTCGAGGGATAAAATCTAAGTTTTCATGAGAAGCTTACAGCATGCTTAGGGTCATCCAAAACTATATTGGATTAAGAAGATTAAATTTTTTAATTACTGAGGCTACACATTATTAAAACAGTTTATTTTTGGAAAAAAGATTGCTTGAGATTTTAAATAAAAATAATATACATAACTATTTTTACTACACCATGAATATATTATATTGGGAAAAAAACTAGTGAGAGTAATTGTATTTTATAATGTATAATATATAGTTTAAAATTTTAAATGAAAATGAGGGTAATTGCATTTTATAATATACAATATATAATTCATTTTTAAATTAAGGAAGTTATAAATAATTTTACGTTTTAATTTTTATTAATATTATAAATTTAAATTAAAAATGGTTAAATTAATAAATAAGGTTGATATTAACCATTTTATTTATTCAAAATAATCTTATAAAATTTTATCTATTTTAATTTAAGAGTTATCAAATTTTAAAAGAGATTAAACCTTAAAATAATCTCTTTTTAAATACAAAATTTTAGAAAAAAAAATCTCTCATTCAAGATTAAACTGAATCAAAACTGATTTGCATTAAATTACATAATATATTTTTTCCTTAAATTATGTAATAAATAAATTATAATATTAGAGTATTTAAATTTTTAATTTTTAGTTGCAATAAATATAATTCTCTACTTTTTTTCTTAAATTACAATTATGTAATAAATAAATTATAATATTAGAGTATTTAAATTTTTAATTTTCAATTTTTAATTTTTAGTTGCAATAAATATAATTCTCTATTTTTTTTTAAATTGTACATAATCTCAAATTCTGTAATTATAGAAAGTAAATGATTGAAAAAATATTTTAAATGCCTATTTATTTTGGAATAAGGCCTCCAAAATTTGACCTCCATATAATATTATAGAATATTCTTAATAGTAGTCACGCATCAAAGTTTAGAAATTTGTTTAAAAGATAATTATGTTCTTTATGCTCTTTTAATTATTTGACTAATTAAAAAAATGTAATATGAACATTTGTAATATGAATATGAGTTATGGCTTTTTGGGCATGTAGTACTATTACTCCATGGGTTTTGGTCTATGGTATTGTAATCCATGGTAAAGTGGAAATGAATATCGATAATTAAGAAATTTTCTACATCTTTTTAAAAAATTATATATTTTAACTTGTATATTTATTTTTTTATAATTAATATTAAAAATAATAATTTGAAATAAAATCACAATTTAGTTAATTTTTATGGTCCTTTTAAATTTTGTCAATATATGAGATTAGGTAAATGTCTTTACAAACATTGGTTTAGACTGAAAAAAATCATGCTGCCTTTTAGTAAAGAGATAAAAGCCAAGTTGTCACAAGAGAGCTTACAACATGTTAAGAGTCATCCAAAATTATATTTTATTAAGAAGATTAAAACTTTAAATTGGAAGATTAATATTATAAAAACGGTTTATTTTTGAAAAAATTTAGTATTTAAATATAAGTATTATGCATAATTATTTTTGCTACACCAAAAATATGTTATATATGATTTTAGGAAAAATATTCTAAATAAAATTTACACAAATTGTACTTTATAATGCATAATATATAGTTTATTTCTAAATGAAGGAAATTATAAATACTTTTAAGTTTTAAGTTTTATTAATATTATAAATTTAAATTAAAAAATGTTATTAGTTTAATATATAATTAATATTTAGTATTGATATTTATAGTTTTATTTATTTAAAATAATATTATACAATTTTATTTATCTTAATTTAAAAGTTATTAAGTTTTGAAAGAGATTAAAATTTAAATAAAAAAATTTAAATACAAAATTCTAAAAAAGATTTACTATATAAATTTAAAATTAAAATAAATCTTTAATAAAATATATATTTATATTAATTAAAAATATATTTATATTAATTAATATGTATATTTATATTAATTAAAATGAATCAAAACGTATATTTACATTATTAAAATGTAGGTTTAGTATTAATGTACACCCAAATAAAAATATGTTTACTATCAATCGATAAAGGAGAAGAGAAGAAATATTCATTATGATTTAAATTTTTTTTTCCCTTTATATTACGATTTAAATTAAAAAATAATAAAATAATAATAAGTAGTTTAAATAATTAAAAAATAATAAAATAATAATAAATAGTTAATTTTTAAAGAAAGAAATGGTAAATTTTTATATGATTTTAAATTGAGAGTGTATAAAAATTATATTAAAATTATTCTAAACTCATTTATATTAAATTACACAAGATTGATTATTTTTCCTAAATTATAAAAATGTAATAAATAGATTGTAGTATTAGAGAATTTTATTTTTTAAATTGAATTTTTTATTTTTAGTTTCAATAAATAGAATTTTCCCACAATAATATATATTAATAGTACTTAATCTCAAATTTTATGATTATGGAAATAAATTATTGAAAAAGTATCTTAAATGCATGTTTATTTTGGAATAAGGCTTCCATAATTTAACCCCTATATAATATTATAAAATATTATCAAAGAGTAAGATTTGTTTGAAAAATAGTTGTCTTCTCTTTTAATTAAATTGGTTAATTAAAAAAGAATGTGATATGAACATGAGTTATGATTTTTTGGGCATGTAGTACTAGAAATTCATGGGTATTGGCGTATGATATTGTAATCCATGACAAAGTGGAAGTGGATCTTGATGACTAAGAATCTTGCTACATGGTCTTTAAAAGTTATATAATTTAAATAGTATATTTATTCATTGTATTTAAATATCCATACCCTACCATGCATGAGCTCAAAAAGACCCTTACAAAATTAATGTATATCTTGTAGATGCAAGATAAGTACTTGGAGGGATAGTTTTATGCAATCACTTTCACACGTGTAGATAGATAAATACGAAAAAAATAATGTGTATAATACAAATGCAAGGTATATACAAGAAAGCATTGAAATATTCAACCAAGAATGTATATATATATATATATATATATATATATATATATATACCCCCTTAGATTTCCATTTCATAGGCTCACTTCAACAATCCCAAGTTCTATTTCCCTTTAACACGGTCAAATATAAAGAAATATTTATATTCTACCAAATGAATCATGTAATGCATGTGCATATTTATTATTTTATTTAGGTAAATTTTATTTTATTTACAATAGTTATTGAATTCGAATCCAAATTCGATTTTCAGATTTGGGGTGGATATCTAAAAATAAAGTTTCAAAAGTATATATTTCATAAATACATAAACATATTATTTTTTCAAAATTAAAAAATTTAAACAAACAATCATTATATTTAAAACTTAAAGATTCATAATATTAACCTTTTTGTCTATATGTTATTAACTACTTCCATTTGAAATGATCTAGAAATAATGACGAACAAAATAAAACTTACCAATTCATCTCATATTAAAATTTATTATTAGTAGTAATTGCAAACCTACCATTCTTTACCATTCTTAAATATGAAATCTTTAATAACTTTAAAAAATTTTAAACTAGCACAACCACATTAAATATAATTGATACCTCATTTTCAAACACCTAATACATGTATAAAATGTGGAAAATAACACTAATCAACCATATTAAATGTGACGAATAAATCTACCTACATTAACCAAACAAATATTCTCATTCTTTAAAATAAAACTATATGTACCATGTGTCACATGTCTACATGCTAATACATATATACATAAAAAAAAAAATTCTTTTATATAGTGCCACACCTTAGATATGCACCTGCACTTTATTTAAATATACATAACATCGTGAGTATTGTCACCACCACGTATACAGGCCTAACCTAAGGCGGTATATGGTGTGGCAGGTAATGTTTATCATTCCAATGTTTAATCAATGCTTAATGCTGGTCTATGGTTTATCATTAGTACGATGGTATAGTACTACCCTTCGAGCAAATCAAGACTGGTCTGTCTTCATTGGCTGGCGCCTCCTGCGCTGGACATCTGGCAGCAGTGTTGAATCCCGCTGTCCTGGTCACGTGACAGGGGTATGGTTGCTGAGCTTGGGAATTTCCCGCGCCTTACTTTTTGGTAATCTCGCCTCCATCGACGGTGTGCATTTGCTGCAGGAGATCAAGGGTCAGCATTGTTCCACGCTCCCACCGCTGGCAGGTAGAGTATATACGTGGTTTCCTCCGGGTTATTCGAAGTTTCCCTCCCTCTGCTCAGCGAATTCCGGCTCTCTGTTTACCACTGTGAAGGGTTTTACTCCGTCATTCCGCGCCGAGACCACCGCTACTCCAGGTACATGCGCCATTCCAAAGGGGTTCCCACTCCATGGATTTCAGTCTCGAAACGGCCAGGTAATTACACAACCAGTTAAAAGATCTGATGCGATTCTGCGTTTTAATTGTTTATGCAGAAATCTAATGTTTTGTCTTTTAATTGACAGGTTGTGAACGGGCATCTCCCAGCTTCTACGGCTTTGGAAGAATCCCTCCAAATGAGGCCCGCCGAGCTACAAAGGTATTTATCTATTTTGCCAGGGTTTAGTTTCGGTTGCTTCACCTTCATCTCTCTTCGGGTTGCCAGAAGTTTTCCTCTGTGTTTGGAATGAGACCCCAACCTTAATATTGCATGGTTGGCCGCAGGTTATGACGGACCCAGGGTCTCATTCTGTTTTCAAATGTTCTGGGAAATTGATTAAGGAATTTGGCATCTCTTTGCTTGCGGTGAATTGGGTTTTTACCTTTGTTTCCGAGGCTAAAGATTTCACTTGGTTCTGTTAGACAGTTGTGTATTATTTCTTTCGTTTTACTGAAAGTATTGTGGCTACAGCCATGTATTCTGACTATCGTGAAACCCTGGTTGGAAACCAGCTCGTTGTTTAACTTTGAACTCATATGGCTTGCGGCCTATAATTTTAATATATATATAACTGCTGTATTTCGCTAATGTTTACTTCTTATACTGATAAGAATGGTTTTCTTTCATGAATCATAGGGTTTAATTGTTAACCGTATGCGTAATACGTTCTCTTCATTTTGGAACCTTGCTTGTTCGGTTTATGGCATGCATGCATTTTGTTACAGTATGATTCAAGGGTTTATGCCGTATTGTTGGCGTATTTACATATGTGTATAGAGTAACAGAACTGTCGCACCTGCATCTGACTTCTATAGATGTATGGTCGACTAGTTAAGGGTTCTCCGTGACAGGAAACCCTGAGGAGCTGGAAGATGCATAATGGTTACACAGTCTGGTTATAGACTCCTGGTTTGATTTTAGCAGTCAATACTTCTGCGGCTTTAATGCTATCGAATATTTGATATTCCCTTGGCATGTTTTAAATGTTTATACGATACATTTCAGGAATGTCTGTTTAATATTACTGCATGGCTCTCAACTTATCTTGGTAATAACTCACATATTGAATCGTTGTGATATTCAACTACCAGCTGTGCAAGTCTTTAGATTCGGATAATGTTTAAGTTTTTCCCCGTCGTTATGGACTCGTCAGAACCCCCACCTGCTACGGCTGGACCGGTTCAGGGGTTCAGAGTTTGTTAATGCCCTCGCATCATCTTACTAAATCTCTATTTGACATTACCAGCTGGTTGAGGTTATAGGAAAAGACATTTGTTTAAGAATATCATGAAAGTTATACGGCTGACTGTGATCATTGGGGCCACGATATGATACCGACCCAGAGTTATTATCGGTATGAATAACCAGGTTTTCTAGCTCGGATACTCTTAGACTGTGAACCATTTATCTTGTAAGGATAGGGCTTGTTTAATAGTTCTACTGCCTCCTTTGTTTAGATATTCAAACGTTCTCAGTTCTCTGTATTTTGAATTTTACAGATACTCTGTATACAATTTTCTTTCGCACAGAAAGTCATAAATATATCTCTTATTTGTACAGATAACCGAAGTTACCCTGTCTTTTGGTTTTTACAGCTATACTGTCTACAACTTGTACAGATGACCATAGTCACACTATCTTTCGTTCTTTACAGCTAGGTTGTTTATATCTTGTACAGATAACCATAGTCACACTATACAATTACTGTACAGACAATCGCAGTTACATTTATAAGTTACACAGATAAATATGGGGACATAAGGGTTCCGTTACTTACCTGATCTCCACTGATAAGGTGAGTCTGGAACAAGTCTCCTGCCAAATCTCTGTGTAAAGCTTGTTATCCACCCAACCGTGAGACCAGTCCTTCTAGACCTGAGTCTCCCCCCAAGCTTCTGCTTACCGGATCACTATCCTCAGTAAGCCAGCACTGTGTGCTTGACTATCTGGTCCTTACCAGACTTAGTCCATCCATGGTTTTTCCTCCCCTTTCTCTTTTCTCTGCCTGTCTCTATAGCCCAGAGTCTCTCAACCAACCCCCTTTTTCCCTGGAAACCCTTCTAGTTAGGGAAGGTGGTTATTTCTAGTTTTATTAACTAACTTTTCTTTTTCCAGTTCCCTTTTGGGAATTCAGATATCTTCATGATTAATTCTTTTAATCATTAATTTAGTGCACATGTAAAATCAACAGAATATCCTCAAAAGAAAATAAATTCTTCAATATCATTTCAATTCAGTTTTCCTTGCTGTAGTAACTTTTTAAATAATTACATTTTTACGGGGTCATCACACCATGAAACTATGCAATACAATATTTTGCATCAATAGCTATACCACTTCACTGGTAAGCAATCTTTACATAGTGCAATTTAGAGGCAAAACATTAAGGGAAAGAATTCAGTTATGCCAAGTTAAAAATTGGTCTCGGAAGCATGATGGTTACTGCCACAATAAGAATATAACTATTAAGTTTTTCCTATTTAATAGGGCTACTCGAAGCCTGGCAATGTAAATCTAATATCTATAAAATTGTCAATCATTCGAATAGAAGCCTGGCAATGTAAATCTAATATCTATAAAATTGTCAATCATTCGAATAGAGAATTTCCCTTTAGAAGCAATTAATTTAAAAAGGTATTCCAACCCAATATCCCAACCCTATTGAGATTCAACAAATACAAGGTAACTGTTCACCCTTCAAAATGAAAAATAATAAAATACAACCAGGGTGCTTAGATGCTTGGAAAATAAGAGGGTAAATCCATCAATTCTACGAATGAATTATACACCAAGAATCTATCCAAACGAGCAACATATTAAAAAATTCAAAAGTTCAGGAAAAAATGGTTTAATATTATTTGACACTCAACCTTGATATTCACAGTTTGCGTTGTTGTGTAATTTTGTTAGTGAGGCATCCCATTACACTCTGCGGATTAATTTGAACTTATTCAATGTTATATAATAGTTTTGATCAAGTGATTTCTAATAGTTTTGAACTAAAAATTATTGTAAAAACATCTACAAACATTGTGGTAAGAATGTTACAATTGGATTGGAAAAAATCCATAGTATAATATTGTGCAAATATGATATCGAGGACTAGTGTCTTCTCCATCCAACCTCAACCTTAATGTGAAAATTCAAAACAAAACCGTAATGTGCAATAGACAATCTTAGCCCATAGATATTTTCTCAAGGAACGTGCCTGTAAAAACAATACCATGGGTTTTATACCATCCTCCTTACGCCCTGGGTGGTGCAGATTTTCTATGAATTTTAATGGCTCCATAATGGAATTGGCCCTGGGTGGTGCAGATTTTCTATGAATTTTAATGGCTCCATAATGGAATTGTTGATGTTGTTATTATCTAATGGTTTTTTTGAGAATAAGAAATCTTTTGCACAACCAATTTGCTTAGGTGTTACCAAGTTGCAACATGTTTTTTGCAAATATTATTTTTTGTTGATGGTCTATCACACTTAAGAGGAGAAATGCACCCTCTTTTTCTCCTTTGGTTTTTCACATAAAAAAATAATACAATGAATTTCACCACACAAACTTTCACAATGGCCCAAAATTAAAACTAGGTGAAAAACAAACCCCATCACATTAGGATGTGCTCGCTAATATCATACAATCACATTGTTTGAAATGAAATTTAGCCTAACATAATCTAACAACAACAATGTGCAATGTGTTTGATATACCACAACAAGTCAACATTCCAACAGAATTGAGGGAGTGATGAATGGTAAATCATAAAGCTTAATTTCTCAAGGGGGTGCTTAGGTCCAAGCGTGGCCATTTGTAATTTTTTAACAAATAATTTTGTTAAATGATTTTAAAATTGGGCATGTGTTATTTTACTTATTTTGAAATTGAAAATTTGTTGAGAATCTCTTGATATCATTTATTAGATTGTGTATAAGATGAAGAATATTCTCAAACTATTAAATTTTAGTTGTCTATAATTGATCATAATTGAAACTCAAAACCATTTTTAATATAAACCATAGTCTTAAATATAATCTATTGTTTTATAACCTCTCACTAATTTTTTTTTATGATATAAATTTTCTATTTTTATAATATAAATTTATGAATAAAGAAAAATCATTTATGAAATTCAAATTACCAAATTATGGTCCGGACCAAATAAAATGGACTAATTTTCAAATTCATGGAGGTTAATACATCACAACTTGGTAACTATAATTAAAACCCATGCTGGGTAACTATAATGAAAACCAAACCTAAAAAATACGAGTCCACTCTCGTATAATTTTTTTCAAATCAATTTTCATCATCGAAGTTGTAAAATTCCAAGCTTTCATTACATGAATGACATCCTACGCTATCCCCTTTACATTCCATCCAGGTTGAAAGAGATCCAAACCTGACCAAAATGCTAACCCCTGCCACCTCGACACATCCAGGAAAAATTGTGTCTAACAGAATAGAAGTGATACAGTCCCCCGGATTTCAAGGCATCAAATAAATTAAAACATTTTCATCGATCGAGTGATAGTTGGGCCTGAGACTGAGAAATTTTGCATCCACGTAGGTTCTATAAACATAGTGAGACCTTCGAGCTGATCTATATCGGGTCCAGATTGCAAACATTGCAATGTGATATCGACAGAGTGATACGATATCAGGACCGCTATATCAAATTTGAGTTTTTGATGTTCGAAAAACACTTCAGGGTTTTACTCAGATTGAGAGCGCATTTGAGCCCTAATCTAGAATGGGCTAAGCACCATCTCCAGACAACTCTAACTGCAACGAGGAAATAGTAGATATTTTGGGGAGTTCAAAGAGCATCCATCCAAAACCATAAGAGAATGATTCGGGTCAGTGAGATCAAAGTCATCACTTCCATGAAAAAACTGAAAGATTCAAGAAATTTCTAGAAGTCCTCAAGCATGAGAAAACTCTTCCATCATAGTGCACATCATTGTGTGGTATTCCCTATGCTACGAGCCGTGAATTTGCCTCGAGGATTCCAATAAGAAACTCGAAGATTCAAGAAAATTCGAGAGAGACATATCTACCTTCAAAGCATCATCATGTGGATCATAGCATATGCTACATTCATCCTAAAATCCCATTTTATGATGTTTTATAAAGTTCATGTATGTTACATTCAATCTAGAAATTAGGGGTAGTTTCATATCATCCATCACACATCAAAGGGGGTTTTAAAATAATATTTAAAACAAATTTTGAGTAAATTGTCAAAAAAAATGAGTAAATTGTCTTAAATATTGTCTCAAATTATTGTCTTAAAACAATTGTCTTTAAGGTAGTGTCTCAAATTATTAACTTAAATTGTTTTCTCTATTAAGACAATATAGAACACAAGTATTATTGTCTTTTAAGAGACAATTCATTTTGTCTCTCAAGATACTATAATTATGATTAAAGACATATTGTCTCTATAGAGAGTTTAAAGACATGTTGTCTCTATAAAGATAGTTTAAAGACATACTTTATTTAAAGAGACAATATGTCTTTAATATCAATTATTGTCTATCTAGAGACAATAAAAAATAATCCTTAGAAACAAAATATAAAATGTGATTTTTGTTTTTTTGTTTTTTCAATGATTATTTATATTAGGGCATGATGGAATTGAACAACCAAACTCCTACTTGCAAGGAAAGTGCTCTTCAATTGATCTATCACCCTTTAAAGAAATGTGTTATCTCGATCAACAAAATATAAAAATCTATGAGCCAAAATATACGGTCATATTAGTGAAGAAAATTTAAGTTACTTATTCTGATGTGCAAAAAACACTACATCCAAATAAGACCAACATTTCTAATCCCTGTGCAGGTACAAAAAAATTTGTACAACTCTTGCTTGTTCTAGGGATCTCTTATTTTTATAGCTTTCTTATCTTACAATGAAACTGTATTTTTAATTTACAGCGAAGTGATATCCTAGAACAATTATCCCACCACTTTTCTACCCATTTTCAAGAAGCTCATAAAGGTCAGTTTAAGAATATGGGTATATAGGTTTGATAGTTTGTCCTTGAAGATTTCTTAAAATGCAATGGTTGAATTGACTTAAGCGGAAAAATATCTAGTTAACTACTCTAGATTGAATTATTGTATGCCCTTCCAGTTGTTTGAATAGGTTTCCCTTCTAAATTTTATAGGGTTTTTCATTTACATATCCGATATGCAATAGAATTGAAAACCTTGATCCTTGTAACGCAAATCTCTAACGACACCCAAAACTATAGTTTCTGTTTTTATTATGTAAAATTATAATATGTGTATACGTGTATCTCGAGTTGTTCATGGTTTGACTAGTAAAGCATGAGATGTGCACCATCTTCTTTATCTCATTAGTGTTTTATAATTTTTTTTACTGCACATGATGATAATGCTATCCAATACATGTGATGCTTAATATTGCATTCATTAAATTTTCAACTTGTCTCATTAACAGTGTGGTAAATATTTTCAATTACCTTCGAGATGGTAGATATTTTTTCGTTGCATTTTAACATAATTCCCAAATAGCCAACAATTTATCAGGAAAGTCAGTCTTTTTCATTCCCAATTCTTAACGCTTTGCTACCATTCGTTACACATCCCAGAGATTGATCTGGATATCTAAAAAGTTGCAAAACTTCATCCATAGATGTGAAACAAAATATTGCTACTCTAAGATATTGAATATTGTTGTTCACTTCAGTGAAAGAAATTTATAACTCCAATGGAATATCTTCTGAAAAAATTCCAATTGAATATATATATATATATATATATATATATATATATATATATATAAAAGTCGTGACACCGATGGGAAAGTTCCTATAACTTCAACACGATATAGCTTAAATTCCCTTGGGATTATGATAAAGAAAGAATGGAGTGCTTGGTACAACAGTCAGTAGATAGATACGAGACTTTGCCTTTCTGCCAAACTCTACTATTCAAACATCTCTTTTTCCTCAACTTCAAGACTTCCGTAGATAATTTTGAGTGAAGAAGTGATGTTGTTTTATTTAACACACTTTTTGTTTTATATGCAGGTTAAGGGAGTTTGCAAAATGTTGCAGTTGGAGAAATAAGAGTCAAATAAAGGCCATAGACCTAAAGAGATTGAAGATGAAAACATAATTTTTTCCAAATTATAGTAATGAATAATTTTGAGGGTATTTTGTAGATAATAATACAAGAAATTGTGTTACTATAATGAGCATACATTTTAGCTATATTGTTTACAAGAATCTATGGCATTGGGGAATATGGGAATAACGCATATAAGTTAGAGCCCAAAATAACGGGGATGTTGAAGTGGTAATAATGTAGAGAAATATTGTAAAAAAAGTTAAATTGTTGAAGAGATTTCCAAATCTCTATAATTTTCTTATTTATTTCTTTGCACTTAATGGAAGGTGTGCAACAACTAAAGCAATTGTACTACAAGAGAATATGAGATGAATGATATGTTTTAAATCTAAGTATATATACTGTTTTAATATCTTCCATAATTCAATTTAATGATGCTAGAGTATTGGCAGAAGAAGAAACAAAATATAGGTAAGTACTTTAACATTCCACTTTAGAATAAGTAGCATGAATGAACCTCCTACATGCTGCCTATCTGTTTTGATTTTCTCACATGGCTTATAATCCCCTTATTCTTTGGCCACATTACTATCATGTAGATTAATTTTTATTGCCTTGATAAAGCATCTATGATAGTAACCTCGTTCTCTACTTGGCTTGGACTTCAAGTCTTAAAACAAATGACATATTCCTATATTTAGAACTGAGGTATATATTTAGAACTGAGCTACCCACCAAGGAAGTTGGATGGGGGCTTCTGTCCTCGAATAACCCGTGATTGATTGTACTCAATGCACTTAACCTTCACCTACATTATACTCACAATTGCATGTAATTTTAGGTCATAGATGCAATATTTGGATTACGTCATACTTTTGTCACTATTATTTCTAGTCATTCAAATGAAAAATGTTCTTACAGTGGAAAACTAAAGTAGGGAATACTCCTAACTTCTTTATGATATCCTTAACCAAGCTTACTTTCTCTCACAAAATTAGCCTTTGAAGCTTATAATTTTGGTATAGATCGTGTTTGCAGAAGATATCTTGTTAAACTACAAATTCTAATATGAATTCTCAAGCATATCTGTTTCCGGGAAAAATAGTGTCTTTTCGATCTGCTAGTCCCACTAGGACTGGTAGCTATCCTAGAAATAAACAATCAAAGCAATTTGCAATTTCCTTTATGTATGATAGATAAGAGAGAGGCAAAGGGACCAACCTGGATCTTCCTCTTGACTCCTTCCTTGATTTCTCTCTTCCTTGATAGAGCTTGCGCCTCTTCTCCTACTTATCCCACTCAATGAATACCTATAGAAACAAAGTAAAAAAACACCATCAATTCATCTCGATCTATTATATCATAAATAATGCAGAATCAGAAATACATTGAACATACACTGGCATTCACAAATACACGATTGTATGGAGGAAAACTCAAAGAACTTTATTAATAATAGAAGGGAGAATTACAACCCAGCTGTCTAATCTAGCATCATCCTCCCAGCATCAAAGCCCTCTTCACCTCATGAAAAGCAAGATCACCCAAAAATACAATGCCTTTTTCTCAAAGACAAACTATCAGCACTTCCTTACAAATTACCAAATTCCAGCCTCTAGATCTCTTAGATGAGGGATCCATTTATAGATGTTTGCAAGGGTGTGAGTCATCTCTGGGTTTTTTGATTAGTGTCATTCCACTTGTTGTTTTTGGTTCCACTTGGAGATTTTTGGATCTCTTACTCATCCCTGGGCGAATTCAGAGAGGCAAGTGTCATAGGAGAAGTTTCTAGAAGATTCCATGAGCATCCACTTTGCAAACTGTCTCAGACATTTGTCCATCCTCACTCATCGCACCCTACAGAAGGCCTCTTTAGTATGCATCACACCTAGCTAGTTTAGAAGTCAGTATGCATCGTACCTTGATAGTGGAGCAGTCAGTATGGTCCAGTTTTGGCCAGTTCTGAGTGGTTTTTCAAATAGAACTTTTGGGGAATGATGTAATCAGTTAACCATGATCCTTTAGGGTATGAAAAAACACTTTTAGGGGTTAAAGAGCCCTTGGTTTATCAACATATAAGATTGGGGTTGCAGTGCCCAAATATGTCTATAATAGTTTCCCCCTAAAGCATGAAGTCGTAAATCTTTTGATGTCTGGTGAAATGCTTAATCATGAGGATTCGAGGTATTTGAACTAGAAGGTGACCTATATAAGATACAATATAATACATCATCATCATAATATTTTGCATGGTCTAGCTAAGACGGGCATTCCCATGCTCAGCTTTATAAATTCATTTTCATGTACATAGGACAGATAATCATCTGCAGTTGCAGACTGGTGATTCTTCATATGAAGAGTCATCTTCTCTAGCTTAGATAACTATCTGTGCAACTTCCATGTACATTTGATGTCTTTACATCCCTGAATATATCGCAGCTTTGATGGATGAAACTAGATCCAGGGTCTTCAAACTCGTTCAATCTTCGCCCAATGTACAAGTCGATCCATGTGAAAAGATGTCCTGAAGTCGAACATCGAAAGACATTGCCTGATTACCAGCCAATAATGTAAGCTGTTAACAGGTGTGAGAGGAATCACTGATAATGATAATGACCCTCAAGGTACTACAGTACAATTCATGTGGTGTGAATAAATGATCCGATGTCGAACACCACGCAAAATCTTTCGGTCGAAGGCCATTGATGTGAACCTATTGCTGGAAGTGAGAAACTTGCCATTGAGGCATGAAAGCTTCCAAGTACTGAAAGGGTTGTTTCTAAGTCAACTTCATGCATATTGAGCTGATGTCGACAAGAAGTGACCTGTTGTAGGAGGGCCTTAATGTATCTCACATCTACGACACGAAAGGAAGAAAATGATTTTATGGAGGTGAAAACGATCTGATGATATAAGGTTTAGGAATGGCAGTCATGAAAAATGGAGGGTGAAGGTATTGCAGTGGATGAGGCATTAACTGGATGGTGAATTCTCTGAATGACTTCTCTTGAACATATCAGTGACACTGAGATGGATTGGTAGTGTTAACCCCAAAAGATGGATGGTGTGGAGGACCAATGGTGATATGACCGGTGAACGGAATAACCCAACTCGACTCAATCATGGTGATGGAGTGAAAGTGTCATGTTCAAGAGCGACCTGCTACCATAAAATTCCTCAAGTTTTCTTCCTTTTTGCCCAGTCATTGCTGACCAGTACCTCTTTATTTTTGTCAAGCTTGAGGAGGATAACATATGCTTTTTCTATAATTTTCCCTTCGGGCAAACCTGTCGCTATGTTTTTGCAAGTCTAGCAACAGTGAGACTCATTATTGTCTAGGTGGACAAGTTTGTCGCTGTTGTTTTAATGAGTTTAACGACAAAGATAACTCGGTCCTTTTCACGTTTAGAGAGTTTGAAAAGGGACGAAAAGAAAACTCCAGCAGTTCTTTTTTTGTATCATAATCCCTTAAGTCCGAAAAAGATTAAAATAATACAAAAGGGATGACTTTTTCAATCACTTTAGCGAGATGAAAAAGACAAGCGCTCGAACTTTTCATAAGATAATCCCTCAGGTTTGAAAATTTTAAAATATACAGGAGGGATGGCGCTTCCAATCACTATAGCGAGTTGGAGAGGCCAATTGCTTGACAATATTTTCATATATAACGAGTCTGAAAAGGGTTTAAAGTGGACTTGTTTTTTGAGGAGCGAGTGGCATTTAGGGTAGCGACCCGTTCCGGGTAATCTTGGAACTTCTCAAAACATGGTGATGTGAAGAGGGTGGCTAATAAGACCACTCTTCGCAGCTGTTCCTCAAAATGGTAAACAATCAATTGGAAGCGTATGATCGGCCAAATGGATGGAGGTGATGGAGGGAACAAAACCAAGGTTCAAAAGGCTTATATAATTGTGATCACAAGGGTTATTTACTGAAGGTGGGTTCATTTTTTAATGATCTTGAACTCTGGGGGAAGATATGCTCAGTTGGCATGTTTATTTTTTAACGAGCTTGAACCATACGATAACATTGCTCATTTTCCTTTTTATGTAAGCTAGGAACGACCAAACTAAAAAGCTAGAGGGTAGGTGTGGATGGGTCCTAGGATGTCTCAGGTAGCCTTCTGGAGGCCTTTCCCACACCCAGCCTTCAAAAGAAAGTCCAAAGGAAAATCTACAGGAGGAAACAGGAAATCTACAAGAGGAAAAAAATTGTTCTATAGTAGGTCTACATGAGGAGGCTGAGAGCAGTTTTCAAGGTTTTGTGGGTGTCAACGTGGGTGGAAAAGGTAGATGAAGGTTGGAATGAGGTTTTAGGTCACTTAGGGTCCACCAAGAATTGTCAGGAGAGAGAAAGATGATTGGATTTGCTCAAGGAGAGAGGAAGAAGTCTTATGGAAAATGCAGGAAACTAAGACAGAATTGAGGGGAGACTTGGGTAGCATATAGGGCATGGATCAGATGGAGGATGGGATGGTTGATAGGCTGGTCTACTACTAGAAGAGATATACTACAAAGGAACTGACAGTCAACCAATAAGATCAAACAAGCAATGAAATGAGTGCATCTAGAAAAACAGGGTTTTGCATAAAACTAGTCTAAACTATGATCTATGAAAGGAAATGCTGAGAAATAATGTAGTAAAGGAAAGCATGAAAGAAGACTAGTACAAATAAAGAAGTGAGCATGATGAAGAAGTTTTGAAGCAAAGCAAAACTAGACTATTAACCACTAAAAAGCTGCAAACACTAGAAGTCTTATGAATGAGAAAAATCTGTGTTTTTGGGGCAGCAAGAGTGTCTTTGCCTCAAATCATGGTCCTAAAGGGAGGAAGAGAGGCCAAGAAATTATTTCTAGCATTTTGAATCTTTCCTTTATCACTACTTAACCTGCTATAGAAAGCACAAATTAAAGTAAACTACTGAATCATCAAAAGCAACCTATTCTTAACCATGAAAGAAATACATCTAACAAAAACCTAATCTACAAAATAAAATGAAAGATAAAAATACAATTAAAGAGGAGCTTGGTTTCTTGGATTAGGCCCTAACCCAAGAGCTTCATCCCTTTGAGGTAACTCAGTGCTAGCTCAAAAAGGATTCCATCTTTATTTTCAAAACAACAACAAGATTACATGAAACTGTCACAAAATAATAAGCTTGAAGTTGAGAAGTGTTTACATGAGAAAAAATCCAATAAAAAATCCAAACTTAGTGAGGCCCTAGGCCTCTCTACTTATACAAATGAAGTTACCAACATCTTCCTTAAAATCAGGGAGGCTTGGCTCCCAAATATCAAGATAATCGTTAGTCATCCTTCACTTGCTTGGTTGCCTTCTAGTGCATGACTTGGATGCTTGTACTCAAAGTTGAATGAAGGGGAATTCGAAGTGAAGAGTGATAAATGAGGGGAATTACCTCCTATAAGTCCTCTCCTTTGTCCTCTTCAAGTTATTGCTGCCATTTGTCAACTGGATCCTTGACTTTGACCTCAAAATTCATCAAAATTCTGCATTAAATACATGTTAGACCACATGGCATCATAACTAACTCAACTCACTCCATAAGCATAAATATAATAAGAAAATCATACAATAAGCTAAGAGAATGGTTGATTTGACTAGGTTAGGAGGTAAAATGAGCCCATATAATTACCCATTTATGAGGCTCATCATCACCCCACTACTAAAAGTGTTGCTCATCCTTTGAGCAACTTAGTCCATCTCCTCATCTTTTATGGCCCTAGTGGCCTACCTAGCATCTGAAGCCTCTGATGTGGTCTCGTCTTTGTTGTCATAAAATCCTGCCTTCCTTTCTATCTCTTTCCACTGCTCCTCCTCTTCTTCTTCTCTTCTACCTTCCAGCATGCCTAATAGCAATGGGGGACTCAATTTTATGCCAATCCAGTTGACCTTCAGCTTCTGCATGGAGTGCTTGTACATTGGCACTCTTCTTAGTGTCTCCTTCATTCTCATGAGGGAATGATATTCCTTGATCTGCAGACTGTGTGGTAAGGTGTTCCATCTCCTCATGCATGCATGCACACAGTCATCCCCATGTAGCCTTTGCATATCCTGAAAGTGTGCAATGGTTTGTGCCTGATCACTTATATATCTAGGGGAAATTTGAGGATTATTGGCAAGCATGTTATGTGTGCTGATGAGTGCCATGGGATCTGATGGCTCAGCTCTGATCATTAATGGATCATTTTGCTCTTTTATCATCAACCTTCTTATTTTTGGTGCCCTTAACTCTTCATGGTTCATCCATGAGGCCATGGCCATTAGTTGCATGTCCCCTAGCATGGCATTGGGGTCCCATACATTCATGTCTGTGAGGGCCATGTTATGTAGGTAGAATTCTGCCATTTTTTCCTTATCTTTTGATGTGCTTTGGTCACACAGGTCCATAAACTGCCTGTAATCTTGGAAAGGCATTGTGCCTCTTTGTGCCAAAGTCTTTATTTGAAATTGTAGCCATTGGTCCTTGAGATATAGGCCATAGGATTTTGCTGGTGTTCTACATTGCAATGCCTCCATGGATAAGATGGCCATGCATGCTAGCTGAGTCTCCTTCTCTTGCAGCTGCCTCCTTAACAATTCATTTTCAGTCTCAAGGTGGCTTCTTGTAACTGCTTCCCTGTTTCTAATATCACTCAGCTCTCTCCCATTTCTCTGAGTTTATTTTCCATATGGCTAACACCCTCAACTACCTTAGATTTGGCTATTTGCATCCATCTATGTGTTCTTATTCTCTCTTTCTCTAATTCAAAGAATAGTGGAATTGCAAACTTTTTTGGAATTATCCTTCCTCTCTTAAGCAGATTGTAATAGGAGGCAAGACTAGGCTAGGTATCAGGTTCTTGTAGCTTTGTTTCTTCCTCATTTACCTATGGCTGTCCTTCCATTTCTTTCTCAAGCTTTTGGGTCTCCTGTAGTTTTCACAATGTCTCCTATAGAATTGTCTGAGCCTCCTGTAGGACTCTTTTTGGATCTTGTATTTCTACCTTTTCTTTCCATGTGGGAGATCTAGGAGTCCCCTTTTCATATGTGATAGGTGCCTTGGAAGGGGATTCTTTTCCTTAGGCAAAGGGTGAATCTTCAATTGTAATTGGCACTTTTGAAGAGGGTTGAAGAGGGTTGTAATTGTAATTGTAATTGGTCCTGTTTTGATTCTTATGCTTTTCCTAGCCTTGAAATACATGGTGGCCTACCTTTTCCTCTTTTGTTTTGGCTTGATTGGTGTACTGAGGGTAGTGAGAGCAGTTTCTGCCTCTCTTTCCAGGGTCCTAGGGGACACTTCTCCTTGTTCTGTCTTTTCTGCCTCTTTCTCTCCTCCTTCTGTCTCTTTTTCTGTCTTTGTTTGCTCTATTTCTTTCTACTCTGTTTCTTCAGTTTTCTGCTCCTCTGTCTTAGTTTCTTCCTCCTTCCCTTCTTGTTCTGCTAAGTCACCAGTTGCTTCACCTTCTCCCCCTTGCTGCTTTTCCTCCTCACTGCCAGTAGGACCGATATCATAGGTTAGGGTCTTTATGTCATCCTCAGCTGTCATGTTTCAGAAGACTTCCCATGCTATAGGGAGTGTAAATGTATGGAGGGCTTCTTCCACTAAAATTCTGATTAACCCATGGTGAGCTAGCTACTCTAAACTTCCTGGTTGAACCTTAGTGCTGGAGTCAATGAGGGACTATAGGAAGAAGTACGGGATGCTGAGCTTCTGAGGTGTTGGAGTGTTCATCCCATACCTTAATTCATGGAGGATTCTAAAGCGATAACCATAGACAATGATATACCTCCCCTCACAGGAAATGTATTTGATTGTTTGATAACTAACTTCATCCCAAGAATATGGTATGCTAGCCCTTCTAATGCCATTTTTATCCTCTACAGGGGTTTGATTGTTTTGGAAATTTTTTTTCTTAGCAGCCTGGCCAATTGGTTTCTCATCCTTACTCCAAAGCAGCCCAAGAGGAAGGGTAGTGACCCTACCGATAAATTCAGGGGTTATCTCCATGGGAAGACCTCTAAAGGTGACAGTGGCATGTGTTATGGTGTGAGGGACCAAAAAGTGGGCAAATTCTTGGGCAATTTCCTCATCAAACCCTCAGAATTTCTCAAAAAAGTTCATCCAATTTGCTCTTGTGAATATGTCCACTACTTGGGGATGTGCATGGAGCCTGGAGGAGTTGGTGGGCTCCTTCCTCATAAATCCTCCTATAATTTTGTTTATACTCCTTTGGGAAACCAAATGTGGAGATGGAGACAACGATTTTTGGAGAAAAATAGAGAAATAGAGGAGACTATTTTTTTTTTATTTTTTTATTTTTTTTTATTTTTTTTTAATTTAATTTATTTACTTTTTATGTATTTCCTCTTCCTAAAGGCTTTATTTCCTCCTCAAATTTAAACCACTGCTTGCATATATTGATATTCAATGGGGTCATGCATGGAACCTACCTCCTTAGCCCGAAAATCGTGCTAAAACCTGTGTTTTCTCCCTTCAAAACAACTCACTGCCCCTCCTATAGAAGACTGTTGTCCCTCCTGTAGAATTCCTATAGGTGCTCCTGTAGAACCTGTAAGTGCTCCTGTAGAAAACGCCGAGAGCAGGAATATGGGAGAGATAAATGGAGAACGATGGTTACATGGCTGTGGGGTCACGAGGAGACTGCTGTAGCTGAGTTTCGAGGAGAGAATGAAGGAAAAGGTGGTGAGAGTGCTCGGGGAGGAGTACTTATTGCCCTTTATGGATATTTCCAGTGATGGAGGGTGAGCTGGCAAAGTATTCGTTGGCCATATTCGGACCATTGGTCCCCACCTGCCTTGTCATCATGGCCCCTCCTTGTAATCATCCCTCATGATTGCATCAGAGTTCACACTTCCTCCACTACATGTCCTTGACATCTTTCCTGAGTTGACTATGTGCACGTGTGGGTGACATCTTCAGATGAGTGGAGTCGACTAGATGAAGGTGGCCAAGTTAACTGGCCACCTTTCCCTCGTTCAACCTCAACCATCTCATTGCTTTTGCATGCCTTCTAATTACACAAATGCAAATAGAGGAGTGGGTTAGTTACTTACCTAACATCCGAATGTATTTGCTGTGAGGTGCTAGGGCTCTCTCTCTCTACTAAATTCCTTTGTTTATTTTGATGCATGCTATCTGCTTGCTGATGTGTGGCTGTATCTTATATAGGTTCTTCTCTGGCTGGTTCTGAGCTTCTAGTGTCTTCTTCAGCCTTCATGTTTTCACTTTCTTGCTGCCGATGCTGGATTTTAATGGGATCAACTGCTATAGGAATTCTATAGGAGCTCTTGTAGCTGCTTCTCCCCTTGAAAATTCGGCTTCTTTATGTGCTTGGAGCTATGAGGATGATGCCAAAGATGTAGATAGAGATGGAGACGTAATAGGTAGGCTTCGAGTGAGGTGTATGGTGTTGTTTCCTCTCTTATTTTTTGTGTTTTTTTTTTCCTGAAAACTGTTTTTTTTGTGTTTTTCTTGGACAGGAAGAAGAATGATGCTTGGGGTGTGTTGCGGGCTCGAAAATGATGACAAGGAGGTTTTAAGACTGTAGGAGGGTTTATAGGTTCTTTATGAAGCTTCCTTGTCCCTCAAGCAACCTTTTATACTTATTTCTGGCTCTCTGTAATTCCTACAAGAGCCTTGTGTAGAAAACATAGAGCCTCCTATAGAAAACACAATTCTTGAAAAAGATGCACAATGAGGTGAAAGGAATGCCAAGAATGATGGAGAAAGGTGTGGGAAGGTAGGATATGTGCTGGTGTTGGTTTCAGGGCTCCCTTAGCACCTTCTGATGCTTCCTGTAGTCCTCTTGCAAACTTGTAATGCAAATGAAAATTCATTTTTCTTTTTCTCTTTTTTTTTTTGAAAACAACTAGGGCACCTTAGGGAGGTTTTCACCCTAATTTCCTGCCCTGGGTGCCTCCAAGGGAGGTTTTCACTTAGGGATATTATTTTTCTCTAGTTTTTTTTGACATCATTGGGCCGACTCAGAAGAGGTTTTCAACCCAATGATGGGACTCATGTGCCTCATGGAGGTTTTCACTTGAGTCCCTTTTTATTTATTTATTTATTTTTCCAGTGAGTGGGTGAAGTGGAGGCTAAGACATGCTTCAATACCATCACTATCTTATTCAAATCTTCAATGAACTCTCTCTTGGAGAGGGGTTTCTTGTAGACTTTCAACTGGTGTCCATTGACAAGCATGGGATGGCTTCATCATCAATGGTTCTGATCAGAACTGAACCATTGTCATTGCATTTTTCCACAGTGTAAGGTCCCAACCATCTTGTCCTTAGCTTGCCCGTGAAATCTTTGTTTCTTGAATCATAGAGTAGTGCCCAATCTCCCTCTTGGAATTGCTTCTCCTTGATATTTTTGTCATGCCATATCTTTCTTTGAAGCTGAACTACCTCTGTGTGGAGAAGGGCTTGTATTATGTGTTCATCCAATCCATTGTGCTGAAGTAATCTTTCTTTCTATGCATGGCTGAGGTCTAGGTCCAACTGGGTTGCCATCCTTAGGGTATTGAATTCAAATTTTATTGACAGCAAAGACTTCTTCCCATAGACTAGCTCATAGGTTGTGTGGTGGTCTTCCATGTTGTGTTGTAGGCCCAAGTGGCCCCAACTAATTTTTCAGCTCAGTCTTTTCTATTGCTACTCACTACCTTGGTCAGGATCACTTCCAATGCTCTATTAGTGACCTCCACCTGTCCATTGGCTTGTGGATGGTAAGGGGCAGAAGTCCTGTGCTTGATTTTATGATGTGTGAGGAAGTCTTCAATCAAATTGGAAGTGAACTGTCTGCCTTGATTTGTGACTAACTCTCTTGGATACCTGAACTTGTAGAATATGTTTTCTCTCAAAAACTCAGCTACTTTTTCCTCTATTGCTGCTTTAATTGCTTTTGTCTCTGCCCACTTTGTTAGGTAATCAGTGCACACAATGATGTATTGTTTCTACTTTGAAGGAGGGTTGATAGGACCCACAAAGTCCATGCCCCACTTCTCAAATGGCTCAAAGGTCACTTGAGGTTGCATGGGCATCTCATCCTTTGGAGTAGGTTTCCCCATCATTTGACACCGATCACACTGGCTGATATTACTCCTCACATCCTAATGAAGAGTGGGCCAATAGTAGCTTGCTTGTAGTATCTTGAAGGCAGTTCTTTTTGCTGCAAAATAACCTCCACAAGGCTCGTCATGACAAGTTAGGAGGATTTCAAAGACTTCCTCCTCCTTGACAGATCTTCTTAAGATCTGATCTAGGCCAAGTTTGAAGAGATTGCCCCCAATCCAACTTTATAGCTCAGTCAGGTAAGGTTTAATGACAAAATGTGGTTAAGGTACGTCAATAATTAGTTTGATTATTTTCCCATTTCTGTATTTTGCCAGACTGATTTTGATTTTCACTTGAAATCAGGTCTCTTGGGACTTTACGAAAGTAGTGTTTTTTGTCATCCTATACAGGTGTAATAGACACATGTTGATTGGAGCACTGTACATTTTAGCTTTTGTGGTGCCTTTTCAAATTTTTGTTTAAAAAGTTCCTACACAAATTTAAACTTGGATCGATCCCAAGAGAACTTTTAACTTATCAATTTATTTTCCCGTGTTGATATGTATGTAATGTGGGCTCAGTAGCAACACCTTTTAACCTCAATATCAATGACAATAGAGCAACTATGAGCCCTTTTTTGGTTCCTTGTTATCAACACTCTGTTTTACTCATTTATGTCTCTTTATTTTGAATTTTAATTTAATTTAATTTTGAATTTATAGACAGACTGTGTTATTGGTTGTTTTGATCAATATTGGTTTGCTTTTCCTGCTTCTATTGGAATTTTCCTCGTTGAATTGGTGAGGGTTCTGTATTTTTCCACTTATATTTATTTGAATTTGAATTTAATTTAGTTTTGAATTTATAGATAGACTCTATTATTGGTTGCTTTGATTAATACTGGTTTGCTTTTCTTGTTTCTGTTGGCATTTTCCTGATTGAATTGGCGAGGGTTCCATGTTTTTCCACTTCTATCTATTTGTTTCCTTCTTATTTACTGATTCAGATTTTGTTTGTTGTAGTATTCATGGGCAATGTGAAGTTATCATTTTTGATGTTACTGCACGATTGACTTACAAGAATGTCCCAACGTGGAACAAAGATCTTTGCAGGTACCTCTTTTGCAAAGGGGTTGGATCTCTAAGTAGAAATGAAGGTTCCTTAATTGTGTGGTGGCACAACTGCCTAAACCAATTAGCTAAATATCTTTGTGAATTTCAGGGTGTGTGAGAACATTCCTATTGTTCTTTTTGGAAACAAGGTTGATGTGAAAAATAGGCAAGTGAAATCTAAGCAAGTTACTTTTCATAGAAAGAAGAATCTTCAATACTATGAGATATCTGCAAAAAGTAACTACAAGTTTGAGAAGCCACTCTTGTACTTGGCACGGAAGCTCTTAGGGTGAGCTCTGATGCTCCCTAATATGAATGTTATATTAAAAAATTTGCATTGATTATATAATGGGTTATTTTTATAGGGATCCAAACCTTCATTTTGTGGAGTCACTTGCTCTTGCTCCTCCTGAGGTTTAGATAGACCTTGCAACCCAGCAACAGTAGGTAGAATGCTATTTTCTTATTTTTTTTGTTAACTTTTATTGAAATAATTTGTTCCATTTCTAAAAGATTGAAACTTTGTCTTACAAGCTTTTATGTTGTCAGGTACGAGGCAAAACTTGTAGCAACTGCGACCCAACCCCTTCCAGATGACGATGATGACGCTTTTGAATAGCTTTATTAAGATGCTTTTGCATATTTAGAGATTGGTGGATTCTATTAGTTTTGTATCATTGGAGTTTTCTCTTGAGTTTCGAAATTTAATTCTGATTTGTATTTGGGGCTTAGAATAGCATTATCGCATCTCTCTATATGTGATTTGGGTACTGTGCAGATGTTTTCATCAGTGGAGTTGGCTAAGCTATCTTAGTTCAACTCCATTACAGAGCTATTTTTATATGCTAAGACAATTTTTCCATTATATACTCTTGCACATTTTGCCCAAGAACTTTTTGTGCTCTTCAAATATTTCAAGAATTCTCAAGTGCCTTTCATTGTGTACTGTTGGGGTAAATGCTGGTTGCGATGATTGTTGCTTGTAATATATTATGGCTTGTTAAAAATTTCTCTGAAAATTCTAGCTATGTCTGAGGATTTATTTTAACTCTGAAATTGGTTTACATAAACCTTGTACAATGAACAGTTTACCTGCTAGACTATCAGAATAAATGATATTATAAAGTAAGTGCTAATACCTTGTATACGGGCGAAATCCTCCCTTTGCAATATTGTTTTCATCCGGGACACTTTCTGTTGCAACTCTCAATGTTTTCGTGGTAAAAACTATTGGTTGCCCCTACGTATAGCCTCTGTTTCCATTCAAGGCCATACAGATTTCAATTTATGCAATGCAAACTTGCAATTTCTAACTTTGATTAGAAGTCGTGCAACATCCGTATGGAAAAAATATTGTATTCACAATAACATCAAGAGGAAAGAAAGATGCATGTCCTCTAGAATGGATCTTCACACTGAGACCAATGCTAATGGTGTTGAGAAACTACTGTGCAATGGAATAAACAATGTTGAGGTGCAGAACAAATATATTTTGCCTCCCCAGGAGCAACCCAACATGTCTCAGGTATCTTTCTGCGAGAGCATTCTAGTGGTGGATCTGAAACACCTGGATGGCCCTAGAAAAACCACTGTCATGCAACAAATCCAACGTGCATGTCAGGAGGATGGATTTTTCCAAGTACAACCTTAAATCTCCAATGTCCCAAGTTATGATTTTTTTTGCGGAAGGGATTGGATTCATGAGGCTTTGAATTTTGAATCTCATGATATTGCGATATAAATTGTTTTGAAGATTTGAATTTTGAATTTTAAGATTTGAATTTTGAATCTCATAATATCTCTCAATAAACTTCCAAAATCTCAATTATGAACATTAATTCTTAAAAAAATTTCTGTTCAAATTCAGTATTAATATGGCTGAAGCTACATGATATGATCAGATAGTGAACCATGGGGTACCAGAGAGGGTGATGAAAAACATGATGGGAATTGCCAAATAATTCTTCAAAATGCCGATGGAAGATCGTGCATGCCTCTATTCAGAGGATCCAAAGCAACTGGCTCAGCTAGCTACAAGCTTCAATATTCACAAAGATGAAGTCCTTAACTGGAGGGACTATCCGAGACACCCTTGTTTTCCATTACACGAAGTCATCGACTCTTGGACTAAAAAATTGCGGCCTATAGGTAGCCATTAAAATTTATGTCAACCATTAAAGCAACAATCATAACTCATTTGGCTTAATATAATATTGAATCTTTTGTTATAGGGAAATTGTAGGCAAGTACATTGTGGAGGTGAGGACACTATGTTTAAGGCTTCTGGCTGCAATTTCTGAAGCTCTAGGACTCCATTTTGATTACTTGAATAATATTTTTGGGGAACACAGAGAGCTATTACTTGTAAATTACTATCCACCATGCCCAAACCCAGATGTTACCCTTTCTTTAAGAATCCATTCAGACGCAGGTGGCATCACTGTTCTAATGCAAGGCGATGTCAGCGGTTTGCAAGTACTTAGAAAAGGGAAGTGGGTTGCTGTAGAACCCACTGCTAATGCCTTTGTTATCAAACGTAATAAGTGAGTCTTTCTCAGTTAAAATCAAAATAATTCACGGGCTACATAAGAAACCTCATAAGATTTTGATAAGTGATCAGTTAAAGAATATTTGTGATGAGTCTGTTCAAAGTATTAATTTTCAACAATGATCAAAAATATTTTGAAAAAGAAGTTAAAATAACAATGATCAAGGATTTCAATGGATCCAACACCACCTTCAAAGCCTCCGTACAGTTTGCTTTAAGCATGTCCGCAGGTCGGCGAACAAAGTGGCTGATTTTCTTTCCAACCAGGGTGTTATCGGCATAGAGATTAAAATGGCATCAAATTGGCATGAGCTGCCGCATAGTAGGTTAAAGGAGGTTGTTCAGGAACATGCAGAAAATGATAAGTTGGAGTTTAAAGATAGAGCCTGGGACCAGGGATCAATTTGACTCAACCTTTGCTTTCAACATTTGCATGTGTCATCATTATCAGATAGATGGTTTTGTGGCGTGGCGGATACCTAGTCTAGCCGTTCATATTCCCAGAGAAAATGAGAGGATTCTGGGGATCGAAACGAGTCCCTCAGATCTTTGTTCAGTGACAAACCCCTCATCTATTCAGGGTTCCAGGTTCGGGCAAGGAAGATCCACAAGCGCAGACAGAGCCCTGTTTCTTCCGGCGGACGGTCCTTCAAGATTTTGGAGTCTCGGCATGGTTTACCGCCCCTCAGGCGGTTTCTGGATGATCGCACAACTTTCTGTTGGAAAGTAGTTTTGATGAAAATGCAGCGATGCCACTCACCCTCAAACATGTGGCATGGAGAGCTTTCCAAAAACCTCTCTTCCCCGCTCAGTAATGTCGGCCCTTCTTATCCCATGTGATATCAACATCATCCGTTGGATTTAGTCAACGATAGTCGACGGTTGCGGTGGTTCGTGCAACTTGGGGTGTAGGACTATTATACTTCGGTATTTTTAACAAAGCGATATCCTCCTCGACCGTCGATCTTAATGGTTTTTATTGGACGGCTCAGATGAAAAGGGCTTTTCCTAAAGCAGTTTTGTCGGTTAGTTCACGTGCTTTCCGGAAGCCAGATTGCATTTTTTTTCATTTTTCCATGGGTTCAGGTTTCTTTGTATAACTATAAGGTTCTGACCTAGAGGTCTTGTACTCCTTGCATGTAAAATTGTACACTATTTTTTTTTTGGTTTTATGAAATAGAAGGATCCATACTTGCTTTAGCAAAAAACTGGGTGGGCATAAAAACGTTCCATTACAGACCGTTCAAGCGAAAGAATACTCACTCTGTAATACTGTGTAATCCAGTTCTAGATATCATACTCACTCTATAATACTGTGTAATCCAGTTGAGCGATGAAGTTATATTTTTGATAACATGATTGAAGCATAAAACTAACCCATACCTGCCACCAACAAAATTCCTACAATCTTGTACAGTTGATAACTGTGGCTATCAAGCCTGCTTGGGTATTCTTATGGGTATGTTGTCTGTCAAACACATAAAGGTATCGCCATTTCATTAATTGGGTTCTTGATTGATTTCTGCATAAGGATTCACATTGTCTAAATCTAAAGTCGTTTCCATTCAACAATCTATAGATTCGTCTTTAACTATAGTAAAACTGGGAGATGGAATGCTTATCAAAGCTAAGATAGCATCTTAAATCCAAACTTCTGACTCCCATTTGAAGTAGTAAAACTTGGGCGTAAATTTAGTAATGAATTGAATCCCCTCTTGCTAAACAAAGGTAATATTAATAACCCATATGCGCTGGTTTCTATCAGACACGAATTTTTGTAGTGGTTTCTCTCATACACGAGTACTATTTGTGAACTTTGAATGTGAAACTACTTTGAAAGAACATTCAAAATGATTTTATTTATTTATTTCTAAAATAATTTTTTATATTGTCTCTAGAGAGAGAATAGTTTGAATTATGATTTTATTTATTTATTTTTAAATAATTTTTATATTGTCTCCAGAGAGACAATAGTTTTAATTATGGACATATTGTCTCTATAGAGACAATATGTTTTTAATCTCAGCGATTGTCTCTAAAAAGACAAAAATGTAATTGTCTCCAAAGAGACACAAATGAAGCTGTCTCTAGAGAGACAAATGAAATTTTCTCTAGAGAGACAAATCAAATTGTTTCTTAATAGACAATAATTCTTGTCTTTATAGAGACAATAATAATATGTGTTCTATATTGTCTTTATAGAGACAAATTTTTGAGACATTATATTTTTCCACACCCACTTAGAGACAATATTTAAGACAATACACAAGTTTCTTTTTGTCTTAAGTTAAGACAATTGACTCAAATATTCTCTTAAATATTTTCTTAAAACCCCCCTACATGTAATAGTGTGCTTCTCATCACATGAGTCTGCACAGAAATTGGTTCACTTCATATCAAGATGTGAATGGTAGTTATGTGTTTATGGGTAATAACGTATATTGTCAAACTGCTATAATGGAAAATGTCAATGTTAAAATGTATGATGATACAATTATAACATTGACCGGTGTTAGACATATACCCAAGTTGAGAAAGGATCTGATTTCTTTGGGAGTATTGGACTTGTAAGGTTACAAATTTACACGTTAAAATGAAGTGTTGAATGTTTCAAAGGGTGCTCTAGTTGTTATGAAGGTAGAGAAGATCATAAATATTTACAGACTTAAAGGAAGTAATTAGGTCAGTGAAGCATCGATTATATCTGAAAAGGAAGAAGAAGATACTCGCCTATGGCATCAGTGGTTGGGTCACATGAGCGAGAAGGGTCTTTAGGTACCAATGAATAAAAAATTGCTCCCTAACTTGAAATCCTTGAATTTGGATTTTTGCAAACATTGTGTATTTGGAAAACAATGTAAATTAAAATTTAAAACTAGAAGTCATAATAGTAAATGAATTTTCGACTATATTCATTTGATCTTTGGGAACCATCTCCTATTGTATCTTATGGAGGTGCATTATACTTCTTAAAATTTAGTGATTATTTCTCTAAGAAAGTCTCGGTCTATATGTTGAAAATAAACGCTGATATATTTAATGATTTTAAACAATTTAAAGCTATGGTGGAAAAGAAAACAGAAAAATCAATTAAATTTTTAAGAACTAACAATGGCGATGAATTTACTTGCCTAGAATTTGAGCAATATTGTAAGGATAAAGGGATTTTTAGACGTAAAAATGTTGTTTATACTCCTAAAAAAAATGGCATTGTTGAATGTATGAATCAAACTCTTATGTAAATAGTCAAAAGCATGATCAAAAATGATAACTCGTAGAAGGAATTATGGGAAGAATCTATTTGGTAAACATATCACTTTTAGTTTCCATTAATTGTAAAATTCCTGAAGAAGTTTGGTCAGGTCAGTCTTATGATTATTCACATTTAAGGATTTTTGGTTGTGATGCTTATGCTCTTATACCAAAGAATCAATGTTCTAAGTTAGACCCAAAAGAAAAATGTTATGTCTTTGTTGGGTATGACTATGCGGTGAAAATATAGTGGCTATGAGATCCTTATTCATGTAAGATAATCATTAGTAGACATGTAACATTTGATGAATCTTCTCTTCTAAAATCAGATGTTGTAAAACTTGAACATGAATAGGTAATGTTGAATCAAGAAATTCAGTTGAAGGCTAAACATTTTCGGGAACTCCAAAGGAAGGAGATACTTCTGAATAAAAAGGTGAAGGAGGTGCAAATGAAACTATAGAAGTTCACAGACTAGTCCAACAACTAGTCACTCTACCGAGATCTACAAGAGAAATAAGAACACCCAAAAGGTATCAAGATTATACTTCATCTATTGCATTGATTACTGAACATTGTGAACCTTCTTTTTATCATAAAGCAGTGGGTGATGTGGATAGAAAAAAGTGGAATAAGGCTATCGACGATGAAATGGATTCCTTAGCTAAGAAAAAAACCTAGGATCTTGTAGAACTTCCTGTAGGGAGAAGCATTTTTGGATGCAAATGGATTTTCAAATTGAAGTGAAATTTTGATGGAAGTATCGAAAGGTATAAGGCAAGGCTGGTAGAAACAGGGTATTCCTAGGTTGATGGTATTGAATTTCATGAGATCTTTTCATCATTCCTAAAACTTGTTTCTATTCGTACTGTATTAGTACTAACGACATTACTTTAACTTGAGTTAGAATAGTTAGATGCTAAAATAAATTTTCTTTATGGAGATTTGGATGGAGAGATTTATATGGAAGAATGATAAGGTTTTGTACACGGTCGGAACAAAATATTAGTTTTCAAGCTCAAGAAATCATTGTATGTCCTGAGGTTGTCTCCTAGGGAATGGTACAAGAATTTTGACTCTTTAATGGTGAGCCAGAACTTTACTCAAAGTGACTGATCATTGTGTGTACTTTAAGAGTTTCAATGGCATATTCAGTATCTTGGTCTTGTATGTTGATGATATGCTTATTGCGAGAAAAAGCATGGATGAAATCAACAGGTTAAAGGCGCATCTTTCTAGGACATTTGATATGAAGGATCTTGGATTGATAAAACATATCTTGGGCATAGAGATACATAGAGACAGGAAAAATGGAAAGCTCTCATTATCACAGTAGAATTATGTTGAGAAAGTAATTTAAAAGTTTGGTATGAACAATGTGAAACCTGTTAATGTTCCATTAACCTCCCATTTAATATTTCTTTGGATTTGAGTCCTAGAATTGATGAAGAAAATAAGTATATGTCTCGTGTGCCATATGCAAATGTGGTAGACAAATTAATGTATGTGATGGTATCTTCAAGGCCTGAAATTTCACACATAGTTTAATTTGTCATTAAGTTCATGGCAAATCAAGGAGAAGAACATTGATAAGGAGTGAAATTGGTGCTTCGGTATTTGAGAGGCACGAATGACCATTGTATCATCTTTAATGGTAGTGAAGGTTCAGTTTGCAGATATGTGGATGTTAATTGCGTAGAAGTTTAGGACAAGAGGATATCTACTACAAGATATGTCTTTACTCTTGCAGGTGGAGAAATTAGCTGGATGTCAAAGCTTCAAGAAGCAGCAGCTTTGTCTGTTACTGCAACAGAGTATATCGCTGCTTAAGATGCGTGTAAAGAGGCAATATCATTGAAAGGTCTACTTGATGAGATTGGAAGGACGCAGGAGAAATTGAATGTATTCTGTGAAAGTTAGAGTGCTATTTATCTGGCTACAAATCCAACTTATCATGGCAAGACTAAGAACATTAATGTAAGGTACCATTTTGTAAGACATGTGATCAATGGTGGCAAAGTAGCTCTCAAGAAGGTCCATACACCAGAGAATTGTGCAAACATGTTCACAAAAAATTTTTAGTAGAGAAACTTTGATGATGTTTGACATCTCTTGGCTTGTAGAAGAGATGATGAATGTGCATGGGAAAGGGATTAAGAAAATTGTTGTCAAGTTGGAGATTGTTAAAGAATGACAACAATTAATGACTATCTCAGTAAATTTAGTTTTACCGTTTAGGAAGTTGTGTAATCATAGGGAGTTATGTAACAAAATCTTTGTATTAAAATGGTGATTGCTAGGGAGGCTTGATATAACTTGGAGAGTCATTTTTTATTTTGTAGCAATAAGAATTGCAATCCCTTTCCCCATGAAGGTTTCTTTGACATAGTGTCAAGGTTTTACTTTGTGTATTAGTTTCTTTCTTGTAAATTTCTTCCTTATTTAAATGTTAACGGGTTCAAATACAACAAATATTATGTATGTAAAAAAGAAAAAAAATTAAATAGTTTCTACAATCTAAATTTTTGTATTGAATTTATAATATTATAAACCCAAAGATTAAACTTAATATTAAACTTTACTATTATATCAATTAATAATAATATATAAGAAAAAAACCCTAATATTAAACTTCAATATTATGCCACTTCATATTTGGTGAATTAATAATAATATATATTATGTCAATTAGTAGTAATATATAGGAAAAGGAACACTAATATTAAACTTTAATATTATGTCAATTAGTAATAATATATAGGAAAGGGAAGGGATCCGGTAGTTTATACAATTTTTGAGAAGACCATAGTTCAAGGTACAAACTTCATCAAACATTTCCCTTCCGTATAATGTAGGTAATTTAGAGGAAGCGGTGTTTGATCCAGTCCCTGACTTTGAGGCATCGCATAAATTAAAAAAGGTTTTACCGATAGAGAGGTTTTAGGTTTTACTACAGTTTGAACAGAGCAATAGTTGGGCCCAAGTCTGTATATACAGTGAGACCTTCGGGCCCATCTCTATCGGGTCCACCTCACACATTTCAACATGATATCGACGCGGCTCATTTCGGGGTTTTGAGGTTTGAAAGAGGGGGCATTTGATCCCTAATCTAGAATGAATTGGGTAAGCACCATCTCCACGCAACTCCGCCTGCAACGAGGAAATAGTAAAGATTTTGGGGAATTGAAAGAACATCCATCCGCAACCAGAAGAAGAGAAGAATTCACATGATCATTTCCACGAAAATAACTGTAAGATTCATGGGACACCTCTTCGAGAGAGACATCTCTGCCATCACAGAACCGTGTGGATCATACCTGCAACTTGCAATCTTGTTTTATACACGTCGTGCATGCCACCTTCTGCATGGAAATTAAGAAGTAACTTCATACTTCAATCACAGTCCTGCTTTATTATATTTTGACGTGCGTGGCGTATTCTACCTTCACTCTTTAATAAATGAGGTTAAATTAAAAAAATTATAACTATTGTTTAGAAAATCTTCGGAAAAATCACATAATCAATCTTTTGTCGACGCGTTTCGAACCAACTAGTGTGGTTCATCGTCAGGACAAGTTGAAAAACAGATCCAGCTTAGTCTGTTTAAATAGCTAGAGCAGAGACACCAACGGTTACCTGGGTGAAAAGTTAACTTAATGAGCAAGGTCAATTTCGGTTAAATTAGGTATAAAGTAAAATAAATAAATTATCATATAATAATAAATATATATAAATAATATATAAATATATAACTAATTTTATATATTTATATATTATTTATATATATTTATTATTATATGATAATTTATTTATTTTACTTTATACCTAATTTAACCGAAATTGACCTTGCTCCTTAAGTTAACTTTTCACCCAGGTAACCGTTGGTGTCTCTGCTCTAGCTATTTAAACAGACTAAGCTGGATCTGTTTTTCAACTTGTCCTGACGATGAACCACACTAGTTGGTTCGAAACGCGTCGACAAAAGATTGATTATGTGATTTTGCCGAAGATTTTCTAAACAATGTTATGGATCACAGAAGTCTAAATTCCTCAATTATAACTATTTTTAAAAATAAATTTCACCTTATTTTATAATTAAATAAAAAAATTATTTTAAAATACATATTTTTATAAACATAAATATACGTAATAAATATGAAAATGTATCATAATTATGAAATAATTATTTTAGCGACAAATTATTCAACTCATTGCCTTCGCACGCCTCATCGTGATATTATTATTATTACCCCCACCCATGGATATGTTTGCTTGCCTGCGCAGTATCCTCATCTTCGTATTATTATACGTGGATTGCAATGCCACAACTCATCATAAATTTACTTCCATCGATCTGCACATCATCATAATATTAGCATTATCTCTGGCAATCTGTGCATTCATTGAGACTCTACTGTCCAAACACACAACTGCCCGTCATGATAAGCGGCCTTCTGCTTCCTCGGCAGGCTGCTCTGCATCCAGGCTGCTCTGCCTCTGCTTCTTATACCCATTATGACGTTTTCTTAAATTATAGAGTCCCAGACCTTAATCACAATTTGCCCCTCCCTCTTTACTAGAGGCTTCAATCCCGGGGAGTGAGAGTATTTGCTGACCAGACAGAAATGGTAGTTGGACTACTAGTTTGGCCTCTGTTCATATAGCCCTCCTTGAGGATGAGCCTACTGCAAAGAACATTACTTTAACAGGGAACTTGCCATTGTTTTGCATGTTTATGCATAAATCTTTTCTTTCGAAGTGTTTTCGGTGGTAACCTTTATCATCTTTTTATTTTTATCATTCAGTCTCTTTTTTATTTGTTTCTAGGGTTTTATACTGCCAATTCCTGGGAAATCGATGGAAGGCCTGAATTCCTTCTCCGCGGCACTTTCAGGTGTTCTGTTGTATAGCATATGATGGTTGTAGCTACATCTATCTCAGTGTTTAATTTTAACTGCTATTTAAATGGGTATTCTTTGTTCTAGCACCTTCCTGAGTTCCGAGGAGTGATGCATGCGAGAAACTCGGTCATATTTAAATTATATTATATCAAAATATGTAATGTTTGGGGTTTTCATTTCGTTTTTCTTCTAGTCCTATATGCTCTGATCTCGTGCCGAGATGTATATTTGCTTACGATACATATGTATGGTTTTCACTGTTATACTTTTTATATGTATATAATTTTGTTCATTGGCAACGTGCTTGCACGATAACTTCTTCCTAAAGATTTCAAGTTTTCACTATTCGACGTTACATCATTCCTCTTCTTTTGGATTCTATTTGCCAATCTCAGGAAATGTAAAGAAGGAAAGAAGGGTTACATAGTTTCTTTTAATTCATAGATTTAAACAGGTTTTTCATGTTGCTTCTACGTATACAGTCGTTCAGTTTCTCTATTTTCCTTTTTTAGCAAGAAATTATTCATTCACTCTTTCTTCTCATGACTAGATAGTCTTAGTTCTATTTTCGTTGATGCTATGCATGTTTAGTTCTATTTTCGTTTATGCTATGCATGTTTAGTTATATTTTACTTTTTCCTTTCTAGTAGAAGAAAAATAAAGACCATCTTCCTGAGTCTGTACCAAAATGCGCAGACTCTATTTAAGTAGGAATAATTTTGCATCTAAGTTTCAGATATCTTTGTACAATATTCGTTCTAGGTATTAACCTCTACCAGATATGAACATTCAACATAACAACTCACATCAAAATACATTATTATAGGTTATTTACCTACCAGTACTGTTGTAATAAAGAAGAAATTTCAGTTGCTGAAGTCATCTCTGTTATTTACAGATTTCAATCCTCCCAACCATGAGACTTGCTGTCTGGTCCAAGTCTCCCCCGAGCTTGCCCACAAGACCAATGTCTTCCTGCAAGGTTTTTGACACAGTGCTTTTGCTATCTGGTCACCACCAGACCTAACTTCTCTTACCGTCTAACCTCTCAACACGGTTCTTCCTCCCTTTCTCCATGCCCCCTTAGGGCTTTCTTTGGAGCATTCATAATTAGGGAGGTAGTTAGGGTTATCTTGGCAACTACCTTCCTTAACTTGTTATTAAAAGTTACAAGATTTGTTAACACTCAAACAATAGCTTTCTCTCTTTAATAATTAACAAAAATTAAATACTTAATTCAAATAATAATCATAATATCCAGTTTTGTTTTTACTGCGGTAAAATAAAATATTTACAATTTTATGGGGACATTATATCTCCCCCCCTGAAATCAAACATCATCTTGATGTTTTTCTGCTGCAAACAGTCTTGGAAAGGCTTTTTTCATGAGCAGTTCATCCTCCTATGTGGCCTTCTCCGGCCCAAAGTGTTTCATTACACTTTAACCTGGGTGATATCCCGTCTCTGCATCTTGACTTCTCTCCGATCGAGTGTAACGAGAGGCTCGACCAAGAATTCTACTTCCGGTTCGACCTAAAAAAGCAGTAAATTAAATTAGTTTCCATTATCATTAGTCTTATTTGTCTTAAGAAACTTTCTTACCTGTATATCTTGCCAACTAATTATGTGTTTAGGCTCATAAACATATCTTTTTAGTACAAACACATGGAAAACATTGTGTACTCGTATATGGCTGGGTAAGGCAAGTTGGTATGCCATTGGCTCGACCCTTGCCAAATTTTGAAATGGGACACAAAACCGGGGTGCTAACTTAGCACACCCACTCCATTGCAATGTACTCTTCTTAGCGCGTACTCTTACATATACATGATCTCCTACTTGGAATTCTTTGGAATTCATTTTTTGATCGAGGAAGTTATTTTGCCTATCTTGGGCAGCCTTTATGTTAGAATGTACCTTCTTAACCATTTCTTCCATTTCCTTTAACATCTCAGGTCCTAACATCAACTTGTGCTCTGGGCCCCCCCAACTGGATGGTGTGCAACACTTACGTTTGTACAAAACTTCAAACGGGCTCATTTGTAAGGAAGTATGGTAGCTATTGTTATAAGTAAATTTGACTAGATGTAAGTAATCTTCCCATTCAGATGGTTGTTGCATTACATATGTTCTTAGCATATATCTTCCACTACCTGATTCACCTGTTCTGTCTGCCCGTCCGTTTAAGGATCATAGGAAGTATTGAAGTTTAACTGAGTACCTAACCCTTCAAACAAGGTCTTCCAGAAGGCTAATGTAAACTTTACATCATGACCATAAATTATAGTTTTTGGTAGCCCATGTAGTTTAAAAATATTTTACATGAATATATTGGCAATCTGCACGCCCTGAAGGTGGATTGTACTGGTATAAGATTTGCTTAGTTTGTCTACTACCACCATTATTTAATCATTTTGGTTTTTGGATTTGGGTATTCTTGTGATAAAATCAAGGGAGATGGTCTCCCGTTTCCACTCCAGAATTGGTAGTGGGTGCACTAACCAAATAGGATGCTGGTGTTTTCTTTTTACTTGCTGACATTCCAGGCAGCATGTCAAATATTTTGATACATCTTTTTTCATACTTGGCGAGTAGTATTCTTTTCAGAGTGTGGTAATTAGTTTTTGGTATCCTAGGTGTCTTATAGGGACTCTTATGATATTCATCCAGAATCAGATTTTTAATATTCTTTTGGTTAGACACATATAATCTTTTCTTATAAATCATCATAAATGTGGAATTCATTTCATATCCTAGCTGATATTCATGGTTGTTTGTGTTTTGAGCTTGCTGTCCTAACTACTGATATTCTGGGTCCTGTGTCGCTACTTCTTTAATTAATTCGTCGAAGGTAGTTCGCACTTCGCTGAAAGAAATTTCATAAAGATAATGTACCTTTCGACTCAAAGCATCAGCTACTTGATTCTCCTTTCCCTTCAGATGTTTGATCTCGAAATCGAATCCACTTAGAAAATCTACCCACTGGGCTTGTCTAGCATTTAAAGTGGGCTGCTTCAAGTAATTAGTCAAGCTGTGATGGTCAGTCATTAAAGGAAACTTCCTACCCATCAAATAGTGATACCACGTTTTTTATGCATGAATGACGACTGTCAATTCCAAGTCATAGGCAGAGTATTTCTGCTCGTGTTCCTTCAATTTCCTAGAGTCATAGGTAATTACCCTCCCATCTTGCATTAAAACTCTACCTACCCCTTCCTTGCTGGCATCTGTACACACCACATAGTCCTTGCTTGGATCTGCTATGCTTAAAATTGGTGCAGTGGTGAGCGGATGCTTAAGCTGCTCAAAGCTCTTCTGACACTCTACTGTCCATTTAAAAGTTTCTCCCTTTTTCTGTAGTTAGGTAATAGAATAGGCCACCCTAGAGAATCCTTCAACAAATCATCTATAGTATCCTGCAAGTCCCATAAAAGATTCTATATCTGCTACGTCTTTTGGTACTGGCCATTCCATTATGGTATTTATCTTTTCGGGGTCTGCATCAATTCCATCCTTGGTAATAATGTGGCCTAAGTACTGAATTTATTCTTTAAAAAAATCACACATGCTAAATTTGGCATACAGTTGATGTTACTAGAGAGTCTGAAACACTATCTTGAGGTTCTCCTTATGTTCTTCAATATTCCAGGAATAAAATAGTATATCATCAATAAAGATTTATACAAATTTATCTAAATAATGATGAAATATACTATTCATTAGACACATAAAGGTCGCGGGGCATTGGTTAGCCCAAAGGGTAACACCACAAACTCGTAGTGTCCATAGCAAGTCCTAAAAGCGGTTTTAGCTATGTCTTCCTCCTTGATTATGATTTGGTGGTACCCTGATCATAGATCAATCTTTGAAAATACCGTCACCCTTTTCACTTGATAAAATAGTTCATCTATGCAAGGCAAAGGGTACTTGTTCTTAATAGTCAACTTATTCACTTGACAATAGTCCATACACATACGTAGGGTCCCATCATTTTTTGGACGAATAGTATGGGGGCTCCACAAGGCGACACACTAGGGCGGATGTAATTTATATCTAACAGCTCCTGTAATTGCATTTTTAGTTCCACCAATTCTTGTGTGCTCATACGATAAGGAGCTTGGGACACCAGGGCTGCTCCTGGCACCAGTTCAATGGTGAAATCTATGTCTCTCTTTGGAGGTAGCCCTGGTATTTCTTCAAGGAATACATCTGTAAAATTTTGTATTACAAGGATACTTTCCAGGGAAGCAGACTTGTCCTTTGAGTTGGCATAACCAACCTGAATAGTGTAAATCTGGCATCCTTTTCTTATGCACTTTTCCAGTTGAGAGGCGGTTATTGGTCATAATTTTAGTGGTCTCAAAATTCCTTATATCTCATTTTTTTCCTTGCTCATTCATATAACAAATAGTTTTCATTTTATAGTTTATAACGGACCAACGATTTTCCAGCCAGTCCATGCCTATCAAGACATCATAAGATCCTAGGGGTAGTATGTTTAGATCTGCCACCAAAGGATGACTTGCTATTTCCAAAGGACAGTTATTGACCTTGGCCAACACACGTCTCTTTGCCCCTATTGCTAGCTATATTAACCAGGGGTTTTTAAAATTAACAGTTTGTAAACTGCATTGATCAACTATCTTAGGACTAACATAAATTAACGTAGCTCCACGATCAATTAAAATAGATTCGGCATGATCAAATATTTTACCTTCGAATTCCACCAATGTTGGTTGGTATTTTGCTTGATAATCCTCAAGAGTGGCATTGATTTTTGGAATACTTCAGGCTACATCTCCTACTATATATGCCTCTTGAATCTACAAAATCTGCTCAGTGCCTTTGCAGTTAGGACAATTCTTAATGTAATGTGGCCCTCCACATCCCCAACATTGTACTAGGGGTCTTGTTGTTGCTTCGACTTTAGTTATGCCTGATTGCTCACTGGGTTTGGGTTCATGGGAAGGTCTAAATCTGGACTGATTTCTATGCAGATTTCTGTTAATCTGACCCTTGGGAGGTCCTTTGTTGATATTTCCCCTATTTCCCTTATTTCCAACAACAAACTTACTGCCCTTCTTGTCAGTCCATTTCTTTCCCATAACTTCTCCTTTCTGTTTTCTTTGTTGATAGCATATCCTGACCTTCTGTATGACCTCATCCATCATTTTTGGGTTATCAAACTCAATTCGCTCTTTCATGAACAATGGTAAACTACTGATAAATCATTGTACTTTTTCCTTCTCTTCTCATATGTAAGGAACATACTGAAGTAAGGAGGTAAATCTGGTAATAAACTCATCCATTGTTTGTTGTCCAAGCCATAGGTCATGGAACTCTTTTTCCTTCTCATCATAGAATCGCTTAGTTAAATATCTTTCTTTAAAGTATCTCTGAAACTTTTCCTAGGTTATATTTTGTTCATTCATCCCTCGTACAATTTTCACCTTTTCCCACCATAAGGTGGCCTTTCCTTGCAGCTGGAAAATGGACAAACGAGACTTTAAGTTGTGGTCATATTCATATAGCTTAAAGTATTTATTCATGTTAATAAGCCAGGCTTCAGCTGCCTCTTCTAGTTCCCCATCAAAGAGTGGCAGCTTTATTTTCTGAAACTCCCCTTGTAGTTATGTCCTCTGCCTCTTCTATATTTTATGCTCAGAGGAATTATCTGACTTTTCCTCTTGATTTTCTTCCCCTCCCTCTGTTTCCACATACTTAGTTCGATACTGTTGTTCTCCTTACATATGCCCATGTTCTAGACTGGGAATAGGCTAACACTGTTTTTGCTTATTAAATAGGATTTTCATAATCTTTTCTTGTTCCAGCATTAACCTTTCATTGTCTGCCCATAATCGGGTCATTTCGTTCTTTATTTCATGCACAATCTCCAATATTGTAGGATTGGTGTTGCAAGGTTCTTCTCCTAACTATACCCATACTTCAGGGTTGGTTTCAGGAAATGTTGCAGGTCCTAGGCCTGCCATGTTTTTGAGAGGTGCATTGTCTGTTCTTCTCATGTTCTTCTTTTGCTGTACATGCACAAGACTGTCAGTTAAAAATAAATAGATTATATTTTCTTCTTTTTTCTTTTCTAGATGCCTCATTTTGGTGACCTCGACTCTAATACCACTTGTCACACCTCCACATACATATAAATATCAAATAATAATTTTGTTTTAGTAGGTACAACTCTCATAAAACACAGATTATTTACAACATGGCTATAAAGTATTTACAACACACTGGATATAATGTAATGCACTTAAGTTGAGAGTTAAGCTAACTTATGTATGCAAAATTTCTTTCGAGATATTTGGGTACTGCCAGGGATATAATATGCAAGTGATTTTTTTGATATTTAAATCAGTTTCGGGCTTTAACTATACACGGTTCCTGCATACAAATTTATTATGTATTAATGATTCTGCTCTGCTTCATCTATTTCCCCAATTGCCATCCAATTTTACTCCTTACCTCGCTCCTTTTACTTGATCGACGATGTGGAAGCTCGGGCTCCGATCCAATGGCTGTATTTTATTCTGGAAATATTCAACGCACTTTATGCTGCCGATGTGATTCATTGTTTACCTCTGCTCTTGGCTCTCGGATCTGCTAGGGTTTTACTTTAGGAGGGATTCGTCTCTGCTACTAGGGTTTCGCTTCACGAAGGGTTTGTATAACGCCAAGGATATCATGGCTCTGACAATGACTTTCGATGTAGATCGCTTCTCTACCTAGGTGTGGCATAAAACACGTAAGTTTATTTGGATAAATTTTCTTGGTGTTTGCTTTAGTTTATTGACTGCTGGATTCCATCTTACAAGTTGTTGAAACTGAATAGAAGGTCACGCAAAAACCATCATGGTGTGCTCAAAGAGCACGCAGTGGGTTACGCGGAATCTACCACCAACCTCCTGCTTCAATCATATAAGGACTTACATGTATGCCTTATCTAGCCACAATTTATGAATTAGCAGAGTAGAGGGTAGATTGTCTCGGTGGTTATTCTTTTTAGATAGTTGGAGTAACCTATCTAGGGTTTCCATATTCACAATGGTGTAACTGTCTTGTTTGAATTTACACCAAGGTTTTGGATCGAGGATGAGCCTACATCAAAGAAAATTACTTTAATAGGGAATTTTCCACTGTTTTGAATGTTTATACATAACTCTTTTCTTTTGAAGTGTTTTCGATGGTAGCCTTTATCGTCTTTGTATTTTTATCATTCATTCTCTTTTTTAATTGTTTTCAGGGTTTTATACTGGAAATTCCTAGGAACTTGATGGAAGGCCCGAATTCCTTCTCCGCAACACTTTCAGGTGTTCTGTTGTCTGGCATATGATGCTTGTAGTTATGGCTATCCCAGTGTTTAATTTTAGCTATTATTTAAATGGGTATTCTCTATTCTAGCACCTTCCTCAGTTCTAGGGAGTGATGCATGTGAGAAACTCGGTCATATTTAAATTCTATTATATCAAAATATGTAATATTTGGGGTTTTTGTTTCACTTTTCTTCTGGTCCTATATGCACCAATCTTGTGCCGAGAAGTATATCTTCTTACGATACATATGTGTGGTTTTCATTGTTATACTTTTTATATGTATATAATTTTGTTCATTCGCAACGTGCTTGCACGTAACATCTTCCTAAATATTTCAGGCTTCCACTATTTGATGTTACATTATTCCTTTTCTTTTGGATTCTATTTCCAATATTAGGAAACGTAAAGAAGGAAAGAAGAGTTACAAAGTTTCTTTTGATTTCCAGATTTAGACAGGTTTTTCCTATTGCTTCTATGTATACATCGTTCACTTTCTCTGTTTTCCTTTTTTTTTAGCAAGAAATTATTCATTCACTCTTTCTTCTCGTAACTAGCTAGTCATAGTTCTATTTTTGTTTATACTATGCATGTTTAGTTCTATTTTCATTTATGCTATGCATGTTTAGTTCTATTTTTCTTTTTCCTTTCTAGCAGAAGAAAAATAAAGACTATCTTCCTGAGTATGTACCAAAATGCCCAGACTCTATTTAAGTAGGAATAATTTGGCCTCTAAGTTTCAGATATCTTTGTACAATATTTATTCTAGGTATTAACCTCTACCAAATTTGAACATTCAACATAACAACTCACATAAAAATAGATTATTCTAGGTTATTTACCTACCTGTACTATTGTAATAAAGAAGAAATTTCAACGATTGAAGTCACCTGTGTTATTTACAGATTTCAATCCTCCCAACCATGAGACTTGTCATCAAGTCCAAGTCTCCCCCCGAGCTTTCTCACAAGACCAATGTCTTCCTGCAAGGTTTTTCACACAATGCTTTCGATATTTGGTCACCACCAGAATTAGCTTCTCTTACCATCTGACCTCTCAGCACGGTTCCTCCTCCCTTTCTCCATGCCTCCTCAGGGCTTTCTTTGTAGCATTCATAATCAGGGAGGTAGTTAGGGTTTTCTTGGCAACTTCCATCCTTAACTTGTTATGAAAAGTTACAAGATTTGTTAATACTCAAACAATTTTCTCTCTTTAATAATTAACAACAATTAAATACTTAATTCAAATAATAATCATAATATCCAGTTTTCTTTTTACTGCAGTAAAATAAAATATTTACAGTTTTCTGGGGACATTACACTAAAGTTTTTGTTTTCCCTGCTTGCAATGGCTAAAAATTTCTTGAAAACTCACAACATTTGTTTACATTGAAAAAAATCCAAGTTGCCTTTTAGTAGAGGGATAAAAACTAAGTTTTAATGAGAAGCTTACAACATGTTTAGGGTTTCATATTATATAGAGTCATCCAAAACTATATTTGATTAAAAAGATTAAATTTTTTAATTAGTGAGGTTGCATATTAATAAAATAATTTATCTTTAGAAAAAAATGGTTGAGCTTCTCAATAAAAATATTATATATAACTATTTTTACTACATCATGAATATATTATATCAGGGAATTTTTTTAAATAAAACTGAGAGTAATTGTATTTTATAATGTATAATATATAATTTAAAATTCTAAATAAAAATGAGAGTAATTGTATTTTATAATTTATAAAATATATTTTATTTCTAAATTAAGTTATAAATATTTTTAAGTTTTAATTTTTATCAATATTATAAATTTAAATTAAAAATTGTTAAATTAATATTTAATGTTGACATTAACCATTTTATTTATTCAAAACAATATTATAAAATTTTGAGTTATCAATTTTAAAAAAATATTAAATCTCATATAATCTTTTTTTAACAAAATTTTAGAAAAGATTTTCTCCCTTTGAATAGATTCAATATTAAACTGAACCAAAACTCATTTAAATTAAATAATAAATAAATTATTATATTAGAGTATTTAAAATTTCAATTTCAATTTTTTATTTTTAGTTACAATAAATATAATTTTTCATTTTTTTTAATTGTACTTAATTTCAAATTCTATAATTATGGAAAATAAATGATTGAAAAAATATCTTAAATGCTTATTTATTTTGGAATAGGGTTTCCAAAATTTGATTCCATATAATATTATAGAATATTTTTAATAGTACTTACATAGCAAAGTTTAGAAATTTGTTTAAAAAATAATTTTGTTCTTTGTGCTTTTAAATTAATTGATTAATTAAAAAAATGTGATATGAACATTTGTAATATAAATATGAGTTATGGTTTTTTGGGCATGTAATACTAGTAATCCATGGGTATTGTTCTATGTTATTGTAATCCATAGTAAAGTGAAAATGAGTATCAATAACTAAAAATTTTTCTACATATTTAAAAAAAAATATATATTTATTTTTTTATAATTAATAATAACAATAATAATTTGAAGTAAAATCACAATTTAGTTAACTTTTATGGTCTTTTAAAATTTTGTCAATATGAGATGAATGGCTTGATTTCTATTGGCATTTACAACATTGGTTTATATGAAAAATATTCATCTGCCTTTTAGTAGAGAGATAAAAATCAACTTTTTATAAGAGAGATTACAACATGTTTAGAGTCATCCGAAACTATATTTCATTAAAGAGATTAAAACTTTAAATCGGTAGATTACATATTATAAAAACAGTTTATTTTTAGAAAAAACTAGCATTTAAATATAAATATTATATATAACTATTTTTTTGCTACACCATGAATATGTTATATATGATTTTATGAAACAAATTCTAAATAAAATTTACATAAATTGTACTTTATAATGTAATATTTTTAAGTTTTATTTTTTTATTAATATTACAGTTTTAAGTTAAAAAATGTTATTATTTTAATATAGAATTAATATTTATATTAATGTTTAAAATTTTATTTATTTAAAAAAATATTATCAAAATCTATTTAATTAAAATATTATTATTTTAGTTTATGAGTTATTAAGTTTTGACAGAGATTAAACTTCAAATAAATCTTTTCTTTTAATACAAAATTCTATAAAAAATAAATTATTCTATAAATTCAAAATTAAAATAAATCTTCAATAAAAATATATATTTATATTAATTAAAATAAATATTTAATAAAATAAATATTTATATTAATTAAAAATAAAGCTATAATAAAATGTATATTTACATTATTAAAATGTATGATTAGTATTAACTTACAAACAAATAAAAATATGTTTACTATCAATATGGTATACTATCTTCGATTGATAAAGGAGAAGGAATATTCATTATGATTTAGAATGTGTTTTTCCATTATATTACGATTTAAATTAAAATAAAATAAAATAATAATAATAATAATAATAATAATAATAATTAGTTAATTTTTAAAGAAAGAAAGGGTAAAAAAGTATATAATTTTAGATTGAGCATATATTAACATTATATTAAAATGATTCTAAACTCATTTATATTAAATTATAGGAGATTTTGCTTTCATAAACTATAAAAATGTAATAAATAAATTATAAAATTAGAGTATTTTATTTTTCAAATTCAATTTTTTATTTTTAGTTTCAATAAATAATTTTTTTCTAGAAAAATATATACTAATAGTAATTAATCTAAAATTTTATAATTATGGAAAATAAATTATTGAAAAAGTGTCTTAAATGCAAGTTTATTTTGGAATAAGGCTTCCAAAATTTAACCTCTATATAATATTATAAAATATTATCAAAGAGTAAGACTTGTTTCAAAAATAGTTATGTTTTCTCTTGTAATTAAATTGATTAATTAGAAAAAATGTGATATGAATATGAGTTATGGTTTTTTGGACATGTGGTACTAAAAAGTCATGGATATTGGCATATTATATTGTAATCCATGTGGCAAAGTGGAAGTGGATCTTGATGACTAAGAATCCTGCTACATGCTTTTTAAAATTTATATACTTTAAATAGTATATTTATTCATAGTATTTAAATATCCCTACCCTGTAATGCATAAGTTCTAAAAGACCGTCACAAAATTAATGTATATATTGTAGATGCAAGATAAGTACTTGGAGGGATAGTTTTATGCAATCACTTTCACACACGTAATAGACAAATACGAAAAAAGTTAACATGTGTAATGCAAATGCAAGGTATGTACAAGAAAGTGTTAAACTATTGAAACAAAAGTTTATATATATACCCTTATATTTCCATTTCATGGGCTCACTTCAACAATCCAAAGTTCTATTTCCCTTTAACACCATAAAATATAAAGAAATATTTATATTCTACCAAATGAATCATGTAATGTATGTGCACATCAACCATTTTTTATTATCATTATTATTTTAATTAGGTAAAATATATTTTATTTAAAATAGTTATCGAATTTGAATCCAAATTTGATTCAATATATTCAGATTGGATATCTAAAAGATTTAACTATGTAAAATTCAATACAAAAAAATTCAGAAGTATATATCTCATAAATACTTAAACATACTATTTTTTCAAAATTTAACTAAACAATCATTATATTTAGAACTTAAATATTCATAATATTAACCTCTTTTCCTATATGTTATCAACTACTTCCATTTGAAATGATCTAGAAATAAGGATGAACAAAATAAAACTGACCAATTCATCTCATATTAAAATTTATTATTATTAGTAATTACAAATTTACCATTCTTTACAATATTTAAATATGAAATCTTTAATAATTTTAATTTTTCTTAAACTAATATAACCGCATTAAATATGGTTAATATATATCCATAGAACTCATTTTCAAACACCTAGTACAAGTATAAAATGTGGAAAATAAGGCCAATCAACCATATTAAATGTGACTAGATTATACAATAAATCTCCCTACATTAAAAAACAAAGATTCTCGTTCTATAAAATGAAACTATATGTACCATGCAACTTAGTAATATAAAAATTCTTCATTGTGAAATTTAATATTTTGTATCAAGAACTATACCACTTGACTGGTAAGCATTCTTTACATAGTGCAACTTAGACGCAAAATATTAAGGGATATTATTCGGTTATGCCAGCTTAAAAATTGGTCTCAGAATCATGATAGTTACTGCCACAGTGAGAATATAACCATTAATATTTTCCAAAAGGCGGACAATGTAAATCTAATATCTATAAAATTTTCAATCATTCGAATAGAGAATTTCCCTTTAGAAAGATATTCCAACCCTATTGAGATTCAACAAATACAAGGTAACAAAAGCAATGTACATGGTAACGAAAACAATGTTCACCCTTCAGAAAGAAAAATAATAAAATACAACAAGGCTGCTTAGATTCTTGGAAAATAAGAGGGTAAATCCATTAGTTCTACCAATGAAATTATAAACTGTTGACACCTAATCATCAGGATTGGGTGAATGTAATTAATGTAAATAAAATATAAGAAATATGAACAGTCATCAGGAGATGAAGTGAACAGTCTCTCCCCCATGTATAAAATAAATACCAACATGAAGGAATGCAATATGAATTTATTTTGTGGAGTTACTACCTGGCCTAACATGGTATTAGAGTCAGCTCCATTTTTGCCATCTCCTTCTAGTCTTGTAACTCCCTTCTGCCATTTTCTTGCAGTCTATCCACTGCCTCCTGTGGAGTCTGTCTACTGCCCCCTCCATAGTTGTTGCTGCAAATCTCTGACATTATCTGCGCCCTCTACGCTCCCTAGGCTGTGCATAATTTTCCTTTCTGCGCTCTCTACCATAATCATTGGAAAGATTGTTCAATGTGAGACTCGCGACTGGTATTGTTCATTTATTTGATGCATAGAAGTAATGAAGTTGATTTCAATTTTAATGGTGCATGAGCGTGGATTGAATACGCTCTCCCAACCGAGCTATATAAATAATCCTTTTTCAAATATCTCTCTGCAATTCATTTTCGTTCGCAGATCTCTCACCAATTCATTTTCCCTAGTGCTCTTGTTTTGCCATTGGAGTTCAATTTTATATTTCTCTAATCTATGGAACTCATGGAGGTCTGGTGCACATCTAGGGAATGAACTATCTGGTGCCTCCATGCAAGAACGAGGAACGAGGATGTGCGATATGGTTTTTAACACTGCCCCATATATTTACGCTTGAACGATGGTATACTTTTGTATATTTACGCTGCCCCATATATACACAGTTCTTGTATTTACGCTGCCATCGAAGTCTGTTGAACGCTGGTATACTTTTGTATATTTACGCTGCCCCATATATACACAGTTCTTGTATTACGTTAATACACAGTCTTGTGTATTACATTGAACACTGGTCTAACCATATATTTACACTCACCATACACTGCCCCACCCATATATTCTATACTTTAATGCTGTAAAGTTTAATGCGTATTGATATTTTTTCCCGTCATATCAGAATCATATTTTTTCCCATTAGGAGTAAAATTTTGCAACATAAGTATTTTTTTACAGCACACAGTTTTTAAAATGCATTCAATCATATCTATTGTGGGAATAGTTCTCACTGGCAAAGAGAACTATCTTGAGTGGTCCTGGATGATAAAACACACCCTCATTTTCAATGAGTTATGGAAAGGAGTGTGTATTGGAGATAGAGACAAACAGCCAGAACAACCTACCTTAGACAAAGAGCTCGCCAATTGGGAAAATAAGAACAGAAAAGCCTATGCATTAATTATAGCATCTGTAAGTGAAGAGGTGAGTCGTCATATTACGCCATTTTCAACTACTTTCGAAGCCTTACAAAATTTGAAAGAACTCTATGACTCACATTTTTCTCTTGAATTTGTTCAACTCATGATTAAACTCTTCACTCTTGAATTGCAAAATAATGATCCTCTTGCTCTTGCATCCGAAGTAAAGTCTATAATGCATGATATCCAAGCCACTAAGATTGATTTGGATATTCCTCTTATCACTTTTTTCAAGGCACTTTATCCTACTTACTCCAATTATCTTGAGTCATCGCAAGCAAATGGAAATCTTAAAGATATTACCTTTGACTCTCTTGTGAAAAAATTTGCTGAAAGAGAGAAAGCTTTTGGAAAGAAGACAACCCTTGAATCTTCCAAAGAAGCCGCGTGCCTTGCTCATAAAGAAAAGAATCCTGCTCAAGATTCTTTTAGAGGAAGAGGTGGTCGAAGAGGAAGAGGAAGATATTTTAGAGGCGGGGGGTTAGACACTCTCAAGGAGAAAAGGCAGATTTGCACTGCATAGGTTGCAAAAGAAATGGATCACATGATGCCTCTACATGCAAAATTGATGGCGTGGGTGCAGGCGTTAGAGTCAATCTCCCTAATCTGTCAGCAAGTTCTTCTATGCCTTGGTTAATTTCCCTTTCTTCTGGACAGAGTGCATCAGTCATTAAACTGATGTTTCATTCTTTTAAAAAAAAAATTTATCGGCTCATTAAAAAAGACTCATTACAAACAATGGCGGTTTAGTGAACTCTCAAAAGTGATATGCACGTAACACCATACACATATGCCACGTTATATTGTGGTTACATTATGGCAAGTAATTCACACGCACACATAATTACATATGACCATTATATTTCCCTTCGCTCTTTGGGCCGATGCGAGATCACATCGCAATAAGTGTAAGTGGAGTCTTATCGGCGTGCAAAGCTTGAATATACATATATAAATCACTGTCGTTATATATATCTCTGCCCTTACGTTGGGTTTGGCCGATACATGCAAATCGGTGATCGCTCAAACAGAGGTCTTTTGAACGGACCCGATACACCTATAATCAGTGGTTAAGATTTCGCCAGTTCCGCTTTTCGGCAGTCGTTACAAGTAACATCTTCGCTGTCTCCGCAATGACGGACTCTGCGATATGTATCGATCACAACTTATATCATTTCGGTTCCAAATTTATTGGTCAAATGGACTTAGCGATGTATATATATACAGTTTATAATGGTTCGCTCCCAAATCCAGAACTCGCTCTTGGCCACACTATATCTCTGTTCGGACGGAAGGCTTTGTGAACCGCATACAACCCAACGAACAGTGAAATAAAACCCTCTCGATGCCGATATGGTCTTGACCGATATGGGTCTGCGCCTTCGGCTATGAATTCTCAACAGCGCCACCGCCACTTAATGAAAAAATACAAGCGTTCTTGCTATACCAAGAATATATATACACCACAGTAAAATAAGAGTCAAAGAAGTATAGTTATGAATGAGCGGAAAGGTACCTTCAATGATTAATATACAGTATTATAGCATGAGGAATCAGAATCACTCAATAATATTAAGGCGCCATACGCATGCATTTTACTGAGTCATTAAATAAGAGACATCAAGAGAACAAATTCTCAAAGTAAAACTAAGGCACTCGCCCCTCTCCTCTATCTGATGAGAGCTTTGCTGCCACTTTATTTATAACTAAGGATAGGCCCTCTCGTCCTTATCTGATACAAATAAAAGCATGCTTTACAGGATGATTTAAAGCTTGAAAAGCTCTGTTACAAATAGCATGATTTATTTCTAGAATTTATTCTATTTTTAACTAAGAAAGCATAGAAACTGCAGGCTAAAGGACCCCACTCCCTTGCCTGTCAAGTTTTTTGGATTTTTTGGAATAATTGGAATATTTTTCCCCTCTGAGTCACATGCTCCCGCATCAGACTCCTGAGGAAAAAATTCTTCATGGGCTCCTATCCATGAGCTCATCTACAGATTTGCCCAATTTCTGTAGAATGTCTTCTGTAACCCAAGTAGCTTCAATAATCGGCTGTCCCTTCCATTTCACCAGATATTGGAAATACTCTTGTGCCCTGGTCTTATTATATACTTTCTTGTCCAGAATTCCATCTGGCTGTAAATTCTTGGCTGTGGGTAACTGTTTTACCCAGTCAATCTTTGGAGTCTCTTGATCCTGTGCTTTATCATCTGTAGCTTCATTCTCATATTTGTACAGGTCTGCAACATTAAAAATTGGTGATATTCCCACACTAGGTGGTAATTCAATCTCATAAGCATTTGTAGAGAATTTCCGCAGTACCCTGCATGGTCCAATTTTCTTGGAGTTTAACTTATTATACTCTCCCTTTGGAAATCTTTCCTTTCTGAGGTGTGCTAAAACCAAGTCTCCAACTTCAAGTTCATTTCTCTTCTCCTCATGTCTGCTCTGGTTTTATATTGAATGTTGTTGTCCTGTAGCTGCTGCTTCACCTGTTCATGTATTGCCTGCATTCTTGAAGCAAAGTCTTCACCTTCTGCACTTCTCATTTCTTCTTTTCCCAAATTTTTTAATTCAGATATTCCCCTTGGGTGCATTCCATAAACAATATGGAATGGGCTCTGTCCTGTGCTCTTGTTCGGTGAATCATTATATTCATATTCAACTTGTGGTAACACTTGATCCCATTGCTTTGGATGCTCTGCAATAAAGCTCCTCAAAATATTGCCTAAACTTCTATTCACAACCTCAGTCTGTCCATCAGTTTGTGGATGATAGGCAGAACTGAAATTTAATTTAGTTCCCAACTTCTTCCATAGTGTTCTCCAGAAATGTCCAACGAACTTTGAATCCCTGTATGAAACAATACTTTTGGGCAATCCATGTAATCTTACAATTTCTTTAAAAAACAAGTTAGCAATGTGAGAAGCATCACTAGTTTTATAACATGGAATAAAGTGTGCCATTTTTGAAAATCTGTCCACCACTACAAAAATTGAATCATAGCCTTTTTGAGTCTTTGGCAATCCTAGCACAAAATCCATACTTACCATATCCCAAGGCCTATCTGGAATTGGCAATGGAATATACAACCCTGTGTTCTGGCTCCTTCCTTTTGCATACTAATAGACTTTACAATTTCTTACATACTTCTCTACTTTAGATTTCATTTTCGGCCAGAAGTAAAATCTGTTGAGCTGTTCAAAGGTCTTTTCTCTACCAAAATGTCCTGCAAGTCCTCCACTATGCTTCTCTTTGATTAAATTCTCTCTCATTGAACATTTGGGTATGCACAGCTGTTTTTTCTTAAATAACAGTCCATCTTGTATAAAATAATCCAGCCACTTGCTCCTGTCCGCCAAAACAGGATTTTCACAAGCCTCAAATGCCTCCCTAAAGTCTGAATCGGTTTTATATAATTCCTTAAGAAAATCAAAACCCAACACTTGGATTTGACTTTCTTGCAGCAATACACTCCTCCTACTTAAGGCATCTGCAACTTTGTTTGACTATCCGGTTATATGTTTCAACACAAAATGGAAGCCTTGAAGATATTCTACCCATTTAGCGTGTCTCTGGCTGAGTTTTGGTTGCTGCATTATAAACTGCAATGCATGATTATCTGAATAAAGAATAAATTCTTTTGACATTAAATAATGTCTCCACTTCTTTAGTGCCTGCACAACTGTGTAAAACTCTTTATCATAAGAAGAATACTTCCTTTTTGCATCATTTAGCTTTTCACTGAAATAAGCTATTGGTCTATCTTCTTGACTTAAAACTCCTCCAATTGCTTCTGCGCTGGCATCACACTTAACTTGAAAAGTTTTGTTAAAATCAGGAAGAACCAAAATAGGCTTTTTAGTTATTTTCCTCTTCAACAGCTGAAAATTTCTTTCTGCTTCAGCAGTCCACTTAAATGGCTGTTTATATTTCTTTATGGTCTCAATAATAGGTGCATTAGTCTTACTAAAATTCTTAATGATTTTTTTGTAAAAACTAGCAAGACCATGAAAACTCCTTACCTCAAAAATACTCTTGGGTGAAGGCCACTCCACAATTTCTTTGATCTTTTCTGGATCCATCTTCAATCCTTCAGCTGAGATAACAAATCCCAAGTACACCAGCTCCTCTTTCATAAATAAACACTTCTTCAAATTCAACAATAATTTTTCTTGCTGCAGCTTCTGTAGAACATAATTTAAATGCCTCAAGTGTTCCTCCTTGGATCTGCTATAGACTAATATATCATCCAGATATACGATTACAAATTTACCAATGAATTCTTTAAGAACTTCATTCATAAGCCTCATGAATGTACTTGGTGCATTGGATAGCCCAAAAGGCATCACTCTCCATTCATATAATCCTTCATTGGTCTTAAAAGCGGTTTTCCATTCATCCCCTTCTCTTATCCTTATCTGATGATAGCCACTTTTAAGATCTAACTTTGAAAAATATTTTGCGCCAGACAAGCAATCCATTAAATCTTCAATTCTGGGTAATGGAAATCTGTACCTGATTGTAATCTTATTGATGGCTCTTGAATCTGTACACATTCTCCAGCCTCCATCTTTCTTCGGGCTTAGCACTGTTGGCACTGCATAAGGACTCAGGATTTCTTTAATCAACCCCTTGTCAAGCAATTCTTGCACCTGTTTCTTAACTTCCTAATTTTCTGCAGGAGTCATTCTATATGATGCTTTGTTAGGTAGGCTTGCTCCAGGAATCAAGTCTATGATGACTGATTTTTCGAATTGGCGGTAATTCATTAGGAAAATAATCAACAATAATATCACAATAATTCTCCAGCATTTCTTGAATTTCAATGGGTAATTCAGAAATTTTAGTAGAAGTTAATATTACCTTGGGCTTGCAAATTACAGCAAAGTTTACCTCATTTCCTTCAATCTTCTTCAAGTATTCCTTTCCTCCAAGTAACAGAGTTTTTGGATTAGTCTTCTGTCCCGGTACATCTTCTTCTTGCAAAGGCAACAATGTATGATTAACACCATCTTTTCCAAACTTGTAGGTGTTTCGCTTCCCGTCATGTATGGCTCCTCTGTCATATTGCCAAGGCCTCCCAAGCAATATGTGACACACATCCATGGGCATCACATCACAAACAATTTTATCTTTATACTTGCCCACTTGAAATTCCACTTCACACTGTTCACTTACCAAGAGTTGATGTCCCTTTTGTAACCATGACACCTTATAAGGTGTTGGATACTTCATTGTTTTCAGCTTCAATTTCTCCACTACCTCTGTAGAGACCAAATTATCAGTGTTGCCACTGTCAATGATCATCTGGCAACATTTCCCTTGGACTTTGCACACTGTCCTGAACAAAGTTTTCCTTTGTGGCGGTTCAGCAGCCACCTCTTTCACTGGCTTAAGTAAAACTTTATTAACCACCAGAGATTCTCCTCTTTCTGGTGTGTTTTCTTCTTCTACTACCGCTGCCACTGGTGCTTCTTCTTCAGCTGGAGAAACAATTGCATTCCTCTGCTTTATTTCTGCATTCTCTAGGCACTCAAAAGCTCTGTGTCCTAGCTTGTTACACCTGTAACATCTTATTTCTCTGCCTCTTCCTCTGCCTCCTCTTCCTCTGGAAAAACTCCCTCTGCCTCTTGCATCACCTTCTCTGAGTGCATGCTGGGTTGAGCTGCTGCTAGCTCCATCCCTAGGTGCTATAGACCTTACTCTACCACCTTGACTTCCTTTTCCTCTGAAAGTCCCTCTCCCTTTGGCAGACTGCTTCCTTATGAGCTTTTCCTCAGCTTTCAACACTATCTGATAAGCTTCCTCTACTTTTTTAGGAGAGAACAGGCTTATCTCATCCTGAATGTCCATCCTGAGGCCATTCATATATCTAGCCACCTTCTCATCTATGTCTTGGGCTTCTCCAGCTCTTATAATCACTTTATAAAACTCTTCTGTATGTTCTTTTACTGTTAAGGCTCTCTGTCTGAGATTTTGCATTTGTCTAAACAATGTTTGCTGATAATTACTTGGCAAGAACTTATCTCTTAACTTTGCTACCATTAGGCTCCAGTTCTTGATTGGCTGCTTACCAAGTCTCTTCCTTTCCGCCTGAACACCATCCCACTAGAGTGTTGCATGGCCTTTTAACTTGGTGGCAACAAACTTTACTTTCTTCTCATCTTCTGTTTCCTCGTAATCGAAGAATTTCTCCATGTTGTTGATCCAGTCGATCAATTCTTCTGGATTCAATCCTCCTTGATATACTGGTACTAATTGGTTCCATGGCCTAGCTGTGGATTTTAACACTGACTGAAAGAATCTCATCTCAAGAGTAATCTGTACAACTTCCTCCTCTTTAGCAGCTTCAATTTCGGGCTCACTGACATCTCCATCATCTATATTTCTATCTGAAGTTAATGCATCCACTCTAGCTCGCAGCTCTTTTACTGTTTCCATTAGTTCAGCATTTGCAATAGGTCGTCCTCTTCTACCACGTCCTTGTCCTCTTCTGACTCTAAAAGCCATCCTTCTTCTGCTCCTGAGATTCAATTCAATGTCAGTTGTGGGCTCTGATACCACTAATGATGGCGTGGGCGCAGGCGTTAGAGTCAATCTCCCTAATCTGTCAGCAATTTCTTCTATGCCTTGGTTAATTTCCCTTTCTTCTGGACTGAGTGCATTAGTCATTAAACTGATGTTTCATTCTTTAAAAAAAAAAACTTTATCGGCTCATTAACAAAGACTAATTACAAACAATGGCGATTTAGTGAACTGTCAAAATGGATATGCACGTAACACCATACACATATGCCACATTATATTGTGGTTACATTATTGCAAGTAATTCACACGCACACATAATTACATATGACCATTATATTTCCCTTCGCTCTTTGGGCCGATGCGAGATCGCATCGCTATAAGTGTAAGTGGAGTCTTACCGACGTGCAAAGCTTGAATATACATATATAAATCACTGTCGTTATATATATCTCTGCCCTCACATTGGGTTTGACCGATACATGCAAATCGACGATCGATCAAACATAGGTCTTTTGAACGGACCCGATACACCTATAATCAGTGGTTAAGACTTCGCTAGTTCCACTTTTCGGCAGTCGTTACAAATAACAACTTCGCTGTCTTCGCGATGACGGGCTCTGCGATATGTATCAATCACAACTTATATCATTTCGGTTCCAAATTTATTGGTAAACTGGACTCAACGATGTATATATATACAGTTTATAATGGTTCGCTCCCAAATCCAGAACTCGCTCTTGGCCACACTATATCTCTGTTCGGACGGAAGGCTTTGTGAACTGCATACAACCCAACGAACAGTGAAATAAAACCCTCTCGATGTTCATATGGTCTTGACCGATATGGATCTGCGCCTTTGGCTATGAATGCTCAACAACGCCACTACCACTTAATGAAAAAATACAAGCGTTCTTGCTATACCAAGAATATATATACGCCATAGTAAAATAAGAGTCAAAGCAGTATAGTTATGAATGAGCGGAAAGGTACCTTCAATGATTAATATACAGTATTATAGCGTGAGGAATCAGAATCATTCAATAATATTAAGGCGCCATACGCATGCATTTTACCGAGTCATTAAATAAGAGACATCAAGAGAACAAATTCTCAAAGTAAAACTAAGGCACTCACCCCTCTCCTCTATCTGATGAGAGCTTTGCTGCCACTTTACTTATAACTAAGGATAGGCCCTCTTGTCCTTATCCGATACAAAGAAAAGCATGCTTTACAGGATGATTTAAAGCTTGAAAAGCTCTGTTACAAATAGCATGATTTATTGCTAGAATTTATTCTATTTTTAACTAAGAAAGCATAGAAATTGCAGGTTAAAGGACCCCACTCCCTTGCCTGTAAATGTTTTTGGATTTTTTGGAATAATTGGAAGATTTTTCCCCTCTGAGTCACATGCTCCCGCATCAAAAATACCTTGGGAAAAAATTGAGAAACAAAGGAATCAACCCAAAGGTAAAACTAATGACACAGCCAATGGTAAAGCACCTGAATCTGCTCATTATGTCGTGGCACAATTTAATATTGGAGTAAATGAAGATTTATTTAATGCTTCACTTGCTTCTTGGAAAAATTATTGGTTGCTTGATTCAGGAGAAACTTGCCTCATGACTCATAGAAAAGAATTTTTTGAAGAATTTACTGACAATGTTGATGGAGCAGTGTACTTTTCAGACCAATAAAAAATCAAGCCATCAGGGCTTGGCATAATCAGGTTTAAATTGCCTGGTCTTCTAGACTTTATGTTGCATCATGTTCTATATCTCCCACAACTGAAGAGAAACTTGCTGTCCTTGGTCCACATCCACCAGCAAGGTCACTCCATTCATATGTTTGATGGCAAGATTGAGGTGAGAAAAGCATTTGACGACTCACTTGTCATGAGTGGAATAGAAGAAGAAAGGCTTCTCAAGCTGCAAGGTACCTCTGCTCGTGCACAACATTTCTCATACAATTCTCATTATGAAGAAGGTACACTTCCATCAAGTTTATTATTGCATGCTAGATTTGGACATTTGAACTATGTTAACCTCCACTTGTTGAAGAAAAATGGTGTTGCTGGTTTGCCTACAATTCCTAGGAAATTTAAGCAATGTGATGCTTTCATTCTAAGAAAACATAGCAAATAGTATTTTCATGATTCACATTCAAGAGCACATAGAAAACTTGAACTCATTCATTCAGATTTATGTAGTCCAATGCCTATTCCTTTTGAAAATGGAAATAAATATATGATGACATTTATTGATGACTACACCAGAATGTGTTGGGTTTATTTATTGAAGAACAAATCTGATGCTTTTCAAACATTTAAAAACTTTCATAAATGGATTGAAATGATGCACAATCTCATATTGGGTCTATTCGCAATGATAATGGAAAAGAATACACATCAAATGAATTTGAAAACTATCTTTGCCAACATGGGATCAAACATCAAATGACTATACCTTATAATCCCCAACAGAATGGTGTAGCTAAAAGAATGAATAGGACAATCTTAAATATGGTACGATCCATGCTCTTCTTCAAAAATGTAAAAAATATGTTTTGGGTTGATGCTATTATATGTGCTGCATGTATAAAGAATAGATGTCCATCTAATGCTATTAGAAACAAGACTCCATATGAAATGTGGTATGGGCATATTCCTTTGGTAAAACATCTGAGGGTCTTTGGTTCCACCTGTTATGCCTTGATACCAAAAGTACATAGAAACAAACTTGGTGCAAGAAGTTGTAACTGTATCTTCCTAGGGTATTCAAACACCTCCAACGCATATTGTCTCTATGATGAAGTCAATAAAAAGTTTGTTGTATCTAGAGATGTAATTTTTCTTGAATCATCCAAAACTAACAATGTTTTCGAGCAGCAACTTGATTGCTTGGATAGATTTGCAAATGCAAAATAATTTCAAGAATTTGATAATCATATTCCACATCTTGAAGGGGGGATTCCTATACTAGATCAACATGTGAAATCTTCTTCTGAAGAACTCTCTCCCCCGCATGAAACTCCAACAACGGATAATGCTTTAAGTGATGTGATTGATAGAATTGGGAGACTCAATCTTGATTCAGTCCCAACTCAATCAACGGAGCAGCCTGGACCATCTGAGAAAGGTCCCCCAATGTGGCTGAAAAAGACACATGAAAGTGTTCATCCTAATGAGGTTGGAAAGACAGGAACTAGAAATTCAAACTAGCAAAATGGAGGTAATGTAGATGACTCTAATTCACCTGTTGATATGGATGTTTCTTATTATTGTGAATTGAACTTGTCTACAGATTTTGAACCAACTTCCTTCAAAGAAGCTACTTCTAATGATGAATGGAAAGAAGCATTGCAAAAGGAGTATGATGCCCTCATAAAGAACGACACTTGGAAGCTGGTTGATCCTCCATTAGGAACCAAACCAATTGGCTGCAAGTGGGTCTACAAGAACAAGTATAAAGTTGATGGCTCATTTGACAAGCACAAATCTAGGCTTGTGGCAAAAGGTTTTGCATAGAAGGAAGGGGTCGATTATGAGGAGAATTTTTCCCCCACAGCAAAATGGGCTACCATTTGGACACTCTTTGCCCTAGCAGCTTAGAACGGTTGGAAAGTACATCAAATGGATGTAAAAGTTTCTTTCTTGAATGGAGATCTAAAAGAGAATGTTTTTATGTCCCAGCCTAAAGGATTTGCTGTGAAAGGACATGAACATGAAGTATGCAAACTTGTGAAATCTTTGTATGGCCTAAAACAAGCACCGCGAGCCTGGTATGAGAAACTAACTGAGCATCTTCTGAAACTCAATTTCGAACATTATGATCTTGATGATTCAAATTTATTTGTCAAGAAAGTTGGCAAAATAGTTGTATATCTTGTGGTATATGTAGATGATCTTTTGATGACAGGGAACTATGAAAGCTACATTGCATCCATAAAGAAGGAATTGGGGAAAAGTTTTGAAATGACCGATTTGGGCTATGTTCATTGCTATCTTGTTGTTGAAGTAACTCAACATCCAAAGTCCATATTTCTTTCTCAAAATAAGTACATTGGAGATCTGTTGAACAAGTTTGGCATGAAAGAATGCAATCCTCTTACTAATCCAATGGAACAAAACTTAAAGCTCACATTTATTGAAGGAAAAGAATTTAAGGATGCAACAAAGTATAGACAACTTGTGGAAAGTCTCAATTACATAACTACTACCAGACCAGAAATTTCATTTGCTATTGGAATCCTCTCCAGGTTTATGCAAAAGCCTTGTGAGGGACATTGGTCTGCTGCAAAAAGCGTTCTAAGGTACTTGAAGGGAACTCAAGACTTTGGAATCAAGTATACATGGGTGGACAACTTTAGCTTGATTGGATACTCTGATTCAGACTTCGATGGAGACAAATAAACTGGAGTATCTAAATCAGGATACGCTATGAGTCTTGGATCAAGAGCTCTCTCCTGGAGATCACGAAAAAAATCAATTCTAGCAGATTCCACAACAAAAGAAATTGTGTGGCTCAGGAAAATTCTTGAAGATTTGCAGGTAAAACAAGTACAATCAGCTCTACTCATTATTGACAATACCTCTACAATAAAGTTGGCCAAGAACCCAAAGTTCCATGATCGAACGAAGCAGAACAATACTAAATATCATCTGATTCAACATCATGTTGAGGCCAAAACAATCCATCTCCATAATTGTTCCACTAATGAGCAAATTGCAGACATCTTCACCAAAGCGCTTGGAAGAGAAAAGCTTGAACGATTCAGAATGATGCTTGGACTCACCAATATCCCTTCAGATTAAGGGGGAGAATGTTGACACCTAATTATCAGGATTGGGTAAATGTAATTATTGTAAATAAATAATAAGAAATATGAACAGTCATTGGGAGATGAAGTGAACAGTCTCTCCCTCATGTATATAATAAAGACCAACCTGAAGGAATGCAATATGAATTGATTTGGTGGAGTTACTTCCTGGCCTGTCATAAACCAAGAATCTATCCAAATGAGAAACACATTAAAAAATTCAAAAGTTCAGAAAAATGGCTTAATATTATTTGACACTGAGCCAAGATATTCACAGTCTGTGTTTGTGTAATTTTCTCAGTGAGGCATCCCATTATACTCTGCGGATTCATTTGAACTTATTCAATGTTATCTAATAGTTTTGAGCCAGTGATTTCTAATAGTTTTGAACTAGAGATGAGTGTAAAAACATTTAAAAAATTTGTGGTAAGAATGTTACAATTGGATTAAAAAAAATCCATAATATAATATTGTGCAAATACGATATCTAGGACTAGTTTCTTCTCCATCCAACCTTAACCTTAATGTGAAAATTCACAATTCAACCCTAATTTACGATACACGATCTTAGCCCATAGAGATTTTCTCAAGGACTATGCCTTTAAAAACAATACCATGGGTTTTATACCATCCTCCTTACGCCCTAGGTGGTGCATATTTTCTATGAATTTTAATGGTTCCGTAATGGAATTTCTGATTTTGTTATCATCTAATGGTTTTTTTTGAATAAGAAATCTTTTGCATAACCAACTTGTTTAGGGGTTTCCACGTTGCAACATTTTTTTAAAAATATTTTGTTGTTGATGGTCTATCACTTAATAAGAGAAATGCACCCTCTTTTTCTCCTTTGGTTTTTCGCTTGCAAAAAAATTATATAATATATTTCACCACAGAAATTTTCACAATGTCCCATAAAACTAAACCTAGGTGAAAAATAAACCCTATCACATTAGAATGTGCTCACTAATATCATACAATCACAATGTTTGAAATGAAATTTAGCCTGACATAATCGAACAACAACAATGTGGAATGTGATTGATATACCACATGAATTATACATTCCAACAACATTAAGGGAGTGATGGATGGTAAATCATAAAGCTTAATTTCTCAAGTGGATGCTTAAGACCAAGTGTTGGCCATTTTTAATTTTTTTACAAATAATTTTAAAATTAAGTATATGTTATTTTACTTGTTTTGAAATTCAAAATTTGTTGAGAATCTTTTGATATTATCTATTAGATTGTGAATAAGATAAAGAATATTCTCAAGCTATTAAATTTTTGTAATCCATAATTAATCATAATTGAAACTCCTCAAAACGAATTTCAATATAGACCATAACATTAAATATAATTTATTGTTTTATAACTTATTTTTAAATAAAAAGTCACTAATTTCATTTTTATGGTATAATTTTTTTATTTTTATAATATAAAATTTATGAATAAAGAAAAATTCATTTATGAAATTCAAATTACCAAATTATGGCTAGAACCAAATAAAATGGATTAATTTTTAAACTTATGGAGGTTAATAAATCACAACTTGGCAACTATAGTTAAAACAAATACTTGGTAACTATAATTAAAACCAATCCTAAAAAAGATCAGGCCACTCTCATATACTTTTTTTCAAATCAATTTTCATCATTGAAGTTATAAAATTCCAAGCTTTCATTGCATGAATGGCATCCTACATTGTCCCCTTTACATTCCATCGAGGTTGAAAGAGATCCAATCCTGGTCAAAATGGTAACACCCGCCACCTCGACACATCAAAATTGTATCAAACAGAATAAAAGTGATCCAGTCCCCCAGATTTCAACGCATCAAATAAATTAAAACATTTTCATTGATCTAGTGATAGTTTGGCCTCAGACTATGAAATTTAGCATCCAAGTAGGTTCTATAAACATAGTGATACCTTCAAGTTGATCTATATTGGGTCCACATCACACTGCAATGCAATATCGACAGAGTGATACGATATCAGGATCAATATATCAAATTTAAGATTTTTTATGTTTGAAAGAAACTTCAGGGTTTTACTCAGATTGAGAGCACATTTGATCCCTAATATAGAATTGGCTAAGCACAATCTCTAGACAACTTCGACTACAACGAGGAAATAGTAGAGATTTTGGGGAATTCAAAAAGCATCTATCCAAAGCCATAAGAGAATGATTCATGTTAGTGAGATCAAAATCATCACTTCCATGAAAAAGCTGAAAGATTCAAGAAATTTCTAGAAGCCCTCAAGCATGGGACAACTCTTCCATCATAGTGCACATCATTGTGTGGTATTCCCTATGCTACGAGCCATGAATTTTCCTATAGGCTTCCAATAAGAAACTCCAATATTTAAGAAAGTTCGAGAGAGACATCTATACCTTCAAAGCATCGTCTTGTGGATCATAACATATGCTACCTTCATCCTAAAATCCCATTTTATGATGTTTTATAAAGGTCATGTATGGTACCTTCAATCTAGAAATTAGGAGGTAGCTTCATACCATCAAGCACAGACTACTACATAAAGGCAAGTTTTAAGATAATAGTTAAGACAAATTTTGAGTAAATTGTCTTAACTTGAGACAAAAAGAATTTTAAATTGTCTTAAATATTGTCTTTAAGCGATTCTCTCAAATTATTGTCTTTAAAAAATGATCTTTAAGCTAGTGCCTCAAATTATTGACTTAATTTTTTTTCTCTATTAAGACAATATAGAACACAAGTATTATTGCCTCTTAAGAGAATTCATTTTTGTCTCTCAAGAGACTATAACTATGATTAAAGACATATTGTCTCTATAGAGAGTTTATGATGCAAGAAATCCTCGCATATAACCACAATATGCATATGAAATGTAATGTCTGTTTTGTCCTAGGAATTTTGGACTCTCTGCCAAGTCAAATCTTCATTACTTAAGGTTTACGACCCCCCTTAATCATATCTTAGTGGAATTATTTATTACCAACCACTGTTTGCCCCTTAATTAATCTCATGCAGACTCTATACATCCACCTTCAATAAAATTTCATTAAACCTTAATGCACTCTCATGAAATTTCTCAAATCTTATTTCTCACACATATAACCAACCCCCACACTTTACTTTGGTTATATTTGGACTTACCCATCAAATCTCCTACCCGATTTATTTCCATTATAATGCTTACATAATAGAAATACTCCACAAACATATGAAATATTACCTTTTCACATTTCCTCGGCCTTTGCACATTTCTCGAGGTTTACCTTTATCACTATCTCAATCGCAATCTCGCGGATCCACTAAAACATGACTCTTTATCACATCCGATAAGCGATTAACAACCCAAATTCCAAATACAATAAAACCTCATCCATTTCCTTCTCGGGTCCACTCACATCGCACATCGTAATCACAAATCGCAATTGTTAATGGCACGGTGCTCCTGCAATGGAATGTTGCAATGCAATCTAATCATCGATCGCATCGAACATCGCCTTTCGCACTTCGCACTTTCTTGTGCCCCAAAGTTAATTAACTCACCAATGAAACATTGCAATGCGGGGTTTAACAATGATCCTCCACCGTTGATCGGAGCATTTGATCCAATGGTCAATAATGATGTCGCATATCACAATTGCAAATCACTTAAGGCTGCTTCACTCACTCATGAGATATATTGCAATGTGATATTAATTGCTCAGTTCCATGAGACTTAATCTTGTCTGTTTATCGTAAAGATCCAACAGCTCCTGTGCACCAACACTTCACTTCTCATCCTCCTCTTTACTTTGGGGTTTTACACCATTTCTGAATGTTCTTTTGTGGTTTTCGGGTTTCTTCACAGTTCTTGTCCTTTTGTTGTTCTATTGCACGACCCCCTTCTGAGCTTAACTTCACATGATTCTTTAATCATGATCACTCCTAGAATTTACTATGGTCTTTCAATAAGTTTCAACGATCTATTTTGATCCTCCGTGTAATACTTCTCCTCTGTGTTTCGCCTGAATTTCATCTACATACATATATTATGCAGAATCTCTAATACACACGTAATTTATCATTCTATATTCGAATCACACACTTATACTATTTTGGAATTAATATCTATATTGATAAACAAACATTTACATAGTTTCTCTATCTTTGGCCTAATCTTCTAATGTTAGTGTCCTCTGTTTTACAATATGCCCATAGGCTTACAATCAAACCTCTCTAACTAGCTTAGTTATCTAACCATCTAATCATCTAACCATCTAACCCATGTCTATGCCTTTTAGGCTTACATTTATAAAAAAGGATTCTATAACCAATTCCTGGTTTAGATCCATAAGCTTCTCAACAAAATCCTAAAATCTCTTCCTTATCTATAAGGAACCTCTCTAATCCACAAAATCATGAACTAAATCCTAATCTAAGATTTGCAATTAATTGTCAAATCTCTTAATCTCTCAATTATCCTAAATCTCTCATATTCTCCTACATTCGAGAATATTTACAAATATGCCTCACTATTCTTAATTAACACCCTATTCTAGCTTCTCTCATTAAAATCACTCAAAAAATTAATAATTACATTAATTCAAAACATAGGAAACCAACTTTCTTGAAAACACAAGACCCCTTATGTCTTACTAAAATACAATGATACTCTCAAGGTTGAAAATAATCATGGTCTTCTGATCATGTGCTTCTGATTTGTGTCCTCCTGGATCCCATAGTTTTTTCTGTAGTCTGTCCTTGGTTGTTGTTGTTGTTTGTTGTTGTTCTCCAGGTTTCCACACTTTATGCTACATTTCCCCACTAGTTATGCTCTCATAGTCTATTGCTGTCTTTTTCTTGTTGTCGCTTTACTTTCTTTCTATTGTCTTCTCCCTTTGAGACTCTTTTCTCATCAAATCCATCATCAGTCCAATTTCTATGTCTAACTCATTTCTTTGTTGGACCCTTTCCTCTTCCTCTCTTGCATATCCTTTGCAATCTTCATCATGTTTTTTCTTCCCTACTGGTGCTTTCAGCCATTTCTCCAATAACTCTAATTTTGTCTCCCATTCACTGATCCTTTGATGAGAATTTAGTCCTTCTTCTTGATCGACTGCCTCAATAGCTCCCTGGTTATCTCCACTGTACCTATCATCGTGATGGAATGATGATCTTTTACTATGTTTTCAACTAACATAGTATCTTCTTTAAATTGTCCTTTAATATTTGGCTGGTTACCTTCACTTTTTAGTTGTTGGTTCCTTACTGCCACCCTTACATCCTTACTCTCTTGTTGCTTCTGAACTTCCATTTCATCCCCAAATAACTTTTGTTCAATTTCTTTGATCACAACATCACACTCATTCATTCTATGCATTGTTCCCGCAAACAAAAATTTGGTTTGTGAATCAAAACACTCTTCTATCCCCATGTCTTTTAAAGACCATCTGCTATTGTTAAGTACTACTGTAACCACTTCTTTCCTATTTCCATTTCGTCCTAGCAACCTCTCCAACAATTCAATTTACCCCTTACATTTAACAAGTGGCATATCACAATGTTCTTCATTTCCAGATTCATCATTTACATAGTCACTATTGCCCACCGATTCAATCGGTCTGCCTTCCATAGACAATTATGTCTCATTCATATCCACAGAAATAAGTTCCTGTTCAACACTTATAATCCCTGTATTCACACAACAATTATCAGTTTGAAAAATGAAAGGCTCAACAGCCTCAACTATCATTTCACATACCAGCTTTTCAGGTTGATATTCATCTCCTTCTTCCACAAGGAAGTGTCCTTGTTTTATAAGAATCCCAAATGTTAATTCATCAATAATTCCTTTCTTCTACATCAATTCAATATTTTCCTCATTCAAGAGACATTCTTCATCATACTCTGCTCTAGAATACTTCTCCTTTGAAAAGTACTTTTCATCCTCTAGCAATACATTGGTATGTTGATCCAAGTTCTCATCTGAACTCTGGTAATTTTTATCAACCTTCATGACAGCTTCATAAGGCTACCAATCCTCTGCAAAACCTGCACTTACAAAACAATCATTATAATTAAAAACATAGGACCTCAGTGTCTCTTCTTCCTTTGGCAACACTTCAGTATGTTTCACTAAACTATCCCAATAGTTCACTGATCTCCATTCTTCATTTTCACCCAGAATTTCACCCAGTTCTGGTTCACGAATGGACAATTGCATTTCCAACTCAACTTCTCTGAGTTTTCCCATCAACCACTTTACTTGCCTTTGTTGTAGCCTTCTCTGTAACTTATGCCACTTCATTGGCTTCTTCATTAAGACCCAACCTTGTCTCTGACCTTCCTCCAGTATCCTCCTTAATGCATCGAGTTGTTCTTTCATCTCTGCAATTTCCTTGTCAATCTCCTCTTGACTCATTCTTTTGCCATTTTTGTTGGCATCCTGCTTCTTTACCTTTCTTCTACTGTGGTCTTCATCAGAACCTTTGCTATTACTATCAGTAGTCATCTTCTCCTCCATCTCTATGAGTTCCTCACTCACCCACTATGAGTTGCACTAAAGCTTCTACAACAGCAAGTCCTCCCTGCTACCACTTACCTCACCAAGATTTCCTCTATATTTGGTCTTTTGGAAAGCCCTTGGTTCTCTGTCTCTGGAACCTCCTTTGAGCACTTCTCTCAGTTCCTTCTAGGATTCAACTCATCTGCACCTTCTAATAACACAACCATCCTCTTGTATTTCAATCACAATGAAATACTTGGTTTTGACCACCTCTTCTTTCACTTAGAAGGTCTTACCAGCTTCCTACATTACTTAGCAATTCTACCCACATCCTTTGTGGAATTTCCTTTTTGAGCTGCAACAATTCTTATGCAGTAACAAGTCTCCTCCTTGCTACATATGCCTCACTAAGCTTCTCTCCTCTGAGCTCAGTCTATTAGCATTTCTCTGGTTCTTTCCTCTAGAACCAATTGAGCACTCCTTGCTCTAGGTTGTTGCAATTTTCTCACCTTCTTTTGTTGCTACCTGTGCATCAATATAAAAACCACATCTCTTCAGTCTTCAAATCAAATTAAAATAAACATATCACCTCACCTTCAAGATCGCTGCATGATTTTGTTCCACCATTCACCTGCACTTTGAATGGGTTGTCCTCTATTCCCTTACATTTGCAATTCTCCTAATATTCTGTTATACCTTACCTCTATGTGCTTACTGTTTGTTAGATTAGAACCTGGTCTCCTCTTGCCTGCTTTCATCACCATTCACCTGTATACACACCTTCAAAACATAACCCTGTTCTAAATTCTTTTCAAAGATTTTTTCACACAGAATTCCTTTATTCTGCTTTAATACCAAATGTTTCAACCATAATTCAACTATGATACCACTTTGACATAGGAAATCCCCGCGTATAACCACAGTATGCATATGAAATGCAATGTCTGTTTTGTCCCAGGAATTTCAGACTCTTTGCCGAGTCAAATCTTCATTACTTAAGCTTTACGACCCCCTTAATCATGTCTTAGTGGAATGATTTGTTACCAACCACAGTTTTCCCCTTAATTAATCTCATGCAGACTCTATACATCCACCTTCATTAAAATTTCATTAAACCTTAATGCACTCTCATGAACTTTCACAAATCTTATTGACCGCACATATAACCAACCCCCACACTTTACTTTTGTTATATTTGGACTTAGCCATCAAACCTCCTATCTGCTTTATTTTTATTATAATGCTTACATAATAGAAATACTCCACAAATATATAGAATCTTACCTTTTCACATTTCCTCAGCCTTTGCACATTTCTCAAGGTTTACCTTTATCACTATTGTAACCGCAATCTCGCAGATCCACGAACACATGACTCTTTATCGCATCCGATATGCGATTAACAACCTGGATTCCAAATATAATAAAACCTCGTCCATTTCCTTCTTGGGTCCGCTCACATCGCACATCGCAATCACAAATCACAATTGTTAATGGCACAGTGCTCCTACCATGGAATGTTGCGATGTGATCTAATTGTCAATCACATCGGACATCGCCTTTCACACTTCGCACTTTTTTGTGGCCAAAAGTTAATTCACTCACCAATGAAACATTGAGATGTGAGGTTTAACAATGATCCTCCACCGTTGATAAGAGCATTTGATCCAACGGTCAACAATGATGTCGCATATCACAATCGCAAATCACTTAAGGCCACTTCACTCACTCCTGAGATATATCGAGATGCGATATTAATTGCTCCGTTCCATGCGACTTAATCATGTCTGTTGATCATAAAGATCCAAAAACTTCTGTGCACCAACACTTCACTTCTCATCCTTCTCTTTACTTTGGTTTTTAAGCCATTTCTCAATGTTCTTATGTGGTTTTCAAGTTTCTTCAAGGTTCTCGTCCTTCTGCTGTTTTTCTACGCAACTCCCTTCTGAGCTTAACTTCGCATGATTATTTAATCAGGATCACTCCTGGACTTTACTTTGGTGTTTCAATTGGTTTCAACGATCTATTACAATCCCCCGTGTCATTCTTATCCTCTGTGTTTCACCTGAACTCTGTCTGCATAGATATATTATGTAGAATCTCTAATACACACGTAATTTATCATTCCATATTTGAATCACACACTTATACTATTTTGGAATTAATCTCTGCATTGATAAATAAACATTTACACAATTTCTCTATCTTTAGCCCGATCTTCTAATGTCAGTGGCCTCTTTTTGATAATCTGTCCATAGGCTTACAATCAAACCTCTCTAACGAGCTTAGTTATCTAACCATCTAACTATCTAACCCCTGTCTATGCCTTTTAGGCTTACATTTATACAAAAGGATTCAATAACCAATTCTTGGTTTAGATCCATAAACTTCTCAACAAAATCCTAAAATCTTTTCCTTATCTCTAAGGATCCTCTCTAATCCACAAAATCATGAACTAACTCCTAATCTAAGATTTACAATTAATTCTCAAATATCTCAATCTCACAATCATCTTAAATCTCTTATATTCTCCTACATTCGGGAATATTTACAAATATGCCTCACTATTCTTAATTAATTCTCTATTCTAGCTTCTCTCATTAAAATCACTCAAAACATTAATAATTATATTAATTCAAAATGTAGGAAACCAAATTTCTTGAAAACACAAGACCCCCTATGTTTTACTAAAATACAATGATATTATTGAGCTAAATGCCCTTGCATCAGTTTAAAGATATACTGTCTCTAAAGAGACAATATGTCTTTAATCTTAGTTATTGTCCCTCTAGAAACAATAAAAAATTCACTTTAGAAACAAAATATAGAATGTGATTTTTTTGTTTTTTTGTTTTTTCAATGATTAATATATTAGGGCACTATGGAATTGAACCACCAATATCCTACTTGCAATGAAAGTGCTTTTCAATTGAGCTATCACCCTTTAAAGAAATGTGTTATTTCGATAAAAAAAATATAAAAATCAATGAGCCAAAATGTACCATCATATTAGTGAATTAAATTTGTGTTACTGTTGTAGCTACAAGATGAATTTTAGTCAAAAGCAATAGAAAACTCCATCCAAATAAAACCAACATTTCTAATCCCTTTGACATTATGCAGTTACAAGCAGAATTGTACAGCTCTTTCTTGTGCTATGGATCTCTTATTTTTATAGCTTTCTTATAAGGTCACTTTAAGAATATGGGTATATAGATTTTATATTTTATCCTTGAATATTTCTCAAATGTAATGGTTGAATTGGCTTAAGCGGAAAAATATCTAGTTAACTACTCTAGATTGAAATATTGGATGCCCATCCAACTGTTTGAATATGTTTCCCTTCTAAAAATTATAGGGTTGTTCATTTACATATTGGATATGCAATAGAATTGACGACCCTTATCTTTGTAACGCAAATCTCTAACGACACCCAAAACTATATTTTATATTTTCTATTTAAATTAGTTCTCTAAAATTAAAATTATAATACGTGTATAATACGTGTATCTCCAGTTGTTCATGGTTTGAATAGTAAAGCATGATATGTGCGTCATCTTCTTTATCTCATTAGCGTTTTATAATTTTTTACTCACATTATGATAATGCTATCCAATACATGTTATGCTTAAGATTGCGTTCACTAAATTTTCAAATTGTCTCATTAACAATGTGGTAAATCTTTTCAATTACCTTCAATATGTTAAATCCTTTTTCGTTGCATTCTAACATAATTCTCAAATAGCCAACAATTTATCAGTAAGTCAGTCTTTTTCATTCTCAAATTCTTAATGCTTTGCTACCATTCGTTACACATCCTAGAGATTGATCTGGATATCTAAAAATTTGCAGAACTTCATCCATAGATTTGAAACAAAATATTTATAACTCCAATTGAATATCTTCTGAAAAAACTTCAATTGAATATATATATATATATATATATATATATATATATATATATAACTTATCACTTCACTTGAATATTAGTCGTGACACCTATGGGAAAGTTCCTATAGCTTAAATTCCCTTGGGATTATGATAAAGGAAGAATGGAGTGCTTCGTACAATAGTTGGTAGATAGATACGAGACTCCTCCTTTTTGCCGAACTATACTATTCAAACATATGTTTTTCCTCAACTTCAAGACTTCCCTAGCTAATTTTGAGTGAAGAAGTGATGCTTTTTTATTTAACCCATTTTGTATTTTATACGATGGTTAAGGGAGTTTGCAAAATGTTGCAGTTGGAGAAATAAAAGTCCAATAAAGGCCATAGAACTAAAGAGATTGAAAATGAAAAACACATTTTTTTTCCAAATTATAGTAATGAAGAATTCTGAGGGTATTTTGTAGATAATAATCCAAAAAATTGTGTGACATGGGTATAATGAGCATACATTTTAGCTATATTTTTTACAAGAATCTAGGGCATTGGAGAATATGGGAATAACGTGTATAAGTTAGAGCCCATTTTAAGGGAAAATAATGAGGATGGTGAAGTGGTAATAATGTAGAGAAATATTGTCAAAGAAGTTGATGGGATTTCCAAATCCCTATAATTTTCCTATTTATTTCTTTGCACTTGAGGGAAGGTGTGCAACAACTAAAGGAATTACACTACAAGAGAATATGAGATGAATGATATGCTATAAATCTAAGTATATATACCCTTTGCACATATTCCATAATTCAATTTAATGATGCTAGAGTATTGGGACAAAAAGAAGCAAAATATAGGTAAGTACTTCAACATTCCCCTTCTAGAATAAGTAGCATGAGTGAACCTCCTACATGCTACCTACCTGTTTTGATTTTCTCACACTGCTTATAATCCCCTCGTTCCTGGCCACATAAGATTAATTTTTATTGCCTTGATAAAGAATCTGTGATAGTAACCTCATTCTCTACTTACTTGGCTTGGACTTGAAGTCTTCAAACAAACGTCATCTTCCTATATTTAGAACTAATGTATATATTTTGAACTGAGCTCCTCACCAAGGAAGTTGGACAGGGGCTTTTGTCCCATAATAATTTGTGATTTATTGTACTCAATGCACTTAATCCTCACCTACATTATACTCACACTTGCATGTAATGTTTGGTCATAGATGCAATATTTAGATTATGTCATACCTTTGTCACTATTATTTCTAGTCATTCAAATGAAAAATGTTCTTACATTGGAAAACAAAAGTAGGGAATACTCCTAAATTCTTGATGATATGCTTAACCAAGCTTACATTCTCTCACAAAATTAGTCTTTGAAGCTTATAATTTTGGTATAGATCATGTTTGTAGTAGATATCTTGTTATACTGCAAATTCTAATATGAATGATCAAGCATATCCCACTACATTTCTGAGAAGGAAATAAATTACATTAATTTCCTCCAATGAACATATAGGTCAATGCGTTCCATTTAAAAAAAGTGTAACCTTGAAAAAATAGTAAAATATGACAAGCATCATAGAAAAAACCCTTGGTGTTAACTTAAAAATACATAACAATTTAACATGAGTCTTAAAGAAAATATGATCAATACAAAATATTAGATCCTAGCATTCATTACTACCTCCAGAAATGTTGCAAACTCCATCCTGCCATTATTAGTGATGAAAAATTAAAATGGAATATTATCATTAAAATAATAGACAGAGTGTTAATTATTTTTAATTGCCACTTGCACGAGAGTGATTCTTAGTCCATGACATATGTTTTGAAACAATACCATTAGTAGTAATGTGTGTACTGAGCTCCAAAAATGCAATGGTGCCACCTAAATTACCTAGAACATAACTTAGAAAAAGGACCCAAAATACATATTCATCTATATCCTATTAAACTAGCAATATTTACAGTAAATAGAACTAATATCTAAACTATTTTTATATTTTATGTATTATACCTCTCAATAAGTTGAAAGAATTCATCAATAAATGTATGTATGATCACGAAGATGTATATTGTCAGTTTCTTGAGTGGCATTGTTAAGTAAAAATTGATATAAATAGTAAGCCACAAGAAATTGATAACGAATAGTTATTGCTATAGAGGCCAAGTTAGATAATAACATATATGGAAAATCGACTTCAAAACTAGACAAGGTTTGTATGAGTGGTTATTAATGCAATTTGGTTTATGCAATACACCAATTACATTCCTAAGATTAATGAATGACATACTGCACCCATATTTAGATTCATATTTTTTTTGTATTTGGAAGATATACTGCTATACAATGCTTCTTGGTAGGAACACATCTTGCATTTGATGCAAGTGCGAGAGATATTAAAGAAGCACCAACTACAAGAAAATTTAAATAAAAATGAATTTGCGTAGTAGCCTTTGGTTAATTTAGGATACATGATTGGTGTAGGATATTTGAATATAGATATTTACAAGATGGAGGCCATCATGAAGTGATCAGTGCCTACAAATGTCTTTTAGGTCAAGATTTTTGTTGGGGAAACATAGTACTTGAGGAAATTCATAGCCTATTTTCAATAGTAGAAATAGCATTCCATGCCATAATAATGAATGGAAAGATATTCTAGTGGGTAAAGGGTCATCAAAAGTCCTTTGAGGAGGTAAAGAAGAAAATCATTTAAGCATGAATTCCTGTATTTTTACATTTGCAACATCCCTTTAAAGTGAAGATAGATGTGAGTGGGTATGCTATAGTACTTATAATGATGTAGAGAGGAAGGCTTGTATGTTACAATTTTCGGCAATTTCATGGGGAGGTTCTTACCTACCCTCTCTAATAAAAGTAATTATACGAGTTGATATAAAATGTCAAAAATTAAAAGGAGACAATAACTGACACAAATCATCAACTATTGTATTGCTTGCAAGCCTGGAGTAAGTTACAACAAATTAGGAATTACAAGTGAATGGGTCTTTTATAACAATTTCATTTATCGATGAAGTATAGGAAGGGAAATTTGAACAAGTTTTTTGACATGCTTTCAAGGCCACCAAAATTAAATATCAAAAGTTTGGGACTCTAATGCACATGAAAATTTTCACCATAATTCATATATAGAGGGATATAAATATGATATAGACTTTAGGGAGGATTTTTAATCGTCGTGGAGTCAAAGTCATGTGCATGTTAAAACATTTAACTATCATCTTTAGAATGGCTAACTCTAAATGTTATACAAATTATGTGTTCCTAAAGGTGAGAAACTGTAGCTAATAAGAGAGGTTCACACCTCCAAGGTTACAAAGAATTTTGTTGTATGGAAAACAATGGTTAAATTCAATAGGTAAGTTGTTGGGTCCCTATAATAATAGTGATTACCCATTACTATTGTAGTTGTACCCCTTATTAATATTGTTGTGCCCCTTTTGTCCCCATATTTTTATTACTGTGCCCCATAAAATCCCTCTATTGTTATTTTTGTGGCTTTATATTATTATTGTTAGGTTGGTTGGGTTATATTGTGACTCCTTAGACTCCTATATATAGAAAGGAGGTTTTGTCATTTGAATCATCTAAGAATTGTTCATTTATGTAATGTAAAGGAGGTTGCCCCCTTGAAGAGGCTGAATTTTAAGGCGTTGATCTATCTTTTCTATCTTTTTCTTGAGCTGGTTTCATAACATTTGGTATCGGAGCTTTAGATTCTAGGGTTTTGCTGCTCCACACAGGGCATCGTGGAATTTTCGTTATAATTTTTTCTCTGCGATGTTTCAGAAGCTAAAAGAAAAACCCATTTTAGAAGACATCGCGCTGAAGCTTGGTTCAAAATTTTAGAGTTTTTCGCGCTATATTTGCGGAGATATGATCTGAGGAAGTTGGTCTTTTTGCAGACTCCTAAATTACATTCCGAACAGGTGACCTGGGGAAAATTATCATAACTTTCTCTCTGAGCATCGGATTGAAATTTCGTAAGAAGTTACAGAAAGAGGACAGACTGTAGTTTCTTGTATATACTTTTCAGATCCGAAGGTCAAAACAGGGACACGTGGCACATTGTATAATTTTTCTCTACTGAATTAGTCTATAATAAGGTCACTATGGGAGATTTGGCATAACTCTTCATTGGAGAATCCAATTGGGGTCAGACTGGTGGCATTCGAAAGAGGACACAGAGAGCTACCACAGGTCACAATTTCAAAATTGGATGATCCAAAATTATAGAGATACATCAAAGGCAATATCGAGCTGCTACAAAGTGAAAAAATGTGTGTAGATTTTTTAAATTTTTGCTTAAGCTTGGTTTGAAAAATTATTTTGAAGGAATTCAAAGGGCATAATAGAGCATTAGTATCGGTAATTGATTCCCCGAGGAAAGAAAATGCAAACACCTAGTAAGCAATCTGAAAGCTCTAGCATGACTCATGAAGAAGAGGAAGAAATGCTACATGATATATCAAAATTACAAGACCAAGTGCAACAAATTTCACTCTCACAAAAGCTAACAGAAGCTAAGATAAATGGAGTGGAAACTAAGATAAAGGGCGTGGAAGCCAAGATTGACGATTTGAAGATATATTTGAAGGTATATTTGACAAATTTTCTACAAGAAATACTTACTAATGGTGAAAGGGGAGGAAAGGAAACTCATGATGCAAACAAAAGAAATGTTAATTATGATTTCATAGACTCTAATGTTGGATTGAAGACGCACCATATTCCAAAAATCGATATGAAGAAGTTTGATGGAAAGGATCCTGCAACATGGATATTACAGACGGAGTAATTTTTCGATCTCAATAATGTGCAAAACACACAAAAGGTACATATTGCAACTTTATATTTGGAACCAAATCTGTTTGTATGGTATCAATGGCTTTGCTCTCGTAAACAATTTATCACTTGGGCATTTTTACGGAAGAATTGATAGTACATTATGAGGATACAAAAATCAACACTTGTTTTAGCCAATTGATAAGTCTCAAACAAAAGGGTTCAATAATGGAGCACATTGAGGAGTTCCAAAAATTGAACATAAGGGTAAAAAATATTCTAGAGGAGCATAAGATTGATGTGTTCATAGGTTCTTTAAAGGATAATATCCAACATGATGTTTGCCTTTGGGAACTTGATTCATTAGAGAAGGAATTCAGGTTAGCAAGAAAAATGGAAAGCAAAATTATGGCAACCAGGAAGCATACCACTCACAACTATAAAGATGGAAGTGTTGTTGCTGCTAGTCTTCCACAACCTATAAGGTTGACACCACAACAATTGGAAGAAAAAAAAGCAAAAGGGCTTTGTTACAGTTGTGATAGCAAATACACTAAAGGTCATAAGTGTGCTGAGAAGAAATTATTCTACATAGATTGTGAAGAGGAAGAAGAAAAGGAGGAAGAAAGGTCAAAAGAAGAGGATATACTCCAGGAACAAAGCCTAGATGAAGAACAAATGAATCTGACCATATCTTGTAATGCATTGGAGGGAATTACCACTCCTCAAACCATCAAGATAGAAGGACAAATCAAGAAGAAAAAGGTAATAGTGTTGATTGATTTAGGAAGTACCCACAATTTTATTCATTATAAGGTAGCAAAAGAATTGAATTGCTTCTTATATCCAGTACCAGAGTGTCAAGTGATGGTTGCAAATGGAGGAACAATAAATTGCTCTGGAAAGTGCCATAATATCAAGCTATCCATGGGAGAATATGTATTTACTAGCCCAATGCTTTCCATTCCAATGGGAGGTGTTGATGTTGTATTAGGAGTCCAATGGCTACAATCCTTGGGTACAATAGCTTTTAATTTTCAAGAACTTTTCATGAAATTTTCTATGGAAGGAAAGGAAGTTGAATTAAGGGGTATTGCAGGGAAACCAGGAAAGATAATCATCTCTAACGGTATGACAAAGCTTCTAAAAAAGGAATGAAAAGGTGTAATTGCACAATTATGTTCGCTAGATATTTCCACATTGGAATCATCTATTTACCCAGATCTCAAAAACGTCTTGGACAATCATTACAAGGTATTTGAGACTCCCAAGGGTCTTCCACCTATTCGTGACCATGATCACGCTATTCATCTGATTCTAGGAAGTGTTCCTCCAAACATCATGCCGTATAGATATCCATATGCCCAAAAGAGTGAAATTGAACGTTTGGTTGCAGAAATGATAGAGGCTGGTATAATTCAACTGAGTCAAAGTTCTTTCTCTGCTCTAGTAGAATTGGTGCACAAGAAGGATGGATCATGGCGCATGTGTCTGGATTATATGGAGCTCAACAAGCTCACTATTAAAGATAAGTTTCCCATTCCTGTCATTGATGAATTACTGGATGAATTACATGGATCAATTTACTTCACCAAGTTGGATCTTCGTTCAAGATATCATCAAATCAGAATGAAGACTGAAGAAATTCCAAAAAAAGCATTTAGAACTCATGAGGGTCATTATGAATTTTTGGTCATGCTTTTTGGCCTTACCAATGCACCCTCAACATTTCAAGGTTTGATGAATTCAATTTTCAAAGCATTCCTTAGAAAATTTGTGTTAGTATTTTTTGATGATATACTAATCTACAACAAGTCTTGGAAGGATCATGTTGAACATGTTGATAGGGTGCTACAACTATTAGAGGAGAAGCAATTATATGCAAAATTATCCAAATGTTTCTTTGGAGTACGAGAGGTGGAATATCTAGGTCATATTGTATCTCATGAAGGAGTTAAGGTAGACCCTAGCAAAATTAAAGCCATTAAGGAATGGAAAATCCCCACATCCATAAAGCATCTGCGAGGATTTCTTGGGTTGACAGGGTATTATCGCAAGTTTGTTAAGAATTATGGGAGAATAGCAGCACCTCTAACAACACTATTGAAGAAAGATGCATTTTCATGGACTCCAGAAGCAATAAAGGCCTTCGAACATCTTAAAGAGGCAATGTGCCAAGCACCTGTCTTAGCTACACTGGACTTCACAAAAACCTTTATTGTGGAATGTGATGCTTCAGGAAATGGAATTGGTGTTGTTTTAATGCAAGATGAAAGACCTATTGCTTTTGAAAGTCGTCCAATCAAGGGAAAGTTTTTACACAAAGCTATTTATGAGAAGGAAATGTTGGCAATACTCCATGCACTTAAGAAATGGTGACCCTACCTAATGGGAAGACACTTCAAGGTAAAAACAGATCATGATAGCCTTAAATAATTCTTAGAACAAAGATTATCCTTTGAAGAGCAACAAAAGTGGGTCACAAAGATGTTGGGTTATGACTTTGAAATCATCTACAAAAAGGGGAAGCAAAATGTGGTGGCAGATGCACTCTCAAGAAAGGATGAGGATGTGGAAGCATTGTTGTGCGCCATTTCTATTATCCAACCAGATTGGATAAATGAAGCAAGGGAGAAATGAAAGAATGACGAAGAAGTGTGGGCACTTATTCAAAAGTTACAACAAGATTCCAGTGCGTCGGATACATTTAGCTGGAAAAATGATTCGTTATGGTACAAAGATCACTTATACCTCTGTAAGAATTCACAGCTAAAACAAAATATTCTTATGGAATTTCACACTTCTCCCTTAGGAGGGCACTTGGGATTTTTAAAACACGGTTAAGAAGGATTTTTTTTTGGGATGGCCTTAAATCAGATATTCAAAAGTTTGTGGCGGAATGTTTGGTTTGCCAAAAAAAAAGTTGAAACAATTAAGACGTCGGGTCTATTACAACCTTTATCCATTCCAAGCCAACGTTGGGAGGAGGTTTCAATGGATTTTATCATAGATTTACCCAAGTCTGAGGGAAAGAGTGTCATCATGGTGGTAGTTGATAGACTTGCCAAGTATGCACACTTTTGTGCATTATCACATCCATTTAAAGCTATCACAGTTTCTACTGCATTTATGGAAAGAATTCAAAAGCTACATGGAAACCCAAAGATTATTGTAAGTGACAGAGATCCCATTTTCACTGGAAATTTTTGGACAGAATTATTTTCTTGTCTTGGTACTCAGTTAGCTCATAGCTCATCTTATCATCCTCAATCTGATGGGAAAACCGAGATAGTAAACAAATGTTTGGAAGGATATCTATGTTGCTTTGTATCTGATAAACAGACACAATGGGTCAAATGGTTGACTCTGGCTGAATGGTGGTATAACACTTCCTTCCATACAACAACAAAAATGACCCCATTTATGGCACTTTATGGGTATCAGCCACCATCCATCACATCATATTTAAGAGAAAATTCTAAGGTTCAAGCAGTGGAACATCACATCGAACATCAACAACAAGTCCTCCAACTCTTAAAGGATAACCTCGTGTTGGCACAGAATAGAATGAAACAACAGGCAGATCAACATCGCAGTGAAAGAAGTTTTGATGTAGGTGATTGGGTATTCCTACGGCTATAACATATAAGCAAATGTCCCTCAAGAAAGTTAAGAAGGATAATAAATTATCACCAAAGTATTATGGTCCATACAAGGTGTTGCAAAATATTGGTACTATGGCATACAAATTGGAGCTTCCTGCAGCTTCTCGATTGCACCCAGTTTTCCATGTTTCATGTTTAAAGAAGGTTATAGGCGATAAACTCCCAGTTTAAACAATACTGCCAGAACTTGACGAGGAAGGAAAAATTATATTGGAACGAGAAGAAGTCACAGAAACAAGAACTTGACAGCTGCGAAATCGATCAATTTCACAGTATCTTATCAAGTGGAAGAACTTATCTGCTGAATATTCCACATGGGAGGATGAGCATTTTATACAGAAGCATCCAGAACTACTCAAGCGTTGAGGACAACACTTTTTTGAAGGGGAGGGGCATGTTGGGTCCCTATAATACTAGTGATCACCCCATTACTATTGTAGTTGTACCCCTTATTAATATTGTTGTGCCCCTATTGTCCCCATATTGTTATTACTGTGCCCCATAGAATCCCTCTATTGTTATATTTGTGGCTTTATATTATTATTGTTAGGTCGGCTGGGTTATATTGTGACTCCTTAGACTCCTATATATAGAAAGAAGGTTTTGTTATTTGAATCATCCAAGAATTGTTCATTTATGTAATGTAAAGGAGGTTGCCCCCTCGAAGAGGCAGAATTTTAAGGCGTTGATCTATCTTTTCTATCTTTTTCTTGAGCTGGTTTCATAACATAAGTCTACTGGCTCATGATGCAAGAAGATATAGCTATGTTCATAAGAGGATGTATGCTTTGATGTACATAAAACCATAGTAATGGGAAACAATGTCTATATCATCCCTTACCTATAGTCTTTCATTCTTAGAAAATCATTTTGATGGACTTTATGGGAGGTTTAACATCAATTAGATAGGGACATGACTACTTGTTCATCATAGTTAATAGGTTTAGAAAAACGTGTGTTCTCATGCCCTGTAATAAGACCATCAATGGGAAGAAGAAACAAACGCGTTCTTCATATAGGTCCATGTTTATTCTGGGATACCAATTAGCATCATTTTAGATAGGGACACAATATTTCTCATTGCATTTTGGACTACATTGTGGGAGAATATTGACACAAAATTCAAGAGGCCTATAACATTCCATCCATAGAAAGATGGGAAAATACAAGTAGTCAATAGGGATTTGATGCAACTTTTGAGGGTTTCTAATCAAAAGAATCTGAAAAATTGGAATGAAAATTTGGTATATGTACAACACTCTTGTAATTGAGAAATCTACACTTATATTGTTAAGTCCTCATTTAAAACTTGTTTTGGATATTTACCAACTTCACCTTTGGATATTACATATGGATAACAACGAGGAGAGAGGGAGACACTCAAAAGGACTACTTTAAGATAAATGAAATTTATTGAGAAGATAAGATAGATCCATCTACAATTATAAGAGAATTTTGAAGAAGTCATAGGAAAAATACAAGGCTATGAATTATTAGCATAGAACAGAGAATTTATTGAAGTGGGAGACATAGTATGGTTACAAATGAATAAGGAGAGGCTGTAGGGTACCCTTGACATTCCCCTTTGTGATAGTTCATCTACCCTAATGACTCTTCATCTACTCTATGACTGTTACATCCAACTATCGACACTTTCACTTCCACTTGACAAAACGTTACATTACAATGAACATGTGCCCATGTAGACAATATGGCTTGAGCAATTCATGCAAGACATCATTGAAACTTAGTCCATTGGGTGAGATGATGCCAAGATTTCACCAACTCTTTGACATGCTTGTGATGGTGAAGGTGGTGAGCTAATGCCAAGCTTGGTCATCCATGATGGTGTGCATGTGCTCAATGGTGACATCTTGCTGAATCAAAATCTTGCCTCTGTTGCATCTGGGTGCATTGGTATGGCTCCCTTGTCCAACTCATCTGTTAGCATGTGCATGGTCTTCTTGAGTGTGACCAAACCTACAACACACTGATGCATAGTGTCCATGCTAATCCTCCAGTGTGTGTTGGTGGTCATGCACATCAGTTGTCAACTACATGTTCAGCTCCAGTTGGACTTGCTTCTTGTCTTTTCCTTGGTGAGTGTGCCAAATGGGTTGTATCACATGGGTACATGCAATGACATGCATGCTTCTTATTTCCATTGCATAGGATCAACAACACTACTGACCATGTCTACTCTATGCCAACTGCTGGGATGGATTTATAACTTGTACGAGTGTAGTTTCATCCGTGAATGTATGTTGTGCTCGCTGTTGTACCTGTTCCTGCTGCAACTCACTCTCTCATCTATGCAGCTCTTGTTCTTCCTTGAGTTGCTACTTCAGCACATGAAACTCCTTCTCTGTTCCATTCTCTATCTTTGCGTGAACTTTATGTCGCACCGTCACTTCATAGCTTGGGTCTGCAAAGTTTCTTTCTTCACAAGTGTATCTTCTCAAGCTTGCAACTTTGTTCTGCGTTTATGTTGTCAACATCCTTCCTCTTGCATTCATTGCGTGCAGGTGTGTTGCCTTTTGCTACTCCTAATGGTGCTGCTTGCTGTGATGCTGCTACCATCTTACCTTGATGTCCTTGTCCATGAACAAATTGATGTATTCATAGGTAGGCAAGTGCATAGACACATGCTTGGATGCAACCCATGTTTTTCTCTCAATAATGTCCTTTGCCTCTGCTCTCCTAAAGGCCATTGTAATTGTACTTCTGAGAGATAGACAAACATCTGTGATGCCTCTATCCATAGAAACACTCATGGAAAGCAATATGTTATTAAAAAAATGAAACAAACTTGAGAACTATCTTGAAACATACCTGTGTGACTGATCATGAAGGTTGCACAATTTCTGCTGGGAGGTTGGGAGACTGACTGCCAACTGAACAAGGCATAGTCTCAGCTGTTGGGAGGCTGACTGACTACTGGAACTATCTAATGCACAGTCCAGCCTGGCCTACTGAGTACTAAAATTGTGCAATGTGCAATTTCAGTCAGTAGTGACATGCAACCAGCAAATTACATTGCGCAGTTTCTAGGGCCAACAGGACACTGCCTCCAAGAATTGTGCAATGAAAGCCTGGAGGTTAGTGCCTGGCTATGCTTCTGTAATTTCTAGAGGGAAGTAAAATCCTTATCTTCCAGAAATGCACAATGCTAGCTGGGAAAGGCATGGTCCGGGCCAAGGCAACCCAATCTGGTGGACGGGTGACTGTAATATTGAGAAGTCTAAATGCATGGTGAGATGAGTACAAAAAAGAGTGAATGATCATTCATGCAAACAACAAGTGTATGATTCAGGAAACGTGAAGGCATGCATGTGTGTGAAGTGAGTCATTGGAATGGCGATCGTTTGTGAAAAAATAGTTTCATGCATGCCACAGATGTGAGATGTTAATGAAAACTGAAATGGTGCTAGTACAAACTAGCATGCATCAAAATGACAGAAAGCGCTCACTGAAATCAAGCAGACAACATTCATACAAAGCGAAACACAAAATGTGCCGGAAATGCAGTGCGAAACATGAAAAGTGGGCTTATCACAAAACAACTAAGTTGAATGTGCCGACAACTCCTAGATGCAATGTGGGATGTTAGAGCTACAAGATCAATGTGAGGAATGAGCTATGCAACATTCTGTTGATGAGTTTTTATAAAATCGAGGTTGCGGCGCTCATGCCACAAATTTAAGGAAAGTGACACTTGGTGGGAGGTTTCTAAAATGATCTTTTCATGTAACCTCCAGCTGCTAAAAATAGATCCTTGAAAGAGGGGATGCATTTGCATGCTACATTGGGGGGAGAAGGCCATGCATGCAAATCAGTTTTTCTCGGTCCTAGGGGGAAAAAATCAACTCAACTACACATGCAATAGTCTGCTCAGCTAGGAGGAAAAAATACACATTTCTAGGAGGGAGTTGGGTTGGATGCCTAGAGGGGTTGCGAAATTTCTGGGTAGAGAAGATGAATATTGCCCAGAATTACAAAATTTTTAGGTTGAGCAGCCGTGCTAGGAGGAATTGCACAATTTTCTGGGTGAAGCTTGGCTAGCATATTTGTGCAATTATAGAGCCAATCAGGGTTCCAGATAGAATTGAGAAATTTCTGGAGGGAAGGTTGGTTGCCTCTAGAATTGTGCAATTTCTTGAGGGCGTTGCTCAACTTGCAGCTAGACCAAGTTCGAAAGAACAACCTATGAGGGGAATGCAACAAGCTCTGATGGACAAGTTATCATTCTGTAAGAAAAACGCTAAAGCTGGTGCACTTAATAAAGCAAGACATGTTGCTATGAAAGGTTGGTAGGGAGGCTGCAAAACAAAGGTAAGGCAAAATTTTGGAGGGTGGTTGTATCTGCTACAACACTTGGCGACACACTGGTAGAACTCTAGCTCTCTAAATGGACCTTGTTAGTGAAAAGCAAGTCTAGCACCTCTAGAATTATTGTTCAGTTATCAGTTTGTCTTGGTTTCCACACTAGCTTGATTGTAAGATGTAGCATATTCCAAGATATTGATCGATTGAGACACATTCCAAGCGAAGGCAACATAGTTGTTTCAATTGGGGTTGAGGGGTATATTGATGCACAAATAGTATTTTCGTCAGAGTCTTAGTTTCATCTTTGGTTTTGCTTCGTTGCTAGCAAGCCTAGACATTACCTTGGAGGAGTCACATAGGAACAAAAGCATGGATCTGCTGCCAGCGAGCCTGGTGAGCACCCCGACGGAGTTACTTGCATCGCCTCTCTACGTAGGAAGACTTTCTCTTCTTTCACTTGATTCATTTTTCATTTTTTTGAAATTTTTCATTTTTCATTTTTTCATAACTGTGCATAGCACTTATTCATTTTGGAGGCGGAAGAGGGATCCTGACTTATTGAGAGAAGAAGAGGTTGTTCCTATAGAGAAATAGTTTATTATACCTTTGACGTGCCTGTTAACGTTTTCCCCCTCACCTTACTCTACTTGGCTGAGTTGACAAGGGTTAACCCAAAAACAACTAACTAGAGTAGGTGACACTGGTTAGTGTACAAGCATTGTGTTTTCACCAAGGTTTACTTCGAACAATATGTATTTTCCATTGACCTATCATGGACTAAAAGTAACAAGTTTTCATAAAGAGGTAGTGATAACTACATAAGGCCTCTTGTACTTTACCCAACTTGTTTCAAGAGTCATGCATGGTTTCATGCGAAACTAACCTACGAATGAAAACAAGCAAACAAACAAAAAATCAAAGCAGAAGCAGAAGTAAATGCAAAATCAAAGTGTGTAAGAAAAAAAGAAAGCAAGAAAGCAAACAAACATGCAAGGCAAGAAACAAAACAAGTATCCAAGCAAGCAAACTGAAAGAAAATGCTACTCCTACTCATAAAATTATTGGTGCATGGGCCTGATCACGTGAAGTGACACATCCAATGCATCTACCAATGCATTGGTTGACCCATGTTGGTGAAGGCATGGTCTGTGAGTAACGCGGTCGTGCAGACCAGCAGCTGTGAAAGATACAACAATGAAGATAGACACACTCCGAGATTACAAGCTTCCACAAAACAAAAATGAGTGAAAGTGCATGGCATGTAGTCTGTGGACATACCATGATGCTATGTGACACTACATGCATATGTTAAGAATACGCACACTCTTGTCTGTGATATGAAAGCATACATGAGGAAGGTAGACCACCTACATTGCATAAGTTTGCTTGCTAGGTAAGATTCCTCCAATGCATGAGCAATGGGATTGTGTAGTTCAAGTGGAGGAAGTGAAATCTGAGTCTTATATTGATCTTCAATGCATACAAATGAGCTATGAGGAGCCTTACATGTTTGAAAAATTTCTTGATCAAAAGTGAAACCAACTTTAGGACAACAAAGACCTGACATAATCATCAGCTTGAGCTAAAGTGCCTCGAAAATATGGGGGGTTTTGTCTTCATTGACAGATGGATCATTATAGAAAAGTGTCTTAGATGGATTAAAAAAGAGTGAATCAACATCGTGATCAGATGATGGGGTGAATAGATCGCTACATCTAAGATTAGAAAATGTAGGATGTTGGTCGGCATCCTCATGATTCGATGAATCACACAAAGGGGTAGATGAGAAGTAAGAATGTTCATCGTCTGCATTTCCGGGAATGATAGATGAAAAATTAACAACGAATTATCGGTCCTCTACATTGTCAGATGATGGACTGACATCCGGTGTGTCCTACGAATGATCAACAATGGTTGATTTCGTGGATGGAGATACACATGAAAAATCAAGAATGACAGGATCACTAAGGAGGTCAAGAAAAAACAGAGGAGGTACAAACAAACAAGGATGGTCCTCTACTGTCGGTGGATGTTCAAGCTCCTAGTCACGCTCTTCATGAATGTCAACGCATGTTGGTTGTGCAACACCAACTCCATTGATGGATCGATCCTCGTTCAAAGTAGGTGTAGAGTCCATAACGAAAGAACATAAGAAAATGTCATTTGGAGGATTATCCTAGTTCGAAGATGAAGTTTGAGGTACAAAATACATGTGATGGGGTATGGGACTCACAACCAAGTTTGCGCAAAAATCGGAAGGAGAAATGTTGGGAGGATATGATGGTTGAACAATTGTGTGTACATGCTCTCTCACATCACTCTACAATGGTGGAGTTATTTGATGAGGGGAGGATGGGCAGTCACTTGTGACAATGACTGTGTCCATTTGTGATTGCGCAGCTCCATCACCAAAGAATGCTGAGTGGGGTTTAAGCTTGAATGTCTTCTTGGGATTTATAGATTGGATAAGGCAATATTTGTATCTATCCATGAGATACTGAAATTTCATCTGAGTTTTCAGGGCTTCAAACATGAATAGATGAAAGCACTCCGAAAACTCCATAGGTGATTTGTTCCGGGTCTTCCGTTGTTATAATTTGTTTTTATCAAACACTTCAGGATGAAAATGGTGGAAAACATATCCAATTATATTTTTGAACTACTTGAGTGAGTGCACAAAGTTATGAGGTAGTGTGCCACACCATTGTGATGGGTGGTCGCGAAGTGTGTGTGCGAGAAGCGAACAGACATCTATTTCATTAAAATATTCCATGCCCTTCATGAACACATGGAAGTCATCTAAGTGCTAAGGCCAGGCCACTTCACCTTCACCATCATATGTGAGTTGTGAAAAGTGTTTCCAAAACTCTCTCTCGACGTGAAAGATATGTCTGTTGGACAGACATTTCAGAGGGCGAACTATACAAAACTCCATGATAGATGTGTAAAGATTCAAAAACAAATGATGAGGGCTCATCTTTTCATGTGGCCCTCCTTCTAGCTCCCAAATGTTGACGGTGCTAGACCTACCAACATGTAGGGGGATCTCTTAAGTAAGAAGTCCCAATTAGATCTCAGACCGTTTAGTGTAGTAGTCCTAGCACTATGTCGTATGGTAATCCCTTGACCGTGATTTCGCACAGAGGCAAGTAAGATGTCTCTGTTGGTAGCAAAGGTGTGACAACTACAGTAAGCTAATGAAGGTGCATGAGAGGTTCTAACACATGGGGGTTGAGATGAGTGTGCCCCTTGGAAACCTTTGATAGAACGGAGTTATGAAGGGAACACACGAGCAAAGATGCATCAAAACATGGAAGGTAAGTTAGCTAGAAATCCAAAGTGATGGTTAAACCAATAGCACATATCACAAAGGTTCATACATACTTATACATAATAGTCCATACATGCATGCATAAGCAAACAAATACATATATCATTTAGAGTAAACCAGATATCATAGAATACAATACAACATATGCATGAAACATGTTGGCTCTGTTATATTAAGAAGTATAAGTTCCAGTCATGCAATACATCCATGTCTAACCACTAGCTCCGACAGAGGAACATTACAGCCACAACCGCATGATTCTCTAAAGAGATATACTAGCTCTGCATAGTGGAGAAGCCAAGGCTCATTACAATATTGTCCAATCTCTCTCTAAGGTAGTCCTATCAGAAGCTTGGCTAACCAAAATCCTTTACAATGAGTTATGAGGTTCTATTTATTGCAAAGGGTGGGGTGACCCTTGAGATTCCCCTCTGTGATAGTTAATCTACCCTCATGACTCATCATCTACTCTATGACTGTTACATCCAACTATCAATATTAGAACTTCCACTTGACAAGACATTACATTACAATGCACATGTGCCCATGTGAGACAATATGGCTTAAGCAAGTCATGCAAGACATCACTGAAACTCAGTCCATTATGGTGAGACCAACACTTTGACATGCTTGTGATGGTGAAGGCGGTGAGTTGATGCCAAGCTTGGTCGTCCATGATGGTGTGCATGCGCTCAATGGTGACATATTACTGAACAAACTCTTACTTCTGTTACATCTGGTTGCATTGGTATGGCTCCTCTGTACAACTTGTCTGCTGGCATGCACATGGTCTTCTTGGGTGTGACCGAACTGACAACACAGTGATGCGTAGTGTCCATGTTGATCTCCTAATGTGTGATTGTGGTCATGCACATTAACTGTCAACTACATGTTTAGCTCCGATTGGACTTGCTTCTTGTCTTTGCCTTAGGAATGTACCAAATGGGTTGGATCACATGCGTGCAAGTAATGACATGCACACTGCTTAATTCCATTCCATAAAATCAACAACACTACTCACCTTGTCTGCTCAATATGAGTTGCTAGGATGGATCTATAACTTATACGAGCGCAATTTCATCCGTGGGTGCATGTTGCGCCCGTTGTTGTACCTGTTCCTACTTCAACTCATTCTCTCATCTATGCAGCTCCTGTTATTCCTTAAGTTGTTTCTTCAACACATGAAACTCCTTTTCTATTCTATTCTCTATCTTCCCTTAATCTTCATGTTGTGTCATCAACTCATAACTTGAGTCTCCAAAGTTGCTTTCATCATAAGTGGATTTTCTCGAGCATGCAACTTTGTTCCGCCTCTATGTTGTCAAAATCCTTTCTCTTGCATTTGTTGCATGCATATGTGCTACCTTCCACTGCTCCTAATGGTTAAGCTCGCTATGATGTTGCTTCAATCTTATATTGATGTCCTTTTCTATGAACATCTTGATGTCTTCATAGGTAGGCAAGATCATAGACACTTTCTTGGCTGCAACCCACATTGTGCTCTCAATGATGTCCTTTGACTATGCTCTCCCGAGGGCTATTGTAATTATGTTGTGGAGAGATAAAAGAACACTTGTGATGCCTGTATACATAGCAACACTCATGGAATGCAATCTGTCAATCGAAAACCAAAACAAACTTGAGAACTAACTTGCAACCTACCTGAGTGACTCATCATGAAGGTTGTGCAATTTCTGTCGGGAGGTCTGGAGACAAACTTCCAAAAATACGCAAGGAAAAGTCTAGCATGTTGGGAGGTTGACTGACTACTGGAACTATGTAATACACAGTCCAACCTGGCCTTCTGAGGATTGAAACTACATAATGCGCAATTTTAGTCAGCAGTGACATGCAACTAGCAAGCTACATTTTGCAGTTTCTAGGGCCAATGGGACACTGCCTCCAAGAATTTCGCAATGCAAGCTTGGAGGTCAGTTCTTGACTAGGCTTGCACAATTTTTGGAGGGAAGGAAGAGCCTTCACTTCCGGAAATGCACAGTGCTATCTGGGCAAAGGCATGGTATGGGCCAAGGCAACCCAGTCCAGCGGGTGGGCAACTGGAATCATGAGAAGTCTAAATGCATGGTGAGATGAGTGAAAACAAGAGTGAATGATCATTCATGCAAACAACAAGTGCACATTCAGGAAATGGGATGGCATGCATGTGTGTGAAGCAAGTCGCCGCAACGACAATCGTCCATGCAAAAACAATTTCATGTATGCGACAACAGTGAGATTTTAATGAAAACTGAAATGGTGCTAGGATAAGCTAGTATGTACCAAAAAGACAGCAATCGCTCACTAAAATCAAGCAGAAAACATTCATACAAAATGAAAAAAAAAAAGCGCTAGAAATGCAACGTAAAACATGAATAGCGCGATTACCCCAAAACAACAAAGTTGAATGTGTTAATGACTCTTAGATGCAATGTGGGATCTATTAGAGCTACAAGATAGATGTGAGGAATGAGCTCTACAGTGTTTGATTGATGAATTTTGATCAAATTGAGGTTGTGATGCGCATGCCGCAAATCTAGGGAAAGCGACACTTGGTGGGAGGTTTCTGAAATGATCTTTGCATGTAACCTCTAGCTGCTAAAAATAGATCTGTAAAACAAGGGATGCCTTTGCATGTTGCCTTGGGAAGAGAAGGCCATACATGCAAATTAGTTTTGCTCGGTCCCAGAGGGAACCAATCAACTCAACTACACATGCAATAGTCTTCTCATCTTGGAGGAAAAAATGTGCATTTTTGGGAGGGAGCTGGGTTGGCTTCCCAGAGGGATTGCACAATTTCTGGGCAAAGCAGTGGACTGCTGCCGAAAATTGCACAATTTCTAGGTTGAGCATCCCTGCTGGGAGAAATTGTGCAATTTTCTGGGTGAAGGTTGGCTGGTAGATTTGCATAATTCTTAAGCCCAGTAAGTTTCCAAACAAAATTGTGCAATTTATGGAGGGAAGGCTAGTTTCCCTCTAGAATTACACAATTTCTTGAGGGAGTTGCTTAGCCTGCAGCTAGACCAAGTCCAGTAGAATAGTCTGTGAGGGGAATGTAACAAGCTTTGATGGATAGGTTGTCATTCTAGAAGAAAAACACTGAAGCTGGTGTACTTGATGAAGCAAGACATGCTTCTGTGAAAGGTTGGTAGGGAGGCTCCAAAACAATTTTGGAGGGTGGTTGTAGCTGCTACAACACACTTATATATTTAGTCTACCCACATACATGCACATTTACATAATGGTGAATGTGGAAAATCTAGAACTCTATGAGAATTTCAACATTGGATCAAGAAAATAAGTAGGCACTACGTTTTATAAGGGATTAGCACCATATACTCGAGCAAAGTTTATGAAGGATGCAATTTTCCAACAAAGATCCAAAATTACAATATAGGGGAAGCATGACCTTTGGCCTTTTGCATATTGGATTAAAACACCAACTTCGAATGAAGGCTAAATAGTACTTTGGGGAGAAGGTAGAGGAAATAATGTCTCACCTTATTCAACAATATCTTTTGTGGACAAGAAGTCCCCGAAATTAGAAAAGTATGATCTAAATTGGATCATCATATTGAAAGTTTTTATTTTTAAAAAGTTGGTTTTAGAGTATAAAACACTTTTATATATTATAAATAATTATTTATATTATTGTGTGTACCATCCCCTGATAACCTTGCATAAAAATGCATGGAGTTAAATTTTTGTAATACCATTTTACCTATGTGTAACTTTCCAAATTATCTATTCCTAATTTCATATTCCTTTACTATCTATTAGATAAAATATTCATCATTACATAAATTAATCTTGAGTAAAGAATTAGAAGTTATATTACATAACATAACTTCTCCTAATATAACAAATTATCATAACCATCCTAATGTAACCTTCACCAATTTCCATGATTCTTTAAACCAGGTTAGCTAATAAAAAATTTGGTAATGTAAGTGTCACATCATGGAAGGAATCAACATCATAAAAATTACACAATAATAAAAAAATTATTAGACACTGATATACCTTGGAAACCCCGTAGGATGAAAACCAACAACCATTTAATTTTATTATATAGTTCTCGTGAATATGTTCATCCCTAACTCAATGGTTGTAAGGGAGCCCAACCCTTGACCATTGTCATAAAATTTTACAAAAAAATATCATCTTAGATACAACATAACTAGATATACGCTATTACAATCATCATGATATCATTTAAGTACAAATACTTGGGCAATGTGTCTTTGGGTCTTGGTTCTTCCCATTAGTGGACTATCGTGCAATTGACATTCTTTAACCTGCATAAAACACTAGTCTATTTCTTGGCATAATGTTAAATATAATCCATATTTTGCATGCATCGTGGTCTTTTTTTGCAACTTCTATTCTTAACAATCTTTGATATCATGATTAAATCAAATATTAATACATCCAATACAAAAATATATACTAGCAATGTTTCAACATTTATTCACGTGCATACATGAAATGTAACCAAGAGATTGCAACATGCTTCTTTAACAACACTCCTCATGCATCAATTATAAGCGTATAACTATCCAGCACGTATATAAATAAATACCATATTAATTTTACGTTCTTTTCCAAAAAAAACCCATCAAAACTATTATATTTTTTTAAAGGAACTTAACATTTTAGTTTTGATCCTTGTGCATGTAACTAGATAAACTTTTTAAAAAGAAAATAGACTCTCAACTATTTATTATTTGTATATACAATTATGTAATCATTTCCAAAAGAATTAATACCATGGATATTATTCTTATGCATGCGAATGCATGTTCCTTTATAAATGAATCTTTTCCCAAACGAGAATTGTTCCAAAATAAATCTAACATAGTAGTGATTATTTTTTGCATGCAACTATTTCTTCTTTACAAAAGAGAAAACATGATAGCTATGAAAAACACATATTGCTTTTCAAAGGAAGTTATGTAAATATTGCATGAAAAAACACATTTTTTTTCTCAAGTGATCAAATGAATATCAACCATTCTTTTATGCATGCAAATACATAATATTGTCCCAAACAAAATTAATATCATAGTGGATGCTCTTATGCATACAAATGCACATTCATTTCCCAAAACAAGGCTAACACAAGAGATATTATTTCTTGTGCATGTAATTGCATAAAACGAACTTAACAAACTATTTATTCTTTTCCATGCATGCAAAAACATATTTCATTTTCTAGAAATCTAACTCATCAACTATTATTTTCATGTGTGCAATTGCATGCTCTTGTTCTTAGAAAGGGAAACTAAACATAATAGTTTTTAAAACGCACATACTTTCCAAGAAATATCTTTTTAAAGCTTATTTACCTTCTTGAATGCAGGGTTTCATGTATTCATTTTAAGAACTCAAATACATAGTAGCTATTTCTCTTACATGCAAACTTATATTTTGATTTTTCAAGAAATTAAACAAGTTTCTAATTTTGGAACACACTTCTTTTCAAATAAGACATGGCTACTCATTTTTTATGCATGCCATTCTCATTTAGTCTTTTCCAAAAAATGACATGGTTTCTATATCTTTTATATGAAAAATTCTCATGTATTTTTTCCAAGAAAATATCATAATTAACCCATATTTTATGTATGAAAATAAGAAAAACTTTTTTTTAAGACTAACTAATTTTTTTAGTATGAATAAACTATGCAAAAGATGCATTCTTTTCCAAAAATTAATATAATACTTTTTACCATGATTGTCTGTAACAACATATATTTTCTTTGAATTACTTATCTCTCTAGCATAGAATGACCTCATTTTTGCATGATGAGGAAACAAATGCCTACAGTCCATCCTAGACTTTTATTTTCACCGCTCTTTCAGTTCACAATGGCCATACTACGACTCCATAAATAGACAGATCGATCTACACTCTGCTTACGACTAATTTAATATTATAATTCGCCACAAAAATTTCCCAACATGCAGACAGAGAAATATCACGAGCTTTACATTAGATTTCACAAATATTTTCAACCATCCTCTAGAAAAGGAAATAGTTTCCTCCAATACCCCTCATTCAGAATTTTAAATAATATAGGCTCTGTATTTCGAATGGGGAGACATGGTCATTATTTATCATGTTCCAAGGGGTGCATCCCGTCCCCTCAAAACATTCGTGTAAAAACCCTACCCATAAAAAACTGCTTTCAATAACATAAATCTAAAGTATTTTGTAACTACTCAAAACCTAACTATTTCGTTGTTACACCATCTTTATTATACTCAAAACCTAACTATTTCGTTTTTACACCATATTTATTATATTTGGCAATTTTTTTATCCATTTATTCTCGAAACTTGTTTTTAAGAGGCCCTCCTAATTTTGTGAAGGTTAAAATTAGTTTTCACCAATGCTAAAGAGCTTGAAGGGATATTACATTTTCAAATGTGTTTTATAACATGTATGGTGTATTTTATTTTGACCAAAATAAAATACAGAATTCACCATAAAACTAAAATATAGAACCAAATAATAAAAAAAATTAAACTGCAACAATATTATCAAAAACATATTAAACATAAACCTAATATATTTAAAAACCATAAAAATAAAAATACAAATTAACTCATTTAACCATATATCAGCAGTTCGTTTAAGAGAACATCATTATACAACGAACATTTATGCATGTTTGAACAAAGCGAAGCAATGAATCCTAAGCCTCTAGTGGTGTCTTCATCAACTCGAGGTAATGAAATTAATTTTCAGTTTTCTTTTTTCTGATAAAAATTTTATTAGAGACAACCAGTTTATGATTTTTTATTTGTGGTATTCATATAATTAAGATAATAATATAACTAAATGGTTTATAAATATTAATTCAAAAGAAGTAATATATAAATTAAATATACATTAATTTAATAATTATATAATAATAATATTAAGCATATTCAAGATTTTTAATTTATAAATAAGTTATGATAAAATACTAATCAATATGATAACTTATTATATGATATTTTTTTAATTAATTAATTTAATTAAAAGAAAAAATAAAAGCATAACTAAAATACATTCCAAATTTTCATTTATACATACTATTATTATTATCTTAGAATATTATGTAAAGATTAAATCTCCACCATCAACTTAATAATTATTGATAATTAAATTAAAATTTTAAAAAGGTCTATTTCAAAATAACCATTTCTATTAACATAAATATAAAATTGTTGATAATATTTAAACAGGTTCTCACTATTTTTTTACATTGAATTGCTAGTTTTTTACATTGAATTGATTTTGGGAATTCGATAATTAGAAGTAAGACAACTATTCAATGACTTCACAAGTGCGCCTACATAAGTGTGCTTAGGGAAGAAGGTAGAGAACTCTTCAACCACTTCACAAGTGCACCTACAGAAGTATCCTTAGGGAAGGAGGTAGAGAATCAGTGGTGAGGCAATAAGGAGGTAGAGAACTCTTCAATAACTTCACAAGTGCACCTACAAAAGTTTGCTTAGGGAAGGAGGTAGAGAATCAGAGGTGATGCAACACTTCAATAGAAAGGGAGGTAGGCTGTACAACAATTAATATTAATATTAATATTAAATGCGGATTGTACACCCAATAATTAGTAGAGAATCACAGGTTGTACAATAATTAATATTAATATTAATATTAAATGTCTACTGTACACCCAATAATTATTAATAATTATTAATGTGTAATGTAATTATTAATGTGTTTGATATAAATCGATTAATGTATATCAACCATAGTTAATGTGCTTGACGTGGATCTATATAAGAACATAAATCACATTAATTAATGTGGTTGTCCTAATTTCTTAACAATATTGACTATGCTATGTTCCCCAAAATGCATGTTATTCATGTTATTCTTTAATCCATTTCTCCATTAAGGAGGGAACTTGGAATATATTGACTATTGTATGCGTTGGTTCACCAAATGCATGTTATTCATGTTATTCTTTGATCCATTTCCCCATTAAGGAGGGAACTTGGAATAATGGAGAAATATAAGGTGTTCTGTATTAAGTGTTGGTTGAGATTATGGGTCATATTTAGTCCTTGGACCCTATTTAAAAGGAAATTGTTCTAGCTCCTCAACAGATTCGTAATCCTATATATATATATGAATTCATATTAATTGATGGGAAGTGTCCTGTGCATGCACTCTCATGGTGAGCTAGCCTCACCTGGGAGCTGACCATTTCTTTCATAATTTATCCATTATTAATATTACTATCTTTACAAATTTACTATCTTGAGCCTTCTTTTGTATCCATTCATTCTCCAATCTTATTTTTAAGGGACCATTTTATTTTTTCTAATGTTAAAATTAATTTTGATAACCAAGTCATGACTTGTATGGATGTAAATTAAATAAATACTATTACCTTTTCACCAATATATTACATTTTGAAATGTATTATATATATATACACTAATTTATTATGAAATTATATATATTTTTTAAATATTTTTGAATCTATAAATAAATTCATTTTAACCAAAATAAAATATAAACTAAATAAAAAAGCTTAAAATATAAAATATAGATCTTATAGATTAAACTAAAATATAAACCAAATAATATCAGCTAAAGGTAATGAAGACTCATGTGGAAACATGACTACTCGTATACACTCTATGGAATACGTCATATGTAACCATTGATTGCACCTCTAGCATTGAGCTTGATTACTTATTTTATGTTCCATTAGCATTGAAATATAAACTAAACATATTTAAAAAAACGAGTTAAATATAATTAAAAAAAACAAAACAAACTACTCTAGCAGTTTGTTTAAGAGAGCATCATTAGACGACCAATATGAGCTTTTATTTGTGTTATTCATATAACTAAATGGTTTTTAAATATTAATAAGTATCAATTTATAATTAAAAAATTAATTGAATTATATTTCTATTATAATTATTATTATTTAAAAAATTAATATATAAATTAAATATATGTTAATTTAATAAAATATATAATAATATTATAAAATATATTTATTTAGGAAGATTATTAATTTATAAATAAGTTTTGTTAAAATATTATGAATCAATATCATATTTTTTCTAATTAATCAATTTAATTAAAAATAAAAAAAGAATATAACTGAAATAAATTTTAATTTTTCATTGGTATATATTATTAGTATTTTAGAATATTATGTGAAGATTAAATCTCTACCATCAATCTAATAATTATTGATAATTAAATTAAAATTTTCAAAAGATTTATGTCAAAATAAACATGTCTATTAATATAAATATAAAATTGTTCATAATATTTAAGCTCAAGGTTACTTTGATAATTAGAGATAAGGCAACTCTTCAACCATTTCACAAGTGCACCTACAAAAGTGTGTTTAGGGAAGGAGGTAGATAATTAGAGGGAAGACAACACTTAAATAGAGAGGGAGTTAGGTGGTTTGTTTCCTCTGGAAACATGCTAACCAAAAAACACAATGAATATTGTTAATAAATTAGGACAACCACATTAAAAAATGTGATTGATATACTTAAATAGAAGCACCCGAAGCATATGCATTGTGGTTGATCAAGCACATGCACAACCATGTTAGTACTTGTGGTTGATATACAATGATCCACTTATATCAACCACATTAATAATTATTTGGTGTATAGTAGAGATTTAATATTATTATTAATATTAATTACTATATAATTATAATAATTATATAAGTAATAATTAGGTTCAAATAGTGGGTTTTAGTATTTGGTATTAATATTAGGTTTTAATATTGAGACTTTAGAATATGATCATAATATTAGGGTTTTAATATAAGTAAGCATAACTTAAGTATTCAACTAAGTGAGTAAGTTTCAATTAACATTGAAACCCTAGTTTTTAACTCTAATACTTAGTTTTTATAATGATAATTTTTTATTTTTGAGAAAATAATTATTCTTGTAACAAACAAAGTTGATCATTGGTGAAGAGAACACCAAAGACCACTTTATCTAAATGTGTACATGTTTATCTGAATATTATTAAATCCCTAATATTAAAACTTAATATTTAAACCAAATATTAAATACTCAATACTATAAATTTTGATATTAAACTTAATATGATAAATTCCAATATTAAACTTTAATATTATAAACCAATATTATAAACTTTAATATTAAAACCAAAGAAATATACACAACATCATAAAATTAATATTATTATAAATTTAGTATTAAACTTAATATTATAAATTTATATTATAAATCCATTAATAAACCCATTATTGTAAATTTTAATATTAAACATTATTGTAAATTTTAATATTAAACATTAATTTTGTAATGTGTGATATTGAATAAATGGAATTACAATGTCAATGTGAAGTTAAATAAAATTATATGAATATTATAATATTAAACCTTAATATGTTAAAGCCCAATCTTATAATCCCAACCTCAATTATAAGTAAATTAATAACATCTTGAAAAGGAAAGGAATCATGTAGTTTTTAATAAGTTTGAGAAATACCATCGTTAAATAAAATTATATGAATATTTGTAACAGCTAAACTACAAAGTTTATATAAATCTCAAAAAAAATACACAAAATAAAAATTCTTATATCAAAACCATTGGCACCTAACCATATATATATGTATGTATTGATCCACGGTGGAAATGGATGACATATATACATACGCATTTTTCGAATACGAATAAATGTTTCTTTAATGGACAGGTGAGGAGATCTAACGCAGGATCCTCCGGTTTATTATGCACATGCACATTGATTCATGGTGTACTATGTTGTATCGTTACACTCGTCCTTAGCACGTGGCTTAGCAACAGGCGGCAGGCAACTATTCTTTGGGTTAATACTCTCGTTCAATCATGCCATCTATTCCGAATTTTTACCGTTGATCTGAAGTCCTTGATTTGATTGCGAGGGATGGGTAGGGTTTATTCCTCTAACTGATTCTTCGTGCCCGAACCTTAGAGGTCTCATTGTTATAGTTTTTCTTTTGTCTTGTGTTGTGTTGTGATGCGAAGTCACCAACCCAAACCTTGGAGGTCTCATTGTTGTAGTTCTTCCTTTGTCTTGTGCTGCGCTCCAATGCGAAGTCACCAACCGGTTAAAGTATACTCTAATGGTTGAAATAGTAGAGGTTGTTTGAACCCATGGAACAGGTATGCCTTACCATGGAGAAAATGTTGAACTTTCATTGCTCGGGCTTGAAGGTCTGTTCTTGATTAGGTTTTCGCTTTAAACCTATTCTAATAGTATTTTGCCGTTATGCAAGAATGGCCCGTGAAGCTTCAAAGATGGCAGAAGGAAAAAAGTAGAAAGGGTCATCAAAACCAAGCATACCTCCATTGTGAGAAATTTAGGGCAACAGTGCTATCTCAGTCGACTCATAAAGGGTTTTTCCTTCTAGTCTTTTTGCTTCTGTTAACCTCTCATTTCGTAACTGAGTCTCATCTTTCTTTATAGGTAGGCGACTTACCGAGGCCATGACTTTGATTCAGGTAAAACTCTCCATGGTTATTATTCCATTTATATAAGTGAACAAGGGTTTTACCTCCACTAGCTTTAACATACTCTCGACCTCTATTTATAGGTAAGCAACTTTTCGGGAGGTCTATTGATTAGGACTGTGGCCATTAAACTGATAAGAGCTTATTGAATTCCAATTGATTTCCAGGTTGGAGCTGATTTTTTTATTACTGTTCCAGACTAAATTATTTAAGGGTTTTATGTGGAGGGTTTTCCCCTTATAAGTGAATTTAGGTTCTTAATTATAAGCACAACTTCTTTAACTTTTATTTCTAGTTATTCGACAAGCTCTCGCTGTCGAAAATTCCCTTTTGAAATGTAAGTTTTGAGGAATGAATAAATATGCTCGGTGGTTATCGGCAACTAAGAGTCTATTTCCATTTTGCTTTGTGGGATGTGCTGTAATAACTTTCTTAATTAATTTAAGGAGAAGTCGAGCATTCCTCCAATCAACTGTACCAATGGCATCGACCACTTCATAGCTTCTATATTTGATTAGCAATACATGTTTTTTTAGTTTAATCATGTTATATGAATGTTTACATCATTCTCACCTTTCCTGTGCATGGATGTTCTGTAACATGGTTGATAGAGGCACTGTATTGATTTAAAAGTGATAATTTCTTATTAAATGTTCTTGTAGTGTTACCTACTGTTTGTTATATAGATTTTATTCATTGTAAAGACCTGTAATGATAAGCATTTCATTTCCATTCTGTGTTAAATGTTTACTTAACTCAGATTAGGAAATCGTTTCATATTTGGACGAATTTTAATCTTTATGTTCCACTAGACTTTATGATTACTGTACATTTTTTCTAAAAAATTATTTACGCTTTCCTTTTCTTTATTGATAACTTATATTCATAGGAATGTATTCTATGATCTATATCAATATATTGTCAGTGGTACTACTCTAGAATTTATCTTATTTTCCTATTTTATAAAACAAATAATTTAGCTGCAATCGTTTAGTTTATCCATTATTTATTGAGTATTTAATAAAAATCCATGGCTATTAGTTCAGTAGTAAGCCTTCTATGCTACTTGTTTGTTTATGTGCAATTCACATAATAATATCTACAGTCCAGCATAAAAATTCTACACTAATCATATATTAATCCTGTAAGTCATGTAATCATATTTACAGTATAGTAATAAATCTTTAGAAGCTTGTTGCCTTACTTCATTTGTTAACTTGCAATGGAAATGTGTTCACAAGGTCTCTCCTCCCAGCGACAAGTATGGCAATCATGTCCAGAATCTCCCCCTAGCACCTTCTATCTTTCACATTGGATTTTGTCCAGTTACAGTCAGTATTATGGGCCTCATGACTCTTGTCCAGCCTTAACCTCTGTACTCTCTTATTGACCGTGTTGAGCAACTTTCCCACTAGTTTGTTCCACCCAGCTCTAAGATAGCCTTTTTGCTCCTCTTCCCCTTTCTATATTTCCCATCTCATGCAGAGGGTAACTGTTTCTTGGCAACCATCTCTTTTGATTAAACAAAACAATTTTTATTCTTGTTAAAGTAGTACTACCAATAATTTAGGTAATCTCAATGTATGTTTCTTGGTAACCCAACCTTAGTAAGTTAATATTTAACATCAAAATGTAATAAAACTTAAAATAACATTTAGTAAAAATCAACTTAGTAGTCTCAGTGATTTTTATGCAACTTGGGGTGTGACATCTTGCCCCCATATGAGTAACATCGTTCCTAGTGTTCTCTCTACTTTCAAAAAATAATGTTGGATAAGCTTTCTGCATAAAATCCTCCTCTTCCCAAGTGGCCTCTTCCGGACCAAAGTGCTTCCAAGTTGGTTTCCCACTGATCGAGAATACGAAGAGGTTCTGCCAGGAAATCTCCTTCTGATTCGACCTGCGCCATAAAAATAATTCTCAGTTACTTCTGTAAAAAAAAAAAAAGATAGTATATCCAATCTTATACCCATTAAACCATTTACCTGAATATTTTCCCAATCAATAATGTGTTGAGGGTTATACACATATTTCTTTAGTAAAGATACGTGAAATACATTGTGAACCCAAATGTGGCTTGGTAGCGCAAGCCTATAGGCCACCAGTCCAACTCGTTCCAAGACTTGAAAGGGCCCGCAGTATCGGGGCGCTAATTTAGCACAACCTCACCACTGTAAGGAACTTTTCTAGGGCTTCACTCTTAGATAAACATGATCTCCTAGTTGAAATTCCCTGTATGTCCTCTTTTTATCTGCATACACCTTCTATCTATCTTGGGCCGCTCTTAAATTTTGTTAAACTTTCTTGACAACCTCCTCCATTTTTACTAGCATATCAAGATCCAGTGCTAGCTTATTAACTAGATTATTCCAATCTATGGGTACTCTGCACCCTCTCCCATACAACACCTCGAAGGGGCTCATGCATAGCGATTCATGATATCCATTATTATATGCAAACTCCACTAGATGGAGGTAATCCTCCCACTTGTGTGTTTGCTACATCATGAACATGCGTAGCATGTCTTCCAACACCTGATTTACCCATTCGATCTATCCATCTGTTTAGGGGTGGTAGGCAGTACTAAACTGGATATGAGTACCTAATCCTGGAAAAAGGGTTTCCCAGAAGGTGGATGTAAATTTCACATCCCTATCCAAAATCACTACTTTGGGTATCCCATGCAAAAGAAAAATCTCCTTCATAAATATTTTTATGATTTCCATGGTTTTGTACGTGGATTTCACAGGTATGAAGTGAGTGTTTTTACTCAATTTTTCTACTACCACCATAATTGAGTCATTTTTCTTCCTTCTATGGGGTAAACCAGTGATGAATCCTAAAGATATGGTCTCACATTTCCATTTTGAAATGGGCAACAATTGTAACAATCTAGCGGGATGTTGGTGTTCAACCTTCACTGGCTACCACTCCAAACATTTGGACAAATATTTTGCAATATCCTTCATCAATTTGGGCCAAAAGTACCCTTTTTTGATGGCTACAAACATTTTCTGGTAGCTTGGGTGGCCAACACAAGGTTTCCTATGAAACTCATCCAATATTAATAGTTTAACTAAATTTTGGTTAGGAATGTAAATTATGTCCTTAAAAGTAAGGAGGTTATCATAATTTATTTCAAATTCTGATTTTTCCTTTTTTCAGCAGAGCTTCTTTTGTCTATTTCCAAAGGAAAGTATACTTCAGGTCTCTGCTAGCTGCTTCCTTTATGATTTCAGGAATATTTGAACTCACTTGGCTCATTTGGACCTCATAGATACAGTGTAACTTTCTGCTTAGTGTGTCGGCCACACAATTTTCCTTTCCTTTTAAATGTTTCATCTCAAAGTCGAATTCGCTTAAGAAGGTTGTCCATCTGGCCTGTCGAGTGTTTAAGCTAGACTGGTTGAAGAAGTTTGTAAGACTGCTATGATCTGTTAGCAGCAAAAATTTATTTCCCAAAAGGTAATGTCACCACATTTTAAGTGCATGCACTACTGCTGTCAATTCCAGGTCATAAGCTAAATATCGTTGTTCATACTCCTTTAAATTTCGAGATCCATAAGCAATCACTTTTCCTTCCTGTGTCAACACTCCACCAACACCCTCTTTTCTTGCATCTGTGCAAACCACGAAAGACTTTTTTGGATTTGCTACTTTTAACATTGGTGTGGTGGTGAGCAGATGCTTTAGTTTTTCAAAACTTTGCTGACAATCAGATGCTTATTGGAAAGCACGTCCCTTTTTTTTTAAGGAGGTCATTGGAAAGTCGATCCTTGAAAATCCCTCAATTAATCTATGATAGTATTTGGCTAATCCCAAGAATGATCTAATATCAGTGACATTCTTTGGGGCTATCCATTCGATGATTGTTTTGATATTTTCCGGGTATACTGCAATGCCATCTATTGATCTAACATGGCCCAAGTACTGGACTTGATCTTTTAAAAAGTGATACTTGCTGAATTTAGCATACAACTGATTTTCCCTTAATGTTTGCAATACTATTTTAAGATGTTCTTTATGCTCCTCCTGGTTCTTAGAGTATATCAAAATATCGTCTATGAAAATCAACACAAATTTATCTAGGTAGGGCTGGAAAACACCATGCATCAGACTCATAAATGTGGCTGGGGCATTTTTTAGGCCAAATGGCAATACCATGAAATTGTAATGACCATAGAGAGTACAAAATGTTGTTTTGTAAATATCTTCATCTTTTATTCTTATCTAATGGTAACTAGATCTTAGATCGATTATCGAGAATACCTTAGCTCCCTACACCCAATCGAATAGATCATCGATATGTGGTAAAGGATACTTATTCTTGATGGTTAGTTTGTTTAATTGTCGATAATCGATGCATAATCTCAGGGTCTCATCCTTTTTCCGTACGAATAAGACAGGGGCTTCCCAAGAGGACACACTAGGACGGATGTACTTTTTATCTAAAATTTCCTAAAGCTGCATTTTGAGTTCTGTTAACTCAGGTATGCTCATGCGATAAGGGGCTCTGGATATAGGGGTTGCACCTAGAATTAACTCAATAGTGAAATCAATATCCTACTTTGGTAGGAAACCTAGAATGGATTCTCGAAATACATCCACAAATTCCTAAATGACAGGAATATTTTCCAGCAAGGTCATCTTATTTTTTAGTGTTTGTAAGTCCCACCTAAACAGCATATATTTGACAACATTTTCTAATACATTTTCCTAACTGATTAGCAATAATAGGATGTAACTTGGCACTGGTTTTTATTCCTTGGAATTCCTTCCTTTTACCTAATTCTAAAATAAAAATTACAGTTTTCTGTTTACAGCCCACTAGGGACCAACATATTTCCAACCAGTCCATCCCAATTAAAATATCATAAGAACCTAAAGGAAGTATATTAATTTCAACATAAATAAGCTTCCCTGAAATGGTTATGGGACAACATTCTGCCTTTTCATTAACCCTACTTTTTGTCCCAGTGGCTAATTGAACTAGTCAGGGTTTTGAAAATTTTATGCTCGATAGTTGGCACTTTTCTACCACTTTAGGAGTGACATAGCTTAAGCTAGCATCTGGATCAAAACAAACAGAGACAGATTGCTTAGCAATCATACCTTCACATTTGATTATTGTGGGCTGGAATTTGGCCTGATGATCATCCAAGGCAGCTTTAATTCTGCGTATGCTCCTTACTACTTCCCCAACTGTGGATTATTCTTTCATATTCAATAATTGTTATGTTCTATCCCGGTGCAGACAAATTTTGTAATAATGGGGTTCTCCACATCCCCAACATTATAGCGACGATTTTGATTGCTAATAATTGACAGATTTAGTGACTCCCTTTACTAGTCTGTTCACAGAATATGTAGATTTGGGCTAATTCCTGGATGGAGACTTGTTGAAAGTCCTTTGTTGTGCATTCTTGTTGTTAACAATTTTTGGGTGTCTGTTTGGAATTAGACCTCTACCCTTCTTGTTCAACCCCCCTTTTGGTCCTTCATTCTTCTGTTTCATTTGCTGATAACAGATGTGGGCTTTCTGCCCAACATTGTCCATTTCCTTGGGGTAGTCAGATTCTAGTTTTTCCTTCATAAAGTTTGGTAAACAACCGATGAAACGTTGAATTTTGGACTTTTCCTCTTGCATGTAAGGCACATGGTGTAGCAAGGACATGAATTTGGCCAAGTATTCATCCATGGTTAAGGTCCCCAATTTTAACTCGTGGAATTCATTCTATTTTTCATCATAAGAGTGCTCGGTTAGATACTTGTCCTTAAAATGTTTTTGAAACTCATTCTATGTAACCGGCTCTTCATCATTTTTTCTTACCATCTTGATTTCCTCCCACGAGAGAGTCACTTTTCCCCTTAGCTAATAAACTACAAATCATGCCTTTAGTTTGTCAGTGTACTCATAAATCTGAAAGTATTTTCCAATATCGATTAACCAGGCCTCCGCTGACTCTTCAGATTCTCCCTCAAAGAGTAAGGGCTTAATTTGTTTAAATTCTCCTTGTAGTTCTAAATTTTGTTCTGAATTTGTCTTTTGGTTTTACGCTGGTCGAATACATTATCTGAGCATCCCTCTTCATCTTCTATATGTTTTTCAGTTGACTCAATGTGTTCTTCTCCATGCTGAATGATCGGGGTCTTTTCCGGGTCTTCTGCACTAGGGTTTGGATGGCATTGATTCTGTCCATTGGACAGACTTCTTAGAATTCTCTCTTGTTCTAAACACAACCGTTCATTATCCATTCTTAAATTGGTCATTTTCGCACGCAACTGCTGCACAGTTTCGAGTAACATTGCACAGTAAGATAATAAGTGTTCACCTGATGATGGACTCACTTTGTAGTCTGAAACGTTGGGTTATCAAAACTCTTTAACAGGTCATTCCACACTCTTTCAAAAAACTTAGCCTATATGGACTCACTATTCAAAAAATTGCATTAGCTTGCCAGGATTATTCACCCAGATGTATCCAAATATTCAGATTACCATTCACATAAGTTGTTTCGGGAAATTCAGGTGGTCTAGAGTTCCTTTGCATTCTGACTTTCTTTTCTTTTGCTGTTGTGATTTTTATCTATTTATCTATGTTCACACATAAGCTAATTTAGCTAAAAAAATAGAAGCACATGTTTACAGTACATATATGTTCCCAAAGAGTTTGAGTGTACAAACTTGAGCCGTTGATACCATTTGTAATAGCTAAACTACAAACTCTATATAAATCTTAAAAAGAAATACCCAAAATAAAAATAAAAATATTTCTTAGATCAAAACCATTGGAACCTAACCATTCGGCGATATATATATATATATCGATCCACGGTGAAAACGGATGACATAAATACCATACACATTTTTCGAATATGAATAAATGCTAATTTAATGGGCAGGTGAGGAGATTCGGCTGGGGATCCTTCGGATTTATTATGCACATTGACTCATGGTGTACTATTCTATATTATCACTCGTCCTTAGCAACATGTGGCGGGCATTTATTATTTGTGTCAATACTCTCGTTCGATCATGTCATCTGTTTCAACTTTCCATCATTGATCTTAAGTCCTTGATGTGACGACGAGGGATGGGTAGGGTTTATCCCTCTAAACGATTCTTCGCGCCCGAACCTTAGAGGTCTCATTGTTGTAGTTTCTCCTTTGTCTCGTGTAGCTATAAGATGCGAAGTCACCAACCAGTTACAGTATGCTCCAATGGTTGAAACAGTGGAGGCGGTTGAACCCAACAAATAGGTATGCCTTACAGTGGAAAAATTTTAAAGTTCCATTTCTCGGGCTTGAAGGTTAGTTCTTGATTGGGATTCCGCTTTAAACCTATTCTAAGGTATTTTTCCATTATGCAGGACTGGCCCATGAAACTTTGGAGATGGTGGAAGGAAAACAACATCAAGGGTAATCAGAACTATGTATACTTCCACAGTGAGAAATTCAGGGCAGTAGTCCTATCTCAATCTCTGACTCGTAAAGGGGTTTTCCTTCTAGTCTTTTTCCTTGTGTTAACCTCTCATTTCATAACCGAGTTTCATCTTGCTTTACAGGTAGGCGATTCACCGAGGCCATGACTTTGATTAAGGTAAGACTCTTCCTTCGTTATTATTCCATTTATATAAATGAACAAGGGTTTTACCTCCACTGGCTTTAACACTCTCGACCTCTGTTTATAGGTAAGAAACTTTTTGGGAGGTTTGTTGATCACGACTGCGGCCATTAAACTCATAAGAGCTTATCGAATTCTTGTTGATTTCCGGGTTGGAGCTGATTCTTTGATTATTGTTCTAGACTTAAATCATTTAAGGGTTTTATGTGGAGGGTTTTCCATTTATAAGCGAATTTAGGTTATTAATTATAAGCACAGGTTATTTAACTTTTATTTCTTGTTATTTGAAAAGCTCTGGCTGTCGAAAATTCCCTTTAGAAATGTAAGTTTTGAGGAATGAATAACTATGCTCGGCGGTTGCTGGCGGTGGGTTTCTAAGAGTTTGTTTCCGTTTTTCTTTGTGGGATGTGCTGTAATAACTTTCTCAATTAATTTAAGGAGAGGTCGAGCATGCATCCAGTCGACTGTACTGATGGAATTGATTGCCCCATGGTTTCTATATTTCATTAGCAATACACTATTTTTCAGTTTAATCATGTTATATGAATGTTTACGTCATTCTCACCTTTCCTATGCATAGTGTTCTGCGACATGGTTGATAGAGGAACTGTATTTATTTAAAAGTGATGATTTCTTATTAAAGGTTCTTGTAGTGTTACCTCCAGTTTGCTATATAGCTTTTATTCATTATAAAGACTTGTAATGATAAGCGTTTTGCTGCCATTCTGTGTTAACTATTTGCTTAACTCAGATTAGGAAATCATTTCATATTTGAACAAATGTTAATCTTTTTGTTCCACTAGACTTTACGATTACTGTACATTTTGTTCGAAAAGCTATTTATGCTTTCCTTTGCTTTATTGATAAGTTATATTCACAGGAATGTATTCTAGGATCTATATCAGTATATTGTTAGTGATACTGCTCTAGAATTTATCTTATTTTCCTATTCTATAAAACAAATATTTCGGTTGTAATTGTTTAGTTTATCCATTATTTATTGAGCATTTAATAAAACTCCATGGCTATTAGCTCAGTAGTAAGCCTTCTATGCTACTTGTTTGTTTACATGCAATTCACATAATAATATCTACAGTCTAGCATAAAATATTTTCAAGTAATCATATTTACAGTATAGTAATAAATCTTTAGAAACTTGCTACCTTACTTCATTTTTTAACTTGCAATGGGAATGTAATGTATTAAGGAGCCGAGTCTGGAAATCATGTCGACACTCTCCCCCGAGCACCTTCTGTCTTTCACACTAGATTTTGTCCAGTTACAACCAGTACTATGGGCCTCAGGACTCCCATCCCTCAATCTCTGTACTCTCTTATTGACTGTGTTGAGCAATTTTCGCACTTGTTTGTTCCACCCAACTCTATGATAACTTTTGCACTTGTTTGTTCCACCCAACTCTATGATAGCTTTTGCTCCTCTTCCCATATGGAGGGTAGTTGTTTCTTGGCAACAGTTTCTTTTAATTAAAGAAAACAATTTTTATTCTTGTTAAAGTAGTACTACCAATAATTTAGGTAATTTCAATGTATGTTTCTTGGTAACCCACCCTCAGTTAATATTTAACATCAAAATGTAATCAAACTTAAAATAACATTTAGTAAAAATCAACTTAATAGTCTCAATAATTTTTATCCAACTTGAAGTGTTAAAATATTATAATATTAAACTTTAATATATTAAAGCCCAATATTATAATCCCAACCTCAATAATATGGAAATTAATAATATATTGGAAAGGAATGGAATCAAGTAGTTTTTACAAGTTTCAAATGTGGGAACTTCATTAACCATTTCTCTTCCGTATAGGGTAAGTAATTTAGAAGAGGCTGTGTCAAACTGAATAAATTAAATTAAAAAGGGCATCGCATAAATTAAAAAGGTTTTACCGATACAGAGGTTGTTTGGAATAGAGCGATAGTTGGGCCCGAGTCTAAGCATTGTTGCATCGAGGGAGCTTCTGTATACAGACTGAGAACTTTGGGTCCACATCACACGTTTGAACACGATATCGACGGGGGCTGTAGGATATCGGAATCGCTATACCCATTTTGAGGTTTTGATGTTTGAAACAAATTTCGGGGTTTTGCTTTCATTGAAAGCGCATTTGAGCTCTAATCGACGCGACTCCGAGGGCAAAGAGGAAATTCAAAGATCATCCATGCACAACCAGAAGAGAAGAATTCAACTCATCACTTCCACGAAAAAGACTGAAGGATTCATGGAAGTTCCAGTAGCGGTTAAGCACAGGACACCTCTGCCATCAATCTGCACAGCGCTGTGTGGCCTTCCCTATGCTACAAGCCGTGAATTCGCGTGGATGCTTCCAAGAAGAAACCCCAAGATTCAACAGCACCGTATGGATGATAGCGTATGCATGCTACCTTCAACTTCAAATCCCGTTTTGTTTTATACGCGTTGTAAACTTCACCTTCAATCTTCTATTTTTCTTTTTTTAAATAATTTTGATACATGTTGTCGTGTGCTAACTTGATAATGCAAAATATAAATTATAATACTTACCACCGGAAATTACACACGATTATTTGCACTCTTGACTGGTGATGTACGCCATTTTTTCTTTTAAATGAAATTTGTATCAGCGAGCACAATAGTTCAGCGCAATTTTTATTTGAAGAGGCACGCTCCCTCTCCTCTCTATTGCAGTTTCCACTTCGCCTTCACATGAATATGTTTCCCCGCCTGCACATCATCTTCATATTGTTACCACCATTACTTCTGTTGATCCATCCACCCATGAATCTGTTTGCCTACCTGCGCTGCATCTTCATATTATCCATGGATCCATCCACTCATGCAGATTGCAATGACACAACTCCTCATATATTTCCTTCCGTCGATCTACCTTCCTACCTGTGCATCATCATAATATTTTTGGCCGTCCGTCCATTCGTTAAGACTCTACTGTCGAAACAAACAACTGTCTGTTGTGATATACCGCCATTTGCATCAGCGGTAGCCTTCTCCACCTCCACTTCTTATGATGTGTTCATAAATTATAGAGTTCCGGACCTTAAACACACTTTGGCCCTCCCTCTCTACCATACCCTTCAATCCCTGGGATTGAGAGTCTTTCTTGACCAGACCGAAATCGTCGTTGGTCGCAACATTCTTGATGAAATAGTAGCGGCTACTAGTGTGGCCTCTGTTCATATAGTCCTACTCTCTCCAAATTATGCAGAATCGGCATTTTGTCTGGATGAACTCCTCCTCGTCCTAAATTCTGGCGCCATCATTATTCCTGTATTTTATGACGTTGACCCTTGTCAACTCGTGTGCAAGGGAAAATATAAAAGTGGAGCATACGATAAAGCCCTGTGTGCACACGAACAAACGCAGTAATACGAGAGCAAAAAAATTCAGGATGGGAGAAATGCTCTTGCTCATGTTGCAAACGCAGCAATACGAGAGCAAAAAATTTCAGGATGGGAGAAATGCTCTTGCTCATGTTGCAAATATTAGCGGTGTGGAGCGGTCCAAGCATATCGACATATGGTATCACCATAAGATTGTGTGTATAGGAGAATCATGATGCTGGAGTACATTCCTATAGAGAAACATGATGCATATATTTTGACAAAGGCATTATCAAAATGAAAATTCGAGTTTCATAGAGGCAAGACCAGGGTAACAGATAATATCTTTCTCGTTGAGAGGGAGTGTTGACAATGCAATAAGAAAATCCTAATTTATTTTTTTCCTTGAATTAAATTAGGAAGAAAATTGTAATTCCACATCACAAGACAACTTGTACGAGTTAACTAAGTTAAATTGACTTATTTGGGTTAGTTAATTCGAGTTGAGAGTCTAACTTGAGTCATATAGAGTGTCTCCTACATTATAGGAGCTTTGGTTGAGTTTATTTTGAGTTGTAATTAATTAATTCAATTTAACTAAGTTAAAATCCTTTAAACTAGTTCCAATTGATGGAGGAACTAGTAGGAGTTTAGACAGTGGGGTGTTGCTTCATGTGGTGAACCAATTAAATGATGATTCAATCATAAATAACTCATGCATGTCAGATATGAGAGTTACCCAGTTGATATTGGAGTTCAGGGACAATGTACTATTAGTTGTATAGTCATTTGAATTGTACAAGTGGTTCATATAGTCAGAAGAAGGCCTATGAGGATTGCACAATTCTAATTGAGGAATTTCTTAATTAAGACGAGATAATTCCCAAGGAAACAACACAAGGAAATAGGGACTCGGGCAAGCCAAAATTTGGTTAAGTATTGGCTTTGGCTTGTCTAAGAAGCTGTGAGATAGATAAAGATGGTGCATAGGTTGTTCAGGCTTGAGAAAAGCATTGTAATATTATCATATTTTTTGAGTAATGTAATATACATATTACATGGGTTTTTAGTTGTGGCTTTCCCCAGGAAATCATTGTGTAATGTGTTGATTGAATTCTTTCTTTTGTATGCTTTGCAATTTCGCAATCATTTAATTGTTTCCGTTGATGAGTAGAGTAGATTCATGTCTACTATTTTAGTAAATTACGATTAGCAATTTGAATCTACAAGGAATTTATACATGGAGAATATTGGCATGTGCATGAATCATCCTCATAAAAAGGGAAAAATCAAGGACATTCACAACATCCAATAGGCCACTATTCTGAATGATGCACGAACAATTAGTTATATTTATGTTGCATTGGAAGACTATTGTGAAGATGACCAATAAACAATGGTTGAAGTTGAAAGAGAGATTCCCAAGAGATACATTTCCATTTTATAATATTTGGAATTTAGTCATAGTTATATTACTTTGAAATCCGTTGAAGCCTATGCTCTTAAGAAATGTAGGCATGGTAAGTCATGGTTAGCCTAGCTATCCATCGAGACCAGGAGAAAGGTTTGTGAAATGGTGGAGGATTTTCCATTAAATCTAAATGGACTCTTTGTATAGGAAAATGAATATTTTTCCACTTGGTTCTTATGTTGTCATGATTAGCATCGATTGGCTGGAAGCACACTATGTTGAAATTGATTGATACAATAAGAATCTTGATTGTATTGATGAAGATGAAAATTGAAGAATAGTAAGAGGCATCCCAAATGCAATATCTATTCGGTAGATTTTAACCTTGTAGTTAAAGAAATGTTTTAGGAAAGGATGCTAATTGTATGCAACACATAATTGTCTAGATCTTGAAGATTATTTAGTATATGGAGACTTTAATGATATATTAATGGTTAAAGTGTGAGGCCATTTTCCAAAGAGGGACATCTTGATCTTGTATTTGGAGCTACACAGTCGCCCTAGACTCCTTATATTATGAGCACCTCATAATTATTAGAATGAAAATGAGATTCCAAGAGTTGTTGGGAAAGGGGTACATTGGCAAAGTGTGCCTCTTGGGGATTGTCTTATTTGTAAAAAAAGGATGGAGCTCTTAGATAGTGTATTTACTAAAAGTAGTAAAATAAAGTTATAATGAATAACAAGCACCCATTGCCTCAAATAAATGATTTGATAGACAAAATGAGTGGAAAAAGGTATTCTCAAAAAAATATTTCATATTGGGATATCCTGAAGTTAGTTTTAACAAAGAAGACATCCTTAAGATAACCTTTAGGATGAGGTATGGCTATTATGAATTTGTGGTGGTACCATTCAATCTAACAAATGAACCAACTGCATTCACATGTCTCAAGAACATTGTTCTCAATAAGTAATTGGACAAGTTTATACTTGTTTTTCTATATGATATACTAATTTATTTTAAGAACGAAGAACACAATAATCACTTAAGGATGGTTTTCCAAGTGTTGAAATAACATAAGTTGTATACCCAAAAAAAAAAAGAATTTAAGTGTGAATGCTATTAGATATAAATTAATTATTTGGGTCAACATTAATTTAAAATAAAGAATAACCATGGATTTAGAAAAATATTAAGGCCACGATGAATTAGTCAACTTCAAATGTAATAGATGTGAGACCCTTTATGGGTCTTACTACCTATTTTTGAAGATTTGTTGAGGTATTTTCTTGAATCATATACCCAATTACTTGTAAAAGAAAGAAAATAATTTTGGGTGGTCTTAATAATTCGAGGAAAGCTTTCAGCAGCTGAGATTTCACAAGTGCCCTAATTCTAAAAATTATACACATAGACAAAGATTTTGTTGTGTGTAGTGAACCATAAATTGAAGAAACTAGGAGTTCTTGTGTAAGATAATAATGAAATATGTTTCGAATCACAAAATTTGAAGGAATATGAGAAAACTTGTGTTACTTGTGACTTGGAACTTGTTGTAGGGATGCGTGCCCTTGAGATGCAGAGGCTAGTTAATAGGTGAGATAACTCATAATTTTGATCATAACCACTTGAAGTATATATTTGACCAACCAAATTTAAATGAAATGCAAAGTAGATGGCTATAATTTCTTTATGACTTTGAATTTTAAACCAAACACATAAAATTTAAGGAAAAAGATTATAATGATGCACCCAAGAAAAAAGATGCATGTAACAGTTGTTAACATTTGCAAATTTGAAGAAGAGAGTTATTGATTCCCTTGTTGAAGATGAACACTATATCAAAGTGAAATATGGATTGCAAGAAGAGAAATTATATGAGTGATATGAAGAACGTCGATTTAATGATGATAGGCTTATCATTTTATAAAATTATAAGGCATATTCCCAATTCTATATGGTTAATAAGAACTATCATGGATGGATACATAGAATGTCATATTTTGGCTATATAGGCTACCAAAAAATGATTTTTATAGGAAAATCAATACTTTTGGCTTGGGATGAAGAAATATGTTGCAGACTAAGTTGTCAGTTGTATGGAATTTTAGCAAGTTAAAGATGAACACCAACACACACTAGGTTTCTTGCAACCTTTGCCACTTCCAAAATGGAAATGAAAAGTAATAACAATGGATTCTATCATTATGATTCCAATAGTAGTAAGACTGAACATGATTGTATCTTGGTTGTGGTGGATAATTTAACCAAGGAAAATAAATTTATTCATATTAAATATACTCATAAGGCTATTAACATTGAAAACTAAATATTCAGGAAATAAATTTTTAGATTGCGTGGAGTACCTAATGCAACTATTTTTGACAAGGATATAAATTTTACTTTTGGCTTTTGGAAATGTCTCTTTGAATAATTAGTTACCAATTTATTTCCATTCATAGACATATGAGTAAACTGAGAGAGTGAACCGAGTTATTGAAGACATGCTTTCCATCTACACTCACACACATAAAGTAGAATAAGAAAATTATATTAGTCAAAGCCTACCCTGAGGACACAACAGTTACATCCAATTCAAAAAGGTTCACATTCTTGGAGTGTATTTCTATCTATTGCTAGAATTTCGATTGTGTTCTTAAAATTTTCAGTTCAATTCTATCTAATTTACTATAACAAACTATATACAATTTCCGAAAGACACACAAATTGTAGCAGTATCACTTATTTTTGGTGAAATTGTCATCGATGGCAAAGTATGTTGAAGGTTTTATGTATTATTTCTAGTGTGTATTAGAGTTGAGTATATATTTTTGTATTGATTTCCCTCTACATGGATGATCATGTAATGTTGTGATGTGAATGCCTACTCAAACATTGTGATGTTAAGGGCTATGTTGATGAGATGGTTATGTTGTAGAGGTATGTTGCAAGAGGATGCAAGTTAATGCAAGAGTATGCAAGTTAATGCTTTGAATTTTGTAATAATTAAAGTTGGCTTATGTTAATTCATATTATTGGAATATTTCGAATTCATTTTATGTGTTTTAATATTTAAATTTGGAAAGAGTTTGGAAATGAAGAGACATCCCTGGAATGGAAAGAGGCAATATTTTCACTTCATATTTCTGTATGGAATACTAACAACCAACAAATTATGTTTATAAAAGATGTGTTTTTGAAACACAATGAAAATTTTTGTTGGAGATTTGATTGAGCTATGTGAGAGAGCTAGTTTATGTGTTATTTGGCACAAAGAGACAAAGGAATGAGAGAAAATGTGACGCTGATTCGAGAAAGAGAAGACATAGACGAAGAGATGGAGGTATGCCAAAATAAAGACCAGGTAAACTGAAACATTTCTTATTTGATGTATAAGGGGATTGTAGTCTCCTTTCAGGTAGTAGCCTGAAAAAGAATAGGTTGGAGCCTATTGAATAGGGAGGAGGAGCTTCCTAGAAATTAGTAACTTGCAAAACAAATTGAGATAATAGCCTCTTCTGGTTAGGAGCTTGCAGAAAATTGATGTAAGTGGGAGTAGGAGCTTTCCAACAAGTTATAGCTTGCAAGAAAACAAAGAGGTTGGAGCCTCCAAAAGATGATGTAATATAGAGGAAGTAGGACCTTGCCTTTGCATCACAAAAAAAACAAATTCATGGTTTTCTCCCTTTATGGGTTTCCACTTATGTATGGTGTCCACATATGTTGATTTTGTGTGCCGATTTTATGCCATGGTTTACATGTTAAATGTTGCTTATATGTTAAATTTTTTATTCATATGAAGCAATGCTACTCATGTAACAATTTAGACAAATTTTGAAGAAAAAAGTAAACAAAAAATGATATCCATGAATGCACTATATTGATTCATCCCCCCTCTTAGTATAGCTAAGTTTCCAACACTTATTTGTTCATATAAGGTGTGTCTTTCTTCTGTCATGGATTTTACTTCTAAAGTGATGTTGCAACATTGAAATAAGGGACAACTTGTGCAACTGTAATGGTATAGTTGCTGGAAGCAGATAAGTCTGGATACCGTGTAGCAATCATTGCCTAAATATCCTCAATTTGATAGTGCAAACTAATTAATTCATCTTCATTTCTTTGTATAGTATTACTTTGATCAACCATTAACTCCATAAAAATTTTTAGGCTTGATACCGACCAACTGTGCCTTAGCTAGAGGGTGTTGATTTCTTCTTGAAGTTGGGTAATTGACATCATCCTTGCAACTACTCCCTCTGGCTTCTCATGCTCATGGAAGCCTAGGGTCATTCTAGCTCACATGTGGCACATAGTGGTGTGCTTCTTGCTCACTGGATGGTACTCACTTATTGAATGTCCCATAAAATTTGCATACAATCTTATCTTAGAACATGTTGATTTAGCCTACCTCTCCAACCCTTCTATCCCGTTTCTTCATGTGCATGATCCTTCTCTCTGTATTGCCAAATGTGTTTGACATCCCTCATCTGTCTTTTCATGTATGATTGATTAATTAGTGATGATGTCGAGGTCCTTAAGCTCATATACTATGCACACACTATGTTCTTGTTGCATGTTGGAGAAAACTTCCTCTCCACACCTTCAATCCCTTTGCCATTCCTAACTCCCCTCATATATGTGATATATAAACAATCAAAGTGAGAATATTACATACATGTCATGGAGCTTGAAATAATAATGGGCATCCTGTGTCATTAAAAATGATTTTATTTAAGGCTTTATATAGAAAAGATATAGTACTTTAGTGAGATGGGATAATCCAATTAATAATATTATGCTTGGGTTAGAAATGCTAAAGGAAATAGAGAAAGAAATCACTAGAATTGAGTAGAACTTGAAGGCGACCCAAGATACAAAAAATAACCATGTAGATAAGAAAATTTAAGTCCATAATAAATTCAAAGTTAGGGATCATGTCTTCAACTATGTGAAGCTAAGGAATATTTCTCTAAACCTTGGAATTTACCCTAAGTTAGCACCTAGATATTGTAAGCCATCTGAAGTCCTTAATAGGTTAGGGTTAGTTGCACATGGAATTACAATACATGCTAACATTAGATACCATAACATTTTCCCTATTCTTTTATTAACAAATATGTAAATGATCTTAATCATGTGATTTTTTGGGTTGAGATCTAGGTGGAACAAGGGAGAGAGTTTGAAATACAACCACTATGCATCCTTCATAAGAAAACATATTGTTTTGGAATTGATCCATTAGATAGATAAAGGTGTAATGTAAGAAATTTGGTCTTGATGAGGTCACACATTAATGGGAGTATTCCATGAATAAGGCATACCCATTTTTGTTATGATCTCGAGTTGCACTGAGGTTAATGTTATTCCAAGGGGATGGGAATGTGAGTGACCCCATTTTTTACCCTTGGAATATATTGGATCGAATTATGTATAAAATTGTAAATGTGTGGTTATAATGATGGGAGTCAGGCCACATGAGACTAAGAGCATGTGAGGGGTTATGATTCCACTAGAGGGGAAGCAGAAATGAGACTTATAAGAAAGTAACCTCTATTTCCAAGTGTTAGTATATATCTCATCTATATTTCCATCATGAAATTCAAATGAAGCCATCCACCTCTGTTGACTTTGAAACTGTTGTAGTGGCTACAACCACCCTCCAAAATTTTGCCTTAGCCTGTTTTGGAGCCTCCCTACCAACCTTACACAAAAAATTTTCTTGATTCGTTAAGTACTCAAGCTTCAAGTGTTTTCCTCGCACAAAGGCAGCCTCTCGATCACAGTTTATCCATTCCCCTCATAGGCTGCTCACCTGGACTTGGTCTAGCTGGAGGCTCAACAACTTCCCCTTGAAATTTGCGCATTTCTGGAGGGAAACCATCCTTCCCTCCAGAAATTCACAATCCTCTCTGACAGCCTATTAGGCTCTAGGATTGCGTAATCCTACCATCCAACCTTCCCAGCAGGTTTTGTGCAAATTTTCCTAGCCGCAGGATGTTTAGCTCAGGATTTTCACAAATCTGGGCAGAAGTTAGCTGCTTTACCCAGAAATTGCACAAACCTCCTAGGCAATCAGCCCAGCTCGCAGACAGGAATGCACATTTTTCCCAAGCAGTTGAGCAACTGCATGCATGAGTAGTCTGGTTGACCAGTTCCACCTGGGATTGAGGAAAATTGACTTGCATGCATGCATGACTTAATATTCTTGGAATATAAAGAGACAACATGCAAAAGGCATCCCATGATTCAGGGAGCTACTTTTAGCAGCCGGGGGTTACATGCAAAGTTGTTTTAGAAGTTTCCCTCCAAGTGTTGCTTTGTCCTAGATTTGTGACATGGGTCTCATGAGACCAAACTTATTTATTCAACACATCAGAGCTCATTCATTCACATCGATCTTGGAGCTATGACATCCCAAAGTAGGTCTAGGACTCTTCAACACATCCAACTCATCTATTCACAGGTAAGTGGCCTCAACTTGTCTTTTTCAACATTTTTGTTGCTTTTTGTGTATTCTTTTGTGTGAGTGATATTTTCTTTATTTATTTGAACGCCTACTATCATTTACATGTATTCTAGATTATCCAAGCTCTATTTCAGTTTTGGTTGCTATCTCACTACTGTCGCATGCATGAAACTATTTTTCACGGACGTTCGCCCAACCGGAGAATGGCCTCACCCACATGCATGTTGATTTGCTTGCTGAATTTTTCATTCATGTTTTGCATGCATTGTTATTCACTTCTACTATCACTTAGTGTCACCATGCGTTCACTATCTTACTTGCTCTCAGTTGCTCGTCGGCGAGTCGGGCCAACCTTGACCCAGGCTCTACCTTCACCAAGGCTGCATTGCACAAGACAGGGATGGAAGGCTCAACTTCCTCTCTACATTTGTGCATTCCTGCCAAAAAATGGCCTCCAGGACTATTTTGAGCATTTCTAGATGACAGTGGCTGCTTGGCCCAAGAAATTGTGCAAATCTATCCTTGGGCTAGCAGTCCTTCCTAGCTGAAATTGCACATTGCACAATCCCAGCAGCTAGCTACCTGGCTGGATTGCACATTTTGTAGATCCAACAGCTAGTCCTACCTCCTAGATAGCCCAGACTACCTTTTGCACAGTTTTTGCAACCAATCACTCAACCTCCAAGAAAATTTGTGCAATCTTGCTCATCAGATCCTTAGGTATGTGTTGTTTCCTTCCTCAAATTTGCTTTGTTTTCACTGGCATATTTCTTGCCATGCATGTCGCTTGTTTCCATATCTTTCAGGTGTTCATATGTCTCAATGGATTCCAGATAATAGGATCTTAGGACACTGATGGTATTGCAGCTGGAGCAATAGTTGAGTAGGATTCCTTTGGTTTGCGGATCTATGAAGATACAAAGCTGTATCCAGACAAGGACATCAAACTGAAGTGGCAAGAGGTCAATGAAACATTCACAAGAGCTTTTGGGAAAGACCTCAAAGACCGTTAAGTGCATGTGAACATTCATAAGTCTAGCTGTATATACCCTGTGTTCCCATGTGCGAACATGATTCACTGGATCGTCTCTCACACTGACCTCGAGACGATGACCTTGGGCAGTGTCAGTGGGACGAAGCTTGCAACCTTCTAGGCATGAGATTATGATGAAATGTATCAAATGTCTGAACCTGTGACTATCATGACCCCTCGATTCAGCTTGCCCAACAACAGATCTCACTCCAGATACATTCACAAGGATTGGGTAAAGGAGCAAGCTCGCTTTAGGATGACACCCAACCAGATATACAAGACAAAGATATTGAGGAAGGGATACCAATACTTGGTCACATTTGCATGTCAACTAAGTGGCCAAGCAAGCACTGAAACCTTTCCTTAGAGTTGGGTGATCGGGCTGGACCAACTAGCTAGAGAGGGAAGACCATGAAACTAGTCCGGCATACTGGCTCATCAGTTGAAGGAACAAGTCACAGAGGCTTGGCAGTCACTTGAAGGCATGCAAGTAGAGATTTAGATGTCTGCCTACATTCTAGATACAGTCTGTGCCTGACATGCGTTCCCAGCCTTGGAGTGGGCATGGTCACCGGCAGAGACTATTGTGAACACGTATTTCAAACTGTTGTCTGAATGCAGCTTCAGAGGAGTGATCATATGACTATCTGACCATTTTGTCACCCCAGTGTACAAGTTGATATTCGAATAGGATCCACCCTACATGTCAGAGGAAGCAATGAAAGCATTGCATATTGGTATGCCTCACTAGTTGACACGTTCATCTAAGTGTTCAGTGTGGAGAAGTCTCTGTATGTTCTGCCAAAGTTCGCCTTGGATGTGCTTGTCATGCAGGAAGTAGCGTACCACATCTCGACAGGATTAACAGCTAGAATCCAACAGAAGAAGAAGGAACCTTGGCGTGCTCTTCCATTGCAAATTGGGTTATATGAGATCTGAAGTATCAAGCAAGCGGATTTTGAAGCAGAACAGATGAGGAAGTATCCTTTCGACCTCCGAAGCTTCAACCCGTATGACCCACAATGCATTGTGAAGGATCAATGCGCGAGATTTTAGTTCAATTGGATCCATGGGGCTTGTCATTGGGCTGAATAGGACTCATGGAGGTACTGCTACAATTCCTCCAGACCCAATGAATAGGTTGGCTTTTCCGTAGAGTGGTTAGCAAAGCAGCATGAAGTAGCATCACAGAGAGCACCAATAGTAGTAGCAACAACAAAGGCAGCAAAGCCAAGCATACCTGTGCGCGACAAAGGGAAGAGGAAGATTGTTGACTGCATGGAGGAGGAGAAAAGCTGCAAGTTTCAAGCAGATCCAATTGTAGAACAAGTAGCTATGGTTATTTAGGCAAAGATGCAGCAATGTGACAAGCACATCGCGTGAAGGAAGAGAGATAAGAAGGGAATGGAAGAAGCGGAGAAGGAGTTGCATGAGACGAGGGAGAAACTGCAGAGAGAACAAGAGTTGCGTCGACAGGACAAGGAAGTGCAACAGTAGTAGATACAGTAGGGGGCGCATCATGTGCAGACAGACAATGCAGTTCCCGTACAGGTAGTTGATTCTTCTGAATAGTTTGCATCAGGTGAACAGGGTGAACCCTCGCAGGGCCAAGACTTTTCTCATAAGATAGAACATGCTCTTGAATATTTGGATGTAGACATGGAGAAGCAGGAGTTGGAATTGGACACTGACCTCATGCATCACCATAGAGAGGTCGAATCACCTACTTCAATGCATCCAGATGATGAGCAAGTCTTGAATGACCAAGGAGGCACTGAGATCCTTAGTGGTCAGCCAAAAGCAAAGGTGCACAACATCTCCTTTGATGAATCTCAAAATAAAGTTGTGTAGTCTCACAAAGTACCGACTCCGGAGGACCAAACATCTCTTGCGCAAGTTGAAGAGAAAGTGATCGTGACTGATGTGCATAAGCATCCAACTTCTTTGGGCAATGAAACTAGAGTGTATGCAAAATCCACTAGCTCAAGTGTTCATTTCCTCATAGCTGAGAATGAGCGAATGGAGAAGGAACTACAGGTAGCCAAGCAGGGAGGAGACTTGGTGACAATGTCTGCTCGAGCTAACTGAAGAAGGAAATACTAGATGAAGTGTTGTACTTAGACACATTCATGTGAGCATTGTACTCCAAGTTTGGTACCATGCACCAATAAGTCATTCGTCTCCACGGATGGCAACATCGATGTCCGAGAAGAGCACGCATCTTGAAGAACATACATGCTGCCATTGATAACACGCAAGCATGGATGATGAATTACAAGGGAACCCACTTCACTTTCCAAAGATGATGATGGTCAATGCGGTCGAGTTGCAAGCACATATCCATAGTTAGATTCGAAACTATGAGTACCTACTGCAACTCATCACTAGCATACAGGCTTCCCATGCACGAGTATTCAAGAGCATGGAGGTTGTGGTGCACACACATGAGATCTCATCACTTGGGACACTCACCCAAGTGAAGACCAAGAAGCAGGTCCAACAGGAGCTTGACTCGTACTTCGATGAGTTGATGCGCATCGCCACCAGCCCAGACTTGCATTTCAATGCATACATCATGTAAAAGTATGTTGTTTGTCTAACCACATTAAGGACAATGATGCACATGCTTTTAGATGAGTTGGACAGAGGAGCCCAAGAAATGTACCCGGATGCCATGGAGGTAAGGTTCAAGTTCCAGACAAATGTCATAGTGGAACACACATACACTATCAAAGACTAGCAATCTTGGCATCAATATGTTACTGTTGATCAACATGAGGATGTCGAGCGGTTGGACTTCTATAGTTGTCTAAGTAAGAGTGATGTCTAGTTTGGCTTGTTCAAGCCATTGTTCACATGGGTACATGTGCATTGTAATGTTGAGTCATGTCAAGTGTAAGTCAAGTGTCAAGAGTGGATGTAACAATCATAGAGTAGGTGAAGAGTCATGAGGGTAGTTGAATGGTCACAAAGGGGAATGTCAGGGGTCACCCCACCCTTTGTTATAAATAGTCCCTCATAACTCATTGTATAGGCTTTTGGCTAGCCAAGCTTCAGAGAAGACTATCTTGGATAAAGCTTGGATAATATTGTAATGCGCCTTGTCTTCTCCACTGCATGGAGCTAGTTCATCTCTTTGGAGGAGCAGGAAGATGTGGCTGTAACGTTCCACTGTTGGGGCTAGCAAGTTTACATGGTGTATTGTATGATTGTGACTTACACTTCTTTATATAATAAGAGCCATCACATTTTCATATACATGCTGTTATTGTACTTGGACTGCTCTAGTTGCCTTAATGATATGTGTTTTTTAACTTACGTTCTTGTGTATGAACTCATTTATATGCAATTATATGAATCTTGAAGTTAATGTGTTGCACATGTTGTTAATGTTGTCATCGCCCATGTCGATTGCTCTGCCAGACATCAGATAGACCTTTCACATGAACCTTGCTGTAACAACCATTGCACTCGTCTCAGACTGATCCATGAGTGTTGTATGTGTTATCTTACCTTGTGTGATGTGACTACCGTATTCAAGTGGATTGCTCTGCCGAAACCTATGCATGTCCTTTTGTGTTGTGTGTTCCTAGCCAAGTTGGGACTGATCCCTTTCAACCTAGAACTCACCTTAACCTTCTGATGAGCCTCATCATTGGGTAATTATATGGGCCTTAATTGACCTCCTAGCTTAGTCAAACCAACTATTCTCATAACTTATTGCATACTTTTTATTATATTTTGTTTATGAGATATGTTAGAGTTGGATATTTTTCTTTGTGGTCTAATGTGCATTTAATGCAGGATTAAAGGATAAAAGAAAGGAATTTTGGCAAAGACCAAGGTCAAAAATTGAATGGGACAAGGGAGAGGGATTATAGGAGGTAAATCCTCCTCATTTACTACCCCTCCATTTGAATATTCCTCCATCAGCTCGGAGTGCAAACAACCAAATCATGAGGACTAGAAGGCAGCCAAGCAAGTGAAAGACAAAGCACCAATTTATCTCGAGTTTGGGAGCTGAGCCTCCCTAATTTTAAGGAAGTCGTTGGAGACTTCAGATTTATAAGTAGAGAGTCCTAGGACCTCAGTAGGATTCAAATTTTTATTGTAAAACTCTACTCTATTTTCGAGCTGCAAGACTTGTGACAGTTTTTTGATGTAATTTGTTGTTTTGGTAATAAGAATGAGTTTTGTTTTGAGCCAACACTGAATTAACTCAGAGGGGTTAATCTCTTGGGTTAGGGCCCAACCCTATCAGCCAAGGCTCTTGTTTATTGTACATGTATTCCAGTGTATATTCATAGCTTATTTGTTCATTTGCTTAGTATATGCATTTCTATTACAACAGTGTAGATTATATTGGTTGTGTGATATTTTGCTTCCATTTGTGACTTCTTTCAAGTAGTAGGTTAGCAAGGAGAAAAAGGATCACCACAAGGTTTTCAGCAGGTGTCTCGGCCTCACTTCCTCCCTCTAGGACCATGACTTAAGGAAGGGACCCTTCAGCAGCCCCAAAAACACAGATTTTTAGTTATTGTATGAGATTTGGAATTTATTGTCTTTGATTTTGTATTTGGTTCAAGTTGCAAGGCAGATTTCATTGTCATATTTTTCCATCTCCATTTCTGCAATAAGATATCATTCACACTTTCATTCCCTTCAACAACTTTCTTCATGCATAATATAGGCAATTGATTCATACTTTTCTAGTTTATGAAAATGTATCTTGTTGCATAGTTCTTGGAATACACACATGTTTTAAGCAGAGCAGGTGCTCCAGGAAGAGAACAAGACTTCATCATGAACAACCACCTTCCACTTCATCCGCCTTATCCATCCCTTGTTTCACCATCACCCTCACTAGTTTTTCATCATTTTTCATTGAAATTCCTCTAGATACAATGAGTGAATCTAGCCATATCTTATCTTGGATATTGACTCCTGAGTGCTCCTAGACCTTCGAACACTCCATTACACCCATCACACACCTTTCCCAAGCTTTCCAACACCTCCAACACCTCACAATTAGCTCTCGGTTGTATCCTGTAGGTTTCTTGTAATTCCTATAGGATCATCTTGTAGGTTTCTAGTACATCCTGTAGGTTTTCCTAAAACAGCCTATTTTGAGGCTGAATTGATGGCAAACCTATAGGAAGTCACAAAAATCCTCCTAGGACCCCTCCACACCATCCAACCACTTCATAAACCTTCTATCCATCCTCAAACACCTTCCATCCACTTGTCACATCTACAAGAAAAAATAGTTTGCATACTTGATTTTGCCTTAAAAAAGCAAAAATGTGAAAACATATTTAGTTTAGTTTCTTTACTTGCACATTAGTATTGGTTGATGCTTTTTACTTCTACAACTTAGCTAGTAGCATTTTTTTAGTGTTGATTTAAAAATTCTTCTTAGCATAACTTCTTAAATGGTTAATCAGGGTATGGTGTGGTTTAGCATTACATGTTGATTTTTTTCATTACTGCAGTATAGTAACTCTCTTAGAGTATATTTTCCCTACTTCCATCAAAGAATCAAGCTTCTTCTGACTCTATAGAAGTATGACTTGGAACACCAGTGGTCTCTTGCCAACTGAACAATGACAACAGGCAAAACCATCACTTTTACTTGTGCATATAGAACTGTCACCTCCAAGTTTGTACAAACCCAAGGTTGATAAGTAAAGATGGTAGCCCAAGAGTTGCAACATCCTTGCTACAATACTGGTGCTCATCACCTTTTGGCGCCGTTGTGGGGGAGATGTCTAAGTAGAATGTGAATACTGCTTTTTTTCTTCTATTTCTTGTCTTCAATATTTTTCCATTATTTTACTTCAACGAAAGTAATCTAGTTGTTTCCTTTCTTTCATTTTGCATTATTTGCTTTCCTTTCCATTCTACAAGTAGGATTTCAATTCAACAAGTAGCTTTTTCATTCTGTCAGTAATTTTCATTCAATCAGCAATTTCAATTCTGTAAGTACTTTCCAAGTTTTCAAAAAGAATACAAAATCAAGCCAAAAATATTTCCTTTCATGCCTCGTAGGAATAGGGACAACTTAGGGAAATTTCTGCCAAATACCCCCATTACATCGAACAACCAACCTTCTCTCTTCTTCGGTGGCTTTGAACTGGAGGAACCCTTAGGTGAGCAACCCGATATATTTGAAGAACCTATAGGGGAAGAAGAAGAAGAGGAAGCCATTACTACTGAACCAATGGATGAAAACTGAAATGAAAAAGGGAACAAAAAGAGAGTTGAGGGTGCCTTCCCCATCAAGGAAACCAATGGGGACATTAAGATGAAAAATATAAGCCCCTCTACCCTACTTCGTTTCCATGGCTTGACCACAGAGGACCCCGAAACTTTCCTATTTGAGTTTGCTTTTATATGCCAAACCTATGACTATACAAATGATGAGCAAAAGTTAAAACTATTTCCATCTACCCTCAAGGATGCAACATTGTGCTAGTTCATGGGTTTACCTGAAGATAACATCACAACTTGGGCTTATATGCAGCAGGTCTTTAACAAAAAATATCACGACTACTATCAGTCAAAGGATACTAAAGAAGAAATTTTCAGGATGACCATAGGTCATGATGAATCCTTAGAATATTATGAAGAAAGATTCTATCTCAGTTACAAATGGGCCTGGTACACTCTTGACCCTGAATCACTAAAGCTGGTCCCGCTTCGGGGAGTAAGAGAAGATCTTCTAGATACCTTACATTTTTTAGTAGGAGGAGATATCTACCAATTACCCTGTGATGATACCAAGAATGTCTTTAGAAACCATTCTAGGGAAGCCAGGAAAAAGGGTAGGGGTAGTCAATCTATGGGGAGTACATCATCTTCCAACTCATCCGTCAAGGGTGAAATTGGAAACATTCTGGAAGATTTCAAAAGTGAGATGTTGCAAACCCTTGCCTTGCAAATGGACACCATGAACATTAAAAGGAAGCAAGATGAAGCAGAGAGAGCCTTGGACATCTTCTGTCCTAGATGCACCAGGAGGCATCCTAGGAATGAATGTCCATTGAATTGTATTGAAATTTGCTCGGTCTATGAGGAAAACCACCCCACAAACAAGTGCCCTTCTTTACCCGAGCTCAAAGTTGTATATCAAGGGGTTGAAGGGGTCACTGAGCAACTTTGCTACATTAACCAAAGGAGACCTCCTGGGCCTAGACCATACCAACAGGGCATGCAAGGGTCATCCCATGCATATTACAACCCCAATAAAACCACAACTATACCTTCTTGGGGACTCCCTGCTCATCCTTCTTGGTCTACACCCCCTCCTTGGTCCTATGCATCTTAGTATCATTTCCAGTGAGCCAGCCAACCATTTCAACCTTATGCTCCACCACAATCTTAGTGGAATACACCACTCTAGGGGTGGAGGTCCCAATACAACAATGCTCTAGCTCTATTGCCTCCACCACTTTCCCAACCACAACTCCTACACTTTGCTCCACCCAAGGAACCCCAAATGCCTGCCCAACCAAATCCGAACCCGAACAATAGATAGGATCAACAAGTATACAATGGAGAGACATCATATCCAGCTTATGTTGTGGAAATCCAAGAGATTAACCTGAGATCTGGGAGAGTTATCCTAGATAACCAACCTCCCCCTCCACCTAGGGAGGTTGACGAAGAAAGAGAGGAAATCAACCTTAACGTAAATCCACCCTTTCCTGAGAGATTAACCCAACCACTCCAGCCTATCCCAGAAGAGACTGAACTTCTAGGAGAATTGAAAAATTTGTGTAAATATCCCCCTTCTCCAGAAAATAAAAGATGTTCCCATTTACAATAATTTGATTAAGGAGAAATGCTTCAAGCATCCAGGTAGGTGAAAAATGGATTCCACTACCATTAATGTCATTGGGAAGCTATTCGACTTAATGCTAGGGCAGGTAGTATGTCCAAAATATTTTGACCCTAGAAGCCCTATAGTAGATGTGCACATCAATGGCACCATTGTCCCACACACTATGATCAATATTTGGGATGCCATTAATGTGATTACCATGGACACCATGCTCAAGCTCAAACTCAAAGGGTCATTGAGAAATACCACAACAATCCTGCAACTTGCAGACCGTTCCACAGTAACCCTTGAAGGAATTGTGGAGGATGTGATGGTATTCATTGACTTCTAGGAGTACTCTACAGATTTCCTAGTTCTCCAGCCTAAGGCTAAGCTTACTGGTTATCCTCTCATCCTTGGGAGGCCATGGTTGGCCACATCTGATGCTTACATTAGCTGTAGAGCTAGGAATATGACCACCAAGAATGGGCATATGTCCAAGTAGTTAGTCCTAAACCCTCCTGCTCAACCTTCTCTAGGGCATGATTTACCTTTATGGTTGGAGGAGGAGGAAGAAGATGAAGTTTATTTCTCCCAACTTTATGCTTTGTAAGTAACCATGGGAGGAGCACAACAAGATGAGGATGACTTGATTGATCACCTGCTCCAAATTCCAAATCCTAGTTCATTACCTTTAGAAGAAGTAGTAAAGGAAACCTAGAAAAATCATCCAATTGAATTATTCTTGGCTGATTCCAACCCGCTATGTGTCAAAACCATACAATTCGGCCCAGAGAGATCCTTGAAAATCAATCCATCTCTTTCTGCTCTCGAAGAGGAGAAGCTATACAACATGTTAAAGGAAAATATCGAAGCCTTCACTTGGAGTTACAAGGAAATGAATGGAGTACACCCCTCAATGTGTACTCACCACATATACATCAAAGAAGGTTGTAAGCCGGTCCAACAACCAAAAAGGAGGATGAATCCAACTCTTAAATATATAGTCAAAGAAGAACTGCAAAAATTTCTAGATGAAGGATTCATTTACCCTATCTCCGATAGTGAGTGGGTCTCCCCTTTGGTGTTAGTTCCCAAGAAAATGGTAAGTGGAGGATTTGTGTCTATTATAGGGAGTTGAACAAAGCCACAAAGAAGGATCATTTTCCTCTACCCTTCATTGACCAAGTGCTAGATGGCTTGGTAGGGAAAAGGCTTTTCTCTTTCCTAGATAGATTTAGTGGGTACAACCAAATCCAGATCTGCCCAGAAGACCAAGATAAGACCACATTCACCTGTCCTTGAGGTATTTTTGCCTATAGGGTCCTTCCTTTTGGCCTATAAAATGCTCCTACCACTTTCCAGAGAGCAGTCTTGATAATTTTCACCGAATTAGTCCATGATGTGGTGGAGATTTATATGGATGATTTTACACCATATGGCTATGATTTTAAAGAAGCCCTGTCTAACCTAGGCAAAATACTACACAAGTGCATTGAAATGAACCTGTCTCTTAGTCCTGAAAAATGTGAATTCTTAATGACTGCATGGACTGTGCTAGGTCATTCAATATCTCAACTGTAGGTGGACCCAAAGAAAATAGCCATCATCCAAAGGGTCCCACCTCCTCAAAAGTAGAGAGATGTCAGAAGTTTCCTAGGGTTAGCTGGATACTACTGAAGGTTCATAAAGGACTTCAACAAGTTGGCCTCTCCTTTAATTGGATTGTTGGCCAAATATTTTGAGTGTAAATGGTCAAAAAGATTTCAAGAGGCCTTAGACATCCTAAAGGATAAGTTAACCACTGCACCAATTCTCTGAGGCCCAAATTGGGCCCTCCCCTTTCATATTCATGCTGATGCCTCACACAAAGCCATAAGAGAAACCCTAGGTCAGATAGATGAAAAATTGTTGTATGCTATCTATTTTATCAATAAGAACTTATTAAAGGCTGAACTAAATTATACAGCGACCGAAAAGGAACTCTTGTCTATTGTGCATTCATTAAACAAATTCAGGCATTACATTACAGGTTATCAAACATTTGTGCATACTGACTGTGCTGCAATCAATTATTTAATGAACAAACTAGATGTGAATGATTGAATTATAAGATGGTTAATTTTCTTATAGCAGTTTGATCTAACTATTGTTGATAATCCTAGTAAGGAAAATGTTGTTGCAGACTTTTTATCTAGGGTAAATTTGATTGCAGGTGAAGAAGGGATGGTGGATGACCAGTTACCAGATGAGCGCTTATTTGCTATTTCGGTTCTCTTTCCATGGTTTTCTGATATAGCAAACTATTTGGTATTAGCTTAGTTTACACCAAACTTGTCCTCCAAAGAAAAGAGCAAGATAGTCAGGAAAAGTGCCCCCTTCACTTGGATTGGGGGCAATATTTTCAAACTTGGCCTAGATCAAATATTGAGAAGGTGTGTCAGGGAAGAGGAAGTCTTAACATCCTTCTGACCTATCATGATGGGCCTTGTGGAGGTCACTTTGTAGAAAAGAGGAAAACATTCAAAGTGTTACAAGTAGGCTATTATTAGCCCACTCTTCATCAGGATGTGAAAAAATACGCTAGTTAGTGTGATCGGTGCCAGAGGATGGGAAGGCCTACTCCAGGAGATGAAATGCCTCTACAACCTCAAGTGACTTTAGAGCCATTTGAAAAGTGGGGCATGGACTTCATTGGGCTCATTGACCCTCATTCAAAGAAAAAACAATACATTATTGTGTGCATTGATTATTTGACTATGTTGGCTGAAACCAAGGCAATTAAGGCAATAACAGAAGAGAAGGTGGCTGAGTTCCTAAGGGGGAATTTATTCTACAAATTTGGGCACCCTAGAGAGCTGGTCACATACAAAGGTAGTCAGTTCACCTCCAACATGATCGAAGACTTGCTCAACCATCACAAGATCAAGCATAGGATCTCCACTCCTTATCATCTAGAAGCTAATGGGAAAGTGGAGGTGACCAACAGAGCACTGGAGGGCATCTTAACCAAGGTGGTGAGCAGCATTAGGAAGGATTGGGCAAAAAGGCTAGTTGAGCCCACCTAGGCCTATAATACCACATGGAAGACCACCACTGGATTCACACCCTATGAGCTATTCTATGGGAAAAAAGACTTTTTGTCCATTGAATTTGAATATAACACATTAAGGATGTTAGCCCAACTATATTTGGATCTCAGCAGTGCACAGAAAGAGAGATTGTTCCAATTGAACGGTTTGGATGAATTCAGAATGCAGGCCCTCCTACATACAGAGGTAGTTCAACTTCAGAGGAAGATCTGGAATGATAAAAATATCAAGGAGAAGAAATTTCATGAAGGTGATTGGGCATTGTTATATGATTCTGGGTATAAAGACTTCAAGAACAAGTTAAGGACAAGATGGCTCACACCTTAGGTTGTGGAAAGATACCATGATAATGGTTCAGTGCAAACCAGAACCATAGATGAAAAAACCATTCCTTTGCTTGTTAATGGACACCGATTGAAAATGTACAAGAGACCTTTATCAAAACAAGAGTTCATTGATGATATCAAGAAAACAATGATGATAGTGGAGCAAGTTCCAACTCCTCTCTCATCAAAACATTAAGGAAAAGGAAAAAGAATAAGGACTCAGGTGAAAACCTCCATGAGGTGTCTGAGTCCCATATTTGGGTTGAAAACCTCTTGAGGTGGCCTAATGATGACAAAAGGAAAAGAGAGAGAAAAAAATAAAAAATAAAAAGGGAATAAGAAGATCCATAGGTGAAAACCTTTCTTGAGGTGCCCAGGGCAAACAATTAGGGTGGAAACCTCTCTGAGGAAGCATAGTTGTTTTAAAAAAAAAAAACAGTTTTTTTATCATAAAATTTCCATTTGCAGGTGGGTGAGAAGGACAATTAAGGAGCAAAAGAGGATCCCAAGGAGAGCCCTGCCACTCACATATTCATTTTTTTCACTCCTTACCATGCATCCCTCCATCATTTTTTTCATTTTCCCACTCCATTGCTTCGATTTATGCAAAGACTATGTTTTCTATAAGATCCCCTGAAAACCTACAGGATGATACTGTAGGAATTATAGTGACCCAGAAATCCTACAGGAAGAAATCTGAAGGCATATGATGGACTTGTTAGGTCCCTAAAATTCACCCTATTCATGATCTAGCACCTCACCTCATCCACCATCATCATCCTTGCACTCACCATTAAAAAAAAAGGGACCAGTTTCAACAATTTTTTCTTCAGTCTTTAAAGAGAAAAAAGGGAAAACAGAGAATAGTAAAGAACATCACTTGATTTTCCTTTTCTATCCACACTCCCACTCCTTCTTTCCATCCATTCCACCATACTCATAGCCCTACCAAGCAAAATGATTAAAGAATTCTAAGGGAGAAGCAACTACAGGACATCCTGTAGGAAATCTTGTAGCAGCCTATCCCACAGAATGCCAATCACACCAGCAAAAAGTCTTCACCATGATGATCCAGGAGCTCCAAAACAGCAACATCAAATCTTCAACCATAGATACCTGCAAAAATAGAGAAACCATTAGCAGACAACAAGAGGAGGAAGAAGAATGACATGCAGAAAAAATACGCAGCAACACCTCTGGTCTTCGACAACTATAACATAGCATTGAAACCACAGGTAAGTATCTCGCTGGCTCTCTCATATGCATCATGTAGTAAAAAATTGTAAGGGTTACAAGATAGTTTGTTTATAAGTGAAAAGGTGTCCAGTTAACTTGGTCACCTTCGTTCAGTCAGCACATGCACAACTGAGTGTCCTCTCACACGTGCCTGTAATCAACTCAAAGACAAAGAAGGAGTAGGACAAAAAGTGGTTAAACTACGAATCTACGAGGTGCGAGATGATTACGAGGAGTGGGAACTAATGAGGTGGTAGTGGGGACCAATGGTCCAAAAAAGGCAACGTGCCCTTGCTACCAGCACACCACCTCACCATGAATCACCATAAGAGGAAATAAAACATCATTCCCATGCATTCATGAATTTCACCTCCTCGAAACTCCCTCACTCAAGTCAATCTCATAACCCAGGCCACCCATCGGAAGAAAAGATCCATTGTTCACTACACAAGAATTCCTACAGGGGCATGCATAGGAATTCCTACAGGATATAGTCTACAGGATACACAAAGGCTGTCTACAGGATTGGAAGAAAAGAGTTCAGAAGGGATATCACAAGAATTGGTCACTACAACTAGTCTAAAGAGGTAGGCTCTAAAATTACATTCCTCTTTGCAAATAAATGAACCAGGGATACTCTAAATTTGAGTGAATTTAGAAACCATGTGAAGGGAATTAAATACACAGTCAACTCTATTTTGCTCCTGCATTTGAAAAATTGTTTCAACCCTCTCATTTTTTCCTCAAGCCTCACCAGCAAGATGACAGGAGGTTTTAATAGGAGAGATTCCAAAAACACCCCAAGTGCTTGAAATCTTCACAAGACATAACTGGAGGGGGTTTTTCGAAAAATTCAGAGGGTATGATGATGAGGTGGCTCAAGAATTTTCTCTTTCCTTCAATCCACACAAAAAAATCCATGCCACTATTGTAATAAGGGGCTTCACTATAGATATCACCCCAGAGCTCATCAACAAGGTCACCACACTTCCCCTAGGAATCCCATGGAGAAAAGAAGGCAAAGGAGACAACAAGATGGCAAAAAGAAAATTCTTTTTAGAAGGTGAAGAACCCACTGAGGACAAAAATGGAGTAAGGAGGGAAAGTCTGCCATACCCATGGAGTGAGGTAGGCTACCAACTAATTAAATACATCTCATGTGAGGGTAGATATAGTGTTATCTATGGCTATCATTTTAGGATCCTTGAAGAATTAAGATTTGGAGTAGAAACACTCCCTCACAAGAGGCTCAACATACCATATTTCTTACTTGAAAGACTCATAGACTCAAGCATCAAAGTGAAGGAGGGGAATTCCCAACAATTAGCACACCATGGGTTGATTAGGATCCTAATTGAAGATGCCATCTAAAACCTCAAAACCCCTATAACATGGTCAGTTTTCATAGACATGCCAGTAGAGGATGACATCAAAGCTCTCAATTATGATGTTAGTCCTACTGTCGGTGAAGAGGAAGATACAAAGCAAGATAAGGATGAGATGGATGAAGAAGGAACTGACATAGAGGAACATGATGAAGATGAAGAAGAAGAGGGAGAAGAGAAGGAGGATGATGAAGAAACATAGAAGAAAATTAAGGAGGAAACTGATAGATATGATGAAGATCTACAAGAAGAAGAAGACAGGAAAGATAGAGAGGAAGAAGGAAATAGAAAAGAGGGGACATAACACAAGGAAGAGTCACCTAGGGCGTCTCCAGAGGCCACTGAGAGAGTGGCAGAAACTGCCCTCACTTCTCTCAGCATCCCAATCAGGAAAAAAGGAAAAAAGCATAGGGAAACCCCACTATATTTTAAGACAAGAAAGAGCATTAGAATAAGACAGGAGAAACCACAAACATCAACATAAATTCCTATTGATATTGAAGACTCCCTACAAAAAATGACAAAATGCCATCCCCTAAGTCCCCTATCACCTATGTAAGGATGCCTACTACTAGATCAACTTCCTCAAAGGGTATGGAAATCCTACAAGATCCACAACAAAAAATCTACAGGAGGCAAAAACAGTCCTACGGGATACTCTGCTGAATCTACAAGAGGCACATAAATTAGAAAGAAAGGTAGGGGAGTAGAAAGAAGCTAAAGAGGAGGACCCAAAGACAAAGGAACCTATCCCCCAACCTAACCTGGACTCCTATTACTGGTTTATTGAAGGAGGCAGGGTCATACCTCAAAATGTTTCCATCCCACTATTCTTTGAGCTTGAGAAGGAGAGGGCCAAAACTCACTGATGGATGCAGATCACCAAATCAAAGGGGGTGGAAGAAATTGGGTACATGGAGGAGAAACTCAAAGAAATGGGTAGAGAGCTAAGTGGCTTAAGGGACTGTCATGCGGAAATAGTCAATTTTGCAGACAAAACCGACCTCCCTAGAAAACAAGGCTTTTCTAGTGACAAAAAAAACAATCAAGCACTATATTTGCCTAAATATGCATTAAAATAAAAGCAACCAGGTGTTTAAGGCTTACCTTTAGTCCAACGCTTGTTTGTAGCAGCCAAGCCTCTTCGATCTAGATGAGCTCCTTCTCCTTGAAGCCTGCATTCACTAACAAGAAAACTCATTACATAGCACCTAAATAACTCATATAATAAAACATATTCATCATAAAGACCAAGGAGTTTATGAAACAAATTATATATAACAACTTTTTGAGAAAAATGAACTTAATTGTATTAATTGGAAACAAAAGAAACCATTACAAGCAATGCCTTGGTGTTGTGCAGATCCCTCCCAGGGTCCAGCAAGAGTTCTCCTCTACTTTGATCAGCTCACCCACTTCCAAATGAAGCTAAGAAAGGATTGGAATCTCTCCTCTCAAGCTCTATAAGGGAGTCCTAATTTCAGCAGCATCTACCCTTAGGAATGTTCCGTTTTCAACCTCCCCTCCCTCTGGCCCAATGCCTATATTTATAATGCTTTGGAGGGAGTTAAACAGGTCCACCATCAATGGGATAAGCCCCTCTTTCAAAGGGATAGCTCCCCTCTTCATGGGATAAGTTCCTCTTTCATTGGGATGCATGAACCATCTGGAGGCGCTCAATCCACGTCAAACCATCTTCTAGAATGCTCTAGAATCGACCATAAGTAAGTTTTTTGAAGTAAAACTTGCGCCTTTTGACCTTTACAGGAGTACGCACCCACGCCTTTATAGACAGAGCGTACGAGTACGTAGGTGTTATCTACTTGAGGTGCGTACACGCAGGTAAGAGTAAGAGAAACTGCGTAACCAGAGTTATATTGACTTTTAAAGGCTTTCTCTCTTTTTGGAGTTTGACATGAGGAGCAGAAGTATAATACTTGCCAAGGAGGACAGTATGGTTATTGATGGAGCCATACTGACTGTAAATAGTCATGGTGACAAATTTTAGTGTAACAGATTTCCCCCTAAAGTGCGAAGTCTGTAGTAGATTAGGGTTTCATATCATCTAGGAAGGGTGAAGCACTTTATCCTTTCGAGGATTATCTCGTGGAGAGCCCAGTTGGAACCTGCAAGTATTCAACACAAAATACATATATGAGATCATATCATCACTAAGGTAGGCATTCCCATACTCAGATCAAAAAATTTTAACTAACAAACTAACTACTACTCTGATATAGGAATGATTTCGCAGTACATCATAATCATAGACACATGTAGACATAGTATGGACATAGCCATCTGTTTATAATTAGTCTACTATATAATGAATACAAAACTCCTCGCAGCCTGGATGGCAGAAACTAGATCCAGGGTCTTCATTTCTACTTCCCGAAATAGTACGATCCTATCCATGCGAATAAATGAGTTGTTGTCGAACATGGTAGAAACCACTTGATTACCAGTCAATGATGTAAACTGTTAACAAGTGTGAGAGAGACCACCAGTGATGTCAATGGTTCTTAAAGTACCCAGTACAATCCGTGAGATGTGAATGAATGTGTTGATGTCGAACATGTCACGGAATCCTTCGATCGAAATTCAATGATGTAAACTATCGTGAAAGGCGAGAAACCTACCATTGAGGCATGCAGATTTCAAGGTACTGATGATTCCTAGATTATCTTTCTAGATAATGTGCTAATGTCGATAGAAAGCGATCTGTTGCAGGCAAGCCCACAACACGAAATCATAGATCAAGTTGAAGAAATGTAGTTGTAAGGACTGACTCAGGGATGGTCAAGATGGATGACAGATATTTTGCAGATGAATGGTTTATTTGCAGTGACCTCTTGAACACATAACGACACAACAGATGGCTTGATGACAATTGACCCAAAGTTAATACCCAGAAACTGGCTGAAGACTTTCAATGTGGTTGGGTCAACTATTAGGCAAAGGATTTCCCAACCCAGGTGAATGAAAAAGTGTCGTGTTCAAGAGTGGTAATAAGGTTTTTTCGAGACAAAGGATAACAATAGGCTCATTTTTCTCTCTTTTCCCCCACCATTTCTGGCAAGTACCTCTTTATTTTTTACAAGCTTGAGGAGGATAACATTTGCTTGATTATAAGCTCATCCTTCGGATGAGTCCAACTTAGTTTAGATTCGAACCCTAAGAAGGAGTGGTCCGTTCCTGTTTGTAATCGAATAGGTCCTTTACTGTGAAATTTTAACGAGTCCAGTATAGGAGAAACTCGACGTTTTTCAATTTTAGAGAGTCTGAAAAACTTAAGAAGACTCCAGGGTTGACCTTTTTCGTAAATTTGTGTCTCCCAAGCCCGAAAAAGTATAAAATAATACTTGAGAGAACCGCTTGATCTTTACGACCAAGGATTACTTTCATGATTAGTGTCTCTGATCTGAAAAGTAAAAAGTGACCAAGGACACGTCGTTTTATTTCCAATATCGAATTTGAAACGAAAAAAAATCCAGCAATATTTTCATGTTTTTATGGTCAGAAAAGGGGTATAAGAGGACCGTCTTTTAATTCCATTTTAACGAGTGTAAAAGAAACGCTCGGCAATCTTTTCATGTTTTAGGAGTCAGAAAAGGGCTTAAAGATGACTCTGATGTTTTTGTTTGTAAAAAATGACAATTTTCCCTGAAAATCCTTTATCCTGCACAAAAACCAACACATTACTCATACCTGTTGAAGATAGATAAAAATACTTTGAAAAATACCTTTTCATGGTGAAAAGTAAACAAATTTACCATTTATTTACCCAAAAAACCTATAAAAAGGGCTTTTACCAATCCATTTTTACCATTTTACTGTTGAGGAGAGAAAAAGGGCTTTTGGCAAGAAACTTCCCATGGACATTGCGGAGAATCCGACCATCGAAACCGAACGCCGTTTCTTCCAGGTAATTTTCAACATCCTCCTCTTCAATTTCATCCATTTAGAATTCTTTTTTAGGCCATATATTTCATTTTTTGGAGGCTTTGGGGTTTCAAAGACCGCCTCTCGGGGTATGCAGGCACCACACTAGGGACCCGCGTACCCCGACATTTTCTCAGTTAGAAAAATTTCTGGAGTACGGACCTTGCCTTCAGGGACCCTGCGTACCCACGCTCTGTTCCTAAAGGTGGGGTGCGTACTCTGCGCAACAAGTTTTTAAACCCCAAATTCTCCAAAATGGACCAAATTTTTTTGATTTCATGAAATCTAATGGATGTTTTTTGGCATGTATATTGTTTACCATGCTTGATTGGTGCGAGAGAGAGCACGAAAATGTTGATTTGGCCGCCATTAAACATCAACCGTCAATTGATGCTTTGAAGGCATGCGACCTTTATAAATACTGGGCCATACCTAGCATGAGGGTCCAAGTGAGCTTTCTAGAGTGGCTGGTAGAAAGATGGAATGTTCAGGACCAGTGTTTTTATATTGGAGGGCAATAGCTTGAGATGGAGCCCACAGATATCTACTTTCTCACTGGTTTGCCCAAGAGAGGCGAACACTTGACTCTTTTCGAGACTAGGCAGGGTGGCCAGTCCATCGCTAGTCTCCGACTAGAGTGGTGTAACACTCGGACTCAGGAGAAGGGGATAGAGATCAAAACTATATCCTGTCCTAAACTTAAGGTGATTGCCTTTACAGTTACTAGACTTTGCGGGGCTGCCGCTTTACACATTGCTATTGGATCCCAGATGCGGATGGCGATTGATTGCTATCGAGGTACCATTTTCAACTGGTGTGATGCTGTGTTGGCCAATATAAAAGGCCAACTGACTAGAGCCAAAAAAGGACAGCTAAAGACTTTTGGTTATGGGCCTTTAGTTGTGAGTTTGAATTAGAGAGGGTTCCGATGCTGATCCCACAGCAACTCACTGTTGAGGCTGGGCTTCCCCGAGAGCCAAAATTGAGGCAATGGGTTGCGGTTATGGCCCGTCATCCTGATGAGGGAACGGAGGTTGTCCGATTTACTCTGGAGTACTTTCATTGGTTAGAAGACCAAGTCTTTTCTATACAGGATTTTCCTTATGCCGTAGTTGATTTTCGTGGAGATCCGGACATGGTTCTTCCATCGGGAGAACAATGGGATGATACATGTAACTTCATTTTCCACAAGTTTTTTAAACTATCTATTTTTTTTGTTTGTTTTTATATCGTCTCAAAACTGATAGTAATAATTTTCAAAATGCAGATGTAGGCCCACGACGTCCAGCCAATCTCCGGCCTTACGAGAGGAGACTACCAGTTGCAGCGGCACCGGCCCCACAGGACGAGGCCACAGAGACTTTGGCCGAGTTGGAAAGTGACCTAGAGCATCTTACAGCAGATATACCGGAGACTACCATAGATGATATTCCAATCAGGCTTCAGCGCTATGTAGTCAGGGTCCCAGGACCTTTTAGGAGGTTCTTGTGTAGGGTAGCCCATGCAGTGGTGTCATATAGAGATCATCAGCAGTGATTGGATGGTCATTTTGTAGACACATGTGACATTTTGGTTTTTTGTACTTATCATTTTTGCCGATCATAAGGTGTTTTTCAACCTATGATCGAAGACGATGTATTTTTTGACACACTCCTATATATCTATCATTATTACCGGCTTATCTTGTAAATCATGTTATGGAATGGTTTTAAATTTACATGTATGATTATTGCAAATGTCTATTTAACATTCGAGAAGCAATTGCATCTGCTAATGTATTTAAAGACCTTGGAATATGTTGATATTCAATGTAATCAAACTCACGTTCCAAGAGACGCACTCTCAAAAATAACCTTAATAACACTGGATTTCTAATGGCATACACTCTATTAAGTTGTAATACAACGAGTTCAGAATCTAACCTCAATATCAAACTCCGAATCCCAAATGAAATAGATTCAGAGAATAACTCAATCACTGCACTGTATTCGGCAATGTTGTTTGTTGTTTGACCGAGGCTCACCCAATGCATAGATAGTAACTCGTCATAGGGCGAATAGATAACCCAAGCTGCGGAAGAGATATTCCGTGTACTACGACAAGCACCATCAGCGAAACCAATGTATGTTTGGAGAGGCATCGACATCTGCATCATCAAGAGTAAAACCAAGATAAGCCACAATAATGAAGAAAACACACTTTCTAAGCTAAGCACACTGTCTAAATTAACAAACACACCAGCTAGAAAGAAAAACTAAGCTAACTAAAAATCTCCATACCGATCTTTTTAAGCATAATACCTCTTTAGGTAAAGTCCATTTCTGGGTTTACCCAAAGAGTCCTCGTCAAAGTCTACCAACTCATAGGCCCCTTTTGCTAGCTTTCGCTTGACAATATAGGGCCCATGCCACATAGGAACGAATTTTCAAGCACCTAACTTATCATTAGCTTGATCATATAATAACACTAGATCTCCTTCCGAAAAAATTCGAGGGGTCACATTTCAATCATACTGAGCTTTCATACGTTTTGCGTGAGTCTCGATCGCCAATGCAGCATCACGTCGATTTTCATCTAATTGAGCTAAGTATAATAAACACTTCTCCTCTTCGGAAGTAGCTGGAAGTAACTCGATGGCCATTTGCAGTGACAGGATTTCACATTCAATGGGTAGCACAGCTTCCAAACCATAAACTAGTTGGAAAGGAGTGAACCCTGTTGATGTTTTCACTGAGGTTCGGTATGCCCAAAGCGCTGAAAATAACATGTTGTGCTAATTCGACCGATGAATACCAATGATTCGTCGGATCATGATAACTAAAACTTTGTTGATAGACTCAACCAGACCATTCGCTTGTGGATAATAAGGAGTTGAACTATCGTGACGCAAACCAAGCTGGCCTGTAAGTTCTGTCATCATAACGTTTCGAAAATGACGCCCATGGTCAGTGATTATTGCTTGTGGGACACCAAACCTAGCAATTATGTGATTGAACACGAAAATTGCAGCTGTCTTGCCGTCTGCCTCGAATGTAGGCATCGCCTCGGCCCACTTAGTAAAATATTCTACCGCAAGGATGATATACGCATGCCCCCCGTCCAAGTGAGGGTTACATGTAATAAAATCGATACCCCATTTGGAAAAAGGACCAACGACAATTTTAGGGTGGAGAGGAGCAGGTGGAGCGCACATCTTTCGATCAAACACTTGACAATTGTGGCATTTTCGGACCACAGTAATACAATCTTTAAACAAGGATGGCCAGAAGTAGCCAGCGCACAATATCTTTTGGGCTGTGGCATACCCAGACATATGACCGCCACACGCTCCAGAGTGACAGTCATTTAGAACCCTTTCAGCCTCTTCGTGAGTTAAGCAACGTTGAAAAATAGAGTCCGCCCCACGGCGATAAAGAGTATCTCCAATAATTTTGTACTGTTGGGACTGGAATCTAATTTTCTGACGTTCCGACTTTGAAGCTTCAGGCCGAAAGGATTGGGTCTGGAGATAGACGATGATATCCCCATACCACAGATCTAAAGTGCTGATTAGAAACAAAGATTCGTCCGCAATAGGCTCCTCTGCCACAGTTTCCGTGTCAGCACGCGGGAAGTCACACATTAACTCTGCAAAAACTAAAGATTTATTAGACTTAGATTTCTCAAACTCCAAGTCGAACTCCTGCAGGATAACAATCCATTTAGAGTACTTTCCCCCTAGCAATTGCTTAGTCAAAATGTAGATCATAGGGTTGCAATCCGAAATGACTGTAGCTTTACAGAGTAAAATGTAGTGTCGAAAACGTTGGATAGCTTGAACGGCTGCCAATGCCAATTTCTTCACATGTGAGTATTTTAGCTCAGTTGGATTTAGCGTCCGACTAAGGTAATATATCACATGTTTCGTTCCGAATTCATCTTTCTAAACTAAGACCATCCCAATGGTGGAATGAGTGGCGGCGAGGTACAAAAAGTAATCCTGGTTGTAGTTGGGAGGATGCAACAACGATGCATGGGTCAACGCGTGTTTGAGTGCATCAAAAAATTTATGAGCTATCTCATCCCAAGAGAATTGAGCATTCTATTTCAACAACCGTGTAAAACCCTTTGTAACCTCAGCGTAGTTAGGAATGAATCGTCGTAAAAAGTTTGTTTTCTCCTGCAAACTTTGGAGTTGGCAAAGACTCGAAGGAGGAGGCAATTTGATGATAGCTTCTACCTTTGAGGGATCGATGTGAATGCCAACTTTCGAAACTAAAAATCCTAGAAATCGTCCCACTTCTATACAGAAGACACATTTGTGTGGGTTCAACCGAATACGATAATGCCTACACCTCATGAAGATTGCTCGTAAATGGACAAGGTGATCAACTCGATGTAATGAATGAGTAGGCAAATCATCGAGATACGGTTGCACAATGTGTTTGATGTCATGAAATGCATAAGACATCGCCCTTTGAAAAGTTTCTCCGGCATTCTTTAGCCCAAAAGGAAATTTGCAATAAGCAAATGTCCCCCATGGACAAATGAAAGCCGTTTTTGGTTGATCGGCGGGTAGAATATTGATTTGATTGTAACCGGAAAAACCGTCCATAAAGGAAAATATTTCGCTACAGCACAATCATCAATGGTTTGATCGATATAGGGTGTCGGGTAGTTGTCCTTTGGACAAGATGGATTAATGTCCCTATAATCGATGCATATTCTTATTGTTCCCTGTTTTTTGTTAACCGGAACAATATTCGATACCCAATCCGTTAACGGGATCGGATAAATCAAACCTGCTTTCAGCAGTTTTTCAACTTCTGCTTTAATTGCAACAGCTTTTCGTGGGTGAATATGACGCAAACGTTGCCGGACGGGTTTAGCATCCGGGTAAGTCTTGATCTCATGAACAACAATCGCGGGATCAATTCCTGGCATTTCCTCATAGGACCAGGCAAACACGTCACGTAATTCTTGAAATAGTGCCTTGTATGTCTGAATTTCGTCATCTGTACACGAGGCACCTATATGAATGTTTTCAACAATTCCAGGCTTAACCGAAATGTCAATGGGAATAGTTCGAGAGATATTTCCCAAATTCAGCTCTGAATCAGGATGTTTCATGGGATTCTGAGCTTCCTTGACATATTCAACTGTAAAAATTGATGAGAAATCATTTTCAAAACGATCATCCTCAGGTAAAAACGAAGATCTATGATGGAGATCCTCCCATGGTAAATCATCTATACACAGGACTTCACGAAGTTGCTCATCATATGAAACAACTTCGGGAAACGCTATTAACTCCGAGGTTGATGTGAAAAGTGATTCCTCACGGACCACATTCATTTGGTCGATTTTGGTTGAACACAGGTCGGTAAAATACTACACGGCTTCATAGGCAATTTCATATGGACTCAAAGGCATAAAATTACCAAATGAGTCTATTTTAGATTCAGAAGGAATGATCCAAGGATCGTCATAATAAATAGTTTCTGATGTAATCATATGAATGTTTGCAAATGAAAATGATGCGTTGAGTGGAGGAAAAGGAAACGTTCCCAGTAAACCGGCATCTTTAACTAATCCTACTCCAACATCCTTATATGGGATAGTCGTTTTATCGACATGCTGAATACTCTCTGAAGAGGATGGGTCGGATGAAAAGTAAGCCAGCTAGTCTATTGTTACGATATTGCCATTATGTGGGAACTTTATTACTCGGAAGACCAATGAAACGACCGCTGTCATAGCGTAAGACCAACTTCGACCCAAGAGAAGGTTGTAGTCTAGAGGGGCATCAACCACCTCCACATCTAGACTAACGGTTTTTCCTTCAACCCCTATAGGCAAATCTTGTAGAATGCCAAAAGGATGAAACCCACGGCCATCAAAGGCCTTAAGAATTGTCGGGGATTGATTAAGTGAAGGAGAACCAAGCGATCTCCAACACTGTATCGACATAATACACGTTGAAGCTCCCTCATCAATTACAGTCCGATGAATAGGCCTGTTTTTTACTATCACTGGGATCTGGAAAGCCATTTGATGAGGCAAACGCGATGTACTATTTTCTAGATCAAAGATTATTAGGTTCGGGTCCTGAACATCAACAGCTCCTATAGCCGACAAAAGTAATTTGCGCTGTGGTGGGCATGATTGCAGCACTTCCAAAGCCGACCTTGCTGAGGGTGAAACAGCTAAGTCCTCAACAATGTTATAATTCTGGGCCGCTCTCGCATGTGGATTGAAAGTAGACCTCCAAAGTACACCCTTTGCGGGCGGCTTGATTACTAAGTCTGGATTAGGTTTCTCGATCTGTAGTGGATCGAAACCGGGAGCTGAGGTTGATGGATTAGAACGAGAAGATTCTTCTTCTTTTCCATCAACAAGACTTTTACTACCATAATCTTGCGATTGAGTCGCAATCCTTACATGGGACATCATCAAAATGGGTTCTTCATTGGCACTCAAGGAAGAACCTATCATTTTGCTATATTTTGGAAATGGAATTTGGGAACCTTTGACGATTTTCGCAAATTCTGCTTGATGAGGGCAGTCTCTTGTAAAATGTTCCTCTTCACAAATGAGACATGGATAACGAGGTTTGCGCTTTTCATCATTGGATTCCGTTTTTCAGTTTTCTCCTTTGGAGTTTTGTCTGCTTTGTTCTTCTTCTTCCCTTTCTTCTTCCCACCGGATTTTGATTTAGCTGTAGATGACTCTGCAGCATAAATATCGGCGGAAACCTCAGCAGAAGAATCTCCTATCGGGGAGTCAGGAAAGGTTATGATAGGAGAAGAATTCTTTGAGGATTTCTTCTTGCTTTTAGTGTTCACCATACCAATCATGCCATCAGCGGCATGAGATCCCGAAGGAGCTGCAGCGATTTGATTTGACTTGGGAAGATCTGGGATCTTTTCGTGTAACGTACCTGACTGAGTATAAACTAAGTCAAGGTACTCCGCTTGAGCAATCACTTGCTCCTCAGTAACTACTCCGGCCTTAGCTACGTCTTCAGTAATCTTCGGTAACAATGATTTAACAAACCATTCAGCTAAGATCTGGTCCGGGATAAAGACTTTCACTAACCGCCTTCGACATCTCCATTCATGAATATGGTCGGAAATATAAGTGGAAGTCGATTGCTTTAATGAATTTAGTAACTCCGTGCCATTATCATATCTGACTGGTAACTGAAAATGAGTTAAAAATGAGGTAGCTAACTGGCTAAAATTATAAAAAGAGGCCCGTGGTAACTCAATGTACCACTTGGCCGCAAGACCAATGAGAGTGCGCTGGAAAAGACGTAAGCGGATCGAATCATCTGGGATGGAATTAGAGGCACACCAGAGGTGGTAAGTCATCACATGATTCGACGGGTCCTCTCCAGACTTACCCTCGAACTTGGGAATGTCACTGGGCAACTTATTCGGCATTGGCATCCAAAACGGAAGATAATTTATTGGATCGTTCGTTAGGCGCGACAAGTCTGGTAAATCCAAAGTTGCGATAAACGGTAGCTGCCGATTAGGATCCCTAAAACTCTGGGTCACTATACCAGCCCCAGGAGGAGGATATCCAGGATAACTAGGAATAGGAATCGCGTTTGGGATATTGTATCCTCCTGGAAAACCAGGATTAACCGGACCGTGCTGGGGTTGTTGTGGTTGTTGATAAGTGTACCCAGGATACGGTTGATACTGGTAAACTGGCTGCTGGACAACAGGACTGAATTGGTATTGTCCCTGGTACGGTTTATAAGTGAATTGTGGTTGACTTGTGACAACCGTACTTAAACCAGGTTGTCCTATAGGCATCTGAACCGTAGTTTGGATCGTGGATCCAGACAATGGTAAAGATGTATGAGGAGTAGATACAGGAACAGTAGAAACCGGAGCTGTCGATACTCCAGAAGTAAGTGGGGTAGATGGAACAGATGTGGCGGTAGTTGCAGCAGTCGTTTGAGATGGAGTATGAGGCGAAATAGGCCCAGACTGAGAAACTACCGAAGGTACAGAAGTTTGAATATTAGACTAGACTGGTTGCTGGGGTGAACCAGAAACTAAGGGTTTTCCAGTTTGAGATGACAACTGTACATTTGGCTGCAACACCTATTGAACTTGCGATGGATCCCACACTATGTTCATTCCGGGATATTGACCTATAACAGGTTGAGGATATTGAGATCCATAACCGAGTTGAGGGTAGGATTGATAATTGAAAGGTACATTTCCCTAAACATAAGATTGACCTTGGGGTGTTTGGAAACCTTGGTTCGAGTACTTTAATTGGGGTAGATACCCTTGAGGCATGTACTGATACTGGGGTTGACCTTGAGGTATAAATTGATACTGGGGTTGACCTTTGGGTACATATTGAGTCTGGGGTTGACCTTGAGGAATGTAATGTACCGCAGGCACATACTGTCCTTGAGGTTGCACCCCAGATGCAAATTGTGTACCTTGAGGTTTCCCCCCAGGCATTAATTGAGGCTGCCCCCTAGGCGGTAACTGGCCACCTTGAGGTTGAGAAGCGGGAATAGAACCTGACATCATAAGAATGTCTTCTACGCTCAATGGATTTGCACCATTGCTTCCAGTGAATAACCTTTGTTCGATGGGTTGAGGAGATGCTCCCGAAAAAGTACCAGAAAGTGACTGATACCCAAAGGGAACAGAAGGACCGCCGTGATTCAGGCGATTGAGTAAACATGGACGACTGACCTGACATATTTACGGGAGTATAAATACCCCTAGGTGGATAAGAAACATGAGGTGGTGAAAAACTTAACACTGAGTTGTCCAAATAATTAGTTAAAGAAAGATACCAAGTAGTACTTCTAGGTGGACTGTAAAAACTCGATTCACGCTCCCTTAGATCAATAGTAGGTTGATTTTCAGGGACAGGGATGCATATTTCTTCTTTCAGAGCAAGTTCTTCAATAGCTACCAAACCAGAAGGAAGATTTTCGGTGATTACTCTTTCTACCCTAGGTGAATCAGGAGCACTAGAAGTTGGAGAGACTAACCCCGATGTTGGAGTAACAAGTTCAGATATCTCAGGTTCTTCACCTATATCACTAGTAGATGAAAAGCTACCAGCAAGTTCGGAAACCGAAATAGCTTTAGGATTATAACCTGTTTCTAGAGTTTGGTAATCAAGATGAACAACCAACGAAGACTCTCCTTCTTCAGGTGACCCTACTTTACTGCCACTAGGAGTTACGAGGACCTTCAAACCTTCATAATGGCCCGAGACTTCTTCAGGAGGTTGGCCCCCGAAGTCTACGGGACTTCCTCAAAAAATCAGCCACGGTTACAACCTCAGGAGACTGGCCCCGAAGTCTACGGGACTTCCTCAACAAATCAGCCATGGTTACAACCTCAGGAGATTGGCCCCGAAGTCTACGGGACTGTTTTGGTAATTCAGCCACAGCTAAAAACTTTTAACTACTGCACACGCAAACAAAGTAAAATCTCAAAGCAAACAACCTAAAGTCTCTAAAGAACCAAACAAATTCGAATCACATGCCTAAAGAATCTAGGGCGTCAAACCACACACAAACAGTAACCTTCCGGACCGAAAACACTAGTTGGTGATGAAATCCAACATCGCAGAATTCAGTACAGAAGTGGCGGGTGGAACAGTTACCCTGACAACCTGCTTAATGAATAGACTGGACCAAGTTCCTCCACTTTAACCGTCTCGAGTGAAGTGAACACCCCAGAAAATCCAAGTGAGTCTAGCCGACGTCTGCTCCAGGTACAGTGGGATCTTCCCTCCATCGTCACCTTAGGAAGAATCCTAAAGACAATAGTCACTAAGGTCACCAACAGCAACAAATATACCTGGGGGAACAGTCTACGATCCGATACACACGCAAGGGCAGAGTAAAAAGCTCAATCCCCTTGCCGACTCCTTGACAATAATCCAAGGTTTACCAACAAGTGACCCCAGGCTCCTCGACAATGGTTAATCCGAGGTTTACCATTTGTAGTATGTGCATATCTGGCATCATTCCTAATGAAGGAGGATTTATTCCCTCACTGGTTCGGACATGATCTCGTGCTTCTCCTTTAAGAGGAGCTTTCCTAGAGCATAAATGTAACAGTTGGATTTATCCTACCACAACATAAGCTACTTGTTTGTTTTTACTGTCTTGGAGAGTTAATTACTCTCCTACTCCAAGACACTAGCCTGATCTATGTTGGTGTATCAGAGCCCTAGTAAATAAAAAGTTACTAAGTTGATTTTACTTTAAGCGTTAATTTTTATGGCTTTTCTTTAGGACAAAAGGTAGCGGAGATGAAACTGATGGTGTGTAGACTCGACTCAAATCCACTAAAAAGATGCACCTAGGATGAAACAAAACAATCTTTCCTTTTCAATGAATTCCCTAGCTAAGAGAGTTGGAGAATGCAAAATTTATAAAGACAACTTTCTTAGCAATGAAAATCAAAGAAACAATCTCTTTATCTTTTCCAAAGCACACAACACATGACCATTAATTATTTCACGAAAACTTCCTTTCTCTTTTTAAAGACTTCAAATGCTACTAAAACAAACTTTCCTCAAAAGATATTTTGTATTTTTCCTATTTTAACAAAGCATGTAAAACTACTTAACAAAAATCAAATTTAAGATCTATGAAAATCAAATCAATTTTAAGATCTATGAAAATCAAATCAAGTTTAAGATCTATGAAAATCTAAGAGAAATTTACCTAAAAACAAATCTAAGAGAAATTTACCTAAAAGCAAATCTAATGAGGTAAAAGCCTACAAAATATAATTCCAGGTTGTTTTACTCAGCTACAATTTAATCAAGGACTAATTCATGCAGAATCATAAATCAGTCAAAAACAAAAATAAAAAGCTTTTGTTCTTTTTCTTAAGAATGAAATTCACAGCTTAACAAACAAGCCTTCTCGAAATTCCGCAAAGAGACAACACAACGGTAGGTTTCTAAAACAAAGGTGGATTTTACGAATGGTCTGACTCCTAAGAAGACTGAAAAGACCAGGGATATCCAAGGTTTTTACAACTTCTAAAGCCAAAGTCACTGCAAGACCAATACAAAAATCAAACCTAGGGCTAGAATTTCTATGAACTTCACTAAAACCCTTGATGCTAATGAAACAAGCTTAGATGAAAACTTCTGACACGTAACCAATGGATCTGGGCAGCAATAAATAAACTATAAACAAAATCTAATAGGTAAAAAGGAAAAAATGGAAATTTTCTAAACTTTTGACAGGGTACGCAGGCAGCCTGTTTGCACAGGTGCGGCCACGCTCTGTGTACAAAGCAGAAGTGCATACAGGTACGCATTGTGCTTAACGCAGAGGGTGCGTACTGCTCTCAAAAACAAGAAAAAATAAAAAACTAACTCAATCCTAAGCTATTCCACCCAAATTCACAGTCAATCAGTCAAAAACTAGAAAGAAATCAACGTTTCTCAAATCAAAGTATCAACCAAAAGAGAAATCAATCAAATCCATGGATTCCCCAGTATGGTCGCCATTTTGTCATGCAGAAAGAGTCAATTTTGTGGACAAAAACGACCTGCCTATAAAACAAGGCTTTTCTAGTGACAAACAAAACAATCAATCACTATCTTTCCCTAAATATGCATTAAAATAAAAGTAACCAGGTGTTTAAGGCTTACCTTTAGTCCAACGCTGTTTGTAGCGGTCAAGCCTCTTTGATCCAGATGAGCTCCTCTCCTTGAAGCCTGCATACACAAACAAGCAAACGATTACATAGCACCTGAATAACTCATATAATAAAACATATTCATCATAAAGACCAAGGAGTTTATGAAAAAAATTATATATAATAACTTGTTGAGAAAAATGAACTTAATTGTATTAATTGGAAACAAAAGAAACCTTACAACCAGTTCCTTGGTGTTGTGCAGGTCCCTCCCAGGGTCCAGCAAGAGTTCTCCTCTACTTTGATCAGCTCACCCACTTCCAAATGGAGCTAAGAAATGAATGTGATCTCTTCTCTCAAGCTCTATAAGGGAGTCCTAATTTCAGCAACATCTACCCTTAGGAATGTTCAGCTTTCAACCTCCCCTCCCTCTGGCCCAATGCCTGTATTTATAATGCTTTGGAGGAAGTTAAACATGTCCACCATCAATGGGATAAGCCCCTCTTTCAAAGGGATAGCTCCCCTCTTCATGGGATAAGTTCCTCTTTCATTGGGATGCATGAACCATATGGAGGCGCTCAATGCACGTCAAACCATCTTCTAGAATGCTCTAGAATCGACCATAAGTAAGTTTTTTGAAGTAAAACTTGCGCCTTTTGACCTTTACAGGAGTACGCACCCACCCGTTTACAGACAGAGCGTACTAGTACGCAGGTATTATGTACTTGAGGTGCGTACACGTAGGTAAGAGTAAGAGAAACTGCATAACCAAAGTTATATTAACTTTTAAAGGATTTCTCTCTTTTTGGAGTTTGACATGAGGAGCAGAGGTATAAGACTTTCCAAGGAGGAAAGTATGGTTATTGATGGAGCCATACTGACTGCAAATAGTCGTGGTGACAAATTTTAGTGTAACAGGGACAAAGAAGCTATAATGATAAATCAACTAGAGACAAAAAATGCATGGCTGAGGGGACAACTGCAGGAAAGAGAGAACCAACTAGCATGTATGGCCAACCTCTCCTTTGAGGCAATCCAGTGTAGGATTCCAGTAAAATCCAATTCTCTCTGCCTCAAAGAACAATGGCTGCAGTTTTAGATTAAGACACTAGAACAAAGGAGAACCATGCCATTTCAAGACTACAGGCAGTTTATTAATCTTTGTGGTCAAAGTACACTAGAGGATAGGGATAAAATGGTTGAATTTTATTTTCGCAACATGGCCCTCATAGACTTGAATGTTTGGGACTCCAATGCCAAGCTAGGAGATCTACAATTAATGGATTTGGCATCATGGATGAACCATGAGGAGTCAAGAGCTATAGAGATGAAAGGGATATTGGTAAGAGAGAAAAATGAACCTCTTTTGATCAAAGCTAAACAATCAAATCCCATAGCCCTCATTAGTACCCATAATTTGATTGCAAATGATCCTCAGTTGGCACCTAGATATCTTGTTTCCCAAGAGCAAGAAATTTCACATTTTGAGGGAATTTTTAGGCTACTAGGAGATGACAGTATACATGTTTGCCTAAGGAGATGGAACACACTGCCATAAAACTTAAAGATAAGAGAATATAACTTCCCTCAAAGGTTGATAGAGGCACTCAACAGGACACCTATTTATAAGAAATCTATGCAAAGGTTGAAGGTCAATTGCATAGGTCTAAAACTCAGCCCACCACTACTCTTGGGGATGCCAGAAGGGATAAAAGAAGAAGAAGAAAAGAGGTAGTGGGAAGACGTAGAAAATAAACTAGGCATCTATGAACAAGAAGAGGAGACCACAAAAGAGGCATGGGATGTCAGAGAGGCTACCAGAGCCATGAAGGATATGGATATTGACTAAGTTGCTCATACGATGAGCAACACTTTTAGTAGGGGGGTAATGATGAGGCTCATCATTGGGTAATTATATGGGCCTTATTCACCTCCAAGCTTAGTCAAACCAACTATTCTCATAAATTATTGCATACTTTTGATTATATTTTGTTTATGAGATGCGTTAGAGTTGGATATTTTTCTTTGTGGTCTAATGTGCATTTAATGCAAGATTAAAGGATAAAAGCAAGGAATTTTGGCAAAGACCAAGGCTAAAAATCGAATGGGACAATGGAGAGGGATTATAGGAGGTAAATCCTCCTCATTTACTACCCCTCCATTCAAATATTCCTCCATCAGCTCGGATTGAAAACAACCAAATCATGAGGACTAGAAGGCAGCCGAGAAGGTGAAAGTCAAAGCACCAGTTTATCTCAAATTTGGGAGCCTAGCATCCCTAATTTTAAGGAAGTCGTTGGAGACTTAATATTTATAAGTAGAGAGTCCCAGGACCTCAGTAGGATTCAGATTTGTATTGTAAAAATCTACTCTATATTCGAGCTACAAGACTTGTGACAGTTTTTTGATGTAATCTGTTGTTTTGGTAATAAGAATGAGTTTTTTTTTGAGCCAGCACTGAGTTAACTTAGAGGGTTGAAGCTCTTAGGTTAGGGTGAAAACCTAGTAGCCAAGTCTCCTCTTTATTGTACATGTATGCTAGTGTAGATTCATAGCTTAATTGTTCATTTTCTTAGTAGATGCATTTCCATTATAGCAGTGTAGATTAGATTGGTTGTGTGATAGTTTGCTTCCATTTGTGCCTTCTTTCAAGTAGCAGGTTAGCAAGGAGAAAAAGGATCACCACAAGGTTGTTAGCAGGCATCTCAGCCTCACTTCCTCACTCTGGGACCATGACTTGAGGAAGGGATCCTTCAACAACCCCAAAAACACATATTTCTAGTTCTTTTATGAGATTTGGAGTTTGTTTTCTTTGACTCAGTATTTGGTTCATGTTGCAAGGCAGATTTCATTGTCATATTTTTCCATCTCCATTTCTGCAATAAGATATCACTCATGCTTTCATTCCCTTCAGCAACTTTCTTCATGCATAATATAGGCAATTGATTCATGCTTTTCTAGTTTATGAAAATGTATCTTGTTGCATAGTTATTGGAAGACACACATGTTTTAAGAAGAGTAGGTACTCCAGGAGGAGACCAAGACTTCATCACCAGTGGCCACCTTCCACTTCATTCATCCCTTGTTTCACCATCACCCTCACTAGTTTTTCATCATTTTTCATTGAAATTCCCCAAATACATTGAGTGAATATAGCCAGCTTTTATCTTGGATATTGACTCTTGAGTGCTCCTAGACCTTATAACACTTCATTCCGCCCATAAAACACCTTTCTAAAGCTTCCTAAGACCTCCAACAACTCACAATTAGCTCTTGGCTGTATCTTGTAGGTTTCTTGTAATTCCTACAGGATCATCCTGTAGGTTTCTAGTACATCCTGTAGGTTTTCCTGAAATGACCTATTTTGAGGTTGAATTGATGGGAAACCTCTAGGAAGTCAAAAAAATCCTCCTAGGACCCCTCCACACCATCCAACCACTTCATAAGCCTTCTATCCATCCTCAAATACCTTCCATCCACCTGTCACATCCACAAGAGCAATTAGTTTGCATACTTGATTTTGCCTAAAAAAACTAAAAAGGTGAAAACAGATTTAGTTTAGTTTCTTTGCTTTCACATTAGTATTGGTTGATGCTTTTTACTTCTGCAACTTAGAGAGTACCATTTTTTTAGTGTTGATTTATCTATTCTACTTAGCATAGCTTCTTAAATGGTTAATTAGGGTATGGTGTGGTTTAGCATTACATGTTGTTTTTTTCCATTACTGTAGTAGAGTAACTCTCTTAGAGTAGATTTTGCCTTCTTCCATCAAAGAATCAAGCTTCTTCTGACTCTATAGAAGTCTGGCTTGGAACCCCAGTGGTCTCTTGCAAGTTGAACAGTGACAACAAGTAGAACCATCACTTTTACTTGTGCATATAGCACTGTTACCTCCAAGTTTGTATCAAGCTCGAGTTGATAAGTAAAGCTGGTAGCCCAGGAGTTGTAACATCCTTGCTGCAATACTAGCGCTCATCACCTTCTTCTCCCTTCGAAGTGTTAGAACCTCTCATACACCTTCCTTGACTCATTGCATTAGTCATAGCCTTGCTACTGACAGAGTTATCTTACTTACCTCTATGTGACATTGTGGTCAAGGTATTACCTTACGACCCACTGCTGGGACTCCTACACCAAATGGTCTAAGGTCTAATTGGGACTTCTTACCGACGAGATCCCATTGACATGTTGGTGGGTCTAGCATCGTCAACAAAAAGCTAATCATTGAATGCATGTAGAGGTTAGTAGGGAAGTTTACTCATGTAGTTATAGGAGTATGCATTTAGTACATTGGTTAGTGAAGTATACTCATGTAGCTAATGGAGCATGCACTGAGAATATCTCCCCCTTGTCAACTTATCCATTACCACCATTGTGGAATCATGTATCCATATTTTCATGGGTAACATGGTGATAAAATCAATCATTACCACTTCTCATTTCTACCCTAGAATTGGAAATGATTATAGTAAACCTATTGAAGACACTTTATTTTTATGCATCAATATCCCATATTTTTCCAACTTATCTTCGTTAAATTTCAATTTCATATCTTTGAGATGTAAGATTTATTTTAACTATATATAATTTTGGTATGTAACAATAGTCTCTAAAATTCCTCCCTTTAAACATGAATTATGCATAATGCTAGTTGAAGCATGCATGATATACTTTATACTAAGTGCATCAACAACTTTATTCTCTTTTTCTTTGATATACTTGATATAAAAATCATAATAACTTAAAACCTCCAACCATATTTCTTTTTTTCGATTTAAAGTTGTTTGTTTAAACAAATATTTCGAACCACTATGACCCATCATAAATTCAAATTTCTTTCCTATTAAGTAATCCATCCATATTTTCAATGCATGTATTGTTGAAAACAAGTTCTGAATCATGTGTGGCATGATTTTTTTCATCTTCTTTGAGATTTTTAAACTCATGAATAATGGCATTTCCATTCTAAGTAAAGATCCCACCAAGTCCTTCTTTGTAGGGATACATGCATACCACACAAATTTCATTTGGATATGTAATCTTCAAAATAGGTGCATTGATAAGTAACTCATTCAATTGTTGGAAATTTTCTCTACACTTTGTTGTTCATTCAAATTTAGTTCCCTTCTTTTGTAAAACTATTATCGGATGAGAAATTATGGAAATACCTGTTATAAACCTTATGTGGTATCTTACTAATGCCATAAAGGATTTGAATTTGAAACATCTTTTGGTGTTAGTTGTCTCTTAATTGATTCAATCTTCTTTAGGTCCATTGCTACACCTTCCTCTAAAATGATGTGCCCTAAATAATGGATCTACACTTGGTAAAAAGAGCACTTGTAGCTTGGAATATAATTAATTCTCCCTTAGCACTTGTAGCACTAGTCTCAAATGTTGTTCATGTTATTCCTCTAACTTGGAATAGATAAGCATTCCATCCAAGAAAAAATGCCAAACTTATCCAAATAATTTCTAAAGTTGTCATTCATTAAACACATAAAGGTATCTACTGAATTGGTCATTCCAAATGGCAACACTCCAAATTCATAATGCCAATACCTTCTTCTAAAAATTGTCTTAATGATGTCTTCTTCCTTGATTCTCACTTGGTGATATACTAATCTTAGATTTATCTTTGAAAATATAATCAAATAAGTCATCAATTCTGGTTAGAGGGTATATATTTGTTAAAATTGTAGCAAGAAAAGGCTTCATTTGACTTGTGCCTTAATCAAATGGAGTAACTCGATTTCCCACATCAGCAGGATGAATTAGATTGCAGTTGGTAGGAGTGAAATGGCCTTGTCTCCTAGTTAAATCAGTAAATTCAAGGTTGTAGGATAAAATTATAGTTGTGCATGGGTTGATTGCTAAAATATAGTAATTTAGTGAAGTTATTGTGGTGGATGGAAACTTTATTATCTTAGTCATGTATGTAGATGACTTGATACTAATAAGGGATGAGAAGCTGATCCAGTATTGCAAGGAGGAAATTGCAAGAGAGTTCGAGATGAAGGACATGGGCTTGATGCAATACTTCCTTGGTTTGGAGATGTGGCAGGGAGATGGAGAGTTATTTGTGGGTCAGGGGAAGTATACCTTTGAAATACTTCAAAGATTCCATATGAAGGATTGCAAGTCTATGGGCACTCCTCTAGGTACCAACTAGAGAAAGGAGGATTCCTTTATAGGAGAGGAAATAGATGCCACTATCTAAAAGAAACTGGTGGGACCATTGATATATATGGTGAACACAAGACTTGGCATATGTTTTGTAGTTAATCAACTTAGTCAATTTATGGTGAATCCTACCAAGCTTGATTGGAAAGAAACAAAACATGTGCTTAGATACCTCAAAGGCACAATAAATTTTGGGCTATTGTTATGAAACCAACTCAAGAAAAGATAGAAAAGATAGATCAACGCCTTAGAATTCAGCCTCTTCGAGGGGGCAACCTCCTTTACATTACATAAATGAAAAATTCTTGGATGATACAAATGAAAAAACCTCCTTTCTATATATAGGAGTCTAAGGAGTCACAATATAATCCAGCCGACCTAACAATAATAATATAAAGCCACAAAAATAACAATAGAGGGATTCTATGGGGCACAGTAATAACAATATGGGGGCAATAGGGGCACAACAATATTAATAGGGGGTATAACTACAATAGTAATGGGGTAATCACTAGTATTATAGGGACCCAACATGCCCCTCTCCTTCAAAAAAGTGTTGTCCTCAACGCTTGAGTAGTTCTGGATACTTCTGCATAAAATTCTCATCCTCCCATGTGGTATCTTCAGCAAATAAGTTCTTCCACTTGATAAGATACTCTGAAATTGATCGATTCCCTAGCTGTCGAGTTCTTGTTTTTGTGACTGCTTCCGGTTCCAATATAATTTTTCCTTCCTCGTCAAGTTTTGGCAATATTGTTTGAACTGGGAGCTTGTCACCTATAACCTTCTTTAAACATGAAACATGGAAAACTAGGTCCAATCGAGAAGCTGCAGGAAGCTCCAATTTGTATGCCATAGTACCAATCTTTTTCAACACCTTGTACGGACCATAATACTTTGGTGATAATTTATTATCCTTCTTAGCTTGCTTGAGGGACATTTGCTTATATGGTTGTAGCCGTAGGAATACCCAATCACCTATGTCAAAAAATCTTTCACTGCGATGTTGATCTGCCTGTTGTTTCATTCTATTATGTGCCAACACGAGGTTATCCTTTAAGAGTTGGAGGACTTGTTGTTGATGTTCGATGTGATGTTCCACTGCCTGAACCTTAGAATTTTCTCTTAAATATGATGTGATGGATGGTGGTTGATACCCATAAAGTGCCATAAATGGGGTCATTTTTTTTGTTGTATGGAAGGAAGTGTTATACCACCATTCAGCCAAAGGCAACCATTTGACCCATTGTGTTTGTTTATCAGATACAAAGCAACGAAGATATCCTTCCAAACATTTGTTTACTATCTCAGTTTTCCCATCAGATTGAGGATGATAAGATGAGCTATGAGCTAACTGAGTACTAAGACAGGAAAATAATTCTGTCCAAAAATTTCCAGTGAAAATGGGATCTCTGTCACTTACAATAATCTTTGGGTTTCCATGTAGCTTTTGAATTATTTCCATAAATGCAGTAGAAACTGTACTCGCTTTAAATGGATGTGATAATGCACAAAAGTGTGCATACTTGGTAAGTTTTTCAACTACCACCATGATGACACTCTTTCCCTCAGACTTTGGTAAACCTGTGATAAAATCCATTGAAACCTCCTCCCAACGTTGGCTTGGAATGGATAAAGGTTGTAATAGACCTGGTGTCTTAAGCTTTTCAACTCTATTTTGTTGGCAAACCAAACATTCTGCCACAAACGTTTGAATATCTGATTTAAGGCCATCCCAAAAAAATTCCTTCTTAACCCTATGGTAAATTTTTAAAAATCTTGAGTGCCCTCCTAAGGGAGAAGTGTGCAATTCCATAAGAATCTTTTTTTTTAGCTGGGAATTCTTACAAAGGTATAAGTGATCTTTGTACCATAACGAATCATTTTGCCAGCTAAATGTATCAGACATACTGGAATCTTGTTGTAACTTTCGAATAAGTGCCCACACTTCTTCGTCATTCTTCCATTCCTCCCTTGCTTCGTTTATCCAATCTGGTTGGATAATAGAAATGGCGCACAACAATGCTTCCACATCCTCATCCTTTCTTGAGAGTGCATCTGCCACCACATTTTGCTTCCCTTTTTTGTAGATGATTTCAAAGTCATAACCCAAAATCTTTGTGACCCACTTTTGTTGCTCTTCAGAGGATAATCTTTGTTCTAAAAATTATTTAAGGCTATCATGATCCGTTTTTACCTTGAAGTGTCTTCCCATTAGGTAGGGTCGCCATTTCTTAAGTGCATGGAGTATTGCCAACATTTCCTTCTCATAAATAGCTTTGTGTAAAAACTTTCCCTTGATTGGACGACTTTCAAAAGCAATGGGTCTTTCATCTTGCATTAAAACAACACCAATTCCATTTCCTGAAGCATCACATTCCACAATAAAGGTTTTTGTCAAGTCTGGTGTAGCTAAGACCGGTGCTTGGCACATTGACTCTTTAAGATGTTCGAATGCATTTGTTGCTTCTGGGGTCCATGAAAATGCATCTTTCTTCAATAATGTTGTTAGAGGTGCTGCTATTCTCCCATAATTATTAACAAACTTGCGATAATACCCTGTCAACCCGAGAAATCCTCGCAGATGCTTTATGGATGTGGGAGTTTTCCATTCCTTAATGGCTTTAATTTTGCTAGGGTCTACCTTAACTCCTTCATGAGATACAATATGACCCAGATATTCCACCTCTTGTACTCCAAAGAAACATTTAAATCTTTTTGCATATAACTGTTTCTCCTCCAATAGTTGTAACACCCTGTCAACATGTTCAACATGATCCTTCCAAGACTTGCTATAGATTAGTATATCATCAAAAAATACTAACACAAATTTTCTAAGGAATGGTTTGAAAATTGAATTCATTAAACCTTAAAATGTTGAAGGTGGATTGGTAAGGCCAAAAGGCATGACCAAAAATTCATAATGACCCTCATGAGTTCTAAATGCTATTTTTGGAATGTCTTCAATCTTCATTCTAATTTGATGATATCCCGAATGAATATCCAACTTAGTGAAGTAAATTGATCCATGTAATTCATCCAGTAACTCATCAATGACAGGAATGGGAAACTTATCTTTAATAGTGAGCTTGTTGAGCTCCTTATAATCCGGACACATTCGCCATGATCCATCCTTCTTGTGCACCAATACGACTGGAGCAGAGAAAGAACTTTGAGTTGGTTGAATTATACCAGACTCTAGCATTTCTGCAACCATACGTTCAATTTCACTCTTTTGGGCATAGGGATATCTGTACGGCCTAATGTTTGGAGGAACACTTCCTGGAATCAGATGAATAGCGTGATCATGATCACGAATAGGTGGGAGACATTTGGGAGTCTCAAATACCTTGGAATGATTGTCCAAGACTTTTTGGAGATTTGGAGAAATAGATGATTCCACTGTGGACATAGCTAGCGAACATAATTGTGCAATTACACCTCTTTGTTCCTTTTTTAGAAGCTTTGTCATACCGTTAGAGCTGATTATCTTTCCCGGTTTCCCTGCAATACCCCTTAATTCAACTTCCTTTCCTTCCACAGAAAATTTCATGAAAATTTCTTGAAAATTAAAAGCTATTGTACCCAAGGATTGTAGCCATTGGACTCCTAGTACAACATCAGCACCTCCCATTGGAATGGAAAGCATTGGGCTAGTCAATACATATTCTCCCATGGATAGCTTGATATTATGGCACTTTCCGAGCAATTTATTGTTCCTCCATTTGCAACCATCACTTGACACTCTGGTGCTGGATATAAGAAGAAATTCAATTCTCTTGCTACCTTACAATGAATAAAATTGTGGGTACTTCCTGAATCAATCAACACTATTACCTTTTTCTTCTTGATTTGTCCTTCTATCTTGATGGTTTGAGGAGTGGTAATTCCCGCCAATGCATTACAAGATATGGTCGGATTCATTTCTTCTTTATCTAGGCTTTGTTCCTGAAGTATATCCTCTTCATTTGACCTTTCTCGCTCCTTTTCCTCTTCCTCTTCACAATCTATGTAGAATAATTTCTTCTCAGCACACTTATGACCTTTAGTGTATTTGCTATCACAACTGTAAGAAATCCCTTTTGCTCTTTTTTCTTCCAATTGTTGTGGTGTCAACCTTATAGGTTGTGGAAGACTAGCAGCAACAACACTTCCGTCTTTATATTTGTGAGTGGTATGCTTCCAGGTTGCCATAATTTTGCTTTCCATTTTTCTTGCTAACCTGAATGCCTTCTCTAATGAATCAGGTTCCCAAAGGCGAACATCATGTTGGATATTATCCTTTAAAGACCCTATGAACACATCAATCCTATGCTCCTCTGAAATATCTTTTACCCTTATGTTCAATTTTTGGAACTCCTCAATGTGCTCCATTATTGAACCCTTTTGTTTTAGACTTATCAATTGGCTAAAAAAAGTGTTGCTTTTTGTATCCTCATAATGTGCTATCAATTCTTCCGTAAAAATTGCCCAAGTGATAGATTGTTTACGAGAGCAAAGCCATTGATACCATACAAACTGATTTGGTTCCAAATATAAAGTTGCCATACGTACCTTTTGTGTGTTTTGCACATTATTGAGATCGAAGAATTGCTCCATCTGTAGTATCCATGTGACAGGATCCCTGCCATCAAACTTCCTCATATCGATTTTTGGAATATGGTGAGTCTTCGATCCAATATTAGAGTCTATGGAATCATGATTAGCTTTTCTTTTTTTCTCATCATGAGTTTCCTTTAGTACCCTTTCACCCTTAGTGACCATTTCTTGTAGCAACTTATTCATATTTATCTTCAATTCTTCCATCTTATCATCCATGCCATCAATTTTAGCGTCCATGCCATTCACCTTAGCTTCCACGCCATCCATCTTAGCTTCTACGCCTTTCTTTAAACAATACATCTTAGCTTCTACACCCTTCTTTAAACCATCCATCTTAGCTTCTACATCTTTCCTTAAACCATCCATCTTAGATTCTGTTGCTTTTTGTGCAAGTGACACTTGTTGCACTTGTTCTTGTAATTTTGATATATCATATAGCATTTCTTCTTCTTCTTCATGAGTCATGCTAGAGCTTTCAGGTTCCTTACTAGGAGTTTGCATTTTCTTTCCTCGGGGCATCAGTTACTGATAATAATTCTCTAATATGCCCTTTGAATTCCTTCAAAATAATTTTTTCAAACCAAGCTTAAGCAAAAATTAAAGAAAATCTACACACCTTTTTTTACTTTGTAGGAGCTCGATATTGCCTCTGATGTATCTCTATACTTTCTGATTATATAGTTCTGAATTTGTGACCTGTAGTAGCCCTCTATGTCCTCTTTCCAATGCCACAAGTCTGACCCAAATTCGATTCTCCAAGGAAGAGTTATGCGCAATCTCCCACAGTGACTTGATTATAGACTAGTTCAGCAGAGCGAACTTGTACGACATGCCACGAGTCACTGTTTCGACCACTGGATCTGAAAAACACCCACAAGAAAATAAAGTCTGTCCTCTTTCTGTACCTTCTTACGAAACTTCAATCTGATCCCCAGAGAGACAGTTATGACGATTTTCCCCAGGTCACCTGTTTTGAATGTAATTCAGGAGTCTGCAAAAAGGCCAACTTCCTCAGATCATATCTCCGTAACTGTCGCACAAAAAGTTCTGAAATTCGGACCTAAGGTTCAGGGCGATTTCTTCTCAAATGGGTTTTTTTTTTACTTCTGGGACGTCATAGAAAAAACGTTATAGCGAAAATGCCACGATGACCTGTTTGGAGCAGCGAAACCCTAGAATCCAAAGCTCTGATACCAAATGTTATGAAACCAGCTCAAGAAAAGATAGAAAAGATAGATCAACGCCTTAGAATTTAGCCTCTTCGAGGGGGAAACCTCCTTTACATTACATAAATGAACAATTATTGGATGATACAAATGACAAAACATCATTTCTATATATAGGAGTCTAAGGAGTCACAATATAATCCAGCCGACCTAACAATAATAATATAAAGCCACAAAAATAACAATAGAGGGATTCTATGGGGCACAATAATAACAATATGGGGGCAATAGGGGCACAACAATATTAATAGGGGGTATAACTACAATAGTAATGGGGTAATCACTAGTATTATAGGGACCCAACAGCTATGGTACAAGAGGATTTTGGTGTGATGCTCTAAAGCTTCACTAATAAAGATTGGGGAAGGAGTCCATCAGACATGAAGAGCACTTAGAGATCTATCTTCAGTGTTGGGTTAACAACTATTTCCTGGTATAGCAGGAAGAAAATATCTGTAGCAGTCAACACAACATATGCCGAGTATATGGCTTCCCGTCAAGCAACATATGAGGCTATTTGGATGAGGAAAATTCTTGCTGGCCTTTTTGGTCAGTAGATGGATCCTACTGCGGTTTACTATGATAATCAGAGTTGTATCAAACTCTCTGAAAATCTAGTATTTCATGATAGGTCCAAGCACATTGATATCATGTACCATCACTTGAGAGATTGTGTGTAGAGGAGAATCATGATGTTGCAGTACATTCCCACAGAGGAGCAGGATGCAGATATTTTGACAAAGGAATTTTCAAGAGGCAAATTTGAGTTCCATGGGAGCAAGATAAGGGTCATGCAGAACCCTTTTCTTGCTAAGAGGGAGTGTTAAAATTGTAGCAAGAAAAGGCATCACTTGACTTGTTCCTTAGTCAAAGAGTAATTCGATTTTCCACATCAACATGATGACTTGGATTGCAGTTAATTGGAGTGACATGGCCTTGTCTCCTAGCTAAATAAGTAAATTTGAGTTTGTAGGCTAGAAGTAGGGTTGTGCATGGGTTGATTACTAAAATCTAGCAATCTAGTCGATTTATTGTTAGTTATAATCAGTTATCTGAGATATAGTCATTAATAATGTCAGTAGGCTTCCAGTTGAGTAGTAATGACTGTTGTTAACTCACTTATCTCTTAGTTAACTAATCAATTTATTAAAAATAGTCCCAGTCATGCATGGAATTCAAATTGTCTAGCTGGAGTGGGGGAAAAGGCACATTGTAATTGTCAATTGTATACTAGTTGAGTGTATAGGTTTTGCATTGGAGCAGGTGATTGATTCCTTCAATATTTGCACAAGGAAATAGGGAATTATCTTATTTTTCAGAGGCTAATTTCCTCAAGGATTGCACAATGAAGTAAGAGGAATGCAAAGTCCTATTTTGGCCAAGTGTTGGTCAGAGAAGGTCAGTGAGTAGGAGATCAGAATTGCAATGCATGGTGTGCTTCATGTGTGAAGCAATCATTGTAATTGATCCATATTCTCATCTGAATTAATGCAAATTAGTGTAGGGGTTTTTCCCAGTTGGGTTCCCTTGTCAAATCATTGTGTTCCTTGTGTTTTGATGGTTACATGTTATTGCATGTATTTCTATCATGTGTTTTCCTTTACACAGATTAGTAGAAGAAATTTGTGTCTCTTGTTTTCAATTCGAATTCATTAGCAGTAGCAAATTTCTTGACATTTATATAATATTCTTCATAATGCCTTTATTGAATTGTCTGAAGTCAATATATAACCTCAATGTTGCATCCTTCTTTTTCCCAAAGTGTATTGGTGCTCCTCAAGGCGATATACTTGGGCATTTGTACCTTTTGTTCAACAATTCATATAGTTGCATTTGTAATTCCGTTAACTATAGTTCATTTTGTAAATAATCTTTGAACTTTGACATTGGGGTAGTTCTGGGGATTATGTCTATAGAGTCAATTCCTAAAGTGTGAAGATTCTTGTTGTTGATGTGAGACGAGATTGACAAGGCTATTGGAAAGTGGAGATTTGCGTGCCATAATAGATTCAACATAGTAAAATGGTGATTTACATGTCGATAAAGCAAGTAGAGCCATGATCACATCGTTTTCTCATAACCCACTAGAATGGATGATATGTTGATTGATTTTTGTATCTTGGCATGACCATAGTTTCTTTAATGTAATCCCAAGTCCAAATAAGAAAAATCGAGATCATTTTTTCTTCTACTTAATTATTAATGGAATGATGATATTATTGTGGTGAAATCCATGCAGAGTGGTAATGAGATGCTCATTCTCTCACTGATGGCCCTCAATGAAACTCAAATTTAATATTTATTTCTTTTGAAACCCTAAAAACCCTTAATGCCAAAGAATCCCTATAAGGAAATGATATTGTTGTAGCTAAAAAAGGCCTCAATTTCTTTTTTCTTGGATTATCATGGAGTGGAATCATATTTCTTAGAACATTTTTCTATTGAAGGACATGATTGTATGAATTGCTAGGAGAGTTCCAAAGGCCTTATTCAAATAATCTTCCAAAATGTCACATCTACCCCCCTACTCTATTAATCAAGCTCCAAGAATATGCTCATTCAACAAAGACAAGAAACCCATCATTAAAAAAATCTTTACCATGATCTAAGCTAAATAATTGCTCAATTTGTTTGGTTAAAATTCATGAGTATTGGTTCTCCAATGAAAGCAATAATTGATATTTTTGGTATAAAGGTGTGTATGCTCTTCCAACAAGTGATCTATAACTTTTTTGAGGGTTTAATTGGGCTCCTAGTATCAAATTTCTTACACACAGTAGGGTCTTTGAGAATTGTGGTGAATGTGGTCATCAATGTAATTTTATAGAAAAGAGAAGAAAAAGAGATATGTTCTACTTTTGTTGCTTGTACAAAATAATATCATATAGAGGTCACTAATACTATATGGGAATTTGAAGTACCTAGAATCAAGTATAAAGAAATTTTATTATTATGACATGTAGAGATTGTTAAATCTCATTGAAAATTTAAAGTACCTACAATCAATATAAAACAATTTTCATATTTAATTCTTCAAAAAGTTCAAATGGGTTTGCAATAATTGTGATGATATGAAAGATATTTATGGATAAATAATGACCCATGGTAATCCACCAAAACCTTAAGCTTATGCGAACAATATTTTATCTATCACCAAGTTGTTGAACACACTTAGTTACTTACCCGCATGAGAAATATCTTCGTATATCATAAGTAAATGTATGTTTTCACATGGCACATTTTGTTTCACTCAAATGTCTTTCCAAATCACATAAGTGATTTTTCCATTTGAAGATATCTAAGAGGAAGGGCTAAATACAAGTTTGTATCCCTTTGGAATCAAAATGATGCACACATCATAGACTTTACCGTAGTGATTTTTTTAACTAAAGGAGGAAGGCATCCAAAAGTTAATTTGACCAAGCTCTCTGTGTACCTTCATGATGGATGGCCAATACAGTTTTAGAATGGCAACTTGTTCATGGTTTAACAACATTTTTTCTTGACTTTATTTTCCCTTTGACCCATGGTGGTTTCTAATGTATTTCAGAATCTGATCTAAGTTAAAATTTGGGAATTTTTATATCCCAATGTTGTAATGACTTGTTAAAGGCTGTGGGAATTTTTAAATTTTATTTTTAGGTTTAAATGGTTTAAAATTGTATAATTTTTTTGAAATTACATATTTGAGTTGTGAATTTTAAAAATGCAACCTAGAGGAAATGGCTGAAGTGGTGGTATCGAAAATCACCACTTTGGGTATCCCATGTAAACGAAAAATATCCTTCATAAATATTTTGCGATTTCCATGGTTTTGTACGTGCATTTCACAGGTATGAAGTGAGCTGTTTTACTCAATTTTTCTACTACCACCATAATTGAGTCATTTTTCTTCCTTGTATGGGTGTTACACAGTAATTTGTCACTGTCTTCCTGTCAGTCTTCCTACTGTGTCATGAGACCAAATTAATCATGCTCATGCTCTCTAATGTTGCCAAATGACCCATTTTGCCAAAGTTTTTCCATCATCGTGACTGTTGTAAAAATAAACGTGTTGATGAGCGCTCCAAAACAGACCGAATGCACTCCCAGCGTGGAAGTACACGGGATTCCCGCGCTGGTCGAATTTCATGAGACAACGCATCTGTTACTTATATCTAATTGCAATGATATGACTTTCTTCGTTATTCAACAGCGATGTCAATGCTCCAGTGTAGTTATTCACCCGCGATGATCGATTCTGGGCGAGTTTGTTCTAACAGCCGGCCTTCCAGATGACTCCAGACCTAGTTGTTGGCCTTGTAAATCTCGCCCTCCCTTCTCTGGCATGTCTGTTTCATCATTTGAGCCACCTTCCTTGGAGATAAGCTCATCCTCCCACCATTCATGGAGACTCCTTCTCCTATTTAAGCCTCCACCATTGCCATGAGCTGCTAGTTTGGAATTCATAGTGTTTGGAGTGTTACTGATAGTGTGTGAGCTTGATAGGTAGCTGGTGTGACAAGTGTGGGATTGCTAGAGAGCTTAAGGAAGGTTGTGAAGTGTTTGTTTCTTGTGTAAACTTGTGTGAGAGAGAGTTTTGTCTTGGGAGATCTACCTCCAAGGGTGAATGCTTGAGGGACTTGCTGGTTGGACCCTCTTGAGAAGGATTTGACATCAGAACTATGGTTGTATTCTTCTTTGTTTATCAATAATAGACGACTATCATTATGGTTCCACTCTTATTGTCTTTATGATGGTGTTTGAGTTATATCCTTTCTGACTGATATATAGTTGCATCTATTGGATTTTATGCTTGTGTTTGTATCATTCTTTGCATGTGCAGGTGTCTGTGCACGAGGATCATGAGGATTGTGACCAGCCGGGGCAAAGAAACGAGAGCATCAACTCTTCTACAAGTACTACCGTTGGAATCCAGGTAGGCCTTCATCATTGGTCTTTCATTTGCAATTAGGAACCTGCGTGTTAGCATTGTTTGATTGTTGCTAGACCCTATTGGACTAGTAGGGATCGCCTCTGTCCGCAGAGGGGATTTACCTCCACAACAATTTGGCGACTACGCTGGGGAGTTTACCTTGTTGTTTGATTTGTAAACTTTAGACGGAGCCTGAAGCACAGCCAGATAGACTTCGAAATGCTATTGCTTTGCATTAGCGAAGTAGATCAACGCCACTTCAGTCAATCTCCGGTTTGGTTTACGAACTGAACGGCGTGGAGCTGGCTTTTGTCCTTTTTTGTTCATTTTTCCCTTGAGTTTGATTTTTTCTCTCTTTTCAAAGTTTGGGGATTAGTTCTCTATTTTTTGGGTTTCCTGGTTCAGTCTGGGAGGTGCCTTGTTTGTTTAAAGACTGATTGCCTTGGTTTGGGAGTTGTTGGGTTGATTGTGGCCATTTTTTAGCATCATCGCGGTTTATAATACAATAGTTGCGCTACCTTCACATAGCCCTTTTTGTGACTTCCTGATCATCGCGTTAATACACCAAACAGTCACGACGGTTCTGATAATCCGACCATCGCGGGTAAGGCGTGTACTTCCACGCTGACATCTCATTGTTGCTACACGGAGTTTCTTATCAGTGCATTGTTGCTGTGTATCACTTGCACCGATTCCTGTAGAATTGAATTTCTTCAAGTCTACCTCTTGAGCCTATTGGTCTTGCTATCCCCTGCTGTTTTCACTTGGTTTATGAATTGATTTTCATTGTCTGAAGATTGAAGCACTTTCTTGTGAGCCTTGTTGAGCGAATCTTGCTTCTTGTCTTGTGACCTAGTTTTATCATTCCAATTTTGTTGGATCAACTTTGCTTGGTTACTTGCTTGCAATGGTTCGTTTGCTGCTTACTTGTGGTTTGGTGAAACCTTCCTCTTTGCTTGCTTTTACTTGGTTGTTTAAGTGATTGTTGTTGAACCAGTCTTCACATTGTTTCGATTACTTCTCACTACCCAGACATGGATCACAGTTGTTTGGGGTCAACCGGTTCTTTTCACATTTGTTTGTTACTATTTCTCAAAAGTTTGTTTAATGCACTTTGCCATCAACAAAAAGAAAAATCCCTTTTGCTTTGTATTAGTTAATGAGAACTAGAAGCTTTTCGTTTTGATTAATGATTAGTGATCTCAAAGAAAAGTTTTTGAATTTCCATTAGCTGCATTAGGGAAGGTATTTGTTGTTTTGTGATCATTTCGTTTGTGTGAAAGCCCTCTAACTCTCTTGTAATTAGCATTCATCGAATGGAATGACATATTTTGGCATATAGTTTTCATTTAGGCAATTTTGAGAGATTTCATACGGCAAGGCCTGAAAACCAAAACCTAATACAAGATCAACCTTAAAATGAACTGAATGAACTTAAAAAATGCATTGGAACATAACGCTCACTGTTTAGAGGTCTAGGCTAGAGACGTGCTCCGGCGTCGTTAAACCTAGTCACTTTTGTTTCACTTAAGGTTGGGTGATTCCTCCTTCCGTGACGCAACAAGTGGTCTAGCACGGATTTGAGCTCCCACATACCGTCGAGTATATGGGGAGACCCCACTAGGTTATCATCCTTTATGCATAGGAAGCCGTGTCTGCTGCCTTACAAACCGTAACGCACCAAACACAACATTCAGGAAGATTGACTGCCGTACAGGAAGTCCTTGGTTTTCATATGACTGCCAAGGTGTATATGCAGTTTTACGGATTTGTTTGGTAAACCTTTTTGCCTAGCTCTCCAGAGTAGTCACTTTTGATCCTTTTCAGACTCCTTAAACGAAAAGGCTCATCTGAGCATTTGTCACTTCGGGCTCATTAAACATTCGAAGGAGACTAGAGTCATCTTTTTGTCCTTTTCTCGACTCTTAAAAAATGAAAAGGTCAAGTTGTGTCCTTGCGTCTTAAAATTTATTCGGCCACGATTAACATTACCCGGTTAGATCTTGTGTGCGTTAGTTTGAGTAGGGTCCTTTCTCGTTAGTTTCCCTAGGTTTTGTTTTGAAGTTTGTCATCCTAGCTGAATCATCGATCCCGTCTCCCATTCCAAGTGATCAAGGGTCTCCGTCTTCTGTTGCTCCTGAGGTACTGGTTGTGAGTGATACTCTTCCTGTTATCCCGAGTATCCAACCGATTAACTCTCGTGCTCCAGATGACGAGGATTACGAAATTCATTGGAACCCCATTTGGGAGCCTGACGAAGACAATATTCCTTTTACCCCTCCTGGTGTTTCGACCCCAATGTCTACCTCTCACATGGATGAGACATCTCCTAGAGTGAGTGAGACACCTGTTTTGTCGAGTATCGAAACTCCTATCCCGGCCACATCTCCGGTACCCTCACGCTATAAGTCGTTGAGGGATAATGTGGGTACTAGGATCCCTGCTTCCAGTACCATGTGGGACCTCCGTATCACTCCCACTACGGGATCTTTTGTTTCACAAGTTCACAGTACACCCGTCACTTCAGTTCCAACTAATCTGACTGTTTGTGTAGCACATTCAACACCGGTTGTTAGTGTCGTTACGACATCTTCAGCTGTGACTACTGGTGCTGGTCCGCCTCACGGCCAAGTGAGTAGTGGCCAGCCGGAACAAACACCCAAATTTGTTCATCCTGCGCAAAGCGCACCACCCTCTTCTGGTCTCGTTCCAGGAGGGGGGCCATATGATCAATATATGCAAGATATCTAGGATCTGAACGCGCAAGGTCCATTTTATTACTACGATTCTACTGGTCAGTTCCTTTATCTTTCCAGACCCTTGCTTGCTCAAACTGTTGTTGAGGTTTCGGTACCATTATCCGTTGCTTGGGGTGCCACCACTTACCACGGTGGCCAAGCAATGCCTGCACAGCTTCAGGGACCACCTAACCAAGGCCAACCGTCTTACGCGCAAACCCCCCAAGGGCAGCAATATTACGGCCAGTCTTACCCAGGGCAACCTGGGGGCCCACAAGGACAACCCTATCAGGGACAACCTTCGGCCGCTGGTGGTCCATATTTCACTTATCTTACCCAACCTTCTGGTAATCCAGGGCAACCTGGCATCCAGCAAGGTTACCCGTCTGGGCAACCAGGACAACCTTACATCCAACAAGGTCAACCTGGTGTCCAGCACGATTATCCATCTGGACCTGCTGGACAACCTTATATGCAACAAGGACAACCTGCAGTCCAGCAGGGGTACCCTTCTGGGCAGGGCGGTCAGCCTTACGTATAGCAGGGCCAACCCACTGCCCAGCCTAGTCATCCATTTGGACAAGTTGGTCAACCTCAGGGTCAACCGTGTAGGAATTTATAGGGTAAGTTCCTCAGAAAGAACACCAAAAGGACACCGCTCACAACCAGATCACAGATCAATACACCAGTATTTTGACGTGGTTAAAACCCTCAAAGAGGGAAACATTCCACGGCCTGCGCCAATGTGGCTACTACAGGAAATTTATTAATCAAAGAATGAAAATTTACATAAGCTTCTCTCATGCACAGATTACCCAAACAATGACCCTCCATGCGCTTTAAATAGAACTCATGGACCAATCGGGTGTCAAGCCACGGATCAAGTGTCGGTAATACCGAGGAGAGAGTGAACCGTCGGATCACTACATATCGTGACCGTTGGATTGTAAGTTACAAAATGTACAACGATAAAGAAACACACTTTACCTAACTCTATACCTAACTCTATACTAGACCAAGTTGAACTTAACTATTTCCTATGTGTCGGAATATCCTAACATCCCCCCTTAAGAACAACTTGGGATAGGATTGAAGGATTTACAAATATGACACAATAGGAGAAGGAAGGAGGCACTAGAGCCTATCCCCCCTTAGTGACAACTTCCTGAACTCCAAGCATATATCGAAGTTTAGTGAACTTCGCCTCTGTGAGAGCCTTTGTGAATATCTTTGCAACCTGATCATCTGTTGAACAATATTGCACTTCAAGAACATGGTCATGAATGAGCTTTCTGATGAAGTGCATGTGTAGTTCAATGTGTTTGCTACGCTGATGCTGGACTGGATCTTTGCATAGCTGAATGGAACTTTGATTATCACACCAAAGTGTGGTTGGATGCTGCTGCTCAAAGCCAAACTCTGATAGGATCTGACGAAGCCACAAGGCTTCCTTACTAGCTTCCATGGCACCACGATACTCTGCTTCTGCTGACGAAAGAGAAATGACAGCCTGTTTCTTACAAGCCCATGTAATAGGTCCTGAACCAAGACTGACGACATAACCGGCAGTTGACTTCCGATCATCAGGGTCACCAGCCCAATCAGAATCAGTGAAACCAACTAATAGAGGAGCTGCTTTGGCACTGTAATGAATCCCAAACGGTACTGTACCTCGAACATAACGAAGTATTCTTTTAGCTGCTTTCCAATGACTTTCACGGGGGTTTTGCATAAAATGATCAACAAGGCCAACAACAAAGGAAAGGTTAGGACGAGTATGGGTTAAATACAAGAGTTTTCTTACAAGTTGACGGTATAAGGTAGCATCAACTTCAGGAGAAGTACAAGAGACTGAAAGTTTGACTTCAGACTGAAAGGGAGAAGGGGCTGGATTACAGTCTTCCATGTGAAAATGACAAAGAATATCACAAGCATACTTGGACTGGGAAAGGGAAATACCCTCCCTGGATTGCAAGACTTGAAGACCGAGAAAATAGTGTAAGTGTCCTAAGTCTGTCATTTCAAATTTCTTTTTAAGGCTGGAATTCACATGGTTTATAAGGTTGGGATCACCACCAGTAAGAATAAGATCATCAACATAAAGAACAAGGATGATAAGGGAGTTGCCCACTTTCTTGGTGTAGATAGTATTGTTAGAATAACACCTAGAAAAGCCAGATTCTAAAAGAAAGCTATCCATTTTGGCATACCAAGCCCGAGGAGCTTGCTTGAGACCATAAAGAGATTTCTTAAGTCGACATACAAGGCGAGAGTCTGTTTGGATGAAGCCAATGGGTTGTTCCATATAGATTTCTTCATGCAAGTCCCCATGCAAGAAGGCAGGTTTAACATCCATCTGATGGACTTCCCATTTTAAAGAGGCAGCAAGGGAAAGAACAAGGCAGATAGAGTTCATTTTGGCAACAGGGGAGAAGGTTTCAGTGTAGTCAATGCCTTCAACCTGTGAAAATCCCTTAGCAACAAGACGAGCTTTATGTTTATCAACTTTCCCATCTGGTCCATACTTGGTTTTGTAAACCCATTTACATCTAACAAGTTTGCGTCCCTTTGGTAGAGGAACAAGATCCCATGTATCATTTGCCAACAATGAATGATATTCTTCATTCATAGCTGCTTCCCAATGTGGATGGCCTGAAGCTTCTGCAAAAGTGTCAGGATCACGATTTACTGGAGCTTGAGCCAGTAAAGAAGAGGCTCTTTCAAACTGAGAACGTGTACGTCGCTGATCTGTAGGATCACCGGCAAGATCACCTGCTGCATCCCGAGTAGCACGAACCCATCTTGGAAGTTGAGGATCCTGAGAAGGTGGGGGAGGATTATCATCCTCACTTTCATCATCTGAAGAAGAAATGTTTTCAAAAGTAGAAGAGATAGGAAGAGGTGGCGTTGTTGGGAAAAGTATCCAATACGGAATGACCCTATCTCAATCTAAGAGTGATAGTACCTCGGCAACAGCTGAATGCAAAGCTATTCAAGATTACTTCTTTATGAGATGTAAGAGAGAGGAGGAAGATATCCACTAACCGTTATCTTCCGCTAATGATTGGTCCAATCTTCCCTCTTTGCTGCTTGTTCCCTGCTCCTTGCTCTTTCACTGGCCCAGCTACACAAAGATCCTGTAAAAGCACAAGAAAAGGAAACTACAAGAAGCATACATCCATAATTGATTCAAGGATTAGCATAAATCAAATATACAAGCATCAATACACCATTGAGACACATGCATATAGAAGAACCTCAAATGCTTTATTAATGGAAGAAGTAAAGTTCTGAGAGTGTTACAACCATAAGAGGCCCAATCCAGCAACACCTCCCAGCAGAAAGAAATCTCCTCTTCACCTCCTTCAAGCAAATCACCCAATAGTTCTATACTCAAACCAACAACACTTCCTTACAGTCACAAGATTCCAGCCTCCCTAGACCTCATGAGAGAGCTCTATATATAGGAGTTTTGGAGAAAGGATGAGTCAGCTTGAGGTTGGCATGAAGCTGACTAGTGTCCTCTCCCACTTCAGTTATTCTTCAGTTCTTAAGTCCACTTGGAGGTTCTTGCTTCCACTTGGAGATCAAGACCCTCTTACTCATCAATAGGCGAATTCCTTGATCCAAGTGTCATTCTGGAAGCTTCCTGGGCATTTGACACATTGAGGAATGACTGTGCCACTTGGCCAATCTCGCCCAGCGCAGGTAGCCTTCATTGCTTTTGACATTCAGCGCAGGTACAGAGTGGAGTAGTTGACATTCAGCGCAGATGCTCAGTGGAGCAGTTGACATGATCCAGAAATAGCTTGTTTTTTAGTGTTTTCAGGTGGAGAACTGATTTTTAGTGCTGTGGTTTGCTGACCTTGTTCCTCTAGGGGTAGGAACAACATGTTTAGGGACTTTGGATCCCTCAGATTATTGACATTTCATGCTTCATGCTGTAAGGCACAAAGATGTCTATAATAGTTGCCCCCTAAAGTATGAGGTCGTTTATCGGGTGAAATGCTTTATCAGGAGGATCCGAAGTTCATTCAATCGATGAGAGGTGCCCTGTAATAAATACAATACAATACATTATTTTTCATTCTGCTTTCATGATCTAGCTGAGGCGGGCATTCCCATGCTCAGCTTTATAAATTCATTTTTGTACATATAACAGACGACCGTCTGATGGCAGACTGATAATTCTCTGCTGAAATTATCATCCTTTGAGTAGGATGATCATCTGCTGCAATAATGTACATATCAAATGTTTTTATATTTCCTGAATATATATCGCAGCCCGGATGGATGAAACTAGATCCGGGGTCTTCAAACTCGTTCGATCTTCACTCTAAGTACAAGTCGATCCATGTGAGAATTGCGCTGAAGTCGAACATGGAAAGACATCGCTTGATTACTGGTCAATAATGTAAACCGTTAACAAGCGCGAGAGGAATCACCGATAATGATAATGACCCTCAAGGTACTGCAGTACAATTCACGTGGTGTGAATAAAGGACTTGGCGTCGAACACCACGCAAAATCTTCTGGTCGTAGGTCATTGATGTATACCTGTCGCCGGAAGTGAGAAACTTGCCATTGAGGCATGCAAGCTTCAAAGTACTGGGGGGGGTGTTCCTAGATCAACTTCTTGGATAATGAGCTGAAGTCGACAAGAAGCGATCTGTCAAAGGAGGGCCCTAATGAATCCCACATCAGTGACACAGAACGGAGCTAATGATTTTAGTGGAGGTGAAAACAATCTGTGAGATATGATTCAGGGTGGCGATCATGGGTGGATGAAGGATAATGTATGGCAGTGGATGGGACACGGTTGACTCTTTCTGAACAACATCTCTTGAACATATAACGACAATGATGTGATGGATCGGTAGCATTACCCCAAATGTGGATGGTTTGGCGAAGACCATGGTGATGAGACCGGTGAATGAAACAACCCAACCCGATGTGATACGGAGGACAAAGTGTCATGTTCAAGAGCGACTTGCTACCATTAAAGCTTTGAGGTTCTCCCAATTTTTCCCAAGTCATTTCTGACCAGTACCTCTTTATTTTTGTCAAGCTTGAGGAGGATAACATATGCTTGTTCTATAACCTGCCCTTCGGGCAAGCCCATCGCTATGTTTTAACGAGCCTAGCGATAGGGAAACTCGTTCTCGTCTAAAGACAAGTTTGTCGCTATTTAATCATTTTAACGAGTCTAACGACAAGGAAAACTCGGTCCTTTTCATTTTTAAAGAGTCTGAAAAGGTACAGAAAATTAACTCCAAAATTCCTTTTTCGTCATCTAATCCCTTAAGTCCGAAAAAGTATAAAACAATATAGAAGGGATGAGTTTTCGATAACTTTAACGAGCCGAATAAAACAAGCACTCGACCTTTTTGTGTAATAATCCCTCAGGTCCAAAAAGATTAAAATCTAGAGGAGGGATAGCTCTTCTGGTCCTTTTAACGAGCTGGAAGGCCAAAACTCGGCAAAATTTTCATATTTTACGAGTCAATTGAAAAGAGCTCAAAGAAGACTCGTCTTTTGAGGAACGAGCGATAAACAGGGATAGCAGCAGATTCCAGGTACAGGTTGGAATTTTCCAATCATGGCAGTGTCACAAGGATGGCTAAGTGAAATCACTCTTTGCAGCTGTTCCTCAAAATGGATAAACAATCATATGGGGGTGAAAGATCGGCCAAATGGAATGGAGGTGGCAGGTGCAAACACGACCAAGGCTTTTTATGGCTAATAATTTTACGATCACAATGGTTATTTACCGGGATAGGTTCATTTTTTAATGAGCTTAAACTCTGGAGGAAACTCTTGCTCACGCTTTTCTATTTTTTAACGAGCATAAATTCCACGGTAAAACTGCTCGATCTTATGTTTATTTTTTAACGAGCATGAACTATGTATAAAACTGCTTGGATCTCGCTTTTCTGTTTTTTAACGAGCATAAATTCCGCGGTAAAACTGCTCGAAATACCAGTCATAAGATAAGAAATGTCTCCTGTGAGACTCCAATTTTTATAGAGCTTGCGCCTCACATAAGCTATGCTCCCTCTCTTCCTTTCTTTATGCAAGTTCGGAAACGGCTAATCCCAAAAACAGATAAATAACCGCTCCTAGCTTGCACTCCAAAAGTTTTGCATGCCCCCAGGTATAAAGTACAATTTCAAGGCTGCCCCTACTTATCCGATAAAACATTTGATTTAAAGGGTGAGGCTTGCCTCTTCCTGGTTACCCAAAGATTGTTTTGTTAACACCATCAAACGAAAACATTTCCTCGGCACTATCTACCGAAGTAGACAATGGTGAATGACCTTTGTCAAACAAGTAACCTTATCAAAAGAATCATGTTCTAGAACAACCCCTCTTCCATCCACGGACGGGGTATGGACTAGTCATATTCTTTCGCTGAAATTCTACCTTATACCCAAGGTTTCCTCTGCCCGAAGCAGACCAGGATGCATGCCCCCTGGGTTCCAGTCCCATCTTTCTGAATCACTCGCACTCATTGGGAAGGAGGACTAGGGGTGGAGGCATTTCTTGGGTGAATAGACCATTCAGGGTTGGTATCTGACTATTTGCGATGCGTGATCCCGGAAATGAAAGTTGGTCTACGAGCTTGACCATTCTTCCTTCGTGTGGAAAACACATTACTCTAAAGAGTGAGGAGACTATAGCTCCCATGCAATATATATAGTCTCGTCCAAGGAGTAGGTTATAATCCAAGGGTCCTTGAACGACCATCGCGTTCATTTGAACGGTCTTCCCTTTCAATGTAACAGGTACATTGGGGAGGATCCCTAATGGTCGACTGGTTCCTTTATCAAAGCCCGAGAGATTTCTTATCTCAGGCAAAAGCGTCGGGGAACCCAGTGCTTTCCAAGCAATAGAGGAAAGGATACTCACAGATGCCCCTTCATCAATGATAGTTCCAGCCATCACCATTCTATAAATTTGGACTATGATTCTAAATGGTATACTGGCTGGCAACCGGGGTCTGCCTAGTTGGTTCCAATCAAAGGATACAACCAGGTTGCTTGGTGGTGGGACCGAATACACGGCCGGATACGACCCTGACGATGTTCCTTCCTACGATAAAGGAATGGGCGCATTGCCCTGATGCTCATCAGAATATGTGTTGATGAAAAGAATCTAGATGGTGTCATCCTTATTCTCTTCAGTGAGGGTGTCATTTGAAGATGAATCTTCAGTGACGGTGTCATTTGAGGATGAAACCTCTGAAGGAAGAACCGGGTCAATTGCCGTATCGATCTTTAGACTTTCGTCTGGTCTGGATTCAGTAGGTTCATTTTCAATGACTGACGCTTCAGCTGACCATTTGAGCGGACCAACTGTATTTTCAACCAACGAAGGACTTGGCACGAGTTTTTTGTATCCAGGAGGAAGTCTCATCGGTGAAACCGGGCTATCTTCCAAAAATCTCTTCGCTTCATCTAAGAAGGGACAATGGTGGATGGCGTGATCGCCTTCACATAGTCTACAGGGGAATCTTGCTCCCCCTCTTTGTCTTGAACCTTCACTTTCGCTGGTTGACGGTAAGCAATCAACATGGCTATCAGAAGTTGATGCTCCCGAATTGTGCAACCGAGGGGACCAGTCCCTTAGTATCCGGGGAATACAGGGACAATCTCTATGGAAGTGATCTCCTCTACATATGACGCATGGCGATTTAGGCCCGGTCTGTGCTGTGTGTGGATTTTTGTTAGATGCCTTTTGCTTGCCCCCAGTCGCCTTATGCTCCTTCTTCTTCTTTTCTTTCTTCTTCTTATCCTTCTTCTCCACGGGAGCTTGGCTTTTGCCAGCTCCACCTTTTGAAGACGAAGGATTGGAGGAAGAGTTATAGGAAGTAGAATTTAAATTCAATTTCAAGTGAAAGCAAACAAGCTTGTCCAAAATCAAAAGACACCTTAAGATTTACTTGTTTCGACACTAGAAATATATGAACTCAAACCATATGACGCAAGCAAAAGCTCAATCAGCTATGAACAACAAATAAACTAACTCTTACGATCAAAACGACACTTAATCACAGGTCTAGATCTAAGAGGCCACAGCAAGACTAGTTCACTTTCATTATGGGAAACTGTAAATGATACAAGAAATACACAAAGAACAAACACAGTTTCTTTATACAACTGAGGTGGAATAGTGGCAAGGAAAGTTGGTTTCATATAGGCACATTGACTGGTAACAGGCAACAAAAACAAGAGTGAAAACAGGGCAAGAAACAGCAGGAAACCCCAGTAGCACAAGGCAAGACTGGTCCAGCGCAGGTGGTACACAGGCAGTTTGACCTTCAGCGCAGGTAGCCCCTTCGGGAATTGTGCTGAAATGCAGACAGCCTTCACACAACCTGCACTGAAGAACGAAACTTTCGTTTCTCTTGGTTTTCGGGTCACAGATTGTTCAAAAATTCACAGTTTTTGGCCAAATCAGAAGCTATCAGTCAAGTACACACTAAGGGATGAAAAGGAGGATGAAAAGCTATCAATAAGAGCTTATTAGAGTCCTTGTGGATCAGCTCTTCAAATCATAAACTTGCCCAGAAACTGAGCCAGAGTAGCTGTCCTCTACTTTGCATTTGAAAGATCCAAATGCAGTTCGATTCGGTACTCCCTTTGTTTATGAAATGAATAGCAAAAAACACAAACAACCAACAAGATACGATCCCCAGCGGAGTCGCCAATTTGTTGGTGGGAAAAGTATCCAATACGGAATGACCCTATCCCACTCTAAGGGTGATAGTACCTCGGCAACAACTGAATGCAAAGCTATTCAAGATTACTTCTTTATGAGATGTAAGAGAGAGGAGGAAGAGATCCACTACCCATTATCTTCCGCTAATGATTGATCCAATCTTCCCTCTTTGCTGCTTGTTCCCAGCTCCTTGCTCTTTCACTGGGCCAGCTACACAAAGATCCTATAAAATCACAAGAAAAGGAAACTACAAGAAGCATACATCCATAATTGATTCAAGGATTAGCATAAATCAAATATACAAGCATCAATACACCATTGAGACACATGCATATAGAAGAACCTCAAATGCTTTATTAATGGAAGAAGTAAATTTCTGAGAGTGTTACAACCATAAGAGGCCCAATCCAGCAACACCTCCCAGCAGAAAGAAATCTCCTCTTCCCCTCCTTCAAGCAAATCACCCAATAGTTCTATACTCAAACCAACAGCACTTCCTTACAGTCACAAGATTCCAGCCTCCCTAGACCTCATGAGAGAGCTCTATATATAGGAGTTTTGGAGAAAGGATGAGTCAGCTTGAGGTTGGCATGAAGCTCACTAGTGTCCTCTCCCTAATCCAGGTGGATATTGGTGGCCACCTGCCAAGTCCACCTGGACTCCCACCATTGTCTTTCTCAGCATTTTCAGTTTCCTTAATTGTAGCACAACTTACTATTTTTAGCAGTTTTTTGGGTCATGAACTTCCGGAGACGTTTTGAGGCCAGCGATTTTTCTGATAAAAATCGTCTTTTCCGTCGTATTCCTCGGAGAGATCTTTCCAACGGGCTATCATGCGCGTCAAACGGAGATAATACGACCAATTCACGACCCCGGGAAGTTGGCTGTCCAACTCACCCCAAAACGGGGCCCACAATTTGGCGTTTCATCTTCTAGGGTTAGGTTTTGGAATGTTAAGGGTTTTTCATTGTTTCTCAACAATAAATAGGCCTTCGAGCCTCATTGTAACACAGTTCAGAGGCATGTAGCCACCACATCTCTTCTCAGAGATAAGCTACCATCGCCCTAGCTAGTTTATTTCCATTTCTGGTTGTAAGCATATTTCAGTGTTTTTCCATTAATGAAAGGAAGTATTATTTCTGCTGCATCTTTGTGTATATGGTTATCTCTGTAATTTGTTGCGTCCTGTTTAAATCCAGATCAGTGGTATCAGAGCGGTCTGCCTTTTCTCTGTTTTTCTTTGCATGTCCCCAACAAGGTCGGGATATAAGGAGTTAGGGCTTGAACTGGTTGAACCTTTGCAAGACCAGCCTCGCAAATCCCGACGGCCTCCCATGGCGGACGAGAAGAAAGATGAGGGGGCAGGAGATCCCATCAAAATCTTGCTCAAAGAAGCCCTCGAGTGACAACGGAACGCGATGATGGACAACTTTGCCCAGATCCTTCAGCGGCTACCCAGAAGCAACGCATCGGCTTCCAGCAGCTACTCTGGAAACGCCACACCCTTTAAGGTACAAGTTAATTTTGAAATACCCATATTCGAGGGTCAGATAGACGCAGATGCTGTAGATAAATGGTTAAGTCTGCTAGAGGGTTATTTTTCTGTTCATGAATTTTCGAGTCGGGAAAAGATTGTTTTTGCTCTTCTCAAAGCAGCCCCCCACGTCAAGGACTGGTGGGAAACCTACTGCGAGCAGAAGGATGAAAGCACTGGCTCACTATTTTCAGCCGCACCCACCTAGGATTCGTTCCGGGATGCCATCAAGGAGCAGTACTACCCTGTCGAAAGCTATGAGGATGAATACATAAAGTGGACCACGCTGCGGCAGGGAAGGGACCAAGACGTGCCGGAGTTCACCAATATTTTCCATACCCTTCGCACAAAGTTGGGTATCAAGGATTCAGAGCAACATTTGATACTCAAATACCGTGGCTGCCTGCACAAATACATCCAGGAAGAAATACAATTCCTAAACATCCCCTCGCTCGGCGCAGCATACCGATATGCCGTCAAGGTCGAGCAGAAGTTTAAACAAAAGAAGCGAGACTTTGGATCTGCGAATCTAAAGCAGGGCAAAGGTGCCCCCAAACCACAGAACAAAGGAAAAAGCCAAGGTGGGACAACCCAAGACAACCAGCCGAAGCCGCAAGCAAAGAACAGCGCCGCGAAGCCGAGAAAGGACACTGGAAAATGGTGTGAGTTCCATAAGAGCTCCACTCACAACACAAGTGAGTGTCGGGCCAAGCAGTCACTGGTGGCTGAGCTAAAGGTTTCAGAATCAGATGCATGTTCCGACTCTGAGTCAGAACTCGATAAGGGGTATGACAAAGGGAAGCAGATCATTGATGCGGATCCCAGCGCCACGGTTGCTACCGCAAAGATCCAGAAAAATGAACCCGAAGATCTAGAGGAGGAGGAGCGTCTCTTCCACTCCCAGTTGTGGGTAAAGGGCTCCCCGATACAGTTCATTATTGATAGCGGGAGTCAAAAGAACCTCATTTCGGCAGAGGTCGTGAAGCGGTTGGGCTTACCGACCACAACACATCCACAACCATACACCATTGGGTGGCTTCACCAAGGACGAGATCTTCGCGTGAGCCAGCAGTGTCGCCTTCCATACAACATCAAGCCCTTCACGAATGAGGTATTGTGTGACATTGCTCCCCTTGAAGTTTGTGATGTATTACTAGGACAACCATACTTGTGGAAGCGACATGCTGTGTATGAATCAAGGCCCCGTGCTGTTATTATTACATTGGGAAATAAGTTGTTCAGGATACCAGAGGTAGCACCACCTGCCGCCATCTCTTTGATTACTGCAAAACAATGCAGTAAGATCATTTCCAAAACCAGGAAATTTGTTTTCCTGATGATACGCCCTCAAGGAAAGAAGAAGACAGTGGCCGCGGCCTCCAAACGGGGTCCCTCTGCACGACAACTACAGATGGACAAGGTTGTGGAGGAGTACGAGGACATCTTCACCTCCCCGGCAGGGGTTCCTCTGCACTGTCAAGTCAAGCACTCCATCGATCTGACCCCAGGTGCGCCGCTACCCAATGGACCAATTTATCGGCACTCCGTTCTGGAGAACGATGAAATCAAGAGGCAGATCCAGGAGCTCCTGCAGAAAGGTCACATCCGTCCGAGTTCATCGCCCTGTGGGAGCCCGATCGTGTTGGTACAGAAGAAGGATGGGACGTGGAGACTCTGTATTGACTATCGGGCGTTGAACAAGATCACTGTCCGTAATAGGTACCCGATCCCGTGGATTGATGACCTCCTAGACCAACTAAAGGGGGCGAAATATTTCAGCAAGATCGATCTGAAGTCAGGATATCACCAAGTACCAATCGAACCCTCCGATGTGTGGAAGACTGCCTTCAAATCCAAGGAGGGCCTCTTCGAATGGTTGGTCATGCCTTTCGGATTGAAGAATTCTCCTGCAACCTTTATGAGGCTAATGGATGACATCTTGCGGCCATTCACCAACTCCTCTGTAGTAGTATACCTGGATGACATTCTGATCTTCAGCCAGAGTTGGGAAGAGCACCTCCACCACATCCGACAGGTTCTCCAAACACTGCGGCAACACAAGCTATGTGCCAATTTGGAGAAATGCACTTTTGGCATGACCCAGGTTCAGTATCTGGGATACATCATTGATGAACAGGGGGTGCATGTCGATCCGGCCAAGATCCAAGTCATTCAGGATTGGCCCTCTCCAACCACTCTAACAGAGCTCCGCAGCTTTCTGGGTCTTGCCAATTTCTACCGCAGGTTTGTGTTGGGGTTTTCTCATATTTCTTGGCCCTTGAGTCAAGTCACCAAGGGCGGGGCGAAAGAAAAATTCTTTTGGTCTGAATCTCAACAGAAGGCATTCAGGGAATTGAAGGATCGCCTCTGCACGGCACCAGTGCTCGCGTTACCAGATTTACAACAACCATTTGAGGTCGAGACAGATGCCTCTGACTATGCTATTGGGGCAGTCCTTACTCAACATGGACATCCAGTGGCATATCACAGTGAAACACTTTCAGACACAGTCCGAAAGTACCCCACTTATGATAAAGAGATGTATTCCATTGTACAGGCCTGCCGACAATGGAAGCATTACATTTTGGGGAAGGAAACGGTCATCCACACAGACCACCGACCTCTGCAGTTCATACAGACCCAAGGGAAATTGCAGAATGATCGTCATCAGAAGTGGTCTACATACCTGCAACAGTTTCACTTGAATATCAAGTATAAAAAGGGTAGCACCAATAATGTTGCAGATTGCCTCAGTCGGTGTTGTGGGGAAAAGTATCCGACTCGGATGACCCTATCCCTACTCTAAAGGTGACAGTCTTTAGCAACAACTGAAAGTAAAGCTTTGATATTTTCCTTTATGAAAGTACAGAGAGAAGGAAGAAAAGATTAACCAACCTGGTGTCTTTCGCTTAGTCGATCCTTATCCTCTCTCTTTGTCTCTTGTTCCCAGCTCCTTGCTCTCTTGGCCGGTCCAGCTACACACAGATCCTGCACAAAACAAGAGAGGAAACTACAAGATACATGTACTCATAACTGATGCATGGATTAGAGTGAATCAAATATACAAGTAAATTCAATACATCAATGCAATACAAGTATATAGGAGAACATGCAAAACTTTATTGATAGAAGTAACAGGGTTCTGAGAAGGTTACAACCATTGATGGCTCCAATCCAGCAGCACCTCCCCAGCAGCAAGAACTCTCCTCTTCACCTCTAGTAAAACAATCACCCAATAGCTCTAACTGTAAACCAACAGCACCTCCTTGCTTTACACAAAATTCCAGCCTCCCTAGACCTCATAGAAGAGCTCTATATATAGGAGAGAAGAAGAGAGGATGAGTCAGCTTGAGGCTGGCCTAGAGCTGACTAGTGTCCTCTCCCTCTTCAGTTAATCTTCAGTTCTTGAGTCCACTTGGAGATCCTTGCTTACACATGGTGATCAAGTACCTCTTACTCATCACAGGGCGAATCTCATGAACCAAGTGTCAGTTTGGAAGCTTCCTGGGCAGTTGACACCTTGCAGAATGACTGTGCCACTTGGCCAATCTCGCCCAGCGCAGGTAGCCTTCATTAGATTTGACTTCCAGCGCAGGTACAAGGAGGAGCAGTTGCATTCCAGCGCAGATGCTCAGTGGAGTAGCTGACATGATCCAAAATTAGCCTGTTTTGAAGTGTTTTCAGGTGGAGAACTGATTGGAAGTGATGTGGTTTGATGACCTTGCTCTTTTAGGGGTAAGAACAACATGTTTAGGGACTGAGGATCCCTGTAATTATTGACATTTTATGCTCCATGTCGCGAGGCACAAAAATGTCTTTAACAGTTGCCCCCTAAAGTATGAGGCCGTTTATCGGATGAAATGCTTTATCTAGAGGGTCCAAAGTTCATTCCAGTGCTGAGGAGGCGCCCTGTAATACAATACAATACAATACATTATTTTTCATTCTATTTTCATGATCTAGCTGAGGCGGGCATTCCCATGCTCAGCTTTTATAAATACATTTTGGTACATATGACAGACGATCGTCTGAAGGTAGACTGACAATTTTCTGCTGAAATTATCATCCTTTGAATAGGATGATCATCTGCTGCAATGATGTACATGGCAAATGCTTTTATATTTCCTGAATATATATCGCAGCTCGGATGGATGAAACTAGATCCGGGGTCTTCAAACTCGTTCGATCTTCACTCTAAGTACAAGTCGATCCATGTGAGAATTTCGCTGAAGTCGAACATGGAAAGACATCGCTTGATTACCGGTCAATAATGAAAATCGTTAACAAGCGCGAGAGGAATCACCAATAATGACGATGACCCTCAAGGTACTGCAGTACAATTCACGTGGCGTGAATAAAGGACTTGGCGTCGAACGCCACGCAAAATCTTCTGGTCGAAGGTCATTGATGTATACCTGTCGCCGGAAGTGAGAAACTTGCCATTGAGGCATGCAAGCTTCAAAGTACTGATGGGGGTGTTCCTAGATCAACTTCTTGGATAATGAGCTGAAGTCGACAAGAAGCGATCCGTCAAAGGAGGGCCTTAATGAATCCCACATCAATGACACGGAACGGAGCTAATGATTTTAGTGGAGGTGAAAACAAACTGTGACATATGATTCAGGGTGGCGATCATGAATGGATGAAGGATAATGTATGGCAGTGGATGGGACACGGTTGACACTTTCAGAATGACCCCTCTTGAACATATAACGACACTGATGCGATGGATCGGTAGCATTACCCCAAATGTGGATGGTTTGGCGAGGACCATGGTGATGAGACCGGTGAATGAAACAACCCAACCCGATGTGGTACGGAGGAAAAGTGTCATGTTCAAGAGTGACTTGCTACCATTAAACTTTGATGTTCTCCCAATTTTTCCCCAGTCATTTCTGACCAGTACCTCTTTATTTTTGTCAAGCTTGAGGAGGATAACATATGCTTGTTCTATAACCTGCCCTTCGGGCAAGCCCATCGCTATGATTTAACGAGCCTAGCGATAGGGAAACTCGTTCTCGTCTAAAGACAAGTTTGTCGCTATTTAATCATTTTAACGAGTCTAACGACAAGGATAACTCAGTCCTTTTCATTTTTAGAGAGTCTAAAAAGGTACATAAAGTCAACTCCAGAATTCCTTTTTCGTCATCTAATCCCTTAAGCCCGAAAAAGTATAAAACAATACAGAAGGGATGAATTTTCGATTGCTTTAACGAGCCGAACAAAAAAAGCGCTCGATCTTTTTGTGCAATAATCCCTCAGGTCCAAAAAAGATTAAAATCTAGAGGAGGGATAGCTCTTCCGGTCGTCTAACGAGCTGGAAGGCCAAAACTCGGCAAACTTTTCATATTTTACGAGTCAGTGAAAAGAGCTCAAAGAAGACTCGTCTTTTGAGGAACGAGTGATAAACAGGGATAGCAGCAGATTCCAGGTACAGGTTGGAATTTTCCAATCACGGCAGTGTCACAAGGATGGCTAGGTGAAATCACTCTTCACAGCTGTTTCTCAAAAGAGGTAAACACACAAATGGAGGTGAATGATCGGCCAAATGAAAAGTGGAGGTGACGGTGCACAAACACGACCAAGGCTTTTATGGCTGATGAATTTACGATCTCAAAAGGTTATTTACCGGTTCATTTTTCTGGGTGAGCTTGAACTCTAGGGGAAGATTGCTCACAACTTATGTTTAATTTTTAACGAGCATGAACTATGTGCTAAAACTGCTCGGTGAAAAGTTTGCATGCCCCCAGCATAATAATGCAAATCGACCCAGCATAATAATGCAAATCGAGGTGCATGCCCCCCAAGCTTCATTGTATCCAACTTTGTTGGTTGGAATGAAGGTTTACCTCGGGGATTTGTTTCATTTTTTAATGAGGTTGACACAAGATAGGAACTATCCTCGGAGCCGACAAAATATCTAGGAATCTTCCGAATCCAACCAGAAGATTGGATTAGATTTCATTTTGTAGGTTTCCACCGTGGCCACTCCCGCCAGATTACTTGGAGGCGGTAGGGCGAAAGTACCCATTAAGGCAGGGTCTTTTAGGAGACCTACTCCGATATTTTGAAGCAAATGATTCCTTCCATGGATCATTGGAATGCTTCCTGTAACTTGTGAACGGTTGGGGAGAAAAGTTTGTTGGTCGAAGATTGTAATTCCTTCTTGGAAGGGAAATGCAATCTTCCTGAAGTAGGTCGACACAACCGCGGCCATGGCATAGATCCAGGGCCTTCCTAGTAGGATGTTGTAATCGAGGTTTCCATCAATTACTTCAACATCAATTCCTACTGTTTTGCCCCCCAGTTCAACTTGCAAGTTACTTAAAATCCCGTATGGAGTGTATGATCGTCCATCAAATGCTTTTAACGTCGTTGACGATTTCGACAAGGGTGGTGAGCCAAAATCTTTCCAGCAACTCATCGACATAAGACATGTAGATGCCCCCTCATCAATAATTGTTCGATGAACAGTTTTGTTGAGGGCTTTCACTTGAATAAGGAAAGCTAGTTGAGCTGGTAATTGCGGGTCATATCCTTTATGATCAAAGGCCACAAGATTGGAATCCATTGGGCCAATCCCACCTTTTGCTGATAATAAAGCTTGCTCTTGGGAGGGGTAATTTTGTGGTACCTCAAGTATCGACATAGTGGACGGCGATTGGGCCAGGTCCTTTACTGTATTATAATTCTGTGCTTCTTTGGCACGAGGATTAAATGCCGATTTGTGTACTACTCCCTTTGGCGACTTTATCATTGGCTCAGGAACGATGGGTGGCACAACTTCAGTCAAAGTTGTTGTTGAACTACTAGGTCGTTCGTTAACCTTGCTGTTCGACAGCTTTGGATTCTCGTAATCTTTATTCCTTGTCAAAGCATTATTCTGTTGCTTTGAGGTAGACAACATAAGCACTTGGGATCCGGAAGCATTTTGATTAGCAACCAGATTTTGACCAGGATTAGGAAACGGATCAGTCAACACAGCTGAGGTTTTCGGACTCTTAAAGAATCTTTTAAGCTCAGCTTTGTATGGACAATCTGCTGTCCAATGATCCTCATCGCATATATGACACCCCGAAGGGGGTTTCCCTTTTCTCCCTTTCTTTTTCTTCTTGCCCCCTGGTTGCTTCAGTTGTTTGCCCTTGTCGTCCGACACGGCACTTACTTCCGAGGCAAGAAGTTCTTCATTTGCATTTTGATTCGAAGTCTTACGGGCTTTCTTAGACGAATCCCGTGTTGACTTTGCATTTGCAGTGCCAATCACACCATCGCCGGCATGAGAGTCACTATTTGATCCAGGAGGGGGAGGAATTGAAAATTCCGGTCTAGGGGCGTCATGTATCTTGTCATAGAGCGTGCCAGACTGAGTATATACTAAGTCTAAATACTGGGCACGAGCAATAACTTGCTCCTCTGTTACGACGCCTCCCTTGGCCACATCTTCTGTTATAGCAGGAAGAAGCGACTTTATAAACCACTCAGCTAAAAGCTGATCTGGAACATAAGTCTTTACCATTCTGCGACGACGACGCCACTCATGTATATGATCTGATATATGTGTGGCCGTTGTCTGCTTGAAATTGGTTAAGATCTCGGTTCCAGTTTCGTACCTTATAGGTAACTGAAAGTGTGTTAAGAAAGTCGTGGCTAGGGAACTAAAATTGTCGAAAGAGGCTCTAGGTAATTCAATATACCATTCAGCCGCCGGACCAGTCAATGTCCTCTGGAAAAGGCGAAGCCTTATCGAATCATCATTCAAGGTATTCGACGAACACCACAGATGGAATGTCATCACATGATTCGACGGATCTTCGCCAGGATTTCCATTGAATTTAGGAATGTCTGAAGGAAGTTTGTGAGGAATCGCTGGCCACCAATGGGCATAGGCGATTGGATCGTTCGTCAATCGATGTAAATCTGGTAATTCTAGAGTTGCCACGAATGGCAGCTGCTGATTCAGGTTTGGCGAGGCGTACCCAGGATACGATGGAATCGCCTGAGCAGTAGGCCTTTGCATACCAGCATAATGCAACTAATGTTGATATGACTGATATGGCTGGTGGGCTTGGCCACTGTAAAGTGGTTGATTTAACCCGTTCTGAATATAGGGTTGCCCACTATTCGCAAAGATCTGTTGCTCAGATCCCTGGTACACCTGTTGAAACTGAGGTTGTTGGTATTGCACCATCCATGGTTGTGAAGCCATGTTTTGCTGTGCGACACTAACCGACGAACCAAGATGCGGGGTTATGGTTCCCGTTTGTATCTGTGTCGTCCCGGCAGTTGGCGATTGTGGTTGTGTTGCAGAGTCAATGGGTTGTTGCATTACAACTTGGGGTTGACATACAACAGGCATCGATTGAACTTGCGACACGGTTACAATTGCTGGCGTCGTCGGGATACTAGACATAGGTACACACTGTTGCATGGAATATACAACTCTCGGTTGTTGGGGTAACATAGGTACCCAACCACTCGTCGTTACTTCAGTCAAACCTGAATGTTGTTGAAAACTGCCGTATGGGTATCCCCCCGGAAGGGGAATTGAAAGGGCATATTGCCCCCCATACGGTAACAATCCGGAGCTCAAGGGTATAGATTGCCTTTGAGGACTGGATGGCCCAAACTGATTTCCAAAGGGATCAGTTTGTCTAGTTTCAACATAAGAATTACCGGGTATTATACCGGAAGAACAAACTGGAACAGACCAAGTTGTCGTAATAGTCCCTGGGTGGACTCCTTCTAGCTGATGAGGGCTAGTCGGGACAGCTGGTATGCCGACAAACATCGTTGGATTGACAGCAGGAGCTTCTGCTGTCGCTGTGTCATTTGGCACAGTCCTAGATGTCGATGGTTGCTCAGACATTTTAAGTCTATCCAATAAACTGCCTAACGATTCTACAGGAACTTCCTGTGGCGATGGACAAACTTCTGATGCAGAAGGAAAAAGAGTGGCACCTACTCCAAAATGAGTTGGAGTATTTGCTTGCTGGTCCTCTACGATTTCCTCTATTGCGATCAGACCAGGAGGAAGAGGAAGACCGTCAGGTCCGTAAAAGATTTCTGGTGCCGAAGAAGGGGTTGCTTCGACAGCGACAGTTGTTTGAACAACAAGACTCTGTGGACCGGTTTCAGATGGAACTGGTTCAGTTATGCAAGTACTTGTCTTCAGACTAGGATCAGTACAACTGTCCTTCTGTTGCTGTTGAACTTCTTCAATAGAGGCAGGGGTTCCAGAAATATTAGGAGTGACCAGAATCTCAGATGTTGTCAGAACTGTTGTTCTAACTTTAATGGGAGATTTTGACCCGGTCAAGCGAGTTTGCTTTGTCCGTACTACTCTCGATTCCGGAGACAAAGACGGTTGACTCGCGAGTCTCCTCGAACGACGGAGTTTTAATTGACTTTCCTCCACGGTTGCGGATTACTTGATCAACTAAAATACAAAAAGGGGAATTATGTTTCCGTATTGAATGAATTTTATTAGACGCTTTTAGACACAACTTTGCTTTTTCATGTTTTAAGAGTCGAGAAAAAGCTAAAGATGACTCTAGTCGCCTTCGATGTATTAACGAGCCCGAAGTGACAAATGCTCGGTTGGACCTTTTCAGTTATAGAGTTTGAAAAGGGCCAAAAGAAACTGCTATGGAGATCTAGGCAGAGGGTGTGCCAAACCTTTCGCGAAACCACAGAATACGTTTTACGGTACGGGTGGTCGATCTTCGTGAATGCTGTGTTCACTGCATCGCGATCAGTAAGGCGGCCGACACGGATTCCTAAGGATAAAGGATAAATGCCTATAGGGGTCTCCCAATATACGCGACGGTACGCGGGAGCACAAGTCCGTATTAGTGCTATCGTCCCTCAGGATGAATCACCCACCTTCGTAGAGATCGACAGTCACTACGTTTAACGACGCCGGAACACGTCTCTACCTAGACCTCTATTGTGAGCGTTATGTTACAATGCGTTTTTAGATTCATTCAATATATTTTAAGTTGATCTTGTTTAGCAGTTTGTCTTTCAGGATCACCACGAGATGTATTGGTACAAATTCCTAAATGCAGCTAAAATGATAAGCAAGCTTTACAATCTTTTTAGCTTTGAAAATCCTAACTACTGAGGGGAGAGAAAAACACTATCTTTCCACACAGAGCACAAAGCACAAACTAATGCACTTTCTCCTAGATCAGTCACGCAAACTTATCAAAATGCAAATGCAAGATGCATGTATTTCTTTTCGTTATCCTTAATGTTGATGTAAGACAGAAAGGAAAACTGTTGTATGACTTTCAAATTCAATTTGAAGCGTAAACAAACAAGTTTTGTCTAAAATGAAAAGACGCCTTACAGGTACTTGTTTCAACACTAAAAATGTATGAATTCAAACCATAAAATAAAAAACAAACAAACTCAAACAACCATGAACAGTAATAAAACTAGCTCTTAAGATGACAAAGACACTTTTACAGTTCAGGATCTAAGAGGCCACAGCTATACTGGTTCGTTTTTCACAATGGGAAACCGTAACTGAAGCAAGAAATACTGAAAGAACACTCACAGTTTCATCACACAACTGAGGCGGAATAAAGTCAAGGAAAATTGGTTTACAGCAAGTACAATGACCAGCAATCAGCAGCAAAAAACCAGTGAAAACAGGGCTAAGACACAGTGGAAAACCTCTGGAAGACACTGGCCAACAGGTCCAGCGCAGGCTCTGGTCTGTCAAATTGACTTCCAGCGCAGTTCCCGAAGGGAGTACCTGCGCTGTAATGCAGACTGCCTGTGGACAGCCTGCTCTGGGACACGAGAGTTGCGTTTACAAGGATTTCCGGGTCATAAAAAGCTCAAAAATGCACTGTTTTTGCTGAAATAAAAAGCTATAGGTCAAGTACAGGCTAAGGGATGATCAAGAGGATGAAAAGCTATCACAAAGAGTACAAGAGTCTTTTGTAGATTAGCTCTTCAAATCATGAATCTGCTCAGCAAATGAGCAAGAGTAGCAGGCCCTCTACTTCGCTTTTGATATAGTCAAAAGCTTTTCGATTTGGTACTCTTTGGTTCAAGAAATGAATAGCAAAGATACTACAAACACCAACAAGATACTAGGCTCCCCAGCGGAGTCGCGAGTTTGTTGTGGGGAAAAGTATCCGACTCGGATGACCCTATCCCTACTCTAAAGGTGACAGTCTTTAGCAACAACTGAAAGTAAAGCTTTGATATTTTCCTTTATGAAAGTACAGAGAGAAGGAAGAAAAGATTAACCAACCTGGTGACTTTTGCTTAGTCGATCCTTATCCTCTCTCTTTGTCTCTTGTTCCCAGCTCCTTGCTCTCTTGGCCAGTCCAGCTACACACAGATCCTGCACAAAACAAGAGAGGAAACTACAAGATACATGTACTCATAACTGATGCATGGATTAGAGTGAATCAAATATACAAGTAAATACAATACATCAATGCAATACAAGTATATAGGAGAACATGCAAAACTTTATTGATAGAAGTAACAGGGTTCTGAGAAGGTTACAACCATTGATGGCTCCAATCCAGCAGCACCTCCCCAGCAGCAAGAAATCTCCTCTTCACCTCTAGTAAAACAATCACCCAATAGCTCTAACTGTAAACCAACAGCACCTCCTTGCTTTACACAAAATTCCAGCCTCCCTAGACCTCATAGAAGAGCTCTATATATAGGAGAGAAGAAGAGAGGATGAGTCAGCTTGAGGCTGGCCTAGAGCTGACTAGTGTCCTCTCCCTCTTCAGTTAATCTTCAGTTCTTGAGTCCACTTGGAGATCCTTGCTTACACATGGTGATCAAGTACCTCTTACTCATCACAGGGCGAATCTCATGAACCAAGTGTCAGTTTGGAAGCTTCCTGGGCAGTTGACACCTTGCAGAATGACTGTGCCACTTGGCCAATCTCGCCCAGCGCAGGTAGCCTTCATTAGATTTGACTTCCAGCGCAGGTACAAGGAGGAGCAGTTGCATTCCAGCGCAGATGCTCAGTGGAGCAGCTGACATGATCCAAAATTAGCCTGTTTTGAAGTGTTTTCAGGTGGAGAACTGATTGGAAGTGATGTGGTTTGATGACCTTGCTCTTTTAGGGGTAAGAACAACATGTTTAGGGACTGAGGATCCCTGTAATTATTGACATTTTATGCTCCATGTCGCGAGGCACAAAAATGTCTATAACAGTCGGCCACCGATCATGGCGCTAACCACCGTGCTCAACTCTTGTGGGCACGAGACTGCTGATTGGCCACTTCTCTACAAAAGTGACCCAGAATTCGGCCACACATACCAGACACTCTTGGAGGGTCGGCATGTTGCAGATTTTCACCTCCAGGACGCCCTATTATGCCACCTCGGTCACCTCTGTGTTCCTTCAAGCGAGCGTGCCAAGATGATTTGGGAAGCACACTACAGTCGGACTGTTGGGCATTTCGGGGTCGAGAAAACAGTGGCAGTACTGCAAAATTATTTCTATTGGCCGAATCTTCGACAGGATGTTGGGAAGTACATCCGATCATGTACTGCCTGTGTCATTGCCAAACCGACCATTAAGAAGCACGGCCTCTATACCCCGTTGCCTAACCCTAGTCGACCTTGGGAATCCATTTCCATGGATTACATGTCAGGCCTTCCTTCCACTAAGCATGGAAATGACTGTGTTTTTGTGGTCGTCGACAGGTTCTCGAAGATGGCCATTATGATGGCCTGCAAGAAGAATATCACAGCAGAAGCCACTGCTAAACTCTTCTTTGAACGAGTGTGGGTGCACTTTGGGATCCCACAGTCTATCATCTCAGATCGGGACAGTCGGTTTCTCAGCACATTTTGGTCCAGTCTCTGGTCAATGCTGGACACCAAACTCACGAAGTCCACAGCCTTCCATCCTCAAACTGATGGCCAGACAGAGGTTGTCAACAGGATGATTGTGCACATTCTGCGCATGTATAACTCAAAGCATTTGCGCACATGGGACGAGAGCCTCCCCTATGTTCAGCACAGCTACAACCGAGCTCTTCACAGCTCCACTGGCCATAGCCCTTTTCAGGTGGGTTTGGGATTCCAGCCACTATGCCCCATTGATGTGGCCATGCCCCTTGTAGCTACTCACATGAATTCAGCTCATGTCCAGTCCGAAACAGATAAGGCCACCAGCTTCATTAAGCGCATCCAACATATTCGCTAGCAGGTCCATGACATCCTTGAGAAATCAAATGCCAAGTACAAGCAGCGACATGATCAACACCGGGTGCCACACAAGTTTCAGGTGGGCGACAAAGTCTGGTTGCATTTGCAAAAGGAACGCCTTACTGGAGCCTATCGGAAATTGAGACCACTCCGATATGGCCCTTACACCATTACTAAGGCTATGGGAGACAATGCATTTGAGCTCAGCATTCCCCCATTCCTTGGCCCGCACCCAGTGTTCAATGTGGACCGCCTTCGGCCATACTTTCCACCATTGCTAGACACATCCGACATTGCAGAACAGCTCAAACCCACAGAATTAAATCCAGATTGCATGGAACAAGCTGCAACTGATCGGATCATGGACACACAGATCAAGAACACTTGCCAACAGAATGTCCAACTGTATTGAATTGTCAAAGCAGGCCAACTCCTTCAGCAGGGCAAGTGGCTCACCAGGGAACAAGTTCAGCAGAAGTTTCCTCATCTCATGGAGGAGCTCAACGCAATGGGGACCATTGCTTCCTAAGGGGGGAGGAATGATCCAGGTGGATATTGGTGGCCACCTGCCAAGTCCACCTGGACCCCCACCATTGTCTTTCTCAGCATTTTCAGTTTCCTTAATTGTAGCACAACTTACTATTTTTAGCAGTTTTTTGGGTCATGAACTTCCGGAGCCGTTTTGAGGCCCTAAACGACGTTTTTTGGGAAATCCACCGCTAGCGATTTTTCTGATAAAAATTGTCTTTTCCGTCGTAGTCCTCGGAGAGATCTTTCCAACGGGATATCATGCGCGTCAAACGGAGATAATACGACCAATTCACGACCCCGGGAAGTTGGCTGTCCAACTCACCCCAAAACGGGGCCCACAATTTGGCGTTTCATCTTCTAGGGTTAGGTTTTGGAATGTTAAGGGTTTTTCATTGTTTCTCAACAATAAATAGGCCTTCGAGCCTCATTGTAACACAGTTCAGAGGCATGTAGCCACCACATCTCTTCTCAGAGATAAGCTACCATCGCCCTAGCTGGTTTATTTCCATTTCTGGTTGTAAGCATATTTCAGTGTTTTTCCATTAATGAAAGGAAGTATTATTTCCGCTGCATCTTTGTGTATATGGTTATCTCTGTAATTTGTTGCGTCCTGTTTAAATCCGGATCACTCCCACTTCAGTTATTCTTCATTTCTTGAGTCCACTTGGAGGTTCTTGCTTCCACTTGGAGATCAAGACCCTCTTACTCATCAATAGGCGAATTCCTTGATCCAAGTGTCATTCTGGAAGCTTCCTGGGCATTTGACACATTGAGGAATGACTGTGCCACTTGGCCAATCTCGCCCAGCACAGGTAGCCTTCATTGCTTTTGACATTCAGCGCAGGTACAGAGTGGAGCAGTTGACATTCAGCGCAGATGCTCAGTGGAGCAGTTGACATGATCCAGAAATAGCTTTTTTTGAGTGTTTTCAGGTGGAGAACTGATTTTTAGTGCTGTGGTTTGCTGACCTTGTTCCTCTAGGGGTAGGAACAACATGTTTAGGGACTTTGGATCCCTCAGATTATTGACATTTCATGCTTCATGCTGTAAGGCACAAAAATGTCTATAACACACATCCGCCGGACTAGGCTCGCAGGCCGATTTATTTTCATCAAATTTTACATCTCTTCTAATGATAACATTTTTGGACTTAAATGGAATAAGTCTATAACCTTTTACATCTTCAGAATATCCAACAAAAGTACATTTCTCACTCTTAGGTTCTAAAGCTTTATGCTTTTCATCTGGAATATGAGCCCATGCTTCACTTCCAAAAACACGAAAGTGACTTACATCTGGTTTAATGGAACTCCAAGCTTCTTCTGGAGTGATATTCTTTAGAACCTTAGTAGGAGTGCGATTGATTATATAACTTGCACAATTAATTGCTTCGGCCCAAAAACTAAGACTGAGTCCTTTAGATTGCAGCATACAATTAGCCATTTCCTTTAAGGTGCGATTTTTCCTTTCAGCTACACCATTTTGTTGTGGAGTGTATGGAACAATATGTTGCATTTGAATTCCATTTTCGGTGCAAAAGTTGATGAATGTGTTTTCAACATATTCTCCACCATTATCAGTTCTTAGCTTAAGAATTTGATGTCCAGATTGTTTTTCAAAAAAGTCTTTGAAGGCCAAAAATGTGTTAAATACTTCGCTCTTGAGTTTTAAGAAGTATACCCAAGTGCGTCTGGAGAAATCATCAATGAAAGTTAAGAAATACTTGCAGCCAGAGAATGAAGCAACAAGAAGTGGACCACATAAATCACTGTGCACAAGCTGTAAAGGGGCTGAGGAGTGCCAAGAGGCACGTTTTTCAAAACTGTCCCGATGATGTTTTCCGAGTACACATCTGGAACAAACACCATCTCTGCAAGATACCATAGGAAGACCTGTCACCATATTTTCTTTACATAGATGCTGAAGGGAGCGATAGTTTAAGTGACAAAATCGCTCATGCTAAAGTTTGCTCACTTCATCATTATGAGCAACAAATACTGAGGGAAGATTTGATGACCCAAAGTTGTGAAACTTATACAACCTTGTGGAATCATCAGCAATACCAGTAGCTAGAATCTGTTTAGGATCTCTCAGATCCTTGATTACAACATCATGAGGTGAAAATTCAACAATTTTACCTTCACCTGAATGAGTTATCTGATATACAGATAGAAGGTTGCAGGATAAGGTTGGAACACATAATACATCATTAAACTGACCATTGTCTAAATGAACAGTTCCAGTCCCTCCAGATCTTAAAAATGACGCAGCTAGGGCTACCGGAAACCTTTTCGCGTGAAACGAAAGGGGTTCCTCACTAGAACAGATGCTCCGAACACAACAGAGCAGTCCTCTCGGCCCGAAAGTAGTCAGAAACAACAGATCTAGGAAACGGCAGTCGGATGCAGTTCTACCAGCTTCAGATTTGGATCACCAACGGACGCGGCCCTCAAATAGCTCTGATACCATGTAGGAATTTACAGGGTAAGTTCCTCAGAAAGAACACCAAAAGGACACCGCTCACAACCAGATCACAGATCAATACACCAGTATTTTTGACGTGGTTAAAACCCTCAAAGAGGGAAACAGTCCACGGCCTGCGCCAATGTGGCTACTACAGGCAATTTATTAATCAAAGAATGAAAATTTACATAAGCTTCTCTCATGCACGGATTACCCGAACAATGACCCTCCATGCGCTTTAAATAGAACTCATGGGCCAATCAGGTGTTAAGCCATGGATCAAGTGTCGGTAATACCGAGGAGAGAGTGAACCGTCGGATCACTACATATCGTGACCGTCGGATTGTAAGTTACAAAATGTACAATGGTAAAGAAACACACTTTACCTAACTCTATACCTAACTCTATACTAGACGAAGTTGAACTTAACTATTTCCTATGTGTCGGAATATCCTAACAAACCGGCCGTCTAGCTCGCTCAACCATCTGTTCCGCAAGGACAACCCTCGGTTGCGCAAGGACAACCTAATACCCAGCAAGCTCATCCTTCTGGGCAAACGGGTCTGTCCCAAACCCAACCAGGACAACCTTCCGGCCAGATGGTCTAAGCTCAACCTGTTCAAGGACATCCTTCTGGGCCCCAGACTCAAACTGGTCTTCAAATGCAAGGTGGGTTGCAATCCCAACCTTCTTACCAAGCGCAGCCTGGTCACCAGGCTCAGTATGGAGCTCAGCAACCGTATGGTTACCAGCAACCCCAGGGGAAAACTTAGTTAGCCCCATATCAAAATTATCAACAAATGCAGGTCACCCCTTATCAGAATTATCAGCAACAGTATGTTGCACCTACAAGTCAAGTTACTAATCCATGGGGTGTTGGGGGGAAAATCCAGAGTCAACTGTTTGCTTATGGATAGAACCCCTATGGATAGAATCCCTATGGGCAGAACCCTTATGGGCCAAGCCCGTCGGGACAAAGTCCATGGGGGCAACCGCCACCTGGTTGGAACTTTGGTACTACCTCTTTTCCACGACCACAGATGTCCTTCAATCCTCAGTTACCTTTCTTACCAACATTGGAACTGCCAGATGTGTCCAAATTGACTAATGATCCCATTCTTCATAATCCATATTGGCCACCAGTTCCAACCAAGATACCCGGTGATTCCCGAAATTCGATGGCAAAGCTAGAGAGGACCCTCAAGCCCATGTCATGACCTATCACCTTTGGTGTTCATCAAACTCATGGCTTGATGATTCCATCCGGCTCCGCCTCTTCCAAAGGACTCTCACCGGCTCAGCCACTAAGTGGTACATTGAGTTGAATCGTGGATCCTTTCAAGATTTCAACTCGTTGGCAATGGCATTCCTGACTCACTTTCAGTTTCCCATTCAGTATGAGACAGGGACGCATCTCCTTACATCTCTCAAACAGGACACGGCCACGCATATATCCGATCATATACATGAATGGAGACGATGTCGTCGTTTAATCAAGTTCTGGATTCCTGATCATCTCCTAACCTATTGGTTTACAACCTCCTTTGTCCTTGCAATCGTGCGAGACATTGCTATGGGAGCTCGTGTAACTGAAGAGCAAGCCATCGCACGTGCTCAGTACCTCGACTTAGTTTATTCTCAGTCAGGTACCTTATATGATTATTTTCCTGATGCCCTGAGACCCGGAACATCCAAAGCTCTGCCAAAGCCATCTATTGACGGTGTTATTGGCTCTGTAAACGCATCTTCAAAGAAATAATCAGCGAACCCTGGGAAGAAAAAATCGAATGCTCCTAACGAAAACACTTCTCAAGGTCAATCTAATTCTGGAAACACTTATGAGGTTAACACCATCCAGTCCACCATGGCGGATAAATCCTCGAAAGGAAAGAAGAAGGGGAAAGCCAATAATAAATCTGAGCAGCCCAGACAGGACTCCCCTAAACCTCCACCCAAGGAAGGATCCAAACGTAAACCTAAGTATCCTTGTCTTATCTGTGATGAGGATCACTATACTAAAGACTGCCCCAGGCGGTCCGAAGTTAGTCGATTGTTGAAAGGTGCTCCCGAGACTCCTGTTGTGCTTAAAGAACCTTTCCCCTCACAACAAACTCAAATGGTGGCAGATCCATCACAATCCTCTTCTTCATTTAGCTCTCAAGTATTTATGGCTGGGACGATTCCCATCCACATCACCACTCGGGCAAAAGAGTATCTGTCACATGCTGGGAAAGATCCTGAGGTCCCCTCCAGCGCTCCTCCGTCTAGTTCTGGTCCACTCCACATCGAGAGACCTAGCACTGAGACGCCCATCTGACCCCCTCCAAAAGGTGTACTCTGGAAGTCTTCTTACAACCCTAATGCTCGTGCTTCCCAGCACTACAGCATCGTTGAGGACTTATCTCAGGCTCCGTCTGCTATGTCTGCCATAGAAGTACTCCAGAGCTGCCCCTCCCAGAGGAAGTCCTTGCTATCGGCCATCGGTGGCATAGACCCGGATGACTCGGATCTGATTTCTTTTGACCTCGAAGGCCATATGCCAAGACTGCCTCACCAAATCGCTTTCCTCATACAGGTCATCATCAACACTAAAATGATTCATCGTACAGTCATTGATGAAGGTGCTTCGACTTGCATCATGTATGTTGCTTGTTGGAAAGCTATTGCATCCTTCTTTTTCCCAAAGTGTATTGGTGCTCCTCAAGGCGATATACTTGGGCATTTGTACCTTTTGTTCAACAATTCATATAGTTGCATTTGTAATTCCGTTAACTATAGTTCATTTTGTAAATAATCTTTGAACTTTGACATTGGGGTAGTTCTGGGGATTATGTCTATAGAGTCAATTCCTAAAGTGTGAAGATTCTTGTTGTTGATGTGAGACGAGATTGACAAGGCTATTGGAAAGTGGAGATTTGCGTGCCATAATAGATTCAACATAGTAAAATGGTGATTTACATGTCGATAAAGCAAGTAGAGCCATGATCACATCGTTTTCTCATAACCCACTAGAATGGATGATATGTTGATTGATTTTTGTATCTTGGCATGACCATAGTTTCTTTAATGTAATCCCAAGTCCAAATAAGAAAAATCGAGATCATTTTTTCTTCTACTTAATTATTAATGGAATGATGATATTATTGTGGTGAAATCCATGCAGAGTGGTAATGAGATGCTCATTCTCTCACTGATGGCCCTCAATGAAACTCAAATTTAATATTTATTTCTTTTGAAACCCTAAAAACCCTTAATGCCAAAGAATCCCTATAAGGAAATGATATTGTTGTAGCTAAAAAAGGCCTCAATTTCTTTTTTCTTGGATTATCATGGAGTGGAATCATATTTCTTAGAACATTTTTCTATTGAAGGACATGATTGTATGAATTGCTAGGAGAGTTCCAAAGGCCTTATTCAAATAATCTTCCAAAATGTCACATCTACCCCCCTACTCTATTAATCAAGCTCCAAGAATATGCTCATTCAACAAAGACAAGAAACCCATCATTAAAAAAATCTTTACCATGATCTAAGCTAAATAATTGCTCAATTTGTTTGGTTAAAATTCATGAGTATTGGTTCTCCAATGAAAGCAATAATTGATATTTTTGGTATAAAGGTGTGTATGCTCTTCCAACAAGTGATCTATAACTTTTTTGAGGGTTTAATTGGGCTCCTAGTATCAAATTTCTTACACACAGTAGGGTCTTTGAGAATTGTGGTGAATGTGGTCATCAATGTAATTTTATAGAAAAGAGAAGAAAAAGAGATATGTTCTACTTTTGTTGCTTGTACAAAATAATATCATATAGAGGTCACTAATACTATATGGGAATTTGAAGTACCTAGAATCAAGTATAAAGAAATTTTATTATTATGACATGTAGAGATTGTTAAATCTCATTGAAAATTTAAAGTACCTACAATCAATATAAAACAATTTTCATATTTAATTCTTCAAAAAGTTCAAATGGGTTTGCAATAATTGTGATGATATGAAAGATATTTATGGATAAATAATGACCCATGGTAATCCACCAAAACCTTAAGCTTATGCGAACAATATTTAATCTATCACCAAGTTGTTGAACACACTTAGTTACTTACCCGCATGAGAAATATCTTCGTATATCATAAGTAAATGTATGTTTTCACATGGCACATTTTGTTTCACTCAAATGTCTTTCCAAATCACATAAGTGATTTTTCCATTTGAAGATATCTAAGAGGAAGGGCTAAATACAAGTTTGTATCCCTTTGGAATCAAAATGATGCACACATCATAGACTTTACCGTAGTGATTTTTTTAACTAAAGGAGGAAGGCATCCAAAAGTTAATTTGACCAAGCTCTCTGTGTACCTTCATGATGGATGGCCAATACAGTATTAGAATGGCAACTTGTTCATGGTTTAACAACATTTTTTCTTGACTTTATTTTCCCTTTGACCCATGGTGGTTTCTAATGTATTTCAGAATCTGATCTAAGTTAAAATTTGGGAATTTTTATATCCCAATGTTGTAATGACTTGTTAAAGGCTGTGGGAATTTTTAAATTTTATTTTTAGGTTTAAATGGTTTAAAATTGTATAATTTTTTTAAAATTACATATTTGAGTTGTGAATTTTAAAAATGCAACCTAGAGGAAATGGCTGAAGTGGTGGTATCGAAAATCACCACTTTGGGTATCCCATGTAAACGAAAAATATCCTTCATAAATATTTTGCGATTTCCATGGTTTTGTACGTGCATTTCACAGGTATGAAGTGAGCTGTTTTACTCAATTTTTCTACTACCACCATAATTGAGTCATTTTTCTTCCTTGTATGGGTGTTACACAGTAATTTGTCACTGTCTTCCTGTCAGTCTTCCTACTGTGTCATGAGACCAAATTAATCATGCTCATGCTCTCTAATGTTGCCAAATGACCCATTTTGCCAAAGTTTTTCCATCATCGTGACTGTTGTAAAAATAAACGTGTTGATGAGCGCTCCAAAACAGACCGAATGCACTCCCAGCGTGGAAGTACACGTGATTCCCGCGCTGGTCGAATTTCATGAGACAGCGCATCTGTTACTTATATCTAATTGCACTGATATGACTTTCTTCGTTATTCAACAGCGATGTCAATGCTCCAGTGTAGTTATTCACCCGCGATGATCGATTCTGGGCGAGTTTGTTCTAACAGTCGGCCTTCCAGATGACTCCAGACCTAGTTGTTGGCCTTGTAAATCTCGCCCTCCCTTCTCTGGCATGTCTGTTTCATCATTTGAGCCACCTTCCTTGGAGATAAGCTCATCCTCCCACCATTCATGGAGACTCCTTCTCCTATTTAAGCCTCCACCATTGCCATGAGCTGCTAGTTTGGAATTCATAGTGTTTGGAGTGTTACTGATAGTGTGTGAGCTTGATAGGTAGCTGGTGTGACAAGTGTGGGATTGCTAGAGAGCTTAAGGAAGGTTGTGAAGTGTTTGTTTCTTGTGTAAACTTGTGTGAGAGAGAGTTTTGTCTTGGGAGATCTACCTCCAAGGGTGAATGCTTGAGGGACTTGCTGGTTGGACCCTCTTGAGAAGGATTTGACATCAGAACTATGGTTGTATTCTTCTTTGTTTATCAATAATAGACGACTATCATTATGGTTCCACTCTTATTGTCTTTATGATGGTGTTTGAGTTATATCCTTTCTGACTGATATATAGTTGCATCTATTGGATTTTATGCTTGTGTTTGTATCATTCTTTGCATGTGCAGGTGTCTGTGCACGAGGATCATGAGGATTGTGACCAGCCGGGGCAAAGAAACGAGAGCATCAACTCTTCTACAAGTACTACCGTTGGAATCCAGGTAGGCCTTCATCATTGGTCTTTCATTTGCAATTAGGAACCTGCGTGTTAGCATTGTTTGATTGTTGCTAGACCCTATTGGACTAGTAGGGATCGCCTCTGTCCGCAGAGGGGATTTACCTCCACAACAATTTGGCGACTACGCTGGGGAGTTTACCTTGTTGTTTGATTTGTAAACTTTAGACGGAGCCTGAAGCACAGCCAGATAGACTTCGAAATGCTATTGCTTTGCATTAGCGAAGTAGATCAACGCCACTTCAGTCAATCTCCGGTTTGGTTTACGAACTGAACGGCGTGGAGCTGGCTTTTGTCCTTTTTTGTTCATTTTTCCCTTGAGTTTGATTTTTTCTCTCTTTTCAAAGTTTGGGGATTAGTTCTCTATTTTTTGGGTTTCCTGGTTCAGTCTGGGAGGTGCCTTGTTTGTTTAAAGACTGATTGCCTTGGTTTGGGAGTTGTTGGGTTGATTGTGGCCATTTTTTAGCATCATCGCGGTTTATAATACAATAGTTGCGCTACCTTCACATAGCCCTTTTTGTGACTTCCTGATCATCGCGTTAATACACCAAACAGTCACGACGGTTCTGATAATCCGACCATCGCGGGTAAGGCGTGTACTTCCACGCTGACATCTCATTGTTGCTACGCGGAGTTTCTTATCAGTGCATTGTTGCTGTGTATCACTTGCACCGATTCCTGTAGAATTGAATTTCTTCAAGTCTACCTCTTGAGCCTATTGGTCTTGCTATCCCCTGTTGTTTTCACTTGGTTTATGAATTGATTTTCATTGTCTGAAGATTGAAGCACTTTCTTGTGAGCCTTGTTGAGCGAATCTTGCTTCTTGTCTTGTGACCTAGTTTTATCATTCCAATTTTGTTGGATCAACTTTGCTTGGTTACTTGCTTGCAATGGTTCGTTTGCTGCTTACTTGTGGTTTGGTGAAACCTTCCTCTTTGCTTGCTTTTACTTGGTTGTTTAAGTGATTGTTGTTGAACCAGTCTTCACATTGTTTCGATTACTTCTCACTACCCAGACATGGATCACAGTTGTTTGGGGTCAACCGGTTCTTTTCACATTTGTTTGTTACTATTTCTCAAAAGTTTGTTTAATGCACTTTGCCATCAACAAAAAGAAAAATCCCTTTTGCTTTGTATTAGTTAATGAGAACTAGAAGCTTTTCGTTTTGATTAATGATTAGTGATCTCAAAGAAAAGTTTGTGAATTTCCATTAGCTGCATTAGGGAAGGTATTTGTTGTTTTGTGATCATTTCGTTTGTGTGAAAGCCCTCTAACTCTCTTGTAATTAGCATTCATCGAATGGAATGACATATTTTGGCATATAGTTTTCATTTAGGCAATTTTGAGAGATTTCATACGGCAAGGCCTGAAAACCAAAACCTAATACAAGATCAACCTTAAAATGAACTGAATGAACTTAAAAAATGCATTGGAACATAACGCTCACTGTTTAGAGGTCTAGGCTAGAGACGTGCTCCGGCGTCGTTAAACCTAGTCACTTTTGTTTCACTTAAGGTTGGGTGATTCCTCCTTCCGTGACGCAACAAGTGGTCTAGCACGGATTTGAGCTCCCACATGCCGTCGAGTATATGGGGAGACCCCACTAGGTTATCATCCTTTATGCATAGGAAGCCGTGTCTGCTGCCTTACAAACCGTAACGCACCAAACACAACATTCAGGAAGATTGACTGCCGTACAGGAAGTCCTTGGTTTTCATATGACTGCCAAGGTGTATATGCAGTTTTACGGATTTGTTTGGTAAACATTTTTGCCTAGCTCTCCAGAGTAGTCACTTTTGATCCTTTTCAGACTCCTTAAACGAAAAGGCTCATCTGAGCATTTGTCACTTCGGGCTCATTAAACATTCGAAGGAGACTAGAGTCATCTTTTTGTCCTTTTCTCGACTCTTAAAAAATGAAAAGGTCAAGTTGTGTCCTTGCGTCTTAAAATTTATTCAGCCACAATTAACATTACCCGGTTAGATCTTGTGTGCGTTAGTTTGAGTAGGGTCCTTTCTCGTTAGTTTCCCTAGGTTTTGTTTTGAAGTTTGTCATCCTAGCTGAATCATCGATCCCGTCTCCCATTCCAAGTGATCAAGGGTCTCCGTCTTCTGTTGCTCCTGAGGTACTGGTTATGAGTGATACTCTTCTTGTTATCTCGAGTATCCAACCGATTAACTCTCGTGCTCCAGATGACAAGGATTACGAAATTCATTGGAACCCCATTTGGGAGCCTGACGAAGACAATATTCCTTTTACCCCTCCTGGTGTTTCGACCCTAATGTCTACCTCTCACATGGATGAGACATCTCCTAGAGTGAGTGAGACACTTGTTTTGTCGAGTATCGAAACTCCTATCCCGGCCACATCTCCGGTACCCTCACGCTATAAGTCGTTGAGGGATAATGTGGGTACTAGGATCCCTGCTTCCAGTACCATGTGGGACCTCCGTATCACTCCCACTACGGGATCTTTTGTTTCACAAGTTCACAGTACACCCGTCACTTCAGTTCCAACTAATTTGACTGTTTGTGTAGCACATTCAACACCGGTTGTTAGTGTCGTTACGACATCTTCAGCTGTGACTATTGGTGCTGGTCCGCCTCACGGCCAAGTGAGTAGTGGCCAGCCGGAACAAACACCCAAATTTGTTCATCCTGCGCAAAGCGCACCACCCTCTTCTGGTCTCGTTCCAGGAGGGGGGCCATATGATCAATATATGCAAGATATCTAGGATCTGAACGCGCAAGGTCCATTTTATTACTACGATTCTACTGGTCAGTTCCTTTATCTTTCCAGACCCTTGCTTGCTCAAACTGTTGTTGAGGTTTCGGTACCATTATCCGTTGCTTGGGGTGCCACCACTTACCACGGTGGCCAAGCAATGCCTGCACAGCTTCAGGGACCACCTAACCAAGGCCAACCGTCTTACGCGCAAACCCCCCAAGGGCAGCAATATTACGGCCAGTCTTACCCAGGGCAACCTGGGGGCCCACAAGGACAACCCTATCAGGGACAACCTTCGGCCGCTGGTGGTCCATATTTCACTTATCTTACCCAACCTTCTGGTAATCCGGGGCAACCTGGTATCCAGCAAGGTTACCCGTCTGGGCAACCAGGACAACCTTACATCCAACAAGGTCAACCTGGTGTCCAGCAAGGTTATCCATCTGGACCTGCTGGACAACCTTATATGCAACAAGGACAACCTGCAGTCCAGCAGGGGTACCCTTCTGGGCAGGGCGGTCAGCCTTACGTATAGCAGGGCCAACCCACTGCCCAGCCTAGTCATCCATTTGGACAAGTTGGTCAACCTCAGGGTCAACCGTGTAGGAATTTACAGGGTAAGTTCCTCAGAAAGAACACCAAAAGGACACCGCTCACAACCAGATCACAGATCAATACACCAGTATTTTGACGTGGTTAAAACCCTCAAAGAGGGAAACATTCCACGGCCTGCGCCAATGTGGCTACTACAGGAAATTTATTAATCAAAGAATGAAAATTTACATAAGCTTCTCTCATGCACAGATTACCCAAACAATGACCCTCCATGCGCTTTAAATAGAACTCATGGACCAATCGGGTGTCAAGCCACGGATCAAGTGTCGGTAATACCGAGGAGAGAGTGAACCGTCGGATCACTACATATCGTGACCGTTGGATTGTAAGTTACAAAATGTACAACGATAAAGAAACACACTTTACCTAACTCTATACCTAACTCTATACTAGACCAAGTTGAACTTAACTATTTCCTATGTGTCGGAATATCCTAACATCCCCCCTTAAGAACAACTTGGGATAGGATTGAAGGATTTACAAATATGACACAATAGGAGAAGGAAGGAGGCACTAGAGCCTATCCCCCCTTAGTGACAACTTCCTGAACTCCAAGCATATATCGAAGTTTAGTGAACTTCGCCTCTGTGAGAGCCTTTGTGAATATCTTTGCAACCTGATCATCTGTTGAACAATATTGCACTTCAAGAACATGGTCATGAATGAGCTTTCTGATGAAGTGCATGTGTAGTTCAATGTGTTTGCTACGCTGATGCTGGACTGGATCTTTGCATAGCTGAATGGAACTTTGATTATCACACCAAAGTGTGGTTGGATGCTGCTGCTCAAAGCCAAACTCTGATAGGATCTGACGAAGCCACAAGGCTTCCTTACTAGCTTCCATGGCACCACGATACTCTGCTTCTGCTGACGAAAGAGAAATGACAGCCTGTTTCTTACAAGCCCATGTAATAGGTCCTGAACCAAGACTGACGACATAACCGGCAGTTGACTTCCGATCATCAGGGTCACCAGCCCAATCAGAATCAGTGAAACCAACTAATAGAGGAGCTGCTTTGGCACTGTAATGAATCCCAAACAGTACTGTACCTCGAACATAACGAAGTATTCTTTTAGCTGCTTTCCAATGACTTTCACGGGGGTTTTGCATAAAATGATCAACAAGGCCAACAACAAAGGAAAGGTTAGGACGAGTATGGGTTAAATACAAGAGTTTTCTTACAAGTTGACGGTATAAGGTAGCATCAACTTCAGGAGAAGTACAAGAGACTGAAAGTTTGACTTCAGACTGAAAGGGAGAAGGGGCTGGATTACAGTCTTCCATGTGAAAATGACAAAGAATATCACAAGCATACTTGGACTGGGAAAGGGAAATACCCTCCCTAGATTGCAAGACTTGAAGACCGAGAAAATAGTGTAAGTGTCCTAAGTCTGTCATTTCAAATTTCTTTTTAAGGCTGGAATTCACATGGTTTATAAGGTTGGGATCACCACCAGTAAGAATAAGATCATCAACATAAAGAACAAGGATGATAAGGGAGTTGCCCACTTTCTTGGTGTAGATAGTATTGTTAGAATAACACCTAGAAAAGCCAGATTCTAAAAGAAAGCTATCCATTTTGGCATACCAAGCCCGAGGAGCTTGCTTGAGACCATAAAGAGATTTCTTAAGTCGACATACAAGGCGAGAGTCTGTTTGGATGAAGCCAATGGGTTGTTCCATATAGATTTCTTCATGCAAGTCCCCATGCAAGAAGGCAGGTTTAACATCCATCTGATGGACTTCCCATTTTAAAGAGGCAGCAAGGGAAAGAACAAGGCAGATAGAGTTCATTTTGGCAACAGGGGAGAAGGTTTCAGTGTAGTCAATGCCTTCAACCTGTGAAAATCCCTTAGCAACAAGACGAGCTTTATGTTTATCAACTTTCCCATCTGGTCCATACTTGGTTCTGTAAACCCATTTACATCTAACAAGTTTGCGTCCCTTTGGTAGAGGAACAAGATCCCATGTATCATTTGCCAACAATGAATGATATTCTTCATTCATAGCTGCTTCCCAATGTGGATGGCCTGAAGCTTCTGCAAAAGTGTCAGGATCACGATTTACTGGAGCTTGAGCCAGTAAAGAAGAGGCTCTTTCAAACTGAGAACGTGTACGTCGCTGATCTGTAGGATCACCGGCAAGATCACCTGCTGCATCCCGAGTAGCACGAACCCATCTTGGAAGTTGAGGATCCTGAGAAGGTGGGGGAGGATTATCATCCTCACTTTCATCATCTGAAGAAGAAATGTTTTCAAAAGTAGAAGAGATAGGAAGAGGTGGCGTTGTTGGGAAAAGTATCCAATACGGAATGACCCTATCTCAATCTAAGAGTGATAGTACCTCGGCAACAGCTGAATGCAAAGCTATTCAAGATTACTTCTTTATGAGATGTAAGAGAGAGGAGGAAGATATCCACTAACCGTTATCTTCCGCTAATGATTGGTCCAATCTTCCCTCTTTGCTGCTTGTTCCCTGCTCCTTGCTCTTTCACTGGCCCAGCTACACAAAGATCCTGTAAAAGCACAAGAAAAGGAAACTACAAGAAGCATACATCCATAATTGATTCAAGGATTAGCATAAATCAAATATACAAGCATCAATACACCATTGAGACACATGCATATAGAAGAACCTCAAATGCTTTATTAATGGAAGAAGTAAAGTTCTGAGAGTGTTACAACCATAAGAGGCCCAATCCAGCAACACCTCCCAGCAGAAAGAAATCTCCTCTTCACCTCCTTCAAGCAAATCACCCAATAGTTCTATACTCAAACCAACAACACTTCCTTACAGTCACAAGATTCCAGCCTCCCTAGACCTCATGAGAGAGCTCTATATATAGGAGTTTTGGAGAAAGGATGAGTCAGCTTGAGGTTGGCATGAAGCTGACTAGTGTCCTCTCCCACTTCAGTTATTCTTCAGTTCTTGAGTCCACTTGGAGGTTCTTTCTTCCACTTGGAGATCAAGACCCTCTTACTCATCAATAGGCGAATTCCTTGATCCAAGTGTCATTCTGGAAGCTTCCTGGGCATTTGGCACATTGAGGAATGACTGTGCCACTTGGCCAATCTTGCCCAGCGCAGGTAGCCTTCATTGCTTTTGACATTCAGCGCAGGTACAGAGTGGAGTAGTTGACATTCAGCGCAGATGCTCAGTGGAGCAGTTGACATGATCCAGAAATAGCTTGTTTTTTAGTGTTTTCAGGTGGAGAACTGATTTTTAGTGCTGTGGTTTGCTGACCTTGTTCCTCTAGGGGTAGGAACAACATGTTTAGGGACTTTGGATCCCTCAGATTATTGACATTTCATGCTTCATGCTGTAAGGCACAAAGATGTCTATAATAGTTGCCCCCTAAAGTATGAGGTCGTTTATCGGGTGAAATGCTTTATCAGGAGGATCCGAAGTTCATTCAATCGATGAGAGGTGCCCTGTAATAAATACAATACAATACATTATTTTTCATTCTGCTTTCATGATCTAGCTGAGGCGGGCATTCCCATGGTCAGCTTTATAAATTCATTTTTGTACATATAACAGACGACCGTCTGATGGCAGACTGATAATTCTCTGCTGAAATTATCATCCTTTGAGTAGGATGATCATCTGCTGCAATAATGTACATATCAAATGTTTTTATATTTCCTGAATATATATCGCAGCCCGGATGGATGAAACTAGATCCGGGGTCTTCAAACTCGTTCGATCTTCACTCTAAGTACAAGTCGATCCATGTGAGAATTGCGCTGAAGTCGAACATGGAAAGACATCGCTTGATTACTGGTCAATAATGTAAACCGTTAACAAGCGCGAGAGGAATCACCGATAATGATAATGACCCTCAAGGTACTGCAGTACAATTCACGTGGTGTGAATAAAGGACTTGGCGTCGAACACCACGCAAAATCTTCTGGTCGTAGGTCATTGATGTATACCTGTCGCCGGAAGTGAGAAACTTGCCATTGAGGCATGCAAGCTTCAAAGTACTGGGGGGGTGTTCCTAGATCAACTTCTTGGATAATGAGCTGAAGTCGACAAGAAGCGATCTGTCAAAGGAGGGCCCTAATGAATCCCACATCAGTGACACAGAACGGAGCTAATGATTTTAGTGGAGGTGAAAACAATCTGTGAGATATGATTCAGGGTGGCGATCATGGGTGGATGAAGGATAATGTATGGCAGTGGATGGGACACGGTTGACTCTTTCTGAACAACATCTCTTGAACATATAACGACACTGATGTGATGGATCGGTAGCATTACCCCAAATGTGGATGGTTTGGCGAAGACCATGGTGATGAGACCGGTGAATGAAACAACCCAACCCGATGTGATACGGAGGACAAAGTGTCATGTTCAAGAGCGACTTGCTACCATTAAAGCTTTGAGGTTCTCCCAATTTTTCCCCAGTCATTTCTGACCAGTACCTCTTTATTTTTGTCAAGCTTGAGGAGGATAACATATGCTTGTTCTATAACCTGCCCTTCGGGCAAGCCCATCGCTATGTTTTAACGAGCCTAGCGATAGGGAAACTCGTTCTCGTCTAAAGACAAGTTTGTCGCTATTTAATCATTTTAACGAGTCTAACGACAAGGAAAACTCGGTCCTTTTCATTTTTAAAGAGTCTGAAAAGGTACAGAAAATTAACTCCAAAATTCCTTTTTCGTCATCTAATCCCTTAAGTCCGAAAAAGTATAAAACAATATAGAAGGGATGAGTTTTCGATAACTTTAACGAGCCGAATAAAACAAGCACTCGACCTTTTTGTGTAATAATCCCTCAGGTCCAAAAAGATTAAAATCTAGAGGAGGGATAGCTCTTCTGGTCCTTTTAACGAGCTGGAAGGCCAAAACTCGGCAAACTTTTCATATTTTACGAGTCAATTGAAAAGAGCTCAAAGAAGACTCGTCTTTTGAGGAACGAGCGATAAACAGGGATAGCAGCAGATTCCAGGTACAGGTTGGAATTTTCCAATCATGGCAGTGTCACAAGGATGGCTAAGTGAAATCACTCTTTGCAGCTGTTCCTCAAAATGGATAAACAATCATATGGGGGTGAAAGATCGGCCAAATGGAATGGAGGTGGCAGGTGCAAACACGACCAAGGCTTTTTATGGCTAATAATTTTACGATCACAATGGTTATTTACCGGGATAGGTTCATTTTTTAATGAGCTTAAACTCTGGAGGAAACTCTTGCTCACGCTTTTCTATTTTTTAACGAGCATAAATTCCACGGTAAAACTGCTCGATCTTATGTTTATTTTTTAACGAGCATGAACTATGTATAAAACTGCTTGGATCTCGCTTTTCTGTTTTTTAACGAGCATAAATTCCGCGGTAAAACTGCTCGAAATACCAGTCATAAGATAAGAAATGTCTCCTGTGAGACTCCAATTTTTATAGAGCTTGCGCCTCACATAAGCTATGCTCCCTCTCTTCCTTTCTTTATGCAAGTTCGGAAACGGCTAATCCCAAAAACAGATAAATAACCGCTCCTAGCTTGCACTCCAAAAGTTTTGCATGCCCCCAGGTATAAAGTACAATTTCAAGGCTGCCCCTACTTATCCGATAAAACATTTGATTTAAAGGGTGAGGCTTGCCTCTTCCTGGTTACCCAAAGATTGTTTTGTTAACACCATCAAACGAAAACATTTCCTCGGCACTATCTACCGAAGTAGACAATGGTGAATGACCTTTGTCAAACAAGTAACCTTATCAAAAGAATCATGTTCTAGAACAACCCCTCTTCCATCCACGGACGGGGTATGGACTAGTCATATTCTTTCGCTGAAATTCTACCTTATACCCAAGGTTTCCTCTGCCCGAAGCAGACCAGGATGCATGCCCCCTGGGTTCCAGTCCCATCTTTCTGAATCACTCGCACTCATTGGGAAGGAGGACTAGGGGTGGAGGCATTTCTTGGGTGAATAGACCATTCAGGGTTGGTATCTGACTATTTGCGATGCGTGATCCCGGAAATGAAAGTTGGTCTACGAGCTTGACCATTCTTCCTTCGTGTGGAAAACACATTACTCTAAAGAGTGAGGAGACTATAGCTCCCATGCAATATATATAGTCTCGTCCAAGGAGTAGGTTATAATCCAAGGGTCCTTGAACGACCATCGCGTTCATTTGAACGGTCTTCCCTTTCAATGTAACAGGTACATTGGGGAGGATCCCTAATGGTCGACTGGTTCCTTTATCAAAGCCCGAGAGATTTCTTATCTCAGGCAAAAGCGTCGGGGAACCCAGTGCTTTCCAAGCAATAGAGGAAAGGATACTCACAGATGCCCCTTCATCAATGATAGTTCCAGCCATCACCATTCTATAAATTTGGACTATGATTCTAAATGGTATACTGGCTGGCAACCGGGGTCTGCCTAGTTGGTTCCAATCAAAGGATACAACCAGGTTGCTTGGTGGTGGGACCGAATACACGGCCGGATACGACCCTGACGATGTTCCTTCCTACGATAAAGGAATGGGCGCATTGCCTTGATGCTCATCAGAATATGTGTTGATGAAAAGAATCTGGATGGTGTCATCCTTATTCTCTTCAGTGAGGGTGTCATTTGAAGATGAATCTTCAGTGACGGTGTCATTTGAGGATGAAACCTCTGAAGGAAGAACCGGGTCAATTGCCGTATCGACCTTTAGACTTTCGTCTGGTCTGGATTCAGTAGGTTCATTTTCAATGACTGACGCTTCAGCTGACCATTTGAGCGGACCAACTGTATTTTCAACCAACGAAGGACTTGGCACGAGTTTTTTGTATCCAGGAGGAAGTCTCATCGGTGAAACCGGGCTATCTTCCAAAACTCTCTTCGCTTCGTCTAAGAAGGGACAATGGTGGATGGCGTGATCGCCTTCACATAGTCTACAGGGGAATCTTGCTCCCCCTCTTTGTCTTGAACCTTCACTTTCGCTGGTTGACGGTAAGCAATCAACATGGCTATCAGAAGTTGATGCTCCCGAATTGTGCAACCGAGGGGACCAGTCCCTTAGTATCCGGGGAATACAGGGACAATCTCTATGGAAGTGATCTCCTCTACATATGACGCATGGCGATTTAGGCCCGGTCTGTGCTGTGTGTGGATTTTTGTTAGATGCCTTTTGCTTGCCCCCAGTCGCCTTATGCTCCTTCTTCTTCTTTTCTTTCTTCTTCTTATCCTTCTTCTCCACGGGAGCTTGGCTTTTGCCAGCTCCACCTTTTGAAGACGAAGGATTGGAGGAAGAGTTATAGGAAGTAGAAGGCTGGTGGGCAGCTCTAGACTCATCTAACTATTGACTCGACTGTTCAGGAACCATGGTGTTCTGAACTACATTGGTTGAGAAAAGCCAAATAGGCAGGCCAATTGTCAATCCTGGAAGCGACAATGTGGCCATGTGGGGCGCACCAACTTCTCCCCAAGAGGAGAAAGGACTAGGATTTCCATCATGTGGAATTCCTTGGTTGGGGCATTCCATGTTCTCAACCTACAGATCAACGCAGGAATAGGAGGTGATTATGTTCCGTTTAAAACAAATTTTATAACGACGCTTAGACACAACTTGCTTTTTCACTTTTTAAGAGTCGAGAAAAAGCTAAAGATGACTCTAGTCTCCTTCGATGTTTTAATGAGCCCGAAGTGACAAATGCTCGGATGGACTTTTTCAGTTATAGAGTTTGAAAAAGGCCAAAAGAAACTGCTTTGGAGATCTAGGCAGAGGGTGTGCCAAACCTTTCGCAAAACCACATAATACGTTTTACGGTACGAGTGGTCGATCTTCGTGAATGTTATGTTCACTGCATTGCGATCAGTAGGGCGGCCGACACGGTTTCCTATGGATAAAGGCTTTGATTCTATAGGGGTCTCCCAATATATACGCGACGGTACGTGGGAGCACAAGTCCGTATTGATACTTATCGCTTCACCGTGGAGGAATCACCCAACCACTCAACGCTAAGATATCACGTTTAACGACGCCGGAACACGTCTCTAGCTTATACCTCTATGTGTTTGCGTTATGTTTCAATGCGTTGTTATTTAAATTCAATTTATTTTAAGGTTGATCTTGTTTAGCAGTTTGCCTTTATGGATCACCACGAGATGTATAGTAACACTCCTGAATGCAGTCTAAGATGATAAGCAAGCTTTTCAATCTTTCAACTTTGAAAATATTAACTACTGAGGGAAAAGAAAGATAACATCTTTTCACATAGATCATAGAGCACACACTAATGCATTTTTTTTTTTTAAATCAACATGCAAACTGTCATAATGCACATGCACAATGCAAGTATTTATTTTCTCTTTCTTAATGTTTGTGTGACACAAAAAGAAAGCTGTTGTATAATTTTAAATTCAATTTCAAGTGAAAGCAAACAAGCTTGTCCAAAATCAAAAGACACCTTAAGATTTACTTGTTTCGACACTAGAAATATATGAACTCAAACCATATGACGCAAGCAAAAGCTCAATCAGCTATGAACAACAAATAAACTAACTCTTACGATCAAAACGACACTTAATCACAGGTCTAGATCTAAGAGGCCACAGCAAGACTAGTTCACTTTCATTATGGGAAACTGTAAATGATACAAGAAATACACAAAGAACAAACACAGTTTCTTTATACAACTGAGGTGGAATAGTGGCAAGGAAAGTTGGTTTCATATAGGCACATTGACTGGTAACAGGCAACAAAAACAAGAGTGAAAACAGGGCAAGAAACAGCAGGAAACCCCAGTAGCACAAGGCAAGACTGGTCCAGCGCAGGTGGTACACAGGCAGTTTGACCTTCAGCGCAGGTAGCCCCTTCGGGAATTGTGCTGAAATGCAGACAGCCTTCACACAACCTGCACTGAAGAACGAAACTTTCGTTTCTCTTGGTTTTCGGGTCACAGATTGTTCAAAAATTCACAGTTTTTGGCCAAATCAGAAGCTATCAGTCAAGTACACACTAAGGGATGAAAAGGAGGATGAAAAGCTATCAATAAGAGCTTATTAGAGTCCTTGTGGATCAGCTCTTCAAATCATAAACTTGCCCAGAAACTGAGCCAGAGTAGCTGTCCTCTACTTTGCATTTGAAAGATCCAAATGCAGTTCGATTCGGTACTCCCTTTGTTTATGAAATGAATAGCAAAAAACACAAACAACCAACAAGATACGATCCCCAGCGGAGTCGCCAATTTGTTGGTGGGAAAAGTATCCAATACGGAATGACCCTATCCCACTCTAAGGGTGATAGTACCTCGGCAACAACTGAATGCAAAGCTATTCAAGATTACTTCTTTATGAGATGTAAGAGAGAGGAGGAAGAGATCCACTACCCATTATCTTCCGCTAATGATTGATCCAATCTTCCCTCTTTGCTGCTTGTTCCCAGCTCCTTGCTCTTTCACTGGGCCAGCTACACAAAGATCCTATAAAATCACAAGAAAAGGAAACTACAAGAAGCATACATCCATAATTGATTCAAGGATTAGCATAAATCAAATATACAAGCATCAATACACCATTGAGACACATGCATATAGAAGAACCTCAAATGCTTTATTAATGGAAGAAGTAAATTTCTGAGAGTGTTACAACCATAAGAGGCCCAATCCAGCAACACCTCCCAGCAGAAAGAAATCTCCTCTTCCCCTCCTTCAAGCAAATCACCCAATAGTTCTATACTCAAACCAACAGCACTTCCTTACAGTCACAAGATTCCAGCCTCCCTAGACCTCATGAGAGAGCTCTATATATAGGAGTTTTGGAGAAAGGATGAGTCAGCTTGAGGTTGGCATGAAGCTCACTAGTGTCCTCTCCCTAATCCAGGTGGATATTGGTGGCCACCTGCCAAGTCCACCTGGACTCCCACCATTGTCTTTCTCAGCATTTTCAGTTTCCTTAATTGTAGCACAACTTACTATTTTTAGCAGTTTTTTGGGTCATGAACTTCCGGAGACGTTTTGAGGCCAGCGATTTTTCTGATAAAAATCGTCTTTTCCGTCGTATTCCTCGGAGAGATCTTTCCAACGGGCTATCATGCGCGTCAAACGGAGATAATACGACCAATTCACGACCCCGAGAAGTTGGCTGTCCAACTCACCCCAAAACGGGGCCCACAATTTGGCGTTTCATCTTCTAGGGTTAGGTTTTGGAATGTTAAGGGTTTTTCATTGTTTCTCAACAATAAATAGGCCTTCGAGCCTCATTGTAACACAGTTCAGAGGCATGTATCCACCACATCTCTTCTCAGAGATAAGCTACCATCGCCCTAGCTAGTTTATTTCCATTTCTGGTTGTAAGCATATTTCAGTGTTTTTCCATTAATGAAAGGAAGTATTATTTCCGCTGCATCTTTGTGTATATGGTTATCTCTGTAATTTGTTGCGTCCTGTTTAAATCCAGATCAGTGGTATCAGAGCGGTCTGCCTTTTCTCTGTTTTTCTTTGCATGTCCCCAACAAGGTCGGGATATAAGGAGTTAGGGCTTGAACTGGTTGAACCTTTGCAAGACCAACCTCGCAAATCCCGACGGCCTCCCATGGCGGACGAGAAGAAAGATGAGGGGGCAGGAGATCCCATCAAAATCTTGCTCAAAGAAGCCCTCGAGTGACAACGGAACGCGATGATGGACAACTTTGCCCAGATCCTTCAGCGGCTACCCAGAAGCAACGCATCGGCTTCCAGCAGCTACTCTGGAAACGCCACACCCTTTAAGGTACAAGTTAATCTTGAAATACCCATATTCGAGGGTCAGATAGACGCAGATGCTGTAGATAAATGGTTAAGTCTGCTAGAGGGTTATTTTTCTGTTCATGAATTTTCGAGTCGGGAAAAGATTGTTTTTGCTCTTCTCAAAGCAGCCCCCCACGTCAAGGACTGGTGGGAAACCTACTGCGAGCAGAAGGATGAAAGCACTGGCTCACTATTTTCAGCCGCACCCACCTAGGATTCGTTCCGGGATGTCATCAAGGAGCAGTACTACCCTGTCGAAAGCTATGAGGATGAATACATAAAGTGGACCACGCTGCGGCAGGGAAGGGACCAAGACGTGCCGGAGTTCACCAATATTTTCCATACCCTTCGCACAAAGTTGGGTATCAAGGATTCAGAGCAACATTTGATACTCAAATACCGTGGCTGCCTGCACAAATACATCCAGGAAGAAATACAATTCCTAAACATCCCCTCGCTCGGCGCAGCATACCGATATGCCGTCAAGGTCGAGCAGAAGTTTAAACAAAAGAAGCGAGACTTTGGATCTGCGAATCTAAAGCAGGGGAAAGGTGCCCCCAAACCACAGAACAAAGGAAAAAGCCAAGGCGAGACAACCCAAGACAACCAGCCGAAGACGCAAGCAAAGAACAGCGCCGCGAAGCCGAGAAAGGACACTGGAAAATGGTGTGAGTTCCATAAGAGCTCCACTCACAACACAAGTGAGTGTCGGGCCAAGCAGTCACTGGTGGCTGAGCTAAAGGTTTCAGAATCAGATGCATGTTCCGACTCTGAGTCAGAACTCGATAAGGGGTATGACAAAGGGAAGCAGATCATTGATGCGGATCCCAGCGCCACGGTTGCTACCGCAAAGATCCAGAAAAATGAACCCGAAGATCTAGAGGAGGAGGAGCGTCTCTTCCACTCCCAGTTGTGGGTAAAGGGCTCCCCGATACAGTTCATTATTGATAGCGGGAGTCAAAAGAACCTCATTTCGGCAGAGGTCGTGAAGCGGTTGGGCTTACCGACCACAACACATCCACAACCATACACCATTGGGTGGCTTCACCAAGGACGAGATCTTCGCGTGAGCCAGCAGTGTCGCCTTCCATACAACATCAAGCCCTTCACGAATGAGGTATTGTGTGACATTGCTCCCCTTGAAGTTTGTGATGTATTACTAGGACAACCATACTTGTGGAAGCGACATGTTGTGTATGAATCAAGGCCCCGTGCTGTTATTATTACATTGGGAAATAAGTTGTTCAGGATACCAGAGGTAGCACCACCTGCCGCCATCTCTTTGATTACTGCAAAACAATGCAGTAAGATCATTTCCAAAACCAGGAAATTTGTTTTCCTGATGATACGCCCTCAAGGAAAGAAGAAGACAGTGGCCGCGGCCTCCAAACGGGGTCCCTCTGCACGACAACTACAGATGGACAAGGTTGTGGAGGAGTACGAGGACATCTTCACCTCCCTGGCAGGGGTTCCTCTGCACTGTCAAGTCAAGCACTCCATCGATCTGACCCCAGGTGCGCCGCTACCCAATGGACCAATTTATCGGCACTCCGTTCTGGAGAACGATGAAATCAAGAGGCAGATCCAGGAGCTCCTGCAGAAAGGTCACATCCGTCCGAGTTCATCGCCCTGTGGGAGCCCGATCGTGTTGGTACAGAAGAAGGATGGGACGTGGAGACTCTGTATTGACTATCGGGCGTTGAACAAGATCATTGTCCGTAATAGGTACCCGATCCCGTGGATTGATGACCTCCTAGACCAACTAAAGGGGGCGAAATATTTCAGCAAGATCGATCTGAAGTCAGGATATCACCAAGTACCAATCGAACCCTCCGATGTGTGGAAGACTGCCTTCAAATCCAAGGAGGGCCTCTTCGAATGGTTGGTCATGCCTTTCGGATTGAAGAATTCTCCTGCAACCTTTATGAGGCTAATGGATGACATCTTGCGGCCATTCACCAACTCCTCTGTAGTAGTATACCTGGATGACATTCTGATCTTCAGCCAGAGTTGGGAAGAGCACCTCCACCACATCCGACAGGTTCTCCAAACACTGCGGCAACACAAGCTATGTGCCAATTTGGAGAAATGCACTTTTGGCATGACCCAGGTTCAGTATCTGGGATACATCATTGATGAACAGGGGGTGCATGTCGATCCGGCCAAGATCCAAGTCATTCAGGATTGGCCCTCTCCAACCACTCTAACAGAGCTCCGCAGCTTTCTGGGTCTTGCCAATTTCTACCGCAGGTTTGTGTTGGGGTTTTCTCATATTTCTTGGCCCTTGAGTCAAGTCACCAAGGGCGGGGCGAAAGAAAAATTCTTTTGGTCTGAATCTCAACAGAAGGCATTCAGGGAATTGAAGGATCGCCTCTGCACGGCACCAGTGCTCGCGTTACCAGATTTACAACAACCATTTGAGGTCGAGACAGATGCCTCTGACTATGCTATTGGGGCAGTCCTTACTCAACATGGACATCCAGTGGCATATCACAGTGAAACACTTTCAGACACAGTCCGAAAGTACCCCACTTATGATAAAGAGATGTATTCCATTGTACAGGCCTGCCGACAATGGAAGCATTACATTTTGGGGAAGGAAACGGTCATCCACACAGACCACCGACCTCTGCAGTTCATACAGACCCAAGGGAAATTGCAGAATGATCGTCATCAGAAGTGGTCTACATACCTGCAACAGTTTCACTTGAATATCAAGTATAAAAAGGGTAGCACCAATAATGTTGCAGATTGCCTCAGTCGGTGTTGTGGGGAAAAGTATCCGACTCGGATGACCCTATCCCTACTCTAAAGGTGACAGTCTTTAGCAACAACTGAAAGTAAAGCTTTGATATTTTCCTTTATGAAAGTACAGAGAGAAGGAAGAAAAGATTAACCAACCTGGTGTCTTTCGCTTAGTCGATCCTTATCCTCTCTCTTTGTCTCTTGTTCCCAGCTCCTTGCTCTCTTGGCCGGTCCAGCTACACACAGATCCTGCACAAAACAAGAGAGGAAACTACAAGATACATGTACTCATAACTGATGCATGGATTAGAGTGAATCAAATATACAAGTAAATTCAATACATCAATGCAATACAAGTATATAGGAGAACATGCAAAACTTTATTGATAGAAGTAACAGGGTTCTGAGAAGGTTACAACCATTGATGGCTCCAATCCAGCAGCACCTCCCCAGCAGCAAGAACTCTCCTCTTCACCTCTAGTAAAACAATCACCCAATAGCTCTAACTGTAAACCAACAGCACCTCCTTGCTTTACACAAAATTCCAGCCTCCCTAGACCTCATAGAAGAGCTCTATATATAGGAGAGAAGAAGAGAGGATGAGTCAGCTTGAGGCTGGCCTAGAGCTGACTAGTGTCCTCTCCCTCTTCAGTTAATCTTCAGTTCTTGAGTCCACTTGGAGATCCTTGCTTACACATGGTGATCAAGTACCTCTTACTCATCACAGGGCGAATCTCATGAACCAAGTGTCAGTTTGGAAGCTTCCTGGGCAGTTGACACCTTGCAGAATGACTGTGCCACTTGGCCAATCTCGCCCAGCGCAGGTAGCCTTCATTAGATTTGACTTCCAGCGCAGGTACAAGGAGGAGCAGTTGCATTCCAGCGCAGATGCTCAGTGGAGTAGCTGACATGATCCAAAATTAGCCTGTTTTGAAGTGTTTTCAGGTGGAGAACTGATTGGAAGTGATGTGGTTTGATGACCTTGCTCTTTTAGGGGTAAGAACAACATGTTTAGGGACTGAGGATCCCTGTAATTATTGACATTTTATGCTCCATGTCGCGAGGCACAAAAATGTCTTTAACAGTTGCCCCCTAAAGTATGAGGCCGTTTATCGGATGAAATGCTTTATCTAGAGGGTCCAAAGTTCATTCCAGTGCTGAGGAGGCGCCCTGTAATACAATACAATGCAATACATTATTTTTCATTCTATTTTCATGATCTAGCTGAGGCGGGCATTCCCATGCTCAGCTTTTATAAATACATTTTGGTACATATGACAGACGATCGTCTGAAGGTAGACTGACAATTTTCTGCTGAAATTATCATCCTTTGAATAGGATGATCATCTGCTGCAATGATGTACATGGCAAATGCTTTTATATTTCCTGAATATATATCGCAGCTCGGATGGATGAAACTAGATCCGGGGTCTTCAAACTCGTTCGATCTTCACTCTAAGTACAAGTCGATCCATGTGAGAATTTCGCTGAAGTCGAACATGGAAAGACATCGCTTGATTACCGGTCAATAATGAAAATCGTTAACAAGCGCGAGAGGAATCACCAATAATGACGATGACCCTCAAGGTACTGCAGTACAATTCACGTGGCGTGAATAAAGGACTTGGCGTCGAACGCCACGCAAAATCTTCTGGTCGAAGGTCATTGATGTATACCTGTCGCCGGAAGTGAGAAACTTGCCATTGAGGCATGCAAGCTTCAAAGTACTGATGGGGGTGTTCCTAGATCAACTTCTTGGATAATGAGCTGAAGTCGACAAGAAGCGATCCGTCAAAGGAGGGCCTTAATGAATCCCACATCAATGACACGGAACGGAGCTAATGATTTTAGTGGAGGTGAAAACAAACTGTGACATATGATTCAGGGTGGCGATCATGAATGGATGAAGGATAATGTATGGCAGTGGATGGGACACGGTTGACACTTTCAGAATGACCCCTCTTGAACATATAACGACACTGATGCGATGGATCGGTAGCATTACCCCAAATGTGGATGGTTTGGCGAGGACCATGGTGATGAGACCGGTGAATGAAACAACCCAACCCGATGTGGTACGGAGGAAAAGTGTCATGTTCAAGAGTGACTTGCTACCATTAAACTTTGATGTTCTCCCAATTTTTCCCCAGTCATTTCTGACCAGTACCTCTTTATTTTTGTCAAGCTTGAGGAGGATAACATATGCTTGTTCTATAACCTGCCCTTCGGGCAAGCCCATCGCTATGATTTAACGAGCCTAGCGATAGGGAAACTCGTTCTCGTCTAAAGACAAGTTTGTCGCTATTTAATCATTTTAACGAGTCTAACGACAAGGATAACTCAGTCCTTTTCATTTTTAGAGAGTCTAAAAAGGTACATAAAGTCAACTCCAGAATTCCTTTTTCGTCATCTAATCCCTTAAGCCCGAAAAAGTATAAAACAATACAGAAGGGATGAATTTTCGATTGCTTTAACGAGCCGAACAAAACAAGCGCTCGATCGTTTTGTGCAATAATCCCTCAGGTCCAAAAAAGATTAAAATCTAGAGGAGGGATAGCTCTTCCGGTCGTCTAACGAGATGGAAGGCCAAAACTCGGCAAACTTTTCATATTTTACGAGTCAGTGAAAAGAGCTCAAAGAAGACTCGTCTTTTGAGGAACGAGTGATAAACAGGGATAGCAGCAGATTCCAGGTACAGGTTGGAATTTTCCAATCACGGCAGTGTCACAAGGATGGCTAGGTGAAATCACTCTTCACAGCTGTTTCTCAAAAGAGGTAAACACACAAATGGAGGTGAATGATCGGCCAAATGAAAAGTGGAGGTGACGGTGCACAAACACGACCAAGGCTTTTATGGCTGATGAATTTACGATCTCAAAAGGTTATTTACCGGTTCATTTTTCTGGGTGAGCTTGAACTCTAGGGGAAGATTGCTCACAACTTATGTTTAATTTTTAACGAGCATGAACTATGTGCTAAAACTGCTCGGTGAAAAGTTTGCATGCCCCCAGCATAATAATGCAAATCGACCCAGCATAATAATGCAAATCGAGGTGCATGCCCCCCAAGCTTCATTGTATCCAACTTTGTTGGTTGGAATGAAGGTTTACCTCGGGGATTTGTTTCATTTTTTAATGAGGTTGACACAAGATAGGAACTATCCTCGGAGCCGACAAAATATCTAGGAATCTTCCGAATCCAACCAGAAGATTGGATTAGATTTCATTTTGTAGGTTTCCACCGTGGCCACTCCCGCCAGATTACTTGGAGGCGGTAGGGCGAAAGTACCCATTAAGGCAGGGTCTTTTAGGAGACCTACTCCGATATTTTGAAGCAAATGATTCCTTCCATGGATCATTGGAATGCTTCCTGTAACTTGTGAACGGTTGGGGAGAAAAGTTTGTTGGTCGAAGATTGTAATTCCTTCTTGGAAGGGAAATGCAATCTTCCTGAAGTAGGTCGACACAACCGCGGCCATGGCATAGATCCAGGGCCTTCCTAGTAGGATGTTGTAATCGAGGTTTCCATCAATTACTTCAACATCAATTCCTACTGTTTTGCCCCCCAGTTCAACTTGCAAGTTACTTAAAATCCCGTATGGAGTGTATGATCGTCCATCAAATGCTTTTAACGTCGTTGACGATTTCGACAAGGGTGGTGAGCCAAAATCTTTCCAGCAACTCATCGACATAAGACATGTAGATGCCCCCTCATCAATAATTGTTCGATGAACAGTTTTGTTGAGGGCTTTCACTTGAATAAGGAAAGCTAGTTGAGCTGGTAATTGCGGGTCATATCCTTTATGATCAAAGGCCACAAGATTGGAATCCATTGGGCCAATCCCACCTTTTGCTGATAATAAAGCTTGCTCTTGGGAGGGGTAATTTTGTGGTACCTCAAGTATCGACATAGTGGACGGCGATTGGGCCAGGTCCTTTACTGTATTATAATTCTGTGCTTCTTTGGCACGAGGATTAAATGCCGATTTGTGTACTACTCCCTTTGGCGACTTTATCATTGGCTCAGGAACGATGGGTGGCACAACTTCAGTCAAAGTTGTTGTTGAACTACTAGGTCGTTCGTTAACCTTGCTGTTCGACAGCTTTGGATTCTCGTAATCTTTATTCCTTGTCAAAGCATTATTCTGTTGCTTTGAGGTAGACAACATAAGCACTTGGGATCCGGAAGCATTTTGATTAGCAACCAGATTTTGACCAGGATTAGGAAACGGATCAGTCAACACAGCTGAGGTTTTCGGACTCTTAAAGAATCTTTTAAGCTCAGCTTTGTATGGACAATCTGCTGTCCAATGATCCTCATCGCATATATGACACCCCGAAGGGGGTTTCCCTTTTCTCCCTTTCTTTTTCTTCTTGCCCCCTGGTTGCTTCAGTTGTTTGCCCTTGTCGTCCGACACGGCACTTACTTCCGAGGCAAGAAGTTCTTCATTTGCATTTTGATTCGAAGTCTTACGGGCTTTCTTAGACGAATCCCGTGTTGACTTTGCATTTGCAGTGCCAATCACACCATCGCCGGCATGAGAGTCACTATTTGATCCAAGAGGGGGAGGAATTGAAAATTCCGGTCTAGGGGCGTCATGTATCTTGTCATAGAGCGTGCCAGACTGAGTATATACTAAGTCTAAATACTGGGCACGAGCAATAACTTGCTCCTCTGTTACGACGCCTCCCTTGGCCACATCTTCTGTTATAGCAGGAAGAAGCGACTTTATAAACCACTCAGCTAAAAGCTGATCTGGAACATAAGTCTTTACCATTCTGCGACGACGACGCCACTCATGTATATGATCTGATATATGTGTGGCCGTTGTCTGCTTGAAATTGGTTAAGATCTCGGTTCCAGTTTCGTACCTTATAGGTAACTGAAAGTGTGTTAAGAAAGTCGTGGCTAGGGAACTAAAATTGTCGAAAGAGGCTCTAGGTAATTCAATATACCATTCAGCCGCCGGACCAGTCAATGTCCTCTGGAAAAGGCGAAGCCTTATCGAATCATCATTCAAGGTATTCGACGAACACCACAGATGGAATGTCATCACATGATTCGACGGATCTTCGCCAGGATTTCCATTGAATTTAGGAATGTCTGAAGGAAGTTTGTGAGGAATCGCTGGCCACCAATGGGCATAGGCGATTGGATCGTTCGTCAATCGATGTAAATCTGGTAATTCTAGAGTTGCCACGAATGGCAGCTGCTGATTCAGGTTTGGCAAGGCGTACCCAGGATACGATGGAATCGCCTGAGCAGTAGGCCTTTGCATACCAGCATAATGCAACTAATGTTGATATGACTGATATGGCTGGTGGGCTTGGCCACTGTAAAGTGGTTGATTTAACCCGTTCTGAATATAGGGTTGCCCACTATTCGCAAAGATCTGTTGCTCAGATCCCTGGTACACCTGTTGAAACTGAGGTTGTTGGTATTGCACCATCCATGGTTGTGAAGCCATGTTTTGCTGTGCGACACTAACCGACGAACCAAGATGCGGGGTTATGGTTCCCGTTTGTATCTGTGTCGTACCGGCAGTTGGCGATTGTGGTTGTGTTGCAGAGTCAATGGGTTGTTGCATTACAACTTGGGGTTGACATACAACAGGCATCGATTGAACTTGCGACACGGTTACAATTGCTGGCGTCGTCGGGATACTAGACATAGGTACACACTGTTGCATGGAATATACAACTCTCGGTTGTTGGGGTAACATAGGTACCCAACCACTCGTCGTTACTTCAGTCAAACCTGAATGTTGTTGAAAACTGCCGTATGGTTATCCCCCCGGAAGGGGAATTGAAAGGGCATATTGCCCCCCATACGGTAACAATCCGGAGCTCAAGGGTATAGATTGCCTTTGAGGACTGGATGGCCCAAACTGATTTCCAAAGGGATCAGTTTGTCTAGTTTCAACATAAGAATTACCGGGTATTATACCGGAAGAACAAACTGGAACAGACCAAGTTGTCGTAATAGTCCCTGGGTGGACTCCTTCTAGCTGATGAGGGCTAGTCGGGACAGCTGGTATGCCGACAAACATCGTTGGATTGACAGCAGGAGCTTCTGCTGTCGCTGTGTCATTTGGCACAGTCCTAGATGTCGATGGTTGCTCAGACATTTTAAGTCTATCCAATAAACTGCCTAACGATTCTACAGGAACTTCCTATGGCGATGGACAAACTTCTGATGCAGAAGGAAAAAGAGTGGCACCTACTCCAAAATGAGTTGGAGTATTTGCTTGCTGGTCCTCTACGATTTCCTCTATTGCGATCAGACCAGGAGGAAGAGGAAGACCGTCAGGTCCGTAAAAGATTTCTGGTGCCGAAGAAGGGGTTGCTTCGACAGCGACAGTTGTTTGAACAACAAGACTCTGTGGACCGGTTTCAGATGGAACTGGTTCAGTTATGCAAGTACTTGTCTTCAGACTAGGATCAGTACAACTGTCCTTCTGTTGCTGTTGAACTTCTTCAATAGAGGCAGGGGTTCCAGAAATATTAGGAGTGACCAGAATCTCAGATGTTGTCAGAACTGTTGTTCTAACTTTAATGGGAGATTTTGACCCGGTCAAGCGAGTTTGCTTTGTCCGTACTACTCTCGATTCCGGAGACAAAGACGGTTGACTCGCGAGTCTCCTCGAACGACGGAGTTTTAATTGACTTTCCTCCACGGTTGCGGATTACTTGATCAACTAAAATACAAAAAGGGGAATTATGTTTCCGTATTGAATGAATTTTATTAGACGCTTTTAGACACAACTTTGCTTTTTCATGTTTTAAGAGTCGAGAAAAAGCTAAAGATGACTCTAGTCGCCTTCGATGTATTAACGAGCCCGAAGTGACAAATGCTCGGTTGGACCTTTTCAGTTATAGAGTTTGAAAAGGGCCAAAAGAAACTGCTATGGAGATCTAGGCAGAGGGTGTGCCAAACCTTTCGCGAAACCACAGAATACGTTTTACGGTACGGGTGGTCGATCTTCGTGAATGCTGTGTTCACTGCATCGCGATCAGTAAGGCGGCCGACACGGATTCCTAAGGATAAAGGATAAATGCCTATAGGGGTCTCCCAATATACGCGACGGTACGCGGGAGCACAAGTCCGTATTAGTGCTATCATCCCTCAGGATGAATCACCCACCTTCGTAGAGATCGACAGTCACTACGTTTAACGACGCCGGAACACGTCTCTGCCTAGACCTCTATTGTGAGCGTTATGTTACAATGCGTTTTTAGATTCATTCAATATATTTTAAGTTGATCTTGTTTAGCAGTTTGTCTTTCAGGATCACCACGAGATGTATTGGTACAAATTCCTAAATGCAGCTAAAATGATAAGCAAGCTTTACAATCTTTTTAGCTTTGAAAATCCTAACTACTGAGGGGAGAGAAAAACACTATCTTTCCACACAGAGCACAAAGCACAAACTAATGCACTTTCTCCTGGATCAGTCACGCAAACTTATCAAAATGCAAATGCAAGATGCATGTATTTCTTTTCGTTATCCTTAATGTTGATGTAAGACAGAAAGGAAAACTGTTGTATGACTTTCAAATTCAATTTGAAGCGTAAACAAACAAGTTCCCAGCTCCTTGCTCTCTTGGCCAGTCCAGCTACACACAGATCCTGCAAAAAACAAGAGAGGAAACTACAAGATACATGTACTCATAACTGATGCATGGATTAGAGTGAATCAAATATACAAGTAAATACAACACATCAATGCAATACAAGTATATAGGAGAACATGCAAAACTTTATTGATAGAAGTAACAGGGTTCTGAGAAGGTTACAACCATTGATGGCTCCAATCCAGCAGCACCTCCCCAGCAGCAAGAAATCTCCTCTTCACCTCTAGTAAAACAATCACCCAATAGCTCTAACTGTAAACCAACAGCACCTCCTTGCTTTACACAAAATTCCAGCCTCCCTAGACCTCATAGAAGAGCTCTATATATAGGAGAGAAGAAGAGAGGATGAGTCAGCTTGAGGCTGGCCTAGAGCTGACTAGTGTCCTCTCCCTCTTCAGTTAATCTTCAGTTCTTGAGTCCACTTGGAGATCCTTGCTTACACATGGTGACCAAGTACCTCTTACTCATCACAGGGCGAATCTCATGAACCAAGTGTCAGTTTGGAAGCTTCCTGGGCAGTTGACACCTTGCAGAATGACTGTGCCACTTGGCCAATCTCGCCCAGCGCAGGTACAAGGAGGAGTAGTTGCATTCCAGCGCAGATGCTCAGTGGAGCAGCTGACATGATCCAAAATTAGCCTGTTTTGAAGTGTTTTCAGGTGGAGAACTGATTGGAAGTTGTTAACACCCAGGTTGTTCCCTATGACTCCCAAGGGAATACGGCCGGGGTAACCACTAACCAATCTTTGGATCACCGCTTCTAGCCTAACAGTGATCAGAGAGGGCTCTCTCTTTATGACTTGTAACTGTTTGTTGTAGAGTTTTAGGCTAGCTATTATGCACTGTGTTTTGTTTATGTTTGGTTGGTGAAATTCCCTTTAGGTTCTAGTGAAATAGTTTTCTGAGAAGTTGAGTACCATTGGGCAATGGAGTCTGTAGCTGTATGTGTTTGAAGTTTTGAGATGAAAGATGGGACTTACAGGGCCATTTGGGAGTTTAATAGAACAGATTTTTGATTAAAAGACTGGAAACAGGTAGCACGAATAGTGAAAGCATTCAAGAATTTCCACTATTTATCTATGTGTTCCCAACAGATAGCTTTAAGAAGAGAAAACAGAGGTCTTAGGGGCAAAGTTGAATCCCTGAGAATGACTGTTATAATAAAACACAGTTTTGAATTGCAGCATTTAAGAATTACAATTCTGTTACTGTATAAGAGGAAAACATTTATAATAGCTCAGTTTGAGTCCAGGGTAAACATAGTTAAATCCTGGTACTATCCTTTCACCTTGCTATCAAGTGTAAACATAAGAACAGTAAAGAGAACAAAAGACTCAAAACAGACACGACAAAGAGATTTGAGAATACTTATAGTTTTATGCAACACCCATGGAATCCTGTAACATGCATCCTTCACCACAAGATATCAAACACACCAAACTCCTGGAAGTTCCATTCCTCCTTTGTATTAATTCCCTCAAAATATTACAGCAGATGGAAGTTATCCCAGAGAAAATTCCAGCAACCATTTCAGCATCTGTGAAGGGTCTATATATACTAGCGGTGGTCTACAGAAATATCTGAGTTCTGCGTTATCTCAGTCTTTACATTCTCACCAACTATCTAAGATATTATGTCGAAAATTTATTACACATTTAATACATAGTACAGGCATTTTAATGCTCTGTCAGAAGATATTTTAGATTACTAGGAATAGCTAAGTCGGTCTGAATATTTGGAGTTAATGCATGGAGAACCCGACTGTAGGTTGGTACACTGTATCTCGGACCTGTCCACTGTGACTTTGACTGCTGCCGGTGATGAGTCATTGGCCTGGCTGAGTTGGCTCAGCCTCTGTCTTTTCTTGTGGGTATTAGTTCCCAAAATTGTCACTGTATGTACCTGTTTCTTTCCTTCTGCGCTATTGGTTCTGTCCCGCCAAAATTGTCTGAGTCAAATGCCTCCAGACATCCTGTGTGGGCAGTTGATGTGCCAAAATTGCCCCTAGAGTCTCATCTGCCTCTGTGAACTTGAAGAAATTGGGTGGTGTATCAAACAGATGATCTATCTCGTTCATGAGAAGAAACAAGTTCTCCACTCTGTCATACATCATTTGCCCTATGGCTGGCCCCGTGTCCTTTGAAGTGCTGGGAGGTTTTGCAATCTCTGCTACTGCATGGGCATCGATTCTCTTGTTATAGTTGTCCAAGGTGAGCAGTCTTCCCACGCTGCTCAAAATGTTGGGGAGGCCTCTGTTCTGCAGTGTTACAAACTTCTCCAGGAACCTATTGATTTCTGTCTGCATGTCCTGTGTCCTTCTTTCCAAGGTTCCAATCAAGTTTCTCAATGTAACAACTCTCTTGGCTATGGCAATTGTTTCTGTCCTGTTGTTGATTCCCATGGTAGCCAATTGAGTGCTGGTCTTGTAATTCAGGATATTGATCATCCTGGTAGCTGCTTCTGGCATGTGCCCAAGGCTTGCCCTTGCTCTTTGTATCTCCTTGTTAGCCTTGGTGATGAGCACCATTTGTTCATCCATGGTTTCAATGTATTGCCACTGTTTGGCAATGGATCTCCCAATGTTGCTCCACAACACTGCTTTCATATCAGCTGTCACTCTTTCCAGTGCAAGCTCTTTTTCCAGCTCAGCAATCCTTCTCTTAAGAGTTTTCACCTCTCTTTCCTTGGCTGCCTCATTTTGTTTGCTTTTATCAAATCTCTCATGAACATTAGCCAAGTTCTGTTTGAGCCCATCCAGCTCTTTCATTTGAGCTTCCATAGCTCGGATCTCTGCTTGTAGCTTCTGCATATCTAGGCTAGCAGCTTGCTCTGATGTTGTTGTGGGGGCTGTGGATGATGCTGTAGCTCCTGTTTGCTGAGGAGGAGGAGTGATGATCGGAGGTGCTTCCTCAAGATTTATTATTACTGGAGGAGGCTGGGAGGATTGACCTTCCCCTTTCTGTTTCATGGCTTCTTGCAGTGCTGCCTTTGCAGCTTCAGTTTGTCCTAGCTGGTCTTGAGTCCTAACCAGCTCTTTGTATAAGGATACTAGCAGGTCCGTGGTATCTTTTTCTTGCCTTTGCTGGGCAACTTCATCTGTTTGTGGATGGATGGTGGCCGGGAGCTTGATTTTCTTTCTTAGGGCTGCCATGTCTGCATCCCTTATTTTCAACAGTTCTTGGATGCCTTTGACATCCTTGGGATCATGTCCAATCTCTATGATTACCTCCTCCAAGGATTTGATCCTGTTGTCCTTGGCCTGTGAGGATGCTCGTTCCAATTCTAGCTGGGATGATGTATTGTCTAGGCTGCTCTTTAACTTGTAATTCTCCAGTGTCTCATCTGCCAGGGAGGCATACACCATTTCACCCGTTTGCTTGTGTAACTCTATCTTATCCATGGGGTGAATATCTTTAGCCAGAACCTCCATATTTGTTCTCAAATAGTCTGAGGTGGACTGAGGATGTAGAGTTGTGGGCACAAAATGGCTCATTATCATTTTGCCCTCACTCACATCAAAAGCAGACATTAGTCTCTGCTGGTTGCTGGGAGCTAGTTTTAACAAGTGATCATAGAGTTGCACTTTTATGGGATCACTCCTTCTCTTGATTTCTATGAACTGCTGCTTTATACTTGAGTGCCCCTCTCTATGCTGACCAGAAGAGCTGACCTCTCCTCCCATTGTCATATCTGGTCCTCTTTGAGATGAGCTGGCCGAGAGTTCTCCACTGGGTGGGCCCATGCCCATGGCCTGCCTTACTGCTATGTCCTCCTCTTGGGAGTCATTCAATCTTTGTCTCTTCTCTCCTCTGATAAAGGGTGAAGTCTGGGGAGTCTCTCTTTCTCTCTTTCTGGTTAAGTCCTCCTTCTGAGGTGTTTGGAGGACTGAGCTGTCCACATTGATGTCTGTTCTTGGAGGTAACTCTGTTTGGGGCTGCTGTTCTGTAGAACCGGGCAAATCTGTCTCTTTATTTTGCTGTAATGGCTGCTGCCCACTAGTTTGTGGTTTATCTTGTTGCTGCCCCAACTCCCGTTCTTCCATTTCTTCTTGCTGTTGTAGCAAGGTGTCAACCTGTTCTTCTGTTAATATAGGTGGTTGTTCCACCTGTTTGCCTTTGTCCTTGCTTGCTGCTTGGGTTGTCTGCTCGGCAGCTCGCTGTTGTGTTGCTGGTGTTGTGGTGGCTGCCCCAATTTGCCTCCTGTAGGAAATAGGCACCTGTCCACAAGTTTCCAAGTCAGCTTGTTTTTGGACATTTCTAGCCTCTTGCTCAAGTATTTCTTCATTAGTCATTTGCTCTACTAATGTGCCCTCTTCCCAATCTGGTGCATTTGCATATTTTTCAATTTCAGGTAATCTGGCATGAGCATAGTTGCCTAACTTATACCTGATCCTCCTGAGGGAAATAGAGTGGTTAGGGTCATATGGAATCCACTCAAAACTAGTCTGCAATCTGAGGCCTTCTAGCATGCTGTGTGCCTCCTTCCATCCTTCCTCTTTCTTGTTATACAAGAAGGAACCTAGCTGGTTTCTCACCTTCAGCTGTGATTTCTTGTTTTTACTCTGAAAGTGTAGGTAATCTGAGTTCCCAAATTGCCTGAAATATTCTAAGGCAAACAGTCTCATGGGAACGTACCTTGGCAGCCTAAATGGATTTAATTCACATCCATACACCCTAATAACTGTGTGATTCTGCTAGAAGTACCAGTTGCCGATGTTGTAAAGCTTGTTCAAATGAAGAATTCTTTTCATGTCATCGGTCAGTCTAGGAGGAGGGGCACCTTGCAGCACTGTTAGGGCTGGATGAACAAATAAATCAATAAACTCACAGTATGTATAAGGTGATACTGAGGTAAAATGAAACACAGAAGTCCAGAAAATCACTGATCTTGGGCTTCCTTGGGCATTGAGTGGCCTCAAAGGAACTGAAAAGGTGGCCGGCTGATTGAAGAGGAACAAATGGTAGATATACGAGGAGTATCTGAACAGTCTCTCTCTCTTCAGGTTCATGAACTGGTCATGAATCTTCTCAGCTATATAAGTTGCATAATCATAGTGGATAGCTGGAGGCTTACCCGGGGCAAATATGGACAGCATTGCCAATATGCAGTCATCTACATCTTCCAGTCCTCTGAATCCCAGGACATATCCAATCAAGTCCACCATCATCCTGCCCAGTTCATTCAGGTATTGGTAACCAATGGGAGGGGTTCTGACTGCTTCTGAGCTAGGTGTGACAAATAGCTGGTTAATCTTCACAATCTGGTCATTAGACAGGTTGCTTCCTCTTCTTATCAAATCTTGCATGGAAAGAGGGGTCAATTTCTTGGCTGTATGGAAATGCAGCATCTGATTTATACTCTCTGGAGTGATCTGAAACAGGACTAGGCCTGTGGGGCTAATGACTGCCCTTTGGCTGGGGTCATAGCACTCTTGGCAACTGTATATGAGTTCTGGCATTGGATTGACTTGGGGAAGGTTGTATATGGGCAAGTTTGATTCCCAAATCCCCAGGATATCTGCTCCACTCATGTGCTGGGCTTTCAGTTCATTAAACATTAGGACATTATACTTAGTTCCCATAGGGAACCAGTCCAACATCTGGTAATCCATGTCTCCCAGGGCTTGCCATGCTAGTTCTCGGTGAGGAGCATTGATAGGCTTGATATTTAATGCAATAGGGGTCTCCATAGCTTCTGAATGGGCAAATATTGCGATTTGACAAGTGACTGGCAAAAACAGACTGCAGACTGCCCTCAGTGGGAAAATAACTTGATTTTTTGAATTGTCAGAGGGGAATTTACCAGCTAGAAATTGAAATACTGCTGGTAATTGGTAACAGAGCCTCTTTGGGGCCTAAGTGAGCTTCTGGTAGTAGTTCGGAGGTATTTAGCAGTGAATTTGCTGGGGAAACGCAGAGCTGAGGGGTTTTTAGATGAATTGCAGTTTGTTACAACTCTGCAGGGAATTTTGGGACTTCACAGAGACAATGGTGGAGGTATAACCTGGTTCCAGCGGTGAAAAAGTTTGTTTTAAGGTCCTATTGTGCCTGTGAGTAGTTTAGAGAAGAATGCAGGTCGTATGGAGGGCAGGGCAGAGTAAATACCTGTAATTCGATGTGCAGAAGTCGTGGTAAGGTGTGGCGCAGGTGCTGGAGCGGTCGCCTTGGTCGAATTCACAGGTTGGCGAAAATCCGGGCAGAGACGGTTAAACAGAGAATTCAGCAGACACAACAGTAAAATGGTAAAAAACACGCGGAATTTGGTTAATATGCGATTTTTTACCCATTTGGCGCTTTTATAGGATGACGTCAGCATGACGTCATTGGTGGGTCACGGTGATGTGACGTCAGCTGACGTCATCGGGGAGGATGTGGCAGCAGACGACTGGTCAACGGGGGTGAGGTGGCGGTCCAATCAGCAGTGAGCTGGACGCGGCGGGACGGTCAAGTAGCGGTCAGGCAGAGGTTAGGCCGTGAAGGTTACGGTTAAGGCTCTAACCGTCACGGTCTCTCGGGGCGGTTAGAGTACGGTGCCCAGGGTGTCAGAGGGAGCTCCGAGACGGTCTAACGGGCGACGCGTGGCGGAGGCATGACGAGGCGCAACGTCATGTTCTCGGGAGGTAACGGGCGGACGTGGACGGCGCTCCGATATTGTGGTGGGCCGTCGGATCTGGAAGGCTTGATCCGACGGCTGGCGGAGGCGTAAGGTGCATGGCGGATAGGGCGGCGGAAAAATTAACATTTTATGGGTTTTTGACATAGTTTCCAATGTTTTAACCTCCGACCACCCGCGCTTGCATTTGGGGGCATGCTAAAGGCGGGATTTTGCCTTTTATAAGGTTTGGGGAGGGTTTGCGAGCTAGAGGGGTTTAGTGAGGGGTTTATACCCATGCAAAGGTATTTTTGAGGGGAAATGAGCTGCAGCAAAGGGATAGTATCAGAGATAGGTTCACCATGGTGGCCAGATGCCACTATGATCCCTATTTGCAGATTTCTCGGCTATTATGCCTAGGGGAGGGAATATATAACATTTAGGGCTTTATACACCTTAGTGTTATTACTATTAGGGCAAGGGGTAGAATAAGGGATTTAAATAGTAGAGTTAGGAGTTAGTAAAGTGAAGGAGGGGAATCTTTGAGAAAGGGGATGTTAATGATGGAGTAAGGGGGAATAAGTGAAGTTAGTGATGCCTTCTGCTGTGAATCCATGAAATTCACCACCTTTTTGCTGATATGTCCATTGCCTTGGCAAAATATCTTTGACAACTATGTAATGGTGAACCTGTCCTTTCTGCAACCACAACTGCCTACCCAACTATTTCACCTAACATTTTTTGTTTCTTCATGGAGGGGCACTTAGACTTGCAACCCTCAATTGCCTTTTCTTTTCTTTGGCTTTTTCCTTTTTTACTCTATCTGCTTCTACCCTTATCTCTTCCAAGGTCCCAGATTAGACTTTTGGGAACCTTTGTTTCTCTACCTGAACTACTTGTCTGCCAAGATTAAGCTGTTTGGACAGACTTCTTCATCTATTCTACAACTCAAAATTGAAACATGGCATGATCCAGATTAGACTGTTGAATCATCCACAAAATGTAATAAGGTCCTCAATATCTGAAGTAATTTCACACACCTCTGATTACCTGGAAATATGGGATCTTTGGGCTAACAAAGCAGAGCATATTTGGATTTTTGATAATCAATCATGAAATATGAAACCTATTACTATAGGTATCCAACAGTGGCTCCACATGGGGATGGTTTTTCTTTTGAAAGACCAAGAACAGCAGGTCAGATTGCCTTGTTCCTTGGATGTCCATCTTGAGCTTTGAGATCCGATGCATGTAACCTGTCAAAATGGTGTGCTTCTTTCTTGGAGAACCTCTGATATTATCTGCCTGTTGCTGCTAGTTGCAGCACTTGGGAAAACCTCTTTATACAATATAAATCAAAAGAGAATATGTACAATTGCATATATACAATGAACCTTTGGATCCTTATCGTATTGAACCATCATAATAGTGCTTCAGCATCCTGCCATTGACAGGACCTTCATCTTGTTCAGTCATAGTCAAGCTTTTAAGGAAATAAGTGTTATTACCTTGTACTGCTTGGACGGCAAATGGTCCTTTCCATAAAGAATCAAACTTCCCATGTTTCCCTTTGTCTTCTCTTCTTGCATCCCACTTTAGAACTTTGTCTCCTAGATTGAAATCTTCTGCTTTGGTTCTTCTGTCAAAGGCCTTTTTCAGTTTCTCTTGTAGTATCTGCACTCTGCTGAAAACTTGTTCTCTGGTCTGCTGTAAACAGATTATCTGGTTGATCCTTCTTTGCATGTCATTTGGCTCTGCTTGACTTTCTTGTAGAAGTTTCATAACTGGCACCCCTAGTGATGAGGGAAATCTGGCCTCTAATCCGTAGACTAACTCGTATGGGCTGGTCCCAATTGATCTTTTGGTGGTTAATCTGTCTGCCCATAAAGCATTTACTAGTTTCTTGTGCCAGTTCTTTTTGTTCTCTTCCAGCACTTTTTTAATGATGTTTATCAAACTTTTGTTTGATGATTCAGCAAGACCATTTCCCTGAGGATAGTAAGCTGTAGAATGGCCCAAAGTAATGTGAAATTTATGACAGAAATTTATCATTTTCTTGGATTTGAAGGCAGCAGCATTGTCTGTTATTATCTTTTCTGGGCAGCCAAATCTGGCCAGTATATTGTTCTCTAAGAATTGAATGATCACTGAGTCATTTGCTTGTCTGCATGGGGCAGCTTCAATCCACTTGGTAAAGTAGTCTGTTGCTGTTAGAATCCATCTGTGTTGTCCTGAAGATGAGGGGTGAATTTCTCCAATGAAATCCAAGCCCCATTGTTGAAAAGGTCTCTCTGTTGCAATGGGTCTCAAAGGAAGTGGCAGCAGCTGTCTTTTGCCTTCAAACAGTTGGCATTTGTGGCATGATGTTGTGAATTTCTTCATATCTGAGAACATAGTGGGCCAGTAATAACCGGCCCTTAATATTTTGTCCACAGTGGACTTCCAGTACAAATGTCCACCACAGTCTCCAGCATGGAATTCTTGCATAATTATATCAGTTTCATTCTCAAGAAGACAGTGCAGCAAAATACCTTCATGGTTTTTCCAGAGTAGATTCTCATCTAACACACAAAATTTGGATGTTTTCATTTTTAGGAACCTAGACTTAGTTCTGGACAGTCCTGGGGGAGCACACAGGTTTTGTAACACATAACAGATATCAGAGTACCATGGAGATTGTTCAAAGGCTACGTTGATCTTTGGAGTCGCCAGCTCTGTTTCACTGTCCAGTTGGTTGATATCTAAGGCTTGGAAATTTGATTCTGTCATTAACTTAGCCAAACCTTGCCCTTTTATTAACTTTGTAGGCTTTATTTCAATGTCAAATTCAAGTATGTTTGCAATCCATTTTCCTCTTCTACCCTCTAAATTTTCTTGGGTGAGAATGTCTTTGACAATAGGACTCGGTACATAAGCCACAACATGAGAGTAAAGGATATAGATCCTAAAATCTTTGATAGCTTTGATTAATGCATAGGCTTGTTTTTCCATTATTTGGTATTTCAAAGGAGCATCTCTAAGGGCTCTACTGAAGAAAGCGATGGGCTTTTCATTCCCTTGATCATTTTTCTGCAATAAAACAGCAGCAATAGTATGCTGGGAAGCAAAAGAAAAAATAATGAAGTCTTTGTCAAACTGAGGATTAGTTAATACCGGGGTTTGGGTTAAAGCCAGTTTTATGCTTTCAAAGGCTTGCTTTGCTTCCACAGTCCACTTGACCTTTGAGTCTTTCTTTAGCATATTGTTTAGTAGTCTGATCAATTCTGCTAAATTTGGGATAAATCTTCTCAAAAAGTTGATTTTTCCCAAGAATCCTTGAAGCTCTTTGACATTCCTTGGGTGAGGCATTTGTAGGATAGCTTGTATCCTATCTGGATCAATTCTTATGCCATCTTTTGAAATGATGTGTCCTAAAAGTTTCCCTTCTTCTAAACCAAATAAAGACTTCTTGGGGTTTAAGGAAATACCATATTTCCTGCATGTTATGAAAATCTGTCTTAAATGTTTCAAATGTTCTTGGTCAGATTTTGAGAAGGGTGTAAGATCATCTAAGTAAATGACCAAGAAATCATGAATTTCTTTTGCAAAAGCAATGTCCATTGCTCTTTGAAATGTTGCCCCTGCATTTTTCAATCCAAAGGGCATTTTCACATACTTGAAAGTACCCCATGGGGTAGTAAATGCAGTCTTGTCTTGATCATCAGGGTGTACCAGGATTTGATTGAAACCTGAGAAGCCATCCAACAATGATATTCTTGAGGCTCCCACTACTCTTTGAAGGATGTGGTCCATTTTGGGTAAGGGATAGTTGTCTTTGAGTGACACTAGGTTCAAATTCCTTAAGTCTACGCAGAGTCTTATCTCACCAGTTTTCTTTCTTGTAGGGACCAAATTTGAAATCCACTCAGAAAACCTGATTGGTGCTATGATCCCAGCTTTGAACATTTTTTGTAATTCCTTTTCAATGGAAGGAAGAAGCATAGGATTGATTCTTCTCAATTTCTGTTTGAATGGTTTTTGATTAGGCTTGAGGGGAATGGTGTGCTGTATAACGGAGGTATCATAAGACTTCAAGTCTTCATAACCCCAGGCAAAGACATCTTGGAATTCTTTAAAGAGATCAACATATTTGGGCTTTTGATCGGGGGGCAAAGAGGCGGACAGCTTGACTATCTTAGGCTTTTCCATAGTGCCAATATTACATTCTTCAATTGTTGCATCTAATGGCTGCATCTTTGGTTTCCTGGGGACATCATTTGAGTCAAAAATGTCCTCTAGTGGGGTAAGGCCTGCTGGAAGAAGATTGTCTTTGAGTTGTATGATTTCATCTTCAGCACTGCCCAGCTCTTCACAATCAATTTGGTGAATTTGCTGAATGTTTTCTTTGTTGAAAATGGTTGGACTGAGTAGTTGTTTTGCTGTCCTAGGTGACATTGGGTGAGCAGATTGCTGAAACTGTAATTGTGATTGACTTGCTCCATCAACAATTTGAGATTGACTTGCTGTCTCAAGGTCAATATTTAATCCTGTAAACTCTTGTTGCAAAGTTAAAAAGTTGTTTATTTGCCTATCATTCTCAAATACTTGCCATTCTTTGACATTGTTTGGAATAGAAGGCCTATATTTGACTTCTGCTGTGAAACAATTGTTGGGTTGTAGTGGGAATTTGAAGGTACTGGCAAATGTTGCCAAGCTGTGAGCATGGAGATTGTGGCCCCTTGGAATCTTTGTGAGAACAAACTCGGAGAAAGTTCCTAGTATTTCAATTACAGCAGACCTGTAGGACCTTAATCTTTTGTCATTGGTGACAAAATCCCCTTTTACTTGTTGAATTACTAGATCAGAGTCCCCCATGATTGAGAGGCTATGTGCTTGTAATGATTTTGCAATTTTGAGGCCTAGTAGCAGAGCTTCATACTCTGCCATGTTGTTAGTGCATCTAAAGTTCAATCTATAAGCCCTGCCTTGTGCACAGGCTTTCTCTTTGTTATGTATCCATACTCCAGCTCCTGCCCCTAACTTGTTAACTGAGCCATCAAACTCTAGGATCCACAGACTATCTTGCTGTTCAGGAGATTTGAGGTTCTGTTCATGGGATGGCAGTATGAGCATGAGTTGGGGTTTCTTCTCCCATTTGTCTCCTAGGATAATTTCATCAGTTGTTTGACAATTTTTGACAACCAAAGGAGGGTGAATGGGTATTGTTGGGCTGATTAAATTTTTGCAGGTGCCACTTGTTTGATGGATGTTTTGCTCTGGTTTAAATGTCTCCGTGCTATTGTGACTGCCCGAGAGGCCTATGCTGTCATTAAAGAGGATGTAAGAGTCTACGTCTGAATGGACAGCATATATTGGAAAATTTTGAGGCTTTTCTTCACTGCTGACCATGTATTTCATGAGTGTTTCCCTATAAAGTCTCTTGGGTTGCCCAAAGACAGAGATGGTTGCATATGACATGTCTAATTGCAGGGAGCCTTGGAGCTTGGCTCCCCATGATCTTGATAAGAGCATTCCATATTTGGGTGGAATATCGGCAACAACAACATCCATTAAAATGGTTTTGTTGGGAAATTGAACCAAGGACACACACAAATCCTTAATCAGGCCCAAGCATTTGACTTGACTAGAATCAAAAGAAAACAGGTCTTTGTATGGTCTTGTTATATCCAAATTTAATCTTTCCATGACTGCTTTAGGCATGAGGTTATGAGATGCACCTGAGTCAAACATTGCATTGTGCAGTATTTTATCATGAACGTGCAAACTGACATAAAAAGGTAAGACCCCTGTGACTACTGTTTTTCCATCTACCTCTGGACCAAACAGTAATTCTGGAGTGTCATCTAGCACATTTACATCATCTCTGTTGTTGGTGAGCTGAAGGGATTTCTTGATCTGTTGCTTATATATGTCATGCTTGGCTAGCTCTAAAAGGGGAATTGCTATCTTTAACTTGCCAATCTCTGTTCCTAGGTCAAAGGGTTTATCCACCTGAATTTTAGGGTCACGGACAGCAGTCCTTTCCTTGTTCAATGAATCTTCTGGTTGGATTTCATCTTGATTTTGGAACCTGCCCCCCATGTCCATGTCTTGAGGGGTGATGTTCGGATTTGGGTGAGAGGATGAGGTTGCTGTGGGCTCTTGTGGTGTGGACAGAAATTCAGTGACCTCCTCAACCACTACTTCCTTTGCAGGCAAGTTTGTTTTGTCATTAGGTTCAGTGACTGAGGCTTCTTTAGATTGCTGTTTCTCCTTTACCTTTTCTGGCTGATTTGCATTCACAGTCCGACTTCTTAGTTTGTACTGCTTATGGACTTCGTAGACAGCAGTATCATATCCTTGCTTAAAGTCAAAGGATTCTCCTGATTGTGTTTGGAATGTTTTGTCTTCATCCTCATCATGGTCTTCTTGTGTTAGGAAAACATGGCTTTTACCATCCAGCCCTATTAAATTGATCTCAGGATCTTCATTGAGCTGATTAGCCGAGGAAGTTTCTGCATAATTTTCTTGAAAAGGTGGTCTGATATCTTGGTCAGCACCTGTTTTTCCTGTATTGGGGTTTTGTGTTCTCCTAAAATTTGGGTTTCTAGGAGTATTGTTTTGTGGTGCTTCCCATGATGACTTTCTTTCTACTGATTCCACTCTCTCACCTAGTCTTTTCATACTGTTTAATATTGCATCCAACTTCTGATCAAAGCCCGAGGGCTCTTCTTTGAAACCAACCTTCTTTTCCAGCTTTGCCCTGTTTCTTTTGGCAATTAGGTTGGCCTCTACAGTGACTGCAAGTCTTTGGGCTTCTGCAAGGGTTGGAGGGTCTCTTTCTCTCAACTGATAGGCCATATCAGAGTCAAAACCATCAGGGAAGTTATAAAGGGCCAAATCAGGAGGGGGCCTTAAGTTCTGGGGAATAGCATTGTATATGTTGTTAAACCTAGCACAATACTCCAACACCGTTTCTTGGGGACCTCTTTTAATAGTGTTATATTCACCAAGTATATGGTGTGGATCTCTCTTTTTCTCCCATCTGTTGGTAAATTCCTGGTATAGAACTTCAGAGGTTGCAATGGAATTTGCATTCAAGGATCTAAACCAAGTTCTGACATCCCCAGTTAGGCTTTGGACAAAAATTCTCATTCTAACACTGTCATCATCTATTTCATAGGTCTCAAAGTGGTCTTGCATCTTTTTAGCATGCTGGATGGCCGTCAGAGGGCCATGGGAATCAAAAAATGAGAGTCTGGTTTGATAATCTTGGGGTAGGGCTGGAGCATTGGCTGGAATCTGCAATGGTGCATATCTGTTAGCCATGTTTATAGGGTTAATAGGGTTGATAGGAACAAATGGGACAACTGGGATTACAGGTGTACTGGGGTTAATAAGATGGGTAAGAAGTGGAGAACTGGTTGAGTGAGTATGTGCAGATGGTGAAGATGGAAAGGTAGGACTTTGAGGGGTTGAAGATGAACTAGGGGAATTGGGTGTGGAACGAAAAAGGACTTTGCAAGGAGTGGGAATGAGGATGGGTTGGTCTGACCTTATATCTGAATCAGCAGGTTTATCCTGCTTGTGCTGTTTCCTAATGTTCTTTGGGATGATATTTGGGTTATCAACAATGATGGGTTGATCAGGGTCAGGGTGTGCCCTAGTATGCCTTGGGTTTCTTTTAGGAGCCAGCTTCTAAGTGTTCTTTCAGAACTTTATACAGAAGTTTTATATTTACAAGGGCAAAATAAGAACTCTGGAATGACTATATATGTTTCAAGGCTAGGATAAGTTTCCCTAGTTAGCTCTTCCTTGAGACTGAGAAACAGTCCTAAGATGTCTCGGCTAGTTTCAGGCTTGATGAAAGCTTTGGAAAATAGATAGTGATTGAATAGTCTGTCCCCAGCGGAGTCGCCAATTATGTTAACACCCAGGTTGTTCCCTATGACTCCCAAGGGAATACGGCCGGGGTAACCACTAACCAATCTTTGGATCACCGCTTCTAGCCTAACAGTGATCAGAGAGGGCTCTCTCTTTATGACTTGTAACTGTTTGTTGTAGAGTTTTAGGCTAGCTATTATGCACTGTGTTTTGTTTATGTTTGGTTGGTGAAATTCCCTTTAGGTTCTAGTGAAATAGTTTTCTGAGAAGTTGAGTACCATTGGGCAATGGAGTCTGTAGCTGTATGTGTTTGAAGTTTTGAGATGAAAGATGGGACTTACAGGGCCATTTGGGAGTTTAATAGAACAGATTTTTGATTAAAAGACTGGAAACAGGTAGCACGAATAGTGAAAGCATTCAAGAATTTCCACTATTTATCTATGTGTTCCCAACAGATAGCTTTAAGAAGAGAAAACAGAGGTCTTAGGGGCAAAGTTGAATCCCTGAGAATGACTGTTATAATAAAACACAGTTTTGAATTGCAGCATTTAAGAATTACAATTCTGTTACTGTATAAGAGGAAAACATTTATAATAGCTCAGTTTGAGTCCAGGGTAAACATAGTTAAATCCTGGTACTATCCTTTCACCTTGCTATCAAGTGTAAACATAAGAACAGTAAAGAGAACAAAAGACTCAAAACAGACACGACAAAGAGATTTGAGAATACTTATAGTTTTATGCAACACCCATGGAATCCTGTAACATGCATCCTTCACCACAAGATATCAAACACACCAAACTCCTGGAAGTTCCATTCCTCCTTTGTATTAATTCCCTCAAAATATTACAGCAGATGGAAGTTATCCCAGAGAAAATTCCAGCAACCATTTCAGCATCTGTGAAGGGTCTATATATACTAGCGGTGGTCTACAGAAATATCTGAGTTCTGCGTTATCTCAGTCTTTACATTCTCACCAACTATCTAAGATATTATGTCGAAAATTTATTACACATTTAATACATAGTACAGGCATTTTAATGCTCTGTCAGAAGATATTTTAGATTACTAGGAATAGCTAAGTCGGTCTGAATATTTGGAGTTAATGCATGGAGAACCCGACTGTAGGCTGGTACACTGTATCTCGGACCTGTCCACTGTGACTTTGACTGCTGCCGGTGGTGAGTCATTGGCCTGGCTGAGTTGGCTCAGCCTCTGTCTTTTCTTGTGGGTATTAGTTCCCAAAATTGTCACTGTATGTACCTGTTTCTTTCCTTCTGCGCTATTGGTTCTGTCCCGTCAAAATTGTCTGGGTCAAATGCCTCCAGACATCCTGTGTGGGCAGTTGATGTGCCAAAATTGCCCCTAGAGTCTCATCTGCCTCTGTGAACTTGAAGAAATTGGGTGGTGTATCAAACAGATGATCTATCTCGTTCATGAGAAGAAACAAGTTCTCCACTCTGTCATACATCATTTGCCCTGTGGCTGGCCCCGTGTCCTTTGAAGTGCTGGGAGGTTTTGCAATCTCTGCTACTGCATGGGCATCGATTCTCTTGTTATAGTTGTCCAAGGTGAGCAGTCTTCCCACGCTGCTCAAAATGTTGGGGAGGCCTCTGTTCTGCAGTGTTACAAACTTCTCCAGGAACCTATTGATTTCTGTCTGCATGTCCTGTGTCCTTCTTTCCAAGGTTCCAATCAAGTTTCTCAATGTAACAACTCTCTTGGCTATGGCAATTGTTTCTGTCCTGTTGTTGATTCCCATGGTAGCCAATTGAGTGCTGGTCTTGTAATTCAGGATATTGATCATCCTGGTAGCTGCTTCTGGCATGTGCCCAAGGCTTGCCCTTGCTCTTTGTATCTCCTTGTTAGCCTTGGTGATGAGCACCATTTGTTCATCCATGGTTTCAATGTATTGCCACTGTTTGGCAATGGATCTCCCAATGTTGCTCCACAACACTGCTTTCATATCAGCTGTCACTCTTTCCAGTGCAAGCTCTTTTTCCAGCTCAGCAATCCTTCTCTTAAGAGTTTTCACCTCTCTTTCCTTGGCTGCCTCATTTTGTTTGCTTTTATCAAATCTCTCATGAACATTAGCCAAGTTCTGTTTAAGCCCATCCAGCTCTTTCATTTGAGCTTCCATAGCTCGGATCTCTGCTTGTAGCTTCTGCATATCTAGGCTAGCAGCTTGCTCTGATGTTGTTGTGGGGGCTGTGGATGATGCCGTAGCTCCTGTTTGCTGAGGAGGAGGAGTGATGATCGGAGGTGCTTCCTCAAGATTTATTATTACTGGAGGAGGCTGGGAGGATTGACCTTCCCCTTTCTGTTTCATGGCTTCTTGCAGTGCTGCCTTTGCAGCTTCAATTTGTCCTAGCTGGTCTTGAGTCCTAACCAGCTCTTTGTATAAGGATACTAGCAGGTCCGTGGTATCTTTTTCTTGCCTTTGCTGGGCAACTTCATCTGTTTGTGGATGGATGGTGGCCGGGAGCTTGATTTTCTTTCTTAGGGCTGCCATGTCTGCATCCCTTATTTTCAACAGTTCTTGGATGCCTTTGACATCCTTGGGATCATGTCCAATCTCTATGATTACCTCCTCCAAGGATTTGATCCTGTTGTCCTTGGCCTGTGAGGATGCTCGTTCCAATTCTAGCTGGGATGATGTATTGTCTAGGCTGCTCTTCAACTTGTAATTCTCCAGTGTCTCATCTGCCAGGGAGGCATACACCATTTCACCCGTTTGCTTGTGTAACTCTATCTTATCCATGGGGTGAATATCTTTAGCCAGAACCTCCATATTTGTTCTCAAATAGTCTGAGGTGGACTGAGGATGTAGAGTTGTGGGCACAAAATGGCTCATTATCATTTTGCCCTCACTCACATCAAAAGCAGACATTAGTCTCTGCTGGTTGCTGGGAGCTAGTTTTAACAAGTGATCATAGAGTTGCACTTTTATGGGATCACTCCTTCTCTTGATTTCTATGAACTGCTGCTTTATACTTGAGTGCCCCTCTCTATGCTGACCAGAAGAGCTGACCTCTCCTCCCATTGTCATATCTGGTCCTCTTTGAGATGAGCTGGCCGAGAGTTCTCCACTGGGTGGGCCCATGCCCATGGCCTGCCTTACTGCTATGTCCTCCTCTTGGGAGTCATTCAATCTTTGTCTCTTCTCTCCTCTGATAAAGGGTGAAGTCTGGGGAGTCTCTCTTTCTCTCTTTCTGGTTAAGTCCTCCTTCTGAGGTGTTTGGAGGACTGAGCTGTCCACATTGATGTCTGTTCTTGGAGGTAACTCTGTTTGGGGCTGCTGTTCTGTAGAACCGGGCAAATCTGTCTCTTTATTTTGCTGTAATGGCTGCTGCCCACTAGTTTGTGGTTTATCTTGTTGCTGCCCCAACTCCCGTTCTTCCATTTCTTCTTGCTGTTGTAGCAAGGTGTCAACCTGTTCTTCTGTTAATATAGGTGGTTGTTCCACCTGTTTGCCTTTGTCCTTGCTTGCTGCTTGGGTTGTCTGCTCGGCAGCTCGCTGTTGTGTTGCTGGTGTTGTGGTGGCTGCCCCAATTTGCCTCCTGTAGGAAATAGGCACCTGTCCACAAGTTTCCAAGTCAGCTTGTTTTTGGACATTTCTAGCCTCTTGCTCAAGTATTTCTTCATTAGTCATTTGCTCTACTAATGTGCCCTCTTCCCAATCTGGTGCATTTGCATATTTTTCAATTTCAGGTAATCTGGCATGAGCATAGTTGCCTAACTTATACCTGATCCTCCTGAGGGAAATAGAGTGGTTAGGGTCATATGGAATCCACTCAAAACTAGTCTGCAATCTGAGGCCTTCTAGCATGCTGTGTGCCTCCTTCCATCCTTCCTCTTTCTTGTTATACAAGAAGGAACCTAGCTGGTTTCTCACCTTCAGCTGTGATTTCTTGTTTTTACTCTGAAAGTGTAGGTAATCTGAGTTCCCAAATTGCCTGAAATATTCTAAGGCAAACAGTCTCATGGGAACGTACCTTGGCAGCCTAAATGGATTTAATTCACATCCATACACCCTAATAACTGTGTGATTCTGGTAGAAGTACCAGTTGCCGATGTTGTAAAGCTTGTTCAAATGAAGAATTCTTTTCATGTCATCGGTCAGTCTAGGAGGAGGGGCACCTTGCAGCACTGTTAGGGCTGGATGAACAAATAAATCAATAAACTCACAGTATGTATAAGGTGATACTGAGGTAAAATGAAACACAGAAGTCCAGAAAATCACTGATCTTGGGCTTCCTTGGGCATTGAGTGGCCTCAAAGGAACTGAAAAGGTGGCCGGCTGATTGAAGAGGAACAAATGGTAGATATACGAGGAGTATCTGAACAGTCTCTCTCTCTTCAGGTTCATGAACTGGTCATGAATCTTCTCAGCTATATAAGTTGCATAATCATAGTGGATAGCTGGAGGCTTACCCGGGGCAAATATGGACAGCATTGCCAATATGCAGTCATCTACATCTTCCAGTCCTCTGAATCCCAGGACATATCCAATCAAGTCCACCATCATCCTGCCCAGTTCATTCAGGTATTGGTAACCAATGGGAGGGGTTCTGACTGCTTCTGAGCTAGGTGTGACAAATAGCTGGTTAATCTTCACAATCTGGTCATTAGACAGGTTGCTTCCTCTTCTTATCAAATCTTGCATGGAAAGAGGGGTCAATTTCTTGGCTGTATGGAAATGCAGCATCTGATTTATACTCTCTGGAGTGATCTGAAACAGGACTAGGCCTGTGGGGCTAATGACTGCCCTTTGGCTGGGGTCATAGCACTCTTGGCAACTGTATATGAGTTCTGGCATTGGATTGACTTGGGGAAGGTTGTATATGGGCAAGTTTGATTCCCAAATCCCCAGGATATCTGCTCCACTCATGTGCTGGGCTTTCAGTTCATTAAACATTAGGACATTATACTTAGTTCCCATAGGGAACCAGTCCAACATCTGGTAATCCATGTCTCCCAGGGCTTGCCATGCTAGTTCTCGGTGAGGAGCATTGATAGGCTTGATATTTAATGCAATAGGGGTCTCCATAGCTTCTGAATGGGCAAATATTGCGATTTGACAAGTGACTGGCAAAAACAGACTGCAGACTGCTCTCAGTGGGAAAATAACTTGATTTTTTGAATTGTCAGAGGGGAATTTACCAGCTAGAAATTGAAATACTGCTGGTAATTGGTAACAGAGCCTCTTTGGGGCCTAAGTGAGCTTCTGGTAGTAGTTCGGAGGTATTTAGCAGTGAATTTGCTGGGGAAACGCAGAGCTGAGGGGTTTTTAGATGAATTGCAGTTTGTTACAACTCTGCAGGGAATTTTGGGACTTCACAGGGACAATGGTGGAGGTATAACCTGGTTCCAGCGGTGAAAAAGTTTGTTTTACGGTCCTATTGTGCCTGTGAGTAGTTTAGAGAAGAATGCAGGTCGTATGGAGGGCAGGGCAGGGTAAATACCTGTAATTCGACGTGCAGAAGTCGTGGTAAGGTGTGGCGCAGGTGCTGGAGCGGTCGCCTTGGTCGAATTCACAGGTTGGCGAAAATCCGGGCAGAGACGGTTAAACAGAGAATTCAGCAGACACAACAGTAAAATGGTAAAAAACACGCGGAATTTGGTTAATATGCGATTTTTTACCCATTTGGCGCTTTTATAGGATGACGTCAGCATGACGTCATTGGTGGGTCACGGTGATGTGACGTCAGCTGACGTCATCGGGGAGGACGTGGCAGCAGACGACTGGTCAACGGGGGTGAGGTGGCGGTCCAATCAGCAGTGAGCTGGACGCGGCGGGACGGTCAAGTAGCGGACAGGCGGAGGTTAGGCCGTGAAGGTTACGGTTAAGGCTCTAACCGTCACGGTCTCTCGGGGCGGTTAGAGTACGGTGCCCAGGGTGTCAGAGGGAGCTCCGAGACGGTCTAACGGGCGACGCGTGGCGGAGGCATGACGAGGCGCAACGTCATGTTCTCGGGAGGTAACGGGCGGACGTGGACGGCGCTCCGATATTGTGGTGGGCCGTCGGATCTGGAAGGCTTGATCCGACGGCTGGCGGAGGTGTAAGGTGCACGGCGGATAGGGCGGCGGAAAAATTAACATTTTATGGGTTTTTGACATAGTTTCCAATGTTTTAACCTCCGACCACCCGCGCTTGCATTTGGGGGCATGCTAAAGGCGGGATTTTGCCTTTTATAAGGTTTGGGGAGGGTTTGTGGGCTAGAGGGGTTTAGTGAGGGGTTTATACCCATGCAAAGGTATTTTTTGAGGGGAAATGAGCTGCAGCAAAGGGATAGTATCAGAGATAGGTTCACCATGGTGGCCAGATGCCACTATGATCCCTATTTGCAGATTTCTCGGCTATTATGCCTAGGGGAGGGAATATATAACATTTAGGGCTTTATACACCTTAGTGTTATTACTATTAGGGCAAGGGGTAGAATAAGGGATTTAAATAGTAGAGTTAGGAGTTAGTAAAGTGAAGGAGGGGAATCTTTGAGAAAGGGGATGTTAATGATGGAGTAAGGGGGAATAAGTGAAGTTAGTGATGCCTTCTGCTGTGAATCCATGAAATTCACCACCTTTTTGCTGATATGTCCATTGCCTTGGCAAAATATCTTTGATAACTATGTAATGGTGAACCTGTCCTTTCTGCAACCACAACTGCCTACCCAACTATTTCACCTAGCATTTTTTGTTTCTTCCTGGAGGGGCACTTAGACTTGCAACCCTCAATTGCCTTTTCTTTTCTTTGGCTTTTTCCTTTTTTACTCTATCTGCTTCTACCCTTATCTCTTCCAAGGTCCCAGATTAGACTTTTGGGAACCTTTGTTTCTCTACCTGAACTACTTGTCTGCCAAGATTAAGCTGTTTGGACAGGCTTCTTCATCTATTCTACAACTCAAAATTGAAACATGGCATGATCCAGATTAGACTGTTGAATCATCCACAAAATGTAATAAGGTCCTCAATATCTGAAGTAATTTCACACACCTCTGATTACCTGGAAATATGGGATCTTTGGGCTAACAAAGCAGAGCATATTTGGATTTTTGATAATCAATCATGAAATATGAAACCTATTACTATAGGTATCCAACAGAAGTGATGTGGTTTGATGACCTTGCTCTTTTAGGGGTAAGAACAACATGTTTAGGGACTGAGGATCCCTGTAATTATTGACATTTTATGCTCCATGTCGCGAGGCACAAAAATGTCTATAACAGTCGGCCACCGATCATGGCGCTAACCACCGTGCTCAACTCTTGTGGGCACGAGACTGCTGATTGGCCACTTCTCTACAAAAGTGACCCAGAATTCAGCCACACATACCAGACACTCTTGGAGGGTCGGCATGTTGCAGATTTTCACCTCCAGGACGCCCTATTATGCCACCTCGGTCACCTCTGTGTTCCTTCAAGCGAGCGTGCCAAGATGATTTGGGAAGCACACTACAGTCGGACTGTTGGGCATTTCGGGGTCGAGAAAACAGTGGCAGTACTGCAAAATTATTTCTATTGGCCGAATCTTCGACAGGATGTTGGGAAGTACATCCGATCATGTACTGCCTGTGTCATTGCCAAACCGACCATTAAGAAGCACGGCCTCTATACCCCGTTGCCTAACCCTAGTCGACCTTGGGAATCCATTTCCATGGATTACATGTCAGGCCTTCCTTCCACTAAGCATGGAAATGACTGTGTTTTTGTGGTCGTCGACAGGTTCTCGAAGATGGCCATTATGATGGCCTGCAAGAAGAATATCACAGCAGAAGCCACTGCTAAACTCTTCTTTGAACGAGTGTGGGTGCACTTTGGGATCCCACAGTCTATCATCTCAGATCGGGACAGTCGGTTTCTCAGCACATTTTGGTCCAGTCTCTGGTCAATGCTGGACACCAAACTCACGAAGTCCACAGCCTTCCATCCTCAAACTGATGGCCAGACAGAGGTTGTCAATAGGATGATTGTGCACATTCTGCGCATGTATAACTCAAAGCATTTGCGCACATGGGACGAGAGCCTCCCCTATGTTCAGCACAGCTACAACCGAGCTCTTCACAGCTCCACTGGCCATAGCCCTTTTCAGGTGGGTTTGGGATTCCAGCCACTATGCCCCATTGATGTGGCCATGCCCCTTGCAGCTACTCACATGAATTCAGCTCATGTCCAGTCCGAAACAGATAAGGCCACCAGCTTCATTAAGCGCATCCAACATATTCGCCAGCAGGTCCATGACATCCTTGAGAAATCAAATGCCAAGTACAAGCAGCGACATGATCAACACCGGGTGCCACACAAGTTTCAGGTGGGCGACAAAGTCTGGTTGCATTTGCAAAAGGAACGCCTTACTGGAGCCTATCGGAAATTGAGACCACTCCGATATGGCCCTTACACCATTACTAAGGCTATGGGAGACAATGCATTTGAGCTCAGCATTCCCCCATTCCTTGGCCCACACCCAGTGTTCAATGTGGACCGCCTTCGGCCATACTTTCCACCATTGCTAGACACATCCGACATTGCAGAACAGCTCAAACCCACAGAATTAAATCCAGATTGCATGGAACAAGCTGCAACTGATCGGATCATGGACACACAGATCAAGAACACTTGCCAACAGAATGTCCAACTGTATTGAATTGTCAAAGCAGGCCAACTCCTTCAGCAGGGCAAGTGGCTCACCAGGGAACAAGTTCAGCAGAAGTTTCCTCATCTCATGGAGGAGCTCAACGCAATGGGGACCATTGCTTCCTAAGGGGGGAGGAATGATCCAGGTGGATATTGGTGGCCACCTGCCAAGTCCACCTGGACCCCCACCATTGTCTTTCTCAGCATTTTCAGTTTCCTTAATTGTAGCACAACTTACTATTTTTAGCAGTTTTTTGGGTCATGAACTTCCGGAGCCGTTTTGAGGCCCTAAACGACGTTTTTTGGGAAATCCACCGCTAGCGATTTTTCTGATAAAAATTGTCTTTTCCGTCGTAGTCCTCGGAGAGATCTTTCCAACGGGCTATCATGCGCATCAAACGGAGATAATACGACCAATTCACGACCCCGGGAAGTTGGCTGTCCAACTCACCCCAAAACGGGGCCCACAATTTGGCGTTTCATCTTCTAGGGTTAGGTTTTGGAATGTTAAGGGTTTTTCATTGTTTCTCAACAATAAATAGGCCTTCGAGCCTCATTGTAACACAGTTCAGAGGCATGTAGCCACCACATCTCTTCTCAGAGATAAGCTACCATCGCCCTAGCTGGTTTATTTCCATTTCTGGTTGTAAGCATATTTCAGTGTTTTTCCATTAATGAAAGGAAGTATTATTTCCGCTGCATCTTTGTGTATATGGTTATCTCTGTAATTTGTTGCGTCCTGTTTAAATCCGGATCACTCCCACTTCAGTTATTCTTCATTTCTTGAGTCCACTTGGAGGTTCTTGCTTCCACTTGGAGATCAAGACCCTCTTACTCATCAATAGGCGAATTCCTTGATCCAAGTGTCATTCTGGAAGCTTCCTGGGCATTTGACACATTGAGGAATGACTGTGCCACTTGGCCAATCTCGCCCAGCACAGGTAGCCTTCATTGCTTTTGACATTCAGCGCAGGTACAGAGTGGAGCAGTTGACATTCAGCGCAGATGCTCAGTGGAGCAGTTGACATGATCCAGAAATAGCTTTTTTTGAGTGTTTTCAGGTGGAGAACTGATTTTTAGTGCTGTGGTTTGCTGACCTTGTTCCTCTAGGGGTAGGAACAACATGTTTAGGGACTTTGGATCCCTCAGATTATTGACATTTCATGCTTCATGCTGTAAGGCACAAAAATGTCTATAATAGGTGGCACATCCGCCGGACTAGTCTCGCAGGCCGATTTATTTTCATCAAATTTTACATCTCTTCTAATGATAACATTTTTGGACTTAAATGGAATAAGTCTATAACCTTTTACATCTTCAGAATATCCAACAAAAGTACATTTCTCACTCTTAGGTTCTAAAGCTTTATGCTTTTCATCTGGAATATGAGCCCATGCTTCACTTCCAAAAACACGAAAGTGACTTACATCTGGTTTAATGGAACTCCAAGCTTCTTCTGGAGTGATATTCTTTAGAACCTTAGTAGGAGTGCGATTGATTATATAACTTGCACAATTAATTGCTTCGGCCCAAAAACTAAGACTGAGTCCTTTAGATTGCAGCATACAATTAGCCATTTCCTTTAAGGTGCGATTTTTCCTTTCAGCTACACCATTTTGTTGTGGAGTGTATGGAACAATATGTTGCATTTGAATTCCATTTTCGGTGCAAAAGTTGATGAATGTGTTTTCAACATATTCTCCACCATTATCAGTTCTTAGCTTAAGAATTTGATGTCCAGATTGTTTTTCAAAAAAGTCTTTGAAGGCCAAAAATGTGTTAAATACTTCGCTCTTGAGTTTTAAGAAGTATACCCAAGTGCGTCTGGAGAAATCATCAATGAAAGTTAAGAAATACTTGCAGCCAGAGAATGAAGCAACAAGAAGTGGACCACATAAATCACTGTGCACAAGCTGTAAAGGGGCTGAGGAGTGCCAAGAGGCACGTTTTTCAAAACTGTCCCGATGATTTTTTCCGAGTACACATCTGGAACAAACACCATCTCTGCAAGATACCATAGGAAGACCTGTCACCATATTTTCTTTACATAGATGCTGAAGGGAGCGATAGTTTAAGTGACAAAATCGCTCATGCTAAAGTTTGCTCACTTCATCATTATGAGCAACAAATACTGAGGGAAGATTTGATGACCCAAAGTTGTGAAACTTATACAACCTTGTGGAATCATCAGCAATACCAGTAGCTAGAATCTGTTTAGGATCTCTCAGATCCTTGATTACAACATCATGAGGTGAAAATTCAACAATTTTACCTTCACCTGAATGAGTTATCTGATATACAGATAGAAGGTTGCAGGATAAGGTTGGAACACATAATACATCATTAAACTGACCATTGTCTAAATGAACAGTTCCAGTCCCTCCAGATCTTAAAAATGACGCAGCTAGGGCTACCGGAAACCTTTTCGCGTGAAACGAAAGGGGTTCCTCACTAGAACAGATGCTCCGAACACAACAGAGCAGTCCTCTCGGCCCGAAAGTAGTCAGAAACAACAGATCTAGGAAACGGCAGTCGGATGCAGTTCTACCAGCTTCAGATTTGGATCACCAACGGACGCGGCCCTCAAATAGCTCTGATACCATGTAGGAATTTACAGGGTAAGTTCCTCAGAAAGAACACCAAAAGGACACCGCTCACAACCAGATCACAGATCAATACACCAGTATTTTTGACGTGGTTAAAACCCTCAAAGAGGGAAACAGTCCACGGCCTGCGCCAATGTGGCTACTACAGGCAATTTATTAATCAAAGAATGAAAATTTACATAAGCTTCTCTCATGCACGGATTACCCGAACAATGACCCTCCATGCGCTTTAAATAGAACTCATGGGCCAATCAGGTGTTAAGCCATGGATCAAGTGTCGGTAATACCGAGGAGAGAGTGAACCGTCGGATCACTACATATCGTGACCGTCGGATTGTAAGTTACAAAATGTACAACGGTAAAGAAACACACTTTACCTAACTCTATACCTAACTCTATACTAGACGAAGTTGAACTTAACTATTTCCTATGTGTCGGAATATCCTAACAAACCGGCCGTCTAGCTCGCTCAACCATCTGTTCCGCAAGGACAACCCTCGGTTGCGCAAGGACAACCTAATACCCAGCAAGCTCATCCTTCTGGGCAAACGGGTCTGTCCCAAACCCAACCAGGACAACCTTCCGGCCAGATGGTCTAAGCTCAACCTGTTCAAGGACATCCTTCTGGGCCCCAGACTCAAACTGGTCTTCAAATGCAAGGTGGGTTGCAATCCCAACCTTCTTACCAAGCGCAGCCTGGTCACCAGGCTCAGTATGGAGCTCAGCAACCGTATGGTTACCAGCAACCCCAGGGGAAAACTTAGTTAGCCCCATATCAAAATTATCAACAAATGCAGGTCACCCCTTATCAGAATTATCAGCAACAGTATGTTGCACCTACAAGTCAAGTTACTAATCCATGGGGTGTTGGGGGGAAAATCCAGAGTCAACTGTTTGCTTATGGATAGAACCCCTATGGATAGAATCCCTATGGGCAGAACCCTTATGGGCCAAGCCCGTCGGGACAAAGTCCATGGGGGCAACCGCCACCTGGTTGGAACTTTGGTACTACCTCTTTTCCACGACCACAGATGTCCTTCAATCCTCAGTTACCTTTCTTACCAACATTGGAACTGCCAGATGTGTCCAAATTGACTAATGATCCCATTCTTCATAATCCATATTGGCCACCAGTTCCAACCAAGATACCCGGTGATTCCCGAAATTCGATGGCAAAGCTAGAGAGGACCCTCAAGCCCATGTCATGACCTATCACCTTTGGTGTTCATCAAACTCATGGCTTGATGATTCCATCCGGCTCCGCCTCTTCCAAAGGACTCTCACCGGCTCAGCCACTAAGTGGTACATTGAGTTGAATCGTGGATCCTTTCAAGATTTCAACTCGTTGGCAATGGCATTCCTGACTCACTTTCAGTTTCCCATTCAGTATGAGACAGGGACGCATCTCCTTACATCTCTCAAACAGGACACGGCCACGCATATATCCGATCATATACATGAATGGAGACGATGTCGTCGTTTAATCAAGTTCTGGATTCCTGATCATCTCCTAACCTATTGGTTTACAACCTCCTTTGTCCTTGCAATCGTGCGAGACATTGCTATGGGAGCTCGTGTAACTGAAGAGCAAGCCATCGCACGTGCTCAGTACCTCGACTTAGTTTATTCTCAGTCAGGTACCTTATATGATTATTTTCCTGATGCCCCGAGACCCGGAACATCCAAAGCTCTGCCAAAGCCATCTATTGACGGTGTTATTGGCTCTGTAAACGCATCTTCAAAGAAATCATCAGCGAACCCTGGGAAGAAAAAATCGAATGCTCCTAACGAAAACACTTCTCAAGGTCAATCTAATTCTGGAAACACTTATGAGGTTAACACCATCCAGTCCACCATGGCGGATAAATCCTCGAAAGGAAAGAAGAAGGGGAAAGCCAATAATAAATCTGAGCAGCCCAGACAGGACTCCCCTAAACCTCCACCCAAGGAAGGATCCAAACGTAAACCTAAGTATCCTTGTCTTATCTGTGATGAGGATCACTATACTAAAGACTGCCCCAGGCGGTCCGAAGTTAGTCGATTGTTGAAAGGTGCTCCCGAGACTCCTGTTGTGCTTAAAGAACCTTTCCCCTCACAACAAACTCAAATGGTGGCAGATCCATCACAATCCTCTTCTTCATTTAGCTCTCAAGTATTTATGGCTGGGACGATTCCCATCCACATCACCACTCGGGCAAAAGAGTATCTGTCACATGCTGGGAAAGATCCTGAGGTCCCCTCCAGTGCTCCTCCGTCTAGTTCTGGTCCACTCCACATCGAGAGACCTAGCACTGAGACGCCCATCTGACCCCCTCCAAAAGGTGTACTCTGGAAGTCTTCTTACAACCCTAATGCTCGTGCTTCCCAGCACTACAGCATCGTTGAGGACTTATCTCAGGCTCCGTCTGCTATGTCTGCCATAGAAGTACTCCAGAGCTGCCCCTCCCAAAGGAAGTCCTTGCTATCGGCCATCGGTGGCATAGACCCGGATGACTCGGATCTGATTTCTTTTGACCTCGAAGGCCATATGCCAAGACTGCCTCACCAAATCGCTTTCCTCATACAGGTCATCATCAACACTAAAATGATTCATCGTACAGTCATTGATGAAGGTGCTTCGACTTGCATCATGTATGTTGCTTGTTGGAAAGCTATTGCATCCTTCTTTTTCCCAAAGTGTATTGGTGCTCCTCAAGGCGATATACTTGGGCATTTGTACCTTTTGTTCAACAATTCATATAGTTGCATTTGTAATTCCGTTAACTATAGTTCATTTTGTAAATAATCTTTGAACTTTGACATTGGGGTAGTTCTGGGGATTATGTCTATAGAGTCAATTCCTAAAGTGTGAAGATTCTTGTTGTTGATGTGAGACGAGATTGACAAGGCTATTGGAAAGTGGAGATTTGCGTGCCATAATAGATTCAACATAGTAAAATGGTGATTTACATGTCGATAAAGCAAGTAGAGCCATGATCACATCGTTTTCTCATAACCCACTAGAATGGATGATATGTTGATTGATTTTTGTATCTTGGCATGACCATAGTTTCTTTAATGTAATCCCAAGTCCAAATAAGAAAAATCGAGATCATTTTTTCTTCTACTTAATTATTAATGGAATGATGATATTATTGTGGTGAAATCCATGCAGAGTGGTAATGAGATGCTCATTCTCTCACTGATGGCCCTCAATGAAACTCAAATTTAATATTTATTTCTTTTGAAACCCTAAAAACCCTTAATGCCAAAGAATCCCTATAAGGAAATGATATTGTTGTAGCTAAAAAAGGCCTCAATTTCTTTTTTCTTGGATTATCATGGAGTGGAATCATATTTCTTAGAACATTTTTCTATTGAAGGACATGATTGTATGAATTGCTAGGAGAGTTCCAAAGGCCTTATTCAAATAATCTTCCAAAATGTCACATCTACCCCCCTACTCTATTAATCAAGCTCCAAGAATATGCTCATTCAACAAAGACAAGAAACCCATCATTAAAAAAATCTTTACCATGATCTAAGCTAAATAATTGCTCAATTTGTTTGGTTAAAATTCATGAGTATTGGTTCTCCAATGAAAGCAATAATTGATATTTTTGGTATAAAGGTGTGTATGCTCTTCCAACAAGTGATCTATAACTTTTTTGAGGGTTTAATTGGGCTCCTAGTATCAAATTTCTTACACACAGTAGGGTCTTTGAGAATTGTGGTGAATGTGGTCATCAATGTAATTTTATAGAAAAGAGAAGAAAAAGAGATATGTTCTACTTTTGTTGCTTGTACAAAATAATATCATATAGAGGTCACTAATACTATATGGGAATTTGAAGTACCTAGAATCAAGTATAAAGAAATTTTATTATTATGACATGTAGAGATTGTTAAATCTCATTGAAAATTTAAAGTACCTACAATCAATATAAAACAATTTTCATATTTAATTCTTCAAAAAGTTCAAATGGGTTTGCAATAATTGTGATGATATGAAAGATATTTATGGATAAATAATGACCCATGGTAATCCACCAAAACCTTAAGCTTATGCGAACAATATTTTATCTATCACCAAGTTGTTGAACACACTTAGTTACTTACCCGCATGAGAAATATCTTCGTATATCATAAGTAAATGTATGTTTTCACATGGCACATTTTGTTTCACTCAAATGTCTTTCCAAATCACATAAGTGATTTTTCCATTTGAAGATATCTAAGAGGAAGGGCTAAATACAAGTTTGTATCCCTTTGGAATCAAAATGATGCACACATCATAGACTTTACCGTAGTGATTTTTTTAACTAAAGGAGGAAGGCATCCAAAAGTTAATTTGACCAAGCTCTCTGTGTACCTTCATGATGGATGGCCAATACAGTTTTAGAATGGCAACTTGTTCATGGTTTAACAACATTTTTTCTTGACTTTATTTTCCCTTTGACCCATGGTGGTTTCTAATGTATTTCAGAATCTGATCTAAGTTAAAATTTGGGAATTTTTATATCCCAATGTTGTAATGACTTGTTAAAGGCTATGGGAATTTTTAAATTTTATTTTTAGGTTTAAATGGTTTAAAATTGTATAATTTTTTTAAAATTACATATTTGAGTTGTGAATTTTAAAAATGCAACCTAGAGGAAATGGCTGAAGTGGTGGTATCGAAAATCACCACTTTGGGTATCCCATGTAAACGAAAAATATCCTTCATAAATATTTTGCGATTTCCATGGTTTTGTACGTGCATTTCACAGGTATGAAGTGAGCTGTTTTACTCAATTTTTCTACTACCACCATAATTGAGTCATTTTTCTTCCTTGTATGGGTGTTACACAGTAATTTGTCACTGTCTTCCTGTCAGTCTTCCTACTGTGTCATGAGACCAAATTAATCATGCTCATGCTCTCTAATGTTGCCAAATGACCCATTTTCCCAAAGTTTTTCCATCATCGTGACTGTTGTAAAAATAAACGTGTTGATGAGCGCTCCAAAACAGACCGAATGCACTCCCAGTGTGGAAGTACACGTGATTCCCGCGCTGGTCGAATTTCATGAGACAGCGCATCTGTTACTTATATCTAATTGCACTGATATGACTTTCTTCGTTATTCAACAACGATGTCAATGCTCCAGTGTAGTTATTCACCCGCGATGATCGATTCTGGGCGAGTTTGTTCTAACAACCGGCCTTCCAGATGACTCCAGACCTAGTTGTTGGCCTTGTAAATCTCGCCCTCCCTTCTCTGGCATGTCTGTTTCATCATTTGAGCCACCTTCCTTGGAGATAAGCTCATCCTCCCACCATTCATGGAGACTCCTTCTCCTATTTAAGCCTCCACCATTGCCATGAGCTGCTAGTTTGGAATTCATAGTGTTTGGAGTGTTACTGATAGTGTGTGAGCTTGATAGGTAGCTGGTGTGACAAGTGTGGGATTGCTAGAGAGCTTAAGGAAGGTTGTGAAGTGTTTGTTTCTTGTGTAAACTTGTGTGAGAGAGAGTTTTGTCTTGGGAGATCTACCTCCAAGGGTGAATGCTTGAGGGACTTGCTGGTTGGACCCTCTTGAGAAGGATTTGACATCAGAACTATGGTTGTATTCTTCTTTGTTTATCAATAATAGACGACTATCATTATGGTTCCACTCTTATTGTCTTTATGATGGTGTTTGAGTTATATCCTTTCTGACTGATATATAGTTGCATCTATTGGATTTTATGCTTGTGTTTGTATCATTCTTTGCATGTGCAGGTGTCTGTGCACGAGGATCATGAGGATTGTGACCAGCCGGGGCAAAGAAACGAGAGCATCAACTCTTCTACAAGTACTACCGTTGGAATCCAGGTAGGCCTTCATCATTGGTCTTTCATTTGCAATTAGGAACCTGCGTGTTAGCATTGTTTGATTGTTGCTAGACCCTATTGGACTAGTAGGGATCGCCTCTGTCCGCAGAGGGGATTTACCTCCACAACAATTTGGCGACTACGCTGGGGAGTTTACCTTGTTGTTTGATTTGTAAACTTTAGACGGAGCCTGAAGCACAGCCAGATAGACTTCGAAATGCTATTGCTTTGCATTAGTGAAGTAGATCAACGCCACTTCAGTCAATCTCCGGTTTGGTTTACGAACTGAACGGCGTGGAGCTGGCTTTTGTCCTTTTTTGTTCATTTTTCCCTTGAGTTTGATTTTTTCTCTCTTTTCAAAGTTTGGGGATTAGTTCTCTATTTTTTGGGTTTCCTGGTTCAGTCTGGGAGGTGCCTTGTTTGTTTAAAGACTGATTGCCTTGGTTTGGGAGTTGTTGGCTTGATTGTGGCCATTTTTTAGCATCATCGCGGTTTATAATACAATAGTTGCGCTACCTTCACATAGCCCTTTTTGTGACTTCCTGATCATCGCGTTAATACACCAAACAGTCACGACGGTTCTGATAATCCGACCATCGCGGGTAAGGCGTGTACTTCCACGCTGACATCTCATTGTTGCTACGCGGAGTTTCTTATCAGTGCATTGTTGCTATGTATCACTTGCACCGATTCCTGTAGAATTGAATTTCTTCAAGTCTACCTCTTGAGCCTATTGGTCTTGCTATCCCCTGTTGTTTTCACTTGGTTTATGAATTGATTTTCATTGTCTGAAGATTGAAGCACTTTCTTGTGAGCCTTGTTGAGCGAATCTTGCTTCTTGTCTTGTGACCTAGTTTTATCATTCCAATTTTGTTGGATCAACTTTGCTTGGTTACTTGCTTGCAATGGTTCGTTTGCTGCTTACTTGTGGTTTGGTGAAACCTTCCTCTTTGCTTGCTTTTACTTGGTTGTTTAAGTGATTGTTGTTGAACCAGTCTTCACATTGTTTCGATTACTTCTCACTACCCAGACATGGATCACAGTTGTTTGGGGTCAACCGGTTCTTTTCACATTTGTTTGTTACTATTTCTCAAAAGTTTGTTTAATGCACTTTGCCATCAACAAAAAGAAAAATCCCTTTTGCTTTGTATTAGTTAATGAGAACTAGAAGCTTTTCGTTTTGATTAATGATTAGTGATCTCAAAGAAAAGTTTGTGAATTTCCATTAGCTGCATTAGGGAAGGTATTTGTTGTTTTGTGATCATTTCGTTTGTGTGAAAGCCCTCTAACTCTCTTGTAATTAGCATTCATCGAATGGAATGACATATTTTGGCATATAGTTTTCATTTAGGCAATTTTGAGAGATTTCATACGGCAAGGCCTGAAAACCAAAACCTAATACAAGATCAACCTTAAAATGAACTGAATGAACTTAAAAATGCATTGGAACATAACGCTCACTGTTTAGAGGTCTAGGCTAGAGACGTGCTCCGGCGTCGTTAAACCTAGTCACTTTTGTTTCACTTAAGGTTGGGTGATTCCTCCTTCCGTGACGCAACAAGTGGTCTAGCACGGATTTGAGCTCCCACATGCCGTCGAGTATATGGGGAGACCCCACTAGGTTATCATCCTTTATGCATAGGAAGCCGTGTCTGCTGCCTTACAAACCGTAACGCACCAAACACAACATTCAGGAAGATTGACTGCCGTACAGGAAGTCCTTGGTTTTCATATGACTGCCAAGGTGTATATGCAGTTTTACGGATTTGTTTGGTAAACATTTTTGCCTAGCTCTCCAGAGTAGTCACTTTTGATCCTTTTCAGACTCCTTAAACGAAAAGGCTCATCTGAGCATTTTTCACTTCGGGCTCATTAAACATTCGAAGGAGACTAGAGTCATCTTTTTGTCCTTTTCTCGACTCTTAAAAAATGAAAAGGTCAAGTTGTGTCCTTGCGTCTTAAAATTTATTCAGCCACGATTAACATTACCCGGTTAGATCTTGTGTGCGTTAGTTTGAGTAGGGTCCTTTCTCGTTAGTTTCCCTAGGTTTTGTTTTGAAGTTTGTCATCCTAGCTGAATCATCGATCCCGTCTCCCATTCCAAGTGATCAAGGGTCTCCGTCTTCTGTTGCTCCTGAGGTACTGGTTATGAGTGATACTCTTCTTGTTATCTCGAGTATCCAACCGATTAACTCTCGTGCTCCAGATGACAAGGATTACGAAATTCATTGGAACCCCATTTGGGAGCCTGACGAAGACAATATTCCTTTTACCCCTCCTGGTGTTTCGACCCTAATGTCTACCTCTCACATGGATGAGACATCTCCTAGAGTGAGTGAGACACTTGTTTTGTCGAGTATCGAAACTCCTATCCCGGCCACATCTCCGGTACCCTCACGCTATAAGTCGTTGAGGGATAATGTGGGTACTAGGATCCCTGCTTCCAGTACCATGTGGGACCTCCGTATCACTCCCACTACGGGATCTTTTGTTTCACAAGTTCACAGTACACCCGTCACTTCAGTTCCAACTAATTTGACTGTTTGTGTAGCACATTCAACACCGGTTGTTAGTGTCGTTACGACATCTTCAGCTGTGACTATTGGTGCTGGTCCGCCTCACGGCCAAGTGAGTAGTGGCCAGCCGGAACAAACACCCAAATTTGTTCATCCTGCGCAAAGCGCACCACCCTCTTCTGGTCTCGTTCCAGGAGGGGGGCCATATGATCAATATATGCAAGATATCTAGGATCTGAACGCGCAAGGTCCATTTTATTACTACGATTCTACTGGTCAGTTCCTTTATCTTTCCAGACCCTTGCTTGCTCAAACTGTTGTTGAGGTTTCGGTACCATTATCCGTTGCTTGGGGTGCCACCACTTACCACGGTGGCCAAGCAATGCCTGCACAGCTTCAGGGACCACCTAACCAAGGCCAACCGTCTTACGCGCAAACCCCCCAAGGGCAGCAATATTACGGCCAGTCTTACCCAGGGCAACCTGGGGGCCCACAAGGACAACCCTATCAGGGACAACCTTCGGCCGCTGGTGGTCCATATTTCACTTATCTTACCCAACCTTCTGGTAATCCGGGGCAACCTGGCATCCAGCAAGGTTACCCGTCTGGGCAACCAGGACAACCTTACATCCAACAAGGTCAACCTGGTGTCCAGCACGATTATCCATCTGGACCTGCTGGACAACCTTATATGCAACAAGGACAACCTGCAGTCCAGCAGGGGTACCCTTCTGGGCAGGGCGGTCAGCCTTACGTATAGCAGGGCCAACCCACTGCCCAGCCTAGTCATCCATTTGGACAAGTTGGTCAACCTCAGGGTCAACCGTGTAGGAATTTACAGGGTAAGTTCCTCAGAAAGAACACCAAAAGGACACCGCTCACAACCAGATCACAGATCAATACACCAGTATTTTGACGTGGTTAAAACCCTCAAAGAGGGAAACATTCCACGGCCTGCGCCAATGTGGCTACTACAGGCAATTTATTAATCAAAGAATGAAAATTTACATAAGCTTCTCTCATGCACAGATTACCCAAACAATGACCCTCCATGCGCTTTAAATAGAACTCATGGACCAATCGGGTGTCAAGCCACGGATCAAGTGTCGGTAATACCGAGGAGAGAGTGAACCGTCGGATCACTACATATCGTGACCGTTGGATTGTAAGTTACAAAATGTACAACGATAAAGAAACACACTTTACCTAACTCTATACCTAACTCTATACTAGACCAAGTTGAACTTAACTATTTCCTATGTGTCGGAATATCCTAACATCCCCCCTTAAGAACAACTTGGGATAGGATTGAAGGATTTACAAATATGACACAATAGGAGAAGGAAGGAGGCACTAGAGCCTATCCCCCCTTAGTGACAACTTCCTGAACTCCAAGCATATATCGAAGTTTAGTGAACTTCGCCTCTGTGAGAGCCTTTGTGAATATCTTTGCAACCTGATCATCTGTTGAACAATATTGCACTTCAAGAACATGGTCATGAATGAGCTTTCTGATGAAGTGCATGTGTAGTTCAATGTGTTTGCTACGCTGATGCTGGACTGGATCTTTGCATAGCTGAATGGAACTTTGATTATCACACCAAAGTGTGGTTGGATGCTGCTGCTCAAAGCCAAACTCTGATAGGATCTGACGAAGCCACAAGGCTTCCTTACTAGCTTCCATGGCACCACGATACTCTGCTTCTGCTGACGAAAGAGAAATGACAGCCTGTTTCTTACAAGCCCATGTAATAGGTCCTGAACCAAGACTGACGACATAACCGGCAGTTGACTTCCGATCATCAGGGTCACCAGCCCAATCAGAATCAGTGAAACCAACTAATAGAGGAGCTGCTTTGGCACTGTAATGAATCCCAAACGGTACTGTACCTCGAACATAACGAAGTATTCTTTTAGCTGCTTTCCAATGACTTTCACGGGGGTTTTGCATAAAATGATCAACAAGGCCAACAACAAAGGAAAGGTTAGGACGAGTATGGGTTAAATACAAGAGTTTTCTTACAAGTTGACGGTATAAGGTAGCATCAACTTCAGGAGAAGTACAAGAGACTGAAAGTTTGACTTCAGACTGAAAGGGAGAAGGGGCTGGATTACAGTCTTCCATGTGAAAATGACAAAGAATATCACAAGCATACTTGGACTGGGAAAGGGAAATACCCTCCCTGGATTGCAAGACTTGAAGACCGAGAAAATAGTGTAAGTGTCCTAAGTCTGTCATTTCAAATTTCTTTTTAAGGCTGGAATTCACATGGTTTATAAGGTTGGGATCACTACCAGTAAGAATAAGATCATCAACATAAAGAACAAGGATGATAAGGGAGTTGCCCACTTTCTTGGTGTAGATAGTATTGTTAGAATAACACCTAGAAAAGCCAGATTCTAAAAGAAAGCTATCCATTTTGGCATACCAAGCCCGAGGAGCTTGCTTGAGACCATAAAGAGATTTCTTAAGTCGACATACAAGGCGGAGTCTGTTTGGATGAAGCCAATGGGTTGTTCCATATAGATTTCTTCATGCAAGTCCCCATGCAAGAAGGCAGGTTTAACATCCATCTGATGGACTTCCCATTTTAAAGAGGCAGCAAGGGAAAGAACAAGGCAGATAGAGTTCATTTTGGCAACAGGGGAGAAGGTTTCAGTGTAGTCAATGCCTTCAACCTGTGAAAATCCCTTAGCAACAAGACGAGCTTTATGTTTATCAACTTTCCCATCTGGTCCATACTTGGTTCTGTAAACCCATTTACATCTAACAAGTTTGCGTCCCTTTGGTAGAGGAACAAGATCCCATGTATCATTTGCCAACAATGAATGATATTCTTCATTCATAGCTGCTTCCCAATGTGGATGGCCTGAAGCTTCTGCAAAAGTGTCAGGATCACGATTTACTGGAGCTTGAGCCAGTAAAGAAGAGGCTCTTTCAAACTGAGAACGTGTACGTCGCTGATCTGTAGGATCACCGGCAAGATCACCTGCTGCATCCCGAGTAGCACGAACCCATCTTGGAAGTTGAGGATCCTGAGAAGGTGGGGGAGGATTATCATCCTCACTTTCATCATCTGAAGAAGAAATGTTTTCAAAAGTAGAAGAGATAGGAAGAGGTGGCGTTGTTGGGAAAAGTATCCAATACGGAATGACCCTATCTCAATCTAAGAGTGATAGTACCTCGGCAACAGCTGAATGCAAAGCTATTCAAGATTACTTCTTTATGAGATGTAAGAGAGAGGAGGAAGATATCCACTAACCGTTATCTTCCGCTAATGATTGGTCCAATCTTCCCTCTTTGCTGCTTGTTCCCTGCTCCTTGCTCTTTCACTGGCCCAGCTACACAAAGATCCTGTAAAAGCACAAGAAAAGGAAACTACAAGAAGCATACATCCATAATTGATTCAAGGATTAGAATAAATCAAATATACAAGCATCAATACACCATTGAGACACATGCATATAGAAGAACCTCAAATGCTTTATTAATGGAAGAAGTAAAGTTCTGAGAGTGTTACAACCATAAGAGGCCCAATCCAGCAACACCTCCCAGCAGAAAGAAATCTCCTCTTCACCTCCTTCAAGCAAATCACCCAATAGTTCTATACTCAAACCAACAACACTTCCTTACAGTCACAAGATTCCAGCCTCCCTAGACCTCATGAGAGAGCTCTATATATAGGAGTTTTGGAGAAAGGATGAGTCAGCTTGAGGTTGGCATGAAGCTGACTAGTGTCCTCTCCCACTTCAGTTATTCTTCAGTTCTTAAGTCCACTTGGAGGTTCTTGCTTCCACTTGGAGATCAAGACCCTCTTACTCATCAATAGGCGAATTCCTTGATCCAAGTGTCATTTTGGAAGCTTCCTGGGCATTTGACACATTGAGGAATGACTGTGCCACTTGGCCAATCTTGCCCAGCGCAGGTAGCCTTCATTGCTTTTGACATTCAGCGCAGGTACAGAGTGGAGTAGTTGACATTCAGCGCAGATGCTCAGTGGAGCAGTTGACATGATCCAGAAATAGCTTGTTTTTTAGTGTTTTCAGGTGGAGAACTGATTTTTAGTGCTGTGGTTTGCTGACCTTGTTCCTCTAGGGGTAGGAACAACATGTTTAGGGACTTTGGATCCCTCAGATTATTGACATTTCATGCTTCATGCTGTAAGGCACAAAAATGTCTATAACAGTTGCCCCCTAAAGTATGAGGTCGTTTATCGGGTGAAATGCTTTATCAGGAGGATCCGAAGTTCATTCAATCGATGAGAGGTGCCCTGTAATAAATACAATACAATACATTATTTTTCATTCTGCTTTCATGATCTAGCTGAGGCGGGCATTCCCATGGTCAGCTTTATAAATTCATTTTTGTACATATAACAGACGACCGTCTGATGGCAGACTGATAATTCTCTGCTGAAATTATCATCCTTTGAGTAGGATGATCATCTGCTGCAATAATGTACATATCAAATGTTTTTATATTTCCTGAATATATATCGCAGCCCGGATGGATGAAACTAGATCCGGGGTCTTCAAACTCGTTCGATCTTCACTCTAAGTACAAGTCGATCCATGTGAGAATTGCGCTGAAGTCGAACATGGAAAGACATCGCTTGATTACTGGTCAATAATGTAAACCGTTAACAAGCGCGAGAGGAATCACCGATAATGATAATGACCCTCAAGGTACTGCAGTACAATTCACGTGGTGTGAATAAAGGACTTGGCGTCGAACACCACGCAAAATCTTCTGGTCGAAGGTCATTGATGTATACCTGTCGCCGGAAGTGAGAAACTTGCCATTGAGGCATGCAAGCTTCAAAGTACTGGGGGGGGTGTTCCTAGATCAACTTCTTGGATAATGAGCTGAAGTCGACAAGAAGCGATCTGTCAAAGGAGGGCCTTAATGAATCCCACATCAGTGACACAGAACGGAGCTAATGATTTTAGTGGAGGTGAAAACAATCTGTGAGATATGATTCAGGGTGGCGATCATGGGTGGATGAAGGATAATGTATGGCAGTGGATGGGACACGGTTGACTCTTTCTGAACAACATCTCTTGAACATATAACGACACTGATGTGATGGATCGGTAGCATTACCCCAAATGTGGATGGTTTGGCGAAGACCATGGTGATGAGACCGGTGAATGAAACAACCCAACCCGATGTGATACGGAGGACAAAGTGTCATGTTCAAGAGCGACTTGCTACCATTAAAGCTTTGAGGTTCTCCCAATTTTTCCCCAGTCATTTCTGACCAGTACCTCTTTATTTTTGTCAAGCTTGAGGAGGATAACATATGCTTGTTCTATAACCTGCCCTTCGGGCAAGCCCATCGCTATGTTTTAACGAGCCTAGCGATAGGGAAACTCGTTCTCGTCTAAAGACAAGTTTGTCGCTATTTAATCATTTTAACGAGTCTAACGACAAGGAAAACTCGGTCCTTTTCATTTTTAAAGAGTCTGAAAAGGTACAGAAAATTAACTCCAAAATTCCTTTTTCGTCATCTAATCCCTTAAGTCCGAAAAAGTATAAAACAATATAGAAGGGATGAGTTTTCGATAACTTTAACGAGCCGAATAAAACAAGCACTCGACCTTTTTGTGTAATAATCCCTCAGGTCCAAAAAGATTAAAATCTAGAGGAGGGATAGCTCTTCTGGTCCTTTTAACGAGCTGGAAGGCCAAAACTCGGCAAACTTTTCATATTTTACGAGTCAATTGAAAAGAGCTCAAAGAAGACTCGTCTTTTGAGGAACGAGCGATAAACAGGGATAGCAGCAGATTCCAGGTACAGGTTGGAATTTTCCAATCATGGCAGTGTCACAAGGATGGCTAAGTGAAATCACTCTTTGCAGCTGTTCCTCAAAATGGATAAACAATCATATGGGGGTGAAAGATCGGCCAAATGGAATGGAGGTGGCAGGTGCAAACACGACCAAGGCTTTTTATGGCTAATAATTTTACGATCACAATGGTTATTTACCGGGATAGGTTCATTTTTTAATGAGCTTAAACTCTGGAGGAAACTCTTGCTCACGCTTTTCTATTTTTTAACGAGCATAAATTCCACGGTAAAACTGCTCGATCTTATGTTTATTTTTTAACGAGCATGAACTATGTATAAAACTGCTTGGATCTCGCTTTTCTGTTTTTTAACGAGCATAAATTCCGCGGTAAAATTGCTCGAAATACCAGTCATAAGATAAGAAATGTCTCCTGTGAGACTCCAATTTTTATAGAGCTTGCGCCTCACATAAGCTATGCTCCCTCTCTTCCTTTCTTTATGCAAGTTCGGAAACGGCTAATCCCAAAAACAGATAAATAACCGCTCCTAGCTTGCACTCCAAAAGTTTTGCATGCCCCCAGGTATAAAGTACAATTTCAAGGCTGCCCCTACTTATCCGATAAAACATTTGATTTAAAGGGTGAGGCTTGCCTCTTCCTGGTTACCCAAAGATTGTTTTGTTAACACCATCAAACGAAAACATTTCCTCGGCACTATCTACCGAAGTAGACAATGGTGAATGACCTTTGTCAAACAAGTAACCTTATCAAAAGAATCATGTTCTAGAACAACCCCTCTTCCATCCACGGACGGGGTATGGACTAGTCATATTCTTTCGCGGAAATTCTACCTTATACCCAAGGTTTCCTCTGCCCGAAGCAGACCAGGATGCATGCCCCCTGGGTTCCAGTCCCATCTTTCTGAATCACTCGCACTCATTGGGAAGGAGGACTAGGGGTGGAGGCATTTCTTGGGTGAATAGACCATTCAGGGTTGGTATCTGACTATTTGCGATGCGTGATCCCGGAAATGAAAGTTGGTCTACGAGCTTGACCATTCTTCCTTCGTGTGGAAAACACATTACTCTAAAGAGTGAGGAGACTATAGCTCCCATGCAATATATATAGTCTCGTCCAAGGAGTAGGTTATAATCCAAGGGTCCTTGAACGACCATCGCGTTCATTTGAACGGTCTTCCCTTTCAATGTAACAGGTACATTGGGGAGGATCCCTAATGGTCGACTGGTTCCTTTATCAAAGCCCGAGAGATTTCTTATCTCAGGCAAAAGCGTCGGGGAACCCAGTGCTTTCCAAGCAATAGAGGAAAGGATACTCACAGATGCCCCTTCATCAATGATAGTTCCAGCCATCACCATTCTATAAATTTGGACTATGATTCTAAATGGTATACTGGCTGGCAACCGGGGTCTGCCTAGTTGGTTCCAATCAAAGGATACAACCAGGTTGCTTGGTGGTGGGACCGAATACACGGCCGGATACGACCCTGACGATGTTCCTTCCTACGATAAAGGAATGGGCGCATTGCCCTGATGCTCATCAGAATATGTGTTGATGAAAAGAATCTGGATGGTGTCATCCTTATTCTCTTCAGTGAGGGTGTCATTTGAAGATGAATCTTCAGTGACGGTGTCATTTGAGGATGAAACCTCTGAAGGAAGAACCGGGTCAATTGCCGTATCGACCTTTAGACTTTCGTCTGGTCTGGATTCAGTAGGTTCATTTTCAATGACTGACGCTTCAGCTGACCATTTGAGCGGACCAACTGTATTTTCAACCAACGAAGGACTTGGCACGAGTTTTTTGTATCCAGGAGGAAGTCTCATCGGTGAAACCGGGCTATCTTCCAAAACTCTCTTCGCTTCGTCTAAGAAGGGACAATGGTGGATGGCGTGATCGCCTTCACATAGTCTACAGGGGAATCTTGCTCCCCCTCTTTGTCTTGAACCTTCACTTTCGCTGGTTGACGGTAAGCAATCAACATGGCTATCAGAAGTTGATGCTCCCGAATTGTGCAACCGAGGGGACCAGTCCCTTAGTATCCGGGGAATACAGGGACAATCTCTATGGAAGTGATCTCCTCTACATATGACGCATGGCGATTTAGGCCCGGTCTGTGCTGTGTGTGGATTTTTGTTAGATGCCTTTTGCTTGCCCCCAGTCGCCTTATGCTCCTTCTTCTTCTTTTCTTTCTTCTTCTTATCCTTCTTCTCCACGGGAGCTTGGCTTTTGCCAGCTCCACCTTTTGAAGAAGAAGGATTGGAGGAAGAGTTATAGGAAGTAGAAGGCTGGTGGGCAGCTCTAGACTCATCTAACTATTGACTCGACTGTTCAGGAACCATGGTGTTCTGAACTACATTGGTTGAGAAAAGCCAAATAGGCAGGCCAATTGTCAATCCTGGAAGCGACAATGTGGCCATGTGGGGCGCACCAACTTCTCCCCAAGAGGAGAAAGGACTAGGATTTCCATCATGTGGAATTCCTTGGTTGGGGCGTTCCATGTTCTCAACCTACAGATCAACGCAGGAATAGGAGGTGATTATGTTCCGTTTAAAACAAATTTTATAACGACGCTTAGACACAACTTGCTTTTTCACTTTTTAAGAGTCGAGAAAAAGCTAAAGATGACTCTAGTCTCCTTCGATGTTTTAATGAGCCCGAAGTGACAAATGCTCGGATGGACTTTTTCAGTTATAGAGTTTGAAAAAGGCCAAAAGAAACTGCTTTGGAGATCTAGGCAGAGGGTGTGCCAAACCTTTCGCAAAACCACATAATACGTTTTACGGTACGAGTGGTCGATCTTCGTGAATGTTATGTTCACTGCATTGCGATCAGTAGGGCGGCCGACACGGTTTCCTATGGATAAAGGCTTTGATTCTATAGGGGTCTCCCAATATATACGCGACGGTACGTGGGAGCACAAGTCCGTATTGATACTTATCGCTTCACCGTGGAGGAATCACCCAACCACTCAACGCTAAGATATCACGTTTAACGACGCCGGAACACGTCTCTAGCTTATACCTCTATGTGTTTGCGTTATGTTTCAATGAGTTGTTATTTAAATTCAATTTATTTTAAGGTTGATCTTGTTTAGCAGTTTGCCTTTATGGATCACCACGAGATGTATAGTAACACTCCTGAATGCAGTCTAAGATGATAAGCAAGCTTTTCAATCTTTCAACTTTGAAAATATTAACTACTGAGGGAAAAGAAAGATAACATCTTTTCACACAGATCATAGAGCACACACTAATGCATTTTTTTTTTTTAAATCAACATGCAAACTGTCATAATGCACATGCACAATGCAAGTATTTCTTTTCTCTTTCTTAATGTTTGTGTGACACAAAAAGAAAGGTGTTGTATAATTTTAAATTCAATTTCAAGTGAAAGCAAACAAGCTTGTCCAAAATCAAAAGACACCTTAAGATTTACTTGTTTCGACACTAGAAATATATGAACTCAAACCATATGACGCAAGCAAAAGCTCAATCAGCTATGAACAACAAATAAACTAACTCTTACGATCAAAACGACACTTAATCACAGGTCTAGATCTAAGAGGCCACAGCAAGACTAGTTCACTTTCATTATGGGAAACTGTAAATGATACAAGAAATACACAAAGAACAAACACAGTTTCTTTATACAACTGAGGTGGAATAGTGGCAAGGAAAGTTGGTTTCATATAGGCACATTGACTGGTAACAGGCAACAAAAACAAGAGTGAAAACAGGGCAAGAAACAGCAGGAAACCCCAGTAGCACAAGGCAAGACTGGTCCAGCGCAGGTGGTACACAGGCAGTTTGACCTTCAGCGCAGGTAGCCCCTTCGGGAATTGTGCTGAAATGCAGACAGCCTTCACACAACCTGCACTGAAGAACGAAACTTTCGTTTCTCTTGGTTTTCGGGTCACAGATTGTTCAAAAATTCACAGTTTTTGGCCAAATCAGAAGCTATCAGTCAAGTACACACTAAGGGATGAAAAGGAGGATGAAAAGCTATCAATAAGAGCTTATTAGAGTCCTTGTGGATCAGCTCTTCAAATCATAAACTTGCCCAGAAACTGAGCCAGAGTAGCTGTCCTCTACTTTGCATTTGAAAGATCCAAATGCAGTTCGATTCGGTACTCCCTTTGTTTATGAAATGAATAGCAAAAAACACAAACAACCAACAAGATACGATCCCCAGCGGAGTCGCCAATTTTTGGTGGGAAAAGTATCCAATACGGAATGACCCTATCCCACTCTAAGGGTGATAGTACCTCGGCAACAACTGAATGCAAAGCTATTCAAGATTACTTCTTTATGAGATGTAAGAGAGAGGAGGAAGAGATCCACTACCCATTATCTTCCGCTAATGATTGATCCAATCTTCCCTCTTTGCTGCTTGTTCCCAGCTCCTTGCTCTTTCACTGGGCCAGCTACACAAAGATCCTATAAAATCACAAGAAAAGGAAACTACAAGAAGCATACATCCATAATTGATTCAAGGATTAGCATAAATCAAATATACAAGCATCAATACACCATTGAGACACATGCATATAGAAGAACCTCAAATGCTTTATTAATGGAAGAAGTAAATTTCTGAGAGTGTTACAACCATAAGAGGCCCAATCCAGCAACACCTCCCAGCAGAAAGAAATCTCCTCTTCCCCTCCTTCAAGCAAATCACCCAATAGTTCTATACTCAAACCAACAGCACTTCCTTACAGTCACAAGATTCCAGCCTCCCTAGACCTCATGAGAGAGCTCTATATATAGGAGTTTTGGAGAAAGGATGAGTCAGCTTGAGGTTGGCATGAAGCTCACTAGTGTCCTCTCCCTAATCCAGGTGGATATTGGTGGCCACCTGCCAAGTCCACCTGGACTCCCACCATTGTCTTTCTCAGCATTTTCAGTTTCCTTAATTGTAGCACAACTTACTATTTTTAGCAGTTTTTTGGGTCATGAACTTCCGGAGACGTTTTGAGGCCAGCGATTTTTCTGATAAAAATCGTCTTTTCCGTCGTATTCCTCGGAGAGATCTTTCCAACGGGCTATCATGCGCGTCAAACGGAGATAATACGACCAATTCACGACCCCGGGAAGTTGGCTGTCCAACTCACCCCAAAACGGGGCCCACAATTTGGCGTTTCATCTTCTAGGGTTAGGTTTTGGAATGTTAAGGGTTTTTCATTGTTTCTCAACAATAAATAGGCCTTCGAGCCTCATTGTAACACAGTTCAGAGGCATGTAGCCACCACATCTCTTCTCAGAGATAAGCTACCATCACCCTAGCTAGTTTATTTCCATTTCTGGTTGTAAGCATATTTCAGTGTTTTTCCATTAATGAAAGGAAGTATTATTTCCGCTGCATCTTTGTGTATATGGTTATCTCTGTAATTTGTTGCGTCCTGTTTAAATCCAGATCAGTGGTATCAGAGCGGTCTGCCTTTTCTCTGTTTTTCTTTGCATGTCCCCAACAAGGTCGGGATATAAGGAGTTAGGGCTTGAACTGGTTGAACCTTTGCAAGACCAGCCTCGCAAATCCCGACGGCCTCCCATGGCGGACGAGAAGAAAGATGAGGGGGCAGGAGATCCCATCAAAATCTTGCTCAAAGAAGCCCTCGAGTGACAACGGAACGCGATGATGGACAACTTTGCCCAGATCCTTCAGCGGCTACCCAGAAGCAACGCATCGGCTTCCAGCAGCTACTCTGGAAACGCCACACCCTTTAAGGTACAAGTTAATTTTGAAATACCCATATTCGAGGGTCAGATAGACGCAGATGCTGTAGATAAATGGTTAAGTCTGCTAGAGGGTTATTTTTCTGTTCATGAATTTTCGAGTCGGGAAAAGATTGTTTTTGCTCTTCTCAAAGCAGCCCCCCACGTCAAGGACTGGTGGGAAACCTACTGCGAGCAGAAGGATGAAAGCACTGGCTCACTATTTTCAGCCGCACCCACCTAGGATTCGTTCCGGGATGCCATCAAGGAGCAGTACTACCCTGTCGAAAGCTATGAGGATGAATACATAAAGTGGACCACGCTGCGGCAGGGAAGGGACCAAGACGTGCCGGAGTTCACCAATATTTTCCATACCCTTCGCACAAAGTTGTGTATCAAGGATTCAGAGCAACATTTGATACTCAAATACCGTGGCTGCCTGCACAAATACATCCAGGAAGAAATACAATTCCTAAACATCCCCTCGCTCGGCGCAGCATACCGATATGCCGTCAAGGTCGAGCAGAAGTTTAAACAAAAGAAGCGAGACTTTGGATCTGCGAATCTAAAGCAGGGGAAAGGTGCCCCCAAACCACAGAACAAAGGAAAAAGCCAAGGCGGGACAACCCAAGACAACTAGCCGAAGCCGCAAGTAAAGAACAGCGCCGCGAAGCCGAGAAAGGACATTGAAAAATGGTGTGAGTTCCATAAGAGCTCCACTCACAACACAAGTGAGTGTCGGGCCAAGCAGTCACTGGTGGCTGAGCTAAAGGTTTCAGAATCAGATGCATGTTCCGACTCTGAGTCAGAACTCGATAAGGGGTATGACAAAGGGAAGCAGATCATTGATGCGGATCCCAGCGCCACGGTTGCTACCGCAAAGATCCAGAAAAATGAACCCGAAGATCTAGAGGAGGAGGAGCGTCTCTTCCACTCCCAGTTGTGGGTAAAGGGCTCCCCGATACAGTTCATTATTGATAGCGGGAGTCAAAAGAACCTCATTTCGGCAGAGGTCGTGAAGCGGTTGGGCTTACCGACCACAACACATCCACAACCATACACCATTGGGTGGCTTCACCAAGGACGAGATCTTCGCGTGAGCCAGCAGTGTCGCCTTCCATACAACATCAAGCCCTTCACGAATGAGGTATTGTGTGACATTGCTCCCCTTGAAGTTTGTGATGTATTACTAGGACAACCATACTTGTGGAAGCGACATGTTGTGTATGAATCAAGGCCCCGTGCTGTTATTATTACATTGGGAAATAAGTTGTTCAGGATACCAGAGGTAGCACCACCTGCCGCCATCTCTTTGATTACTGCAAAACAATGCAGTAAGATCATTTCCAAAACCAGGAAATTTGTTTTCCTGATGATACGCCCTCAAGGAAAGAAGAAGACAGTGGCCGCGGCCTCCAAACGGGGTCCCTCTGCACGACAACTACAGATGGACAAGGTTGTGGAGGAGTACGAGGACATCTTCACCTCCCCGGCAGGGGTTCCTCTGCACTGTCAAGTCAAGCACTCCATCGATCTGACCCCAGGTGCGCCGCTACCCAATGGACCAATTTATCGGCACTCCGTTCTGGAGAACGATGAAATCAAGAGGCAGATCCAGGAGCTCCTGCAGAAAGGTCACATCCGTCCGAGTTCATCGCCCTGTGGGAGCCCGATCGTGTTGGTACAGAAGAAGGATGGGACGTGGAGACTCTGTATTGACTATCGGGCGTTGAACAAGATCATTGTCCGTAATAGGTACCCGATCCCGTGGATTGATGACCTCCTAGACCAACTAAAGGGGGCGAAATATTTCAGCAAGATCGATCTGAAGTCAGGATATCACCAAGTACCAATCGAACCCTCCGATGTGTGGAAGACTGCCTTCAAATCCAAGGAGGGCCTCTTCGAATGGTTGGTCATGCCTTTCGGATTGAAGAATTCTCCTGCAACCTTTATGAGGCTAATGGATGACATCTTGCGGCCATTCACCAACTCCTCTGTAGTAGTATACCTGGATGACATTCTGATCTTCAGCCAGAGTTGGGAAGAGAACCTCCACCACATCCGACAGGTTCTCCAAACACTGCGGCAACACAAGCTATGTGCCAATTTGGAGAAATGCACTTTTGGCATGACCCAGGTTCAGTATCTGGGATACATCATTGATGAACAGGGGGTGCATGTCGATCCGGCCAAGATCCAAGTCATTCAGGATTGGCCCTCTCCAACCACTCTAACAGAGCTCCGCAGCTTTCTGGGTCTTGCCAATTTCTACCGCAGGTTTGTGTTGGGGTTTTCTCATATTTCTTGGCCCTTGAGTCAAGTCACCAAGGGCGGGGCGAAAGAAAAATTCTTTTGGTCTGAATCTCAACAGAAGGCATTCAGGGAATTGAAGGATCGCCTCTGCACGGCACCAGTGCTCGCGTTACCAGATTTACAACAACCATTTGAGGTCGAGACAGATGCCTCTGACTATGCTATTGGGGCAGTCCTTACTCAACATGGACATCCAGTGGCATATCACAGTGAAACACTTTCAGACACAGTCCGAAAGTACCCCACTTATGATAAAGAGATGTATTTCATTGTACAGGCCTGCCGACAATGGAAGCATTACATTTTGGGGAAGGAAACGGTCATCCACACAGACCACCGACCTCTGCAGTTCATACAGACCCAAGGGAAATTGCAGAATGATCGTCATCAGAAGTGGTCTACATACCTGCAACAGTTTCACTTGAATATCAAGTATAAAAAGGGTAGCACCAATAATGTTGCAGATTGCCTCAGTCGGTGTTGTGGGGAAAAGTATCCGACTCGGATGACCCTATCCCTACTCTAAAGGTGACAGTCTTTAGCAACAACTGAAAGTAAAGCTTTGATATTTTCCTTTATGAAAGTACAGAGAGAAGGAAGAAAAGATTAACCAACCTGGTGTCTTTCGCTTAGTCGATCCTTATCCTCTCTCTTTGTCTCTTGTTCCCAGCTCCTTGCTCTCTTGGCCGGTCCAGCTACACACAGATCCTGCACAAAACAAGAGAGGAAACTACAAGATACATGTACTCATAACTGATGCATGGATTAGAGTGAATCAAATATACAAGTAAATTCAATACATCAATGCAATACAAGTATATAGGAGAACATGCAAAACTTTATTGATAGAAGTAACAGGGTTCTGAGAAGGTTACAACCATTGATGGCTCCAATCCAGCAGCACCTCCCCAGCAGCAAGAACTCTCCTCTTCACCTCTAGTAAAACAATCACCCAATAGCTCTAACTGTAAACCAACAGCACCTCCTTGCTTTACACAAAATTCCAGCCTCCCTAGACCTCATAGAAGAGCTCTATATATAGGAGAGAAGAAGAGAGGATGAGTCAGCTTGAGGCTGGCCTAGAGCTGACTAGTGTCCTCTCCCTCTTCAGTTAATCTTCAGTTCTTGAGTCCACTTGGAGATCCTTGCTTACACATGGTGATCAAGTACCTCTTACTCATCACAGGGCGAATCTCATGAACCAAGTGTCAGTTTGGAAGCTTCCTGGGCAGTTGACACCTTGCAGAATGACTGTGCCACTTGGCCAATCTCGCCCAGCGCAGGTAGCCTTCATTAGATTTGACTTCCAGCGCAGGTACAAGGAGGAGCAGTTGCATTCCAGCGCAGATGCTCAGTGGAGTAGCTGACATGATCCAAAATTAGCCTGTTTTGAAGTGTTTTCAGGTGGAGAACTGATTGGAAGTGATGTGGTTTGATGACCTTGCTCTTTTAGGGGTAAGAACAACATGTTTAGGGACTGAGGATCCCTGTAATTATTGACATTTTATGCTCCATGTCGCGAGGCACAAAAATGTCTTTAACAGTTGCCCCCTAAAGTATGAGGCCGTTTATCGGATGAAATGCTTTATCTAGAGGGTCCAAAGTTCATTCCAGTGCTGAGGAGGCGCCCTGTAATACAATACAATACAATACATTATTTTTCATTCTATTTTCATGATCTAGCTGAGGCGGGCATTCCCATGCTCAGCTTTTATAAATACATTTTGGTACATATGACAGACGATCGTCTGAAGGTAGACTGACAATTTTCTGCTGAAATTATCATCCTTTGAATAGGATGATCATCTGCTGCAATGATGTACATGGCAAATGCTTTTATATTTCCTGAATATATATCGCAGCTCGGATGGATGAAACTAGATCCGGGGTCTTCAAACTCGTTCGATCTTCACTCTAAGTACAAGTCGATCCATGTGAGAATTTCGCTGAAGTCGAACATGGAAAGACATCGCTTGATTACCGGTCAATAATGAAAATCGTTAACAAGCGCGAGAGGAATCACCAATAATGACGATGACCCTCAAGGTACTGCAGTACAATTCACGTGGCGTGAATAAAGGACTTGGCGTCGAACGCCACGCAAAATCTTCTGGTCGAAGGTCATTGATGTATACCTGTCGCCGGAAGTGAGAAACTTGCCATTGAGGCATGCAAGCTTCAAAGTACTGATGGGGGTGTTCCTAGATCAACTTCTTGGATAATGAGCTGAAGTCGACAAGAAGCGATCCGTCAAAGGAGGGCCTTAATGAATCCCACATCAATGACACGGAACGGAGCTAATGATTTTAGTGGAGGTGAAAACAAACTGTGACATATGATTCAGGGTGGCGATCATGAATGGATGAAGGATAATGTATGGCAGTGGATGGGACACGGTTGACACTTTCAGAATGACCCCTCTTGAACATATAACGACACTGATGCGATGGATCGGTAGCATTACCCCAAATGTGGATGGTTTGGCGAGGACCATGGTGATGAGACCGGTGAATGAAACAACCCAACCCGATGTGGTACGGAGGAAAAGTGTCATGTTCAAGAGTGACTTGCTACCATTAAACTTTGATGTTCTCCCAATTTTTCCCCAGTCATTTCTGACCAGTACCTCTTTATTTTTGTCAAGCTTGAGGAGGATAACATATGCTTGTTCTATAACCTGCCCTTCGGGCAAGCCCATCGCTATGATTTAACGAGCCTAGCGATAGGGAAACTCGTTCTCGTCTAAAGACAAGTTTGTCGCTATTTAATCATTTTAACGAGTCTAACGACAAGGATAACTCAGTCCTTTTCATTTTTAGAGAGTCTAAAAAGGTACATAAAGTCAACTCCAGAATTCCTTTTTCGTCATCTAATCCCTTAAGCCCGAAAAAGTATAAAACAATACAGAAGGGATGAATTTTCGATTGCTTTAACGAGCCGAACAAAACAAGCGCTCGATCTTTTTGTGCAATAATCCCTCAGGTCCAAAAAAGATTAAAATCTAGAGGAGGGATAGCTCTTCCGGTCGTCTAACGAGCTGGAAGGCCAAAACTCGGCAAACTTTTCATATTTTACGAGTCAGTGAAAAGAGCTCAAAGAAGACTCGTCTTTTGAGGAACGAGTGATAAACAGGGATAGCAGCAGATTCCAGGTACAGGTTGGAATTTTCCAATCACGGCAGTGTCACAAGGATGGCTAGGTGAAATCACTCTTCACAGCTGTTTCTCAAAAGAGGTAAACACACAAATGGAGGTGAATGATCGGCCAAATGAAAAGTGGAGGTGACGGTGCACAAACACGACCAAGGCTTTTATGGCTGATGAATTTACGATCTCAAAAGGTTATTTACCGGTTCATTTTTCTGGGTGAGCTTGAACTCTAGGGGAAGATTGCTCACAACTTATGTTTAATTTTTAACGAGCATGAACTATGTGCTAAAACTGCTCGGTGAAAAGTTTGCATGCCCCCAGCATAATAATGCAAATCGACCCAGCATAATAATGCAAATCGAGGTGCATGCCCCCAAAGCTTCATTGTATCCAACTTTGTTGGTTGGAATGAAGGTTTACCTCGGGGATTTGTTTCATTTTTTAATGAGGTTGACACAAGATAGGAACTATCCTCGGAGCCGACAAAATATCTAGGAATCTTCCGAATCCAACCAGAAGATTGGATTAGATTTCATTTTGTAGGTTTCCACCGTGGCCACTCCCACCAGATTACTTGGAGGCGGTAGGGCGAAAGTACCCATTAAGGCAGGGTCTTTTAGGAGACCTACTTCGATATTTTGAAGCAAATGATTCCTTCCATGGATCATTGGAATGCTTCCTGTAACTTGTGAACGGTTGGGGAGAAAAGTTTGTTGGTCGAAGATTGTAATTCCTTCTTGGAAGGGAAATGCAATCTTCCTGAAGTAGGTCGACACAACCGCGGCCATGGCATAGATCCAGGGCCTTCCTAGTAGGATGTTGTAATCGAGGTTTCCATCAATTACTTCAACATCAATTCCTACTGTTTTGCCCCCCAGTTCAACTTGCAAGTTACTTAAAATCCCGTATGGAGTGTATGATCGTCCATCAAATGCTTTTAACGTCGTTGACGATTTCGACAAGGGTGGTGAGCCAAAATCTTTCCAACAACTCATCGACATAAGACATGTAGATGCCCCCTCATCAATAATTGTTCGATGAACAGTTTTGTTGAGGGCTTTCACTTGAATAAGGAAAGCTAGTTGAGCTGGTAATTGCGGGTCATATCCTTTATGATCAAAGGCCACAAGATTGGAATCCATTGGGCCAATCCCACCTTTTGCTGATAATAAAGCTTGCTCTTGGGAGGGGTAATTTTGTGGTACCTCAAGTATCGACATAGTGGAGGGCGATTGGGCCAGGTCCTTTACTGTATTATAATTCTGTGCTTCTTTGGCACGAGGATTAAATGCCGATTTGTGTACTACTCCCTTTGGCGACTTTATCATTGGCTCAGGAACGATGGGTGGCACAACTTCAGTCAAAGTTGTTGTTGAACTACTAGGTCGTTCGTTAACCTTGCTGTTCGACAGCTTTGGATTCTCGTAATCTTTATTCCTTGTCAAAGCATTATTCTGTTGCTTTGAGGTAGACAACATAAGCACTTGGGATCCGGAAGCATTTTGATTAGCAACCAGATTTTGACCAGGATTAGGAAACGGATCAGTCAACACAGCTGAGGTTTTCAGACTCTTAAAGAATCTTTTAAGCTCAGCTTTGTATGGACAATCTGCTGTCCAATGATCCTCATCGCATATATGACACCCCGAAGGGGGTTTCCCTTTTCTCCCTTTCTTTTTCTTCTTGCCCCCTGGTTGCTTCAGTTGTTTGCCCTTGTCGTCCGACACGGCACTTACTTCCGAGGCAAGAAGTTCTTCATTTGCATTTTGATTCGAAGTCTTACGGGCTTTCTTAGACGAATCCCGTGTTGACTTTGCATTTGCAGTGCCAATCACACCATCGCCGGCATGAGAGTCACTATTTGATCCAGGAGGGGGAGGAATTGAAAATTCCGGTCTAGGGGCGTCATGTATCTTGTCATAGAGCGTGCCAGACTGAGTATATACTAAGTCTAAATACTGGGCACGAGCAATAACTTGCTCCTCTGTTATGACGCCTCCCTTGGCCACATCTTCTGTTATAGCAGGAAGAAGCGACTTTATAAACCACTCAGCTAAAAGCTGATCTGGAACATAAGTCTTTACCATTCTGCGACGACGACGCCACTCATGTATATGATCTGATATATGTGTGGCCGTTGTCTGCTTGAAATTGGTTAAGATCTCGGTTCCAGTTTCGTACCTTATAGGTAACTGAAAGTGTGTTAAGAAAGTCGTGGCTAGGGAACTAAAATTGTCGAAAGAGGCTCTAGGTAATTCAATATACCATTCAGCCGCCGGACCAGTCAATGTCCTCTGGAAAAGGCGAAGCCTTATCGAATCATCATTCAAGGTATTCGACGAACACCACAGATGGAATGTCATCACATGATTCGACGGATCTTCGCCAGGATTTCCATTGAATTTAGGAATGTCTGAAGGAAGTTTGTGAGGAATCGCTGGCCACCAATGGGCATAGGCGATTGGATCGTTCGTCAATCGATGTAAATCTGGTAATTCTAGAGTTGCCACGAATGGCAGCTGCTGATTCAGGTTTGGCGAGGCGTACCCAGGATACGATGGAATCGCCTGAGCAGTAGGCCTTTGCATACCAGCATAATGCAACTAATGTTGATATGACTGATATGGCTGGTGGGCTTGGCCACTGTAAAGTGGTTGATTTAACCCGTTCTGAATATAGGGTTGCCCACTATTCGCAAAGATCTGTTGCTCAGATCCCTGGTACACCTGTTGAAACTGAGGTTGTTGGTATTGCACCATCCATGGTTGTGAAGCCATGTTTTGCTGTGCGACACTAACCGACGAACCAAGATGCGGGGTTATGGTTCCCGTTTGTATCTGTGTCGTCCCGGCAGTTGGCGATTGTGGTTGTGTTGCAGAGTCAATGGGTTGTTGCATTACAACTTGGGGTTGACATACAACAGGCATCGATTGAACTTGCGACACGGTTACAATTGCTGGCGTCGTCGGGATACTAGACATAGGTACACACTGTTGCATGGAATATACAACTCTCGGTTGTTGGGGTAACATAGGTACCCAACCACTCGTCGTTACTTCAGTCAAACCTGAATGTTGTTGAAAACTGCCGTATGGGTATCCCCCCGGAAGGGGAATTGAAAGGGCATATTGCCCCCCATACGGTAACAATCCGGAGCTCAAGGGTATAGATTGCCTTTGAGGACTGGATGGCCCAAACTGATTTCCAAAGGGATCAGTTTGTCTAGTTTCAACATAAGAATTACCGGGTATTATACCGGAAGAACAAACTGGAACAGACCAAGTTGTCGTAATAGTCCCTGGGTGGACTCCTTCTAGCTGATGAGGGCTAGTCGGGACAGCTGGTATGCCGACAAACATCGTTGGATTGACAGCAGGAGCTTCTGCTGTCGCTGTGTCATTTGGCACAGTCCTAGATGTCGATGGTTGCTCAGACATTTTAAGTCTATCCAATAAACTGCCTAACGATTCTACATGAACTTCCTGTGGCGATGGACAAACTTCTGATGCAGAAGGAAAAAGAGTGGCACCTACTCCAAAATGAGTTGGAGTATTTGCTTGCTGGTCCTCTACGATTTCCTCTATTGCGATCAGACCAGGAAGAAGAGGAAGACCGTCAGGTCCGTAAAAGATTTCTGGTGCCGAAGAAGGGGTTGCTTCGACAGCGACAGTTGTTTGAACAACAAGACTCTATGGACCGGTTTCAGATGGAACTGGTTCAGTTATGCAAGTACTTGTCTTCAGACTAGGATCAGTACAACTGTCCTTCTGTTGCTGTTGAACTTCTTCAATAGAGGCAGGGGTTCCAGAAATATTAGGAGTGACCAGAATCTCAGATGTTGTCAGAACTGTTGTTCTAACTTTAATGGGAGATTTTGACCCGGTCAAGCGAGTTTGCTTTGTCCGTACTACTCTCGATTCCGGAGACAAAGACGGTTGACTCGCGAGTCTCCTCGAACGACGGAGTTTTAATTGACTTTCCTCCACGGTTGCGGATTACTTGATCAACTAAAATACAAAAAGGGGAATTATGTTTCTGTATTGAATGAATTTTATTAGACGCTTTTAGACACAACTTTGCTTTTTCATGTTTTAAGAGTCGAGAAAAAGCTAAAGATGACTCTAGTCGCCTTCGATGTATTAACGAGCCCGAAGTGACAAATGCTCGGTTGGACCTTTTCAGTTATAGAGTTTGAAAAGGGCCAAAAGAAACTGCTATGGAGATCTAGGCAGAGGGTGTGCCAAACCTTTCGCGAAACCACAGAATATGTTTTACGGTACGGGTGGTCGATCTTCGTGAATGCTGTGTTCACTGCATCGCGATCAGTAAGGCGGCCGACACGGATTCCTAAGGATAAAGGATAAATGCCTATAGGGGTCTCCCAATATACGCGACGGTACGCGGGAGCACAAGTCCGTATTAGTGCTATCGTCCCTCAGGATGAATCACCCACCTTCGTAGAGATCGACAGTCACTACGTTTAATGACGCCGGAACACGTCTCTACCTAGACCTCTATTGTGAGCGTTATGTTACAATGCGTTTTTAGATTCATTCAATATATTTTAAGTTGATCTTGTTTAGCAGTTTGTCTTTCAGGATCACCACGAGATGTATTGGTACAAATTCCTAAATGCAGCTAAAATGATAAGCAAGCTTTACAATCTTTTTAGCTTTGAAAATCCTAACTACTGAGGGGAGAGAAAAACACTATCTTTCCACACAGAGCACAAAGCACAAACTAATGCACTTTCTCCTAGATCAGTCACGCAAACTTATCAAAATGCAAATGCAAGATGCATGTATTTCTTTTCGTTATCCTTAATGTTGATGTAAGACAGAAAGGAAAACTGTTGTATGACTTTCAAATTCAATTTGAAGCGTAAACAAACAAGTTTTGTCTAAAATGAAAAGACGCCTTACAGGTACTTGTTTCAACACTAAAAATGTATGAATTCAAACCATAAAATAAAAAACAAACAAACTCAAATAGCCATGAACAGTAATAAAACTAGCTCTTAAGATGACAAAGACACTTTTACAGTTCAGGATCTAAGAGGCCACAGCTATACTGGTTCGTTTTTCACAATGGGAAACCGTAACTGAAGCAAGAAATACTGAAAGAACACTCACAGTTTCATCACACAACTGAGGCAGAATAAAGTCAAGGAAAATTGGTTTACAGCAAGTACAATGACCAGCAATCAGCAGCAAAAAACCAGTGAAAACAGGGCTAAGACACAGTGGAAAACCTCTGGAAGACACTGGCCAACAGGTCCAGCGCAGGCTCTGGTCTGTCAAATTGACTTCCAGCGCAGTTCCCGAAGGGAGTACCTACGCTGTAATGCAGACTGCCTGTGGACAGCCTGCTCTGGGACACGAGAGTTGCGTTTACAAGGATTTCCGGGTCATAAAAAGCTCAAAAAGGCACTGTTTTTGCTGAAATAAAAAGCTATAGGTCAAGTACAGGCTAAGGGATGATCAAGAGGATGAAAAGCTATCACAAAGAGTACAAGAGTCTTTTGTAGATTAGCTCTTCAAATCATGAATCTGCTCAGCAAATGAGCAAGAGTAGCAGGCCCTCTACTTCGCTTTTGATATAGTCAAAAGCTTTTCGATTTGGTACTCTTTGGTTCAAGAAATGAATAGCAAAGATACTACAAACACCAACAAGATACTAGGCTCCCCAGCGGAGTCGCGAGTTTGTTGTGGGGAAAAGTATCCGACTCGGATGACCCTATCCCTACTCTAAAGGTGACAGTCTTTAGCAACAACTGAAAGTAAAGCTTTGATATTTTCCTTTATGAAAGTACAGAGAGAAGGAAGAAAAGATTAACCAACCTGGTGTCTTTCGCTTAGTCGATCCTTATCCTCTCTCTTTGTCTCTTGTTCCCAGCTCCTTGCTCTCTTGGCCAGTCCAGCTACACACAGATCCTGCACAAAACAAGAGAGGAAACTACAAGATACATGTACTCATAACTGATGCATGGATTAGAGTGAATCAAATATACAAGTAAATACAATACATCAATGCAATACAAGTATATAGGAGAACTTGCAAAACTTTATTGATAGAAGTAACAGGGTTCTGAGAAGGTTACAACCATTGATGGCTCCAATCCAGCAGCACCTCCCCAGCAGCAAGAAATCTCCTCTTCACCTCTAGTAAAACAATCACCCAATAGCTCTAACTGTAAACCAACAGCACCTCCTTGCTTTACACAAAATTCCAGCCTCCCTAGACCTCATAGAAGAGCTCTATATATAGGAGAGAAGAAGAGAGGATGAGTCAGCTTGAGGCTGGCCTAGAGCTGACTAGTGTCCTCTCCCTCTTCAGTTAATCTTCAGTTCTTGAGTCCACTTGGAGATCCTTGCTTACACATGGTGATCAAGTACCTCTTACTCATCACAGGGCGAATCTCATGAACCAAGTGTCAGTTTGGAAGCTTCCTGGGCAGTTGACACCTTGCAGAATGACTGTGCCACTTGGCCAATCTCGCCCAGCACAGGTAGCCTTCATTAGATTTGACTTCCAGCGCAGGTACAAGGAGGAGCAGTTGCATTCCAGCGCAGATGCTCAGTGGAGCAGCTGACATGATCCAAAATTAGCCTGTTTTGAAGTGTTTTCAGGTGGAGAACTGATTGGAAGTGATGTGGTTTGATGACCTTGCTCTTTTAGGGGTAAGAACAACATGTTTAGGGACTGAGGATCCCTGTAATTATTGACATTTTATGCTCCATGTTGCGAGGCACAAAAATGTCTATAACAGTCGGCCACCGATCATGGCGCTAACCACCGTGCTCAACTCTTGTGGGCACGAGACTGCTGATTGGCCACTTCTCTACAAAAGTGACCCAGAATTCGGCCACACATACCAGACACTCTTGGAGGGTCGGCATGTTGCAGATTTTCACCTCCAGGACGCCCTATTATGCCACCTCGGTCACCTCTGTGTTCCTTCAAGCGAGCGTGCCAAGATGATTTGGGAAGCACACTACAGTCGGACTGTTGGGCATTTCGGGGTCGAGAAAACAGTGGCAGTACTGCAAAATTATTTCTATTGGCCGAATCTTCGACAGGATGTTGGGAAGTACATCCGATCATGTACTGCCTGTGTCATTGCCAAACCGACCATTAAGAAGCACGGCCTCTATACCCCGTTGCCTAACCCTAGTCGACCTTGGGAATCCATTTCCATGGATTACATGTCAGGCCTTCCTTCCACTAAGCATGGAAATGACTGTGTTTTTGTGGTCGTCGACAGGTTCTCGAAGATGGCCATTATGATGGCCTGCAAGAAGAATATCACAGCAGAAGCCACTGCTAAACTCTTCTTTGAACGAGTGTGGGTGCACTTTGGGATCCCACAGTCTATCATCTCAGATCGGGACAGTCGGTTTCTCAGCACATTTTGGTCCAGTCTTTGGTCAATGCTGGACACCAAACTCACGAAGTCCACAGCCTTCCATCCTCAAACTGATGGCCAGACAGAGGTTGTCAACAGGATGATTGTGCACATTTTGCGCATGTATAACTCAAAGCATTTGCGCACATGGGACGAGAGCCTCCCCTATGTTCAGCACAGCTACAACCGAGCTCTTCACAGCTCCACTGGCCATAGCCCTTTTCAGGTGGGTTTGGGATTCCAGCCACTATGCCCCATTGATGTGGCCATGCCCCTTGCAGCTACTCACATGAATTCAGCTCATGTCCAGTCCGAAACAGATAAGGCCACCAGCTTCATTAAGCGCATCCAACATATTCGCCAGCAGGTCCATGACATCCTTGAGAAATCAAATGCCAAGTACAAGCAGCGACATGATCAACACCGGGTGCCACACAAGTTTCAGGTGGGCGACAAAGTCTGGTTGCATTTGCAAAAGGAACGCCTTACTGGAGCCTATCGGAAATTGAGACCACTCCGATATGGCCCTTACACCATTACTAAGGCTATGGGAGACAATGCATTTGAGCTCAGCATTCCCCCATTCCTTGGCCCGCACCCAGTGTTCAATGTGGACCGCCTTCGGCCATACTTTCCACCATTGCTAGACACATCCGACATTGCAGAACAGCTCAAACCCACAGAATTAAATCCAGATTGCAAGGAACAAGCTGCAACTGATCGGATCATGGACACACAGATCAAGAACACTTGCCAACAGAATGTCCAACTGTATTGAATTGTCAAAGCAGGCCAACTCCTTCAGCAGGGCAAGTGGCTCACCAGGGAACAAGTTCAACAGAAGTTTCCTCATCTCATGGAGGAGCTCAACGCAATGGGGACCATTGCTTCCTAAGGGGGGAGGAATGATCCAGGTGGATATTGGTGGCCACCTGCCAAGTCCACCTGGACCCCCACCACTGTCTTTCTCAGCATTTTCAGTTTCCTTAATTGTAGCACAACTTACTATTTTTAGCAGTTTTTTGGGTCATGAACTTCCGGAGCCGTTTTGAGGCCCTAAACGAGGCCCTAAACGACGTTTTTTGGGAAATCCACCGCTAGCGATTTTTCTGATAAAAATCGTCTTTTCCGTCGTAGTCCTCGGAGAGATCTTTCCAACGGGCTATCATGCGCGTCAAACGGAGATAATACGACCAATTCACGACCCCGGGAAGTTGGCTGTCCAACTCACCCCAAAACGGGGCCCACAATTTGGCGTTTCATCTTCTAGGGTTAGGTTTTGGAATGTTAAGGGTTTTTCATTGTTTCTCAACAATAAATAGGCCTTCGAGCCTCATTGTAACACAGTTCAGAGGCATGTAGCCACCACATCTCTTCTCAGAGATAAGCTACCATCGCCCTAGCTGGTTTATTTCCATTTCTGGTTGTAAGCATATTTCAGTATTTTTCCATTAATGAAATGAAGTATTATTTCCGCTGCATCTTTGTGTATATGGTTATCTCTGTAATTTGTTGCGTTCCTGTTTAAATCCGGATCACTCCCACTTCAGTTATTCTTCATTTCTTGAGTCCACTTGGAGGTTCTTGCTTCCACTTGGAGATCAAGACCCTCTTACTCATCAATAGGCGAATTCCTTGATCCAAGTGTCATTCTGGAAGCTTCCTGGGCATTTGACACATTGAGGAATGACTGTGCCACTTGGCCAATCTCGCCCAGCACAGGTAGCCTTCATTGCTTTTGACATTCAGCGCAGGTACAGAGTGGAGCAGTTGACATTCAGCGCAGATGCTCAGTGGAGCAGTTGACATGATCCAGAAATAGCTTTTTTTGAGTGTTTTCAGGTGGAGAACTGATTTTTAGTGCTGTGGTTTGCTGACCTTGTTCCTCTAGGGGTAGGAACAACATGTTTAGGGACTTTGGATCCCTCAGATTATTGACATTTCATGCTTCATGCTGTAAGGCACAAAAATGTCTATAACACACATCCGCCGGACTAGGCTCGCAGGCCGATTTATTTTCATCAAATTTTACATCTCTTCTAATGATAACATTTTTGGACTTAAATGGAATAAGTCTATAACCTTTTACATCTTCAGAATATCCAACAAAAGTACATTTCTCACTCTTAGGTTCTAAAGCTTTATGCTTTTCATCTGGAATATGAGCCCATGCTTCACTTCCAAAAACACGAAAGTGACTTACATCTGGTTTAATGGAACTCCAAGCTTCTTCTGGAGTGATATTCTTTAGAACCTTAGTAGGAGTGCGATTGATTATATAACTTGCACAATTAATTGCTTCGGCCCAAAAACTAAGACTGAGTCCTTTAGATTGCAGCATACAATTAGCCATTTCCTTTAAGGTGCGATTTTTCCTTTCAGCTACACCATTTTGTTGTGGAGTGTATGGAACAATATGTTGCATTTGAATTCCATTTTCGGTGCAAAAGTTGATGAATGTGTTTTCAACATATTCTCCACCATTATCAGTTCTTAGCTTAAGAATTTGATGTCCAGATTGTTTTTCAAAAAAGTCTTTGAAGGCCAAAAATGTGTTAAATACTTCGCTCTTGAGTTTTAAGAAGTATACCCAAGTGCGTCTGGAGAAATCATCAATGAAAGTTAAGAAATACTTGCAGCCAGAGAATGAAGCAACAAGAAGTGGACCACATAAATCACTGTGCACAAGCTGTAAAGGGGCTGAGGCGTGCCAAGAGGCACGTTTTTCAAAACTGTCCCGATGATGTTTTCCGAGTACACATCTGGAACAAACACCATCTCTGCAAGATACCATAGGAAGACCTGTCACCATATTTTCTTTACATAGATGCTGAAGGGAGCGATAGTTTAAGTGACAAAATCGCTCATGCTAAAGTTTGCTCACTTCATCATTATGAGAAACAAATACTGAGGGAAGATTTGATGACCCAAAGTTGTGAAACTTATACAACCTTGTGGAATCATCAGCAATACCAGTAGCTAGAATCTGTTTAGGATCTCTCAGATCCTTGATTACAACATCATGAGGTGAAAATTCAACAATTTTACCTTCACCTGAATGAGTTATCTGATATACAGATAGAAGGTTGCAGGATAAGGTTGGAACACATAATACATCATTAAACTGACCATTGTCTAAATGAACAGTTCCAGTCCCTCCAGATCTTAAAAATGACGCAGCTAGGGCTACCGGAAACCTTTTCGCGTGAAACGAAAGGGGTTCCTCACTAGAACAGATGCTCCGAACACAACAGAGCAGTCATCTCGGCCCGAAAGTAGTCAGAAACAACAGATCTAGGAAACGGCAGTCGGATGCAGTTCTACCAGCTTCAGATTTGGATCACCAACGGACGCGGCCCTCAAATAGCTCTGATACCATGTAGGAATTTACAGGGTAAGTTCCTCAGAAAGAACACCAAAAGGACACCGCTCACAACCAGATCACAGATCAATACACCAGTATTTTTGACGTGGTTAAAACCCTCAAAGAGGGAAACAGTCCACGGCCTGCGCCAATGTGGCTACTACAGGCAATTTATTAATCAAAGAATGAAAATTTACATAAGCTTCTCTCATGCACGGATTACCCGAACAATGACCCTCCATGCGCTTTAAATAGAACTCATGGGCCAATCAGGTGTTAAGCCATGGATCAAGTGTCGGTAATACCGAGGAGAGAGTGAACCGTCGGATCACTACATATCGTGACCGTCGGATTGTAAGTTACAAAATGTACAACGGTAAAGAAACACACTTTACCTAACTCTATACCTAACTCTATACTAGACGAAGTTGAACTTAACTATTTCCTATGTGTCGGAATATCCTAACAAACCGGCCGTCTAGCTCGCTCAACCATCTGTTCCGCAAGGACAACCCTCGGTTGCGCAAGGACAACCTAATACCCAGCAAGCTCATCCTTCTGGGCAAACGGGTCTATCCCAAACCCAACCAGGACAACCTTCCGGCCAGATGGTCTAAGCTCAACCTGTTCAAGGACATCCTTCTGGGCCCCAGACTCAAACTGGTCTTCAAATGCAAGGTGGGTTGCAATCCCAACCTTCTTACCAAGCGCAGCCTGGTCACCAGGCTCAGTATGGAGCTCAGCAACCGTATGGTTACCAGCAACCCCAGGGGAAAACTCAGTTAGCCCCATATCAAAATTATCAACAAATGCAGGTCACCCCTTATCAGAATTATCAGCAACAGTATGTTGCACCTACAAGTCAAGTTACTAATCCATGGGGTGTTGGGGGGAAAATCCAGAGTCAACTGTTTGCTTATGGATAGAACCCCTATGGATAGAATCCCTATGGGCAGAACCCTTATGGGCCAAGCCCGTCGGGACAAAGTCCATGGGGGCAACCGCCACCTGGTTGGAACTTTGGTACTACCTCTTTTCCACGACCACAGATGTCCTTCAATCCTCAGTTACCTTTCTTACCAACATTGGAACTGCCAGATGTGTCCAAATTGACTAATGATCCCATTCTTCATAATCCATATTGGCCACCAGTTCCAACCAAGATACCCGGTGATTCCCAAAATTCGATGGCAAAGCTAGAGAGGACCCTCAAGCCCATGTCATGACCTATCACCTTTGGTGTTCATCAAACTCATGGCTTGATGATTCCATCCGGCTCCGCCTCTTCCAAAGGACTCTCACCGGCTCAGCCACTAAGTGGTACATTGAGTTGAATCGTGGATCCTTTCAAGATTTCAACTCGTTGGCAATGGCATTCCTGACTCACTTTCAGTTTCCCATTCAGTATGAGACAGGGACGCATCTCCTTACATCTCTCAAACAGGACACGGCCACGCATATATCCGATCATATACATGAATGGAGACGATGTCGTCGTTTAATCAAGTTCTGGATTCCTGATCATCTCCTAACCTATTGGTTTACAACCTCCTTTGTCCTTGCAATCGTGCGAGACATTGCTATGGGAGCTCGTGTAACTGAAGAGCAAGCCATCGCACGTGCTCAGTACCTCGACTTAGTTTATTCTCAGTCAGGTACCTTATATGATTATTTTCCTGATGCCCCGAGACCCGGAACATCCAAAGCTCTGCCAAAGCCATCTATTGACGGTGTTATTGGCTCTGTAAACGCATCTTCAAAGAAATCATCAGCGAACCCTGGGAAGAAAAAATCGAATGCTCCTAACGAAAACACTTCTCAAGGTCAATCTAATTCTGGAAACACTTATGAGGTTAACACCATCCAGTCCACCATGGCGGATAAATCCTCGAAAGGAAAGAAGAAGGGGAAAGCCAATAATAAATCTGAGCAGCCCAGACAGGACTCCCCTAAACCTCCACCCAAGGAAGGATCCAAACGTAAACCTAAGTATCCTTGTCTTATCTGTGATGAGGATCACTATACTAAAGACTGCCCCAGGCGGTCCGAAGTTAGTCGATTGTTGAAAGGTGCTCCCGAGACTCCTGTTGTGCTTAAAGAACCTTTCCCCTCACAACAAACTCAAATGGTGGCAGATCCATCACAATCCTCTTCTTCATTTAGCTCTCAAGTATTTATGGCTGGGACGATTCCCATCCACATCACCACTCGGGCAAAAGAGTATCTGTCACATGCTGGGAAAGATCCTGAGGTCCCCTCCAGCGCTCCTCCGTCTAGTTCTGGTCCACTCCACATCGAGAGACCTAGCACTGAGACGCCCATCTGACCCCCTCCAAAAGGTGTACTCTGGAAGTCTTCTTACAACCCTAATGCTCGTGCTTCCCAACCAGCATCGTTGAGGACTTATCTCAGGCTCCGTCTGCTATGTCTGCCATAGAAGTACTCCAGAGCTGCCCCTCCCAGAGGAAGTCCTTGCTATCGGCCATCGGTGGCATAGACCCGGATGACTCGGATCTGATTTCTTTTGACCTCGAAGGCCATATGCCAAGACTGCCTCACCAAATCGCTTTCCTCATACAGGTCATCATCAACACTAAAATGATTCATCGTACAGTCATTGATGAAGGTGCTTCGACTTGCATCATGTATGTTGCTTGTTGGAAAGCTATTGGTTCTCCGACGCTGAGCCAGTCTCCCACAACATTGGAAGCCTTTGACGGAAGAGAGTCTCGTCCTTATGGTATCCTCCAACAGTTGCCCGTCTCTTTGGAAGGGAAGACAGTCGAAGTGGAGTTTGAACTTGTCGATGCTAATCTTACCTACAACCTCCTCCTTGGACGTAGGTGGACATACACCATGCAAGCCGTAGCTTCCTCTCTTTTCCGTGTCATTCATTTCCCTCATCAGGGGAAGATTGTCACCTTGGACTAGCTCTCCTTCTTCGCCTCCTCTTACGAAGGCAATGTGCCTTTCGTGGAGCATACCTTCAAATCATGTGAAAGTGTGGGAGCTGGACTCTTTAAAGATCTCGCCCTGATGGGTGTTTTTTCCCTCCCACCTCCTAATATCGCTTCTATTAATATGATTTCCATGCGCTCTGATCTGTGGGTCCTCCTTCCTGCTAATCAGATAGAATCTTGGGGCGATATGATGCCGTTGAGTCCTGCCAAGCTCAACTACATTGAAATCGTTGCTGCATCGACTTCCCCTCCTGAACCTACTCTTCCGAGCAGTGTTCCCGACTCGTATGTTCATTTCCCTTGGCTTGGAGATGACGCTACTTCGGATCCATTAAAGTAAATCTTTCCTTCCGATGAAGCCCTTATCGAGACCATGTCTCTCGAGGAACCTCCTTGGTCTGATCGTCACCACCGTTCCTCATTTCTCCATGCCCATCAGGAAATGATCGCCTGTCTCGAATGGTTTGCTTCTTGTATCCCATTTCAGCCCCTTCAAACACCTATTCAAGTCTATCAAGTGTCTTCTGAAGGCAATATGGGAAGCATTACGGAGACCCAACCCATCGACATCTCTGCGAAACCAGGGATTGTCAAGCATATTCACATTGGAGTCACTTGTACTCCGGAGGAAATTCATCTCTACACTGATCTTTTTCGCGAATTTCGTGATGTATTCGCTTGGTCCTACGAAGAAATGCATGACATTGACCCTAGCATAGTGGTGCATGAGATACCTACGTATCTGGGTGCTAAGCCTGTTCGTCAACGTCTATGCCCCGTGCACCCCTGAAAGGCTGCAACCATTAAAGCAGAGGTTGAAAAGATTCTCAAGGATGGTTTCATTTACCCCATTCCACTTACGGATTGGGTTTCTAATATTGTCCTTGTGAACAAAAATCAGGGTACCATTCGAGTCTGTGTTGATTACTGAGACATCAATCGGGCCTGTCCTAAGGATAACTTCCCCACACCCTTCATCGATCAGCTCATTGATGAGTGTGCAGGGAGCGAAATCTATTAATTTATGGACGGTTTTTCTGGGTATAACCAGATCAATATTGTGCATGCTGATCAACATAATACTGCCTTTATCTGTCCTTGGGGCACTTTTTCTTACAAAAAGCTCCCTTTCAGTTTAAAGAACACCGGTGCTACCTTCCAACGTGCAATGTCCTATGCTTTTCATGACATCCATCACATTGTACAACCGGAGCTATTCTGAATCTTCCTCCCCCTGCTTCTTTGCAGCAGTTGCAGAGCTTGCAGGGTAAAGCAAATTTCCTAAGACGATTCATTCTGAACTATGCCGAAGTGGCTAAAGGCTTTACACGGTTATTGAAGTGAGATACCCCCTTTCATTGGGGTGATTTTCATGCGGAAAGAGTCAATTTTGCGGACAAAACCGACCTCCCTAGAAACTAAGGCTTTTGTAGTGAAAAACAAAACAATCAAGCACTATCTTTCCCTAAATATGCATTTAAAATAAAAGCAACCAGGTGTTTAAGGCTTACCTTTAGTCCAACGCTGTTTGTAGCGATCAAGCCTCTTTGATCCAGATGAGTTCCTCTCCTTGAAGCCTGCATACACAAACAAGCAAACGATTACATAGCACCTGAATAACTCATATAATAAAACATATTCATCATAAAGACCAAGGAGTTTATGAAAAAAATTATATATAACAACTTGTTGAGAAAAATGAACTTAATTGTATTAATTGGAAACAAAAGAAACCTTACAACCAGTGCCTTGGTGTTGTGCAGGTCCCTCCCAGGGTCCAGCAAGAGTTCTCCTCTACTTTGATCAGCTCACCCACTTCCAAATGGAGCTAAGAAAGGAATGTGATCTCTCCTCTCAAGCTCTATAAGGGAGTCCTAATTTCAGCAACATCTACCCTTAGGAATGTTCAACTCTCAACCTCTCTTGCCTCTGGCCCAATGTCTGTATTTATAATGCTTTGGAGCAAGTTAAACAGGTCCACCATCAATGGGATGAGCCCCTCTTTCAAAGGGATAACTCCCCTCTTCATGGGATAAGTTCCTCTTTCATTGGGATGCATGAACCATCTGGAGGCGCTCAATCCACGTCAAACCATCTTCTAGAATGCTCTAGAATCGACCGCAAGTAAGTTTTTTGAAGTAAAACTTGCGCCTTTTGACTTTTACAGGGGTACGCACCCATCCCTTTACAGACAGCGTACAAATACACATGTATTATGCACTTGAGGTGCAGGCCCGCAGGTAAGAGTAAGAGAAAGTGCGGAACCAGAGTTATATTGATGTTTTAAAGGCTTTCTCTCTTTTTTGGAGTTTGACATGAGGAGCAGAGGTATAAGACTTTCCAAGGAGGACACTATGGTTATTGATGGAGCCATACTGATTGCAAATAGTCATAGTGAAAAATTTTAGTGTAACAGATTGCCCCCTAAAGTGCGAGGTCTGTAGTAGATCAGGGTTTTATATCATCTAGGAAGGGTGAAGCACTTTATCATTTCGAGGATTATCTTGTGGAGAGCCCAGTCGGAACCTGCAAATATTCAACACAAAATACATATATGAGATCATATCATCGCTGAGATAGGCATTCCCATACTTAGATCAAAAACTTAACTAACAAACTAACTACTGCTCTGATATAGGAATGATTTCGCAATACATCATAATCATAGACATATGTAGACACAGTATAGACGCAACCATCTGTTTATAATTAGTCTACTGTATAATGAATACAAAACTCCTCGCAGCCTGGATGGAGGAAACTAGATCCAGGGTCTTCATTTCTGCTTCCCAAAATAGTACGATTCTATCCATGCGAATAAATGAGTTGATGTCGAACATGGTAGAAACCACTTGATTACCAGTCAATGATGTAAACTGTTAACAAGAGTGAGAGAGACCACCAGTGAAGTCAATGGTTCTCAAAGTACCCAATACAACCCATGAGATGTGAGTAGATGTGTTGATGTCGAACATGTCATGGAATCCTTCAATCTAAAGTCAATGATGTAAACTGTCGTCAAAGGCGAGAAACCTGCCATTGAGGCATGCAGATTCCAAGGTACTGATGATTCCTAGATCATCTTTCTAGATAATGTGCTGATGTCAATAGAAAGTGATCCGTCGTAGGCAAGACCACAACACAAAATCATAGATCAAGTTGAAGAAATGTAGCTGTAAGGACTGACTCAGGGATGGTCAAGATGGATGACAGATATTTTGTAGATGAATGGTTTATTTGAAAGACTCCTCTTGAACACATAACGACACTACAGATGACTTGGTAACAATTGTCCCAAAGTTAATACCCGGAAACCGGCTGAATACTTTCAATGTGGTTTGATCAGCTATTAGGCAAAGGATTTCCCAACCCAGGTGAATGAAAAATGTCGTGTTCAAGAGTGGTGATAAGGTTTTTCCGAGACAAAGTATAAAAAATAGGCTCATTTTCCTCTCTTTTCCCCCACCATTTCTGGAAAGTACCTCTTTATTTTTTACAAGCTTGAGGAGGATAACATTTGCTTGATTATAAGCTCATCCTTCGGATGAGTCCAACTTAGTTTAGATTCGAACCCTAAGAAGGAGTGGTCCGTTCTTGTTTGTAATCGAACAGGTCCTTTACTGTGAAATTTTAACGAGTCCAGTATAGGAGAAACTCAGCGTTTTTCAATTTTAGAGAGTCTGAAAAACTTAAGAAGACTCCAGGGTTGACCTTTTTCGTAAAGTTGTGTCTCCCAATCTTGAAAAAGTATAAAATAATACTTGAGAGAAGCGCTTGATCTTTACGACCAAGGATTACTTTCATGATTAGTGTCTCTGATCTAAAAAGTAGAAAGTGATCAAGGACACGTCATTTTATTTCCAATATCGAATTTGAAACGACAAAAATCCGGCAATCTTTCATGTTTTTACGGTCAGAAAAGGGCTGTAAGAGGACCGTCTTTTTAATCCTGTTTTAATGAGCTAAAAAGAAAACTCGGAAATCTTTTCACATTTTAGGAATCAGGAAAAGAGCTTAAAGATGACTCTGATGTTTTTGTTTGTAAAAAATGATAATTTTCCCTGAAAATCCTTTATCCTGCACAAAAACCAACACTTTACTCATACCTGTTGAAGATAGATAAAAATACTTTGAAAAGTACCTTTCCATGGTGAAAAATAAACAAATTTACCATTTATTTACCCAAAAAACCTATAAAAAGGGCTTTTACCAATTCATTTTTACCATTTTACTATTTGAGGAGAGAAAAAGGGCTTTTGGCAAGAAACTTCCCGTGGACATTGCGGAGAATCCGACCGTCAAAATCGAACACCGTCTCTTCCAGGTAATATAAAACATCCTCCTCTTCATTTTCATTCGTTTAGAATTCTTTTTAAGACCCTAGATTTTATTTTTGGGAGGTTTTATGCTTTCAAAAACCGCCTCTCGGGGTACGTAGGCGCCACACTAGGGACCCGCGGACCCCGACATTTTCTCAGTTGGAAAAATGTCAGGGGTCCGCACCCTGCCTTCAGGGACCCTGCATACCTTCGCTCTGTTCCTAAAGGCGGGGTGCGTACCCTGCGCAACGAGTTTTCAAAACCTAAATTCTCCAAAATGGACCAATTTTTTTTTTATTTTATGGAATCTAATGGATGTTTTATGGTATGTGGATTGTTCACCATGCTTGATTGGCACGAGATAGAGCACGAAGATGTTGATTTGGCTGCCATTAATCATCAACCGTCAATTGATGCTTTGAAGGTATGCGGCCTTTATAAATTTTGGGCCATACCTAGCATGAGGGCCCAAGTGAGCTTTCTAAAGTGGCTAGTAGAAAGATGGAACACTCAGGACCAGTGTTTTTATATTGGAGGGCACTAGCTTGAGATGGAGCCGGCAGATATCTACTTTATCACTGGTTTGCCCAAGAGAGGCGAACACTTGACTTTGTTCAGGACTAGGCCAGGTGGCCAGTCTGTCACTAGTCTCTAACTAGAGTGGTGTAAAACTCAGTCTCAGGAGAAGGGGATAGATATCAAAAATATATCCCGTCCTGAACTTATGGTGATTGCCTTTACAATTACCAGACTTTGTGGGGCTGTCGCTTTACACATTGCCACTGGATCCCAGATGCGGATGGCAATTGATTGGTATCGAGGTACCATTTTCAACTGGTGTGATGCTGTGTTGGCCAATGTAAAAGGCCAACTGACTAGACCCAAAAACGGACAGCTAAAGACCTTTGGTTATGGGGATTTAGTTGTGAGTTTTGGCTTAGAGAGGGTTCCGATGCTGATCTCACAGCAGCTCACTGTTGAGATTGGGCTTCCTCGAGAGCCCAAATTGATGCGATGGTTTGCGGTTATGGCCCGTCATCCTGATGAGGGGACGGAGGTTGTCTGATTTACTCTGGAGTACTTTTGCTGGTTAGAAAACCAGGTCTTTGCTATACAGGATTTTCCTTATGCCGGAGTTGATTTTCGTGGAGATTCGGACATGGTTCTTCCATTGGGAGAACAATGGGATGATACAGGTAACTTCATTTTTCACAAGTTTTTTAAACTATCTATTATTTTTGTTTGTTTTATATCATCTAAAAACTGATAGCAATAATTTCAAAATGTAGATGTAGGCCCACGACGTCCAACCAATCTCCGGCCTTACGAGAGGAGACTACCAGCTGCAGCGGCACCGGCCCCACAGGACAAGGCCACAGAGACTTTGGCTGAGTTGAAAAGTGACCTGGAGCGTCTTACAGCAGATATACCGGAGACTACCATAGATGATATTCCAATCAAGCTTCAGCGCTATGTAGTCGGGGTCCCAGGACCTTTTAGGAGGTTCTTGTGTAGGATGGCCCGTACAGTGGTGTCATACAGAGATCATCACCAGTGATTGGATGGTCGTTTTGTAAACACATGTGACATTTTGGTTTTTTGTACTTATCATTTTTGCCGATCATAAGGTGTTTTTCAACCTATGATCGAAGACGATGTATTTTTTGACACACTCCTATATATATATATCATTATTACCGGCTTATCTTGTAAATCATGTTATGGAATGGTTTTAAATTTACATGTATGATTATTGCAAATGTCTATTTAACATTCGAGAAGCAATTGCATCTGCTAATGTATTTAAAGAGCTTGGAATATGCTGATATTCAATATAATCAAACGCACGTTCCAAGAGACGCACTCTCAAAAATAATCTTAATAACACTGTATTTCTAATGGCATACACTCTATTAAGTTGTAATACAACGAGTTCAGAATCTAACCTCACTATCAAACTCCGAATCCCAAATGAAATAGATTCAGATAATAACTCAATCACTGCACTATACTCGGCAATGTTGTTTGTTGTTTCACCGAGGCTTACCCCATGCATAGAAACTAACTCGTCAGAGGGCGAATAGATAACCCAAGCTGCGAAAGAAATGTTCCGTGTACTACGACAAGCACCATCAGCAAATCCAATGTATGTTTGGAGAGGCATCGATATCTGCAATATCAAGAGTAAAACCAAGATAAGCCAGAATAATGACGAAAAACATTCTCTAAGCTAAGCACACTTTTTAAACCAAAACACACTTGTTAGAAAGAAAAACTAACCTAACTAAAAATCTCCATACCCATTCTTTTAAGCATAATACCTCTTCAAGTAAAGACCATTTCTGGGTTTACCTAAAGAGTCCCCATCAAAGTCTACCAACTCATAGGCCCCTTTTGCTAGCTTTCGCTTGACAATATAGGACCCATGCCACATAGGAACGAATTTTCCAGCACCTAATTTATCATTAGATTGATCATACAATAACACTAGTTCTCCTTCCGAAAAATTTTGAGGGGTCACATTTCGATCATATTGAGCTTTCATACGTTTTGCGTGAGTCTCGATCGCCAATGCCGCATCACGTCGATTCTCATCTAATTGAGCTAAGTATGATAAACTCTTTTCCTCTTCGGAAGTAGCTAGAAGTAACTCGATGGCCATTTTGAGTGACGGGATTTCGCATTCAATGGGTAGCACAGCTTCCAAACCATAAACTAGTTGGAAAGGAGTGAACCCTATTGATGTTTTCACTTAGGTTAGGTACGCCCAAAGCACTGAAAATAACATGTTATGCCAATTCGACCGATGAATACCAATGATTCGTCGGATCATGATAACTAAAACTTTGTTGATGGACTCAACCAGACCATTTGCTTGTGGATAATAAGGAGTTGAACTATCGTGACGCATACCAAGCCAGCTTGTAAGTTCTGTCATCATAACGTTTCGAAAATGGCGCCCATGGTCAGTGATTATCGCTTGTGGGACACCAAACCTAGCAATTATATGATTTAACATGAAAATTGCAGTTGTCTTGCCATCTGCCTCGAATGTAGGCATCGCCTCGGCTCACTTAGTAAAATAATATACCACAAGGATGATATACGCATGCCCCCCGGCCGAGTGAGGGTTACATGTAATAAAATCGATACCCCATTTGGCAAAAGGACCAACGACAATTATAGGGTGGAGAGGAGCAGGTGGAGCGCACATTTTTCGATCAAACACTTGACAGTTGTGGCATTTTCGGATCGTAGTAATACAATCTTTAAACAAGTACGACCAGAAGTAGCCAGAACGCAATATCTTTTGGGCTATGGCATACCCAGACATATGACCGCCACACCCTCCAGAGTGACAGTCATTTAGAACCCTTTTAGCCTCTTCGTGAGTTAAGCAACGTCAAAAAATAGAGTCCGCCCCACGGCGATAAAGAGTATCTCCAATAATTTTGTATTGTTGGGACTGGAATCGAATTTTCTGACATTCCGACTTTGAAACTTCGTGCCGAAAGGATTGGGTCTAGAGATAGACGATGATATCCCCATACCACGGATCTAAAGTGTTGATTAGAAACAAAGATTCGTCCGCAATGGACTCCTCTGCCACAGTTTCCGTGTCAGCACGCGGGAAGTCACACATTAACTCTGCAAAAACTAAAGATTTCTTAGACTTAGATTTCTCAAACTCCAAGTCGAACTCCTGCAGGATAACAATCCATTTAGAGTACTTGCCCCCTAGCAATTGTTTGGTCAAAATGTAGATCATAGGGTTGCAATCCGAAATGACTGTAGTTTTACGTAGTAAAATGTAGTGACAAAAACGTTGGACAGCTTGAACGGCTGCCAATGCCATTTTCTCCACGTGAGTATTTTAGCTAAGTTGGATTTAACGTTCGACTAAGGTAATATATCACATGTTCCGTTCCGAATTCATCTTCCTAAACTAAGACCATTCCAATGGTGGAATGGGAGGCGGCGAGATACAAAAATTAATCTTGGTTGTAGTTGGGAGGATGCAACAACAGTGCATGGGTCAACGCGTGCTTGAGTGCATCAAAATATTTCTGAGCTATCTCATCCCAAGAGAATTGAGCGTTCTGTTTCAACAACCGGGTAAAACCCTTTGTAACCTCAGCGTAGTTAGGAATGAATCATCGTAAAAAGTTTGCTTTCCCCTGCAAAGTTTGGAGTTGGTGAAGACTCGAAGGAGGAGGCAATTTGACGATAGCTTCGACCTTCGAGGGATCGACGCGAATGCCGGCTTTCGGAACTACAAATCCTAGCAATCGTCTTGTTTCTATACAGAAAACACATTTGTGTGGGTTCAACCGAATACGATAATGCCTACACCTCATGAAGATTGCACGTAAGTGGACGAGGTGATCAGCTCGATGTAATGAATGAGCGGGAAATATCATCGAGATACGGTTTCACAATGTGTTTGATGTCATGAAACGCATAAGACATCGCCATTTGAAAAGTTGCTCCAGCATTCTTGAGCCAAAAAGGTAATTACAATAAGCAAATGTCCCCCATGGACAAATGAAAGCCGTTTTCGGTTGATCGGCAGGTAGAATATTGATTTGATTGTATCTGGAAAAACCGTCCATAAAGGAAAATATTTCGTTGCCGGCACAATCATCAATTATTTGATCGATATAGGGATTTGGGTAGTTGTCCTTTGGACAAGCTCGATTAATGTCCTTATAATCGATGCATATTCTTATTGTTCCCTGTTTTTTGTTAACCGGAACAATATTCGATACCCAATCCGTTAATGGGATCGGATAAATGAAACCTGCTTTCAACAATTTTTCAACTTCTGCTTTAATTGCAGCAACTTTTCGTGGGTGAATCTGACGCAAACGTTGCCGTACGGGTTTAGCATCCGGGTAAGTTTTGATCTCATGAACAACAATCCTCGGATCAATTCCTGGCATTTCCTCATAGGACCAGGCCAACACGTCGCAAAATTCTTGAAATAGGGCCTTGTATGTCTGAATTTCGAGGCACCTATATGAATGTTCTCAACAATTCTAGGCTTAACCGAAATGTCAATGGGAATAGTTCGAGAGATGTTTCCCAAATTTAACTCTGAATCAGGATGTTTCATTGGATTATGAGGTTCCTTGACATATTCAGTCGTAAAGATTGATGAGAAATCATTTTCAAAACGATCATCCTCAGGTAAAAACGAAGATCTATGATGGAGATCTTCCCATGGTAAATCATCTACACATAGGATTTCATGAATTTGCTCATCAGAGTGAACAAGTTCAGAAAATGTAGTTAAATCCGAGGTTGATGTGAAAAGTGATTCCTCACAAACCACATTCATTAAGTCTTTTTCGATTGAAGATGGGTCGGTAAAATACTGCATGGCTTCATAGGCAATTTCATATGGACTCGAAGGCATAAAATTACCAAATGAGTCTATGTCAGATGCAGAAGGAATGATCCAAGGATCGTCATAAAAAATAGTGTCTGATGTAATCATATGAATGGTTGCAAATGAAGATGATGCGTTGATTGGAGGAAAAGGAAAAGTTCCCAATAAACCGGCATCTTTAACTAATCCTACTCCAACATCCTTATATGGGATAGTCGTTTTATCGACATGCTGAATACTCTCTGAAAAGGCTGGGTCGGATGAAAAGTAAGCCAGCTGGTCTATTGTTACAATCTTTCCATTATGTGGGAACTTTATTACTCGGAAGACCGATGAAACGACCGCTATCGTAGCGTAAGACCAACTTCGACCCAAGAGAAGGTTGTAGCCTAGAGGGGCATTAACCACCTCCACATCTAGACTAACGGTTTTTCCTTCAATCCCTATAGGAAAATCTTGTAGAATGCCAAAAGGATGAAACCCACGGTCATCAAAGTCCTTAAGAATTGTCGGGGATTGATTTAGTGAAGGAGAACCAAGCAATCTCCAACACTGTATTGACATAATACACGTTGAAGCTCCCTCATCAATTATAGTCCGATGAATAGGCCTGTTTTTGACTATCACTATGATCTGGAAAGCCATTTGATGAGGCAAACGCGGTGTACTATTTTCTAGATCAAAGATTATTAGGTTCGGGTCCTGAACATCAACAGCTCCTGCAGCCGACAAAAGTAATTTACGCTGTGCTGGGCATGATTGCAGCACTTCCAAAGCTGACATTGTTGAGGGTGAAACAGCTAAGTCCTCAACAATGTTATAATTCTGGGCCGCTCTCGCATGTGGATTGAAAGCAGACTTTCGAAGTATAACCTTGGCGGGCGGTTTGATTACTAAGTCTGGATTAGGTTTCTCGATATGTAGTGGATCGGAACCGGGAGCTGAAGTTGATGGATTAGAATGAGAAGATTCTGCTTCTTTGCCATCAATAGGACTTTTACTACCATAATCTTGTGATCAAGTCGCAATCCTTACATGGGACATCATCAATATGGGTTCTTCATTGGCACTCGAGGAAGAACCTATCATCTTGATATCTTGATTTGGAAATGGATCCTTAAAAACAACAGGAGTTTGGGAACCTTTGACGATCTTCGCAACCTCTGCTCGATGAGGGCAGTCTCTTGTAAAATGTTCTTCGTCACAAATAAGACAAGGATATCGAGGTTTGTGTCTTTCGTCATTGGTTTCCGATTTTTCAGTTTTCTCCTTTGGAGTTTTGTATGATTTATTCTTCTTCTTTCCTTTCTTCTTTCCACGGGATTTTGATTTAGTCGTAGATGATTTTACAACGTGAACATCGGTGGAAACCTCTGTAGAAGAATCTCCTGTCGGGGAATCAGGCAAGGTTATAATAGGAGAAGAATTCTTAGAGGATTTCTTCTTGCTTTTAGTGTTTACCATACCAATCATGCCATCAGCAGCATGAGACCCAGACGGAGCAGCAGCTATTTGATTCTCCTTGGGAAGATCTGGGATTTTTTCATGTAACGTACCTGACTGAGTATAAACTAAGTCAAGGTACTGTGCTTGAGCAATCACTTGCTCCTCAGTAACTACTCCGGCCTTAGCTACGTATTCAGTAATCTTTGGTAACAATGATTTAACAAACCATTCAGCTAAGATCTGGTCCGGGATAAAAACTTTCACTAATCGCCTTCGACGTCTCCATTCATGAATATGATCAGAAATATAAGTGGACGTCGATTTTTTTAATGAAGTTAGTAACTCTACACCATTATCATATCTGACCAGCAACTGAAAATGAGTTAAAAATGAGGTAGCTAACTGGATAAAATTATAAAAAGAGGCCCGTGGTAACTCAATATACCACTTGGTCGCAAGACCAATGAGAGTGCGCTGGAAAAGATGTAAGTGGATCGAATCATCCGAGATGGAATTAGAGGCACACCAGAGGTGGTAAGTCATCACATGGTTCGACCGGTCCTCTCTAGATTTACCTTCGAACTTGGGAATGTCACTGGGCAACTTATTCTGCATTGGCGGCCAAAACGGAAGATAATTAATTGGATCATTCGCTAGGCGCGACAAGTCTGGTAAGTCCAAAGTTGTGATAAACGGTAGCTGCCGATTAGGATCCCTAGAACTATGGGTCTTGAGACTAGCCCGAGGAGGAGGATATCCAGGATAACTAGGAATAGGAATCACGTTCGGGATATTGTATCCTCCTGGAAAGCCAGGATTAACCGGACCATACTAGGGTTGTTGTGGTTGTTGATAAGTGTACCCAGGATACAGTTGATACTAATAAACTGGCTGCTGGACAACAGGACCGAATTGGTACTATCCCTGGTACGGTTGATAAGTGAATTGTGGTTGACTTGTGACAACCGTACTTAAACCAGGTTGTCCTACAGGCATCTGAACCGTAGTTTGAATCATGGATCCAGACGATGGTAAAGATGTCTGAGGAGTAGATACAGGAATAGTAGAAACTAGAGCTGTGGATACTCCAGAAGTAGGTGGGGTAGATTGAAAAGATGTTGCGGCAGTTGCAGCAGTCGTTTGAGATGGAGTACGAGGCGCAGTAGGCCCAGACTGAGAAACTACCGAAGGTACAGAAGTTTGAATATTAGACTAGACTGGTTGCTGGGATGAACCAGAAACTAAGGGTTGTCTAGTTTGAGATGACAATTGTACATTTGGCTACAACGCCTGTTGAATTTGCGATGGATCCCACACTATGTTCATTCCGGGGTACTGACCCATAACAGGCTGAGAATATTAAGATCCAAAACTTGGTTGAGGGTAGGATTGATAATTGAAAGGTACATTTCTCATGCCTTGAACATAAGATTGACCTTGGGGTGGTTGGAAAACTTGGTTCGAGTACTGACCTTGGAGTAGATACCCTTGAGGCATGTACTGATACTGGGGTTGACCTTGAGGTATAAATTGATACTGGGGTTGACCTTGGGGTACATATTGAGTCTGGGTTGACCTTGAGGAACGTAATGCACCGTAGGCACGTACTGTCCTTGAGGTTGCCCCCCAGATGCAAATTGTGTACCTTGAGGTTGCCCCCCAGGCGTTAATTGAGGCTGCCCCCCAGGCGGTAACTGGCCACCTTGAGGTTGAGAATTGGGAATAGAACTTGACATCATAAGAATGTCTTCTACGCTCAACGGCTTTGCACCATTGCTTCCAGTGAATAACCTTTTTTCAATGGGTTGAGGAGATGCTCACGAAAAAGTACCAGAAAGTGACTGATACCCAGAGGGAACAGAAGGACCGTCGTACAAAAAATATTTAGGCGATTGAGTAAACATGGACGACTGACCTAACATATTTATGGGAGTATAAAAACCTCTAGGTTTTGGGTGAAAAGGAGCTCGAGGTGGTGAAAAACTTAACCCTGGGTTTTCTAAGAAATTTGTTAAAGAAAGATACCAAGTAGTACTTCTAGGTGGACTGTAAAAAATTGATTCACGCTCCCTTAGATCAATAACATATTGATTTTTAGGGATAGGGATGCCTATTTCTTCTTCTGGAGCAAGTTCTTCAATAGCTATCAAACCAGAAGGAAGATTTTCGGTGATTACTCTTTCTACCCTAGGTGAATTAGGAGCAATAGAAGCTGGAGAGACAAACCCCGATGTTGGAGTAACAGGTTCAGATATCTCAGGTTCTTTGCCTATATCACTAGTAGATGAAAAGCTACCAGCAAGTTTGGAAACTGAAATAGCTTCAGGATTATAACCTGTTTCTAGAGTTTGGTAATCAGGATGAACAACCAACGAAGACTGTCCTTCTTCAGGTGACCCAACTTTACTACCACTAGGAGTTACGAGGACTTTCAAACCTTCGTAATGGCTTGGGACTTCTTCAGGAGGTTTGCCCCGAAGTCTACGGGACTTCCTCAACAAATCATCCACGGTTACAACCTCAGGAGACTGGCCCCGAAGTCTACGGGACTGTCTTGGTAATTTAGCCACGGCTAAAAACTTTTAACTACTGCACATGCAAACAAAGTAAAATCTCAAAGCAAACCGCCTAAAGTCTCTAAAGAACCAAACAAATTCGAATCACAAGCCTAAAGAATCTAGAGATCAAACACACACAAACAGTAACTTTCCGTACTGAAAACGCTAGTTGGTGATGAAATCCAACATCGCAGAGTTCAATACAGAAATGGCGGGTGGAACAGTTACCCCGACAACCTGCTTAATGAATAGACTGGACCAAGTTCCTCCACTTTAACCGTCTCGAGTGAAGTGAACCCCCCAGAAAATCCAAGTGAGTCTAGCCGACGTCTACTCCAGGTACAGTGGGATCTTCCCTACATCGTCACCTTAGGAAGAATCCTAAATATAATAGTCACTAAGGTCACCACCAACAAAAAATATACCTGGGGGAACAGTCTACGATCTGATACGCACGCAAGAGCAGAGTAACAAGCTCAATCCCCTTGCTGGCTCCTTGACAATAATCCAAGGTTTACCGATAAGTGACCCCAAGCTCCTCGACAATGGTTAATCTGAGGTTTACCGTTTGTAGTACGTGCATATCTGGCGTCGTTCCCAATGAAGGAGGATTGATCCTCTCACTGGTTCGGACACGATGTCGTGCTTCTCCTTTAAGAGGAGCTTTCCTAGAGCATAAATGTAACAATTGGATTTATCCTACCGCAAGATAACCTACTTGTTTGTTTTTACTGTCTTGGAGAGTTAATTACTCTCCTACTCCAAGACACTAGCCTGATCTATGTTGGTGTATCAGAGCCCTAGTAAATAAAAAGTTACTAAGTTAATTTTACTTTAAGCATTATTTTTTATGGCTTTTCTTTAGGAAAAAAGGTAGCGGAGATGAAACTTATGATGTGTAGACTCGACTCAAATCCACTAAAAAGATGCACCTAGGATGAAAAAACAATCATTCCTTTTCAATGAATTCCCTAGCTAAGAGAGTTGAAGAATACAAAATTTATAAAGACAACTTTCTTAGCAATGAAAATCAAAGAAAAAATCTCTTTATCTTTTCCAAAGCACACAACACAAGACCACTAATTATTTCACGAAAGCTTCCTTTCTCTTTTCAAAGACTTAAATGCTACTAAAACAAACTTTCTTCAAAAGAGATTTTGTATTTTTCCTATTTCAACAAAGCATGTAAAACTACTTAGCAAAAATCAATTTTAAGATCTATGAAAATCTAAGAGAAATTTATCTAAAAGCAAATCCAATGAGGTAAAAGCCTACAAAATATAATTCCAGGTTGTTTTACTCAGTTACAATTCAACCAAGGACTAATTCATGCAGAATCATAAATCAGTGAAAAACAAAAATAAAAAGCTCTTGTTCTTTTTCTTAAGAATGAAATTCACAGCGTAACAAACAAGCCTTCTCGAAATTCCGCAAAGAGACAACACAATGGTAGGTTTCTCAAACAAAGGTGGATTTTACGAATGGTATGACTCCTAAGAAGACTGAAAAGACCAGGGATATCCAAGGTTTATACAACTTCTAAATCTAGAGTAACTACAAGACCAATACAAAAATCAAACCTAGGGCTAGAATTTCTATGAACTTCACTAAAACCCTTGATGCTAATGAAACAAGCCTAGATGAAAACTTCTGACAGGTAACCAGTGGATCTGGGCAGCAATAAATAAGCTATAAACAATATCTAATAGGTAAAAAAGGAAAAAATTGAAATTTTCTAAACTTTTGACAGGGTACGTAGGCAGCCCGTTTGCACAGGTGCGTCCCTGCTCTATGTGCAAAGAAGAAGTGCATACAGGTACGCACTGTGCTTAACTCAGAGGGTACGTGCTTCTCTCAAAAACAAAAAAAATAAAAAACTAACTCAATCCTAAGCTATTCTGCTCAAATTCACAGTCAGACAGTCAAAAACTAGAAAGAAATCAACGTTTCTCAAATCAAAGTATCAATCAAAAGAGAAATCAATCAAATCCATGGATTCCCCAGTGGAGTTGCCATTTTGTCATGCGGAAAGAGTCAATTTTGTGGACAAAACCGACCTCCCTAGAAACTAAGGCTTTTCTAGTGACAAACAAAACAATCAAGCACTATCTTTCCCTAAATATGCATTTAAAATAAAAGCAACTAGGTGTTTAAGGCTTACCTTTAGTCCAACGCTGTTTGTAGCGGTCAAGCCTCTTCGATCCAGATGAGCTCCTCTCCTTGAAGCCTGCATACAAAAACAAGCAAACGATTACATAGCACCTGAATAACTCATATAATAAAACATATTCATCATAAAGACCAAGGAGTTTATGAAACAAATTATATATAATAACTTGTTGAGAAAAATGAACTTAATTGTATTAATTGGAAACAAAAGAAACCTTACAACCAGTGCCTTGGTGTTGTGCAGGTTCCTCCCAGGGTCCAACAAGAGTTCTCCTCTACTTTGATCAGCTCACCCACTTCCAAATGGAGCTAAGAAAGGAATGTGATCTCTCCTCTCAAGCTCTATAAGGGAGTCCTAATTTCAGCAGCATCTACCCTTAGGAATGTTCAGCTTTCAACCTCTCTTGCCTCTGGCCCAATGCCTGTATTTATAATGCTTTGGAGGAAGTTAAACATGTCACCATCAATGGGATGAGCCCCTCTTTCAAAGGGATAACTCCCCTCTTCATGGGATAAGTTCCTCTTTCATTGGGATGCATGAACCATCTGGAGGCGCTCAATCCACGTCAAACCATCTTCTAGAATGCTCTAGAATCGACCACAAGTAAGTTTTTTGAAGTAAAACTTGCGCCTTTTGACTTTTACAGGGGTACGCACCCACCCCTTTACAGAAAGAGCGTATAAATACACAGGTATTATGTACTTGAGGTGCGGGCCCGCAGGTAAGAGTAAGAGAAAGTGCGGAACCAGAGTTATATTGATGTTTTAAAGGCTTTCTCTCTTTTATGGAGTCTGAAATGAGGAGCAGAGGTATAAGACTTGCCAAGGAGGACAGTATGGTTATTGATGGAGCCATACTGACTGCAAATAGTCATGGTGACAAATTTTAGTGTAACAGTGCTATTGCTCAGGAGTCTTTCGAGAATCTCAAGGGTCTCCTTGTTTCTGCTCCATTATTGCGACCTCTGAATTACCATCGCGATTATACTCTGTATTTGGCCGCCGCCGACACCACTATCGACATGGTTCTTGTGCAAGACGACGATGATGACACTGAGCATGTCATATATTACCTTAGCCGCAACCTCTTAGACATGGAAACTCGATACGCTTACGTCGAGAAGTTGGCATTGGCCGCCGTTTGTGCCGTCCAACGTTTCCAGCATTATATCTTGTTGCGCACCACGACCGTGATTTCTGATTGCAACCCGATGACGTACATTTTGTCACGTCAGTTGCTGGGGGGAAAATACTCAAAGTGGATCGTTATCCTCCAAGAGTTTGACTTGGAATTCACTGCTGCCAAGTCTAAGAAGTCCCTGGTCTTTGCTGAGTTACTTTGCTCTTTGCCATCTCCTTCTGCACCCTCTCACTCAGAGGATCATATCCTGGACAAAACTCTATTTCTGATCAGCACCCTCGACCCCCGGTACGGGGATATTATTGTATATTTGTAGATGTCCTCTTTCCGTCCCGCTGTATCCAAGGATGCTCGGCGACGAATCCATCATCAGTCTCAACCTTATCATATTATCGGGGACACCCTGTATCGTCTCGGCATTGACTCCGTCCTCTGCCAATGTCTAACTCTCGAGGAAGCTGAGTGAGTCCTGAATGACTGCCACTCTGGCGCCTGTGGTGGTCACATTTCCGGATATGCCACCGCTCAAAAAATCCTCTGTGCTGGTTATTTCTGGCCCTCCATTTTTAAGGATTGCATTCTTGCCGTCCGTTCGTGTCATGCATGCCAGATATACCAGCGGAAGATGCGTGTGCCACCAGCTCCGCTGCACCCTGTTGTCACCATTGGCCCTTTTGCAAAATGGGGCATTGATTATACGAACTGTAAACCTCGTCAGTCGGGGGGCATGGGTTTATTATCGTTGCCGTCGATTACTTTACAAAATGGGCCGAGGCAATGCCCACATTAACTGAAGACGGTCACACAGTGGCGCAGTTTTTTTTCAACCATGTTATTACACGGTTCGGAGTTCCTCAGGCCATCGTCATGGATCACAGGAAGCATTTTCGTAATCACATGATGACCGAACTGACAACCCAACTAGGCTTACGACATGATAGTTCGACCCCATACTATCCTCAGTCTAGTGGCCAGGTTGAAGCCGTTAACAAGATTTTGGTTACAATGCTTCAACGTATCGTTGGCATGCATAAGTCTAATTGGCATCTGATGTTGTTTCCCGCCTTGTGGACCTACCGAACCTCTATGAAGGATGCCACCGGTTTCTCTCCATTTCAACTAGTTTACGGGTTGGAGGCTACCATTCCTATCGAATGCGAAATCCCTTCGTTAAAATTAGCTGTCGAGTTGCTTCCCAACACTACTGCGGTAGAGGAACGTCTTCTTTACCTAGAACGGCTGGATGAAACCCGTCTCCTAGCCTCTCTAGCTATCGAGGCACAAAAGAAGGGAGTTAAAACTCACTTCGATCATACCATCCATCCTCGCTCCTTTGTTGAGGGAGATTTAGTCCTGTTATACGACCAAGCAAATGACAAGCTAGGGGCAGGAAAACTCGAGCCAATGTGGCTAGGCCCTTATATTGTAAAGAGAGTTTTGGAGAAGGGGGCATATGAGCTAGTTGACTGCGAAGGTAATCCTCTCGATAAGCCCCGCAATGGGCTGTACTTGAAAAAGTACTATGCATGATTCCATGCACTTCGATTTGTACATGTGTGAGTTTTATCAAGTGTGTTGTGTGTGTGTTTTCATGTTTTCGGCTTGGTGTGAAGGTGTGATTGCCGCTTATTGTGTCTTTTTCTTCTTGTGCAGATGTCTGGTGCACCTTATCTTGGTTTCGCTGACGGTGCCTGCCGCGACACTCGCAATTTGTCTCCTGCGGCGTGGGTGATCTACGATCCTTACGGTGAGTTGATAGATCTTCAAGGTGTGTGTTTAGGCTGTACTACAAATAATGTTGCTGAATATAGTGTTGTCATTGAATTATTAGCCGAGGCAATTAATCTCAATATTCGTACATTGGTTGTTAACCTGGACTCTCAACTTGTTGTCCATCAGCTCAATGGGCGTTATTCCATCAGAGACCATCACATTTTAAGGTTGTATTTACGTTTTAAATTGTTAGAGAGGAATTTTGATTTCATCACATATCAGAATATTCCACGACGATTAAACACATTATCTAATGCATTGGCTAATCATGTATTAGATAGACATTTGCGTAATTTATAATCAAAACATCATACAAGCAATCACATAAAAGCACAATAATAAACCATAGGAATATGTATATATATATATATCGTGTGGCGCACCAACGCGCTAAAAAATAAGTGTACATGTCTAGATAGGGCCTATGTTCTCTGTAAATCTGAGACACATGTCTCTCAAAAAATCACCAGTAGGAAATAAAATCCTAGATATCTACTGCGGCGGGTGGTGCTCCCTATAATCCACCGCCGCTTGTGCCACCCACCTCAAAAGGCGGTGCATCCTAGGTTCTACTCCCAATGTATGGATCTGAGACGCTATGGGGACCTCCTCTGTCCCCTGCTAATATGGAATCCCTGATAGCAAGCCCTCGAGGTTCTGTATCATGGTCTCCATAGTATGATCTCCCGGAGGAGCCAGGGCCAGAGCTCCAATGCCCTGTGCATCCCTCTGCGCCTCTGGGGCCAGGTCGAGGGGTCTCGTCGGTCCTACATCTGCATACCATAACATTCATCGTTAGGACATGTACATGAAAAAATAAAAAACGTCACAAAATAAAAAATAAAAAAATGAGATCAAGTGTCTTACCACTGTCATCCCACTGCTCTGCAGTAGGCAGTGGCATGTCTGGATCTCCATGGAAGTCTAGGCCAGCATACGGCCAGTCCTCCACAAAAATAGTCTGCCTCTCCAACCACTCTCGGAAGTATACTCCCCATGCCACTGGTTGATCGCCACCTCCTCGTGGCATGACATGGCCCCATTGTGTGGCCCTCGTCTCACGAGGGCCTCTAGGTGGGTCCACGACCATATCTTGCAGCTACAATGCTGGCACCCGCTCCAGCATGAGCGGGAGTAAGATCGACCCATAGCCAAACTGCTTCGACTCACCACAACAAAAGTGGGTCAGTTGTCTCTTCATGTTTGTCGCTCGCTACTGCCGTTGCCCAGTTGAATATGGTAGGATTCAAGAATTTGAGAGCCAGTCGAAGATGGGTCTTCAAGGCCTCATGATTGGCCTGGGAGCCCGCTTCCCAAGTCACCATGAAGAGTATAGTTCAAAGGATGATGTCCTCCACTGTAAGAATTGCTTTCTTCTCGCTCCGCGTCTTGTATGCTCGTGGGCACACCTGGGCCATCAACATGTCTAGAGTATCACCACCGAGTCGCTGTCCCTCTAGAATAGGCATCTCACCCCAACGTGACAACCCGATCAAAAAATAGATATCTGTGTAATCAAACTCGATGTCTTGGCCTCGGATAATGAACTTCCCATCAGTGGGGTTCCAGGCTTTGATCAAGAGTTCCGGAAGGTTAGGCTGTGCTTGCAGGCGTAGAGTTAAGAAGAATTTAAGCAACCCTCACCCCCACAATGCATTTCAGCACCCAGCATCGGCAAAGGCCACTATGTCTTCGTTATCATGAGCGCGTTCCTGCCAAACGAATGCCATTTTACCCTGCATGATCAAAAAATGTCATTAGGGCCCTGCTCATAAAGTTTCATACGTTAATTTTGTCAAAAAACTTGTTGCGTGGCGTCAGCGCGACTATTTTTAAAACAGTCATGCTGATCATGGGCGCCCTTTGTTTTTTTTTCGGGCCAGCACGGAAGTACATCACTCTTCCGCGCTGATCCGGGAGTGGCATGTGGAATTTTTTTCGATCAACGCGGACCCGATAGGGAAATCTGCACTGACCGAGAGCGGAATGCGTTTCAAAAAATCCGCTCAAACAGCCACTTCCCACCATTAAAATGCAGCAAAAAGATTTCAAAATGGAGTGTAAGGGAAGATAAACCTACCTGGAATAGACTGCAGGATGGTTGATGCACGTACGGGGTGGAATTTGGCTCGTCAACCTCACAGCTCCAAGTCGTTCTCCAAAGCTCCGAATGGTAACAATGGTAAAAAAATTGTTTACCCCCTATTTATGGTAAATTTTGAAAATTAAATATTATTTTTCATAAATATGGGTTTTTTACGATGGTTTTTACCATATTCTTGGTTCCGATATAGTTTTACTATGTTTTTATCCATGTGGTCTATATTATTTCGAATAGGTTTACGCTTGCGGTGTTCCTTGTGCAAATTCTCATGTTGGTGGAATTACGATAGTTCTAAACACACTTGGTCTCGAAACGTCATCTTTAAGATATTTTTTGACGTGACATAAGAAAAGATAGCTGAGTCTCCCTCTCGACTCGCTAAAGCAAGTGAGAGGCAGTCGCCTTTAAGCTCGTTTTTTGACCGTTTAAACTTAAAAAGATCATCGGGTTTTTGTCGTTTCAAACTCGTTATTGGCTACAAAACGACGTGCTTCTGACCGCTTTTCTACTTTTTCGGGTCGAAGTCACTACTTACGAAAATTACTCCTTTATCATATTGGTCAGGTGATTCTTTCGAGCATCGTTTTATACTTTTTCGGGCTCGAGAGACACAACTTTATGAAAAGGGACCCCCCTAGAGTTCACTTTTCTGTTGCCTTTTCAGACTCTCTAAACAGGAAATGGCGTTGAGTTCTTCCTTTGTCAGACTCGTTAAAACTTAATGACATCGGATTCTATCAAAATGATGCCTTCCAAGCATATGCTATCCCCATCAAGCTTGTCATCGAAAAATAATCGGGATAATCGCCAGAAATGGTGAGGAAATGGAACCAGAATCATTATCGTGTCGGTAGTATGTCGCTCTTGAACATGGCACTTGTCTGCATTCGTGTCTGGGTGGGAACCTCTCATCTTGTTTTTACACTGACCTTTGTGGGTTTGGGTTATCCTGTTTGACCTCTCATCTGCTCATTGACTTGTCGCCATGACCCCTGATCATTTATTGTCAAATACTGTCAAGTCCACTGTTGTGCTGCCAATATGTTCAAGAGAAGTTGACCTCTGCAAGAATACTCAACCTCCCTCTGATACCTCACACAAAATATCTTATCCTTCTCTGTCTCGTGTCGATGATGTGGGAAACATTATGGCCCACCTTCAATCAAGGTCACTTCCTGTCGACTTAAAATCATTATCCAGGAAGTTGACCTAGAGACTCCCTTCAGGTGCCTTGGAGCCTGCATGCCTCAATGGCGGGTTCTTCGTGTTCGACGCGAGGTTTTCATCACTGGCCTCCGATCGAATGATTCTGTGGGTGTTCGACGCCAGCTCATTGATTCACACGCCGTAGATTGTACCTATAGTACCTTGATGACCATTGTCATTATTGGTGGTACCCCTCGCGTCTATTAACAGTTTTCATCATTGACTGGTAATCAGACGATGTTCTTGCATGTTCGACTTCAACTCCTATATTCACATGATTGAACTTGTACTTTGTTCGGGTCGAGATGGAGCGCAAGACCCTGGATTTTTTCTATTGAGATCCAGGTTGCGATTTTTTGGATTATTATGATCATTACATGACTCATTGATGGATGGTTGTGCCCATACCTGAGTCTTCATGGATGGCTGCGACCATACCTTTACTACCATCATGGTCTCATTAGCTAGGTGGTTGCGTCCATACCACAGTCCTCTTTTGTATGTCTTTTAGATGGCTGCGCCCATGCCTAGACTACATGTAATTGATTATCAGAGATATCAGTTGTACTTGCGTGCGGGTTCTTCCTGGTGGTGTTCCAGTTCAGCCAGTTTCGTAAAGCATTTCACCCCTCCCACTCTCTCGGGCTTCATGCTTTAGGGGGCATCTGTTACACATTAATTTGTCACTGTCTTCCTATCAGTCTTCCTACTGTGTCATGAGACCAAATTAATCATGCTCATTGTTGTTGGGAAAAGTATCCAATACGGAATGACCCTATCCCACTCTAAGGGTGATAGTACCTTAGCAACAACTGAATGCAAAGCTATTCAAGATTAATTCTTTATGAGATGTAAGAGAGAGGAGAAAGGGATCCACTAACCGTTATCTTCTGCTAATGGTTGATCCAATCTTCCCTCTTTTCTGCTTGCTCCCAGCTCCTTGCTCTTTCACCGGCCCAGCTACACAAAGATCCTGTAAAAGCACAAGAAAAGGAAACTAAAAGAAGCATACATCCATAATTGATTCAAGGATTAGAATAAATCAAATATACAAGCATCGATACACCATTGAGACACATGCATATAGAAGAACCTCAAATGCTTTATTAATGGAAGAAGTAAAGTTCTGAGAGTGTTACAACCATAAGAGGCCCAATCCAGCAACACCTCCCAACACAAAGAAATCTCCTCTTCACCTCCTTCAAGCAAATCACCCAATAGTTCTATACTCAAACCAACAACACTTCCTTACATACACAAGATTCCAGCCTTCCTAGACCTCATGAGAGAGCTCTATATTGTCGTGGCGGAAAAAGTCGTTTGTGCGGACACAACTGACCTCCCTAGGAGTCTAAACTCTCTAGCGACAAACAAGACAAAATGGAGTGATCTTTCTCTAAATATACCTTTTACAACATGAAAACTAAAAGTGTTTAGGCTTACCTTATTCCAAAACGCTGTTGTTGAAGTCCGTCCTTGCCGATCCGGATGAGCTCCTCCTTCACATCAATTCCTGCAACCACAAACAATCAAACAATTACCAAGCACTTGCATTTCATATAATAAAACATATATTCAACATGCAGACCAAGGAACACATGAAATAACTCATTAACACAAGCTATTGAGAAAAATAAACCAGTTTGTATTAATAACGAAACAAAGAAACTCTTACAACCTGGCCTTGGTGTTGTGCAAGTTCCTCCCAGGGTCCATCAAGGGTTTTCCTCTACTTTGACAAAGCTCACCCACTTCCAAGTAGAATCAAGTAAAGACAATCTCTCCTCACAAGGTTCTAAATGGGAGACCTAAATCCTGCAGCATTTACCCAAAGAAAATGTATAGCTCCAACCTCTCCTCCCTCTGGCTCAATGTCTTTATTTATAGTGCTGTAAAGAGGTTATTCAGGTCCACCATCAATGGGATAATCCCCCTCTTTGGGTGGGATAGCTCCCTTATTGATGGGATAAGTTCCCTCTTAATAGAGATACATGAACCAACTGGAGGCGCATCCATTTCATCAAACCGACCTCTAGAATGTTCTAGAAGTAACCACAAGTAACTTTTTCAAGATAAAACTCGCGCATTTTGCCTTTTACAGAAGGACGCACCTGTCCCTTAACATACAGAGCGTCCATGGACGCAGCTTTTGTGAACATGGTCAGCGTCCCCGCAGGTAAGGCTAGAGAGAACCTGCGACCCCAGAGATAAACATAGTTTTTACAAGACTTTCTCTCTTCTTTGAGTTTGAGATGGATAACAGAGGCATAAGACTTGCCTAAGAGGGTAGCATGACTGTTGATTTGAGCCATACTAACTGTAAGTAGTCAAGGTGACATTTTTTAGTGTAACAGATTGCCCCCTAAAGTGCGAAGCCTGGAATAGATTAGGGTTTTGTAATTCTAGGAAGGGTGAAGCGCTTTATCATTTCAAGGATTTACTTGTGGATGACCTGGTTGGAACCTGCAATTTTCAACACAAAATACATGTATAAGATTATATCATCACTGAGGTAGGCATTCCCATACTCAGATTCAAAACTTTAACTAATGGACTAACTATTCTGATACAGGAATGATCTTGCAGTACATCATTTTTATAGACTTTTGTAGACACAGTATGGACGCAGCCATCTGTTTATGATTAGTCTACATAGATAATGAATACAAAACTCCTCGCAGCCTGGATGGTAAAAACTAGATCCAGGGTCTTCACTTCTACTTCCCGAATTGGTACGATTCTAGCATGTGATTAAATGATTTGATGTCGAACATGTTAGAAACCACTTGATTACCAGTCAATGATGTAAACTGTTAACAAGCGTGAGAGAGACCACCAGTAATGTCAATGGTTCTCAAAGTACCAAGCACAACCCGTGAAATGTGAATAGATGTTTTGATGTCGAACACTTCACGGAATCCTTTGATCGAAAGTCAATGATGTAAACTGTCGTCAAAGGCGAGAAACCTGCCATTGATGCATGCAGACTTCAAGGTACTGTCGATTCCTAAGTCATCTTTCTAGATAATGTGTCGATGTCGATAGAAAGCGACCCGTTGCAGGCAAGCCTGCAACACGAAATCATTGTTCAAGTTGAAGAAATGTTGCTGTAAGGACTGACTCAGGGATGGTCAAATGGATGACAAGTATTTTGCAGATGAAAGTTTTGCTTGCAGACCTCTTGAACACATAACGACACGACAGATGGTTTGGTGACGAATAACTCAAAGTTAATCCCTGGAACCCGGTTAAAGACTTTCAAAGTGATTTGGTCAACTGTGAGGTAAAAGATTTCCCAACCCAGGTGAATGAAAAGTGTCGTGTTCAAGAGTGGTAATAAAGTTTCTTTTGAGATAAAGGTAACAAATAGGTTCATTCTTCTCTCTTTTCCCCCACCATTTCTGGCAAGTACCTCTTTATTTTTAACAAGCTTGAGGAGGATAACATATGCTTGATTATAAGCTCATCCTTCGGACGAGTCCAACCTAGTTTAAATTCGAACCCTAGGAAGGAGTGGTTCGTTCCTGTTTGTAATTGAACAGGTCCTTTACTGTAAAAGTTTAACGAGCCCAGTATAGGAGAAACTCGGCGTTTTTCAATTTTAGAGAGTCTGAAAAAACTTAAGGAAACTCCACGTTGAACTTTTTCGTAAATTTGTGTCCCTCAAGCCCGAAAAAGTATAAAATAATACCTGGGGGAACCGCTTGATCTTGCGACCAAGGAGTACTTTCATGATAGTGTCGTCGACCTGAAAAGTAAAAAGCGATCAAGGACACGTCGTTTTATTTCCTTATCGAGTTTGAAACGACAAAAACCCGGCAATCTTTTCTTGATTTTACGGTCAGAAAAGAGCTAAAAGGGGACCGTCTTTTAATTCCGTTTTAACGAGTGAAAAAGAAACACTCGGCGATCTTTTCATGTTTTAGGAGTCAGAAAAGGGCTTAAAAGATGACTCTGATATTTTTTTGTGAAAAATACAATTTCCCTCGAAATCCTTTTGTCCTGTACAAAAGCAACACATTACTCATACCTGTTTAAAATAGGCAAAAATACATCGAAAAACATCTTTTCATGGTAAAAAATGAACTAATTCATCCAAAAAACCTATAAAAAGACCTTTTACCATGTCATTTTTACCGTTTGACTTTGGAGGTTGAAAAAGGAGCTTTTGACAAGAAACTTCCCGTGGTCGCTGCGGAAAATCTGACCGTCGGAATCGAACGCCGTCTCATCCAGGTATTTTACACATCCTACTCTGCATTTCTATCCGTTTAGAATTAATTTTTAGGTCTTAGTTTCATTTTTTGGGGGGGTTTTGGTTTTGGAATGCGCCTCTCGGCGGACGCAGGTGCCCTTCGGGTGACCTGCGTCCCCCGACTTTTTCTCATACGGGAAAACGGTCGGAAGACGCAGCCCGCCTTCAGGCCAGCTGCGTCCGGGCGCCCTGTGCTACAAAGCCGGGGTGCGTCTTCCGAGAAGTGCGCATTTCAAAACCCCAACTCCTTCAAAAACCTACCAAAAATCCTCAAATCAATTTCTAATTGCTATTTTTGATATGCAGGGCATTAATCATGTTAGACTGGAGAGAAAGAGAGCATGTAGAGGAAGATGAAGCTGCAATAAATCACCAACCTTCTCTGGATGCCCTAAGAGCATGCGGATTATACAAATATTGGACCATACCGGGCATGAGGGGCCAGGTAAGATTCTTGGAATGGCTGGTTGAGCGATGGAACGTTCAAGAACAATGCTTTTACATAGGAGGGCACCAGCTCGAGATAGAGCCCTCGGATGTATACTTTCTCACTGGCTTGCCAAACAGAGGTGAGCAACTCAATCTTGCGGGGACTAGGCCGGGTGGCCAATCCCTTGATAGTCTCCGCGAGGATTGGTGCACACGTGGGGCTCACCATTCAAAAGGCATAGAGATAAAACACATCACTCTGCCTGAACTCAAAGTCATAGCGTTCACGGTCACCAGAATTTGCGGCGCGGCCGCTTTACACATTGCTTCCGGATCCCAAATGCGGATGGCAATTGACTGTTACCAAGGCACCATTTTCAACTGGTGTGAAGCTGTGTCGGCTCATATGAAGAGCCAACTGACCAAGGCAAAGAACGGACGACTAAAAACTTTTGGATATGGGCCTATAGTCGTGAGCTTTGCCTTGGAGAGAGTTCCAATGCTGATCCCTCAGCAACTCACTGTTGATATCTTGGGTCCTCGGGAGCCAAAGCTGATACGATGGGTTGCGGTGATGGCCCGGCATCCTGACGAGGGTGCGGCAGTGGTTCGATTCTCAGATAGTTACTTTCACTGGTTAGAGGACCAGGTTTTTGCGATACAGGACTTTCCGTATGCCGGAATGGATTTCAGAGGTGATCCGGACATGGTTCTTCCACAGGGAGAACAATGGGATGACAGAGGTACTTTTTATTTTCACAAGTTTCCTAATTATGTATTTTTTATTTTTTATATATATCGTCTCAAAACTAATAGTAAAACTTTTTCAAAATGCAGATGTTGGTCCACAGCGTCCAGCCAACCTCCGGCCTTATGATAGACTACATCCAGCTGCACCGGTACCGGCCCCACAGGACGCGGCTGCAGACGTACTAGCTGAGTTGGAGCATGATCTAGAGCGTCTCACGGCAGATATACCTGAGACTACTATGGATGACATTCCTATCAGGCTTCAGCGTTTCGTAGTCGCGGTCCCTGGACCGTTTAGGAGATTTTTGCGTAAGGTAGCCCGCGCAGTGGTGTCGTACAGAGAGCACCACCAGTGATTGACTAGTCACTTTTTGTAGTCACATGTGACATTTTTGACTTTTTGTACTATCATTTTGCCGATCATAAGGTGTTTTCAACCTATGATCGAAGACGATGTATATATTTTTTGACACACTTCTATCTATATATATCACTATTACCGGCTTATCTTGTTTAACATGTATGATGAAATGTTTTTAAATTTACTTGCATGATTATTGTAAATGTCTGTCCAACACTCGAGAAGCAATTGCATCTGCTAATGTATTCAAGGACCTTGGAATATGTTGATATTCAATGTAATCAAATTCACGTTCCAAGAGACGCACTCTCAAAAACAACCTTAATAACACAGGATTTCTAATGGCATAAACTCTATTAAGCTGTAATACAACAAGTTCAGAATCTAACCTCACTATCAAACGTCGAATTCCAAATGAAATAGATTCGGATAATAATTCAACCACTGCACTGTATTCTGCAATGTTATTCGTTGTTTGACCGAGGCTTACCCCATGCATAGAAACTAACTCGTCAGAGGGCGAATAGATAACCCAAGCTGCGGAAGAGATATTCCGTGTACTACGACAAGCACCATCAGCAAATCCAATGTATGTTTGGAGAGGCGTCGACATCTACAATATCAAGAGTAAAACCAAGATAAGCCAGAATAACGACGAAAAACCACACTCTCTAAGCTAAGCACACTGACTAAACTAACACACTTGCTAGCTAGAAAGAAAATCTAACCTATCTAAAAATTTCTCCATACCCATCATTTTAAGCATAATACCTCTTTAGGTAAAGTCCATTTCTGGGTTTACCCAAAGAGTCCCCATCAAAATCAACTAGCTCATAAGCCCCTTTTGCTAGCTTTCGCTTTACAATGTAGGGCCCATGCCACATGGGAACGAATTTTCCGGCACCTAGCTTATCGTTAGCTTGATCATATAATAGTACTAGGTCTCCTTCCGAAAAACTTCGAGGGGTTACATTTTTATCATACTGAGCTTTCATTCGTTTCGCGTGAGTCTCGATAGCTAAAGTAGCGTCACGTCGAGTCTCATCTAATTTAGCCAAGTATAATAACCGTTTCTCCTCTTCGGAAGTAGCTGGAAGTAATTCGACAGCCATTTGAAGTGATGGGATTTCGCATTCAATAGGTAACACAGCTTCTAAGCCATAAACTAGCTGGAAAGGGGTGAAACCTGTTGAATTTTTCACTGAAGTTCGATATGCCCATAGCGCCGAAAATAACATGTTATGCCAATTCGTTCGATGGATACCAATGATCCGTCGAATCATGATGACTAGAACTTTGTTGATTGACTCAACCAAACCGTTGGCTTGCGGATAATAAGGAGTAGAGCTATCGTGGCGCAAACCAAGCTGGCTTGTAAGCTCAGTCATCATGACGTTTCGAAAATGGCTCCCATGGTCAGTAATGATTGCTTGTGGGACACCAAACCTAGTTATGATATGATTGAATACGAAAACTGCAGCTGTCTTGCCGCTTGCGTCGAATGTAGGCATCGCCTCGGCCCATTTAGTAAAATAATCAACCGCGAGGATGATATACGCATGCCCCCCGGCCGAGTGAGGGTTACAAGTAATAAAGTCAATACCCCATTTGGCGAATGGACCAGCGGCAATTATAGGGTGGAGAGGAGCAGGTGGAGCGCGCATCTTGCGATCAAACACTTGACAGTTGTGGCATTTTCTGACGGCAAGGATACAATCTTTAAACATAGACGGCCAGAAATAGCCAGCGCGCAACACCTTCTGAGCTGTGGCATACCCAGACATATGACCGCCACATGCTCCAGAGTGACAATCATTCAAAACTCTCTCAGCCTCTTCGTGAGTTAAACAACGTCGAAAAACTAAGTCTGCCCCCCGGCGATAAAGTGTATCTCCAATAATTTTGTATTGCTGGGATCGAAACCGAATTTTTCGACGGTCTTCCTTGGAAGCTTCAGGCCGAAAGGTTTGGGTTTGGAGATAGATGATTATATCCCCATACCACGGATCTAAAGTGCTAATAAGAAACAAAGATTCGTCCGCAATGGACTCTTCTGCCACAGTCTCTGTGTCAGCACTCGGGAAATCACACATCAATTCCGCAAAAACTAAAGATTTCTTAGACTTGGACTTCTCGAACTCCAAGTCGAACTCTTGCAGGATGACAATCCATTTAGAGTACTTGCCCCCTAGCAGTTGTTTTGTCAAAATATAAATCATAGGGTTGCAATCCGAAATAACTGTAGTTTTGCGGAGAAGAATGTAGTGACGAAAACGCTGGACAGCTTGAACGGCTGCCAGGGCCAATTTCTCCACATGCGAATATTTTAACTCAGTGGGATTTAAGGTTCTACTAAGATAATATATCACATGCTCTGCTCTGAATTCATCTTCTTGAACTAACACCATTCCAATGGTGGAATGCGAAGCTGCGAGGTATAAGAAGTAGTCCTGGTTGTAGTTGGGAGGATGCAATAACGGTGCATGGGTCAACGCGTGTTTTAATGCATCAAAAGATTGTTGGGCAATCTCGTCCCAAAAGAATTGTGCGTTCTGTTTCAACAACCGTGTAAAACCTTTAGTGACCTCGGCGTAGTTTGGGATGAATCGGCGTAAAAAGTTCGCTTTCCCTTGCAAACTTTGGAGTTGGCGCAAACTCGAAGGAGGAGGCAATTTGATGATAGCCTCGACTTTCGAGGGATCGACGCGAATGCCGGCTTTTGAAACAACAAATCCCAGCAATCGACCTGTTTCTATACAGAAAACACACTTGTGGGGATTCAACCGAATTCGATAATGCCTACACCTCATAAAGATTGCTCGTAAATGGACAAGGTGATCAGCTCGATGTAAAGAATGAGCAGGCAAATCATCGAGATAGGGTTGCACAATGTGCTTGATGTCATGAAATGCATAAGACATCGCCCGTTGAAAAGTAGCGCCGGCATTCTTAAGCCCAAAAGGTAATTTGCAATAAGCAAATGTCCCCCATGGACAAATGAATGCCGTTTTTGGTTGGTCGGCAGGTAGAATATTGATTTGATTATAGCCTGAGAAACCATCCATGAAGGAAAACATCTCACTTCCGGCACAATCATCAATAATTTGATCGATATAAGGCGTAGGATAGTTGTCTTTTGGACAAGCTCGATTGATATCCCTATAGTCGATACAGATTCTTATTGTTCCTTGTTTTTTATTGACGGGAACAATATTCGATACCCAATCCGTTAACGGGATCGGATAAATGAAACCTGCTTTCAACAGCTTTTCGACTTCTGCTTTAATCGCAGCCGCTTTTCGAGGGTGAATCTGACGCAACCGTTGCCGAATGGGTTTAGCATCCGGGTAGGTTTTGATTTCATGAACAACAATGGCAGGATCGATTCCTGGCATTTCCTCGTAAGACCAGGCAAACACGTCGCGGAATTCTTGGAATAGGGCCTTGTAAGTTTGGATTTCTTCTTCAGTACATGCGGCACCTATATGAATGTTTTCCTCGATTCCGGGCTTCACTGAAATATCAATGGGAATAGTACGAGAAATATTCCCTAAATTCAACTCTGAATCAGAATGTTTCGTTGGATCCTGAGCGTCTTTGACATATTCAGCGGTAAAGATAGATGAAAAATCATTTTCAAATGCATCGCCCTTAGGTAAAAACGAAGATCTGTGATGGAGATCTTCCCATGGTAGATCATCTACACTTAGGATTTCGCGAAGTTGTTCGTCAGATGACACGTCTTCGGGAAACGTTATCCGTTCTAAGGGTGAGGTGAAAAGTGACTCTTCACTGACCACATTCATTTGGTCGGTTTCGGTTGAATGAAAATCGGTAAAAGACATAAGAGCTTCATAAGCAATTTCATACGGACTCAACGGCATAACATCACCGAACGAGTCTAGCTCAGAGTCAGATGGAACATACCAAGGATCATCATAAATAATGTTTTCTGACGTGATCATATGAATTGTTGCAAACGAAGGGTCTACGCTGAGTGGAGGGAGAGGAAAAGTTCCCAGTAAACCGGAATCCTTAACTAAACCTACACCAATGTCCCTATAAGGGATTGTCGTTTTACCAACATGCTGGATACTCTCTGAAGAGGTTGGGTCGGATGAAAAGTATGTCAGCTGATCAATAGTCACGATCTTACCGTTATGTGGAAACTTAATTACTCTGAAGACCGATGAAACGACCGCTGTCATAGCATATGACCAACTTCGACCCAAAAGAAGGTTGTAGTCTAGAGGGGCATCAACCACTTCCACATCCAGACTAACGGTTTTACCTTCGACCCCTATAGGCAATTCTTGTAGAATACCAAACGGACGGAACCCACGGCCATCAAAGGCCTTAAGGATGGTGGGGGATTGGTTCAACGAAGGAGAACCAAGCGATCTCCAACATTGAATCGACATAATACACGTAGAAGCTCCCTCATCAATCACAGTCCGATGAATAGGCCTGTTTTTGACTATCACTGGAATTTGGAAAGCCATTTGATGGGGGAGACGTGGTGTACTATTTTCTAGATCAAAGATCATTAGGTTCGGGTCCTGAACATCGACAGCTCCGATAGCCGACAAAAGCAATTTTCGTTGCGCTGGACATGATTGCAGCACTTCGAGTGCCGACATTGCTGAAGGTGAAACAGCTAAGTCCTCAACAATGTTGTAATTCTGGGCTGCTCTCGCATGTGGATTGAAAGCAGACCTTCGAAGTACACCCTTGGCGGGCGGCTTAATCACTAAGTCTGGGTTAGGTTTTTCGATCTGTAGTGGATCGGAACCAGGAGCTGAGGTTGATGGGTTAGAGTGAGAAGATTCTGCTTCCTTACCATCAACAGGAGCCTTACTACCATAATCTTGCGATCGAGTCGCAATCCTGACATGAGACATCATCAAAATGGGTTCTTCACTGGCATTCGAAGAAGAACCTATCATCTTATTCTCCTGCTCTGGAAATGGATTTTTTAACACAGCAGGAGTGGGAGAACCTTTGACTATTTTCACTACCTCGGCCCGATGAGGGCAGTCTCTCGTAAAATGATCTTCTTCACAAATGAGACAAGGATATCGAGGTTTGCGCTTTTCGTCATTGGTTTCCGACTTTTCCGTTTTCTCCTTTGGAGCCTTGTCTGCTTTAGCCTTCTTCTTTCCACCGTTTTTTGGTTTGGCCGTAGATGACTCTACAGCGTGAATGTCGGCGGTAAGTTCAGGAGAAGACTCTCCTGTCGGAGAATCAGGCAAAGTGATAATTGGAGTAGTTGAAGCCTTGGAAGACTTCTTCTTGCTCTTCGTAGTCACGATACCAATCATACCATCAGCGGCATGAGATCCCGAAGGAGCAGCAGCGATTTGGTTTGACTTTGGAAGATCCGGAATTTTCTCGTGTAACGTACCCGACTGAGTGTAAACTAAGTCAAGGTATTGTGCCTGAGCAATGACTTGCTCCTCAGTAACTACTCCGGCCTTAGCTACATCTTCAGTAATTCTTGGTAATAATGATTTGACAAACCATTCAGCTAAGATTTGGTCCGGGATAAAAACTTTCACTAATCTCCTTCGACGTCTCCACTCATGGATGTGATCAGAAATGTACGTGGATGTCGATTGTTTTAGCGAAGTTAATAATTCTGTACCATTATCGTATCTGACTGGTAACTGAAAATGAGTTAAGAATGAGGTAGCTAACTGGCTAAAGTTGTAAAAAGAGGCCCGTGGTAACTCAATGTACCACTTGGCCGCGAGACCAATGAGTGTACGCTGGAAAAGACGTAAGCGGATGGAATCATCTGAGATGGAATTTGAAGCACACCAGAGGTGGTAAGTCATCACGTGATTGGACGGATCCTCTCCAGACTTACCTTCGAACTTGGGTATATCGCTGGGCAACTTATTTGGCATTGGCGGCCAGAACTGAAGATATTGAATTGGATCGTTCGTTAGGCGCGTCAAGTCGGGTAAATCTAAAGTCGCAATAAACGGTAACTGCCGGTTAGGATCTCTAAAACTCTGAGTCACAATACCAGCCCCAGGAGGAGGATATCCAGGATAACTAGGAACAGGAGTCGCATTTGGGATATTATATCCTCCTGGAAAACCAGGATTAACCGGACCGTACTGGGGTTGCTGAGGTTGTTGATAAGTGTACCCAGGATACGGTTGATACTGGTAAACCGGTTGTTGGGCAGCTTGCCCAGGTTGATACTGTCCCTGGTACGGAGGTTGAACAAATTGAGGTTGAGTAGTAACAACCGTACTTGTACCAGGTTGGCCTACAGGCATCTGGACTGTGGTTTGAACCGTAGATCCAGACAACGGTACAGATGTCTGAGGAGTGGTTACAGGGACAGTAGAAACCGGAGCTGCCGATACTCCAGAAGTAAGTATGGTAGATGTAGCGGTAGTTGCTGCAGCCGTGTGAGGTGGAGTACCAGGTGCAATTGGCGGCTGAGTAACTACCGAAGTTACAGGGGTCTGAACACTTGACTGGACAGGTTGCGGTTGCTGGGGTGGACCAGGAACTACAGGTTGTCCTGCTTGAGGTACCGACTGTATACTTGGTTGCGACATCTGTTGACCCTGTGACGGATCCCATGTTAACATTCCAGGGTACTGACCCGTAACAGGTTGAGGATACTGAGATCCATAGCCGTATTGAGGATAGGGTTGATAATTGTAAGGTGCAGTCCCATATGATTGCCCTTGAGGTGGTTGATAACTTTGACCAGAGTATTGACCCGTAGGTTGATAACCTTGAGGTAAATACGGGTACTGGGGTTGACCTTGACCTTGAGGTTGGTATCCTTGAGGTTGATACCCTTGGGGTTGCCATCCTTGAGGTTGCCATCCTTGAGGTTGATATTGATACTGAGGTTGACTTTGGGGTACATATTGAGGCTGGGGTTGACCTGGAGGTATGTATTGCCCCATAGGAGCGTATTGACCTTGAGGTTGCCCCCCAGACACGAATGAAGTACCTTGAAGTTGCCCCCCAGGCATTAACGAAGGTTGCCCCCCAGGCGGTAATTGGCCACCTTGAGGTTGGGTAACGGGAACTGAACCTGACATCATATAAACATCACCTATACTCAATGGTACATTACCACTGTTTCCAACTAATAACCCATGATCAATGGGTTGAGGAGATGCTCCCGCAAAGGTACCAGAAAGTGATTGATACCCAGTAGGAACAGAAGGACCGCCATGTAAAAATGATTCAGGACTTTGCGTAAACACAGATGACTGACCAGACATATTTACAGGAGTATGAATTCCTCTAGGTGGAAAAGGAGTACGAGGTGTAGAAAAACCTACTGAGTTGTCTAAAAAATTGGTTAATGCAAGGTACCAAGAAGTATTTCTAGGAGGACTGTAAAAGATGGATTCACGCTCCCTTAGATCAAGGGTAATTTGATCTTCAGAATCAGAAACGCCTATTTCTTCCTCTGGAACAAGTTCTTCTATAGCAATTAATCCAACAGGAAGATTTTCGGTGATAATTCTTTCTATTCTTGGTGAATCAGGAACACTAGGAGTTGGAGTAACAGGTTCGGAAATTTCAGGTTCTTCGCCTGTTTCACTGGCAGATGAAAAACTACCAGCAAGTTCGGAAACTGTAACAGCTTCGGGATTGTAACCTGTTTCTAAACTTTGGTAATCTGGATGGACTACCAAGGAAGATTCTCCTTCTTCAGGTGAACCTACTCTACTTCCACTAGGAGGAGTTACAAGGACCTTTAAACCTTCTAAATTACTGGGGTCGTCTCGAGGAGGTTCACCCCTAAGTCTACAGGATCTTCTCAACAATTCGGCCACAGAAACAACTTCAGGAGACTGGCCCCGAATTCTACGGGACTGTCTCGGTAATTCCGCCACAATTAAAGATTTTTAACTACAACACACGAAAACAAAGTAAAAATTTCAAATCAAACCACCTAAAGTCTTCTAAAGAAGCAAACAAATTTGAAGCACACGCCTAAAGAATCTAGAGCGTCAAACCACACACAAACAGTATCTTCCGGACCAAAAGCGCTAGTTGGTGATTAGGTCCAACCTCGCAGGATTCAGTACAGAAATGGTGGGTGGAACAGTTACGCCGACAACCTGCTTAATGAATAGACTGGACCAAGTTCCTCCACTTTAACCGTCTCGAAGTGAAGTGAACCCCCCAGAAAATCCAAGTGAGTATAGCCGACGTCTGCTCCAGGTACAGTGGGACCTTCCCTCCACCGTCACCTTGGGTAGAATCCTAGAGATTATGGCCACTAAGGTTACCAATCACAACAATTACACCTGGGGGAACAGTCTAAACTCCGACAGCACGCAAGGGCAGAGTAACAAGCTCAATCCCCTTACCGGCTCCTTGACAGTAATCCAAGGTTTACCGATAAGTGACCCCTGGCTCCTCGACAATGGTTAATCCGAGGTTTACCGTTTGTAATACGTACTGTCTGGCGTCGTTCCCAACGAGGGAGGAATGATCCCCTCACTGGTTCGGACACGAGCTCGTGCTTCTCCTTTAAGAGGAGCTTTCCCAGAATGTAACTGAAACAATTGGATTTGATCTACTCAAGATAAACTATCTGTTTGGTTTTGTAGTCTTGGAGAGTTAAGTACTCACCTACTCCAAGACCCTAGCCTAAGCTATGTTGGTGTTTCAGAGCCCTAGAAAATAAAAGTTACTAGATTGATTTTAATTTAAGCGTTACTTTTAAGGTTGTTTCTTAAGTCAAAAGGTGATGGAAGTGAAACCAGTGGTGTGTTGACTCGACTCGAAACCACTACAAAATGCACCTAGGATGATTTACCCACTACTTTACTTTTTCGATGAATTGTTTTAACTAAAAAGTTGAGAGAATGCAATCTTTATAAAAGCAACTTCTTAATTGAAGACAATCAAAGAAACAATTCGTTTTTCTTTTCCAAGCATAAAAACATAACCTCTCTTTACATGCACGAAAAAACTCTTTTCTTCTTTCAAAAACAAAAAGCTACTTGAAACAAGACTTTTTAAAGAAGATTTTTTTGTATTTTTCTTTTAATAAAGCAAATAAATCTAATATAACCAAAAATCAATCTTAACGACTATTAAAATCTATGAAAATCCACTCATAAGCAAACTAAAAGGCAAATTTATTCTAAGCAAGTTTAACGAGGCCAAAACTAACAATGATTATTCTAAGGTGTTTTACTTGATCACAATCAAATCAAGGACTAGCTTATTGCAGAACCAAAAACTAGCCAAAACAAAACTCTAATCTTTTTGTTCTTTTGTAAAATGGAAATCAATACTTTATAAACAAGCAATTCGAAATTTGACCCAAAACAACTTAAATGGCAAGCTGCTCACACAAGGAGACTTTACGACAGGCCCGACTTCTAAGAATGCTGACCAACCAGAGAGATCTAAGGCTGGACAACTTTCTACTGTCAAAGTCACTACATGACCTATCTAAAAATCAAACCCTAGGTCTAAACTTCGTTGAAAACCACTAAAACACTCAAAGCTCACAAAACAAGTTCAGGTGAAAATTTTTGACAGGGTACTAAAGGATCTGGGCAGAAAACACTAAGAAAAATCAAAATCTAAAAGCAATTGAAGCAAAAAATGGAATTTTCCTAAATTTTACAGGAAGACGCAGGCCATCCGTTATCACAGGTGCGGGCCCGCTCTGTGCAAACGGCAACAGCGCGTCCAAAGACGCACTGTGCAGTACTCAGAGGGTGCGTCCTTCTGGAAAAATGAAGAAAAACCAAATCTAACTAAATCTAAAGCTAAGCCACCCAAATACTAATTCTCACAGTCAAAAACCAAAAAATAAAAATGATTTTCTCAGAGCAAAGTTCACACAAAGGAAAAGACTCTCTCATTAATGGATTCCCCAGTGGAGTCGCCAATTTGTCGTGGCGGAAAAAGTCATTTGTGCGGACACAACTGACCTCCCTAGGAGTCTAAACTCTCTAGCGACAAACAAGACAAAATGGAGTGATCTTTCTCTAAATATACCTTTTACAACATGAAAACTACAAGTGTTTAGGCTTACCTTATTCCAAAACGCTGTTGTTGAAGTCCGTCCTTGCCGATCCGGATGAGCTCCTCCTTCACATCAATTCCTGCAACCACAAACAATCAAACAATTACCAAGCACTTGCATTTCATATAATAAAACATATATTCAACATGCAGACCAAGGAACACATGAAATAACTCATTAACACAAGCTATTGAGAAAAATAAACCAGTTTGTATTAATAACGAAACAAAGAAACTCTTACAACCTGGCCTTGGTGTTGTGCAAGTTCCTCCCAGGGTCCATCAAGGGTTTTCCTCTACTTTGACAAAGCTCACCCACTTCCAAGTAGAATCAAGTAAAGACAATCTCTCCTCACAAGGTTCTAAATGGGAGACCTAAATCCTGCAGCATTTACCCAAAGAAAATGTATAGCTCCAACCTCTCCTCCCTCTGGCTCAATGTCTTTATTTATAGTGCTGTAAAGAGGTTATTCAGGTCCACCATCAATGGGATAATCCCCCTCTTTGGGTGGGATAGCTCCCTTATTGATGGGATAAGTTCCCTCTTAATAGAGATACATGAACCAACTGGAGGCGCATCCATTTCATCAAACCGACCTCTAGAAGGTTCTAGAAGTAACCACAAGTAACTTTTTCAAGATAAAACTCGCGCATTTTGCCTTTTACAGAAGGACGCACCTGTCCCTTAACATACAGAGCGTCCATGGACGCAGCTTTTGTGAACATGATCAGCGTCCCCGCAGGTAAGGCTAGAGAGAACCTGCGACCCCAGAGATAAACATAGTTTTTACAAGACTTTCTCTCTTCTTTGAGTTTGAGATGGATAACAGAGGCATAAGACTTGCCTAAAAGGGTAGCATGACTGTTGATTTGAGCCATACTAACTGTAAGTAGTCAAGGTGACATTTTTTAGTGTAACATATATATAGGAGTTTTGGAGAAAGGATGAGTCAGCTTGAGGCTGGCATGAAGCTGACTAGTATCCTCTCCCACTTTAGTTATTCTTCAGTTCTTGAGTCCACTTGGAGTTTCTTGCTTCCACTTGGAGATCTAGATCCTCTTACTCATCACAAGGCGAATTCCCTGATCCAAGTGTCATTTTGGAAGCTTCCTGGGCATTTGACACCTTGCAGAATGACTGTGCCACTTGGCCAATCTCACCCAGCGCAGGTAGCCTTCATTGCTTTTGACATTCAGCGTAGGTACAGAGTGGAGCAGTTGACATTCAGCGCAGATGCTCAGTGGAGCAGCTGACATGATCCAGAAATAGCTTGTTTTTGAGTGTTTTCAGGTGGAGAACTGATTTTTAGTGCTGTGGTTTGCTGACCTTGTTCCTCTAGGGGTAGGAACAACATGTTTAGGGACTTTGGATCCCTTAGATTATTGACATTTCATGCTTCATGCTGTTAGGCACAAAAATGTCTATAACAGTTGCCCCCTAAAGTATGAGGTCGTTTATCGAGTGAAATGCTTTATCAGGAGGATCTGAAGTTCATTCAATCGCTGAGAGGTGCCCTGTAATAAAATACAATACAATAGATTATTTTTCATTCTGCTTTCATGATCTAGCTGAGGCGGGCATTCCCATGCTCAGCTTTATAAATTCATTTTGGTTCATATAACAGACGACCGTCTGATGGTAGACTGATAATTCTCTGCTGAAATTATCATCCTTTGAGCAGGATGATCATCTGCTGCAATAATGTACATATCAAATGCCTTTATATTTCCTGAATATATATCGCAGCCCGGATGGATGAAACTAGATCCGGGGTCTTCAAACTCGTTCAATCTTCACTCTAAGTACAAGTCGATCCATGTGAGAATTGAGCTGAAGTCGAACATGGAAAGACATCGCTTGATTACCGGTCAATGATGTAAACCGTTAACAAGCGCGAGAGGAATCACCGATAATGATAATGACCCTCAAGGTACTACAATACAATTCACGTGGTGTGAATATATGACTTGGCGTCGAACACCACGCAAAATCTTCTGGTCGAAGGTCATTGATGTATACCTGTCGCCGGAAGTGAGAAACTTGCCATTGAGGCATGCAAGCTTCAAAGTACTGGGGGGGGTGTTCCTAGATCAACTTCTTGGATAATGAGCTGAAGTCGACAAGAAGCGATCCGTCAAAGGAGGGCCTTAATGAATCCCACATCAGTGACATGGAACGGAGCTAATGATTTTAGTGGAGGTGAAAACAATTTGTGAGATATGATTCAGGGTGGCGATCATGGGTGGATGAAGGATAATGTATGGCAGTGGATGGGACACGGTTGACTCTTTCTGAACAACATCTCTTGAACATATAACGACACTGATGTGATGGATCGGTAGCATTACCCCAAATGTGGATGGTTTGGCGAAGACCATGGTGATGAGACCGGTGAATGAAACAACCCAACCCGATGTGATACGGAGGACAAAGTGTCATGTTCAAGAGCGACTTGCTACCATGAAAGCTTTGAGGTTCTCCCAATTTTTCCCCAGTCATTTCTGACCAGTACCTCTTTATTTTTGTCAAGCTTGAGGAGGATAACATATGCTTGTTCTATAACCTGTCCTTCGGGCAAGCCCATCGCTATGTTTTAACGAGCCTAGCGATAGGGAAACTCGTTCTCGTCTAAAGACAAGTTTGTCGCTATTTAATCATTTTAACAAGTCTAACGACAAAGACAACTCGGTCCTTTTCATTTTTAGAGAGTCTGAAAAGGTACAAAAAGTTAACTCCAAAATTCCTTTTTCGTCATCTAATCCCTTAAGTCCGAAAAAGTATAAAACAATACAGAAGGGATGAGTTTTCGATAACTTTAACGAGCCGAATAAAACAAGCGCTCGACCTTTTTGTGCAATAATCCCTCAGGTCCAAAAAGATTAAAATATAGAGGAGGGATAGCTCTTCCGGTCCTTTTAACGAGTTGGAAGGCCAAAACTCGGCAAACTTTTCATATTTTATGAGTCAATTGAAAAGAGCTCAAAGAAGACTCGTCTTTTGAGGAACGAGTGATAAACATGGATAGCAGCAGATTCCAGGTACAGGTTGGAATTTTCCAATCACGGCAGTGTCACAAGGATGGCTAAGTGAAATCACTCTTCGCAGCTGTTCCTCAAAATGGGTAAAAAATCATATGGGGGTGAACGATCGGCCAAATGGAATGGAGGTGGCAAGTGCAAACACGACCAAGGCTTTTTATGGCTAATAAATTTACGATCACAATGGTTATTTACCGGAATAGGTTCTTTTTTTAGATAAAAATGAGCTTAAACTCCGGAGGAAACATTGCTCACTGCTTATATTTATTTTTTAACGAGCATGAAGACCGCGTTAAAACTGCTCGGATCTTGCATTTATTTTTTAACGAGCATGAACTTTATGCTAAAACTGCTCGATTATATGGTCAAATTTTGATTATTTTACCATTACTAGCTTTTCTCTTTTCAAATATAGTACTGCATTTTCAATTGCTGCAACAAACTTTGTTAGAAATGAATAATATTTGCATGAAAATGAGATTATAACCCTAATATTTCGCTTTTTACTACGTAAAAAGCCATTAAAAGGTGTTTTTACCTCTCATTTACCATTTCATTTGCATTTGTTTTGTTGGAGCTCTGGAGGTGCCTCTTCCCCCTTGATTTTCACCAGCTGATTCCGGGAGATTCTGCAGATGATTTTCGGCGCCGTCTGGACCAGGTAGGAGCTAAACCCTAACTCTTTCTTTTCACGGTTTCATTTTCCTGTTTTATGCCTGTTTTCCGATCTTTCTGAGCCCCTGGGGTTTTGCTAGGGTGCCCTAGGTTCAGCGCAGGTTCCCCATTCGAAACTTGCGCTGAAGGTTAATCTGCCTTAAGGCAGTCTGACCCTCAGCGCAGATGGAGGACCTTCTGCCTGCGCTGGGCTCAAAAAGACTGAGTTTTAAGGTCATTTTTGATGATTTTTTCACCAGTTTTTTATCAAAACAGGAATTCACTCTTTCTCTTGTTTGCTTTGCAGGGAATCTTGAACAAAATGTCCCTTACATGGAGAGAATGAGAACATGAAGAGGAGGACATGATTGCCCTCCATGACCCGGTCACGGTGAACGCGCTGCGGAACTGTGGCCTACTGAAGTTCTTCCGTATCTCTAGCATGAGAGCACAGATTTCTTTACTACAGTATATGCTTTATGCTTGGGATCTTGTTAACCAAGTGTTCCAGATTAGGGGAAAGGTCATCCCCTTGACCATAGAGGACATGTACTTCTTGACTGGATTGTCAAGATGAGGTGCCCCCATTTCCTTATCAGGTACGGCCCGGGGGACTGATTCCACCAGAGATTATGTCCGCCAGTATTGCAGGGAAGGATCTCAGCCGAGCAAAGACGGCAAGATTGTTATCCGTGAGATTACTGATCGGACTCTCAGGTCCATTCTGTTCACTATTGGTAGGATGGCCGGCACGCAGCTCTACATGTTGCCAACAGGTCTTATATGCAGCACGCCTTGGAGTGTCTCCAACCGAAAGTATTCAATTGGTGTGATGCAGTACTTGTTCATATGAAAAGTCAATTGACCAAGGTAAAGGATGGGAAGCTGAAGAACTTTGGATTTGGTTCTATTCTGACTGCCTTCGCCTTGGAGAAAATCCCATTGATGCAGCCTCAGTACATCATACTTGACTTGCCTTCTCCGACCGAGCCACGCATGCAGAGGTGGGTCGACCACATGTCTAGGCATGCTGGTCAACCTCAGATTACTTTTACTGAGGCCTTCTTTAGGTGGTTCGAGTGCCAGGAGATGGCGTTTTCTGAGTATCCATATGTGGGTATGGATTTCCGAGGTGATCCGGATTTGGTGCTACCGGATGGCAAGCAGTGGGGCGCCATTGGTAAACTCTTTGACCATATTACTGTTTATTGTTCTTATTCATAATGTTGTTGTGCTTTATTCTATCAAGACTTTTAATTGTACTCTTGGGTGCATGCAGATATTGGTCCTGTTCGTCTAGCAGTTCGTCCGAGATCGCCAGCTGCTGCCCCGGCAGTGGAGCCTGCTAGGAGAGTCGTTATTCGCGATCTTGACGATACTGAGACCCTTACAGCTATGCAGGAGCAGGTTGAGAACCTTACTCGTGGTCTTCCGGATGTACAGATTGACGAGTTACCTTTACAGCTACAGCGGCATACTATTGGTGTGCCTAGACGATGGACTCGTCTCTTGGGCATGATTGCACAGGCAGTGACGTACTATCATGAGCACCACTAGGCTAGGGTGCCCCCTAGCATCTTTTTGAGATTTTAGGTCATATGACCAATTTTGTCTTGGTTACAGAACATTATGTATGAACTTATATAAACAGCTTATATATTTTGATTTTCGGGTTTTATTCTGGTTGATTTATATGATCCATATGTACAATCTTTGATGGTGTGTCCTTTTTATAAATGTTGCAAATGTCTATCTAACACACAGTTTGCTAATGAGTCGGTTAATGTGTTTAAGTTTCTTGAAATATGTTGATATTGAATTGAATCAAATCTTCTTTCCAAGATCTTAACCATTAGGAACATGCGATAAATAGCTGGATTGCGGACAGAATATATACCATTGAGTTGTAGTATTACGAGCTGTGACTCTAGCCTGACAATTAGTCGGCGTATGCCACGTGTGATGGCATCAGAGAGTAGTTCTATCAGCGCGCTATACTCAACGATGTTATTCGTTGATTGCCCAATACATACACCTCTGAAACTTACTAGCTCGCCGCTTGGATAAAAATGGCCCAGGCCGCAGAAGACAGGTTCCGCGAACTACGACTCGCTCCGTCGGCATATCCAACACATGTCTCCATAAGGTTCGACATCTGCCACAAATGAAAAAGGTGGATCATTCGACCAGAACAAACACTTTAGCGAAAACAAAATACAACAAAAGCATGCAGGTTACTATTTAAGCATAGTAACGCTTGAGGTACAACCCGTTGCGGGGCTGCGCCCGTGGAATTCCATCGTAATCCATTAACTCGTAGGCTCCTTTTGCTAACACCCTTTTAACAATATAGGGGCCCATCCATAAGGACTTGAATTTACCTGCTCCCAATTTATCGGATTCTTGATCATAAAGTAAGACCAAATCACCTTCTGAGAAGACACGGAGTTTGACATTTTTGTCAAACTGAGCCTTGACTCATTTCTTATGAGCCTCGTTAGCCAAAGCGGCGTCACGACGGGTTTCATCCAACTGGATTAATTCTAAGAAACGAGCCTCTTCCTCTGAAGTTTCGGGGAGGAGATCGATTGCGCGTTTAAGCGACGAAATTTTGCACTGGATTGGCAAGATCGAGGCCATACACCAGTTGAAAAGGTGTGAACCCGGCTGCGTTCTTTACCGAGGTTCGGTAAGCCCACAAAGCTGAGTACAGGATTAGGTGCCATCTTCTTTTATGAACCCCGATCATCCTTTGCAACATACGCTTCAGGACCTTGTTGATTGCCTCAACTTGTCCGTTGGCTTGCGGGTAATATGGGGTAGAGCTGTCGTGAGATAGCCCTAGCTTGGCAGCTAATTCAACCATCATGTGATTGCGAAAATGCGATCCATGATCTGTAACTATAGCCTGTGGTACGCCGAACCTGGCGACTACATGATTGAAAAATAAAAGGGCAGCTGTTTCACCAGTGTTATCCAATGTAGGCATCGCCTCGGCCCATTTGGTAAAATAGTCAACAACGACTATAATATACCCATTCCCCCTGGTCGAGGTGGGGTTACATTGCATGAAATCGATGCCCCACTTGGCGAAGGGCCCAACAGCAACTATAGGCTGCAAAGGTGCGGGTGGTCGTCTGGTTTTGCTATCAAAAATTTGACAAGCATGGCAACTTCTGACTGCGGTTATGCAATCTTTGAACATGGTTGGCCAGAAGTATCCTGCTCGTAAGATTCTTTGTGTTGTTGCATATCCAGATTGATGCCCCCCACATGCGCCTGAATGACAATCATTCAGGGCTTTTCCGGCCTCCTCATGGGTAAGGCACCTTTTCAGAACCGTATCGACACCACGATGGTAAAGTGAATCACCGACGATCATGTAGTCTTTTGCTTGGTATCGTATATGTTTTTGTTCTAAGCGAGAGGTGTTAGGCCTGAATTTTTGGGTTTGGAGATAAACCACGATATCTCCATACCACTCATCGCTTGCAGATATGAGAAACAAACTTTCGTCCACGATTGACTCTTCCGATGTTTCATCGTTGGACGACGATGGGAAATCACATAATAATTCCGCGAAAACTAGAGCTTTCTTTGATTTGGACTTTACAAATTCCATATCAAACTCTTGAAGGATCGCTATCCATTTTGAATATTTTCCCCCCAGCAACTGTCGCGACAGTATATAAGTCATGGGGTTGCAATCTGACAAGATGGTAGTTTTCCGAAAGAGGACATAATGTCGAAACCTTTGAATCGCTTGAACAGCTGCAAGCGCTAGTTTTTCAACATAAGAATATTTAATTTCTCTATCGTTTAAGTTTTTACTTAAATAATAGATAGGATGTTCAATTCCATCGACTTCTTGAACTAAAACCATTGCAATGGTCGTATCCGCTGCAGCCAGATACAGGTTAAAATCTCTTTGATAGTCCGGGGCGTACATTAATGATGCTTTTACTAGACAATCTTTCAGAGCATCAAAAGAAGTTTGCGCCACCTGGTCCCAGACAAAAGGTACATCCTTTTTCAAAAGACGAGTATAACCCTTAGCAAGTTCTGCATAATTTGGAATGAACCTCCTCAGAAAGTTTGCTTTCCCTTGGAGTTTCTGAATCTAAAGAAAATTTGAAGGTGGAGGCAAATTAATGATTGCCTGAACCTTGCAGGGATCAAGACGAATCCCATCCTTAGAGACTACAAAGCCAAGTAAACGACCAGAACCGACGCAAAACACACATTTGTGTGGATTGAGTCTTATCTTGTAGTGTCGGCAACGTAGAAATATCGCTCTTAAATGATGCGGATGATCAGTCCGCTTTCGCGAATGAGCCGGAAGATCGTCGAGATAAGGTTGAACAATGTTCTTGATGTCATGGAAGGCATAATTCATCGCCCTCTGAAACGTCACCCCTGCGTTCTTTAAACCAAAGGGTAATTTTCGATAAGCGAATGTGCCCCACGGACAAATAAATGCTGTCTTTGACTGGTCCTGTGGGTGGATATTTATTTGATTATACCCCGAAAATCCATCCATAAATGAAAAGATTTCACATCCGGCGCATTCATCAATTATCTGGTCGATGAAGGGAGTAGGGTAGTTGTCCTTCGGACAAGCTTGGTTTACATCCCTATAGTCGACACACACTCTAATCGTCCCTTGTTTTTTCATAACAGGGACAATATTCGATACCCAATCGGTTAGAGGAACCGGGTAGATGAACCCAGCATGGAGAAGTTTTTCAACTTCTGCCTTAATGGCAGCGGCTTTCTTCGGGTGCACTTGCCGAAGCCATTGTCTTACTGGTTTGACATCAGGATACATTTTAATTTCATGTTCAACTACACTCGAGTCAATGCCTGGCATTTCATCATATGACCAAGCAAAGACATCTCTAAATTCGTGAAAAAGAGCGTTATATATTTCCAATTCTGAAGGGGAACAACCTTTGCCGACATAAATATTCTCTACAACATCCGTTTTGGTCGAGATATTTATGGCTATAGTCTCTTCAATATTGGATAGGTTTCGCTCGGAATCCACCGTATTTATAGTATTCATTAGGAACTCGAATACTGAAGGGTGATAAAGGTCACTTTGAGTATCTTCTTCATATTCCGGAAGAAGGGAACGATGGTCGCCAATTTGTTGTTGGGAAAAGTATCCAATACGGAATGACCCTATCCCACTCTAAGGGTGATAGTACCTCAGCAACAATTGAATGCAAAGCTATTCAAGATTACTTCTTTATGAGATGTAAGAGAGAGGAGAAAGGGATCCACTAACCGTTATCTTCCGCTAATGGTTGATCCAATCTTCCCTCTTTGCTGCTTGCTCCCAGCTCCTTGCTCTTTCACCGGCCCAGCTACACAAAGATCCTGTAAAAGCACAAGAAAAGGAAACTACAAGAAGCATACATCCATAATTGATTCAAGGATTAAAATAAATCAAATATACAAGCATCGATACACCATTGAGACACATGCATATAGAAGAACCTCAAATGCTTTATTAATGGAAGAAGTAAAGTTCTGAGAGTGTTACAACCATAAGAGGCCCAATCCAGCAACACCTCCCAGCAGAAAGAAATCTCCTCTTCACCTCCTTCAAGAAAATCACCCAATAGTTCTATACTCAAACCAACAGCACTTCCTTACATACACAAGATTCCAGCCTTCCTAGACCTCATGAGAGAACTCTATATATAGGAGTTTTGGAGAAAGGATGAGTCAGCTTGAGGCTGGCATGAAGCTGACTAGTGTCCTCTCCCACTTCAGTTATTCTTCAGTTCTTGAGTCCACTTGGAGTTTCTTGCTTCCACTTGGAGATCTAGATCCTCTTACTCATCACAAGGTGAATTCCCTGATCCAAGTATCATTTTGGAAGCTTCCTGGGCATTTGACACCTTGCAGAATGACTGTGCCACTTGGCTAATCTCGCCCAACGCAGGTATCCTTCATTACTTTTGACATTCAGCGTAGGTACAGAGTGGAGCAGTTGACATTCAGCGCAGATGCTCAGTGGAGCAGCTGACATGATCCAGAAATAGCTTGTTTTTGAGTGTTTTCAGGTGGAGAACTGATTTTTAGTGCTGTGGTTTGCTGACCTTGTTCCTCTAGGGGTAGGAACAACATGTTTAGGGACTTTGGATCCCTTAGATTATTGACATTTCATGCTTCATGCTGTTAGGCACAAAAATGTCTATAACACTCATGCTCTCTAATGTTGCCAAATGACTCATTTTGCCAAATTTTTGCCATCATCGCGACTGTTGTAAAAATAAATGCACTGATGAGCACTCCAAAATAGACGGAATACGCTGCTAACGCGGAAGTACACGTGATTCCCGCACTGGTCGAATTTCATGAGACAATGCGTCTGTTACTTATATCTGATCGCGCTGATATGACTTTCTTCGTTATTCAGCAGCGATGTCAGCGCTCTAGTGCAGTTATTCACCCACGATGATCTAGTCTGGGCGAGTTTGTTCTAACAGCCGGCCTTCCAGATGACTCCAGACCTGGTTGTTGGCCTTGTAAATGTCGCCCTCCCTTCTCTGGCATGTCTGTTTCATCATTTGAGCCACCTTCCTTGGAGATAAGCTCATCCTCCCACCATTCATGGAGACTCCTTCTCCTATTTAAGCCTCCACCATTGCCATGAGCTGCTAGTTTGGAATTCATAGTGTTTGGAGTGTTGTTGATAAAGTGTGAGCTTGATAGGTAGTTGGTGTGACAAGTGTGGGATTTCTAGAGAGCTTAAGGAAGGTTGTGAAGTGTTTCTTTCTTGTGTAAACTTGTGTGAGAGAGAGTTTTGTCTTGGGAGATCTACCTCCAAGGGTGAATGCTTGAGGGACTTGCTGGTTGGACCCTCTTGAGAAGGATTTGATGTCGGAACTATGGTTGTATTCTTCTTTGTTTATCAATAATAGACGAATATCATTATGGTTCCACTCTTATTATCTTTATGATGGTGTTTGAGTTATATCCTTTCTTACTGATATAGAGTTGCATCTATTGGATTTTATGCTTGTGTTTGTATTGTTCTTTGCATGTGCAGGTGTCTGTGCACGAGGATCGTGAGGATTGTGACCAGCCAGGGCAAAGGAACGGGAGCATCAACTCTTCTACAAGTACTAGCGTTGGAATCCAGGTATGCCTTCATCATTGGTTTTTCATTTGCAATTAGGAACCTGCGTGTTAGCATTGTTTGGTTGTTGCTAGACCCTATTGGACTAGTAGGGATTGCCTTTGTCCCAGAGGGGATTTACCTCCACAACAACGGGGAAAACCAGTGATGAATCCTAAAGATATGGTCTCACATTTCCATTCCGGAATGGGCAACGATTGTAACAATCTGGCAGGATGTTGGTGTTCAGCCTTCACTAGCTGCCACTCCAAACATTTGGACAAATATTTTGCAATATCTTCCTCAATATATGCCAAAAGTAGCCTTTTTTGATGGCTGAAAACATTTTCTGGTAACCTGGGTGGCCAGCACAAGGTTTCCTATGAAACTCATCCAATATTAATAGTTTAACCAAATTTTGGTCAGGAATGTAAATTATGTCCTTAAAAAAACGGAGGTTATCATAGTTTATTTCAAATTTTAATTTTTCCTTTTTGAGTAGAGCTTCTTTTGTCTGTTTCCAAAGGAAAGTATACTCCGGGTCTCTGCTAGCTGCTTCCTTTATGATTTTAGGAATATTTGAACTCACTTGGCTCATTTGGACCTCATAGATACAGTGTGACTTTCTGCTCAGTGCGTCAGCCACACAGTTTTCCTTTGCTTTTAAATGTTTCATCTCAAAGTCAAATTCACTTAAGAAGGTTCTCCATCTAGCCTATCAAGCGTTTAATTTAGACTAGTTGAAGAAGTTTGTAAGACTACTATGATCTATTAGCAGCAAAAATCTATTTCCTAGTAGGTAATGTCACCACATTTTAAGTGCATGCACTACTGCTATCAATTCAAAGTCATAAGCTAAATATCGTTGTTCATACTCCTTCAAATTTCGAGATCCATAAGAAATCACTTTTCCTTCCCGTGTCAGCACTCCACCAACACCCTCTTTTCTTGCATCTGTGGAAACCACGAAATAATTTTCTAGATCTGCTACTTTTAACACTGGTGCGGTGGTGAGAAGATGCTTTAGTTTTTCAAAACTTTGCTGACACTCGGATGTACAATAGAAAGTACATCCAGTTTTTTGTAAGGAGGTCATTGGAAATGAGATCCTTGAAAATCCCTCAATGAATCTACAATAGTATCTGGCTAATCCCAAGAATGATCGAATATTAGCGACATTCTTTGGGGCTGTCCATTCGATGATTGTTTTGATCTTTTCCGGGTTTACTGCAATGCCATCTATTATTCTAATGTGACCCAAGTACTAGATTTGATCTTTGAAAAAGTCACAGTTGCTAAATTTAGCATATAACTGATTTTCCCTTAATGTTTGCAATACTATTTTAAGATGTTCTTTATGCTCCTCCTGGTTCTTAGAATATATCAAAATATCGTCTATGCACAAATTTATCTAGGTAGGGCTGGAAAACACCATGCATTAGACTCATAAATGTGGCTAGGGAATTTGAGAGGCCAAATGGCAATACCACAAAATCGTAATAACCATAGCGAGTATGGAATGCTATTTTGTAAATATCTTCGTCTTTTATTCTTATCTGATGGTAACTGGATCTTAGATCGATTTTCGAGAATACCTTAGCTCCCTGCACCCAATCGAATAGATCATTGATACATGGTAAAGGATACTTATTCTTAATGGTTAGTTTTTTTAATTGTCGATAATCAATGCATAATCTCAGGATCCCATCCATTTTCTATACGAATAACACAGGGGCTCCCCAAGGGGACACACTAGGACATATGTACCTTTTATATAAAAGTTCCTGAAGCTACATTTCGAGTTTTGTTAACTCAAGTATGCTCATGCGATAAGGGGATCTGGATATAGGGGCTGCACCTGGAATTAACTCAATAGTGAAATCAATATCGTGCTTTGGTGGGAAACCTAGAATGGATTCTCGAAATACATCCACAAATTCCTAAATTACAGGAATATTTTCGAGCGAGGTCATCTTATTTTTAGTGTTTGTAAATCCCACCTGAACAACATATATTTGACAACCTTTTCTAATACATTTTCCTAACTGATTAGCAGTAATAGGATGTAACTTGGCACTGGTTTTTATTCCTTCGAGTTCCTTCCTTTGACCTAATTCTGAAATAATAATTACAGTTTTCTGTTTACAACCCACTAGGGAGAAACATTTTTCAAACCATTCCATCCCAATTAAAATATCATAAGAACCTAAAGGAAGTATATTAATGTCAACATAAATGGGCTGCCTTGAAATGGTTATGGGACAGCATTCTGTCTTTGCATTAACCCTACTTTTTGTGCTAGTGGATAACTGAACTAGCCAAGGTTTTGAAAATTTTCTGCTCAATAATTGACACTTTTCTACCACTTTAGGAGTGACATAGCTTAAGCTAGCACTGGGATCAAATAAAACAAAGACATATTGCTTAACAATCATACCTTCACATTCGATCATTGTGGGCTGGAATTTGGCTTGATGATCATCCAAGGCAGATTTATTTCTAGGTATGCTCCTTGCTACTTCCCCAACTGTGGATTCTTCTTTCATATTCATCCATGGTTAAGGTCCCCAATTTTAACTCGTGGAATTCCTTCTCTTTTTCATCATAAGAGCGCTTGGTTAGATACTTTTCCTTAAAATGTTTTTGAAACTCATTCCACGTAACTTGCTCTTCGTCAATTTTTCTTACCGTCTTGATTTCCTCTCACCAGAGAGTCACTTTTACCCTTAGCTGATAAATTGCCAATCATGCCTTCAGTTTGTCAGTGTACTCATAAATCTGAAAGTATTTGCTGATATCGATTAACCAGGCCTCTACTGCCTCTTCAGATTCTCCCTCAAAGTGTGAGGGATTAATTTGTTTAAATTCTCCTTGTAGTTCTGAATTTTTTTTATGAATTTTATCTTTTGGTTTTACGCTGGTCAAAGACATTGTCTAAGCATCCCTCTTCATCTTCCCTTTGTTTTTCAGCTGACTCAGTGTGTTCTTCTCATTGTTGAGTGGTTGGGGTCTTTTCCTGGTCTTATGCACTAGGGTTTGGATGGCGTTTATTCTGTCCATGGGACATAATTCTTAGAATTCTCTCATGTTCTAAAAAAAATTGTTCATTATCCATTCTTAAATTGGTCATTTCCACACGCAACTACTACACAGTTTCGAGTAACAATGTAGTGTAAGATAAGAAGCGTTCTCATGATGATGGAGTCACTTTGTAGTCTGAAACGTTGGGTTATCAAAACTTTGTAACAAGTCATCCCAAACTCTTTCAAAACACTCAGCCTGTATGGACTCACTATTCAAAAAATTGGATTAGCTTGCCAGGATTCTTCGCCCAGCTATATCCAAATATCCATATTAGCATTCACATAAGTTGTTTCGGGCGATTCAGGTGGTCCATAGTTCCTTTGCATTTTGACTTTCTTTTCTTTTGCGGTTGTGATCTTTATCAATTTATCTGTGTTCACACATAAGTTAATTTATTTTCCCCTGATACCATTTGTAATAGCTAAACTACAAACTCTATATAAATCTTAAAAAGAAATACCCAAAATAATATATATATATATATATATATATATATATATATATATATATATATATATATATATATATATATATATATATATATATATATATCTATATATATATATATATATATATATATATATATATATATATATATAGATCAATCCACAGTGAAAATGGATGACATAAATACCATACACATTTTCCGAATACAAATAAATATTAATTTAATGGGCAGGTGAGGAGATCTAGCTGGGGATCCTTCGGGTTTATTATGCACATTGATTCATGGTGTACTATGTTGTATCAACACTTGGCCTTCGCAACACATGGCAGGCATCTATTATTTGGGTCAATACTCTCTTTCGATCATGTCATCTGTTTCAACTTTCCATCGTTGATCTTATGTCCTCGATCTGACGACGAGGGATGTGTATGGTTTATCCCTTTAAATGATTCTTCACGCCCAAACCTTGGAGGTCTCATTGTTGTAGTTACTCCTTTGTCTCATGCAGCTCTACGATGCGAAGTCACAAATTGGTTACATTATGCTCCAATGGTTGAAACAGTGGAGGTTGTTGAACCCACGAAACCGGTATGCCTTACAGTGGAGAAACTGTTCAACTTCCATTGCTCAGGCTTGAAGGTATGTTCTTGATTGGGTTTCCGCTTTAAACCTATTCTAATGGTATTTCGCCATTATGCAGGAATGGCCCATGAAGCTTCAAAGGTGGTGGAAGGCAAAAAGTAGCAAGGTTCATCAGAAATAGGTATACCTCCACAGTGAGAAATTCAGGGCCACAGTCATATCCTAGTCTCTGACTCGTAAAGGGGTTTTCCTTCTAGTCTTTTTCCTTATGTTAACCTCTCATTTTTTAACTAAGTCTCATCTTTCTTTACAAGTAGGCGACTCACCGAGGCCATGACTTTGATTAAGATAAGACTCTTCCTTGGTTATTATTCCATTTATATAAATGAACAAGGGTTTTACCTCCACTAGCTTTAAAATACTCTCGACCCCCGTTTATAGGTAAGCAACTTTTTGGGAGGTTTGTTGATCACGACTGCGACCATTAAACTCATAAGAGCTTACCGAATTCTGGTTGATTTCCAGGTTGGAGCTGATTCTTTTGATTACTCTTCCGGACTTAAATTGTTTTAGGGTTCTATGTGGAGGGTTTTCCCCTTATAAGCAAATATAGGTTATTAATTATAAGCACAGGTCCTTTAACTTTTATTTCTTGTTATTCAAAAAGTTCTGATTGTCGAAAATTTCCTTTTGAAATGTAAGTTTTGAGGAATGAATAACTATGCTCGGTGGTTGCTGGTGGTGGGTTTCTAAGAGTCTGTTTCCGTTTTTCTTTGTGGGATGTGCTGTAATAACTTTCTCAATTAATTTAAGGAGAGGTCGAGCATGCCTCAAATCGACTGTACCAATGGCATTGATTGCTACATAGTTTCTATTTTTGATTAGCAATACACCATTTTTCAGTTTAATTGTGTTATATGAATGTTTAAATCATTCTCACCTTTCCTATGCATGAGTGTTCTATAACATGGTTGATAGAGGCACTGCATTTATTTAAAAGTGATAATTTCTTAATAAAGGTTCTTGTAGTGTTACCCATAGTTTTCTATATAGCTTTTATTCATTGTAAAGACTTCTAATAATAAGCGTTTCGCTACCATTCTATGTTCACTGTTTTCTTAACTCAGATTAAGAAATCGTTTCATATTTGGATGAATGTTAATCTTTCTATTCCCCTAGACTTTATGATTACTGTACATTTCGTTCAAAAAGCTATTTATGCTTTTATTTGCTTTATTGATAAGTTATATTCATAGGAATGTATTCTAGGATCTATATCAATATATTGTTAGTGATACTGCTCTAGAATTTATCTTATTTTCCTATTATGTAAAACAAATAATTTGGTTGTAATCATTTAGTTTATCCATTATTTATTGAGCATTTAATAAAACTCCATGGCTATTAGTTCAGTAGTAAACCTTCTATGCTACTTGTTTGTTTACTTGCAATTCACATAATAATATCTACAATCTAGCATAAAATATTTAGACTAATCATCTTTTAATCCTGTAAGTCAAGTAATCATATTTACAGTATAGTAATAAATCTTTAGAAACTTGCTACCTTACTTCATTTGTTAACTTGCAATGGAAATGTATTCGAAAGGTCTCTTCTCCGAGCCACGAACGAGCCGGGCCACGAGTCCGGCAATCATGTCCACACTGTCCCCCGAGCACCTTCTGTCTTTCACACTGGATTTTGTCCAGTTACAGCCACTGAGCACCTTTTGTCTTTCACGCTGGATTTTGTCCAGTTACAACCAATACTATGGGCCTTAGGACTCTCGTCCCCTCAATCTCTGTACTCTCTTATTGACTGTGTTGAGAAAATTTCACGCTCGTTTGTTCCACCCAGCTCTAAGATAGCCTTTGCTCCTCTTCCCCTCTCTATATTTGTTTCTTTTAATTAAACAAAACAATTTTTCTTCTTATTAATGTAGTACTAACAATAATTTAGGTAATCTCAATGTATGTTTCTTGGTAACCCAACCTCAGTTAATATTTAACATCAAAATGTAATAAAACTTAAAATAACAGTTAGTAACAATCAACTTAATAGTCTCAGTAAGTTTTATGCAATTTGGAGTGTTAAAATATTATAATATTAAATCCCAATATTATAATCCCAACCTCAATAATATGTCAATTAATAATATATGGAAAAAGAAAGGAATCAATGCATTTTTACAAGTTTGAGAAAGACCACCTTTGTATAGAAAAGGAAAGGAATCAGGTAGTTTTTACAAGTTTTAGGAAGACCATCGTTCAAAGGTGGGAACTTCATCAACCATTTCTCTTCTGTATAGGGTAAGTAATTTATAAGAAGTTGTGTCAAATGGAATAAATTAAATTAAAAAGGCATCGCATACATTAAAAAGGTTTTACTAATACAAAGGTTGTTTGGAACAGAGCGATAGTTGGGCCTGAGTCTAATAATTTTTGCATCCAGGGAGGTTCTATATACAGACTGAGAACTTTGGCTCCACATCATAAGTTTCAACACGATATTGATGGGGGGTATAGGATATCAGAATCACTAAATCCATTTTGAGGTTTTGATGTTTGAAACAAATTTCAGGGTTTTTCTTTCATTAAAAGCACATCTTAGCCCTAATATAGAATTGGCTAAGCATGATTCCCATGCAACTTGGGTTGTAATGAGGAAATAGTAGAGAATTCAAAGAGCATCCATGCACAACTAGAAGAGAAGAATTCAACTCATCACTTCCATGAAAAACACTGAAAGATTCATGGATGTTCCGGTAGCGCTTAAGCACGGGACACCTTTACCATCATTCTGCAGAGCGCTATGTGGCCTTCCCTATGCTACAACCTGTGAGTCTGCGTGGAGGCTTCCAAGAATAAATTCGAAGATTCAACTCTGCCATCACAACAACGTGTGGATGATAGCGTATGGTACCTTCAACTTCAAATCCTATTTTTTTTTATATGTGTTGTGCATGCTACTTCAACCCACAAATTAGGAAGTAACTTCTACCTTCACTCTTTAATAAAAATGTTTTTTTTCTAATTTTGATACATGATGTCATATGGTAACTTGATAATGCAAAATGTAAATTATACTAGGTACCATTGGAAATTACGCACAATTATTTTCACTCTTGACTGGTGACGTATGCCATTTTTTCTTTTAAATGCAATTTGTATCTAATCTCAACATGTGGTTAATCACAATATTGTTTATGCACAACTTTTAGAAGCTGTGGGTGATTACACTAAGTTGCGGGTGATTACAATATTGTTTATTCACAACGGATATATATATATAGGAATAAAGGTTAATATATAAGCCGCTATAAGGAACTTTTCTGGGGCTTCACTCTTAGATAAATGTGATCTCCCAGTTGAAATTCCCTGTATGTCCTCTTTTTATCTGCATACACCTTCTATCTATCCTAGGTCACTCTTAAATGTTGTCGAACTTTCTTGAAAACCTCCTCCATTTTTTCTAGCATATCAGGACCCAATGCTAGCTTATAACCGAATTATTCCAATCTATGGGTACTCTGCATCTTCTCCCATACAACACCTCGAAGGGGCTCTTGCCTAGAGATTCATGATATCCATTATTATACGCAAATTCCACTAGATGGAGGTAATCCTCCCACTTGTGTGTTTGTTGCATCATGAACATGCATAGCATGTCTTCCAACACCTAATTTACCCATTCGGTCTATCCATTTGTTTAGGGATGGTAGGCAGTACTAAACTAGATCTGAGTACTTAATCCCACAAAAAGAGTTTTCTAGAAGGTGGATGTAAATTTCACATCCCTATCCAAAATCACCACTTTGGGTATCCCATGTAAATGAAAAATCTCCTTCATAAATATTTCTGCGATTTCCACGATTTTGTACATGGATTTCACAAGTATGAAGTGAGCTGTTTTACTCAATTTTTCTACTACCACCATAATTGAGTCATTTTTATTCCTTGTTCAGGGTAAACCGGTGATGAATCGTAAAGATATAGTCTCACATTTCCATTCCAGAATGGGCAATGGTTGTAACAATCCAACAGGATGTTGGTGTTCAGCCTTCACTGGCTGACACTCCAAACATTTGGACAAATATTTTGCAATATCCTTCCTCAATCCAGGCCAAAAGTACCCTTTTTTGATGGCTGAAAACATTTTCTGGTAACCTAGGTGGCCAGCACAAGGTTTCCTATGAAACTCATCCAATATTAATAGTTTAACCGAATTTTGGTTAGGAATGTAAATTATGTCCTTAAAAGTAAGGAGGTTATTGAAATTTATTTCAAATTCTAATTTTTCCTTTTTTAGCAGAGCTTCTTTTGTCTGTTTTGAAAGGAAAGTATACTTCAGGTCTCTGTTAGCTGCTTCCTTTATGATCTCAGCAATATTTGAACTCACTGGCTCATTTGGACCTCATAGATACAATGTAACCTGCTCAGTGCGTCGACCACACAGTTTTCCTTTCCTTTTAAATGTTTCATCTCAAAGTCGAATTCGCTTAAGAAGGTTCTCCATCTGGCTTGCCGAGCGTTTGAGCTAGACTAGTTGAAGAAGTTTGTAAGAATGCTATGATCTGTTAGTAGCAAAAATTTATTTCCTAGTAGGTAATGACACCACATTTTAAGTGCATGCACTACTACTGTCAATTCTAGGTCATAAGCTAAATATCGTTGCTCATACTCCAAATTTTGAGATCCATAAGCAATCACTTTTCTTTCCTGTGTCAGCATTCCACTAACGCCCTCTTTGCTTGCATCTGTGCAAACCACGAATTTTTTTTCCGAATTTGCTACTTTTAACACTGGTTCGATGGTGAGAAGATGCTTTAGTTTTTCAAAACTTTGCTGACACACAGATGTCCATTGGAAAGAGCGTCCCTTTTTTGTAACGAGGTCATTGGAAAGGCGATCCTTGAAAATCCCTTAATGAATCTACGATAGTATCCGGCTAATCCCAAGAATGATCTAATATCAGCGACATTCTTTGGGGCTGTCCGTTTGATGATTGTTTTGATCTTTTCCGGGTTTACTACAATGCCATCTATTGATCTAATGTGACCCAAGTACTGGATTTGATCTTTGAAAAAGTCACACTTGTTGAATTTAGCATACAAATGATTTTCCCTTAATGTTTGAAATACTATTTTCAGATGTTCTTTATGCTCCTCCTGGTTCTTAGAGTATATCAAAGTATCATCTATGAAAATCAACACAAATTTATCTAGGTAGTGTTGGAAAACACCATGCATCAGACTCATAAATGTGGCTGGGGCATTTGTGAGGCCAAATGGCAATACCACGAACTCGTAATGACCATAGTGAGTACGGAATGTTTTTTTGTAAATATCTTCATCTTTTATTCTTATTTGATGGTAACCAAATCTTAGATCGATTTTCGAGAATACCTTAGCTCCCTAACCCAATCAAATAGATCATCGATACGTGGTAAAGGACACTTATTATTGATGGTTAGTTTGGTTAATTGTTGATAATCAATGCATAATCTGAGGGTCCCATCCTTTTTCCGTACGAATAATACAGGAGCTCGCTAAGGAGACACAATAGGACGAATGTACTTTTTATCTAAAAGTTCCTAAAGATGCATTTTGAGTTCTGTTAACTTAGGTATGCTCATCCGATAAGGGGCTCTGGATATAGGGGTTGCACCAAGAATTAACTCAGTAGTGAAATCAATATCCTGCTTTGGTGGGAAACTTGGAATGGATTCTCGAAATACATCCACAAATTCCTAAATGATAGGAATATTTTCTAGCAAGGTCATCCTATTTTTAGTGCTTGTAAATCCCACCTAAACAACATATATTTGACAACATTTTCTAATACATTTTCCTAACTGATTAGCAGTAATAGGACATAACTTGGCACTAGTTTTTATTCCTTCGAGTTCCTTCCTTTGACCTGATTCTGAAATAAAAATTACAATTTTCTATTTATAGCCCACTACGGACCAAAATTTTTCCAACCAGTCCATCCTAATTAAAATATCATAAGAACCTAAAGGAAGTATATTAAGGTCAACATAAATAGGCTGCCTTGAAATGGTTATGGGACAACGTTCTATCTTTACATTAACCCTACTTTTTGTTCGAGTGGCTAATTGAACTAGCCAAGGTTTTGACAATTTCCTGCTCGATAGTTGACACTTTTCTACCACTTTAGGAGTGACATAGCTTAAGCTAGCACCTGGATCAAATAAAATAGAGACAGATTGCTTAGCAATCATACCTTCACATTCGATCATTGTGGGCTAGAATTTGGCTTGATGATCATCCATGGCAGCTTTAATTCTGGGTATGCTCTTTGCTACTTCCCTAACTGTGGGTTCTTCTTTCATATTTGATAATTGTTATGTTCTAGCCCAGTGCAGAAATTTTTTGTAATAATGGGGTTCTCCGCATCCCCAACATTATAGCGATGGTTTTGATTGCTGATAATTGACAGATTTAGTGACTCCCTCTACTGGTATGTTCTTAGAATATGCAGCTTTGGGCTGATTCCTCGATGGATACTTGCTGAAAGTCCTTTGCTGTGCATTCTTGTTGTTAACAATTTTTAGGTGTTTGCTTGGAATCATACTTCTACCCTTCTTTTTCAACCCCCCTTTTGGTCCTTCATTCTTCTGTTTCATTTGTTGATAATAGATGTGGGCTTTCCGCACAACATCGTCCATTGCCTTGGGGTAGTCAAATTCCACTTTTTCCTTCATAAAGTTTGGTAAACTGCTGATGAAACGCTGAATTTTGGCCTCTTCCTCTTGCATGTAAGGCACATAGTGTAGCAAGGACATGATTTTGGCCACATATTCATCCATGGTTAAGGTCCCCAATTTTAACTCATGGAATTCCTTCTCTTTTTCATCACAATAGTGTTGGAAATAATACTGAGAGGGGCAGGGGGGGGGGGGGGGGGGGGGAGTGAATCAGTATTATCAAATCAATAAAAACTTTTTCATTTCCATACTTAGATATATATATATATATATATATATATATATATATATATATATATATATATATATCTATATCTATATATATATATATATACGCTACTTCAGTTAATGGAACCTGCGTGTATACTCAACTGTGTCTAATGCAACTAGCGTATATCCATAATACTTATGATTCAGTTAATCCATTAAATGTTGATCTTTAGTTAGTGCATTACAACTTTATGAACAGTAAGCAGGTGCACTAAAACAGAATAGATCATCACACACATGAACACCATGATATAAGGTGGAAACCCAATGTGGGTGAAAACCACCTGCTTCAAGTCATCTCTATCTTCCTTTAATAAGAAAATTCATTTTACAATATTTTGTACTGGTGCAGTCTTATAGCAGTACACAGGCTTCTACCTGCAGAAGGCTACAACCTTCTCTCATTCTCCAGACTCTCCTGGATGAGAGCTACAACCCCCTTAGCTCTTGTACTAGCTGATCCATTTACTATTACGTAGGTGCCTGCCTACTGAATGCTCCAATCTTCACTTGTTCTCTTGCTGGTACTAGAAGGGAGCTACCACCCCCTTTTCTCTTGTACTAGCTGATGTACTAGTACGTAGGCGTCGACCTACAATCTCCTTTCATCCTCCAGGGACCACATTTCATACATTTTCATACTGGATACTCCTGAAGCACAACACTATAATCTGAAGGCCACGTTTCATCAAATTTTCATACTGGACCCATAAATATCATTGAAGCACAAAGCAGTCAATACTAGCATCATCAATTTCTGAATCAGTTAAACACTGAAACCATGTCAACAACACAGTCACCAGAACACAGAGCAGAACACTAAACCCTGCAACAATATTTAGAACCAATTGTATCATCAAAATCAGGCATCAAAGTTCATATGCTACTTGGAAGTGCTGAACCAGTGTGTATACGCAACTTCACCAAGGTGAACCAGCGTATATGTCATTAATTTCTTACGTATAACTTGATGCACTTCTTTTCTTTAGACATATTACATATACAAGGATAATATGTGTGTTAGCACCCAGATCTAGTCCATCAGGTCACATAAATATGAGTCATTATGATCCTGATCCAATATTAGTTCTCATCCATCAATACTGAAGCTAAACACAGTCAATCAAACAGGATATGAAGAATACTGACACCATTAAACTGTCATCAGAACTCATCAACAACCAGAACCACCTGTAACTTCAGACATCCTAGCTCAAATGGTATATGCTACTAAAATGAACCAAACCCGCGGACATACGTGCTTACACCAAAGCCAACCCACGTACAGATTTATAAATATTCAATCATGACTTGCAACGATTTCAAACCTAAGTTATACCCAGTTCAGATCATTACATGCGTTAGTATGCAGATCTAGAATAAACATAATCAATCATATAGAGATAGCTCATTTCAAACCATTTGATCCCGATCTATCCTTAGATCTTGTTCTCCATCAACAAGTGAGATCCTTCCTTAGCTTAGATCAAGTAATGCATCATCAACCCATAACATGCATATTGGATCTCATCATTCATCAGATGTTCAATACTTTTTCCCATACCCTTGCCTAATGATCTTCTTCTCTTTTTATAGTCTTAGGCCTTGCTCAATACCATGGTCCAAAACCATAACAAACTAATACCATGGACCCAATACTTGGGATCAACACATCTGACGAGATATTATGGTCCAAAACCATAGGTTCAAATACCAAGGAATAACTACCATGGAACAAAACTCAATGTATGTGCCTTCTCTTGCATGAAAGTGCGTGTATACGCATATGCGTCTTTTCAACGACTAACCCACGTGTATACGCGACTAGGTCACAATGAACCTGTGTATATATATTTTCTTCATTCTTTTTCATCTGATCATCAACTCTTTGCTACTAACTTGCTGCACTATTATCTAACATCTGTGTGAGTTGCCATCAAGGAAAACACTTGAGCCATAATGCCAACAATATCCCCCTTTGGACTTGATGGCAAAGCTAACTTGTCATACTAAGGAGTTGTCATTTGATTCCTTTGAGTTGTCCTGCATCCCATGAATTATGTCACATCTGATATCTCTTCTGTAGATTCATCTGATTGTATATAAGTGAGATGTTATTATATGAGTGGGTTTCCATCAAGTACAACACATGCATCATAATGCCAAAAATATCCCCCTTTGGACTTGATGGCAACAACACCAACTCACTATCCCCCTTTGGCATCAAGGGCAAAGGGTGGACCAAGATATTCTCTTTCCTTAATAAACATTCTGCTATCCATACTCCCCTTGAGTATCTGCTGAAATTCCTGAATGATCTCCCCCTTTGTATATGCCAAGGTGTACTAATCTATCCATGCTCCCTTTGAGTACATGCTGAAGTCTCTGCTCTGCTGAAATGTGATGTTCATGATCCCCCTGACTGTGAGCAAGGTCTGCAAAAATATGTTCTTCAAGAAGAACCATGACTTATACAACATAAAGGACCTTCCTATCACCAAAAGACTCAATACATACATCCATCACCCAACCAAGTGGGGATCATCCACCCAACTAAGTGGTGACACATCAGAAATTTACATATGACAACCAAGTACATTACATCTTCATCCCAGGCATAGTGGGGAAACCAAAATAGGCCGTTACATGACCTTGACACCTTAAAAGAGATACATGACATAGAGACAAAATAACTAGATCAAGACTTATGAAGGTCACCAATAACTGATATCAGCAGCATTTGTCAATCACCATTTAGATCAGCAACCAAGATTTCCTTCTGTTCTCCCTTTTCATTTGTTTCACCTGTAACCAACAACAGCTGTGAACTAGAACCAAAAGCTTCTAAGATAATGCCATCAATGCATCATTAGAAGTTTATCTGCTCCCCTTGAACCTGTGCCGGATGGTCTCTATCAGTCCCATATCAGACTCTTCTCATTCTGAGTTTGGCCCACTGATTTCCTTCAAATTAAAATATACGCGACTGTATCCACAGAAACAAGCGTATATACGCGGATACTCCTTATGAAACTCGCGTACAACCATTTCCAAATCAGCAACCTGTAAATGTCCTATGACAAGGTATGTCTGCATATAGATATCAATTCATCATCATAAAATCATTCACATTATATCATATGCGTAAAATACCATAGCCTTCTTATCAACAAGATCATCCATGTATCATCACTTGGGAATATCTGCATCAATCAACATATGTAATTATCAACCTATCAACATGTAGGTAAGAACTCATCATCATCATGTCTCCAACAATGCAACTTAGAGTAATCATTCATGTATCCAGCACTATGTGTCTTGAGCTCAATATCTTTTGTCAATATCATCAACATCAACAATCCTCATCCACATGCGCACCAAGAACTATAGGAATCCTGCATCATAACTGTATTAGATGATCTTTATGCACATGACTACAACAGCATATGAGAGACTCATCATCAAGTAATGAAGTTGTATATTCAAGATTTGTACTTTTCCTTATCCTTATGAAGATCACCATGTAAGCATCATATATGCACCATCTGAGAATAAATCCAAAAATATGATCTGAACATCAACTATGTAACCCCAAGAATCATATAAGATTTTATCATGGACAACTCATAACCACATCATAGCAAGATATATCATTTAGCCATATAAGCATCATCACCAAGGACTATTAACCATAATGCCAACAATGCATTATTAAAGGCATATGCTCCCCCTCAACCTGTGCCATCTGCTTACTGTTAGATCTGATCATGCATATGTCAGTAATAATTATCAAGACATCATCATCATCAAGTTAGGATCAAAACACTTCTAGACGTCTTACAAGTATCAAGACATTTCCACACATCCTCAGTAGACTATAAATATTTAACCAATAGAGCATATAATGGACTGAGTCATATCAGACCCTTTTTTTGAGCTTGTCTATATTGCTTTTCCTCAGACTGACATATACATGACTTTGCAGTGTCTAACCCGCGTATATACGTGACTTCACTTTATGAAACTTGCGTATGAGATTTAGGACACTGAAGTTTTACACTTTCAGCTCCCCCTGAGTCTGTTATGTCTATGTTGTGCTGTGTCTGAGTATATTGTGTTGTGCCACATCTTTCTGACTGTACTTCCTTCTTCTTCCATATCTTCAAGTGTGATGATGTTTTCTCCTTTTGGTGTGGTGCCCAAACCTTCTTCCTGCATTCCTTTGCTATATGTCCAAGCTTGTTACATGCATAACATCTCATATGTTTCATATTCCTCCTGTAGAAATCAACAGCTTTGTGACCAAACATATTGCAAGAAAAACAATATCCCTGAAAGTACCTGGAATGTGATGATCTTTCTATGTGATGATCTTGAACCATTATTCTTCTAAATCTAGCTGCAACATGTCCAAGATTATGACATACATAACATTCAACATTATGCATTGGAGGAGTAAAAGATTTCCTTTGAATAATTTCTTTCCTTGGCTGTTGATGGGGTTTTCTTCTCATCTCTTCGTTGTGCATTTCAAATTTCTCATTAGAGTTTCTTGCCTCTGCTTGTGAGCTAGATTCACTTTCAGTGGATTCATAAAATCCAAGACCAGTTTTGATAGCAAGATACCTTTGACCACTAAGAATATCATCCAAGATCTTAGTACTATCTTGAAATCGTAAGATCTTATCCTTTTCTTCTAATTTATCATTTAGAATATTTACCTCAACCTGAAGATGCTCTTACTTTTCACGATTATGCTTCTTCATGTCTTCTTCAGCTTTCCTTCCATCTTCCAAGTGATGCCTTAATTCAAGAACTTCGTTTTCTTGTTTTTCAAGAGCTTGGAGTAGATCTTTATTCCGCTTCTTTGATTCTTCAAGCTCTTCCTTTAGCAAGCAGATCGTAGCTTCAAGTATTTCATAATAACTGGATCTATCTGAGTTTCTTGATGATTGTGCTCCTTTCATTGACATCATTTCTTAATGATGTCACTTGATCCTGAAACTTTTGACATTGATCTTCCTTGTTCTTGAATAAATTCCTTACCTTGTTTCCTTCCTTTAGTTGAGCTTTTAGTTTGGTAGCTTCTTCTTTGAAAGCACACTCCTTTGTGTTCAATAGATCTTGTTGATCTTTGATTTTGTCTATAAACCTTTTAAATTTTCCTCTATTCGATATCTTTCTTGCTCACACATAAGTGAAAATTTAGTTGTTTCGCTATCACATTCATCATCTTTAAGAGGATAAATAGGTGTATCACCAGAGGATAACAAATTCATACCTGATAGATCTTGTTCATCTTCATTCTGAAGTGATTTTGAATCTGATGTGCTCCTTCCACATATTCCCCAATCAATACACCGATTGTCATAGATCTTCTGAGATGTCTTCTTCTTCTTAGGTGCTTTCTTCTTAAGCTTCTTTCCCATAGTTCCACAGATCTCCTTTAAGAAATCAAGCTTCTACCAAAGGACCTGCTCTGAAACCAATTGTTGGAAATAATACTGAGAGGAGGGGGGGGGGGGGGGGGTGAATCAGTATTACCAAATCAATAAAAAAATTTCAATTCCATACTTAGATATATATACGCTACTTCAATTAATGGAACCCGCGTGTATACTCAACTGTGTCTAATGCAACTAGCGTATATCCAGAATACTTATGATTTAGTAAATCCATTAAATGTTGATCTTTATTTAGTGCATCAGAGCTTCATGAATAGTAAGCAGGTGCAGTGAAATAGAACAGATCATCACACACAAGAAGCACACATGAACACCATGATATAAGGTGGAAACCCAATGTGTGTGAAAACCACCTGCTGCAAGTCATCTCTATCTTCCTTTAATAAGAAACTTCATTTTACAATATTTTTGTACTGGTGCAGTCTTATACCAGCACTCAGGCTTCTACCTGTAGAAGGCTACAACCTTCTCTCGTTCTCCAGACTCTCCTGGATGGGAGCTACAACCCCCTTAGCTCTTGTACTAGCTGATCCATTTACTAGTACGTATGTGTCTACCTACTGAATGCTCCAATCTTCACTTGTTCTCTTGCTGGTACTAGAAGGGAGCTACCACCCCCTTTGCTCTTGAACTAGCTGATGTACTAGTACGTAGGCGCCAGCCTACAATCTCCTTTCATGCTCCAGGGACCACATTTCATACATTTTCAGACTGGATACTCCTAAAGCACAACACTATAATCTGAAGGCCACGTTTCATCAAATTTTCATACTGGACCCATAAATATCATTGAAGCACAAAGCAGTCAATACTAGCATCATCAATTTCTAAATCACTTAAACATTGAAACCCTGTCAACAACACAGTCACCAGAACACAGAGCAAAACACTGAACCCTGCCAAAATATTCAGAACCAACTGTATCATCAAAATCATGCATCATAGTGCATAAGCTACTTGGAAGTGTTGAACCAGCATGTATACGCAACTTCACCAAGGTGAACCAATGTATATGTCATTAATTTCTTACATATAACTTGATGCACTTCCTGACTTCATATATATTACATATACAAGGATAATATGTGTGTTAGCACCCAGATCTAGTCCATTAGATCACATAAATATGTGTCATTATGATCCTGATCCAATATTAGTTCTCATCCATCAATACTGAAGCTAAACACAGTCAATCAAATAGGATATTCAGAATACTGACACCATTAAACTGTCATCAGAACTCATCAACAACCAGAACCACCTGTAACTTCAGACATCATAGCTCAAATGGTATACGCTACTACAATGAACCAAACTTGTGGACATACATGCTTACACCAAAGCCAACCCACGTACAGATCTATAAATATTCAATCATGACTTGCAGCGATTTCAAACCTAAGTTATACCCAGTTCAGATCATTACATGCGTCAGTATACAGATCTAGAATAAACATAATCAATCATATAGAGATAGTTCATTTCAAACCATTTGATCCCGATTTATCCTTAGATATTGTTCTCCATCAACCGGTGAGATCCCTCCTTAGCTCAGATCAAGCAATGCATCATCAACCCATAACTTGCATACTAGATCTCATCATTCATCAGATATTCAAGACTTTTTCCCATACCCTTGCCTAATGATCTTCTTCTCTTTTTATAGTCTTAGGCCTTGCTCAATACCATGGTCCAAAACCATAACAAACCAATACCATGGACCCAATACTAGGGATCAACACATCTGACGAGATATTATGGTCCAAAACCATAGGTTCAAATACCAAGGACTAACTACCATGGACCAAAACTCAATGTACGTGCCTTCTCTTGCATGCAAGTGCGTGTATATGCATACACGTCTTTTCAACGACTAACCCGCGTGTATACGCAGCTAGGTCACAATGAACCTGCGTATATATATTGTCTTCATTCTTTGTCATCTGATCATCAACTCTTTGCTACTGACCTGCTGCACTATTATCCGACATGTGTGTGAGTTGCCATCAAGGACAACACTTGAGCCATAATGCCAACAAATAGCACTCGGTTAGATACTTGTCCTTAAATTTTTTTTGAAAATCATTCCACGTAACCTGCTCTTCGTCAATTTTTCTTACCGTCTTGATTTCCTCCCACTAGAGAGTCACTTTTCCCCTGAGCTGATAAAATTCCAATCATGCCTTTAGTTTGTCAGTGTACTCATAAATCTGAATGTACTTGCCGATATAGATTAACTAGGTCTTCGCTGCCTCTTCAGATTCTCCCTCAAAGAGTGAGGGCTTAATTTGTTTAAATTCTCCTTGTAGTTCTAAATATTGTTTTGAATTTTCTCTTTTGGCTTTACGATAGCCAGAGACATTTTCTGAGCGTCCCTCTTCATCTTCCCTATGTTTTTCAGCTGACTCAGTGTGTTCTTCTCCTTGCTGAACGGTCAGGGTCTTCCCCGGTCTTCTGCACTAGGGTCTGGATGGTGTTGATTCTGTCGATTGGACAAACTTCTTAGAATTCTCTCCTATTCTAAACACAACCATTCATTATCCATTCATAAATTGGTCATTTTCTCACGCAACTGTTGCACAGTTTCGAGTAACATTGCATGGTAAGATAAGAAGCATTCCCCTAATGATGGACTCAGTTTGTAGTCTGAAATGTTGGGTTATCAAAACTCTTTAACATGTAATTCCACACTCTTTCAAAACACTAAGCCTGTATGGACTCACTATTCAAAAAATTGCATTAGCTTACCGGGATTCTTCGCCCAACAGTATCCAAACATTCAGATTAGCAAATTCACATAAGTTGTTTGGGGCGATTCAGGTGGTTCAGAGTTCCTTTGCCTTTTGACTTTATTTTCTTTTGTTGTTGAAATCTTTATTTATTTATTTGTGTTCACACATAAGTTAATTTAGTCAAAAAAATATAAGCACATGTTTACAGTACATATTTGTTCCCATAGAGTCTGAGTGTACGAACCTAAGCCCCTGATACCATTTGTAATTGCTAAACTACAAACTCTATATAAATCTTAAAAAAAAATACCCAAAATAAAAAACGATATTTCTTATATCAAAGCCATTGGCACCTTGTAGAAATTTTGAATAATAAACAAATATTCAATGGAGATTATCCTGATCATGTACTATTGCGGAATACATACACAATACATAAGCTCCTCTACGTTGATCATCAATTTAGTAGCATCAATAACAATAAAACATCAATAGCATGCACACATTAACACAGTATGTAACTCGGGGAAAGCTTACAGCGGAAAACCCCACACTATCTGTATATTAATGATTGAGAACATGTAACATTACAATAGTCAATACTCCTCACAAGTATCCAACACTATCTCCACCTGTTACACACAATACAGCTCATATCTGATCTCCAAATCTACTCCACTACTTGCCCACCTCCACTGCACAATACCTGCTCAAGAATGAATGAGAATGACTTAACCAAACTCGTATTTACCTGCTAAGAATCACTCACACTGGAAATCACATGAGCACAGACTATATTACTAGGCAAATACTGGGCAATACTCATTGGCATACTCAATCCCTTGATTGTGCAAATCCTCATGCACAACTATAGTCACAACTGATAGAAATATGATCCTCTAACACCTGTTCCTGCTGAATTGTACATGCAATGACATGCAACTAAGTCAACTGATGTATTATTTAGTTGCATTATGAGTTAATAATTAGTTTAACAACTCATCATTAGTCTATTTGTAGTTATACTAATTACAACTAGTTTAACCAAGTCAAACTGAACACAACTCCATCAACTCCACAATCAACTCCACCAAACTCAACTGATTGAGTTCTAACTGAATTCATGCATGCAACAACTCAACTGACCCACAAAGAAAGCGTATTTCCTTCTGAAAGCTGCATGTTCTATATCTGTACCTCAAACTAAAGTGCTCCAAGAGAATAAGATAAAGTTTATAGTCTAAATATTATTATGAGACAATAATATTTGACTTTTCTATTTTTGACAGCCAGTCTAAAAATAGACTTTGATCACTCTTGCTGTGATCACTCATGCTGTGATCAATCCTGCTGTGGTCACTCTTGATGTGATCACTCCTGTTGTGATCCAAAAATAGAACTTGCGCCATAATTTGCCTACGGGCCCACTTAGTGAAGGCGACTCTTTTCACTAAGCTCCATAATCTTGTTGCAATCTCAACACTCCCTCTCGACAAGATATGGATTATCAGCAACCCCTATCCTGCCTCAGTGGTATTTGAATTTTCTCTTGGTGAGTGCCTTCATCAAGATATCAGCATCCTGATCCTCCGTTGGAATGTATGAAAGTAACATGATCATTCGCTGCACACAATCTCTCATATGATGGTACTTGATGTCAATATGCTTAGATCTATCATGAAATACAGGATTAGCTGAGAGTTTAATGCAACTTTGTTTATCATAGTAAATCAGGATAGGATCCAAGTGAGAACCGAACAAACCAACCAGAATCTTCCTCATCCATATAGCCTCGCATGGAGCCAAACTTGCTGCCATATACTCAGCCTCTGCTGAACTGAGTGCCATGGATCTCTGCTTCTTGTTGTACCAAGAAACTACTGTTCACCCGATACTGAAGACCCCTCCTGATGTGCTCTTTCTGTCCGATGGGCTCCCTGCTCAATCTGCATCTATGAAGCCACATAGCTTCACCTCATCCTCCTGTCTGTACCACAATCCATATCCTGATGTGCATCTCAAATAACACAATACATGCTTGCCCACCTTCCAGAAGAGCTTAGTAGGCTTAACCATAGCTTGTGAAAGCTAGTTAACTACATAGAATATATCGGGTCGTGTATTGACTAGATACATAAACGACCCCACCAACTGTCGATAAACAGTGGCATCCACTTCTTCTGCCGAAGTGGCATCCTCCTTCCTCCAACAACGAGGAAGAGGAGTATCAACGGGCTTGCAGCCATGCATGTTGAACTTCTCCAGTATCTCCTGAGCATACTTACCCTGAGAAACAAACAGTCCACCACTGCGCTGCCTATTTCCAATCCTAGGAAATAGTGAAGGAGGCCCAAGTCCTTCATCTCAAACTCCTTAGCAAGATCATCCTTGCATGAAAGTATCAACAGGTCATCACCCGTTAGAATCAAATCATCAACATACAGTACACTGATAAGCAACTTACCCTCCACCACAATATGGTATAGGTTATGATCTGCCTCGCTCTTGGCGAATCCAAGTCCTATGAAATAGCTGTCTATCCGTGTGTACCAAGCACGTGGTGCTTTCTTCAACACATACAGCGCTCTCTTGAGCCTGCACACATGCGACTCGCTACTGAAGACCTCAAAGCCTTCGGGCTGCTCAATGTACACCTCCTCCTCAATGACTCCGTTGAGGAACGCAGTCTTCACATACATCTGATGAATGTGCCACCCCATCTGCGCTGAGAGAGCAAGAATCATCCATATGGAAGAATACCTTGCGACAGGTGCAAAGGTCTCCTCATAATCGATCCCCTTTATTTGTGAAAAGCCTCGGGAAACAAATCTTGCCTTGTACTTCTCCATACTCCCGTTAGCTGCCTGCTTAACTTTGTAGATCCATCTCGAACCCACCATTGATTTCCCTTCTAGTCTAGGAACAATCTCCCATGCACTGTTTTTGACAATAGAATCATACTCTTCTACCATGGCGTCTACCCATGCGGGATCCTCCACAGCTTCCTCGAAAGAGGATGGCTCAGTCACAACACACTTGCTCATAAGAGCCATGTATCCAGTGTACTGATCAGGTGACTGTCTCTGCCTGCATTGGGCTGTAGGTGGTCCTACAACTTTCTCTGCATCTTGAGCCAGTCGCTCAGCTTTTGTCAAGCGCTTTTTCCCTCTGATGGTTGGCGCTGCATGAGTGGTCTCTTCCACTCCATGAACCTCGTCCTATGGCTGATCCACGTCCTGAAGCTCACCTTTAGGAACTAATAGCTCCTCATCTGCATGCAAGTGTAGCTCCCTCTCAAGCAAACACTTCATGGCTTTCTCCTCCTGAAATTTTATATCCTGTAGCACAACAATTTTACCACTGTCTGGCAAATACACACAATAGTTGTGGGGCGTATCAGTGTACCCCACAAATATCCCAAACTCTGCGGTCGGCTCCAACTTCTTCCTGGCATTCTTCATCACATGCATGTAAACGTTAGCACCAAAAATCCTCAAATGAGAAAGATCAGGCTTCTTACCAGAATAAGCCTCCTCGGGTTGTAGAAATTTTGAATAATTTAACAAAGTATGTAACCCGGGAAAGCATCTTGCTAAAAACCCCAACTATTTGTATATTAATGATTGAGACCATGTAACATTACAAAATACAATGCTTATCACAAGCAATCCAGTACCAGCTCCACCTGTTACACACAATACAGCTCAGATCTGATCTCCAAATCTATTCCACTGCTTGCCTACCTCCACTGCTCAATACCTGCTCAAGAACTGATGAGAATGGCTTGCCAAACTCGTATTTCACCTCAAAATAATCACTCACACTTTGTTGGACGTGAGTAAAGGCTAGAATACTGGGCAAATACATGAGAAAACTCATTGGCATACTCAATCCCTTGATTGTGCAAGATCTGGTGCACAACTATAGTCACAACTGATAGCAATCTGATTCTCTACCACCTGTCCTTGTTGAACTGAACATGCACTGACATGCAACTGAGTTAACTAATGTATTCATTAGTTGCATCATGAGTTAATAATTAGTTTAACAACTCATCATTAGTCTATTTGCAGTTAGACTAATTACAACTAGTTTAACCAAGTCAAACTGAACACAACTCCATCAACTCCACAATCAACTCCACCAAACTCAACTGATTGAGTTCTAACTGAAGTCATGCATGCAAAAACTCAACTGACTCATAAGAAAATCATATTTCCTTCTGACAGCTGCATGTGCCACCTCTATAGCTCAAACTGAAGTGCTCCAAGAGAATAAGATAAAGTTTATAGTCCAAATATTATTATGAGACAATAATATTTGACTTTTCTATTTTTGACAGCTAGTCTAAAAATAGACTTTGATCACTCACACTGTGATCACTCACACTTTGATCAAAAATAGAAGTCCATCTATTTTTCCCAACTTGACCAATCATCCATAAAAAGCAACCTGCAATCCATAGACATGATCCATATGTCTAAAAATAGACTTGCGCCAAAAATAGCCTGCGGGCCCACTTAGTGAAGGCGACTCTTTTCACTAAGCTCCATCATCTTGCTGCAATCTCAAAACTCCCTCTTGACAAGATATGGATTATCAGCAACCCCTATCCTGCCTCGGTGGTACTCGAATTTGCTCCTGGTGAGAGCCTTCGTCAGAATATCAGCATCCTGATCCTCCGTTGGAATGTATGAAAGTAACATGATCCTACACTGCACACAATCTCTGATATGATGGTACCTGATGTCAATATGTTTAGATCTATCATGAAATACAGGATTAGCCGAGAGTTTAATGCAACTCTGGTTATCACAATAAATCACAGTAGGATCCAAATGAGAAATAAACAAACCAACCAGGATCTTCCTCATCCATATAGCCTCGCATGCAGCCAAACTTGCTGCCATATACTAGGCCTCCGCTAAACTGAGTGCCACGGATCTCTGCTTCCTGCTGTACCAAGAAATTGCTGTCGATCCAATACTGAAGACCCCTCCTGATGTGCTCTTTCTATCCGTTGGGCTCCCTGCCCAATCTGCATCTGTGAAGCCACATAGCTTCACCTCATCCTTCTGTCTGTACCACAAACCATATCCCGATGTGCCAATCAAGTAGCGCAATACATGCTTTCCCGCCTTCCAGAAGAGCTTGGTAGGCTTAACCATAGCTTGTGAAAGCTGGTTAACTTCATAGCATATATCAGGTCGTGTATTGACCAAATAGATCAGCAACCCCACCAACTGTCGATAAACAGTGGCATCCACTTCTTCTCCTCCTGAAGTGGCATCCTCCTTCCTCCAACCTCCAGGAAGAGGAGTATCAACAGGCTTGCAGCCATGCATGTTGAACTTCTCCAGTATCTCCCGAGCATACTTGCCCTGAGAAACAAACAGTCCACCACTGCGCTGCCATATTTCCAATGCTAGGAAATAGTGAAGGAGGCCCAAGTTCTTCATCTCAAACTCTGTAGCAAGATCCTTCTTGCATGACAGTATCAACAGCTCATCACCCGTTAGAATCAAATCATCAACATACAGTACAATGATAAGCAACTTACCCTCCACCACAATCTGGTATAGGTTAGGATCTGCCTCGCTCTTGGAGAATCCAAGTCCTGTGAAATAGTTGTCTATCCATGTGTACCAAGCATGTGGTGCTTGCTTCAACCCATACATCGCTCTCTTGAGCCTGCACACATGCGACTCACTGTTGAAGACCACAAAGCCTTCGGGCTGCTCAATGTACACCTCCTCCTCAATGACTCCATTTAGGAACGCAGTCTTCACATCCATCTGATGAATGTGCCATCCCATCTGCGCTGAGAGAGCAAGAATCGTCCGTATGGAAGAATATCGTGCGACAGGTGCGAAGGTCTCCTCATAATCGATCCCCTCAATCTGTGAAAAGCCTCGGGCAACAAATCTTGCCTTGTACTTCTCCACACTCCCGTCAACTGCCTGCTTGACCTTGTAGATCCATCTCGAACCCACCATTGATTTCCCTTCCGTCTAGGAACAATCTCCCATGCACTGTTTTTGACAATAGAATCATACTCTTCCACCATGGCGTCTACCCATGCGGTTCCTCCATAGCTTCCTTGAAAGAGGATGGCTCAGTCACAACACACTTGCTCATAAGAGCCATGTATCCAGTGTACCGATCAGGTGACTATCTCTGCTTGCGTTGGGCTGTAGGTGGTCCTACAACTTTCTCTACATCTTGAGCCAATCGCTCAGCTTCTGTCAAGCGCTTTCGCCCTCTGATGGTTGGCGCTGCATGAGTGGTCTCTTCCACTCCATGAACCTCATCCTGTGGCTGATCCACATCCTGAAGCTCATCCTTAGGAACTAATAGCTCCTCATCTGCATGCAAGTGTAGCTCCCTCTCAAGCGAACACTTCATGGCTTTCTCCTCCTGAAATTTTATATCCCGTCGCACAACAGTTTTACCACTGTTTGCCAAATACACACAATAGTTGTGGGGCGTATCAGTGTACCCCACAAATATCCCAACCTCTGCAGTCGGCTCCAACTTCCTCCTGGCATCCTTCGTCACATGCATGTAAACGTTAGCACCAAAAATCCTCAAACGCGAAAGATCAGGCTTCTTACAATAATAAGCCTCCTCGGGTGTACTCATGCCAAGTATCCTATGAGGACAACGGTTCTGCACATAAACTACTGTATTTCATGCTTCCGCCCACAAGTGAAGGGGTAGGCCCTGATCATGCAACATTGCCCGTGCAGCACCCACGATCGTTCTGTTCTTCCACTCAGCTACCCCGTTCTGCTGTGGGTTATGGGGAGCTATGAGCTCTCTACGAATCCCTTCTGCCTTGTAGAAATCCTTGAACTCGTCCGAGATGTATTCACCACCATTATCGCTCCTAAGAGCCTTCACCTTCTTCCCCGACTCCTTCTCGACCAGTGCTTTGAATTCACAGAACTTTGAATATGTCTCGCTCTTCTTCTGCATGAAGAAGATCCAACACTTACGAGAGAAATCATCAACAAAAATCACATAATACCTGTGTTTCGCTGTCGAAGCAACTGAGAAAGGTCCACACACGTCTGTGTGAATTCTCTCAAGGATCGTCGTGGCGTGACTATCCTTCTTGTGAAAGGTTGCTTTCACAAACTTCCCCAAAGTACACCCCTTGCACTGATCTGACTGCGCAAGTGTGCCTTTAGGAAGCCTTGTAGTGATCTGCTGCAGTATCTTCAAGGCTCCATGGTGAAGGTGACCCAATCTCCTGTGCCACAACTCGCCATCATCCCGGCTCACCAATCCTTCTGCCTTGCCCGCCATTGCTGCGCATCCATCTAAACTGATAAAGGTTCCTCACTCGAACCCCTATCTTCCGGGTCTCACCAATTGTCTTGCTGCGCAGGAAAGCCTTTCCCTCGCTGAAAACAACATCATACCCCTTGTCTTCTAACATCGCCATTGAGATAAGATTCTTCTTCAATCCTGGAACATGTATGACTTCCTTCAATACGAAGGGTTTACCAGAATCCCTCTCAAAGAAAATGGTACCGATACCGGTTGCACTGTATCTACCATCATCGCCCATCTCGATGTGCACTCCAAGATCTTTGTCCTCCAGATCAGAGAACAAATCTCTATCCCGTCATGTGAAAAGACGCACCACTGTCCAAGAACCACATTGATCCCATCACACTTGAAACCAAGCATGCGATCAATGAAAAATCAAGCTCAAACTGTGAGGCTAGAGCCTCTCCTGCTGAAGATCCAACAACCTGCTTGTTCTTCTTCTTCTGCGGACAATTAGTGGCATAGTGTCCGTGCTGGTGACAGTGAAAACACTTCACCTTGGACATGTCCTAATTCTTGCCTTTCGCACCGAAATGAGAAGCTTTCTTGTTCTTCCCCTTCTTTGCTTTGGCAGCCAAATCACAATTCTCTTCATCAGATACCTCTGATGAAGATCCATTCTCACCTTTATTGTTACTGAGTTTATCCTTGAGCGCCAGGTCGCTCTTTCTTTGGAATAACATTCGCAATCTGTTGAAAGACATTTCAACAACACTGCTGGAAATTCGATTTCCACCAGCTCCAACTCAACTGCCTCGGATCTAAGATTCGTGAGAACACAATATTTCTCGCACAGAGATTGACTGTATGGGCATTCACCGGATATCTCACCTTCCAAAGGAAGGATGAATCCAGAGGCTACTTGGCCCGATTACAGACTCTGCCTGAAGAAATAGAAGGTAAACACTTCCTGAATAGTAGATCTGATGATCAACAACTCTGATACCATGTAGAAAAATTTTCTACAATTATCTAGCTCGCTCTAATACCATGTAGAAATTTTGAATAATTTAACACAGTATGTAACCCGGGGAAAGCATCTCGCTAAAAACCCCAACTATCTGTATATTAATGATTGAGACCATGTAACATTACAAAGTACAATGCTTATCACGAGCAATCCATTACCAGCTCCACCTGTTACACACAATATAGCTCAGATATGATCTCCAAATCTATTCCACTGCTTGCCTGCCTCCACTGCTCAATACCTGCTCAAGAACTGATGAGAATGGCTTACCAAACTCATATTTCACCTCAAAATAATCACTCACACTTTGTTGGACGTGAGCAAAGGCTACAATACTGGGCAAATATGTGAGCGAACTCATTGGCATACTCAATCCCCTTGATTGTGCAAGATCTGGTGCACAACTATAGTCACAACTAATAGCAATCTGATTCTCTACCACCTGTCCCTGTTGACCTGAACATGCACTGACATGGAACTGAGTTAACTGATGTATCCATTAGTTGCATCATGAGTTAATAATTAGTTTAACAACTCATCATTGTCTATTTGTAGTTAGACTAATTAAAACTAGTTTAACCAAGTCAAACTGAACACAACTCCATCAACTCCACAATCAACTCCACCAAACTCAACTGATTGAGTTCTAACTGAAGTCATGCATGCAACAACTCAACTGACTCATAAGAAAAGCGTATTTCCTTCTGACAGCTGCATGTGCCACCTCTGTAGCTCAAACTGAAGTGCTCTAAGAGAATAAGATAAAGTTTATAGTCCAAATATTATTATGAGACAATAATATTTGACTTTTCTATTTTTGACAGCTAGTCTAAAAATAGACTTTGATCACTCACACTTTAATCAAAAACATAAGTCCATCTATTTTTCCCAACTTGACCAATCATCCATAAACAGCAACCTGCAATCCATAGACATGATCCATATGTCTAAAAATAGACATAGTCTAAAAATAGACATAGTCTAAAAATAGACTTGTGCCAAAAATAGCCTGCGGGCCCACTTAGTGAAGGCGACTCTTTTCACTAAGCTCCATCATCTTGTTGCAATCTCAACAGGGTGTACTCATGCCAAGTAACCTGTGAGGACAATGGTTCTGCACATAAACTGTTGCATTGCATGCTTCGGCCCACAAGTGAAAGGGTAGGCCCTGATCATGCAACATTGCCCGTGCAACACCCACGATTGTTCTGTTATTCCACTTAGCAACCCCGTTCTGCTGTGGGTTATGGGGAGCTATGAGCTCTCTTTGAATCGCTTCTGCCTTGCAGAAATCCTTGAACTCGTCAGAGATGTATTCACCACCATTATCGCTCCTAAGAGCCTTCACCTTCTTCCCCGACTCCTTATCGACCAATGCTTTGAATTCACAGAATTTTGAATATGTCTCGCTCTTCTTCTGCATGAAGAAGATCCAACACTTATGAGAGAAATCATCAACAAAAATCACATAATACCTGTTTTTTGCTATCGAACCAACTGAGAAAGGTCCACACACGTCTGTGTGAATTCTCTCAAGGATTGTCGTGGTGCGACTATCCTTTTCGTGAAAGGTGGCTTTCAAAAACTTTCCCAAAGTACAACCCTTGTACTGATCTGACTGCACAAGAGTGCCTTTAGGAAGCCCTGTAGTAATCTTGTGCGGTATCTTCAAGGCTCCATGGTGAAGGTGACCCAATCTCCTGTGCCACAAATCGCTATCATCCCGGCTCACCAATCCTTCTGCCTTGCCTGCCATTGCTGCGCATCCAGCTACATGCAACTGATAGAGGTTCCTCACTCGAACCCCTATCTTTCGGGTTTCACCAGTTGTCTTACTGCGCATGAAATATTTTCCCTTGCTGAAAACAACATCATATCCCTTGTCTTCCAACATCGCCATAGAGATAAGATTCTTCTTCAATCCTGGAAAATGCATCACTTCCTTCAATACAAAAGGTTTACCAGACTCCCTCTCAAAGGAAATGGTACCAATACCAGTCGCACTGTATCTACCATCATTGCCCATCTCGATGTGCACTCCAAGATCTTTGTCCTCCAAATCAGAAAACAAATCTCGATCTCCTGTCATGTGAAAAGACGCATCACTATCCAAGAACCACACCGATCCCATCACACTTGAAACCAAGCATGCGATCAACGAAAAAGCAAGCTCAAACTGCGATGCTAGAGCCTCTCCTACTGCAGATCTAGCAGCTTGCTTTTTCTTCTTCTTCTGCGAATAGTTAGTGGCATAGTGTCCGTGCTGGTGACAGTGAAAACACTTCACCTTGGACATGTCTTGATTCTTGCCTTTCGCACCAGACTGAGAAGCTTTCTTGCTCTTCCCCTTCTTTGCTTTGGCAGCCAAAGCGCAATTTTCTTCATCAGCTCCCTTTGAAGAAGATCCATCCTTGGTACTCCGCATGATCTCCTCCTGCACAAGATCTGACCATAGTCTTTCCCATCCTGGCAATTTCTCCTGACCATTGACAGAGTCCTGATAGGAATGAACTCTTCGGAAGACCAAGGAGAGCCAAGCTCACCAAGTCCTCATCATCGAGAGTAACCCCCACAGTTCCCAGCTCATCTCGACACTGAGTGAACTTCGTGAGATACTTGGGCATACTGTCACCCTTCTTGCATTTGATGTTTCTGAGTTTATATTTGAGGCCAGATTCCTCTGATTTCTCTTGCTTTGGAATAGATCTGTTAAAGCCTTCCACATCAAATATGGAGAAGTCTTTCCATGCAGGTTGGACACAATGTGATCCTTCACGCCCTCCAACAGAATCATTCGACATTTTGCGGTCTTCTTTTGCCAAGCATCAGCTTGAGTAGCATCAATAGGCTTTGGGACATCCGTATCTATGAGCTCCTTCAACCCGTTATCATCCAGTACTGCCTCCATCATGTCCTTCCATGCAATATAGTTTGAGCTACCCTCAAGAGCATACTCCAATCGCAATCCGTTGAAAGACATTGCTTCTTTGACACCAAGCAAACACTGCTGCAAATTCGAATTCCACCAGCTCCAAATTCAACCGCCTCGGATCTAAGATTCGTGAGAACAAAATATTTCTCATACAGAGATTGAATTTATGGGCTTTTACCGGATATCTCACCTTCCAAAGGAAGGATGAATCTAGAAGCTACCTGGCCCAATTACAGACTCTGCCTGAAGAAATAGAATGTAAACACTTCTTGAATAGTAGATTTGATGACCAACAGCTCCGATACCATGTAGAAATTTTGAATAATAAACACATATTCAATGGAGATTATCCTGATCATGTACTATTGCGGAATACATACACAATACATAAGCTCCTCTACGTTGATCATCAATTTAGCAGCATCAATAAAAATAAAACATCAATAGCATGCACACATTAACACAGTATGTAACCCGGGGAAATCTTACAGCTGAAAAGCCCACATTATATGTATATTAATGATTGAGAACATGTAACATTACAATAGTCAATACTCCTCACAAGTATCCAGCACTATCTCCACCTGTTACACACAATACAGCTCAGATCTGATCTCCAAATCTACTCCACTGCTTGCCTGCCTCCACTGCACAATACCTGCTCAAGAATGAATGAGAATGACTTAACCAAACTCATATTTACATGCTGAGAATCACTCACACTGGAAATCACGTGAGCACAGGCTATATTAATGGGCAAATACTCGACAATACTCATTGTCATACTCAATCCCTTGATTGTGAAAATCCTCATGCACAACTATAGTCACAAATTATAGCAATCTGATCCTCTAACACCTGTCCCTACTGAACTGTACATGCAATAACATGTAACTGAGTTAACTGATGTATTATTTAGTTGCATTATGAGTTAATAATTAGTTTAACAACTCATCATTAGTCTATTTGCAGTTAGACTAATTACAACTAGTTTAATCAAGTCAAACTGAACACAACTCCATCAACTCCACAATCAACTCCACCAAACTCAACTGATTGAGTTCTAACTGAAGTCATGCATGCAACAACTCAACTGACCTACAAAGAAACCATATTTCCTTCTGACAGCTGCATGTGCCACATCTGTAGCTCAAACTAAAGTGCTCCAAGAGAATAAGATAAAGTTTATAGTCTAAATATAATTATGAGACAATAATATTTGAATTTTCTATTTTTAACAGCCAGTTTAAAAATAGACTTTGATCACTACTGCTGTGATCACTCCTGCTGTGATCCAAAGATAGAACTTGCACCATAATTTGCCTACGGGTCCACTTAGTGAAAGCGACTCTTTTCACTAAACTCCTTCATCTTGTTGCAATCTCAACACACCTAACCATTCAGCGGTATATATATATATATATATATATATATATATATATATATATATATATATATATATATATATCGATGCGCAGTGAAAAAATATGACATAAATACCATAATTTTTTTCGAATACGAATAAATGTTAATTTAATGGGTAGGTGAGGGGATCTGGCTGGGGACCCTTACAGTTTATTATTCACATTGATTCATGGTGTACTATGCTGTATCGACACTCGTCCTTAGCAACACGTGGCAGCCATCTATTATTTGGGTCAATACTCTCATTCGATCATGTCATCTGTTCCAACTTCGACCGTTGATATTAAGTCCTCGATCTGACGACGAGGAATGGGTAGCGTTTATCCCTCTAAACGATTATTCGCACCCAAACCTTGGAGGTCTCATTGTTGTAGTTTCTCCTTTGTCTTCTGTAGCTCTGCGATGTGAAGTCACCAACTGGTTACAGTATGCTCCAATGGTTGAAATAGTGGAGGTTGTTGAACCCACGAAACATGTATGCCTTATAGTGGAGAAAATGTTGAAGTTCCACTGCTCGGGCTTAAAGGTCTGTTCTTGATTGGGTTTCCACTTTAAACCTATTCTAATGGTATTTTACTATTACGCAATAATGGCACATGAAGCTTCGGAGATGGCGGAAGGCAAAAAGCAGCAAGGGTCATCAGAACTAGGTATACCTCCACAGTTAGAAATTTAGGGCGATAGCCCTATCTCAGTCTCTAACTCGTAAAGGGGTTTTCCTTCTAGTCTTTTTCCTTGTGTTAACCTCTCATTTCGTAAATGAGTCTCATATTGCTTTACAGGTAGGCGACTCACTAAGGCCATGCCTTTGATTAAGTTAAGACTCTTCCTTGGTTATTATTCCATTTGTATAAATGAATAAGGGTTTTACCTCCACTAGATTTAACATACTCTTGACCTCTGTTTATATGTAAGAAACTTTTTGGGAGGTCAGTTGATCACGACTACAACCATTAAACTCGTAAGAGCTTACTGAATTCCAGTTGATTTCCAGGTTGGCGCTGATTCTTTTGATTACTATTCCGGACTTAAATCGTTTAAGGGTTTTAGATGGAGGGTTTTCCCCTTATAAGCGAATTTAGGTTATTAATTACAAGCACAGGTTCTTTAAATTTTATTTCTTGTTATTCGAAAAGCTCCAGTTGTTGAAAATTCCCTTTCGAAATGTAAGTTTTGAGGAATGAATAACTATGCTCGACGGTTGCCGGCGGTGGGTTTTTAAGAGTCTGTTTCCCTTTTCCTTTGTGAGATGTGCTGTAATAAATTTCTCAGTTAATTTAAGGAGAGGTCAATCATGCCTCCAATCAAATATACCGATGGCATTGTTTATTTCATAGTTTCTATATTTGGTTAGCAATACACTCCTTTTCAGTTTAATCGTGTTATATGAATGTTTACATCATTCTCACCTTTCCTATGCATGAGTCTTCTACAACATGGTTGATAGAGGCACTGTATTTATTTAAAAGTGATAATTTCTTATTAAAGGTTCTTGTAGTGTTACCTACAGTTTGCTATATAGCTTTTATTCATTGTAAAGACCTGTAATGATAAGCGTTTCGCTGCCATTCTATGTTAACTATTTGCTTAACTCAGATTAGGAAATCATTTCATATTTGGACGAATGTTAATCTTTCTGTTCCACTAGACTTTATGATTACTGTACATTTTGTTCAAAAAGCTATTTACGCTTTCCTTTGCTTTATTGATAAGTTATATTCACAGGAATGTATTCTAGGATCTATATCAGTGTATTGTTAGTGATACTGCTCTAGAATTTATCTTATTTTCCTATTATGTAAAACAAATAATACCGTTGTAATAATTTAGTTTATCCATTATTTATTGAGCATTTAATAAAACTCCATGGCTATTAGTTCAATGCTACTTTTGTTTACCTGCAATTCACATAATAATATCTACAATCTAGCATAAAATCTTTACACTAATCATCTGTTAATTCTATAAGTCAAGTAATCATATTTACAATATAGTAATAAATATTGAGAAGGTCTCTCCTCCCAGCCAATCCACGAGTCTGGAAATCACGTCCACACTCTCCCTCGAGCAACTTCTGTCTTTCACATTGGATTTTGTCTAGTTACAGCGAGTACTATGGGCCTCATGACTCCCGTCCCCTTAATCTCTGTACTCTCTTATTGACTGTGTGCAACTTTCACAGTTTGTTCCACCGAGCTCTAAGATAGCCTTTGCTCCTCTTCCCCTCTCTATATTTCCCTTCTCAGGCTAGCTGTTTCTTGGCAACCGTTTTTTAATTAAACAATTTATTTTTTTATTCTTGTTAAAGTAATACCACCAATAATTTAGGTAATCTCAATGTATATTTCTTGGTAACCAAATCTTATTTAATATTTAACATCAAAATGTAATATAACTTAAAATAACATTGAGTAAAAATCAACTTAATACTCTCATTCATTTTTATACAACTTGGAGTGTTAAAATATTATAATATTAAACTTTAATATATTATAATCCCAACCTCCATAACATGTCAATTAATAATATATAGAAAAGGAAAGGAATCATGCAGTTTTTCCAAGTTTGGGAAAAACCATCGTTCAAAGGTGGGAACTTCATCAACCATTTCCTTTCCGTATTGGGTAAGTAATTTAGACGAAGCTGTGTCCACATGACACATTTCAACGCGGGGCTATCGACGGGGCTATAAGATATTTTGAGGTTTTGATGTTTGAAGCAAATTTCGGGGTTTTTGCTGGGGCTGTAACGACGAAATAGTGTCATCACCAGCATCCATCCATCCAAGAGCAGAATCCATAACCAGAAAAACACTGAAAGATTCAAGGAAGTTCCGGTAGCCCTTAAGCACAGGACACCTCTGCCATCACTCTGCCGGTTTATTATTAAAATATTTTATAGCTAAATTAAAATGTCAAAAACTTTATTTCAAAATACACATTTTTATTAACATAAAGATATATAATAAATATGAAAATGTATCATAAATACGAAATAATTATTTTAGAGACAAGTTATTTAACTAAACATAAACAGATATAATAAATATGAAAATGTCTCATAAATATAAAATAATTATTTTAGAGACAAGTTATTCAACTCACTTTTAAAAAATGATAATGTGTAAAATCATATTTTTACATCTCAAATAAATTATATTTTATAGCTATTTTTTTATATGGTTTAGACTAAGTCTACAAAAAAATATTTGCATCAGACAAATTAATCTGAAGGAATAACTTAAGTAGGCGTTCACCGCAATGACATAGCGGGTGAATGGTAAATATGTGTTGAAGTAGGCGTTCGTCGATGGAAGGTGAGTGGAGCGCTGGTGGAAACTTCGTTCTCCCAACGTCCTTTAATATCGCATCGCTGGACAATAGTTCAAAGAGCACAATAGTTCAGCGCAATTTTTATTTGAAGAGGCGCGCTCCCTCTCCTCTATGTTGCAGTTTCCACTTAGCCTTCACATGAATATGTTTCCCCGCCTGCGCATCATCTTCATATTGTTACTACCATTACTTCTGTCGATCCATCCACCCATGAATCTGTTTGCCTACCTGCGCTGCATCCTCATATTATCCGTGGATCCATCCACTCATGCAGATCCAACTCCTCATATATTTCCTTCAGTCGATCTACCTTCCTACGTCTGCGTCATCATCATATTTCTGGCCATCCGTCCATTCGTTAAGACTCTACTGTCGAAACAGACAACTGTCCGTCATGATACACCGCCTTCTGCATCAGCGGTAGCCTTCTCTGCCTCCACTTCTTATGACGTGTTCATAAATTATTGAGTTCCGGACCTTAAACACACTTTGGCCCTCCCTCTCTACCATACCCTTCAATCCCTGGGATTGAGAGTCTTTCTTGACCAGACCGAAATGGTCGTTGGACGCAAGATTTATGATCAAATAGTAGCGGCTACTAGTGTGGCCTCTGTTCATATAGTCCTACTCTCTCCAAATTATGCAGAATCGGCTTTTTGTCTTGATGAACTCGTCGTAAATTCTGGCGCCACCATTATTCCTGTATTTTACGACGTTGACCCTTGTCAACTCGTGTGCAGGGGCAAATATAAAAGTGGAGCATACGATAAAGCCCTTCGCGCGCACGAAGAAACGCAGCAATACGACAGCAAAAGAATTCAGCAGTGGAAAGATGCTCTTGCTCAGGTTGCAAATATTAGCGGACTGGAGCGGAATGCATTTAATGGGTGAGCATCATAGCTTTGAGTCTGTTGGATTAGTAGGTACATGCTAAATTAGGTAATAGGTGCTCCTCTCACTAATAATATTACCCTCTGGATATGAATACAGGGAACTCGAACTCTTGCAGAAGGTCGTGCAGGATGTGTTGAAATTTTTTTCAAACCCACCGGCTGCAATTGCATGTGAATGATGCTGGAGCACCGTTGGCATCGCTGAAATTGCTAACAGCGAACATCGTGATTGGCTGTCCAGAAAATCGTGAATACATTAGTGGAGGAACTATACTTCGCTATTTTATTGCTCATGCTGGGATATGTCAACAAATTTTATACCTGTCTTATAAATTTATTTCTATATCATTTTTTTTAAATAGTGTTTTTATGCTGATAGATTTGAAATAGGTTTCCAAAAGTAAATATATTGTAACAAATTTCAAAATCAAAGAATCATGGAATGTTGGGAATTTTTTTGTTTTTATTGGCTAGTTTACTTGAGCGATCACAAGAATACCACAGGGATGCTTGAATTGTTTTTCTCAAAGAAAATCATCTCTTTGGGTATTTATTTTTTTTCAAAAGAAATTATGCTTTCTTAACACGAGGGGAGAGTCAATACAAGAATATTTAAGTATAGTTATTACATCAATCTTTCTGATCACCATGTTATTTTTAAGGAATTGATCTCAGAGGATATAATAATTATTGTTAATTTTATTGATAATGTTTTAATACTATGTTTATGGTAGTAGCTATGTCTATTTTAAAATAATGTTTCAAATTTTTAATTTAATTATCAATAAATAGTAAGTGGACAGTAGGAATTTAATCTACATATAATATTTTAGAATATTTTTGCTAGTATAGAAAAATTAATGTTTAGATTTATTTCCAAAGAAATTATGCCTTTTTTTCCCTTTATATTAAATTTATTAATTAAAAAATGGCATACAAACAAGTATCATATGAAATGAGTTATGGTTTTTTGACATGTGATATTAATAAACCATGCTATTGACCCATGATATTGTAATAAAGTCTATTTACAAATTAAAAATCTCTATGATATGTTTTTTCTAAAGAAAAAGAAAATAATCTCTATAATAAACTAGAAGGAATCTATATAGTTAAAAGAATCTATATAGTTAAAAAATTTGTTAAAAGTATTTTTAAATGTATATATGTAAAACTTACGTATACATTTTGCTTATCAATAATGATTATTATTGTTATTTTCAATAAATCTATGATTAGTTAATTCTTATTATTTTTAAATTTTAACAATTTGAAATATATAATAAAAAAATATTTCAATATTTCTTATAAATTGATGGCTATTAACATTACCGATTAATTAATTTATAAAATTATGTTATTTTAAAAGGTATTTTAAAAATTTATATAATTTATATATTTCCATTTATAAAATTTTTATAATTGATTGATTATCTTATATAAATGTTTTCAAATTTCTTTTATTAAATATTAAAAATTTGTAAATTACCTTATTCAAATTTAAAATTGTAAAAAATCATTAACTTAAAATTCTAAAAAATTCGAAAATTCTCCCCAATTTCTTAAAAATTCCTAAAATACCCCACCCCAACATTCTTAAAAAAAATCCCTGAAATTCCAAAAGAGGAACAAATAAGAGACATTGAATCGGACTGGGATGTTTCGAAATACGAAACTTCCATGAAAATTCCATATGAAGCTTCCAGCATTAGCTTCCATAATCGCACCGACATGTCAGATGCGGCTTTGAGAGTGTAATCTTTAAACATAAAAGTATACAAGTTCTCTTGACAATAGCGTGGGATATAAAACGTTTGAAATAACCTTTCACTTCAACGCCTGAAAATAATAATTATTAAATTAATGGTTTTCCACATGCATACTTTATATTTTTTCCCTAACATCCAAATAATTATGTCTTACAATTCTGAAGTTTTTGTTCTCCCTGCATGGAAGGGCTATAAATTTCTTGACAACTCAGAACATTGCTTTACATTGAAAAAAACCCATGCTGCCTTTTACTCGAGGGATAACATAACGTAAAAACTATGTTTTCATGAGGGAGGCTACACCATGTTCAAAGTTATGCAAAACTATATTTTATTAAGGAGATTACAACTTTTAATGAGGGACATTACATATTATAAGACACTTTTTTTTGTTGTTTTGTTTTTTTGGGAAGAAGGTTTATTTTATATATCTATATATATATATATATTTATTGCCAAATCTAGATATGCCAAGACACTATCAGCTCCAAGTTCCTAGTTTTCAGGGTTGATGTATTGTTCCACTAGTTGTTCCAGGCCATATTTGTATTATCCCTGCACCAAGTATGTGCTACCTTAAGGATCTGTAGGACTTGTGCCAAGACATGCTGAGTTGTTGGACAAGTGAGGAAGACTTGATTAGTAGATTCCTCCTCGTTTTTGCAGAGAACGCAACATGTAGGTCCTAGGAAAGCCCGTTTCCTTAGATTTTGTTCCAGTCGGAATTTTGTCCTCAATGATGTTCCACATTAGTAATCGGGATCGTGTAGGGCCTTGAAGCTTCCAGATATTCTGCTACTAGTTTTTTAGTACTTCAGGTTTGTGTCTAGCATGAATTGTTATGCACCCCTCCTTTGGGGAATAGGTCCTATTCTGTGTTAGTCCCCAGAGCAACGCATCCCACTCATCCCTTAATATAACATGAGATTTTGATAAGGCTCTTAAATAGGTCCCCCACCCCAAGTGCCATCTATCGGGGATGTTTAGAGTTGTCCCTGATTACCGGGCTTGTTGATATACAACTGTGTTATGGGGGTCCCCTATGTGGGCTATAACGTAGATATCCTTTTGATTCAGATTGAAAACCAGGTCCTGTGGTAGGATATGTGAGTTCTGACATCAAAGCCATGGATCTATTCCGATACGAGCATCCTCTCCATTGCCTATCCTCCATGTGAGTCCCTTTCTAATAGTAGGGAGGGTATTCAACACTGCCCTCCAAATGACCGAAATGCTCTTTCTATTCCAGGTTGGTAGTCTTAACCAATCCAATAGTGGTGTTAGCCAAATGTATTTGTAGGAGATCACTTTTGACCAAAGGCTTCTTTGCTTCAACAGTAATCAACCCAGTTTCACTGCAAGAGCCTGGGTGAATGCAGATAAATTTTTTAAGCCCCACCTACCCCATTTTTTGGGGATAGTGATGCTGCTCCATTTTACCCAAGCCTATAGTTTCCCCTCTTTATTTCCTTTCCATAAGAAATTGCAGCATATTCTCTGAATCCTTTGTATTATTCCTTGTGGAATCCAGGTCGGGGACATCCAATAAACCGGTGTGGCTTCGAGGGTAGATTTAATAAGCACCAATCTACCGGCCCTAGATAGAAGTCTTTGACTCCATAGATTTAGTCTTCTTTCTATCTTTGTGATCAACCAAGTCCAATTTGCTATTTTGAATCCATCTGATTTTATCCTAAATCCCAGGTACTTCAAACCATCCTTCAGGGCCTTAATTTGAAATGGGAAATTTTGGAGAGCAAGATTGGATTCTTGTTGTGCACATCTCGACAGGGATATGGTGGATTTAACCTGGTTAATCTCCATACCAGTGGCCGAGCTGAAAAGCCACACTATCCCTGTGAAGGTAATTATGTCCTGTATGCCACCATCCAGAAATATGAGGATGTCATCAGCAAATAGGAGGTGAGTTAGTGTGCATTGGTCTTTTATCTTTAGACCCTTGAGGTTCCTTGCACACTTCTCCAAGGAAATCTTTCTGCTGAGTCCTTCCATAACCAATAGGAAAAGTAGGGGCAAAGGGGACATCCTTTTCCAGAGTCCCCTCTTGGCTTGGAAGGTGTGGAGGCCGATTGGTTGACTAAAATGGCAAAGGAGACCGAACTAATATAGCACATGATCCATCTGATGAAATCTGGGGGGAAGCCCAGATGAGTGAGTAGCATCTGGAGATATAGCTAGCTGACCTAGTTGCAAGCCTTTGAGAGATCAATTTTGAGCATCATTCCTTTAAGGTTCTTTAGCTTGATAGAGTGGAGGGCATCTTGTGCCATGCCTATGGCCCAATGAATTTGATGGTTTTGTAAAAGGGCAAACTTATCCGGGGAGATATGCTTAGATAGAATAGGTTTGATATGATTAGCTATAATCTTCGCTACGATTTTATAAATAAAATTACAGAGGGATATAGGTTGGAAGTCATTAAAGGATAGAGGAGAATCCAATTTTGGGATAAAGACTATGAAGGTGGAGTTTATAGGCTCATGTAATCTATCCTGGGTACAGCTTTCTTCCCCAACAGCGAGAAGGTTAGGTCCTATAATGTCAAAAAAGGTAAGGTAGAATTCCACATGCCATCCATTCGGCCCTAGGCTTTTATCTCCTTTGAACCATTTCAGGGTGCTCTCCAGTTCCCCCAAGGAGACAGGCTTATTAAGGTCCTCCAGTCTTTCAAGATCCACAAATCGGGGGAAGTAACCAGAAATATGGATAATATCAGTTAGAGTAGCACTTGGTGGAGCTTTGAATCGCTGTTTGAAATTAGTGCCTAGCTATGATAGCTACGAGTGAGTATTTTCCAGCGGTCCCTTATCCGAGGGAATCTACTAAATCGTATTGCTGGCTTTCCTTCCATTTGAAAATTTGTGGAAGAGTTTAGTGTTGCCATCCTGAGCTTGTAACCAGATGTCACTGCTTCTAAGTTGCCAAGTTTCTTCCCGGGCCAGTAGGATCTTAGATCTCTGGGCTTCCATCTCCACTAGATGCAATTTTGACTCGATGGAGTTAAAGCCCCTGCCATGTTCATCCATTAGTATGGCTATCTGAGATTCTAATTCAGATATGGTAAGATCATCCCTATCTATCTTCTTTTTGTCCCAATTAATGGAAATTCACTTAAGGTTGTACAAGTTGTTGCAAAAACCTACTGCTTTCCTCATCTCAATTGTAAGGGGATGGGATTTCTAGTAGTCTAATACCATCTTGAGGTAGTCTAGGTCCTTTAGCTAGGTCGCGTTAAACTCGTAGGGTGCTTGAGGTTTGGTAGTGGATCCTCCCAATTCCAAATATATTGGTGAATGGTCAGATATGCCACCTCAGACCACCCATTGTCTGAAGTTTGTGAGAGTCATTGGCAGGTCTTCATGGATGAGAAATCGGTCCAGTATTCTCCCCAAATCTGCCTCACCAGTTCTTCTATTATGTCAGGTAGGCATCTTATTATTCATAGGTATGTTGATAAGGCCGTGTTGATCTAGCAGAGAGCTCAGTTGATCTGAGTGTGGGACAAGTTGCAAGTGATGACCCCAGGATTCTTCATGACTAATGTAAAATTTAAGGTCACCCCCCAGAATGGTTGAGAAAGTGATCATCAGGTTATCTAGAAATCGCTTCCAAAACTCTAGCCTATTTTGATAGGGGACATATTTATTTATTATACAAATATGTTTACCCAATATAGCTAAAAAGAGATCCATGCCAAGGAAACTGAGTCCTCCCCATGCTGCAATCACTCTAATGGTGCGAGGATTGATCCCAAGAGAAAGTCCCCCTCATCTTCCAGCAACATCCAGAGATTGGAAATTCCACCCATGCATGATGCCCTGGAGGGATTTTACTATCTGATCGGAAGGCCCCAAGGTTTCCTGAAGGAAGATAATATCACAGGGTTCACAACTCAAGAGTCTCTTAAGGGCTGGTTTTTTTTAGGGCTGGCCAGGCCCCTGCAATTGAAAGAGAGCCATTTCATCGGGAGACCTTGGCTAGGTTGTCTATTGCTCTAAGCACCCAATCAATGGTGTTTTGTCGGCCCTGGGAGACATCATCCCCTATGATTTTGATAGCTTTGGCTAATTCGGAGGGTCTCCCTCTAGTAGGATTATGGTCATATGGGTAGGGGGTGGTACCGAGGCCAAAAGCATCGGGGATGGATTGTTTATGGGGACAGAGATTGTAGGCATGAGAGGCCAAGGGAGTGTGTTCAGATGGCAGATGAAGGAGTGTGTTCAGATGGCAGAGGAAGCCCGTCCAATCCAGAGATCAATGGTGGGGTAGTGGAAAAAACAGGTTGCAGAGGCTTGATTGAACAAGTAATAGGAGATGTGGTTAAACAAGGGGAGAGTGCAGATGAAACCATTGAGACACATAAAAAATTAAAATGAAAAGCAGAGGAACAGGGCGGAGAGTCAGTACCCAATGAAGGAGTTACGTCTGCCGCAGATCTAGATCTGGTCTTAGGAGGAGATGGAGGCAATATCAAGGAGGCATTAGAAGTTTGAATAGTGTTCCCAGCATCTTCCTTTGTGCGATCGAGATCTGAGGGTAGCACGTCCACCATCGGTCCTTCTGATTGTCTATGCACCAAACCCTTAGCCATTGGAGTCGAAGGCGTGAGTAGAGGACAATCTTTGTAGAGATTTCTAACATCGTGGCAGCGTCTGCACAATAATGGCACACCTTCATAGTCATGGTCTTGTCTGCGAGTGAAGTGATGCCAGAGCAAGGTGATCTTCTCCTCCAACCTGGCCCTAGTATCCAAGTGTACCAAAATTTGAGCCATGGTCATGATCCCGATCGATTCGAAAGATTGATCATCATCCAAGTAGCTGCCCAGGGTATCCCTAGTTTTATTGAAGATGGTAGGGGTCTAGTATTGCAGTGGGAGTCCCAACAGTCAAACGCAGATTGGTCCTAACCCTAACTATTCTTACTCAGGATCGAACAATGGATCCCATCGATTCAGCAATACAGGCGCCAGTTCAATATGGAAGAACCTGGATAGGATCCATATTCCTCCTGGTGGAATCGAAGGGCAAACCATCCCCTCGCCAGAACATGGATGATGGACAAATATTTTAGAAGAGAACCCTAGATTTCCTCTGTCTAGAGTCGCAGCCGCTCTATAGTGTAATTCCTCCCATGGACACGACCAACCAAAACCTTCTTGGTAGTATTGTCCACTTCTCCCATTGCAAGATCCTTACCCAGGGCAAGTTTTATGTCTTTGTCTCCAGCCCTAAGACACTGGGATTTTTTTTGCTTATCTGAACGCCAAGCCGTCAGGTAATCCTTGAGTAGTCTATTATGCCTTGGTTCACTATTTGTGGGGTGGATGGGACAGATTTCGTGGTAGGGATCGGGGAGCTAAAAGAACCAGAGCAGATGGTTGTGATAGGGTTAGGGCTAGAACCATAAGGGTTTGAAGGGCCGCTAGGGGGATGAGGGTTTGAGCAGGGTAGGGTTTCAGGTATCGTTCTAGAGATGGGCACAAAACTAGGCAGAGTAGACACATGGGGAATCTAAGGGAGTGGTGCATAAAAAGACGGTGAGGCTTGCAAGCAGGTTCCTAACAGGTTCAGTGTCGCTAGGGAAAGAGGGGGCAATCTAACCGAGGTCGTTGTGGAGCAGCAAAGAGACCCAGGTTTGACATGGCGTGGTGAAGAGGCTTGTTGACCTCGTGGGAATGAGGGTCCATCGGTTTATCCGCCCTATCCATGTCCTTGGAACCACTAGTGAACGGGGTAATGGCTGTCGGGAGAAATGGAAAAAACTCAGGAACTATGAACCTGGGTAAAACCGCAAAGGGAGGAGGTAGCAACGATGCTGTTCCAGTGCCTTGAGGGCTAAAATCTAGGCTGTCAAATATTAGGCATCAAGGGCTCACGACCACCATGGTATACCATCCACAATTCAACTGTTAGGTGTCAGGTGCTCAGATTATTCCAATGATATGTATGAGTTTCCTTGAAATCCTAGAGGAGACAAAGAACACTCGGACAAGGCACATTACTCCCGAAGTCATTGATAGAGGGAAACTCTGGGCGTATTTCGATGGTGCAGCCCAAGATTAAGGATGTGGTGGAGGCATCATCCTTCACATATCTGAATCATATTATTTCCATATCAGTCTGGGGCTGGGAAATGGCACTAAAAATTATGCGAAACTCATGACCCTTCGCCATCTGTTACATTTTGCTACATCCAAAACTGCAAACAACTACAAATTTCTGGGGACTCTAAGATGGTCATAAACTGGTTCAATTGCACTACTACATGCCGTGCTTTCCCGCTTAAAACAAAATTGGATGATGTTTTATTTATAAAATCACAATTTGATCTTTTTTCTTTCACTCATATCTACCGGGAATGTAATGTAGTCGCGGATAGGTTATCGAAAGAGGCAATGAATCATCCTTGAGGAGAATGCTTGATCAGAGAGCACACTCATGCACAACTCTATCAGTACTATCACATACTGCATATAAACCAAGTTTTGCAGAGGGCAGACTTGTCCTAATTACAACACTTTGTTGTTAAAATATTATACACAATTTTATGGATATGTAAATAATTATGTATATGAACTTCTATCAGTATACCTGATCAACGGATTTTTGTAAATTTTGCTTTAGTTTTTGCAAACTTTTCACAGTTGACCACGATCACTTTACTGCATATGCCAAGGGAATTTACAACGTGTAATTTTCTTGATAATGAAAATTACGATTTTTCTTTTCGGGAAGAAAAAAATATTTTCTTTTTAACTAGAAAGAGTATCGATTATATTCAAAAATCGAGTTTTTACATTAGTTTATTCATGCTCCAAAAAGTTAGTAATAATATTTTTGCCCATCTAGACTGTTGCAGTAGATATGGCTATCCTACTTACAAAAGTTTCCCATTCGAGGATAGTTAGAGCTATAACTTCGACAAAATTGAAATAAGAGTTATATACATTTACAGTTCATCATTTTGATAAAACAAGAAACAAGACAGAGGTGATCAAATATCCATTGGAGCTCGACAATTTAGATCCAGGCCAGGAGAAGCATCTTCTCAGTCTTTGGAATAAGCATCTTCTGAGTCTTTGGAAATATCGTGGTCTGTCATGGCCTCCATGTTTGTCTCCATGGTTTCCACCTTGATCTTCATATTTTCCAGCTAATGGCGTAGTGCATACACTTCGTCCTCCAATTGTGTGATGCATTCCCGTTTCTCGATCTCGTGTTCCTGCATAGTCATGTTTTCATGCATTTTCTAGTGCATGCTGCATTGGAGTTTGATCAGGGCCTCCCTTAAGTTTGAATGGTCTTGAACGTCTGTTTCTACCACCCTGCCTCGAGAAACTAGCCCTCAACCCTTTGGATCTCGGCCTGTGGCTTCCCCATGTGCCCGACCAAGAATTGTTGTTTGTACCCTACATGCTCACTTCCATAACTTCTCTTTTTATCAGGCTCCAGTAATTGTCAATGTTTTCCACAATCTCTAACAACCAAGCACCCTCTCTAGCCCTTCAAACACTACCCTCTTCCTTGGAAAGTATGCACCTCCCAACCTCACTCCAACTCCGATTCTCCTTGCACTTTTGGAGAGAATTAGGAACCCACCCGGTGTCAAAAATCTAGTTTGATTGCGAACACTCAGAACTACCCAAGCCCAGACCTTCCAACACCCACGACTCCTCAATTATACTTAGAATTTCATTGCTTTCGTTTAAAAACTCATATGGGTAGTCCTTCCGACCCTCATTTTGACTTTTCACAGCATAATTCCCTGCGGCTATGAAACATAAACAAATAAATAGAAACCTCATCTCTAGCCACCATGCTTTCACAGAGGCCATCATCCCACCCTCAAACCTTAAAATACACAAAATTCACATACCATTTTTCACTTTATAACTTCTACTTGACTGAGAGGTGATGTAGAGATGAGCAAAGAGATTGTTGTAATCGAGAGCCCATGAGTTCTCCATCATAACTCTATAATCCACCATTAATTTCCTTCCAAGATACTGATCTCTATCAACCATCCCCACAATTCTCCCACGAGCGAGCTTGATTTCACTGAGAATTGGAATTAAATTATGATCCGTAATTCTCAAATCCCTGCAGAAGCCTGAGGTGATGTGCCACCCAATTCTCTAAGAACCAAGGAAAGAATAGTGAGGTTGCATGATGTGGCTTAATATTCGAACATGTGTGGTGCTAAAATTCCATACAACACCACATCTCAAGCGAGTGTGGATGTTTGGCTTGTGACAAGTCCTCATGGCTGGTAGGAACTTGCAGAGGATGACGTGATAGGGGGAGGAGGAACCCGCATTGGGGATTATATTACCTCGTCTTAACTGATTGAACTGGTAAAGGTTCGGAAACCCATGAACGGTTCGGTACGATTACGGCTCGGGAATAACCTCGCTAACAGTGGGGTGCAGGCCTGCCTCCTTAACATAAGTAGTCGACAATAGATCGAGGCTCCCTTAACATAAGTACTCTCGGGCTTTATATCAGGGCATTGGTGAAGCAAGACAGATTAGAAGTTAGAAGGCGGAACAATAGAGTTCTGAATCGTTCCAACATACTGAGGAACAAGCTCGAAAGTCAATATTTTAAATAATGGCATAGCGAAGGGAACAGATGAGTCATCCCACATAACACCCGAATAGTGGGACATAGGAGAAAAGGGAGTTGCCACTGCTGAGGGGGAAGGGGAGGGTAATGAGGAGGGGGAGGGTGAATGGGAGAAAGGGGAAGGGAGGGAAGAGGGAGGTTGGGAGGGATAGGATGGGGGAAGGGGCTGGGAAGAAGCTACGAGGGGAGAGCTAGGGGAGGATGGAGGGGATTCATATCGTTATGGTATGTTAAATGGGACTTTTCAATTGCCTTAGCAATCCTTTGAGACTTTATTAGCAGCCTACATATGTATCTCTTCATTTTCTTAAGGAATTTTGGTCATGCCCACGACATCATTTATTACACTTTTTTCCTCCTCTAGATGGCATGCATCATTAGCTTGTCTATTAGCATCATGGTTATTTCCCCTCAAGACATGGTAGAAGGACACCAGGTTGAACTAAGGTGCAAGTTTTGAGCTCTCATAATGATTTGGTTCAATTTAGTGATCTTAGCCTTTGAAGTGTTAATCATATGCCTTATAACTATCATGGAGTCTCCTAACACCTATATCCTTTTTATCCCATTTCTTTGTGCCAAGATTAGTTGAGGAGCATTCCATATGCTTCTGCTTGTTTATTGGTCTTCTAAACTAGCCCCCAAGCATAAATAAATTCAATGATTCCTTCGGGATTAATGACAATCCCTCCCCCTCGTGCCACCCCAACATGAGTTTTTTTTTAAATAAAAAATATTATACATAATTATTTTGCAAATTGTACTTTATAATATATAATAAATATTTTTAAGTTTTATAATAATGATATTTATGGTTTTCTTTATTTAATATAATAGTATCAAATTTGTATTTATTTTAATTTAAAATTTATTAAATTTTGAAGAGATTAAACTTCAAATAAATAAATCTCCTTTTGAATATAAAATTTTAAGAAAGATTTGCATCTCTAAATAGATTCACTAATTTGTATTAAACTTCACTAATTTATATTAAACTTTAGGTTATTTTAATATTGAACAATTAATATCTATTTATTTATTTTTCTTGAATTATAACTATGTAATAAGTAAATTTTTTTCCCCTGGAAAAATCAGTATATTATTCATTAATAAGCAGATTTTACAGAAAATCAATAGTTGTTGTTTGTTGCATTACCACGCAGGGTATGCTGACAGTTCACTGTATTATGCTGTTCATTCTAACAAAAACCAAAACTAACAGGATATGAAAAAATGTACCAACAAGCCTAAACTTTTCTGCCCTTCTTCTTCTCCACCCGTTGCCAACCTCCAGTGTCGGGGTTGGGTGTGATGATGGCAAGCTGGTTTTCCATGGTGTTTAGTTGGTGTTCTTTGTCAGATTCAGAGCCCTCTGAACCATGAGTTCTTTTGATACCGCTGATTTCCATTTGTGGCTCTTGTTGCATATTCATAATGTGTGTCCCCGAATGTATGGCTAGTGCATTCTCCTCCTGTGTAAATGACTGTTTCATTGGGATGTCGGGTTCTGGTTGATTCTTTGTTGGCTCCACGTATGTGTCTTCTTCTTCTATTGGTGCAGTATGCTGCCAGTCTTTGGGCTTTTTTTGCTGATTCTTGGTTCTCCTGGTGTCCTTTCGAGCAAGTGGGCAGTCATATTGAAGGTGCCCAGTTTGCATGCATCCTCTGCACCGGAACGCTGTGTTCTCATAGTCGAGCTGTTGTATCCATTGAGAGTTATTAAAGTTCAAAGTAATGTGGTCGGGGAGTCCTTGACTCAGGTCCACTTCTACGCATATTCTGGCAAAAGTAAATATTCCTCTGATAACCCTGTCTTCGTCTGTTTTTAGGAATTTCCCCAGGGAGTCCCCAATGGCAGCTAATACTTTTTGATGCCAAAAATGTAAGGGGAGACCATGAAGCCTCACCCATACTGGCATCGTTGTAACCTTCATTGTATTAGCGTCAAATTCAGGGATCCAGGGGGTAAGGAAGAGGCCAGCGTTGCCCCAGAACCAAGGCCCCTGATTGATAATGCTGTCTCGTTCCTGTTCTGAGTTGAATCTGACTATGAAGTAACCTTTGGGACAAAGGTATATCTCACAGTCTGTTGTCCATTGTGTAAAGATCCATTGATGCAAGGCATCAGATTTTGGTCAGTAGCCATTAAACCTGCAAATAACTGCACATATACATAACTCAGAATGCAAATTTGTTACCTCTGGCATAGCAACTTGTAGCGTAGGTGATTCTGTTTTTTGTTCAACAATGTAAGGTCCAGGTGCCTCTGGTGGTGGTGCTTCAGTGTTTTTCATTTTTTCCTTTCCTTTCACAGCATCTCGAAGGGTTCCTGTAAATTTTGAGCTGGTTCCGGTGCTCCCGCCACACAGTCGGAGGTTTAAGTTGATGGTTGAATCTTTGGTGATGCCGCATTGTAGGAGGTTTTGTTTGTCCTGTAAGCTGTATCCTGCGTATATGAGATTTTGGTGCTGTATTGGGATTCCAAGATAGCCCTGTATTTCTTCTTTTAACTCATGTATGTTCATTTTCTGGCTGATCCGCATGCAATGGTGTTTACCCTCTGTTGTTTTTATAAAGATTTGAATCAGACCCGCCTCCACGCTGTGTGACTCGGGCTTGTGGGATTCTCTATTTGCTGGATCTAGTCGATCGAACAGAGATGGCTTCGTATTTTGTTTGACATATCTTCCCCCTGGGTGAGAGGGAAAGCCGTCTCCAATCAATGGTTTATCCAATGCTTTTTTCGTAGATTCAAGAATACGATCTGGGCTGCAAAGCACCTTTTCAACCAGATCTGCCACAAATAACCCCGGATATGTGAGAGGGCGCAGATCTGCTGCCCGCAGACCTCTCCCACCTTTGATCCAAGAAATCTGCGTCTGGCACGCCCTGGTCTCTAAGAGCAGATTGTCTATATTTTCTTTGATCCCTCTGTTTATCCGCAGCGTCGGGAGGATATGGGCCCAGATCGGCCTTGTATAAAGCAAGAGAAAACCCTTACTTCGCATGACTACTTGATCTTCGTCTTTTCCACTCCATGTCCGCCCTTGAACCACAGATCGGTACCACAGCATTTCGAATTGAGGCCTGGGATCAGTCGGACGCCTCTTTTCTCCAAGTTCGTTTTCAGATTTGCCATACCGGTGTATAGTATTGACCGTGGATATCGCATCGTTAAGAAACAGGGTATAGATCTGTTGATTTGGCGTGTAGAAATCCAAGCCAATGATTCCTGGTGCCGCCCTGAGGTTAACCTTCTACATCCTGAAGGAGGGAGAGCGCATCAGTTGCAGGTTTTTTGGTTCGATCCATGCCAGAACTTCTCCCCTGTAGATCCGGCCCAGGACCGCAGAAGAGATATCGATTCCAAGGCCATCGTCCATGCGGCTAGCCCATCCATGGTCAGTCAGGTCTTTTGGTGCCGCGTCGGCACAGAAAACCCTTTCTGAAACCCTGATTTCCTGTGACGCCTCCATCGCTCCCCTTGTTCGATTCAACGATGGAAATCAATTATATATTCAATTGCAACCTTATATTATATGTAATAAGTAAATTATAATATTAGATTATTTTATTTTCCAAATTCAATTTGTTATTTTTACTGTAATATTTTTAGTTGCTATTCAATTTTCTATTTTTATTTTTGGAGTATATATATATATATATATATATATATAATCCCAAATTAAATTATTTAAAAAAAATATCTTAAATGTGTTTTTATGTTGGAATAGGTTTCCAAAATTTAACCTTGATATAATATTATGGAATATTCTCAGTAGGAATCAAACATCAAGGGTTGAGATTTGTTTGGGTAGTTATTTCCTTGGTGCTCTTTTAATCAAATTGATTAAATAAAAAAAATGTGATATGAACCTATGTCATATGAATTTGAATTATGGTTTTTTTGGCATATGGTATGGGTAAGCCATATTATTTGCGTATGGTGTTGTAACCCATGGTAAAGTTGAAATGGACCTATATGGTTAAGAATCTTGCTATATATGTTTTAAAATTTATATATCTTTACTCGTGTATTTTTTTTATAATTAATATTATTAATAATAATCTAAAATAAAACAATAGTTAAATGATTTTTTTTCCAAATATTTTCAATATGAGATGAAATAAATATTTTGATTCCTAATAGGCAACCTCGATTGCGGATTCCCAAAATATTTCAGAACATACATGGATGAATCTATATATGTAGTAAAAAAAAACCTGTTTAAAGAACACAAATTAAGATTTGGACACAATTTTTTCACTCGAGTGAAAATCTGTAGGAAACTCCAAAAAGTTGCACTTAAACCACTCTAAATTGATTTTTGTAATTCATAATAAATCACATCAATGTTTTAGGATTGACACATTTTGAACTTTGGACAAAGATGGATAATGAGATCAAGATATTACATAATTATAGTTGATATGCAATGGTAACTCCAAACAATCATGATAATAAAGAATATAAATGAGATTAATAAATTATATAATTATAGTTGAGATGCAATGGTAAACTCTAAACAATCATGATAATAAAGAATATAAATAAAAATCATTAAAAAAACATCCAACCAAAATTATCATTATTATTATTTTTTATCGAACAATAAATGAATAAACTAATTAATTAAAAACTTCCCAAAAAAAATAAAAATAACATTGAAAAAATTATAAAATATAAGTACATAAATATTTTTCATATAATAAAAAATTACAATATACTTAATTTATCTAATAAATATTATTAAATATAAAAGGAAAAAAAATACCAAAAATTACAATATACTTAATTTGTCTAATAAATATTATTAAATATAAAAGAAAAGAAATTACCAAAAATTACAATGTACTTAATTTATCTAATAAATATTATTAAATATAAAAGAAAAAAAATTACCAAAAATTTTATGTGATTTATTCCAAAAAGATTTACTTGATTTCTCAATATTAATTTATAAATAAATGACATAATTTTTTTAATTAATAACAAACCCTACTCAATTAAATTCAATACATAATACCATAGAAAAATCTAATAATAATAATAATAAAAATAATTAATATATTTTTAATTTTAAATAATAATAATAATAATAATAATAATATATTTTTATTTATATTTTTAATTTTAAATAATAATAATAATAATATATTTTTATTTTTAAAATGTGATTTATTTTTTTAAGTTTTGTTTTCTATATTTTTCTATTTTAAATTTTATTTTTAATACATATTTTATTCATTTTATTTATAATATGAAAAAATTGGTCGCTTTAAATTTAAATTAAACTATGATAATAAAAATTGTTCAGAATTATAATTCAAAATTATACTACTATAGTAGTTTTTTTTCCAGAATTATAATTCATAAAAAATTGTCAGAATTATAACTTTGAATTATAATTATTTTATTTATATATGACCAACAATCATCTTCAAGTACATAATTTATTATATTTCATTATTAGATGAAGACAATTTGTATAATTTCAAATTAAAAGTTTAAATTTTAAGAATCTCATATCGGTGTGAATATGGAATCTTCATATTTTCCATGTTGGTGTGAATATGGAAGTTTATATTTAAAAATAAATAATGAAATTGTATTTGAAAAGTGCGATTTTATGTTTTAAGTTTTGCTTTCAATATTTTTTTTATTATTTTGAATTTTACTTTTGAATATATAGTTTTTATTCATTTTGTTTATAATAAGGTAGAGATTTATTAAAATTGTAATTTTGAATTATACAATTTATATGATTGACCTTTATTTTATTTAGATGTAACAAATAATTAATAATTTTATAATATGTATAATTTTGTAATATGCATATTTTAAGTGTTCCAGGAATTTTTAAAGATATTAAGTTTATTTATTTATGTATTCAAAGATTAAAAATCTATAATATTATAAAAATATTCAGAAAAACCCATTTATAATATTGTGAAAATGAATATTTTCATTGCGAAATCCTAACAAAAAAGCAAAAACATAGTTAGAGTATTTCATTTTGATATCACGATGAATAAAATACAAATCCAAAAGCAATCAACCTCCACAACATTTTTAATGAATCACAATGATTGTCATGGAAAGGAGCGACTTGAAAGAACCAAAAGAGGCCTGAGCCTTGTATACCCTTCTCCACGGGGTTCTGCCGCTGCAAAGCTAGGCCCTTGGGATATTAACAAAGTGAACGAAACTCGAGCAGAATTCCAAACACTGGTGTGTATATATGTTTTTCCTTTCGAGCGAAAAAAACAACATATCTTTCATTAATTAAAATATTGTTATATGTTTCAATTATGCTTCATAGCTCCTAGAATATGTAAAAAAAAATACAGCATAGAGTGCAACAAAAATTCGATAAAATCCAGAGCCATTAAGGAGACAAAAACCATTTGTCCAGCAAAGCTACCAGAAGGGAAATGTGTGGCTAAAGAGCCCAACATCAATCGACGGAATGCACTGAAATGGGCCTTTAAGAAAATGTATGCAAAAAACAAAGTAACCAAGAAGCCCCGGGAGAGGGAAAATGAAAAATTCTCGGCAAATAGCGAAGAAACCCGAGCTGTAGACGATGCCGTTGTCGATAAATTCGTATCCCATCTTCCCATTCTGTAATAGGTAATCCACCCAGAAATAGTGTTCCCATAAATATGACAAAAGAGATGGAGAAGAAGGATGTTATAATGGCCAGAATACTCTCCATCAAGTGGATAAGAGAAGTGACAAATGACAGATTTTCCGTTTACCCACTATATGGCTATTTTTGAGTACCCAGTGATCAGAATGTGATCAACATCCAACCATGTTGCACAGTGAATCGCCCCCCACAACAACAGCACAACACCAACACCTTTGCCTGGACATTTGATCCTTGACCAACGGACCAGTAGAAATGGTATGCCAAAGAAGGGTTGTACATAATAATGGCACCACACCCAATCAGAGAGCACACAGCTGATCACATAAACATAGAATTCTGAAAACTTGCCTTCATTTGATGATGAATATATATTTATACATGACAGAGAAATTTCTGGTGTTTGATGGGGCGGGCCTCTCGAGGAAGCTTGCCCATTTGTCAATGAATTCTATAAATTGCACCTAAAACATCTGTTGAATTCTAGATTAATCTAGCGGCTGTAATAATGGTGGGTAGTTGGAATTAATTCCTTTCAACACTCCCCCTTAAATCCAACCATATAACAAATATATAAGACACTGTAAACATACTCTTAATTGACATGCCTGCTCGTCTAAGTCTCTGCTAGGCTTACAATATAATCTTGATTTCTACAACACATAACTTACTTCTACAAAACTCAAATTTTGCCTTCCCAAGAGGCTTAATGAATATGTCAGCTACATTCTCATTTGTATTACAATACATTAGAGATTTTTCTTTTGATTGGACCTTTTCTCTTACAAAATGATATTGTGTGTCTATATGCTTTCACCTTGCATGACATACAGGATTGTTCCCCAGTTTGATGGTGCTTTGATTGTCACATCTGATCACTGTAGGTTCTTGTTGACCTTCACCAACATCTTCAAGTATTCTTCTGAGCCATATAGCTTCACAAGTGCCACTACATAATGCTTTATATTATGCTTCAGTTGATGAAAAGGAAACTGTTGCTTGTTTCTTACTGCTCCATGATATAGCTCCCGATCCTATGTTGAAGACGTATCTAGTGGTGGATTTCCTATCATCTAGATTTCTGGCCCAATCAGAATCAGAATGACCTGTCAATTCAACATTACAAGCATTAGTATATTCAATACCAAAATTGATAGTTCCCTTTAAGTATCGAAGGACCCTTTTTTCAACTATCCAATGGCTTTCATGAGGCTTAGCCATGAATTGACTAAGTATGCTTACTGCATAAGCAATGTCTGGTCTGGTGGTAGTGAGATAATTCAAACTTCCCACTAATTGTCGATATAATGTTCCATTCGCCTCTTTTGTTCCATCATCACTTCTTAATTTGATATTTTGTTCCAATGGAGTACTCACTGCTTTACATTCATTCATATGAAATCTCTTTAGTACTTCATTTGTATATTTGCTTTGTGTGATTATGGTTCTCTCATCATTTCTCCATATTTCAAGACCTAGACAATAGTGCATCTCACCAAGATCCTTCATCTATAATTCCTGTGATAACTTCATTTTTATATCTGTAATTAATTTATCAGCACTCCCTGTTATTATTAGATCATCAACATATATCGAAAGTAATACTATATGTCCATTTCTATTTGTCTTGACATACAAATTAGGATCATTTTTACTCCTTTTAAATCCTTGCTGAAAGAATAATTTGTCAATTTTCTCATACCATTATCTGGGGGCCTGTTTTAGTCCGTATAAGGCCTTCTTTAACTTGCATACAAGATGTTCTTGACCCTTCTTTACAAATCCTTCTGGTTGAACAAGATAAATTTCTTCCTTTAAGTCACCATTTAGAAAAGATGACTTTACATCTAATTGATGTAGCTTCCAATCATATTTAATTGCCAATGCTATCAATATTTTGATTGTATTCATTTCTGCAACCGGAGCAAAGGTATCTTCATAATCTATACCTTCTTTTTGTGAATAACCTTTTGCAACCAATCTTGCCTTATACTTGTCTATGCTACCATCCGCATTAAATTTTGTCTTGTACAACCATTTTGATCCTATGGGGACTTTATTTTCAGGTAATTCTGTTAATTCCCAAGTTTCCTTTTTTATTAGAGAGTCATACTCTTCTTTCATAGCTTCCATCCATTCTTTATGATTTTTGGCTTGTTCATAATTTAAGGGCTCAAAAACAGTCATTACTTGAGACATTAAGGCATAATCTTTATACCTGATGGGGGCTTGAATCTGTCGTGTTGACCTTCTTAGAGGTTCATTACTTTGTGGAGTACCTTCTCCTTTTCTTCTATGTGGAGTGCCTTCATTACTTCTTTGTGGACTTTGATTCCTTGATGTGTCTTTTGGAATGTCCATGTGTTCTGGTTCTTGAGTTGATTCCACAACTTATTCTTCTTCCTTAAAGTTTTCATAAGAAGACTGCCATGTATTATGTTCATCTTCTTTTATTTGTTTATTTACATGCTCATGAAATATAACATCTCTACTTGCAAAGACCTTGTGAGTGCTTGGATCATACATTTCATATGCTTTTTGATCAGTGCAATATCCAATAAAAATACATTTGATGGCTTTGGCATCTTACTTTCTCTTATCCTCTTTAGGAATATGAGCAAAGGCCTTGCATCCAAATATCCTTAAATGACTAACTTTAGGTTTAAAACCGTAAAATGCTTCAAATGGTGTTTTGTGCTCAAGATACTTAGTAGGGCTTCTATTTTTAAGATATACAACTATATTAATGGCTTCAGCCCAAAAACTATTAGAAATTCCTTTACTTTTTATCATGCTTCGAGCACATTCAACTAATGTTCTATTCTTTCTTTCAACTATTCCATTTTGTTGACGTGTATGTGGTACTGTAAATTGTTGCATAATTCCATTTTGTTTACAATATTTGATAAAAGCTCTTGAAGTGTATTCACCACCTTTATCTGATCGAAGAATTTTAATGCTCTTTCCTATTTGCTTTTCAACCATATTCTTGAATTCTTTAAGGTATTCAAACACATCACTTTTGTTTCTTATAAAGTATACCCAGGTGTATCTAGTGCTATAATCAATAAATCTAAGGAAGTAATATGCTCCACCAAGTGACTTAGTTTGCATTGGACCACATACATCAGTATGCACTAGTTCAATTATTTCACGTTTTCTTCTATTTTCATGCATAGGAAATTCTTCCCTATGTTGTTTTCCTAGTGCACAACCTTCACATTCAAAGTGTTCACTCTTTATAATGGAAAGACCTTCTACCATCAATTTCCTTTGTAGTAACATTAGGTGATTATGATTTAAGTGCCCATACCATTGATGACAAAGTTCTATGGTTGACATGCCTGTTGATGCTAAAGCTTGATGCCCATTCTTCATTACATCCAACTTGTATAAGCCTCCAACTCTCATTCCTTTTGAAACAACCTTGTAGTTTTCCTGTACATCCTTTACCAAAAAATGTGATTTCACAAATTCAACTTTTAAATGTTGATCTGTGATGGTAGAGACTGAAATTAAGTTCTTCTTTAATCTAGGAACATACACCACATTTTGAATTTGTTTTTCTTGTCCATTAGGCATCATAACACTTATATTACCATATACTTTAATTTCATGTGATCTATTATATCCTAAATAGATGTGTCCACCATTATTAATCTCATGATAAGTATCAAACCAATCTCTTTTGCATGACATATGGATTGATGCACCAAAATCTATAAACCAAGCATTATCATCATCAGTTTCTGTTGATAAAGCAGCATTGGACATAAACAATTTAAGATTGCTAAGATCTTGACTAATTGCTTCATCTCTATCAACATACTTTCCTGAATTCCTTCTTCGTTTAAATTGATCACACCTCCTTTTCATGCAATTCTTAGCAAAATGACTAGGTTTTCCATAATAATAACACACATCATCTCTACTTGATTTGGCATTTGTCCTTGGTAAAGGGGTACCTTGAAATGATTTTACCTATGGATTTTTGCCTTTATTTTTCTCCCACTGTTTACCTTTGAAGGACTTCTTTCCTTTGGCCATCAATGCTAAATCTGAATTAGGAGAATTCTGTTTAATGCTTCTTCTCCGCTCTTCTTCCTGCATAAGTATACTTGCCAACTCATCAAAAGTAGGAGCCTTCTCTCTAGTTGAAAGACCAGTTATAAACATTTGATATTCATCAAGAATTTCGCTTAATGTCACAGTAACCAAGTCTATACTAGATACTGATTCACCAATGTCACCTAATTTATCCTTTAGATCTTTTATTCTAGAAATGAAATCACTAACACTTTCATTTTCTTCCATCTTAATTGAAATATTCTTACTTTTTTAATACAATATTCGATTTGTAGTTTTCGTCTCATACAAATTTTTGACATTGTCCCATGTCTCCTTGGATGTTTTGCACTCTCTAATGTGTGGAATAATATTGTCCTTAACCGTCATCCATAGAAGAACCTTTTATTTGTTTTCCCTTCACTCCCAATCTTGAATTGCAATGTCTGTGGCTTGAGGGGACACTGGCTTAACTTCAGCTCCAAACACAATTGCCCATGTATTGTTGCCTTCCATCAAAGTCTGCAACTTAAACTTCCAATTTGCATAATTTTCACCATCTAACTTGTTAGAGTCAAATAAATAAGATTCTGCCAATATATTAGCCATTGTCAAATAAGCTTTTAAATCCTTTTCCACCAAGATACAATTTTTTTCACAACTTCAATAAATAATTTCCTTAGTCAATAATAATAACAACCTTCTTTCCTTTTTTTTTCAATATCGTAAATAAAATTTTCAGCAGTAATTGAAACATTAAGGAGACCATTCTTATACTTCTAGGCTCATTACATCATTGCGAAAAATAATAATGCATATGATCTTTATATCAAAGCAGATCCCCATAAAAGTAGCAGTTCTACTGAACAAACCTTACGAAAAGATAAATCATTTTTCGCTCAGGCTACTGACCTCACCTAAAAGATCCAGATCACCACAACTCGTATAGTAGAAAGAATATTTCCTACATATTAATCCTTTCTCAATCAAGGCTCAAGGATTGTTGCTAAAAAGTACGTTCACTTGCTCCAGGTCAATTAAGCAGACTCTACTAGGATGAAGAGTGGCTTCCCACCTAACTTCTCCCGGCCCTTCAACTCTGGCAATTCAATAACACATGCACATTCTACAACTTCAGCACCAACACGCTCCAATAATCTCATGGCTTTAGATAAGGTGCCCCCAGTAGCAATTAGATCAGACAACCAAGTAGAAAATCATAATTCAGATCCACACAAGCTATAATTCAAACATCAAAGCATAAGCTATCTAGAGACACCATTAGTCCTCCTCTGTAGCACACAGCTCTTCTCCTGGTGCGCAACGCTATTTGGTCATTGCTCTACCCTTACTGCATCATAAATTTCCCAGCAGTGAAAAATAAAACACTTGGCTGTAAACACGAAACAGCTAGCAAGCACAAAACAAAATGGATTTCCCAACAGCCGGTAAACAAAATGGACCAATTTTACGGCCAGCAAGCACAAAACAGCCTTACCAATATACCAGACACTTTAGGAAGTCTGTATATAGTTCCACAGCCTCGGCTCCTGTGCAAAACTCTCTTGTGCTCTGATACCAAATCAGAGAGCACACAGCTGATCACATAGACATTGAATTCTGAACACTTTCCGTCATTCAATGATGAATAGGTATTTATACATGAGAGAGAAATTTCTCGATTTTGATGGGGCGGTGGCTTCTCCAGGAAGCTTGCCCATTTGTCAATGAATTCTAGAAACTACACCTAAAACATCTGCTAAATTCTAGATTAATCTAGTGGCTGTAATAATGGTGGGTAGTTGGAATTAATTCCTTCCAACACACCCACACTTCCCACACACCCACACTTCCCATTCACAACATCGCCATCGAAGAAACCAATGGGGAAGTTGTTCTTGGCGTTCTTGTGGGTCCAACTACTCACTTGGAAAGAAGGATTCAAATGGTCAATCTCTTAAAAAAAAAATGGTTAGCAATTGGCAATGCATAGGTCCCAAGATCTAGAGATTTGCTCTCAAATATGTTGGCATTCGTACAATGCTAGATTCCCAGCAAATATATACAGGGAGAGCCATGTAAGCCCGATTGTGGAAACTCTAGCTTTGAAAGCAATCTGAAATTGAAGTTTTGTTCACTTGCGAATTGATTTCTAGAATGTTGGATACCTCTCTCCATACTGAGATCGCAAAGGGGCGATTCAGGAAAACATGGTTTACCTCGCTGATTTGCACAATGTACAGAACCCAGGTCCAATGAATCCTCTGACCTCTCTTCAATAAATTCTCCTAGGCGAGGATTCTCTTCTCGACTGCAAGTCACAAAAATATTTTAATTTTGTTAGTTCTTCCCACTGCCAAATGCTAGAAATCCATTTGTTCTCCATTTCCGGTTTATTTCTCCTTGAGATAAATGAGTAGACATCCTTTGCAGAAATGGCTCTACCAATCACATAGCCATCCAAGTAAGGGTGCCCGCATGATCTTTTAATACAATCACTACTTGGCATAAGTGATAATGGTAGCACTCCCATTCCAGCTCCATATCTGGAGGGATGCCAAACTCTACAGCATGTGGCCAATAGCTAGTAAATAAACCTACAAGCTATGGGATGCCTATATCTGCGAGGACAGAAAGTCCACGATCTTGGAGGAGGAGGATCAAGGGAGACGAAAGTATATGAGCTCCCTCCATTCCAATGATAACGTCTAGCCCCACGGGAATTTTGTTACCAAAACCAACCATCCATTCGAGGCTGCTACACATCCATGGCTTAGATTTCATGAGGCTACGCCAAATGAAAGAGGCTCCATTCTTCACTGGTGCCTCATCTTCAATCCACTCTTCTAGATTAGTGTTGTTAAGATATTTTTCTCAGATGCTAAGTCCCTTAAAATCCCCATAAATTTTTCATAAATATAGTCATGTTGAAGTACTTAGTATCTTTGATGCTCCATCGTCCCTCCTCCAGTCTGTAGATTGAAGAGAATTTAGTAAGTTCAAATTTGGACTTGTTTCCTATTCCTGCCAAAAGGAAGTTGGAAAGAATAGAGTCAATCTTTCCAATGAATGATGTAGGAAAAAGAAATAAGTGTAGCCAGAAAACAAAGATGCCTTGGAGAACAACTTGTATCATGAACATCTTGCCACTAAGTGTGAGCCATTAGTTCTCCCACATGGTGATTATATTTTGAATTTTCCATAAGATCCATGACCAGTCCCTTTTTATAAATGTGTATATATGTTTAATAGTATTTCATGGCCAAGGGGGTGGGGTGGTTTGTGTGTATATGCCATAAACTTGTTAATATCACAAAATTACTCTTCATTTTGGAGTGTTTTATTGGGATGTTGTGAAATAGATTTTTTCTTTGTTTTGTTTTGTTTTTTTTTGGGTTAATATCACAAAATTACTGTTCATTTTGGAGTGTTTTATTGGGATGTTGTAAAACATTTTTTGGTTAGATCATGCTTTTATTTTTAATATCTCGAAAAAAAATCATCCACGACAGTTTAATTGGCGATATTTTCTTGTTTATCTATGCCTTGAAGGGGTATACATCTAGGAAAATCTTCGGGGCACTTAAATTGGGAAAGTTCATAAATTTTGTGCTTCTAATAAATTTTCACTGAATTTTGGACTAATTTAATCTAAAATTTTGTCAAAAAAAACTAAATATATAAAATAGTTAGACTATGATATGGGGCCTGGAGTATGTCTTAAAACTACATTTGTTTGCTAATAACTCTTTTTAAGATGTAAGAAAGAAAATAGGTTAACAGACTAAGATCCAGAGAGGAGTGAAAACCTGCCTCCTTACTAACCACTAACCCTGTAATGTGATTTTACTTGAATAAAAATGATGAGTAGGCTTTCATTCAAAAATAACATGTGATGGCTATCCCCAATGCTTGTTTGATAACTAAATTATGATAAGTTTTCTCATTATTTTAAAATAATCCAAATATAACTAAATGTTAATGTTATGGCCAATAACACCACATAATATGATATTGATTACCAACCAAATGTAACCATATTAAATGATGCTAGATACGATGTGCATTTATGAACAATACAGGACATGTTAATTCCATGCTCATTTTGAATTTAAGAATCCACTCAAAGATAATGAAATTTGAAGTTTGAATTTGAATTTGTTACCCCTGAGTGAATACATTTTTGTTTGAACATCAATCACTATGTGTTACAATTGTTATGACCACCATGATGAATATGCAGTCAATTACTTACCGTTGTTAGATTTGGGAATTGTCGAATAAGTTTCATCCTAGCATGTTCTTTTTGGCAAAGGATCATAAATATGTCGACGGAGGGCAATGATTTGAGGCTTGAGCCATCTGGTGTTGGTCATCAGTTCTACCCAACCAAATTCTTGGCCTTGCCATTATTAATACCTATTTATTTATTTATTTTGTAATTGTGTATTTTAGGGTGTAAATTTGATTATTTAAAAAATTGTTGTATGTATTTTATTTTATTTTAATTTTGAATCTATATAGAAAGTTGGAATATCTTAAATATGACTAGATTTAGATGTAAATTATTGAGAAAGGTGACAAACTCATATTAGTTTAACTGGAATTGTAATATACCTACCATAAACTATTGATAAAATAACAATGTTTATCTTAAGTTACTTTAGTCGGTTATGAGCCAAGATTCTTCTTTATGCCAAACCAGTTCATTCTAGGGATACAGCTTAACTTTATATTACAATCTTCTCGTCATCTTGCGTGGCTCAGTGATGAACAGTTAGGGTTAATTTAATCATTTTTTGGCCATATCTTACCAATTCAATGCTCAACTTTATTTCCTATTTCAATACATAACGACCAGTGTCATCGAATCTTGCGCAAACATCCTCAACTTTCTTTCCTTTTCAATCCAGAATGACTAGTGTCATCTTGGAATCTTGCACAAAACTCCTCAGATGGCCGAGAAAGAAAGATTTAGTTAATAGTGTGGTTCACAACCACCATTTTGATTTTACAATTTTCTTGGTTAATACATGCTTTTATTGGAGGCAATTGCACGAGGCGATCATCGTTATTGTCATATTAAGATTCTTGTTTAAGACTCGGTTGGTGAATTGTTTTCGAAAGGTAGCAAGAGCAAAGGGAAACAACATATTTTTGTTGGTTTGGATGGAAAAATATAGGTGAATGGTATTTCTGTTTTTGTTTTCCTGTATCTCTATGTGGAGATTTCTTTGGAAATGGACATGATGACAACCACCAGCGTAGTCCATAATGTTGTCAAACATAATGCCTTGTGGTGAATGTAATGTCTTACCATACAATGAAAGCTGGTGTCTCCAACACACTAAGTCAAGTACTGACTCTCTGTTATTTAGTAGCGTTGGTGAGAGTATCGTGTGATTGAGGATGTTAGGGTTGATGTTGGCCATGTTCAATTCTTGTTCACATTCCATGTTTTGCCACTGCCAAATTCAAAGATCTCTCGTGTTTAGCTATATCCATGCCATGACTGAGTGCATAGAGGGCGATGCACTATTTACGACTTCAATAACTCCACCAAGCTTGAGAGCGTTGGTTTCGATGATTACTTCTACTGGTTTGAGTACAAGTCCTCTACGGTAATTCATCTCAGACAAAGTGGCATTGTACAACAAATGTGAGATGCCCTACAATCCTCATAACCTAATGGTGGAGTGCAAAGGATGCAAAGACTGTTAAAAGTCAAGAATTGACCGTAGCACCATGCAATGCGAGGCTAGACCACAACAAAGAGATAAGTATCTATGACTTTGTTGTTAAATAGAATGGGTAATTGTGTGGTATTCTTGGAAAAGGTCATGTTGTTCAAAGTTGTTAGTTAGAACTTAGGTTATGCTTGCATACAAGTAAGAGTAAAAATTGATTATACTAATTTTGGAAATGATTGCACATGAACATCATTTGCATAAATGTTTTTGTTCAAAATTGTTGTTAGTTAGGTTACACTTGTATACAAGTAAAAGTAAAATTGATTACACTAATTTTGGGAAATGATTGCACATGAGCATCATTTGCATAGAATTTTAGCCCCTTTATTTTTCTCAGGGTAAAGATACATTAGTTGTGCTAATCGGTTGGAAAGAAAAAGCACATGAACTCTGGTGCATGAAATGATAAGAATTGAAACCATTCCATTAAAAAATTTCTTATGAATCATGTGATTATAGATATATGAAGCCATGTTTATTTTTATTATGCATGTGTATGCATGAAAGTAATGGAAATTGTGAAAGAAAGGACATGTACTACATGCACAAAGAATAACAATTGAGTTAGAGAAATATGTAATTTCATTCAGCATCATAATAATTATGGTATTAGTTCTTTTTGGAACAAAATAGTTGTTTACGCACATAGATAATAATGATCTTTCTAAGTTTAATGGAGAGAAAAAGTATTTATATGGATCAAAGTCATGGATATTATGCTTGGATTTCTTTGAAAAAGAAATATGCATATGCATGCACCATTTCTTTTAAAATAAAATATATTGAGGTGCATACAAGTGATAAAACTATAGCCATGATGTTAATTTTCCTGAAGGGAATATAGGCTATTATGTTAGTATGATTTGGGAAAGACTGTATATTACATGAAAGAATGTGTTAATTCTCTTATGGAAAAGATTACGTATTCACGTGCAAGATTTAGTTAGCTTATTTTGGGAAAGGGATGTGTGCATGCAAGAAGAATAGCTATCATATTAATGAAAAAGTGGTTGCATGAAAGAGATAGTTACTAATTTGTTAACTCTATTTTAGAATAGGGAATATATTTTCATGTAATATTGTAATTGTAAATAGTTCTCCTTTGGGAGAAAAATATTGTTGGAAAGAACATGCAGTTGCATGCACCAACATAGTTTCTATCTATTACATTGCTTTTTTTAAAGAAAAGAACAAGTAGTCACGTGCATAAGATAATATCTAGTGTATTAGTTCCTATATAAAAGAACAAATAATTGCATAATTGAGAGGCTAGCTTCTCTGAAGATATATAATTACATGCAAAAATATCAAGCTAAGATGCTAGTAAAAAATGTGAACAATTTAGTGGTTTGTCTTTGGAAAAGAAAAAGAATATGTGCTTGTGTGAGGAGAATAATGGTTAATGCGGTATTTATTTATAGACATGTTTTATGTTTTTATTAATGCCTGTGAAGAAGGAATGTGATGATATTTTTTTAAGTTTTATGAATGCATATGAATAGATGTTGAAGCCTCACTAATAAAGATTTGTTTGATCACCTTTTGATCTAATTGTGATATCAAATTCACTGACAGTACTAGCTATAGGAAATACTACGACATATGCAAAACATGGGTTGTTTTAAACATTATGGAAGGCGATAAAATTATGGCTTATGAAAATTGAAGGAATGTCAGTTACAGGATGATCCACAAATATGAAGAACTGGGTTGCAAAGACTTAATCTTTAAGGCCTTATGGGTAAATGATGTCATGATGATTGTAATAACTTATAGTTACTGGTGTTGCATTTAAGATTGTATTTCTTTGTAACATTTTATGATGATGGACAAGGAATGTACTCCCTTATAACTATTGAGTGAGGGGTGACAACCCTCGTGAGTTTTTAATAATAAAATTAAATGTTGGTTTTCACCCTATGGGGTTTCTGGGGTATAGCGGTTCCTAATGACATGGTTTCCTGTTGTGCCATATTTATGATTTTCATTCCTTATGTGATTTTACATTTATATTATCAAGAATGTGATTAACTAACCAAGTTAAAAGAATCATGGAATTTATGCAAGGTTACATCGGAAAGTTTAAGTTAATATGCTATAACATTGGTAGTTATTGGCCATGTAACTTACTATTCCTTTATTAAACTTAACTCTATGTAATTATGATGGTTTATATAGTGGTCATTGAAGTAGTATGAAAATTAATTTAGAAAGTCACACATTGAAAAATGTTGTAAAAATTTTCATGTGAGGTTACAGGGGATGTTACAAATGGTATTAGAGATGAAGGTTGCAACATTGGAACCTTTTTGGAATTGATAAGAAGAAAAGAAGTAGAGGTATGATACTGGTGGGAATCAACTTAGGTATGATTCTAATAAACTACATAAAAATATATGCAGTATACTACTTTTAAAATGAGATGCATGATGCATGATTATAACCACGTTGAAGAGTAGTAAGTAATAAAGTACGTTGTAAATTTGTGCTCATGTCATGTGAATCTTGATGAGGATGAAAGACAATAAAACCTTTGTTGAACCTATGAACAATCTAGAACACTTACTAGTGAATGTGTGAATTAACTACCAACCTTTGCATGTATGAAAATATTAATGATACATTTAATGAACATGACTAAATTTATAATGCACTACTTATAAAGAATGAATGCATGAATGTAAAAGGTGGAGGCAAGGGCATGGTGTCCTTGAAAAGGAAAATAAGATTCTTTAGAATATATTGAAAGAACCCCCTTTATATGTTAAAGATAGATAATAAGTCAAGTGGCAAGTCTTGACTCTAATGGCTAAAAGATGATTGACTCTTGTCATGGTCAAATTTAAGATGGTTGGTAGCACTGATTAGTTAGTTTTTCATCACTAACTACTAAAACTTATATGCATGAATAGGTTTAATTAAAGCTTAATTCAAGTTGTAAACAAGTGATTATTGTAGTTATTCCATGCATTGGTTTATTGATAACACTACGTTGTTGATTACATGCAAAAATATTAATGAATAGAGTTTGTTTAAAGATATAAAACATTAGCTACAATTATTTTTAATAAAATCATACCTTCTACAAAATATTTTTATGAACAAAACATTCATAAAATATATTCAAGTTGCATTGTACTTTCACATGCATTTCTTATCATTTCATGCACCAAAGTTCATCTACTTTTTCTTTCGAATAGATGAGCAAAACTAATTTTTTGTAAAAAGATAAATGAATAGAGGTTACTTTTAACCGAAACTAGCCTCTCACTTATGTCACTATGTCTTATTTTCCATAAGAACTAATACACTAGATATTATTATTATTGATCTTTGAATGAATAGAGTTTTGTTTAAGCTTTTATGCACATGCAGGAAAACTACAATGATTACAAAATTGAATATTGGTATAACCATGCAAACCTATGACTGCAAGTCATTGAAGGTAATAAAGAACTTGGATTATGATATAGTGGTGTCATTAAAGTGGTTGATTTGATGGTTCCATCAAATTAATGATAGTAGTAACAAAATGATGTTGATCACCTTGTTTGTTTAAACTTCACAACTTTACTAATTGATGTTTAGATGCTAATCTTAGTCAGTATGTATTAATCATTGTTGATTAGATGCATACGTTTAATTGAAATGAAATTTTGCACAAGTTAGAAACTATTGGAATGCTAATTATTAAAGTATTGTTCACTTAACTATTTTTTTGGAAAAATAACTTTATGGACACTTTGTTTTAACATCTAGAGGATGTGTCCTTATTGGTTAAATTATTTTTAATACATAAAGGTGGTTTATGAAGAGAAATAGGACCAATACCTTCTATTATGTTGAAATATTGATAACATAGTGATGTAGCTGCTACAACCACCATCCAAAATTTTCACATGCTTTGATTTTCGAGTTTCCCTTCTATCTACGAGTGTCTATCATTTATTGTCGTCAAGTAGTCATGCTATGTTGAAGAATTATCCCTCCATGCAGGGCTTATGATGTCTTGTTTTGATCTTGATCTGAAACTTTTCTAAGTTCTAACACAAGCCATCTCCTACTTGACTTTGCATCGTTTTCGGTCTTCCCTCTTGGAATTGCCCAATCCACTATCTCTAGAAATTGCACTGAGCCTTGTGGATCTAAACTGCGCAATACTGGAAGGTAGGCCATCATTGAGCTGACAAACAATGCAAAAGTTGTCGTTCCCCTAAAAAACTGCACAATTCAATGAGGCAAGGAATTACACAAGCCCTTGAACCTCAAAATTGCACAATCCCCTTTGCCAATGTGAAAAAGTAGTTTCCCAAAAAGGGAGGGTTGGCATCCCTAAAAAATAGGAGTTTCCTAATTAATGTCCAATGAATTCCACTAAGCTTCCAATTATGATTTTCAAACAAGTGGTGATTTTTCCTTGATTTTAGGCATGCATGTCAGAAACCCTAACTGGCCAAGATCTATTTAATAGATACCCCTAGAGCTCAATTTACACTCAATCTTGGAGCTCTAGATTTCCCAAGGAGATCAAGTAACTTTTGATCAAGCTTGTAGTGCTTTTTCAGGTAAGTTTTGCATGTGTCTCTTTTTTTGTCTCTTTTCTCATTTTTTCTTATATGAGATTTTTTTTTATTGTTTCCTTTCATAATAGCTAGAATTTTAACTTATATTTGCTTGCAAAAGTGTTGTTTCAGTCCTTTGTTCACATTTTCCAATTGTCACTTTAAGTTATTTCTTTTTTCCCACTAGCAATTGTTGTTGTTGGGTCACTTTGTGCCTATATGTTTTTTCCCTCTGCATGCTTGTTTATGGAACTTGGATTCACTGATCCAACCTTCCATTAGCAAGATCTACATTTCTCCCTAACCCAACACTCAAATCTGTCACTATTTTCTCTCTTTCCTTGGAAGATCTGTGCAATCTTAGCCAATATTTTCCTTCTCCAATTGCGCCTTCACAAATCCAAGAGACAAGCCTCGAGCTTGGACTTTGAAAATTCTTAATGCACAATCACTCGCTTTCCCAATTGTGCATTGCACATTCACAAGCCTCATCCCTCATCCCTAGCCACTAGGATTGCACAATGCATAGTTCCTTCCCTCACTCTACTTAGCTGGGACTATGAATTGCATAGTCTCAAGCCTCTAGCTGCCTCCTTGAATGTTGAGACTTCACAATACACATTTCGTGAGGCCTGTCTCCCAGCTTTAGCCTAGGAATTGTGTAATCTTTCCTCTCAGTGTGTGAGTTGCTACCTTAATCTTGTTGAATAGACTACTTTTCTTGAGCTAATTTGTGTTTACGATGAGTTCATTTTTTCAAACAAGTATTGGAAGTTTGGAGGTTTTCTTTCTCCAGCATTTGTTATCATGATGGCAGCCAAGAGACTCGCCTCAAAGGGAACCACATAAAGAAGCACTAATGAGAGAGTTGAGAGTGTTCCTTCCACTATATGAGTGCTTTCAGATACTCAACTATTCTTTAAGAAAGACTCATACATTATAGGGCACACAATAAAAGATGTTTACACAACAACACATTTCAAAGAAGATCTTGAAGACATACAGGTTTAACTCAATTTCCAAAGGTCAGTATTACATAAGATTGCATGTGTAGACATTGTCAACTGGATTTTGTCACACAGATACAAAGACGATGACTCCACAATGCTAGTGGATAAAGGCTTGCATCTTTTATGGCACATGATTTTTAGTGTAACAATTTATGTCGCCAGAATATTAAATGGATTCCCACTTATATGCAGTCACGAGTTACTTGAGCACAAAAGATGTCATCGAAGGTTAGGTGAAAGAGCCATCCAAATTCCATGACACACCCAACAACACTTACAAGACCAAATTTCTTAGGAAGGCATTTTAGCACTTGATAGTCATATGTTTCCGGATCTATGGCCAGAAGAGTATCAAGACATTTCTTGAAGGCTGAGAATTATTATTGCATCAAATTGTGAAAAAAGGAAAAATCATTTAACTGGTTGGAATTATTGGCTCAATAATTGAGGACCAATGTAGCTTATGACAAGAACCCTCCCAAGGGTAAGCAAGCTAGGTTCTACACATCTTCTTATTTATTGGATGCAATCTATGCTCAAAACTACTTTGTTGTCATGAGTTGCACATGGTCACCAAGGGAACCTATTATACACATTTATTACAAGTTGCTTTTGGATTGCAACTACAAATGATTCATGGATAATATAATGAATCAATTCCTCATTCCATTGTAAAAGATGATCATTGAGGAAGAGCCACCTTGTATGTCATGTGAGGTGATGGAAGAAATGTTAGAATTGGCAGATTGGTTTGCCTCACTAGACGTCACTTACCTCATATTTTTTAGTGGTCATAAGTCTCGACATCTGTTACTTAGGTATGCCAGAGACAAGCTGGTCATGCAAGAAGTTGCTTATCATCTTTCCACAATGTTATCAGGAGTGTTATAGTGGAAGAAGAAAGCACCTTGACCCACTCTTCCTTGTAAGCTGGATTGTATAAGGACAAGAATATGAAGGTTTCTAACACCGAAGGTGCTTTCTGTAAATTGGATTCATTAGGTGCTTTTCGTAATTTCAAAATTTCTTTATTGAGTGCTTTACGTTCAAAATGATTGAAAGCATGGTCTATCTCTACGATCAGACAAGGGAGAGAGTAAATAGGTTTTCCGAGAAAAATGGCACACCAATGCAGTGGGTGCCCTCGAAGCGTGTATGTGAACAATGCGTAGGTCATGTAATCTTTAAAGATTTCATGCCTTTCACAAGAGCCTACAATTCCAACCACGTGTCTAACCAACGCTACTTGGCCTCCACCATGATATGTGTATTGTAACAAGAAATTCCAGTGCTCCTCCAAGATTTCAAAGTCATTTCCATAAGACATACACTCCAAAGGAGAAATTTTGTGATTAGTCATGATAAGGATGCAGAGATTCAAAACAGATTCTGAGGACTCAGCTTGTCATCTAGCCTTGCTTCTAGTGTAATAGATATTGACGGTGCTAGACCCACCAACATTCATGGGATCTCCCCAGTATGAAGTCCCAACTAGACCTCACACTGTTTGGTGTGGGAGTCCCATCCTGTATGATGGCCCGGTTGCCATTATCTTAAAGATATGCTTCATCTATTGCTTGTCAGCACATGAGAGTGGTATAATTAGTATTCAAATAGTGAGGTTCATGTGCTTAGTGAGTGCTTAGTGTCCCTTGTGTCAAAGTTCTTTCACTGTAGAGGGAGAGGGTGAGAGTGAGTCTCAAGTTGAAAGGGAATAGTCCTAGCTCTATTAGAGACACACAACACAATAGGACATTCCCATCTTCCTACGGAGTAGTCCACACAGATGCAACATTAACAAAAACAAAGTGAATAGATAGCACGTACACCACCCAGCATAATAGTCCACACGAGTGCGATGGTAGTTATAACAAGTTTACGAGAATGAATATGTCGAGTGTCTGGCAGAATAGTCCACATAGGCAAGACATCATTAACAATTGATACAACACATTTCCAACAACATATGTACTAAAATAACCAAAATAGTTCAACTGTCTTAATAGAGGTTAAAGAAGCATGCATTACAAGTGTCCAAAGAATAGTCTTACAAACGAATACAATACATGTTTGAAAACATGTTAGCTTGTTAACAGGATTCTGAATTAAGCGAAAGTTCCAAGACACATCCGTACACCATTACATCACTAAGCTTGATATTGGGGCATTGGAGCCACAACTCACTCCTCAAAGAAAATACTGCAAACTCTCAAGGCTATGTGGGAGGAGCCATGGTGAAAAGTCTTTTGCATGTACAAATGAGGGGTATATATAGCCAAGGGTGAAATTGACCCTTGTGATTGTTTGACTTCCCTCATGACTATTCAACTTACATGAATATTCGACTTACATGAGTCTTTGACTTCATCCATGGGTCTCTTGTGCTTCCACATTACATTACATTGATTAGACAGTTATGATCCAAAATGGTGATGTGGATGATCTGATTCGTGACACAAATCGGCATGATGCTACAGGTATGCACATGCTGGCTATGATGTTTGTGTCGAGCTATTGTGCTGTTGAGTAATGAGTGTGCCCGTGGTGTACCATAGCTTCACCTCTGCATGGAAAAGTGTGTGGAGTCTTCAATGGTCTTGGTGTTCTCTTGATGGTTCATGCATGTGCACGTGTATCATTCTCTTGCTACTTTGTATACTTTTTGTGTTCGTCCAACTGCAAGCAAGTCTTCTAGCATTCGATTGTTCATCCCATTCGTCATCGCTTCATGTCTCATCCATGTACCTATTTCTTCAATAATTCATGTCGAGACGACATCAATTCTAGAAATCCCCTAGTCTGCTATGATTCATTGTCTTTCATTTCCGGGTGTAGGTGAGCAGGAGAGAGGACAATTCTCTGAAACAACACAGAGCACATGTTAGGCTGGGATTCGAGGCTTTGGGGAACTGTCATGAAAAATTGCATAGAGGTAATTGGGAGGCCAAGATGAGTAGTGCGGAACAACAATGACATTTTACGGGATGTGGATGAGCTTCGAGGTAGAACTACACTGGTAGTGAAAATTGTGTAGATTTTTAGGGGAGCCTGGGAGCAGGCTGCTGAAACTTGCTGGAAACAACTATGCCAAACTAGGAGGCACTCATGCTGAACATGTATACACAGTTGTCGGGCTCAGCGGGGTGTCGGGTAGCTAGTGGACAATACAAGAAAACTGCGCAATTTTTAGGAGGAGCAGTAGGTCGGTTGGTAGAGGGACTGGCCGACAGAACCACACAATTTCTAGAGACAATGTAGTGACGTGCAGTGGATGGTTATTCTTCTTTTCTATGAAATTTATTCAGTTAGTAAAGGTATGCATGCTAATAGCTTCTGCACAATTTTTTGGAGGAGTGAAGCTTGGGGTCACTACCCTGCCCAACTCTCTGGTTGACCAATGAGAGGCCTGATGGATTGGCTTGTGGGTAGTGCATATTGAGATGGATTCTTGGGAAAATTATATGTTGTTATGGGTGACAGTTAGCCAGGTCAATTCCAGGATTACGTAGTGAAGACTGCTTGATAGGAAACCTCAAGCTCTATGCAATTCTAGGTAGCAGTACTTAGTCACTGATGGATGAAACTATGCAGAACAGATCAACATAGGTCCAGCTGATGAAGGGTCCGGTTGATAGATATTCGGAAAAATGGTTAAATGTGTGAGCGAGTGAACTCATGTATACATGAACTTGTGAACACACATTCAACATGACTTGACGACAAGACATCTTGAACCAATAAGACAACATATGCTCAGTGTGAGTGATTGTGGGACTATCTAATTTTGAAAGAGACAAGTACGACACTTCGGATAGACCTTTGGATGACCGTGACGAAACTTACCTGATAGTGCTTACAAAATCATGTGTGAGTATGATAGATGTTTACATAGCGAACACAACTCAAACGCAAACCTTCGACATCACTAGAACAAGGTTGCAAGCATGACATAGCAATCAACATGCCAAAGATGAAAGTTGGTAAAACAAGCGAAAATCTAGCAAGACATAGGGGAAACACTTAAAATAATTTTTTGTGTTTGCACACATGCATGTTACTAAGGACAGGATGATATGACAATGAAAAGTAGTCCTATAGACTCAACTAAGAGGTGTACTTCGAAAGGTGTTCTTTACTTACCATACTTACCCTTGAGATGAACATGCATTTGACGGAGTTTTCATGCGGTCCTGATCTTTTTCCATTAATTGATCTCTTGGTCTCTGTCCTCTGACGCCTTGGGAGTGACCTCAGCATGTCCACTTTTCCTATAGTAATTGAGTGATGGATTAGCATGGTTTTAGTGGGAAGTGACTGTTGTCGATATGAGGCCATGGGAGGCGCATTTTCGTAGTTTTGAATGAATGAGAGACACGATAGCTTGGACAACACTGCACATTCCTAAGGCACATGACACTGTCGCGGGATGGGGGTCTTGGGAGGACTCTTCTGCGCATTTCTATTGAGCATTGCTGGCTGCCTGACTGCTCTATGCATGTTTGGAGGGCAGTGCTGGCTGGGGTCTTTGCAGACTGTAGGGTTTTAGTAGGAAAGGGAGGAAGCTTAACGGTTGCAGAAGAAAAAAGCACAGTTCCGGGAGGCTAGATGAGGCTAAGCTTCTTGAGAAATTGGCTAAGTGTGAGATAAATGAAACATATGTAAATATTGATAAGACTTGACTGTGATCACACACCAACTCTTTGTGATACAATGTAGACCATCCAAAATGTATAAACATAATCTGCTTGATGCAACAACCCTCGTGACAAGAGTTCGTGTAGTGAGTGTGAAACACGTCTATGTGATGATAGAAACTCATGTGTGCATGCTTTCCCTTGAAGCAAAACAACATTCCATTTTCATGACAAACAACAAGCCCTATGCCCAAAGATGACACATGCTGCATAAAGATGAGAACATGGACAACTCTTAAGATCAAGGAGGGGAGCTTCAAATCATCAGCTTATCAATAAGCAACTAAGGATGATTGGTCGCATGATCCAAGGTAGGCTCCAAAATTTGCACGCCAGCCAAAATTTTGGAGGGTGGTTGTAGCCGCTACAACAAAACCATATATTGTAAATTCAATATTAAACCCATTATTGTAAGCCTAATACAAAATCCTAAATTTGTAATGTCACAATGTGATGTTAGATAATTTTTTGTATTGGGTTTATAATATTATAACCCCAAATAAGAAGTAGAATATTAAACCTTAATATTATGTCACTTAATATTATATCAATTAATATTAATATATAGGAAAGCGAAGGGTTCAGGTAGTTTCTACAATCTATCTTTTTATATTGGGTTTATAATATTATAACTCCAAAAATTAAGTGCAATATTAAACCCTAATATTAAACCTTAATATTATGTCACTTAATATTATGTCAATTAGAAGTAATATATAGGAAAGGGAAGGGATCATGTAGTTTCTACAATCTAAATTTTTGTATTGGGTTTATAATATTATAACTCCAAATATTAAGTGTAATATTAAACCCTAATATTAAACCTTAATATTATGTCACTCAATATTATGTCGATTAGTAGTAATATATAGGAAAGGGAAGGGATTAGGTACTTTCTACAAATTTGAGAAAGACAACCGTTCAGAGATATGAATTTCATGAACCATTTCCCTCCATATATGGATAAGTAATTTATACAAAGCAGTGTATGATCGAGTTCGCCCATTTTGAGGCATTAAATAAATTAAAAAAGTTTTACCAATATAGAGTTTTTACTGCAGTTTGGATCAGAGCGATAGCTGAGCCTGAGCTTGAGAATTGTTGCATCCATATAGGTTCTGTATATAGAGTGCAACCTTCGGGTATATCTATATCGGGTCCACATCACATAGTACAACACAATATTGATGCGACTCTACGATATCAAGATTGCTATATCAAATTTCAGGTTATGATGTTTGAAACAAATTTCAGGGTTTTTCTTTGATTGAAACTATATTTGATCCCTAATCTACAATTGGCTACAAAACATATCCACACAACTCCAGTTGGAATGAGAAAATAGTAGATATTTTTGGGAATTCAAGGAGAATCCACACAGAACTAGAAGAGAAAAATTCATATCAGTGAGATCAAAGTCACCACTCGCACCCAAAAAATTGAAAGATTCAATGAAGTTTTGGAAGCCTTTAAGCACGTGATTCTTTCAACTAGGTTAGTTAATCACATACTTGGTATTTCTTTGTATATACAATTATGTAATCCTTTCGAACATAACTAATACCGTAGATAATATTCTTATCTATGCGAATTCATGTTTCTTTCCAAAGCATTTTTTTTCAAAAGGAGAATTATTCCAAAAAAATCCAACATTTTAGTGATTATTTCTCGCATGCAACTATTTGTTCTTCCTAAAAGAAAATAACATGATAGCTATGAAAAACACTTATTTTTTTCCAAAGAAATCTAAGCAAATTTTGCATGGAAAAACAATTTTTTTTTCAAGCAATGAAATGCATAGCAACCATTCTTTCATGCATGAAAATACATAATATTCTCTAAAAAGAAAGTTAATATCATAGTTATGCATTCAAATGCACATTATTTTCCCAAAAGTAGTCAAATAAAATAGATATTGTTTTTCATGCATGCAATTTCATAACATTCTTTGATCCAGGTGGATATTGGTGGCCACCTGCCAGGTCCACCTGGACCCCCACCATTGTCTTTCTCAGCATTTTCAGTTTCCTTAATTGTAGCACAGTTTACTATTTTTAGCAGTTTTTCGGGTCCTGAACTTCCGGAGCCGTTTTGAGGCCCTAAACGACGTTTTTTTGGGAATTTGGGGGCAACATGGGTCTATAGATCGATGTTGCCCTTCCCAAAGTGGTAGTGCTCGGATAGATCTTTCTAACGAGCTATCGTACGCGTCAAACGGAGATCGTATGCCAAAGTTACGACCTCGGGAAATTGATGTACCAATTTACCCAAACGGGGCCCACAATTTGGCGTTTCATCTTCTAGGGTTAGGTTTCGGTATGTGAAGGGTTTTCCATTGTTTCTCAACAATAAATAGGCCTTCGAGCCTCATTGTAATACAGTTCAGAACAGTTCAGAGGCATGTAGCCATCACATCTCTTCTCAGAGATAAGCTACCATCGCCCTAGCTAGTTTATTGCCATTTCTGTTTGTAAGCATATGTCAGTATTTTCCATTAATGAAATGAAGTATTATTTCCGCTGCATCTTTGTGTATATGGTTATCTCTGTAATTTGTTGCGTTCCTGCTTAAATCTGGATCAGTGGTATCAGAGCGGTCTGCTTTTTCTCTGTTTTTCTTTGCATGTCCCCAACAAGGTCGGGATATAAGGAGTTAGGGCTTGAACTGGTTGAACCTTTGCAAGACCAGCCTCGCAAATCCCGACGGCCTCCCATGGCGGACGAGAAGAAAGACGAGGGGGCAGGAGATCCCATCAAACTCTTGCTCGAAGAAGCGCTCGAGCGACAACGGAACGCGATGATGGACAGCTTTGCGCAGATCCTTCAACGGCTACCCAGAAGCGGCGCATCGGCTTCCAGCAGCTCCTCTGGAAACGCCACACCCTTTAAGGTACAAGTTAATTTTGAAATCCCCATATTCAAGGGTCAGATAGACGTCGATGCCGTAGATAAATGGTTAAATCTGCTAGAGGGTTATTTTTCTGTTCATGAATTTTCGAGTCGGGAAAAGATTGTTTTTGCTCTTCTCAAAGCAGCCCCCCACGTCAAGGACTGGTGGGAAACCTACTGCGAGCAGAAGGATGAAAGTACTAGCTCACTATTTTCAGGCGCACCCACCTGGGATTCGTTCCGGGATGCCATCAAGGAGCAGTACTACCCTGTCGGAAGCTATGAGGATGAATACATAAAGTGGACCACGCTGCGGCAGGGAAGGGACCAAGATGTGCCAGAGTTCACCAATCTTTTCCATACCCTTCGCACAAAGTTGGGTATCAAGGATTCGGAGCAACATTTGATACTCAAATACCGTGGCTGCCTGCACAAGTACATCCAGGAAGAAATACAGTTCCTAAACATCCCCTCGCTCGGCGCAGCATACCGGTATGCCGTCAAAGTTGAGCAGAAGTTTAAACAAAAGAAGCGAGACTTTGGATCTGCGAATCCAAAGCAGGGGAAAGGTGCCCCTAAACCACAGAACAAAGGACAAAGCCAAGGCGGGACAGCCCAGGACAACCAGTTGAAGCTGCAAGCGAAGAGCAACGCCGCGAAGCCGAGAAAGGACACTGGAAAATGGTGCGAGTTCCATAAGAGCTCCACTCACAACACAAGTGAGTGTCGAGCCAAAAAGTCACTGGTGGCTGAGCTAAAGGTTTCAGAATCAGATGCATGTTCCGACTCTGAGTCAGAACCCGATAAGGGGTATGAAAAAGGGAAGCAGATCATTGATGCAGATCCGAGCGCCACTGTTGCTACTGCAAAGATCCAGAAAAATGAACCCGAAGATCCAGAGGAGGAGGAGCGTCTCTTCCACTCCCAGATGTGGGTCAAGGGCTCCCCGATACAGTTCATCGTTGATAGCAGGAGTCAAAAGAACCTCATTTCGGCAGAGGTCGTGAAGCGGTTGGGCTTACCGACCACAGCACATCCACAACCATACACCATTGGGTGGCTTTACCAAGGGCGAGATCTTCGCGTGAGCCAGCAGTGTCGCCTTCCATACAACATCAAGCCCTTCACAGATGAGGTATTGTGTGACATTGCTCCCCTTGAAGTTTGTGATGTATTACTAGGACAACCATACTTGTGGAAGCGACATGCTGTGTATGAATCAAGGCCCCGTGCTGTTATTATTACATTGGGAAATAAATTGTTCAGGATACCAGAGGTACCACCACCTGCCGCCATCTCTTTGATTACTGCAAAACAATGCAGTAAGATCATTTCCAAAACCAGGAAATTTGTTTTCCTGATGATACACCCTCAAGGGAAGAAGAAGACAGTGGCCACGGCCTCCAAACGAGGTCCCTCTGCACGGCAGCTACAAATGGACAAGATTGTGGAGGAGTACAAAGACATCTTCACCTCCCCGGCAGGGGTTCCTCTGCACTGTCAAGTCAAGCACTCCATTGATCTGACCCCAGGAGCGCCGCTACCCAATGGACCAATTTATCGGCGCTCCGTTCTGGAGAACAATGAAATCAAGAGGCAGATTCAGGAGCTCCTACAGAAAGGTCACATCCGTCCGAGTTCTTCGCCCTGTGGGAGCCCGATAGTGTTGGTACAGAAGAAGGATGGGACGTGGAGACTCTGTATTGACTATCGGGCGCTGAACAAGATCACTGTCCGTAATAGGTACCCGATCTCGCGGATTGATGACCTCCTAGACCAACTAAAGGGGGCGAAATATTTCAGCAAGATCGATCTGAAGTCAGGATATCACCAGGTACCAATTGAACCCTCAGATGTGTGGAAGACTGCCTTCAAATCCAAGGAGGGCCTCTTCGAATGGTTAGTCATGCCTTTCGGATTGACGAATGCTCCTGCAACCTTTATGAGGCTAATGGATGACATCTTGCGGCCATTCACCAACTCCTTTGTAGTAGTATACTTGGATGACATTCTGATCTTCAGCCAGAGTTGGGAAGAGCACCTCCACCACATCCGACAGGTTCTCCAAACACTGCGGCAACACAAGCTATGTGCCAATTTGGAGAAATGCACTTTTGGCATGACCGAGGTCCAGTATCTGGGATACATCATTGATGAACAGGGGGTGCATGTCGATCCAGCCAAGGTCCAAGTCATTCGGGATTGGCCCTCTCCAACCACTCTAACAGAGCTCCGCAGCTTTCTAGGTCTTGCCAACTTCTACCGCAGGTTTGTGTTGGGATTTTCTCATATTTCTTGGCCCTTGAGTCAAGTCACCAAGGGCGGGGCGAAAGCAAAATTCTTTTGGTCTGAATCTCAACAGAAGGCATTCAGGGAGTTGAAGGATCGCCTCTGCACGGCACCAGTGCTCGCGTTACCAGATTTACAACAACCATTTGAGGTCGAGACAGATGCCTCTGACTATGCTATTGGGGCAGTCCTTACTCAACATGGACATCCAGTGGCATATCACAGTGAAACACTCTCAGACACAGTCCGGAAGTACCCCACTTATGATAAAGAGATGTATTCCATTGTACAGGCCTGCCGACAATGGAAGCATTACATTTTGGGGAAGGAAACGGTCATCCACACAGACCACCAACCTCTGCAATTCATACAGACCCAAGGGAAATTGCAGAATGATCGCCATCAGAAGTGGTCTACATACCTGCAACAGTTTCACTTGAATATCAAGTATAAAAAGGGCAGCACCAATAATGTTGCAGATTGCCTCAGTCGACCACCGATCATGGCGCTAACCACCGTGCTCAACTCTTGCGGGCACGAGACTTCTGATTGGCCACTTCTCTACAAAAGCGACCCAGAATTCGGCCACACATACCAGACACTCTTGGAGGGTCGGCAGGTTGCAGATTTTCACCTCCAGGATGCCCTATTATGCCACCTCGGTCACCTTTGTGTTCCTTCAAGCGAGCGTGCCAAGATGATTTGGGAAGCACACTACAGTCGGGCTGCTGGGCATTTCGGGGTCGAGAAAACACTGGCAGTACTGCAAAACTATTTCTATTGGCCGAATCTTCGACAGGATGTTGGGAAGTACATCCGATCATGTTGCCTGTGCCATTGCCAAACCGACCATTAAGAAGCAAGGCCTTTATACCCCGTTGCCTACCCCCAGTCGACCTTGGGAATCCATCTCCATGGATTACATGTCAGGCCTTCCTTCCACTAAGCATGGAAATGACTGTGTTTTTGTGGTCGTCGACAGGTTCTCAAAGATGGCCATTATGATGGCCTGCAAGAAGAATATCACAGCAGAAGCCACTGCTAAACTCTTCTTTGAACGAGTGTGGGTGCACTTTGGGATCCCACAATCTATCATCTCAGATAGGGATAGTCAGTTTCTCAGCACATTTTGGTCCAGTCTCTGGTCAATGCTGGACACCAAACTCACGAAGTCCACAGCCTTCCATCCTCAAACTGATGGCCAGACAGAGGTTGTCAACAGGATGATTGTGCACATTCTGCGCATGTATAACTCAAAGCATCCACACACATGGGACGAGAGCCTCCCCTATGTTCAGCACAGCTACAACCGAGCTCTTCACAGCTCCACTGGCCATAGCCCTTTTCAGGTGGGTTTAGGATTCCAGCCACTATGCCCCATTGATGTGGCCATGCAACTTGCAGCTACTCACATGAATTCAGATCATGTCCAGTCCGAAACAGATAAGGCCACCAGCTTCATTGAGCGCATCCAACATATTTGCCAGCAGGTCCATGACATTCTTGAGAAATCAAATGCCAAGTACAAGCAGCGACATGATCAACACCGGGTGCCACACAAGTTTCAGGTGGGCGACAAAGTCTGGTTGCATTTGCAAAAGGAACGCCTTACTGGAGCCTATCGGAAATTGAGACCACTTCGATATGGTCCTTACACCATTACTAAGGCGATGGGAGACAATGCATTTGAGCTCAGCATTCCCCCATTCCTTGGCCTGCACCCAGTGTTCAATGTGGACCGCCTTCGGCCATACTTTCCACCATTGCTAGACACATCCGACATTGCAGAACAGCTCAAACCCACAGAATTAAATCCAGATTGCATGGAACAAGCTGCAACTGATCGGATCATGGACACACAGATCAAGCACACTCGCCAACAGCATATCCAACTGTATCGAGTTGTCAAAGCAGGCCAACTCCTTTAGCAGGGCAAGTGGCTCACCAGGGAACAAGTTCAGCAGAGGTTTCCTCATCTCATGGAGGAGCTCAACGCAATGGGGACCATTGCTTCCTAAGGGGGGAGGAATGATCCAGGTGGATATTGGTGGCCACCTGCCAGTTCCACCTGGACCCCCACCATTGTCTTTCTCAGCATTTTCAGTTTCCTTAATTGTAGCACAGTTTACTATTTTTAGCAGTTTTTCGGGTCCTGAACTTCCGGAGCCGTTTTGAGTTCCTAAACGACATTTTTTTGGGAATTTGGGGGCAACATGGGTCTATAGATCGATGTTGCCCTTCCCAAAGTGGTAGTGCTCGGATAGATCTTTCTAACGAGCTATCGTACGCGTCAAACGGAGATCGTATGCCAAAGTTACGACCTCGGGAAATTGATGTACCAATTTACCCAAACGGGGCCCACAATTTGGCGTTTCATCTTCTAGGGTTAGGTTTCGGTATGTGAAGGGTTTTCCATTGTTTCTCAACAATAAATAGGCCTTCGAGCCTCATTGTAATACAGTTCAGAACAGTTCAGAGGCATGTAGCCATCACATCTCTTCTCAGAGATAAGCTACCATCGCCCTAGCTAGTTTATTGCCATTTCTGTTTGTAAGCATATGTCAGTATTTTCCATTAATGAAATGAAGTATTATTTCCGCTGCATCTTTGTGTATATGGTTATCTCTGTAATTTGTTGCGTTCCTGCTTAAATCTGGATCATTCTTCCAAATAAACTAACACACTAATTATTCCTATCCATGCATGCAAAACAATATTTCAATTTCTAGAAATCTAACTCATCATTTATTGTTTTCATATGTGCAATTACATGCTCTTGTTCCTAGAAAGGGAAACTAAATATAATAGTTATTAAAGCACACGTGCTTCCAAGAAATATGACCAATATCTAGTCTCTTCAAGGCTTCTTTATATTATTGAACGCAATGTTTCATATATTCCTTTTAAGAACTCAAATACATAGTAGCTATTTCTCTTACATGAAAACTTATATTTTTATTTTACAAGAGATTAAACACATAATTCTAATTTTCGTGCGTGCAAAGAACACACTTTTTAAGGAAGATACAACTACTCATTTTTTATGTTCATGATTCTCATACAATTTTTTCTAGAAAATGACATGGTTTTTCTATATTTTATGTGAAAAATTATCATGTATTCTTTCCAATAAAATATCATAGTTAACCAGTTTTTTATGAATGAAAACTAAGAAAATCTTTTTAAGATTGACTAATCTTTTAATGTGCATAAGTTATGCAAAAAATGCCTTCTTTTCCAAAAAATAATATAATTAATTCTAATTTTTACCATATTTTCCTTAAGAACAACATTTATTATTTCTTCACCGTGACCAAGCAATAAATCAACGTGTTCTTTTTAATAACACCACAATAATTATCTATTACCTTTTAACCAAAAAGATAAAATTGCTTATCTCTTTGGCATAAATTGGCCTCGTTTTTCCATGGTGAGGAAGCAAGTGGCTATAGTGCATCCTAGACTTTTATTTTCACTTTTATTTCAATTCACAATGACCATAATTCATAGGCATGCAAAAATCACCATAATACGACTCCATAAATAGACATGTCAATCTACATTGTGCTTACGACTAATTTAATATTATAGTTCGCCACAAGATTTTCCCAACATACAGCAAAAGAAATCTCACAAGCTATGCATTAGATTTCCCAATTATTTTCAACCATCCCGGAGAAAAGAAAATAACAACCTCATATGCCCCTGCATATTTTTAAACATTGCAGACTCTGTATTTCAAATAGGGAGACAATGCCTTTATTTTTCCTCTTCCAGCTGTGCATCCGATTGCCACCAAAATATTTGTATAAAAACACTATCCATAGAGACCCACTTTCAATAAGGTAACTCTAAGTCTGCACTTCAAATAGAAAGGCAATGCCTTTATTGCCTTTATTTTTCATGTTCAAGAGGTGCATCCGATTCCCATCAAAATATTTGTGTAAAAACCCTATCCATAGAGACCCACTTTCAATAAGGTAACTCTAATGTAGCTTGTAACTACTCGAAATCTAACTAATTATTTGTTATAGCAACATTAGGATGTTCGACCTTTTTTTTCCTTTCATTCTCCAATATTTACACCGTAAGGCGTTTCCCTCTGAAGTGAACTCCCCCAAATACCTTTTTGTCCTAATCTTAGCCGTTAGATCTTTTGTTAGATGATTGAACAAAAATCAACCGTCTGATTAGCTGTCTGATTTAATAAAATAAAAAATGTTTTAAAATATTAAAAACCTTGAAAAAACGTTTCACCTTTCACTTGACATCTGTGGGCTCACGGCTGAGCTTCAGGAAGAAGTTGCAACTTCCTGAGAGCATGCGAAAAGACCCCTGCCCTGATTGCGGTTGCAGCCGGATTGCATCAATTGGGCGTCCAACACGGAGACATTGTATTGATCGTATCATTGATCATATCGCCTAATTTCCTGCAATTCCCTGCACTCTCAATGGGGATAATGTCAATCGGCGTAGTCGTGAGCACTGCAAATCCGCTGTACACTTCCTCAGAGCTACAGAAACAGATCGAGGATTCAATGCCCGTTCTTGTGTTCACTACTCCCCATCTCCTCCACAAGTTCAACAATTTGAATGTGAGAATTGTTATGATTGGAACCCATGAACAATCCGGTAAATATGATCCCCCTGTGATCTCGTCTCTGTCTCGTCTATTAGACTCAGATCCAGCTAACAAACCTCCAATGAAAATCTGTCAGGATTCTACAGCAGTGGTGCTTTATTCATCGGGCACCACAGGCCGGAGCAAAGGGGTGGTATCGACGCACAGAAACCTTATTGCCATGACCTCCGTCCTATGTACTCTTATGGGGTCATGCAAGGACGTGTATCTGTGTTTCATTCCGTTGTTTCATATGTATGGCTTCAATACTTTTGTCTGTGGGCTCATGGCAATAGGGGCAACTGTTGTCATTTTGCCCAAATTTACAATGGAGGGAATGTTGATGGCCATTCAGAGATACGGAGTAACGCACCTGCTTGTTGTTCCTGCTATTTTCATTCGGCTCTCCAAGTTTCCCGACGTTGACCAAAAATACGATCTGAGTTCTCTCAAGGAGGTTATAGTAGGTGGGGCGTCCATGGGCAGAGAACAAATGGGAGCCTTCAGGAGCCGTTTCCCTGGAATTGGAATTTCACAGGTCAGTCACGGTCTGCCATCTTTCTGATTGTTTATAGTTTTAACCAGTACTGGTATGTTTCGGTTTGACACTTTTGTAAAAAACCAAGATTCACAAAGTTGGTGTCGCTTTCTACATCGTACGCTGATCTAGCCTATTGTTTTAAAACCGTCAAAAGCCCATATTTATCAAATTGGTGGAGCGGTTTGGCATTGTTCTTGATTGGGAGGGAGGAAGTCAGATCTGTAGTGATCATATTCTATATTGGATATAGATTTAAATTAAATTAGATTTTTTATATATTCCATTCTAAAAAGTAGCTGGGATTTATTATCATTATTTATTTGAAGTTTAATGTGATTTTATGATTATTTGTTTTGAAGTTAAATGTTATGGGAATTTTATTTTGAAGAGTTTGTTTTGTTTTAAATTGTTTTAATATTATTTTGTCTGGAGAGGGGATTCTGATTCAGCTATTAGCAAAAATGTGAATCAATTGACTAAAAGGAGAATATAAATCATTATTTTTCATCGCTCTATATTGTTCTTATACCAGCCTATATTTTCTGTATATTGACAGTGGTTGGGGAATGTGTTGGCAGATATCCAGATGAAGAAGCAGGTGAAGTTCCTAGTTCCTATGGCATTTATAGCGAGGAAGCCTCAAAGCAATCTAACAAAAGAGGATGTGATTGAATTTATTGGAAGACAGGTGATTTATTGATTGTTTCATTTGTTTGTTTCTAGAGTTTTATGTGGTTTTTGGTTTACTTAGGAACCTCTCTATCTTCTGCAAGTAATATGGCATTTGTATCAATGTGGGGGTGATGGAATTAGGTGGCTCCATACAAGAAGATAAGAAGAGTGGCGTTTGTGGTTTCCATTCCGGGAACTGAGTCTGGAAAAATTCTCAGAAAACATCTGAGAGCACTGGTTGAGCAAAAAACTTCAATCCCTTCAAAGATGTGAACTATCTGACTTGCATCTTCAACAATAAATTTAATAAATTTAATATTTCTTCCATGAAATCAACTAAGTTTGTTTGTCATGGGCTTCATCACCGAGAATTCCAACCATCTTGAAAGGAGAGTAACTTATTTTATATCGAGCAAGCCTGATGGCTGTGAAGTCAAAATTTTCAGCCTTACGTCAGGTGACAAATTCAATTGTCAATTATTTTCGTTGAACACCGCGAGTGTTCTCTGAATAAATCTCTTTCCCTTGAATTTCCTACGACTTTAGTTTGCTGACGATGATGGTAGAATGGATCAAATTGCGATAATTCAAGATTTTACCGTGTACTTTTAAGGGCGCCCTACTTAATCTTTAAACCACATCCTCCAACCTAAATAATTACGCCGTAAGGCGTTTCTCTCTGAAGTAAACTCCCCCAAATGCCTTTCTGTCATAATTGTAGCCATTAGATCTTTTTTTAGACGATTGAACAAAAATCAACCGTCTAATTTGCTGTTTGATTTAATAAAAAATGTTTTAAAATATTAAAAACCTTGAAAAAACGTTTCACCTTTCACTTGACATCTGTGGGCTCACGGCTGAGCTTCAGGAAGAAGTTGCAACTTGCTGAGAGCATGCAAAAAGCCCCCTGATTTTACAGTGTCGTCTGGACTGCATATTCTTGCAAGAATTACTCGTGCCTCATTCAGAGAAAATACCAGAAGGGCTTGATCTTCAAGGCCGGGAGAAAACCAGGTGGGTAAATGGCGGTGGCTCCATGGATTACTCTGTCGACGAGGTATTGAATCTGAAGAAGAAGACAATTCGAATTGGGTTGGACATCGGAGGAGGAACAGGAACTTTCGCCGTGAGAATGAGGGAGCGGAATGTAACAATTATTACGACTTCTATGAACTTGAACGGGCCCTTCAACAGTTTCATTGCCTCCAGAGGGGTTATTCTCATATATATCACTATAACACAGACGCTGCCATTCTTTGAAAATACTTTGGACATTGTTCATTCTATGCATGTCTTAAGAAATTGGATTCCCACACAGCTGCTAGAATTTGTACTCTATGATTAGGTGAGGGTTCTGAGAAGAAACTGCAGAAACATGTGAGAGATCTGAAATTGAAACACTTTTGATTTTGTTTATCAGGAAACTTTTCAAAGATGCTCAGAAGGTAAAGTTTAGCTTGGTGGCTTTTACAGTACTTCTATTTGAGAAATTTTTAATTTTCAATCATGGGAATATATATGATGCCCTTGCCTATTTTTAAGATATTTGCCACTATCAGTGTATGGTTCATGTATCTGGGTTTGATTTAGGGCTCCAAGATTTTCATATTCATATTAATATATAAAACAGATCTGCAATTTGAATTTCTGGATTTTCTACTGTGCCATGGTTTTCATTGATTTTTGAAAAAATGTGGATGGTTCGTCTGTAATGGTCAAGGGCTGAAATTCAATGGCCATGTTTAGTATGTGCCGTGCTCTGCAAATTCTCCCAGACTTAGTTGGGATTCTGGCGGGCCTTCGAAGTCTTGTCCTGGGCGAGTGACGCGCTCTACGGACACTGTCAGACTCGGTTGGGAAGCTGACGGTTCTCCAAAGTCTTGACCTGGAAGGGTGCCATGCTCTGCAAATGCTCCCAGACTCAGTTGGGGATCTAAAGGGCTTCCAAATTCTTCAGTTGCGCCGGTGTTCCAATTTACAGGTGCTGCCCAAATTTGAGCACTTGAGATCGTTGGTGAAGCTTGATGTGTCTGGATGTCCCAAACTACAATGTAGTGTGGGAGTATTCGAGCAGCTGCGCCAATGACTGGGAGAAGGTTTCAGTGAAGAAAACTTGGGAGAAAGCTTGAGTGAAGAAAGCGAGTAGTAAATATAACAGCATTTAATAATCATAATCGTGGTCCAGTGGCCACATTGTTCACTGCTCACCGAATACAACCTTCACATATTTGTAATCTTAACCAAAATGAACAAGGTGGATAGCTGCGAGGCAGTTAGTCCCTGTCTCTGTAGATAATTAAAATATCTTGCTTAGTGCGACAAGATTTATGTGTAATGTAATTTTACTGAACAAATAAGTTCATATTTCTGATTTCTGATTTGTCAAAATTTGAAATCACATGGAAAATTTTAGGGTGACGCGTTTCGAACCTTTATCAAGGTTTATTACCATCATATAATAAATCTTTATCAAGTTTTATCACCATCATATAATAAATCTCCACCATGTCCTATAATGAACCTCAATAGAGATTCGAAACTTATCGACCCTAAAATTTCTATATGATTTTTTCAGAAAATCTTGGCTTAAGTTCATACTTCTCCATTGATCCGTTCTCATTTTTGGTCTAAACATATTATTTGATATTTTTGGTCTAAACATATTATTTGATGAATACAGTAATGGCTTTGCTTCTTTGACGAATGCAGTGATGGATGTGCTTCTGCCTCTCAGAGAACCGTCCATACATGCAGCAGTCACAGATCCGTTGTAGTCTAGCTAGATAGGATATATTTTTTTTTCAATATGTAACCTTGCGTGAGATCTTCTGGGTTAACTATTTGTATAGTCTTCTCGATCTCCCATCAAATCTGTAGGGACTACCCTTGCTTACAATCCAACACCATTATGAATTAGTTTGTAATACATATACCAAGAAATTAATTATTATCATGATTCAGTAAAGGATATACTTTTAACTCTTTGCAAATTGACAAACTGACGGGTTTTCAATGTACTTCACATTTGCCATAGACAAGCTGTTAATTTACAAAAAGCACGTGCACCGTCAAATTAAGCTGAACAAATTACATAAGACCATGTTGCTTCATACAAGGTTGTCTCTAATTTTATTTTTCAGTATGGAAAAAGCGATATATTCATCAAAAAGAAATTTTACAAACACGTGATATGAGATCAACATATAGATGTAATAAAATACATGAAATATCATCTTTATGTTCCAATCAAAACTATTCTGGCAAATCCAGAAGTATAGACTATCATAACCAGTGTTGTGCAGGCATAATGAAGACAAGTGAATCAGCAAACCAAGCATAGGAAAAGTAATATGTACAAATCAAAAACACAAAATGGGTTGATAGGATGTCCAACATGTTGTATCCCGGCAAAGTTCATCTTGTTCATATGAGAATTCCTGCAAAGAAATAGTTCTATTCAGAGAAAGTCATCACCCCGACGTCTAGAATTTGTCCTTCCATCTTAATCTCAATGTGCAGTACGTCCGCTTCAGCATGAAGTCCTTTTTTCGAGAGTCTGCCTGTAAAATGGTTATGCTCTCTTTCTATGTGTTCAATAGATGAACCCAGATAATAAGTCTAGAGTTGTTGTACTTGGAAGAGCCAGTCTTGAAGAGTGTAAAATGGTTATGCTCTCTTCCTATGTATGCAATAGATGAACACGGATAATAAGTCCAGAGTTGTTGTACTTGGAAGAGCCAGCCTTGAAGAGTGGTTTGATAGATATGTGCCCGTCCAAGTCCTCATATATGTGTAATATTGGGATGTTCAAAAATTTTGTGAACCAAAGTAAACCTTAGAGTGACATTACTTCAGCTTAAGTGTTCGTGCCATGGCCAGCACCCCAATGTATCCAGAATTCCGGATCCAGCTAGAAGGCAATCCAGAAACCACATCCGCAAATATGTCTTTGCGATGCTCCATCAAAATAGGCAGCCGGGAAAACCACTGTAGGGGTGGATTTGCAAGAAGAAACCTTTGGCCCGGTATGCAGATATGAACCAATAGTGTGGGCCGGGCCAATTTTATGTTTTCCAGAACCCGCAGTTCAGAAATCTGGTGGTTGTTGAAGATGATTTTATTTCTCCATTTCCAGACCTCCCAGAAAAAATATAATGGTAATAACAATATAATGGTATATTGTGCCATGTAGATTGCGCTTGCTCTTTGCTCCGCCAGATAAGACATTCTGACAAGGTTGTGAAATGTATCAACATTAAGAGCTCAACAGTCCCAACATCCTAGGTCATATTATATTGGTAGAATCAATTGTTTGAAGTTAACTTAGACAGATTCTTATGCAGTTATCCTACTTCAACCCACATTTACGTTTCTCTTTTGTCAATGTGATTGCTCATAAATTCTCACCATCAGCTTATACAAACGTAATTTAACGATCCTATTTCAACCAAGAACCTAAGAACTTGACGGTTACACTCATGCAGTTTGTATGGAATTTTTTGACACTTGTGCTCTGGAAACATATATGCTATTGTTGATTACAAGACCATGACATTGTTTGTTGGTAAGTTTGAAACAACACAAATATTATAAGCCCAGACTGAAAGAACTTGTTCCAAAGTAAACATAAACATATACCTAAATGTAAAAGCCTTTTGTGATCATGAAGGCAAGCAAAACAATAGATGCTACTAATCCAATCCGTCTGATGTCAGGAACTACAACACCTATCAACACTCCAATTCCCTTCATGTGTGTCAAAACAGTGTGAATGCATTAATCATATGTAGGTATAGGTAGGTAAGATGACTAGGACATAGAGTTACAACTTACATTAACTGTGATGATTACTAAATATAGCCCAAGCAAGGTGAGCAAAAATACAAATGCAGTACTTCGAAAATTGGCCATAAAATGCCCAATGACCTAATCAAGATGCCAAAATCAGGGTCCTCACAGTTTCCTCTGCTCATCGTGCTCGCCAAGACATAGGATCAGCCATGCACATCCTTCTTCCAATGTGTTCTTCATGAGGCACCTTGAGAGATACCATACCTCCGATTTTATGTTCCTACAGGTTGCTACAGGGGTCTGCTCCAGAGTGCCTCACACTTCTTCTATCTTCCAGACTTCCAAGGGTAGTGTCACCCTTATCCAATGGTGCCAACACAAAGGAGCTGCATACTTTTCTTGGATGAACTTCCTTTGCTTCAGCTGCTAGACAAAAATAGGATCACATGGAGGGCTGCCACTAAACCTTCTCAACAAAATCACATCAACTGCTAGATAATGGAATTATCGAGGGCTTTTACTATTCTTCAAAAGTCATTTTCAGATTGATGTCTAAAGGGACCATCCCTTCTCATAACTACATCCTCTATTTTTATTGGCTTCAGGGCACCTCTTATGAAGGTTTCAAAGACATGAATATATATTCCTTATTGATTTGCAAGTTGGCTTGAATGGAACAGGCTTTTAACACTTATATATATATATATATGTGTGTGTGTGTGTGTGTGTGTATGTGCTTGTAACAGTGATAAGGACTTGGCCTCTTCTTCAATACACAAAATAGGGTTCCTTGATTTTACTAATATAGATGACATAGGATGCCCATTGATTGTCTTTTCAAGGCTTGCAAATATATGCATACAAAATCTCGACTTACTTAAATTATGAAGGGCCTTAGAACTGTCCTTTAAAAGATTCTCCACTTCCTTACAAATATGTGGAATGAGAAGTCCACCACCTTTCTTCTCTTATAGACCGGAGATCAAGATATCACAGCCCCAATGACCTATACTCGTCGGCAAAATTCACAGAGCATGATAGTATATAGCAGTGCTTTATGTGACATAGGATTCTTGGCCTTATTACAAGCACAAGGAACAAGTAGGCATCTTCTTAGATAAAACAATCGACATTAACAAAACGTTTTCTCTTCAATAAATTAGAGAACAAAGAGGCATGAATAGGTCGGATTCACTGTCTGAATTGAAAAGCGAGAGAGAATATAAGACAGAGTTCATCGAGCCATAACATTTCTGCCTCCATACCACAAGATCGAGAACAGAGTAATCCTTTCTCCAAGGTTGGCTTCATGAAATGACCTTTGGCATATTCTTTTGTTCTTGCACTTTTATTGGCCTCTTAGGAGAATAAAGTTCTTTTCAAAAGACTTATTCAAAAGCATACCTATGCCCAGAATGTAAAAGAGAGATAGCTCCATTGCATAGCAGACCTTTATTGTTTCTTGTACTTAGAACAATAGGAACACTTGGCTCCTTCTTAATGGTTCAGAGAACTAGGCCAACAACTCGATTCTTCATTGCTCCATAGGGCTCTCTTTAATTCATTGATCAAATACAAATAAATATATGTATCCCTAGAGTCACTTATTTGATCCTCAACAAATTTGCTTGTTGGACATCTTTATTTACAAGACTTGAATTTATGTGAGCATAGGTGACTGGATGGAAGGACTGCTAGCTTTAGAATACTGATGCAGAGGTGCCAAAGGGATCATATCTTCAAACATACTGTTGACTGCTTTATCCAATTAGAAGATTGGACTTAGATCAACAAATTCTTAAAACAAAACTCTTCATTGACTTCTTATCATGACACATGGTTTAGCTGCTGAAGGAGGACTTTCCTATTGTAAGAACAATGAAATATTACCTCCACAAATAGCATATAAAAAGTACCTAAAAAAATTAAATTACTGCATTAAATGGGTAATATGCATTAAATTACCCAATCCAGAGTAATAATCCATGAAAGTCGCAGTCAAACAGTTGGGAAAACTGCCTGGTCAATGCTGCTCTGTGTACTGGAAAAGTCAACTGCAGAAAATCACAGGAAATCTGTCCTCCAAAAATTTGCACGTATGGGAGAGAGATAGTTTCTCAAAGAAAGTCAAATCCATCATGAGAGCAAAGAGAGAATCATGTGTGATGATGCCAAAATGGAGAGAAATCATCTTATATTTATACAATTCGATGTGTGTCAAAGGTCATGTCTTTTGGGCTTCATGAGCCTACATGACTGTGGGGTTGACCTTGACCAAAACCAACATTGTGGGCTTGACTTCAAATATACATTTCTGCCTGTCAGAACCCATCGTGCTTTAGGTCGAAATTGGTCCTCTCGAGAAGAGGAATCCAATGGCATCATCATCTCATACAAAGGAGGCGTCCATAGTGGAATTTGACCTTAGTTGACCATTTTTAACAATTGCCTATACCAAACATCTAGTTAAAAGACTAATTTTACTCTCAATAAACATTGGACAAAAACTTCTCTCGATCCATTTTGAATCTGGTAGTATCAAACAAAATTTTCATTCCATAGATGAAACAACTTTTGTATTGCACAAGAGTTCAGCTTTTTTGTGGAGAGGTATGTTCATGACACCTCACTTACAAACTAGTTTGTTGTAAAGTTCATCTTAACAATGATTGATTCACTCAAACGAAATAAAGTGGGTAATAGATCTACATACACATGCGTAGTTTGAACTTTTGGTGATATTGTTTCATCACATAGGCTTACTACAGTTTGGTGAATTGTTACTGGAAATATACTTAAATCAAGATAAAATATAGGTGGTAATACCTAGTTGAATGGAGAGTCCTAGTATATTGGCCCTTTTGAGGATTATTACTTGACCAGTTTGTTGCCTTAGTCTGCTGAGTACATTTTTTTTTTGTTGGTTGGTTGTTGTTGTAATTTGTAAATTGTATAGGTGATTTTCATTGCTTATTGGAATAATTGGCTTCTTGAATAGGGCAGTCATGCAGTTGAGTATGTGAGAGGGGTTTGTAGAACACATTATCTAATGAACTCTTATGTAGAGGCAAAAAGTCTCACTCATAGCCTACTCAGGGCTTCAGATGGGAATTTCTTGTATAGAATGATCAACTTACTAGAACTACTGCTGCACTTTCTTCATCCACAGAATCCACTTGAAAATGCTTGAAAATAAACTCTCTGTAACGGCCATTGTCAACAAAAATATTTGCAGTGGAGGCCCTCAGCCCAACAACCATTTTAGCCAGCCTTGGAAGGCAAATAGTTGAGTTCAAACATGATGAAAATTTAATTCCCTATATACAAAAGCATGTATTGGGTGTTGATAATGGCTAGAAATATGAACTGAAGATGTATATACCTCCTTCTGTACAAAAATGAACAGAAGAGGCAAAGGTATAGGGTTCACCTCGAATTTTCTTGCAATTTCAATCCACTGTAGGATGTGAAAGGAAGTGTCATAGTGCTAAGAGCGAAAAAGAGGGGAAGGAAGAAACTAATAATTTCAGAAATTTTAGCTTTCTATCTATACCTTGATTTGTTCTAATAAAATTAATATTAAATGTTTGATGGCATCCAGGGAGCTATCTGGTAATGATAATAATAATATTATTAGTATTATAATAATAATAACAACAATGGAAAGGTGGGGAAGGAAGAAACTAATAATTTCATAAATTTGGACCTTTTATCCTAGCTTTATTTGTTCTTTAGATCCAACTAATATTTTGTAGATCCAACTTATGGTGAACCAGTAGCTTGAAAGCCAATTGCAAGTCATTCAGCCAACAACGATCTATAAGCATGCCATAGTATTATGTCTCTGCATATTCACAATAGTGATTCCACTGTCATATTATTATTCCCCACTTGCACAGAGCGATGACACAAGGGGTTTCTACATGTTGATCAACCATGTAAATTGTATCTTATAAATTAAAATTCTTGTTTTCTAGCCTTCTATTTCTGTAGATATCAATTGTGTAGTTGATGGCTTACTTTTTATAAATTCTTCCACAACCTATTGTTATTTACAAAATATTCATTTTCAAAATACACATAACTACTATTGCAATTGTAACTCATTATCATCCACCCTTGCTTTCAACAATGTCCATTCACATGTCCCTATTCTTCCCCACTCTATACATGTCTCTATTCTTCCCCACTTTATGATGTTCTTCCCCACTCTATGCCTTATGGCGTTTCCTTTGCAACATAAGGTGCAAATGATAGTATTTATAAGAGACCGTTTTAATTTTACGGGTGCTAATGTAAGGATTGTTATGAATTAAATTAAGGGGCTTATAGGGATATTACATTTTGAAAGGCGTTTTATAACATGTATCGCATACTTGTTGGCACAAGTTAATTCTTACCATTTGTTTTTTTTAATTGTGGTTTTTTAATTTTATTTTAAAAGTATTTTTGAAACTATAAATAAATAAATTGATTGTGAAATATAAACCAATAATAGAAAAATTTAACTATAACAATCTTACGAAAACAACATTAAATATAAACTTAATTTATTAAAGAGACAATAAAAAATAAAATACTGATACAAACTAACTCATTAAGGATATATCAGGAGTTCGTTTAAGAGAACATCCTGATACAATGAAAATTTATGCATAATTGAACAAGTGATTTTTAGTTTTCTTTTTTCTATTGCAAATTTTATCATAGACAACCAGTTTAAGAATTTTTATTTGCATTCCTGTTGTGGGGAAAAGTATCCGATGCGGATGACCCTAACCCTTTCTAGAAGTGATAGATTCTAGCAACAACTGAATGATAAAGTTTTCATGTTCTACTTTATGAGAGTACAGATAGAATGGAAAGAGGGTCAACCAACCTGGTGTCTTGCGCTTGATTGATCCTTATCCTTCTTCTTTTGTATCCTGCTCCCAGCTCTTTGCTCTCCAAGCCGATCCAGCTACACACAAGACCTGCACAACAAGAGAGAGCAAACTACCAGATACAAGCACTCATAATCAAAGCATGGATTAGATTGCATCAAATATACATGTAAACACAAAGCATCTATGTAAAACAAGTATATAGGAGAACATGCAAACTTTATTTGATAGAAAGTAACAGGGTTCCAGAGGAAGTTACAACCAATGATGTTGGCTCCAATCCAGCAACACCTCCTCGGCAGCAAGAACTCTCTTCTTCACCTCTAGTAAAACAATCACCCAATGATCCTGGCAGTATACCAACAACACCTCCTTGCTTATACAAAATTCCAGCCTCCTTAGACCTCATAGAAGAGCTCTATATATAGGAGAGAAGAGGAAAGGATGAGTCAGCTTGAGGCTGGCAAAGAGCTGACTACTGTCCTCTCCATCTTCAGTTAATCTTCAGTTCCTGTGTCCACTTGGAGATCCTTGCCTACACATGGTGATCAAGTACCTCTTACTCATCACAGGGCGAATCTCATGAACCAAGTGTCAGTTTGGAAGCTTCCTGGGCAATTGACACCTTGCAGGATGGCTGTGCCACTTGGCCAATCTCGCCCAGCGCAGGTAGCCTTCATTGTTTTTGACTTCCAGCGCAGGTACAGAGTGGGACAGTTGCAATACAGCGCAGAAGCTCAGTTAAGCAGCTGACATGATCCAAAATAAGCCTGTTCTGAAGTGTTTTCAGGTGGAGAACTGATTGGAAGTGCTGTTGATTGATGACCTTGTTCTTTTAGGGGTAAGAAAAACATGTTTAGGGACTCAGGATCCCTGTAATTATCGACATTCCATGCTCCTTGACGCGAGGCACAAAAATGTCTATAACAGTTGCCCCCTAAAGTATGAGGCCGTTAATCGGGTGAAATGCTTTAGCTAGAGGGTCCGAAGTTCGTTCCAGTGCCTGAGGAGAGTGCCCTGTAATACAATACAATACAATACATTATCTTTCATTCAATTTCATGGTCTGGCTGAGGCGGGCATTCCCATGCTCAGCTTTTATAAATACATTTTGATACATATGACAGACGATCGTCTGTTGACAGACTGATAATCTTCCGCTAAAATTACCATCCTTTGATAGGATGATCATCTGCTGCAATGATGTATATGGCAAATGTTTTTATATTTCCTGAATATATATCGCAGCCCGGATGGATGAAACTAGATCCGGGGTCTTCAAACTCGTTCGATCTTCACTCTAAGTACAAGTCGATCCATGTGAGAATTGCGTCGAAGTCGAACATGGAAAGACATCGCTTGATTACCGGTCAATAATGAAAACCGTTAACAAGCGCGAGAGGAATCACCAATAATGACAATGACCCTCAAGGTACTGCAGTACAATTCACGTGGCGTGAATAAAGGACTTGGCGTCGAACGCCACGCAAAATCTTCTGGTCGAAGGTCATTGAGGTATACCTGTCGCCAGAAGTGAGAAACTTGCCATTGAGGCATGCAAGCTTCAAAGTACTGATGGGGGTGTTCCTAGATCAACTTCTTGGATAATGAGCTGATGTCGACAAGAAGCGATCCGTCAAAGGAGGGCCTTAATGAATCCCACATCAATGACACGGAACGGAGCTAATGATTTAGTGGAGGTGGAAACAAACTGTGACATATGATTCAGGGTGGCGATCATGAAAATGGATGAAGGATGATGTATGGTAGTGGATGGGACACGGTTGACACTTTCTGAATGACCCCTCTTGAACATATAACGACACTGATGCGATGGATCGGTAGCATTACCCCAAATGGATGGTGTGGCGAGGACCATGGTGATGAGACCGGTGAATGAGACAACCCAACCCGATGTGATACGGAGGAAAAGTGTCATGTTCAAGAGTGACTTGCTACCTCTAAACTTTGATGTTCTCCCAATTTTTCCCCAGTCATTTCTGACCAGTACCTCTTTATTTTTGTCAAGCTTGAGGAGGATAACATATGCTTGTTCTATAACCTGCCCTTCGGGCAAGCCCATCGCTAAGATTTAACGAGCCTAGCGATAGGGAAACTCGTTCTCGTCTAAAGACAAGTTTGTCGCTATTTAATCATTTTAACGAGTCTAACGACAAAGAAAACTCGGTCCTTTTCATTTTTAGAGAGACTGAAAAGGTACAGAAAGCTAACTCCATAGTTCCTTTTTCGTCAGCATATCCCTTAAGTCTGAAAAAGTATAAAACAATACAGAAGGGATGGCTGTTCAGTACTTTTAACGAGCTGAACCAGACAAGCGCTCGATCCTTTTGTGCAATAATCCCTCAGGTCCAAAAAGATTAAAATTTAGAGGAGGGATAGCGTTCCGGTCATTTAACGAGCTGGAAGGCCAAAACTCGGCAAACTTTTCATATTTTACGAGTCAGTGAAAAGAGTTGAAAGAAGACTCGTCTTTTGAGGAACGAGTGATAAATAGGTATAGCTACAGATTCCAGGTATAGTTTGGAATTTTCCAATCACGGCAATGTCACGAGGATGGCTAGGTGAAATCACTCTTCGCAGCTGTTTCTCAAAAGAGGTAAACACACAAGTGGAAGTGAATGCTCGGCCAAAGTGAACGATGGAGGTGATGGATGACAACACGATCAAGGTTTTTATGGCTGATGAATTTATGATCTCAAAAGGTTATTTACCGGTTCATTTTTTCCATGAGCTTGAACTCTGGGGGAAACTTTTGCTCACACTCTTCTATTTTTTAACGAGCATGAATTCAGGCCTAAAACTGCTCGGGTTTGCGTTTATTTTTTAACGAGCATGAACTATACGCTAAAACTGCTCGATATACCAGTCATATGAAGAACGCCTCTCATAAGGACCAATTTTTATAGAGCTTATGCCTTATCACAGCTATGCTCTTAATTTTGGCAAATTTTACTTTTGCCCCACAGGCTTTCTTTATGCAAGTTCGGAAACGGCCAATCCTACGAGTTTAACGGGTTAGACCTACAGGTTTAAAGGGAGGACCTAAAAATTTAAAAAATAAATAGTCGTCCCTTGCTTGCATTCCAAAAGGTTGCATGCCCCCAGGTATAGGATAGAATTTCGAGGCTGCCCCTCCTCTCTTCTACTTTTGCTTTTCTTTGGGCGTTCACCGTTACTTGTCATCTTGCCAATCTAATGCTAACGATACTAGTCTTCTCATTATTTTAAGAGGTCTTACGCAGTACTCAGACTTCCTGTCGGCCCACTTTTAACAAACAGCAATTTGTGACAATAGAAGAACACTACTCAAAGACAAAACATAGGTATTATCGAGGGAGGCTTGCCTCTTTCTTATTATCCGAAGAGTGGTTCTATTCGCTGCCGCAAATCAATCTCTTTCTTCGGCGGTGTCTATCATTGGGTTGTCCTAAGATGGTTACCTTCTGTCAAAACAATATAGTCCCCTTCCTTGTAGGCTGCCCCTGCTTATCCTTCAAAACATATGTTTCGATGGGCGAGGCTTGAATTCAAGGATGTTTACTATTTGTTGCAATAAGGAAAATCCCACTTGGGCATTGCCCACTTCCATAGACAAAGGTGAATGCTTCCCAGACACATAACTTTAACAAAAGATTATTATTCCAGAACAACCCCACTTCCTACGGACGGGGTACGGACCAGTCATATTCTTCTGCGGAAATTCTTCCTTATACCCGGAGTTTCTTCTGCCCGAAGCAGACCAGGGTGCATGCCCCCTGGGTCCTAGTCTTGCTTTCCGAATCACTCGCACTCATCGGGAAGTAGGACCGGGGGTGGAGGCGTATCTTGAGTAAACAGACCATTTAGGATTGGTATTTGACTATTTGCTATGCGAGATCCCGGAAATGAAAGTTGGTCTACGAGCTTGACCATCCTTCCTTCGTGTGGAAAACACATTACTCTAAAGAGTGAGGAGACTATCGCTCCCATGCAATAAATATAGTCACGTCCAAGGAGTAGGTTATAATCCAAGGGTCCTTGAACGACCAACAAGTTCATCTCAACAGTCTTCCCCTTTAATGTAACAGGTACATTGGGGAGGATCCCTAATGGTCGACTGGTTCCTTTATCAAAACCTGAGAGATTTCTCAACTCAGGTAAAAGCGCTGGGGAACCCAGTGCTTTCCAAGTAATAGAGGAAAGGATACTCACAGACGCCCCTTCATCAATGATAGTACCAGCCATAATCATTCTATAGATCTGGACAATGATTCTAAATGGTATACTGGCTGGTAACCGGGGTCTGCCTAGTTGATTCCAATCAAAGGATACAACTAGGTTGCTTGGTGGCGGGACCGAATATACGGCCGGATACGACCCTGATGTTGTTCCTTCCTGCGAAAAAGGAATGGGCGCATTGCCCTGACACTCATCAGAGTTAGCGCTGATATAAAGAACTTGGATGGTGTTATCTTTGTTCTCTTCAGCTAAGGTGTCACTTGAAGATGACTTTTCAGTGACGGGGTCATTTGAAGATGGATCTTCAATGACGGGGTCATTAGACGATAGAACCTCTGAAGGAAGAACCGGGTCAATTGCCGTTTCGACCTTTAGACTTTCGTCTGGTCTGGATTCGGTAGGTTCATTGTTAATGACCGACACTTCAGCTGACCACTTGAGAGGGCCAACTGGATTTACAACTGTCGAGGGATTAGGCGGGAGTTTTTTATATCCAGGCGGAAGTCGCAACGGTGACACCGGGCGATCTTCCAAAAATCTCTTGGCCTCATCTAAGAATGGACATTTGTGGATGGCATGACTACCTTCACACAATAGACAGGGTGATCTTGGTCCCCTTCTTTGTCCTTCACTCTCGCTAGTTGACGGAATGCAATCAACTTGACAACCAGAGGTTGATGCTACCGGATTGTGCAACCTTGGGGACCAGTCCTTCAGTATCCGGGGAATACAAGGACAATCACGATGGAAATGGATCCCTTTGCAAATGACACATGGCGATTTAGGCCCGGTCGGTGCAGTGTGTGGGTTTTTGTCAGTTTTCTTCTGCTTGCCCCCAGTCGCCTTCGCCAGAGGCTCCTTCTGCTTCTTTCCTTTCTTCTTCTTCTCCTTCTTCTCCTTGGGAGGCTGACTTTTGCCGGCTCTACCCTGTGAAGATGAAGGATCAGAGGAAGTATCATAAGAAGTGGAAGGCTGGTGGGTAGTTCTAGATTGTTTTGACTGTTGATTCGATTGCTCAGGATTAGTGGCGATTTGGACTACATTAGTTGAAAAGAGCCAAACAGGAAGGCCAATCGTCAATCCTGGAAGCGACAATGTAGCCATATGAGGCGCACCAACATCTCCCCAAGAGGAGAAGGGATTTGGACTTCCGCCAAGGTTACTTCCTTGGTTGGTGGGCTCCATACTTTTCAACTGAAAGATCAACGTGGGAATAATAGGTGATTATGTTCCGCTTTAAGATAAATTTTATTTACGACGCTTTTAGACACAAGCTTGCTTTTTCATGTTTTAAGAGTCGAGAAAAAGCTAAAGATGACTCTAGTCGCCTTCGATGTATTAACGAGCCCGAAGTGACAAATGCTCGGTTGGACTTTTTCAGTTATAGAGTTTGAAAAAGGCCAAAAGAAACTGCTCTGGAGATCTAGGCAGAGGGAGTGCCAAACCTTTCGCGAAACCACAGAATACGTTTTACGGTACGGGTGGTCGATCTTCGTGAATGCTGTGTTCACTGCATCGCGATCAGTAGGGCGGTCGACACGGCTTCCTAAGGATAAAAGGATAAAAGCCTATAGGGGTCTCCCAATATACTCGACGGTACTCGGGAGCTCAAGTCCGTGTTAGTGCCACCGACTCTCAGGAGGAATCACCCACCTTCGTAGAGATCGACGGTCACTATGTTTAACGATGCCGGAACACGTCTCTACCTAGACCTCTAGATGTTTGCGTTAAATTCCAAAGCGTTGTTATGTAAATTGAATTTATTTTAATGTTGATCTTTCTTAGTAGTTTTCCTTTCAGGTTCGCCACGAGATGTATATATACAACTTCCTATATGCAATCTAAGAATGAGAAGCAAAATCTTTTCAGTCTTTCAACTTTGAAAACCTTAATCTACTTGAGGAAAGAGTAAGACACAACTTTTCCACAGATCAAAGAACACACACTAAAATGCACATTTCCCTAAATCATCAAATATACAGTCAAATGCAAAATGCACAATGCATGTATTTCTTTTCGTTTTCCTTAATGTTGATGCTTAACAAAAGGAAACTGTTGTGCGATTTTTGAATCAACTTTTCAAGTAAAATTAAACAAGCTTGTCCACAATCAAAACAACACCTTATGATAGACTTGTTTAAAATACAAGAAATGTACAGATTCAAACCATGAAATGTCAAGCAAAAAAACTCAAACAGCTATGAACAGTAATACAACTAACTCATAAGATCACAAAACACTTTTATAGTTCAGGATCTAAGAGGTCAAGGCTGTAGGTTCGCTTTTCAAAATGGGAAACTGGAATCGAAACAAGAAATACTAAAAGAACATTCGCAGTTTCATCACACAACTGAGGCGGAATAATGACAAGGAGGAGTGATATACAGCAAATACAATGACCAGCAAGCAATCAGCAAGCAAAACAGTGAAAACAGGGCTAAGACACTGAGGAAGAGCTGAGCTAGACTAAGGCTGACTGGACCAGCGCAGGTGCTAGTTCACCAGTCTGACTCTCAGCGCAGTTCCCGAAGGGACTACCTGTGCTGTAATGCAGACTGCCTGTGGACAGCCTGCACTGACTTACGAGAGTTACGTCTGCTAAGAATTCCGAGTCATAAAAAGCTCAAAAATGCACTGTTTTTGCTGAAATCAAAAGCTATAGGTCATGTACAGGTAAAGGGATGATCAAGAGGATAAAGATCTATCACAAAGAGTAAAGATCTATCAGTAGATTAGCTCTTTAAATCTTGAAGTTGCTCAGCAAAGGAGCAAGAGTAGCAAACCCTCTACTTCGCTTTTGATATAGTCAAAAGCTTTTCGATTCGGTACTCGGTTCTTCAAGAGATAAATAGAAAAATACTACAAATAACAACAACAAGATACTAGGTACTCCCCAGCGGAGTCGCCAGTTTGTTGTGGGGAAAAGTATCCGATGCGGATGACCCTAACCCTTTCTAGAAGTGATAGACTCTAGCAACAACTGAATGATAAAGTTTTCATGTTCTACTTTATGAGAGTACAGATAGAATGGAAAGAGGGTCAACCAACCTGGTGTCTTGCGCTTGATTGATCCTTATCCTTCTTCCTTTGTATCCTGCTCCCAGCTCTTTGCTCTCCAAGCCGATCCAGCTACACACAAGACCTGCACAACAAGAGAGAGCAAACTACCAGATACAAGCACTCATAATCAAAGCATGGATTAGATTGCATCAAATATACATGTAAACACAAAGCATCTATGTAAAACAAGTATATAGGAGAACATGCAAACTTTATTTGATAGAAAGTAACAGGGTTCCAGAGGAAGTTACAACCAATGATGTTGGCTCCAATCCAGCAGCACCTCCTCGGCAGCAAGAACTCTCTTCTTCACCTCTAGTAAAACAATCACCCAATGATCCTGGCAGTATACCAACAGCACCTCCTTGCTTATGCAAAATTCCAGCCTCCTTAGACCTCATAGAAGAGCTCTATATATAGGAGAGAAGAGGAAAGGATGAGTCAGCTTGAGGCTGGCAAAGAGCTGACTAGTGTCCTCTCCATCTTCAGTTAATCTTCAGTTCCTGTGTCCACTTGGAGATCCTTGCCTACACATGGTGATCAAGTACCTCTTACTCATCACAGGGCGAATCTCATGAACCAAGTGTCAGTTTGGAAGCTTCCTCGGCAATTGACACCTTGCAGGATGGCTGTGCCACTTGGCCAATCTTGCCCAGCGTAGGTAGCCTTCATTGTTTTTGACTTCCAGCGCAGGTACAGAGTGGGACAGCTGCAATACAGCGCAGAAGCTCAGTTAAGCAGCTGACATGATCCAAAATAAGCTTGTTCTGAAGTGTTTTCAGGTGGAGAACTGATTGGAAGTGCTGTTGATTGATGACCTTGTTCTTTTAGGGGTAAGAACAACATGTTTAGGGACTGAGGATCCCTGTAATTATCGACATTCCATGCTCCTTGACGCGAGGCACAAAAATGTCTATAACAATTCCAGAAAGTGTTGTACAATGATAGGAAAGTAATCTCTCTTTTAATTTATTCATATATTTACCATAATAATATAATTAAATGTTTTATAAATTTTACTATATAATCACATAAATAAATCAATTATAAATTTTAATAGATAACTATATGATTAAATAGTTTATAAAACCTTAATAAGTATCAATTTATAATAAAAATTTAATTAAATTATAATTATATTATACTTATTACTATTGAAAATAATTAATATATAAATTAAATATATATTAATTTAATAAAATATGTAATAATATTATTAAGTATATTCTTTTTAGTAAATTATAAAAAATTCATAAATAATTTTTGTTAAAATATTATGGATTAATATCATAACTTCTCATATGATATTGTTTTTCTAATTAATCAAGTTAATTAAAAGGAAAAAAGAACATAGTTGAGATAAATTCCAACTTTTTATTCATGCATACTGCTATTAATATTCTAAAATATTTTGTGAAGATTAAATTCATACCATCAACCTAATAATTTTTTATAGTTAAATTAAAATTCAAAAAATGTCTAATTCAAAATAAAGTGTCTATCAACATAAATATAAAATTATTCATAATATTGAAACACAAAGTTATCTCTAGTTTTTTAGATCGACTTGATTTGGTGACTTTTATAATTAGAGGTAAGGAAACTCTTCAACGAATTCACAACCGCTCCTAGAGATTGCAATAGAAGTCTTCATGGAAAATTTTAGGGGTTAATATTCGCAGGTGGGCTAATTTTCCATGATTTTTCCACAAAAAAGATTCGTTAATTTCCATTTTTTGTAAAAATGATTTTCCCAAATTTTATAATAGGAAATTATTTTACTTTAAAAATTTCCAACATTATATAGAGAATATATGTAAAACCATCATAAATTTGAATAATTTTACAAATACATCAATAAACATTTTATAGTTTGCATATTAGGGACTAGTGAGATTCGCTAATGCTTTTAAACTTCAAGATAATTTTCCATCCTTAAAATTTCCTTTGGAAGTATCCTTTGGGAAGGAGGCAGAGAATAAAAGGTAAGACAACACTTCGACAGAAAGGAAGGTAGGTATTTTTAATACTTCACGCAATAATGGTGAACCAAAAGATTAAGAAATGAACATAACCACATTAATAAATATGATTGATATACTTAGATAGACGCACATCAAGCAAATGCATAACCAAATTAGTAATTGTGGCTAATATACACTCATAGGCTTATATCAACCACATAAGCTTATAAACTACATTAATAATTATGAGGTGTATGATAGAGATTTAATATAAATATTCATATTAACTATCATAATATTATATTTAAATATTGAGTTTTAATAATGGGTTTTAGTATTTGGTATTAATATTAGGTTCTAATATTGATGTTTTAGTATTTGGTGACATTGAATAAATTATAATGGCGTGACAATGTGACGTTGAATAAATTGCAATGGAATGACAATGTGAAGTTAGATAAATTTTTGTGTTGGATTTATCATATTATAACCCCAAATATTAAGAACAATATTAGACCCTAGTATTAAACCTTAATATTATGTCAATTAGAAGTAATATATAGGAAAGGGAAGGGATGAGTAGTTTCTACAATCTAAATTTTTGTATTGTGTTTATAATATTATAACCCCAAATATTAAGCGTAATATTAAACCCTAATATTATTGTTATATTTGAACCTATTAATATTTAAATAAGGAAGAAATTCACAAGAAAGAAATTGAATCACAAATGAGAACACACAAATTTAAATGTTAACGGATTCAAATGCAACAAGTGCTATCAGAGGTTAGGATGAGAAAAAATTGAGGATGAAAATAAGTTTGAGTGGGGTTACATAAAAAATCCAAGGATAAGAGAGGGAGAGGTCGAAGAAGAGCCCGGGACCCACGAGGTCAATTTTTTTTCTTTTTATTTTTAAACTATGAACAAAGCTGCCCTTTTTTTTAGCGCATGAGTCATTGTTTTTTGGCTGCCATTGTGCTATTAGAAGTTGTCATTTTTTTTTGTTTTCCATTATGCTGTTAGAAATCTAGTAGCATGATTTTATGCATTCAAGCATTCAAGAAATATCGTTTTCCACTAAGTGATTAGGGAGCCGCATGCTTCGACCAGACCAACCATCACTTGTTTGGAGTGTAAGTCGAGACGTTGTGTGTGGAGGACCTTTTCTTTCTTAGAAATTGAATTTGTCAATTGAGAGGCAAAGAGAGAGAGAGAGAGACATCCCCAAGAAAATTGAGGGAGCAGAGCCATTGGAGATACAAAGAGAGATAGGAGCCTCCAGAGAGACAAAGAGGGATAGCCCCGAGCCCCACCACTGAGGAAATTTATGTATCTCTAACAAATTTATGGAAATTCAAAACATTGGTACTTTTATTTGGCAAAAAAAAAATTGTTGAATTTTTTTTCAATTCCGAAGAGTTAAGTTGGGTTTCCAAAAATAAAGTTTCAATTGTGAAGAATTAAGTTGGGTTTCTAAAACTAAATTGAAGTTTTGAGAAATTATCTCAGAAAAGTATTGAACTTTTTGGTTTCTTGAAAGAAAATTTGAGTAAGGGGTTTGAAGTTAAAAAAAGAAAAGAAAAATGGAACCTTATATTAAATAGAGAAACCCTAGTTAAATAAACCACAGGAAAGAAATTGAGAAAAACCTTAATTGAAGGAAAAATTAAAAAGGGAAAATGTTATTTGGAGGACTCAACAAAATTTTATCATTAATAAAGTTATTTGAAAGAGTTTGTGTAGAAAGAAATGGTAAAAATGAATAATGATAAGTTAGACATGAGGAAGTTCACCGAAAAGAATATTTTTTCATTGTGGAAACATAAAGTAAGGGATTTCTTGGTGCAACAAGGGTTGCACAAAGCTTTATATGGGGTTAGAAATAAACATGTTAGCATGATAAATTTTTATTGGGATAATTTGGATGCCCGAGTTCTCAATACCATCAAGTTGTGCCTTGTAGATGAAGTTCTCTTCAATATTGTTGAAGAAACCTTAGCAACAGGGTTGGGGGGGGAGTTTGAAAGGTTGTATATTACCAAATATTTAACCAACAAAATTTATTTGAGGAGGAAACTATATAGCCTTTGGATGAATGAGGGTACTGAAATTGCAGAACACTTCAATTTTTTTAATACTCTTATTGGTCAATTGTTAGATATGAATGTGAAATTTGAAGAAGAAGATAAAGCTATTACCTTTTTATGTTCCTTGCTCAAGTCTTCGAAACCGTTTGTGACTTTTTTCATTTTGAGCACAACCGAATCTTTGGAATTTGATTATCTTGTGGGAGCTCTATTATTTGAAGAAGTACGGAGGAAGTATATCATTGAAAATTTTGCACCTTAAGCTATTGTAGCCAAAGGCCAGTCCAAGGAAAGAGGGGAGAAAGATAAATTTTCTTCCACATCAAAATCAAAAGACAAGAAGTGTAAAGCCAAATGTTAGTACTGCAACAAAATAGGGCATCTCAAGAAAGACTCTTGGAAAATAAAGGGGTCCATTGAAAACCCAAAGGAGGAAGCAAATAAAGTTGACTCAGGTATCATTGGTGAAGTTTTATCTGCTAAATTAGATATGGTAGATGAATATATGCATGTTTGAAATGTCTCTCATAATCATGAAAATTGGTTGTTAGATTCTAGTGCTGAGTCTGCAAATAAATTGGTTCACTTCATATCAAGTTGTGATTGGTGGTTCTGTATTTATGTAAAATGTATCTTGTCAAACTGTTGAAATGGGAAATGTCAGAATTAAAATGTATGATGATATATTTAGAACATTGACTTATGTTAGAGATGTGCCTGAGTTAAGAAATAATCTGATCTTTTTGGGAGTATTGGACTTGGAAGGTTACAAATTTATAGGTCAAAATGGAGTGTTGAAAGTTTCAAAGGGCACTCTCATTGTTATGAAGGTAGGGAAGATTAGAAATATTTATAGACTTAAGGGAAGTACCGAAGTCAATGAAGCAACGATTGTATCTGAAAAAGAAGAAGAAGATACTTGCCTATGGCATCAACGGCTGGGTCACATGAGCGAGAAGGGTCTTCATGTACTAATGAATCACAAATTGCTTCCTAATTTGAAATCCTTGAGTTTGGATTTTTGTAAAGTTTGTGTATATGGAAAACAATGTCAACTAAAATTTAAAACTAGAAGTCATAATAGTAAAGGAATGTTGGACTATATTTGTTTTGATCTTTGGGGACCATCTCCTATTGTATCTTATGGAGATGCATTATACTTCTCTACATTTATTGACGATTTCTCCAGGAAATTCTGGGTCCATATGCTACGAAGAAAAGATGATGTGTTTAATGTTTTTAAACAATTTAAAGCTATGGTGGAAAATAAAATAGGAAAATCAATTAAATGTTTAATAACTGACAATGGCGGTGAATTTACTTCCTTAGAATTTGAGCAATATTATAAGGATGAAAGGTTTGTTAAACATAAAACTGAGGTTTATACTCCTTAACAAAATGGCATTGTTGAACATATCAATCAGACTCCTATGTAAAGAGCCAAAAGAATGATCAACAATGCCAACCTGTAGGAGTTATGGGCATAAGCAGTATCTACCGCTTGTTATTTGGAAAACAAGCCACCTTCAGTTGCCATTAATTGTAAAATTTATGAAGGAGTTTGGTCGTGCCAGTCTTGTGATTATTCAAATTTAAATTTTTTTGGTTGTGATGTTTATGTTCTTATTCCAAGGAATCAACATTCTAAGTTATACCCAAAAGTAAAATGTTATGTCTTTGTTGGGTATCAATGTGCAGTGAAAAGATATAGGTCATGGGACCCTTCTTCATGTAATATAATCATTAATAAATAGGTAACATTTGATGAATCTTCTCTTCCAAAATTAGATGTTGTAAAAGTTGAATAGGAACAAGGATCGCTGAATCAACAAATTCAGTTGGAGGCTAAACCTTTTTCAGAAATTCAAAAGGAAGGAGAGTCTTCTAAATAAAAAGGTGAAAAAGGTGTAAAGGAAACTATAGAAGTTCAGGAACTGGTCCAACAACTAGTTACTCTATCGAGATCTACAAGAGAAAGAAGAACACCCTAAAGGTATTAAGATTCAACTTTATCTATTTTTATCAAGATGCAATGGGTGATGTAGATAATGAAAAGTGGAAAAAGGATATGGATAAAGAAATGGATTCCTTAGCCAAGAACAAAACCTAGGATGTTGTACAACTTCTTGAAGGGAGAAGTGTTGTTTGATGCAAATGGATCTTCAAATTGTAGCGAAATGTTGATGGAAGTATCGAAAGGTATAAGGCGAGGCTGGTAGAAAAGGGGTATTCTCAGGTTGAAGGTATTGAATTTCATGAGATCTTTTCATTCATCATAAAACTTATTTCTATTCATACTGTGTTAGCACTAGCTATGTCACTTGAGTTTGAGTTAGAACAATTATATTTTAAAACAAATTTTCTTCATGATATTTGTATGAAGAGATTTATATAGAACAACTAGAAGGTTTTGTACAAGGTCGCAATAGAAGATTAGTTTGCAAGCTCAGAAAATTATTGTATGGTCTGAGGAAGTCTCCTATTCATTTGTACAAGAAGTTCAACTCAAATTTGAGCATATTCATGTGTACTTTAATAGTTTCAATGGCATATTCATTCTCTTGGTCTTGTATGTTGACAATATTCTTATTGTGAGTAAAAGCATGGAAGAGATCAATAGGTTAAAGGTTCAACTTTCTAGGACATGTGAGATGAAGGATCTTGATGCAGAAAAACATATCCTGGGCATGGACATACATAGAGACAGGAAAAATGTAAAGATCTAGTTATTAGAAAAGAAGTAAGTTGAGAAAGTACTTTAAAAGTTTGGTATGAACAATGTGAAACCTATTACTATTCCATTATCATCCCATTTTAGGCTTTCTTCAATTTTGAGTCCTATAACTAATAAAGAAGAGAAGTATATGTCTCATGTACCATATGCAAATGTGTTAGGAAATTTAATGTATGAGATGGTTTCTACAAGACCTAACATTTCACACACGGTTGAAGTTGTTAGTAGGTTCATGGAAAATCCACGAGAATAACATTTGCAAGAAGTGAAATGGGTGCTTTAGTATTTGAGAGGCACAAGTGACCATTGTATAATCACTAATGGTAGTGAAGGTTTAGTCTGCGAATATGTGGATGCTGATTATGCAATGGATTTGGAAAATAGGAGATCTACTATAGGAAATGTCTTTACTCTTGTAGGTGGAGAAATTAGCTGTATGTTGAAGCTTCAAGAAACAATTTCTTTGCCTACTGCTCAAGTAGAGTATATAGCCTCTTCAAATATCTGTTAAGAGGCAATATGGTTGAAAGGTTTACTTGATGAGATTGGAAGGATGCAAGAGAGAGAGTGAATGTATTTTGCGATATTTAGAATGCTATTCATTTGGCTCCAAATCCAGCTTATCAGAGCAAGGCTAAGCACATTGATGTAAGGTACCATTTTGTAAGACATGTGATCGATGGTGCCAAAGTAGCTCTTAAGAACATCCATACACATGAGAATCATGAAAACATGTTCACAAAGCCAATTTTATTAGAGGAGTTGCGATGGTGTTTGGCTTCTCTTGGCTTGAAGAAGAGATGATGAATGGGCATGGGCAAGGGATTATGAAAATTGTTGTCAAGTTGGAGATTGCTAAAGAATGACAAAAAATAATGATTATCCCAGTAAATTTAATTTTACCATTTAGACAATTGGGTAATTATAGGGAGTTATGAAACAAAATATTTTTATTAAGAAGACGATTGTGAGAGAGGTTTGATGTAACTTGGAGAATCATTTTTTACTTTGGAGCAATAAGAATTGCAATCCCTTACCTCGTGGAAGTTTCCTTGACACAGTGTTAGGGTTTTACCACATAAATACTTTGTTTGTTCTTGTTGTGTGATTGAATTTTTTTCTTGTAAATTTCTTCCTCAAATGCAACAAATATCATGTCATTTAGTATTATCTCAATTAGTAGTAATATATAGGAAAGAAAAGAAATTAAATAATTTCTACCATCTAAATTTCTGTATTAGATTTATAATATTTTAAACCCAAAAAATTAAACGTAATATTAAATCCTAATATTAAACTTTAATAGTAGCAATATATAGGAAAGAAAAACCCTAATATTAAACTTTAATATTATGTCACTTAATACTAGGTCAATTAATAATAATATATATTATGTCCATTAGTAATAATATATAGGAAATGTAATCCTAATACTAAACTTTAATATTATGTTACTTAATATTATGTCATTTAGTAATAATATATAGGAAATGGAAGGGAGAAGGTAGTTTCTACAATTTTTTAGAAGAAAATAGTTCAAGGTACGAACTTCATCAAGTATTTCCCTTCCCTTCCGTATAATGTAAATACTTTAGATGAAGCGGTGTCAGATCGAGTGCCCTTGACGACTTTGAGGCATGCATAAATTAAAAAGGTTTTACCGATATAGAGGATTTACTACAGTTTGGAACAGAGTTATGGTTGGGCCTGAGTCTATATACAGAGTGAGACCTTTGAGCCCATCTTTATCGGGTCCACATCAATGTTCAAATTTGAACACATCACAACCCTTCTAAAGCCCTCTAGCATGTCAAAGAAGTGCTCAGCGAAATTTACCAGTCAAAATAAATTTAAATTTTGATTTTTACAAGTTTTTTAAAAATTTTAAAAATATTATAAAATGTCCTATGAAGGGCTACCTGTCCGTAGGACATTACAAAAAAATCCAATTCTATGTAACACTCTAAAGTTTGCAGGAGGTTGTGGCAACACCCAAGAAAGTGCAGTGGGACGTAATGGAGGTTGTTCATCCATTCCCAGGCCATTAGTCATAATGGAAGCACTGATAGAGATAGCAGTCATGATATGAGGTTTATGTTCGCATTCGTTGATAACGGAGGTTTCTTTTTGCATTCATTGATAGTAAATGAGAAGTTGCTATGTATTGGTATCCGTGAACCAGGCATATTTTGAAGTATCAGAGATTTAGAAGAAACAAATGATAAAAGAACGAATTAACGATAAATGAGGTAGATTATTCTAAGCCTGTGAATCGACCTGCATTGGTTTTTCCAATCCCAACCTTACGACAAGTGCAACACAAGTTTGTAATGTATTTTTAACTCTCAATTTTAATTTTCAACTTTCATTTCCCTATCCTTTCTTTTAGTTCATTGATTTAGGTGGAATTGATTAAAATTATTATGTATGGAATGGTTTATTGATCTTTATATAGTCATGTGTAGACTCTGGATTTTTTTTTATATCATCCATCATGTCATTGATGAAGATTTTTTGGACTAAGTCTTTGAGCAAATTCAATGAATTTTTGCCCTTCCTGAGGAGGAAACGATGAAATATCGATGGAATGAGAACCTTCAATGTTACACTACATATCAAGTAGAATCTCTTAGTCGTTCCATTCAACCCGAAGGTTTGATTTTTTGTCTCCTTCTATTTACTTCTGCTTGTAATTACATCTTGCTTTGATCAACTCAGAAAAATCAATCCGTTGAAATATTTCACTTCATATTTTTTCATATATTTGTTTTCCAGCAGATTGGAAGGGGAGTTATGAAGCTTTTAAAGCGCTGATAAAGGCAAGCGATTTCACAGTCCCAATCAATGGCCATCAACAAGTATGGAATTCAACATTTAATGATATTTTGCATACTTGTCCAACGCTTAAAAATAGATTAAAGTGACATTATTGACATTTTTACATCATAACCACATACTGCATTTTCTGTGGTATCTCCATTTTCATTAATTTGTAAAATTTTATTCTTTCTTATCAACTCACCATTAACACAAGATTTTTGAATTATGATATTACCCCATTACATAGTGATAACTACACTTACTGATTCACAAAATTTTATTTGTCATCTTGTAAATAACTACTACCATCTACTACATCTTCGAGGATGCCAAATATATTCGAGTACTAATCATCCTACGACTATGAAAACATCTTCCATCCTACCTTTATGTAGACATATTCATGACATTACTTTGATGTTTCACATAGATATTTCGACATAGTATAATAAGGCCGATAGGGTTCTTCACATTTTCCATGAAAACATCATTACTTTGAAACTCTGTTCCACATGGAAATCTTGAGATAGCATAATAAGACCGATAGGGTTCGTTCTTTAGGGTTTCTTTTTAATGAATATAAAGAGAGTAATCTCTTTATTAAGTTGAATTCTTATTTTATAGTAATAAATGAATACGTTCTCATTTTATAGTAATAAATGAAATAAATTAGTTAAAGATGTAATTTTATCGTGTCTAAAAATAGATTAAAGTGATAATATTGATATTTTTACATCATAACCATATTTTGTCTTGTATCTTCATTTTTTCCTAATTTGCAAAATTTTCTTTCTTTCTTGTCAACGAACCATTCACACAAGATTGTTCAATTTTGAAATTACTCCTTTAGATGGTGGTGAATAACTACTACCATCCCTTTTCTATTTTTTGGTGATTCCATGACTGACAACCATAATGCTTACAAAATCCTACCATCGATGTCATTTGAACTTACTATTAAGCCTAACATTTGTAAAATCAAACTTTATTTAAAACCTTGTATTTCTTCTCTTATCTTAAAAATCCTTTTTCTTTATTAACTCTCTAGTTTTTGAAAACATAGAAATTAATGCTATAATTTTTTTTTGAGAAACAATAAGTGTGCTTCCCATAAAATTATATAGAGTTTTGAACCGGGGAGAAGTGTTAAAATGAAAATCTAGGGCTCTATTAATAACCACACAACTGAAGATTGGTCTCCCTACTACAGGGCTACAACTTAATTTTCTTTTTCTGGTCAGTCTTCCCAAAATATATAGAATGCCAATAGCTATGCATACAACTACTATTGTCTCTCTCGCTTCATTCTCTCCATTCCACATCTAGGAAATAAGTTGTGTGTGTGGGTGTCCATGTAGCTGCTCCTATGAAGGGGTTTTTAAGGAGATGTTGAAATCATAGAAAAAATAAAAGACATTGTTAATGAAAAGAAACTATAATATTAGAAAAAGACATCAATGAAAAGAAACTGCATTATTAGAAAAATATATCAACCAAACTTGAATTCATTGTAAGGACCAAATTTGAAAACCATTCTTAAACAACAAAAAAAGGACCAACCAAGCCATACAACAACAACACTGCAGATGTGTATTACATAGTACAATATTTCCCTATTAGATATGGAAAACTTTCCTTTTAATTACATAAATTTTTGAATCTATAGAGCTTGAAGTTTTTAATGGAGATGAAAGTCTATTGATAGTGTTCTTTGATTGAGCAATGTTAAGAGAAAAGTTTAATTCCCTTGGTTGTTGAAGGTATATATTTGTTTTTTTGGTTTTCTTTAAATTGTTTCAAATTGAACAAAACATATAGTATAAATTAGAAACCAATGAAATCTATATATAAAAAAAAAAATCCATTTCGAAAATAGATTTATATTTTCAATGATATAAATTCAGATACTTTTGAAGACTATCTAATGAATAGAAGAAACATATATTTACTTTTTTCTAATAGAATTTGAGAAAAATGTTTTCCTATATACTAAATTCTATTGAGATTTTATAGTGTTTTAATGTAGCCACTTTTAAAGTTTTAAAGATTTAGAAGGACACCATTTCATTTTGGCATTTTTTTTTTATAAATAACTTATTTAATATATAGTCATTAATAGAAATACATTTTTTTATAATTTTCCATTTTTGAAAGGCTAAATAAATATATGCCCTTCCAAATAAAATTAAAGCCAACCCTTTAGATTAAAGCCAACCCTTTAGATTTAGATTTAGATTTGATCACGGGTGCACATCACACATTTCAACCCGATATCCACGCGGCTACACGATATCGAGATCGCTATATCATTTCGAGGTTTTGTTGTTTCAAACAAATTTCGGGGTTTTGTTTTGATTGAAAGAGGAGGCATTTGATCCCTAATGTCGAATTGGGTAAGCACCATCTCCACGCAACTCCGGCTGCAACGAGGAAATAGTTGAGATTTATGTAGTATGCTAACTTGATAATGCAAAGTATAAGTTATACTTTGTATCACTCGAAATTACAGTCGGTTATTTGCAATCTTGAATGGTGATGTGGGTGATTACAATATTTTTATGAACAAGTTATTACAATACTGTTTATCACAACTTATATATATATATATAAATGCGGTTTAATTTAAAAAAAAAAAAACTATAACTATTTTTTAAAATACATTTCACCGTATTTTATAATTAAATTTAAATTAAAAAAAATTATTTCAAAATACACATTTTTATAAACATAAATACACATAATAATTATGAAAATGTATCATAATTATGAAATCATACTGATAAATCATACTGATTTATCTTTATAATTTCACCCAGAATATTTGTAACCCAATATTATTCACTTCCTGCCACTCAACTACAAAACCTAACCTTGAAACCTTGAAAGTGTTCAGAAAATTGAACAAACAACCTTTCAATCTTTAACCAAGAAAACGACAGCAAAAGAATTCAGCAGTGGAGAGATGCAGTGGGGAGATGCTGTTGCTCATGTTGCAAAGATTAGCGGACTGGAGCGGAAGGCATTTAATGGGTGAGAATCATAGCTTTTAGTCTGTTGGATTAGTAGGTACATGCTAAATTAGGTAATAGATGCTCCTCTCACTAATAATGTTACCCTCTGGATATGAATACAGGGAACTCGAACTGTTGCATAAGGTAGTGCAGGATGTGTTGAAATTTTTTCCAAACCTACCGGCTGGAATGGCATTTGAATGATGCTGGAGCACCCTTGGCCTCACTGAAATCCTACACACCCGGGTTCCTGAAATTGCTGACAGCGTTCATCGCGATTGACCGCCAAAAAATCACAATACCTTACCTGAAATTGCTGATAGCGTTCATAGCTGTTGACCGTCATAAAATCACTAATATCTTAAGATATTGGTGGGATTTCTGCAAATTCAATTCTAAATCACGATGAATAACAAGATAAAGAACCAAATCACGACAATAAATTAAATAAAAAAAATGCTTATTTTTTTGACATGATCGAGTTTTGTTTCCTTCGAATTAAAAGTATATCTATTCATTCCACCCACCTGTACTGGGTTTCAATTTTTTCGAACAATATGTAAATTTAAAATCCTAAACAAGTCTCAAACCCTGCTTTAGGTTGTTCTGTTTATCTTTTCTTTTAACCTGCATTAAGAATTAATGTATATGTTTTGGGGTTTTGAACCCTTGCCGTTTTTAGCTCGGTGAGCTAACATGCATGCAATTGTTACTTCTTTACTTCTTAATTTTGCAAATGATTTTTTTATTTTTTTAATTTTCCAACGATGGTTAATTCCTGGCTACCTTGTTGCCTGGTGTTAAGTATAATGATTTCCTTCTTATTTTGACAATGTTGTATGCATTTACTATAATGGCTAGGTTTTTTCTTAAGGAAAAATATTATAAAGTAAATAGTTACAATGGTTTACTAAATTTCTCTGGTTCAGTTGTTGCCAAATTTCTATAGCAGAAGTTTTTCCTTTGCACGCATCCAGGAACATATTTCATTTTGTAGAAATCTAACTCATCATCTATTGTTTTCATATGTGCAATTACATGTTCTTGTTCCTAGAAAAAGAAACTAAATATTATAGTTTTTAAAACACATGTACTTCCAAGAAATATGACCAATAGCTAGTCTTTTCAAGGCTTCTTTATCTTCTTGAATGCAGGGTTTCATATTTTCTTTTCAAGAACTCAAATACATAGTAGCTATTTCTCTTGCATGAAAACTTATATTTTTATTTTTCAAGAAATTAAACACATAGTTATAATTTTAGTGCATGAAAAGAACGCACTTTTTAAGGAAGACATGGCTACTCATTTTGTATGTTCATTATTCTCATAGAATTTTTTCTAGAAAATGATATGGTTTCTCTATCTTTTATGTGCAAAATTCTCAATGTGCAAAATTCTCATGTATTGTTTCCAATAAAATATCATAGTTAACCCATTCTTTATGCATGGAAACTAAACAAACCTTTTTAAGAATGATTAATCTTTTAATGTGCATAAGTTATGCAAACCATGCATTCTTTTCCAAAGATTAGTATAATTAATTCTACTTTTTACCATGATTTCCTGCAAGAACAACATATATTTTCTTTTCACCATGACTAAGCAAAAAATCGATGTGTTATTTTCAAGAACAACACAAAAATTATTTATTATTTTTTATCCAAGAAGACCTAACTACTTATCTCTTTGGCATAGAATGGTCTTGTTATTGCATTGTGAGGAAGCAAGTTTCTACGATCCATCCTAGAGTTTTATTTTCACCGCTATTCAATTTTGCAAAGATCATAATCCGCAGGCATGCAAGAATTACCATAATACGGTTTCATAAATAAATTGGATGATCTACACTGTGCTTACGATCAAAAGGGCCGAATACATCAAGCAGATGAAGAAGCAATCTGTCCCATAAGCTATTTTTAGCCTCGTGGATGTTAAAATAATTTCTTTCTTTCTTTCTTTCTTTCTTTCTATTATAGTTCGCCACAAAATTTTCCCAACATAGATACAAAGAAATTCTCAAGCTCTGCATTAGATTTCCCAATTATTTTCAACTGTCCTATAGAAAAAGAAATAGCCACCTCGTATGCCCGTCCTTCAGATTTTTAAACAGTGCAGGCTCTGTATTTCGAATAGGGAGACAATGCCTTATTTGTCCTGTTCCAAGAAGTGCATTCGGTTCCCATTAAATTATCTATTTATAAATCCTATCCATAGAGACCCAGTTTCAATAAGGTAAGTCTAACATTGTTTGTAACTACTCGAAACCTAAGTATTTCTTTGTTACACCAGTGTTAGGATCTTCGACCTTTCTTTTCCATTCATTTTTCAATCTTCTTTTTAAGAGACCCCTTTAATTTTACTAGTGATAAATTTAGTTTTGATAATTAATTCATGGCATATAATGGTTGTTTTTCAAAAAGAAAAAGCATTATATAAATTATATTGAGAGAATATAAGTTCAGATGATACAAAAAAAACAACATATAGAAGTTGTATGATTCAGATAGTAGAAATACCAGCAGTATGTGTATCTCACATTTGGGATGCAAAACAGATAACAAAAATGCCCAAAAAGAGTGACATGCATAGTGACATACATAATGACAAATATAGAATGATACCAGCGGAAGCAACACATACTAGATCTTTTCAGATAAGGGAATCTAAAACAAGGATATAACATGACGTGATCAAATCACAAAGAGGCAGAAGATGATGAAAAAGAAGAAACATAAAAGGGGTCAGCAGCCGGGAATGGAAAAATCTTGAATGAGCCAGGAATTCCCGTCAAGAGAAACCTTCAGGGACCAGGATCCTGTCCCGAGAACCGAGCCTTCCTTTGACAGACAGTCCGCTTGTTGATTTTGATCGTGGAATATGTGCTGGATTGAGCAGTTTTTCATGAGACCCCAGTAAAACTTAATCCTGTCCAGCCAGCCAGCAAGGTGGGGGCATCTGATGTGGATAGAGCCCAAGACATGGTTGATCATAGATTTTGAATCACCACAGATAGAAATAGACTGAATATAAAAAAAAGTGCAAAAAGCAAGAAGACCTACAAGGGCTTGCACCTCCACTAAGCTGTTTGAGCCTCTTCCTCCATTCCATGAGATGAAATATTGCATATTCTCATCCATAATGATGTGAACCCCACAAGCACAAATTCTTTGTTGTTCTGCACCGTCAAAAAAGGCCTTTGGAGTCTTTAAGCATGAGCATATATCGTCAGAACTGTGGTGCTTCTGCACTTTAGGTTGATGTCTTGGAATAGAATCATAAATCGTGGTGATATGCTGCAGAATAGACATGAGAGGGGATTTTGTTTCCTTAAAGATCTTGTTGTTTTGCCATTTCCAGGCGCACCACAAAACGATAATAATCAGAGGTCTCCATGATTCTTTTTGCATACTCCACCACTCAAACACTGCCTGTGAGGAAATAAAAGCAATGAGAGGATAGTCGAAAAGATTTTCCAGGACTTGCGAGATTTGCAGCATAGATTGACATTGGAAAAACATGTGAAAGTTGGATTCTTCGTGAGAGTCACAAATCGCACATCTTCTTGGCCCGTGATAGTTCCTCTTTCTTAAATTCTCCCATGTCAAATTTTTGTTGTAGAATACAAGCCATGAGAAAAAAATTGATTTCGGAGGGCAGCCTGACTTCCACAAGAGTGGAGGAAAAATCGAGTTGTAGCCGAGAGCCTTGAGACTGATCAGGTTGGAGTAAATATCTTTTACTTGAACAACGGAATTTGTGTTAGGAGCTGACCATACCAGATAGTCTGTAGTTCCAAAACAGTGGAAGCCACAACATTTCAAATATAAGATGGCGGAGTTCCAAAGGTCAGCCATGGGAGCTGGCATACCGAGGTCGTAGGCCTCCTTCCATATGGGGATAAGGCCGTGCCAGGCGGAGATGAGTTTATCCCAAGTAAAAATGTCAATTCTGTGGAGAAAACATAGAAGCTTCTCGGGAACAGAAATGGGCTCTCGACCTCCAACAAAAGGATCAATTGCAATAAAAATTATGCTGCCCGTTTGAAATTTCCACTTTAAGTTCTTTAGGAAGTAATGCTCAATTTTTCAAAAACTGAGCCAGATGGCCAGACCATATTTAGATCCAATCCTACCTTTTCTATACCAATGTTCTATATCCCTTTCTTTCATATATTTGTTCTTAAGAGTGTTGCTCCGCGACCCATCTCCGAAGATCCCCCTCCACAAAGAGCTGCAAAGGAGAGCTTTACGAATGTGAAGGGGCTTGTAGGGATATTAAATTTTGAGAGGTGTTTTATAACATGTATCATGTACATGTTGGAACAGTTTAATTCTTACCATTTGTTTTTTTTTTTAATTGTTGATTTTTTAATTTTAAAAGTATTTGAACCTAAAATAAACTGATTGTGAAATATAGGCCAAATAAAAAATAAATTAAACTACAACAATATTAAAAAAGCATTAAATATAAAATTAATTTATTAAGAAATTAATAAAAAAATAAAAATACAAATTAACTCATGTAACCATATATTAGCAGTTCATTTAAGAGAACATGAGTATATGAAAAACATTTATGCATATTTTTATAAAGCGAAGCAGTGAAGCATAAGCCTTTCATGGCACCTTCATCAACTCGTGGTAAGCAAATTAATTTTTAGTTTTCTTTTTTTATTGCAAATTTTATCATAGACAACCAGTTTATGAATTTTTATTTGTGTTCTAGAAAGTGTTTTACAGTGATATAAAAGTAATCTTGCTTTTAAGTTATTCATATAATTTAAATGTTTTATAAATTTAAATATATAATCACATATAAGGTTTATAAATTTCAATAGTTAATCATATGACTAAATGGTTTATAAATTTAATAAGTATCAATTTATAATAAAAAATTAATAAAATTATAATTCTATTATAATTATTATTATTGAAAAGAATTACTATATAAATTAAATATATATTAACCTAATAAAATAGGTAATAACATTATTCAGTGTATTCTCAATAGTTAATTATGAGAAATTGTAATTCATAAATAAGTTTTGTTAAATATCATGGGTTAATATCATAACTTATCATATGATATCTTTTCTAATTAATCAATTTAATTAAAAGGAAGAAAAAGCCTAACTGAGATAAATTCCAATTTTTTATTTGTGCATAATACTATTAATATTCTAGAATATTGTGTGAAGATTAAATCCCTACCATCAACCTAATAATTATTGATAGTTAAATTAAAATTCTAAAAATATCTATTTAAAAATAAACATGTCTATCCACCTAAATATAAAATTGTTTATAATATTTAAACCCAAGGTTATCTCTAGTTTTCTAGATCGAATTGATTTGGTGACTTCTATAATTAGAGGTAAGGAAACTCTTCAAATAATTCACAACTGCACCTAGACCTTGCAATAGAAGTCTCCTTAGGGAAGGAGGTAGAGAATCAAAGGTAAGACAACACTTCAACAAAAAGGGAGGTAGGCATATTGAATCTTCCACACGAGGATGGTGAACCAAAAAATTACGAAACTAGCATAACTACATTAATAAATGTGATTGATGTACTTAGATAGACGTTCATCAAGCACATGCACAACCAAATTCGTAACTATGGTTGATATACACTCATACACTTATATCAACCACATAAACATCTCAACCACATTAATAATTATTAGGTGTATGGTAGAGATTTAATATTAATATTAATATTAATATTAATTATTATATAATTATTATAATATTAGGTTTAAATATTGAGTTTTAATAATGGGTTTTAGTATTTGGTATTAATATTAGGTTTTAATATTGAGGTTTCAGTATAGGGTGGTAATATTAGGGTTTTAATTTAAGGAAGAATAATTTAAATATTCAACTAAGCGAGTAAGTTTCAATTAACATTGAAACCCTAATTTTTAACTCTAATTTTTTGTTTGTATAATCGTAGTTTTTAACTATTTTAAAAATAATTGTTTTTGTAGCAAACAAGAATGATCATTGGTCAAGAAAAGAACAAATACCATTCCACTCTATAAAAATGTGTGCATGCTAATGCTAATGTTAATGTTAATATCATTACATTCCTAATATTAAAACTCTAACATAATAAAATCTAATATTTTAAACTCAATATTAAACCTTAATATTAAATTTAATATTATAAACCTTAATAAGTTTTGTTAAAATATCATGGGTCAATATCATAACTTATCAAATGATATTTTTTTCTAATTAATCAATTAAAGGGAAAAAAGAGCATAGGCTGAGATAATTTTCAAATTTTTATTTGTGCATATTTCTATTAATATTCTATAATATTTTGTGAACATTAAATCCATACCATCAACCCAATAATTATTGATAGTTAAACTAAAATTCTAAAAAGGTCTATTTCAAAATAAACATGTCTATCAACATAAATATAAAATTGTTCATAATATTTAAACCCAAGGTTATATCTAGTTTTTTAGATTGAATTGATTTGGTGACTTCTACAATTAGAGGCAAGGGAACTCTTCAACGAATTCGCAAGTGCACATAGAGCTTGTGATATAAGTGTCTTTTGGGAAGGAGGTAGAGAATCAAAGGTAAGACAACACCTCAATAAAAAGGGAGGTAAGCATATGGAATCCTCCATGCAGTGATGGTGAACCATCAAATTAAAAATTGGCATAACCACATTAATAAATGTGATTGATATACTTAGATAAATGTATATCAAGCACATGTAAAACCACATTAGTAACTATGATTGATATACATTCATAGGCTTATATCAACCACATAAGCCTGTCAACCACATTAATAATTATTAGATGTATGATAGAGATTTAATAATCATATTAATATTAATTATTATAATATTAGGTTTAAATACTGAGTTTTAATAATGGGTTTTAGTATTTGGTATTATTATTAGGTTTTAATATTGAGGTTTCAATATAGGGTGGTAATATTAGGGTTTTAATATAATTAAGCTTAAATTAAGTATTGAACTAAGTGAGTAAGCTTTAATTAAAATTGAAACCCTAATTTTTAACTCTATTTTTTTTTTTAGACCATAATTTTTTATTATTGTAAAAATAACTATTTTTGGTAACAAACCAACATTTATCAATGGTCAAGAGAACCAAAGACCATTCCACTCTGTGGAAATGTGTGCATGTTAACGTTAATATCATTAAATACCAATTATTAAAACTCTAACATAATAAAATATAATATTTTAAATCCAATATTAAACCCTAATATTTAATTTAATATTAAAAACTCCAATTATAAACCCCGATATTATAAAAACAACATTATAAATCTTAATATTGAAACCAATAAAATATATCAAACATCATAAATCCAATATTAAACTCAATATTATAAACTAGATATTGTAAATGCAATATTAAACCTATTATTGTAACCCTAATATTAAATCCTAAATTTGTAATGTCCCAATGTGACGTTGAATAGATCGCAATGGAATGACGATTTGACATTAGATAATTTTTTGTATTCGGTTTATAATATTATAACCCCAAATATTAAGCACAATATTAAACCCTAATATTAAACTATAATATTATGTCACTTTATATTATGTCAGTTAGTAGTAATATATAGGAAACAGAAGGGATCATGTAGTTTCTACAATCTAAATTTGTTTATTGGGTTTATCATATTATATCCTCAAATATTTAACATAATATTAAATCCTAGTCTCAAACCTTAATATTGTTGCATTTGAACCCGTTAACATTTAAAGAAGGAAGAAATTCACAAGAAAGAAATTGAATCACACAACAAGAACACACAAATTTAAATGTTAACGGGTTCAAATGCAACAAGTGGTATTAAAGCTGAAGGCGAGAAGAAGCTGACAACAAAAAGAAGCTTGAGTGGCGTTGCACAAGAAATCCAATGCCAAGCTAGGGAGAGGTTGAAAAAGAGGTTGCGGCCAATGAGGTAAATTTTCTTTTAAACCGTGAACAAAACCACCATTTTTTGAATGCAAGGGTCACCGATTTTTTGTTTGTCATCGTACTATTAGAGGTCGTTATTTTTTTTGTCTTCCATCTTGCTATTAGAAAGATGGTAACATGATTTCCTGCAATCAAGTATTCATGAAATGTGTTTTTCCGTTGAGTGATTAAGGAGATGCATGCTTGAGCAGACCAACTGCCATTTGTTTGGAGTGTAAGTGAAGCCAATGTGTGAGTTGGTCATTGTTTTTTTCTCGAAAATCGAGCCAATCGATCAAGAGACGGAGAGAGATAACCTTGATCCAATTGAGAGTAGAGCCATCAGGGAGACAAAGAGAGATAAGAGCCACCGGAGAGATAGAGAGAGATAGTCACGAGCCCCACCACTGTGGAAATCTGTCTATCTGTAGCACACTTCTAGAAAATGAAAACCCTCGTATTTTTCTTTGGCAATAGAAAAAAAGTGTTTGTTCAATTTTTTTTCAATTCTCAAGAGTTAAGTTGGTTTTCCAAAAATAAAGTTTCAATTCTAAAGAGTTAAGTTGGGTTTCTAAAAATAAAGTGGAGTTCTGAAAAATTATCTTAGAAAATTATTGTATTTTTTTATTTCTTGAAAGAAAATTTGAGTAGGGAATTTGAAGTTAAAAAAAGAAAGAAAGTGGAATCCACTCTTAAAAAGAGAAACCCTAGTTAAAGAAACTAGAAGAAATAAATTTGCAAAAACCAAAATTGAAGGTAAAATTAAAAAGGGAAAATCCTAGTTGGAGGACTCAACAAAAGTTTATCATTAATAAAGTTATTTGAAAGAGCTCATGTAGGAAGAAATGGAAGAAATGACTAATTCTAATTTTGATGTGGAGAATTTCACGAACAAGAATAATTTTGCATTGTGGAAACTGGAAATAATGGATTTTCTGGTGCAACAAGGGTTGCACAAGCTTTAAATGGGGTTAGGAAGAACCTGTTGGCATGACAGATTTGGATTGGGAGGACTTGGATGCCCGAGCTCTCTGTACTATTAGGTTGTATCTAGAAAATGAAGTTCTCTTTAATATTGCTGAAGAAACCTCAACAATAGGTTTGTGGGGGAAGTTGCAAACATTGTTTATGACCAAATATTTAACCAACACAATTTATTACAAGAGGAAACAATATAGCGTTCAGATAAAGGAGGATACTAAAATTTCATAACACTTAAAATGTTTTTGATACACATATTTGCCAATAGTTAGATATGGATGTGAAATTTGATGAATAAGATACAGATATTACCTTGTTATGTTCTGTTCCCGAGTCTTAGGATCATTTTACGACTTCTATCAGTTTTACCACAACCAAATCTTTGGAATTTGATTCTATTGTGGGAGCTCTATAATTTGAAGAAGTACAGAGGAATTCTAGCATTGAAAGTTCCATGTGAGAAGTGATGGAATCCAGAGGCTGGTCCAAGGAAAGTAGGGAGAAAGCAAGAAGTTCTTCAAGGTCAAAATCAAAAGGAAAAAAGTGTAAAGTCAAATTCTGGCATAACAACAAAATAGGGCATCTCAAGAAACACTGTTGGAAAAGAAAGGAGTCCATTGAAAACCCAAAGAACGAAGAAAATCAAGTTGAGTCAGGTATGATTGATGAAGTTTTATTTTCTGAATTAGATATGTTAGATGAAGATTTACATGTTTGCAATGTCTTTCAGAATTATGAAAATTGGTTGTTATATTATGGTGCTTCTCATCACATGTGTCCACACTGAGATAGGTTCACTTCATATCAAGCTGTGAATGGTAGTTGGGTGTTTATGAGTAATAATGTATCTTGTCAAACTACTGGAATGGAAAATATCAAAGTTAAAATGTATGATGATACAGTTAGAACATTGATTGGTGTTAGACATCTACTCGAGTTGAGAAAGAATCTGATTTCTTGGGAGTATTGGACTCGGAAGGTTACAAATTTACACGTCAAAATGGAGTACTGAATGTTTCAAAGGGCGCTCTGGTCATTATGAAGGAAGACAAGATCATAAATATTTACAGACTTAAAGGAAGTAATTAGGTTATTGAACTATCGGCTGTATTTGAAAAGGAAGAAGAAGATACTCGCCTATGGCAAGAGTGGTTGGGTCACATAAGCGAGAAGGGTCGTCAGGTACTAATGAATAAAAAATTTCTTCCTAATTTGAAATCCTTGAATTTGGATTTTTGCAAACATTGTGTATTTGGAAAACAATGTACACTAGAAGTCATAATAGTAAAGGAATTTTCGGCTATATTCAGTTTGATCTTTGGGAACCATCTCCTACTGTATCTTATGAAGGTGCATTATACTTCTTAACATTTAGTGATGATTTATCCATGAAAGTTTTGGTCTATATGTTGAAAATAAAAGTTGATGTATTTAATTTTTTAAAACAATTTAAAGCTATGGCAGAAAATAAAACAGACAAATCAATTAAATGTTTAAGAACTCACAATGGTGATGAATTTACTTGCTTAGAATTTGAGCAATATTGTAAGGATGAAGGGATTGTTAGACATAAAATTGTTGTTTATACTCCTCAAAAAAATGACATTCTTGAACATATCAATCAAAATCTTATGTAAATAGCCAGAATCATGATAAACAATGCTAACTCGTAGAAGGAGTTATGGGTAGAAGCAACATATACTTCTTGTTATTTGGTAAACATATCACCTTTAATTGTCATTAATTGTAAAATTCCTTAAGAAGTTTGGTCAAGTCAGTCTTGTGATTATTCACATTTAAGAATATTTGGTTGTGATGCCTATGCTCTTATTCCAAATAATCAACGTTCTAAGTTAGACCCAAAAGAAAAATGTTATGTCTTTGTTGGGTATGACTATGCGGTGAAAAGATACAGGTTATGAGATCCTTATTCACGTAAGATAATCATTAGTAGGCATGTAACATTTGATGAATCTTCTCTTCTAAAATCAGATGTAAAACTTGAAAAGGAATAGGTATCGCCGAACGAAGAAATTCAGTTGGAGGCTAAACCTTTTTCAGAAACTCAAAAGGAAGGAGAGAAAGGTGAAGGAAGTGGAAAGGAAACTGTAGAAGTTCAGGAACTAGTCCAACAACTAGTCACTGTATCGAGATATACAAGAGAAATAAGAACACCTAAAAGGTATGAAGATTCTACTTCATCTCTTGCATGAATTAATGAAGATGAGGAACCTTATTGTTATCATAAAGAAGTGGGTGATGTGGATAGAAAAAAGTGGAAAAAGGTTATGGATGAAGAAATGGATTCCTTAGCCAAGGACAAAACCTAGGACCTTGTAGAACTTCCTGAAGGGAGAAGTGTTGTTGGATGCAAATGGATTTTCAAATTGAAGCGAAATGTTTATGGAAGTATCAAAAGATATAAGGCGAGGCTGGTAGCAAAAGGGTATTCCTAGGTTGAAGGTATTGAATTTCATGATATCTTTTCATCGGTCATAAAACTTGTTTCTATTCATACAGTGTTAATACTAACGACATTACTTTATCTTGAGTTAGAATAGTTAGATGTTAAAATAAATTTTCTTCATGGAGATTTGGATGGAGAGATTTATATGGAAGAACCAAAATGTTTTGTTCACGCTCGCAACAAAAGATTAGTTTGCAAGCTTAATAAATCATTGTATTGCTTGAGGTAGTCTCCCAGGGAATGGTGCAAGAAGTTTGACTCTTTAATGGTGAGCTAGAACTTTACTCGAAGTGAGTATGATCATTGTGTGTAGTTTAAGAGTTTCAATGAAATATTCATTATCTTGGTCTTGTATGTTGACGATATGCTTATTGCGAGAAAAATCATGGAAGAAATCAATAGGATAAAGGCGTATCTTTCTAGGATGTTTGAAATGAAGGATCTTGGGGCATCAAAACATATCTTGGGCATAGAGATACACAGAAACAAGAAAAATGGAAAGCTCTCATTATCACAACAGAAGTATGTTGAGAAAGTAATTGAAAAGTTCGGTATGATCAATGTGAAACCTGCTAATGTTCCATTAGCTTCCCATTTTAAGCTTTCTTTGGTTTTGAGTCCTAAAACTGATGAAGAAAAGAAGTATATGTCTCGTGTACCATATGCAAATTCGGTAGACAAATTAATGTATGCGATGGTATCTATAAGACCTGACATTTCATAAGTAGTTGAAGTTGTCATTAAGTTCATGGCAAATCCAGGAGAACATTGACAAGAAGTGAAATTGGTGCTTCGGTATTTGAGAGGCACAAGTGACCATTTTATCATATTTAATGGTAGTGAAGGTTCAATTTGCGGATATGTGGATGGTAATTATGTAGAAGATTAGTACAAGAGGATATCTACTACAAGATATGTCTTTACTCTTGCAGGTGGATAAATTATTTGGATGTCAAAGCTTCAAGAAGTAGTTGCTTTGTCTATTCCTAAAGCAAAGTATATAGCTTCTTAAGATGCCTGTAAAGAGGCAATCTCATTGAAAGTCATACTTGATGAGATTGGAAGGACGCAGGAGAAAGTGAATGTATTTTGTGAAAGTTAGAGTGCTATTTAAATGGCTGCAAATCAAAGTTATCATGGCAAGACTAAGCACATTGATGTAAGGTACCATTTCGTAAGACATGTGATCAATGGCAGCAAAGTAGCTTTCAAGAAGGTCCATACAGCGGAGGATCATGTATACATGTTCACAAAGCCAATTTTAGTAGAGAAGCTTTGATGATGTTTTACATCTCTTGGCTTGTAGAAGAGATGATGAATGGGCATGGGCAAGGGATGAAGAAAATTGTTGTCAAGTTGGAGATTGTTAAAGAATGGCAACAATTAATGATTATCTCAGTAAATTTAGTTTTACTATTTAGAAAGTTGTGTAATCATAGGGAGTTATGTAACAAAATCTTTGTATTAAAATGGTGATTGCTAGAAAGGCTTGATGTAACTTGGAGACTCATTTTTTACTTTGGAGCAATAAGAATTGCAATCTTTACCGTGAAGGTTTCCTTAACACAGTGTCACGATTTTACCACGTAAATACTTTGTGTATTCTTGTTGTGTGAATTAATTTATTTCTTGTAAATTTCTTCCTTATTTAAATATTAACGGATTCAAATGCAACAAATGTTATGTCACTCAATATCATGTCACTTAGTATTATGTCAATTAGTAATAATATATAGGAAAGGGAAGGGATCTCGTAGTTTCTACAATTTTTGAGAAGACAATTTTTCAAGGTATGAACTTCATCCACCATTTCCCTCCCGTATAATCTAAGTAATTTAGACGAAGGGCTGTCTGATAAAGTCCCCCAATTATATTTATTATTAATAATTGACATAATATTATTTCACTTAATATCATGTCAATTAGTAATAATATATAGGAAACTGAAAGGATCTACAATTGTTCAAGGTACGAACTTCATCAACCATTTCCCTTCCGTATAATGTAAGTAATTTAGACGAAGCGGTGTGTGATCTAGTCCCCGGACGACTTTGAGGCATCGCATAAATTAAAAAAAGTTTTACCGATATCGGAACAGAGTGATACGTGTCCACATCACACGTTTCAACACGATATCGACGCGGCTATACGATATCGTGATCGCTATATCATTTCGGGTTTTGATGTTTGAAACAAATTTCGGCGTTTTGTTTTGATTGAAAGAGGGGGCATTAGAAGAGGGGGCATTTTATCCCTAATCTAGAATGAATGAATTGGGTAAGCACCATCTCCACGCAACTCCGGCTGCAACCAGGAAATAGTAGAGATTTTGGGGAATTCAAAGACCATCCATCCCCAACAAGAAGAAGAGAAGAATTCGGATGATCACTTCCACGAAAAAAACTGAAAGATTCTGGGAACTTCCGGTAGGACACCTCTGCCATCACTCTGCACAGCGCTTGGAGGCTTCCAAGAAGAAACTTGAGATTCAAGAACGTTCCAGAGAGACATCTCTGCCATCACAGCACCGTGTGGATCATACCTGCAACTTGTAATCCTGTTTTATGATGTTTTATACGCGCTGTTTGATGTTGTTTTATACGCGTCGTGCATGCCACCTTCTGCCTGGAAATTAAGAAGTAACTTCATACTTCCATCACAGTCCTCCTGCTTTATTATATTTTGATGTAAGTGGCGTATTATACCTTCACTCTTTAATAATTTGAATTTTTTTAAATTTTGATACACGATGCAGTATGCTAACTTGATAATGCAAATTATGAATTATACTAGTACCACTCGAAACTACACAGTATGCCATTTTTTCTTCTAAATGCAACTTCTATCTACGAGCTTTATCTCAAGCTGTGGGTGATTACAATATTGTTTATGCACAACTGGTTTAATTTAAAAAATTATAAATTATAAATATTTTTTAAAATAAATTTCACCATATTTTATAATTAAATTATAAACATAAATATACATATGACAATTAGCATAATTATGAAATAATTGTCATAATTATGAAATAATTATTTTAGAGACAAGTTCTCCAACCAATTATTTAGAGACAAGTTTTCCAACCAATTTCTAAAATGTTAAAACGATAATAATTCACAAAATTATACTTTTATATCTCAAATAAATCATACTCGTATAATTTTTTTTGAATATGGTTTCCACTAAGTCCACCGAGAATATTTGTAAGATGTTAATATTATTCACTTCTAATCACTCAACTACAAAGCTTGGTTAACCTTGAAAGTGTCCAGAAAATTGAAACTTAACCTTAAAAGTGTCCAGAAAATTGAACATATAACCTTTCGAGCTTGAACCAACTTCATCAAGAAAATTAAAATAAAATAAAAATTTAAACTGATATATTTACAAATAAATAAATTTGTAATTTTGTTATTAATTTTTTTTATATAAACTACACTGCATAATCACCACCACAATGAAAAAGGTTTATATAAACCACATTAGTGCACATTCACCACGATGACTTCGGATTACCTGTACATAACGGGTGAATGGTAAAGTAGGCGTTCGTTGATGGAAGGTGTGTCGAGCACTGGTGGAAACTTCGTTTAGGTCGGTGGACAGTTTGGACTACATTTTGCGAGCACATTAGTTCAGCTTCAATTTTTATTTGAAGAGGCGCGCTCCCTCTCTCTGTTGCAGTTTCCGCTTCGCCTTAATATTGTTATTATCATTACTACTTCTGTGGATCCATCCACCCATGGATCTTATTGCCTGCGCGCGCCTCATCGTGATATTATTATTATTACCCCCACCCATGGATATGTTTGCCTGCCTGCGCAGCATCCTCATATTCGTATTATTATCTGTGGATCCATCCACTCATCCAGATTGCAATGCCACAACTCGTCATATATTTCCTTCCATCGATCATCTTTGCATCATCATAATATTAACATTATTTCTAGCAATCCGTGCATTCATTCAGAGTATCCTGGCCAAACACATAACTGCCCGTCGTGTTAAGCTGCCTTCTGCTTCCCCGCCAGGCTGCTCTGCGTCCATTTCTTATACCCATTATGATGTGTTTATAAATTACAGAGTCCGAGACCTTAAACATACTTTGGCCCTCCCTCTTTACCAGAGGCTTCAATCCCGGGGATTGAGAGTCTTTCTTGACCAGACTGAAATGGTAGTTGGACGCAACATTTATGATCAAATAATAGCGGCTACTAGTGGGGCCTCTGTTCATATAGCCCTCCTCTCTCCAAATTATGGAGAATCGGCTTTTTGTCTCGATGAACTCGTCCTCCTCGTAAATTCTGGGGCCATCATCATTCCTGTATTTTACGAGGTTGATCCTTGTCAACTCTTGTGCAAAGGTGGAGCATACGATAAAGCCCTGGGCGCACACGAAGAAACGCAGCAATACGACAGCAAAAGAATTCAGCGGTGGAGAGATGCTCTTGGTCATGTTGCAAATATTAGCGGACTGGAGCGGAAGGCATTTAATGGGTGAGCATCATAGCTTTTAGCTTTTAGTCTGTTGGATTAGTAGGTACATGCTAAATTAGGTAGGCTCCTCTCACTAATAATGTTACCCTCTGGATATGAATACAGGGAACTCGAACTCTAGAATAAGGTCGTGCAGGATGTGTTGAAATTCTTTCCAAACCTACCGGCTGAAATTGCATGTGAATAATGCTAGAGCACCCTTGGCATCGCCGAAATCCTACACCCGGGTTCCTGAAATTGCTGACAGCGTTCATGGCGATTGACTGCCAGAAAATCACGATTACTTTACCTGAAATTGCTAACATCGTTCATACCTATTGACCGCCAGAAAATCACGATTATTTTACTGGTGGGATAACTGCAAATCAATTCTAAATACTAAAGAAACCAGAATTAGTGATGAGTAGAAATAATGATAAGACTTGTTTTCTTATTGCAATAAAAGAATTTTATTGCTTATGTTAAGATATGCCAACAGATTTTATACCTATCTTATAGGCAAATATATTGTAATCGAAGTCAAAATCAATGGATTATTGTTGGTTGGAAAATTTATTTCTATATCCAACCTTTTAATTAGTATATTTATGATAGGCAAATATATTGTAATCGAAGTCAAAATCAATGGATTATTGTTGGTTGGAAAATTTATTTCTATATCCAACCTTTTAATTAGTATATTTATGCTGATAGATTAGAAATAGGTTTCAAAAAGGTTAACTTATTTCACATTACAAATTTTGAAAATGTTAAAATGTTAATTTTTTTTATTGTGTCACTTGCTTTCTTATTGGAATAAAAAGTTTTTATTGCTTATGTTAAGATATGCCAACAGATTTTATACCTATCTTATAGGCAAATATATTGTAATCGAAGTCAAAATCAATGGATTATTGTTGGTTGGAAAATTTATTTCTATATCCAACTTTTTAATCATTATATTTATGCTGATAGATTGGAAATAGGTTTCAAAAAGAGTAACTTATTTCACAATTTTTTTTATTGTGTTTCCTATAGTGTAGTTGATTTTAGAAATGATTGCAAGAAAAGTTAAGGGATGCATTTAGTCTGGTTTTTTGGGTCAAAGTAAATAATTTTTTGTTTCAACTCCAGGGTAAACGTCAATATACAAATATTTAAGCACATAGTAATTATATTTATATTTATATTTATTTATAGGGAATTGAGCCTAAGTAGAAGACATAACAACTATTTCTTCTATTTATTTGAATTAATTCTTATTGACAAGGTACCATTTGAATTAACTTTTATTGATAAGATTTTTAAATAGTATGTTTATGTTCATAGCTATGTTTATTTTAGAATAGTGTTTCAATTTTTTTAATTTAATTATCAATAATTATTAAGTGGATAGTAGGAATCTAAATTACATATAATATTTTAGAATATTCTTAGCAGTATAGCAGGTTAAATTTATTTTCAACACAGTTATATCTTTTCTTTCATTGTGTATTAAATTTATTAATTAAAAAATAACATGCAAACAAGTATCATATGAATGAGTTATATTTTTTTGGACATGTGATATTGATAAACCATGAGATTGACTCATGATATTGTAATAAAGGCTATTGGCAAATTAAGATTTTTTCTAAAAAAACATAATTTTTATGATAAATTGGAGATTAATTTTTATAGTTAAAAAAATTATTACATTTTTTTTTAAATGTATATATGTAAAACTTATGCATTCTTTCTGTTTATAATTATTATTTTAAATAAAGTTAAATTTTACCAACTTGAAATGTGTAATGAAAAAAGTGTTTCAATATTACTTACATATTGATATTTACCAATAGATTAATTTATATAATTGTATTATTTAAATATTTGTTTAAAATTTTATATTATTTTTATATTTCATTTTGTAATTAATAGATTATGTTAAGTAAATATTATTAAAAACAATTTAAAATATTACGGCATTCAAATTTAAAATCATAAAAAATCATTAACTTAAAAAATTCCAAAAATTCCATATCGAAAATTCTTAAGAAATCCCTAAAATTCTAAAAGAGGGAAAAATAAAAGATACATTGAATTGGATTAGGATCTTTGGAATACGAAACTTCCATGGAAGCTTCCATATGAAACTTATCTTTAAGTTCCATAATCGCACCGACATGTGAGATGTGGCTCTGAGAGTGTAATCTTTAAACATAAAATCATACAAGTTCTTTTCAAACGTATGAAATGATTTATTATTAAATTAATAACCTTTCACTTCAACGCCTGAGAAGAATTATGACTAAATTAATAGTTTTCCATATGCTTACGGTATGTTTTATCGCTAACACTCAAATAAATCTGTGTTACCATTCTGAAGTTTTTGTTGTCAAGGGCTAAAATATTTCTTGAAAACTCAGAACATTGGTTTACATTGAAAAAAATCCAGGTTGCCTTTTAGTCGAGGGATAAAATCTAAGTTTTCATGAGAAGCTTACAGCATGTTTAGGGTCATCCAAAACTATATTATTTGATTAAGAAGGTTAAATTTTTTAATGAGTGAGGCTACATATTATAAAAACAGTTTATTTTTGGAAAAAAGATTGCTTGAGATTTTAAATAAAAATATTATAAATAACTATTTTTACTACACCATGAATATATGATATTAGGGAAAAAATCTAAATAAAAATGAGAGTAATTGTATTTTATAATGTATAATATATAGTTTAAAATTTTTAATGAAAATGAGAGTAATTGTATTTTATAATGTATAATATATAATTCATTTTTAAATTAAGGAAGTTATAAATATTTTTAAGTTTTAATTTTTATTAATATTATAAATTTAAATTAAAAATGGTTAAATTAATAAATAATGTTGGTATTAACCATTTTATTTATTCAAAATAATATTATAAGATTTTATCTATTTTAATTTAAGAGTTATCAAATTTTAAAAGAGATTAAACCTTAAAATAATCTCTTTTTAAATACAAAATTTCAGAAAAAAAATTCTTTAATTCAAGATTAAACTGAATCAAAACTGATTTGCATTAAGTTACATAATATATTTTTTCCTTAAATTACAATTATTTAATAAATAAATTATAATATTAGAGTATTTAGAGGTTTCAAAAAGAGTAACTTATTTCACAATTTTTTTATTGTGTTTCCTATAGTGTAGTTGATTTTAGAAATGATTGCAAGAAAGTTAAGGGATGCATTTAGTCTGGTTTTTTGGGTCAAAGTAAATAATTTTTTGTTTCAACTCCAGGGTAAACGTCAATATACAAATATTTAAGCACATAGTAATTATATTAATATTTATATTTATTTACAGGGAATTGAGTCTAAATAGAAGCCATAACAACTATTTTATTTATTTATTTGAATTAATCTTTATTGAAAAGGTATTATTTGAATTAACCTTTATTGATAAGGTTTTTAAATAGTATGTTTATGCTCATAGCTATGTCTATTTTAGAATAATGTTTCAATTTTTTTAATTTAATTATCAATAATTATTAAGTGGATAGTAAGAATCTAAATTACATATAATATTTTAGAATATTCTTAGCAGTATAATAGGTTAAATTTATTTTCAACACAGTTATATAGTTTCTTTCCTCGTGTATTAAATTTATTAATTAAAAAATAACATGCAAACAAGTATCATATGAATGAGTTATATTTTTTTGGACATGTGATATTGATAAATCATGGGATTGGCTCATGATATTGTAATAAAGACTATTTGCAAATTAAGATTTTTTCAAAAAAAAACGTAATTTTTATGATAAATTGGAGATTAATTTTTATAGTTAAAAAAATTGTTACAATTTTTTATTTTTATTTTTAAATGTATATATGTGAAACTTATACATTAATTCTGTTTATAATTATTATTTTAGATAAAGTTAAATTTTAACAACTTGAAATGTGTAATGAAAAAAGTGTTTCAATATTACTTACATATTGATATTTACCAATAGATTAATTTATATAATTGTATTATTTAAATATTTGTTTAAAATTTTATATTATTTTTAAATTTCATTTTGTAATTAATAGATTTTTTTTTTCTCGATAAAGATTAAATCTATTAAGTAAAATATAGTACAATCACGAGAAGCAAGAGACCGTCAGAACGGAAATGATGGATCCATCAACCTCGGTCCCGGAGGAAAGATTCAATCAGAGAGCTACATCAAATAGTTTGAGTGCAAGGACTGACTAACAGACTTTTACCCCAGAGGGTCAGAAACTACAACACAGTGTTTTTTCCCTTTCTTTTTGTTGACTTTTGTCCAGCCATCATGGGGAGAATGAGCTAGAACAACTTGAAGATTGGAATTCTCTATCTTCGGGAACTCCTTTTTTGATTCAGAGGAGGAAGTCTCATGGGCGCGTTTCTGGGAGATTGCTGAGACATGGGTGTGCCCCTTAGTGTCTGTGGGCGGAACCATCGGCTGAGGCGCCTGGTCCGGTTCTGAATCGCTTTCCTCATCCTCCATACTTGGGGAGCTAGAGCTCCCAGCTGGTGGCGGTGGACAGGGAGCCCAACGCTTGGGTTTGGATTTTGCGAAGATGCCCTTTATCGTTCTTACTGTCAGCGATGGGCAGGAGTTCTGCAGGTGCCCTGTTAGGTGACAATGGCGGCATCGGAAGGCAGTGTTTTCGTAATCTAGAAACTGGGTCCAAACAGAGTCATTGATCTTGAGATTGATTTGCTCTGGCAATCCCTTGCTTAAATCTAGCTCCACACATACTCTAGCATATGTAAAGAGACCTTGCTGTTCCCTCTTGTAATCTCCCATTAAAAAGCAACCCAAGGTGTTGCCTATTTGCCTGTATACTTCTGTGCGCCACAGGTGTATTGGGAGATTTGGAAGTCTGATCCATACTGGGGCTTTAGTGATGACTGCAGAAGCTGGGTCAAAGTCTGGGAACCATGGAGTTAAGAAGAGGCCTGCTGAACCCATGAACCAAGGGCCTTCTTCTAAGGCTTTTTCGTAGTGCTCGAGGTTGTCGAACAGCACTATAAAATATCCCTTTGCACAGAAATAAACCTTGCAACGATCAGTCCAGTTGTCTTTGATCCAGTCATAAAGATCCTTTGAGCGTGGCCAGAGCCCATTGAATCTGCAGATGATGGCCCTTTCAGCAAATTTTTGGGTGTTGTCTACAAGGTCAGAGTAGGAGATCTCAACAGAGGGAACCTCCTCCAATTTGTCAACCAAAAAAGGGCTGGGTTTGGGAGGTTCCGGGGTTGCGGGTATCTCAGAGCGGACTGCAGCTTTGTAGGAGTATGGAGGAGCAGAAGAGGATTGCCCTGCAGCTCCACCTCTCAAGCGAAAGGAAAACACTAAAGAACTGTTGTTTTTTATGCTGTAAAAAGAGAGAGGAAGAGGATCTTCAAGCTGTTTAACTTGGAAAATAAGTCTCTGTAGGGCTGAGGGGATCCCAAGTCTGTGCTCCAGATTTGCTTTGAGGTTCTGCACCAGATCTGTAGGGTTTACCCATTGTAGAATGGTTTTGCCCAAGATCTGTGCTATTTGAACCTGAAAGGGGGCAGGGGAAATTTCAAAAGATTTATGGAGCAGCATGGAGCCAAAATCTTTAGAGTCTCCCATCTCTTGACGCGAAGGAGGCAGCGGGGGAGAAGAGATCTTCTGCTGAAGGTACCTGTTGCTCCACCTCGGATCCGCTGCAGAGTGAAGGGCGCCAGATCTGTGGAGAGGCCGCTGCTCAGTGGAGGGGCCAGAGCTTCCATGGCTGTGCGCGGCTGAGTTCAATGCATGGAGGTTCGCCTCTTCCTTCGGCTCAACCTCCGCTTGGAGCTTCAGCTCTGGTTCGCACCTTCGAAAGACCCTGAATCGAGCCTTCGTTTCATCAGCATGTCCGCGCAGAGGCCAAGCGGTGTCCGAGGATAAGGAGGCTGCGGCGGCAGCAGCCTCGCATTTAGGGTTCGGTTTCTGCTCGAATATCTGTTCAATGCCCGCTTCTCCAGCGTTGAGGAGTGCTCCAGCTTCCTGGTCTGGAATCGATCTTCCCCTTCGACGATAGAGAGCCGAGGCCGAGCGATGGCCGAGGGCGCAGAGGCGACGGCGGCTGTAGGGGTTTCATCGTCGGGAGCTCTCTAGAAACAATATTTTGTAATTAATAGATTATGTTAAGTAAATATTATTAAAAACAATTTAAAATATTACGGCATTCAAATTTAAAATCATAAAAAATCATTAACTTAAAAAATTCCAAAAATTCCATATCGAAAATTCTTAAGAAATCCCTAAAATTCCAAAAGATGGAAAAATAAAAGATACATTGAATTGGATTAGGATCTTTGGAATACGAAACTTCCATGGAAGCTTCCATATGAAACTTATCTTTAAGTTCCATAATCGCACCGACATGTGAGATGTGGCTCTGAGCGTGTAATCTTTAAACATAAAATCATACAAGTTCTCTTCAAACGTATGAAATGATTTATTATTAAATTAATAACTTTTCACTTCAACGCCTGAGAAGAATTATGACTAAATTAATAGTTTGCCATATGCTTACGGTATGTTTTATCGCTAACACTCAAATAAATCTGTGTTACCATTCTGAAGTTTTTGTTGTCAAGGGCTAAAATATTTCTTGAAAACTCAGAACATTGGTTTACATTGGCAAAAAATCCAGGTTGCTTTCAAATAATTCTGTGTTACCATTCTGAAGTTTTTGTTGTCCCTGCCTGCAAGGGCTAAAAAAATTCTTGAAAACTCAGAACATTGGTTTACATTGAAAAAAATCCATGTTGCCTTTTAGTCGAGGGATAAAATCTAAGTTTTGATGAGAAGCTTACAGCTTGAAAAAAATCCATGTTGCCTTTTAGTCGAGGGATAAAATCTAAGTTTTGATGAGAAGCTTACAGCATGCTTAGGGTCATCCAAAACTATATTTGATTAAGAAGATTAAATTTTTTAATCAGTGAGGCTACATATTATTAAAACAGTTTATTTTTGGAAAAAATATTGCTTGAGATTTTAAATAAAAATAATATACATAACTATTTTTACTACATATTATTAAAACAGTTTATTTTTGGAAAAAAGATTGCTTGAGATTTTAAATAAAAATATTATACATAACTATTTTTACTACACCATGAATATATTTTATTAGGGAAAAATCTAAATAAAAGTGAGAGTAATTGTATTTTATAATGTATAATATATAGTTTAAAATTTTAAATGAAAATAAGAGTAATTGTATTTTATAATGTATAATTATAAATAATTTTAAGTTTTAATTTTTATTAATATTATAAATTTAAATTAAAAATGGTTAAATTAATAAATAATGTTGATATTAACCATTTTATTTATTCAAAATAATATTATAAGATTTTATCTATTTTAATTTAAGAGTTATCAAATTTTAAAAGAGATTAAACTTTAAAATAATCTCTTTTTAAATACAAAATTTTAGAAAAGATATTCTCTAATTCAAGATTAAACTGAATCAAAACTGATTTGGATTAAATCACATAATATATTTTTTCCTTAAATTACAATTATGTAATAAATAAATTATAATATTAGAGTATTTAAATTTTTAATTTTCTATTTTTAGTTGCAATAAGTATGATTCTCATTTTTTTTTAATTGTACATAATCTCAAATTCTGTAATTATAGAAAGTAAATGATTGAAAAAATATCTTAAATGCCTATTTATTTTGGAATAAGGCCTCCAAAATTTGACCTCCATATAATATTATAGAATATTCTTAATAGTAGTCATGCATCAAAGTTTAGAAATTTGTTTAAAAGATAATTATGTTCTTTAAGCTCTTTTAATTAATTGATTAATTAAAAAAATGTGATATGAACATTTGTAATATGAATATGAGTTATGGCTTTTTGGACATGTAGTACTATTACTCCATGGGTTTTGGTCTATGGTATTGTAATCCATGGTAAAGTGGAAATGAATATCGATAATTAAGAAATTTTCTATATCTTTTTAAAAAATTATATATTTTTTATGCAATCACTTTCACACGTGTAGATAGATAAATACGGAAAATTAATGTGTATAATGCAAATGCAAAGTATATACAAGAAAGCATTGAAGTATTCAACCAAGAGTATATATATATATATATATATATATATATATATATAGATATATATAGATATATATATATATACCCCCTTAGATTTCCATTTCATAGGCTCATTTCAACAATCCCAAGTTCTATTTCCCTTTAACACCGTCAAATATAAAGAAATATTTATATTCTACCAAATGAATCATGTAATGCATGTGCACATCCACCAATTTTTATTATCATTATTATTTTAATTAGGTAAATTTTATTTTATTTACAATAATTATTGAATTCAAATCCAAATTGGGTTGGATATCTAAAAATTAAACTATAAAGTTTCAAAAGTATATATTTCATAAATACATAAACATATTATTTTTTTCAAAATTAAAAAAATTTAAACAAACAATCATTATATTTAAAACTTAAAGATTCATAATATTAACCTTTTTTCCTATATGTTGTTAATTACTTCCATTTGAAATGATCTAGAAATAATGACGAACAAAATAAAACTTACCAATTCATCTCATATTAAAATTTATTATTAGTAGTAATTGCAAACCTACCATTCTTTACCATATTTAAATATGAAATCTTTAATAACTTCAAAATTTTTTAAACTAACACAACCACATTAAATATAATTGATACCTCATTTTCAAACACTTAATACATATATAAAATGTAGAAAATAACACCAATCAACCATATTAAATGTGACAAGGTCATACAATAAATCTACCTACATTAACTAAACAAATATTCTCATTCTTTAAAATAAAACTATATGTACCATGCAACTGTGCAATACAATATTTTGCATCAATATCTATACCACTTCACTGGTAAGCAATCTTTACATAGTGCAACTTAGAGGCAAAACATTAAGGGAAAGAATTCAGTTATGCAAAGTTAAAAATTGGTCTCGGAAGCATGATGGTTACTGCCACGATAAGAATATAACCATTAAGTTTTTCTTATTTAATAGGGCTACCCGAAGCCTGGCAATGTAAATCTAATATCTATAAAATTGTCAATCATTCGAATAGAGAATTTCCCTTTAGAAGAAATTAATTTGAAAAGATATTCCAACCCAATATCCCAACCTTATTGAGATTCAACAAATACAAGGTAACGAAGACAATGTTCACCCTTCAAAATGAAAAATAATAAAATACAACCAGGGTGCTTAGATGCTTGCAAAATAAGAGGGTAAATCCATCAATTCTACCAATGACATTATACACCAAGAATCTATCCAAACGAGCAACATATTAAAAAAATTCAAAAGTTCAGGAAAAAAATGGTTTAATATTATTTGACACTCAACCCTGATATTCACGGTCTGCGTTGTTGTGTAATTTTGTTAGTGGGGCATCCCATTGCACTCTGCGGATTAATTTGAACTTATTCAATGTTATATAATAGTTTTGATCAAGTGATTTCTAATAGTTTTGAACTAGAAATTATTGTAAAAACATCTAAAAACATTGTGGTAAGAATGTTACAATTGGATTGGAAAAAATCCATAATATAATATCGTGCAAATATGATATCCAGGACTATTGTCTTCTCCATCCAACCTCAACCGTAATGTGAAAATTCAAAATAAAACCCTACTATCCTCCTTAAGCCCTGGGTGGTGCAGATTTTCTATGAATTTTAATGGCTCCATAATGGAATTGGCCCTGGGTGGTACAGATTTTCTATGAATTTTAATGGCTCCATAATGGAATTGTTGATGTTGTTATTATCTAATGGTCTTTTTTGAATAAGAAATCTTTTGCACAACCAACTTGCTTAAGTGTTACCAAGTTGCAACATGTTTTTTGCAAATATTATTTTTTGTTGATGATCTACCACAGAAGAGAAATGCATCCTCTTTTTCTCCTTTGATTTTTAACATGCAAAAAAATAATACAATGAATTTCACCACGCAAACTTTCACAATGTCCCAAAATTAAAACTGGGTGAAAAATAAACCCCATCACATTAGGATGTGCTCGCTAATATCATACAATCACAATGTTTGAAATGAAATTTAGCCTGACATAATCTAACAACAACAATGTGGAATGTGGTTGATATACCACAACAAGTCGACATTCCAACAGAATTAAGGGAGTGATGGATGGTAAATCATAAAGCTTAATTTCTCAAGTGGGTGCTTCGGTCCAAGCCTGGGCCATTCATAATTTTTTAACAAATAATTTCGTTAAATGATTTTAAAATTGGGCATATGTTATTTTACTTATTTTGAAATTGAAAATTTGTTGAGAATCTCTTGATATCATTTATTAGATTGTGTATAAAATGAAGAATATTCTCAAACTATTAAATTTCAGTTGTTTATAATTGATCATAATTGAAACTCAAAACTATTTTTAATATAAATCATAGTCTTAAATATAATTTATTGTTTTATAACCTCTTTTTTAATAAATAATCACTAATTTTATTTTCATAATATAAATTTTCTATTTTTATAATATAAATTTATGAATAAAGAAAAATCATTTATGAAATTCAAATTACCAAATTATGGTGCGAACCAAATAAAATGGACTAATTTTCAAATTCATGGAGGTTAATACATCACAACTTGTTAACTATAATTAAAACCCATGCTTGGTAACTATAATGAAAACCAAACCTAAAAAAACGAGTCCACTCTCATATAATTCTTTTCAAATCAATTTTCATCATCGAAGTTGTAAAATTCCAAGCTTTCATTACATGAACGACATCCTACGCTATCCCCTTTACATTCCATCCAGGTTGAAAGAGATCCAAACCTGACCAAAATGCTAACCCCTGCCACCTTGACACATCCAGGAAAAATTGTGTCTAACATAATAGAAGTGATACAGTCCCCCGGATTTCAAGGCATCAAATAAATTAAAACATTTTCATCGATCGAGTGATAGTTGGGCCTGAGACTGAGAAATTTAGCATCCACGTAGGTTCTATAAACATAGTGAGACCTTCGAGCTGATCTATATCGGGTCCAGATTGCAAACATTGCAATGTGATATCGACAGAGTGATACGATATCAGGACCGCTATATCAAATTTGAGTTTTTGATGTTTGAAAGACACTTTAGGGTTTTACTCAGATTGAGAGCGCATTTGAGCCCTAATCTAGAATGGGCTAAGCACCATCTCCACACAACTCTAACTGCAACGAGGAAATAGTAGAGATTTTGGGGAATTCAAAGAGCATCCATCCAAAACCATAAGAGAATGATTCGGGTCAGTGAGATCAAAGTCATCACTTCCATGAAAAAACTGAAAGATTCAAGAAATTTCTAGAAGTCCTCAAGCATGGGAAAACTCTTCACATCATAGTGCACATCATTGTGTGGTATTCCCTATTCTACGAGCCGTGAATTTGCCTCGAGGATTCCAATAAGAAACTCGAAGATTCAAGAAAATTCGAGAGAGACATATCTACCTTCAAAGCATCATCATGTGGATCATACCATATGCTACATTCATCCTAAAATCCCATTTTATGATGTTTTATAAAGGTCATGTATGTTACATTCAATCTAGAAATTAGGTGTAGTTTCATATCATCCATCACACATCAAAGGGGGTTTGAAAACCCCACGGGGTTTTAAGATAATATTTAAAACAAATTTTGAGTAAATTGTCAAAAAAAATGAGTAAATTGTCTTAAATATTGTTTCAAATTATTGTCTTAAAACAATTATCTTTAAGGTAGTGTCTCAAATTATTAACTTAAATTGTTTTCTCTATTAAGACAATATAGAACACAAGTATTATTGTCTTTTAAGAGACAATTCATTTTTGTCTCTCAAGATACTATACTTATGATTAAAGACATATTGTCTCTATAGAGAGTTTAAAGACATGTTGTCTCTATAAAGATAGTTTAAAGACATACTTTATTTAAAGAGACAATATGTCTTTAATATCAATTATTGTCTATCTAGAGACAATAAAAAATAATCCTTAGAAAAAAAATATAAAATGTGATTTTTGTTTTCTTGTTTTTTCAATGATTATTTATATTAGGGCATGATGGAATTGAACCACCAACCTCCTACTTGCAAGGAAAGTGCTCTTCAACTGATCTATCACCCTTTAAAGAAATGTGTTATCTCGATCAAAAAATATAAAAATCTATGAGCCAAAATATACCGTCATATTAGTGAAGGAAATTTAAGTTACTTATTGCAGCTGCAAGATGAATTTTAGTCAAAAAAAAAAAAAAAAAACAGGCATATTTCAATACACTGATGTGCAAAAAACACTACATCCAAATAAGACCAACATTTCTAATCCGTTGTGTAGGTACAAAAAATTTTGTACAACTCTTGCTTGTTCTAGGGATCTCTTATTTTTATAGCTTTCTTATCTTACAATGAAATTGTATTTTTATTTTACAGCGAAGTGATATCCTAGAACAATTATCCCACCACTTTTCTACCCATTTTCAAGAAGCTCATAAAGGTCAGTTTAAGAATATGGGTATATAGGTTTGATAGTTTGTCCTTGAAGATTTCTTAAAATGCAATGGTTGAATTGACTTAATCGGAAAAATATCTAGTTAACTACTCTAGATTGAATTATTGTATGCCCTTCCAGTTGTTTGAATGTGTTTCCCTTCTAAATTTTATAGGGTTTTTCATTTACATATCCGATATGCAATAGAATTGAAAACCTTGATCCTTGTAACACAAATCTCTAACGACACCCAAAATTATATTTTCTATTTTTATTATGTAAAATTATAATATGTGTATACGTGTATCTCCAGTTGTTCATGGTTTGACTAGTAAAGCATGAGATGTGCACCATCTTCTTTTATCTCATTATAATTTTTTTTTTACTGCACATGATGATAATGCTATCCAATACATCTGATGTTTAATATTGCATTCATTAAATTTTCAACTTGTCTCATTAACAGTGTGGTAAATATTTTCAATTACCTTCGAGATGGTAGATATTTTTTTGTTGCATTTTAACATAATTCCCAAATAGCCAAAAATTTATCAGTAAAGTCAGTCTTTTTCATTCCCAATTCTTAACGCTTTACTACCATTCGTTACACATCCCAGAGATTGATCTGGATATCTAAAAAGTTGCAGAACTTCATCCATAGATTTGAAACAAAATATTGCTACTCTAAGATATTGAATATTGTTGTTCACTTTAGTGAAAGAAGTTTATAACTCCAATGGAATATCTTCTGAAAAAATTCCAATTGAATATATATATATATATATATATATATATATATATATATATATATATATATATATATATATATATATATATATATATATATATATATATATATATATATATATATATATATATATAAGTCGTGACACCAATGGGAAAGTTCCTATAACTTCAACACGATATAGCTTAAATTCCCTTGGGATTATGATAAAGAAAGAATGGAGTGCTTGGTACAACAGTCAGTAGATAGATACGAGACTTTGCCTTTCTGCCAAACTGTACTATTCAAACATCTCTTTTTCCTCAACTTCAAGACTTCCATAGATAATTTTGAGTGAAGAAGTGATGTTTTTTTATTTAACACACTTTTTGTTTTATATGCAGGTTAAGGGAGTTTGCAAAATGTTGCAGTTGGAGAAATAAGAGTCAAATAAAGGCCATAGACCTAAAGAGATTGAAGATGCAAAACATAATTTTTTTCCAAATTATAGTAATGAATAATTTTGAGGGTATTTTGTAGATAATAATACAAGAAATTGTGTTAGTATAATGAGCATACAGTTTAGTTATATTGTTTACAAGAATCTATGGCATTGGGGAATATGGGAATAACGCATATAAGTTAGAGCCCATTGTAGGGAAAATAACGGGGATGTTGAAGTGGTAATAATGTAGAGAAATATTGTCAAAAAAGTTAAATTGTTGACGAGATTTCCAAATCTCTATAATTTTCCTATTTATTTCTTTGCACTTAATGGAAGGTGTGCAACAACTAAAGCAATTACACTACAAGAGAATATGAGATGAATGATATGTTGTAAATCTAAGTATATCTACTGTTTTCATGTCTTCCATAATTCAATTTAATGATGCTAGAGTATTGGGAGAAGAAGAAACAAAATATAGGTAAGTACTTTAACATTCCACTTTAGAATAAGTAGCATGAATGAACCTCCTGCATGCTGCCTATCTGTTTTGGTTTTCTCACATTCCTTATAATCCCCTTATTCTTGGCCACATTACTATCATGTAGATTAATTTTTATTGCCTTGATAAAGCATCTATGATAGTAACCTCGTTCTCTACTTGGCTTGGACTTCAAGTCTTCAAACAAATGACATATTCCTATATTTAGAACTGAGGTATATATTTAGAACTGAGCTACCCACCAAGGAAGTTGGATGGGGCTTCTGTCCTAGAATGACCCGTGATTGATTGTACTCGATGCACTTAATCTTCACCTACATTATACTCACATTTGCATGTAATTTTAGGTCATAGATGAAATATTTGGATTACGTCATACTTTCGTCACTATTATTTCTAGTCATTCAAATGAAAAATGTTCTTACAACGGAAAACTAAAGTAGGGAATACTCCTAACTTCTTTATGATATCCTTAACCAAGCTTACTTTCTCTCACAAAATTAGCCTTTGAAGCTTATAATTTTGGTATAGATCGTGTTTGCAGAAGATATCTTGTTAAACTACAAATTCTAATATGAATTCTCAAGCATATCTGTTTCCGGGAAAAATAGTGTCTTTTCGATCTGCTAGTCCCACTAGCAATGGTAGCTATCCTATAAATAAAAAATCAAAGCAATTTGCAATTTCCTTTATGTATGATAGATAAGAGAGAGGCAAAGGGACCAACCTGGATCTTCCTCTTGACTCCTTCCTTGATTTCTCTCTTCCTTGATAGAGCTTGCGCCTCTTCTCCTACTTATCCCACTCAATGAATACCTATAGAGACAAAGTAACAAAACACCATCAAATCATCTCGATCTATTATATCATAAATAATGCAGAATCAAAAATATATTGAACATACACTGGCATTCACAAATAACAACATTCACAAATACACGATTGTATGGAGGAAAACTCAAAGAACTTTATTAATAATAGAAGGGAGAATTACAACCCAGCTGTCTAATCTAACATCATCCTCCCAGCATCAAAGCCCTCTTCACCTCATGAAAAGCAAGATCACCCAACAATACAATGCCTTTTTCTCAAAGACAAACTATCAGCACTTCCTTAGAAATTACCAAATTCCAGCCTCTAGATCTCTTAGATGAGGGATCCATTTATAGATGTCTGCAAGGGTGTGAGTCATCTCTGGGTTTTTTTATTAGTGTCATTCCACTTTTTGTTCTTGGTTCCACTTGGATATTTTTGGATCTCTTACTCATCCCTGGGCGAATTCAGAGAGGCAAGTGTCATAGGAGAAGTTTCTAGAAGATTCCATGAGCATCCACTTTGCAAATTGTCTCAGACATTTGTCCATCCTCACTCATTGCACCCTACAGAAGGCCTCTTTAGTATGCATCACACCTAGCTAGTTTAGAAGTCAGCATGCATCGCACCCTGATAGTGGAGCAGTCAGTATGGTCCAGTTTTAGCCAGTTCTGAGTGGTTTCTCAAATAGAACTTTTGGGGAATGATGTAATTAGTTGACCATGAACCTTTAGGGTATGAAACAACACTTTTAGGGGTTAAAGAGCCCTTGGTTTATCAACATATAAGATTGGGGTTGCAGTGCCCAAATATGTCTATAATAGTTTCCCCCTAAAGCATGAAGTCGTAAATCTTTTGATGTCTGGTGAAATTCTTAATCATGAGGATCCGAGGTATTCGAACTAGAAGGTGACCTATATAAGATACAATATAATACATCATCATCATATTATTTTGCATGATCTAACTGAGATGAGCATTCCCATGCTCAACTTTATAAATTTATTTTCATGTACATAGGACAGATAATCGTCTGCAGTTGCAGACTGGTGATTCTTCATATGAAGAGTCATCTTCTCTGGCTTAGATAACTATCTGTGCAACTTCCATGTACATTTGATGTCTTTATATCCCTGAATATATCGCAGCTTGGATGGATGAAACTAGATCCAGGGTCTTCAAACTCATTCAATCTTCGCCCGATGCACAAGTCGATCCATGTGAAAAGATGTCCTGAAGTCGAACATCTAAAGACATTGCCTGATTACCAGCCAATGATGTAAGCTGTTAACAGGTGCGAGAGGAATCACCGATAATGATAATGACCCTCAAGGTACTACAATACAATTCACGTGGTGTGAATAAATGATTCGATGTCGAACACCATGCAAAATCGTTTGGTCGAAGGCCATTGATGTGAACCTATTGCTGGAAGTGAGAAACTTGCCATTGAGGCATGCAAGCTTCAAAGTACTGAAAGGGTTGTTTCTAAGTCAACTTCATGGATAATGAGCTGATGTCGACAAGAAGTGACCTGTCGTAGGAGGGTCTTAATGTATCTCACATCTATGACATGAAAGGAAGAAAATGATTTTATGCAGGTGAAAACGATCTGATGATATAAGGTTTAAGAATGGCAGTCATGAAAAATGGAGGGTGAAGGTATTGCAGTGGATGAGGCATTAACTGGATGGTGAATTCTTTGAATGACTTCTCTTGAACATATCGGCGACACTGAGATGGATTGGTAGTGTTAACCCCAAAAGATGGATGGTATGGAGGACCAATGGTGATATGACTGGTGTACAGAATAACCCAACTCGACTGAATCATGGTGATGGAGTGAAAGTGTCATGTTCAAGAGCGACCTGCTACCATAAAATTCCTCGAGTTTTCTTCCTTTTTTCCCCAGTCATTGCTGACCAATACCTCTTTATTTTTGTCAAGCTTGAGGAGAATAACATATGCTTTTTCTATAATTTGCCCTTTGGGAAAACTTGTCGCTATGTTTTTGCAAGTCTAGTGACAGTGAAACTAATTCTTGTCTAGGTGGACAAGTTTGTCGCTATTGTTTTAATGAGTTTAACGACAAATATAACTCGGTCCTTTTCATGTTTAGATAGTTTGAAAAGGGATGAAAAGAAAACTCCAGCAGTTCTTTTTTGTATCATAATCCCTTAAGTCCGAAAAAGATTAAAATAATACAAAAGGGATGACTTTTTCGATCACTTTAGCGAGATGAAAAAGACAAGCGCTCAAACTTTTCATAAGATAATCCCTCAGGTTTAAAAATTTTAAAATATACAGGAGGGATGGCGATTCCAATCACTATAGCGAGTTGGAGAGGCCAATTGCTTGACAATATTTTCATATATAACGAGTCTGAAAAGGGTTTAAAGTGGACCCGTTTTTTGAGGAGCGAGTGGCATTTAGGGTAGCGACCGGTTCCGGGTAATCTTGGAACTTCTCAAAACATGGTGATGTGAATAGGGTTGCTAATAAGACCACTCGTCGCAGCTGTTCCTCAAAATGGTAAACAATCAATTGGAAGCGTATGATCGGCCAAATGGATGGAGGTGATGGAGGGAACACAACCAAGGTTCAAAAGGCTGATATAATTGTGATCACAAGGGTTATTTACTGAAGGTGGGTTCATTTTTTAATGAGCTTGAACTATGGGCGAACATATGCTCAGTTGGCATGTTTATTTTTTAACGAGCTTGAACCATACGATAACATTGCTCATTTTCCTTTTTATGTAAGCTAGGAACGACCAAACTAAAAAGCTAGAGGGTAGGTGTGGATGGGTCCTAGGATGTCTCAAGTAGCCTTCTCGAGGCTTTTCCCACACTCGGCCTGCAAAAGAAAGCCCAAAGCAAAATCTACAGGAGGAAACAGGAAATCTACAAGATGAAAAAAATCGTTCTATAGTAGGCCTACATGAGGAGGCTGAGAGCAGTTTTCAAGGTTTTGTGGGTGGAAAAGGTAGATGAAGGTTGGAATGAGGTCTTAGGGCACTTAGGGTCTACCAAGAATTGTCAGGAGAGAGGAAGATGATTGGATTTTCTCAAGGAGAGAGGAAGAAGTCTTATGGAAAATGCAGGAAACTAAGGTATAATTGAGGGGAGACTTGGGCGGCCTGTAGGGCATGGATCAGATGGAGATGGGATGGTTGATAGGTTTGTATACTACTAGAAGAGATCTACTACAAAGGAACTGACAGTCAACCAATAAGATCAAACAAGCAATGAAATGAGTGCATCTAGAAAAACAGGGTTTTGCATAAAACTAGTCTAAACTATGATCTATGAAAGGAAATGCTGAGAAATAATGTAGTAAAGGAAAGCATGAAAGAAGACTATTACAAATAAAGAAGTGAGCATGATGAAGAAGTTTTGAAGGAAAGCAAAACTAGACTATTAACCACTAAAAAGCTGCAAACACTAGAAGTCTTATGAATGAGAAAAATCTGTGTTTTTGGGGCAACAAGAGGGTCTTTGCCTCAAATCATGGTCCTAAAGGGAGGAAGAGAGGCCAAGGAATTATTTATAGCCTTTTGAATCTTTCCTTTATCACTACTTAACCTGCTATATAAAGCACAAATTAAAGTAAACTACTGAATCATCAAAAGCAACCTATTCTTAACCATGAAAGAAATACATCTAACAACAACCTAATCTACAAAATAAAATGAAACATAAAAATACAAGTAAAGAGGAGCTTGGTTGCTTGGATTGCGCCCTAACCGAAGAGCTTCAGCCCTTTGAGGTAACTCAGTGCTAGCTCAAAAAGGATTCCATCTTTATTTTCAAAACAACAACAAGATTACATGAAACTGTCACAAAATAATAAGCTTGAAGTTGAGCAGTGTTTACATGAGAAAAAATCCAATAAAAAATTCGAACTTAGTGAGGCCCTAGGCCTCTCTACTTATACAAATGAAGTTACCAACATATTCCTTAAAATCAAGGAGGCTTGGCTCCCAAATCTCAAGATAATCATTAGTCATCCTTCACTTGCTCGGTTGCCTTCTAGTGCATGACTTGGATGCTTGTACTCAGAGTTGAATGAAGGGGAATTCGAAGTGAAGAGTGATAAATGAGGGGAATTCCCTCCTATAAGTCCTCTCCTTTGTCATCTTCAAGTTATTGCTGCCATTTGTCAATAGGATCCTTGACTTTGACCTCAAAATTCATCAAAATTCTGCATTAAATACATGTTAGACCACATGGCATCATAACTAACTCAACTCACTCCATAAGCATAAATATAATAAGAAAATCATACAATAAGCTAAGAGAATGGTTGATTTGACTAGGTTAGGAGGTAAAATGAGCCCATATAATTACCCATTTACGAGGCCCATCATCACCCCACTACTAAAAGTGTTGCTCATCCTTTGAGCAACTTATTCCATCTCCTCATCTTTTATGGCCCTAGTGGCCTCCCTAGCATCTGAAGCCTCTGATGTGGTCTTGTCTTTGTTGTCATAAAATCCTACCTTCCTTTCTATCTCTTTCCACTGCTCCTCCTCTTCTTCTTCTCTTCTACCTTCCAGCATGCCTAATAGCAATGGGGGACTCAATTTTATGCCAATCCAGTTGCCTTCAGCTTTTGCATGGAGTGCTTGTACATTGGCACTCTTCTTAGTGTCTGCTTCATTCTCATGGGGGAATGATATTCCCTGATCAGCAGACTGTGTGGTAAGGTGTTCCATCTCCTCATGCATGCATGCACACAGTCATCCCCATGTAGCCTTTGCATATCCTCAAAGTGTGCAATGGTTTGTGCCTGATCACTTATATATCTAGGGGAAATTTGAGGAGTATTGGAAAGCAGGTTATGTGTGCTGATGAGTGCCATGGGATCTGATGGCTCAGCTCTGATCATTAATGGATCATTTTTCTCTTTTATCATCAAGCTTCTTATTTTTGGTGCCCTTAACTCTTCATGGTTCATCCATGAGGCCATGGCCATTAGTTGCATGTCCCCTAGCATGGCATTGGGGTCCCATACATTCATGTCTGTGAGGGCCATGTTATGTAGGTAGAATTCTGCCATTTTTTCCTTATCTTTTGATGTGCTTTGGTCACACAGGTCCATAAACTGTCTGTAATCTTGGAAAGGCATTGTGCCTCTTTGTGCCAAAGTCTTTATTTGAAATTGTAGCCATTGGTCCTTGAGATATAGGCCATAGGATTTTGCTGGTGTTCTACATTGCAATGCCTCCATGGATAAGCTGGCCATGCATGCTAGCTGAGTCTCCTTCTCTTGCAGCTGCCTCCTTAACAATTCATTTTCAGTCTCAAGGTGGCTTCTTGTAATTGATTCCCTGTTTCTGATATCACTTAACTCTCTCCCATTTCTCTGAGTTTATTTTCCATATGGCTAACACCCTAAACTACCTTAGATTTGGCTATTTGCATCCATCTATGTGTTCTTATTCTATCTTTCTCTAATTCAAAGAATAGTAGAATTGCAAACTTTTGTGGAATTATCCTTCCTCCCTCAAGCAGATTGTAATAGGAGGCAAGACTAGGCTAGGGATCAGGTTCTTGTAGCTTTGTTTCTTCCTCATTTACCTGCGGCTGTCCTTCCATTTCTTTCTCAAGCTTTTGGGTCTCCTGTAGTTTTGACAATGTCTCCTGTAGAATTGTCTGAGCCTCCTGTAGGACTGTTTTTGGATCTTGTATTTCTACCTTTTCTTTCCATGTGGGAGATCTAGGAGTCCCCTTTTCATATGTGATAGGTGCCTTGGAAGGGGATTCTTTTCCTTGGGAAAAGGGTCAATCTTCAATTGTAATTGGCACTTTTGAAGAGGGTTGAGGTTTTCCTATTTTGATTCTTGTGCTCTTCCTAGCCCTGAAATACATGGTGGCCTACCTTTTCCTCTTTTGTTTTGGCTTGATTGGTGTACTGAGGGTAGTGAGAGCAGCTACCGCCTCTCTTTCCAGGGTCCCAGGGGACACTTCTCCTTGTTCTGTCTTTTCTGCCTCTTTCTCTCCTCCTTCTGTCTCTGTTTGCTATATTTCTTCCTACTCTGTTTCTTCAGTTTTTTGCTCCTCTGTCTTAGTTTCTTTCTCCTTCCCTTCTTGTTCTGCTAAGTCACCAGTTGCTTCACCTTCTCCCCCTTGCTACTTTTCCTCCTCACTGCCAATAGGAATGATATCATAGGTTAGGGCTTTATGTCATCCTCAACTGTCATGTTTCGGAAGACTTCCCATGCTATAGGGAGTGTAAATGTATGGAGGGCTTCTTCCACTAAAATTTTGATTAACCCATGGTGAGCTAGCTGCTCTAAACTTCCTAGTTGAACCTTAGTGCTAGAGTCAATGAGGGACTATAGGAAGAAGTATGGGATGTTGAGCTTCTGAGGTGCTAGAGTGTTCATACCATACCTTAATTCATGGAGGGTTCTAAAGTGATAACCATAGACAATGCTATACCTCCCCTCACAGGAAATGTATTTGATTATTTGATAACTGACTTCATCCCAAGAATATGGTATGCCAGCCCTTCTAATGCCACTTTTATTCTCTACAGGGGTTTCATTGTTTTGGAAATTTGTTTTCTTAGTAGCCTGGCCAATTGGTTTCTCATCCTTACTCCAAAGCAGCCCAAGAGGAAGGGTAGTGACCCTACCGATAAATTCAGGGGTTATCTCCATGGTAAGACCTCTAAAGGTGATAGTGGCATGTGTTATGGTGTGAGGGACCAAAAAGTGGGCAAATTCTTGGGCAATTTCCTCATCAAACCCTCAAAATTTCTCAAAAAAGTTCATCCAATTTGCTCTTGTGAATATATCCACTACTTGGGGATGTGCATGGAGCCTGGAGGAGTTGGTGGGCTCCTTCCTCATAAATCCTCCTATAATTTTGTTTATACTCCTTGGGGAAACCAAATGTGGAGATGGAGACAACACTTTTTGGAGAAAAAAAGAGAAATAGAGGAGACTATGTTTTTTTTTTTTTTTTTTTAAACATGATTTATTTATTTATTTTTTTTATTTTTTTTTATATTTAATTTAATTTATTTACTTTTTACGTATTTCCTCTTCCTAAAGGCTTTATTTACTCCTCAAATTTAAACCACTGCTTGCATATATTGATATTCAATGGGGTCATGCATTGAACCTACCTCCTCAGCCCGAAAATCGTGCTAAAACCTGTGTTTTCTCCCTTCAAAACAACTCACTACCCCTCCTATAGAAGACTATTGTCCCTCCTGTAAAATTCCTATAGAATCTGTAAGTGCTCCTGTAGAAAACGCCGAGAGCAGGAATATGGGAGAGATAAATGGATAACGATGGTTACGAGGCTGTGGGGTCATGAGGAGACTGCTGTAGCTGGGTTTCGAGGAGAGAATGAAGGAAAAGGTGGTGAGAGTGCTCGAGTAGGAGTACTTATTGCCCTTTATGGATATTTCCAGTGATGGAGGGTGAGCTGGCAAAGTATTCGCTGGCCATATTCGGACGGTTGGTCCCCACCTGCCTTGTCATCATGGCCCCTCCTTGTACTCATCCCTCATGATTGGATCAGAGTTCACACTTCCTCCACTACCTGTCCTTGACATCTTTCTTGAGTTTACTGTGTACACACGTGGGTGACATCTTTAGATGAGGGGAGTCGACTAGATGAAGGTGGCCAAGTTAACTGGCCACCTTTCCCTCGTTCAACCTCAACCATCTCATTGCTTTTGCATGCCTTCTAATTACACAAATGAAAACAGAGGAGCGGGTTAGTTACTTACCTAACATCCGAATGTATTTGCTGTGAGGTGCTAGGGCTCTCTCTCTCTACTAAATGCCTTTGTTTCTTTTGATGCATGCTATCTGCTTGCTGATGTGTGGCTGTATCTTATACAAGTTCTTCTCTGGCTGGTTCTGAGCTTCTAGTGTCCTCTTCAGCCTTCATGTTTTCACTTTCTTGCTGCCGATGCTGGATTTTAATGGGATCAACTGCTACAAGAATTCTACAGGAGCTCTTGTAGCTGCTTCTCCCCTTGAAAATTCAGCTTCTTTATGTTCTTGGAGCTGTGAGGATGATGCCGAAGATGTAGATAGAGATGGAGAGGTAATAGGTAGGCTTCAGGTGAAGTGTATGGTGTTGTTTCCTCTCTTATTTTTTGTGTTTTTTTTTTCTTGAAAAACTGTTTTTTTTGTGTTTTTCTTGGACAGGAAGAAGAATGATGCTTGGGGTGTGTTGCAGGCTCGAAAATGATTGCAAGGAGGTTTTAAGACTGTAGGAGGGTTTATAGGTTCTTTATGAAGCTTCCCTGTCCCTCAAACAACCTTTTATACTTATTTATGGCTCTCTGTAATTCCTATAGGAGCCTCCTGTAGAAAACACAATTCTTGAAAAAGATGCACAATGAGGTGAAAGGAATGCCAAGAATGGTGGAGAAAGGTGTGGGAAGGTAGGATATGTGCTGGTGTTGGTTTCAGGGCTCCCTTAGCACCTTCTGATGCTTCCCGTAGTCCTCTTGCAAACTTGTAATGCAAAAGAAAATTCATTTTTCTTTTTCTCTTTTTTTTTTTTGAAAACAACTAGGGCACCTTAGGGAGGTTTTCACCCTAATTTCCTGCCCTGGGTGCCTCCAAGGGAGGTTTTCACCTAGGGATATTATTTTTCTCTATTTTTTTTTTACATCACTGGGCTGCCTCAGAAGAGGTTTTCAACCCAATGATGGGACTCATGTGCCTCATGGAGGTTTTCACTTGAGTCCATTTTTATTTATTTATTTATTTTTCTAGTGAGTGGGTGAAGTGGAGGCTAAGACATACTTCAATACCATCACTATATTATTCAAATATTCAATGAACTCTCTCTTGGAGAGGGGTTTCTTGTAGACTTTCAACTGGTGTCCATTGACAAGCATGGGGATGGCTTCATCATCAATGGTTCTGATCAGAACTGAACCATTGTCATTGAATGTTTCCACAGTGTAAGGTCCCAACCATCTTGTCCTTAGCTTGCCCTTGAAATCTTTGTTTCTTGAATCATAGAGTAGTGCCCAATCTCCCTCTTGGAATTGCTTCTCCTTGATATTTTTGTCATGCCATATCTTTCTTTGAAGCTGAACTACCTCTGTGTGGAGAAGGGCTTGCATTATGTGTTCATCCAATTCATTGTCCTGAAGTAATCTTTCTTTCTATGCATGGATGAGGTCTAGGTCCAACTAAGTTTCCATCCTTAGGGTATTGAATTCAAATTTTATTGACAGCAAAGCCTTCTTCCCATAGACTAGCTCATAGGTTGTGTGGTGGTCTTCCATGTTGTGTTGTAGGCCAAAGTGGCCCCAACTAATTTTTCAGCTCAGTCTTTTCTGTTGCTACTCACTACCTTGGCCAGGATCACTTCCAATGCTCTATTAGTGACCTCCACCTGCCCATTGGCTTGTGGATGGTAAGGGGCGGAATTCCTGTGCTTGATTTTATGATGTGTGAGGAAGTCTTCAATCAAATTGGAAGTGAACTGACTGCCTTGATTTGTGACTAACTCTCTTGGATACCCGAACTTGTAGAATATGTTTTCTCTAAAAAACTCAGCTACTTTTTCCTCTGTTGCTGCTTTAATTGCTTTTGTCTCTGCCCACTTTGTTAGGTAATCAGTGCACACAATGATGTATTGTTTCTACTTTGAAGGAGGGTTGATTTTCACTTGAAATTAGGTCTCTTGGGACTTTACGAAAGTAGTGTTTTTTGTCATCCTATACAGGTGTAATAGACACATGTTGATTGGAGCACTGTACATTTTAGCTTTTGTGGTGCCTTTTCAAATTTTTGTTTAAAAAGGTCCTACATGGATTTAAACTTGGATCGATCCCAAGAGAACTTTTAACTTATCAATTCTATTTTCCCATGTTGATATGTATGTAATGTGGGCTCAATAGAAACACCTTTTAACCTCAATATCAATGACAATGGAGCAACTATGAGCCCTTTTTTGGTTCCTTGTTATCAACACTCTGTTTTACTCATTTATGTCTCTTTTTTTTTATTTTAATTTAATTTAATTTTGAATTTATAGACAGCCTGTGTTATTGGTTGTTTTGATCAATACTGGTTTGCTTTTCCTGCTTCTATTGGAATTTTCCTCGTTGAATTGGCGAGGGTTCTGTATTTTTCCACTTATATTTATTTGAATTTGAATTTAGTTTAGTTTTGAATTTATATATAGACTCTATTATTGGTTGTTTTGATCAATACTGGTTTGCTTTTCCTGTTTTTGTTGGCATTTTCCTGATTGAATTGGCGAGGGTTCCATGTTTTTCCACTTCTATCTATTTGTTTCCTTCTTATTTACTGATTCAGATTTTGTTTGTTGTAGTATTCATGGTCAATGTGAAGTTATCATTTTTTATATTACTGCACGATTGACTTACAAGAATGTCCCAACGTGGAACAAAGATCTTTGCAGGTACCTCTTTTGCAAAGGGGTTGGATCTCTAAGTAGAAATGAAGGTTCCTTAATTGTGTGGTGGCACAACTGCCTGAACCAATTAGCTAAATATATTTGTGAATTTCAGGGTGTGTGAGAACATTCCTATTGTTCTTTTTGGAAACAAGGTTGATGTGAAGAATAGGCAAGTGAAATCTAAGCAAGTTACTTTTCATAGAAAGAAGAATCTTCAATACTATGAGATATCTGCAAAAAGTAACTACAACTTTGAGAAGCCACTCCTGTACTTGGCACGGAAGCTCTTAGGGTGAGCCTTTAATCTAGTTTCAGATGCTCCCTAATATGAGTGTTATATTAAAAAATTTGCATTGATTCTATAATGGGTTATTTTTATAGGGATCCAAACCTTCATTTTGTGGAGTCACTTGCTCTTGCTCCTCCTGAGGTTTAGATAGACCTTGCAACCCAGCAACAGTAGGTAGAATGCTATTTTCTTATTATTTTTTGTTAACTTTTATTGAAATAATTTGTTCCATTTCTAAAAGATTGAGACTTTGTCTTACAATCTTTTATGTTGTCAGGTACGAGGAAAAACTTGTAGCAACTGCGGCCCAACCCCTTCCAGATGATGATGATGATGCTTTTGAATAGCTTTATTAAGATGCTTTTGCATATTTAGGGATTGGTGGATTCAATTAGTTTTGTATCATTGGAGTTTGCTCTTGAGTTTCGAAATTTAATTCTGATTTGTATTTGGGGCTTAGAATAGCATTATCGCATCTCTCTATATGTGATTTGGGTACTGTGCAGATGTTTTCATCAGTGGAGTTGGCTAAGCTATCTTAGTTCAACTCCATTACAGAGCTATTTTTATAAGCTATCTTAGTTGAACTCCATTATCAGAATAAATGATATTATAAAGTAAGTGCTAATACCTTGTATACGGGCCAAATCCTCCCTTTGCAATATTGTTTTCATCCGGGACACTTTCTGTTGCAGCTGTCAATGTTTTCGTGGTAAAAACTATTGGTTGACCCTACGTATAGCCTCTGTTTCCATTCGGGGCTCTACAGATTTCAATTTATACAATGCAAACTTGAAATTTCTAACTTTGATTAGAAGTCGTGCAACATCCGTATGGAAAAAAGATTGTATTCACAATAACATCAAGAGGAAAGAAAGATGCATGTCCTCTAGAATGGATCTTCACACTGAGACCAATGCTAATGGTGTTGAGAAACTATTGTGCAATGGAATAAACAATGTTGAGGTGCAGAACAAATATATTTTGCCTCCCCAGGAGCAACCCAACATGTCTCAGGTATCTTTCTACGAGAGCATTCTAGTGGTGGATTTGAAACACCTGGATGGCCCTAGAAAAACCACTGTCATGCAACAAATCCAACGTGCATGTCAGGAGGATGGATTTTTCCAGGTACAACCTTCAAGCTCCAATGTCCCAAGTTATGATTTTTTTTGCGGAAGGGATTGGATTCATGAGGCTTTGAATTTTGAATCTCATGATATTGCGATATAAATTGTTTTGAAGATTTGAATTTTGAATCTCATAATATCTCTCAATAAACTTCCAAAATCTCAATTATGAACATTAATTCTTAAAAAAATTTCTGTTCAAATTCAGTATTAATATGGTTGAAGCTACATGATATGATCAGATAGTGAACCATGGGGTACCAGAGAGGGTGATGAAAAGCATGATGGGAATTGCCAAATAATTCTTCAAAATGCCGATGGAAGATCGTGCATGCCTCTATTCAGAGGATCCAAAGAAACTGGCTCAGCTAGCTACAAGCTTCAATATTCACAAAGATGAAGTCCTTAACTGGAGGGACTATCTGAGACACCCTTGCTTTCCATTACACGAAGTCATCGACTCTTGGACTAAAAAACTTGCGGCCTATAGGTAGCCATTAAACTTTATGTCAACCATTAAAGCAACAATCATAACTAATTTGGCTTAATATAATATTGAATCTTTTGTTACAGGAAAATTGCAGGCAAGTACACTATGGAGGTGAGGGCACTGTTTTTAAGGCTGCTGGCTGCAATTTCTGAAGCTCTAGGACTCCATTTTCATTACATGAATAATATTTTTGGGGAACACAGACAGCTATTACTTGTAAATTACTATCCACCATGCCCAAACCTAGATGTTACCCTTTCTTTAAGAATCCATTCAGACACAGGTGGCATCACTGTTCTAATGCAAGGCGATGTCAGCGGTTTGCAAGTACTTAGAAAAGGGAAGTGGGTTGTTGTAGAACCCATTGCTAATGCCTTTGTTATCAAATGTAATAAGCGAGTCTTTCTCAGTTAAAATCAAAATAATTCACGGGCTACATAAGAAACCTCATAAGCTTTTGATAAGTGATCAGTTAAAGAATATTTGTGATGAGTCTGTTCAAAGTATTAATTTTCAACAATGATCAAAAATATTTTGAAAAAGAAGTTAAAATAACAATGATCAAGGATTTCAATGGATCCAACACCACCTTCAAAGCCTCCATACAGTTGGCTTTAAGCATGTTCACAGGTTGGCGAACAAAGTGGCTGATTTTCTTGCCAACCAGGGTGTTATCAGCATAGAGATTAAAATGGCATCAAATTGGCATGAGCTACCGCATAGTAGGTTAAAGGAGGTTGTTCAGGAACATGCAGAAAATGATAAGCTGGAGTTTAAAGATAGAGCCTGGGACCAGGGATCAATTTGACTCAACCTTTGCTTTCAACATTTGCATGTGTCATCATTATCAGATAGATGGTTCTGTGGCGTGGCGGATACCTAGTCTGGCCGCTCATATTCCCAGAGCAAATGAGAGGATTCTCTCTGTTTATCGTGGGGATCGAAACGAGTCCCTCAGATCTTCGTTTATTGACAAACCCCTCATCTATTCAGGGTTCCAGGTTCGGGCAAGAGAGATCCACAAGCATAGACATAGCCCTGTTTCTTCCGGCGGACGGTCCTTCAAGATTTTGGAGTCTCGGCATGGTTTACCGCCCCCCAGGCGGTTTCTGGATGATTGCACAGCTTTCTGTTGGAAAGCGGTTTTGATGAAAATGCAGCAATGCCACTCACCCTCAAACACGTGGCATGGAGAGCTTTCTGAAAACCTCTCTTCCCCGCTCACTAATGTCGGCCCTTCTTATCCCGTGTGATTTCAACATCATCCGTTGGATTTAGTCAACGACAATCGACGGTTGCGGTGGTTCGTGCAACTTGGGGTGTAGGACTATTATACTTCGGTCTTTTTGACGAAGTGATATCCTCCTCGACCGTCGTTCTTAATGCTTTTTATTGGACGGCTCAGATGAAAGGGGCTTTTCCTAAAGCAGTGTTGCCGGTTAGTTCACGTGCTTTTCGGAAGCCAGATTGCATTTTTTTTCATTTTTCCATGGGTTCAGGTTTCTTGTATAACTATAAGGTTCTGACCTAGAGGTCTTGTACTCCTTGCATGTAAAATTGTACACTATTTTTTTTTTTGGTTTTATGAAATAGAAGGATCCATACTTGCTTTAGCAAAAAACTGGGTGGGCATAAAAACGTTCCATTACAGACCGTTCAAGCGAAAGAATACTCATTCTGTAATACTGCGTAATCCAGTTCTAGATATCATACTCACTCTATAATACTGTGTAATCCAATTGAGCGATGAATTTATATTTTTGATAACATGATTGAAGCATAAAACTAACCCATGCCTGCCACCAACGAAATTCCTACAATCTTGTACAATTCATAACTGTGGCTATCAAGCCTTCTTGGGTATTCTTGTGGGTATGTTTTCTGTCAAACACATAAAGGTATCGCCATTTCATTAATTGGGTTCTCGATTGATTTCTGCATAACGATTCGCATTGTCTAAATCTAAAGTCGTTTCCATTCAACAATCTATAGATTCTTCTTTAACTATAGTAAAACTGGGAGATGGAATGCTTATCAAAGCTAAGGTAGCATCTTAAATCCAAACTTCTGACTCCCATTTGAAGTAGTAAAACTTGGGTGTAAATTTAGTAATGAATTGAATCCCCTCTTGCTAAACAAAGGTAATATTAATAACCCATATGCGCTGGTTTCTTTCAGACATGAATTTCTGTAGTGGTTTCTCTCATACACGAGTACTATTTGTGAACTTTGAATGTGAAACTAGTTTGAAAGAACATTCAAAATGATTTTATTTATTTATTTTTAAAATAATTTTTTATATTGTCTCTAGAGAGACAATAGTTTGAATTATGATTTTATTTATTTATTTTTAAATAATTTTTATATTGTCTCTAGAGAGACAATAGTTTTAATTATGGACATATTGTCTTTATAGAGACAATATGTTTTTAATCTCAGCGATTGTCTCTAAAAAGACAAAAATGTAATTGTCTCCAAAGAGACACAAATGAAGTTGTCTCTAGGGAGACAAATGAAATTGTCTCTAGAGAGACAAATCAAATTGTTTCTTAATATACAATAATTCTTGTCTTTATAGAGACAATAATAATATGTGTTCTATATTGTCTTTATAGAGACAAATTTTTGAGACATTATATTTTTCCACACCCGCTTAGAGACAATATTTAAGACAATACAAAAGTTTCTTTTTGTCTTAAGTTAAGACAATTGACTCAAATATTCTCTTAAATATTGTCTTAAAACCCCCCTACATGTAGTAGTGTGCTTCTCATCACATGAGTCTGCACAGAAATTGGTTCACTTCATATCAAGATGTGAATGGTAGTTATGTGTTTATGGGTAATAACGTATCTTGCCAAACTGCTATAATGGTAAATGTCAATGTTAAAAAGTATGATGATACAGTTATAACATTGATCGGTGTTAGACATCTACCCAAGTTTAGAAAGGATCTGATTTCTTTGGGAGTATTGGACTTGTAAGGTTACAAATTTACACATTAAAATGGAGTGTTGAATGTTTCAAAGGGTGCTCTAGTTTTTATGAAGGTAGAGAAGATCATAAATATTTACAGACTTAAAGGAAGTAATTAGGTCAGTGAAGCATCGATTATATCTGAAAAGGAAGAAGAAGATACTCGCCTATGGCATCAGTGGTTGGGTCACATGAGTAAGAAGGGTCTTTAGGTACCGATGAATAAAAAATTGCTCCCTAATTTGAAATCCTTGAATTTGGATTTTTGCAAACATTGTGTATTTGGAAAACAATGTAAATTAAAATTTAAAACTAGAAGTCATAACAGTAAATGAATTTTCGACTATATTCATTTTGATCTTTGGGAACCATCTCCTATTGTATCTTACGGAGGTGCATTATACTTCTTAAAATTTAGTGACTATTTCTCTAAGAAAGTCTCGGTCTATATGTTGAAAATAAACGCTGATATATTTAATGATTTTAAACAATTTAAAGCTATGGTGGAAAAGAAAACAGAAAAATCAATTAAATGTTCAAGAACTAACAATGGAGATGAATTTACTTGCCTAGAATTTGAGCAATATTGTAAGGATAAAGGGATTGTTAGACGTAAAAATGTTGTTTATACTCCTAAAAAAAATGGCGTTGTTGAACTTATGAATCAAACTCTTATGTAAATAGTCAAAAGCATGATAAAAAATGCTAACTCGTAGAAGGAATTATGGGAAGAATCTATTTGGTAAACATATCACTTTTAGTTGCCATTAATTGTAAAATTCCTGAAGAAGTTTGGTCATGTCAGTCTTGTGATTATTCACATTTAAGGATTTTTGGTTGTGATTCTTATGATCTTATACCAAAGAATCAATGTTCTAAGTTAGACCCAAAAGAAAAATGTTGTGTCTTTCTTGGGTATGACTATGCAGTGAAAATATAGCGGCTATGAGATCCTTATTCATGTAAGATAATCATTAGTAGACATGTAACATTTGATGAATCTTCTCTTCTAAAATCAGATGTTGTAAAACTTGAACATGAATAGGTAATGTCGAATCAAGAAATTCAGTTGGAGGTTAAACATTTTTGGGAACTCCAAAGGAAGGAGATACTTCTGAATAAAAAGGTGAAGGAGGTGCAAAGGGAACTATAGAAGTTCACAGACTAGTCCAACAACTAGTCACTCTACCGAGATCTACAAGAGAAATAAGAACACCCAAAAGGTATCAAGATTATACTTCACCTATTGCATTGATTACTGAACATGGGGAACCTTCTTTTTATCATAAAGCAGTGGGTGATGTGGATAGAAAAAAGTGGAATAAGGCTATGGACGATGAAATGGATTCCTTAGCTAAGAACAAAACCTAGGATCTTGTAGAACTTCCTGTAGGGAGAAGGGTTTTTGGATGCAAATGGATTTTCAAATTGAAGTGAAATTTTGATGGAAGTATCGAAAGGTATAAGGCAAGGCTGGTAGAAACAGGGTATTCCCAAGTTGATGGTATTGAATTTCATGAGATATTTTCATCAGTCCTAAAACTTGTTTCTATTCGTACTGTATTAGTACTAACGACATTACTTTATCTTGAGTTAGAATAGTTAGATGCTAAAATAAATTTTCTTTATGGAGATTTGGATGGAGAGATTTCTATGGAAGAACGAGAAGGTTTTGTACATGGTCGCAACAAAATATTAGTTTGCAAGCTCAAGAAATCATTGTATGTCCTGAGGTCGTCTCCCAGGGAATGGTACAATAATTTTGACTCTTTAATGGTGAGCCAGAACTTTACTCAAAGTGACTGATCATTGTGTGTAATTTAAGAGTTTCAATGACATATTCAATATCTTGGTCTTGTATGTTGATGATATGCTTATTGCGAGAAAAAGCATGGATGAAATCAACAGGTTAAAGGCGCATCTTTCTAGGACATTTGATATGAAGGATCTTGGATTGATAAAACATATCTTGGGCATAGAGATACATAGAGACAGGAAAAATGGAAAGCTCTCATTATCACAGCAGAAGTACGTTGAGAAAGTAATTTAAAAGTTTGGTATGAACAATGTGAAACATGTTAATGTTCCATTAACTTCCCATTTAATATTTCTTTGGATTTGAGTCCTAGAATTGATGAAGAAAATAAGTATATGTCTCGTGTGCCATATGCAAGTGTGGTAGACAAATTAATGTATGTGATGGTATCTTCAAGGCCTTAAATTTCACACGTAGTTTAATTTGTCATTAAGCTCATGGCAAATCAAGGAGAAGAACATTGATAAGGAGTGAAATTGGTGCTTTGGTATTTGAGAGGCACGAATGACCATTGTATCATCTTTAATGGTAGTGAAGGTTCAGTTTGTAGATATGTGGATGGTAATTACGTAGAAGTTTAGGACAAGAGGATATCTACTACAAGATATGTCTTTACTCTTGCAGGTGGAGAAATTAGCTAGATGTCAAAGCTTCAAGAAGCAGTAGCTTTGTCTGTTACTGCAACAGAGTATATCGCTGCTTAAGATGCCTGTAAAGAGGCAATATCATTGAAAGGTCTACTTGATGAGATTGGAAGGACACAGGAGAAATTGAATGTATTATGTGAAAGTTAGAGTGCTATTTATCTAGCTACAAGTCCAACTTATCATGGCAAGACTAAGCACATTGATGTAAGGTACCATTTTGTAAGACATGTGATCAATGGCGACAAAGTAGCTCTCAAGAAGGTCCATACATCAGAGAATTGTGCAAACATGTTCACAAAAAATTTTTAGTAGAGAAACTTTGTTGATGTTTGACATCTCTTGGCTTGTAGAAGAGATGATGAATGGGCATGGGAAAGGGATTAAGAAAATTGTTGTCAAGTTGGAGATTGTTAAAGAATGACAGCAATTAATGACTATCTCAGTAAATTTAGTTTTACCATTTAGGGAGTTGTGTAATCATAGGGAGTTATGTAACGAAATCTTTGTATTAAAATGGTGATTGCTAGAGAGGCTTGATGTAACTTGGACAGTCGTTTTTTACTTTGTAGGAATAAGAATTGCAATCCCTTTCCCATGAAGGTTTCTTTGACACAGTGTCAAGGTTTTACTTTGTGTATTCTTATTGTGTGTATTAGTTTCTTTCTTATAAATTTAGTCCTTATTTAAATGTTAACATGTTCAAATACAACAAATATTATGTCATTTAATATCATGTAAAGTAATAGTAATATATAAAAAAGAAAAAAGATTAAATAGTTTCTACCATCTAAATTTTTGTATTGAATTTATAATATTATAAACCCAAAGATTAAACTTTACTATTATATCAATTAATAATAATATATAAGAAAAAAACCTAATATTAAACTTTAATATTATGCCACTTCATATTTGGTGAATTAATAATAATATATATTATGTCAATTAGTAATAATATGTAGGAAAAGGAACCCTAATATTAAACTTTAATATTATGTCAATTAGTAATAATATATAGGAAAGGGAAGGGATCCAGTAGTGTCTACAATTTTTGATAAGACAATAGTTCAAGGTACGAACTTCATCAAACATTTCCCTTCCGTATAATGTAAGTAATTCAGATGAATCAGTGTCTGATCCAGTCCCCGACTGTTTTACCGATATAGAGGTTTTAGGTTTTATTGCAGTTTGAACAAAGCGATAGTTGGGCACAAGTCTGTATACAGAGCGACACCTTCGGGCCCATCTCTATCGGGTCCACATGACAGATTTCAACACGATATCGACGCGGCGGCTATACGATATCGGGATCACTATATCATTTCGGGGTTTTGATGTTTGAAACAAATTTCGGGGTTTTGTTTTGATTGAAAGAGGGGGCATTTGATCCCTAATCTAGAATGAATGAATTGGGTAAGCACCTCTCCACGCAACTCTGCCTGCAACGAGGAAATAGTAGAGATTTTGGGGAATTCAAAGACCATCCGAAGAATTCGCATGATCACTTCCACGAAAACAACGGTAAGATTCTGAGAACTTCCTGCAACGAGGAATTGGCTGATTTTATCACTAATGTAGAATTGGCTGCAACGAGGAAATAGTAGAGATTTTGGGGAATTCAAAGACCATCCATCCGCAACCAGAAGAAGAGAAAATTCACAGATCATTTCCACGAAAATAACTGTAAGATTCATGGGACACCACTGCCATCACACTGCACAGCGATTGGAGGCTTCCAAGAAGAAACTGGAGATTCAAGAACTTTCCAGAGAGACATGTCTGCCATCATAGAACCGTGTGGATCATACCTGCAACTTGCAATCCTGTTTTATACACGTCGTGCATGCCACCTTCTGCATGGAAATTAAGAAGTAACTTCATACTTCAATCACAGTCCTGCTTTATTATATTTTGACGTGCTTGGCGTATTCTACCTTCACTCTTTAATAAATGAGGTTAAATTAAAAAAAATTATAACTATTTTTTAAAATAAATTTCACCTTATTTTATAATTAAATAAAAAATTTATTTTAAAATACACATTTTTATAAACATAAATATACGTAATAAATATGAAAATGTATCATAATTATGAAATAATTATTTTAGCGACAAATTATTCAACTCATTTCTAAAATGTTAAAAGAACCATAATTCACAGAATTATACTTTTACATCTCAGATAAATCATACTATCCACTAATATTTGTAAGATGTAATAGTATTTACTATTTACCACTCAATTACAAAGCTTAATTTTGAAAATGTCTAGAGAATTTAACAAATAGCCTTTCAAACTCTAACCCAAAAAAACTTCATAAGAAAATAAAAATTTAAATAAATAAATTTATAATTATTATACTGCATATAAAATAAAAATTTAAATAAATAAATTTATAATTATTATTATTATTATTATACTGCATATTCACCATTAGAGTGAAAAAAGTTTATATAAACTACACTAGTGCACATTCACCGCAATGACTTAGGATTACTTGTACATAATGGGTGAATGGTAAATATGCGGTGAAGTAGGCATTCACCCATGGAGGGTGTGTGGAGCACCAGTGGAAACTTCATTTTCCCACTATCCTTTAATGTCGGTGGACAGTTTTGGCTTCAACGTAATTTTTATTTGAAGAGGCGCGCTCCCTCTCTCTGTTGCAGTGTCCGCTTCGCCTTGCCATGAATCTCTTTACCCTCCCGTGCATCATCTTAAGATTGATATTATCCATATCAATATCAATCCACCCACCCATGGATCTGATTGCCTTCGCCCGCCTCATTGTAATATTATTATTATTACCCCCACCCATGGATATGTTTGCGTGCCTGCGCAATATCCTCATATTCGTATTATTATGCGTGGATTGCAATGCCACAACTCACCATAAATTTACTTCCATCGATCTGCACATCATCATAATATTAACATTATCTCTGGCAATCTGTGCATTCATTGAGACTCTACTGTCCAAACACACAACTGCCCGTCATGATAAGCTGCCTTCTGCTTCCTCGGCAGGCTGCTCTGCGTCCACTTCTTATAAATATTATGACGTGTTCATAAATTATAGAGTCCCAGACCTTAAACACAATTTGCCCCTCCCTCTTTACTAGAGGCTTCAATCCCGGGGCTTGAGAGTATTTGTTGACCAGACAGAAATGGTAGTTGGACTACTAGTGTGGCCTCTGTTCATATAGCCCTCCTCTCCCCAAATTATGCAGAATTGGCCTTTTGCCTTGATGAACTCGTCATCATGATAAATTCTGGGGCTATCATTATTCCAGGGACAAAAATAAAAGTGGAGCATACCATAAAACATATGAAATGATTCATTATTAAATTAATAACCTTTCACTTCAATGTAACATCCCTTGTGAAAAGTTAATGTTAGTAAATAGTGAAAGTAATTATTGAACAAAGACTTTATTTGAAAATATGTATAATCCTGTTATTAATTTTATGTTAATGAAAGACAATTGTGTTGGTACTATTTGAACTGAGTTATGATTAATCATGGTTAGTAACTGAGGAATCAGTTACATTGGAACCCTAACTACCTTGAGGTAGTTGAGACCCCAGAGGAAAAAGGGGGAAAAATGCCAAGTCTGGTTAGGATCAGATGGCAGAGAAGAAAGAAAATATTCATGCTATGTCTGGTTAGGATCAGATGGCATAAGGGGAAAGAATTTTCCTGTGTACGCTATGTCTGGTTAGGATCAGATAGCGTTTACTGGCGAGGCCAGTGTAATTGCGGTCGAGTAGGACCTGCAAGTGCTTGGGGGTGGAAGGACAAAGAGGAAATTCTTCCTACGGACGGGTGGATTGGCAAGCATTACAAGTAGGTTTGCAGAGAAGCAGGTATGGCTTATAATGCATACATCTACTGAAGTATTTCTGTTATTATTCTGTATTGAGAAAAACCTCTGACTGCTCTCTTTTAACGGAAAGGAAGAAAGAATACTGGTATCTGTGGTTTAGACAGAGTTTAAATAACTGTTCTTTTCTTAAGAGGAAACGAGAAAGAAAATCAACTTCTGTGATTTAGACAGAGACTGAAATTAACTGTTCTTTTGTTAATAGAAAAGAGAAAAACACTAGCTTTTGTATTATAAACAGAGAATGAAATAACAGGCATACGATAAGGGAAAGTATGAAAATTCCATACGAAAGAACTTGCAACCATTCTCGAAATAAGAATCTAAACCGAATCAATAGCTTAATCATTTAACGACAGCAGATAATCAACAATAAAGATCGCTGTGATAAACCCTAGATATGTATTCAAGAACAGAATCTAGAAATCTTTTATACAGAGAATCGAAAACATAAATATCTATATGTCCATTGCTGAAGCCTGTAGCCTACATGTAACATCAAAACATATATATATATTGCCGTCGAACCGGTGTTTCCTTCAACCAGCTGGGCCGTAACACGAAATATACATAATATAAAACAGAGTTGTTATACGTAGAACCCCTGGCCCAATAGCCGTGAGGAAAACCTCAAAGAGGGTTAACAAAAACCAGATTCCATCATAACAGTTTTATATTACCGTATACAGGCTATGCGGAAGCTGAATAAAAGAATATACATTCGCTATTTATAACATAAACAATAAGAATGGACGCCGAGGGCAGAGCAATGGTAACCAGGGTTACATGCTCCCTCTGTCAGTTCTAGCCGGCAAAACCCCGTTTGGTAAACCATTCTAGTCGGAGCTTATGCTCAGCTAATGAGGTATCCAAGTCGGAATCGAATGGCAACATATTAATCATCTAAACTGAGGTAAAAACAAAAGTATTCGGTAAAAGATATGGGTTTATATTAAAACACCGAACATTAACTTGCAACAGTTCATTGGAAGCAAATGACCATACAACCGTGATACCATTCTATATATTAACAACATTAAATAAGATCAACCCTTTCAGGCAGAGACCGAGTTCAAGAAAATAATCATAGTCTGCGCTCCAAAAAGAGTACCAGTACACAGTCTAAGACGGTAAATTGCATATGATAATAAGTCACGGTGATACAATCAAACTAATGGAGACGGGTCTCGTAACAAAGGAGTTCAAATAACAAAGGCTAAAAACTAAATGCCTTCAGGAAGACCCTGAGCTTGTGCAGGGGACAGACCCAAGATTCATTGCCCAGTACCCCCTGCTAAGTGAATGAACGAAACTCAGACTTTGTCTACACAAAAACCATGTATGCATTGCTGAGAGAAGTGTTCGAGGCTTACCTGTCGATGGGCGAGGCAGCTGAATGAGGAACCCTTGTTCCTTATGGTGAAACGATTCACCACGTGCACAAAACCTTAGCCCTGTTAGCAACATGAAAACCCTGGCGTAAATCCATAAAAAGAAACCAGAGCAGAGAAATGAAAAAACATTAACACTCACCCTAGCTACACTTGGTGTCATGTAAACCTGAGTGCCGTTAACTTCAAGCAGTGATGAGGCCGAGTCGAATGGCAGGAGCTACATGTCAGAGGCTAAAGGTCGGTGAAGTGGAATGCAAAAGAATTATCAACAGAGTCAAGCTACAGAGCTGTGGCAAGGCGGAGAAAGTGAAATGAGAATTAAGGTTACCCGGAAGTGTAAAACAGATATATAAATCGCTCCAGGTCATTACCGGTTCGTGGCATGGTTTAAACCCTCGATCTGCAGGAAATGTTGATAGCCGTTCGATTGCCGGTATCCTTTGGAGAGTTTCGGCGCGAAAAATGACAAGGCCGAGGAGTGAGGGCCGTAGACCTTATTGTGCAGGGCGCACATGGCAGCTTTCCATTTGCCCTTCATCTCTCCAAATGGACGACGGAAACGCCTACACCTGGATCGAGGTTATGAACGCCGGACGGACTATCAACCCCGATCTCTCGGGATATGTAAATCTGAGTGGTATAGTTGTGCTCATAAATATGCTATTAACACTGTTAGTGCCACTATACAACTAACGGGTTCCCGGGCTAACTCTATCAATACCATTACGATGTTATAGGTATACGTAAACAGTCAACGCATATTCCATAAGCTCTCGTTTGGTGTATAAAGCCTTCACTTCCATATGACTGTTGTGTAACTTCGATTTTGTATCATTAAAGCTGTGATTATGATTAAGGTAATGATGCATATGTGAATACGAAAATAAGAACCATATATTGAATCAATGATTATGTTTAAGGTAATAATGCTTATGTGATTATGAATGTAATAACCATATGTAGAAGAGTTATTATTGCTGTATTATAACAAAAAAAAAATTATTTGTTGGAAGCGTGACAAATTGGTATCAGAGCCCAAGGTTTACAACTCTGTGACCTTTGGGAAAAATTTTAAAATTACAGTAACATGAATATAAATAGTATCATGATAAAAGTTTAGAAGTACACCAAAGATAAATTAAATCTGTTTAATAAGTTATTCTGAAGCAGGTAGTAGCAGAATGAGAAGAGCAAACGGTGCTCCTTATGAAAATCTGGAACCACCAGATAACATGGAACAACCTCAGGGAAATCCTGAGCTTTGGGTACAACTGGGAGCAGCAGGCCACAATACTGACTCGACGCTATTGAGGACATTGCAGGAGTTAAAGGACGAAATGACCCGACTGCGTGAGGATAACGCAAGATTGAATGTTGAACAAGAGAGGATCCTGAAAATCTTATCTGATAAGCAACATCAACAGCAGTCACATCCGAGACCTGAACAGCCAAGAATAACAGATGAACAGAGCTATCATACTGAACCAGAAGAAACAGAGGACAGGGCAGAGACGCGAGGAGAGAAGTCTGTCAATGCTTCTGAAATTCAAACCCCAAAAAGACCCCGGATGGAACTACAAGGGGAGTTTCGGAAAATTAAACCACCTCATTTCGACGGGGAATCAGAGGAAGCTGCAGAGGCATGGCTAATCAATATGAATAAGTATTTTCAAGTGTATGAATATGATCATCATCTTAAGGCAAGGCTGGCTATATTCCAGCTGCAGGCCAAAGCCACGCTATGGTGGGAGGAGGTCAAAATGGTGCGGGGAGTGAGTGAACAAGATGTGACATGGGAAATGTTTCAAAGATATTTCAAGGAGAAGTATTTGACAGAACGCTTTTATGATGAAAAAGCGCGAGAATTTCACGATCTGCGGCTTGGACAGCAGACCATTGATGAGTTCGTAACTAAGTTCACATCCCTGCTTCGTTACGTACCCTATATTCATGAAGAGAAGGCTAAGGTACAAAGATTCGTTAGTAGTCTACCTCTGACAATGCGAGAAAGGATAGAGTTCGATAATCCAAAAACCATGGATGAAGCAATTCGAAAAGCAAGGCTGTGTTATTAGCAGAACAAATCCAAAGGAGAAATTTCTGGAAAGCGTTGGACAGATAAGAGGGGCAGTAAAATGCCTACGGGTAGCAAGGGAGCACGCAGCAGTTTTCAAAAAGGATTTTCGAAGGGAGCTAATACTAAAAATCCAGCTAAAACTCAGAGCAGATTCAAGCCTCCTGCAGAATCCAAATACAGTGAACAACAAGTTAGACTGGACAATGAAGGCTCAGCTCGGCCACCTGTTCAGTGTTGGGGTTGTGGCAGACCCCATTATATTAGAAACTGCCCTCATCGGAAGGACAACGATCAGCTGTCCCAGATCTATGAAGCTTCAACAGTAGGAGATGTGGCTCGATCTATGCCCAGAATAAATGCAGCACTGGAGGATCGACAAGCTGATTACCAGCCAACAATGATAGAGTTTGAAGGTAAGATCTTTGATCGAACTGTTTCTATTTTAGTAGATCCAGGAGCTACTTTAAGCTATATAAGTCCCAAAGTTGTGGAAAGCTGTGGTTTGCAAACCACTAAGTTTAAAAGCCCTTGGCTAGTACAGCTGGCCACTGGGACCAAAAGACGAGTACTAACTAAAGTCAGCAACTGTCCATTAAGGTTAGATGGCCAAACAATAACAACTGAATTAAATGTACTCCCTCTTGGTTCCTATGACGTGCTGATAGGAATGGACTGGTTGGAACGACGGTGGTCTGTAATTAATTGTAAAACAAAAACAGTCTCTTACCGAGATGAGCTGGGTGTGGGAAAAGAGATTCAAGGCATCCAGAAACCAGTGCAGATTCGGCCAATCACAGCCTCACAGCTGGTTAAGTGTATCCGGAATAAGTGCCAGATTTATGCAGTACAAGTGGGGTTTGCAGATTCTGTGGATAAGGTTGCAACTGTTAAAGATATACCAATAGTGCAAGATTTTGCAGATGTATTTCCTGAAGAAATTCCAGGGCTGCCACCCAAAAGGGATTTGGACTTCACCATTGAGCTGATACCCGGAGCAGCCCCAGTGTCCCGAGCACCCTATCGGATGGGTGTGCCGGAGTTAACTGAGTTAAAGATGCAACTGCAAGAGTTGCTGGAAAAGAAATAAATCTGCCCCAGTGTCTCTCCTTGGGGAGCTCCTGTGCTATTTGTGAGGAAAAAGGATGGGACCCTGCGAATGTGCATAGACTATAGACAGCTGAATAAACTGACAGTTAAAAACAAATATCCACTACCCCGCATTGACGAGCTGTTTGATCAGGTGAAGGGGGCAACCATCTTCTCAAAGATCGATTTAAGATCAGGTTACCATCAAATCAGAATCAAAGATGAGGACATAGCCAAGACATCTTTTCGTACTCGTTACGGACATTACGAGTTTGTGGTACTGCCTTTTGGATTAACTAATGCACCTGCAACATTCATGTGTTTGATGAATAGTGTATTTCATCAATACTTGGACAAATTTGTATTGATCTTCATTGATGATATACTTATTTACTCCCGGAATAAGAAAGAGCATAAGGAACTGTTGGTATCATCCTAAGACCCTTTTTCCTTCCCAGTTTCACATCATTTATCCATACATTTTCATCATTTATCCCTCAAAATCCTTGAATATTGATTATTAATTGTTCGATAGTTATTAAATTGCATAAGAATTAATTTAGGGGTTTTATGTTCCAGAATTAGAGATTTTTGATGACTTGACTACAGGAAGTACCCACAACCTGTAATGAGTTTACCGTTTGACATGTGGCGCAGTGGATGAGCGAGAAGGAAAAGCATGGGCGAAAAGTGGAATGTCCAAGGATGGACAAACACCTATCTTCCATCCAAATCGAGCCTCCTATGCATGCGGTCAACTTCAGTCAAAGCAGGGTACTTTGGCGCATAAAGGCAACAACAACATTGTTCTATTTTCATTTTGATTTTTGTTCTTTTTGAAACTTATGGTATGGAAACATTTTGCAAAAATCTATGTAAAAACGCGGCAACAACACTATATACATTCACTGCATCGATGACATGGCTGTATGTACGCATGTGTAAATACAGTAGTTCAATGTTTTTGAAGGTTAATTAATCAGTTGTTAAAACATTTTTGCTCAGAACAGAGTTTAGTTAATACACAGAACCGGTTACAGTCCCAACGTGTGTTCACTCTTTTGCATTGGTTGATTGCTGAACGGTGGTAGTCAGTATACCCTTAGGCGTGGACGGGCCCTGCGTCCTTTGTTTGGTATACTGCTCTTCATTTTGTTACATTTCATTTCAGTTTATACATATATGTTTGCACAACATTGTATTAGTTTCAATCTATATGCTTACACAACGTTGTATTGGTTTCGATTTATGTATCACAGGTTGCATCATAGTTTCGATTTACATAACTGTTGATTCACATAGCATATACGCTGCAGTCATATGAGCTTTCGATTCCTTTATGTTTTTAGTTTCATTACATGTATATGGTGTGCGCATCCGAAGGGTTTATTGTTATGTTGAATGGTCAGCACTAGGATCTGGAACGAGAATCTTGTAAGGGATTTGGTCCTTGTGTGATTTACAGATGCATGCTCATAAACTCTGCCTTATTTCACAGTCTATTCATGTTCTTTTTATATAGTTTCATAGTGTAAATATCTTGCATGCTGTGTGTGTTTACTAGGCAAAGGTTTTCTGAGTGATACCTCTGTAAGGGGGTTAGAATCATTGCCACAGTCATACACAGTCTTTAGATTCACAGTTTGCTTTGATAGATGCATGTCATAACCAGCATTGTAGTCAGATACATCAGTAGGGTAATCTAGGTGTGTGAAGGATAGGCTGCATATAGTGGTCTTCCGTAAAGAAGCCTTGCAATTTACCTCATAATCACCTGGGCGGTAATTCTTTATGTCTATATACCTTAGACCACGCCTCTAAGCTTACGCACCTCGGTCGATATTAAATATAGAGTCCAGTCTAGCACCCTAGCTGAGACCACTACATTTTGGCGCCGTTGCCGGGGAGGCGTACGTAAAGAATTCAAACAAGCAAAAAGAAAAAAAAATTAAATTCATAAAAACCAAAAACACAGTTAGAATCATGTTCATTTATGCCTAGACTTAGGGACAATCAAGGGAGATTTGTGAAACCCCCCCACCATCTTAACACTAATCCATCATCATCAGGAGCAGACTCAACACCAACTGAGGAGGATATTCAAACGTTAGCTGAGAAATTTTACTCAGGACAGCACATTACTCTTGCTGAGAGAGAAATTCTGTTTGCACATAAATCACAGCAGCAACCTTTTCCTAAATCCTCTGCCCAAGGGAAAAGTAGCACCATTACCATACAATATTCCTTTATCTCTTTTCCACCAAGAGACACTAAGAGACCAAGCAAAATGGCTGAGGAGGGATCTGGATCAGTTCCCCATCAAGAGAAAGAGGAATCCACTTTTAAATTCCCAATACAAGAACCACAGGAGGATGAGGAGATTAAAATGAAAAATATACCCCCATCTGTGTTACCCAATTTCTATGGTATGGCATCAGAGGATCCAGACTCATTCTTATTTGAGTTTGACATTGTGTGTCGCACTTATGGTTATACAGATGATGCTCACAGACTGAGATTGTTTCCAGCCACATTAAAGGCAACAGCCTTGAAATGGTTTATGGGGCTAGGGGAACATGCCATAGTAGATTGGGATGGCATGAGGAGGATATCTGAGGAAATATCAGCCTTATTGCAGATCCAAAGACTCTAAAGATGACATCTTTAGAATGAGCCAGCAGGAGGATGAAACCTTAGAAGAATATCTAGAACGGTTTGTCTATAACTTGCAAAAATCTAAACACGGAACCATGCCTCCTGATCTAGTTCGCACAATATTTTTGAAAGGTATCAGGGAAGAATACATGGATGATCTCAACTTAATGGGCAAAGGTGATATCTCTGCCCTACCCTTTGAAGAAATAGCTGAACTGTGTGAAAAATATTCAAGAAGTAAAGCCAAAATGGGAAAGAGGACTTTATCATCTAGGGTCATAAAAACTGCCTCTGCTAGTGTCACCCGGGCTGAAATTGGTAATCTTTTAGAAGAGTTCAAAATAGATTTGTTGAGTACTCTAGGAAACCAAATTGATGCCTTAAAAGCCAAAAAGAAACAAGAGGAAGAAGACAATATGATGGCTATTTTCTGCCCCAAGTGTCGCAAGAAGCATGCATTAAAAGATTGTCCTCTAGATAATATACAAGTATGTGCTTTCTGTACTGAGCATCATGATATATTTGACTGTCCTAAAGTTAAAATTGTGCAGGACTGTAACATGGAAACCAGCACAGAGATGGAGAATGTGTACTACATGGGTGCAAAGTGACCATGGCAACCAAGGCAAGCACCCCAAGGTATGTTTCCTAATCAAAATATGCAATTTCCTATGAATGATCAGATGTATGCACAAAACTCATGGAATATACCTATGCCATGGCAGCATGGAAACCAATCACAAAATCAATGGAGACCATCTCAACAATATCCCCAATCCTACCATCAGTATCCTCAATCATACCCACCTTACTCATAGCCATATCAGTAGTACCCTCAGTCATATCCATCACATTCACAGCCATATCAGCAGCACCCTCAGCCAGTTGTTTATCAGCCCCAACCTTCTCAACAAACTTTTCCTGCTCCACAAATAAATGTCCCACAACTTCAATGTCCAACTAATTCACAACCTCCCAGACCCACACAAATACCTGCTCAAACTGTCCCAAATCCGAACAATAGAGCAGAGAGGCCAGCTTATAATGTAGAGGAAGGAACTTCCTACTCCACACTGCCTTTACAAAACATTAACCTGAGGTCTGGTAGGGTGCTCCAAAAGGATTCTCCAATAACAGATCAACAAGGAGAAAACTTAGAAAAAGAAAATGAAATGACAACTCAAACACAACCAAGCAGTGAAACCAGAGACAAACAAATGCAGTCACTGCAACCACCTTTTCCGGACCGTTTGGTCCAAGTCAAACCACCATTGCCTCCACCACAATTTGATGTTTTGGATGAACTTAAAAATGTCTACATAAAAATCCCTTTGCTGCAAGCTATAAAGGACATTCCTATTTACACCAAAGCCATCAAAGATATGTGTCTAAAGAAACCTGCTAGGAAGAGGATTGATCCTCAGACCATTCATGTTCTAGGAAATTTAGCAGGCCTTATGACCAATACCATCTCCATGGAGAAGTATGTTGATCCGGGCATTCCAAAAGTGACCACCATCATTAACAACATAAAGATCCCAAACACTTTGATAGATCTTGGAGCTGCAATTAATGTCATGACCCTTGAAACTATGAGAACACTCCAGCTTGTGAATTTGCAACATACCACAATTGTTCTTGAACTAGCTGATAGGTCCAAAGTCATTCCTGAGGGGATTTTGGAAGATATCATTGTTTCACTGGACTCTTGGGAGTATCCGGTGGATTTCCTAGTCCTTCAACCCAAATCCAATCTAGGAGGACATCCTATCATTCTAGGCAGACCATGGTTAGCGACTGCTGATGCATTTATTGGATGCCAATCAGGTAACATGATTATCTCTAGAGGGACCGAAAGGAAACAACTCACCCTCTATCCATCAGCACAATCACCTGCAGTCACCCATAACTTGTGGCTTGATGACAAATTTAATGACAAAGAGGAGGTACAATCTGTTTTTAGCATTGACCAGATCTATGATTTCCATGAAGATAATACTGATTTGGTAGAATTATTTCTCTCACAGCCTGATATATCTGAAAATTTGAGAAATGAACAATATAATGCTGCAGATGTACTTCTAGCTCAAAACTTTCAAGAAACATGCACTATCCACTCCTTGCAATCTACATTTCATGACATCTTTCCAGTTCAATCCATCACCAATACTCAGAGTCAAGTCATAGAGATCAGTCCAGGCAAAACTTTGAACATAGGCAACCACCTTGACTCATCTCAACAAGAAAAATTGATTAGACTCTTGAAAAAGTACCAAAAAGCCTTTGCATGGGATTACACTGACATGCATGGGATTCACCCCGACACATGCACTCACCACATTTACACTGATAGCACCATTAAACTGGTGAGGCAACCACAACGAAGAATGAACCCCATGTTCCAAGACATTGTCAGAGAAGAGTTGCAAAAACTCTTGAGAGTCAACTTTATATATCCTATTTCTGATAGTTAGTGGGTATCCCCATTGGTTATTGTTCCTAAGAATAATGGCAAGTGGCGTATCTGTGTTGACTACAGACAGATGAACAAAGCCACACTCAAAGACTACTTTCCACTGCCATTCATTGACCAAGTGTTAGACACCCTAGCCGGCAAATCATCCTTTTCCTTTCTTGACGGTTTCAGTGGCTACAACCAGATCCGAATTGCCTCTGAAGACCGGGACAAAACCACCTTCACCTGTCCTTGGGGCACCTATGCCTACAATGTTTTGCCATTTGGACTTTGTAACGCTCCAGCTACATTTCAGCGAGCTGTGTTAGTTATCTTTGCTGATTTGATTCATGATTGTGTTGAAGTGTATATGGATGATTTTTCAGTATATGGCAATTCTTTTGAACATGCATTAGATAATCTAGAAAGAGTTTTGAAAAGGTGTATTGAAGCTAACCTGTCCCTCAGCAACGAAAAGTGCTTCATGATGCTAAATGAAGGGATAATGTTGGGCCATTATATCTCTTTTCAAGGCATCCAGGTTGACCCAGCCAAGATACAGATTATTGCCGATTTGCCTATTCCACAGAACCAGAGAGAGGTAAGAAGTTTTCTTGGGTATGCTAGCTATTACCGAAGATTCATTGAACATTTTAGCAAGATAGCCTTACCTTTGCTTAAACTTCTTGCCAAAGATGTACTTTTTAATTGGACTGAGAACTGCCAACATGCATTTGAACAATTTAAGAAGAAGCTATCTACTGCACCAGTCCTGAGAGGGCCTAATTGGAGTTTACCATTTCATATTTTTACCGATGCATCTGACACTGCCATAGGTGCATGCTTAGGCCAAAAAGAAGAATCTTGTACATATGCAATTTATTTCATTAGTAAAAATCTCACACCTGCCGAGCTTAACTATACAGTTACAGAAAAGGAAACACTTGCCATCATTTATGCTGTGAACAAATTTCTCCATTACATAACTGGTTATGAAGTCTTTGTACATACTGATCACTCTGCCATTCGACATCTCATGAATAAACCAATAACTAGTGGCAGAGTTACCAGATGGTTACTATTGCTGCAGGAATTTAACATCACAGTGCTAGATAGACCAGGCAAAGAAAACTAGGTGGCAGATTTCCTCTCTAGACTGCAAAATCCAGGTGAGATTGTTCCTGTTGAGGACTCTTTTCCGGATGAGCACTTATTCACAATTTCCATAGTAACTCCTTGGTTTGCTGATTTAGCTAATTACTTGTCTACAGGTAGGACACCTCCACATTTCACTGCAAAGGAAAGGAAAAGACTGATCAAACAAAGTGTTAGATATTCATGGCTCAATGGCGATCTCTTTTACACTGGTTTTGATATGATCATTAGGAGATGTGTCCGAAATGATGAGGTAATTGACATTTTAAAATCTTGCCATGATGAACTGTGTGGTGGGAATTTTTAAGCGAAGCGGACAGCGTTCAAAGTTCTTACTCTTGAATACTATTGGCCATCCATTTTCAAGGATGCCAAGAAGTATGTAAAGAGTTGTGACAGCTGCCAAAGGATGGGCAGACCCACAGCTACGGATCAGATGCCACTTCAGCCCCAAGTTCACTTAGAACCATTTGATAAGTGGGCTCTGGACTTCATAGGACCAATCAACCCAGCCTCTAATGGTAAGAAGTACATCTTAGTGTGTACTGATTATGTCACAAAGTGGGCAGAAGCAAAAGCACTGGTAAGAGCAACCGAACACACAGTAGTCAATTTCCTTTATGAGGAGATCTTTGTGAGGTATGGAGTGCCAAGAGAAATTGTCACTGATCAAGGTACCCAATTCACCTCCAAGCTCATGAAGGACATCACAGACAAGTACCAGATAAAGCATAGGAAAAGTACCCCCTACCATCCACAGGCCAATGGGCAGGTGGAATCGACCAACAAGACTTTGGAGGGGAGCATTACCAAAACTGTTGCAATGAACCACAAAACCTGGGAGGAAAAGCTCAAGGAGGCACTCTGGGCTTACTGGATTACTTGGAAAGATACCACCGGATTTACACCATACCAGTTGGTGTACGGTAAGGATGTCATGCTTCCTATTGAATTCCAAATTCACACTTTTAAATTAGCTGCAGATTTACTAATTGATTTGGATCAAGCACAAAAGGAGAGAATCCAGCAGTTGAACCAGCTGGATGAGATGAGGCAACAAGCAGAACAAACCACCACCCTCATGCAAAAGCACAGGAAGCAATGGCATGATTCACACATTAAGAAGAAGCACTTCAAAGAAGGTGACTGGGCTCTGCTTTTTGATTCAAAATTCAAGGATCATAAAGCTAAGTTCACCACCCATTGGATGGGCCCTTATGAAATCGTTCAGGTTTATGCCAATGGATCAGTAAAACTCCAAACTATTGATGGAAAAGGTCATTATTTCACAGTCAATGGTCATCGCCTGAAGCTGTACAAAAAGCCCATCAGCAAGCAATATTTTCTCAATACATTATCTCACCAAGAAGAGGTTGAGGTACTGCAGCCCTCAGCTGCAGTATCACTGCCTTAGTTTCATTTTCTTTCAATTTCAAAATCAAGAAAAAATAAAAAGAAAAAAACAAAAGTAATAAAAAATAAAAAATAAAAAAATAAATAAAAATTAAATACAACAAAAACACAAAAAAAATAAATAATAATAATGGGTTAGATGTGAAAACCAGTATCTGGCACAATCTAACCCCGAATTCCTACCTGAAAACCAATTTATTGGCGGGTATGAATTCTATTTCTGTTCTTCATTGTTTTATTTCTCAGTTGTTTCATGACTTGAGGACAAGTCAAACCTTCAGTCGGGGAGAGGGAGACATCTGTTCTGTTACTTTTATCTCTCCCTTGTAAATTCTTCAGATTTCTTATTCTATATTTCACTGTAAATTTCCAACAACAGCTTGTTACCAGCATTCTAGACTTTAACAAATAAGTTGTTCTGTCATGATTTTCAGAGGGACCTGGTTGTAAATAGTTTGCAGGGGGACCTGTTTTATTCATACACCTATGCTATCAACATCATCGGTGCAATGGGACCTGTTTAAGATATTCAGAAGGGACCTGTTTAAAGCAATTGACACCTGTTTGAGACATTCCAATCAGCAGTAAGGGACCTGTTTAAAACATTCAGTTGGGACCTGTTAAAAATTTCTTGACATCAAAGGCTACTTCAACAGACTTCCACCAACACTCCAGCAAATTGCAAGCTCAGTAAACCTGTAATAATACAAAGAGCTGCATGAACATCTTCAGCTGTTCAAGGGACCTGTTACAGTTTTCTCAAGGGACCTGTATCTTCAGTTTTCACAAGGGACCTACTACATTTTCAGTCTTCAAAAAGGGACCTGTACATTCAAATTTTTCAAAAGGGACCTGTTATATCTTCAAAAAATTTCTCAAAGGACTTGTGTATTCAACCTCCCTCAGAGGGCCTGTCAAAAGAACAGTCAAAAGGATTAGCAACTCAGCATGTCAAATGATCAACAAAGGAGTAATGTATTTCTATTCTTGGGCATTTAATTTGCTAGATTAGTTTTAATGTAATTTTGGTGACTATGAGCTATTGTAATTAATTTCAAGGACACCTTCATACATCCACTTACCACCCCTTATCCCACCATGTTTCATCATTCCCTACATCCACCTATCCCTAACACCCATCACCAACACATATACCCTCTAGGCATACCAACATTCTCTACATGATTGAATATAATTGAAAAGGACACGTGGTAAGCTGTGTGTTTGTTTAAAAAAAAAATATACAAAGGATGAGATAGAAGTGGCCTATATATATTCTTTACTCCATACAGTCAAATCATAACAAACGGCCTATATGTTTTACACCACACACACACCCGAATTATAACCTCGCCACCCAGCATTGCTACCCAACATTATAGCTCAGCACTTTTGGTAGCTCTCAGCATCCTTATGATAATATGCATACAAGCGTACAACCCTCTATTTTTAAATTGTATGATTACATTGAAAGGCGAGTACAGGGTATTTCACATCCTCGGTTCCCATAATTTACACAGCGAAAGTTTGAAGCAAGGAACGCGAGGAGATTGTCATCATATGGGTAGAGTTACGACGTAAAGGAGTGAAGCAAGGAACGCCGAGGCGATTGTTACCATTTGAGTGGGGTTACAAAGTGAAAATTTGAACAAAGAGCGCAGAGGAAAGTATCACTGTTTGGGGTCGGTTTACACAGTGAAACCGGTGAGCGCTGGGAAGGGAAGCATCACCATTCTACTTCTAACAGCCACAACAGTCATATCGACTAGCTAAGCACAATAATTGAAGATTGAAGGAAGCTACATATACCAGGTAACCGACTTGACATCTCTGTGTTTAAATTCTAAAAGTGTAGACAGAGAAGGGTTAGAGGCATAACCCTCTGCCATCACCATGACTAATAGAGTTGAACCTAGTACATTCGATAGCTCACAGTACCATGAAGACTGTATTGAAATTGTTAGAGAAGCACAGTGGCTACCTTTTCTGGAAAAATTTCCATGGGAGTAATGAAGAAGTCACAAAACAATTTGCCTTTACTTTTAATGGAGAAAAGGCCCTAATAGGCACCTTCTCCTTCAGAATCTCAGAGGATACCATAGCTCAGGCAATTGGACTCAGCCCTGAGGGAGAAAAGTACTTTAAGACTAAACAATTCAAGGAGAAATCATGGACACAGTTCATGTCGAGGTCTAGAGTTTCCTCAGTAAACTGGAAAAAGGGAGTTCCAAGGAGCTGGTTAGTTCATCCTTGGGATGAAATGGTCTACATTATCCAAAAGTTTATAACATGTGAAGGTAGATACAGCATTGTTTATCTCTATCACAACAAGCTACTCCTCCATCTAAAGAAACAATGTGTAATCAATGTGCCATATTTTCTGCTGCAAAGTTTAACAAAGATGGCCAAAACTATCCAGAAACAAAAAGGGAATGAGGACAAAAGTCTATACCATTTTGGCTTGATTAAAATAATCATTGAACATGAGTTGCAGAAGCAAGGGAAGCCATGGAAAAAATTCTTAACTGTCAACCAGATCAGAGATGAGGAGGAAAAAGAAGAGTTGAAAGAAGATTCTGGGTTTATGAAGGATATAGATGAGGAAATTCCAGTGTCTAAGGCCAGCAGAGAACCTCAACCTGAGGGCAACATAAGGACCAGAAACATGCAAAAAGAGGATGTCAAGAGAGCTGAGAAAGACAAAATCTTCACCACCTACTCCCGAAGATCAAGGAGGACATCAAAAACTCAGCTGCAAGAAGACCAATTTGAATCTCCTGCCCCTACCCATTTGGATGTTGAAAGTGGTGATCATTCACCTCCAGCACCAGAATTTGACATAGAGGTGGAAAGCCATAACCAGCAGGAGAAATGTTCACCACCTCCTACCAAGAGACAAAAGAAGTTAGAAAAGCAAATTGAGGAATTGAAAGAAGAGCTCATGGAAGCTAACATGTTGGAAAAGGTTATCAAAAGAGAAAATGAATTGCTCAGGGCACAAAGCAAAGAAGTACAGAAGACAAATGAAAAGCTAAAGGAAAGGATCAGTGAGTTAGAGACTGAGCAATCTGAGATTTCCAACTGGGCCACTAAGTGGTACAACCATAAAAAGGCTCTTAAAGAGCAATATAAAAAGCTGAAGCAAGAGCTCAAGGGACAGAAGGATCAACAGGTGAAGGAGAATGTAGATACCCTGCTCAAGGCAGCAGAGGTCCATGCAGGCACAGAGTTCAAAGGGAGTACCTCTGGGGTAGCATGAGGACATGCTAAGTCCTTAAGTCGGGGAGAGATGTTGGTATCATCCTAAGACCCTTTTTCCTTCCCAGTTTCACATCATTTATCCATACATTTTTATCATTTATCCCTCAAAATCCTTGAATATTGATTATTAATTGTTCTATAGTTATTAAATTGCATAAGAATTAATTTAGGGGTTTTATGTTCGAGAATTAGAGATTTTTGATGACTTGACTACAGGAAGTACCCACAACCTGTAATGAGTTTACTGTTTGACATGTGGCGCAGCGGACGAGCGAGAACGAAAAGCATGGGCGAAAAGTGGAATGTCCAAGGATGGACAAACACCTATCTTCCATCCAAATCGAGCCTCCTATGCATGCGGTCAACTTCAGTCAAAGCAGGGTACTCTGGCGCATAAAGGCAGCAACAACATTGTTCTATTTTCATTTTGATTTTTGTTCTTTTTGAAACTTATGGTATGGAAACATTTTGCAAAAAGCTATGTACAAACGCGGCAACAACACTATGTACATTCACTGCATCGATGACATGGCTGAATGTACGCATGTGTAAATACAGTAGTTCAATGTTTTTGAAGGTTAATTAATCAGTTGTTAAAACATTTTTGCTTAGAACAGAGTTTAGTTAATACACAGAACCAGTTACAGTCCCAACGTGTGTTCACTCTTTTGCATTGGTTGATTGCTGAACGGTGGTAGTCAGTATACCCTTAGGCGCAGACGGGCCCTGCGTCCTTTGTTTGGTATACTTCTCTTCGTTTTGTTACATTTCATTTCAGTTTATACATATATGTTTACACAGCGTTGTATTAGTTTCAATCTATATGCTTACACAGCGTTGTATTGGTTTCGATTTATGTATCTCACAGGTTGCATCATAGTTTCGATTTACATAACTGTTGATTCACATAGCATATACGCTGCAGTCATATGAGCTTTCGATTCCTTTATGTTTTGAGTTTCATTACATGTATATGGTGTGCGCATCCGAAGGGTTTATTGTTATGTTGAATGGTTAGCACTAGGATTTGGAATGAGAATCTTGTAAGGGATTTGGTCCTTGTGTGATTTACAGATGCATGCTCATAAACTTTGCCTTATTTCACAGTCTATTCATGTTCTTTTTATATAGTTTCATAGTGTAAATATCTTGCATGCTGTGTGTGTTTACTAAGCAAAGGTTTTCTGAGTGATACCTCTGTAAGGGGGTTAGAATCATTGCCACAGTCATACACAGTCTTTAGATTCACAGTTTGCTTTGATAGATGCATGTCATAACCAACATTGTAGTCAGATACATCAGTAGGGTAATCTAGGTGTGTGAAGGATAGGCTGCATATAATGGTCTTCCGTAAAGAAGCCTTGCAATTTACCTCATAATCACCTGGGCGGTAATTCTTTATGTATATATACCTTAGACCACGCCTCTAAGCTTACGCACCTCAGTCGATATTAAATATAGAGTCCAGTCTAGCACCCTAGCTGAGACCACTACAGGAACATTTAAGGATAGTGTTACAGACTTTACGGGAGCGTCAGTTATATGGAAAATTCAGCAAATGTGATTTTTATAAAGAACAGATCCAGTATTTGGGTCACATTATTACAAACGAAGGTATAGCTGTAGATCCCGAAAAGATTAAAACTATAATGGAATGGCCTACACCCAAGGATGTAGTAGATATTCGATCTTTCATGGGGCTGGCTGGATATTACCGGCGGTTTGTAGAAGGTTTTTCTAGAGTTGCCTACCCCATTACCTCCTTGAAAAAGAAGGGAAAAGTGTTTAAATGGACAACAGACTACCAGCGGAGCTTCGAACAGCTCAAGAATTTACTTACCACAGCACCTGTGTTGTGTGTGGCAGATCCCGAAAAGGAGTATGTAGTTTGTACAGATGCCAGTAAGGAGGGCGTGGGTGGAGTGCTAATGTAGGAAGGTAAAGTGATTGCCTATGAATCCAGGAAGTTGAAAGAGCATGAGCAGAAATATTCTGCCTATGATCTGGAATTAACCGCTGTGATCCATGCTTTGAAGATGTGGCGCCATTATTTAGTAGGGAGGAAATTTTTGCTAATGACGGATCACCACAGCTTGACTAGTTACTTTAGTCAACCCACTCTAAATGCAAGACAAGCAAGATGGGTGGACTTTTTGGGAAATTTCGATTTCGAAATTAAACACCTAAAGGGAAAGGAGAACAGAGTGGCTGATGCACTAAGCCGAAAAGTGCATTGCATTTATGAGATTGGTATCAGTCAAGGATGGTCCACTCTTGACAAAGAAATTGGGAAGGTTGCGGCGCAAGATCAGATATATTTGCAAAAGAAGCATTTAGTGCAGAATTCAGATACCCGTTCCATACAACAAGGTTACACCTTGAATACAGCCGGCATTTTGTGCTATCAGAAGAAGATATATATACCCAATCAGATCAGTCTTAAGGAAAAGATTCTAGATGAAAATCATAGAAGTCCTTATGCAGGACATCCTGGTTACCAGAAATTAATCACCTCACTAAGGAAGGAGTATTACTGGCCAGGCATGAAGAAGGATGTTGTGGAATACCTGGCGCGCTGTTTGGAGTGTCAACAGGTGAAGGCTGAACATCAGCATCCTGCAGGACTACTACAGCCAATACCCATACCAGAATGGAAATGGGAGACCATAACCATGGATTTTATTACCGGTTTGCCGAGATCCAAAAAGAATAATGATTCTATAATGGTGGTAGTGGATAAACTCAGCAAGTCAGCTCACTTTATACCGGTTCAATCCACTTATCGTGCAGCTCAAATCGCAAACATTTTTATGCAAAATATATTTAAACTTCATGGGCTGCCGAAAGTAATAATATCTGATCGTGATGTTAAATTTACCTCAGCTTTTTGGAGGACCTTATTTGAAGGTATAGGAACACAATTGAGCTTCAGCACCGCATATCATCCGCAAATTGACGGACAGACTGAGCGAGTGAATCAAGTGTTGGAGGACATGCTGCGGTCTTATGTGATGCAGCAACCTACGCGATGGGAGGGGTATCTACATCTAGTGGAATTCGCCTATAACAATGGCTATCACTCATCCTTGAAGATGAGCCCATTCGAAGTACTCTACGGCCGGAAATGCCACACACCCTCCAGTTGGGGTGGACCAGAGGACAAATTCTTACTGGGTCCTGAGATGTTGGAAGAGATGGAGGTCATGGTGAAAAAAGTTCGAGCTAATCTAAAGATGGCACAGGACAGGCAGAAGAATTTTGCAGATCGGAAGAGAACATTTAAAGAGTACCAAGTGGGTGAACATGTGTACATCAGAATTCGAGCTAGGAAAAGTACCCTCCAATGGAATGCCTGTGCCAAATTGGCACCGCATTTTTGTGGACCATTCCAAATTGTGGCACGAGTAGGGCCGGTAGCTTACCAGCTCGCCCTACCCAGCCATATTCGGGTCCATAATGTCTTCCATGTATCAGTTTTAAAGAGATATGTGTATGACCCTAGGCATATAATAAGTTGGCAGGACATTCAGGTAAGGGAAGACTGTTATATAATGTAAACTGAAATAGAATACTAGTAAGCAGCTGATTTAATTGTTATGTGTTTTAGGTGGAACCGGAAGGAGAGTTCCTGGTCGAACCAGTGAACATATTAGATCGGAGAAGAGTCGAGCTGCGGAAAAGGGTCATCAGCCAGGTTAAAGTGTAGTGGCAGCACTTTGGGCCTGAAGAGGCCACCTGGGAAGATGAACAAATGATGAGGGATACTTATCCCAGACTGTTTTTGGATGAACAACAACATCGGGACGATGTAGACTTTCAGGAGGGGGAGATGTAACATCCCTTGTGAAAAGTTAATGTTAGTAAATAGTGAAAGTAATTATTGAACAAAGACTTTATTTGAAAATATGTATAATCCTGTTATTAATTTTATGTTAATGAAAGACAATTGTGTTGGTACTATTTGAACTGAGTTATGATTAATCATGGTTAGTAACTGAGGAATCAGTTACATTGGAACCCTAACTACCTTGAGGTAGTTGAGACCCCAGAGGAAAAAGGGGGAAAAATTCCAAGTCTTGTTAGGATCAGATGGCAGAGAAGAAAGAAAATATTCATGCTATGTCTGGTTAGGATCAGATGGCATAAGGGGAAAGAATTTTCCTGTGTACGCTATGTCTGGTTAGGATCAGATAGCGTTTACTGGCGAGGCCAATGTAATTGCGGTCGAGTAGGACCTGCAAGTGCTTGGGGGTGGAAGGAAAAAGAGGAAATTCTTCCTACGGACGGGTGGATTGGCAAGCATTACAAGTAGGTTTGCAGAGAAGCAGGTATGGCTTATAATGCATACATCTACTGAAGTATTTCTGTTATTATTCTGTATTGAGAAAAACCTCTGACTGCTCTCTTTTAACGGAAAGGAAGAAAGAATACTGGTATATATGGTTTAGATAGAGTTTAAATAACTGTTCTTTTCTTAAGAGGAAACGAGAAAGAAAATTAACTTCTGTGATTTAGACAGAGACTGAAATTATCTGTTCTTTTGTTAATAGAAAAGAGAAAAACACTAGCTTTTGTATTATAAACAGAGAATGAAATAACAGGCATACGATAAGGGAAAGTATGAAAATTTCATACGAAAGAACTTGCAACCATTCTCGAAATAAGAATCTAAACCGAATCAATAGCTTAATCATTTAACGACAGCAGATAATCAACAATAAAGATCGCTGTGATAAACCCTAGATATGTATTCAAGAACAGAATCTAGAAATCTTTTATACAGAGAATCAAAAACATAAATATCTATATGTCCATTGCTGAAGCCTGTAGCCTACATGTAACATCAAAACATATATATATATATATATATATATATATATATATATATATATATATATATATACATATATTGCCGTCGAACCGGTGTTTCCTTCAACCAGCTGGGTCGTAACACGAAATATACATAATATAAAACAGAGTTGTTATACGTAGAACCCCTGGCCCAATAGCCGAGAGGAAAACCTCAAAGAGGGTTAACAAAAACCAGATTCCATCATAACAATTTTATATTACCGTATACAGGCTATGCGGAAGCTGAATAAAAGAATATACATTCGCTATTTATAACATAAACAATAAGAATGGACGCCGAGGGCAGAGCAATGGTAACCAGGGTTACATGCTCCCTCTGTCAGTTCTAGCCGGCAAAACCCCGATTGGTAAACCATTCTAGCTGGACCTTATGCTCAGCTAATGAGGTATCCAAGTCGGAATCAAATGACAACATATTACTCATCTAAACTGAGCTAAAAACAAAAGTATTCGGTAAAATATATGGGTTTATATTAAAACACCGATCAGTAACTTGCAATAGTTCATTGGAAGCAAACGACCAGACAACCGTGATACCATTCTATATATTAACAACATTAAATAAGATCAACCCTTTCAGGCAGAGACGGAGTTCAAGAAAATAATCATAGTCTGCGCTCCAAAAAGAGTACCAGTACACAGTCTGAGACGGTAAATTGCATATGATAATAAGTCACGGTGATACAATCAAACTAATGGAGACGGGTCTCGTAACAAAGGAGTTCGAATAACAAATACTAAAAACTAAATGCCTTCAGGAAGACCCTGAGCTTGTGTAGGAGACAGACCCGAGATTCATTGCCCAGTACCCCTGCCAAGTGAATGAACGAAACTCGGACTTTGTCTACACAAAAACCCTGTATGCATTGCTGAGAGAAGTGTTCGAGGCTTACCTGTCGATGGGCGAGGTAGCTGAATGAGGAACCCTTGTTCCTTATGGTGAAACAATTCACCACTTGCACAAAACCTTAGCCTTATTAGCAACATGAAAACCCTAGCGTAAATCCATAAAAAGAAACCATAGCAGAGAAATGAAAAAACATTAACACTCACCCTAGCTGCACTTGGTGACATGTAAACCTGAGTGCCGTTAACTTCAAGCAGTGATGAGGCTGAGTCGAATGGCAGGAGCTGCATGTCAGAGGCTAAAGGTCGGTGCAGTGGAATGCAAAAGAATTATCAACAGAGTCAAGCTACAGAGCTGCGGCAAGGCGGAGAAAGTGAAATGAGAATTAAGGTTACCCGGAAGTGTAAAACAGATATATAAATCGCTCCAGGTCATTACCGGTTCGTGGCATGGTTTAAACCCTCGATCTGTAGGAAACGTTGACAGCCGTTCGATTGCCGGTATCCTTTGGAGAGTTTCGGCGCGAAAAATGACAAGGCCGAGGAGTCAGGGCCGTAGACCTTATTGCGCAGCGCGCACATGGCAGCTTGCCATTTGCCCTTCATCTCTCCAAATGGACGACGAAAACGCCTACACCTGGATCGAGGTTATGAACTCCGGATAGACTATCAACCCCGATCTCTCGGGATATGTAAATCTGAGTGGTATAGTTGTGCTCATAAATATGCTATTAACACTGTCAGTGCCACTATACAACTAACGGGTTCCTGGGCTAACACTATCAATACCATTACGATGTTATAGGTATACGTAAACAGTCAACGCATATTCCATAAGCTCTCGTTTGGTGTATAAAGCCTTCACTTCCATATGACTGTTGTGTAACTTAGATTTTGTATCATTAAAGCCGTGATTATGATTAAGGTAATGATGCATATGTGAATACGAAAATAAGAACCATATATTGAATCAATGATTATGTTTAAGGTAATAATGCTTATGTGATTATGAATGTAATAACCATATGTAGAAGAGTTATTATTGCTGTATTATAACAAAAAAAAAATTATTTGTTGGAAGCGTGACACTTCAACACCAAAGAAGAATTATGATTAAATTAATAGTTTTCCATATGCTTATGGTGTGTCTTATCGCTATGAGTCAAAAATTTCTGTGTCACCATTCTGAATGTCACACCTCCACATACATATAAATATCAAAATCCTCAAGATTACAAATTTTCCCTTGCAAAAAAATATAAATATCAAATAAATAAAATTAAAATTTATTAGTTACAACTCTCATAATGCACGGATTATTTACAACATGTTTATAAAGTATTTACAACATACTGGCTATAATGTAATGTACTCTAGTTGAGAGTCAAGCTAACTTCTGTATGCAATAATTATTTCGAGATATTTGGGTACTGCCAGGGATATAATACAGAAGTGATTTTTTAATATTTTAATTAGTTTTGGGATTTAGCTTTACACGGTTGTTGTATACGAATTTATTATGTATTAATGATTCTGCGCTCCCACGGAGTCGTGGCAAGAGCAAGCTTCACCCGTTTCCCAACTGCCCTCATATTCAATGCACTTTATGATGGCAATATGATTCATTGTTCACCTCTGCTCTTGGCTCTACTATGAGGGTTTCACTTTAGGAGGGTTTCGGCTCTGCTACCAGGTTTCGCTTCAGGAGGGTTTGTATAGAGCTGAGGATATCATGGCTTTGACAATGACTCCTGATGTAGATGGCTTCTCTACCCAGGTGCGGCATAAACCAGGAAAGTTTATTTGGATAATTTTTCTTGGCATTTGCTTTAGTTTATCGATTGTTGGATTCCATTTGACAAGTTCTTGAAACTGAACTGCAGGTCATGCAGAAACAGTCATGGTGTGCTCAGAGACCACCGTAGAGGGTTACGTGGAATCTACCACCAACCTCTTGCTCCAGTCGTATAAGGAGTTACAGGTATGCCTTATCTAGCCACAATCTATGAATTAGCATAGTAGAGGATAGATTGTCTTGGTGGTTATTTTTTTCAGACAGTTGGAGTAATCCATCTATGGTTTCCCATATTCACAATGGTGTAACTGTCTTGTTTGAATTTGGATCAAGGGTTTGGCTCGAGGATGAGCCTACCGCAAAGAACATTACTTTAACAGGGAACTTGCCATTGTTTTGCATGTTTATGCATAACTCTTTTCTTTCGAAGTGTTTTCGGTGGTAGCCTTTATCGTCTTTTTATTTTTATCATTGAGTCTCTTTTTTATTTGTTTCTAGGGTTTTATACTGCCAATTCCTGGGAAATCGATTGAAGGCCTGAATTCCTTCTCCGCAGCACTTTTAGGTGTTCTGTTGTATAGCATATGATGCTTGTAGCTACATCTATCTCAGTGTTTAATTTTAACTGCTATTTAAATGGTATTCTTTGTTCTAGCACCTTCCTGAGTTCCGAGGAGTGATGCATGTGAGAAACTCAGTCATATTTAAATTATATTATATCAAAATATGTAATGTTTGGGGTTTTCATTTCGCTTTTCTTCTAGTCCTATATGCTCTGATCTCAGCCGAGATGTATATCTGCTTACGATACATATGTATGGTTTTCACTGTTATACTTTTTATATGTATATAATTTGTTCATTGGTAACGTGCTTGCACGATAACTTCTTCCTAAAGATTTCACGTTTCCACTATTCGATGTTACATTATTCCTTTTCTTTTGGATTTTATTTGCCAATCTCAGGAAATGTAAAGAAGGAAAGAAGGGTTACATAGTTTCTTTTAATTCATAGATTTAAATAGGTTTTCCTGTTGCTTCTACGTATACAGTTGTTCAGTTTCTCTATTTTCATTTTTTTAGCAAGAAATTATTCATTCACTCTTTCTTCTCGTGACTAGCTAGTCTTAGTTCTATTTTCGTTGATGCTATGCATGTTTAGTTCTATTTTCGTTTATGCTATGCATGTTTAGTTATATTTTACTTTTTCCTTTCTAGCAGAATAAAAATAAAGACCATCTTCCTGAGTCTGTACCAAAATGTGCAGACTCTATTTAAGTAGGAATAATTTTGCATCTAAGTTTCAGATATCTTTGTATAGTATTCGTTCTAGGTATTAACCTCTACCAGATTTGAACATTCAACATAACAGCTCACATCAAAATACATTATTCTAGGTTATTTACCTACCAGTATTGTTGTAATAAAGAATAAATTTCAGCTACTGAAGTCATCTCTGTTATTTATAGATTTTATCCTCCCAACCATGAGACTTGCTGTCTGATCCAAGTCTCCCCCCGAGCTTGCCCACAAGACCAATGTTTTCCTTCAAGGTTTTTCACATGGTGCTTTTGCTATCTGGTCACCACCAGACCTAACTTCTCTTACCATCTGACCTCTCAACACGGTTCTTCCTCCCTTTCTCGATGCCCGCTTAGGGCTTTCTTTGGAGCATTCATAATCAGGGAGGTAGTTAGGGTTATCTTGGCAACTACCTTCCTTAACTTGTTATTAAAAGTTACAAGATTTGTTAACACTCAAACAATTTTCTCTATTTAATAATTAACAACAATTAAATAATTAATTCAAATAATAATCATAATATCCAGTTTTGTTTTTACTGCGGTAAAATAAAATATTTACAGTTTTATGGGGACATTATATCTCCCCCCCTGATATCAAACATCGTCTTGATGTTTTTCTACTGTAAATAGTCTTGGAAAGGCTTTTTTCATGAGCAGTTCATCCTCCCATGTGGCCTTCTCCGGCCCAAAGTGTTGACATTGCACTTTAACCTGGGTGATATCCCGTCTCGAGTGTAACGAGAGGCTCGACCAAGAATTCTACTTCTGGTTCGACTTGAAAAAACAGTAAATTAAATCAGTTTCCATTATCATTAGTCTTATTTGTCTTACTTAAGAAACATTCTTACTTGTATATCTTGCCAACTAATTATGTGTTTAGGCTCATAAACATATCTTTTTAGTACAGACACATGGAAAACATTGTGGACTCGTATATGGCTGGGTAAGGCAAGTTGGTATGCCATTGGCTCGACCCTTGCCAAATTTTGAAATGGGCCACAAAAGCGGGGTGCTAACTTAGCACACCCACTCCATTGCAATGTACTCTTCTTAGCGCGTCCTCTTACATATACATGATCTCCTACTTGGAATTCTCTGGAATTCATTTTTTGATCGGGGAAGTTATTTTTCCTATCTTGGGCAGCCTTTATGTTAGAATGTGCCTTCTTAACCATTTCTTCCATTTCCTTTAACATCTCAGGTCCTAACATCAACTTGTCCTCCGGGCCCCTCCAACTGGATGGTGTGCAACACTTACGTTTCTACAAAACTTCAAACGGGCTCATTTGTAAGGAAGTATGGTAGCTGTTGTTGTAAGTAAATTTGACTAGATGTAAGTAATCTTCCCATTCGGATGGTTGCTGCATTACATATGTTCTTAGCATATATCTTCCACTACCTGATTCACCTGTTCTGTCTGCCCGTCCGTTTAAGGATCATAGGCAGTACTGAAGTTTAACTGAGTACCTAACCCTTCAAACAAGGTCTTCTAGAAGGATGATGTAAACTTTACATCATGGCCATAAATTATAGTTTTTGGTAGCCCATGTAGTTTAAAAATATTTTACATGAATATATTGGCAATCTGCACGCCCTGAAGGTGGATTGTACTGGTATAAGATTTGCTTAGTTTGTCTACTACCACCATTATTGAATCATTTTGGTTTTTGGATTTGGGTAGTCTTGTGATAAAATCAACGGAGATGGTCTCCCATTTCCACTCCAGAATTGGTAGTGGGTGCACTAACCCAATAGGATGCTGGTGTTTTCTTTTTACTTGCTGACATTCCAGGCAGCATGTCAAATATTCTGATACATCCTTTTTCATACCTGGCCAGTAGTATTCCTTTTAGAGTGTTGTAACTAGTTTTTGGTATCCTAGGTGTCTTGCATAGGGACTCTTATGATATTCATCTAGAATCAGATTTTTAATGTTATTTTGGTTAGGAACATATAATCTTTTCTTATAAATCAACATACCTGTGGAATTCATTTCATATCCTAGCTGATATTCATGGTTGTTTGTGTTTTGAGCTTGTTGTCCTAACTGCTGATATTCTGGGTCCTGCTTCGCTACTTCTTTAATTAATTCGTCGAAGGTAGTTCGCACTTCGCTGTAAGAAATTTCATAAAGACAATGTACCTTTCGACTCAAAGCATCAGCTACTTGATTCTCCTTTCCCTTTAGATGTTTGATCTCAAAATTGAATCCACTTAGAAAATCTACCCACTGGGCTTGTCTAGCATTTAAAGTGGGCTGCTTGAAGTAATTAGTCAAGCTGTGATGATCAGTCATTAAAAGAAACTTCCTACCCATCAAATAGTGATACCACATTTTTTATGCATGAATGACAACTGTCAATTCTAAGTCATAGGCATAGTATTTCTAATCGCATTCCTTCAATTTCCTGGAGTCATAGGTGATTACCCTCCCATCTTGCATTAAAACTCTACCTACCCCTTCCTTGCTGGCATTTGTACACACCACATAGTCCTTGCTTGGATCTGCTATGCTTAAAATTGGTGCAGTGGTGAGCAGATGCTTAAGCTGCTCAAAGCTCTTTTGACACTCTACTGTCCATTTAAAAGTTTTTCCCTTTTTCTGTAGGGAGGTAATAGGATAGGCCACCCTGGAGAATCCTTCAACAAATCATCTATAGTATCTTGCTAGTCCCATAAAAGATTCTATATTTGCTACGTCTTTTGGTACTGGCCATTCCATTATGGTATTTATCTTTTCGAGATCTACATCAATTCCATCCTTGGTAATAATGTGGCATAAGTACTGAATTTATTCTTTAAAAAAATCACACATGCTAAATTTGGCATACAGTTGATGTTCCTAGAGAGTCTGAAACACTATCTTGAGGTTTTTCTTATGTTCTTAAATATTCCGGGAATAAATCAGTATATCATCAATAAAGATTAATACAAATTTATCTAAATAATGATGAAATATACTATTCACTAGACACATAAAGGTCGCGGGGGCATTGGTTAGCCCAAAGGGTAACACCACAAACTCGTAGTGTCCATAGCAAGTCATAAAAGCGGTTTTAGCTATGTCTTCCTCCTTGATTATGGTTTGGTGGTACCCTGATCATAGATCAATCTTTGAAAATACCGTCACCCCTTTCACTTGATAAAATAGTTCATCTATGCAAGGCAAAGGGTACTTGTTCTTAATAGTCAACTTATGCAGTTGCCAATAGTCCATACACATACGTAGGGTCCCATCATTCTTTTTGACGAATAGTATGGGGGCTCCACAAGGCGACACACTAGGGCGGATGTAATTCATATCTAACAGCTCCTGTAATTTCATTTTTAGTTACATAAATTCTTGTGTGCTCATACGGTAAGGAGCTTGGGACACCAGGGCTGCTCCTGGCACCAGTTCAATGGTGAAATCTATGTCTCTCTTTGGAGGTAGCCTTGGTATTTCTTCAAGGAATACATCTCTAAAATTTTGTATTACAGAGATACTTTTCAGGGAAGCAAACTTGTCCTTTGAGTTGGCATAACCAACCTAAATAGAGTAAATATGGCATCCTTTTCTGATGCACTTTTCCAGTTGAGAGGCGGTTATTGGTCATAATTTTAGTGGTCTCAAAATTCCTTGTATCTCATTTTTTTCCTTGCTCATTCATATAACAAATAGTTTTCATTTTATAGTTTATAACGGACCAACGCTTTTCCAGCCAGTCCATGCCTATCAAGACATCATAAGATCCTAGGGGTAGTATGTTTAGATCTGCCACCAAAGGATGACTTGCTATTTCCAAAGGACAGTTATTGACCTTGGCCAACACACGTCTCTTTGCCCCTATTGCTAGCTATACTGACCAGGGGTTTTTAAACTTAACAGTTTGTAAACTACATTGATCAACTATCTTAGGACTAACATAAATTAACGTAGCTCCAGGATCAATTAAAATAGATACAGCATGATCAAATATTTTACCTTCGAATTCCACCAATGTTGGTTGGTATTTTGCTTGATAATCCTCAAGGGTGGCATTGATTTTTGGAATACTTTGGGCTACATCTCCTACTATAGATGCCTCTTGAATCTACGAAATTTGCTCAGTGCCTTTGCAGTTAGGACAGTTCTTAATGTAATGTGGCCCTCCACATCCCCAACATTGTACTGGGGGTCTTGCTGTTGCTTCGACTTTAGTTCTGCCTGATTGCTCACTCAGTTTGGGTTCATGGGAAGGTCTAAATATGGACTAATTTCTATACAGTTTTCTGTTAATCTGACCCCTGGGAGGTCCTTTGTTGATATTTCCCCTGTTTCCCTTATTTCCAACAACAAACTTATTGCCCTTCTTGTCAGTCCATTTCTTTCCCATAACTTCTCCTTTCTATTTACTTTGTTGATAGCATATCCTGGCCTTCTGTATGACCTCATCCATCATTTTTGGGTTATCAAACTCAATTCGCTCTTTCATGAACAATGGTAAACTATTGATAAATCACTGTACTTTTGCCTTCTCTTATCATATGTAAGGAACATACCGAAGTAAGGAGGTAAATCTGGTAATAAAATCATCCATTTTTTGTTGTCCAAGCCATAGGTCATGTAATTCTTTTTCCTTCTCATCATAGAATCGCTCAGTTAAATATCTTTCTTTAAAGTATCTCTGAAACTTTTCCTAGGTTATATTTGTTCATTCACCCCTTGTACAATTTTCACCTCTTCCCATCATAAGGTGGCCTTTCCTTGCAGCTGGAAAATGGACAAACGATACTTTAAGTTGTGGTCATATTCATATAGCTTAAAGTATTTATTCATGTTAATAAGCCAGGCTTCAGCTGCCTCTTCTAGTTCCCCATCAAAGAGTGGAAGCTTTATTTTCCGGAACTCCCCTTGTAGTTCTGTCCTCTGCCTCTTCTATATTTTATGCTCAGAGGCATTATCTGACTTTTCCTCTTGATTTTCTTCCCCTCCCTCTGTTTCCACATACTCAGTTCGATACTCTTGTTCTCCTTACATATGCCCATGTTCTAGACTGGGAATCGGCTGACACTGATTTTGCTTATCTAATAGGATTTTCATAATCTTTTCTTGTTCCAACATTAACCTTTCATTGTCTGCCCATAATCGGGCCATTTCGTTCTTTAATTCATGCACAGTCTCCAATATTGTAGGATTGGTGTTGCAAGGTTCTTCTCCTAACTATACCCATACTTCAGGGTTGGTTTCAGGAAATGTTGCAGGTCCTAGGCCTGCCATGTTTTTGAGAGGTGCATTGTCTGTTCTTCTCATGTTCTACTTTTGTTGTACATGCACAACACTGTTAGTTAAAAATAAATAGATTATATTTTCTTCTCTGTTCTTTTCCAGAGGCCTCATTTTGGTGACCTTGGCTATAATACCACTTGTCACACCTCTACATACATATAAATATAAAAAAATAAAAATAAAATTATTAGGTACAACTCTCACAACACACTGGCTATAATGTAATGTACTTAAGTTGAGAGTTAAGCTAACTTCTGTATGCAAAATTTATTTCAAGATATTTGGGTACTGCCAGGGATATAATATGCAAGTGATTTTTTTGATATTTAAATCAGTTTCAGGCTTTAGCTGTACACAATTCCTGTATATGAATTTATTATGTATTAATTATTTGGCTCTGCTTCATCTGTTTCCCTAATTTCCCTCCAATTGTACTCCTTACCTCGCTCCTTTTGCTTGATCACCGATGTGGAAGCTCGGGCTCTGATCCAATGGCTGTATTTTATTCTGGAAATATTCAACGCACTTTATGCTGGCGATGTGATTCATTGTTCAATTCTGCTCTTGGCTCTGAGATCTACTACTAGGGTTTTGCTTTAGGAGGGATTCATCTCTGCTACTAGGGTTTCGCTTCACGAAGGGTTTGTATAATGCCAAGGATATCATGGCTCTGACAATGACTTCCGATGTAGATCGCTTCTCTACCCAGGTGTGGCATAAACCACGTAAGTTTATTTGGTTAAATTTTCTTGGTGTTTGATTTAGTTTATTGACTGCTGGATTCCATCTTACAAGTTGTTGAAACTGAATAGAAAGTCACGCGAAAACCATCATGGTGTGCTCAAAGAGCACGCAGTGGGTTACGCGGAATCTACTACCAACCTCCTGCTCCAGTCATATAAGGAGTTATAGGCATGCCTTATCTAGCCACAGTTTATGAATTAGCAGAGTAGAGGGTAGATTGTATCGGTGGTTATTCTTTTCAGACAGTTAGAGTAATCTGTCTAGGGTTTCAATATTCACAATGGTGTAACTGTCTTGTTTGAATTTAGACCAAGGTTTTGGATCGAGGATGAGCCTACATCAAAGAAAATTACTTTAATAGGGAATTTTCCACTTTTTTGAATGTTTATACATAACTATTTTCTTTTGAAGTGTTTTCGATGGTAGCCTTTATCGTCTTTGTATTTTTATCATTCATTCTCTTTTTTAATTGTTTTCAGGGTTTTATACTGGAAATTCCTAGGAACTCGATGGAAGGCCCAAATTTCTTATCCGCTGCACTTTCAGGTGTTCTGTTGTTTGGCATATGATGCTTGTAGTGTTTAATTTTAGCTATTATTTAAATGGGTATTCTCTATTCTAGCACCTTCCTGAGTGCTAGGGAGTGATGCATGCGAGAAACTCAGTCATATTTAAATTCTATTATATCAAAATATGTAATATTTGGGGTTTTTGTTTCACTTTTCTTCTGGTCCTATATGCACCGATCTTGTGCCGAGATGTATATCTTCTTACGATACATATGCGTGGTTTTCACTGTTATACTTTTTATATGTATATAATTTTGTTCATTGGCAACGTGCTTGCACGTAACATCTTCCTAAATATTTGAGGCTTCCACTATTTGATGTTACATTATTCCTTTTCTTTTGGATTCTATTTCCAATCTTAGGAAATGTAAAGAAGGAAAGAAGGGTTAAAAAGTTTCTTTTGATTTCCAGATTTAGATAGGTTTTTCCTGTTGCTTCTACGTATACAGTTGTTCACTTTCTCTGTCTTCCTTTTTTTTTTAGAAAGAAATGATTCATTCACTCTTTCTTCTCGTAACTAGCTAGTCATAGTTCTATTTTTGTTTATGCTATGCATGTTTAGTTATATTTTCATTTATGCTATGCATGTTTAGTTCTATTTTTCTTTTTCCTTTCTAGCAGAAGAAAAATAAAGACTATCTTCCTGAGTCAGTACCAAAATGCCCAGACTCTATTTAAGTAGGAATAATTTGGCCTCTAAGTTTCAGATATCTTTGTACAATATTCATTCTAGGTATTAACCTCTACCAAATTTGAACATTGAACATAACAACTCACATCAAAATAGATTATTCTAGGTTATTTACCTACCTGTACTATTGTAATAAAGAAGAAATTTCAACGACTGAAGTCACCTCTGTTATTTACAGATTTCAATCCTCCCAACCATGAGACTTTTCCTCAGGTCCAAGTCTCCCCCCGAGCTTTCTCACAAGACCAATGTCTTCCTGCAAGGTTTTTCACACAATTCTTTCGCTATCTGGTCACCACCAGACTTAGCTTCTCTTACCGTTTGACCTCTCAGCACGGTTCCTCCTCCCTTTCTCCATGCCTCCTTAGGGCTTTCTTTGTAGCATTCATAATGAGGGAGGTAGTTAGGGTTTTCTTTGCAACTACCTTCCTTAACTTGTTATGAAAAGTTACAAGATTTGTTAACACTCAAACAATTTTTTCTCTTTAATAATTAACAACAATTAAATACTTAATTCAAATAATAATCATAATATCCCGTTTTCTTTTTACTGCAGTAAAATAAAATATTTACAGTTTTCTAGGGACATTACACTAAAGTTTTTGTTGTCCCTGCTTTCAAGGGTTAAAAATTTCTTGAAAACTCACAACATTTGTTTACATTGAAAAAAATCCAAGTTGCCTTTTAGTAGAGGGATAAAAGCTAAGTTTTAATGAGAAGCTTACAACATGTTTAGGGTTTCATATTATATAGAGTCATCCAAAACTAGTTTTGATTAAGAAGATTAAAATTTTTAATTAGTGAGGTTGCATATTAATAAAACAATTTATCTTTACAAAAAAATGGTTGAGCTTCTCAATAAAAATATTATATATAACTATTTTTACTACATCATGAATATATTATATCACGGAAATTTTTTAAATAAAATTGAGAGTAATTGTATTTTATAATGTATAATATATAGTTCAAAATTCTAAATAAAAATGAATATATTATATCACGGAATTTTTTTAAATAAAAATGAGAGTAATTGTATTTTATAATGTATAATATATAGTTCAAAATTCTAAATAAAAATGAGAGTAATTGTACTTTATAATTTATAAAATATATTTTATTTCTAAATTAAGGAAGTTATAAATATTTTTAAGTTTTAATTTTTATCAATATTATAAATTTAAATTAAAAATTGTTAAATTAATATTTAATGTTGACATTAACCATTTTATTTATTCAAAACAATATTATAAAATTTTATTTATTTTAATTTAAGAGTTATCAAATTTTAAAAAATATTAAATCTCATATAATTTTTTTTAGTACAAAATTTTAGAAAAGATTTTCTCCCTTTGAATAGATTCAAGATCAAATTGAGCCAAAACTCATTTAAATTAAATAATAAATAAATTATTATATTAGAGTATTTAAAATTTCAATTTCAATTTTTTATTTTTAGTTACAATAAATATAAATTTTCATTTTTTTTTAATTGTATTTAATTTCAAATTCTATAATTATGGAAAATAAATGATTGGAAAAATATCTTAAATGCTTATTTATTTTGGAATAGGGTTTCCAAAATTTGATTCCATATAATATTATAGAATATTTTTAATAGTACTTACATATCAAGGTTTAGAAATTTGTTTAAAAAATAATTTTGTTCTTTGTGCTTTTTAATTAATTGATTAATTAAAAAAATGTGATATGAACATTTATAATATGAATATGAGTTACGGTTTTTTGGGCATGTAATATTAGTAATCCATGGGTATTGTTCTATGTTATTGTAATCTATGGTAAAGTGAAAATGAGTATCAATAATTAAGAATTTTTCTACCTATTTTAAAAAAATTATATATTTTAATTTATATATTTATTTTTTTATAATTAATAATAACAATAATAATTTGAAATAAAATCACAATTTAGTTAACTTTTATGGTCTTTTAAAATTTTGTCAATATGAGATGAATGCGTTGATTTCTATTGGCATTTACAACATTAGTTTATATGAAAAATATTCATCTGCCTTTTAGTAGAGGGATAAAAACCTTGATTTCTATTGGCATTTACAACATTGGTTTATATGAAAAATATTCATCTGCCTTTTAGTAGAGGGATAAAAACCAAGTTTTCATAAGAGAGATTACGACATTTTTAGAGTCATCCAAAACTATATTTCATTAAAGAGATTAAAACTTTAAATTGGTAGATTACATATTATAAAAACATTTTATTTAAAAAAAAAAAACTAGCATTTAAATATAAATATTATATATAACTATTTTTGCTACACCATGAATATGTTATATATGATTTGATTTTATGAAAAAAAATTCTAAATAAAATTTAGATAAATTGTACTTTATAATGTAATATTTTTAAGTTGTACTTTATAATGTAATATTTTTAAGTTTTATTTTTTATTAATACTACAGTTTTAAATTAAAAAAATGTTATTATTTTAATACAGAATTAATATTTATATTAATGTTTATAATTTTATTTATTTAAAAAAATATTATCAAAATCTATTTAATTAAAATATTATTATAAAATATTATTTATTTTAGTTTATGAGTTATTAAGTTTTGACAGACAGTAAACTTCAAATAAATCTTTTCTTTTAATACAAAATTCTATACAAAAATTATTCTATAAATTCAAAATTAAAATAAATCTTCAATAAAAATGTATACTTATATTAATTAAAATGAATTTTTAATAAAATATATATTTACATTAATTAAAATAAAGCTTTAATAAAATGTATATTTACATTATTAAAATCTATGATTAGTATTAACTTACAAACAAATAAAAATATGTTTACTATCAATATGGTATACTATCTTCGATTGATAAAGGAGAAGGAATATTCATTATGATTTAGGATTTGTTTTTCCGTTATATTACGATTTAAATTAAATTAAAATAAAATAATAATAAGGAGGAGAAGGAATATTCATTATGATTTAGGATTTGTTTTTCCGTTATATTACGATTTAAATTAAATTAAAATAAAATAATAATAAGTCCTTAATTTTTAAGGAAAGAAAGGGTAAAAAATATATAATTTTAGATTGAGCATATATTAAAACTATATTAAAATGATTCTAAACTCATTTATATTAAATTATACGAGATTTTTTTTCATAAATTATAAAAATGTAATAAATGGATTATAAAATTAGAGTATTTTATTTTTCAAATTCAATTTTTTATTTTTAGTTTTCATAAATAAAATTTTTCTAGAAAAATATATACTAATAGTAATTAATCTAAAATTTTATAATTATGGAAAATAAATTATTGAAAAAGTATCTTATATGTAAGTTTATTTTGGAATAAGGCTTCCAAAATTTAACCTCTATATAATATTATAAAATATTATCAAAGAGTAAGACTTGTTTCAAAAATAGTTATGTTTTCTCTTGTAATTAAATTGATTAATTAGAAAAAATGTGATATGAATATGAGTTATGGTTTTTTGGGCATGTGGTACTAAAAAGTCATGGATATTTGCATATTATATTGTAATCCATGTGGCAAAGTGGAAGTGGATATTGATGACTAAGAATCCTGCTACATGCTTTTTAAAATTTATATACTTTAAATAGTATATTTATTCATAGTATTTAAATATCCCTACCCTGTAATGCATAAGTTCTAAAATACCCTCACAAAATTAATGTATATATTGTAGATGCAAGATAAGTGCTTGGAGGGATAGTTTTATGCAATCACTTTCACACACGTAATAGACAAATATGAAAAAAGTTAACGTGTGTAATGCAAATGCAAGGTATGTACAAGAAAGTGTTAAACTATTGAAACAAAAGTTTATATATATACCCTTATATTTCCATTTCATGGGCTCACTTCAACAATCCCAAGTTCTATTTCCCTTTAACACCATCAAATATAAATAAATATTTATATTCTACCAAATGAATCATGTAATGTATGTGCACATCAACCATTTTTTATTATCATTATTATTTTAATTAGGTAAAATATATTTGATTTAAAATAGTTATCGAATTTGAATCCAAATTTGATTCAGTATATTCAGATTGGATATCTAAAATGTTTAACCATGTAAAATTCAATACAAAATAATTTAGAAGTATATATCTCATAAATACTTAAACATACTATTTTTTCAAAATTTAAATAAACAATCATTATATTTAAAACTTAAATATTCATAATATTAACCTCTTTTCCTATATGTTATCAACTACTTCCATTTGAAATGATCTAGAAATAAGGATGAACAAAATAAAACTTACCAATTAATCTCATATTAAAATTTATTATTATTAGTAATTGCAAATTTACCATTCTTTACCATATTTAAATATGAAATCTTTAATAATTTTAATTTTTCTTAAACTAATATAACCACATTAAATATGGTTGATATATATCCATAGAACTCATTTTCAAACACCTAGTACAGGTATAAAATGTGGAAAATAAGGCCAATCAACCATATTAAATGTGACTAGATTATACAATAAATCTCCCTACATTAAAAAACAAAGATTCTCCTTCTATAAAATGAAACTATATGTACCATGCAACTTAGTAATATAAAAACGCTTCATCGTGCAATAAATTATTTTGCATCAACAACTATACCACTTTACTGGTAAGGATTCTTTACATAGTGCAACTTAGATGCAAAATATTAAGGGATATTATTCGGTTATGCCAGCTTAAAAATTGGTCTTAGAATCATGATAGTTACTGCCACAGTGAGAATATAACCATTAAGATTATCCAAAAGGCTGACATTGTAAATCTAATATCTATATTTCAATCATTCGAATAGAGAATTTCCCTTTAGAAGAAATTACTTTAGAAAGGTATTCCAACCCTATTGAGATTCAACAAATACAAGGTAACAAAAGCAATGTACATGGTAACGAAAACAATGTTCACCCTTCAGAAAGAAAACTAATAAAATACAACAAGGCTGCTTAGATTCTTGGAAAATAAGAGGGTAAATCCATTAGTTCTACCAATGAAATTATAAACTGTTGACACCTAATCATCAGGATTGGGTGAATGTAATTAATGTAAATAAATAATAAGAAATATGAATAGTCATCGGGAGATGAAGTGAATAGTCTCTCCCTCATGTATATAATAAATACCAACCTGAAGGAATGCAATATGAATTTATTTTGTGGAGTTACTACCTGGCCTAACATGGTATCAGAGTCAGCTCCATTTCTGACATCTCCTTCTAGTCTTGTAACTCCCTTCTGCCATTTTCTTGCAGTTTGTCCATTGCCTCCTGTGGAGTCTATCTACTGCCCCCTCCATAGTCACTGCTGCCAATCTCTGACATTATCTGCGCCCTCTGCACTTCCTAGGCTGTGCATAATTTTCCTTTCTGCGCTCTCTGCCATAATCATTGGAAGGATTTTTCAATGTGAGACTCGCAACTGGTATTGTTCATTTATTTGATGCATAGAAGTAATGAAGTTGATTTAAATTTTAATGGTGCGGTGAGCGTGGATTGAATACGCTCTCCCATCCGAGCTATATAAATACTCCTTTTTCAAATATCTCTCTGCAATTCATTTTCGTTCGCAGATCTCTCGCCAATTCATTTTCCCTAGTGCTCTTGCTTTGCCATTGGAGTTCAATTTTATATTTCTCTGACCTATGGAACTCATGAAGGTCTGGTGCACATCCAGGGAATGAACTATCTGGTGCCTCCATGCAGGAACAAGGAACGAGGCTGTGTGATATGGTTTTTAACACTGCCCCATATATTTACGCTTGAACGCTGGTATACTTTTGTATATTTATGCTGCCCCATATATACACAGTTCTTGTATTTACGCTGCCATCGAAGTCTGTTGAATGCTAGTATACTTTTGTATATTTACGCTGCCCCATATATACATAGTTCTTTTATTACGTTAATACACAGTCTTGTGTATTACATTGAACATTGGTCTGACCATATATTTACACTCACCATACGTTGTCCAACCCATATATTCTATACTTTAATGCTGTCAAGTTTAATGCGTATTGATATTTTTTCCCGTCATATCAGAATCATATTTTTCCCATTAGGAGTAAAATTTTGCAGCAGAAGCATTTTTTTACAACACATAGTTTTTAAAATGCATTCAATCATATCTATTGTGGGAATAGTTCTCACTGGCAAAGAGAACTATCTTGAGTGGTCCTGGATGATAAAACACACCCTCATTTTCAATGAGTTATGGAAAGGAGTGTGTATTGGAAATAGAGACAAACAACCAGAACAACCTACCTTAGACAAAGAGCTCGCCATTTGGGAAAATAAGAACAGCAAAGCCTATGCATTAATTGCAGCATCTGTAAGTGAAGAGGTGAGTTGTCATATTACGACATTTTCAACTACTTTCGAAGCCTTACGAAATCTGAAAGAACTCTATGACTCACATTTTGCTCTTGAAGTTGTTCAACTCATGATTAAACTCTTCACTCTTGAATTGCAAAATAATGATCCTCTTGCTCTTGCATCTGAAGTAAAGTCTATAATGCATGATATCCAAGCCACTAATATTGATATGGATATTCCTCTTATCGCTTTTGTCAAGGCACTTTATCCTACTTACTCCAATTATCTTGAGTCATTCCAAGAAAATGGAAATCTTAAAGATATTACCTTTGACTCTCTTGTGAAAAAAATTGCTGAAAGAGAGAAAGCTTTTGGAAAGAAGACAACCCTTGAATCTTCTGAAGAAGTTGTGTGCCTTGCTTATAAAGAAAAGAATCCTGCTCAAGATTCTTTCAGAGGAAGAGGTGGTTGAAGAGGAAGAGGAAGATATTTTAGAGGCGGGGGGGTCGACACTCTCAAGGAGAAAAGGTTGATTTGCACTACATAGGTTGCAAAAGAAATGGATCACATGATGCCTCTACATGCAAAATACCTTGGGACAAAATTGAGAAACAAAGGAATCAACCCAAAGGTAAAACTAATGATACAGACAATGGTAAAGAACCTGAATCTGCTCATTATGTCGTGGCACAATGTAATATTGGAGTAAATGAAGATTTATTTAATGCTTCACTTGCTTCTTGGAAAAATTATCGGTTGCTTGATTCAGGAGAAACTTGCCTCATGACTCATAGAAAAGAATTTTTTGAAGAATTTACTGACAATGTTGATGGAGCAATGTACTTTGCAGACCAATCAAAAATCAAGCCATCAGAGCTTGGCATAATCAGGCTTAAATTGCTTGGTCTTCTAGACTTTCTGTTGCATCATGTTCTATATCTCCCACAACTGAAGAGAAACTTGTTGTCCTTGGTCCACATCGACCAGCAAGGTCACTCCATTCATATTTTTGATGACAAGATTGAGGTGAGAAAAGCATTTGACCACTCACTTGTCATGAGGGGAATAGAAGAAGAAAGGCTTCTCAATTTTGCAAGGTACCTCTGCTTGTGCACAACATTTCTCATACAATTCTCATTATGAAGAAGGTACACTTCCATCAAGTTTATTATTGCATGCTAGATTTGGACATTTGAACTATGACAGCCTCCACTTGTTGAAGAAAAATGGTGTTGTTGGTTTGCCTACAATTCCTAGGAAATTTAAGCAATGTGATGCTTGCATTCTAGGAAAGCATAGAAAATAGTCTTTTCATGATTCACATTCAAGAGAACATAGAAAACTTGAACTCATTCATTTATATTTATGTAGTCTAATGCCTATTCCTTTTACAAATGGAAATAAATATATGATGACATTTATTGATGACTACACCAGAATGTGTTGGGTTTATTTATTGAAGAACAAATCTGATGCTTTTCAAACATTCAAAAACTTTCATAAATGGATTGAAAATGATGCACAATCTCATATTGGGTCTATTCGCAATGATAATGGAAAAGAATACACATCAAATGAATTTGAAAACTATCTTTGCCAACATGGGATCAAACATCAAATGGCTATACCTTATAATCCTCAACAGAATGATGTAGCTAAAAGAATGAATAGGACAATCTTAAATATGGTACGATCCATGCTCTTCTTCAAAAATGTAAAAAATATGTTTTGGGCTGATGCTATTCTATGTGCTGCATGTATAAAGAATAGCTATCCATCTAATGCTATTAGAAACAAGACTCCATATGAAATGTGGTATGGGCACATTCCTTTGGTAAAACATCTGAGGGTCTTTGGTTCCGCCTGTTATGCCTTCATACCAAAAGTACATAGAAACAAACTTGGTGCAAGAAGTTGTAACTGTATCTTCCTAGGGTATTCAAACACCTCCAAAGCATACTATCTCTATGATAAAAAGTTTGTTGTATCTAGAGATGTAATTTTTCTTGAATCATCCAAAACTAACAATGTTGTTGAGCAACAGCTTGATTGCTTGGATAGATTCGCAAATGAAAAATAATTTCAAGAATTTGATAATCAGATTCCACATCTTGAAGGGGGGATTTCTAGTACATGTGAAATCATCTTCTGAAGAACTCTCTCCCCCACATGAAACTCCAACAACGGATGATGCTTTAAGTGATGTGATTGATAGAATTGGGAGACTCAATATTGATTCAGTCCCAACTCAATCAACGGAGCAGCCTGGACCATCTGAGGAAGGCCCCCCAATGTCGCTGAAAAAGACATGTGAAAGTGTTCATCCTGATGAGGTTGGAAAGACAGGAACTAGAAATTCAAACCAGAAAAATGGAGGTAATGTAGATGACTCTAATTCACCTGTTGATATGGATGTTTCTTATTATTGTGAATTGAACTTGTCTACAGATTTTGAACCAAATTCCTTCAAAGAAGCTACTTCTAATGATGAATGGAAAGAAGCGTTGCAAAAGGAGTATGATGCCCTCATAAAGAACGACACTTGGAAGCTGGTTGATCCTCCATTAGGAACTAAAACAATTGGCTGCAAGTGGGTCTACAAGAACAAGTATAAAGCTGATGGCTCACTTGACAAGAAAAAATCCAAGCTTGTGGCAAAAGGTTTTGCACAAAAGGAAGGGGTCGATTATGAGGAGACTTTTGCCCCCATAGCAAAATGGGCTACCATTTGGACAGTCTTTGCCCTAGCAGCTTAGAACGGTTGGAAAGTCCATCAAATGGATGTAAAAGTTGCTTTCTTGAATGGAGATCTAAAAGAGAATGTTTTTATGTCCCAGTCTAAAGGATTTGCTGTGAAAGGACATGAACATGAAGTATTCAAACTTGTGAAATCTTTGTATGGCCTAAAACAAGCACCGCAAGCCTGGTATGAAAAACTAACTGAGCATCTTCTGAAACTCAATTTTACACATTATGATCTTGATGATGCAACTTTATTTTTCAAGAAAGTTGGAAAAATAGTTGTATATCTTGTTGTATATGTAGATGATCTTTTGATGACAGAGAACTATGAAAGCTACATTGCATCCATAAATAAGGAATTGGGGAAAAGTTTTGAAATGACTCATTTGGGCTATGTTCATTACTATCTTGTTGTTGAAGTAACTCAACATCCAAATTCCATATTTCTTTCTCAAAATAAGTACATTGGAGATCTGTTGAATAGGTTTGGCGTGAAAGAATGCAATCCTCTTACTAATCCAATGGAACAAAACTTAAAGCTCACATCTATTGAAAAGCTCACATCTATTGAAGGAAAAGGGTTTGAGGATGCAACAAAGTATAGACAACTTGTAGAAAGTCTCAATTACCTAACTACTACCAGACCAGACATTTCATTTGCTATTGGAATCCTCTCTAGGTTTATGCGAAAGCCTTGTGAGGGACATTGGTCTACTGCAAAAAGAGTTCTAAGGTACTTGAAGGGAACTCAAGACTTTGGAATCAAGTATACATGGGTGGACAACTTTAGCTTGATTGGATACTCTGATTTAGACTTTGATGGAGACAAAGAAACTTGAGTATCTACTTTAGGATATGCTATGAGTCTTGGATCAAGAGTTGTCTCCTCGAGATCACGCAAACAATCAGTTCTAGCAGATTCACAACAAAAGCAGAATACGTGGCAGCAGCTGAGGCAACAAAAGAAATTGTGTGGCTTAGGAAAATTCTTGAAGATTTGCAGGTAAAACAAGTACAATCAGCTCTACTCATGATTGACAATACCTCTACAATAAAGTTGGCCAAGAACCCAAAGTTCCATGATCGAACGAAGCACAACAATACTAAATATCATCTGATTCAACATCATGTTGAGGCCAAAACAATCCATCTCCATAGTTGTTCAACTAATGAGCAAATTGCAGACATCTTCACCAAAGCGCTTGGAAGAGAAAAGCTTGAACGATTCATAATGATGCTTGGACTCACCAATATCCCTTCAGATTAAGGGGGGGAATGTTGACACCTAATTATCAGGATTGGGTGAATTTAATTAATGTAAATAAATAATAAGAAATATGAACAGTCATTGGGAGATGAAGTGAACAGTCTCTCCCTCATGTATATAATAAAGACCAACTTGAAGGAATGCAATATGAATTGATTTGGTGGAGTTACTGCCTAGACTGTCATAAACCAAGAATCTATCCAAATGAGAAACACATTAAAAACTTCAAAAGTTCAGAGAAAATGGTTTAATATTATTTGACACTCAGCCAAGATATTCACAATCTGTGTTTGAGTAATTTTGTTAGTGAGGCATCCCATTATACTCTACGGATTCATTTGAACTTATTCCATGTTATCTAATAATTTTGAGCCAGTAATTTCTAATAGTTTTGAACTAGAGATGAGTGTAAAAACATTTAAATTTTTTTTGGTAAGAATGTTACAATTGGATTAAAAAAAATCCATAATATAATATTGTGCAAATACGATATCTAGGACTAGTGTCTTCTCCATCCAACCTTAACCTTAATGTGAAAATTCACAATACAACCCTAATTTACGATACACGATCTTAGCCCATAGAGATTTTCTCAAGGACTATGCCTGTAAAAACAATACCATGGGTTTTATACCATCCTCCTTACGCCCTAGGTGGTGCATATTTTCTATGAATTTTAATGGTTCCGTAATGGAATTTCTGATTTTGTTATCATCTAATGGTTTTTTTTGAATGAGAAATATTTTGCATAACCAACTTGTTTAGGGGTTTCCACGTTGCAACATTTTTTTAAAAATATTTTGTTGTTGATGGTCCATCACTTAATAAGAGAAATGCACCCTCTTTTTCTCCTTTGGTTTTTTGCTTGCAAAAAAATTATATAATAAATTTCACCACAGAAACTTTCACAATGTCCCATAAAACTAAACCTAGGTGAAAAATAAACCCTGTCACATTAGAATGTGCTCACTAATATCATACAATCACAATGTTTGAAATGAAATTTAATCTGACATAATCGAACAACAACAATGTGGAATGTGGTTGATATACCACATGAATTATACATTCCAACAACATTAAGGGAGTGATGGATGGTAAATCATAAAGCTTAATTTCTCAAGTGGATGCTTAAGACCAAGTGTTGGCCATTTGTAAATTTTTTACAAATAATTTTAAAAGTAAGTATATGTTATTTTACTTGTTTTGAAATTCAAAATTTGTTGAGAATCTTTTGATATTATCTATTAGATTGTGAATAATATAAAGAATATTCTCAAGCTATTAAATTTTTGTAGTGCATAATTAATCATAATTGAAACTCCTCAAAACGAATTTCAATATAGACCATAACATTAAATATAATTTATTGTTTTATAACTTATTTTTAAATAAAAAGTGACTAATTTTATTTTTATGGTATAATTTTTTTTATTTTTATAATATAAAATTTATGAATAAATAAAAATCATTTATGAAATTCAAATTACCAAATTATGGCCCGAACCAAATAAAAGGGACTAATTTTCAAATTTATGGGGGTTAATAAATCACAACTTGGCAACTATAATTAAAACAAATACTTGGTAACTATAATTAAAACCAATCCTAAAAAAGATCAGGTCACTCTAATATACCTTTTTTCAAATCAATTTTCATCATTGAAGTTATAAAATTCCAAGCTTTCATTGCATGAATGGCATCCTACGTTGTCCCCTTTACATTCCATCGAGGTTGAAAGTGATCCAATCCTGGTCAAAATGGTAACACCCGCCACCTCGACACATCCGGGAAAAATTGTATCAAACAGAATAAAAGTGATCTAGTCCCCCAGATTTCGACGCATCAAATAAATTAAAACATTTTCATCAATCTAGTGATAGTTTGGCCTCAGACTGTGAAATTTAGCATCCAAGTAGGTTCTATAAACATAGTGATACCTTCGAGCTGATCTATATTGGGTCCACACCACACTGCAATGCGATATCGACAGAGTGATACGATATCAGGATCGATATATCAAATTTAAGATTTTTTATGTTTGAATGAAACTTCAGGGTTTTACTCAAATTGAGAGCACATTTGAGCCCTAATATAGAATTGGCTAAGCACCATCTCTAGACAAATTCGACTACAATGAGGAAATAGTAGAGATTTTGGGGAATTCAAAGAGAATCTATCCAAAGCCATAAGAGAATGATTCATGTTAGTGAGATCAAAATCATCACTTCCATGAAAAAGCTGAAAGATTTAAGAAATTTCTAGAAGCCCTCAAGCATGGGACAGCTCTTCCATCATAGTGCACATCATTGTGTGGTATTCCCTATGCTACGAGCCGTGAATTTTCCTAGAGGCTTCCAATAAGAAACTCCAAGATTCAAGAAAGTTCGAGAGAGACATCTATACCTTCAAAGCATCGTCTTGTGGATCATAGCATATGCTACCTTCATCCTAAAATCCCATTTTATGATGTTTTATAAAGGTTATGTATGGTACCTTCAATCTAGAAATTAGCAGGTAGCTTCATACCATCAAGCACACACTAGTACATAAAGGCAAGTTTTAAGATAATATTTAAGACAAATTTTTAGTAAATTGTCTTAACTTGAGACAAAAAAAATTGTAAATTGTCTTAAATATTTTCTTTAAGCGATTCTCTCAAATTATTGTCTTTAAAAAATTATCTTTAAGCTAGTGCCTCAAATTATTGACTTAATTTTTTTCTCCATTAAGAAAATATAGAACACAAGTATTATTGCCTCTTAAGAGAATTCATTTTTGTCTCGCAAGAGACTATAACTATGATTAAAGACATATTGTCTCTATAGAGAGTTTATGATACAAGAAATCCCCGCATATAACCACAGTATGCATATGAAATGTAATGTCTATTTTGTCCTAGGAATTTCAGACTCTCTGCCAAGTCAAATCTTCATTACTTAAGGTTTACGACCCCCTTAATCATATCTCACTGGAATGATTTGTTACCAACCACAATTTGCCCCTTAATTAATCTCATGCAGACTCTATACATCCACCTTAAATAAAATTTCATTAAACCTCAATGCACTCTCATGAAATTTCTCAAATCTTATTTCCCGCACATATAACCAACCCCACACTTTACTTTGGTTATATTTGGACTTACCCATCAAACCTCTTACCCGCTTTATTTCCATTATAATGCTTACATAATAGAAATACTCCACAAACATATGCAATATTACCTTTTCACATTTCCTTGGCCTTTTCACATTTCTCGAGGTTTACCTTTATCATTATCGCAATCGCAATCTCACGGATCCACTAAAACATGACTCTTTATCACATCCGATATGCGATTAACAACCCAAATTCCAAATACAATAAAACCTCATCCATTTCCTTCTTGGGTCCACTCACATCACACATCGTAATTGCAAATCGCAATTGTTAATGGCACGGTGCTCCTGCAATGGAATATTGCAATGCAATCTAATCATTGATCGCATCGAACATCGCCTTTCGCACTTCACACTTTCTTGTGCCCCAAAGTTAATTAAATCACCAATGAAACATTGCAATGCAGGGTTTAACAATGATCCTCCACCATTGATCGGAGCATTTGATCCAATGCTCAATAATGATGTCGCATATCACAATCGCAAATCACTTAAGGTTGCTTCACTCACTTCTGAGATATATTGCAATGCGATATTAATTGCTCAGTTCCATGAGACTTAATCTTTTCTATTGATCGTAAAGATCGAACAACTCCTATGCACCAACGCTTCACTTCTCATCCTTCTCTTTACTTTGGGTTTTTACGCCATTTCTGAATGTTCTTTTGTGGTCTTCGGGTTTCTTCAAGGTTCTTGTCCTTTTGCTATTCTATTGCACGACCCCCTTCTGAGCTTAAGTTCACATGATTCTTTAATCATGATCACTCCTAGAATTTACTTTGGTCTTTCAATCAGTTTAAATGATCTATTTTGATCCTCCGTGTAATAATTCTCCTCTGTGTTTCGCCTGAATTGCGCCTGCATACATATATTATGCAGAATCTCTAATAAACACGTAATTTATCATTCTATATTTGAATCACACACTTATACTATTTTGGAATTAATCTCTATATTGATAAACAAACATTTACATATTTTCTCTATCTTTGGCCTGATCTTCTAATGTTAGTGGCCTCTGTTTTACAATCTGTCCATAGGCTTACAATCAAACCTCTCTAACTAGCTTAGTTATCTAACAATCTAATCATCTAACCATCTAACCCGTGTCTATGCCTTTTAGGCTTACATTTATAAAAAAGGATTCTATAACCAATTCATGGTTTAGATCCATAAGCTTCTCAAAAAAATCCTAAAATCTCTTCCTTATCTCTAAGTAACCTCTCTAATCCACAAAATCATGAACTAAATCCTAATCTGAGATTTGCAATTAATTGTCAAATCTCTCAATCTCTCAATTATCCTAAATCTTTCATATTCTCCTACATTCGAGAATATTTACAAATATGCCTCACTATTCTTAATTAATACCCTATTCTATCTTCTCCCATTAAAATCACTCAAAACATTAATAATTACATTAATTCAAAACATAGGAAACCAACTTTCTTGAAAACACAAGACCCCCTATGTCTTACTAAAATACAATGATATTATTGAGTTGAATGCTCCTGCATTAGACTCTCAAGGTTGAAAATAATCATGGTCTCCTGATCATGTGCTTCTGATTTGTGTCCTCCTGGATCCCATACTTTTTTCTGTAGTCTGTCCTTGGTTGCTGTTGTTGTTTGTTGTTGTTCTCTAGGTTTCCACACTTTATGCTACATTTCCCCACTAGTTATGCTCTCATAGTCTATTGTTGTCTTTTTCTTGTTGTCGCTTTACTTTATTTCTATTGTCTTCTCCCTTTGAGACTCTTTTCTCATCAAATCCATCATCAGTTCAATTTCTATGTCTAACTCATTTCTTTGCTGGACCCTTTCCTCTTCCTCTCTTGCATATCCTTTGTAATCTTCATCATGTTTTTTCTTCCCTACTGGTGCTTTCAGCCATTTCTGCAATAACTCTAATCCTGTCTCCCATTCACTGATCCTTTGATGAGAATTTAGTCCTTCTTCTTGATCGACTGCCTCAATGGCTTCCCTGGTTATCTCCATTGTACCTATCATTATGATGGAATGATGATCTTTTACTATGTTTTCAGCTAACATAGTCTCTTCTTTAAATTTTCCTTTAATATTTGGCTGGTTACCTTCACTTTTTAGTTGTTGGTTCCTTACTGCCACCCTTACATCCTTACCCTCTTGTTGCTTATGAACTTCCATTTCATCCCCAAATAACTTCTGTTCAATTTATTCGATCACAACATCACACTCATTCATTCTATGCATTGTTCTCGCAAACAAAAATTTGGTTTGTGAATCAAAACACTCTTCTATCCCCATGTCTTTTAAAGACCCTCTACTACTATTAAGTACTGTTGTAACCACTTCTTTCCTATTTCCATTTCCTCCTAGCAACCTCTCTAGAAATTCAATTTCCCCCTTACATTTAACAAGTGGCATATCACAATGTTCTTCATTTCCAGATTCATCCTTTACATAGTCACTATTGACCACCGATTCAATCGGTCTGCCTTCCATAGACAATTCTGTCTCATTCATCTCCATAGAAATAAGCTCTTGTTCAACACTTATAATCCCTGTATTCACACAAAAATTATCAGTTTGAAAAATGTAAGGCTCAACAACCTCAATTATCATTTCACATACCAGCTTTTCAGGTTGATCTTCATCTCCTTCTTCCACAAGGAATTGTCCTTGTTTTATAAGAATCCCAAATGTTAATTCATCAATAATTCCTTTTTGCTGCATCAATTCAATATTTTCCTCATTCAAGAGACATTCTTCATCATACCCTGCTCTAGAATACTTCTCCTTTGAAATGTACTTTTCATCCTCTAGCAATACATCAGTATGTTGATCCAAGTTCTCCTCTGAACTCTGGTAATTTTTATCAAGCTTTATGACAGCTTCATAAGGCTACCAATCCTCTGCAAAACCTGCACTCACAAAACAATCATTATAATTAAAAACATAGGACCTCAATGTCTCTTCTTCCTTTGGCAGCACTTCAATATGTTTCACTAAACTATCCCAATAGTTCATTGATCTCCATTCTTCATTTTCACCCAGAATTTCACCCAGTTCTGGTTCATGAATGGACACTTCCATTTCCAACTCAACTTCTCTGAGTTTTCCCATTAACTACTTTACTTTCCTCTGTTGTAGCCTTCTCTGTAACTTATGCCACTTCACTAGCTTCTTCATTAAGACCCAACCTTGTCTCTGACCTTCCTCCAGTATCCTCCTTAATGCATCGAGTTGTTCTTTCATCTCTGCAATTTCCTTGTCAATCTCCTCTTGATTCATTCTCTTGCCATTTTTGTTGGCATTCTCCTTCTTTACCTTTCTTCTACTATGGTATTCGTCAGAACCTCTGCTATGACTATCAGTAGTCATCTTCTCCTCCATCTCTATGAGTTCCTCACTCACTCACTATGAGTTGCACTAAAGCCTCTGCAACAACAAGTCCTCCCTCCTGCCACTTACCTCACCAAGCTTTCCTCTATATTTGGTCTTTTGGCAAGCCCTTGGTTCTCTGTCTCTGGAACCTCCTTTGAGCACTTCTCTCTGTTCCTTCTAGGATTCAACTCATCTGCACGTTCTAAGAACATAACTGTCCTCTTGTATTTCAATCACAATGAAATACTTGGTTCTGACCACCTCTTCTTTCACTTAGAAAGTCTTACCAGCTTCCTTCATTACTTAGCAATTCTACCCACATCCTTTGTGGAATTTCCTTTTTGAGCTGCAACAATACCTCTACAGTAACAAGTCTCCTCCTTGATACATATGCCTCACTAAGCTTCTCTCCTCTGAGCTCAGTCTGTTAACATTTCTTTGGTTCTTTCCTCTGGAACCAATTGAGCACTCCTTACTCTAGGTTGTTGCAATCTTCTCACCTTCTTTTTTTGCTATCTGTGCATCAATATAAAAACCATAACTCTTCAGCCTTCAAATCAAATTAAAACAAACATATCACCTCACCTTCAAGATATCTGCATGATTTTGTTCCACCATTCACCTGCACTTTGAATGGATTGTCCTCTATTCCCTTGCATTTGCAATTCTCCCAATATTCTGCTATACCTTACCTCTATGTGCTTACTATTTTTTAGATTAGAACCTGGTCTCCTCTTGCCTTCTTTCATCACCATTCACTTGTATACAAACCTTCCAAACATAACCCTGTTCTAAATTCTTTTCAAAGAATTTTTCACATAGAATTCCTTTATTCTGCTTTAATACCGAATGTTTCAACCACAATTCAACTATGATACCACTTTGACATAGGAAATCCTTGCATATAACCACAGTATGCATATGAAATGCAATGTCTGTTTTGTCCCAGGAATTTCAGACTCTCTGCTGAGTCAAATCTTCATTACTTAAGCTTTACGACACCCTTAATCATGTCTTAGTGGAATGATTTGTTACGAACCATAGTTTTCCCCTTAATTAATCTCATGTGGACTCTATACATCCACCTTCATTAAAATTTCATTAAACCTTAATGCATTCTCATGAACTTTCACAAATCTTATTGACCGCATGTTAGATACCTATACCAATAGGTTTCATATTTCTTGATGGGCAAATAAAAGTTCCAAATATGCTCTGCTTTGGTGATGCAAAGATCCCATATTTCCAAGAGAGGACAATGTGTGTACATAAGCTTGATGTTGATTCAATTTTGATGGATGGTCCAACAACCTAATCTGGATCATGCCATGCTTCAATTTTCTGTTATAGAATAGAGAAAGAAGTCTGTCCAAACTGTCTAATCTTGGCAGACCACTAGTTAGGTAGAGAATTAAGGTTCCCAACTGCTTAATCTGGGGCCTTGGAAGCAATAAGGGTAGTTCTAGATAGAAAATCAAAAGAAAAAGCCAAAGGAAAAGAAAAGGCACATGAGGGTCTGCAAGTCTAAGTGCACCCTCCATGAAGAAATAAAAAATGCTAGGCAAGTAGATGGGTAGGTAGATGGGGTTGCAGAAATGTCATTCCTTTCAACTGAATTTTGCTGGTCTAACATAAAGGAAGCATCAATGGATAAGAGAAGCTCCTCTTCCCTATCATTTGCAGCAACACAATGGAGCATGTCTAACTTCCTAATCTCCCCCCTCACATTCATTGCTAACATCCCATTGCCAGCCATGTTCATGAAAGTAACCAAGGTCTTGTGTTGGTTTTTGTTTCTTTAAGAGCCACATTTCTTGTCTAAAATTCTTTTCATTTTGATCTACTTCCTAAACTAAGTTGATTCCATATAAAACTTAGAGTTTCCACTTCTCAATCCACCTCTTCCACTCATATTAACCCCTAACTTTTACTATGTAACTCCCTATACCCCCTATTCCCCTTATTACTATGTGAATTATGCAAAAAACCCCAAAAATACCTATGTATCCCCTTCCCCGAGCATTATAGCTCTAAGTTTGGTTTTAAAGGGTTTAAGCGTTAAAACATTAGAACGCGACCCAAAGAGCGCCAAAAATTAATCCAGGGATTAATCCAAGATCAGCTTGGATTAATAACCTTAATCCGGCTTTGTTAATAAATCCGCGCATAAATCATTTTGCCCGTAACACAGTTTGAAAACCCACTTTTCTAAAGTTTCCGCCGGGCGCGCATTTCACAAAAAATATTATTTTATTCTCCCGCCCGCTGCCGTATCGCCCTGACAAATTGATGACCCGTCAACCGTCAGATCCGGGAATCTTCATCCGACGGCCCTTATCCATATCGGGTCGGTCCCGATGTACTGCCTTTATCGCCCGAGAAACTGTCAGAGGGTGACGTCAGGCCTCCGCCACGCGTCACCCCCAAATTCTCTCGGGTCGCCCTCTGACAAATCCACGACCGTATCAATAGCGGTCCGAGAAATACCATTTACCATTTCTGGTTTATCGCTGGTCCCACCACGCCTACGCCATTGCTACGTCATGCCCACGTCAGGCCACCTCACCGCCACATCAGCGCCCCCGCCCGCCAGCACTCCGACATGTCCTCCAGCTACGCATCCCCGTGGACCACTCACAACTTGCCACCTCACCCGATGACGTCATACTGACGTCACCCGACCCTGTCCCCACCTGATGACGTCATGTTGACGTCATCCAAAAAAAAGCGCCAATGTTCCAAAAATCCATATTTTCGCCAAAAAAACCGTGTTTTTCTCACTTTTTGCAAAAACAACTATTGCTCCCCTGCATGCATTTTACGACCAAACAAGCGCCAACCTACAAAAATCGCTACAGAGACCGTGGGTGCGTCCACTACAGCTGCATTTGTAACCATTGCCGGCAAAACGCAAGGTATTTATCCAAATCATTCCCTCTGAGCCTGGTTTTGTCCATAATTCTCCAAATATAGCTTAAAACGAGTGAAGAACACTGTACCTACCAGCAAACTCCAGCAACCAGTACCTATTTTCAACTGTTGGGTCACAATTCCGTTGCAGAACCTGCATTTAGCGAAATTTACCTTAATTTACAGCTGGTTCGCGCATTCGTGTACTAAATACCCGAGCTGCTCTAATTCACCATGAAGAGAGTTTTTTCAGGCCTGCCATTTTCTCTATCAGTCCTCTGTGCAGTATTTCAATTGTTGTCACTCCCATTTTCCCTATGTTCCTTTGCAATTCACCTCTCTGTTCCAGAAATACTCCTCTGTGTTGCTCTATTTAGTAACACCAGTTCTAATACAAGTCATAGCACTACTTAACCACGGAAACACCAGTAGCCCTGAATATTCAACCTCTAAATGCCCCACAAAGAGAGTTAGAATGGAAGGCCCTAGGAGATATTGATTATCAAATGTTAGATTGGTTCCCAATAAATTCTAAGTATAATATTCATATGCTAAATGAATTGAAAGCTCAACACCTCAGTGGAGCTAATATTTTAGGGATTTGGGACTCCAACTTGCCCATTTACAACCTCCCTCAAGTCAATGCCCTTCCAGACTTGATCCATAGATGCTTTGAATGCTATGATCCATGTCAGAGAGCTGTTCTCAATCCCTTAGGTGCATTCTTGTTCCATATCACCCCTGAGGCCATAAATCAAATGCTCAAATTTCATTCTGCAAGACCATTGACTCCTCTCTCCGTGTTAGATTTACTAAAGAAGGGGGGGAACCTGTCCAGTGCCCAAATCATCAAAATTAATCAGTTATTTATTTAGCCAAGCTCTGAATCTCTGAGAACACCTCCTATTGGACATCCATATCTCAATGACTTGGGGAGGATGCTGGTGGATTTGATTAGATATGTCCTGGGCTACAAGGGAGTTGAAGATGTTGATGATACCATAATGGCCATGCTGTCCATATTTTCTCCTAGGAAGCCTCCTGATGTGCACTATGACTATGCTGAATATATTGCAAACAAGATTCATGAGCAACTGATGAATCTAGAAAGGGAAAAGGTGTTCAGATACACCTCATACATCTATCATCTGTTCCTATTTTATCAACCAGACAGTTTCCCCATTCCCCTCAAGAAACTTGATGCCAAGGGGAATCCAAGGTCTGTAGTATTTTGGACCTCAGTTTTTCATTGCACCTCCCGTTCACAATACACATACTGTGAATTCATAGACCTTTTCATTCATCCAGCAATGACTTTGTTATATGGTGTTCCTCCTCCGAGATTAATCGAGGAAATGCAAAGAATTCTCCATCTCTCTAAGTCCTACAACATTGGTGATTGGTATTTTTACCAACACCATACAGTGATCAGAGTATATGGCTGTGAGCTGAACCCTTATAGGCTGCCAAGATATGTCCCTATGAGACTATTTTCCTTGGAATATTTCAGACAGTTTGGAAATGCAGACCAAATCCATTTCCATAGTAAAAACAAGAAAGTGCAGCTAAAAGTCAGGAACTAGCTAGGCCCTTTCCTTTACAACATAAGGGAGGAGGGATGGAAGGAAGCAGATATGATCCTAGAGGGCCTCCGATTAGAAACTAGTTTCAAATGGGTACCTTCTAACCCTAATCATTTCATTTCTCTCAGGAGGATAAAACATAAATTGGGTGGCTATGCTCACATTAAATTGCCTCATATTGAGAAATATGCCAATCTACTAAGTTGGGAAGAGGGCACCCAAGAAGAGCTAATGACTAGAGAGAAAATACTACAAAGAGAAGCAAAAAATATTGAGAAAGAGGCTGACTTGGAAACTTGTGGGTAGGTTTCCTCTTCATACCAAAGGCAGCTTGGAGCAGCTGCATCATCTTCAACAACACATCAGCAAGAACAGCCACCTCCTATGGCAGAAAAGCAAGCAGAAAAATAGGTAGAACAGCAAGAAGGAGGGCGAAAAGAGGGGCAACAAGTACAGCAGAAAGAAGAAACACCTCAAGCCCCAATATCCACTGAGCAACAGGCTCAAGAGAATGCGCCCCCTAGGCAAGAAAAGACAGTGGAGGCCTCAGTACTACAGACTCCACAAAAAGAAGAAAAGGGAAAGAAGAGGGATAGAGAGCAGGAGACTCCCCTCACCACATCTATAAGTCATGGGGAGAAAAGGCACAGAATGAATCCCCTCTCTGAGGAAGAAATTCCTATTGGGAAATCTTTGGGCATGGGCCCACCAAGCATGGAAGCATCTGCAAGTTCCTTTCAGCAGGAACATGAAAGGACAGTTGGAGGAGAAGTCAACTCCTCAAGCCACCAAAGGGGAGCTGAAGCAGGGATCAAACAACAATTTATTGATATCAAAAAGAAGAATGAGCCAGTCAAGATACAACCCTATAATCACTTGTTGAAAATGGCCCCTACAAACCAACAGAGGTTGATGTCTGCATACGATGTACATGAGGGCAAAATGGTAATGAGTCATTTCATGCCAACCATGCTGTAGCCACAGTCAGCTGCAGATTACATAAGGACCAACCTTCAGGTCCTTGCAAAAGACATCCACCCTATGGATCAGATTGAGTTGCATAAGCAAACGGGTGAGATGGTGTATGCCACTCTTGCAGACAAAACATTGGTAAATCTTAGGCTAGAAAATAGCCTAAACAATACAGCTGCCCAACTTGAGTTGGAGAAAGCATCCTCTCAAGCAAAGGACAACCGAATCAAAGCTTTAGAGGATATAATCATAGAACTTGGGAATGATCCGAAGGACATCAAGGCTGTACAAGCGTTGCTGAAGCTAAGAGATGCAGATATGACAGCACTAAGAAAAATGGTTAAGATCCCAGCAACTATTCACCCACAAACGGAAGAGGTTTCTCAGCCGAGACATGACCAAGATGCAGCAACTATGCTGGTATCGTTATACAAACAGCTGATCCAGACACAAGAAAAATTGGGAGAATCAGAGGAAGCACTGCAGGCAGCCCTACAACAGAGGGAAGTAGGCCAAACATCACAGCCCCCTCCACAAATAATCAACCTTGAGGAACCCCCTCAAACTAGTGCTCCTCCTACAGAACAGACAGCTCAGGCAGCACCATCTACATCAGCACCAGCACCAACAACTGAGCAGGCTCCAAGCCTTGATAGCTTTGTCCGGTTGGCAGCTTTATGGCTCCCCAATGAATGAGTAAGTAGCGGCTGACTTTACGTATCCCTAGAAGTAGCTCGCTCATCCACTCACCCAACCTGAAACGGCTATAGCAGTATGGCTTTTCACTCGTCCAGGTAAGTACAGTCTTGCGAGGGAGAGGAGAGGATGCATAAGCAGGCTCGACTGTTAAGGAGAGGACCTTTAGGTGCTCGACCATAAGGGAGAGGGAGAGGGCCCTTACTTCTTCATAGGGGTCACTCACTATTCATATGGTGAGAAGCTGAAGAATGAAATTCAGGCCCTAGAAGCCCAAATGGCAGAGTTAAATGAAGCCAGGGAGAATTTGGCTAAGCTCAATGAAAAATATGACAAGTCAAAGCAAAATGTGGCAGAAAAAGGGAGGGAAATAAAGGCCCTTAAGGAGAAGATAAAGGAGCTGGAGAAGGAGCTCACCCTTGACAAAGTGGTGGCTGAGCTTAAGATAGTTTTATGGGCCAACATTGGCCAATCAATCACAGATCAGTGGCAGTACATTGAGACTATTCATGAGCAAATGGAGCTCATAGGAAAAGCACACAGAGAAGTCCAGAGAGCAAGGGCATCTCTAGGCAACATGCCTGAGGTAGCCAATAGAATGATTAATGTGCTCAATAACCGTATAGGTCCTCAGCTGGCAGCAATTCGAATTCCCAACAGAACTAAAACCATTTTACTGATAAAGAGGGTCCTTACATTAAGAAGCCTGGTACAAACACTGGAAAGAAGAAGCCAGGACATGCAGACAGAAGTAAACAGGTTCATGGACAAGTTTGCAGCACTACAAGGCAGAGGTCTTCCTAGCTTACTGAACAGCGCAGGTAGACTACTTTCACATGAGAACTATGCAAAGAGGGTCCACACATTTGCTACAAATCAAATCACTGTAAGACCAAGTACTTCAGAAGAAACAGGGCCAGCATCTGGGCAAAATCTCTATGATAGAGTAGAGAATTTATTTTTTATTATGAATGAGATCAAGCATTTGTTTGAAGTGCCTCAAAACTTCTACAAATATACAGAGGCAGATGAGACCTTGGATGCAATTTTGAGACATCAATTGCCCACACAAGAATGGTGGACCAAAATGATACAGTTGATACTGTAATCAAAAGCCTTTCATCAAGTTTTTTCATCAGAAAACATAAGTCATCATGTACAGGAAAATTTTATGCATTCAGTATGACTGAAGAAAGATGGACTAAGCCAACTCAGCAGAAAGATTCGGCCACTAAAGCAGCACTGACAGTTACAGATGACAGGGCCGAGAAAGCTACAACATGACAAAGCCATAAAGACACATCATTCAACATTTATGCAGAACGTTCAACCGACTCAGTGACCTCCAAAGGTCAAAAAGGACTTCTGACATAATTAAAGAGCTTTCATTTTTGTATTTAAGAGCAGTAATAACTTCTTTATCTGCTATTTTGTAAAGTTGGTGAGTGTATTTAATTATCAAAATGACTCAGCGGTTTAGATATTTGTAGAACCGATTGTATATATTCTCCCTCGCATAAGCTTGCAGGGGTGGTTGTTACTTGTTCAAAAAGAGAACTCGGCTGTATTTTGGAGAGATAATACAAAGAAGTTTCAAGAGTTCAAAGATTGTCTTTTTGATGTATGTTGTGTTGGAACCATTGAATGCTGCAGAATTCTAGTGCTATAGCTTGATACAATAAGTTTCTCTATCTCTGTCTGTGTTGTATTTTTGTGTATTTCATTTCTCACATATGTGGTCTAATCTCAACAAGAAAGAAGAAGAATAACTCAGGATTTGTCCATGGAGACACCCTGAATTCAATCTTTCATTGTTATAAATGTTTTCTTCAGGTTTATCTGTTAAATTGGAATTCTTAAATGCTCCAAATTACTATAAATCTTTGCCAGTTTCGAATTCAATCTTTCATTGTTATAAATGTTTTCTTCAGGTCTATATGTTAAATTGGAATTCTTAAATGCTCCAAATTACTATAAATATTTGACAGTTTCTGTGCAGTAATTCTTAGATGCTACTGAACAGATTCTGCCCTTTCTCAACTTACAGTCACACTATATATAAGTTTCCATTTCACTCTGTTTCATTTATAAACCAAAATTTGTATCATGAATAGCTGTCTAGCTCTACAGTAAATCCTTCTCCATCACAGACATCAGGACCTACCCAATTTCTGACCCCATATGCCCAATGGACTAGAAATCCCTCAAACATTTCATGCCCTTCTCAATCAACAGTTCACAACCAAAACCTCAAACAAAAACCGAACTCATAACTAGCCTAAAATCCTCACAAAACAGAGATAAATCTTAAAGAGAGAGCCCTCTCTGATTACAGTTTGGCTAGGATCTGTAATCCAAAGCTTGGTTAGTGGTTACCCCGGCCGTATTCCCTTGGGAGTCAAAGGGAACAACCTGGGTGTTAACATAATTGGCGACTCCACTGGGGACTGAGCATATTTTTTCAAACTGCTGTCTGTCTTTAGACAGTGGTTCTAGAAACAGCTTGAGCAGTCCCTTGAAATAGTTCTAAAAATATCCTAAAATACCAAAAAGAAGTTCAGAAGCTGGCTCCCAAAAGGAAGACTAGGCACACCAGGTTAAATCCTGACCCAAATCCTCCTCCTGTTTTCGAGAATCCAAATTTGATCCATAAAACTCAAAAGAGCCAAAAGGAACCAGAGCAATCTCCTGAATCTAGCCCTGAGGCAGTTCAACATACCTTTATTCCCACCCCTTCTAAGCCAACCTTTCACCTCCATACAACTCATTCCTCCCCCTCTTCATCATCCACTTCACAAAACATATTGTCAACACCTAACACACAAACTGCTATTGTTGTTCCTGTTGTTCCAGCTGTCCCACTTACCCCACCAAATATGGCTAATCGTTATGCACCCCTCCAGCTGCCAAACAATCCTGGGGCTATGCCTCAGGATTACCAAGGCAAAATCACTTATTTTGATGGAACCAGCACATACACTGCCTTACAACATACCAAGAAAATGCAAGATTACTTCGAAAACTATGAGATAGATGATGATGATGTGAGAATGAAAATCTTTGTACAAAGTCTGACAGGTGAAGTAAGAACTTGGTTCAGGGCACTGGCTGCAAACTCTATAGCTAATTCGGCTGCCCTTTACCAGTCCTTTCTAAACAGATGGGAAAAGAAAAAAGACCCTCTACATATTTTATCTGAATATGACACCATAAAGAGAGGTCCACAAGAAACTGTCTCGGACTATTGCACTAGATTCAATTCTATCTATAGTGCTATTCCTCAAAACCTTAGACCTCCACCTGATTTAGCATTAATAAAGTTCCCTGATGGGTTTGATGCTGATATGGCATATCAATTGAGAGAAAGAGCCCCTGCAACTTTGGCAGACATGCAAGACATAGCAGTAAGTGTAGAGGCAAATCTGATTGCCAAGAGAAATAGAGCCAGAACTGAAAGAAGAACTACCTTTAAGGAAGAACCTTCAGCATTTGAGCAGAAGTTAGATGCAATCATCAAAGGTATGGATAGACTTGGGGACAGAGTGGAAACCATAGAAAGAAAGGCATCATGGGAAGGGAAAACAAGCAACGTAAGAAACCAAAACTTTAGAAAGAATCAAAATCCCAATGTGGGAAGAACTGATCCTGACCAACATGTCAGACCCCCTTTTCAAGAGAATTATGCTGAGGCTTCCACATCTAGTGAGCCTAATGAGGACCCTCACATCAACCTAATGGGATTGGACAGTGGAAATCAAGTCTTTTTAACACAAGAAGATCATAAGGATGATGATATCAAGCAGTTCCAAACCAAATCAGGTGAGTCATTTGATTTCAAACAAGGCTATGATACAGCTGTTTATGAGGTTCATAAGCAATATAAATTGAGAAGTAGAACAATAAATGTGACACAGCCTGACAAAACAAAGGGAACCCCACAACTTGAAAAGGCTGTTGTCACACAGCCAATTGATAAAACTGATCCAATCACAAAAGAAGTAACAGTGGAAGAAATAACTGAAGCATCTCCCTCAAATCAACAGCCAGTGGTGACATCATCCTTGCAGCATAAACCCAACAATATTTCTCAAAAGATGAGTAAAAAGGACAAACCCCAAGATCAAAATGAGAATCAAGGAGAAAGCTCTAAGGAATCCATAGAAAGGGAAAAGGTTGTCAACCAGAACACCAAAACCCAATCTGAAAAACCTTTTGACTTGGAAGCTGAAATTGGAAAACTGAAAATAGCCATTCCTCTCTCAGAGTTGGCCAAACATGACATCTATAAACAACAAATTAAGAGATCCCTTCAGCTTACTCATAACAAAGATGATGTTAATGTGTTGGATGACACTCCAGAACTACTTTTCGGCCCAGAGGTTGATGGAAAGACAGCAGTTACAGGAATCTTACCTTTTTATGTCAGCCTGCATGTTCATGATAAGATATTACACAATGCAATGTTTGACTCAGGTGCTTCCCACAACCTGATGCCCAAATCAGTCATGGAAAGATTAAATCTAGATATTACAAGACCATATAAGGACCTATTTTCATTTGACTCAAGCCAAGTCAAGTGTTTAGGCCTGATAAAGGATCTTTGTGTCTCACTTGTTCAATACCCCAATAAGACAATCTTGATGGATGTTGTAGTTGCTGATATTCCACCTAAATATGGAATGCTGTTATCAAGATCATGGGGGGCTAAACTTCAAGGTTCTCTTCAATTAGACATGTCCTATGCCACCATATCTGTCTTTGGGCAACCAAAAAGACTATACAGAGAAACACTGATGAAATACATGGTAAGCAGTGAAGAAAAACCTCAAAACTTCCCCATATATGCTGTCCATTCTGACATTGACTCCTATATTCTCTTCAATGATAATACAGGTTCTACAAATGATGATGAAACTAAGACATTCAAACAAGATCAGGATATAAATGAACAAGCTGCTACTCAGGAAATAATGGTTGAAAGGTCAACAAATGAAAGTGTTCAAGAAGAAAAACCAAGTGTAAGCCAAGATCTCAAGTTGTTGATGCCTAGCCCCATGGTGGTTGACAATTCCTCCCTTGACCAAGAAATCCTATGGTTCATTGAATTTGATGGGTCAGTCAACAAATTAGGGGCAGGAGCAGGAGTTTGGATACATAACAAACAAAACAATCATGCAGAAGGTCGAGCCTATAGACTAAATTTCAGATGCACCAACAATATGGCAGAATATGAAGCTCTTTTGCTAGGCCTCAAACTAGTAAAATCCTTACAAGCCACAAAACTTTCAGTCATGGGGGATTCAGACCTAATTATCCAACAAGTGAAGGGAAATTTTGTTACTAATGACAAAAGACTGAGATCTTATAGGTCTGCTGCTGTTGAATTACTAAGTTCCTTCACTGAATTTCAAATTACCAAAATTTCTAGAACCCATAATCTCCATGCTCACAGTTTGGCCACATTTGCAAGCACATGCAAACTACCTTTTGAACCCAAGCACTGCTTTACAGCTGAGATTAAACACAGACCCTCTGTCCCAAACAATATCAAGGATTGGCAAGTATTTGAGGATGACACACAAATAAACAATTTCTTGACTTTACAACAAGAATTTTCAGGACTAAACATTGATGCAGAGGCTGTAAGTGAGTCACAAACTATATGTGAACAAGACCAAATAGCGGTATCACCCAAAACAGCTAACCAAATGCTACATCCAACCATTTTTAACAAAGACAACATACAAGAAATTCAACAAATCAGTTGTGAAGAAGTGGCTGATGCTGAAGCTGAAGTGATACAATTGAAAGACAATTTTCTTCCAACAGGCCTAACTCCATTGGAGGATATTTTTGACTCAAATGATGTCCCTAGAAAACCAAAAATGCAGCCCCTTAATGCTGCCATTGAAGAATGCAACATTGGAACTGTTGAAAAGCCCAAGATAATAAAATTGTCTGCATCCTTACCTCCTGATCAGAAGCCTAAATACATTGACCTCTTCAAAGAGTTTCAAGATGTCTTTGCATGGAGTTATGAGGATTTAAAATCCTATGACACCTCTGTTATCCAACACACTATCCCTCTCAAGCCTAATCAAAAGCCATTCAAGCAAAAATTGAGAAGGATAAATCCTATGCTTCTCCCTTCAATTGAGAAAGAGGTACAAAAAATGTTTAAAGCGGGTATCATAGCACCTATCAGGTTTTCAGACTGGATTTCAAATTTGGTGCCCACAAGAAAGAAAACTGGTGAGATAAGACTTTGTGTTGATCTAAGGAACTTAAACCAAGTATCCCTCAAGGACAATTATCCCTTACCCAAGATGGATCACATTCTCCAAAGAGTGGTAGGGGCTTCAAGGATTTCACTACTTGATGGATTCTCAGGTTTTAATCAGATCCTAGTACACCCTGATGATCAAGACAAAACCGCATTCACAACCCCATGGGGAACCTTCAAATATGTAAAAATGCCTTTTGGATTGAAGAATGCAGGGGCTACATTTCAAAGAGCAATGGATATTGCTTTTGCCAAAGAGATTCATGACTTCCTTGTTATTTATTTAGATGACCTCACACCTTTCTCAAAATCTGACCAAGAACACTTGAAGCATTTGAGACAGATATTCTTAACATGTAGGAAATACGGAATTTCCTTAAATCCTAAGAAATCTCTGTTTGGTTTAGAAGAAGGTAAGCTGTTAGGTCACATCATTTCAAAGGATGGCATTAGAATTGACCCAGACAGGATACAAGCTATCTTACAAATGCCCCACCCAAGAAACATCAAAGAATTACAAGCTTTCTTGGGAAAAATTAACTTCTTAAGGAGGTTTATCCCAAACCTAGCAGAATTGATCAGATTACTAAATAACATGCTTAAGAAGGATTCAAAAGTGAAATGGACAGTAGAAGCAAATCAAGCTTTTGAAGGCATAAAGTTGGCCCTTACCCAAACACCAGTCTTAACAAATCCTCAATTTGACAGAGAATTTATCATTTTCTCCTTTGCCTCCCAGGATACCATTGCTGCTGTCATATTACAGAAAGATGACCAAGGAAATGAAAAACCCATTTCTTTCTTTAGTAGAGCTCTTAGAGATGCACCCCTGAAATATCAGATCATGGAGAAGCAAGCTTATGCTTTGGTCAAGGCCATTAAAGACTTTAGGATTTACATCCTATACTCCCATGTTATAGCTTATGTGCCAAGTCCCATTGTGAAAGACATACTCACCCAAGAAAACCTAGAGGGCAGAAGAGGCAAATGGATTGCCAACATCTTGGAATTTGATATTGAAATAAAACCTACAAAACTAATAAAAGGGCAAGGTTTGGCCAAAATAATGACAGAAGCAAACTTTCAAGCCTTAGACATTAACCAACTGGACAATGAACCGGAGCTGGTGACTCCAAAGATCAATGCAGCCTTTGAACAATCCTCTTGGTATTCTGATATATGTTATGTGTTACAAAACCTGTGTGCTCCCCCAGGATTGTCCAGAATTAAATGTGGGTTCTTAAAAATGAAAGCTTCAAGATTTTGTGTCATGGATGGTAATTTGCTTTGGAAAAACCATGAGGGTATATTGTTAAACTGCTTAATTGAGAACGAGACTAACAATGTCATGAAAGAATTTCATGCAGGTGATTGTGGTGGACATTTGTACTGGAAGTCCACTATGGATAAGATATTGAGGGCAGGTTATTATTGTCCCACTGTTTTCTCTGATGTCAAAAAATTTACCACTTCATGTCATAAATGCCAAGTGTTTGAGGGAAAGAGAAAGTTACTGCCACTTCCTTTGAGGCCTATTGCAACAGAAAGACCTTTTCAACAATGGGGCTTGGATTTCATTGGGGAAATTCATCCCTCATCCTCAGGCCGACATAGATGGATCCTCACAGCCACAAACTACTTCACCAAATGGATTGAGGCCATCCCATGTAGATAGGTAAATGATTCAACAATCATTCAGTTTTTGGAGAATAACATATTGTCTAGATTTGGTTGTCCTAATAAGATCATAACAGACAATGCTGCTGCCTTTAGATCCAAGAAGATGGTCAATTTTTGTCACAAATTCCACATTACTTTGGGCCATTCTACTGCATACTACCCTCAAGGAAATGGCCTAGCTGAATCATCAAATAAAAGCCTTATAAACATCATAAAGAAGATGTTGGAAGAAAATAAGAAGAACTGGCATAAGAAGCTTGTCAATGCCTTATGGGCAGACAGACTAACAACCAAGAGATCTATTGGGGTCAGCCCATATGAGTTAGTCTATGGATTAGAAGCCAAATTTCCTTCATCACTAGGGATCCCTGTTATGAAACTACTTCAAGAAAGTCAAGCTGAGCCCAATGACATACAAAGAAGGATCAATCAAATGGTATGCTTGCAGCAAACTAGAGACCAAGTCTATAACAGAGTTCAAGTTTTACAAGAAAAGTTAAAGAAAGCTTTTGACAGAAGGACTAAGGCTGAAGACTTTAACATTGGGGACAAAGTCCTCAAGTGGGATTCAAGAAGGGAAGATAAAGGAAAACATGGAAAGTTTGATTCCCTTTGGAGAGGACCATTTGTTATCCAAGCAGTGCAAGGAAACAATACTTACTTTCTTAAAAGTCTTGATGAAACTGATTTGGATGAAGGTCCTGTGAATGGCAGGATGTTGAAGCACTATTTTGACTACTCTCCATGTATATAGCATGGCTGTTGCCCTGTACATAATTTGTTGTATATAATGTTTTCTTTCAGCATGTGAATAGCTCAGTTTGAAAGGTCTTGCAGAATCAGGAAAAGGCTTTAGTTCAGCAAGGTCCACAAGTATGACAGATTCCAATTTTGAGATTTCAAGGAAGAAAAACTCCAAGTTTTGGTAAAGAGAAGTCAAAGGGCCAAGGCATTCTGACCTGCTGTTCTTGGTCTTTCAAGAAGAAAAACCATCCCCATGTGGAGCCACTGTTAGATACCTATACCAATAGGTTTCATATTTCATGATGGGCAAATAAAAGTTCCAAATATGCTCTGCTTTGGTGATGCAAAGATCCCATATTTCCAAGAGAAGACAATGTGTGTACATAAGCTTGATGTTGACTCAATTTTGATGGATGGTCCAACAGCCTAATCTGGATCATGCCATGCTTCAATTTTCTGTTATAGAATAGAGAAAGAAGTCTGTCCAAACTGTCTAATCTTGGAAGACCACTAGTTAGGTAGAGAATTAAGGTTCCCAACTGCTTAATCTGGGGCCTTGGAAGCAATAAGGGTAGTTCTAGATAGAAAATCAAAAGAAAAAGCCAAAGGAAAAGAAAAGGCACATGAGGGTCTGCAAGTCTAAGTGCACCCTCCATGAAGAAACAAAAAATGCTAGGCAAGTAGATGGGTAGGTAGATGGGGTTGCAGAAATGTCATTCCTTTCAACTGAATTTTGCTGGTCTAACATAAAGGAAGCATCAATGGATAAGAGAAGCTCCTCTTCCCTATCATTTGCAGCAACACAATGGAGCATGTCTAACTTCCTAATCTCCCCCCTCACATTCATTGCTAACATCCCATTGCCAGCCATGTTCATGAAAGTAACCAAGGTCTTGTGTTGGTTTTTGTTTCTTTAAGAGCCACATTTCTTGTCTAAAATTCTTTTCATTTTGATCTACTTCCTAAACTACGTTGATTCCATATAAAACTTAGAGTTTCCACTTCTCAATCCACCTCTTCCACTCATATTAACCCCTAAATTTTGCTATGTAACTCCCTATACCCCCTATTCCCCTTATTACTATGTCAATTATGCAAAAAACCCCAAAAAATACCTATGTATCCCCTTCCCCGAGCATTATAGCTCTAAGTTTGGTTTTAAAGGGTTTAAGCGTTAAAACATTAGAACGCGACCCAAAGAGCGCCAAAAATTAATCCAGGGATTAATCCAAGATCAACTTGGATTAATAACCTTAATCCGGCTTTGTTAATAAATCCACGCATAAATCATTTTGCCCGTAACACAGTTTGAAAACCCACTTTTCTAAAGTTTCCCCGGGCGCGCATTTTACAAAAAATATTATTTTATTCTCCCGCCCGCTGCCGTATCGCCCTTAGAAATTGATGACCCGTCAACCGTCAGATCCGGGAATCTTCATCCGACGACCCTTATCCATATCGGGTCGGTCCCGATGTACTGCCTTTATCGCCCGAGAAACTGTCAGAGGGTGACGTCAGGCCTCCGCCACGCGTCACCCCCAAATTCTCTCGGGTTGCCCTCTGACAAATCCACGACCGTATCAATAGCGGTCTGAGAAATACCATTTACCATTTCTGGTTTGCCGCTGGTCCCGCCACGCCTACGCCATTGCTACGTCATGCCCACGTCAGGCCACCTCACCGCCGCATCAGCGCCCCCGCCCGCCAACACTCCGACATGTCTGCCAGCTATGCATCCCCGTGGACCACTCACAACTTTCCACCTCACCCGATGACGTCATACTGACGTCACCCGACCCTGTCCCTACCTGATGACGTCATGCTGACATCATCCAAAAAAAAGCGTCAATGTTCCAAAAATCCATATTTTCGCCAAAAAAACCGTGTTTTTCTCACTTTTTGCAAAAACAACTATTGCTCCCCTGCATGCATTTTATGACCAAACAAGCACCAACCTGCAGAAATCGCTACAAAGACCGTGGGCGCGTCCATTACACCTGCATTTGTAATCATTGCCGGCAAAATGCAAGGTATTTATCCAAATCATTCCCTCTGAGCCTGGTTTTGTCCATAATTCTCCAAATATAGCTTAAAACGAGTGAAGAACACTGTACCTACCAGCAAACTCCAGCAACCAGTACCTATTTTCAACTGTTGGGTCACAATTCCGTTGCAGAACCTGCATTTAGCGAAATTTACCTTAATTTACAGCTGGTTCGCGCATTCGTGAACTAAAGACCCGAGCTGCTCTAATTCACCGTGAAGAGAGTTTTTTCAGGCCTGCCATTTTCTCTATCAGTCCTCTGTGCAGTATTTCAATTGTTGTCACTGCCATTTTCCCTCTGTTCCTTTGCAATTCACCTCTTTGTTCCAGAAATACTCCTATGTGTTGCTCTGTTTAGTAAAACCAGTTCTAATACAAGTCATAGCACTACTTAACCATGGAAACACCAGTAGCCCTGAATATTCAACCTCTTAATGCCCCACAAAGAGAGTTAGAATGGAAGGCCCTAGGAGATATTGATTATCAGATGTTAGACTGGTTCCCAATAAATTCTAAGTATAATATTCATATGCTAAATGAATTGAAAGCTCAACACCTCAGTGGAGCTGATATTTTAGGGATTTGGGACTCCAACTTGCCCATTTACAACCTCCCTCAAGTCAATGCCCTTCCAGACTTGATCCATAGATGCTGTGAATGCTATGATCCATGTAAGAGAGCTGTTCTCAATCCCTCAGGTGCATTCTTGTTCCATATCACCCCTAAGGCCATAAATCAAATGCTCAACTTTCATTCTGCAAGACCATTCACTCCTCTCTCCATGTTAGTGTTATAGACATTTTTGTGCCTCGCAGCATGGAGCATGAAATGTCAATAATTACAGGGATCCTCAGTCCCTAAACATGTTGTTCTTACCCCTGGAGGAACAAGGTCAGCAAACCACAGCACTCCCTATCAGTTCTCCACCTGAAAACACTCAAAAACAGGCTATTTTTGGATCATGTCAGCTGCTCCACTGAGCATCTACGCTGAATGTCAACTGCTCCTCCTTGTACCTGCGCTGAAAGTCAAAACCAATGAAGGCTACCTGCGCTGGGCGAGATTTGACATGTGGCACAGTGATTCATTACCTTGGAAACTTCCAAAAATGACACTTGGATCAGGTATTTCGCCTTGTGATGAGTCAGAGGCTTTGTTTCTCCAAGTGGAAGCAAGGTTCACCAAGTGGACTCAATAACTGAAGATCAACTAAAGATTAACTGAAGAGAGAGAGGACACAAGGCAGCTACACATCAGTTGCAAGCTGACTCATCCTTTCTCAATTCATCTATATATTGAGCTCTCTCCTATGAGCTCAGAAGGATGGAATTTTGGGCAAAGCAAGGAAGTGTTGTTGGTTTACAGTTAGAGCTATTGGGTGATTGCTTTTATAGAAGGGAAGAGGAGATTTCTTGCTGCTGGGGAGGTGCTGCTGGATTGGAGCCATTTATGGTTGTAACCTTCTCAGAACCTTTTTCTTCTATCAATAAAGCTCTGATGTTCTCCTATATACTTGTATTGCAATGATGTATTGTTTTTATCTGTATATTTGATTCATTCTAATCCATGCATCAGTTATGAGTACATGTTTCTTGTAGTTTCCCTCTCTTGTTTTTGCAGGATCTTTGTGTAGCTAGGCCGGCAAAGGGAGCAAGGAGCTGGGAACAAGAGGCAGCGAGAGAAGACAGGATCGACAAAAGCGAAAGACATCGGTTGGTCAATCTTTTCTTCTTTCTCTGTACTTTCATAAAGAAAAATATCAAAGCTTTACTTTCAGTTGTTGCTAAGGAACTATCACCCTTAGAGTAGGGATAGAGTCATTTCGAGTCGGATACTTTTCCCCACAACAAACTGGCGACTCCGCTGGGGAGCCTAGTATCTTGTTGGTTTATTGTGTTTCTTGCTATTCATCTCATAAACAAGGAGAGCACCAAATCGAACTGCAATTGAGTCCTTCAATTGCAAAGTAGAGGGCAGCTGCTCTGGCTCAGTTTTTGAGCAAGTTTATGATTTTAAGAGCTGATCCACAAGGACTCTTGTGCTCTTTGTGATAGCTTTTCACCCTCTTGATCATCCCTTAGCTTGTACTTGACCTATAGCTTTTTATTTCAGCAAAAACAGTGAATTTTTGAGCTTTTTATGACCCGGAAATCCTTGTAAACGCAACTCTCGTGTCTCAGTGCAGGCTGTCCACAGGCAGTCTGCATTTCAGCGCAGGTACTCCCTTCAGGAACTGCGCTGAGAGTCAGTTTGACAGACCAGAGCCTACGCTGATCCAGTTAGGCTATGTCTTCCTGAGGTTTCCCACTGAGTCTTGGCCCTGTTTTCACTGTTATTTTGCTGTTGATTGCTTGTCATTTGTACTTGCTGTAAACCAACTTTCCTTGACATTATTCCGCCTCAGTTGTGTGATGAAACTGTGATTGTTCTTTCAGTATTTCTTGTTTCAGTTACAGTTTCCCATTGTGAAAAGCAAACCAGTATAGCTGTGGCCTCTTAGATCTTGAACTGTAAAAGTGTCTTTGTGATCTTAAGAGTTAGTTTTATTACTGTTCATGGCTGTTTGAGTTTGTTTGTTTTTCATCTTATGGTTTGAATTCATACATTTTTAGTGTCGAAACAAATACCTGTAAGGCGTCTTTTGATTTTAGACAAAACTTGTTTGTTTACGCTTCAAATTGAATTCGAAAATTATACGACAGTTTCCTTTTGTTTACATCAACATTAAGGGAAAAGAAAAGAAATACATGCATCTTGCATTTGCATTTTTTGATAAGTTTGCGTGATTGATCTAGGGGAAAGTGCATTAGTTTGTGCTTTGTGCTCTGTGTGGAAAGATAATGTTTTTCTCTCCCCTCAGTAGTTAGGATTTTCAAAGCTAAAAAGATTGTAAAGCTTGCTTATCATTTTAGCTGCATTTAGGAATTTGTACCAATACATCTCGTGGTGATCCTGAAAGACAAACTGCTAAACAAGATCAACTTAAAATATATTGAATGAATTTAAAAACGCTTTGTAACATAACGCTCACAATAGAGGTCTAGGTAGAGACGTGCTCCGACGTCGTTAAACGTAGTGACTGTCGATCTCTACGAAGGTGGGTGATTCCTCCCGAGGGACGATAGCACTAATACGGATTTGTGCTCCCGCGTACCGTCGCGTATATTGGGAGACCCCTATAGGCATTTATCCTTTATCCTTAGGAAGCCGTGTCGGCCGCCCTACTGATCGCGATGCAGTGAACAAAGCATTCACGAAGATCGACCACCCGTACCGTAAAACGTATTCTGTGGTTTCGCGAAAGGTTTGGCACACCCTCTGCCTAGATCTCCAGAGCAGTTTCTTTTGGCCTTTTTCAAACTCTATAACTGAAAAAGTCCAACCGAGCATTTGTCACTTCGGGCTCGTTAATACATCGAAGGCGACTAGAGTCATCTTTAGCTTTTTCTCGACTCTTAAAATATGAAAAAGCAAAGTTGTGTCTAAAAGCGTCTAATAAAATTCATTCAATACGGAAACATAATTCCCCTTTTTGTATTTTAGTTGATCAAGTAATCCGCAACCGTGGAGGAAAGTCAATTAAAACTCCGTCGTTCGAGGAGACTCGCGAGTCAACCGTCGTTGTCTCCGGAATCGAGAATAGTACGGACGAAGCGAACTCGCTTGACCGGGTCAAAATCTCCCATTAAAGTTAGAACAACAGTTCCGACAACATCTGAGATTCTGGTCACTCCTAATATTTCTGGAATCCCTGCCTCTATTGAAGAAGTTCAATAGAAACAGAAGGACAGTTGTACTGATCCTAGTCTGAGGAGAAGTACTTGCATAACTGAACCAGTTCCATCTGGAACCGGTCCACAGAGTCTTGTTGCTCAAACAACTGTCGCTGTCGAAGCAACCCCTTCTTCGGCACCAGAAATCTTTTACGGACCTGACGGTCTTCCTCTTCCTCCTGGTCTGATTGCAATAGAGGAAATCGTAGAGGACCAGCAAGCAAATACTCCAACTCATTTTGGAGTAGGCGCCACTCTTTTTCCTTCTGCATCAGAAGTTTGTCCATCGCCACTGGAAGTTCCTGTAGAATCGTTACGCAGTTTATTGGATAGACTTAAAATGTCTGAGCAACCGTCGACATCTAGGACTGTGCCAAATGACACAGCGACAGCAGAAACTCCTGCTGTCACTCCAACGATGTTTGCCGGCATACCAGCTGTCCCGACTAGCTCTCATCAGCTAGAAGGAGTCCACCCAGGGACTATTACGACAACTTGGTCTGTTCCAGTTTGTTCTTCCGGTATAATACCCGGTAATTCTTATGTTGAAACTAGACAAATTGATCCCTTTGGAAATCAGTTTGGGCCATCCAGTCCTCAAAGGCAATCTATACCCTTGAGTTTCGGATTGTTACCATATGGGGGGCAATATGCCCTTTCACTTCCCCTTCCGGGGGGATACCCATACGGCGGTTTTCAACAACATTCAGGTTTGACTGAAGTAACGACGAGTGGTTGGGTACCTATGTTACCCCAACAACCAAGAGTTGTATATTCCATGCAACAGTGTGTACCTATGTCTAGTATCCCGACGACGCCAGCAATTGAAACCGTGTCACAAGTTCAATCGATGCCTGTTGTATGTCAACCCCAAGTTGTAATGCAACAGCCCATTGAGCCTGCAACACAACCATAATCGCCAACTGCCGGGACGACACAGACACAAACGGGAACCATAACCCCGCATCTTGGTCCGTTGGTTAGTATCGCACAGCAAAACATGGCTTCACAACCATGGATGGTGCAATACCAACAACCTCAGTTTCAACAGGTGTACCAGGGATCTGAACAACAGATCTTTGCAAATAGTGGGCAACCCTATATTCAGAATGGGTTAAATCAACCACTTTATAGTGGCCAAGCCCACCAGCCATATCAGTCATATCAACATCAGTTGCATTATGCTGGTACGCAAAGGCCTACTGCTCAGGCGATTCCATCGTATCCTGGGTACGCCTCGCCAAACCTGAATCAGCAATTGCCATTCGTGGCAACTCTAGAATTACCAGATTTACATCGATTGACGAACGATCCAATCACCTATGCCCATTGGTGGCCACCGATCCCTCACAAACTTCCTTCTGACATTCCTAAATTCAATGGAAATCCTGGCGAAGACCCGTCGAATCATGTGATGACATTCCATCTGTGGTGTTCGTCGAATACCTTGAATGATGATTCGATAAGGCTTCGCCTTTTCCAGAGGACCTTGACTGGTCCGGCGGCTAAATGGTATATTGAATTACCTAGAGCCTCTTTCGACAATTTTAGTTCCCTAGCCACGACTTTCTTAACACACTTTCAGTTACCTATAAGGTACGAAACTGGAACAGAGATCTTGACCAATTTCAAGCAGACAACGGCCACACATATATCAGATCATATACATGAGTGGCGTCGTCGTCGCAGAATGGTAAAGACCTATGTTCTAGATCAGCTATTAGCTAAGTGGTTTATAAAGTCACTTCTTCCTACTATAACAGAAGATGTGGCCAAGGGAGGCGTCGTAACAGAGGAGCAGGTTATTGCTCGTGCTCAATATTTGGACTTAGTATATACTCAGTCGGGCACGCTCTATGATAAGATACCTGACGCCCCCAGACCGGAATTTTCAATCCCTCCTCCTCCCGGATCAAATAGTGACTCTCATGCCGGTGATGGCGTGATTGGAACTGCAAACGCTAAGTCGATAAAGGATTCAAATAAGAAAGCCCGTAAGAATTCGAATCAAAAAGCAAATCAAGAGATTCTTGCTTCGGAGGTAAATGTTGTATCTACGGATAAAGGCAAAAACTCCAATCAACCAGGAAGCAAGAAGAAACAAAACAAAGGGAAGAAGAAGAAACAGGGTGAGTCATCCCCTCAAAAAACTTCTTCAAGCCCTCCTAAGAAAGGGAAACCAAAAAGTCCATGTCTTATATGCGATGAGGATCATTGGACAGCAGATTGTCCATACAAAGCTGAGCTTAAAAGATTCTTTAAGAGTTCGAAAACCTCAGCTGTGTTGACTGATTCGTTTCCCAATCAAGGTCAAAATATGGTTGATAGTGGAAATGCTTCCCCGTCACAAGTGCTTATGTTGTCGGTTTCTAAGCAAAATGATGCTTTGATCTCGACCAGGAATAAAGATTATGGGAATCCGCCGGTGTCGAACGACAAAGGGAAAGATCAACCCAGTAGTTCGACAACAACTTCGACAGAAGCTATACCCCCCCTCACGCATGAATTAACAATAAAGCCACCTAAGGGAGTAGTACACAAGTCGACATTTAATCCTCGCGCCAGAGCGACGCAGCATTATAACATAGTGGAAGATTTGGCCCAATCGCCATCTGCTATGTCGACTCTTGAGGTACTACAAAATTGTCCATCCCAAAGGCAGGCATTGTTATCAGCAATTGGTGGAGTGGATCCTAAAGATTCCAATCTTGTATCCTTTGATCACAGAGGATATGATCCTCAATTACCAGCGCAACTAGCTTTCCTTATTCAAGTGAAAGCACTCAACAAAACTGTTCATAGAACGATTATTGATGAGGGAGCATCGACATGTATCATGTCGATGAGTTGCTGGAAAACTCTTGGATCTCCAACCTTGTCGCGATCTTCGACGACATTGAAAGCATTTGACGGTAGGACGTACACTCCGTACGGTATCCTAAATAACTTTAAGGTTGAACTAGGAAGAAAAACAGTGGAAATTGATGTTGAAGTCATTGATGGCAATCTTGACTATAACATCCTACTGGGAAGACCGTGGATATATGCCATGGCAGTTGTAGTGTCGACATATTTTAGGAAGATCGCATTCCCGTTTGAAGAAGGGATTACGATCGTCGACCAGCAGAATTTCCTCCCTAATGGTTCACAAGTTACTGGAAGCATTCCCATGATCCATGGGAGCGACCATTCAGTGCAAGATATCGGAGTAGGCTTGCTAAAAGATCCCACAATGATGGGAACTTTCGCGTTGCCACCTCCTTTCCATGTAGGGGATATCCCGTTTGTAGCAACATGCAACATGGTATCTTCTTCGAAGGTCGCAGGAGACAAAGTCGTCATGGATTATCAAGTGGTTTTGCCACCTAGCCCTATAGAAATATTGTAGCAATCAATGTTTCAGGCATGGGAGGCGAGCCCAAATCAACGCTCGTCAAGCGTTTGGGTAGATAGGTCTGGAGAATATGGTACCCCATTAGATCCATGGTCAAAAGTTCATGGGACTGACGAAGGAATCTTACAATCAATGATGATTGAGGGGGCACCATGGAATGATCACCACCATCGTTCCCTTCTTCCAGAGTGCGAAGAAGAAACTCAACACGACCTATATCACCCTTCAGTGTTTGAATTCCTAACAAATACTGTAAATACGGTGGATTCAGAGCGAAACCTATCCAATATTGAAGAGACCGTAGCCCTAAACATCTCGACAAAACCTGATGTTGTAGAGAATATTCATGTCGGCAAAAGTTGTTCCCCTTCAGAACTGGAAATATATGGTGCTCTCTTTCGCGAATTTAGAGATGTCTTTGCATGGTCATATGATGAAATGCCAGGCATTGACTCGAGCATAGTTGAACATGAGATTAAAATGTATCCTGATGTCAAACCAGTAAGACAACGGCTTCGGCAGGTGCACCCCAAGAAAGCCGCTGCCATTAAGGCGGAAGTTGAAAAATTCTCCATGCTGGATTCATCTACCCAGTTCCTCTAACCGATTGGGTATCGAATATTGTCCCTGCTATGAAAAAACAAGGGACGATAAGAGTGTGCGTCGACTATAGGGATGTAAACCAAGCTTGTCCAAAGGACAACTACCCTACACCCTTCATCGACCAGATAATTGATGAATGCGCCGGATGTGAAATCTTTTCCTTTATGGATGGATTTTCCGGGTATAATCAAATAAATATCCGCCCACGGGACCAGTCTAAGACTGCATTTATTTATCCGTGGGGCACATTCGCTTATCGAAAATTACCCTTTGGTTTAAAGAACGCAGGGGCGACGTTTCAGAGGGCAATGAATTATGCCTTCCATGACATCAAGAACATCATTCAACCTTACCTCGACGATCTTCCAGCTCATTCGCGGAAGCGGACTGATCATCCACGGCATTTGAGAGCAATATTTCTACGTTGCCGACACTACAAGATAAGACTCAATCCGCACAAGTGTGTGTTTTGCGTCGGTTCTGGTCGTCTACTTGGCTTTGTAGTCTCTAAGGATGGGATTCGTCTCGACCCCTGTAAGGTTCAGGCAATCATAAATTTGCCTCCACCTTCAAATTTGCTTCAGATTCAAAAACTCCAAGGGAAAGCAAACTTTCTGAGGAGGTTCATTCCAAATTACGCAGAACTTGCCAAAGGTTATACTCGTCTTTTGAAAAAGGATGTACCTTTTTTCTGGGACCAGGTTGCGCAAGCTTCCTTTGACGCTCTGAAAGATTCCCTAGTAAGAGCGTCATTAATGTACGCCCCGGACTATCAAAGAGATTTTAACCTGTATCTAGCTGCAGCAGATACGACCATTGCGATGGTCTTAGTGCAAGAAGTCGATGGAATTGAACATCCCATTTATTATTTAAGTAAAAACTTAAATGACACAGAAAGTAAATATTCCTATGTTGAAAAACTAGCGCTTGCTGCTGTTCAAGCGATTCAAAGGTTTCGACATTATTTCCTCTTTAGGAAAACTACCATTCTGTCAGATTGCAACCCCATGACGTATATACTGTCGCGACAGTTGCTTGGGGGAAAGTATTCAAAATGGATAGCGATCCTTCAAGAGTTTGATTTGGATTTTGAAAAATCCAAATCAAAGAAAGCTCTAGTTTTCGTGGAATTATTGTGCGATCTCCCATCGTCGTCCAACGATGAAACATCAGAAGAGTCAATCGTGGATGAAAATTTATTTCTGATATCAGTAAGCGATGAGTGGTATGGAGACATCATTGTTTATCTCCAAACCCAAAAATTTAGGCCTAATACCTCACACTTGGAACAGAAGCGTATACGATACCAATCTAAAGACTACATGATCGTCGGTGATACACTTTACCGTTGTGGTGTCGATACGGTTCTGAGGAGGTGCCTTACCCATGAGGAGGCCGAGAAAGCCCTGAATGATTGTCATTCAGGCGCGTGCGGGGGGCATCAATCTGGATATGCAACAACACAAAGAATCTTACGAGCAGGATATTTCTGGCCAACTATGTTTAAAGATTGCATAATAGCTGTCAGAAGTTTCCATGCGTGTCAAATCTTTGATAGCAAAACCAGGAGACCGCCCGCACCTTTGCAGCCTATAGTTGCTGTTGGGCCTTTCGCCAAGTGGGGCATCGATTTCATGCAATGTAACCCCACCTCAATCGGGGGGCATGGGTATATTATAGTCGCTGTTGACTATTTTATCAAATGGGCCGAGGCGATGCCTACATTGGATAACACTGGTGAAATAGCTGCCCTTTTCTTTTTTAATCATGTAGTCGCCAGGTTCGGCGTTCCGCAGGCTATAGTGACAGATCATGGATCGCATTTTCGCAATCACATGATGGTTGAATTAGCTGCCAAACTAGGGCTATCTCACGACAGCTCTACCCCATATTATCCACAAGCCAACGGACAAGTTGAGGCAATCAACAAGGTCCTGAAGCATATGTTGCAAAGGATGATCGGGGTTCACAAAAGAAGATGGCACCTACTCCTGTACTCAGTATTGTGGGCTTACCGAACCTCGGTAAAGAAAGCCACTGGGTTCACACCATTCCAATTGGTGTATGGCCTGGAGGCAGTCTTACCGATCCAGTGCAAAATTTCGTCTCTTAAACTCGAAATTGACCTCCTCCCCGGAACCTCAGAAGAAGAGGCTCGTTTCTTGGAATTGATCCAGTTGGATGAAAACCGTCGTGACGCCACTTTGGCGAACGAAGCCCATAAGAAACGAGTCAAAGCACAGTTCGACAAGAATGTCAAACCTCGTATCTTCTCTGAGGGTGACTTGGTTTTGCTTTATGACCAAGGATCCGACAAATTAGGAGCAGGAAAATTTAAGTCCTTATGGATGGGTCCCTATATTGTTAAAAGGGTGTTAGCAAAAGGATCCTACGAGTTAATGGATTATGACGGGATACCACTGGCGCAACCCCGCAACGGGTTGTACCTCAAGCGTTACTATGCCTGAATAGTAACCTGAGTGCTTTTGTTATATTTTGTTTTCGCTAAAGTGTTTGTTTCGTTTTAGTAATCCACCCTTCTCGTTTGTTGCAGATGTCGAATTTTTCTGAGACATATGTAGGATATGCCGACGGAGCGAGTCGTAGTACGCGGAATTTGTCCTCCGCAGCCTGGGCCATTTTTTATCCAAGTGGCGAGTTAGTGAGTTTCAGGGTGTGTGTATTGGGCAGTCAACGAACAACATCGCTGAGTATAGCGTGTTTATTGAACTCCTCTCTGATACCATCGCTCATGGTATACGCCGACTAATTGTTAGGCTAAACTCACAGCTTGTGATACTACAACTCACTGGTATATATTCAGTCCGCAATCCAGCTATTTATCGAATGTTTCTAAGGGTTAAGATTTTGGAAAGAGAGTTTGATTCAATTCAATACCAACACATTTCCAGAAACTTGAACACATTAACAGATTCATTAGCAAACTGTGTATTAGATAGACATTTACGACATATATAAAAAAGAGATGCATCGGTGCTATGCAAGTGGATCGCAAATAAACCAGAATAAACCCCGAAAATCAAAATATATAAAGCTATTTATAGTTCGTACATGATGTGATGTAATCAAAACAAAATTGGTCGTATGACCTAGAGCTCAAAAAGATGCTAGGGGGCACCCTAGCCTAGTGGTGCTCATGATAGTACGTCACGGTCTGTGCAATCATGCGCAAGAGACGAGTCCATCGTCTAGGCACGCCAATAGTGTGCCGCTGCAACTATAAAGGTAACTCGTCAATTTGTACATCCGGAAGACCACGAGTAAGGCTCTCAACCTGCTCCTGCACAGCTGTAAGTGTCTCAGTATCACCAAGATCACGAATAACAACTCTCCTAGCAGGCTCTGCTGCTGGGGCAGCAGCTGGCGATCGTGGACGGGCTGCTGGACGAACAGGACCAACATCTGCATACACCCAAGAGTTTGATTATTTTTGCACAGTAACATCATGAGTAAAAACAATAAACAGTGATATGGTCAGAGATTTTACCAATAACGCCCCATTGCTCGCCATCCGGTAGCACCAAGTCCGGATCACCTCGGTAGTCCATACCCACATATGGATACTCAGAAAACACCATCTCCTGACACTCGAACCACCTAAAGAAGGCCTCAGTGAAAGTAATTTGAGGTTGACCAGCATGTCGGGACATGTGGTCAACCCATCTCTGCATGTGTGGCTCGGTCGGAGAAGGCAAGTCAAGTATGATGTACTGAGGCTGCATCAATGGGATTTTCTCCAAGACAAAGGCAGTCAGAATAGAACCAAATCCAAAGTTCTTCAGCCCCCCGTCCTTTACCTTGGTCAATTGACTTTTCATCTGAACAAGTACTGCATCACACCAGTTAAACACTTTCGGTTGGAGACACTCCAAGGCGTGCTGCATGTAAGATCTGTTGGCAACATGTAAAGCTGCGCTACCGGCCGTCCTACCAATGGTAAACAGAATGGACCTAAGAGACCTTTCAGTGATGTCACGGATATTGATCTTGCCGTCTTTGCTCGGCTGTGAACCTTACCGGCAATACTGACGGATGTAGTCTCTGGTGGAATTAGTCCCTCGAACCGTACCTGACAAAGAAATGGGGGCACCCCGCCTTGACAACCCAGTCAAGAAGTACATGTCCTCTATGGTCAAGGGGATGGTTTTCCCCCTAATCTGGAATACTTGGTTAACAGGATCCCAAGCATCAAGCATATACTGCAGTAAAGAAATCTGTGCTCTCATGCTAGAGATACGGAAGAACTTCAGTAGGCCACAGTTCCGAAGCGCGTTCACCGTGACTGGGTCATGGAGTGCAACCATGTCCTCTGCTTCATGTTCTCATTCTCGCCATGTAAGGGACATTTTGTTCAAAGTTCCCTGTAAGCAAACAAGAGAAGGAGTAAGTTCCTAATTTTGATGAAAAACTGGTGAAAAATCATCGAAAATCACATGCAGGATCAGTCTTTCTAGGCCCAGCGCAGGCAGAGAGTCTCTCACGTGTGCTGAGGCGCAGTCTGCCTTAAGACAACCTGACATGCAGCACAGGTTTCGAAAGGAGGACCTGCGCTGATGCCAGGGCGCCTTGATGAAACCCCTGAGGCTCAGAAACCCTGAAAAATGTGCATGAAACTGAAAAAGGAAACCATGAAAGTGAAGGGCTAAGGTTTAGCTCCTACCTGGTCCAAACGGTGCCGAAAATCGTCCACAGAATCTCCCGGAATCAGCTGGTGAAAATCAAGGAAGAAGAGGCACCTCCAGAGCTCCAACAAGAAAAATGCAAATGAAATGCAATTGAAGGTGAAGTACTACATTTGAAAAGAGAAAAGCTAGTAAAGGTAAAAAATCAAATTTGACCATGAATCCGAGCAGTTTTAGCACATAGTTCATGCTCGTTAAAAAATAAACATAAGTTGTGAGCAATCTTCCCCTAGAGTTCAAGCTCATCCAGAAAAAATGAACCGGTAAATAACCTTGGTAAATGTAACCTTTGACAGCCATAATAAAGCCCTTGGTCGTGTTCTTGCAGTCTCACCTCCATCCGTTCATTTGGCCAATCGTTCATCTCCATATGTTTGTTTACCCATTTTGAGGAACAGCTGCGAAGAGTGATTTCACTTAGCCATCCTTGTGACACTGCCGTGATTGGAAAATTCCAACCTGTACCTGGAAACTGTTGCTATCCCTGTTTATCACTCGTTCCTCAAAAGACGAGTCTTCTTTGAGCTCTTTTCTCCTGACTCGTAAAATATGAAAAGTTTGCCGAGTTTTGGCCTTCCAGCTCGTTAAACGACCGGAAGAGCTATCCCTCCTCTAAATTTTAATCTTTTTGGACCTGAGGGATTATTGCACAAAATGATCGAGCGCTTGTTTTGTTCGGCTCGTTAAAGCAATCGAAAATTCATCCCTTCTGTATTGTTTTATACTTTTTCGGACTTAAGGGATTAGATGACGAAAAAGGAATTCTGGAGTTGACTTTATGTACCTTTTCAGACTCTCTAAAAATGAAAAGGACCGAGTTTTCCTTGTCGTTAGACTCGTTAAAATGATTAAATAGCGACAAACTTGTCTTTAGGCGAGAACGAGTTTCCCTATCGCTAAGCTCGTTAAATCATAGCGATGGGCTTGCCCGAAGGGCAGGTTATAGAACAAGCATATGTTATCCTCCTCAAGCTTGACAAAAATAAAGAGGTACTGTTCAGAAATGACTGGGGAAAAATTGGGAGAACATCAAAGCTTAATGGTAGCAAGTCGCTCTTGAACATGACACTTTTCTTCCGTGCCACATCGGGTTGGGTTGTTTCGTTCACCGGTCTCATCACCATGGTCTTCGCCAAACCATCCACATTTTGGGGTAATGCTACCGATCCATCGCATCAGTGTCGTTATATGTTCAAGAGAGGTCATTCTGAAAGTGTCAACCGTGTCCCATCCACTGCCATACATTATCCTTCATCCATTCATGATCGCCACCCTGAATCATATGTCACAGTTTGTTTTCACCTCCATTAAAATCATTAGCTCCGTTCTGTGTCATTGATGTGGGATTCATTAAGGCCCTCCTCTGATGGATCGCTTCTTGTCGACTTCAGCTCATTATCCAAGAAGTTGATCTAGGAACAACCCCATCAGTACTTTGAAGCTTGCATGCCTCAATGGCAAGTTTCTCACTTCCGGCGACATGTATACATCAATGACCTTCGACCAGAAGATTTTGCGTGGCGTTCGACGCCAAGTCCTTTATTCACGCCACGTGAATTGTACTGGAGTACCTTGAGGGTCATTATCATTATCGGTGATTCATCTCGCGCTTGTTAACAGTTTTCATCATTGACCGGTAATCAAGCGATGTCTTTCCATGTTCGACTTCAGCGAAATTCTCACATGGATCGACTTGTACTTAGAGTGAAGATCGAACGAGTTTGAAGACCCCGGATCTAGTTTCATCCATCCGGGCTGCGATATATATTCAGGAAATATAAAAACATTTGTCATGTACATCATTGTAGCAGATGATCATCCTATTCAAAGGATGATAATTTCAGCAGAGAATTATCAGTCTACCATCAGACGATCGTCTGTGCTATGTACCAAAATGTATTTATAAAGCTGAGCATGGGAATGCCCGCCTCAGCTAGATCATGAAAGCAGAATGAAAAATAATGTATTGTATTGTATTGTATTACAGGGCACCTCTCAGCACTTGAATGAACTTCGGACCCTCTGGATAAATCATTTCACCCGATAAACGACCTCATAGTTTAGGGGGCAACTGTTATAGACATTTTTGTGCCTCGCAGCATGGAGCATGAAATGTCAATAATTACAGGGATCCTCAGTCCCTAAACATGTTGTTCTTACCCCTGGAGGAACAAGGTCAGCAAACCACAGCACTCCCTATCAGTTCTCCACCTGAAAACAATCAAAAACAGGCTATTTTTGGATCATGTCAGCTGCTCCACTGAGCATCTGCACTGAATGTCAACTACTCCTCCTTGTACCTGCGCTGAAAGTCAAAACCAATGAAGGATACCTGCGCTGGGCGAGATTGGACATGTGGCACAGTGAGTCATTACCTTGGAAACTTCCAAAAATGACACTTGGATCAGGTATTTCGCCTTGTGATGAGTCAGAGGCTTTGTTTCTCCAAGTGGAAGCAAGGTTCACCAAGTGGACTCAAGAACTGAAGATAAACTAAAGATTAACTGAAGAGAGAGAGGACACAAGGCAGCTACACATCAGTTGCAAGCTGACTCATCCTTTCTCAATTCATCTATATATTGAGCTCTCTCCTATGAGCTCAGAAGGCTGGAATTTTGGGCAAAGCAAGGAAGTGCTGTTGGTTTACAGTTAGAGCTATTGGGTGATTGCTTTTATATAATGGAAGAGGAGATTTCTTGGTGCTGGGGAGGTGCTGCTGGATTGGAGCCATTTATGGTTGTAACCTTCTCAGAACCTTTTTCTTCTATCAATAAAGCTCTGATGTTCTCCTATATACTTGTATTGCAATGATGTATTGTTTTTATCTGTATATTTGATTCATTCTAATCCATGCATCAGTTATGATTACATGTTTCTTGTAGTTTCCCTCTCTTGTTTTTGCAGGATCTTTGTGTAGCTGGGCCGGCAAAGGGAGCAAGGAGCTGGGAACAAGAGGCAACGAGAGAAGACATGATCGACAAAAGCGAAAGACATCGGTTGGTCAATCTTTTCTTCTTTCTCTGTACTTTCATAAAGAAAAATATCAAAGATTTACTTTCAGTTGTTGCTAAGGAACTATCACCCTTAGAGTAGGGATAGAGTCATTTCGAGTCGGATACTTTTCCCCACAATAGTTAGATTTACTAAAGAAGGGGGGGAGCCTGTCCAGTGCCCAAATCATCAAAATTAATCAGTTATTTATTCAGCCAAGCTCTGAAGCTCTGAGAACACCTCCTATTGGACATCCATATCTCAATGACTTGGGGAGGATGCTGGTGGATTTGATTAGCTATGTCCTGGGCTACAAGGGAGTTGAAGATGTTGATGATACCATAATGGCCATGTTGTCCATATTTTCTCCTGGGAAGCCTCCTGATGTGCACTATGACTATGCTGAATATATTGCAAACAAGATTCATGAGCAACTGATGAATCTAGAAAGGGAAAAGGTGTTCAGATACACCTCATACATCTATCATCTGTTCCTATTTTATCAACCAGACAGTTTCCCCATTCCCCTCAAGAAACTTGATGCCCAGGGGAATCCAAGGTCTGTAGTATTTTGGACCTTAGTTTTTCATTGCACCTCCCGTTCACCATACACATACTGTGAATTCATAGACCTTTTCATTCATCCAGCAATGACTTAGTTATATGGTGTTCCTCCTCCGAGATTAACCGAGGAAATGAAAATAATTCTCCATCTCTCTAAGTCCTACAACATTGGTGATTGGTATTTTTACCAACACCATACAGTGATCAAAGTATATGGCTGTGAGCTGAACCCTTATAGGCTGCGAAGATATGTCCCTATGAGACTATTTGCCTTGGAATATTTCAGACAGTTTGGAAATGCAGACACAATCCATTTCCATAGTAAAAACAAGAAAGTGCAGCTAAAAGTCAGGAACCAGCTAGGCCCTTTCCTTTACAACATAAGGGAGGAGGGATGGAAGGAAGCAGATATGATCCTAGAGGGCCTCCGATTAGAAACTAGTTTCAAATGGGTACCTTATGAACCTAATCATTTCATTTCTCTTAGGAATATAAAACATAAATTGGGTGGCTATGCTCACATTAAATTGCCTCATATTGAGAAATATGGCAATCTACTAAGTTGGGAAGAGGGCACCCTAGAAGAGCCGATGACTACAGAGCAAATACTACAAAGAGAAGCAAAAAATATTGAGAAAGAGGCTGACTTGGAAACTTGTGGGCAGGTTTCCTCTTCATACCAAAGGCAGCTTGGAGCAGCTGCATCATCTTCAACAGCACATCAGCAAGAACAACCACCTCCTATGGCAGAAAAGCAAGCAGAAAAACAGGTAGAACAGCAAGAAGGAGGGCGAAAAGAGGGGCAGCAAGTACAGCAGCAAGAACAAGCACCTGAAGCCCCAATATCCACTGAGCAAAAGGCTCAAGAGAATGTGCCCCCTAGGTAAGAAAAGATAGTGGAGGCCTCAGTACTACAAACTGCACAAAAAGAAGAAAAGGGAAAGAAGAGGGATAGAGAGCAGGAGACTCCCCTCACCACATCTATAAGTCATGGGGAGGAAAGGCACAGAATGAATCCCCTCGCTGAGGAAGAAACGCCTATTGGGCAATCTTTGGGCATGGGCCCACCAAGCATGGAAGCATCTGCAAGTTCCTTTCAGCAGGAACATGAAAGGACAGATGGAGGAGAAGTCAGCTCCTCAAGCCACCAAAGGGGAGCTGAAGTAGGCATCCAAACAACAATTTATTGATATCAAAAAGAGGAATGAGCCACTCAAGATACAGCTCTATAATCACTTGTTGAAAATTGTCCCTAAAAACCAACAGAGGTTGATGTCTGCATATGATGTACATGAGGGCAAAATGGTAATGAGTCATTTCATGCCAACCATGCTGCAGCCACAGTCAGCTGCAGACTACATAAGGACCAACCTTGAGGTCCTTGCAAAAGACATCCACCCTATGGATCAGATTGAATTGCATAAGCAAACGGGTGAGATGGTGTATGCCACTCTTGCAGACAAAACATTGGTAAATCTTAGGCTGGAAAATAGCCTAAACAATACAGCTGCCCAACTTGAGTTGGAGAAAGCATCCTCTCAAGCAAAGGACAACCGAATCAAAGCTTTAGAGGATATAATCATAGAACTTGGGCATGATCCCAAGGACATCAAGGCTGTACAAGTGTTGCTGAAGCTAAGAGATGCAGATATGGCAGCACTAAGAAAAATGGTTAAGATCGCAGCAAATATTCACCCACAAACGGAAGAGGTTGCTCAGCTGAGACATGACCAAGATGCAATAGCTATGCTGGTATCGTTATACAAACAGCTGATCTAGACACAGGAAAAATTGGGATAATCAGAGGCAGCACTGCAGGCAGCCCTACAACAGAGGGGAGTAGGCCAAACATCACAGCCCCCTCCATAAATAATCAACCTTGAGGAACCCCCTCAAACTAGTGCTCCTCCTACAGAACAGACAGATCAGGCAGCACCATCTACATCAGCACCAACACCAACAACTGAGCAGGCTCCAAGCCTTGATATGCAGAAGCTGAAGAATGAAATTCAGGCCCTAGAAGCCCAAATGGCAGAGTTAAATGAATCCAGGGAGAATTTGGCTAAGCTCAATGAAAAATATGACAAGTCAAAGCAAAATGTGGTAGAAAAAGGGAGGGAAATAAAGGCCCTTAAGGAGAAGATAAAGGAGCTGGAGAAGGAGCTCACCCTTGACAAAGTGGTGGCTGAGCTTAAGATAGTTTTGTGGGCCAACATTGGCCAATCAATCACAAATCAGTGGCAGTACATTGAGACTATTCATGAGCAAATGGAGCTCATAGGAAAAGCACACAGAGAAGTCTAGAGAGCAAGGGCATCTCTAGGCAACATGCCTGAGGTAGCAAATAGAATGATTAATGTGCTCAGTAACCGTACAGGTCCTGAGCTAGCAGCAATGGGAATTCCCAACAGGACTGAAACCATTTTGTTGATAAAGAGGGTCCTTACATTAAGAAGCCTAGTACAAACACTGGAAAGAAGAAGCCAGGACATGCAGACAGAAGTAAACATGTTCATGGACAAGTTTGCAGCACTACAAGGCAGAGGTCTTCCTGGCTTACTGAACAGTGCAGGTAGACTACTTTCACATGAGAACTATGCAAAGAGGGTCAACACATTTGCTACAAATCAGTTCACTGTAAGACCAAGTACTTCAGAAGAAACAGGGCCAACATCTGGGCAAAATCTCTATGATAGAGTAGAGAATTTATTTTTTATTATGAATGAGATCAAGAATTTTTTTGAAGTGCCTCCAAACTTCTACAAATATACAGAGGAAGATGAGACCTTGGATGCAATTTTGAGACATCAATTGCCCACACAAGAATGGTGGACCAAAATGATACAGTTGATACTGTAATCAAAAGCCTTTCATCAAATTTTTTCATCAAAAAATATAAGTCATCATGTACAGGAAAATTTGATGCATTCAGTATGACTGAAGAAAGATGGACAGAGCCAACTCAGCAGAAAGATCGGCCACTAAAGCAGCACTGACAGTTACAGATGACAGGGCAGAGAAAGCTACAACATGACAAAGCCATAAAGACACATCATTCAGCATTTATGCAGAACGCTCAACCGACTCAGTGGCCTCCAAAGGTCAAAAAGGACTTCTGACAGAATTAAAGAGCATTCATTTTGTATTTAAGAGCAGTAATAACTTCTTTATCTGCTATTTTGTAAAGTTGGTGAGTGTATTTAATTATCAAAATGACTCAGCGGTTCAGATATTTGTAGAACCGATTGTATATATTCCCCCTCGCATAAGCTTGCAGGGGTTGTTGTTACTTGTTCAAAAAGAGAACTCGGCTGTATTTTGGAGAGATAATACAAAGAAGTTTCAAGAGTTCAGAGATTGTCTTTCTGATGTATGCTGTGTTGGAACCATTGAATGCTGCAGAATTCTAGTGCTATAGCTTGATACAATAAGTTTCTCTATCTCTGTCTGTGTTGTATTTTTGTGTATTTCATTTCTCACATATGTGGTCTAATCTCAACAAGAAAGAAGAAGAATAACTCAGGATTTGTCCATGGAGACACCCTGAATTCAATCTTTCATTGTTATAAATGTTTTCTTCAGGTTTATCTGTTAAATTGGAATTCTTAAATGCTCCAAATTACTATAAATCTTTGACAGTTTCGAATTCAATCTTTCATTGTTATAAATGTTTTCTTCAGGTTTATCTGTTAAATTGGAATTCTTAAATGCTCCAAATTACTATAAATCTTTGACAGTTTCTGTGCAGTAATTCTTAGATGCTACTGAACAGATTCTGCCCTTTCTCAACTTACAGTCACACTATATATAAGTTTCCATTTCACTCTGTTTCATTTATAAACCAAAATTTGTATCATGAATAGCTAGCTAGCTCTACAGTAAATCCTTCTCCATCACAGACATCAGGACCTACCCAATTTCTGACCCCATATGCCCAATGGACTAGAAATCCCTCAAACATTTCATGCCCTTCTCAATCAACAGTTCACAACCAAAACCTCAAACAAAAACCGAACTCATTATTAGCCTAAAATCCTCACAAAACAGAGATAAATCTTAAAGAGAGAGCCCTGTCTGATTACAGTTTGGCAAGAATATGTAATCCAAAGCTTGGTTAGTGGTTACCCCGGCCGTATTCCCTTGTGAGTCAAAGGGAACAACCTGGGTGTTAACACTGCACATATAACCAACCCCCACACTTTACTTTGGTTATATTTCGACTTACCCATCAAACCTCCTATTTGCTTTATTTCTATTATAATGCTTACATAATAGAAATAATCCACAAATATATAGAATCTTACCTTTTCACATTTCCTCAGCCTTCTCACATTTCTCAAGGTTTACCTTTATCGCTATTGCAACAGCAATCTCGCAGATCCACTAAAACATGACTCTTTATCGCATCCGATATGCGATTAAAAAACTGGATTCCAAATATAATAAAACCTCGTCCATTTCCTTCTTGGGTCCACTCACATTGCACATCGCAATCACAAATCACAATTATTAATGGCACAGTGCTCCTACCATGGAATGTTGTGATGTGATCTAATTTTCGATCACATCGGACATCGCCTTTCACACTTCCCACTTTCTTGTGGCCAAAAGTTAATTCACTCACCAATGAAACATTGAGATGTTAGGTTTAACAATGATCCTCCACCGTTGATTAGATCATTTGATCCAACGGTCAACAATGATGTCGCATATCACAATCGCAAATCACTTAAGGCCACTTCACTCACTCCTGAGATGTATTGCGATGTGATATTAATTGCTCTGTTCCATGCGACTTAATCATGTCTATTGATCATAAAGATCCAACAACTCCTGTGCACCAACACTTTACTTCTCATCCTTCTCTTTACTTTGGTTTTTACGCCATTTCTCAATGTTGTTATGTGGTTTTCGAGTTTCTTCAAGGTTCTCATCCTTCCGCTGTTTTGCTACACAACTCCCTTCTGAGCTTAACTTCGCATGATTCTTTAATAATGATCACTCCTTGACTTTACTTTGGTCTTTCAATTGGTTTGAACGATCTATTACAATCCTCTATGTCATTCTTCTCCTCTGTGTTTCACCTGAACTCCGTCTGCATAGATATATTATGTAGAATCTCTGATACACACGTAATTTATCATTCCATATTCGAATCACACACTTATACTATTTTGGAATTAATCTTTGTATTGATAAATAAACATTTACACAGTTTCTCTATCTTTGGCCTGATCTTCTAATGTCAGTGGCCTCTTTTTGATAATCTGTCCGTAGGCTTACAATCAAACCTCTCTAACCAGCTTAGTTATCTAACCATCTAACTATCTAAACCCTGTCTATGCCTTTTAGGCTTACATTTATACAAAAGGATTCTATAAGCAATTCTTGATTTAGATCCATATGCTTCTCAACAAAATCCTAAAATCTTTTCCTTATCTCTAAGGATCCTCTCTAATCCACAAAATCATGAACTAACTCCTAATCTAGATTTACAATTAATTCTCAAATATCTCAATCTCACAATTATCTAAAATCTCTTATATTCTCCTACATTCGAGAATATTTACAAATATGCCTTGCTATTCTTAATTAATTCCCTATTCTAGCTTCTCTCATTAAAATCACTCAAAACATTAATAATTATATTAATTCAAAACGTAGGAAACCAACTTTCTTGAAAACACAAGACTCCCTATGTCTTACTAAAATACAATGATATTATTGAGCTAAATGCTCCTACATTAGTTTAAAGACATACTGTCTCTAAAGAGACAATATGTTTTTAATCTTAGTTATTGTCTCTCTAGAGACAATAAAAAATTCTCTTTAGAAACAAAATATAGAATGTGATTTTTTTTTTGTTTTTTCAATGATTAATATATTAGGGCACTATGGAATTGAACCACCAACATCCTACTTGCAATGAAAGTGCTCTTCAATTGAGCTATCACCCTTTAAAGAAATGTGTTATTTCGATAAAAAAATATAAAAATCAATGAGCCAAAATGTACCATCATATTAGTGAAGAAAATTTGTGTTACCTGTTGTAGCTAGAAGATGAATTTTAGTCAAAAGAAAAAAAAATCGACATATTTCAATAGAGTTGATGTGCAAATAAAACTCCATCCAAATAAGACCAACATTTCTAATCCCTTGACACTGTGCAGGTACAAGCAAAATTGTACAACTCTTTCTTGTGCTATGGATCTCTTATTTTTATAGCTTTCTTACCTTACTAATGAAATTGTATTTTAAATTTACAGTGAAGTGATATCTTAGAACAATTATCCCACAACTATTCTACCCAACCCATTTTCAGGAAGCTCATAAAGGTCAGTTTAAGAATATGGGTATATAGATTTTATATTTTGTCCTTGAATATTTCTTAAAATGTAATGGTTGAATTGGCTTAAGCGGAAAAATATCTAGTTAACTACTCTAGATTGAATTATTGGATGCCCATCCAACTGTTTGAATATGTTTCCCTTCTAAAAATTATAGGGTTGTTCATTTATATATTGGATATGCAATATAATTGACGACCCTTATCTTTGTAATGAAAATCTCTAACGACACTCAAAACTATATTTTATATTTTCTATTTAAATTAGTTCTCTAAAATTAAAATTTTAATACGTGTATAAGTGTATAATATGTGTATCTCTAGTTGTTCATGGTTTGAATATGTTGAGATTTTTGGTTTTAATAAAATAGGCAAAAATCTTAGTAGGTGACAACAATAAGATTGTGTTGCTATATTAGCTCTATTTTGTTGGGAGAGAGTTAATGCATCCTATATTTGATGTAAGAGGATTTATGAGTCAGTTAGATTCTCTTAGCTATAAAATAGGTGTCCATACGGATTGGGTTTGGGACAGTTTGCGAGGAACTTGATTATCTTGTAATCTCCTGTTTTGATAATAAATATTGTCGATGCCTATGTTTGGTGGACGTAGCCTAGATTGGTTGGGTGAACCACGTTAAACCTCTGTGTCTTTTGTGATGTGTTTAGATGCTGTGTATGTCTTTTGTTTTTTGCTGCGTACCGTTGGCTCTAACAAGTGGTATCAGAGCGAGTTGGAGGAGTGGCGCAGCGGAGGCGATTTGGCGGCTATTTATGCGTTTGCATTGGAGCGTGGCTATGCATTGGAGCGTGGTTGTTTCTGCTATCACCAGTGCGTTGAACTGCACTCACAAGACAGTTTAAGGCATTGACCTGCTGCTTGGGAGGATTAAATCATATGAGACAACGTTGAAACAATGTGGGATTAACCATGACGCTGGGCCTGTATGAGCATTGAAACAGCGTTGGGATTAAACCATATCGCCATGGCTGTGGGGTTACGTATGTCCACTACCAGCCGTTGACATTCCACGTGACATAAAAGTGCTGCAGAGGGTGTGTATTGTTTTGTCAGCTGCTGGTGCGTGTTGATTGTCAGTGGCGGTAGCATATTTTTGTTCTGAGTTTTTCTTTTGCGTTTGGCGTGGACTATGGTAAAACAGGCGCGCCAATAATCAGAATGGCGTAGATCCGACCTTGTTAAACGCCAGTGCGCCCAGATCTTGATTAGCGCGGATCCGAAGGGGATAGACGTGCCAATTTTGCCACTCTAAGCGTTTTTCTCTCCGGCGCGGATTGTCTGCTGGTAGAAGAGTGCCAACGCGCCAAAAATTGGTAAAAAATTGCGTTGGTAAAAATTGCAATTGTTTTTTTGGTGTTTTATTGTAATTTGCACAGCAGAAAGTTTTTTATGAAAAGCGAAGGCAGTGTAAGGCGAAGGAATTGTGTATTAAATCTTTATTTCATTGATTAACTAGTTGGAATTGGAGATTGTTATTTGGTTGATACAAGATGGCGAAAACTCAGAGTGCCCAGTTTGAAATCGAGAAGTTTAACGACAAAAACAATTTCGAGATCTGGAAGGTAAAGATGCATGATCTCCTGGTACAACAAGGCGTGGAAAAGGTGTTGTCGGGAAGATCCAAACTACCTTACCCCGTGACAGATGATGAATGGAATGAATTGGATGGAAGAGCCTTGAGCGGTATTCGATTGTGTTTGGCTGATGATGTTTTTTTTGACATCGTGTCAGAGAAAACTGCTGCTGGTTTGTGGACGAAGCTGGAGACGCTGTACATGACAAAATCCTTGACAAATCGGATTCTTGTGAAGCGACAGCTATACAGTTTGCGAATGAAGGAAGGTACTTCGATTACTAATCATTTGAATGTTTTTAATACTCTACTGGTGCAATTAGAAAGCATAGAAGTAAAATTTGAATCCGAGGATAAAGTCATAACTTTATTGTGCTCGTTGCCCGAGTCATGGGATCATTTTGTTACTTCTATAAGTCTTAATTCATCAGAAGCCATTGACTTTGATGATGTCGTCGGAGCTTTTTTGTCTGAGGAGACCAGGTAGCGGTCGAATGCTGACACCTCTACATCAGAGGCAATGATGGCTAGAGGTCGTTCTAGAGAAAGACGCTTTGGTAAGCACAACGATTCGCGTTCAAATTCGAAAGGAAAGAAGAGTAAAGTAAAGTGCTGGTTTTGTGGCAAATCGGGGCACTTGAAGAAGGATTGCTGGAAGTGACAACAAACTTCTAAAGAAGCTTCATTGACAAAGAAGAAGGAAGCAAACATGACCGATACAGGTTTGGCATCTGGTTCAGGTATGAGCGACGAAGTGCTATCAATTAATTTATCAAATCATGATCAACATTGGTTGTTAGATTCCAGTGCATCAAACCACATGTGTATTCATAGAGAATGGTTTAAGACGTATAGATCAGTTAATGATGGAGTCGTGTACATGGGTAATGATGTCACATCTAATATTGTGGGAATAGGGAGTATACAGCTGCAAATGTTTGATGGGACAACCAAAATGTTAACTTATGTAAGACATGTACCAGATTTAAGGAAAAATCTAATTTCATTGGGAGAACTTGACACAAATGGATATAAAACTGTAATTCAAGGTGGAGTAATGAAAATTTACAAAGGTATTTTACTAGTAATGAAAGCTAAGAAGGTAGGAAATCTATTTCAGTTAGAAGGAAGAACAGGGTCAGTTCATGTGTCTACGGTGTCTGAACATGACAGTAGTTCCATTCGCCTATGGCATCAAAGGTTGGGCCATATGAGCAAAAGAGGGTTAAAGATTTTGGCTGATCGCAAGTTACTTCCTAATCTAAGGTTGGGAAAGTTAGATTTCCGTAAACATTGTCTGTTTGGCAAACAAAGTAAGCAAAAGTTTAAAACAGACAAACATACTAGTAAAAGAATACTTGATTATATCCATTCAGATGTTTGGGGTCCAGCACCTACAACCTTGTATGGTGGCTCATCATATTTTGTATCGTTTATTGATGAATTTTCTAGGAAAGTGTGGGTCTACATGTTGAAAAGGAAGTCTGATGTTTTTACAGTTTTCAAGCAGTTTAGAGCATTGGTAGAAAACATCACTAGTAGAACTATAAAATGTTTAAGAACTGACAATGGTGGTGAGTTTACCTCCAAGGATTTTGAAAAATATTGCAAGGATGCAGGGATCGAGAGACATAAGACTACTATTTATACTCCTCAGCAAAGTGGAGTTCCTGAACGCATGAATAGGACTCTTTTGGAGAGAGCAAGGAGTATGTTGAGTAACGCTGGTTTGCAGAAGGAGTTGTGGACAGAAGCGGTGGCTACAACTTGTTATGATATCAGTCACCATCAATAGCAATAGGTTACAAGATTCCTCAAGAGGTATGGAAAGGTCACCCTTGTGATTATTCTAAACTCAGAGTGTTTGGTTGTGATGCATATGCTCTAGTGCCTAAACATCTGCGCACTAAATTAGATCCAAAATAAAAAAGGTATATCTTTGTTGGGTATGGTGATGGAACAAAGGGATTTAGATTGTGGGATCCTACTACTCGCAAAATCATCATCAACAGAGATGTAAAGTTTGATGAATCCTCTCTTGTACAATTAGATGTAGATAATAAATTGAAACAAGATGATGTATTTGATTTTCAGCACATTCAGTTTGACAACACTTCTAATGATAGTCATGATGACCATAGTTCAGATTCTAGTCATGAACAGGTTTCAGAATCAGATTATGAACAGGGTTCAGATGTAGGTCGTGAACAGGTCTCAGATGGTGATCATGAAGAAGTTCCTACAGATGGTAGTCAGCCAATTGTGGAAGCACCAGAAATATCCTTAAGGAGGTCTACAAGAATCAAATGCCCTTCGAAAAGGTATGATGATTATGTTACTTCAGTTGCATTTACCGCTAATGACAATGAACCTATGTGCTATCAGGAAGCTATAGAAGGTTTGAAAAGTGACAAATGGAAAGAAGCTATGAAGGACGAAATGATGGCCTTAGGTAAGAATGGCACATGGGATCTGGTTGAAATTTCGAAAGGCCAGAAAACTGTGGGATGTAAATGGGTTTTCAAGGTGAAACGGGGTGTGAATGATACAAAGGACAGATACAAAGCAAGGCTAGTTGCAAAAGGGTTTTCTCAGAAAGCAGGCATTGACTTTCATGAGATATTTTCACCAGTTGTTAAAATAGTTTCAATTCGCATTGTGTTAGCATTAGTCGCTTTGCTTGATTTAGAATTACAACAACGAGATGTTAAGACTGCATTTTTACATGGAGATTTAGATGATGAAATTTATATGGAACAACTGGAAGGGTTTTTTCAGCATCACAATAAGAAATTTGTCTGTAGGCTCAAGAAGTCATTGTATGGTCTGAAGCAGTCGCCTCGATAATGGTACAAGAAATTTGATTCTTTCATGTTGAGTAAAAAATATATAAGAAGTGAATATGATCATTGTGTTTACTTTAAGCAATTAAGTAATGGCATGTTCATTATCTTAGTGTTGTATGTTGACGATATGCTTTTAGCAAGCAAAAGCATTGAAGAAATCAACAGGTTAAAGACTCATATGGCAAGGACATTTGATATGAAAGATCTAGGAGCAGCAAGACAGATTTTGGGCATGGAGATTTTCAGAGAAAGGAGCAATGGTAAGATGTGGCTATCACAACAGAAGTATATTAGAAAATACTTTTGAGGTTTGGTATGAACAATGTGAAGCCTGTGTCAGTCCCTTTAGCTTCCCATTTTAAGCTTTCTTCCAGTTTATGTCCTAATACAGATGAAGAAAAGGAATATATGTCTCGAATTCCATATGTCAATGTAGTAGGATGTTTGATGTATGTGATGGTTTTTACTCGAACAAATATTTCACATGCAGTTGGGGTTGTCAGCAGGTATGTGGCAAATCTGGGTAAAGAACACTGGTCAGCAGTGAAATGGGTGCTTTGGTATTTGAGAGGCACAAGCAGTTATTGTATTACTTACAATAAGAGTAGTGAATTTGTTTGTGGGTATGTTGATTCTGATTTTGCAGGTGATTTGGATAAGAGAAGGTCAACTTCAGAGTATGTATTTACTCTTGCAGGTGGAGCTATTAGCTGGATGTCAAAGCTACAAAACATTGTTGCTTTATCCACTACTGAAGTAGAATACATCGATGCTTCTCATGCTTGCAAAGAAGCGATTTGGCTGAAAGGTTTGCTTGGTGCGTTTGGTAGGTTACAGGACAACATCAAGTTACTTTGTGATAGTCAAAGTGCAATACATTTGGCTAAGAATCCGACCTATCATAGTAAATCAAAGCATATTCCAATAAAGTACCATTTTGTAAGATAGGTTATCACTGAAAGAGGAGTCTCTCTTGAAAAGGTGCATACAAAGGAAAATTGTGCAGATATGTTCACAAAACTAGTTTTGTTAGAGAAGTTGCGATGGTGTTTGGCTTCTTTTGGCTTGCAGGAAAAATAAATAATAAAGAAACAGGGTATCAGGCTAATTATTGTCAAGGTGGAGATTGTTGAGATTTTCGGTTTTAATAAAATAGGCAAAAATCTCAGTAGGTGACAACAATAAGATTGTGTTGCTATATTAGCTATATTTTGTTGGGAGAGAGTTAATGCATCCTATATTTGATGTAAGAGGATTTATGAGTCAGTTAGATTCTCTTAGCTATAAAACAGGTGTCCATACGGATTGGGTGTGGGAGAGTTTGTGAGGAACTTGACTATCTTGTAATCTCTTGTTTTGATAATAAAGATTGCCGATGCCTATGTTTGGTGGATGTAGCCCAGATTGGTTGGGTGAACCAAGTTAAACCTCTGTGTCTTTTGTGATGTGTTTATATGCTGTGTATGTCTTTTGTTTTTTGCTGCGCACCATTGGCTCTAACAGAATAGTAAAGCATGATATGTGCATCATCTTCTTTATCTCATTAGCATTTTATAATTTTTTTACTCACATTATGATAATGCTATCCAATACATGTGATGCTTAAGATTGCGTTCACTAAATTTTCAAATTGTCTCATTAACAATGTGGTAAATCTTTTCAATTACCTTCAATATGGTAAATCCTTTTTCGTTGCATTCTAACATAATTCCCAAATAGCCAACAATTTATCAGTAAGTCAGTCTTTTTCATTCTCAAATTCTTAATGCTTTGCTACCATTCGTTACACATCCTGGAGATTGATCTGGATATCTAAAAAGTTGCAGAACTTCATCCATAGATTTGAAACAACATATTTCTACTCTGAAATACATTTATAACTCCAATTGAATATCTTCTGAAAAAACTTCAATTGAATATATATATATATATATATATATATTATATATATATAACTTATCACTTCACTTCAATATTAGTCGTGACACCGATGGGAACGTTCCTATAAATTCAAAACGATATAGCTTAAATTCCCTTGGGATTATGATAAAGAAAGAATGGAGTGCTTCATACAATAGTTGGTAGATAGATACGAGACTCTGCCTTTTTTCCGAACTATACTATTCAAACATATGTTTTTCCTCAACTTCAAGACTTCCACATCTAATTTTGAGTGAAGAAGTGATGATTTTTTATTTAACCCACTTTGTATTTTATATGCTAGTTAAGGGAGTTTGCAAAATGTTGCAGTTGGAGAAATAAAAGTCCAATAAATTCCATAGACCTAAAGAGATTGAAAATGAAAAACACATTTTTTTTCCAAATTATAGTAATGAAGAATTTTGAGGGTATTTTGTAGATAATAATCCAAGAAATTGTGTGACATGGGTGTGACGTGGGTATAAAGAGCATACATTTTAGCTATATTGTTTACAAGAATCTAGGGCATTGGGGAATATGGGAATAACGCGCTTAAGTTAGAGCCTATTTTAAGGGAAAATAATGAGGATTTTGAAGTGGTAATAATGTAGAGAAATATTGCCAAAGAAGTTAAATTGTTGATGGGATTTCCAAATCCCTATAATTTTCCTATTTATTTCTTTGCACTTAAGGGAAGGTGTGCAACAACTAAAGGAATTACACTACAAGAGAATATGAGATGAATGATATGCTGTAAATCTAAGTATATATACCCTTTTCACATATTCCATAATTCAACTTAATGATGCTAGAGTATTGGGACAAAAAGAAGCAAAATATAGGTAAGTACTTCAACATTCCCCTTATAGAATAAGTGGCATGAGTGAACCTCCTACATGCTGCCTATCTGTTTTGATTTTCTCACACTGCTTATAATCCCCTCGTTCCTGGCCACATTATTATCATGTAGATTAATTTTTATTGCCTTGATAAAACATCTATGATAGTAACCTCATTCTCTACTTACTTGGCTTGGACTTGAAGTCTTCAAACAAACATGATCTTCCTATATTTAGAAATGAGGTATATATTTTGAACTGAGCTCCCCACCAAGGATTGGATGGGGCTTTTGTCCCATAATAATTTGTGATTGATTGTATTCAATGAACTTAACCCTCACCTAAATTATACTCACACTTGCATGTAATTTTTGGTCATAGACGCAATATTTGGATTATGTCATAGCTTTGTCACTGTTATTTCTAGTCATTCAAATGAAAAAGGTTCTTACATTGGAAAACATAAGTAGGGAATACTCCTAACTTCCTCATGATATGCTTAACCAAGCTTACATTCTCTCACAAAATTAGTCTTTGAAGCTTATAATTTTGGTATAGATCGTGTTTGTAGTAGATATCTTGTTATACTGCAAATTCTAATGTGAATGATCAAGCATATCCCACTACATTTCTGAGAAGGAAATAAATTACATTAATTTCCTCCAATGAACATATAGGTCAATGAGTTCCATTTAAAAAAATTGTAACCTTGAAAAAATAGTAAAATATGACAAGCATCATAGAAAAAAACCTTGGTGTTAACTTAAAAATAAATAAAAATTTAACATGAGCCTTAAAGAACATATGATCAATACAAAATATTAGACCCTAGCATTCATTACTACCTCCAGAAATGTTGCAAACTCCATCCTGCCATTATTAGTGAAGAAAAATTCAAATGGAATATTATCATTAAAATACTAGACAAAGTGTTAACTATTTTTAATTGCCACTTGCAAGAGAGTGATTCTCAGTCCATGACATATGTTTTGAAACAATACCATTAGTAGTAATGTGTGTACTGAGTTCCAAAAATGCAATGGTGCCACCTAAATTACCTAGAACATAACTTAGAAAAAGGACCCAAAATACATATTCATCTATATCCTATTAAACTAGCAATATTTACAGTAAATAGAACTAAAATCTAAACTATTTTTATATTTTATGTATTATACCTCTTGATAAGTTGAAAGAATTCACCAATAAATGTATGTATGATCACGAAGATCTATATTGTCAGTTTCTTGAGTGGCATTGTTAAGTACAAATTGATATAAATAGTAAGCCATAAGAAATTGAGAACGAATAGTTATTGCTACAGAGGCCAAGTTAGAGAAGAACATATATGGAAAATCGACTTCAAAACTAGACAAGGTTTGTATGAGTGATTATTAATGCAATTTGGTTTATCCAATACACCAATTACATTCCTAAGATTAATGAATGACATACTGCACCCATATTTAGATTCATATTTTTTTGTATTTGGAAGATATACTGCTATACAATGCTTCTTGGTAGGAACACATCTTGCATTTGATGCAGGTGTGAGAGATATTAAGGAAGCACCAACTACAAGAAAATTTAAATAAAAATGAATTTGCGTAGTAGCCTTTGGTTAATTTAGGATACATGATTGGTGTAGGATATTTGAATATAGATATTTCCAAGATGGAGGCTATCATGAAGTGGTTAGTGCCTACAAATGTCTTTTAGGTCAAGATTTTTGTTGGGGAAACATAGTACTTGAGGAAATTCATAGCTTATTTTAAATAGTAGAAAAAACATTCCATGCCATAATAATGAATGGAAAGATATTATAGTGGGTAAAGGGTCATCAAAAGTCCTTTGAGGAGGTAAAGAAGAAAATCAGTTAAGCATGAATTCCTGTATTTTTTCATTTGCAGCATCCCTTTAAAGTGAAGATATATGTGAGTGGGTATGCTATGGTAATTATAATGATGTAGAGAGGAAGGCTTGTATGTTACAATTTTCAACAATTTCATGGGAAGGTTCTTAACTACCCTCTCTAATAAAAGTAATTATACAATTTGATATAAAATGTCAAAAATTGAAAACACTATCTCGTGGGAATGGAGACAATAACCAACACAGATCATCAACTATTATATTGCTTGCAAGCCTGGAGTAAGTTACAACAAACTAGGAATTACAAGTGAATGGATATTTTATAACAATCTCATTTATCGATGAAGTATAGGAAGGGAAATTAGAACAAGTTTTTTGACATGCTTTCAAGCTCACCAACATCAAATATCAAAATTTTGGGACTCTAATGCACACGAAAATTTTCACCATAATTCATATATAGAGGGATATAAATATGATATAGACTTTAAGGAGGATTTTTAATCGTCGTGGAGTCAGAGTCACGTGCACTTTAAAACATTTAACTATCATCTTTAGAATGGCTAACTCTAAATGTTATACAAATTATGTGTTCCTAAAGGTGAGAAACTATAGCTAATAAGAGAGGCTCACACCTCCAAGGTTACAAACAATTTTGTTGTATGGAAAACAATGGCTAAATTCAAGAGGTAAGTCTACTGGCTCATGATGCAAGAAGATATAGCTATGTTCATAAGAGAATGTATGCTTTGATGTACATAAAACCATAGTAATGGGAAACAATGTCTATATCATCCCTTACCTATAGTCATTCATTCTTAGAAGATCATTTTGATGGACTTTATGGGAGGTTTAACATCAATTATATAGGGACATGACTACTTGTTCATCATAGTTAATAGGTTTAGAAAAATGTGTGTTCTCATGCCCTGTAATAAGACCATCAACGGGAAGAAGAAAAAAACTCGTTCTTCATATAGGTTCATGTTTATTCTGGAATACCGATGAGCATCATTTTAGATCGGGACACAATATTTGTCATTGCATTTTGGACTACATTGTGGGAGGATATTGACACAAAATTCAAGAGGCCTATAACATTCCATCCATAGAAAGATGGGAAAATACAAGTAGTCAATAGGGACTTGATGCAACTTTTGAGGGTTTCTAATCAAAAGAATTTGAAAAATTGGAATGAAAATTTGGTATATGTACAACACTCTTGTAATTGAGAAATATGCACTTATATTGTTAAGTCCTCATTTAAAACTTGTTTTGGATATTTACCAACTTCACCTTTGGATATTACATATGGATAACAATGAGGAGAGAGGGAGACATTCAAAAGGACTACTTTAAGATAAATGAAATTTATTAAGAAGATAAGATAGATCCATCTGTTGAGTCTTGAAAATGTCATTCATTTCCATTACATTTTCACTATTATGTCCATTATATCACCTCCATTTCACTACTATGTCACCACATTCATCCCACTTTCATTATCATTGGGCCACATTTATGTTTTTCCAATCTTTATTAATTCTAAGATTTTTAAGTGAATTTGTGGTTAAAAATTAGAACATAATGTGCATATGCTTATACCTAACAAATGGGTTGAGGTTGTTGACATGTGTAGGTTGAAAGGAGACTTTTAGAAGACCATTATGTGGCACTCTAAGGCCAAATTCGAATTTGAGTGGAAAGAATCATGGGATCATGAGGATATGTGTCACATCTCCTAATTGTACTGTAACTCTAAGAAGACATGTGTCTTATCAGTTCCTATTTTGATTAGGACTCTAGAGGTAGAGGGAGATATTCATGGATTCTCATTAATGAGATGGCTTCTCATCTTTTTGTATAAATAGGATATCTCTCTCCTTCATTGGGGAGCTTAGTTTATTAGTCTTTTTAGCTTGTGAGTTATTTAGCTTGGAGTTTGTAGTTCTTCCTTGATGGCTTTTGAAAGCTTTGGAGAGATTTGTTGTACTTTGTAATTTTGAAGAATTTGAATAAAGCTTTGATGTTCTCAACATGGAAGGAGATGTGAAGTAGATCTCATGGAGCATATTAGAATGTAAGGTAGAGTAGATTTCATTTTGTAAATTTTGCTTTGATTTCATTATGTCATTTGATTGCATTCAAGTTGGTAGATTAGATTTTTCATTCATGCAATTTTAATTCATGCAAGTGTGTTAAACCGGTTGATTGTAGGTTAGTAATGCACATAGCTTTTTAATGACTAATGACATGACAGAATCATCTTGTCCTTCTGCTGATTTTTTTTGTTTTTTTTTGAGTTCTAATTCCAGCATTGTTATTTCAATCAGTTTTGTTTTGCTCATTTACTTTCCTGCAATTTAGATATCATATTGCTTAACTTGTTCATGATTTCTTCCCATAAGGTAGATTGAGCTGAAGGGTAAAGGATCAGAAGAGTTGAAGTAGTGTGATTAGTTTCCTTTATGCAATTTAATTTCTTGCAATTTAGATATCATATTGCTTAACTTGTTCATGATTGCTTCCCATAAGGTAGATTGAGCTGAAGGGTAAAGGATCAGAAGAGTTGAAGTCATGTGATTAGTTTCCTTTCTGCAATTTAATTTCTTGCAATTTAGATATCATATTGCTTAACTTGTTCATGATTGCTTCCCATAAGGTAGATTGAGCTAAAGGGTAAAGGATCAGAAGAGTTGAAGTAGTGTGATGAATTAGTTGCTTTGCTTTCATTCTTTGAGTTGCTTTAAGTTCAGTTTTTATTTTCTTTTTATACAGCAGCAAGGATACTGGGTTTCATAGTCACTAGCTCATTGATTGGTTATTGCATTCTATTTTGATTGAATTACCTGCATATTTACACTTTTGTTTAAATACTAATTCCATCAATAACATGTTTTAAGATCTTTTGAAGTGCTAAGTTTTGGAAGTCACTATTAGGGACATAGGCCTTGTCTTGAAATATCTATCCATACTTGTCCTTTAAAAGTATTCTTAAGACCTTAGAATAGGATTTTCATTTGCATTAGACACTTTAGGAAACCAAAAAAAACAAAACCCCAAAACAAAATAAAATCTATAAAACAACGAAATAAGAAAAAGGTTAACTAAGCACATATGGTGCACCACACTTCATCAGTTTACGATACCCGGATTGATAATTTATGTAGAGAAATTTAAGACATTAAATTGACAAGACATTTTGGTCCCATTGCCGGGGAAGTGTAATTAGGAGACCTTATTTCTTACATCTGAATTTTTTTTTAATAATTCTTGAGTATGCTCTCCTCCTGCACTTCGTGTGATCTGGAGGATCAAAAAAAGGATTGTTAAGTAAAAAAAAAATTAATTAATAATTCTTGAGTATGCTCTCCTCCTGTACTTTGTGTGATCTAGAGGATCAAAAAAAGTATTGTTATGAAAAAAAGAAAAAAAAGGAGACAAAATAAACTTCGTCATTTCATTTGATTCAAAAAAAATAAAAATAAAAAAAAAAATAAAAAAATAAAAAAAAAATGGAACTCAACTGCTTTGATAGGTTCAAATTGTCCAAAATTGACTGGTTATGGTTTGTAGTGGTCCCCAAAACACCGTATCCTGTTTTAATAAGGTTTTGCAACTTAGCTGCGGAAAGTGCCCTGATTCCGCAACCAGATGAGAATTCCGTAGCTGTTTCAAGGTTTAGCAGGTTACAGGCATCCAATGAAAAAACCGACCACATGGACATCTCCAGAATCGGCCCGACATGGATCCTATCCTAGTCACCCAGCTCAGATCAATGAAAAACCAGCCTAAGACCTCGGTCAAAGTCCTGTTTTTAACATGTTTTTCTTGAAGTATTTGCTGCCTGAAATTGAAAATCATTAATCCTTTTTATAAAATTTTACAATTTCAGAGAAGAAGAAAAGAGAAAAAAAATCCTAGCTTCCACTATGGGCTTAACAAGAAATATGCCTCCCTGTTCAAGCTTTGGCCTGAAATAAACCTGCAACATAAAAAATGCACTGTATATGTGAGCGAAAAAAAGAATGGGATCGAATGTTAAAACAATTAGGTAACAACGAGGAGGTGAATCCAAATTTGAAGAATCCATGATAACTCCATCAAGGGGCCTCGACATTTCTTTTTAGAGGTTGAAATTTATTATTGTTCAGATGGATTATGCTCCTTGTTTGAGGACCGAATTGTGCATTTTTGGAGGTTGATTCCTGTAGGAGGCATTCATCATTTAGTGGCGGATTTTTGAGTTGATTTCACCTTTGGATAGCTACATTATCAGTTAGAAACAGAGGGTTGAATTCTTGAAGGTAGCTTCTGGTGATCCATTAAATTATTGAGGGCAGAGTAGTCATTTTTCTCGAAGGGCGAGAGCATGTAAGCTGATTACATTTGCTGACAGAAGGACAAATTTGTTAGCTGAATTTTATCTTATTTCAGGGGTCAAATCCTCTTACTGTTGGAGCCAAGTTCCTCTACCATTATATCCATCAGATTGCAGATCTACTTCAGGGGATGAGTTCAGCATTCACCATAATTATTTAGAGATTGATTTGAGTTAGAATGAATCAATAAGCTCAATACAATTATTGCTGCCACTTAGATTTCCACCACCTACAAAACCTATGATATAAACGATCTAATCTGCAAGCTTCAACAAAATTATTTAGTCGTTTTTTTAAAAATCCAAGGTACCATTATTAAAAACAACCACTACAGCAATTGTTTGGCAACTTGTGGGTTGGGCGTCATCGTTTGACATTTCTAAATATTGACTAAACATGATGATAATAGATCAACGATTGGCTCATTATTCTGTTTTCAGATAACAAACCTGTGACTATCAGTCGCCCCAATTCTTCAACTCTGACATTGTACCTGTGTAATACACCTGCAGAACAATAAAACTCAGGAAAAACGCAAAACAACAGAAAAACGTCAAATTTCAAACGCTCAATTTGCCCAAATAGAGACGAATTTGAAAAAAATAAAACATGGGTTTTTTCGCCAGCTGAGTTAATTAGATAACCGAGAAACTGTTTGAAGAGATTTGTGGCGGCCTGGGAGAAATCCTCACTTATTCGGAGCCTCTTTTTTGCCGCCGCGTGAAGAAAAACGAAATTTGAGTTAATTAACTGATAGTTTGATGTGTGATTCAATTCTGTGTGCCTGAGGAAGAGAAATCCAAATAGGAATCAACTATGTGCTATTATTCAAGCTTAATTACATGTCTTTAATAACTAACAGTCCCATGCAACGTGTGACTGTGTTTCAGTTTCACGACCAACAACAAAGACATGTTTAAAACTCATACGGCTCCTTCCCACCGTACTTTGCGCAACCATTTCATCAACGTGTAACGTCTCTCACACAGCCGTTCAGTTCAAAAATTCCAACTCCACTTCACTACCCTACCATTGTGTTAAAGCTGCACCTCGTTCGCATACGTCTCCATTTCATTTTGTGAACTCATCTCAGCTGCTCATCCTCTGTTTCTGCTTACAGCTCCTGAACACTCCCTTACCCGTATCCATCTTCCATTTTCAGCCATTATTCTTCCATAAACCTAACATAGTCATTTTACCTCTGTTAAACCATCACACGCAGTTGAATTCCAAATTGAATTTTAAACAGAGGAAAGGATGGGTCGGTTATTAAGGGCAGAACAAGAAGGGCCTAAGTCTATGAAAGGGCCAAATAGTTATGATCATGGTTATAGGTTGTTTGTCAAATTATAAGTCCATCAATAAAACTGTTTTGCTCCATTCACAGAGTTCCTAAATGAAGACAATAAAAAAAAAATTCAAAACTGATGGTTGACTGTTCCAGCCGCTTTCCGTAGTTGGCTTAACTTTCCGCAGCTGGCTCAACTTTCCGCAGCTGTTTTGTTAAACTCTAGGTTGCAGGTGTCATCAAACAAAACAAGCCACATGGGTAGTTGGGGGAATGTCAGTACATGGATGGTGTCCTATTCATTCGGTCAAATTTGATGAAAAAGACCCCAGTCAAAGGGAAGTCATGTTGTCATCACAAAGTCACCACACTGAGTCGCCACACTAAGTTGCTGCATGTCAAGAAAAAAAAAATTGAATCAATGAAATGAAAAAGTTATTTGTTCACTTTTCTGAAGGTATTGATTAATTTTGGACTGATAATGAAAAATGAATGGCTAACTTTGTATCCAAGATTTTTAGCTATAGAACCGTGCACATTCCGCAGCTAAAGTCTAATTCCGTAGCCAGAAAAACCTCATTGTTCAAATCAGCCTATCTTTCTCATACAAAATCAGATTTTGATGATTTAAGTACCATTGGAAAGATCTCAACAAGATCTACACAATGAGAAATCTACCATTAGAGTTTGAAATTGAAAATAATGAAATAAATTGTTGAAAATAAGCAACATTCGACTTGGGGCACCAATTCCAAAGAAGGTATAAATTCTTTTGATTTTTTCTTTGAGAACTTGTTTCATTAATACGAATTCCTAGTTTTGTGTGTAAATATCATAACTAGAGAGATTGATCACCTCTCTCTTTTGATAATCTTACATTCCATTGCAGAAGAAGTATTAGTTTTTTTTTGCAGGTTCCAGGAGGAAGGACAAATGACTACAAGAGAATGGTGTTTCTCTAAGAGACCAATTTGTTTCATAAGAGGATGATCTGCAACAAAGAGGAAATATGCTGATGCAAAATAATATCCAAACACTTGAAAAACTTTCAGATACTATTGTCTCTATCACATCCATCCATCACATCCATACTTCATAATAAGCCATTCATCTCATTTCACTCCATATTTTCCATTTACATTCACATACACTTTCCATCTCTTTTTGTCCATTCATAACCCACAAATAAAAGCAAGAGGCTCATTCACATGCTTATTGCCCATTGCCATTTCTGTTCTCCATTGCCATCTTCCATTTTCATCTTCCATTTCCTGTCATTTTCATTCTGCAAATAAGCCCTGCTTCAATGCAAATTATTGAGTCCATAGTCCTTTGAGTCTAAGTTCTTTGTAAAAAAAACTTGAGGCTTGCATGCCTTAATGGCAAGTCCTCATGCTGACAAACAATGGGAATACATTAATGTCCCTTGTTCATCAGATCTTCTAGGTGACTCGACTTCAACAAATTCATTCATACCTAACAAGATGTGTTTGGGCATCTTGACTCTCATTGTCATCAATAGTGAGAGTTCTCGTGTTGACTAGTGGCATCCATTAATGGCCACTAAGCCAACAATTTCCTACTATGTTCGACATCAGAACATATTTTCACATAGTAGGAATTGTGCCAATGAGTTTTGAAGACATGAAGACTATTATTTTCAGCATTTTGGAGCAGATTCAACAAGTTTTAGTAGAAGCAATAAAAAGTCATCCTATCTCTCTATCCATGACTCCTCTTGTTCAACCACTTGAAGAAGAATATGATTAGAAATTTTCAGCCATTACACATACAACTCATCCATTCCAAGGGTAAGTGAAGGTACGTCATTTTCTAACTTTTGACCATAGAATTCCATAAAAAGCTAGAATGATAATTGTTGGAAAAACATTTCTCTTCCTCATTTCATAAAATTGCCAATACCATCAGTTGGGGGGGGGGATACATTCATATTCATATTTTTCCATGTCCATATCATATTCAAGAGCTCACATACTTCCAACATATATTAATTATTACATTGCTATTATGAGCATACAATGGCTTTTGAAAAAGTGCTTAAAGGATAAATTGGATACAAAAAAAATCATGGTTGTCACACAAGAACCAACCATCATGCAATCCAATAAAGATATACTTGGCAACAATAATCAAAATATCATTATGCAAATTTCAAAGATTAAAATAGAAGGCAACAAAAAAAAATGGTTGTAACACAAGAACCAACCATGTTGCAATTCAAGTGAAACACTTTGCAGAAATATGAAGTTATCAAATGATATCATGCAAAGTTAAGCCAAAGCTCAAGGATCAAAAGAGTTAATGTAATATATATTGCATGAGGAAATGCAATAGCTTCAGTTGGGGGGTATGTTGAGTCTTGAAAATGTCATTCATTTCCATTACATTTTCACTATTATGTCCATTATATCACCTCCATTTCACTACTATGTCACCACATTCATCCCACTTTCATTATCATTGGGCCACATTTATGTTTTTCCAATCTTTATTAATTCTAAGCCTTTTAAGTGAATTTGTGGTTAAAAATTAGAAAATAATGTGCATATGCTTATACCTAACAAATGGGTTGAGGTTGTTGACATGTGTAGGTTGAAAGGAGACTTCTAGAAGACCCTTATGTGGCACTCTAAGGCCAAATTCGAATTTTAGTGGAAAGAATCATGGGATCATGAGGATATGTGTCACATCTCCTAATTGTATTGTAACTCTAAGAAGACATGTGTCTTATCAGTTCCTATTTTGATTAGGACTCCAGAGGTAGAGGGAGAGATTCACTGATTCTCATTAATGAGATGGCTTCTCATCTTTTTGTATAAATAGGAGATCTCTCTCCTTCATTGGGGAGCTTAGCTTATTAGTCTTTTTAGCTTGTGAGTTATTTAGCTTGGAGTTTGTAGTTCTTCCTTGATGGCTTTTGAAATCTTTGGATAGCTTTGTTGTACTTTGTAATTTTGAAGAATTTGAATAAAGCTTTGATGTTCTCAACATGGAAGGAGATGTGAAGTAGATGTCATGGAGCATATTAGAATGTAAGGTAGAGTAGATTTCATTTTGTAAATTTTTCTTTGATTTCATTATGTCATTTGATTGCTTTCAAGTTGGTAGATTAGATTTTTCATTCATGCAATTTTAATTCATGCAAGTGTGTTCAACCGGTTGATTGTAGGTTAGTAATGCACATTTCTTTTTAATGACTAATGACATGACAGAATCATCTTGTCCTTCTGCTGATTTTTTTTTTTTTTTTTGAGTTCTAATTCCAGCATTGTTATTTCAATCAGTTTTGTTTTTCTCATTTACTTTCCTGCAATTTAGATATCATATTGCTTAACTTGTTCATGATTGCTTCCCATAAGGTAGATTGAGCTGAAGGGTAAAGGATCAGAAGAGTTGAAGTAGTGTGATTAGTTTCCTTTATGCAATTTAATTTCTTGCAATTTAGATATCATATTGCTTAACTTGTTCATGATTGCTTCCCATAAGGTAGATTGAGTTGAAGGGTAAAGGATCAGAAGAGTTGAAGTCGTGTGATTAGTTTCCTTTATGCAATTTAATTTCTTGCAATTTAGATATCATATTGCTTAACTTGTTCATGATTGCTTCCCATAAGGTAGATTGAGCTAAAGGGTAAAGGATCAGAAGAGTTGAAGTAGTGTGATGAATTAGTTGCTTTGCTTTCAGTCTTTGAGTTGCTTTAAGTTCAGTTTTTATTTTCTTTTTATACAGCAGCAAGGATACTGGGTTTCATAGTCACTAGCTCATTGATTGGTTATTGCATTCTATTTTGATTGAAGTACCTGCATATTTACACTTTTGTTTAAATACTAATTCCATCAATAACATGTTTTAAGATCTTTTGAAGTGCTAAGTTTTGGAAGTCACCATTAGGGACATAGGCCTTGTCTTGAAATCTCTATCCATACTTGTCATTTAAAAGTATTCTTAAGACCTTAGAATAGGATTTTCATTTGCATTAGACACTTTAGGAAACCAACAAAAAGAAAACCCCAAAACAAAATAAAATCTATAAAACAACGAAATAAGAAAAAGGTTAACTAAGCACATATGGTGCACCACACTTCATCAGTTTATGATACTCGAATTGATAATTTATGTAGAGCAATTTAATACAATAAATTGACTAGACACCATCTACAATTCTAAGAGAACTTTGAAGAAGTCATAGGAAAAATACAAGGCTAGGAATTATTAGCAAAGAACAGAGAATTTATTGAAGTGGGAGACATAGTATGGTTACAATTGAATAAGGAGAGGCGGCATGGTACCCTTGACATTCCCCTTTGTGATAGTTCATCTACCCTAATGACTCTTCATCTACTCTATGAATGTTACATCCAACTATTGACACTTGCACTTCCACTTGACAAGATGTTACATTACAATGAACATGTGCTCGTGTCAGACAATATGGCTTGAGAAATTCATGCAAGACATTTTTGACACTTAGTCCATTGGGTAAGCTGATGCCAAGATTTCACCAACTTTTTGACATGCTTGTGATGGTGAAGGTGGTGAGCTGATGCCAAGCTTGGTCATCCATGATGGTGTGCATGCGCTTAATGGTGACATCTTGCTGAAGAAAACTCTTGCCTCTGTTGCATCCGGGTGCATTGGTATGGCTCCTCCGTCCAACTCATTGTTAGCGTGCGCATGGTATTCTTGGGTGCAACCAAACCTACAACCCACTAATGCATAGTGTCCGTGCTAATCCTCCAATGTGTGTTGGTGGTCATGCACATCAATTGTCAACTACATTTTTAGCTCCAGTTGGACTTCTTGTCTTTGCCTTGGTGAGTGTGCCAAATGGGTTGTATCACATGGGTATGCGCAATGACATGCATGCTTCTTAATTCCATTACATACGATCAACAACACTACTCACCATGTCTACTCCGTGCCAACTGCTGGGATGGATCTATAACTTGTACGGGTGTAGTTTCATCGTGAGCGCATGCTGTGCCCGCTGCTGTACCTGTTCCTGCTGCAACTCACTCTCTCATCTATGCAACTCTTGTTCTTCCTTGAGTTGCTGCTTCAACACATGAAACTCCTTCTCTGTTCCATTCTCTATCTTTGCGCGAAATTTATGTCGCACCGTCACTTCATAGCTTGAGTCTGCAAAATTTCTTTCTTCACAAGTGTATCTTCTCAAGCTTGCAACTTTGTTTTGCCTCTGTGTTGTCAACATCCTTCCTCTTGCATTCATTGCATGTAGGTGTGTTGCCTTTTGCTACTCCTAATCGTGCTACTCGCTGTGATGCTGCTACCATCTTATCTTGATGTCCTTGTCCATGAACAACTTGATGTCTTCATAGGTAGGCAAGTGCATAGACACATGCTTGGCTGCAACCCACGTTTTTCTCTCAACAATGTCCTTTGACTTTTCTCTCCTAAAGGCCATTGTAATTTTACTTTTGAGAGATAGACGAACATATGTGATGCCTCTATCCATAGAAACACTCATGGAAATAAATATGTTAGTCAAAAACTGAAACAAACTTGAGAACTAACTTGCAACATACCTTTATGACTGATCATGAAGGTTATGTAATTTCCACCGAGAGGTCGGGAGATTGACTACCAAATGAACAAGGCATAGTATCGGCTATTGGGAGGCCGACTCACTGCTGGAACTATCTAATGTATATTCCAACCTGGCCTACTGAGTACTAAAATTGCGCAATGCGCAATTTCAGTTAGTAGTGACATGCAACCAACAAATTACATTGCGCAGTTTCTGGGGCCAACAGGACACTGCTTCCAAGAATTGTGCAATGCAAGCCTGTAGGTCAGTGCTTGGCTATGCTTCTACAATTTCTAGAGGGAAGGAAAATCCTCCACTTCAAGAAATGCACAATGCTAGCTGGGAAAGGCATGGTCTAGGCCAAGGTAGCCCAGTCCAATGGACGGGTGACTGTAATCTTGAGAAGTCTAAATGCATGGTGAGATGAGTACAAAAAAGAGTGAATGATAATTCATGCAAACAACAAGTGTATGATTCAGGAAACATGAAGGCATGCATGTGTGTGAAGCGAGTCACCGGAATGGCGATCGTTTGTGAAAAAATAGTTTCATGCATGCGGCAGATGTGAGATGTTAACGAAAATTGAAACGGTGCTAGTACAAACTAGCATGTATAAAAATGATAGAAAGCGCTCACTGAAATCAAGAAGAAAACATTCATACAAAGCGAAACACAAAATGTGCCAGAAACGCGGCACGAAACATGAAAAGCGGGCTTATCACAAAACAAATAAGTTGAATGTGCCGACAAATTCTAGATGCAATGTGGGATGTTAGAGCTACAAGATCAATGTGAGGAATGAGCTCTACAACATCTGGTTGATGAGTTTCTATAAAATCGAGGTTGCGACGCGCATGCCATAAATTTAGGGAAAGCGACACTTGGTGGGAGGTTTCTGAAATGATCTTTGCATGTAACCTCCAACTGCTAAAAATAGATCCCTGAAAGAGGGGATGCATTTGCATGCTACATTGGGGGGAGAAGGCCATGCATGCAAATTAGTTTTGCTCGGTCTTGGGGGGAACTAATCAACTCAATTGCACATGCAACAGTCTGCTCAGCTAGGAGGAAAAAATACGCATTTCTGGGAGGGAGTTGGGTTGGCTACCCAGAGGGGTTGCACAATTTTTGGGCAGAGAAGATGACTATTGCCTAGAATTACACAATTTTTAGGTTGAGCAGCCCTGCTAGGAGGAATTGCGCAATTTTCTGGGTGAAGATTGGCTAGCATATTTGTGCAATTCTTGAGCGGATCAGGCTTCCAGATAGAATTGAGCAATTTCTGGAGGAAAGGTTGGTTGCCTCCTGAATTGTGCAATTTCTTGAGGGCGCTGCTTAGCCTGCAAGTAGACCAAGTTCGGAAGAACAACCTATGAGGGGAATGCAAAAAGCTCTGATGGACATGTTTTCATTCTGTAAGAAAAACGCTAAAGCTAGTGTACTTAACGAAGCAAGACATGCTGCTGTGAAAGGTTGATAAGGAGGCTCCAAAACGAAGGTAAGGCAAAATTTTGGAGGGTGGTTGTATCCGCTACAACACTTTGCAACACACTGGTAGAACTCTAGCTCTCTGAATGGACGTTGTTGGTGAAAAGCAAGTCTAGCACCTCTAGAATTATTGTTCAGTTCTCAGTTTGTCTTGGTTTCCACACTAGCTTGATTGTAAGATGTAGCATATTCCAAGATATTGATCGATTGAGACACATTCCAAGCCAAGGCAACATAGTTGTTTCGATTGGGGTTGAGGGGTATATTGATGCATGAGTAGTATATTCGTCAGAGTCTTAGTTTCATCTTTGGTGTTGCTTCGCTGCCAGCAGGCCTCGACATTACCCTGGAGGAGCCACATAGGAACAAAAGCATGGATCTATTGCGAGCGAGCTTAGTGAGCACCTCGACGAAGTTACTTGCATCACCTCTTTACGTAGGAAGCCTTTCTCTTCTTTCACCTAATTCATTTTTCATTTTTTCATTTTTTCATAACTGTGCATAGCACTTATTCATTTCATAGGTGGAAGAGGGATCTTAACTTGTTGAGAGTAGAAGAGGTTGTTCCTACAGAGAAATAGTTTATTATACCTTTGACGTGCCTGTTAAGGTTTCCCCCCTCACCTTACTCTGCTTGGTTGAGTTGAAAAGGGTTAACCCAAAAACATCCGACTAGAGTAGGTGGCACTGGTTAGTGTGCAAGAATTGTGTTTTCACCAAGGTTACTTCAAACAATATGTATTTTCCATCGACCTATCATGGATTAAAAGTAACAAGTTTTTCATAAAGAGGTAGGATGGCAGATAACCAAGTAGCGATAGCTGCACAAGGCCTCTTGTACTTTACCCAACTTGTTTCAAGAGTCATGCATGGTTTCATGCGAAACTAACCTATGAATGAAAACAAGCAAAACAACAAATCAAAGAAGAAGCATAAGTAAATGCAAAAGCAAAGTGTGTTAGAAAAAAAGAAAGCAAGAAAACAAACAAACATGCAAGGCAAGAAAGAAAACAAGCATGCAAGCAAGCAAACTGAAAGAAAACGCTACTGCTAGTCCTAAAATAATGGTACATGGGCCTGATCATGTGAAGTGACACTTCGAATGCATCCACCGATGCATTGGTTGACCCATGTTGGTGAAGGCATGGTTTGTGAGTAACACGGTTGTGCAGACTAGCAGCTATGAAAGATACAACAATGAAGATAGACACACTCCGAGCTTACAAGCTTCCACAAAACAAAAATGAGTGTAAGTGCATGGCATGCAGTCTGTGGACATACCATGATGCTATGTGACACTACATGCATATGTTAAGAATACGCACACTCTTGTCTGTGATATGAAAGCATACGTGAGGAAGGTAGACCACCTACATTGCATAAGTGTGCTTGCTAAGTAAGATTCCTCCAATGCATGAGCAATGGGATTGTGTAGTTCAAGTGGAGGAAGTGAAATCTAAGTCTTAGATTGATCTTCAATGCATAAAAATGAGCGATGAGGAGCCTTGCATGTTTGAAAAATTTCCTGATCAAAAGTGAAACCAACTTTAGGACAACGAGGGCCTGACATAACCATCAGCTCGAGCTGAAGTGCCTCGACAATATGGGGGGTTTTGTCTTCATTGACAGATGGATCATTATAGAAAAGTGTCTTAGACAGATTAAAAAAGAGTGAATCAACATCGTGATCAGATGATGGGATGAATAGATCGCGACATCTTAGATCAAAAAATGTAGGATGTTGTTCGGCATCCTCATGATTCGATGAATCACACAAAGTGGTAGATAAGAAGCAAGAATGTTCATCCGCTGCATTTCTGGAAATGATAGATGAAAAATTAACAAAGAATTATCGGTCCTCTACATTGTTAGATGATGGACTGATATCCGGTGTGTCCTGCGAATGATCAACAATGGGTGCTTCCGTGGATGGAGATACACATGAAAAATCAAGAATGACAGGATCACCAAGGAGGTCAAGAAAAAATGGAGGAGGTACAAACAAACAAGGATGGTCCTCTGTTGTCGGTGGATGTTCAAGCTCCCAGTCACGCTCTTCATGAATGTCAACGCATGTTGGTTGTGCAACACCAAATCCATTGATAGATCAATCCTTGTTCAAAACAAGTGTAGAGTCCAGAAGAGAAGAACACAAGACAACGTCATTTGGAGGATTATCCCAGTTCGAAGATGAAGTTTGAGGTACAAAATACATGTGACAGGGTATGGGACTCACAACCAAGCTTGCACAAAAATCAGAAGGAGAAATGTTGGGAGGATATGATGGTTGAAAAGATGTGTGTACATGCTCTCCCACATCACTATGCAATGGTGGAGTTATTTTATGAGGGGACGACGGACAGTCACTTGTGACAATGACTGTGTCCATTTGTGATTGCGCAGCTCCATCACCAAAGTATGCTGAGTGGGGTTTAAGCTTGAACGTCTTCTTGGGATTTCTAGATTGGATAAGGTAGTATTTGTATCTATCCATGAGATACTGAAATTTCATCTGAGTTTTCGGGGCTTCAAACATGAATAGACGGAAGCGCTCTGAAAACTCCATAGGTGATTCGTGTCGGGCCTTCCGTTGTTTTAACAATTTTTTATCAAACACTTCAGGATGAAAATGGTGGAAAACATATTCAATTAGATTTTTGAACTACTTGAGTGAGTGCACAAAGTTATGAGGTAGTGTGCCACACCATTGTGATGGGTGGTCGCGAAGTGTGTGTGCGAGAAGTGAACATACATCTATTTCATTAAAATCTTCCATGCCCTTCATGAGTGCATGGAAGTCATCTAAGTGCTAACGCCAGGCCGCTTCGCCTTCACCATCATACGTGAGTTGTGACAAGTGTTCCCAGAACTCCCTCTCAACATGAAAGATATTTCCATTGGACAGACATGTCGGAGGGCGAACTATAACAAACTCCATGATAGATGTGTAAAGATTCAAAAACAGATGATGAGGGATCACCTTGTCATGTGGCCCTCCTTCTAGCTCCAAAATGTTGACGGTGCTAGACCTGGCAACATGTAGGGGGATCTCTCCGGTAAGAAGTCCCAATTAGACCTCAGATCGTTTGGTGTAGTAGTCCTAGCACTAGGTCGTATGGTAATGCCTTGATCGTGATTTCGCACAGAGGCAAGTAAGATGTCTCTGTTGGTAGCAAGGGTGTGACAGTTGCAGCAATCCAATGAAGGTGCATGAGAGGTTCTAACACACGGGGGTTGAGATGAGTGCACCCCTTGGAAACCTGTGATAGAACGGAGTTATGAAGCGAACACACGAGCAAAGATGCATCAAAACATGGAAGGAAAGTTAGCTAGAAATCCAAACTGATGGTTAAACCAATAGCACATTTCACAAAGGTTCATACATACTTATACATAATAGTTCATACATGCATGCATAAGCAAACAAATGCATATATCATTTAGAGTAAACCGGATATCATAGAACACAATACAACATATGCGTGAAACATGTTGGCTCTGTTATATTAAGAAGTATAAGTTCCAGTCATGCAATACATCCATGTCTAACCACTAGCTCTGACAGAGGAATGTTACAGCCACAACCGCATGCTTCTCCAAAGAGATATACTAGCTCTGCGCAGTGGAGAAGCAAAGGTTCATTACAATATTGTCCAATCTCTCTCTAAGATAGTCCTATTAGAAGCTTGGCTAACCAAAATCCTTTACAATGAGTTATGAGGTTCTATTTATAGCAAAGGGTGGGGTGACCCTTGACATTCCCCTTTGTGAGAGTTAATCTACCTTCATGACTCATCATCTACTCTATGACTGTTACATCCAACTATCAACACTAGAACTTCCACTTGACAAGACGTTACATTGCAATGCACATGTGCCCATGTGAGACAATATGGCTTGAGCAAGTCATGCAAGACATCATTGAAACTCAGTCCGTTGTGGTGAGACCAAATCTTTGACATGCTTGTGATGGCGAAGGTGGTGAGCTGATGCCAAGCTTGGTCATCCATGATGGTGTGCGTGCGCTCAATGGTGACATATTACTGAACAAACTCTTACTTCTGTTGCATCTGGGTGCATTGGTATGGCTCCTCCATCCAACTCGTCTGCTGGCATGCGCATGGTCTTCTTGGGTGCGCTTGAACCAACAACACAGTGATGCATAGTGTCTGTGTTGATCTTCTAATGTGTGATGGTGGTCATGCACATTAACTGTCAACTACATGTTCAGCTCCAATTGGACTTGCTTCTTGTCTTCGCCTTGGTCAATGTACCAAATAGGTTGGATCGCATGCATGCATGCAATGACATGCATGCTGCTTAATTCCATTGCATACAATCAACGACACTACTCACCATGTCTGCTCCATATGAGTTGCTAGGATAGATCTATAACTTATACGGGTGCAATTACATCCGTGGGTGCATGTTGTGCCCATTGTTGTACCTGTTCCTACTACAACTCATTCTCTCGTCTATGCAGCTCCTGTTCTTCCTTAAGTTGTTTCTTCAGCATATGAAACTCCTTTTCTATTTTGTTCTCTATCTTTCCTCAACCTTCATGTTGCGTCATCAACTCATAGCTCGAGTCTCCAAATTTTCTTTCATCATAAGTGGATTTGCTCGATCTTGCAACTTTGTTCCACCTCTAAGTTGTCAACATCCTTCCTCTTGCATTTGTTGCATGCATATGTGCTACCTTCTACTGCTCCTAATGGTTATGCTTGCTGTGATGTTGCTTCCATCTTATCTTGATATCCTTTTCTATGAACATATTGATGTCTTCATAGGTAGGTAATCTCATAGACACTTTCTTGGCTGCAACCCACATTGTGCTCTCAATGATGCCCTTTGACTATGCTCTCTCAAGGGCCATTGTAATTATGTTGTGGAGAGACAGAAGAACACTTGTGATGCCTGTATACATAGAAACACTCATGGAATGCAATATGTCAGTCGAAAACCAAAACAAACTTGAGAACTAACTTGCAACATACCTGTGTGACTCATCATGAAGGTTGTGCAATTTCTGTCAGGAGGTCTGGAGACTGACTGCCAAAACTACGCAAGGAAAAGTCTCGCATGTTGGGAGGCTGACTGACTGCTGGAACTATGTAATACATAGTCCAACCTGGCCTTCTCAGGATTGAAACTACAAAATGTGCAATTTCAGTTAGCAGTGACATGCAACCAGCAAGCTGCATTCTACAATTTCTAGGGCCAACGGGACACTACCTCCAAGAATTTCGCAAGCCTAGAGGTCAGTTCCTAGCTAGGCTTGTGTAATTTTTGGAGGGAAGGAAGAGCCTTCGCTTTCGGAAATGCGCAGTGCTAGCTGGGAAAAGGCATGGTATGGGCCAAGGCAACCCAATCCAGCGAGCGGGCAACTAGAATAATGAGAAGTATGAATGCATGGTGAGATGAGTGAAAACAAGAGTGAATGATCATTCATGCAAACAACAAGTGCACGGTTTAGGAAACGGGATGGCATGCATGTGTGTGAAGCGAGTCGTCGCAACGACAGCCGTCCATGCAAAAACAATTTCATGTATGCGACAACAGTGAGATTTTAATGAAAACTGAAACGGTGCTAGGATAAGCTAGTATGCATCAAAATGACAGCAAGCGCTCACTAAAATCAATCAGAAAACATTCATACAAAATGAAAAACAAAAAGCGCCAGAAATGCAGCGTAAAACATGAATAACAGGATTACCCAAAAACAACTGAGTTGAATGTGTCGACGACTCTTAGATGCAATGTGGGATGTTAGAGTTACAAGATAGATGTGAGGAATGAACTCTACAGTGTCCGATTGATGAGTTTTGATCAAATCGAGGTTGCGATGTGCATGCCACAAATCTAGGGAAAGCGACACTTGGTGGGAGGTTTCTGAAATGATCTTTGCATGTAACCTCTAGCTGCTAAAAATAGATCTATAAAACAAGGGATGCCTTTGCATGCTGCTTTGGGAGGAGCAGGCCATGCATGCAAATTAGTTTTGCTCGGTCCCAGAGGGATCCGATCAACTCAACTACACATGCAATAGTCTGCTCAGCTTGGAGGAAAAAATGTGCATTTTTGGGATGGAGTTGGGCTGGCTTCCCAGAGAGATTGCACAATTTCTCAGCAGAGTAGTTGACTGTTACCTAAAATTGCACAATTTTTAGGTTGAGCATCCCTGCTGGGAGGAATTGTGCAATTTTATGGGTCAATATTGGGTGGTAGATTTGCACAATTCTTGAGCCCAGCAGGTTGCTTGACAAAATTGTGTAATTTCTGGAGGGAAGACTAGTTTCCCTCTAGAATTACACAATTTCTTGAGGGAGTTGCTTAGCCTGCAGCTAGACCAAGTCCGGTAGAATAGTTTGTGAGGGGAATGCAACAAGCTCTGATGGATAGGTTGTCATTTTGCAAGAAAAACACTAAAGCTAGTGTACTTGATGAAGCAAGACATGCTTCTGTGAAAGGTTGCTAGGGGGGCTCCAAAACAATTTTGGAGGGTGGTTGTAGCCGCTACAACACCTATATATTTAGTCTACCCACATACATGCACATTTACATAATGGTGAATGTGGAAAATCTAGAACTCTATGAGCATTTCAACGTTGGATCAAGAAAATAAGTAGGCACTACGTTCTATAAAGGATTAGCACCATATACTCGAACAAAGTTTACAAAGGATGCAATTTTCCAACAAAGATCTAAAATTAGAATATATGGGAAGCATGACCTTTGGCCTTTTGCATATTGGATGAAAACACCAACTTCGAAGGAAGGCTAAATGGTACTCTGGGGATAAGGTAGAGGAAAAAATGTCTCACCTTATTCAGCAATATCTTTTGTGGACAAGAAGTCCCCCAAATTAGAAAAGTTTGATCCAAATTGGATCATCATATTGAAATTTTTTATTTTTAAAAAGTTGGTTTTAGAGTATAAAACACTTATATATATCACCATATTGAATTTTTTTATTTTTTTAAAGTTAGTTTTAGAGTATAAACACTTATATATATAGATATATATATATTAAAAATTATGAATAATTATTTATATTATTGTGTGTACCATCCCCTGTTAACCTCGCTTAAAAATGCATGGAGTTAAAATTTTGTAATACCATTTTACCCATGTGTAACTTTCCAAATTACCTATTCCTAATTTCATATTCCTTTACTATCTATTAGATAAAATATTCATCATTACATAAATTAATCTTTAGCAAAAGAATAAGAAGTTATATTACATAACATAACTTCTCCTAATATATTAAATTATCATAACCATCCTATTGTAACATTTACCAATTTCCATGATTCTTTCAACTAGGTTAGTTAATAAAAAAGTTGCTAATGTAAGTGTCACATCATGGAAGCAATCAACATCATAGGAATTACAGAATAATAAAAAAAATCATTAGACACTCATATACCTTGGAAACCCCATAGGGTGAAAACCAACAACCATTAAATTTTATTATATAGTGCATGTGAATATGTTCACCCCTAACTCAATGGTTGTAAGGGAGCCCATCCCTTGAATATTGTCATAAAATTTTACAAAAAAATATCATCTTAGATATGACATAACTAGCTATACGCTATTACAATCATCATGATATCATTTACCTACAAATACTTGAGCAATGTGTCTTTGGGTCTTGGTTCTTCCCATTAGTGGACTATCGTGCAATTGACGTTCTTTAACCTGCATAAAACACTAGTCTATTGCTTGGCATAATGTTAAACATAATCCATCTTTTGCATGCATTGTGGTCATCTTTTGCAACTTCTATCCTTAACAATCTTTGATATCATGATTAAATCAAATATTAATACATCCAATACAAAAATATATACTAGCAATGTTTCAACATTTATTCATGTGCATATATGAAATGTAACCAAGAGATTGCAACATGCTTCTTTTAACAACACTTCTCGTGCATCAATTATAAGCGTATAACTATCAAGCATGTATATAAATAAATACCATATTAATTTTACATTTTTTTCCAAAAGAAAACCATCAGAACTATTCTTTTTTTTAAAGGAAATTAGCATTTTAGTTTTGATCCTTGTGCATGTAACTAGATAAATTTTTTTAAAATAAAATAGACTCTCAATTATTTATTTGTATATACAATTATGTAATCATTTCCAAAAGAACTAATACCATGGATATTATTCTTATGCATGCCAATGCATGTTCCTTTATAAATGAATTTTTATCCAAAGGAGAATTGTTCCAAAATAAATCTAACACAGTAGTGATTATTTCTCGCATGCAACTATTTCTTCTTTACAAAAGAGAAAACATGATAGCTATGGAAAACACATATTGCTTTTCAAAGGAAGTTATGTAAATATTGCATGCAAAAACACATTTTTTTTTCAAGTGATCAAATGAATATCAACCATTCTTTTATGCATGCAAATACATAATATTGTCCCAAAACAAAATTAATATCATAGTGGATGCTCTTATGCATACAAATGCACATTCATTTCCCAAAATAAGGCTAACACAATAGATATTATTTCTTGTGCGTGTAATTGCATAAAACGAGCTTAACAAACTATTTATTTTTTTCCATGCATGTAAAAACATATTTCATTTTCTAGAAATCTAACTCATCAACTATTATTTTCATGTGTGCAATTGCATGCTCTTGTTCTTAGAAAGGGGAACTAAACATAATAGTTTTTAAAACGCACATAATTCCAAGAAATATCTTTTCAAATCTTATTTACCTTCTTGAATGCAGGGTTTCATGTATTCGTTTTAAGAACTCAAATACATAGTAGCTATTTTTCCTACATGCAAACTTATATTTTGATTTTTCAAGAAATTAAACGTAGTTCTAATTTTTCGAACACACTTCTTTTCAAATAATACATGGCTACTCTTTTTTTATGCATGCCATTCTCATTTAGTCTTTTCCAAAAAATTACATGGTTTCTATATCTTTTATTTGAAAAATTCTCATGTAGTTTTTCCAAGAAAATATCATAATTAACCCATATTTTATGTATGAAAATAAGAAAAACCTTTTTTTAAGACTAACTAATTTTTTATTATGAATAAGCTATGCAAAAGATGCATTTTTTCCCAAAATTAATATAATTAATTCTACTTTTTACCATGATTGTCTGTAACAACATATATTTTCTTTGAATTACTTATCTCTCTAGCATAGAATGACCTCATTTTTGCATGATGAGGAAACAAATGCCTACAGTCCATCCTAGACTTTTATTTTCATTGCTCTTTCAGTTCACAATGACCATAATCCATGACCATAATATGACTCCATAAATAGATAGAACGATCTACACTCTGCTTACGACTAATTTAATATTATAATTCACCACAAAAATTTCCAAACATGTAGACAGAGAAATATCACGAGATTTGCATTAGATTTCACAAATATTTTCAACCATCCTCTAGAAAAGGAAATAGTTTCCTCCAATACCCCTCCTTCAGATTTTTAATTAATATAGGCTCTGTATTTCGAATGGGCAGACATGTCGTTATTAGTCCCTACCATCTGGCAATGGCCAGGGACTATAGGAATTGAAAAGATGGTATTTAACATTAATTCACATGCTTACCACCTGCTTACCATTACAAATGACTATGAATAACCAAACTTTTATTGAAATATTAATTTGATAGTCTTATTTAGCCTCTTCCCGAGGCGGGAGGGGTTAAAACATAGGTTATATTATTTTTTCCGTTGGCATTTGGAATTTTTGTGTAGCAAAGTAAACTAATGCTACACATTAGTTTAAAACATTAAGTGTTATACTGAAACTGAATTGAATTAATTCTAAGCTCATAAGCTTCACGGTAAGGTGGCATGTCCATCTGCGAAGAAGCTCTAGTGCGCCTGTCGCCTGCCACGTACCACCGCTTCAATCTAGGTGCCATTCCATAAACTGGAACAGTTGTCCTATTCGCGAGATTGCATAGGAGAGTTTTCCATAAGCCAAAGTCCTTGAGTCTTTGGAGTCCCTGAGTATTCTACATAATAATGGAGTCCAGTCCCTTGCTAATACTCTGATGAAGCGCTCCACCGTTTGGCTGTACTCCTGTGGGCTGTTGGAGAAATTGAGGCCACCAGCGCATCTACTGACCTGCATTATGAAAGCATACATGTCGAAAGTTAAACAGGTAAACCACCTATCGCTTAACTGATTGATATAGAGACTTGAAGATTGATATAGAGACTTGAAGATGAAAGCATTTTGAAACAACAAATTGTTGCCGCAATTCTTCTATTGTTGTGCAAAGAGCCCTGTCACAGAGATCAATATCAAGAATTAATGGATTCTGAATATTTATTCCCATCCGACAGGCTGAAGTAATTGAATATTTATTCCCATCCGACAGACTGAAGTAATTGAATATTTATTCCCATCCGACAGACTGAAGTAATTGATTAATTTGGTATAAACCTAAAAAATGCTACATAGAATTCAATTTTCAGAAAAATCTTATTATGCAGTCTTATGTATGGTGCAGTCTTCTATTTGATCAATATGATGCGATCCTATGATTGATGGAGTCCTATCTTTTGAGTCATCGTATAAACATATCCTTTTTCAAGTAGAGCAAGTAACAAAATGAAACAATATAAAGCAGAAAATCAACTCAAAAAGGAACGTAGTCGCTTGTCCGCATCGGTCAAGGATAAAGCAGGCAAGATCAAGAAAAAGGGTAGACTACTACTTATGACTAGGTTCCTATGATTTCCATGCACTGTACTTTTTAATAGATGACTGTGTTAACTTGCATCTTTGCTAGTCTACATAATTCTGTGTAATTCTGTTATGAAACCAGCTTAAGAAAAGATAGAAAAGATAGATCAACGCCTTAGAATTCAGCCTCTTCGAGGGGGCAACCTCCTTTACATTACATAAATGAACAATTCTTCGATGATACAAATGAAAAGACCTCCTTTCTATATATAGGAGTCTAAGGGGTCATAACATAATCAGAGCCGACATAACAATAATAATTTAAGGGCAGAATAATAACAATAGTGGGCTTCTATGGGGTACAATAGTAACAATATGGGCACTACATGGGTACATCAATATAATAAGTGGGTTATACTAATAACAATAAGGGGTTACACTAGTAGTATAGGGGCCTAACATGCCCCTTTCCTTCAAAGAGCGTTGTCCTCAACGCTTGAGTAGTTCTTGATGCTTCTGTATAAAATTCCTGTCCTCCCATGTGGAATATTCAGCGGGTAAGTTCTTCCACTTGATGAGATACTCTGAAATTGATCTATTTCGTAGCTTTCGGGTTCTTGTTTCTGTGACTGCTCCAGGTTCCAATATGATTTTTCCTTCCTCTTCAATTTCTGGCAATATTGTTTGAATTGGGATCTCTTGCAACTTTTGAATAAGTGGCCATACTTCTTCGTCCTTATTCCATTCATCCCTTGCTTCGTTTATCCAATCTATTTGGATAATATAAATAGCACAAAACAATGCTTCCACATCCTCATTCTTGAAGAGTCTTCCCATTCGGTAAGGTCGCCATTTTTTAAGTGCATGTAGTATTGCCAACATTTCCTTATCATAAATAGCTTGCTTGAGATGTAGCAGTAAAAATACCCAATCACCTACATCAAAACATTTTTCACTACGATGTTGATCTCCCTGTTGTTTCGTTTGATTTTTCACCGAAGTGGCGTTATCCTTTAAAAGTTGGAGAACTTGTTGTTGATGCTTGATGTGATCTTTCACTGCTTGAACCTTTTTCTTCTTGATATGTCCTTCTATATCTAGAGTTTGAGGAGTGGTAATTTCTTCCAATCCTTTACAAGATATGGTCGGATTCATTTCTTGATGCTTGATGTGATCTTTCACTTCTCGAACATTTTTCTTCTTGATATGTCCTTCTATATTGATAGTTTGAGGCGTGGTAATTTCGAACAATGAATTACAAGATATGGTTGGATTCATTTCTTCTTTCTCGATGTGATCTTTCACTTCTTGCACCTTTTTCTTCTTGATATGTCCTTCTATCTTGAGAGCTTGAGGAGTGGTAATTCTTGCCAATGCTTTACAAGATATGGTCTGATTCATTTCTTCTTTCTCTAGGGTGGGGTCTTGGTGTATATCTTCTTCTTTTGATGTTTCTTGATCCTTTTCTTCCTCCTCTTCATATTCTATGTAAAATAACTTCTTCTCAGCACACTTATGACGTTTAGTGCATTTGCTATCACAATTGTAACAAAGCTCTTTTTCTCTTCTTTTTTTTCCAATTGTTGTGGTGTAACCCTTGTAGGTTGTGGAAGGCTAGGAGAAACAACACTTCCATATTTATAGTTGTGAGGGGTACGCTTCCTGGTTTCCATAATTTTGCTTTCCATTATGTCACAAAGCCCTTTTACTCTTTCCAATTGTTGTGGTGTTGCTCTAAAGAAGGTGTTGCTCTTTGTATCCTCATAATGTGTTATCATTTCCTCTGTGAAAATTGACCACGTAACAAGTTGTTTACGAGAACAAAGCCCTTTGTACCATAAAAATTGATCTGGTTCTAAATATGAAGATGCAATACATACCTTTTGTAACAGTTGTACACCATGTAGATCATAATATTGCTCCATCTGAAGTATCCAATTTACTGGATCCTTGCCATCAAACTTCCTCATCTTGCTTTTTCTTGATTTTAGGAGCTCGACCTTGAAACGACTGTAACTCTGTACTATCAGATCTTTAAGTTCTGAAATTGTGACCTGTAGTAGTCCTTTGTGCCCTCTTTCCAATGCCACTAGTCTGATCCAAATTGGATTCTCCAAGAAAGAGTTATGCAAAATCTCCCGCAGTGACCTGATTATAGACTAATTCAGTAGAGCGAACTTGTATGAAGTGCCACGTGTCACTGTTTCGACCTTTGACTCTAAAAAATATATACAAGAAAACTACAGTCTGTCCTATTTTTGTACCTTCTTATGAAATTTCAATTTGATGCTCAGAAAGAAAGTTATGACGATTTTCCCCAGGTCACCTGTTTGGAATCTAATTTAGGAGTCTGCAAAGAGACCAACTTCATCAGATCATATCTCCGCAAATATCGCGCTAAAAGCTCTGAAATTCAGACCCAAGGTTCAACGAGATTTCTTCTCAAATGGGTTTTTTTTGCGACTTCTGAAACTTAACAGAAAAAAGTTATAGCGAAAATGTCACGATGACCTGTTTGGAGCAACGAAACCCTAGAATCCAAAGCTTTGATACCAAATGTTATGAAACCAGCTCAAGAAAAGATAGAAAAGATATATCAATGCCTTAGAATTCAGCATCTTCGAGGGGGAAACCTCCTTTACATTACATAAATGAACAATTCTTCGATGATACAAATGAAAAGACCTCCTTTCTGTATATAGGAGTCTAAGGGGGCATAACATAATCAGAGCCGACATAACAATAATAATGTAAGGGCACAATAATAACAATAGTGGGCTTCTATGGGGTACAATAGTAACAATATGGGCACTACATGGGTACATCAATATAATAAGTGGGTTATACTAATAACAATAAGGGGTTACACTAGTAGTATAGGGGCCTAACAAATTCTAAAGGAGAAATTAATATTTATATTGTTGTAGTATTCACTTTGGGTGAGGGATAATGTGTGGATGTCATATGGTTATCTTCCTGTGTTGGATTTTCTGTATGAGCTTATGAGCATTCATTGAAATTTGTGCAATTACTTTTTGATGGTTAAACAAGATAACATACCTACAGCAGTTACCCACAACTGTTTGAAAAAATTACACCTACATTATTACACCAAAAAGGAATTACACCCACAACAATACCTTCTCCACATTTTATGACCAAAGACTTCACTGGAAAACCATACAAGCTCTGAAAAATTCAGTGACCATTTTGGATCGACAGGTATTACCCGTTCATTATCCTCTGTCGGTACTGTTGGAACCCTTCCTCCCCTCATCATCTTCTTTACAGCAGAGGTCACGGGTTCGAGTTTGGACGCGAAGGGCTCATGACCGAAGACTAGCCATCCCAGGCCTGCACAGTTAATGAATTAACTTGTAAAAAAAACTCATATGTTGAACCGGGGAATGGGTTTATTATAAGTTACCTGCAACACTGAGTGTAGAGACGAAAGCGGTGGTGATGGTCCTCCTGGGGATGCGAGGCGGCCATGAAAACTTCACCCTGCCCAACTGATCCTTGAAGCTGACTGCGTCCCTCATATTTAAACGATCGCGATCACGAACTCATTTGCAGACTCTTCCCTCAAATCTCACATAATTTGTTGGCAGCTATGGCTGTGGATCAGGTCGAATAGCTCTTGCATGTTGGGAATGGGATATAGAAGATGGTAGCGGTGAGGTGGTGTGCTGCCACATGGTTGAACACGTGTAGGTTGGCGAGACACTTAACGTTTTAAATATTGGAACAAGTGGAAAAATGCATCCTTCTAATAACTTAAAGTTGAACCTTAAAACACGTTTAGAAAGATCTAACTTAATATAAAGCTAGATATAAGCTAATGGAAATGAATCTCTGATTGGACTGAACTTTTGTGAAGGGACTGAATCTCTGTGGAAGGGCTATGTCTATAGAAGACATGTATGACTATATGTACTCCAACGGGCAATCCGTTTGTGTGGCCCACCTGCATGTATGACACATGTCCCATCCTCTTATTCTGCAGTGTATACAGAAATATACAGAAATGTTTGCTTGACGTGGAAGAAGAAATGAATGAGCACCGCTAATAACCAACTAAATGCCTTGGGTTTTTTCTCGCAGCGTATTCTGGAAATTTAAATGTTTGTCGTAAGATATTAGATATTCGAGGCTTTATAAATGAATTCGAAGTTCTATTCAAGGAACATAAATAAGTTTTACATCCGACTCTAAACTTACAAGATTTTCATGTTTAAACTCACTTCTATTTATGTTGCATCTGGAATATTATTGAAGCAAAGGCATTAAATTAAACTCAAAATATCTTTCAAGAAATTTTCTTCTCGAACAAAATCTTAAATTATCGCTTGTTGCGTCTAGAGTATAAAAGTTACCATTAAATTAAATTAATATTTTAAATTTTTCGCAATGAATAGGAAAATTGCAAATATGTGCACGTGAAAAAGGGTGGCTCAGAACTGTTCCTTTGTCCTGATCACGTTCAAAGGAGGATGCGAATATCTCATAGTACACTTGGTCACGCCATTACCTGGTGGCTCAGAACTGTTCCTTTGTCCTGATCACGTTCAAAGGAGGATGCGAATATCTCACAGTACACTTGGTCACGCCATTACCTGATACATCCATTCACTTGTATTCTTTGTTTCAATACCATCACTATCTTATCTTATGTTATGCTTATCTTATTCGGAGTTGTCTTCACATAAATTTCTTACAATTTATCTTGTTGATAAACGGTATCATAATTGTCCAATCTCGTGGCGTTTGTTTTGTAAGTTAGTCAAAATTCCAATTTTGAACGAAGCCACCAATGTCCCGTTCTTCCGGAATGGCATATATTTCAACGATTCCGTGTTAGTGTTAGAGTACTTCTTTGATTTGTTTTTTAATAATGAAGGGAATTGAAACAAAAATTCCATGTTAAAAGAAAAGCAATGCTGAGTCTACGTTTTTATTCCCTGAAGTATGTGTTTTCAACAACCGTGTTTCATACGCATTTAGAAGCAGCAACTTTTTCTGCAAAATCTCAAAATCAAACGCCATGCGGAAGCAGGTCACACCATCTTTATATTTGGCACGCCTTGCATTGCAGAATTCTATGGCGGATTTCCTAACGGGACTCCAAGTCAGTCAAGGCTTGGCGTTCTTCTAGAATTGAGTTATTTTTCACAAATTTGCATGATGCTGACTGAAATACATTCATTGCATCTTCCTCCATGTCGTGGAAGCAATATTACGCAATGGTGGATTGGAGTTTTTCGCTATAAATATCGATACTATGTGCCTGTTTTCAGATATTGAATTAAGCGTGCAGTGAGTGATTTCTCTCTTTAACTCTGCTCTGGACATTAGGTTGAGCGTTGTCAATATGAAGTGGTCGTTGAAGTATGCTTTTTTCCTGCAACTGGCATTGTACTGCTTAGTCGGGCAAGGCCAAGATGTACAGCAACGATTCTTATCTCCTCACAATGACGCGAGAGCCCAAGTGGGCGTCGAGGCTCTGGTTTGGGACGACACCGTCGCGGCTTACGCACAGAATTATGCAAATCAACGCATAGGCGACTGTGCTCTGCAGCATTCTGGTGGTCAATACGGAGAAAATATTTTCAAGGGATTTGGAATAACTGATCCCGTGGGAAGCGCCGTGATGGATTGGGTCAGCGACTGGCAAACCCGTAGATGAATTTTCTCTGTTATCCTCCATAACCTTCTTCATCCAGGTGCAGGTGCATTCTCAGGCTGAACTTAATGCAGGGACTTGCTGCCTCGCAGCTTCCCTTGTTTATCATGTTCCAAGAGGTGCATCCCTTCCCCATCAAAACATTCGTGTAAAAAACCTACCCATAAAAACCAAAAACCTGCTTTCATCAAAACATTCGTGTAAAAAACCTACCCATAAAAACCTGCTTTCAATAACATAAATCTAAAGTATTTTGTAACTACTCAAAACCTAACTATTTCGTTGTTACACCATCTTTATTATATTTGGCAATTTTTTTTTTATCCGTTCATTCTCCAAACTTGTTTTTAAGAGGCCCTCTTAATTTTATGAGTGTTACAAAGTTAGTTTTCACCAATGCTAAAGAGCTTGTAGGGATATTACACTTTCAAAAGTTTTTTATAACATGTATGGTGTACATATTGGCATTAATTTTTTTCCTTCGGTTGAAATTGTGGTTTTTTATTTTTATTTTATAAATTTTTTATTTTGACCAAAATAAAGTACAGAATTCACCATTAAAATTAAAACTAAAATATAGAACCAAATAATAAAAAAATTAAACTGTAACAATATTTCAACAAAACATATTAAATATAAACCTAATATATTTAAAAATAAAAATAAAAATACAAATTAACTCCATATATTAGCAGTTCGTTTAAGAGAACATCATTATACAACGAACATTTATGCATGTTTGAACAAAGCGAAGCAATGAAGCCTAAGCCTCTGGTGGTGTCTTCATCAACTCGAGGTAATGAAATTAATTTTTAGTTTTCTTTTTTCTACTGCAAATTTTATTAGAGACAACCAGTTTATGAATTTTTAGTTGTGGTATTCATATAATTAAGATAATAATATAACTAAATGGTTTATGAATATTAATTCAAAAGATTTAATATATAAATTAAATATACACTAATTTAATAATTATATAATAATAATATTAAGTATATTCACTTTAGTTAATTATTAAGATTTTTAATTTATAAATAAATTAGGTTAAAATATCAATCAATATGATAACTTATTATATGATATTTTTTTTTAATTAATTAATTTAATTAAAAGAAAAAATAAAAGTATAACTAAAATACATTCCAATTTTTCATTTATACATACTACTATTATTATCTTAGAATATTATGTAAAGATTAAATCTCCACTATCAACCTAATAATTATTGATAATTAAATTAAAATTTTAAAAAGTCTATTTCAAAATAAACATTTCTATTAACATAAATATAAAATTGTTGATAATATTTAAACAGGGTCTCTCTATTTTTTACATTGAATTGCTAGTTTTTTATATCGAATTGATTTGGGGAATTCGATAATTAGAGGTAAGACAACTATTCAATGACTTCACAAGTGCACCTACATAAGTCTGCTTAGGGAAGGAGGTAGAGAACTCTTCAACCACTTCACAAGTGCACCTACAGAAGTATCCTTTGGGAAGGAGGCTTAGGGAAGGAGGTAGAGAATCAGTGGTGAGGCAATAAGGAGGTAGAGAACTCTTCAATAACTTCACAAGTGCACCTACAAAAGTTTGCTTAGGGAAGGAGGTAGAGAATCAAAGGTGAGGCAACACTTCAACAGAAAGGGAGGTAGGCTGTACAACAATTAAAATTAATATTAATATTAATATTAATATTAAATGTCGATTTTACACCCAATAATTAGTAGAGAATCAGAGGTAACACTTCAAGAGAAAAGGAAGTAGGTTGTACAATAATTAATATTAATATTAATATTAAATGTCTACTGTACACCCAATAATTACTAATAATTATTAATGTCATTGATGTTATATAATAGTTACTATTAATATTAATATTAATAAAAATCTCTACTGTACACCCAATAATATAATTATTAATGTGTTTGATATAAATCGATTAGTGTATATCAACCATAGTTAATGTGCTTGAGGTGGATCTATATAAGTACATAAATCACATTAATTAATGTGGTTGTCTTAATTTCTTAAGACTATTGACTATTGTATGTGCTGGTTCACCAAAATACATGTTATTCAGGTTATTCTTTGATCCATTTCTCCATTAAGGAGGGAACTTGGAATATATTGACTATCGTATGCGTTGGTTCACCAAAATTCATGTTATTCTTTGATCCATTTCCCCATTAAGGAGGGAACTTGGAATAATGGAGAAATATAGCGTGCTCTATATTAAGTGTTGGTTGAGATTATGAGTTATATTTAGTCCTTGGACCGTATTTAAAAGGAAATTGTTCGGAAGTGTCCTGTGCATGCACTCCCATTGTGAGCTAGCCTCACCTCGGAGCTGACCATTTCTTTCATAATTTATCCATTATTAATATTACTATCTTTACTATCTTTACAAATTTACTATCCTTAACCTTCTTTTTTATCCATTCATTCTCTAATCTTGTTTTTAAGAGACCATTTTATTTTTTCTAATGTTAAAATTAATTTTAATAACCAAGTCATGACGTGTATTGATGTAAATTAAATAAATACTATTACCTTTTCACCAATATATTACATTTTGAAATATATTTTATATATCAACACACATTAATTTAATTTAATAAAATTATATATATATATATATATATGAATCTATAAATAAATTAATTTTAATCAAAATAAAATATAAACTAGATAAAAAAAGTTAAAATATAGATCTTATAATCAAAACTAAAATATAAACCAAATATTATCAGCTAAAGGTAATGAAGACTCCTATGGAAACATGACTACTTGTATACACTCTATGGAATACGTCATATGTAACCATTGATTGCACCTCTAGCATCGAGCTTGATTACTTATTTCATGTTCTATTAGCATTTATTATCCTATTACGAAAGCATATTAAATATAAACTAAATATATTAAAAAAACGAGCTAAATATAATTCAAAAAAAAACAAACTATTCTAGCAGTTTGTTTAAGAGAGTATCATTAGACGACCAATTTATGAGTTTTTATTTGAGTTTTTATTTGTGTTATTCATATAATTAAATGACCAATTTATGAGTTTTTATTTGTGTTGTTTTTTGTTTCGTTTTGTTTGTTTATTTGTTTTTTGTTTTTGTTTTTGTTTTTGGTTTTTTTTTTTTTCTATTTTTTTTCTACTCGAAAAATCGTAATCTTTCATTAACTTGAAAAATTACATGTTGTAGATGCATTAAGCATATGTTATAGGGTTCATCTGCCTCATATGGGCTCAGTTTATAAGTCTAGGATGTCTGTTATAAAACCAAAATCATCACGCAGGATGTTCATTTGTTGTTCTGTTTATATATACATATTGCCACGCAGGGCTTCTGATAAGTAGTGTTGTCATCTATGTACATAAGTTGTTCAAAATGTATCATTCCAGATTGTGTCTCATGGGCTGGCTGCCCTATGATAGTGAGTATCTATGTAAGGACGATGATAGTATTGATATGCATTTGTTCCTCGCTGCTCCTGAATCATCCACTGTCGTCTGGGAAGTGTCGTGGCCTCCTTGGATAGTTGGTCGGCACTGCTGTTGTGTTCCCTGTAGATATGATTGCAAGTGATGTCAATAAATTGAGCCTTCGGTATATTTATTTCATCCAAGATATTACTAAGTGTGTGTGTGTGACAAACAGTAATGTTATTGAACCAATCTATAATGATCTTCGAGTCTCCAAAAATATGAATGTGCATGCAGTTGTGCCCTAGTGCAAAATGCAAGAGATGACGAAGAGTGATAATCTATGCGAAATTGTTTGTGCCAATCCCCAGTCCCATTTTGACTTTATAGTAGTGACTTTCATTAATGTATAATAGAAAACCTCCCCCACAACCCTGCTGCTGGGGAGCACCATCAAAGAATGCCCATGGAGTGATTTTTTCAACATGCGGTGAGTCGCACGGTCTTCTAGAATGAGGTTGTGGCGGCTCAGACAGTTCATTATAGGCAGATATAATATGAGCAGTAAGATGGGGCCAGCTCACTGTTTTTTCATCAATGATTGCCCGATTTCGAGCCAGCCAGAGGTACCAGCTAATAATAATAGGCAAACTTCATAATTTGGAGTTTTTGTCACCATCATACCATGATTCCCAGGTTTGGATTATATCGTCTCCTTCCCAATTGCCTGTGGATTATATAGAGGAAGATAGAGATTGCCACAAGGTCGTTAGTGATGTACACTTTAGAAATATATGGTGGTTCGATTTGGAATCTCTTTTAAACAGGGTACACTAGGTAGGTCCATAAACTGCTCAGCGCATGAGGTATTCCCCTGTGGGTGCTACACCTTTAAGTATACACCAAAAGAATAGTTTCTACCTGGGGGGCGCGGTGAGCTTCCATAGTCACTTCCACAAAATGAAATCAAATCCGGAACCTTGTGCAATATCAGCGATAGATAACCTGTCTTGGAAGTGTATATTCCATTCTCGGAATGATGCTAGATAAGCTTGTCCGACCCTTGTTTAATCCTGATGTGTGACTCTGATAACGCATTTGCATATGCAGTCCATTCCTGGTGCCAGAGAGGTTGAAGATTAATTTGCAATGCGGATTTCCAGCGCTGGTCTAATATGGATGAGTTATGTGGATCAACAATGTGAGCCAACACTTTAATCTCTAGTGAGTGTAGGTGTCGAATGAGGGCCTCAGGTAGTATATGCCTACCACCGCTACCATTCCAAGGGTCCATACCAATACGAGCCAAAGATCCGTCATTGATTTTCCATACCAGATTATCTCTGATGAGAGGCATATAATTAAGAAGAGCTTTCCATACAGATGAGATACCAGATTTAGGCCAGGTTGGAAGTCGGATTCATTCCATGATGTGTAGAGGCTAGATATATTTGTGATATGTGATACCGGTCCAGAGATTATTGCCTGTGAGTAAAGTCCACCCATTTTTGCTGCAAGGGCTTGTGCAAATGTAGGCAGGTCTTTGAGTCCCCAGCCACCCCATTTTTTCCAAGTCGCAATCTTCTTCCATCCTACCCAAGCAAATATGCATTTTTCATGATTCCCATTCCACAGATATCTGTTGCAAATTTGTTGTAATCTAGCCAAGATGTTCCTCGGAATCCAAGCAAGAGCCATCCAAAAGACCGGGGTGGCCTCAAGGACGGATTTTACCAATACAAGTCTGCCAGCTCTAGATAGATATCGGTGGCTCCAAATATTGAGGCGTTTCTCCAATTTTTCAACTATCCAGACCCAGTCAGCTATCTTTTGACTGATAGGCTTGATCGAGAATCCTAGATATTTGAGGCCACGGTCTAAGGGATGGATGCAGAAAGGGAACAGATCGCGAGCCAAATGGTACTCTTGTATAGAGGTTCTGGACATAATGATGGAAGATTTAGTGTGATTTGCAAGCATCCCTGTAGCAGCTGAGAATAGAGTGAGTATATTTGAGAAGGAGTGAGAATCCCTGATGCTACCATCAAGGAAGATCATGACATTGTCCACGAAAAGAAGATGGGTGAGAAAGCAGTCATCAGATATTTTGAGTCCACTAAGATCCCCATTTCTCTTTGTTGTATCGATAAGCCGACTCAGGCCGTCAATGACAATCAGGAAGAGAAGAGGAGACAAAGGACAAACTTGTCTAAGTCCACGTTCAGAGTGAAAAAACTATGATGCTGACCCATTTATTAGAACACTAAAGGTGGGAGTGGAGATACAAGCCATGATCCAAGTGATGAAGTTGATGGGGAAGCCCAGATGGATAAGGAGCATCTTAATGTAGAGCCAGCTGACACGGTCAAAAGCCTTTGCTAAATCTATCTTTAAGATAGTGGATTTGTGGTGCTTGGTCCAGATGGTGTGGAGGGCTTCCTGAGCCGCCCAGATGGCTTCATGAATCTGACGGTGTTCCAGGAAAGAAGTTTTTATTTGTGATATTCATATAACAAAATGGTTTTTAAATATTAATAATTATCAATTTATAATTAAAAAATTAATTAAATTATACTTCTATTATAATTATTATTATTTTAAAAAATTAATATATACATTAAATATATGTTAATTTAATAAAATATGTAATAATATTATAAAATATATTTATTTAGGAAGGTTACTAATTTATAAATAAGTTTTGTTAAAATATTATGAATCAATATCATAATTTATCATATGATATTTTTTTCTAATTAATCAATTTAATTAAAAATAAAAAAGAATATAACTGAAATAAATTTTAACTTTTCATTGATATATACTATTAGTATTTTAGAATATGATGTGAAGATTAAATCTCTACCATCAATCTAATAATTATTGATAATTAAATTTAAATTTTGAAAAGATTTATGTCAAAATAAACATGTCTATTAATATAAATATAAATCGTTCATAATATTTAAACTCAAGGTTACTTTGATAATTAGAGGTAAGGCAACTCTTCAACCATTTCACAAGTGCACCTACAGAAGTGTGTTTAGGAAAGGAGGTAGATAATTAGAGGGAAGACAACACTTAAATAGAGAGGGAGGTAGGTGGTTTGATTCCTCTGGGAACATGCTAAACCAACAAACACAATGAATATTGTTAATAAATTAGGACAACCACATCAATAAATGTGAGTGATATACTTAAATAGAAGCACGCGAAGCATATGCATTGTGGTTGATCAAGCACATGCACAACCACATTAGTACTTGTGGTTGATATACAATGATCTGCTTATATCAACCACATTAATAATTATTTGGTGTATAGTAGAGATTTAATATTATCATTAATATTAATTCCCATATAATTATAATAATTATATAAGTAATAATTATGTATAAATAGTGGGTTTTAGTATTTGGTATTAATATTATGTTTTAATAGTGAGACTTCAGAATAGGATCATAATATTAGGGTTTATTTATAAGTAATCATAACTTAAGTATTCAACTAAGTGAGTAAGTTTCAATTAACATTGAAACCCTAGTTTTTAACTCTAATATTTCGTTTTTATAATGATAGTTTTTTTATTTTTGAGAAAATAATTATTCTTGTAGCAAACAAAGTTGATCATTGGTGAAGAGAACACCAAAGGCCACTTTGTCTAAATGTGTACATGTTTATCTGAATATCTTTAAATCCTTAATATTAAAACTTAATATTATAAACCAAATATTAAATACTCAATATTATAAATCTTGATATTAAACTTAATATTATAAGCTCTAATATTAAACCCTAATATTATAAAACCAATATTATAAACTTTAATATTAAAACTAAGGAAATATAGAAAACATCATAAAAATAATATTATTATAAATTTAATATTAAACATAATATTATAAATTTATATTATAAATCCATTAATAATCTCATTATTGTAAATTTTAATATTAAACTTTAATTTTGTAATGTGTGATATTGAATAAATAGAATTACAATGTCAATCTGAAGTTAAATAAAATTATATGAATATTATAATATTAAACTTTAATATGTTAAAGCCCAATATTATAATCCCAACCTCAATTATATGTTATTAATAACATATAGAAAAGGAAAGGAATCATGTAGTTTTTAATAAGTTTGAGAAATACCATTGTTTAATAAAATTATATGAATATTTGTAACATCTAAACTACAAAGTTTATATAAATCTTAGAAAAAAATACACAAAATAAAAAAATTTCTTATATCAAAACCATTGGCACCTAACCATACATATATATGTATGTATCGATCCACGGAGGAAATGGATGACATATATACCATACACATTTTTCGAATACGAATACATGTTAATTTAATGGATAGGTGAGGAGATCTAACTGAGGATCCTCCGGGTTTATTATGCACATTGATTCATGGTGTACTATGTTGTATCAACACTCGTCCTTAGCAACACGTGGTAGGAAATTGTTCTTTGGGTCAATACTCTTGTTCAATCATGCCATCTGTTCCGACTTTCTACCGTTGATGTTAAGTCCTTGATCTGATGGCGAGAGATGGGTAGGGTTTATCCCTATAACTGATTCTTCGCACCCGAACCTTGGAGGTCTCATTGTTGTAGTTCTTCCTTTGTCTTGTGCTACATTGTGATGAGAAGTCGCCAACCCGAACCTTGGAGGTCTTATTGTTGTAGTTCTTTCTTTGTCTTGTGTTGCGCTGCAATGCGAAGTCACTAACCGGTTAAAGTATGTTCCAATGGTTGAAACCGTGGAGGTTGTTGAACCCACGGAACATGTATGCCCTACAATGGAGAAAATGTTGAACTTCCACTGCTCAGGCTTGAAGGTCTGTTCTTGATTAGGTTTTCACTTTAAACCTATTCTAACGGTCTTTCGCCATTATGCAAGAATGGCCCATGAAGCTTCAGAGATGGTAGAAGGAAGAAAGTAGAAAGGGTCATCAGAACCAGGTATACCTCCACAGTGAGAAATTCAGGGCAATAGTCCTATCTCAGTCTCTGACTCATAAAGGGTTTTCCTTCTAGTCTTTTTGCTTGCGTTAACCTCTCATTTCGTAACTGAGTCTCATCTTTCTTTATAGGTAGGCGACTCACCGAGGTCATGACTTCGATTCAGGTAAAACTCTTCCTTAGTTATTATTCCATTTATATAAATGAACAAGGGTTTTACCTCCACTAGCTTTAACATACTCTCGACCTCCATTTACAAGTAAGCAACTTTTCAGGAGGTCTGTTAATTAGGATTGTGGCCATTAAACTCATAAGAGTTACTAAATTCCAGTTGATTTCCAGGTTGGAGCTGATTCTTTCTATTACTATTCCAGACTTAAATTATTTAAGGGTTTTATGTGGAGGTTTTTCCCCTTATAAGTGAATTTAGGTTATTAATTATAAGCACAGGTTCTTTAAATTTTATTTCTAGTTATTTGACAAGCTCTGGTTGTCGAAAATTCCCTTTTGAAATGTAATTTTTGAGGAATGAATAACTATGCTCGGCGGTTATCGGCAGCTAAGAGTCTGTTTCCGTTTTGCTTTATGGGATGTGTTGTAATAACTTTCTTAATTAATTTAAGGAGAGGTCGAGCATTCCTCCAATCAACCGTATCGATGGCATCGACCACTTCATAGCTTCTATATTTGATTAGAAATACATGCTTTTTTAGTTTAATCATGTTATATGAATGTTTACATCATTCTCACCTTTCCTGTGCATCAGTGTTCTATAACATGGTTGATAGAGGCGTTGTATTGATTTAAAAGTGATAATTTCTTATTAAAGGTTCTTGTAGTGTTACCTATGGTTTTTTATATAGATTTTATTCATTGTAAAGACCTGTAATGATAAGTGTTTCATTTCCATTTTGTGTCAAATGTTTACTTAACTCAGATTAGGAAATCATTTCATATTTGGACGAACGTTAATCTTTATGTTCCACTAGACTTTATGATTACTGTACATTTCGTCTGAAAATTTATTTATGCTTTCCTTTGCTTCATTGATAAGTTATATTCACAGGAATGTATTCTATGATCTATATCAATATATTGTCAGTGGTACTGCTCTAGAATTTATCTTATTTTCCTATTCTGTAAAACAAATAATTTAGCTGTAATCGTTTAGTTTATCCATTATTTACTGAGTATTTAATAAAAATCCATGGCTATTAGTTCAGTAGTAAGCCTTCTATGCTACTTGTTTGTTTACTTGCAATTCACATAATAATATCTACAGTCTAGCATAAAATTTTTACACTAATCATATATTAATCCTGTAAGTCATGTAATCATATTTATAGTATAGTAATAAATCTTTAGAAGCTTGCTAACTTACTTCATTTGTTACCCTGCAATGGAAATGTGTTCAGAAGGTCTCTCCTACCAGCCACAAGTATGGCAATCACGTCTAGACTCTCCCCCAAGCACCTTCTATCTTTCACACTGGATTTTGTCCAGTTACAGTTAGTATTATGGGCCTCATGACTCCCGTCTAGCCTTAATCTCTGTACTTTCTTATTGATCGTGTTGAGCAACTTTCCCACTAGTTTGTTCCACCCAGCTCTAAGATAGCCTTTTTGCTCCTCTTCCCCTCTCTATATTTCCCATCTCATGCAGAGGGTAACTGTTTCTTGGCAACCATTTCTTTTAATTAAACAATTTTTTTTTATTCATGTTAAATTAGTACTACCAATAATTTGGGTAATCTCAATGTATGTTTCTTGGTAATCCAACCTTAGTAAGTTAATATTTAACATCAAAATGTAATAAAACTTAAAATAACATTTAGTAAAAATCAACTTAGTAGTTTCAGTCATTTTTATGCAACTTGGGGTGTTACATCTTGCCCCCATGTTACAGGGAAAAGTGTCTATGCAGAACTGCTAATCCCACTAAGGTGTGGTAGCTACCTTAGAAACAAACAAAGTAAAGCTACTTTCATTTTTCCTTTATGAAAGATAGATGAGAGAAGAATAAAGGAGACCAACCTCTGTCTTGCGCTTGGCTCCTAGTTCGATTCCTCTCTCTTCTGATAATCCTTTGCTATTTGCTTCCTTGTACACCCAGCTTCACAGAGTACCTGTAGAATCAAAGTAGCATAACACTATACAAGAACATGGATATATTATCATAAACAATCTAGGATCAGATGTAAATTGACCATACAAATGCATAAAACATAAACGACACAAGAGTATGGAGGAAAACTTGAATAGCTTTTATTGATAATCAAGAAAGAGCCAAGAGAGTTACAACCAGTTGTTCTGACCCAGCATCATCCTCTCAGCAAGTAAGCCCTTCTTCACCTCATACAAAGCTTAGATCACCCAACACCATGATGTTGTCTCAAGAAACCAACAGTGATTCCTTACAAGATGCCAAATTCCAGCCTCTGTATCTCTGGGATGAGGGATCCATATATAGATATCTGTAAGGGAGATGAGTCAGCTTGTGATTTGATTAGTGTCTTCCCTTTGATAGTTCTTGCTTCCACTTGGAGATTTATGATCTCTTACTCATCCTTGGTCGAATTCAGAGAGGCAAGTGTCACAGGAGAAGTTTCTGGAAGATTACATGCCTCTCCACCTCGTGGATTGACACTGCCATTTGTCACTTCTTGCCCATCGCACCCCATAGAAGGGCTTTTTGAAATGCAACGCACCCACAGAGTGTACTTAGGTGAGATGCAATGCACTTTGCCTATGGAGCAGGTGAAATGATCCTGTTTTGACCAGTTCTGAGCAGTTTTTCATGGAGAACTTCTGGGAGAAGCTGTAATCAGTTGACTTTGTTCCTTTAGGGGTTAGAACAAAAATTTTAGGGACTTAGGAGCCCTTGGTTTATGGACATTTTATGCTTGGGGTTGCAGTGCCCAAAAATGTCTATAAGAGTTTCCCCCTAAAGCATGAGGTTGTTAATCTTTTTGATGTCAAGTGAAATGCTTTATCATGAGGATCCGAAGTTCTTTCAAGCTGGGAGGAGACCTGTAATAACTAATATTTTTATGATCTAGCTGAGGCGGGCATTCCCGTGCTCAGCTTTATAAATTCATTTTCATGTACATAGGACAGACAATCGTCTGAGTGTAGACTGATGATTCTAGCAGAGGCATCATCCCTTTGATTGGATGATTATTTGTGCAGCAATGATGTACATTTTATGTCTTTATTTCCCTAAATATATATCCCAGCCCGGATCGATGAAACTAGATCTGGGGTCTTCAATCTCATTCGATCTTCACTCGAAGTACAAGTCAATCCATGTGAGATATGTTTTGAAGTCGAACATGGAAAGACGTCGCCTGATTACCAGCCAATGATGTAAGCTGTTAACAGGCACGAGAGGAATCACCGATAATGATAATGACCCTCAAGGTACTGCAGTACAATTCGCGTGGTGTGAATAAAGGACTTGGCATCGAACACCACACAAAATCTTTCGGTCGAAGGCCATTGATGTAAACCTGTCGCCGGAAGTGAGAAACTTGCCATTGAGGCATGCAAGCTTCAAAGTATTGGAAGGGTTGTTCCTAGATCGACTTCGTGGATAATGAGCTGATGTCGACAAGAAGCGATCCGTCATAGGAGGGTCTTAATGAATCCGACATCAATGACACGGAACAGAGCAAATGATTTTAATGGAGGTGAAAACGATATAGTGATATAAGGTTCAGGGTGGCGATCATGAAAGAATGGGGCGTAAATGTATTGCAGCGGGTGAGACACAGGTGAATTCTCTTAGTGACTTCTCTTGAACATATCGGCGACACTGACGTGATGGATTGGTAGCATTAACCCCAAATGTGGATGGTGTGATGGGACCATGGTGATGTGACCGGTGAATGAAACAACCCAACCTGACTTGGATGCGGAGTGAAAGTGTCATGTTCAAGAGCGACTTGCTACCAACAAAGTTTCTTCAAGTTTTCTTCCCAATTTTTCCCCAGTCATTGCTGACTAGTACCTCTTTATTTTTTTCAAGCTTGAGGAGGATAACATATGCTTGTTCTATAATTTTCCCTTCGAGCAAACCCATCACTATGTTTTAACGAGCCTAACAATAGTGAAACTCGTTCTTGTCTGCTATGGACAAGTTTGTCGCTATTAGGTTTTAACGAGTTTAACGACAAAGATAACTCGGTCCTTTTCAATTTTAGAGAGTCTGAAAAGGGACATAAAGGAAACTCCAAAATTCCTTTTTCGTCATCTAATCCCTTAAGTCCTAAAAGTATAAAACAATACAGAAGGGATGAATTTTTTATACTTTTAACGAGCCGAATAAAACAAGCGCTCGATCTTTTTGTGTAATAATCCCTCAGGTCCAAAAAGATTAAAATCTAAAGGAGGGATAGCACTTCCGGTCCCTTTAACGAGCTGGAGAGGCCAATCGCTCAACAATCTTTTCATATTTTATGAGTCAGTTGAAAAGAGCTTAAAGGAGACTCGTCTTTTGAGGAACGAGTGATAAAATTGGGTAGCAGCTGATTACAGGTAAGATTTGGAATTTTCCAATCATGGCAGTGTTACAAGGATGGCTAGTGGGATCACTCTTCGCAACTGTTCCTCAAAAAGGGGTAAACAATCAAATGGAGGTGAATTATCGGCCAATATAGAGTGGAGGTGATGATGGGAACACGACTAAGGCTTTAAAGGTTGAAGTACTACATTCACGATGATTATTTACCAGGAATTAGTTCATTTTTTAATGAGCTTAAACGCAGGGAGAAACATTTGCTCATGACTTATGTTTATTTTTTAACGAGCTTGAACTATGTGCTAAAACTACTCGATAAATCCAGTCATATAATAAGAATGTCTCATATATGAAAATGACAATTTTTGGAGTTTTTCCCCACATCCTTTCTTTATGCAAGTTAGGAAACGACCAATCCGATGAGTTTAAAGGGTTAGAGGACCTACAAATTAAAAAAAAAAAATAGTCGCTCTTCGTTTGCACGCCAAAAGGTTTTCATGCCCCCAGGTATAAAATAAAGCTTCAAGGTCACCTTTTGTTCTACCGACAAAACATTTGTTTTATCAGGAAAGGTCTGCCTCTTTCAGGTTACCAAAGATTGTTCTATTCACAGCGCAAACAAAACACTTCTTCGGCGATGTCTATCGAAATAGACAAAGGTGAGACAATCCGCTCACATAACTTTGACGAGGGAATCTTATTCCAGTCTAACCCCGTTTTCCAATCACGGACGGGAGTATAGACTAGTCATATATCTCTCGCGGAAAACCTACCCTATACTGGAAGTTTTCCTGCCGAAGCAGACCAGGGTGCATGCCCCTTGGGTTTCAGTCATGTCCCCCGAATCACTCGCGCTCATCAGGTGGACGTACTGGAGATTGATGAGACATTCCTTGTGTGAAAAGACCATTCAGGGACGATATATGAATATTTTCTATGTGTGATCCGGGAAATGAAAGCTGGTCTACGAGCTTGACCACTCCTCCTTCATACGGAAAACACATTACTCTAAAGAGTGATGAGACAGTGGCTCCCATGCAATAAATATAGTCTCGTCCAAGGAGTAGATTATAATCCAGGGGTCCTTGGACTACCATTACGTTCATATGAATGGTTTTCCCTCTCAATGCTATGGGCACATTGGGAAGGATCTCTAACGGTCGACTGGTTCCTTTGTCAAAGCCTGTTAGATTTTTCATCTTAGGCAAAAGTGATGGCGAACCAAGCACTTTCCAAGCAGTCGAGGAAAGGATACTCACAGAAGCCCCCTTCATCTATGATGGTACCGGCCATAACCATTCTATATATTTGAGCAATGATTCAGAATGGCACACTAGCCAGTAAGCGGGGTCTGCCTAGTTGATTCCAGTCAAAGGAAACAACTAGGTTGCTTGGAGGTGGGACCGAATAGACGGTCGGGTACGACTATGACGAACTTCCTTCCTGCGGTAAAGGAATGGGTAAATTTCCCCCATGTTCATCGGAGTCTGTGCTTACGAAAAGAATTTGGATGGTGTCATCCTTTTTCTCTTCGGTGACTGTATCATTTGAAGATGGAACCTCTGAAGGCAAGACCGGGTCAACTGCCACCTCGACCTTTTGACTTTTGTCTGGTATGGGTTCAGATGGTTTGTCTTCAATGATAGACGCTTCGGCCAACCACCTGGGCGGGTCAGCCGGATTTTCAACTAGAGACGGACTCGGCAAGAGTTTTTTATATCCAGGACAAAGTCGTAACGGTGAAACCGGACGATCGTCCAAAACTCTTTTAACCTCATCTAAGAAGGGACAACGGTGGATGGCATGATCGCCTTCGCACAGTTTACAAGGAAATCTATATTTTCCTTTTTGTCCTGGGGCTTCACTTTCACTAGTCGACGGTGTGTTTTCAACATGATCATCAGAGGTTGACGACACCGGGTTGTGCAAACGAGGAGACCAGTCCCTTAAGATCCGAGGGATGCAGGGACAATCTTGATGATAGTGGTCTCCTTTGAAAATGATACATGGCGATTTAGGCCTGGTCAGTGCAGTGTGTGGATTTTCGCTAGACGACGCTTGGTTTCCCCCTTTCGCTTTTGGCTCCTTCTTCTTCTTCTCTTTCTTCTTCTTTTCCTTCTTCTTCTCAGGTACTTGATTTTCGGCTTTACCAGCCCCATCAAGCGAAGAGGAAGGAGGAGAGGAATAATTGGAGGAAGTAGAAGGTTGGTGGGTAGCTCTGGAATCGTCTAGTTGCTGACTCAATTGTTCAGGAATTGGGGTGTTCTGAACAGCAGAGGTTGAGAAGAGCCATACGGGCAAGACGATTGTCAATCCTGGAAGCGAAAATGTGGCCATATGGGGTGCAACAACATCTCCCCAAGAGGAGAAGGGACTAGGATTTCCTCCAAGAGGAATTCCTTGGTTGGTGGACTCCATTCTTTCAACCTAAGACCAACGTAGGAAAGGTGATGATTATTCCATTTAAAATAAATTTTAGACGCTTTGACACAACTTGTTTTTTCAATTTTAAAGAGTCGAGAAAAACAAAAGATGACTCTAGTCGCCTTCGATTTTTAATGAGCCTGAAGTGACAAGTGCTCAGATGGACTGTTATAGACAATTTTGTGCCTTACAGCAACAAGCATGAATTGTCAATAATCCAAGGGATCCAAAGTTCCCTAAACATGATGTTCCTACCCCTAGAGGAACAAGGTCAGCAAACCAACAGCTCTCAGATCAGTTCTCCACATGAAAACACTCAAAACAAGCAATCCTGAAATCAAAGCAGGTGCTCCACTAGGCTTCTGCGCTGAAACACAACTGCTCCATGGTGTACCTGCGTTGCAAAGCAGGTAGAACAAAGCCCACCTGCGTTGGGCGAGTTTGGACATGTGGCACAATGAGTCATTGCTTTCGAATCTTCCAAAAATGACACTTGGATCAGGTATTTCGCTTTGTGATGAGTCAGAGGCTTTGTTTCTCCAAGTGGAAGCAAGGTTCACCAAGTGGACTCAAGAACTGAAGATCAACTAAAGATTAACTGAAGAGAGAGAGGACACAAGGCAGCTACACATCAGTTGCAAGCTAACTCATCCTTTCTCAATTCATTTATATATTGAGCTCTCTCCTATGAGCTCAGGAGGCTGGAATTTTGTGCAAAGTAATGATACGTTGTTGGTTTCATTCTTGAGTTATTGGGTGATTGTTTGAGAGAGGTGAAGAAGAGCAATTCTTTCTGCTGGGAGGTGTTGCTGGGTTGGAGCCTGCAATGGTTGTAATACTCTCAGAACCTTTATTTCTTCATTAATAAAAGCTATTGAGGTTCTTCTATGTGCTCTTGTTTCGATTATATATTGTGATGATTGCATGTTTGGTTTACACTAATCCATGAACCAGTTATGATTGCATGCCTCTTGTAGTTTCCTTCTTTGTTGTTTTGCAGGATCTCATCGTAGCTGGGCGAGAAGAAGGACAAAGAGCTAGGAGCAAGCGAAGAAGAAGAGTTTGGATTCGACATTAAGCGCAAGGCAACGGTTAGTGCTTTCTCCACTCTCTTTTGCTTTCATAAAGAAGTAAACCTTCAGTAGTTTGTTTTACAGTTGTTGCTAAGGAACTGTCACCCTTAGAGTGGGATAGGGTCATCCGAGTCGGATACTTTTCCCTACAACAAACTGGCGACTCCACTGGGGATCGTATCCGTTTGATTGTGTTTGTAGTATTTTTGCTATTCATTTCCTGAACCAAAGAGTACCAAATCGAAAAGCTTTTGACTATATCAAAAGCGAAGTAGAGGGGCAGCTACTCTGGCTCATTTCTGAGCAAGTTCATGATTTGAAGAGCTGATATACAAAGATCCTTGTAAGCTCTTAGTGATAGCTTTGCACCTTCTTGATCATCCCTTTGAGTGTGCTTGACTGAATGTCTCTGATTTGAGCAAAAACCGTGAATTTTTGAGAAAATTATGACCCAGAAACTGTGAAAACGCAACTCTCGTTTTCCAAAGCAGGTAGTACACAGGCTACCTGCTTTGCAACGCAGGTCACGAAGGGGCTACCTGCGCTGAGAGCCAGTTTGGCTGTGCAGAGCCTGCGTTGGCCCAAATTTGCCTAGTGCATTTGGGGTTTCCTCCTTTCTCTTGCCTGTTTTCACTTAGATTTGTTGCTAAGTGTCAGTCTTGTACTTGTTTTGAAACCAATATTACTTGCCATCATTCTGCCTCTGTTATATAACGAAATTGTACTTGTTCTTTGTATTTCTTACTCATTTACAATTTCCCATAACGAAGAGTAAACTAGTCATGCTTTTGGCCTCTTAGATCTGAACCTGTGTTAGGCATTTTGCTGGTCTAAAGAGTTAGCTTGTTTTGCTGTCCATAGCTGGTTAGTCATTTTACTTTCGTTAGTATGGTTTGATTTCATGTATTTCCAGTGATTAAGCAAGTGAATCTTAAGGTGTCTTTTGATTGTTGGACAAACTTGTTTACTTTCGCTTTAAATCGAAATCAAAGTTATATAACCACTTTCTTTTTGTATCCATCCACATTAAGAAAGGGAAAAGAAAATACATGCATTGTGCATTTTTCATTTGAAAAAGTTTGCATGATGATTTAGGAGAAAGTGCATTAGTTTGTGCTGTATGAACTGTGTGAAAATAATTTTCCTTTCTTCTCCCTCAGTAGTTAAGGTTTTCATCAGTCAAAAAGATTTGAAAAAGCTTGCTTCTCATCTTAGGCTGCATTTAGGAATTTGTCATATACATCTCGTGGTGAACCTTGAAAGGCAAACTTTAAAAAGATCAACTTAAAATATATTGAATGAACCTAACAACGCATTTGAAACATAACGCAAACATCTAGAGGTCTAGGTAGAGACGTGTTCCGGCGTCGTTAAACATAGTGACTGTCGATCTCTACGAAGGTGGGTGATTCCTCCTGAGAGTCGGTGGAACTAATACGGACTTGTGCTCCCATGTACCGTCGCGTATATATTGGGAGACCCCTATAGGCAATTATCCTTTATCCATAGGAAGCCGTGTCGGCCGCCCTACTGATCGCGATGCAGTGAACACAGCATTCACGAAGATCGACCACGCGTACCGTAAAACGTATTCTGTGGTTTCGCAAAAGGTTTGGCACACCCTCTGCCTAGATCTCCAGAGCAGTTTCTTTTGGCCCTTTTCGAACTCTATAACTGAAAAGGTCCAACCGAGCATTTGTCACTTCGGGCTCGTTAATACATCGAAGGCGACTAGAGTCATCTTTAGCTTTTTCTCGACTCTTAAAACATGAAAAAGCAAAGTTATGTTTAAAAGTGTCTAATAAAATTCATTCAAATCGGAAACACAAATTTTCCCCTTTATATTTTAGTTGATCGAGTAATCCGCAATCGTGGAAGAAAGTCAATTGAATATCCGTCGTTCTCGGAGGCTTGCGAGTCAACCGTCTTTGTCTCTGGAATCGAAAACAATCCGGACAAAGCGAGCTCGTCAAACCAGTTCAAAATCTCCTTTAAAAGTTAGAACAAGCGTTCCAACAACATCTGAGATTCTGGTCACTCCAAACATTTCTGGAAACCCTGCCTCAATAGAAGAAGTTCAATCGCCACAGAGGGACAGTAATACTGATCCTAGTCTGGGGGCAAATACTTGTATGACTGAACCAGTTCCATCTGTAACCGGTCCAGAGAGTTTTGTTCCTCAAACATCCGTCGCGGTCGATACAACCCCTTCTTCGGCACCGAAAATCTTTTACGGACCTGACGGTCTTCCTCTTCCACCCGGTCTGATTGCGATAGAGGAAATTATAGAGGAACCGCAAGTATCCACTCCAATTCAATTTGGAGTAGGGGTCACTCTATTTCCTGCTACAACAGAAGTTTGTCCATCACCAGTGGAAGTTACTGTAGAATCACTAGGTGATCAATTGGATAGACTAAAAATGACTGAACAACTGTCGACATCTAGGACTGTGTCGAATGACACGGCGACGGCAGAATTACCTGTTGTAAATCCAACAATGTTCGCCGGCATACCATCTGTCCCAACTAGCTCACAGTCACTAGAAGGTGTCCACCAAGAGACTATCTCGACCAGTATGGTCTGTTCCTGTTTGTTCCGGAGTAATGTCTAGTAACTCTCATGGTGAGACTCATCAAATTGACCCTTTTGGGAATCTAATTAGGCCATCCAGTCCTCCAAGACAGGCAGTTGCCTTGAGTTCTGGGTTGCTACCGTATGGGGGGCAGTACCCATACGGGAGCTCTCAACCTTATTCAAGTTATGGCGGAATTGCAACGAGTAGTTGGGTACCTATGCTATCCCAGCCACCGAGAGTTGTATATTCTATGCAACAGTGTGTACCTGTGACAAACATCCCAACTACACCGGCTATTGTGACCGTGTCGCAAGTTCAAAGAATGCCTGTTGTATGTCAACCTCAGATTGCTGAGGTTCTCATGCAACAGCCCCTTGACCCTGCAACCCAACCACAATCACCTACTGGTGGGACAACACAAGTATAGTTGGGTACAACTACCCCACATCTTGGTCCAATGGTTAGTGTAGCGCAACAACCCATGGTGTCGCAACCGTGGATAATGCAATACCAACAGCCACAATTCCAACAAGTGTACCAAGGTTCTGAACAGCAAATATTTGCGAATACTGGACAACCATATATTCAAAATGGTCAAAATCAACCACTTTATAGTGGTCAAGTCCATCAACCGTATTCATCATACCAACATCAACTCCATTATGCTGGTATGCAAAGACCGACTGTTCAGGCGATTCCATCGTATCCTGGTTACGCTTCACCTAACTTGAACCAGCAGTTACCATTCGTGGCGACTTTAGAGTTGCCTGATTTACATCGGTTAACGAACGATCCAATTGCTTACGCCCCTTGGTGGCCAGTGATTCCGCACAAACTTCCATCCGACATTCCTAAATTCAATGGAAATCCAGGTGAAGACCCGTCGAATCATGTGATGACATTTCATCTATGGTGTTCTTCGAACACTTTGAATGATGATTCGATAAGGCTTCGCCTCTTTCAGAGGACATTGACAGGTCCAGCAGCAAAATGGTATATAGAATTGCCTAGAGCTTCGTTCGACAATTTTGGTTCCCTTGCCACGACATTCTTGACCCACTTTCAATTACCAATAAGGTATGAAACATGAATAGAGATATTGACTAACTTCAAACAGACAACCGCAACTCATATATCAGATCATATACATGAGTGGCGACGTCGACGAAGAATGGTTAAAACATACGTTCCTGATCAGCTTTTAGCTGAGTGGTTTATAAAGTCATTACTTCCGGCTATAACGGAAGATGTAGCAAAGGGAGGAGTCGTAACAGAAGAGCAAGTTATCGCTCATCCACAATACTTGGATTTAGTATATACTCAGTCCGGCATGCTCTATGACAAAATACCAGACGCCCCTAGACCAGAGTTTTCAATCCCTCCTCCTCCTAAATCAAACAGTGACTCTCATGCCGGTGATGGCGTGATTGGCACGGAAAACACGAATCCGAAAAGGACCAATCAAAAGAAAGCCCGTAAGGATTCGAATCAAAATGCACATGAAGAAGTTCTTGCTTCGGAAGTAAATGCCCTATCGACAGATAAGGGCAAAGAAACCAATCAACCAGGAAGCAAGAAGAATCAAAACAAATGGAGGAAGAATAAACAAGGTGGGTCATCCCCTAAGAAAAATTCTTCAAACCCTCCTGGGAATAGGAAACGACTTCCGTGTCACATATGCGACGACGATCATCGGATGGCAGATTTCTCGTACAAAGCTGAGTTTAAAAGATTCGTAGAGAATCCGCACACTCCAGCCGTATTGACTGATCCTTTTCCCGACCCGAGTCAGAATCTGGTTGACAGTGGAAATGCTTCCCCATCACAAGTTATGATGTTGTCAAGTTTTAAGCGCCAAGATGATGCTTTAATTTCAACATTAAACAAAAGCCGTGGGAATCCACAGCCGTTGAAAGGCGAAAGAAAAGGTCGACCAGGCAGTTCGACAACATCTCCGACAGAAGTTGAGCCGCCATCCAACACAAGAAGCATTCCATCGATCCATGGAGGCAATCATCCTCTCCAATATATCGGAGTAATTTTCCCAAAAGGCCCTTCTTTAATGGGCACTTTTACCCCACCATCGCCAAGTAATCTTGCGGAGTTGGATGCAACGGGATATGAAGCCTTCTATTTTTAATGGATATAAAAGTTTCGAGGATAGTTCCTTTCTCAAGTCAACCTCGTTTAAAAAATGAAATAAGGAGTAAAAGAGGATAGTTCTTACGATGTCAACCTCATTAAAAAATGAAATGTCCCCTTTATGATTTAGGAGGCATGCGCCTCATCTGCATTATTATTATGCTGGGGGCATCATCGAGCAGTTTTAGCAATGTTCATGCTCGTTAAAAAATAAACGCGAGAATCGAGCAGTTTTTGTGTGGAGTTCATGCTCGTTAAAAAATAAACATAAATTGTGAGCAATCTTTCCCTAACAGTTCAAGCTCACCCAGAAAAAATGAACTAGTAAACAACCTCGAGAAATGTAACCTTTGAAAGCCATATTAAAAACCCTTGGTCGTGTTTATATGCCATCAACTCCATCCGTTCATTTGGCCAATCGTTCACCTCCATATGTGTGTTTACCCATTTTGAGGAACAGCTGCGAAGAGTGATTTCACTTAGCCATCCTTCTGACACTGCCGTGATTGGAGAATTCCAACCTGTACTTGGAATCTGCTGCTATCCCTGTTCATCACTCGTTCCTCAAAAGACGAGTCTTCTTTGAGCTCTTTTCACTGACTCGTAAAATATGAAAAGTTTGCCGAGTTTTGGCCCTCTAGCTCGTTAAAGTGACCGGAAAGCTATCCCTCCTCTAGATTTTAATCTTTTTGGACCTGAGGGATTATTGCACAAAAAGATCGAGCGCTTGTTTTGTTCGGCTCGTTAAAGCAATCGAAAATTCATCCCTTCTGTATTGTTTTATACTTTTTCGGACTTAAGGGATTAGAAGACGAAAAAGGAATTGTGGAGTTAACTTTTCGTACCTTTTCAGACTCTCTAAAAATGAAAAGAACCGAGTTTTCTTTGTCGTTAGACTCGTTAAAATGATTAAATAGCGACAAACTTGTCTTTAGACGAGAACGAGTTTCCCTATCGCTAGGCTCGTTAAAACATAGCGATGGGCTTGCCCGAAGGGCAGGTTATAGAACAAGCATATGTTATCCTCCTCAAGCTTGACAAAAATAAAGAGGTACTGGTCAGCAATGACTGGGGAAAAATTGGGAGAACCTCACAGCATTAATGGTAGCAAGTCGCTCTTGAACATGACACTTTGTCCTCCGTACCGCATCGGGTTGGGTTGTTTCATTCACCGGTCGCAGAATCATGGTCCTCGCCACACCATCCACAATTGGGGTAATGCTACCGATCCATCACATCAGTGTCGTTATATGTTCAAGAGATGTGGTTCTGTAAAGAGTCAACCGTGTTCCACCCACTGCCATACATTATCCTTCATCCACTTCATGACCGCCACCCTGAATCATACATCACAGTTTGTTTTCACCTCATCACAATCACTAGCTCCGTTCCGTGTCACTGATGTGGGATTCATTAAGGCCCTCCTTTGACGGATTGCTCCTTGTCGACATCAGCTCATTATCCAAGGAGTTGATCTAGGAACACCCCCCTCAGTACTTTGAAGCTTGCATGCCTCAATGGCAAGTTTCTCACTTCCGGCGATAGGTATACATCAATGACCTTCGACCAGAACATTTTGCATGGTGGTCGACGCCAAGTCCTTTATTCCCACCATGTAGATTGTACTGCCGTACCTTGAGGGTCATCATCCTTATCGGTGATTCCTCTCGCGCTTGTTAACGGTTTACATCATTGACCGGTAATCAAGCGATGTCTTTCCATGTTCGACTTCAAGAAATTCTCACATGGATCGACTTGTACATCGAGTGAAGATCGGAAGAGATTGAAGACCCCGGATCTAGTTTCATCCATCCGAGCTGCGATATATATTCAGGGCATAAAGACATTTGATATGTACATCATTGCAGCAGATGATCATCCTTTTCAAAGGATGATAAATTTGGTAGAGAATTATCAGTCTACAATCAGACGATCGTCTGTTCTATGTACCAAAATGTATTTATAAAGCTGAGCATGGGAATGCCCGCCTTAGCTAGATCATGAAAAATGTATGAAAAATAATGTATTGTATTGTATCTTATTACAGGACACTTCTCAGCAGATTGAATGAACTTTGGATCCTCTCAATAAAGCATTTCACCCGATAAACGACCTCATACTTTAGGGGGCATCTGTTATAGACAATTTTGTGCCTTACAGCAACAAGCATGAATTGTCAATAATCCAAGGGATCCAAAGTTCCCTAAACATGATGTTCCTACCCCTAGAGGAACAAGGTCAGCAAACGAACAGCTCTCAGATCAGTTCTCCACCTGAAAACACTCAAAAACAAGAAATCCTGAAATCAAAGCAGGTGCTCCACTAGGCTTCTGCGCTGAAACACAACTGCTCCATGGTGTACCTGCGTTGCAAAGTAGGTAGAACAAAGCCCACCTGCGTTGGGCGAGTTTGGACATGTGGCACAGTGAGTCATTGCTTTGGAATCTTCCAAAAATGACACTTGGATCAGGTATTTCGCCTTGTAATGAGTCAGAGGCTTTGTTTCTCCAAGTGGAAGCAAGGTTCACCAAGTGGACTCAAGAACTGAAGATCAACTAAAGATTAAGTGAAGAGAGAGAGGACACAAGGCAGCTACACATCAGTTGCAAGCTGACTCATCCTTTCTCAATTCATCTATATATTGAGCTCTCTCCTATGAGCTCAGGAGGCTGGAATTTTGTGCAAAGTAATGATATGTTGTTGGTTTCATTCTTGAGTTATTGGGTGATTGTTTGAGAGAGGTGAAGAAGAGCAATTCTTTCTGCTGGGAGGTGTTGCTGGGTTGGAGCCTGCAATGGTTGTAATACTCTCAGAACCTTTATTTCTTCATTAATAAAAGCTATTGAGGTTCTTCTATGTGCTCTTGTTTCAATTATATATTGTGATGATTGCATGTTTAGTTTACACTAATCCATGAACCAGTTATGATTGCATGCCTCTTGTAGTTTCCTTCTTTGTTGTTTTGCAGGATCTCATCGTAGCTGGGCGAGCAGAAGGACAAAGAGCTAGGAGCAAGCGGCCAAAGAAGAAGAGTTTGGATTCGACATTAAGCGCAAGGCAACGGTTAGTGCTTTCTCCACTCTCTTTTGCTTTCATAAAGAAGTAAACCTTCAGTAGTTTGTTTTACAGTTGTTGCTAAGGAACTGTCACCCTTAGAGTGGGATAGGGTCATCCGAGTCGGATACTTTTCCCTACAACATGGACCTTTTCGATTAAGGAGTCTGCAAAGAAACGAAAGGGATTGCTCTAGAAATCTAGGCAGAGGGATTACCAAACCAATCGCAAAACTGCAGAATACTTTTTACGTTACGACAGTCAATCTTCCCAAATGCTGTGTTCAGTGCATTGCAATCGATAGGGTGGCAGACACGACTTCCTATGGATAAAGGATTAAGCCTATTGTGGTCTCCCAAAATATACTTGACGTTACGTGGGTGCACAAGTCCGTACTGGTACTTATCGTCTCAAAGTGGAGGAATCACCCAACCAACAGTGAGAACAATAGTTACCAGGCTTTACGACGCCAGAATACGTCTCTAGCCTAGACTTCTAGATGTTGTGCGTTAGGTTCAAAAGCGTTGTTAGATTCATTAAATTTATTTTATAGTTGATATTGCTTAAGAAATTTGCCTTTCAGGTTCACCGCATGATGTAGATGTACAATTCCTAAAATGCAATCTAAGATGATAAACAATCTTTTATCTTCTTTGTGCAATGAAAATCCTAGCTACTAAGGAAAGAGAGACAATATTCTTTCACAAAGAGCATAGAGCACACACTATATGCACTGTCCTAAATCAAACCAATCAAACAGTCTAAATGCAAATGCACATGCATGTATTTGTTTTCAGCCTTCTTAATATGTGAATGATAAAAATAAAGCTAACACACAAATCTGAATTACTTTTCAAGCGATAATTACTAACAAGTTTCTTTTCAAAATCAAAAAGGAAGATAATGACAACACTTTACGATTTGGAAATGAATACTTGCTTTCGACACTAGAAAAACTACAAATTCAGATCAAATACAATAGTAACAGGGTAATCGACTATCAAGAGAAATCAGACTCTCTTCTATGACTGAAAACGACACTTGCGACACTTTCAAATCAAGAAACGACAGTACAATTACGTTACTTTTTGCAAAGGAGAACTGAAAATGACTCAACAAATACACAAAAACATTTACAGTTCTTTGCACAATGGAGGCAGAATATCAGCAAGGAAAGGGGTTTCAAATAGAGGTATACCGACTACAGGCAGCAAAATTCATGAATAGAACTGAAAAGAGTGAATCATAGAAACCAAAACTGAGGAACAATGCCTAGTCTGATCGGCGCACCTGTAACACAGTGAACTTGAAATGTAGCGCACCTACTACGTTCGGGAAGTGCACTGCATTTCAGATTCACAGAACAGAGACTGTGCTAGGCCAGAGACGAGACTTTGCTTGGGTTCTGGGTCATAGTCTGCAGTTTAGATCAGGGATTTTGGCCGAGAAAGTGGTAATCAGTAAATCAACAACAGGGGTAGATCTAAGGAGGTTACTAGAGCCACCACAAGGGAAATTAGAGAGTTTGTAAATCAGTGGTTTAATTCATAAACAAAACTCGGAGATTGATTGAAGCAACATTTATCTACTTTGCATTTTCATAGCAAATGCAGTTCGAAAGCTACCTGGCTCAACTTCAGGATCCATCTGTAAGTTTATAAAATAAACAACAAGGTAGATAAACAAAAAACCTAGTCGCTCCCCAATGGAGTCGCCATTTTGTTACAGGGAAAAGTGTCTATGCAGAACTACTAATCCAACTATGGTGTGGTAGCTACCTTAGAAACAAACAAAGTAAAGCTACTTTCATTTTTCCTTTATGAAAGATAGGTGAGAGAAGAATAAAGGAGACCAACCTCTGTCTTGCGCTTGGCTCGTAGTTCGATTCCTCTCTCTTCTGATAGTCCTTTGCTATTTGCTTCCTTGTACACCCAGCTTCACAGAGTACCTGTAGAATCAAAGTAGCATAACACTATATAAGAACATGGATCTATTATCATAAACGATCTAGGATCAGATGTAAATTGACCATACAAATGCATAAAACATAAAGGACACAAGAGTATGGAGGAAAACTTGAATAGCTTTTATTGATAATCAAGAAAGAGCCAAGAGAGTTACAACCAGTTGTTCTGACCCAGCATCATCCTCTCAGCAAGTAAGCCCTTCTTCACCTCATACAAAGCTTAGATCACCCAACACTATGATGTTGTCTCAAGAAACCAACAAAAATTCCTTACAAGATGCCAAATTCTAACCTCTGGATCTCTGGGATGAGGGATCCATATATAGATATCTGTAAGGGATATGAGTCAGCTTGTGATTTGATTAGTGTCTTCCCTCTGATAGTTCTTGCTTCCACTTGGAGATTTATGATCTCTCACTCATCCTTGGTCGAATTCAGAGAGGCAAGTGTCACAGGAGAAGTTTCTGGAAGATTCCATGCCTTTCCACCTCGCGGATTGACATTGCCATTTGTCACTTCTCGCCCATCGCACCCCATAGAAGGGCTATCTGAAATGTAACACACCCACAAAGTGTACTTAGGTGAGATGCAACGCACTTTGCCTATGGAGCAGGTGAAATGATCTTGTTTTGACCAGTTCTGAGCAGTTTTTCATGGAGAACTTTTGGGAGAAGCTGTAATCAGTTGACCTTATTCCTTTAGGGGTTAGAACAACAATTTTAGGGACTTAGGAGCCCTTGGTTTATGGACATTTTATGCTTGGGGTTGCAATGCCTAAAAATGTCTATAACACCCCATATGAGGAACATCGTTCCTGGTGTTCTCTCTACATTCAAAAAATAATGGTGGATAAGCTTTCTGCATAAATTCCTCATCTTTCCAAGTGACCTCTTCTCGGCCAAAGTCCTTCCATGCACTTTAACCTGGGTGATGGCTTGCTTCCGCAAGTTGGTTTCCAACTGATCGAGAATACGAAGAGGTTCTGCCGGGAACTCTCCTTCCAATTTGATGTGCACCATAAAAATAACTCTCAATTACTTCCGTAAAAAAAAAGACAGTATATCTAGTCTTATACCCATTAAACCATTTACCTGAATATTTTCCCAATCAATAATGTGTTGAGGGTTATACACATAGTTCTTTAGTAAAGATATGTGAAATACATTGTGAAAACGAATGTGTCTTGGTAGCGCAAGCCTATAGGCCACCAGTCTAACTCGTCCCAAGACTTGAAAGGGCCCGTAGTATCGGGATGCTAATTTAGCACAACCCCACTGCTGCAAGGAAATTTTCTAGGGCTTCACTCTTAGATAAACATGCTCTTCCAGTTTAAATTCCCTGTATGTCCTCTTTTTATCTGCATACACCTTCTATCTATCTTGGGCTACTCTTAAATTTTGTCAAACTTTCTTGACAACCTCCTCCATTTCTACTAGCATATGAAGACCCAGTGCTAGCTTATTAACCAAATTATTCCAATCTATGGGTACTCTGCACCTTCTCCCATACAACACCTCGAAGGGGCTCATGCCTAGTGATTCATGATATCCATTATTATATGAAAACTCCACTAGATGGAGGTAATCCTCCCACTTGTGTGTTTGCTACATCATGAACATGCATAGCATGTCTTCCAACACCTTATTTACCTGTTCGGTCTGTCCATCTGTTTAGGGGTTGTAGGAAGTACTAAACTGGATATGAGTACCTAATCCTGCAAAAAGGGTTTTCCAGAAGGTGGATGTAAATTTCACATCCCTATCCAAAATCACCACTTTGGGTATGCCATGTAAATGAAAAATCTCCTTCATAAATATTTCTACGATTTCCATGGTTTTGTACATGGATTTCACAGGTATGAAGTGAGTTGTTTTACTCAATTTTTCTACTACCACCATAATTGAGTCATTTTTCTTCCTTCTACAAGGTAAACTAGTGATGACTCCTAAAGATATGGTCTCACATTTCCATTCCGAAATGGGCAATGATTGTAACACTCCAGTGGGATGTTGGTGTTCAACCTTCACTGGCTACCACTCTAAACATTTGGACAATATTTTGCAATATCCTTCCTCAATCTGGGCCAAAAGTACCCTTTTTTGATGGCTGCAAACATTTTCCGGTAACCTGAGTGGCCAACACAAGGTTTCGTATGAAACTCATCCAATATTAATAGTTTAACTAAATTTTGGTTAGGAATGTAAATTATGTCCTTAAAAGTAAGGAGGTTATCATAATTTATTTCAAATTCTGATTTTTCCTTTTTTCAGCAGAGCTCCTTTTGTCTGTTTCCAAAGGAAAGTATACTTCGGGTCACTGCTAGTTGCTTCCTTTATGATTTCAGGAATATTTGAACTCACCTGGCTCATTTGGACCTCATAGATACAGTGTAACTTTCTGCTCAGTGCATCAGCCACATAGTTTTTCTTTGATTTTAAATGTTTCATCTCAAAGTCGATTTTGCTTAAGAAGGTTCTCCATCTGGCCTATCGAGCGTTTAAGCTAGACTAGTTGAAGAAGTTTGTAAGACTGCTATGATCTGTTAGCAGCAAAAATTTATTTCCCAGTAGGTAATGTCGCCACATTTTAAGTGCATGCACTACTGCTGTCAATTCGAGGTCATAAGCTAAATATCGTTGTTCATACTCCTTTAATTTTCGAGATCCATAAGCAATCACTTTTCCTTCCTATGTCAACGATCCACCAACACCCTCTTTGCTTGCATCTGTGCAAACCATGAAAGACTTTTCCAGATCGGCTACTTTTAACATTGGTGTGGTGGTGAGCAGATGCTTTAGTTTTTCAAAACTTTGCTGACACTCGGATGTCTATTGGAAAGCACATCTCTTTTTTTGTAAGGAGGTCATTGGAAAGGCGATCCTTGAAAATCCCTCAATGAATCTACGATAGTATCTGGCTAATCCCAAGAATGATCTAATATCAGCGACATTCTTTGGGGTTGTCCATTCGATGATTGTTTTGATCTTTTCTGGGTCTACTCCAATGCCATCTATTGATCTAACATAACCCAAGTACTGGATTTGATCTTTGAAAAAGTTACACTTGCTGAATTTAGCATACAATTGATTTTCCCTTAATGTTTGCAATACTATTTTCAGATGTTTTTTATGCTCCTCCTAGTTCTTAGAGTATATCAAAATATCGTCTATGAAAATCAACACAAATTTATCTAGGTAGGGCTGGAAACACCATGCATCAGAGCCATAAATGTGGCTAGGGCATTTGTGAGGCCAAACAGAAATACCATGAAATGGTAATGACCATAGCGAGTAGGGAATGTTGTTTTGTAAATATATTCATCTTTTATTCTTATCTGATGGTAACTGGATCTTAGATCGATTGTCAAGAATACCTTAGCTCCCGGCACCTAATCAAATAGATCATCGATACGTGGTAAAGGATACTTATTCTTGATGGTTAGTTTGTTTAATTCTCTATAATTGATGCATAATCTCAGGGTCTCATCCTTTTTCCGTACGAATAATACAGGGGCTTCCCAAGGGGACACACTAGGACGGATGTACTTTTTATCTAAAAGTTCCTAAAGCTACATTTTGAGTTCTGTTAACTCAGGTATGCTCATGTGATAAGGGGCTCTGGATATAGGGGGGTTGCACTTGGAATTAACTCAATAGTGAAATCAATATCCTACTTTGGTGGGAAACCTAGAATGGATTCTCGAAATACATCCACAAATTCCTAAATGACAGGAATATTTTCCAGCAAGGTCATCTTATTTTTAGTGTTTGTAAATCCCACCTGAACAACATATATTTGACAACCTTTTCTAATACATTTTCCTAACTGATTAGCAGTAATAGGACGTAACTTGGTGCTGGTTTTTATTCCTTGGAGTTCCTTCCTTTGACCTAATTCTGAAATAAAAATTACAGTTTTCTGTTTACAGCCCACTAGGGACCAACATTTTTCCAACTAGTCCATCCAAATTAAAATATCATAAGAACCTAAAGGAAGTATATTAAGGTCAACCTAAATAGGTTGCCCTGAAATGGTTATGGGACAACGTTCTGCCTTTTCATTAACCCTAATTTTTGTCCCAGTGGCTAATTGAACTAGCCAAGGTTTTGAAATTTTCTGCTCGATAGTTGACACTTTTTTACCGTTTTAGGAGTGACATAGCTTAAGCTAGCACCTGGATCAAATCAAACAGAGACATATTTCTTAGCAATCATACCTTCACATTCGATTATTTTGGGCTGGAATTTGTCCTGATGATCGTCCAAGGTAGCTTTAATTCTGTGTATGCTCCTTGCTACTTCCCCAACTGTGGATTATTCTTTCATATTCGATAATTTTTATGTTCTAGCATGGTGTAGACAACTTTTGTAATAATGGGGTTCTCTGCATCCCCAACATTATAGCAACGATTTTGATTGCTAATAATTGATAGATTTAGTGACTCCCTTTACTAGTCTCTTCTCAGAATATGTAGTTTTGGGTTGATTCCTGGATGGAGACTTGTTGAAAGTCCTTTGCTGTGCATTCGTGTTGTTAACAATTTTTGGGTGTCTATTTGGAATCAGACTTCTACCCTTCTTGTTCAACCCCCCTTTTGGTCCTTCATTCTTCTGTTTCATTTGCTGATAACAGATGTGGGCTTTCCGCCCAACATCGTCCATTGCCTTGGGGTAGTCAAAATCCAGTTTTTCCTTCATAAAGTTTGGTAAACAGCTGATGAAACGCTGAATTTTGGCCTTTTCCTCTTGCATGTAAGGCACATAGTGTAGCAAGGACATGAATCTGGCCAGGTATTCATCCATGGTTAAGGTCCCCAATTTTAACTCATGGAATTCCTTCTATTTTTCATCATAAGAGTGCTCGATTAGATACTTGTCCTTAAAATGTTTTTGAAACTCATTCCACGTAACCTGCTCTTCGTTAATTTTTCTTACCATCTTGATTTCCTCCCACCAGAGAGTCACTTTTCCCCTTAGCTAATAAACTGCCAATCATGCCTTCAGTTTGTCAGTGTACTCATAAATATGAAAGTATTTGCCGATATCGATTAACCAGGCCTCCGCTGCCACTTCAGATTCTCCCTCAAAGAGTGATGGCTTAATTTGTTTAAATTCTCCTTGTAGTTATAAATTTTGTTTTGAATTTTTTCTTTTGGTTTTACGCTGGTCAGAGACATTGTCTGAGTGTCCCTCTTCATCTTCTCTATATTTTTTAGCTGACTCAGTGTGTTCTTCTCCATGCTGAGCGGTCGGGGTCTTTTCCCTGTTTTCTGCACTAGGGTCTGGATGGCATTGATTCTGTCCATTGGACAGACTTCTTAGAATTCTATTTTTTTCTAAACGCAGCCGTTCATTATCCATTCTTAAATTGGTCATTTTCGCATGCAACTGCTACATAGTTTCGAGTAACATTGCACAGTAAGATAAGAAGTGTTCCCCTGATGATGGACTCACTTTGTAGTTTGAAACGTTGGGTTATCAAAACTCTTTAATAGGTCATTCCAAATTCTTTCAAAACACTTAGCCTATATGGACTCACTATTCAAAAAATTACATTAGCTTGCTAGGATTCTTCACCCAACTGTATCCAAATATCTAGATTACCATTCACATAAGTTGTTCTGGGCGATTCAGGTGGTCTAGAGTTCCTTTGCATTCTGACTTTCTTTTCTTTTGCTGTTGTGATCTTTCTCTATTTATCTATGTTCACACATAAGCTAATTTAGTTAAAAAAATAGAAGCACATGTTTATAGTACATATCTGTTCCCAAAGTGTCTGAATGTACGAACTTGAGCCGCCCCATTTGTAATAGCTAAACTACAAACTCTATATAAATCTTAAAAAGAAATACCCAAAATAAAAATTAAAATATTTCTTATATCAAAACCATTGGAACCTAACCATTCGGTGGTGTATATATATATATATATATCCAGGGTGAAAACGGATGACATAAATACCATACACATTTTTCGAATACGAATAAATGTTAATTTAATGGGCATGTGAGGAGATTCGGCTGGGGATCCTTCTGATTTATTATGCACATTGATTCATGGTGTATTATGCTGTATTGGCACTCGTCCTTAGCAACACTTGGCGGACATTTATTATTTTGGTCAATACTCTCGTTCGATCATGTCATCTGTTTCAACTTTCCACCGTTGATCTTAAGTCCTCGATCTGACAGCGAGGGATGGGTAGGGTTTATCCCTCTAAACGATTCTTCACGCCCGAACCTTGGAGGTATCATTGTTGTAGTTGCTCTTTTTTCTCGTGTAGCTATGCGATGCGAAGTCACCAACCAGTTATAGTATGCTCCAATGATTGAAACAGTGAAGGTTATTGAACCCACAAAATAGGTATGCCTTATAGTGGAGAAAATGTTTAAGTTCCATTGCTCGAGCTTGAAGGTTAGTTCTTGATAGGGTTTCTGATTTAAACCTATTCTAATGGTATTTTGTCGTTATGCAGGAATGGTCCATGAAGCTTCGGAGATGGTGGAAGGAAAAAAGCATCAAGGGTCCTCAGAACTAGGTATACCTCCACAGTGAGAAATTCAGGGCGGTAGTCCTATCTTAGTCTCTGACTCGTAAATTGGTTCTCCTTCTAGTCTTTTTCCTTGTGTTATCCTCTCATTTCGTAACTGAGTCTCATCTTGCTTTACAGGTAGGCAACTCGCCGATGCCATGACTTTGATTAAGGTAAGACTCTTCCTTGGTTATTATTCCATTTATATAAATGAACAAGGGTTTTACCTCCACTAGCTTTAACATACTCTCAACCTCTGTTTATAGGTAAGAAAGTTTTTTGGAGGTTTGTTGATCAGGACTGCGGCCATTAAACTCATAAGAGATTACTGAATTCTGGTTGATTTCCAGGTTGGAGCTGATTCTTTTGATTACTGTTCTGGACTTAAATCGTTTAAGGGTTTTATGTGGAGGGTTTTCCACTTATAAGAAAATTTAGGTTATTAATTATAAGCACAGGTTCTTTAACTTTTATTTCTTGTTATTCGAAAAGCTCTGGCTGTCGAAAATTCCCTTTTGAAATGTAAGTTTTGAGAAATGAATAACTATGCTCAGGGGTTGCTGGTGGTGGGTTTCTAAGAGTCTATTTCCGTTTTTCTTTGTGGGATGTGCTGTAATAAATTTCTCAATTAATTTAAGGAAAGGTCGAGCATGTCTCCAATCGACTGTACTGATGGAATTGATTGCTTCATAGTTTCTATATTTGATTAGCAATACACTCTTTTTCAGTTTAATCGTGTTATATGAAAGTTTACATCATTCTCACCTTTCCTGTGCATGAGTGTTCTGCGACATGGTTGATAGAGGCACTGTATTTATTTAAAAGTGATAATTTCTTATTAAAGGTTCTTGTAGTGTTACTTACAGTTTGCTATATAGTTTTTATTCATTGTAAGGACTTGTAATGATAAGCGTTTCGCTGCCATTCTCTGTTAACTGTTTTCTTAACTCAGATTAGGAAATCATTTCATAGTTGGACGAATGTTAATCTTTTTGTTCCACTAGACTTTATGATTATTGTACATTTTGTTCGAAAAGCTATTTACGCTTTCCTTTGCTTTATTGACAGGTTATATTCTCAGGAATGTATTCTAGGATCTATATTAGTATATTGTTAGTGATACTGCTCTAGAATTTATCTTATTTTCCTATTCTGTGAAACAAATAATTCAGTTGTAATCATTTAGTTTATCCATTATTTATCGAGCATTTAATAAAACTCCATGGCTATTAGTTCAATAGTAAGCCTTCTATGCTACTTTTTTGTTTACATGCAATTCACATAATAATATATACAGTCTAGCATAAAATCTTTTCAAGTAATCATATTTATAGTATAGTAATAAATCTTTAGAAACTTGCTACCTTACTTCATTTGTTAACTTGCAATGGAAATGTAATGTATTCGGAAGATATCTTCTCCCAGCCACGAGCCGAGTCTCGCAATCATGGCGACACTCTCCCCCGAGCACTTTCTGTCTTTCACACTAGATTTTGTCCAGTTAAAACAAGTAAGTACTATGGGCCTCATGACTCCTATCCCCTCAATCTCTGTTCTCTCTTATTCACTGTGTTGAGCAATTTTCGCACTTGTTTGTTCCACCCAGCTCTAAGATAGCCTTTGCTCCTGTTCCCCTCTCTATATTCCCTTCTCATGCAGGTTGTTGCTGTTTCTTAGCAACGATTTCTTTTAATTAAAGAAAACCTTCTCACGCAGGTGGTTGTTGTTTCTTAGCAACTATTTCTTTTACTACCAATAATTTCAATGTATGTTTCTTGGTAACCCACCCTCAGTTAATATTTAACATCAAAATGTAATAAAACTTAAAATAAATTTTAATAAAAATCAATTTAATAATCTCAATAATTTTTATGCAACTTGGAGTGTTAAAATATTATAATATGAAACTTTAATATATTAAAGCCCAATATTATAATCCCAACCTCAATAATATGTCAATTAATAATATATTGGAAAGGAATGGAATCAGGTAGTTTTTACAAGTTTCAAAGGTGGGAACTTTATCAACCATTTCTCTTCCGGATAGGGTAAGTAATTTAGACGAGGCTGTGTCAACCTGAATAAATTAAATTAAAAAGGGCTTCGCATAAATTAAAAAGGTTTTACTGATACAGAGGTTGTTTGGAACAGAGCGATAGTTGGGCCCGATTCTGAGAATTGTTGCATCCAGGGAGCTTCTATATACAGACTGAGAACTTCGGGTCCACATCACACGTTTGAACACGATATCGACGGGGGCTGTAGCATATCGGAATAGCTATATCCATTTTGAGGTTTTGATGTTTGAAACAAATTTCGACGCAACTCCGACTGCAACGAGGAAATTCAAAGATCATCCATGCACAACTAGAAGAGAAGAATTCAACTCATCACTTCCACGAAAAAGACTGAAAGATTCATGGAAGTTCGGGTAGCGGTCAAGCACAGGACACCGCCATCAATCTGCACAACGCTGTGGAGGCTTCCAAGAAGAAACTCCAGGATTCAACAGCACCGTATGGATGATAGCGTATGCATGTTACCTTCAACTTCAAATCCCGTTTTGTTTTATCCGCGTTGTAACTTCACCTTCACTCTTCTATTTTTTATTTATTTTTTAAATAATGTTGATACATGTTGTCGTGTGCTAACTTGATAATGCAAAATATAAATTATAATACTTGCCACCGGAAATTACACACGCTTATTTGCACTCTTGACTGGTGATATACGCCATTTTTATCTTTTAAATGCAATTTGTATCTGCAACTTTTATCTCAACTTGTGGGTCACTACAATATTGTTTATGCACAATTTATGATGATGATGATGGTTAACTTCAGCTGAGACCAAATAATAAATGAAGTTTAATTAAAAATACAAAATAAAAATAAAATCATTCTTAAAATTAATCTGGTTAATCTAGTTTAGGCTAATCTGGTTAATCTGGTTTAGGCTAATTCTTTGTATCAGACAAATTAATCTGAAGGAAACTTCTCCTACTCAACTACAGAACCATGAAAGAATCACTCTTACAATTAATCTGGTTTAGGCTAATTCTTTGTATCAGGCAAATTAATCTGAAGGAAACTTCTCCTACTCAACTACAGAACCATGAAGGAATCACTCTTAAAATTAATCTGGTTTTAGGCTAATTCTTTGTATCAGGCAAATTAATCTGAAGGAAACTTCTCCTACTCAACTACAGAACCATGAAGGAACTACAGAACCTATCTTTGAAAGTAAAGAGAGACTTAAACAAGTAACCTTCTTAATAACAAAAATGCTTAACAACACAAATAAAATAAAAATTTATCCCCAAATAAATAAATAAATTTATACTTTTGTTATTATTTTAATTCTTTTTATATAAACCACACTGCACATTCACCACAATGACATAACGGGTGAATGGTAAATATGTGTTGAAGTAGGCGTTCGTCGATGGAAGGTGTGTGGAGCACTGGTGGAAACTTCGTTCTCCCAATTTCTTTTAATATCGCTGGACAATAGTTCAGCGAGCACAATAGTTCAGCGCAATTTTTATTTGAAGAGGCGCGCTCCCTCTCCTCTCTGTTGCAGTTTCCACTTCACCTTCACATGAATATGTTTCCCCGCCTGCGCATCATCTTCATATTGTTACTACCATTACTTCTGTCGATCCATCCACCCATGAATCTGTTTGCCTTCCTGCGCAGCATCTTCATATTATCCGTGGATTGCAATGACACAACTCGTGATATGTTTCCTTCCATCGATCTGCCTTCCTACGTATGCCTCATCATAATATTTCTGGCCGTCCGTCCATTCGTTAAGACTCTACTGTCGAAACAGACAACTGTCCGTCGTGATACACCGCCTTCTGCATCAGCGGTAGCCTTTTCTGCCTCCACTTCTTATGACGTGTTCATAAATTATAGAGTTCCGGACCTTAAACACACTTTGGCCCTCCCTCTCTACCATACCCTTCAATCCCTGGGATTGAAAGTCTTTCTTGACCAGACCGAAATGGTAGTTGGACGCAACATTCTTGATCAAATAGTAGCGGCTACTAGTGTGGCCTCTGTTCATATAGTCCTACTTTCTCCAAATTATGCAGAATCGGCTTTTTGTCTGGATGAACTCGTCCTCGTCGTAAATTCTGGCGCCACCATTATTCCTGTATTTTACGACGTTGACCCTTGTCAACTCGTGTGCAGGGGCAAATATAAAAGTGGAGCATACGATAAATCCCTGCGCGCACATGAAGAAACGCAGCAATACGACAGCAAAAGAATTCAGCAGTGGAGAGATGCTCTTGCTCATGTTGCAAAGATTAGCGGACTGGAGCAGAAGGCATTTAATGGGTGAGCATCATAGCTTTGAGTCTGTTGGATTAGTGGGTACATGCTAAATTAGGTAATAGGTGCTCCTCTCACTAATAATGTTGCCCTCTGGATATGAATACAGGGAACTCGAACTCTTGCAGAAGGTCGTGCAGGATGTGTTGAAATTTTTTCGAAACCCACCGGCTGCAATTGCATGTGAATGAGGCTGGCGCACCCTTGGAATCGCTGAAATTGTTAACAGCGAGCATCTTGATTGGCTGTCCAGAAAATCATGAATACATCAGTGAAGGAATTATACTTCGCTATTTTATTGCTCATGCTGGGATATGTCAACAAATTTTATACCTGTCTTATAAATTTATTTCTATATCAATTTTTTTAAATAGTGTTTTTATGCTGATAGATTTGAAATAGGTTTCCAGAAGTAAATATATTGTAACAAATTTCAAAATCAAAGAATTATGGAATGTTGGGAATTTTTTTGTTTTTATTGGCTAGTTTACTTGAGCGATCACAAGAATACCACAGGGATGCTTGAATTGTTTTTCTCAAAGAAAATCATCTCTTTGGGTATTTATTTTTTTTTCGAAAGAAATTATCCTCTCTTAACACGAGGGTAGAGTCAATACAAGAATATTTAAGTATAGTTATTACATCAATCTTTCTGATCACCATGTTATTTTTAAGGAATTGATCTCAGAGCATATAATAATTATTTTTCCCGATCATTTCAGTTAATTTTATTGATAATGTTTTAATATTATAATATTATGTTTATGGTAATAGCTATGTCTATTTTAAAATAATGTTTCAAATTTTTAATTTAACTATCAATAAATAGTAAGTGAAAGTTAGGAATTTAATCTATATATAATATTTTAGAATATTTTTGATAGTATAGAAAAATCAAGATTTAGATTTATTTCTAAAGAATTATGCTTTTTCTTTACCTTTATTTTAAATTTATTAATTAAAAAAAATGACATACAAACAAGTATCATATGAAATGAGTTATGGTTTTTTGACATATGATATTAATAAACCATGCTATTGACCCATGATATTATAATAAAGTCTATTTACAAATTAAAAATCTCTATGATATGCTATTTCTAAGGAAAAGGAAAATAATTTCTATGATAAACTCCGAAAGAATCTATATAGTTAAAAAAATTGTTACAAGTATTTTTAAATGTATATATGTGAAACTTATGTATAAATTTTGTTTATCAATAATGATTATTATTATTTTAAATAAAGCTATAATTAGTTTGCTCTTTAGTACATATAGACATAGGCAGTGAAGCTTCAAGGCTTAATATATGTAGATTGGGCAAAGAGTTCATCTGACAAGGAGAGCACACTAGGGGGAATCTTCAGTATTGGGTCAACAATAGTTTCGTGGTACAACAGGAACTAGAGATCAGTTGCACTCAGTTCAACAGAAGAAGAGTACATGGTTGCTAGTCAAGCAACTTGTGAGGCTATTTAAATGAGAAAGATTCTTGTTGGGTTATTTGGTCAATAGATGGATCTTACAATAATTTATTGTGACAATCAGAGTTTTATCAAACTCTATGAGAATCTCATTTTTCATGATCGGTCCAAGCATATCGACATATGGTATCACCATCTACAAGATTGTGTGTATAGGAGAATCATGTTGAGTTTATTTTGAGTTGTAATTAATTAATTCAGTTTAACTAATTTAAATTCATTTAAACTAGTTCCAATTTATGGAGGAACTAGTAGGAGTTTAGACAGTGGGGTGTTGCTTCATGTGGTGAACCAATTAACTAATAATTCAATCATAAATAGCTCATGCATGTCAGATATGAGAGTTACTCAGTTGATATTGGAGTTCAGGGACAATGTACTATTAGTTGTATAATCATTTGAATTGTATAGGTGGTTCATACAGTCATAAGAAGGCCTATGAGGATTGCACAATTCGAATTGAGGAATTTCCTAATTAAGAGGAGATAATTCCCAAGGAAACAACACAAGGAAATAGGGACTCGGGCAAGCCAAAATTTGGTTAGGTATTCGCTTGGGCTTGTCTAAGAAGCTGTGAGACAGATAAAGATAGTGCATAGGTTGTTTGGGCTTGAGAAAAGTGTTGTAATATTATCATATTTTCTGAATAATGCAATATACATATAGCATGGGTTTTTAGCTGTGGCTTTCCCAAGGAAATCATTGTGTAATGTGTTGATTGAATTCTTTCTCTTGTATGCTTTGCGATTTCACGATCATTTAATTATTTCTATTGATGAGTAGAGTAGATTAAAGTCTACTACTTTAGTAAATTATGATTAGCAATTTGAATCTACAAGGAATTTATACATGGAGAATATTGGCATGTGCATGAATCATCCTCATCAAAAGAGAAAAATCAAGGACATTCACAACATCCAATAGGCCATTATTCTGAATTATGCATGAACAATTAGTTATATTTATGTTGCATTGGAAGACTATTGTGAAGATGACCAATCAACAATGGTTGAAGTTGAAAGAAAGATTCCCAAGAGATACATTTCCATTTTATAATATTTGGAATTTAGTCATAGTTATATCACTTTGAAATTCATTGAAGCCTATGCTCTTAAGAAATGTAGGCATGGTAAGTCATGGTTAGCCTAGCTATCCATCGAAACTAGGAGAAAGGTTTGTGAAATGGTGGAGGATTATCCATTAAATCTAAATGGACTCTTTGTATAGGAAAATGAATATTTTTCCACTTGGTTCTTATGTTGTCATGATTAGCATCGATTGGTTGGAAGCACACTATGTTGAAATTGATTGATACAATAAGAATCTTGATTGTATTGATGAAGATGAAAATTGAAGAATAGTAAGAGGCATCCCAGATGCAATATCTATTTGGTAGATGTTAACCTTGTAGCTAAAGAAATGTTTTAGGAAAGGATGCTAATTGTATGCAACACATAATTGTCTAGATATTGAAGATTATTTAGTGTATGGAGACTTTAATGATATATTAATGGTTAAAGTGCGAGACCTTTTTGAAAGAGGGACATCTTGATCTTGTATTTGGAGCTACATAATCGCCCTTGACCCCTGATATTATGAGCAACTCATAATTATTAGAATGAAAATGAGATTCCAAGAGTTGTTGGGAAAGGGGTACATTGGAAAAGTGTGCCTCTTGGGGATTGTCTTATTTGTAAAAAACAATGGAACTCTTAGATAGTGTATTTACTAAAAGTAGTAAAATAAAGTTATAATGAATAACAAGCACCCATTGCCTCACATAAATGATTTGATTGACAAAATGAGTGGAAAAAGGTATTCTCAAAAAATTATTTGATATTGGGATATCCTTAAGTTAGTTTTAACAAAGAAGACATCCTTAAGATAACCCTTAGGATGAGGTATGGCTATTATGAATTTGTGGTGGTACCATTCAATCTAACAAATGAACCAACTGCATTCACATGTCTCAAGAACAATGTTTTCAATAAGTAATTGGACAAGTTTATACTTGTTTTTCTATATGATATACTAATTTATTTTAAGAACGAAGAACACAATAATCACTTAAGGATGTTTTTCCAAGTGTTGAAATAACATAAGATGTATACCAAAAAGAAAAAAGAATTTAAGTGTGAATTCTATTAGATATAAATTAATTATTTGGGTCAACGTTAATTTAAAATAAAGAATAACCATGGATTTAGAAAAATATTAAGGCCATGATGAATTAGTCAACTTCAAATGTAATAGATGTGAGACCCTTTATGGGTCTTACTACCTATTTTTGAAGATTTATTGAGGTATTTTCTTTAATCATATACCCAATTACTTGTAAAAGAAAGCAAATAATATTGGGTGGTCTTAATAATCCGAGGAAAGCTTTCAGCAGTTGAGATTTCACAAGTGCTGCAATTCTAAAAATTATACACATAGACAAAGATTTTGTTGTGTGTAGTGAGCCATAAATTGAAGGAAATAGGAGTTCTTGTGCAAGATAATAATGAAATATGTTTTGAATCACAAAATTTGAAGGAATATGAGAAAACTTGTGTTACTTGCGACTTGGAACTTGTTGTAGTGATGCATGCCCTTGAGATGTGGAGGCACTACTTAATGGGTGAGATAACTCATAATTTTGATCATAACCACTTGAAGTATATATTTTACCAACCAAATTTAAATGAAATGCAAAGTATATGGCTATAATTCTTTATGACTTTGAATTTTAAACCAAAATCATAAAATTTAAGGAAAAAAAATGATGCACCCAAGAAAAAGATGCATGTAATAGTTGTTAACATTTGCAAATCAAATTTGAAGAAGACAGTTATTGATTCCCTTGTTGAAGATGAACACTATATCAAAGTGAAATATGGATTGCAAGAAGAGAAATTAGATGAGTGGTATGAAGAACATAAATTTAATGATGACAGGCTTATCATTTTATAAAATTATAAGGCATATTCCCAATTCTATATGGTTAATAAGAACTATCACGGATGGATACATAGAATGCCATATTTTGGCTATATAGGCTACCAAAAAATGATTGTTATAGGAAAATCAATACTTTTGGCTTGGGATGAAGAAATATGTTGCAGACTAAGTTGTCAATTGTATGGAATTTTAGCAAGTTAAAGCTGAACACCAACACACACTAGGTTTCTTGCAACCTTTGCCTTCCCAAATGGAAATGAAAAGTAATAACAATGGATGCTATTATTATGATTCCAATAGTAGTAAGACTGAACATGATTGTATCTTGGTTGTGGTGGATAATTTAACCAAGGAAAATAAATTTATTCATATTAAATATACTCATAAGGCTATTAAAATTGAAAACTAAATATTCAAGAAATAAATTTTTAGATTGTGTGGAGTACCTAATGCAACTATTTTTGACAAGGATATAAAGTTTACTTTTGGCTTTTGGAAATGTCTCTTTGAATAATTAGTTACCAATTTATTTCCATTCATAGACATGTAAACCGAGAGAGTGAACCAAGTTATTGAAGACATGCTTTCCATCTACACACACACATAAAGTAGAATAAGAAAATTATATTAATCAAAGCCTACGCTGAGGAAAAAACAGTTACATCCAATTCAAAAAGGTTCCCATTCTTGGATAGTATTTCTATCTATTGCTAGAATTTCGATTGTGTTCTTAAAATTTTCAGTTCAATTCTATCTAATTTACTATAACAAACTATATACAATTTCCGAAAGACACACAAATTGTAGCAGTATGACTTATTTTTGGTGAAATTTTCATCGATGGCAAAGTATGTTGAAGGTTTTCTGTATTATTTCTAGTGTGTATTAGAGTTGAGTATATATTGTTGTATTGATGTCCCTCTACATGGATGATCATGTCATGTTGTGATGTGAATGCCTACTCAAACATTGTGATGTTAAGGGCTATGTTGATGAGATGGTTATGTTGTAGAGGTATGTTGCAAGAGGATGCAAGTGAATGCAAGAGTATGCAAGCTAATGCTTTGAATTTTGTAATAATTAAAGTTGGCTTATGTTAATTCATATTATTGGAATATTTCGAATTCATTTTATGTGTTTTAATATTTAAATTTGGAAAGAGTTTGGAAATGAAGATACATCCCTAGAATGGAAAGAGGCAATATTTTCACTTCATATTTCTGTATGGAATACTAACAACCAACAAATTATGTTTATAAAAGATGTGATTTTGAAACACAATGAAAGTTTTGTTGGAGATTTGATTTAGCTATGTGAGAGAGCTAGTTTATGTGTTATTTGGCACAAAGTGACAAAGGAAGGAGAGAAAATGTGAAGCTGATTCGAGAAAGAGAAGACATAGATAAAGAGATGGAGGTATGCCGAAATAAAGACCAGGTAAACTGACACATTGCTTATTTTATGTATAAGGGTATTATAGTCTCCCTTTAGGTAGTAGCCTGAAAAAGAATAGGTTGGAGCCTATTGAATAGGGAGGAGGAGCTTCCTAGAAATTAGTAATTTGCAAAACAAATTGAGGTAGTAGCCTCTTCTAGTTAAGAGCCTGCAGAAAATTGATGTAAGTGGGAGTAGGAGCTTTCCAACAAGGTATAGCTTGCAAGAAAACAAAGAGGTTGGAGCCTCCAAAAGATGATGTAATATAGAGGAAGTAGGACCTTGCCTCTGCATCACAAAAAAAAAAATTCATGGTTTTCTCCCTTTATGGGTTTCCACTTATGTATGGTGTCCACATATGTTGATTTTGTGTGTTGATTTTATGCCATGGTTTACATGTTAAATGTTGTTTATATGTTAAATTTGTTATTCATATGAAGCAATGCTACTCATGTAACAATTTAGACAAATTTTGAAGAAAAAAGTAAACAAAAAATGATATCCATGAATGCACTATATTAATTCATCCCCACTCTCAATATAGCTAAGTTTCCAACACTTATTTGTTCATATAAGGTGTGTCTTTGTTCTGTCATGGATTTTACTTCTAAAGTGATGTTGCAACATTGAAATAAGGGACAACTTGTGCAACTGTAATGGTATAGTTGCTGGAAGCAGATAAGTCTGGCTACTGTGTAGCAATCATTGCCTAAATATCCTCAATTTGTTAGCGCAAACTAATTAATTCATCTTCATTTCTTTGTATAGTATTACTTTGATCAACCATTAAATCCATAAAAAATTTTAGGCTTGATACCGACCAACTATGCCTTAGCTAGAGGGTGTTGATTTCTTCTTGAAGTTGGGTAATTGACATCATCCTTGCAACTACTCCCTCTGGCTTCTCATGCTCTTGGAATCCTAGGGTCATTCTAGCTCAAATGTGGCACATAGTGGTGTGCTTCTTGCTCACTGGATGGTACTCACTTATTGAATGTCCCATAAACTCTGCATACAATCTTATCTTAGAACATGTTGATTTAGCCTCCCTATCCAACCCTTCTATCTCATTTCTTCATGTGCATGATCCTTCTCTCTATATTGCCAAATGTGTTTGACATCCCTCATCTGTCTTTTCATGTATGATTGATTAATTAGTGATGATGCCGAGGTCCTTAAGCTCATATAATATGCACACACTATGTTCTTGTTGCATGTTGGAGAAAACTTCCTCTCCACCCCTTCAATCCCTTTTCCATTCCTAACTCCCCTCATATATGTGATATATAAACAATCAAAGTGAGAAGATTACATACATGTCATGGAGCTTGAAATAATAATGGGCATCATGTGTCATTAAAAATGAATCTATTTGAGGCTTTATATAGAAAAGATATAGTACTTTAGTGAGATTGGATAATCCAGTCAATAATGTTATGCTTGGGCTAGAAATGGTCAAGGAAATAGAGTAAGAAATCACTGGAATTGAGTAGAACTTGAAGGCGACCCAAGATACATAAAATAACCATGTAGATAAGAAAATTTATGTCCATAATAAATTCAAAGTTAGGGATCATGTCTTCAACTATGTGAAGCTAAGGAATATTTCTCTAAACCTTGGAAGTTACCCTAAGTTAGCACCTAGATATTTTATGCCATTTGAAGTCCTTAATAGGTTAGGGTTAGTTGCATACGGAATTACAATACATGCTAACATTAGAGACCATAACATTTTCCCTATTCTTTTATTAACAAATATGTAAATGATCTTAACCATGTGAATTTTTGGGTTGAGATATAGGTGGAACAAGGGAGAGAGTTTGAAATACAACCACTATGCATCCTTCATAAGAAAACATATTGTTTTGGAATTGATCCATTAGATAGATAAAGGTGTAATGTAAGAAATTTGGTCTTGATGGGGTCACATATTAGTGGGAGTATTCCATGAATAAGGCATGCCCATTTTTGTTATGATCTCGAGTTGCACTGAGGTTAATGTTATCCCAAGGGGAGGGGAATGTGAGTGACCCCATCTTTGACCCTTTGAATATATTGGATCGAATTATGTATAAAATTGTAAATGTGTGGTTATAATGATGAGAGTCAAGCCACATGAGACTAATTGTGGTACCCCATGTATGAATTATGAAAACATGTTTATATGGATTCCTAGTGTAAAACTCAAGGTTAATCCCCAATTAGGGAAGGGATAGACATTTGGATGATGTGAATATACTTATATTTTGATAATGTAATAGACTTGAATGGTGAACTCAAGGTATGCAAATATTAATGATACATTATGATATATATGATTCCAATATGGTTGTAAAGAGCATGTGAGTGGTTATGATTCCACTAGAGGGGAAGAGGAAATGAGACTTATAAGAAAGTAACCTCTATTTCCAAGTGTTAGTATATATATCATCTATATTTCCATCATGAAATTCAAATGAAGCCATCCACCTTTGTTGACTTTGAAGTTGTTGTAGTGGCTACAACCACCCTCCAAAATTTTTCCTTAGCCTGTTTTGGAGCCTCCCTACCAACCTTACACAAAAATTTGTCTTGCTTCGTTAAGTACTCAAGCTTCAAGTGTTTTCCTCGCACAAAGGTAGCCTCTTGATCATAGTTTATCCATTCCCCTCATAGGCTACTCACTTGGACTTGGTCTAGCTGCAGGTTGAGCAACTTCCCCTTGAAATTTGTGCATTTCTAGAGGGAAACCAGCCTTCCCTGCATAAATTGGCAATCCTCTCTAACAGCTTGTTGGGCTCCAGGATTGTGCAATCCTGCCATCCAACCCTCCTAGCAGGTTTTGTGAAAATTTTCCCAACAGTAGGATGTTTAGCTCAGGTTGCGCAAATCTGGGCAGCAGAGAGCTGCTTTGCCCAGAAATTGAACAAACCTCCTAGGCAATCAGCCCAGCTCACAGACAAGAATGCACATTTTTCCCAAGCAGTTGAGCAGCTGCATGCATGAGCAGTCCGGTTGACCAGTTCCGCCCGGGATCGAGGAAACATGACTTGCATGCATGCATGACTTAATATTCTCATAATAGAAAGAGACAACATGAATAAGGCATCCCATGATTCAAGGAGCTACTTTTAGCAGCTGGGGGTTACATGCAAAGTTGTTTTAGAAGTTTCTCTCCAAGTGTCGCTTTGTCCTAGATTTGTGACATGCATCTCATGAGACCAAACTTATTTATTCAACACATTAGAGCTCATTCATTCACATCAATCTTGGAGCTATGACATCCCACAACACATCTAGGACTCTTCAAAACATCCAACTCATCTATTCACAGGTAAGTGGCCTCAACTTGTCTTTTTCAACATTTCTGTTGTTTTTTGTGTATTCTTTTGTGTGAGTGATATTTGCTTGATTTATTTGAATTCCTACTGTCATTTTCATGTATTCTAGCTTTTCCTATCTCTGTTTCAGTTTTGGTTGCTATCTCTCTGCTGTCACATTCATGAAACTATTTTGCATGGACGTTCGCCCAACCAGCGAATGGCCTCACCCACATGCATGTTGATTTTTTTGCTGAATCTTTCATTCATGTTTTGCATGTGATGTTATTCACTTCTACTATCACTTAGTGTCACCATGCATTCACTATCTTACTTGCTTTCAGTTTCTTGTCGGTGAGTCGGGCCAACCTTGGCCTAGGCTCTACCTTCACCAAGGCTGCATTGTGCAAGATGGGGATGGAAGGCTCAAATTCCTCTCTATATTTGTTCACTCCTGCCCAAAAATGGCCTCCAGGTCTGTTTTGTGCATTTCTGGAGGATAGTGGCTGCTTGGCTCAAGAAATTACGCAAATCTATCCCTGGGCCAACAGTCCTTCCTAGCTAGAATTGCACATTGCGCCATCCCAACAGCTAGCTACCTAGCTGGATTGCACATTTCGTAGATCCAACAGCTAGTCCTGCCTCCTAGATAGCATAGACTACCTTTTTTGTAGTTTTGGCAGCCAGTCACTCAGCCTCCCAGTAAAAGTTGTGTAATCTTGCTCATCAGTTCCCCAGGTATGTGTTGTTTCCTTCCTCGGATTTGCTTTGTTTTCACTGGCATATTTATTGCCATTCATGTCGCTTGTTTCCATATCTTTCAGGTGTTCATCTATCTCAATGGCTTCCAAGAGAATAGGATCTTAGGACACTGATGGTATTGCAGCTGGAGCAATAACTGAGTAGGTATCCTTTGGTTTGCGGATCTATGAAGATATGAAGTTGTATCTAGACAAGGACATTAAACTGAAGTGGCAAGAGGTCAATGAAACATTCACAAGTGCTTTTTGGGAAGAACTCGAAGACCGTCAGGTGTATGTGAACATTCATAAGTCTAGCTTGTACTAGATTGCATGTAGATACCTCGTGTTCCCATGTGTGAACATGATTCACTAGATCGTCTCTCACACTGACCCCGAGACGATGACCTTGGGCAGTGTTAGTGGGACGAAGCTTGCAACCTTCTAGGCATGAGATTATGATGAGATGTATCAAATGTCCAAACTTGTGACTATTATGACCCCTCCATTCATTTTTCCCAATAGCAGATCTCACTCCAGATACATTCAGAAGGATTGGGTAAAGGAGCAAGCTCGCTTCAGGATGACACCCAACCAGATCTACAAGACAAAGATATTGAGGTTGGGATACCAATACTTGGTCACATTTGCATGTCAACTAAGTGGCCAAGAAAGCACTGAAACCTTTCCTCAGAGTTGGGTGATCGGGCTGGACCAACTGGCTAGAGAGGGAAGACCATGAAACTAGTCCAGCATACTGGCTCATCAGCTGAAGGAACAAGTCATGAAGGCTCGACAGTCACTTGAAGGCATGCATGCAAAGATTTAGATGTTTGCCTACATTCTAGATATAGTCTGTGACCGACATGAGTTCCCAGCCTTGGGTGGGCATGGTCACTGGTGGAGATTGTTGTGAACATGTATTTCAAGTTGTTGTCCGAATGCATCTTCAGAGGAGTGATCATACAACTATCTGACCATTTTGTCACCCCAGTGTACAAGTTGATATTCGAACAGGATCCACCCTACATGTTAGAGGAAGCAATGAAGGCATTTTCTATGCATTGCATATTGGTATGCCTCACTATTTGACATGTTCATCTAAGTGTACAGTGTGGATAAGTCTTCGCATGTTCTGCCAAAGTTCGCCTTGGATGTGCTTGTCATGCAGGAAGTCGCATACCACATCTTGATAGGATTGACAGCTAGACTATAACAGAAGAAGAAGGCACCTTGGCCTGCTCTTCCATTGAAAATTGGGTTATATGAGATCCGGAGTATCAAGTAAGCGGATGTCGAAGCAGAACAGATGAGGAAGTATCCTTTCGACCTCCGAAGCTTCAACCCGTATGACCCACATTGCATTGTGAAGGATCAATGTGCGAGATTTTAGTTCAACTAGATCCATGGGGCATGTCATTGGGCTGAAGAGGACTCATGGAGGTACTGCTACAATTCCTCTAGACCCAATGAATAGGTTGGATTTTCCGTAGAGTGGTTAGAAAATCAGCATGAAGTAGCATCATAGAGAGCACCAACAGTAGCAACAGTAGCAGCAATAGCAGAGGCAGCAATGCCAAGCATACCTGTGCACGACAAAGGGAAGAGGAAGATTGTTGACCGCATGGAGGAGGAGAAAAGCTGCAAGTTTCAAGCAGATCCAATTGTAGAACAAGTAGCTATGGCTATTCAGGCAAAGATGCAACAATGCAACAAACACACCATGTGCAGGAAGGGGGATAAGAAGGGAATGGAAGAAGCGGAGAAGGAGTTGCATGAGTTGAGGGAGAAACTCCAGAGAGAACAAGAGTTGCACCGACAGGACAAGGAAGTGCAACAACAGTAGATACAGCAGGGGACGCATCATGTGCAGACAGACGAAGCAGTGCCCGTACAGGTAGTTGATTCTTCTGAACAATTGGCATCAAGTGAAGAGGGTGAACCCTCGCAGGGCCAAGACATTTCTCATGAGATAGAACATGCTCTTGAACAGTTGGATGTAGACATGGAGAAGCAGGAGTTGGAACTGGATATCGACCTCATGCCTCACCATAGAGAGTTCAAATCACCTGCTTCAATGCATACAGATGATGAGCAAGTCTTGAATGACCAAGGAGGCACTGAGATCCTTGGTGGTCAGCTAAAAGAAAAAGTGCACAACATCTCCTTTGATGAATCTTAGCATAAAGTTGTGTAGTCCCACAGAGTACCAATTCTAGAGGACCAAACATCTCTTACGCAAGTTGAAGAGAAAGTGATCGTTATTGATGTGCATAAGCATCCAACTTCTTTGGCCAATGCAACTAGAGTGTATGCCAAATCCACTAGCTCAAGTTTTCATTTCCTCATAGCTGAGAATGAGTGAATGGAGAAGGAAATACAGGTAGCCAAGTAGGGAGGAAACTTGGTGACAATGTCTGCTTGAGCTAAACTGAAGAAGGCAATAGTAGATGAAGTATTGTCCTTGGACACACTCATGTGAGCATTGTACTCCAAGTTTGGTACCATGCACCAAGCAGTCATTCGTCTCCACGGATGGCAGCATCGATGTCTGAGAAGAGCATGCATCTTGAAGAACATACATGATACCATTGATAACATGCAAGCATGGATGATGAATTACAAGGGAGCCGCACTTCACTTTCCAAAGATGATGAGGGCCAATGCGGTCGAGCTGCAAGCACATATAAGGAGTCAGATCCGAAATTATGAGTACCTATCGCAACTCATCACTAGCATACAGGCTTCCCATGCACAAGTATTCAAGAGCATGGAGGTTGTGGTGCACACTGTTGGGGTCCCACCCTAACCCCCTTATTTATGTAATGGGACCACGTCATAGTCAAGAGTCAATAAATCCTATATTAATAATTGTAAGTGGTTAATCTGCAATTAATGGCGGAACCACAGTTAGTTGCAAATGGGTCGTAGTATTAGATAGATGGTATTAATAAAACCCACGGTATTGGTCCGTGGTATTGCATGTATGAGTCATATATAAAGGATAGAGACTCCCTGCAAGGAACATCGTGTCTTATTTTGTAATCGAGCTCTGCTCTATTAGAGGTTGCCCGCTCGAAGAGGCAAGTGAACATTACTCTATGAATAATAAAATCATTTCTATTCTGTGCTTTGGGTATCTTTTCTTCGCATATTCTGTATTTGGGTATCATTTTGCAGGTTAAGAGAATAACAAGTGGTATCAGAGCACTTTCCAGGGCCGGTGGGATCTCCATTTCTTAGCAATTTTTTATTTTGGCTAGAGACATGTTCCGGCGTCTTTAAACCACGGGATCTGTCATTGAGCGCATAAACTTGCGGATTTGGGGAGGCATGCACTCAGGAAATACAAGAGGTGGTCACGTCTGCTGGACTCCCTTGTAACCCCTGTGGGTACCCCTTCGAGTAGTAGCGCATTAGACAGAACCGCGCATGGACTGTCTTCCACGTACCCTATGGGTATATCAGAAACCCCCTAGGCTCCCTTGAAATTTTTCCATAGATAAACCATCGGCCGTCTTGCGGCTACAGTACACCGAGAACAACACTCGGAGAGATTACTTGCCCGTACGATAGGGTAGTCGGGTTGTACGGCTAAGGGTACGGTCGATCCTCCTCAGTTAGAGCCCTGAAACATTGGGCCGAGTACTACTACCAGACCCTTATGTATATTGTGATCTATAGCACCTGACACTCCTCAAGACCATAGTTCCCTTTTCTATTGGGGGATCACACATCATCTCTTTCAGATCCGCTTGTGCAAAGGGGTGCAGCAGCAACAGACATCAGTCCCGCAGTCTTGAGTTCGCAGATCAACCATTCCGATCTATTAGATCCATTAGATCCACAGAAGCAGTCTGTTTCGCCGCCCAGAGCTATCAGATCCGCCATTCAGATCTCTCAGATCCACCAGATCAGAGTCATTGTGAAGGGTTCCTATACTGGGGTATAATTTTCGCAGGACTTTTGGCCGCATTGACATTTTGAGAATTTGGCGACTGCAGTATTGATAAGGAAGGAGTAAAACTCCGTTAGGAGTTTTCAGAAAAAAAAAAAAAGAATCGGGGCGCTTATTGGTGATCTAGCCCATCAGAATCAGGATGACGAGCTGAGCACGGTGGTACCATTCACTTCTTAGTGGAAATTTTTTTTAGGCGGTCGCAATTTTAAAAAAATCATGTTGGTGTATGGTAGAAACTAGAGCTCAAACGATGGCCAATGAAAGGATGGACAAACTTGAAGAATCAATGCAAACCCTCCACATTCAGCTTAGCGGACTATGTAGCATGGTCGAGAAAATAATCCCGAAGGGAAAGGAGCAAGCCCACGAGGAGGAGTATAATGGCAATGGACACAATGAGGGTGAGTCTAGCCACTCTCCTCACGTCTGGCACACCCACCAACAACCCAGTCAGCGACCTCCCAAGTTGGATATGCATAAATTTGACGGTTCTCACCCGTCGGCATGGATAACACAAATGGAGCAGTATTTCAAAATGAATCACATCTTAGATGATGAGACTCAGCTTATGTTGGGGAGCATGTACTTGGACAATGAAAGGTGGCAATGGTCGGAATGGCATCAACGTTGCACTGGACCTTTTAGGACTTGGACCAAATTCACCAAAGCTCTTCAAGGCCGCTTTGACCAAGAATCATCTTTTTTGGGTCATCTTACTAAGCTTCGACAGACTGGTACAGTGGATGAATATATTACAGCTTTTGAAGCCTTAGCCTTCTCCACTTGGGGTCTCTCAGATGTGTTCTACATGGAATGTTTTATCAGCGGTCTTAAAGAAGCCATCAAAGCTCAAGTCCTACTGCACCACCCTCCCACATGGACGGAGGCTTGCAAGGTAGCTCGTAATGTGGAACGTGCATTAGCAGCCCAAAACAGTCGCCCAAATTTCTCCGCTAAAGGTCGCCCCCCACAGGCTCACAACACGACTCAAACACTTAAGGTCCAAAAGGTGTCCCCTGCGGAAATGGCCGACAGAAGAAAGCAAGGACTATGTTACTACTGTGATGAAAAATATTCCCCAGGTCATAAATGCAAGGAGCTCAAATGTTTTCAAATTGATGCCACTGACTACAGCTCAACAGAGGAAGATCCATCACTTGAGGAACATGAGCCGCTAGAAGAAGACAACCAAAAATACAATGTCTCTGACGAACCAGTTATTTCGTTGCATGCTTTGGCAGGGATTTATTCCCCTCAAACTCTCAAAACCAGAGGTTTTATTAAACATCACCCAGTAGTAGTCTTGATTGATAGTGGAAGTACACATAATTTCATCCATCAAAAAGTCGCAGAAGCAGTGCATTGTTTTGTACGAGCAGTTTCTACTTCCAAGTTTAAATTGTGGATAGAGGCACAATGAAATGTGAAGGCCGCTGTGAAAATGTCAAACTTAAAATGGGGGATGATCAGTTGAAAACCCACATGTTTGCCATACACATGGGGGGTTGCGACATTTTCCTCGGCGCTGAATGGCTCTGCACTCTTGGGCCAATCACAATGGATTTCCAGGAGTTATATATGAGTTTTAAGCAGAACAACTACACACATACCCTCCGTGGACTCCAGGCGGGAGCCCCCTCTATCATCAGCTCGTATAGGATGGAAAAATTGTTAAAAAAGGGCAATCATGGAGTTGTAGTTCAATTTAACGCCATCCAGGCAGTCGAAACCAAGCCTTTGCCAATTCATCCTGAGATGCAACAGATTTTAAATTACCATCTACTGGTCTTTGACAAGCCTCATGAGCTTCCACCCTCGCGAGGGAAACATGATCATAGCATCACCTTGGTTCCAGGGGCCCAACCCCCAAATTTTCACCTATACAAATATCCGTTCACCCAAAAGAATGAAATAGAAAAAATTATCAAGGAACTTTTGGAAGCAGGTGTCATTCGTCCCAGCATTAGTCCTTATTCATCCCCAGTGGTCATGGTGCTCAAGAAAGATGGGGAGTGGCGGATGTGTCCTGACTTCAGGGCCCTCAGTAAGTTGACAGTCAAAGATAAATTTCCCATCCCGGTGGTTGATGATTTGCTGGATGAAATCAATGGGGCTCAATTCTTCACTAAGCTAGATCTTCGCTCAGGCTACCACCAAATTCGCATGAAGGAAGTCGACATTCCCAAGACTGCTTTCAGAACTCATGAAGGCCATTATGAATTCTTGGTCATGCCATTTGGTCTTTGTAATTCCCCCTCTACTTTTCAGAGCCTTATGAACCACATTCTCAAACCATATCTCAGGAAATTTGTCCTTGTCTTCTTCGATGACATCCTCATCTATAGTTGCACTTGGGTCGCACATCTTCAGCATGTAGATCTACTCTTGCAACTGCTCCGCAAGCATAAATTATTTGTCAAGATGTCCAAGTGTTCATTTGGCATGGCAGAAGTAGAGTATTTGGGCCACATTGTGGGGCGTGATGGTGTCAAGGTGGACCCCAAAAAGATCTAGGCCATTCCTTAAGACCTTGAAGAGCTTGAGAGGAATTTTGGGTCTCACAGGCTATTATCATAAATTTGTCCGCAACTATGGTCGCATAGCGAAGCCCCTCACCCAACTCCTAAAGAAAAATTCATTCTTCTAGAATGAGGAAGCAGAAAAGGCCTTTACAACTCTAAAAAATGCCATGTGTTCCACTCCAGTCTTAGCACTACCTGACTTCACCAAATCTTTTGTCATTGAATGTGATGCTTCGGGTACAGGTATTGGGGCGGTCTTAATGCAGGAAGGGTGACCATTGGCCTTCACAAGCCAACAACTAAGTGGGAGGAATCTGGGCCAATCTACCTATGAGAAGGAAATGATGGCCATCTTACATGCAGTCGAGACCTGGCGACCTTACTTATTGGGGCGACGTTTCCAAATTCGCACAGATCATCACAGTCTTAAATATTTTTTGGAGCAACGCCTATCCTCCCCACAAAAAAATAAATGGCCCACCAAAATGCTGGGATATGATTATGAGATCAATTACAAGAAAGGGAAAGACAATAGTGTAGCAGATGCATTATCTCGCCAATTTGAGGAGGAAAGTACTCTGCTAGCAATTTCCCTCCACATTCCATAATGGATTGAAGAGGCTTGCAGAGAATAGTTTTCACACCCCAGGCTCTCCAAACTCATTTCTCAATTGCGGGTAGATCCAGATTCCACCAAGTGCTACTCATGGCAGGATGATATTCTTCGCTACAAGGACCGAGTTGTAATATCACCAACATCCACCCTCAAAAGTCGCATTTTGGCAGAATTGCACTCATCTCCCATTGCAGGACATTCGGGCTTTCAGAAGATGTATGCTCGCACCAGAAGATCATTTTTTTGGACAGGCATGTGTTAGCTACCTATACAATTAGGTTTCATATTTCATGATTGGCAAAGAAAGTTCCAAATATGCTCTGCTTTGGTGATACAAAGATCCCATATTTCTAAAAGGAGACAATGTATGTATATAGCCTCATGTTGATTAAATTTTGATGGATGCTCCAACAGACTAATCTGGATCATTCCATGTTTCAATTTTCTGTTGTAGAATAGAGAAAGAAGTTTGTCCAAACTGTGTAATCTTGGCAGACCAGTAGCTAGGTAGAGAAAGTAAGGTTCCCAACTGCTTAATCTGGGACCTTGGCAACAATAAGGGTAGCTTTAGATAGAAAGTCAAAAGAAAAAGCCAAAAGAAAAGAAAAGGCACATAAGGTTTTGCAAGTCTAAGTGCACCCTCCATGAAGAAACAAAAAATGCTAGACAAGTAGATGGGTAGGTAGATGGGGTTGCATAAGTGTCATTTATTTCAACTGGATCTTGCTGGTCTAGCATAAAGGGAAATCAGTGGATAGAGAAGCTCCTCTTCTCCATCATGTTGCAGCAAAGTAAAGGAGCATGACTAACTCCCTTTTCCCCCCTTTCACTTTCATTACTAACATCCCTTCATCAGTTGTGTTCATGAAAGAGAATCCAAGTTTTATGTTGGTTCTTATTCCTTTAAAAGGAACATTTCTTGTCTAAAATTCTTTTCATTTTGATCTACTCCCTTAGCTAAGTTGTTTCTATATAAACTTAGCGATCTCACTCTTCATTCACCTCTTACATTCATATTAACCCCTAATTCTTATTATCTAAATCCCCTATGTTACCCTTTCCCTATTATTATAAACACTATGGTGTATAAACCCCAAGCATTCTATAGATATCCTTTCCCCGGGCATTATAGCCATATGATTCACAATCAGGGATTAAATTGACATCTGGTCAGTTTAAGAACCCAAACCTAACCCCTCTTTCCCCTTCAGAAGTTTTCTAAACCATTAAACCCTTCATTTGCTAAAGAACCTTGTAAATAAGCCCATTTTTACCCCTAACCCGCTCATTTGCAAAAATGCATGAAAACCCACTTTTTCCCTTTATCCTAAGTTCTGGGCGCTAGGCGCGTTTTTACAAAATACATTGAAAAATCATGCAAATCCGCCAAAGTTCTAAGGTCCCCGCCGGGCGCATTTACCAAAGAAAATATTATTTTATTCCCCGCCAATATCTGTATCGACCTGGCAGCTTAACGATCCGTCGACCGTCGGATCGGGCCCTTTTCATCCGACGGCCCACATGCATATCGGAGCGGCCCCGACATCCATAAGATAGCTTCCGATATTTGGCAGAGGGTGATGTCAGGCCTCTGCCACGCATCACCCCCAAATTTTATCGGAGCACCCCCTGACATTTCCGCTTCCGTATATAAGGCGGTGCGATATCAAACCGCTCACTGTTTCCGGTTTCCATTAACCCGCTATGCCAACGTCATTACCACGTCATTGCTGCATTACCGACGCGTCAGTGCCCCGTCCGCCACTGCTCTGACCTGTCCGCCACGTCACCATCCCCGTGGACCACTCTTAAGCTGCCACGTCGCTCGATGATGTCATGCTGACGTCATCCAAAAAAAGCGCCAATGTTCCAAAAATCCATATTTTGGCCAAAAAACCGTGCTTTTTGCACTTTTTGCAAAAACGATTGTTGTTTCTTTTGCATGCATTTTACGTCCAAGCTCTCACCAACCTGCTGCATTCGACCCGGAGATCGTTGGTGTGCCAAACCCACCTGCATTTGTCACCATTGCCGCAGTGTACCAGGTATTTATTCGAATTATCCTCCCTGCGCCTAAGTTTGTCCATAATTCTCCAAGGATAACGTAAAACACTGAAAAAACACATAATTTACCGGCAAATCCTCTGTACCTAGTCTCCATTTGCAACTGTAAGGTCGAAATTCACCTGCTAAGCCTTGTTTACCCGAGTTTTCACAAACCTGCATTCTGTTCGCGCAATCATGAACGGAGAACCCAAACTGCACCAATTTGCTGTGAAAAAGAGTTTTTTAAGGCCAAGCATTCGCCCTATCAGCGCTTGTGCAGTATTTCAATTGCTGCCATTACCATTTTATCCTCTGTTCCTCAGTAAATCACCTCTCTTTTTAAGAATTACTCTTTTTGTGTTGCTCTGCACAGTAACACCAGTTTACATACCAACAGAGCTTTAAAGTAACCATGGATGCTCCAGTAGCTCCTGTAGCCTTGAACATTGCTCCTTTAAATGCTCCTCAGAGACAATTGGATTGGCAGCCATTAGCAGACCTGGATTATCAGATATCAAAAGAAATGCTAATGCACAACAAGTACCACATTTACTTGCTGAATGAGTTGAAGATTAAACATGAGGCTGGAACAGATGTATTGGGCATTTGGGATTCTTTCCTCCCTCTCTTCAAGCTCCCTCAGGTCAACCAGTTTCTTGACCTAATCCACCTATGTGCTGAATCCTATGACGCCACTCAGAGGGCTGTGATTGACCCTTCAGGCTCAGTTGTTTTCTATGTCACCCCTGAAGCCATCAGAGAGATGCTGCACTTCAAAACTGAGAAGAAATTAGTCCCTTTATCACTGGCTGATCTGATTAAGCAAGGAGCTAAATTGACAGAGGCTCAGATCACCAAACTAAATCAGTTATACATTGGGTCTGACACCGTGAAGTACCCTCCCATTTCTCATGTTTACCTCAACCAATTGGGCAGGGACCTTGTAGATATGATCAGTCCCATTCTGGGCTATAATTCAATTGAGTTTGTTGATGAAACTGTGCTGGTAATGATGCTAATGTTTTCCCCTGGCAAGTCTCCAATCTGCTATGACTATGCCACCTACATATCTGACAAAATACATGAACAACTAATGAACTTGTCAAAAGAAAGGGTGTTCAGATACACCTCCTACATCTACCACCTGATTTTGTACTATCAACATGAGAAGTTCCACTTTGCTATGAAGAGAGTGGATGCTCAAGGCAATCCAAGGTCAGTGGTTTATTGGTCCTCTGCCTTCCACTGCAGATCTTGTTCTCCATAAACTTATTGTGATTTTATAGACCTTTTCATCCACCCAGCCATGTCTCTGCTCATGAGCTCACCTCCTCCTAGACTAACTGATGAGATGCAGAGGATTCTTCAGCTGTCCAAGGCATACAACATTGGGGATTGGTACTATTACCAACACCACACAGTCATCAGAATATATGGGTGTGAGTTTCCCCCATACAGATTGCCCAGATATGTGCCCATGAGATTATTTTCCCTTGAATATTTCAGACAGTTTGGGAATGCTGATGTGCTACATTTTTCAGGCAAAGGCAAGAAAGCACAGCTCAAAGTAAGAAACCAACTAGGCCACTTCATTTACAACAAAAGGGAGGAAGGTTGGCAAGAAGCAGACAGAATGCTTGAATTCCTTGGCCTACAGACCAGTTTCCTTTGGAAACCTTATGACCCCAATCACTTCATAACTTTAAGAAGGGTCAAAAATAGGCTTTCCGGTTATGACCATGTAAGGTTGCCTCACATAGAAAAGTATGAAAATCAAATTAAGTGGAGGAGAGGCACCTTAGAGGAAGCTGTCACACAAGAAGAATTAAATCAAAGGGTAGTTAAAAATATCCAAAAGATGGCTGACTTAGAGCTTTGTGCACAAGTATTTGCTCTTCCAGGCACTCAAGTGGGAGCAGCTGCCTCATCCTCCACAACACAGCAGCAAACAGCCAAAGATACTGATCAAACCTCTAGCAAAGGCAAAGAGAAAGAAATGGAGCCAGAGCAGCCACCTCATGAAGAGGTGCAGCATGAGCAGGTGCAACATGAACAGTTACAACAGCAGGAAATGCAGGAACAACAAGAGGAGTAGCAAGAAAAGGAGAAATCAGGGCAGCAAGAAAATATATCACAGGCCCCAGAATCCACCGGGCAACAAGCTCAGGACACCCTGCCTCCTAGGCAAGAGACAACAGTGGAGGCCTCAGTCCTCCAAACCCCACAAAAGGAAGACATAAGTAGAAAGAGGGACATGGGGAGAAAAGACATAGAATGAATCCCTTCTCAGAGGAAGAAATGCCTATAGGGCAATCTTTGGGCATGGGCCCACCTAGCATGGAGGCATCTGCAAGTTCCTTCCAGCAGGAACAAGAGAGGACAGTGGGAGGAGAAGTCAGCTCCTCAAGCCAGCAAAGAGGATCTAAGGTGGGCATCAAGCAGCAGTTCATTGACATAAAGAAGAGGAATGAGCCCATAAGAGTACAACTATATAATCATCTGTTGAAAATGGCTCCCACTAACCAGCAACGACTAATGTCCGCATTTGATGTCCAAGAGGGCAAGATGATCATGAGCCACTTCATGCCAGCCGTATTGTAGCCGCAGTCAGTTGCAGATTACATAAGGACCAACCTTGAGTTCCTTGCCAAGGACATCCACCCAATGGACAAAATCGAATTGCATAAGCAAACGGGTGAGATGGTGTATGCCTCCTTGGCAGATAAGACCTTGGACAACTACAAGCTAGAAAATAGCCTAAATAATACAGCTACCCAACTGGAGTTGGAGAGAGCATCCTCTCAAGCAAAGGACAACAGAATCAAAGCCTTGGAGGAGATTATCATAGAACTTGGGCATGATCCCAAGGACATCAAGGCTGTGCAGGCATTGTTGAAATTGAGAGATGCAGATATGGCAGCATTAAGAAAAATGGTGAAAGTCCCAGCAACCATTCACCCACAAACTGGAGAAGTTGCCCAGCTGAGACATGACCAAGATGCATCAGCTATGCTGGTGTCCCTATACAAACAGCTGATCCAAACACAAGAAAAATTGGGAGAATCAGAGGCTGCACAGGCTACACTGTGGGCAGCATTACAACAAAAAGAAGGAGGACAAACATCTTAGCTTCCTCCAGAAATAATTAACCTGGAGGAACCTCCTCAAACTACAGCTCCTCCTACTGAATAGACATCACCATCTACATCAGCAACTGCACCAACAACAGAGCAGGCTCCAAGCCTGGATATGCAGAAGCTCAAGAATTAAATCCAAGCCCTGGAAGCCCAAATGGCATAGCTAAATGAGGCCAGGGAGAGTCTAGACAAGCTCAATGAAAGATATGATAAATCCAAGTAGATTGTAGCAGAAAAGGGCAGGGAAATAAAGGCCCTTAAGGATAAGATAAAGGAGCTGGAGAAGGAGCTCACACTTGACAAAGTGACAGCTGAGCTTAAGACAGTTCTATGGGCCAACATTAGCCAATCAATCATTGATCAATGGCAATACATTGAAACCATTCATGAGCAGATAGAGCTCATAGGGAAAGCACATAGAGAAATCCAAAGATCAAAGGCATCTCTAGGCAATATGCCTGAGGTTGCCAATAGAATGATCAATGTGCTTAATAACAGAACAAGTGCTCAGCTGGCAGAAATGGGAATCTCCAGTAGAACTGAAACCATCCAGCTGATAAAGAGGGTCCTCACACTAAGAAGCCTGGTACAAACGTTGGAAAGAAGAAGCCAGGACATGCAGATAGAGGTAAATAAGTTCATGGACAAGTTCACAACACTACAGGGCAAAGGTCTTCCTAGCTTACTGAACAACGCAGGTAGACTACTTTCACATGAGCATTATGCCAAGAGGGTCAATGCATTCTCTACTAATCAGATCACTGAAAGGCCCAGTACCTCAGAAGAACCAGGACCAGCAACAGGACAAAGTCTCTACAACAGGGTAGAGAACTTATTCTTTATAATGAATGAAATTAAACATATGTTTGAAGTGCCTCCAAACTTCTACAAATACACAGAGGCAGATGAGACTTTAGAGGCAATTCTGAGACATCAATTGCCCACACAGGAATGGTGGAATAAGGCGATACAGATGATATTATAGACAAGAAGCCATTCACTAAGTTTTTCATCAAAAAATATAAGTTCTCATGCACAGGAAAATTTTGATAAAATCAGCATGCATGGAGAAGAATGGGCTGAGCCAACTCAACAAAACTATTCGGCCACCAAAGTAGCAGTGATAGTCACAGGTGACAGGGCCGAAAAGCTACAGGAAGACAGAGCTACAAAGACACATCATTCATCATTTATAACAGAGCGTTCAACCGACTCAATGGCCTCCAAAGGTCAAAAAGTTTTCTGACAGCATTAAAGAGCATTTATGTTGTATTCAACGCTGTAATAACTTCTCATCTATTGTTCTGTACAAGTTGGTGAACACATTTATTTCTCAGATGACTAAATGCCTCAGATATTTTGTATGACCGCTTGTATATATTCCCCCCTCGCATAAGTTTGCAGGGTTGTTGTTGATTTCTCTTCCAGATTTCTTATGCTGTAAACTTCCAGATTATTAATACAAAAGTGATGGAATTTCCAAAGCTCTGCGTTATTTGATGCATTGTGGTGTTTAGCTGAATGTTACAGGATTCCTGCGTATTTCATGACTCAATAAGTTTTCTTTAAACTCTTCGTTATGTGTTTTTGTCATCTTCTCATAGCTCATTCATGTTCTGTGTTTCACAGTTAAATGGCAAGGAAAAAGAATAGTTCTAGGATTTAATCACAGATTACCCTGAACTCAATCTATGCTATTATAAATGTTTTCTTCAGTTACAGTAATAAAGGTGTAATTCTTAATTGCTGCACCTCTACACTATATCTTTCACAGTGATTATTGTTTCAGGAATTCAAGTTTGTTCCTGTGCAGTATATCTCTTTCTCACACTCCGAGCTTAGTGGAAAATTCTTAATTGCTTTCCACTGGTTAAACACACTTCACCATCACAATTTCAATTTTTTTTCATGAAGTATTTAAACGGCCCTGTAATTTCAGCAACTCAACTCAATATTTCAAACAACCTGTAGCCACAGACTCCATAGCCCAATGGATTAAAACTATCTGAAGGTTTCACATTAGGTATAGAAAGATATCCCTCAACCAAAACATAAAACAAAACAAACCCTGAACTCATAACTAGCCTAAAATATTCACAAAGACACAGACAAACCTTAAAGAGAGAGCCCTCTCTGATTACAGTTTGGCTAGAAGCTGTAATCCAAAGATTGGTTAGTGGTTACCCGGCCGTATTCCCTTGGGAGTCAAAGGGAACAACCTGGGTGTTAACATAATTGGCGACTCCACTGGGGAATTCCTCAGGATTTTCTAATTTCTGTATATTTCTTAGAGCTGCTTCAGTCACTTTTTGTGCTAGCTTTAAGATATACACAGTAACTCCAAAATCTTGTCTGGCCCTTGTAGACACAAAAATATTCTAAAAAAGCATACTCAAAAACAAGTTCAGAAGCTGGCTCCCAAGAAGAATCTGCGATATACAAGGTCAAATCCTGACCCAAATCCTCCAACTGTTTTTGAAAATCCTAATACAATCCCTAAGGTCATTAGGAAGCAACAGGGATAGGAAACTCTTGCTGATTTAAGTCCTGAGACAGCTTATCCAAATCTTGTTCCAACTCCAATCAAGGTTCTATTTCGATCTACCCTTGATTCCCCCAGTTCACCATCCACATCTCAAATCCCTTCTCTCACACCTCCATCCACTGCACACATTCCCTTGACCAACACTCTAGTTTCTACTATTCCCAATTCCCCTGTTGTACCAGTCGTTCATGCTATCCCAGTTATCCCTGTCAATCCTATAAATCCTGCAAATATGGCTAATAGATATGCACCCCTACAGTTACCTGCCAATGCTGCAGCTCTACCTCAGGACTACCAATCCAAGATCTCATATTTTGACTCCACGGGCCCTTTCACAGCAATTCAACATGCCAGAAGGATGCAAGACCATTTTGAGAATTATGAAATAGATGATGACAGTGTGAGAATGAGAATCTTTGTTCAGAGCCTGACAGGTGATGTAAGAACTTGGTTTAGATCATTGGCTGCAAATACCATCACAACTCCTGATGACCTTTATCAAGCCTTTACTAATAGATGGGAGAAGAAGAAAGATCCCCTGCACAGACTTGGTGAATATGACACAATCAAACGAGGTCCTCAAGAGACCGTTTTGGAGTATTGTGCGAGATTCAATAATGTATATAACGCAATACCACAGAATTTAAGACCTCCCCCTGATTTAGCCTTGTACAAATTTCCTGATGGTTTTGACCCTGATATGGCATATCAATTGAAGGAAAGAGCTCCTGAAACCCTTGAAGATGCCCAAAAGGTTGCTGTCACAGTAGAGGCTAACCTGATTGCCAAAAGAAACAAGGCAAGATTGGAAAAAAGAACCACCTTCAAAGAAGAACCCTCAGCCTTTGACCAAAAACTGGATGCAATACTCACTGGTATGAAGAGATTAGGGGATAGAGTAGAATCAGTTGAGAGAAAGTCATCATGGGAAGCACCACAAAATAACCCTATCAGGAACCCAAATTTTAGGAGAAATCAAAGCCCAAACATTGGCAAAACCGGTTCTGATCCAGACATAAGGCCTCCTTTCCAGGAAAACTATACTGAGGCATCCACTTCAAATGAGAAAACTGATGACACCCACATTAACCTAATGGTCCTGAATGATGAGGAGCAAGTTTTTCTGAGTCAAGAAGATCATAAGGATGATGACATTCAGCAATTCCAGACCAGGTTAGGTGAATCATTTGACTTTAAAAAAGGATATGACACAACTGTCTATGAAGTTCATAAGCAATACAAGCTAAGAAGCAGAACTATAAATATAACACAGCCTGAAAAAACAAAGGATAGCCAGCTGCCTAAGGAAGCTATTGTCACAGAACCAAGTGACAAAACTGGTCCAAGTACAGATGAGGTAACAGTTGAAGAAGTAACTCAAACATCCCCCTCAAAACAGCAACCAGTGGATACAACACCCGTCCAGCAAAACCCAAGCAACATTTTTCAAAAGACAAGTAAGAGGGATAAGCCTCAAGATCAAAAAGAGAATCAAGAGGAGGGCATCAAGGATTCCATTGAAAAGGAAAGGGCTATTAACCAAAATACCAAGATCCTATCTGAAAGACCCTTTGACTTAGAAGCTGAAATTGGAAAATTGAAGGTAGCTATTCCTATTTCAGAACTAGCCAAGCATGACATTTATAGACAACAAATCAAGAAGTCCCTTCAAATTACTCGTAATAAAGATAATGTCAATGTGTTGGATGACACCCCAGAATTGCTATTCGGTCCAGAGGTTGATGGAAAGACAACAGTTACAGGGATCTTACCTTTCTATGTCAGCCTGCATGTTCATGATAAGATACTACACAATGCAATGTTTGACTCAGGTGCCTCTCACAACTTGATGCCTAAATCAATCATGGAAATATTGAATCTAGATATTACAAGACCATACAAGGACCTATTCTCATTTGACTCCAGCCAAGATAAGTGTTTAGGTCTGATAAAAGATCTTTGTGTGTCCCTAGTTCAGTACCCAAATAAAACAATTCTAATGGATGTTGTAGTTGCTGATATCCGACCCAAATATGGGATGCTGTTGTCAAGATCATGGGGGGCTAAACTCCAAGGTTCCCTGCAATTAGACATGTCATATGCAACCATCTCAGTCTTTAGTCAACCCAAGAGGTTATATAGAGAGTCACTTATGAAATACATGGTCAGCAGTGAAGAAAAACCTCAAAACTTTCCCATATATGTTGCCCATTCTGATATAGATTCATATATTCTCTTCAATGTTAATTCAGGTCTTACAAATGATGATGAAACCAAGACACTCGAAAAAGATCAAGACATTAATGAACAAGCTGCTGCTCCAGAAATAAAGCTGATCCAATCAAGTGATGAGACTGTCCCAAAAGACAAACTAAATGAAGAACCAAAACTTCAACTCACAAGCCCAGATCACAGAGAAGTTATTAAGTCTTCCCTAGAACAAGAAGTCCTATGGTTCTTGGAATTTGATGGGTCAGTAAACAAATTAGGGGCAGGAGCTGGAGTTTGGATACATAATAAACAAAACAGTCATGTAGAAGGCCGAGCCTATAGGTTAAACTTCAGATGCACCAACAATATGGCAGAATATGAAGCTCTCTTGCTAGGCCTTAAGCTAGTAAAATCCTTACAAGCCATAAAAATTTCAATTCTAGGAGACTCAGACCTAGTTATCCAACAAGTAAAGGGTAATTTTATCACCAATGACAAAACACTGATATCTTATAGATCTGCCGCTTTTGAAATACTAAGCTCTTTCACCGAATTCCAAATCACCACAATCTCTAGAGACCATAATCTTCATGCTCACAGTTTGGCCACATTTGCAAGTACCTGCAAGCTACCTTTTAAGCCCCACCATTGCTTTACAGCTGAGGTAAAACATAGACCTTCTGTCCCAAACAATGTCAAGGACTGACAAGTATTCGAAGATGATAAACAAATAAACAATTTCTTGACCTTACAACAGGAGTTTGTAGGACTAAATATTGACACTAAGGGAGCAAGTCAATCACAAATACTTGAAAGAGCAAGTCAATCACAAATACTTGATCAAAAGAAACATAAGCCAGTATCACCTAAGACAGCTCACCAAATCCTACATCCAACAATTTTTAATAAAAACATCATACAAGAAATTCAACAAATCAATTATGAAGAAATAGCTGGTGTTGAAGCTGAAGTGATACAATTGAAAGACAATTTTCTTCCAACAGGCCTAACTCCACTAGAGGATCTTTTTGACTCAAATGATGTCCCTAGAAAACCAAAAATGCAGCCCCTTACTCTGCCATTGAAGAATGCAACATTGGAACTGCAGAACAACCCAAGATAATCAAATTGTCTGCATCTTTACCACCTGATCAGAAGCCTAAATACATTGACCTCTTTAAAGAATTCCAAGATGTCTTTGCATGGAGTTATGAGGATTTAAAATCCTATGACACCTCTATTATTCAACACACTATCCCTCTCAAACCAAATCAAAAGCCATTTAAGCAAAAATTGAGAAGAATAAACCCTATGCTTCTCCCTGCAATTGAGAAAGAAGTACAAAAAATGTTTAAAGCTAGTATCATAGCACCAATCAGGTTTTCTGATTGGATCTCAAATTTGGTGCCCACAAGAAAGAAAACTGGTGAAATAAGACTTTGTGTTGATCTTAGAAATCTAAACCAAGTGTCCCTCAAAGACAACTATCCCTTACCTAAGATGGATCACATTCTCCAAAGAGTGGTAGGAGCATCAAGGATCTCATTACTTGATGGATTCTCAGGCTTTAATCAAATCCTAGTGCACCCTGATGATCAAGACAAAACTGCATTTACAACCCCCTGGGGAACTTTCAAATATGTAAAAATGCCTTTTGGGTTGAAAAATGCAGGGGCAACATTTCAAAGAGCAATGGATATTGCTTTTGCCAAAGAGATTCATGACTTCCTTGTCATTTATTTGGATGACCTCACACCTTTCTCAAAATCAGACCAAGAACATTTGAAGCATTTGAGACAAATCTTCTTGACATGTAGGAAATATGGAATTTCCTTGAATCCAAAGAAGTCTCTGTTTGGTTTGGAAGAAGGTAAGCTGTTAGGAAATATCATTTCAAAGGATGGCATCAGAATTGACCCAGACAGGATACAAGCTATCTTGCAAATGCCTCACCCAAGAAATATCAAAGAATTGCAAGCTTTCTTAGGGAAGATCAATTTCTTAAGAAGGTTTATCACAAACCTAGCAGAACTGATCAGATTATTGAACAACATGCTAAAAAAGAATTCAAAGGTAAAGTGGATAGTAGAAGCAAATCAAGCCTTTGAAGGTATAAAATTGGCCCTTACCCAAACTCCAGTCTTAACAAATCCTCAATTTGACAGAGAATTTATCATTTTCGCTTTTGCCTCCCAGCATACTATTGCTGCTGTTTTATTACAGAAAGATGACCAAGGAAATTAGAAACCCATTGCTTTCTTTAGTAGAGCTCTCAGAGATGCACCCCTGAAATATCAGATCATGGAAAAGCAAGCTTATGCTTTGGTCAAGGCCATTAAAGACTTTAGGATTTACATCCTTTATTCCCATGTTATAGCTTATGTGCCAAGTCCCATTGTAAAAGACATACTTACTCAAGAAAAATTTGAGGGCAGAAGAGGAAAATGGATAGCCAACATCTTAGAATTTGATATTGAAATAAAACCTACAAAACTAATAAAAGGGCAAGGTTTGGCCAAACTGATGACAGAAGCAAACTTCCAAGCCTTAGACATAAACCAGCTGGACAATGAACCGGAGCTGGCGACTCCAAAGATCAATGTAGCCTTTGAACAATCCCCTTGGTACTCTGATATATGTTATGTGTTACAAAACCTGTGTGCTCCACCAGGATTGTCCATAACTAAGTGTAGGTTCGTAAAAATGAAAGCTTCAAAATTTTGTGTCATGGATGGCAATTTGCTTTGGAAAAACCATGAGGGTATACTATTAAACTTCCTGATTGAGAATGAGACTAACAATGTCACCAAAGAATTTCATGCAGGTGACTGTGGTGGAAATCTGTATTGGAAGTCCACTGTGGATAAAATACTGAGGGCTGGTTACTATTGGCCCACTGTTTTCTCTGATGTCAAAAAATTCACCACCTCATGTCATAAATGTCAAGTGTTTGAGGGAAAGAGAAAGTTACTGCCACTTCCTTTGAGGCCTATTGCAACAGAGAGACCTTTTCAACAATGGGGCTTGGATTTCATTGGGGAAATTCATCCCTCATCTTCAGGCCAACATAGATGGATTCTAACAGCTACAGACTACTTTACTAAGTGGATAGAAGTTGTTCCATGCAGACAAGCAAATGATTCCACTATCATTCAGTTCCTTGAGACCAATATTCTCTCTAGATTTGGTTGTCCTGATAAGATAATAACAGACAATGCTGCTGCTTTCAGATCTAAGAAGATGGTGAATTTCTGCCACAAATTTCACATTACCTTGGGCCATTCTACTGCATATTATCCCCAAGGAAATGGCCTTGCTGAATCATCAAATAAAAGCCTTGTAAACATCATAAAGAAGGTGTTGGAAGAAAATAAAAAGAATTGGCATAAGAAGCTTGTCAATGCCCTATGGGCAGATAGACTAACAACCAAAAGATCAATTGGGATCAGCCCATATGAGTTAGTTTATGGATTAGAAGCCAAATTTCCTTCATCACTAGGGATCCCTGTTATGAAACTACTTCAAGAAAGTCAAGCCGAGCCAAATGATATGCAAAGAAGGATAAATCAAATAATATGTTTGCAGCAAACTAGAGACCAAGTTTACAGCAGAGTTCAAGTTTTACAAGAAAAGTTAAAGAAAGCTTTTGATAGAAGGACCAATGTGGAAGATTTCAACGTTGGTGACAAATTCCTCAAGTGGGATTCAAGAAGAGAAGATAAGGGAAAACATGGAAAATTTGATTCCCTTTGGAGAGGACCATTTGCTGTCCAAGCAGTACATGGAAACAATACTTACTTCCTTAAAAGTCTTGATGAAGCTGATTTGGATGAAGGTCCTGTGAATGGCAGGATGTTGAAGCACTATTTTGACTACTATCCATAAGTGCAGCCTGAGTTTCCCTTGTACATATTCAGGTGTATATATTACTTTCTGTTAAAATGTAAAAATGCAGTTTCTCAAGTTTTATTAGTTATCAGCAAAAGGCAAATAAGTTCAAAGATTTACCAAGATTGGAAGAGTACAATTTGGCATTTCAAAGCAGCATACTTCAAGTTTTGGTAAAAGCAGTCAAGGGGCAAGGCATTCTGACCTGTTGTTCTTGGCCTTTCAAATGGAAAAGCCATCCCCATGTGGAGCCAATGTTAGCTACCTATACCAATAGGTTTCATATTTCATGATTGGCAAAGAAAGTTCCAAATATGCTCTGCTTTGGTGATACAAAGATCCCATATTTCTAAAAGGAGACAATGTGTGTATATAGCTTCATGTTGATTAAATTTTGATGGATGGTCCAACAGCCTAATCTGGATCATGCCATGTTTCAATTTTCTGTTGTAGAATAGAGAAAGAAGTCTGTTCAAACTGTGTAATCTTGGCAGACCAGTAGCTAGGTAGAGAAAGTAAGGTTTCCAACTGCTTAATCTGGGACCTTGGCAGCAATAAGGGTAGCTTTAGATAGAAAGTCAAAAGAAAAAGCCAAAAGAAAAGAAAAGGCACATAAGGGTCTGCAAGTCTAAGTGCACCCTCCATGAAGAAACAAAAAATGCTAGACAAGTAGATGGGTAGGTAGATGGGGTTGCAGAAGTGTCATTTATTTCAACTGGATCTTGCTGGTCTAGCATAAAGGAAAATCAGTGGATAGAGAAGCTCCTCTTCTCCATCATGTTGCAGCAAAGTAAAGGAGCATGACTAACTCCCTTTTCTCCCCTTTCACTTTCATTACTAACATCCCTTCATCAGTTGTGTTCATGAAAGAGAATCCAAGTTTTATGTTGGTTCTTATTCCTTTAAAAGCCACATTTCTTGTCTAAAATTCTTTTCATTTTGATCTACTCCCTTAGCTAAGTTGTTTCTATATAAACTTAGCGATCTCACTCTTCATTCACCTCTTACATTCATATTAACCCCTAATTCTTATTATCTAAATCCCCTATGTTACCCTTTCCCTATTATTATAAACACTATGGTGTATAAACCCCAAGCATTCTATAGATATCCTTTCCCCGGGCATTATAGCCATATGATTCACAATCAGGGATTAAATTGACATCTGGTCAGTTTAAGAACCCAAACCTAACCCCTCTTTCCCCTTCAGAAGTTTTCTAAACCATTAAACCCTTCATTTGCTAAAGAACCTTGTAAATAAACCCATTTTTACCCCTAACCCGCTCATTTGCAAAAATGCATGAAAACCCACTTTTTCCCTTTATCCTAAGTTCTGGGCGCTAGGCGCGTTTTTACAAAATACATTGAAAAATCATGCAAATCCGCCAAAGTTCTAAGGTCCCCGCCGGGCACATTTACCAAAGAAAATATTATTTTATTCCCCGCCAATATCCGTATCGACCTGGCAGCTTAACGATCCGTCGACCGTCGGATCGGGCCCTTTTCATCCGACGGCCCACATGCATATCGGAGCGGCCCCGACGTCCGTAAGATAGCTTCCGATATTTGTCAGAGGGTGACGTCAGGCCTCTGCCACGCGTCACCCCCAAATTGTATCGGAGCACCCCCTGACATTTCCGCTTCCGTATATAAGGCGGTGCGATATCAAACCGCTCACTGTTTCCGGTTTCCATTAACCCACTATGCCAACGTCATTACCACGTCATTGCTGCATCACCGACGCGTCAGCGCCCCCGTCCGCCACTGCTCTGACCTGTCCGCCACGTCACCATCCCCGTGGACCACTCTTAAGCCGCCACGTCGCTCGATGACGTCATGCTGACGTCATCCGACCTTGACCCCACCTAATGATGCCATGCTAACGTCATCCAAAAAAAAGCGCCAATGTTCCAAAAATCCATGTTTTGGCCAAAAAACCATGTTTTTTGCACTTTTTGCAAAAACGATTGTTGTTTCTTCTGCATGCATTTTACATCCAAGCTCTCACCAACTTGCTAAATTCGACCCGGAGACCGTTGGTGCGCCAAACCCACCTGCATTTGTCACCATTGCCGCAGTGTACCAGGTATTTATTCGAATTATCCTCCCTGCACCTAAGTTTGTCCATAATTCTCCAAGGATAACGTAAAATACTGAAAAAACACATAATTTACTGGCAAATCCTCTGTACCTAGTCTCCATTTGCAACTGTAAGGTCGAAATTCACCTGCTAAGCCTTGTTTACCGGAGTTTTCACAAACCTACATTCTGTTCACGCAATCGTGAACGGAGAACCCAAACTGCACCAATTTGCTGTGAAAAAGAGTTTTTTAAGGCCGAGCATTCGCCCTATCAGCACTTGTGCAGTATTTCAATTGCTGCCATTACCATTTTATCCTCTGTTCCTCAGTAAATCACCTCTCTTTTTAAGAATTACTCTTTTTGTGTTGCTCTGCGTAGTAACACCAGTTTACATACCAACAGAGCTTTAAAGTAACCATGGATGCTCCAGTAGCTCCTGTACATGGAAAATTTTAGGGGCTAATGTTCGCCCAGTGGGCTAATTTTACATGATTTTTCCACAAAAAAGATTCGCCAATTTCCAATTTTATAAAAGACGATTCGCCCAAATTTTAGAATATAAAATTATTTTACCTTAAAAATCGCCAACATTATATATAGACTATATATAAAATAATTATAAATTTGAATAATTTTACAAATATATCAATAAACATTTATAATTTGCATATTAGGGATAAGTGAGATTCGCCAATGTTTTAAACTTCAAGAAAATTTTCCGTCCTTAAAATTTTCCTTGCTCCTGTAGCCTTGAACATTGCTCCTTTAAACGCTCCTCAGAGACAATTGGATTGGCAGCCATCAGCAGACCTGGATTATCAGATATCAGAAGAAATGCTAATGCACAACAAGTACCACATTTACTTGCTGAATGAGTTGAAGATTAAACATGAGGCTGGAACAGATGTATTGGGGATTTGGGATTCTTTTCTCCCTCTCTTCAAGCTCCCTCAGGTCAACCAGTTTCCTGACCTAATCCACCTATGTGCTGAATCCTACGACGCCACTCAGAGGGCTGTGATTGACCCTTCAGGCTCAGTTGTTTTCTATGTCACCCCTGAAGCCATCAGAGAGATGCTGCACTTCAAAACTGAGAAGAAATTAGTCCCTTTATTATTGGCTGATCTGATTAAGCAAGGAGCTAAATTGACAGAGGCTCAGATCACCAAACTAAATCAGTTATACATTGGGTCTGACACCGTGAAGTACCCTCCCATTTCTCATGTTTACCTCAACCAATTGGGCAGGGACCTTGTAGATATGATCAGTCCCATTCTGGGCTATAATTCAATTGAGTTTGTTGATGAAACTGTGCTGGTAATGATGCTCATGTTTTCCCCTGGCAAGTCTCCAATCTGCTATGACTATGCCACCTACATATCTGACAAAATACATGAGCAACTAATGAACTTGTCAAGAGAAAGGGTGTTCAGATACACCTCCTACATCTACCACCTGATTTTGTATTATCAACATGAGAAGTTCCACTTTGCTATGAAGAGAGTGGATGCACAAGGCAATCCAAGGTCAGTGGTTTATTGGTCCTCTGCCTTCCACTGCAGATCTTGTTCTCCATATACTTATTGTGAGTTTATAGACCTTTTCATCCACCCAGCCATGTCTCTGCTCATGAGCTCACCTCCTCCTAGACTAACTGATGAGATGCAGAGGATTCTTCAGCTGTCCAAGGCATACAGCATTGGGGATTGGTACTATTACCAACACCACACAGTCATGAGAATATATGGGTGTGAGTTGCCCCCATACAGATTGCCCAGATATGTGCCCATGAGATTATTTGCCCTTGAATATTTCAGACAGTTTGGGAATGCTGATGTGCTACATTTTTCAGGAAAAGGCAAGAAATCACAGCTCAAAGTAAGAAACCAATTAGGCCACTTCATTTACAACAAAAGGGAGGAAGGTTGGCAAGAAGCAGATAGAATGCTTGAATCCCTTGGCCTACAGACCAGTTTCCTTTGGAAACCTTATGACACCAATCACTTCATAACTTTAAGAAGGGTCAAAAATAGGTTGTCCGGTTATGACCATGTAAGGTTGCCTCACATAGAAAAGTATGCAAATCAAATTAATTGGAGGAGAGGCACCTTAGAGGAAGCTGTCACAGAAGAAGAATTAAATCAAAGGGCAGTTAAAAATATCCAAAAGATGGCTGAATTAGAGCTTTGTGCACAGGTATTTGCTCTTCCAGGCACTCAAGTGGGAGCAGCTACCTCATCCTCCATAGCACAGCAGCAAACAGCCAAAGCTACTGATCAAACCTCTAGCAAAGGCAAAGAGAAAGAAATGGAGCCAGAGCAGCCACCTCATGAAGAGGTGCAGCATGAGCAGGTGCAGCATGAACAGGTACAGCAGCAGGAAATGCAGCAACAACAAGAGGAGCAGCAAGAAAAGGAGAAATCAGGGCAGCAAGAAAATATATCACAGGCCCCAGAATCCACCGGGCAGCAAGCTCAGGACACCCTGCCTCCTAGGCAGGAGACAACAGTGGAGGCCTCAGTCCTCCAAACCCCACAAAAAGAAGACATAAGCAGAAAGAGGGACAGAGAGACTCCCCTCACAACATCAACAACTCATGGGGAGAAAAGACATAGAATGAATCCCTTCTCAGAGGAAGAAATGCCTATAGGGCAATCTTTGGGCATGGGCCCACCTAGCATGGAGGCATCTGCAAGTTCCTTCCAGCAGGAACAAGAGAGGACAGTGGGAGGAGAAGTCAGCTCCTCAAGCCAGCAAAGAGGAGATGAGGTGGGCATCAAGCAGCAGTTCATTGACATAAAGAAGAGGAATAAGCCCATAAGAGTACAACTATATAATCATCTGTTGAAAATGTCTCCCACTAACCAGCAAAGACTAATGTCCTCATTTGATGTCCAAGAGGGCAAGATGATCATGAGCCACTTCATGCCAGCCGTATTGCAGCTGCAGTCAGCTGCAGATTACATAAGGACCAACCTTGAGGTCCTTGCCAAGGACATCCACCCAATGGACAAAATCGAATTGCATAAGAAAACGGGTGAGATGGTGTATGCCTCCTTGGCAGATAAGACCTTGGAGAACTACAAGCTAGAAAATAGCCTAAATAATACAGCTGCCCAACTGGAGTTGGAGAGAGCATCCTCTCAAGCAAAGGACAACAGAATCAAAGCCTTGGAGGATCATAGAACTTGAGCATGATCCCAAGGACATCAAGGCTGTGTAGGCATTGTTGAAATTGAGAGATGCAGATATGGCAGCATTAAGAAAAATGGTGAAAGTCCTAGCAACCATTCACCCACAAAATGGAGAAGTTGCCCAGCTAAGACATGACCAAGATGCATCAGCTATGCTGGTGTCCCTATACAAACAGCTGATCCAAACACAAGAAAAATTGGGAGAATCAGAGGCTGCACAGGCTGCACTGCAGGCAGCATTACAACAAAAAGAAGGAGGACAAACATCTCAGCCTCCTCCAGAAATAATTAACCTGGAGGAACCTCCTCAGACTACAACTCCTCCTACTGAACAGACAGCACCATCTACATCTGCAACTGCGCCAACAACAGAGCAGGCTCCAAGCCTGGATATGCTGAAGCTCAAGAATGAAATCCAAGCCCTGGAAGCCCAAATGGCAGAGCTAAATGAGGCTAGGGAGAGTCTAGCCAAGCTCAATGAAAGATATGATAAATCCAAGTAGGCTGTAGCAGAAAAGGGCAGGGAAATAAAGGCCCTTAAGGATAAGTTAAAGGAGCTGGAGAAGGAGCTCACACTTGACAAAGTGACAGCTGAGCTTAAGACAGTTCTATGGGCAACATTGGCCAATCAATCACTGATCAATGGCAATACATTGAAACCATTCATGAGCAGATAGAGCTCATAGGGAAAGCACATAGAGAAATCCAAAGATCAAGGGAATCTCTAGGCAATATGTCTGAGGTTGCCAATAGAATGATCAATGTGCTTAATAACAGAACAAGTGCTCAGCTGGCAGAAATGGGAATCTCCAGTAGAACTGAAACCATCCAGTTGATAAAGAGGGTCCTCACACTAAGAAGCCTGGTACAAACGCTGGAAAGAAGAAGCCAGGACATGCAGACAGAGGTAAATAATTTCATGGACAATTTCACAACACTACAGGGCAAAGGTCTTCCTAGCTTACTGAACAGCGCAGGCAGACTACTTTCACATGAGCATTATGCCAAGAGGGTCAATACATTCGCTACTAATCAGATCACTGAAAGGCCCAGTACCTCAGGAGAACCAGGACCAGCAACAGGACAAAGTCTCTACAACAGGGTAGAGAACCTATTCTTTATAATGAATGAAATTAAACATTTGTTTGAAGTGCCTCCAAACTTCTACAAATACACAGAGGCAGATGAGACTTTAGAGGCAATTTTGAGACATCAATTACCCACACAGGAATGTTGGACTAAGGCGATACAGATGATATTATAGACAAGAAGCCATTCACTAAGTTTTTCATCAAAAAATATAAGTTATCATTCACAGGAAAATTTTGATAAAATCAGCATGCATGGAGAAGAATGGGCTGAGCCAACTCAACAAAACTATTCGGCCACCAAAGTAGCAGCGACAGTCACAGGTGACAGGGCCGAAAAGCTACAGGAAGACAGAGCTACAAAGACACATCATTCATCATTTATAACAGAGCGTTCAACCAACTCAATGGCCTCCAAAGGTCAAAAAGTTTTCTGACAGCATTAAAGAGCATTTATGTTGTATTCAAAGCTGTAATAACTTCTCATCTATTGTTCTGTACAAGTTGGTGAACACATTTATTTCTCAGATGACTCAACGCCTCAGATATTTTGTATGACCTCTTGTATATATTCCCCCCTCGCATAAGTTTGCAGGGGTTGTTGTTGATTTCTCTTCCAGATTTCTTATGCTGTAAACTTCCAGATTATTAATACAAAAGTGATGGAATTTCCAAAGCTCTGCATTATTTGATGCATTGTGGTGTTTAGCTGAATGTTACAGGATTCCTGCGTATTTCATGACTCAATAAGTTTTCTTTAAACTCTTCGTTATGTGTTTTTGTCATCTTCTCATAGCTCATTCATGTTCTGTGTTTCACAATTAAATGGCAAGGAAAAAGAATAGTTCTAGGATTTAATCACAGATTACCCTGAACTCAATCTATGCTATTATAAATGTTTTCTTCAGTTACAGTAATAAAGGTGTAATTCTTAATTGCTGCACCTCTACACTATATCTTTCACAGTGATTATTGTTTCAGGAATTCAAGTTTGTTCCTGTGCAGTATATCTCTTTCTCACACTCCGAGCTTAGTGGAAAATTCTTAATTGCTTTCCACTGGTTAAACACACTTCACCATCACAATTTCAAATTTGTTTCATGAAGTATTTAAATGGCCCTGTAATTTCAGCAACTCAACTCAATATTTCAAACAACCTGTAGCCACAGACTCCATAGCCCAATGGATTAGAACTATCTGAAGGTTTCACATTAGGTACAGAAAGATATCCCTCAACCAAAACATAAAACAAAACAAACCCTGAACTCATAACTAGCCTAAAATCTTCACAAAGACACAGACAAACCTTAAAGAGAGAGCCCTCTCTGATTACAGTTTGGCTAGAAGCTGTAATCCAAAGATTGGTTAGTGGTTACCCCGGCCGTATTCCCTTGGGAGTCAAAGGGAACAACCTGGGTGTTAACATCATGAAAAAGGACATCCTTACTTTCGTAGCAGAATGCGATGTCTGTCAATGCCACAAAGGGGAAACCGTCAACACACCAGCCACATTACAACCATTGCCCATTCCGCCATCAATTTGGATGGAGGTTTCTATGGATTTCATTACAGGTCTTCCAAAGTCAGGGAACAAGTCAGTCATCATGGTGGTTGTGGATCGACTGTTGAAGTATGCTCATTTCTGCACCCTACCCCACCCGTTTACACCAACTTTGGTCGCTCAATCTTTCATGGATCAGATCTTCAAATTGCATGGCATGCCCACTTCTATTGTGTCCGACCGCGACCTAATCTTCACCAGTAATTTTTGGCAGGAACTCTTCAGGATACAAGGCACTCAACTAAAACTCAGTACTTCCTATCATCCGCAAACATATGGCCAAACCGAAGCCGTCAACAAATGTCTAGAAACCTACCTTAGGTGTTTCACTTCAGAAAAGCAACACCTTTGGGTACAGTGGTTACCTTTGGCTGAATGGTGGTATAAGACCAAGTATCATGCCACCACCAAAATGACTCCCTATGAAGCAGTATATGGTCAAATCCCACCTTCACCTACTTCGTATCTCAAGGGGTGCTCAAAAGTACAAGAAGTGGATCAACTCTTACAACACCGCACAACCATGCTCACCCATCTTCGAGAGAATCTTCATCAAGCTCAGAACCACATGAAGCAACAAGTAGACCAGCATCGCTCTGAGCGCCAATTTCAAGAAGGGGATCAGGTCTTTTTACGACTACAACCATATAAGCAAACATCACTCAAAGACAAGGGGTGTCAGAAACTATCTCCCAAATTCTACGGACCATATCAAGTACTTCAGCACATGGGAGAAGTGGCTTGCAAGTTGGCCTTACCACCTACGACAAAAATCCATCCAGTTTTCCATGTCTCATGCCTCAAGAAAGTGATTGGGAACAATTGCAGAATTCAGACCAGTCTACCTGAATTGGACGAAGAAGGGTCCATCTGGCTTCAACCTGAACAGGTCCTAGACACACGAGACAAGAAATTGCGTGACCGCATGATTAAGGAAGTCCTTGTCAAATGGAAAGACACCTCTCCGGAAGATGCAACTTGGGAACCAACCACTATTCTTTAGCAGTTTCCGCAGCTTCAGCCTTGAGGACAAGGCTAGTCTTAAGGGGGAGGGCATGTTAGGGTCCCACCCTAACCCCCTTATTTATGTAATGGGATCACGTCATAGTCAAGAGTCAATAAAGCTCATATTAATAATTGTAAGTGCTTAATCCACAATTAATGATGGAACCACAGTTAGTTGCAAATGGGCCATAGTAATAGATAGATGGTATTAATAAAACCCACAGTATTGGTTCATGGTATTGCATGTATGAGTCATATATAAAGGATAGAGACTCCCTGCAAGGAGCATCGTGTCTTATTTTGTAATCGAGCTCTGCTCTATTGGAGGTTCCCCCTCGAAGAGGCAAGTGAACATTACTCTCTGAATAATAAAATCATTGTTATTCTGTGCTTTGGATATCTTTTCTTCGCATATTCTGTATTTGGGTATCATTTTGCATGTTAAGAGCATAACACACACACATGAGATCCCATCACTTGGGACGCTCACCCAAGTGAAGGCCAAGAAGCAGGTCCAACAGGAGCTTGACTCGTACTTTGATGAGTTGATGCACATCACCACCAGCCCAGATTTGCATATCAATGCATACATCATGTGAAAGTATGTTGTTGGTCTAACCACATTGAGGACAATGATGCACATGCTTTCAGACGAGTTGGAAAGAGGAGCCTAAGCAGTGTACCCAGATGCCATGGAGGTAAGGTTCAAGTTCCAAAGAGATGTCATAGTGGAACACACAGACACTATCAAAGACTAGAAATCTTGGCATCAATATGTTACTGTTGATCAACATGAGGATGTCGAGCAATTGGACTTCTATAGTTGTCTAAGTAAGAGTGCTATCTAGTTTGGTTTGTTCAAGCCATTGTTCACATGGGTACATGTGCATTGTAATGTTGAGTCATGTCAAGTGTAAGTCAAGTGTCAAGAGTGGATGTAACAGTCATAGAGAAGGTGAGAGTCATGAGGGTAGTTGAATGGTCACAAAGGGGAATGTCAAGGGTCACCGCACCCTTTGTTATAAATAGTCCCTCATAACTCATTGTATAGGCTTTTGGTCAGCCAGGCTTCTGATAAGACTATATTGGATAAAGCTTGGACAATATTGTAACGCGCCTTGTCTTCTCCACTGCATGGAGCTAGTTCATCTCTTTGGAGGAGCAGGAAGATGTGGTTGTAACGTTCCACTATTGGGGCTAGAAAGTTTACATGGTGTATTGTATGATTGTGACTTACACTTCTTTATATAATAAGAGCCATCACATTTTCATGTATATGTTGTTATTGTAGTTGGACTGCTCTGGTTGCCTTAATGATATGTGTTGTTTAACTTATGTACTTGTATATGAACTAATTTATATGCAATTATATGAATCTTGTTGTTAATGTGTTTCATATGTTGTTAATGTTGTCATTGTCCATGTCGACTGCTTTGCTGGACATCAGACAAACCTTTCACATGAACCTTGCTGTAATAACCATTGCACTCGTCTCGGACTGATCCATGAGTGCTGTATGTGTTATCTTACCTTGTGTGATGCGACTACCATATTCAAGTGGACTGCTTTGCCGAAATATATGCATGTCCTTTTGTGTTGTGTGTTCCTAGCCGAGTTGGGACTAATCCCTTTCAACCTAGAACTCACCTTCACCTTCTGATGAACCTCATCATTGGGTAATTATACAGGCCTTAATTCACCTCCTAGCTTAGTCAAACCAACTATACTCATAACTTATTGCATACTTTTTATTATATTTTGTTTATGAGATGTGTTAGAGTTGGATATTTTTCTTTGTGGTATAATGTGAATTTAATGTAGGATTAAAGGATAAAAGCAAGGAATTTTGGCAAAGACCAAGGTTAAAAATTGAATGGGACAAGGGAGAGGGATTATAGGAGGTAAATCCTCCTCATTTACTACCCGTCCAATATTCCTCCATAAGCTTGGAGTGCATACAACCAAATCATGAGGTCCGACTAGAAGGCAACCAAGCAAGTGAAAGACACAGCACCAGTTTATCTCGAGTTTGGGAGCCGAGCCTCCCTAATTTTAAGGAATTCATTGGAGACTTCATATTTACAAGTATAGAGTCCTAGGACCTCAGTAGGATTCAAATTTTTATTGTAAAACTCTACTCTATTTTTGAGCTGCAAGACTTGCGACAGTTTTTTGATGTAATCTATTGTTTTGGTAATAAGAATGAGTTTTGTTTTGAGCCAACATTGATTTAACTCATAGGGGTGAATCTCTTGGGTTAGGGCCCAACCCTAGCAGCCAAGGCTCTTGTTTATTGTACATGTATTCCAGTGTATATTCATGGCTTAAGTGTTCATTTGCTTAGTATATGCATTTCTGTTACAATAGTGTAGATTAGATTGGTTGTGTGATATTTGCTTCCATTTGTGCCTTGTTTCAAGTAGCAGGTTAGCAAGGAGAAAAAGGATCACCAAAATGTTGTCAGCAGGTGTCTCGGCCTCACTTCCTCCCTCTGGGACCATGACCTGAAGAAGGGACCCTTCAGCAGCCCAAAACACAGATTTTTAGTTCTTGTATGAGATTTGGAATTTATTGTCTTTGATTCTGTATTTGGTTCAAGTTGCAAGGCAGATTTCATTGTCATATTTTTCCATCTCCATTTCCGCAATAAGATATCATTCACGCTTTCACTCCCTTCAACAACTTTCTTCATGCATAATATAGGAAATTGATTCATGCTTTTCTAGTTTATGAAAATGTATCTCGTTGCATAGTTCTTGGAAGACACACATGTTTTAAGTAGAGCAGGTGCTCCAGGAAGAGAACATGACTTCATCACCAACAACCACCTTCCACTTCATCCACCTTAGCCATCCCTTGTTTCACCATCACCCTCACTAGGTTTTCATCATTTTTCACTGAAATTCCTCTAGATACAATGAGTGAATCTAGCCATCTCTTATCTTGGATATTGACTCCTGAGTGCTCCTAGACCTTCTAATACTCCATTCCACCCATCACACACCTTTCCCAAGCTTTCCAACACCTCCAACACCTCACAATTAGCTCTTGGCTGTATCCTGTAGGTTTCCTGTAATTCCTATAGGATCATCCTGTAGGTTTCTAGTACATACTGTAGGTTTTCCTGAAACAACCTATTTTGAGGCTGAATTGATGGGAAACCTCTAGGAAGTCACAAAAATCCTCCTATGACCCCTACACACCATCCAACCACTTCATAAACCTTCTAGCCATCCTCAAACACCTTCCATCCACCTGTCACATCCACAAGAACAATTAGTTTGCATACTTGATTTTTCCTTAAAAAACCAAAAAAGTGAAAACATATTTAGTTTAGTTTCTTTGCTTGCACATTAGTATTGTTTGATGTTTTTTACTTCTGCAACTTAGATAGTAGCATTTGTTTAGTGTTGATTTAGCAATTCTTCTTAGCATAACTTCTTAAATGGTTAATTAGGGTATGGTGTAGTTTAGCATTACATGTTGTTTTTTCTCATTACTGCAATAGAGTAACTCTCTTAGAGTATATTTTCCCTTCTTCCATCAAAGAATCAAGCTTCTTCTTACTCTATAGAAGTATGACTTGGAACATTAGTGATCTCTCGCCAGCTGAACAATGACAACAGGAAAAACCATCACTTTTACTTGGGCATATTGAACTGTCACCTCCAAGTTTGTACAAACCCGAGGTTGTTAAGTAAAGCTGGTAGCCCAAGAGTTGTAACATCCTTACTGCAATACTGGCGCTCATCACCTTTTGGTGCCGTTGCCGGGGAGGTGTCTAAGTAGAATGCAAATACTTCTTTTTTATTCTATTTCTTGTCTTCAATATTTTTCTATTATTTTACTTCTAAAAAATTAATCTATTTGTTTGCTTTCTTTCATTTTGCATTATTTGCTTTCATTTCCATTATGCAAGTAGGATTTCAATTCAACAAGTATCTTTTTCATTATGTCAGTAATTTTCATTCAATCAGCAATTTCAATTCTGTAAGTACTTTCCAAGTTTTAAAAAAGAATACAAAACCAACCCAAAAATATTTCCTTTCATGCCTCGTAGGAATAGGGACAACCTAGGGAAATTTTTGCCAAATACCCCCACTGCATCCAACAACCAACCTTCTCTCTTCTTCGGTGGCTTTGAACTGGAGGAACCCTTAGGTGAGAAACCCGATATATTTGAAGAACCTATAGGGGAAGAATAAGAAGAGGAACCCATTACTACTGAACCAATGGCTAAAAACTGAAATGACAGAGGGAATAGAGAGAGAGTTGAGGGTGCCTTCCCCATCAGGGAAACCAATGGGGACATTAAGATGAAAAATATAAGCGCCTCTGCCCTACTTCATTTCCATGGCCTGACCACAGAGGACCCCGACACTTTCCTATTTGAGTTTACTGTTATATGCAGAACCTATGACTATACAGATGATGAGAAAAAGTTAAAACTATTTCCATCTACCCTCAAGTATGCAACATTGTGCTGGTTCATGGGTTTACCTAGAGATAACATCACAACTTGGGCTTAGATGCAGCAGGCCTTTAACAACAAATATTGCAACTACTACTGGTCAAAGGATACTAAAGAATAAATGTTTAGGATGACCATAGGCCATGATGAATCCTTAGAAGATTATGAAGAAAGATTCCATCTCAGTTACAAACAGGCCAGGTGCACACTTGACCCTGAATCACTAAAGCTGGTCTTTCTTCGGGGAGTAAGATAAGATCTTCTAGATACCTACATTTGTTAGCAGGAGGAGATATCTACCAATTACCCTGTGATGATATCAAGAATGTCTTTAGAAACCATTCTAGGGCAACTACGAAAAAGGCTAGGGGTAGTCAACCTATGGCTAGTACATCATCTTCCAACTTGTCCATCAAGGGTGAAATTGGAAACATGCTGGAAGATTTCAAAAGTGAGATGCTACAAACCCTTGCCTTGCAAATGGACACCATGAACATTAAAAGGAAGCAAGATGAAGCAGAGAGAGCCTTGGACATCTTCTATCCTAGATGCACCAGGAGGCATCCTAGGAATGAATGTCCATTGAACTGTATTGAAATTTTCTCAATCGATGAGGAAAACCACCCCACAAACAAGTGCCCTTCTTTACTTGAGCTTAAAGTTGTATATCAAGGGGTTGAAGGGGTCACTAAGCAACTTTGCTACATTAACCAAAGGAGACCTCCTCGGCCTAGACCATACCAACAGGGCATGCAAGGGTCATCCCATGCATATTACAACCCCAACCAAACCAAAACTATACCTTCTTGGGGACCCCCTACTCATCCTTCCTGGTCTACACCCCGTCCTTGGTCCTATGCATCTCAGTATCATTTCCAGTGAGCCAGCCAGCCATTTCAACCTTATGCTCCAACACAATTTCAGTGGAATACACCACTCTAGGGGTGGAGGCCCCAATACAACAATGCTCTAGCTCTATTGCCTCCACCACTTGCCCAACCAAAACTCCTACAATTTGCTCCACCCAAGCAACCCCAAATTCCTGCCCAACTGGTGGGCTCCAGTATTGTAGCAATAATGCTACAACTCCTGGGGCTTCCTTCTCTAATTTTATCAACCCGATAGTTCGTAACAAACTTGGAAGCGACGGTGTTGTATGCACAAGTACTAGCTCTTGTCACAGCTGTCACTTGGTCAGCTGGCACAAGTCCGCTAGGGCTCAAGCCAACTTCTATATGTTCTCAGAAGAAGCTTTCTAAATGATGAACGAGGACTATCTCAAAGGAAATTAACCTACTTTGCAAGAATGAACTGAAAGCCAACCAAACATGGAAACCCTAGTAAACCCTAATCTGACTAGCTTAATCCTTACAATGCAACGATGGGAATGTAACTCCTAAAAATGATGCCATTACTTCTAGTGATATGAGATGCATGAATTTAAACTACTTCTATTGAAGAGAACATTGTTTTTATATTTTTGCTTAGGTGGTTGGAGTTATTATGATTTTGTTTCTTATTGGGTTTTGACTGTGCAGGGGTAGTTCGAAGGGAAGGAAGGCTTGGAAAAGGCCAGGAGGGCTAGGAGAGGTTCCAGGGGATTCCTAACATCATTCCACAGAACTCCACAACGTTCAGGTGCTTGGAAACCGAGTTTGCAGGCTTCTACAGGATGTCTGCAGGGGATCCTACAGGAAGCTCGGGATTTCTACAGGAAGTCTGCTAACCTCTACAGGATGTTCTACAGTTGGAGTTTTGGGTGATGGAGGAGTCAAGGAGCTGTATGGGTGGATACGTAGGATGAAAAGGGAGCTTGTGATGGCTCAGGGACAGAGAGATAAGATGGAGAAAGAGTGGGTAAAGTTGGTTGGTGGATATAAGGGTGGAAGCAATGAAAAGTCAAAAATATGGAGCTACGTGAGAAGTAGAAGGGTTGGAAGGAAAACGAGCTGAATAGAGGATGAGTAGGTGACTTTAGGCGCGGTTGAGAAGAAGAAGAAGATAATAGAACAATGATGCACAGTGTAAATGGAACAAATCCTCTATGTCTTGCACAAAACCGAGAATTCCATCAACCTATTCTAACTGTGTTATTTAACCAACGAACAGCAATGTAAATTGTGGAGAGAAATCGTGCATGGTGTTGGAACGAAGAAGTATTGCTCAAGATCAGAATGCATGGACGGTTCTATGACAGAAATGACTGTGTTGCAGCTTGCATGAACATATAAGACTGCGTTTTTTGGTGGTTGGTATGGTCTACACCCCCAATCTCTAAACAGAGGTGGCAGTGAGTTCACTATCAACCTTTTCTTGGAGCTCTAATGAATTCTAATCCTCCTACTCTAATCTAAACTACTGACAACACTTTAACCATAAACTAATCCTACTCAATCACATTAAAGAAATTAAATCAGCAGACTGTGTTTTCCAAATGCATGTCAAAACAAAGAAACAAAGTGCTGAAAGGAAAGACAAGTAACAATACAAAGAGAAGGAGGTCTATTGATCTCAGGTTGGGTCCTAACCTGAGAGCTATAGCTCCTCTTAAGAACTCAGGATTGAATCCAAATCTGCCTGCCTTTATTAAAGGATCATAACCATGAGTCTAACAACATGCCAAAAATTGGCTTACAAAGAGAAAAAACAGAGCTACACCTCGTAATCCAAAATCTATAACAAAAGTTAAAGAGTCTCAACGAAGGCAACAACCTTAATATTTATACATGATGAGGGCCAAGCTGGCCTCCTCAATTAGTGGAGCTTGGCTGTCCAACTGAAAGTGAACTGCTGTTCCTGTTGAATCCGTTGGCTGCCTTCTAGCTCGGTGGTCATAGCTGTTGGAGCTCGGAGTTGGGGTGGAGATCACGAGGGAGGTCATTCAAGGCTATGGACAACCTCCCCAGCTAAAATATTTGCTCATCCTTGAGCAACTAGTCCAACTCTTCATCATTCATTGCCTATACTGCTACCCTTACATCCCAAGCCTCTGTAGTAGTGTCCTATTTGCTGATATGAAACCCAGCCCTTCTGTCTACCTCTTCCAATTGTTCATTATCATCTGTCTCTGTGTTGCCTTCCATCAATCCTAGCAGCAGTGGTGGGCTGAGTTTAAGGCCAATCCAGCTGGCCTGGAGGTTTTGCATGGATTTCTTGTAAAGGGCTACCCTTACCAGAGCTTCCCTCATCCGAGTTGGGGTATGGTACTCTCGGATTTTCAAACTGCGTGCCAATGTATTCCATCTGCGTTTGCATGCTTGGACAACATTTTCTCCTAACAGTCTCTCCATGTCTTCAAAATGAGCTATGGCTTGGGCCTGTTGATCCATATATCTTAGTGAAGCTGTAGGATCAGTAGACAAGTGTTGGTGTGCTGAGATGAGTGCAACTGGATCCTCTGGTTCTGCCCGAATGAGAAATGGCTCGTTCAATTCTCGGTTCATGACCAATTTTGCTTCTGCTGCTGTTTGATCCTCATGGTTCAACCATGAAGCGAACGCCATTAATTTCATATCTCCCAAGGCAGTATTGGGATCTGTTATGCTCTACAACAACCCCCCATTTCATATCATATTTACTTATAAATATTAACGTATTAAATGGGTCCCTTCAAAGTTTAATTGGTATCAATATTTTTATTGCTCAAAGGAGGTCCGATAATCAAATGAATTCATTTCATAAAACCCTTTTTGAAAAAAACCCTTTAAATAAATAAGGAAAATCTTTGTCATTGCGATAAAGCGATTGCAAGATCGCATATCGCAATAACATAAGAAATATAAGTAAGCGGCACATTGATTACCCCCCGATGCGATATCGCAATTGGCGATCGGCAACACTTCATACACATCTTAAAAATGCACATAACATAAGCTCCAACGCGACGCGATATCGGCGATCGACTATCGACGATACTCCGTATGCGGTCAAAGCATCTTAAGTCATTTACTCCGATCCGATGCAATTGCGCAATCGACAGTCGGAAACATCCCATGCACATTAATAAGACGCCCAGGTCTTACCCCCGATGCGATGCGATATCGGCGATCGGGGAATTGGCAATTCACTCTAAATGCACCTTGTTATATTTCTTCGCGCTAATCCGATGCGACGTTGCAATCGGCGTTCGGGAGGATCCTATGCTTATGATTATATAATGCCCATTCTCCTAAAACGATGCGATATCGCTATCGGCGATCGGAATTTCGAAAGGCATAGCTTGAAGATCTAAAGTATTATTGATATCCGATCGATAGAGCGCGGATTTCGAAAAAGCCGTTAAATGGAGGGATAAGGTGATGTATTCATATTTAAATTTTTGCCCCTTCGATTAACGATCACCTGCGCTCAACTGCCAAAATATCCATTGCACGCTTAATGGGAGTCATTCAACCGGATAATGGTGTAATAAGCATTTAAGGAGTAGCAGGCCTTAAACGGCCATTTAACATATCTGTAATATCTTCTCATTGATTGGATCCGCAACCATTTTTGAGAGTTAATCTCTCAGCACGCTTCGATTGATATATCTCTCCCACCATAAGTCCTCATTATTATATTTCTATGTTACGGTTTTTCTTGCCTTTGTGTAGAATTCATCTTCTAACAGAAGCCTGAGCATGATGGGTAAGAAATCTAAGAAGACCGCGGGTTCCGCTGTTACATCAGTTGCAGGACAAGCTGCCACAGATAAAAAGAAGGGCTTAATATCAGATACTACATGCATGGGTCTTACCAGAGCTACATGGCAAGGCACGTATAATTTGATTGAAGTCGAACAACCAGAAAAGGCAGTGACGGAAGCTACTGCGGATCCTACTCGCAAGTCTGATTGCACTCTCAAAGGTTTAGCCAATTCTTTCCTTCACAAGATAGCGGCCAGAGAACAGATTCTCCCCTACACAGATGTCGTGTGATGGGCAATTGAGGAAATTCCAATCCTCGATAGAACTTTTAGCACCAGAGATGGGAGGATTTTTGGATCGTTCAAGCCAGAGCATCTAAGGCAAATGTATCATTTGCTTGAGCCAGAAAAAGTGTATAACAAGAGGTTCCTGGAGAAATTTGCAAGTGATAATGAAGTGGAATCCGAACCCATCCGATATTGGAGGCAGAATCCAGCCAAACACAAGCACGAGTCTTCCGGTAAGTACTCAGTCGATTCTTTGGCTTCTCCCTATTGCTATGCGGGGATAATGATGTGTAGGCTATGGGGATTACATGACTCTGCTAATTTTACCATAGAGATGGTTCCTCTAATGGAAGCAGCAGTAAACAACATAATTATGGGTTGGGCTACTATTCTCTTTGATAAGCTAGCCCTAGCTGTTCGTGATTTTAGAAAAGGTTCTGTTGTTACTGAAAGGAAAATTCCCCTGTTTTATTACAGTGCATATATTTTAGATACGTTATGTTTCAATTCTAAGTTTCCCGTCCTCGGTTGGAGGTGGACTGCCGAAGGCCCCTCACCCATTCATATATACCACCAGAAATTGTGGAAATCTTCTTACAAACACCATTTGTACCAAATCTGCAATGGCTTTATGGTTCCCATTCATTATTCTATTTTTTATAAGCCCATTCCCAGAATCTCCTATCTAGCTTCCTTTGATTTACCGGCGGTAGCGAGTTGGTTTGGAGAAGAGAGATTTACCTACATTAGGGTTTTCGGAAGCCAAGCCAATCTGCATGTTCTCCCTTTGTATGTTCCAGATAAACTGCTAGCAAAAGAAATCTCCTATCAAATTATGGCAGAGAGTACTACACAGACTCTCAAGAAAGAAAAGAAGAGGGGCTGGCCCCCTTTTCCCTTGAGAATTGGTGTCTATACTTTGCATGATCTCAAACACGCAGAAAAGGAAGCCACAAAGATTCAGTCCTTAACTCTGGCCACTATCCCGAATAGGCTATATGATCCAAATAAAAACGCCTATAATGCATTAGAACAGGCCAAATTAACAAAATTTGACCATCAAGAAGATTGGTTTGACGACCTATTCGTTTCAATCGAAACAATAGGTCAAGCTAGAGAACTTGCTTGATTGAAATATAATGATGAAGGGGTAACTGAGTTCAATAAACTTAGGGAGCAGAGGTTGCAAACTCTGCCTCTAGATTTACTGGCAACAACCCCAGCGACGTCTTCAAGCGAGCCTGGTCGGCAACAGTCAAGCCAGCCTCCTGTTATAACGGAAAATCAGAAGAAGCAACAGGCAGAAAGGCAGAGAAAAGAACAAGTGGAAAGGCAAAGGAAAGAACAAGCAGAAAAACAACAGAGAGCACAAATGGAACAAGAAGAGAAAAAGAAGAAAGAGGTAGAGGCACAGTAGAAAAGGGAACAAGAAGAGCAGCAGAGGAAAGAGCGGAGCGAGTCCCAAGCCGAGAAGCAGAAACAAACCACCGATGTCAATGTGGACACTACCATAGACCCCAAACTATTTCAAGAATGGCAGCAATTTCATTCCATCATCATTGGATTGGAATGTTCAAAAGATGGGGACACTTCCAAGACAAATGATACGCAGGACATCACTTCTCCTCAGGTTCTAAGTGGAACCAACGGCCCACCCATTTCCCAGGATGTTGAGGTAATTCCTAAAGACCCTTCCGATCAAATTTTTCTCCAAGTGGAAGATATTCCTCCCTTGGATGTTTTCTACAACCCAAGGCATAGAGCAGTTGTGAAGCGATCAAGGAAAAGATGAAGGATTGATCAACCTTCTACCTTTCCAGAGCAAACAGTCATGGGTAATGTAGTATGGAAGGAGGAATTGGACCCCTCCGATGACCTAACAAAGCTGTCACAGTATGCAGGTGCCTATTCTGCAGCGACTATTGATAAGGCATCAGAGGTGAGTCTTCTACTGAAGACTAAAGATCAAGAAATTTTTGCACTACAGGCAGAAGTGACCGAGGCAAAACAGAGGGTAGCGCAAGCAGAGGAGCAGTTGCTGGTACAACAACAAATGAATGATCAATTAACCCAACAATTGCAGGAAGAAAGGCAGAGGATCGACCAAAGCGCGATCCATAAACAAAAGGAGTTATCGGAGGCAGTGGCACAGTTGAGTACAACAAATGAGCCGATGATGAAAATGAAGGACGAGCAAATAGCTCAATTATCATCACGGCTCGAAGTCATAAAAGGCACCCAAAAGGTGGAGGATTTTAGAGCAGAGGCATCGAAAATAAACAGTGCTTTAATATCACATATTAGACTCCTGTGTAATCAACTCACTGAGGCAGAACCATTGTGCGAGCTAACTACATCCATTAATCAGCAGGTAGATAAGGCCAGGAATGAGTTAGAACAGGCCGATGAGATCATAAGTGGATATCTTGACTGGCAAGATTCTGATGTGGGAAAAGCAGCGAAGTTGCCTAGAATCCAAGAAACATATAAGGACATACTCTTTACAGAATGGCACACTCAAGTGATGAAAGCAGAAAGGGTGGCTTCAAGATGTAAATTAACTGCTAGCAATATGATTGATCTAATCAACAACACCCTCTACCTGGCAAACATGATCTCCCAGTGTACACCTGGAAGAATAACAACAACAAATGTGATTGAGCAAACAAGTTATCCTGACTTAGAGGAGAAGGGGAGATTAATCGCTGGGGTTAACACTTTGACTTTCGATGCATATTGGCTCTTTCTGATCAAGCCACACAGACAAAGGTCTGCCCTCAAGTGTTTGACTGATGCACTCGGGTGTATAATTCCCGATATTCAAGATGCCACATACGCTTCTCAGCTCAGTTCGCGCCTCAACAAACCGCCTGAAGTAGAGCCAATGCTAGCTATAATTCAGCTCAGGTTTAAAGGCAAAGAGCCTACCTGATGAATCATTGCCGCCGATTTGCCAGATCGCTCCAGGAAATAGGATCAATATTCATTGATACCAATTATGTAGGATTTCTGTTTATTAGATATTTAGATTAGCTTAGTATTTATAGACCCTTTCATTGTTTTGGAAAGGGTCATAAAATTTTGTGATAGACTTAAAGATTGAAGTTTGCACTACTGTGCTTCAGCCTATATTCTTTTATGAAACTCGACCAATCGTTCTTAATTTGACAAGGAAGTTTCTTTATGCAATTGCGCACTACTGGCTTTGTTGGGGATGTTTTCTGAGTCGAAGGAAGAATTGCGACATAGCGATTGATATATGGGAGTGTTAAGCAGCTTATATGGTACTTTTATCTGTATCTTTATTCATTCCTTTTATATGAATTGTTATGTAATTATTCTTGCTATTGTTGAATACATGTATGTGCTGTAACAACAAATCTCTATCTCATTCCACTATTGGATGTTTTGCCATATGCCTTTTCCTTTAATCATGCATGTAACAATGATATAAATGATAAAGTGTGGTAATTTCGCTATTATCACTTTGCGTAACTATTTATGCACAGCAGTCTTGAATGATTTAATATCTATGTTTTAGAGATGGAGTCATCTATATGCCTGTCTTAAAGCACAGATCATCAAATGCTATGCTTTAGAAATCAATAAGTCCCCGGGATAGATTATAGTTATTATATTTTGCTGATAGTTTTAGTCATTTGCTTATCGCCAGTATATTCTATAAGTCATTCATTCATCCCGTTTACCTATAATTTCTGGGAAACTGGTCCCATTATCCCTAGTCAGAGCCACTATTCCAAACGGAAAAGGAGCTGTACTAAGGTCCGGACCGGGTGGTTTCCCCAATGTTGTTGCAGCGATTTTCGAGGCATCAACATAATTGGCACTAGAAGGAGGGCTTCAACTGTGAATGGCACATAAGTATAAAACTATAAGCCATTCTAAGAGTAATTCTTCCTCCGTATCCCCTCGATCTTCCCATTTGCATACTGGTTCGCCGGTATCCAAACAAGGAGAAGGGGAATCAACTACCACTGCTCAAACCCATCATACCCCAGAACAATTAAGTCTTGAATCACCTGAAGTCCAGTCTCTAATCCATAGACTTAAGAGCTTCTCGATTTCACCACAGAAATCTGAGGTATCACAAAGCAGTGCGACTTCGCAGTTCAATCTAACTCATCCTCTCACCAGACTTCAGAGTGAAAAAACTCGGTATTAAACCTACTGAGTTCCCTTTACCCAAAAGGAAAAAGGCGAAGAAAATTACTGAAGGATCTGATAGTGAAGAGCTTTCATCCACGTCCTCCATTGCAGCTTCTCCTCTGCAAAGTCAACCATCCACTCCCCCATTACATATTGTCGTTCACCAGGGATTAGAAGCCTTAACATCCCAACCTGTTCACTCATCACCATTAATTCCTTCCCATACATCTGGAATTCCAACAGTAGTATCAACCACTATTGCTATTATAATGGCAGATCCATGGACTAGGCCAGGTGCAGTCAACATGCCTGCACCATTGCATCCTCTACCAGATGCTCCTGAAAAATGGCTACCTAAATTTAACCCAGATGACGGGACCCAGGCTGAAGAACACATTAATAATTTTATGTTAGCAGTTAACTTGAAAGGAGTGACAGAACAAGATGTTGTTGTAAGACTCTTCCCTTACACCTTGTAAGGATCAGCAGGATCCTGGTATTTTTCCTTACCCTCTGGTTCAATTACCAGTTGGAACACTTGCCAAGAGCAGTTTCTTACCAAATATGGAGATGATAGGTCCTTAGCTACTTTAATAAATGACCTCTCCAATCTGAGAATAGAACATAGGGAACCAATAAAGGAATTTAATGCTAGATTTAATAAACTCCTGAATAAAATCCCTACAGCTTCCAAACCAAGTGAACAAATTCGAAGCGAATGGTATATTACTGCCCTACCTGCCAACATAGCCATTTTCATGGACAGGGCTGGGAAACCTACCTTAGCTGAAAACATGAGAGAAGCACTTGCTGTGGAAAAGCGCATCAATGCTCTAGAGAAGAAAGCTGCTTTGGAAGACAGAAAAGCCAAAAAAGTCTCATTTAAAGAGGATTCCAAGAAGAAAACCCCAAAGGACCCATACGACATGGAGGGTTTACAAAAGGTCCTGAAAACTTTTCTAACGAAATGGTTGAAATAAAGAAGCAGGTGGCCGAAACCTCAAACAAAATACCATTTAGGACTTATAAGAAAACTGAAACAAAGCCACCGAATGTCATATCTAACGCAGATTCAGAGCAAGAAGAAGAGGAAGAGAAAACAACCTCACAAACTGATGATGAAGAAGAAGTAGCTGAATGCCACGGAATGTGGGATTTTATACTCCCCAACTCTGATACCGAGAATGAAGAAGAAGCCTTTCCGGTTACTACAAGAAGTAAAAGTACTTCTGAACCTGCCCAAGCAACTTCAAAGAAAAGGAGTGTGGGTGATACCACAACAAAGGAAAAAGTTCCCCCAAAGAAGTCACCTGTAGTAGTTCCCAAAACCAGCCTTCAACTTCTAATTCTCCTTCAACATCCAAAACATTAGTGGTATCCGATTCAATGGAATATAACATTGTTGATGACATGAAGAAAACTAAAGCAAACATAACTATGTTTGAGCTTAGTAAATTACAGCATCAGCAAAAATTACTTCTCAAAGAATTGAATGTTGTTCCCTCTACACCCCTTCCCAGTGTAAAAGCTGCTAATGATTCAGGCCAACCTCCTCCAGGTATGGTTGAAGCTACCGACTCAGTTCTAATTGGAGATAGATCGAATTCTCATACTCCACCCTTCCTGCTGACCTATGAGATTTATAACAGAAACCTGCACAACTGTTTAATTGATTCAGGGGCATCATCTAACATAATGCCAGCTTCAGTTTGCGCTAAATTGAACATTGAACCTCAGAAATCTGCTATTCATATTGTACAGTTGGACAGGACCAAAGTGCAGGTTGTGGGAGAAATTAATTCCATGACTATCAGGTTGTCTGCCGATCCCAGAATTGTACAGAGGATTGACATCTTAATAGCTGACATACCTGAATTCTACGGTTTCATTTTGAGTAGGGATTGGTCCGAAAAATTGCATGGGTATATTTCCACAGATTGGTCACATATGTGGCTCCCCTACAAGAGAAAGCCAAATCAAATAAGGATCGATCGAGAGAAGAACATGACCCACACAGTTACTGAATTTGAGCAAGAAAACCAACCTGTAGCGTTCAACAACAACATTTTGGGGAATTATTCGTCAGAGTCATTCTTTGGCAACTTTGTTTCCCAACCATCTCCTTTTTCAGTTAATCATTTTACATCTCAGATTGAAATTTTTTCACAAACTGATAAGTCTAGATGTTTTAATAATGCTGAGGAAAATGTAAATATTTTTGTTAATACTCCTTTATTTTGGTCTTTATATTTTGATGGTTCTAAGTCCAGTGAGGGCTCAGGAGCAGGTTGCATTTTGGTTAGTCCACAAGGAGAAAAGACAATGCTCTCTTGCAGGTTAGAATTTGACTGCACTAACAACACAGCCAAATATGAAGCTTTAGTCCAGGGATTATATAAAGCAATCGGCCTTAAAGTGAAATATCTAAAAGTATTCGGCGATTCGGAAATTATTGTTAAACAGGTGATGAATGAAATTCATTGTCTTTCAAATCACCTCAAGCATTATCAATCGCTAGTATAGGATCTTACCTCACACTTTTCAGCATTTAACATTTCCTCCATTCCTAGGTCGCAAAACTTGGCAGCCGACCTACTAGCCAATGTAGCTTCTAAGCTTCTACGTTCTGAAGACTACGGCCTTGATAGATTTTCCGTAGAATTACTTTTTAGGCCTTCAATTCCCGACAATGTCACTAATTGGAGAGTATTTAACCATGATGAAGATATTTTGCAATTTCTAACTTCTGAAAAGTCCTATGACAATCAAATTATTGAGGAAAATGACCATGATCTACAGATGAAAGAAACACCTCAGGAAAATTCAATTCCTAAACCAGTGGTAAAGCTCGAAGATCTTTATGATATCAAAGACAGGTTTAAACCTGTAATTAATGCAAAGCTTCAAAGTTCTACCCTTAGGTTTGAATTGATAAATCTAGGTACTGACCATGCTCCTCAAAACATCAATTTAGGATTAGGACTTTCCTTGGAAGAGAAGGAGGCATTCATCAAATTGTTAAGAAAAAACAAACAGGTCTTTGCGTGGAAGTATGATGATTTGAAGACATATGATACATCTATTATCCAGCATACCATTCCTATGCTTCCTGATCAGAAACCGATTCAGCAGAAGTTAAGAAAAATACATCCAAATTTAGAGAGCCAGATAAAGTCGGAACTTAACAAGCTCTTGAAAGCCAAGATTATTTTTCCTGTCCGACACTCAAACTGGGTCTCTAATATGGTGCCAGTCAGAAAGAAAAATGGCGACATTCGAATTTGTATTGATTTCAGGAACCTGAACAAAGCGAGCTTGAAAGATAACTTCCCATTACCTACTATGGAGCAAATACTCCAATCAGTAGCAGGTTCTGAATTGATGTCCTTTCTTGATGGATTCTCAGGGTATAACCAAGTTCTGGTTCATCCTGATGACCAACTTAAAACAACATTCAGAACAAAATGGGGAACATATGCATATCAGAAAATGCCTTTCGGACTTATAAATGCAGGAGCAACATTCCAGAGAGCTATGGATATAGCCTTTAGAGGGTTGATTAATCGAACAGTAGTCGTCTATCTAGACGATATTACTGTATTTTCTAAGAAGAGGTATAATCATTTGCATGACTTAAATCAAATCTTTCAGCGATGCAAAAGATATGGTATTTCTCTTAACCCAAAAAAAGTCCTTCTTTTCTCTTGACCAAGGAAAACTATTAGGCTTTATTGTGTCCAAAAATGGCATTTATATCGATCCTGATCGGATCAAGGAAATTTTTGAAATCCCTTTCCCACACAATAAAAAGTCGATGCAGTCATTTTTAGGCCAGATCAATTTTGTTAAACGATTTGTTCCATATTTTTCTCAAATTATATTACCACTTCAGACAATGATCAAGAAGAATTTAGTCTTCAAGTGGGGATCAGCAGAAAAGCAAGCTTTTGATGTAATCAAGCAATCAATAATCAATGCCCCAGCTTTGAATACTCCAAATTTTTCTAATCATTTTACATTGTATACCATTGCATCCGACGTGTCTTATGTTGCAGTTCTCACGCAGCCAAATGCTCACAATTTGGAAGCACCCATTTCATTCTTCAGCTCAAATCTTCAGGGTGCCGAATTAAATTACTCTGATGTAGAAAAACAAGCCTTTACTGTATTTAAAGCGGTCAAACATTATAGACCCTTCCTTTTAAAAAGCCATACAAAAGTGATAGTTCCTTTCCCCGCAGTTAAGCAACTATTAATCCAAAAATAGCTGGGTGAAAAAAGGGCAAATTGGGTCACAGCGCTTCAAGAGTATGACTTAGAAATTAAGCCGGCAAAGATTGTTAGGGGCCAAGGTTTTTGCAGGATATTGGCAGGAGCATCCAACATTCCAGAGTCAAGCGATACAGATCAAACTCAAGAAATTAATCAGATAAGTGCTACTGATTCTGGATCTCAATATGCAGATTTAATCTTTTATTTAAAGAATGGTTATGCACCTCCGAATTTGTCTTACAAAAACAAAAGGGCCATTAGGTTAAAAGCGAAGAATTTTACAATCATTGATGACGTGCTTTTTAGGCAGAATTATGATTCTATCTTGTTAAGATGCCTTGAGAAACCTGAAGCTCAAAAGGTTTTGCAAGAGTTACATGATGGACCAGCAGGAGGACATTTCGGAGCTGACACAACAGCTCACAAAATTATTCATGCTGGTTACTATTGGCCTACTTTGTTCAAATATGCTCACGAGTACGTAAGGAAATGTCTAAATTGTCAAACTACTAGCGGAAGACAACGTAAATCAGCTTTCCCTCTGCAACCAATCAACATTGAGCAACCATTTGAGCAATGGGGATTGGATATCATTGGGGAGATTACTCCAGCATCTTCCAAACAACATAAGTATATCCTTACTGCTACCGATTACTTTACAAAGTGGGTTGAGGCAATCCCTTTAAAGACAACAAATTCTGAAGCAATCATTGAATTCATAGACCAATTCATTATTACCAGGTTTGGTGTCCCAAACGCTCTTGTTTTTGATAATGCATCTTACTTTTCAGGCAATGCTATGTTTTATTTCGCTATTAAAAGAGGATTTAAGTTAAAATATTCTGCTAATTACTATCCCCAAGGAAATGGTTTAGAAGAATCTACTAATAAGAATCTGATTAAAATCATTAAGCGAACTATCAAACAAAATCAGAGAAATTGGCACAAATCCTTAGTGTTTGCAATATGGGCTGATAGGATAACACAGAAAGCTTCTATTGGAACTTCTCCATTTAATCTTGTCTATGGAAAAGAAGCAATCTTACCCACAAATCTTGTTCTCCCTTCTTTAGCCCTAGTGCAGTTTATTGAGGAAACTCCTTCCTCTTCTATTCAGTTTAGACATGACCAGATTCTAAAATTAGAAGAGGAAAGAGAAAAAGCCAAGGTTATTCATGCCAAGCATCAAAAAGTCATCAAAGCAGCTTTTGATTCAGTCTCATCCGGTTCAAAACAATTCCAAGTCGGTGATTTAGTTCTGAAATGGGACAAAGCCCATAAAGACAAGGGTAAACACTCCAAGTTCCAGAAATTGTGGCTTGGACCATTTCAGATCTGTGAGAAGATAGGCCATTCAACCTTTATATTGCAAGATTTATCAGGTTTGAGAGATTCTCTCCCTGTTAATGGCCTTGTCTTGAAGAAATTCTTTAACTGAGGAGGTAATCCCTTCTCCTTTCATTTCAGTAGGATTTTATAGTTTGTAGGATTTTAGGAAATAAGGTTGTGAGATATCTCCCATTGACCTTTTGCTGTGTTTGAAAAGTTGTCCCACAGAACTACTATGAACATTTGCTTTTAAAATGATAGAACTTTTAACCAAAAAGGATAATTTTTAGGAAATTAGATATCTTTGTATTCTGAAATCACAATTCAAGTTTTGTCAACTCCTCCCAAAGCATAGAACTATTGTAAATCATTTTCTGTTTTTAAATTGGTCTCTAAAGGTTATCCATAATAAGATAGAAATCAATCCAATTTCAGCATCTTCAACTCTTACCCTGTCATCCATTTACTCTTAAGGAGAAATTTTTTCATCCCATTCATTAAAGTTTATGATTACTCAGAGTGTAATTCTAAAATATAAGAGATTAAAGATAAGAGTTCTTATTACAAGCCTGCTTACCATGTTCATAGAAAAATAGTTTATCTGACATTACCAATACTGCAAACCAAAACAGGGTAATGGCTTGAAATTACAAGACAAGGGGTCTCATCACGAGCCAGCTTGTTAAGTTAGACTACTATCAGTGAATGGCATTGTCAACAACTGGCCACCAAACCAGGACAATGGCTTTTTATCTTATCAATGACAAAGAAGAAAAAGGAAATGAAGTACAAAATATGAAAAAATATTTTGAATTCATTCTGTTAATCACACTCTTAATTGGATGGAACAATGGACAATCACATGGTTGAAAGGTATCCCTGTCGAAACTATAGATGTTTGCTGGTAGCAGAGGCTCTACCTATGACAGATGAGTTTACTATAAAGGCTGATTTGGAAAGGTATTCTATTTTATCATTATAAACCAATAAAGGCCTATTTTAAAGCTTAGAATGTTTTTATTTTCTTAAAAAAGAGGAAGTCAACAAAATAGTTTCATTCTTCTTAGAATATATAGAAATAATTTCCCCATTGATTGAAACTCTATTTTTGAAAAAGTTTAAATGTTTCTATTTTTGAAAGAGATAACTGGTTCTTCCAGCGAATCACCAATTGTTGTGCTCTACAAAAACCCCCCATTTCATATCATCTTTACTTATAAATATTAACGTATGAAATGGGTCCCTTCAAAGTTTAATTGGTATCAATATTTTTATTGTTCAAAAGATGTCCGATAATCAAATGAATTCATTTCATAAAACCCTTTTTGAAAAAAAACCCTTTAAATAAATAAGGCAAATCTTTGTCATTGCGATAAAGCGATCGCAAGATCACATATCACAATAACATAAGAAATATAAGTAAGCAGCACATTGATTACACCCCAATGCGATATCGCAATCGGCGATCGGCAACACTTCATACACATCTTAAAAATGCACATAACATAAGCTCCGACGTGACGCGATATCGATGATACTCCGTATGCGGTCAAAGCATCTTAAGTCATTTACTCTGATCCGATGCAATTGCGCAATCGGCAGTCGGCAACATCCCATGCACATTAATAAGATGCCCAGGTCTTACCCCCGATGCGATGCGATATCGGCGATTGGGGAATCGACAATTCACTCTAAATGCACCTTGTTATATTTCTTCGCGCTAATCCGATGCGACGTCACAATCGGCGTTCGGGAGGATCCTATGCTTATGATTATATAATGCCCATTCTCCTAAAACGATGTGATATCTCTATCGGCGATCGGAATTTCGAAAGGCATAGCTTGAAGATCTAAAGTATTATTGATATCTGATTGATAGAGCGCGGATTTCGAAAAAGCCGTTAAATGGAGGGATAAGGTGATGTATTCATATTTAAATTTTTGCCCCTTCGATTAACGATCACCTGTGCTCAACCGCCAAAATATCCATTGCACGCTTAAGGGAGTCATTCAACCGGATAATGGTGTAATAAGCATTTAAGGAGTAGCAGGCCTTAAACGACCATTTAATATATCTGTAATATCTTCTCATTGATTGGATCCGCAACCATTTTTGAGAGTTAATCTCTCAGCACACTTCGATTGATATATCTCTCCCACCATAAGTCCTCATTATTATATTTCTATGTTACGGTTTTTCTTGCCTTTGTGCAGAATTCATCTTCTAACAGAAGCCTGAGCATGATGGGTAAGAAATCTAAGAAGACCGCGGGTTCCGCTGCTACATCAGTTGTAGGACAAGCTACCACAGATAAAAAGAAGGGCTTAATATCAGATACTACATGCACGGGTCTTACCAGAGCTACATGGCAAGGCACGTATAATTGGATTGAAGCCGAACAACCAGAAAAGGCAGTGACGGAAGCTACCGCGGATCCTACTCACAAGTCTGATTGCACTCTCAAAGATTTAGCTGATTCTTTCCTTCACAGGATAGCGGCTAGAGAACAGATTCTCCCCTACACAGACGTCGTGCGATGGGCAATTGAGGAAATTCCAATCCTCGACAGAACTTTTAGCACCAGAGATGGGAGGATTTTTGCATCGTTTAAGCCAGAGCATCTAAGGCAAATGTATCATTTGCCTGAACCAGAGAAAGTGTATAACAAGACGTTCCTGGAGAAATTTGCAAGTGATAATGAAGTGGAATCCGAACCCATCCGAGATTGGAGGCAGAATCCAACCAAACACAAGCACGAGTCTTCCGGTAAGTACTCAGTCGATTCTTTGGCTTCTCCCTATTGCTATGCGGGGATAATGATGTGTAGGCTATGGGGATTACATGACTCTCCTAATTTTACCATAGAGATGGTTCCTCTAATGGAAGCAGCAGTAAACAGCATAATTATAGATTGGGCTACTATTCTCTCTGATAAGCTAGCCCTAGCTGTTCGTGATTTTAGAAAAGGTTTTGTTGTTACTGAAAGGAAAATTCCCCCATTTTATTACAATGCATATATTTTAGATACATTATGTTTCAATTCTGAGTTTCCCATCCTCGGTTGGAGGTGGACTGCCCAAGATCCCTCGCCCATTCATATATACCACCAGAAATTGTGGAAATCTTCTTACAAACACCATTTGTATAAAATCTGCAATGGCTTTATGGTTCCCATTCATTATTCTATTTTTGATAAGCCCATTCCCAGAATCTCCTATCTAGCTTCCTTTGATTTACTGGCGGTAGCGAGTTGGTTTGGAGAAGAGATATTTACCTACATTAGGGTTTTCGGCAGCCAAGCCAATCCGCATGTTCTCCCTTTGTATGTTCCAGATAAACTGCTAGCAAGAGAAATCTCCTATCAAATTATGGCAGAGAGTACTACACAGACTCTCAAGAAAGAAAAGAAGATGGGATGGCCGCCTTTTCCCTTGAGAATTGGTGTCTATACTCCACATTATCTCAAATACGCAGAAAAGGAAGCCACAAAGATTCAGTCCTTAACCCTGGCTACTATCCCGAATAGGCTATATGATCCAAATAAAAACGCCTATACTGCATTAGAACAGGCCAAATTAACAAAATTTTACCATCAAGAAGATTGGTTTGACGACCTATTCGTTTCAATCGAAATAATAGGTCAAGCTAGAGAACTTGCTCGATTGAAATATAATGATGAAGGGGTAACTGAGTTCAATAAACTTAGGGAGAAGAGGTTGCAAACTCTGTCTCTAGATTTACTGGCAAGAACCCCAGCGACGTCTTCAAGCGAGCCTGGTCGGCAACAGTCAAGACAACCTCCTGTTATAACGGAAAATCAGAAGAAGCAACAGGCAGAAAGGCAGAGAAAAGAACAAGTGGAAAGGCAAAGGAAAGAACAAGCAGAAAAACAACAGAGAGCACAAATGGAACAAGAAGAGAAAAAGAAGAAAGAGGTAGAGGCACAGCAGAAAAGGGAACAAGAAGAGCAGCAGAGGAAAGAGCAGGAAAAAGAGCGGAGCGAGTCCCAAGCTGAGAAACAGAAACAAATCACGGATGTCAATGTGGACACTGCCATAGACCCCAAACTATTTCAAGAATGGCAGAAATTTCATTCCATCATCAGTGGATTGGAATGTTCAAAAGATGGGGACACTTCCAAGACAAATGATACGCAGTACATCACTTCTCCTCAGGTTCTAAGTGGAACCAGCGGCCCACCCATTTCCCAGGATGTCGAGGTAATTCCTAAAGACCCTTCCGATCAAATTGTTCTCCAAGTGGAAGATATTCCTCCCTTGGATGTTTTCTACAGCCCAAGGCATAGAGCAGTTGTGAAGCGATCAAGGAAAAGACGAAGGATTGATCAACCTTCTACCTTTCCAGAGCAAACAGTCACGGGTAATGTAGTATGGAAGGAGGAATTGGACCCCTCCGATGACCTAACAAAGCTGTCACAGTATGCAGGTGCCTATTCTGCAGCGACTATTGATAAGGCATCAGAGGTGAGTCTTCTACTGAAGACTAAAGATCAAGAATTTTTTACAGTACAGGCAGAAGTGACCGAGGCAAAACAGAGGGCAACGCAAGCAGAGGAGTAGTTGATGGTACAACAACAAATGAATGATCAATTAACCCAGCAATTGCAGGAAGAAAGGCAGAGGATCGACCAAAGCGCGATCCAGAAACAAAAGGAGTTATCGGAGGCATTGGCACAGTTGAGGACAGCAAATGAGCTGATGATGAAAACGAAGGACGAGAAAATAGCTCAATTATCATCACGGCTCGAAGTCATAAAAGGCACCCAAAAGGTGGAGGATTTTAGAGCAGAGGCATCGCAAATAAACAGTGCTTTAATATCACAGATTAGACTCCTATGTAATCAACTCACTGAGGCAGAACCATTGTGCGAGCTAACTACATCCATTAATCAGCAGGTAGATAAGGCCAGGAATGAGTTAGACCAGGCCGATGAGATCATAAGTGGATATCTTGACTGGCAAGATTCTGATGTGGGAAAAGCAGCGAAGTTGCCTAGAATCCAAGAAACATATAAGGACATACTCTTTACAGAATGGCACACTCAAGTGATGAAAGCAGAAAGGGCGGCTTCAAGATGTAAATTAACTGCCAGCAATATGATTGATCTAATCAACAACACCCTCTACCTGGCAAACATGATCTCCCAGTGTACACCTGGAAGAATAACAACAGCAAATGTGATTGAGCAAACAAGTTATCCTGACTTAGAGGAGAAGGGGAGATTAATCGTTGGGGTTAACACTTTGACTTTCGATGCATATTGGCTCTTTCTGATCAAGCCACACACACAAAGGTCTGCCCTCAAGTGTTTGACTGATGCACTCGGGTGTATAATTCCCGATATTCAAGATGCCACATACGCTGCTCAGCTCAGTTCGCGCCTCAACAAACCACCTGAAGTAGAGCCAATGCTAGCTATAAGTCAGCTCAGGTTTAAAGGCAAAGAGCCTACCTGATGAATCATTTCCGCCGATTTGCCAGACCGCTCCAGGAAATAGGATCAATATTCATTGATACCAATTATGTAGGATTTCTGTTTATTAGATATTTAGATTAGCTTAGTATTTATAGACCCTTTCATTGTTTTGGAAAGGGTCATAAAATTTTGTGATAGACTTAAAGACTGAAGTTTGCACTACTGTGCTTCAGCCTATATTCTTTTATGAAACTCGACCGATCGTTCTTAATTTGGCAATGAAGTTTCTTTATGCAATTGCGCACTACTGTCTTTTGTTGGGGATGTTTTCTGAGTCGAAGGAAGAACTGCGACATAGCGATTGATATATGGGAGTGTTAAGCAGCTTATATGGTACTTTTATCTGTATCTGTATTCATTCCTTTTATATGAATTGTTATGTAATTATTCTTGCTATTGTTGAATACATGTATGTGCTGTAACAACAAATCTCTATCTCATTCCACTATTGGATGTTTTGCGATATGCCTTTTCCTTTAATCATGCATGTAACAATGATATAAATGATAAAGTGTGGTAATTTCGCTGTTATCGCTTTGCGTAACTATTTATGCACAACAGTCTTGAATGATTTAATATCTATGTTTTAGAGATGGAGTCATATATATGCCTGTCTTAAAGCACAGATCATCAAATGCTACGCTTTAGAAATCAATAAGTCCCCGGGATAGATTATAGTTATTATATTTTGCTGATAGTTTTAGTCATTCACTTATCGCCAGTATATTCTATAAGTCATTCATTCATCCCGTTTACCTATAATTTCTGGGAAACTGGTCCCATTATCCCTAGTCGGAGCCACTATTCCAAACGGAAAAGGAGTTGTACTAAGGTCCGGACCGGGTGGTTTCCCCAATGTTGTTGCAGCGATTTTGGAGGCATCAACATGATCCCAGGAAACTACATTAGGCAAGGCCAAATTATGGAGGTAAAACTCCACTAATTTGGCTTTGTCCTCTGACGAACTAGTACTGCACAACTCAGAAAATTGTTGTGGGTCTTGGATCTGAGAAATACCTCTTTGTGCCAAGGTATTTATTTGGAACTGCAGCCATTGGTCTTTCAAGTACAAACCATAGGACTTGGCAGGTTGTCTGCACTGTATTGCCTCCATGGCCCAACTGGCCATGCAGGCCAATTGTGCCTCTTTTTGCTGCAGCTGTTCTTTTAGAGCTTACACTTCGATTTGTGCTTGCTGTTCTGCTTCCTATAGAATTGTCATTGGCTCCCCAAGACCGGTGGTCAGTTCGTTTTTGCCTTGCTTATCTTTTGTGGTGTCCTTGGAGGATGTACCTGTCCCTGCCCTCAGCTCCTGTAGCTGCAATCTTAGCTTCTGGTTTTCTTCCTGTAGGTACACTCTTTGACAATTGGCCACATGTTTAGCCATGGCTAATTCACTCCTGGCCTCCTTGAGTTGCTCTTCTAAAGGACCTATGTCCGCCACACACTTTGACTTTGTTATCTTCATCCATGTGTGTGTACGGACTCTCTCTTCCTCCAATGCAAAAAACAGTGGCACAGTAAATTTTTGACGTATAATTTTACCAGCCTCTAAAAAGGTGTAGTATGAACTCAGACTTGGCTGAGGGCTGGGCTCTAGAATGTGCTCCTTTTCTACCTCTTTGGGTGGCTCTACCTTGCCCTCCCTTGGTGGTGATGAGGGTCCTTCTCCTTCCATCTTCTCTGTTTCCTGTAGCCGGGCCAGAGTTTCCTGTAGAACATTTTTAGCATCCTGTAACCGAGCTTTTTCAGTCAACAGGTCTAACTTTTCTTGCCACGTAGTTTTCTTTGGGCTCCCCCTCTCATAGGTGACTGATATCCTCGAGGGGGACTTTTCCTTGGGCGAAGTAGGGGCATCTTCAATAACAATCGGGCTGCTGGACAAAGGCTGTGGCTTGCCCGTCTTTATTCTGACACTTCTTTGAGCTTTAAAGTATAGAGGGGTCCCCCTCTTTCTCTTCTCCTTTGGCTTAGGTGGCGTGCTGAGGGCGGCCAGCACAGCTACTGCCTCCCTTTCACGAATATCAGCTTTCTTCTCCTTGGGTTTCACTTTTTCAGGGCTTCCTGTAGAAGACCCTGTTTTCGTCAATTTCGGGTTTCCTGTAGAAGACCTTGTTTTAGTAATTTTCGGGCTTCCTGTAGAAGACCCTTTTTCAATAATTTTCGGGCTTCCTGTAGAAGCCGGTTTTGGCTTTCCTATAGAAACAGGTGTTGCCGCCTTGGGTTGCTTTGCTGCATGAGTTTTGATTTTTGACTTAGTTGCGGTCGCTGTCGAGGCACTCTTGCTGACGTGGACCTTCTAAGCCTTGTCCACTCTGCCTTGCAACCTTTTCTCTCTTGCTCTCAAGATGGGTGTGTCATATTTTTCTTTGTCATCCTTTTTCTCATGCTTCTTCTTTTGCTCTTTCTTCTGCACTGTGGTCGGGGTCTTCTGGCCTGTTTCTTTCTTTCCCACGGCCACTGGTTCTTTCTCCTCACTGCTGGAGGAACCACTTTCTTCGGTCAACATCCTTATGTCTCCATCTCTTGTCAAATTTCTGAATGCTTCCCATGAGAGGGGAACCTTGTATGAATGAAGCGCATCCTCCACGAGAAGTTTTATCAATCCATGGTGGGCTACCTGGTCTAGTATGCCTTCTTTTAACTTTGTGGCACACTCAATTAGAGACTATAGTAGGAAATAGGGGATGCTAAGTTTATTTTCTACAGGAAGATCAATCTGGTGCCTCAATTCAGTGAGCAACCTAAAGTGATACCTATACACAATGCTAAAACGGCCTTCGCGGGTTATATACTTCATGATCTGCAGGCTAACTTCATTTCATGGTGGCAGTAAACTAGTTCTACGCACCCCATTCTTGTCTTCCAAGAATTCCTCCTATGGGGGAAAGAATTCTTTCTTGGCCTGTTAGCTCAACTTCCTTTCTTCCTTATCCCATGGCAAACCCATTGGAAGTTCAGTAATTTGACTGATATATTGCGGGGTGAGCTTGAGGCTTAGGCCCCTGAAGTTCACGGTGGCCAATGTTTTGGATTTCGGCCTCAGAGCCTGCAAAAACTCTTCTGCCACTTCGTCGTCATAACCCTGCAATTTGTCACAGAAGGATATCCATTGTGCTCGTGTGAAGAGCTCCACCACCTCAAGATTTTCCCTTAACTTTGTTGGATCAGTGGGTTCCCTTCTAATGAACCCACCCGGCATGATAAAAACTGTTGCTTTAGCTAGAGGTGGCGAACGCGGAAGAAATTTGGTCTACTGAGACAGAGCGTAGAATTACGCTTCTGTCATGCATATAATCCACGAAGCTTATCTCTGAGGACCTTAACACAGCTTAATTACACTGACATCCTGTAGAACGACAGTTTATGCACAACAGACAACAATTGCAACAATTTTCTACGACCAGACTGTAGACGACGATTCTGCCACCTTCAAAAGCCAATTGCATGGAGAGTTCAGGTTTACCTTTTTAATCCGCCACCTTTTGACATGAGGAACCCGCCTTCCTGTAGAAACAACGTTCCTGTAGGAGCAGCGCGTGATTTCTAGGAAAGACTGCAGTTGTCTGCGCTCTTGGTGTTGCTTCACAGGCGTTCTGATGGCCAAAGGCTCGGAGTATCGAACTGCAGAGGGATCCGGATGATCACTCGAGTTTCAAACGGTGAATGATAAATGCATGGGGTGGCAATCTAGCCGATTAGATTTGAATCGGCGGAATCCGTGGCGTGGGGGTGAGCTGTCCTTGCCGGACCGTTGGATGACGTCGTCCCATCATTTGCCTGCGAGTTCCCTTACTGCCGCATCATCCCCCCCGCAGATCCGCCGCCGTCTCTTCTGCTAAATACATTTTTCCCGACGGGATTACTCTCACGTGTGTGCTTCCCATTCCTTTTTTCATGGCCGCCACCCAAACATTCGACTAGACCATTAACTGGTCGACGTGGCCAGTCAAATGGCCATACAACCGCTCAACCCATTCACTTCACACTTCACAAACAATTTCAAAGTAAAATTCATGCAATCTGATGGAAGAAAGGGTCAAGACACTTACTTGTGCGGCCACAACACGATTTTTCGGTTTTTGGACGATGATGAGTGGATTCGTTTGCCGCTGATGAATTTGCGCAGGCCCGAAGGTTCATGTTTACAGGCTGCCGCTGTTTCATTTGATGCTTGGCTGCATGCGCCCGCGTTTTCATTGCATATGGCCAGCGCTGTGAATGGTGTACACTCTAGCGGGCTTAACTGTTACAGGACTCCCGCAGGATGTCTTGTAACAGTTCTTCCTCCTCGGGTGCATGCTGCACGACGAAGGATTTGGCCTCACGATCACGCTCCCTGAGCTCATGGATGGCTGGGATGGATATGGTATGACATCTCAGCATTTTTTTATCTTAAAAATTGCTTTCTCTTTGATAACTCAATGATCTGCTTTGCTAGTGCAGGTAACTTCATTGCATGTCGACAAGGATGGTAGAACGAGGTGACACCAGTGTGCAAGGGTGACAACAGTAGCTTTCATGCGTCCAAACCGATCCTTAGTCATTAGATCTCCTCATAAAATGAATTTTGGGCCGTCCCGAACTTCTAAAGGAAGTTTCCTGTAGAAATACAGAGCTTCCTGTAGAAAGTTTGCGTTTCCTGTAGAAAGTCTGCATCTTCCTGTAGAAAATCTGCATCTTCTTGTAGAAAATCTGCATCTTCCTGTAGAAGACTCAAGCTGTGATGAAATTGTGCACATACCTTGGAGAAAAGGAGTATTCTTGGAGGAGGTGCTGGTGAGGTCTCCTGACAACATGATAAGGATCCTTGACTCTGAGTTGAGAGGCCTCCTCTCCTCCATAGAACACCTGCAACCTGCATGCAATTTTACATTATGAACTTGCTGTCCTTGTCTTTTTTCTTATTGTTTTTTTTTTTTTTTTTTTTTTTTTTTTTTTTTTTGAAAGATAACAGGGGCGCCTCGATGAGGTTTTCACCCTTGCCATCTGCCTTAAGCGCCTCAGAGAGGTTTTCACTCAAGGATCTTTTCCAAATCTCTTTTTTTTTTTTTTTGAAAGACAATAGGGGCGCCTCAATGAGGTTTTCACCCCTACCACCTGCCTTGGGCGCCTCAGAAAGGTTTTCACCCAAGGATCTTTATTATTATTATTATTATTATTATTATTTTTTAAATCTTTCAGGGTATGCCCAAAGCAGAGGCAGAACCCTTCTCTATGACCATCACTGATTTCTCCATAGTTTTGATGAACTCTTGTCTTGAGAGAGGCTTCCTGTAGATCTTCAAGCGATGCCCATTGACAAGCATGGGGATGGCTTCCTCATCAATGGTTCGAATAAGAACAGATCCATTGTCATGGCATTTTTCCACTGCATATGGTCCTAGCCATCTGGTTCTCAGCTTCCCCTTGAAATCTTTGTATCTGGAGTCATACAACAAGGCCCAATCTCCCGGCTGCAATTGCTTTTCATGGAGATGTTGGTCATGCCACACATTTCTCTGAAGTTGAACCACTTCTGAGTGAAGGAGGGCCTGCATCCGGTGCTCGTCTAGTCCATTCAGATGAAATAACCTTTCTTGTTGTGCATGGCTAAGATCTAGATCTAGCTGAGCTGCCATCCTCAAAGTGTTGTACTCGAACTCAATGGACAGCAAAGCTTTCTTCCCATAGACCAGCTCATAAGGTGTGAAGCCGGTGGTGGTCTTCCAGGTGGTGTTGTAAGCCCATGTGGCCTCAACCAGGCGATCTTCCCAATCTTTCCTACTTCTGCTCACCACCTTAGTCAAAATCCCTTCCAATGCTCTATTGGTGACTTCCACATGCCCATTTGCCTGTGGATGATAGGGGGTGGAAGTCATATGCTTGATCTTGTGGTGAGCTAGCAGGTCATCAATCAAGTTGGATGTGAACTGGCTCCCTTGATTAGTGACCAGCTCTCTTGGGTAGCCAAATTTGTAGAAGATGTTTTCTCTAAATAACTCGGCCACCTTCTCTTCTGTTGCTGCCTTGATTGCTTTAGTCTCTGCCCACTTTGTCAGGTAGTCAGTGCACACAATGATGTAATACCTTTGCCTCGAAGGAGGGTTGATTGGACCCACAAAATCCATACCCCACTTCTCAAATGGCTCAAGAGTCACTTGAGGTTGGAGAGGCATCTCATCCTTTGGAGTCCGTTTCCCCATTCTTTGGCATCGGTCACATTGCCTGATATATCTTCTGACATCTTGATGAAGTGTGGGCCAATAGTAGCCTGCCTGCAGGATTTTGAAGGCAGTCCTCTTTGCTGCAAAATGTCCTCCACAAGGCCCATCATGACAGGTGAGGAGGATATCAAAGACTTCCTCCTCCCTTACACAACGCCTTAAGATCTAATCAGGGCCAAGCTTGAACAGATTGCCCCTGATCCAAGTAAATGAGGCGCTTTTTCTGATGATTTTGCTCTTCTCTCTTGAAGATAGGTGCGGAGGGAACTGTGCTGAAACAAGGTAGTTTGCTATATCAGCAAACCATGGAGAGAGTATTGAGATAGCAAACAGATTTTCATCGGGCATCTGGTCATCCATTGTTCCATCCTCATCTGCAGACAAATCCAATATAGATAAAAAGTCAACAACAACATTTTCTTTACCTGGTTTGTCAACAATGGTCAAGTCAAACTGCTGCAACAAAAGTAACCATCTAATAATACGAGCATTCACATCTGGTTTATTCATTAAATATCTAATTGCAGCATGATCCGTATGTACAAAGGTTTGATAGCCAGTAATATAATGACGAAACTTGTTCAGTGCATGGACCACAACCAAGAACTCTTTCTCGGTTACAGTGTAATTCAGCTCGGCTTTGGACAAGTTTTTGCTAACAAAGTAAATGGTATATGGAAGTTTCTGTTCAACTTGTCCTAAAGCTGCCCCTATGGCTTTGTTTGAGGCATCAGTGTGCATGTGGAAAGGTAGGGCCCAGTTTGGACCTCTCAGGATTGGGGCTGACACCAACTTGTCCTTTAATTCATTCAAAGCCCTCTGACAATCGTCAGTCCATTTAAACTCCACATCTTTTTCCAACAGACCAAACAATGGTGAGGCTAGCTTACTGAAGTCTTTAATGAATCTCCAGTAATACCCTGCTAATCCTAAGAAACTCCGGACATCCCTTACCTTCTGGGGAGGTGGAACCTTCTTGATGAGAGCAATTTTGTTAGGATCCACTTGTAACCCTTGGCAAGAAATGGTATGGCCTAGCACAGTCCCTTCAGTCATCAGGAATTCACATTTTTCAGGACTAAGGGACAGGTTCATCTCAATGCATTTGGTTAGGACCTTTCCCAGATTGGACAATGCTTCCTGGAAGTTGGACCCATAAGGAGTGAAGTCATCCATATAGATTTCCACCGCATCATGGACCAGCTCCGAGAAGATGCTCAAGACAGCTCTCTGGAAGGTAGCAGGAGAATTGCATAGCCCAAAGGGAAGAACTCGGTAGGAAAAGGTACCCCAAGGACAAGTGAAGGTGGTCTTATCTTGGTCTTCCGGGCTAATTTGGATTTGGTTGTACCCGCTAAACCCATCCAGGAAAGAGAAGAACTTCTTTCCTGCCAGTCCATCCAACACTTGATCTATGAAAGGTAGAGGGAAATGGTCTTTCTTGGTAGATTTATTCAGTTCTCGATAGTCCACACAGATTCTCCACTTCCCATTTTTCTTGGGAACCAACACCAGATGGGACACCCATTCACTATCTGAGATGGGGTAAATGAATCTGGCATCCAACCGTTTTTGCAATTCTTCCTTGAAAATGTCCTTAAGGGATGGGTTCATTCTCCTCTGAGGTTGCCTAACCGGATTACAATCCTCCTTGATGTATATGTGATGGGTACAGACCAAGGGATGGACTCCTTTCATCTCCTTATAGCTCCAAGCAAAAGCATCTAGGTGACTGGCCAACAGGCTACACAACTCCTTTTCCTGGGAAGGAAATAGGGAGGAGCTGATCTTTAACGATATCTTAGGGCCGAACTCCACATTCTTGACTCTGGGAGTAATAGGGTTGGTGGTACAAAGATCCACTAAGGTGCTGGCTTGGGCGTCCTCCACCAATTTCTCTAAGGATAGTGCACTGGAAGGTGGATTCTGGATAAAAGTCTCAATCAAGTCATCCTCGGTTGGGGGGTCTCTTCTAGTGGTATCTAGGGTGCACAGAGGTGCTGAGTACACTTCATCCTCTTCTCCTTCCTCCAACCAAAGTGGTAAGTCATGCTCTAAGGAAGGTTGGGCAGGAGGGTATAGGACTAGTTGCTTGGACATAGGACCGTTTTTGATGGTCATGTTTCCTGCACGGCAACTTATGTAAGCATCTGCAGTGGCTAACCAAGGCCTTCCCAAAATGATAGGATATCCAGTAAGCTTTTCCTTGGGTTGCAGAACCAGGAAATCTGCAGGGTATTCCCAAGAGTCGACAGAGACCAAGACATCCTCCACAATCCCTTCGGGAGTCACAGTGGAGCGATCTGCTACTTGCAGTACTGTCGAGGTCTTCCTCAAGGAACCCTGAAGATTGAGTTTGAGCATGGTATCCCTGGTCATCACATTAATGGCAGCCCCCAAATCAATCAAGGTGTGAGGTATGATGGTGCCATTGATGTGGACATCTACTACAGGACTCCCAGGATCTAGATACTTTGGGTAGATGACTTGTCCTAACATAAGGTCAGACAGTTGTCCTAAGACATTGATGGTTGAAGCATCTCTCTTTCGCCTGCCTGGGTGTTTGAAACACTTTTCCTTAACCAGTTTGTTGTATATATGCACATCCTTAATGGCTTGGAGAAGTGGTATTTTCACACACAACTGCTTGAGCTCTCCCAAAAGCTCATCCTCTTCTGGGTTAGATTGTGTGGTGGCTGTTAGTCTCTCAGGAAAGGGTGGAATAGCCTTTGGTTCACTTTCCTATTTATCCTCCTTGTCCTCTGGGGGAGGAGGTTGGTGATCTGGAAGGGTCTTTCCAGATCGAAGATTGATCTCCTGGATCTCCACAACATAGGTAGGACATGATGTTTCCCCAGTGTATACCTGCTGGGCCTGTCTATTGTTGGGGTTCGGGTTCGGTTGAGCAGGCATTTGAGGTTGCCTTGGAGGAGCAGGAGGTAATGGCTGAGGTTGAACTGGTGGTGGAGGCAAAATGGCGGGAGGAGTGTTGTACTGGGGCCTCCAACCCGACTAATGTGCATTCCACTGAGGCTGTGGCTGGGCATGCGAATGATAAGAATGAGTAGTGGGTTGAGTAGGGTACTGAGGTGGATAAGACCATGGAGGAGGCATAGACTAGAAAGGATGAGTAGGGGGACCCCAGGAAGGCATAGGAGTCGATTGGTTGGGGCTGTAATAAGTTTGAGGTGCCCCTTGCATCCCCTGCTGGTAAGGTCTAGGTCCTTGTGGCCTCCTTTGGTTGAGGTAATAGAGAGGTTCAGTGGGAGCTTCTGTCCCTTGGTACATAGCTTTAAACCCAGGTAAGGTTGGACATTGATTTGTGGGATGGTCTTCCTCACAAACGAAGCACACTTCAACCGAATGCAATGGGCATTCGTTCTTAGGGTGTCTCCTTGTACATCTAGGGCAGAAGATAGCCAAGGCCCTCTCAGCTTCTTCCTTCTTCTGCTGGATCTTGAATGTGTCGAGTTGCATGGCAATGGTCTGTCTCACCTCACTCTTAAGATCTTCTAATTGATTTGCAAACTCATGCTTGGAGAAAGGAATACTAGCTGAGAGAGGGTTTCCTCTACCTCATTTCCGGGCTACCCTAGAGTGGTTTCTGAACACAGTCTTGATGTCCTCATAAGGCAGATGGTAAATATCTCCCCCAGCTAACATGTGAAGGGTATCTAAAAGGTCTTCAGGGACTCCTCGGAGTAGGACCAACTTGAGGGATTCAGGGTCAAGAGTGCACCTGGCCCGCTTATAGCTAAGTTGGAACCTCTCCTCATAATCCTCTAAGGACTCATCATTTCCCATGGTCATCGGAAAGATTTCTCCCTTCGTTTCCTTGGACCTACAGTAGTCCCAGTACTTGGTATTGAAAGCTTGCTGCATCTGAGCCCAAGTGGTGATACTATTCCCAGGTAAGCCCATGAACCAGCGTAATGCTGCATCCTTAAGGGTGGAAGGGAAGAGTTTCAGCTTCTGCTCATCTTCAGTATAGTCATAGGTTCTACAAAGGACAACAAACTCAAACAGGAAAGTATCAGGATCTTCAGTAGTCAGTCCATGGAAGTGAGGCAGAGCAGAGGGGCTAATGTTTTTCATTTTCATTTCTCCATTGGTTTCTCGGATGGGGAAGGCACCTTCTATTCTCTCATCTTCTCTTCTATTGTCAGCCATGGCTTCAGATGGGATGGTCTCTAATTCTTCTTCTGCTATAGGATCTTCGTATATCTCAGGAGGTTCACCTATAGGTTCTTCTGGATCACTGTCACCTAAGAAGAGAGAAGGGTGACTCAGTGATGTGGTGGGGGTGTTGGGTAGGAATTTGCCAGTTTTGTCTCGGTTCCTACGAGGCATGAAATGGAAAGACTTTTTGATTGCTTTTGTTTTTTTTTTTTTTTTTCTGGTACCTGCAAAACTGAAACAGATTGATCTACAACTAACTATCTTGCTGAAAATAAAAGTGCAGAATTGAAATGAAAGCAGGAAAAGACTAATCTACTTTGCTCAAATGAAATTGCAGGAATGGAAATGCTAATCTATGCTTGCAAAATTTAAATTTCGGAATTGAAATGCTAATCTATGAAAGCAGGAGATGTCTATGCTACTTTTGCAGAATGGAAATGAAATAAACTACTTGGCAGAAGGCGAGAGTAAGCAAATCAAAGAATAGCAACAATCACCAATACTCTGCCGCTTCCCCGGCAACGGCGCCAAAAAGATGGTGGGCTCCAGTATTGTAGCAATAATGCTACAACTCCTGGGGCTTCCTTCTCTAATTTTATCAACCCGGTAGTTCATAACAAACTTGGAAGCGACGGTGCTCTATGCACAAGTACTAGCTCTTGTCGCAGCTGTCACTTGGTCAGCTGGCACAAGTCCGCTAGGGCTCAAGCCAACTTCTATATGTTCTCAGAAGAAGCTTTCTAAATGATGAACGATGACTATCTCAAAGGAAATTAACCTACTTTGCAAGAATGAACTGAAAGCCAACCAAACATGGAAACCCTAGTAAACCCTAATCTGACTAGCTTAATCCTTACAATGCAACGATGGGAATGTAACTCCTAAAAATGATGCCATTACTTCTAGTGATATGAGATGCATGAATTTAAACTACTTCTATTAAAGAGAACATTGTTTTTATATTTTTGCTTAGGTGGTTGGAGTTATTATGATTTTGTTTCTTATTGGGTTTTGACTGTGCAGGGGTAGTTCGAAGGGAAGGAAGGCTTGGAAAAGGTCAAGAGGCCTAGGAGAGGTTCCAGGGGATTCCTAACATCATTCCACAGAAGTCCACAACGTTCAGGTGCTTGGAAACTGAATTTGCAGGCTTCTACAGGATGTCTGCAGGGGATCCTACAGGAAGCTCGGGATTTCTACAGGAAGTCTGCTAACTTCTACAGGATGTTCTACAGTTGGAGTTTTGGGTGATGGAGGAGTCGAGGAGCTGTATGGGTGGATAGGTAGGATGAAAAGGGAGCTTGTGATGGCTCAGGGACAGAGAGATAAGATGGAGAAAGAGTGGGTAAAGTTGGTTGGTGGATAGAAGGGTGGAAGCAATGAAAATTCAAAAAGATGGAGCTACGTGAGAAGTAGAAGGGTTGGAAGGCAAACGAGCTGAACAAAGGATGAGTAGGTGACTTTAGGCACAGTTGAGAAGAAGAAGAAGATAATAAAACAATGTTGCACAGTGTAAATGGAACAAATCCTCTATGTCTTGCACAAAACCGAGAATTCCATCAACCTATTCTAACTGTGTTATTTAACCAACGATCAACAATGTAAATTGTGGAGAGAAATCATGCATGGTGTTGGAACGAAGAAGTATTGCTCAAGATCAGAATGCATGGACGGTTCTATGACGGAAATGACTGTGTTGCAGCTTGCATAAACATATAAGAATGCATTTTTTGGTGGTTGGTATGGTCTACACCCCCAATCTCTAAACAGAGGTAGCAGTGAGTGCACTATCAACCTTTTCTTGGAGCTCTAATGAATTCTAATCCTCCTACTCTAATCTAAACTGCTGACAGCACTTTAACCATAAACTAATCCTACTCAATCACATTAAAGAAATTAAATCAGCAGACTGTGTTTTCCAAATGCATGTCAAAACAAAGAAACAAAGTGCTGAAAGGAAAGACAAGTAACAATACAAAGAGAAGGAGGTCTATTGCTCTCAGGTTGGGCCCTAACCTGAAAGCTATAACTCCTCTTAAGAACTCAGGATTGAATCCAAATCTACCTACCTTTATTAAAATATCATAACCATGAGTCTAACAACATGCCAAAAATTGGCTTACAAAGAGCAAAAACAGAGCTACATCTCGTATCCAAAATCTATAACAAAACTTCAAGAGTCTCAGCAAAGGCAACAGGCTTAATATTTATACATGATGAGGGCCAAGTTGGCCTCCTCATTTAGTGGAGCTTGGCTGTCCAACTGAAAGTGAACTACTGTTCCTGTAGAATCCATTGGCTGCCTTCTAGCTCGGTGGTCATAGCTGTTGGAGCTCGGAGTTGGGGTGGAGATCATGAGGGAGGTCATTCAAGGCTGTGGACAACCTCCCTATAAGCCTGCAATGCCACCTTGGCTGTCTCCTTGTCTCCATTTGCATTGTCTTTGCTCCATTTAATGCCAAAAAAACTGAAATCATCATGTATTAGCTACGTAGGCATAATGACTGCCCTTCTTCCTACAAATAACACGAATATACTAAGAAATGATGCATAAGTGATAAAAATATGAAGGGTTGAGCAAGGTAAGTAGGCCAAATGAGCCCAAATTGTTACCAAAATTTGGGGCTCATCACCAACCAAATTCGAACCTAGACAATAGGAAGGTTTAGCAAGTATACAATGGAGAGACATCATATCCAGCTTATGCTGTGGAAATCCAGGAGATTAACCTGAGATCTGGGAGATTTCTCTTGGATAACCAACCTCCTCCTCCACCTAGGGAGGTTGACGAAGAAAGAGAGGAAAGCAACCTTAAATTAAATCCACCCTTTCTTGAGAGATTAACCCAACCACTCTAGCCTATCCTAGAAGAGACTGAACTTTTGGGAGAATTGAAAAATCTATGTGTAAAGATCCCCCTTCTCCAGACAATAAAAGATGTTCCCATTTACAATAAGTTTATTAAGGAGAAATGCTTCGAGCATCCATGGAGGTGAAAAAGGGATTCCCCTACCATTAATTTCATTAGGAAGCTATTCGACTTAATGCTGGGGCAAGTAATATGTCCAAAATATTTGGACCCTGGAAGCCCTACAGTAGATGTGCACATAAATGGCACCATTGTCCCACACACTATGATCGATCTTGGGGATGCAATTAATGTGATTACCACAGACACCATGCTCAAGCTCATCCTCCAAGGTTCATTGAGAAATACCACAACAATCCTGCAACTTGCAGACTGTTCCACAGTAACCCTTGAAGGAATTGTGGAGGTTGTGATGGTATCCATTGACTTCTAGGAGTACTCTACAGATTTCCTAGTTCTCTAGCCTAAGGATAAGCTTACTGGTTATCCTCTCATCCTTGGGAGGCTGTGGTTGGCCACATCTGATACTTACATTAGTTGTAGAGCTAGGAATATGACCACCAAGAATGGGCGTATGTCCAAGCAGTTAGTCCTAAACCCTCCTGCTTAACCTTCTCTAGAGGATGATTTACGTTTATGCTTGGAGGAGGAGGAAGAAGATGAAGTTTATTTCGCCCAACTTTATGATTTGGAAGTAACCATGGGAGGAGGAGAACAAGATGAGGATGACTTGATTGATCACTTGCTCCAAATTCCAACTCCCAGTTCATTACCTTTAGAAGAAGCAGTAAAGGAAACCGAGAACAATCATCCAATTGAATTATTCTTGGCTGATTCCAACCCACTCTATGTCAAAACCATACAACTCGGCCCAGAGAGATCCATGAAAATCAATCCATCTTTCTACTCTCGAAGAGGAGAAGCTATGCAACATGTTAAAGTAAAATGTCGAAGCTTTTGCTTGGAGTTACAAGGAAGCGAAGGGAGTACACCCCTCAATGTGTACTCACCACATATACATCAAAGAAGGTTGCAATCCAGTCCGACAACCACAAAGGAGGATGAATCCAACTCTTAAATATATAGTCAAAGAAGAACTGCAAAAACTACTAGATGCAGGATTCATTTACCCTATCTTTGATAGTGAGTGGGTCTCCCCTTTGGTGTTAGTTCCCAAGAAAAATGGTAAGTGCAGGGTTTGTGTTGATTATATGGAGTTGAAAAAAGCCACAAAGAAGGATCATTTTCCTCTACCCTTCATTGAACAAGTGCTAGATGGCTTGGTAGGGAAAAGGTTTTTCTCTTTCCTAGATGGATTCAGTGGGTACAACCAAATCCAGATCTACCCAGAAGTCCAGGATAAGACCACATTCACCTGTCCTTGGGGTACTTTTTCCTATAGGGTCCTTCCTTTTGGCCTATAAAATGCTCCTACCACTTTCCTGAGAGCAGTCTTGAGCATTTTCGCCGAATTAGTCCATGATGCGGTGGAGATTTATATGGATGATTTTACACCATATGGCTATGATTTTCAAGAAGCCCTGTCTAACCTAGGCAAAGTACTGCACAAGTGCATTGAAATGAACCTGTCTCTTAGTCCTGAAAAATGTGAATTCTTAATGACTGCAGGGACTATGCTAGGTCATTCAATATCTCAACAGGGATTGTAGGTGGAACCAAAAAAAATAGCCATCACCTAAAGGGTCCCACCTCCTCAAAAGCCGAGAGATGTTAGAAGTTTCCTAGGGTTAGCTGGATAGTACCGAAGGTTCATAAAGGACTTCAACAAGTTGGCCTCTCCTTTATTTGGATTGTTGGCCAAAGATTTTGAGTTTATATGGTCAAAAAGATTTCAATAGGCCTTAGACATCCTAAAGGATAAGTTAACCACTGCACCAATTCTCTGAGGCCCAAATTGGGCCCTCCCCTTTCATATTCATGTTGATGCCTCACATAAAGCCATAAGAGCAACCCTATGTTAGATAGATAAAAAACTTCCTTATGCTATCTATTTTATCAATAAGAAATTATCAAAGGCTGAACTAAATTATACAGTGACTGAAAAGGAACTCCTGGCTATTGTGCATTCATTAAACAAATTCAGGCATTACATTACAGGCTATCAAACATTTGTTCATACTGACTGTGCTGCAATCAAATATTTAATGAACAAACTAGATGTGAATGCTTGAATTATAAGATGGTTACTTTTATTACAGCAGTTTGATCTAACCATTGCTGATAATCCTAGTAAGGAAAATGTTGTTGTAGAATTTTTATCCAGGGTAAATTTGTTTGCAGGTGAAGAAGGAATGGTGGATGACCAATTATTAGACGAGCACTTATTTGCTATTTCAATTCTCTTTCCATGGTTTGCTGATATAGCAAACTATTTGGTATCAGCTCAGTTCCCACCAAACTTGTCCTCCAAAGAAAAGAGCAAGATAGTCAAGAAAAGCACCCCATTCACTTGGATTGGGAGCAATCTTTTCAAACTTGGCCTAGATCAAATATTGAGAAGGTGTGTCAGGGAAGAGGAAGTCTTTAACATCCTTTTGACTTGTCATGATGGGCCTTGTGGAGGTCACTTTGCAACAAAGAGGAAAACATTCAAAGTGTTATAAGTAGGCTATTATTAGCCCACTCTTCATCAGGATGTGAAAAAATACGCTAGTTAGTGTGATCGGTGCGAGAGGATGGGAAGGCCTACTCCAAGAGATGAAATGCCTCTACAACCTCAAGTGACTTTAGAGCCATTTGACAAGTGGGGCATGGACTTCATTGGGCTCATTGACCCTCCTTCAAAGCAAAAAAAATACATTATTGTGTGCACTAATTATTTGACTATGTTGGCTGAAACCAAGGAAATTAAGGCAACAATAGAAGAGAAGGTGGCTGAGTTCCTAAGGGAGAATTTATTCTACAAATTTGGGTACCCTAGAGAGCTGGTCACATACCAAGGTAGTCAGTTCACCTCCAACACGATTGAAGACTTGCTCAACCATCACAATATCAAGCATAGGATCTCCACTCCCTATTATCTAGAAGCTAATGGGCAAGTGGAGGTGACCAACAGAGCACTGGAGGGCATCTTAACCAAGGTGGTGAGCAGCATTAGGAAGGATTGGGCAAAAAGGATAGTTGAGCCCACCTAGGCCTATAATACCACATGGAAGACCACCACTGGATTCACACCCTATGTGCTGTTCTATGGGAAAAAGGACTTGTTGCCCATTGAATTTGAATATAACACATTAAGGATGGCGGCCAAACTATATTTGGATCTCAGCAGTGCATAGAAAGAGAGATTGTTCCAATTGAATGGTTTTGATGAATTTAGAATGTAGGCCCTCCTACATACAGAGGTAGTTCAACTTCAGAGGAAGATTTGGCATGATAAAAATATCAAGGAGAAGAAATTTCATGAAGGTGATTGGGCATTGTTATATGATTCTAGGTATAAAGACTTCAAGAACAAGTTAAGGAAAATATGGCTCAGACATTATGTTGTGGAAAGATACCATGATAACGGTTTAGTGCAAATCAGAACCATAGATGAAAAAACCATTCCTTTGCTTGTTAATGGACATCGACTGAAAATGTACAAGAGACCTTTATCAAAACAAGAGTTCACTGACGATATCAATAAAACAATGATGATAGTGGAGCAAGTTCTAGTTCCTCTCTCATCAAATCACTGAGGAAAAAGGAAAAAGAATAAGGAATCAGGTGAAAACCTCCATGAGGCACTTGAGCCCCATCTTTGGGTTGAAAACCTCTTGAGGCGGCCCAGTGATGACCAAAAAAAGAGAGAGAGAGAAAAAAACAAAAATAAAAAGAGAATAAGAAGATCCCTGGGTGAAAATCTTTCTTGAGGCGCCCAGGGCAAAAAAATAGGGTGGAAACCTCTCTGAGGAAGCATAGTTGTTTTTCAAAAAAAAAATAGTTTTTTTTTATCATAAAATTTCCATTTGCAGGTGGGTGGGAAGGAAAATTAAGGAGCAAAAGAGGATCCCAAGGAGACCCCTGCCACTCACATATTCATTTTTTTCACTTCTTACCATGCATCCCTCCATCATTTTTTTCATTTCCCCACTCCATTGCTTCTATTTATGCAAAGACTATGTTTTCTACAAGATCCCCTGAAAACCTACAAGATGATCCTATAGGAATTATAGTGACCCAGAAATCCTACAGAAAGAAATCCGAAGGCATATGATGGACTTGATAGGTCCCTAAAATTCACCCTTTTCATGATCTAGCACCTCACCTCATCCACCATCATCATCCTTGTACTCACCATTCATAAAAAAAAGGATCAGTTTCAACAATTTTTTTCTTCAATCTTCAAAGAAAAAAAGGGAAAACAGAGAGTAGTAAAGAACATCACCTGAGTTTCCTTTGCTCTCCACACTCCCACTCCTTATTTCCATCCATGCCACCATCCTCATAGCCCCAACAAGCAAAATGATTAAAGAATTCTGAGGGAGAAGCAACTACAGGACATCCTGTAGGAAATCTTGTAGCAGCCTATCCCATAGAATGCCAATCACACCAACAACAAGTCTTAAGAAGGATGATATAGGAGCTCCAAAGCAACAAAATCAAATATTTAACCACAGATACCTGCAAAAATAGATAAACCATTAGCACACAACAAGAGGAGGAAGAAGAATGACATGCAGAAAAAATACATAGCAGCACCTCTAGTCTTCAACAACTGTAACATAGCATTGAAACCAGAGGTAAGTATCCCGCTCGCTCTCTCATATGCATCATGTAGTAAAAAATTGTAAGGGTTACAAGATAGTTTTTTTATAAGTGAAAAGGTGGCCAGTTAACTTGGCCACCTTCGTTTAGTCAGCACATGCACAATTGAGTGTCCTCTCACACGTCGCTACAATCAACTCAAAGAAAAAGAACGAGTAGGACAAAAAGTGGTTAAACTATAGATCTATGAGGTGGGAGATGATTACGAGGAGTGGGAAATGATGAGGTGGTATTGGGGAAAAATGGTCCAAAAAAGGCAATGTACCCTTGCTTCCTGTATACCACCTCACCATGAATCACCATAAGAGGAAATAAAACATCATTCCCATGCATTCATGAATTTCACCTCCTTGAAACTCCCTCACTCAAGTCACTCTCATAACCTAGGCCACCCACCAGAAGAAAATATCCGTCGTTCACTACACAAGAATTCCTACAGGGGAATGCATAGGAATTCCTACAGGATATAGTCTACAAGATACACAGAGGTTGTCTGCAAGATTGGAAGAAAAGAGTTCAGAAGGGATATCACAGGAATTGGTCACTGCAACCAGTCTAAAGAGGTAGGCTCTAAAATTACATTCCCCTTTGCAAATAAATGAACTAGGGATACTCTAAATTTGAGTGAATTTAGCAACCGTGTGAAGGGAATTAAATACACAGTCAACTCTGTTTTGCTCCTACATTTGAAAAATTGTTTCAACCCTCTCATTTTTTCCTCAAGCCTCACCAGCAAGATGACAGGAGGGTTTAATAGGAGAGAGCCCAAAAACACTGTGAGGATCCAAAAACACCCCCAAGTGCTTGAAATCTTCACAAGACATAACTGGATGGGGTTTTTCGAAAAATTCAGAGGGTATGATGATGAGGTGGCTCAAGAATTTTCTCTCTCCTTCAATCCACACAATAGAATCCATGCCACTATTGTAATAAGGGGCCTCACTATAGATATCACCCCAGAGCTCATCAACAAGGTCACCATACTTCCCCTAGGAATCCCATGGAGAAAAGGAGACAAAGGAGACAACAATATGGAAAAAGGAAAATTATTTTTAGAAGGTGAAGAACCCATTGAGGACAAAAATGGAGTAAGGAGGAAAGGTTTTCCATACCCATGGAGTGAGGTAGGTTACCAAATAATTAAATACATCTCATGTGAGGGTAGATATAGTGTTATTTATGGATATCATTTTAGGATCCTTGAAGAATTAAGATTTGGAGTAGAAACACTCCCTCACCAGAGGCTCAACATACCATATTTCTTACTTCAAAGACTCATAGACTCAAGCATCAAAGTGAAGGAGGGGAATTCCCAACAATTAGCACACCATGGGTTGATTAGGATCCTCATTGAAGATACCCTCCAAAACCTCAAAACCCCTATAACATGGTCAATTTTCATAGACATGCTAGCAGAGGATGACATCAGAGCTCTAAATTATGATGTTATTCCTATTGTCGGTGAAACGGAAGATATAAAGCAAGATAAGGATGAGATGGATGAAGAAGGAACTGACACAGAGGAACATGATGAAGATGAAGAAGAAGAGGGATAAGATAAGGAGGATGATGAAGAAACATAGAAGGAAATTAAGGAGGAAACTGATAGAGATGTTGAAGATCTACAAGAAGAAGACGACATGAAAGATAGAGAGGAAGAAGGAAATAGAAAAGAGGGGACATAACATAAGGAGGAGTCACCTAGGGTGTATCCAGAGGCCACTGAGAGAGAGGCAACAACTGCCCTCACTGCTCTCAGCACCCCAATCAAGCAAAAAGGAAAAAGGCAGAGACAAACCCACTATATTTCAAGACAAGAAAGAGCACAAGAATAAGATAGGAGAAACCGCAAACATCAACCAAAATTCCTATTGATATTGAATATTCCCTACAAAAAAATACAAAATTCCATCCCCTAAGTCCCCTATCACCTATGTAAGGAGGCCTACTACTAGATCAACTTCCTCAAAGGGTATGGAAATCCTACAAGATCCACAACAAAAAATCTACAGGAGGAAAAAACAGTCCTACAGGATACTCTGTTGAATCTACAAGAGGCACATAAATTGGAAAGAAAGGTAGGGGAGTAGAAAGAAGCTAAAGAGGAGGACCCAGAGACAAAGGAACCTAGCCCCCAACCTAACCTGGATTCCTATTACTAGTTTATTGAAGGAGGCAGGGTCATACCTCAAAAAGTTTCCATCCCACTGTTCTTTGAGCTTGAGAAGGAGAGGGCCAAAACTCACCGATAGATGCAGATCACCAAATCAAACGGGGTGGAAGACATTGGGCACATGGAGGAGAAACTCAAAGAAATAGGCAGAGAGCTAAGTGGCTTAAGGGACAAAGAATCTATAATGATAAATCAACTAGAGACAAAAAATGCATGGCTGAGGGGACAACTACAGGAAAGAGAGAACCAACTAGCATGTATGGCCAACCTCTCCTTGGAGGCAATCCAATGTAGGATGCTAGCAAAATGCTATTCTCTCTGCCTCAAAAAACAATGGCTGCATTTTTAGATTAAGACACTAGCACAAAAGAGAACCATGCAATTTCAAGACTACAAGCAATTTATTGATCTTTGTGGTCAAAATACACTAGAGGATAGGGCCAAAATGGCTGAATTTTATTTTCACAACATGGCTCTCACAGACATCAATGTTTGGGACCCTATGCCAAGCTACGAGATCTACAATTAATGGATTTGGCATCATGGATGAACCATGAGGAGTCAAGAACTGCAGAGATGAAAAGGATATTGGTAAGAGAGAAAAATGAACCTCTTTTGATCAAAGCTAAACAATCAAATCCCATAGCCCTCATCAGTACCCATAATTTGATTGCAAATGATCCTCAGTTGGCACCTAGATATCTTGTTTCCCATGAGCAAGAAATTTCACATTTTGAGGAAATTTTGAGGCTACTAGGAGATGATAGTATACATGCTTTCCTAAGGAGATGGAACACACTGCCATACAACTTAAATATAAGAGAATATCACTCCCATCAAAGGTTGATAGAGGCACTCAACAGAACACCTATGTATAAGCAATCTATGCAAAGGTTGAAGGTCAATTTCATAGGCCTAAAACTCAGCCCACCACTACTCTTGGGGATGTTAGAAGGGATAAAATAAGAACAAGAAGAGGAGACCACAACAGAGGCATGGGATGTCAGAGAGGTTACCAGAGCCATGAAGGATATGGATATTGACTAAATTGCTCATAGGATGAGCAACACTTTCAATAGGGGGGTAATGATGAGCCTCATCATTGGGTAATTATATGGGCCTTAATTCACCTCCAAGCTTAGTCAAACCAACTATTCTCATAAATTATTGCATACTTTTGATTATATTTTGTTTATGAGATTTGTTAGAGTTGGATATTTTGCTTCATGGTCTAATGTGCATTTAATGTAGGATTAAAGGATAAAAGCAAGGAATTTTGGCAAATACCAAGGCTAAAAATCGAATGGGACAAGGGAGAGGGATTATAGGAGGTAAATCCTCCTCATTTACTACCCTTCCATTCGAATATTCCTCCATCAGTTCGCATTGCAAACAACCAAATCACGAGGACTAGAAGGCAACCGAGCAAGTGAAAGTCAAAGCACCGGTTTATCTCAAATTTAGGAGCCGAGCATCCCTAATTTTAAGGAAGTCGTTGGAGACTTCAGATTTATAAGTAGAGAGTCCTAGGACCTCAGTAGGATTCAAATTTTTATTGTAAAAATATACTCTATATTCGAGCTACAAGACTTTTGACAGTTTTTTGATGTAATTTGTTGTTTTGGTAATAAGAATGAGTTTTGTTTTGATCCAACACTGAGTTAACTTAGAGGGTTGAAGCTCTTAGGTTAGGGCCCAAACCTAGTAGCCAAGTATCCTCTTTATTGTACATGTATGCTAGTGTAGATTCATAGCTTAATTGTTCATTTTCTTAGTAGATGCATTTCCATTACAACAGTGTAGATTATATTGGTTATGTGATAGTTTGCTTCCATTTGTGCCTTCTTTCAAGTAGTAAGTTAGCAAGGAGAAAAACGATCACCACAAGGTTGTCAATAGGCATCTTGGCCTCACTTCCTCACTCTGGGTCTGTGACTTGAGGAAGGGATCCTTTAGCAACCCCAAAAACACAGATTTCTAGTTCTTGTATGAGATTTGGAGTTTTTTGTCTTTGATTCAGTATTTGGTTCATGTTGCAAGGCATATTTCATTGTCATATTTTTCCATCTCCATTTCTACAATAAGATATTTATTCCCTTCAGCAACTTTCTTCACGCATAATATAGGCAATTAATTCATGCTTTTCTAGTTTATGAAAATGTATCTTGTTGCATAGTTATTGGAAGAAAGACATGTTTTAAGAAGAGCAGGTACTCTAGGAGGAGACCAAGACTTCATCACCAGTGGCCACCTTCCACTTCATCCACCTTATCCATCCCTTGTTTCACCATCACCCTCACTAGTTTTTCATCATTTTTCATTGAAATTCCCCAGATACATTGAGTGAATCTAACCATCTCTTATCTTGGATATTGACTCCCGAGTGCTCCTAGACCTTCTAACACTCCATTCCACCCATCAAACACCTATCCCAAGCTTTCCAAGACCTCCAACACCTCACAATTAGCTCTCGGCTGTATCTTGTAGGTTTCTTGTAATTCCTACAGGATCATCATGTAGGTTTCTAGTACATCTTGTAGGTTTTCCTGAAATGACTTGTTTTGAGGCCGAATTGATGGGAAACCTCTAGGAAGTCACAAAAATCCTCCTAGGACTCCTCCACACCATCCAACCACTTCATAAGCCTTCTATCCATCCTCAAATACCTTCCATCCACCTGTCACATCCACAAGAGAAATTAGTTTGCATACTTGATTTTGCCTAAAAAAACCAAAAAGGTGAAAACATATTTAGTTTAGTTTCTTTTCTTGCACATTAGTATTGGTTGATGCTTTTTACTTTTGCAACTTATATAGTACCATTTTTTTAGTGTTTATTTATCAATTATTCTTAGCATAAATTTTTAAATGGTTGATTAGGGTATGGTGTGGTTTAGCATTACTACAGTAGAGTAACTCTCTTAGAGTATATTTTCCCTTCTTCCATCAAAGAATCAAGCTTCTTCTAACTCTATAGAAGTCTGGCTTGGAACCCGAGTGGTCTCTCGCAAGATGAACAGTGACAACAGGCAGAACCATCACTTTTACTTGTGCATATAGCACTGTTACCTCCAAGTTTGTATGAACCTCGAGCTGATAAGTAAAGCTGGTAGCCCAGGAGTTGCAACATCCTTGCTGCAATACTGGTGCTCATCACCTTCTTCTCCCTTCGAAGTGTTACAACCTCTCATACACCTTCCTTGACTCATTGCATTAGTCACACCCTTGCTACTGACAGAGTTATCTTACTTACCTCTGTGTGACATTGTGGTCAAGGTATTACCTTATGACCCACTGCTGGGAATCCTACACCAAATGTTCTAAGGTCTAATTGGGACTTCTTACCGAGGAGATCCCATTGACATGTTGGCGGGTCCAGCACTGTCAACAAAAACCTAATAATTGAATGCATGTAGAGGTTAGTAGGGAAGTTTACTCATGTAGTTATAGGAGTATGCGTTTAGTACATTGATTAGTGAAGTATACTCATGTAGCTAATGGAACATGCGCTGAGAATATCTCCCCCTTGTCAACTTATCCAATACCACCATTGTGGAATCATGTGTCCATATTGTCATGGGTAACATGGTGATAAAATCAATCATTACCGCTTCTCATTTCTACCCTAGAATTGGCAATGATTATAGTAAACCTATTGAAGACACTTTATTTTTATGCATCAATATCCCATATTTTTCCAACGTATCTTCGTTAAATTTGAATTGCATATCTTTGAGATGTAAGATTTATTTTAACTATATATAGTTTTGGTATGTAACAATAGTCTCTAAAATTCCTCCCTTTAAACATGAATTATGCATAATTATGCTAGTTGTAGCATGCATGATATACTTTATACTAAGTGCATCAACAAATTTATTCTCTTTTTCTTTGATATACTTTATATAAAAATCATAATAAATTAAAACCTCCATCCATATTTCTTGTTTTCGATTTAAAGTTGTTTGTTTAAACAAATATTTCGCACCACTATGACCAATCATAAATTCAAAATTCTTTCCTATTATTTAATTCATCCATATTTTCAATGCACGTATTGTTGAAAACAAGTTCTGAATCATGTGTGGCACAATTATTTTCATCTTCTTTGAGATTTTTAAACTCATTAATAATGGCATTTCCATTCTGAGTAAAGACCCCACCAAGTCCTTCTTTGCAGGGATACATGCATACAACACAAATTTCATTTGGATATGTAATCTTCAAAATAGGTGCATTGATAAGTAACTCATTCAATTGTTGGAAATTTTCTCTACATTCTGTTGTTCATTCAAATTTAGTTCCCTTCTTTTGTAAAAATATTATCACATGAAAAATTATGGAAATAACTGTTATAACCCTTATGTGGTATCTTTCTAATGCCATAAGGGATTTTAATTTGAAACATCTTTTGGTGTTATTTGTCTCTTAATGGATTCAATCTTCCCTAGGTCCATTGCTACACCTTCCTCTAAATTATGTGCCCTAAATAATGGATCTACACTTGGTAAAAAGAGAACTTGCAGCTTGGAATATAATTAATTATCCCTTAGCACTTGTAGCACTAGTCTCAAATGTTGTTCATTTTCTTCCTCTAACTTGGAGTAGATAAGTATTCCATCCAAGAAATAATTTCAAACTTATCCAAATAATTTCTGAAGTTGTCATTCATTAAACACATAAAGATATCTACTGAATTGGTCATTCCAAATGGCACCACTCCAAATTCATAATGCCCATACCTTCTTCTAAGAATTGTCTTAATGATGTCTGCTTCCTTGATTCTCACTTGGTGATATCCTAATCTTAGATTTATCTTTGAAAATATAATCAAATAGGTCATCAATTCTGGTTAGAGGGTATATATTTGTTATAATTGTAGCAACAAAAGGCTTCATTTGACTTGTGCCTTAATCAAATGGAGTAATTCGATTTTCCACATTAGCAGGATGACTTGGATTGCAATTGGTAGGAGTGAAATGGCCTTGTCTCCTAGTTAAATCAGTAAATTCAATGTTGTAGGATAAAAGTAGAGTTGTGCATAGGTTGATTGATAAAATCTAACAATCTAGTGAAGTTATTGTGGTAGATGGAAAATTTATTATCTTAGTCATGTATGTAGATGACTTGATACTAATAAGGGATGAGAAGTTGATCCACTATTGCAAGGAGGAACTTGAAAGAGAGTTCGAGATGAAGGACATGGGCTTGATGCACTACTTCCTTGGTTTGGAGATGTGGCAGGGAGATGGAGAGTTATTTGTGGGTCAGGGGAAGTATAGCTTTGAAATAATTCAAAGATTCCATATGCAGGACTGCAAGTCTATGGGAACTCCCCTAGGTACCAACTAGAGAAACGAGGATTCCTTTATAGGAGAGGCAATAGATGCCACTATCTAAAAGAAACTGGTGGGACCATTGATATATATGGTGAACACAAGACTTGGCATATGTTTTGTAGTTAATCAACTTAGTTAATTTATGGTGAAGCCTACCAAGCTTGATTGGAAAGCAACAACATGTGCTTAGATACCTCAAAGGCACAACAAATTTTGGGCTATGGTACAAGAGGATTGTGGTGTGATGCTCTAAGGCTTCAGTAATAAAGATTGCGAAAGGAGTCCATCAGACATGAAGAGCACTTAGAGATCTATCTTCAGTGTTGGGTTAACAACTATTTCCTGGTATAGCAGGAAGCAAAGATATGTAGCACTCAACTCAACATATGCCGAGTATATGGCTGCTAGTCAAGCAACATATGAGGCCATTTGGATGAGGAAAATTCTTATTGTCCTTTTTAGTCAAGAGATGGATCCTACTGCGATTTACTATGATAATCATAGTTGTATCAAACTCTGAAAGTCTTGTGTTTCATGATAGGTCCAAGCACATTGATACCATGTACCATCACTTGAGAGATTGTGTGTAGAGGAGAATCATGATGTTGCAGTACATTCCCACAGAGGAGCAGGATGAAAATATTTTGACAAAGGCATTTTCAAGAGGCAAATTTGAGTTCCATGGGAGAAAGATAAGGGTCATGAAAAACCCTTTTCTTGCTAAGAGGGAGTGTTAAAATTGTAGTAAGAAAAGGCATCACTTGACTTGTTCCTTAGTCAAAGAGTAATTCGATTTTCCACATCAACATGATGAATTGGATTGCAGTTAACTGGAGTGGCATGGCCTTGTCTCCTAGTTAAATAAGTAAATTTGAGTTTGTAGGCTAGAAGTAGGGTTGTGCATGGGTTAATTACTAAAATCTAGCAATCCAGTCAATTTATTGTTAGTTATAATCAATTATTCGATCTCTAGTCATTAATAATGTCAGTAGGATTCTAGTTGAGTTGTAATGACTGTTGTTAACTCACTTATCTCTTAGTTAAATAATCAATTTACTAAAAATACTCCCAGTCATGCATGGAATTCAAATTGTCTAGTTGGAGTGGGGGAAAAGGCACATTGTAATTGTCAATTGTACACTAGTTGAGTGTATAGGTTTTGCATTGGAGCAGGTGATCGGTTCCTTCAATATTTGCACAAGGAAATAGGGAATTATCTTATTTTTAGAGGCTAATTTCCTCAAGGATTTCACAAGGAAATAAGAGGAATGCAAAGTCCTATTTTGGCCAAGTGTTGATCAGAGAAGGTCAGTGAGTAGGAGATCAGAATTGCAATGCAGGGTGTGCTTCATGCGTGAAGCAATCATTGTAATTGATCCATATTCTCATCTGAATTAATGCAAAGTAGTGTAGGGGTTTTTCCCACTTGTGTTCCCTTGTCAAATCATTGCGTCCTTGTGTTTTGATGGTTACATGTTATTGCATGTATTTCTATCGTGTGTTTTCCTTTACACAGATTAGTAGAAGAAATTTGTGTCTCTTGTTCTCAATTCGAATTCATTAGAAGTAGCAAATTTCTTGAAATTTATATAATATTCTTCATAATGGCTTTATTTAATTGTCTAAAGTCAATATATAACCTCAATGTTGCATCCTTATTTTTCCCAAAGTGTATTGGTGCTCCTCAAGGCCATATACTTGGGCATTTGTACCTTTTTTTCAACAATTCATATAGTTGCATTTGTAATTCTGTTAACTCTAGTTAATTTTGTAAATAATATTTGACCTTTGACATTGGGGTAGTTCTGGGGATTATGTCTATAGAGTCAATTCCTAAAGTGTGAAGATTCTTGTTGTTGACATGAGACGAGATTGACAAGGCTATTGGAAAGTGGAGATTTGCGTGCCATAATAGATTCAACATAGTAAAATGGTGATTTACATGTTGATAAAGCAAGTAGAGCCATGATTACATAATTTTCTCATAACCCACTAGAATGGATCATATGTTGATTGATTTTTGTATATTGGCATGACCATAGTTTCTTTAATGTAATCCCAAGTCCAAATAAGAAAAATTGAGGTCATTTTTTCTTCTAATTAATTATTAATGGAATGATGATACTGTTGTGGTGAAATCCATGCAGAGTGGTAATGAGATTATCACTCTCTCACTGATGGCCCTCAATGAAACTCGAATTTAATATTTCTTTCTTTTTAATGCCAAAAATAATAGAGAAATCATACAACTTGTTGATCCACTTCAACTGGGGGACATTGGTTATGGTGAACGAGATCAAAGAATCCCTATAAGGAAATGATATTGTTGTAGCTAAAAAAGGCCTCAATTTATTTTTTCTTGGATTATAATGGAGTGGAATCATATTTTGGTTTTTAGAACATTTTTCTATTGAAGGACATGATTGTATGAATTGCTAGGAGAGTACCAAAGGCCTTATTCAAAGAATCTTCCAAAGTGTCACATCTACCCTTCTACTCTAGTAATCAAGCTCCAAGAATATGCTCATTCAACAAAGACAAGAAACCCATCATTAAAAAAATCTTTACCATGATCTAAGCTAAATAATTGCTCAATTTTTTTGGTTAAAATTCATGATTATTGGTTCTCCAATGCAAGCATTAATTTATTTTTTGGGTATAAAGGTGTGTATGCTCTTCCAACAAGTGATCTATAACTTTTTGGAGGGTTTAATTGCGCTCCTAGTATCAAATTTCTTACACAAAGTAGGGTCTTTGAGAATTGTGGTGAATGTGGTCATCAATGTAATTTTATAGAAAAGAGAAGAAAAAGAGATATGTTCTACTTTTGTTGCTTGCACAAAATAATAACATATAGAGGTCACTAATAATATATGGGAATTTGAAGTACCTAGAATCGAGTATAAAGAAATTTTATTATTATGACATGTAGAAATTGTTAAAGCTCATTGAAAATTTGAAGTACCTACAATCAACATAAAACAATTTTCATATTAATTCTTCAAAAAGTTCAAATGGGTTTGCAATAATTGTGATGCTATGAAAGATATTTATGGATAAATAATGACCCATGGTAATCCACGAAAAACTTAAGCTTATGTGAACAACATTTTATCTATCACCAAGTTGTTGAACACACTTATTTACTTACCCGCATGGGAAATATCTTCTTATATCATAAGTAAATGTATGTTTTCACATTGCACATTTTGTTTCACTCAAATGTCTTTCCAAAGCACATAAGTGATTTTTTCATTTGAAGATATCTAAGAGGAAGGGCTAAATACAAGTTTGTATCCCTTTGGAATCAAAATGATGCACACATCATAGACTTTACCGTAGTTATTTTTTTAACTAAAGGAGGAAGACATCCAAAAGTTAATTTGACTAAGATCTCTATGTACCTTCATGATGGATGGCCAATACAAATTTTAGAATGGCAACTTTTTCATGGTTTAACAATATTTTTTCTTGACATTATTTTCCCTTTGACCCATGGTGGTTTCTAATGTATTTCAGAATCTCGTCTAAGTTAAAATTTGGGCATTTTTATATCCCAATGCTGTAATGACTTGTTAAAGGTTGTGGGAGTTTTTAAATTTTATTTTTAGGTTTAAATGGTTTAAAATTGTATAATTTTTTTGAAATCACATATTTTAGTTGTGAATTTTAAAAATGCTACCTAGAGGAAATGGATGAAGAGGTGGTATCGAAAATCACCAATTTGGGTATCCCATGTAAATGAAAAATCTCCTTCATAAATATTTCTGCGATTTTCCACGGTTTTGTATGTGGATTTCACAGGTATGAAGTGAGCTGTTTTACTCAAATTTTCTACTACCACCATAATTGAGTCATTTTTCTTCCTTGTACGAGGTAAACCAGTGATGAATCCTAAAGATATGGTCTCACATTTCCATTCCAGAATGGGCAACAGTTGTAGCAATCTGACAGGATGTTGGTGTTCAGCCTTCGGTAGCTGCTACTCCAAACATTTGGACAAATATTTTGCAATATCCTTCCTCAATCCGGGCCAAAAGTACCCTTTTTTGATGGCTGAAAACATTTTTTGGTAACCTGGGTGGCTAACACAAGGTTTCCTATGAAACTCATCCAATATTAATAGTTTAACCAAATTTTGGTTAGGAATGTGAATTATGTCCTGAAAAGTAAGGAGGTTATCATAGTTAATTTCAAATTTCAAATTTTCCTTTTTCAGCAGAGCTTATTTTGTCTATTTCCAAAGGTCTCCGGGTCTCTGCTAGCTGCTTCCTTTATGATTTTAGGAATATTTTAACTGACTTGGCTCATTTGGACCTCATAGATACAGTGTAACTTTCTGCTCAGTGCATCAGCTACACATTTTTCCTTTGATTTTAAATGTTTCATCTCAAAGTCGAATTCACTTAAGAAGGTTCTCCATCTGGCCTATCAAGCGTTTAAGTTAGACTAGTTGAATAAGTTTGTAAGAATGCTATGATCTGTTAGCAACAAAACTTTATTTCGCATTAGGTAATGTCGCCACATTTTAAGTGCATGCACTACTGCTATCAATTCAAGGTCATAAGCTAAATATCGTTGTTCATACTCCTTCAAATTTCGAGATCCATAAGCAATCACTTTTCCTTCCTATGTCAGCACTCCACCAACACACTCTTTGCTTGCATCTGTGTAAACCACGAAAGACTTTTCCGGATATGCTACTTTTAACATTGGTGCGGTGGTGAGAAGATGCTTTAGTTTTTCAAAACTTTGCTGACACTCGGATGTACATTAGAAAGTGCGTCCCTTTTTTTGTAAGGAGGTCATTGGAAATGTGATCCTTGAAAATCCCTCAATGAATCTACGATAGTATCTGGCTAATCCCAAGAATGATCTAATATTAGCGACATTCTTTGGGGCTGTCCATTCGATGATTGTTTTGATGTTTTCCGGGTTTACTACAATGCCATCTATTGATCTAATACGACCCAAGTATTGGATTTGATCTTTGAAAAAGTCACACTTGCTGAATTTAGCATACAACTGATTTTCCCTTAATGTTTGCAATACTATTTTAAGATGTTCTTTATGCTCCTCCTGGTTCTTAGAGTATATCAAAATATCGTCTATGAAAATCAGCACAAATTTATCTAGGTAGGGCTGAAAAACACCATGCATCAGACTCATAAATGTGGCTAGGGCATTTGAGAGCCCAAACGGCAATACCACAAAATCGTAATGACCATAACAAGTATGGAATGCTATTTTGTAAATATCTTCGTCTTGTATTCTTATCTGATGGTAACTGGATCTTAGATCGATTTTTGAGAATACCTTAGCTCCCTGCACCCAATCGAATAGATCATCGATACGTGGTAAAGGATACATATTCTTGATTGTTAGTTTGTTTAATTGTCAATAATCGATGCATAATCTCAGGGTCCCATACTTTCTCTGTACGGATAACACAAGGGCTCCCTAAGGGGACACACTAGGGCGGATGTACTTTTTATATAAAAGTTCCTGAAGCTACATTTTGAGTTCTGTTAACTCAAGTATGCTCATGCGATAAGGGGCTCTGGATATAGTGGTTGCACATGGAATTAACTCAATAGTGAAATCAATATCTTGCTTTGGTGGGAAACCTAGAATGGATTCTCGAAATACATCCACAAATTCCTAAATGACAGGAATATTTTTCAGCGAGGTCATCTTATTTTTAGTGTTTGTAAATCCCACCTGAACAACATATATTTGACAACCTTTTCTAATACATTTTCCTAACTGATTAGCAGTTATAGGACATACCTTGGTGCTAGTTTTTATCCCTTCGAGTTCCTTCCTTTGACCTAATTCTGAAATAAAAATTACAGTTTTTTGTTTACAACCCACTAGTGACCAACATTTTTCCAACCATTCCATCAGAATTAAAATATCATAGGAACCTAAAGGAAGTATATTAAGGTCAACATAAATAGGCAGCCCTAAAATGGTTATGGGACAACGTTCTATCTTTGCATTAACCCTAGTTTTTGTGCTAGTGGCTAATTGAACTAGCCAAGGTTTTGAAAATTTTCTGCTCGATAGTTGACCTTTTTCTACCACTTTAGAAGTGACATAGCTTAAGCTAGCACCTGGATCAAATAAAATAGAGACGTATTACTTAGCAATCATACCTTCACAGTCGATCATTGTGGGCTGGAATTTTGTCTGAAGATCATCCAAGGCAGCTTTAATTCTGGGTATGCTCCTTGCTACTTCCCCAACTGTGGATTCTTCTTTCATATTCGATAATTGTTATGTTCTAGCCTGGTGCAGAAAATTTTTGTAATAATGGGGTTCTCCACATCCCCAGCATTATAGAGATTATTTTGATTGTTAATAATTGACAGATTTAGTGACTCCCTCTACTGGTTTGTTCTCAAAATATGCAGTTTTGGGCTGATTCCTGGATGGAGACTTGCTGAAAGTCCTTTACTGTGCATTCCTATTATTAACAATTTTTGGGTTTTTGTTTAGAATCCAACTTCTACCCTTATTGTTCAACCCCACTTTTGGTCCTTGATTCTTCTGCTTCATTTGTTGATAACAGATGTGGGCTTTTTGCACAACATCGTCCATTGCCTTGGGGTAGTCAAATTCTAGTTTTTCCTTCATAAAGTTTGGTAACCAGCTGATGAAACACTGAATTTTGGCCTTTTCCTCTTGCATGTAAGGCACATAGTGTAGCAAGGAAATGAATCTGGCCACGTATTCATCCATGGTTAAGGTCCCCAATTTTAACTTGTGGAATTCCTTCTCTTTTTCATCATAAGAGCGCTTGGTTAGATACTTGTCCTTAAAATGTTTTTGAAACTCATTCCACGTAACCTGCTCTTCGTCAATTTTTCTTACCATCTTGATTTCCTCTCACCAGAGAGTCACTTTTCCCCTTAGCTGATAAATTGCCAATCATGCCTTCAGTTTGTCAGTGTACTCATAAATCTGAAAGTATTTGTTGATATTGATTAACCAGGCCTCTGCTACCTCTTCAGATTCTCCCTCAAAGTGTGAGGGCTTAATTTGTTTAAATTCTCCTTGTAGTTCTAAATTTTGTTATGAATTTTGTCTTTTGGTTTTACGTTGGTCAAAGACATTATCTGAGCATCCCTCTTCATATTCCCTATGTTTTTCAACTGACTCAGTGTGTTCTTCTCATTACTGAGCGGTCGGGGTCTTTTCCCGGTCTTATGCACTAGGGTTTGGATGGCATTTATTTTGTCCATTGGACAGACTTCTTAGAATTCTCTCATGTTCTAAACGAAACCGTTCATTATCCTATCTCAAATTGGTCATTTCCGCATGCAACTATTGCACAATTTCGAGTAACATTGTAGTGTAAGATAAGAAGTGTTCTCGTGATGATGGACTCATTTTGTAGTCTGAAACGTTGGGTTATCAAAACTCTGTAACAGGTCATTCCAAACTCTTTAAAACACTAAGCCTATATGGACTTACTATTCAAAAAATTGCATTATCTTGTTGGGATTGTTCGCTCATCTATATCCAAATATCCGAATTAGCATTCACCTAAGTTGTTCCAGGCGATTCAGGTGGTCCAGAGTTCCTTTGCATTTTGACTTTCTTTTCTTTTGCTATTTCGATCTTTATCTATTTATCTGTGTTCACACATAAGTTAATTTAGTTAAAAAAATAGAAGCACATGTTTACAGTACATATCTGTTCCCAAAGAGTCTGAGTGTACAAACATAAGCCCCTAATACCATTTGTAATAGCTAAACTACAAACTCTATATAAATCTTAAAAAGAAATACCCAAAATAAAAAATAAATAAAAAATATTTCTTATATCAAAACCATTGGCACCTAACCATTCGGCGGTATATATATATATCTATATCTATATATATATATATATATATATAGATATCGATCCACGTGAAAATGGATGACATAAATACCATACACATTTTTCAAATACAAATAAATGTTAATTTAATGGGCATGTGAGGAGATTTAGCTGGGGATCCTTTAGGTTTATTATGCACATTGATTCATGTTGTACTATGTTGTATCAACACTCATCCTTCGCAACATGCGGCAGGCATCTATTATTTGGGTCAATACTCTCATTCGATCATGTCATCTATTTCAACTTTCCACCGTTGATCTTATGTCCTCGATCTGACGGCGAGGGATGTGTAGGGTTTATCCCTTTAAATGATTCTTGGCGCCCGAACCTTGGAGGTCTCATTGTTGTAGTTTCTCCTTTGTCTCGTGCAGATATGCGATGCAAAGTCACAAACCAGTTACAATATGCTCCAATGGTTGAAATAGTGGAGGTTGTTGAACCCACGAAACAGGTATGCCTTATAGTGGAGAAAATGTTCAACTTCCATTGCTCAGGCTTGAAGGTATGTTCTTGATTGGGTTTCCGCTTTAAACCTATTCTAATGGTATTTCACCGTCATGCAGGAATGGCCCATGAAGCTTCAGAGATGGTGTAAGGAAAAAAGAAGCAAGGTTCATCAGAAATAGGTATACCTCCACAGTGAGAAATTCAGGGTGATAGTCCTATCCTAGTCTCTGACTTGTAAAGGGGTTTTCCTTCTAGTATTTTTCCTTATGTTAACCTCTCATTTTGTAACTGAGTCTCATCTTGCTTTACATGTAGGCGACTCACCGAGGCCATGAATTTGATTAAGGTAAGACTCTTCCTTGGTTATTATTCCATTTATATAAATGAACAATGGTTTTACCTCCACTAGATTTAACATACTCTCGACCTCTATTTATAGGTAAGCAACTTTTTGGGAGGTCTATTGATCATGACTACAACCATTAAACTAATAAGAGCTTACCGAATTCTAGTTGATTTCCAGGTTGGAGTTGATTCTTTTGATTACTGTTCCGGACTTAAATTGTTTAAGGGTTTTATGTGGAGGGTTTTCCCCTTATAAGTGAATATAGGTTATTAATTATAAGCACAGGTTCTTTAACTTTTATTTCTTGTTATTCGAAAAGCTCCGATTGTCAAAAGTTCCCTTTTGAAATGTAAGTTTTTAGGAATGAATAACTATGCTCGGTGGTTGCTGGTGGTGGGTTTCTAAGAGTCTATTTCCATTTTTCTTTGTGGGATGTGCTGTAATAACTTTCTCAATTAATTTAAGGAGAGGTCAAGCATGCCTCCAATCGACTGTACCAATGGCATTGATTGCTACATAGTTTCTATTTTTGATTAGAAATACGCTCTTTTTCAGTTTAATCGTGTTATATGAATGTTTACATCATTCTCGCCTTTCCTGTGCATGAGTGTTTTGCAACATGGTTGATAGAGGCACTGTATTTATTTAAAAGTGATAATTTCTTATTAAAGGTTCTTGTAGTGTTACCTATAGTTTTCTATATAGCTTTTATTCACTATAAAGACTTGTAATGATAAGCGTTTCGCTGCCATTCTATGTTAACTGTTTGATTAACTCAGATTAGGAAATCATTTCATATTTGGATGAATGTTAATATTTTTGTTCCACTAGACTTTATGATTACTATACATTTCGTTCAAAAAGATATTTACGCTTTTCTTTGCTTTATTGATAAGTTATATTCACTGGAATGTATTCTAGGATCTATATCAATATATTGTTAGTGATACTGCTCTAGAATTTATCTTAATTTCCTATTATGTAAAACAAATAATTCGGTTGTAATCATTTAGTTTATCCATTATTTATTGAGCATTTAATAAAACTCCATGGTTATTAGTTCAGTAGTAAGCCTTTTATGCTACTTGTTTGTTTACCTGCAATTCACATAATAATATCTACAATCTAGCATAAAATCTTTACACTAATCATCTGTTAATCCTGTAAGTCAAGTAATCATATTTACAATATAGTAATAAATATTTAGAAACTTTCTACCTTCATTTGTTAATTTGCAATGGAAATGTATTCGAAAGGTCTCTTCTCCCAGCCACGAGCTGGGCCACGAGTCTGGCAATCACGTCCACACTCTCCCTCGAGCACCTTCTATCTTTCACGCTGGATTTTGTCCAGTTACAACCACTGAGCACCTTCTTTCTTTCACACTGGATTTTGTCCAGTTACATCCAGTACTATGGGCCTTAGGACTCTTGTCCCCTCAATCTCTATACTCACTTATTGACTATGTTGAGTAAATTTCACACTCGTTTGTTCCACCCAACTCTAAGATAGCCTTTGCTCCTCTTCCCCTCTCTATATTTGTTTCTTTAATTAAACAAAATAATTTTTCTTCTTATTGAAGTAGTACTATCAATAATTTAGTAATCTCAATGTATGTTTCTTGGTAACCCAACCTCAGTTAATATTTATCATCAAAATGTAATAAAACTTAAAATAACATTTAGTAAAAATCAACTTAATAGTCTCAGTAAGTTTTATGCAACTTGAAGTGTTAAAATATTATAATATTAAACTTTAATATATTAAATCCCAATATTATAATCCCAATCTCAATAATATGTCAATTAATAATATATGAAAAAAGAAAGGAATCAAGGAGTTTTTACAAGTTTGAGAAAGAACACATTTGTATAGAAAAGGAAAGGAATTAGGTAGTTTTTACAAGTTTGAGAAAGACCATCGTTCAAAGGTGGGAACTTCATCAACCATTTCTCTTCTGTATAGGGTAAGTAATTTAAAAGAAGTTGTGTCAAATGGAATAAATTGAATTAAAAAGGGAATCACATAAATTAAAAAGGTTTTACTAATGCAAAGGTTGTTTGGAACAGAGCGATAGTTGGCCCTAAGTTTGAGAATTGTTGCATCCAGGGAGGTTTTGTATACAGACTGAGAACTTCGGGTCCACATCATAATTTTCAACACGATATCGATGGGGGCTATACGATATTAGAATCACTATATCCATTTTTAGGTTTTGATGTTTGAAACAAATTTCGGGGTTTTTCTTTCATTAAAAGCACATTTTATCCCTAATACAGAATTGGCTAAGTAGGATGCCTACGCAACTTGGGCAGTAATGAGGAAATAGTAGTGAATTCAAAGAGCATCCATGCACAACTAGAAGAGAAAAATTCAACTCATCACTTCCATGAAAAACACTAAAAGATTCATGGATGTTCTGGTAGCGCTTAAAAACAAGACACCTTTGTCATCATTCTGCAGAGCACTATGTGGCCTTCCCTATGCTACAAGCTGTGAGTTTATGTGGAGGCTTCCAAGAATAAATTCGAAGATTCAACTCTGCCATCACAACAATGTGTGGATGATAGCCTATGGTACCTTCAACTTCAAATCTTGTTTTGTTTTATATCCATTGTGCATGCTACTTTAGCCTACAAATTAGGAAGTAAATTCAACCTTCACTCTTTAATAAAAATGTTTTTTATTTTCTAATTTTGATGCACGATGTCATATGTTAACTTGATAATGCAAAATTACTAGGTACCATTGGAAATTATGCACGGTTATTTGCACTCTTAACTGGTGATGTATGCCAGTTTTTCTTTTAAATGCAATTTGTATCTAATCTCAACATGTCGCTGATTACAATATTGTTTATGCACAACTTTTATAAGCTGTGGGTGATTACACTAAGTTGCAGGTGATTACAATATTGTTTATTCACAACGGATATATATATCTATATATATATATATATATATATATATATATATATATATATATATATATATATATATATATATATATATATATATATATAGATATATATATAAAGGTTAATATATAAGCCGATGTAAGGAACTTTTCCGGGGCTTCACTCTTAGATAAACATGATCTCCCAGTTGAAATTCCCTGTATGTCCTCTTTTTATCTGTATACACCTTCTATCTATCCCGGGACACTCTTAAATTTTGTCGAACTTTCTTGACAACCTCCTCCATTTTTGCTAGCATATTAGGACCAGGTGCTAGCTTATAACTGAATTATTCCAATCTATGGGTACTCTGCACCTTCTCCCATACAACACCTCGAAGGGGCTCATGCCTAGAGATTCATGATATCCATTATTATATGAAAATTCCACTAGATGGAGGTAATCCTCCCACTTGTGTGGTTGTTGCATCACGAACATGCATAGCATGTCTTCCAACACCTGATTTACCCATTCGGTCTGTCCATCTGTTTAGGGGTGGTAGGTAGTACTAAACTGGATCTGAGTACGTAATCCCACAAAAAGAGTTTTCCAGAAGGTGGATGTAAAGTTCACATCCCTATCCAAAATCACCACTTTGGGTATCCCATGTAAATGAAAAATCTCCTTCATAAATATTTATGCAATTTCCATGGTTTTGTGCATGGATTTCATAGGTATGAAGTGAGCTGTTTTACTCATTTTTTCTACTACCACCATAATTGAGTCATTTTTCTTCCTTGTTCGGGGTAAACCAGTGATGAATCCTAAAGATATGGTATCACATTTCCATTCTGGAATGGGAAATGGTTGTAACAATCCGACAGAATGTTGGTGTTCATCCGTCATTGGCTGACACTCCAAACACTTGGACAAATATTTTGCAATATCCTTCCTCAATCCAGGCCAAAAGTACCCTTTTTTGATGCCTGAAAACATTTCTGGTAACCTAGGTGGCCAGCACAAGGTTTCCCATGAAACTCATCCAATATTAATAGTTTAACCAAATTTTGTTTAGGAATGTAAATTGTGTCCTTAAAAGTAAGGAAGTTATCGAAATCTATTTCAAATTCTGATTTTTCCTTTTTTTCAGCAGAGCTTCTTTTGTCTATTTCCAAAGGAAAGTATACTTCAGGTCTCTGCTAGCTGCTTCCTTTATGGTTTTAGGAATATTTGAACTCACTTGGCTCATTTGGACCTCATAGATACAATGTAAATTTCTGCTCAGTGCGTTGACCACATAGTTTTCCTTTCCTTTTAAATGTTTCATCTCAAAGTCGAATTCGCTTAAGAAGGTTCTCCATCTGGCCTGCTGAGCATTTAGGCTAGACTAGTTGAAGAAGTTTGTAAGAATGATATGATCTGTTAGCAGCAAAAAATTGTTTCCCAGTAGGTAATGTCACCACATTTTAAGTGCATGCACTACTACTGTCAATTCGAGTTCATAAGCTAAATATCATTGTTCATACTCCAAATTTCGAGATCCATAAGCAATCACTTTTCTTTCCTGTGTCAGCATTCCACTAACACCCTCTTTGCTTGCATCTATGTAAACCACGAAAGACTTTTCTGGATCTGCTACTTTTAACACTGGTGTGGTGGTGAGTAGATGCTTTAGTTTTTCAAAACTTTGCTGACACTCAGATGTCCATTGGAAAGCGCATCCCTTTTTTTGTAAGGAGGTCATTGGAAAGGCAATCCTTGAAAATCCCTCAATGAATCTATGATAGTATCCGACTAATCCCAAGAATGATCTAATATCAGTGACATTCTTTGGGGCTGTCCATTCGATGATTGTTTTGACCTTTTCCAGGTTTACTGCAATGCCATCTATTGATCTAACGTGACCCAAGTACTGGATTTGATCTTTGAAAAAGTCACACTTGCTGAATTTAGCATACAACTGATTTTCCCTTAATGTTTGCAATACTATTTTCAGATGTTCTTTATGCTCCTCCTGGTTCTTAGAGTATATCAAAATATCATCTATGAAAATCAACACAAATTTATCTAGGTAGTGCTGGAAAACACCATGCATCAGACTCATAAATTTCGTTGGGGCATTTGTGAAGCCAAACGACAATACCACGAAATTGTAGTGACCATAGTGAGTACAGAATGTTGTTTTGTAAATATCTTCATCTTTTATTATTATCTGATGGTAACCAGATCTTAGATCGATTTTCGAGAATACCTTAGCTCCCTAACCCAATCAAATAGATCATTGATATGTCGTAAAGGATACTTATTCTTGATGGTTAGTTTGGTTAATTTTCGATAATCAATGCATAATCTCAGGGTCCCATCCTTTTTCCGTATGAATAATATAGGAGCTCCCCAAGGGGACACAGTAGGATGGATGTACTTTTTATCTAAAAGTTCCTAAAGCTGCATTTTGAGTTTTGTTTACTTAGGTATGCGCATGCGATAAGGGGCTCTAGATATAGGGGTTGTACCCGGAATTAACTCAATAGTGGAATCAATATCCTGCTTTAGTGGGAAACCTAGAATGGATTCTCGAAATACATCCACAAATTCCTAAACAATAGGAATATTTTCTAGTGAGGTCATCTTATTTTTAGTGTTTGTAAATCCCACCTAAACAAAATATATTTGACAAAATTTTCTAATACATTTTCCTAACTGATTAGCAGTAATAGGACGTAATGTGGCACTGGTTTTTATTCCTTCGAGTTCCTTCCTTTGACCTGATTCTGAAATAAAAATTATAGTTTTCTATTTATAGCCCACTAGGGACCAACATTTTTCCAACCAGTCCATCCCAATTAAAATATCATAAGAACCTAAAGGAAGTATATTAAGGCCAACATAAATAGGTTGCCTTGAAATGGTTATGGGACAATGTTCTGTCTTTGCATGAACCCTACTTTTTGTCCGAGTGGCTAATTGAAATAGCCAAGGTTTTGAAAGTTTTTCGCTCGATAGTTAACACTTTTCTACCACTTTAGGAGTGACATAGCTTAAGCTAGCACCTAGATCAAATAAAACAGAGACAGATTGCTTAGCAATCATACCTTCACATTCGATCATTGTGGGCTGGAATTTGGCCTGATGATCATCCAAGGCAGCTTTAATTCTGGGTATGCTCCTTGCTACTTCCCCAACTACGGATTCTTCTTTCATATTCGATAATTGTTATGTTCTAGCCTAGTGCAAACAATTTTTGTAATAATGGGGTTCTCCGCATCCCCAACATTATAGCAACGGTTTTGATTGCTGATCATTGACAGATTTAGTGACTCCCTCTACTGGTATGTTCTCAGAATATGCAGTTTTGGGCTGATTCCTGGATGGAGACTTGCTGAAAGTCCTTTGCTGTGCATTCTTGTTGTTAACAATTTTTGGGTGTCTGTTTGGAATCAGACTTCTACCCTTCTTGTTCAACCCCCCTTTTGGTCCTTCATTCTTCTGTTTCATTTGTTGATAACAGATGTGGGCTTTCTGCATAGCGTCGTCTATTGCCTTGGAGTAGTCAAATTCCACTTTTTCCTTCATAAAGTTTGGTAAACTGCTATTGAAACACTGAATTTTGGCCTTTTCCTCTTGCCTGTTGTTGTGGGGAAAAGTATCCGACTCGGTATGACTCTATCCCTACTCTAAGGGTGATAGTTCCTTAGCAACAACTGAAAGTAAAGATTTGATATTTTCCTTTATGAAAGTACAGAGAAGGAAGAAAAGATTGACCAACCGATATCCTTCGCTTTTGTCGATCCTGTCTTCTCTCGTCGCCTCTTGTTCCCAGCTCCTTGCTCCCTTTGCCAGCCCAACTACACAAAGATCCTGCAAAAACAAGAGAGGGAAACTACAAGAAACATGTACTCATAACTGATGCATGGATTAGAGTGAATCAGATATACAAGTAAACACAATACATCAATGCAATACAAGTATATAGGAGAACATTCAAAACTTTATTGATAGAAGTAAAAGGTTCTGAGCAGGTTACAACCATAAATGGCTCCAATCCAGCAGCACCTCCCCAGCAGTAAGAAATCTTCTCTTCCCCTCTATAAAAGCAATCACCCAATAGCTCTAACTGTAAACCAACAACACTTCCTTGCTTTGCCCAAAATTCCAGCCTCCTGAGCTCATAGGAGAGAGCTCAATATATAGATGAATTGAGAAAGGATGAGTCAGCTTGCAACTGATGTGTAGCTGCCTTGTGTCCTCTCTCTCTTCAGTTAATCTTTAGTTAGTCTTCAGTTCTTGAGTCCACTTGGTGAACCTTGCTTCCACTTGGAGAAACAAAGCCTCTGACTCATCACAAGGCGAAATACCTGATCCAAGTGTCATTTTTGGAAGTTTCCAAGGTAATGACTCACTGTGCCACATGTCCAATCTCGCCCAGCGCAGGTAGCCTTCACTGATTTTGACTTTCAGCGCAGGTACAAGGAGGAGCAGTTGACATGCAGCGCAGGTGTTCAGTGGAGCAGCTGACCTGATCCAAAAATAGCCTGTTTTTGAGTGTTTTCAGGTGGAGAACTGATGGGAAGTGCTGTGGTTTGCTGACCTTGTTCTTCTATGGGTAAGAACAACATGTTTAGGGACCGAGGATCCCTGTAATTATCGACATTTCATGCTCCATGCTGCGAGGGACAAAAATGTCTATAACAGTTGCCCCCTAAAGTATGAGGTCGTTTATCGGGTGAAATGCTTTATCCAGAGGGTCCGAAGTTCATTCAAGTGCTGAGAGGTGCCCTGTAATATAATACAATACAATACATTATTTTTCATTCTGCTTTCATGATCTAGCTGAGGCGGGCATTCCCATGCTCAGCTTTATAAATACATTTTGGTACATAGAACAGACGATCGTCTGATGATAGACTGATAATTCTCTGCTGAAATTATCATCCTTTGAATAGGATGATCATCTGCTGCAATGATGTACATGACAAATTCTTTTATATTTCCTGAATATATATCGCAGCCCGGATGGATGAAACTAGATCCGGGGTCTTCAAACTCGTTCGATCTTCACTCTAAGTACAAGTCGATCCACATGAGAATTTCGCTGAAGTCGAACATGGAAAGACATCGCTTGATTACCGGTCAATGATGAAAACCGTTAACAAGCGCGAGAGGAATCACCGATAATGATAATGACCCTCAAGGTACTTCAGTACAATTCATGTGGCGTGAATAAAGGACTTGGCGTCGAACGCCACGCAAAATCTTCTGGTCGAAGGTCATTGATGTATACCTGTCGCCGGAAGTGAGAAACTTGCCATTGAGGCATGCAAGCTTCAAAGTACTGATGGGGTTGTTCCTAGATCAACTTCTTGGATAATGAGCTGAAGTCGACAAGAAGCGATCCGTCAAAGGAGGGCCTTAATGAATCCCACATCAATGACACGGAACGGAGCTAATGATTTTAATGGAGGTGAAAACAAACTGTGACATATGATTCAGGGTGGCGATCATGAATGGATGAAGGATAATGTATGGTAGTGGATGGGACACGGTTGACACTTTCAGAATGACCTCTCTTGAACATATAACGACACTGATGCGATGGATCGGTAGAATTACCCCAAAATGTGGATGGTTTGGCGAAGACCATGGTGATGAGACCGGTGAATGAAACAACCCAACCCGATGTGGTACGGAAGAAAAGTGTCATGTTCAAGAGCGACTTGCTACCATTAAGCTTTGATGTTCTCCCAATTTTTCCCCAGTCATTTCTGACCAGTACCTCTTTATTTTTGTCAAGCTTGAGGAGGATAACATATGCTTGTTCTATAACCTGCCCTTCGGGCAAGCCCATCGCTATGATTTAACGAGCTTAGCGATAGGGAAACTCGTTCTCGTCTAAAGACAAGTGTGTTGCTATTTAATCATTTTAACGAGTCTAACGACAAGGAAAACTCGGTCCTTTTCATTTTTAGAGAGTCTAAAAAGGTACAGAAAGTTAACTCCATAATTCCTTTTTCGTCATCTAATCCCTTAAGTCCGAAAAAGTATAAAACAATACAGAAGGGATGGGTGTTCGGTACTTTTAACGAGCCGAACAAGACAAGCGCTCGATCTTTTTGTGTAATAATCCCTCAGGTCCAAAAATATTAAAGTCTAAAAGAGGATAGCTCTTCCAGTCGCTTTATCGAGCTGGAAGGCCAAAACTCGGCAATCTTTTCATATTTTACGAGTCAGGAGAAAAGAGCTCAAAGAAGACTCGTCTTTTGAGGAACGAGTGATAAACAGGGATAGCAGCAGATTCCAGGTACAGGTTGGAATTTTCCAATCACGGCAGTGTCACAAGGATGGCTAGGTGAAATCACTCTTCGCAGATGTTCCTCAAAATGGGTAAACACACAAATGGAAGTGAACGATCGGCCAAATGAAAAGTGGAGGTGACGGTGCACAAACACGACCAAGGCTTTTATGGCTGATGATCTCAAAAGGTTATTTACCGGTTCATTTTTTTGAATGAGCTTGAACTCTGAAGGAAAGCCTGCTCATAAACTTATGTTTATTTTTTTTAACGAGCATGAACTATGTGGTAAAACTGCTCGGATCTTGCGTTTATTTTTTAACGAGCATGAACTATGCTAAAACTGCTCGATTAATGCCCCCAACATAATAATAATGCAGATGAGGCGCATTCCTCCTAAATCATAAAGGGGACATTTCATTTTTTAAAGAGGTTGACATCGTAAAGAACTATCCTCTCTCCTCTTTATTTCATTTTTTAAACGAGGTTGACTTGAGATAAGAACTATCCTCGAAGCTTTTAGATCCATTAGAAATAGAAGGCTTCATATCCTGTTGCACCCATTTCCGCGAGATTACTTGGTGGTGGTGGGGCAGAAGTGCCCATTAAAGAAGGGCCTTTTAGGAAAATTACTCCGATATCTCGGAGAGAATGATTGCTTCCATGGATCGATGGAATGCTTCCTGTGTTGGATGGCGGCTCAACTTCTGTCGAAGTTGTTGTCGAACTGCCTAATCGACTCTTTTTCTCGCCATTCGACAACTGCGGGTTCCCATAATTTTTGTTCATTGTCCAAGTTGAAGCATTGTTCGGTTGCTTATCACTTGACACCATTAGAACTTGGCACCCGGAAGTGTTTCCACTATCAACCAGATTTTGACTCGGGTCGGGAAAAGGATCAGTCAACACAGCTGGAGTATGTGGATTTTTTATGAATCTCTTAAACTCAGCTTTGTACGGGCAATCTGCCGTCCGATGATCTTTGTCATCGCATATTTGACACGGAAACCGTTTCCTATTCCCAGGAGAATTTTTCTTAGGTGATGACCCACCTTGTTTATTCTTCCTCCCTTTGTTTTGATTCTTCTTGCTTCCTGGTTGATTGGTTTCTTTGCCTTTATCCATCGATACGGCATTTACTTCCGAAGCAAGAACCTCTTGATTTGCTTTTTGATTCGAAGTCTTACGGGCTTTCTTATTTGAATCCTTTGTCGACTTAGCGTTTGCAGTTCCAATCACGCCATCACCGGCATGAGAGTCACTATTTGATCCGGGAGGAGGAGGGATTGAAAATTCCGGTCTGGGGGCGTCAGGTATCTTATCATAGAGCGTGCCCGACTGAGTATATACTAAGTCAAAATATTGAGCACGAGCAATAACCTGCTCCTCTGTTACGACGCCTCCCTTGGCCACATCTTCTGTTATAGCAGGAAGAAACGACTTTATAAACCACTCAGCTAATAGCTGATCTGGAACATAGGTCTTTACCATTCTGCGATGACGACGCCACTCATGTATATGATCTGATATATGTGTGGCCGTTGTCTGCTTGAAATTGGTCAAGATCTCTGTTCCAGTTTCGCACCTTATAGGTAACTGAAAGTGTGTTAAGAAAGTCGTGGCTAGGGAACTAAAATTGTCGAAAGAGGCTCTAGGTAATTCAATATACCATTTAGCCGCCGGACCAGTCAATGTCCTCTGGAAAATGCGAAGCCTTATCGAATCATCATTCAAGGTATTCGACGAACACCACAGATGGAATGTCATCACATGATTCGACGGGTCTTCGCCAGGATTTCCATTGAATTTAGGAATGTCCGAAGGAAGTTTGTGAGGGATCACTGGCCACCAATGGGCATAGGCGATTGGATCGTTCGTCAATCGATGTAAGTCTGGTAATTCTAGAGTTGCCACAAATGGCAACTGCTGATTCAGGTTTGGCGAGGCGTACCCAGGATATGATGGAATCGCCTAAGCAGTACGCCTTTGCGTACCAGCATAATGCAACTGATGTTGATATGACTGATATGGCTGGTGGGCTTGGCCATTGTAAAGTGGTTGATTTAACCCGTTCTGAATATAGGGTTGCCCACTATTCGCAAAGATCTGTTGTTCAGATCCCTGGTACACCTGTTGAAACTGAGGTTGTTGGTATTGCACCATCCATGGTTGTGAAGCCATGTTTTGTTGTGCGATACTAACCGACGGACCAAGATGCGGGGTTATGGTTCCCGTTTGTGTCTGTTTCGTCCCGGCAGTTGGCGATTGTGGTTGTGTTGTAGGCTCAATGGGCTGTTGCATTACAACTTGGGGTTGACATACAACAGGCATCGATTGAACTTGCGACACGGTTACAATTGCTGGCGTCGTCGGGATACTAGACATAGGTACACACTGTTGCATGGAATATACAACTCTTGGTTGTTGGGGTAACATAGGTACCCAACCACTCGTCGTTACTTCAGTCAAACCTGAATGTTGTTGAAAACTGCCGTATGGGTATCCCCCCGGAAGGGGAAGTGAAAGGGCATATTGCCCCCCATATGGTAACAATCCGGAACTCAAGGGTATAGATTGCCTTTGAGGACTGGATGGCCCAAACTGATTTCCGAAGGGATCAATTTGTCTAGTTTCAACATAAGAATTACCGGGTATTATACCAGAAGAACAAACTGGAACAGACCAAGTTGTCGTAATAGTCCCTGGGTGGACTCCTTCTAGCTGATGAGAACTAGTTGGGACAGCTGGTATGCCGGCAAACATTGTTGGAGTGACAGTCGGAGTTTCTGCTGTCGCTGTGTCATTTGGCACAGTCCTAGATGTCGACGGTTGCTCAGAAATTTTAAGTCTATCCAATAAACTGCCTAACGATTCTACAAGAACTTCCAGTGGCGATGAACAAACTTCTGATGCAGAAGGAAAAAGAGTGGCGCCTACTCCAAAATGGGTTGGAGTATTTTCTTGCTGGTCCTCTACGATTTCCTCTATTGCAATCAGACCAGGAGGAAGAGGAAGACCGTCAGGTCCGTAAAAGATTTCTGGTGCCGAAGAAGGGGTTGCTTCGACAGCGACAGTTGTTTGAGCAACAAGACTCTGTGGACCGGTTCCAGATGGAACTGGTTCAGTTATGCAAGTATTTGTCCTCAGACTAGGATCAGTACAACTGTCCTTCTGTTGTTGTTGAACTTCTTCAATAAAGGCAGGGATTCCAGAAATATTAGGAGTGACCATAATCTCAGATGTTGTCGGAACTGTTGTTCTAACTTTAATGGGAGATTTTGACCCGGTCCAGCGAGTTCGCTTCGTCCGTACTACTCTCGGTTCCGGAGACAAAGATGGTTGACTCGCGAGTCTCCTCGAACGACGGAGTTTTAATTGACTTTCCTCCACGGTTGCGGATTACTTGATCAACTAAAATACAAAAAGGGGAATTATGTTTCCGTATTGAATGAATTTTATTAGACGCTTTTAGAAACAACTTTGCTTTTTCATGTTTTAAGAGTCGAGAAAAAGCTAAAGATGACTCTAGTCGCCTTTAATGTATTAACGAGCCCGAAGTGACAAATGCTCGGTTGGACTTTTTCAGTTATAGAGTTTGAAAAAGGCCAAAAGAAACTGCTCTGGAGATCTAGGCAGAGGGTGTGCCAAACCTTTCGCGAAACCACAGAATACGTTTTACGGTACGGGTGGTCGATCTTCGTGAATGCTGTGTTCACTGCATCGCGATCAGTAGGGCGGCCGACACGGCTTCCTAAGGATAAAGGATAAATGCCTATAGGGGTCTCCCAATATATGCGACGGTACGCGGGAGCACAAGTCCGTATTAGTGTTATCGTCCCTCAGGAGGAATCACCCACCTTCGTAGAGATCGACAGCCACTACGTTTAACGACGCCGGAACACGTCTCTACCTAGACCTCTATTGTGAGCGTTATGTTACAAAGCGTTTTTAGATTCATTCAATATATTTTAAGTTGATCTTGTTTAGCAGTTTGTCTTTCAGGATCACCACGAGATGTATTGGTACAAATTCCTAAATGCAGCTAAAATGATAAGCAAGCTTTTACAATCTTTTTAGCTTTGAAAATCCTAACTACTGAGGGGAGAGAAAAACACTATCTTTCCACACAGAGCACAAAGCACAAACTAATGCACTTTCCCCTAGATCAATCACACAAACTTATCAAAAATGCAAATGCAAGATGCATGTATTTCTTTTCTTTTCCCTTAATGTTGATGTAAACAAAAGGAATCTGTTGTATAATTTTCGAATTCAATTTGAAGCGTAAACAAACAAGTTTTGTCTAAAATCAAAAGACGCCTTACAGGTACTTGTTTCGACACTAAAAATGTATGAATTCAAACCATAAGATGAAAAACAAACAAACTCAAACAGCCATGAACAGTAATAAAACTAGCTCTTAAGATCACAAAGACACTTTTACAGTTCAGGATCTAAGAGGCCACAGCTATACTGGTTTGCTTTTCACAATCAGAAACTGTAACTGAAACAAGATATACTGAAAGAACAATCACAGTTTCATCACACAACTGAGGCGGAATAATGTCAAGGAAAGTTGGTTTACAACAAGTACAAATGACAAGCAATCAGCAGCAAAATAACAGTGAAAACAGGGCCAAGACTCAGTAGGAAACCTCAGCAAGACACTGGCTAACTGGTCCAGCACAGGCTCTGGTCTGTCAAACTGACTTTCAGCGCAGTTCCCGAAGGGAGTACCTGCGCTGAAATGCAGACTGCCTGTGGACAGCCTGCACTGAGACACGAGAGTTGCGTTTACAAGGATTTCCGGGTCATAAAAAGCTCAAAAATTCACTGTTTTTGCTGAAATAAAAAGCTATAGGTCAAGTACAAGCTAAGGGATGATCAAGAGGGTGAAAAGCTATCACAAAGAGCACAAAAGGATCTTTGTAGATCAGCTCTTCAAATCATGAACTGGCTCAGAAATGAGCCAGAGTAGCTGTCCCTCTACTTCGCTTTTGATATAGTCAAAAGCTTTTCGATTCGGTACTCTTTGGTTCAGGAAATGAATAGCAAAGATACTACAAACACAATCAAACGGATACGCTCCCCAGCGGAGTCGCCAGTTTGTTGTGGGGAAAAGTATCCGACTCGGTATGACTCTATCCCTACTCTAAGGGTGATAGTTCCTTAGCAACAACTGAAAGTAAAGCTTTGATATTTTCCTTTATGAAAGTACAGAGAAGGAAGAAAAGATTGACCAACCGATATCCTTCGCTTTTGTCGATCCTGTCTTCTCTCGTTGCCTCTTGTTCCCAGCTCCTTGCTCCCTTTGCCAGCCCAGCTACACAAAGATCCTGCAAAAACAAGAGAGGGAAACTACAAGAAACATGTACTCATAACTGATGCATGGATTAGAGTGAATCAGATATACAAGTAAATACAATACATCAATGCAATACAAGTATATAGGAGAACATTCAAAACTTTATTGATAGAAGTAAAAGGTTCTGAGCAGGTTACAACCATAAATGGCTCCAATCCAGCAGCACCTCCCCAGCAGCAAGAAATCTCCTCTTCCCCTCTATAAAAGCAATCACCCAATAGCTCTAACTGTAAACCAACAGCACTTCCTTGCTTTGCTTAAAATTCCAGCCTCCTGAGCTCATAGGAGAGAGCTCAATATATAGATGAATTGAGAAAGGATGAGTCAGCTTGAAACTGATGTGTAGCTGCCTTGTGTCCTCTCTCTCTTCAGTTAATCTTTAGTTAGTCTTCAGTTCTTGAGTCCACTTGGTGAACCTTGCTTCCACTTGGAGAAACAAAGCCTCTGACTCATCACAAGGCGAAATACCTGATCCAAGTGTCATTTTTGGAAGCTTCCAAGGTAATGACTCATTGTGCCACATGTCCAATCTCGCCCAGCGCAGGTAGCCTTCACTGATTTTGACTTTCAGCGCAGGTACAAGGAGGAGCAGTTGACATGCAGCGCAGGTGCTCAGTGGAGCAGCTGACCTGATCCAAAAATAGCCTGTTTTTGAGTGTTTTCAGGTGGAGAACTGATGGGAAGTGCTGTGGTTTGCTGACCTTGTTCTTCTAGGGGTAAGAACAACATGTTTAGGGACTGAGGATCCCTATAATTATCGACATTTCATGCTCCATGCTGCGAGGCACAAAAATGTCTATAACACCTGTAAGGCACATAGTGTAGCAAGGACATGATTCTGGCCACGTATTCATCCATGGTTAAGGTCCCCAATTTTAACTTGTGGAATTTCTTCTCTTTTTCATCACAATAGCACTCGGTTAGATACTTGTCCTTAAAATGTTTTTGAAACTCATTCCACGTAACCTGATCTTCGTCAATTTTTCTTACCGTCTTGATTTCCTCCCACCAAAGAGTCGCTTTTCCCCTTAGCTGATAAAATGCCAATCATGCCTTCAGTTTGTCAGTGTACTCATAAATCTAAATGTACTTGCTGATATCAATTAACTATGCCTCCGCTGCCTCTTCAGATTCTCCCTCAAAGAGTGAGGGCTTAATTTGTTTAAATTCTCCAGGTAGTTCTGAATTTTGTCTGAGCATCCCTCTTCATCTTCCCTATGTTTTTCAGCCGACTCAGTGTTTCTTCTCCATGTTGAGCAGTAAGGGTCCTTTCCCGCTCTTTTGCACTAGGGTCTAAATGGCGTTGATTCTGTCGATTGGACAAACTTCTTAGAATTCTCTCCTGTTCTAAACACTGTTGTTCATTATCCATTCTTAAACTAGTCATTTCTGCACGCAACTACTGCACAATTTTGAGTAACATTGCACGGTAAGATAAGAAGTTTTCCCCTAACGATGGACTCACTTTATAGTTCGAAACGTTGGGTTATCAAAACTCTTTAACATGCTATTCCACACTCTTTCAAAACACTAAGCCTGTATGGACTCACTATTCAAAAAATTGCATTAGCTTACCGTGATTCTTCGCCCAACAGTATCCAAATATTTAGATTAGCATTCACATAAGTTGTTTGGGGCGATTCAGGTGGTTCATAGTTCCTTTGCCTTCTGACTTTATTTTCTTTTTCTGTTGAAATCTTTATCTATTTATTTGTGTTCACAAATAAGTTAATTTAGTTAAAAAATAGAAGCACATGTTTACAGTACATATTTGTTCCCATAGAGTCTGAGTGTACAAACCTGAGCCCTTGATACCATTTGTAACAGCTAAACTACAAACTCTATATAAATCTTAAAAAGAAATACCCAAAAAAAAAAAAGATATTTCATATATCAAAACCATTGGCACCTAACCATTTGGCGATATATATATATATATATATATATATATATATATATATATATATATCGATGCACAGTGAAAATGGATGACATAAATACCATAATTTTTTTCGAATATGAATAAATGTTAATTTAATGTGCATGTGAGGAGATCTGGCTGGGGATCCTTTGGGTTTATTATGCACATTGATTCATAGTGTACTATGTTGTATCGACACTCGTCCTTAGCAACACGCGGTGGGCATCTATTATTTGGGTTATTACTCTCATTAGATCATGTCATTTGTTCCAACTTCCACCGTTGATCTTAAGTCCTCGATCTGATGGCGAGGAATGGGTAGTTTTTATCCCTTTAAATGATTCTTCGCACCCGAACCTTGGAGGTCTCATTGTTGTAGTTTCTCCTTTGCCTTGTGTAGCTCTATGATGCGAAGTCACCAACTGGTTACAGTATGCTCCAATGGTTGAAATAGTGAAGGTTGTTGAACTCACGAAACATGTATGCCTTATAGTGGAGAAAATGTTGAACTTCCATTGCTCGGGCTTGAAGGTCTTTTCTTGATTGGGTTTCTGCTTTAAACCTATTCTAATGGTATTTCTCCATTATGCAGGAATGGCACATGAAGCTTCGGAGATGGCGGAAGGAAAAAAGTAGCAAGCGTCATCAGAACTAGGTATACCTCCACTGTTAGAAATTTAGGGCGGCAGTCCTATCTCAATCTCTGACTCGTAAAGGGGTTTTCCTTCTAGTCTTTTTCCTTGTGTTAACCTCTCATTTCGTAACTGAGTCTCATATTGCTTTACAAGTAGGCGACTCACTAAGGCCATGCCTTTGATTAAGGTAAGACTCTTCCTTGGTTATTATTCCATTTATATAAATGAACAAGGGTTTTACCTCCACTAGCCTTAACATACTCTTGACCTCTATTTATAGGTAAGCAACTTTTTGGGAGGTCTGTTGATCACGACTACGGCCATTAAACTTGTAAGAGCTTACTGAATTCCAGTTGATTTCCAGGTTGGAGTTGATTCTTTTGATTACTATTAAATCGTTTAAGGATTTTATGTGGAGGGTTTTCCCCTTATAAGCGAATTTAGGTTATTGATTACAAGCACAAGTTCTTTAACTTTTCTTTCTTGTTATTCGAAAAGCTCCAGTTGTCGAAAATTCCCTTTCGAAATGTAAGTTTTGAGGAATGAATAACTATGCTCGACGGTTGTCAGCAGTGGGTTTTTAAGAGTCAGTTTCCCTTTTCCTTTGTGAGATGCACTGTAATAAATTTCTGAGTTAATTTAAGGAGACGTCAATCATGCCTCCAATCGACTGTACCGATGGCATTGATTACTTCATAGTTTCTATACTTGATTAGCAATACACTCTTTTTCAGTTTAATCACGTTATATGAATGTTTACATCATTCTCACCTTTCCTGTGCATTAATCTTCTGCAACATGGTTGATAGAGGCACTGTATTTATTTAAAAGTGATAATTTATTATTAAAGGTTCTTGTAGTGTTACATACAGTTTGCTATATAGCTTTTATTCATTGTAAAGACCTGTAATGATAAGCGTTTCACGACCATTCTATGTTAACTGTTTGCTTAACTCAGATTAGGAAATAGGTTCATATTTGGACGAATGTTAATCTTTCTGTTCCACTAGACTTTATGATTACTGTACATTTTGTTCGAAAAGCTATTTACGCTTTCCTTTGCTTTATTGATAAGTTATATTCACAGGAATGTATTCTAGGATCTATATCAGTATATTGTTAGTGATATTGCTCTAGAATTTATCTTATTTTCCTATTATGTAAAACAAATAATTTGGTTGTAATCGTTTAGTTTATCCATTATTTATTGAGCATATAATAAAACTCCATGGTTATTAGTTTAGTAGTAAGCCTTCTATGCTACTTGTTTGTTTACCTGCAATTCACATAATAATATCTACAATCTAGCATAAAATCTTTACACTGATCATCTATTAATCCTGTAAGTCAGGTAATCATAATCATATTTATAGTATAGTAATAAATCTTGAGAAACTTGCTACCTTACTTCATTTGTTAACTTGCAATGGAAATGTATTCGAAAGGTCTCTCCTCCCAGCCACAAGCTGATACACGAGTCTGGCAACCACGTCCACACTCTCCCTTGAGCAACTTCTGTCTTTCACACTAGATTTTGTCTATCCTCCCAGCCACGAGCTGATCCACCAGTCTAGAAATCACGTCCACACTCTCCCTCAGCAACTTCTGTCTTTCTCACTGGATTTTGTCTAGTTACAGCAAATACTATGGGCCTGATTTTGTCTATCCTCCCAGCCACGAGCTGATCCACGAGTCTAGAAATCATGTCCACACTCTCCCTCGAGCAACTTCTGTCTTTCACACTGGATTTTGTCTAGTTACAGCCAGTACTATGGGCCTCATGACTCCCGTCCCCTCAATCTCTGTACTCTCTTATTGACTGTGTGCAACTTTCGCAGTGGTTTGTTCCACCCAGCTCTAAGATAGCCTTTGCTCCTCTTCCCCTCTCTATATTTCCCTTCTTAGGCAGAGGGTAGCTGTTTCTTGGCAACCATTTCTTTTAATTAAACAAAACAATTTTTATTCTTGTTAAAGTAATACTACCAATAATTTAGGTAATCTCAATGTATGTTTCTTGGTAACGAGCTTCAGTTAATATTTAACATCATAATGTAATAAAACTTAGAATAACATTGAGTAAAAATCAACTTAATAGTCTCATTAATTTTTATTCAGTTAATATTTAACATCAAAATGTAATAAAACTTAAAATAACATTTAGTAAAAATCAACTTAATAGTCTCATTAATTTTTATACAACTTGGAGTGTTAAAATATTATAATATTAAACTTTCATATATTATAATCCCAACCTCCACAACATGTCAATTAATAATATATAGAAAAGGAAAGGAATCATGGAGTTTTTCCAAGTTTGGGAAATACCGTCGTTCAAAGGTGGGAACTTCATCAACCATTTCCTTTCCGTATTGGGTAAGTAATTTAGGGTAAGTAATTTAGACGAAGCTGTGTCAAACGGAATAAATTAAATTAAAAAAAGCGTCACATAAATTAAAAAGGTTTTAATGATACAGAGGTTGTTTGGAACAGAGCGATAGTTGGGCCAGACTTCGGGTCATCACTTCCATGAAAAACACTGAAAGATTCAAGGAAGTTCCGGCAGCCCTTAAGCACAGGACACCTCTGCCATCACTCTGCCGGTTTATTATTAAAATATTTTATAGCTAAATTAAAATGTCAAAAACTTTATTTGAAAATACACATTTTTATTTACATAAAGATATATAATAAATATGAAAATGTATCATAAATATGAAATAATTATTTTAGAGACAAGTTATTTAACTAAACATAAACAAATATAATAAATATGAAAATGTCTCATAAATATAAAATAATTATTTTAGAGACAAGTTATTCAACTAATTTTTAAAAAATAATAATGTGTAAAATCATATTTTTACATCTCAAATAAATTATATTTTATAATTATTTTTTAATATGGTTTGGACTAAGTCTACAAAAATATTTGCATCAGACAAATTAATCTGAAGGAATAACTTAAGCAGGCGTTCACCGCAATGACATAGCGGGTGAATGGTAAATATGTGTTGAAGTAGGCGTTCGTCGATGGAAGGTGTGTGGAGCGCTGGTGGAAACTTCGTTCTCCCAACGTCCTTTAATATCCCTGGACAATAGTTCAAAGAGCACAATAGTTCAGCGCAATTTTTATTTGAAGAGGCGCGCTCCCTCTCCTCTATGTTGCAGTTTCCACTTCGCCTTCACATGAATAGGTTTCCCCGCCTGCGCATCATCTTCATACGTATCCTGGACAGATGGAAGGAAGGCAGATCGATGTGTTGAAATTTTTTCCTGCCATCGATCTGCCTTCCTACGTATGCCTCATCATAATATTTCTGGCCGTCCGGCCATTCGTTAAGACTCTACTGTCGGAACAGACAACTGTCCGTCGTGATACACCGCCTTCTGCATCAGCGGTAGCCTTCTCTGCCTCCACTTCTTATGACGTGTTCATAAATTATAGAGTTCCGGACGTTAAACACACTTTGGCCCTCCCTCTCTACCATACCCTTCAATCCCTGGGATTGAAAGTCTTTCTTGACCAGACCGAAATGGTAGTTGGACGCAACATTTATGATCAAATAGTAGCGGCTACTAGTGTGGCCTCTGTTCATATAGTCCTACTTTCTCCAAATTATGCAGAATCGGCTTTTTGTCTTGATGAACTCGTCCTCGTCGTAAATTCTGGCGCCACCATTATTCCTGTATTTTACGACGTTGACCCTTGTCAACTCGTGTGCAGGGGCAAATATAAAAGTGGAGCATACGATAAATCCCTGCGCGCACATGAAGAAACGCAGCAATACGACGGCAAAAGAATTCAGCAGTGGAGAGATGCTCTTGCTCATGTTGCAAAGATTAGCGGACTGGAGCAGAAGGCATTTAATGGGTGAGCATCATAGCTTTGAGTCTGTTGGATTAGTGGGTACATGCTAAATTAGGTAATAGGTGCTCCTCTCACTAATAATGTTGCCCTCTGGATATGAATACAGGGAACTCGAACTCTTGCAGAAGGTCGTCCAGGATGTGTTGAAATTTTTTCCAAACCCACCGGCTGCAATTGCATGTGAATGATGCTGGCGCACCCTTGGAATCGCTGAAATTGTTAACAGCGAGCATCTTGATTGGCTGTCCAGAAAATCATGAATACATCAGTGAAGGAATTATACTTCGCTATTTTATTGCTCATGCTGGGATATGTCAACAAGTTTTATACCTGTCTTATAAATTTATTTCTATATCAATTTTTTTAAATAGTGTTTTTATGCTGATAGGTTTCCAGAAGTAAATATATTGTAACAAATTTCAAAATCAAAGAATTATGGAATGTTGGGAATTTTTTTGTTTTTATTGGCTAGTTTACTTGAGCGATCACAAGAATACCACAGGGATGCTTGAATTGTTTTTCTCAAAGAAAATAATCTCTTTGGGTATTTATCCTTTCTTAACACGAGGGGAGAGTCAATACAAGAATATTTAAGTATAGTTATTACATCAATCTTTCTGATCACCATGTTATTTTTAAGGAATTGATGTCAGAGTATATAATAATTATTTTTCCCAATTATTTCAGTTAATTTTATTGATAATGTTTTAATACTATGTTTATGGTAGAGTATATAATAATTATTTTTCCCAATTATTTCAGTTAATTTTATTGATAATGTTTTAATACTATGTTTATGGTAGTAGCTATGTCTATTTTAAAATAATGTTTCAAATTTTTAATTTAATTATCAATAAATAGTAAGTGGACGATAGGAATTTAATCTACATATAATATTCTAGACTATTTTTGGTAGTATAGAAAAATTAATGTTTAGATTTATTTCCAAAGAAATTATGCCTTTTTTCCCTTTATATTAAATTTATTAATTAAAAAAATGGGATACAAACAAGTATCATATGAAATGAGTTATGGTTTTTTGACATGTGATATTAATAAACCATGTTATTGACACATGATATCGTAATAAAGTCTATTTACAAATTAAAAATCTCTATGATATGCTTTTTCTAAAGAAAAAGAAAATAATCTCTATAATAAAGTCGAAAGAATCTATATAGTTAAAAAATTTGTTAAAATTATTTTTAAATGTATATATGTGAAACTTATGTATAAATTTTGCTTATCAATAATGATTATTATTGTTATTTTCAATAAATCTATGATTAGTTAATTCTTATTATTTTTAAATTTTAACCATTTGAAATTATAATAAAAAAAATGTTTCAATATTTCTTATAAATTAATAGCTATTGACATTTACCAATTAATTAATTTATAAAATTATATTATTTAAAAAAGTATTTTAAAAATTTATATAATTTATTTTTTTCCATTTATAAAATTTTTATAATTGATTGATTATCTTATATAAATGTTTTCCAATTTTTTTTATTAAATATTAAAAAATTGTAAATTACCTTATTCAAATTTAAAATTGTAAAAAATCATTAACTTAAAATTCTAAAAAATTCGAAAATTCTCCCCAAATTTCTTAAAAATTCCTAAAATTCCCCACCCAACATTCTTAAAAAAAATCCCTGAAATTCCAAAAGAGGAACAAATAAGAGACATTGAATCGGAGTGGGATGTTTCGAAATACGAAACTTCCATGAAAATTCCATATGAAGCTTCCAGCATTAGCTTCCATAATCGCACCGACATGTCAGATGCGGCTTTGAGAGTGTAATCTTTAAACATAAAAGTATACAAGTTCTCTTGACAATAGCGTGGGATATAAAACGTTTGAAATAACCTTTCACTTCAACGCTTGAAAATAATAATTATTAAATTAATGGTTTTCCATATTCATACTTTATATTTTTTCCCTAACATCCAAATAATTATGTCTTACAATTCTGAAGTTTTTGTTCTCCCTGCATGGAAGGGCTATAAATTTCTTGACAACTCAGAACATTGCTTTACATTGAAAAAAACCCATGCTGCCTTTTACTCGAGGGATAACATAACGTAAAAACTATGTTTTCATGAGGGAGGTTACACCATGTTCAAAGTTATGCAAAACTATATTTTATTAAGGAGATTACAACTTTTAATGGGGGAGATTACATATTATAAGACACCTTTTTTTTTTGTTGTTCTGTTTCTTTGGGAAGAAGGTTTATTTTTTATTTTATTTTTTTTATTTTTATTTTTATTTTTTATTTTTTTGGCAAATCTAGATATGCCAAGACACTATCAGTGGCAAGTTCCTAGTTTTCAGGGTTGGTGTATTGTTCCACTAGTTGTCCCAGGCCATATTTGTATTATCCCCGCACCAAGTATGTGCTACCTTAAGGATCTGTAGGACTTGTGCCAAGACATGCTGAGTTGTTGGACAAGTGAGGAAGACTTGATTAGTAGATTCCTCCTCGTTTTTGCAGAGAACGCAACATGTAGGTCCTGGGAAAGCTCGTTTCCTTAGATTTTGTTCCAGTCGGAATTTTGTCCTCAATGATGTTCCACATTAGTAATCGAGATCGTGTAGGGCCTTGAAGCTTCCAGATATTCTGCTACTAGTTTTTTAGTACTTCAGGTTTGTGTCTAGCATGAATTGTTATGTATCCCTCCTTTGGGGAATAGGTCCTATTCTGTGCTAGTCCCCAGAGCAGCGCATCCCACTCATCCCTTAATATAACATGATATTTTGATAAGGCTCTTAAATAGGTCCCCCACCCCAAGTGCCATCTATCAGGGATGTTTAGAGTTGTCCCTGATTACCAGGCTTGTTGATATACAACTGTGTTATGGGGGTCCCCTATGTGGGCTATAAAGTAGATATCCTTTTGATTCAGATTGAAAACCAGGTCCTGTGGTAGGATATGTGAGTTCTGACATCAAAGCCATGGATCTATTCCGATACGAGCATCCTCTCCATTGCCTATCCTCCATGTGAGTCCCTTTCTAATAGTAGGGAGGGTATTCAACACTGCCCTCCAAATGACCGAAATGCTCTTTCTATTCCAGGTTGGTAGTCTTAACCAATCCAATAGTGGTGTTAGCCAGATGTATTTGTAGGAGATCACTTCTGACCAAAGGATTCTTTGCTTCAACAGTAATCAACCGAGTTTCACTGCAAGAGCCTGGGTGAATGCAGATAAATTTTTTAAGCCCCACCTACCCCATTTTTTGGGGGTAGTGATGCTGCTCCATTTGACCCAAGCCTATAGTTTCCCCTCTTCATTTCCTTTCCATAAGAAATTGTAGCATATTCTCTTAATCCTTTGTATTATTCCTTGTGGAATCCAAGTCAGGGACATCCAATAAATCGGTGTGGCTTCGAGGATAGATTTAATAGGCACCAATCTACCGGCCCTAGATAGAAGTCTGTGATTCCATAGATTTAGTCTTCTTTCTATCTTTGTGATCAACTAAGTCCAATTTGCTATTTTGAATCCATCTGATTTTATCCTAAATCCCAGGTACTTCAAACCATCCTTCAGGGCCTTAATTTGAAACGAGAAATTTTGGAGAGCAAGATTGGATTCTTGTTGTGCACATCTTGACAGGGATATGGTGGATTTAACCTGGTTAATCTCCATACCAGTGGCCGAGCTAAAAAGCCACACTATCCTTGTGAAGGTAATTATGTTCCGTATGCCACCATCCAGAAATATGAGGATGTCATCAGCAAATAGGAGGTGAGTTAGTGTGCATTGGTCTGTTATCTTTAGACCCTTGAGGTTCCTTGCACACTTCTCCAAGGAAATATTTCTATTGAGTCCTTCCATAACCAATAGGAAAAGTAGGGGGGAAAGGGGACATCCTTTTCTGAGTCCCCTCTTGGCTTGGAAGGTGTGGGAGGCCGATCGGTTGACTAAAATGGCAAAGGAGACCAAACTAATATAGCACATGATCCATCTGATGAAATCTGGGGGGAAGCCCAGATGAGTGAGTAACATCTGGAGATATAGCTAGCTGACCTGGTTGCAAGCCTTTGAGAGATCAATTTTGAGCATCATTCCTTTAAGGTTCTTTAGCTTGATAGAGTGGAGGGCATCTTGTGCCATGCCTATGGCCCCATGAATTTGATGGTTTTGTAAAAAGGCAAACTTATCCGGGGAGATATGCTTAGATAGAATAGGTTCGATATGATTAGCTATAATATTCGCTATGATTTTATAAATAAAATTACAAAGGGATATAGGTTGGAAGTCATTAAAGGATAGAGGAGAATCCAATTTGGGGATAAAGGCTATGAAGGTGGAGTTTATAGTCTCATGTAATCTACCCTGGGTACAACTTTCTTCCCCAACAGCGAGAAGGTTAGGTCCTATAATGTCAAAAAAGGTGAGGTAGAATTCCACTTGCCATCCATTCGGCCCTAGGCGTTTATCTCCTTTGAACCATTTCAGGGTGCTCTCTAGTTCCCCCAAGGAGACAGGCTTATTGAGGTCCTCCGGTCTTTCAAGATCCAAAAATCGAGGGAAGTACCCAGCAATATGGATAATATCAGTTAGAGTAGCACTTGGTGGAGCTTTGAATCGCTGTTTGAAATTAGCGCCTAGCTATGATAGCTGCGAGTGAGTATTTGCCAGCGTTCCCTGATCCGAGGGAATCTACCAAATCGTATTGCTGGCTTTCCTTCCATTTGAAAATTTGTGGAAGAGTTTAGTGTTGCCATCCCGATCTTGTAACCAGATGGCATTGCTTCTAAGTCGCCAATTTTCTTCCCGGGCCAGTAGGATCTTAGATCTCTGGGCTTCCATCTCCACTAGATGCAATTTTGACTCGATGGAGTTAAAGCTCCTGCCATGTTCATCCATTAGTATGGCTATCTGAGATTCTAATTCAGATATGGTAAGATCATCCCTATCTATCTTCTTTTTGGCCCAATTAATGGAAATTCGCTTAAGGTTGTACAAGTTGTTGCAAAAACCTACTGCTTTCCTCATCTCAATTGTAAGGGGATGGGATTTCTAGTAGTCTAATACCATCTTGAGGTAGTCTAGGTCCTTTAGCTAGGTCGAGTTAAACTCGTAGGGTGCTTGAGGTTTGGTAGTGGATCCTCCCAATTCCAAATATATTGGTGAATGGTCAGATATGCCACCTCAGACCACCCATTGTCTGAAGTTTGTAAGAGTCATTGGCAGGTCTTCATGGATGAGAAATCGGTCCAGTATTCTCCCCAAAGCTGCCTCACCAGTTCTTCTATTATGTCAGGTAGGCATCTTATTATTCATAGGTATGTTGATAAGACCGTGCTGATCTAGCAGAGAGCTCAGTTGATCTGAGTGTGGGACAAGTTGCGAGTGATGACCCCAGGATTCTTCATGACTATTGTAAAATTTAAGGTCACCCCCCAGAATGGTTGAGAAAGTGATCATCAGGTTATCTAGAAATCGCTTCCAAAAGTCTAGCCTATTTTGATAGGGGGAATATTTATTTATTATACAAATATGTTTACCCAATATAGCTAAGAAGAGATCCATGCCAAGGAAACTGAGTCCTCCCCATGATGCAATCACTCTAATGGTGCGAGGATTGATCCCAAGAGAAAGTCCCCCTCATCTTCCAGCGACATCCAGAGCTTGGAAATGCCACCCATGCATGATGCCCCGGAGGGATTTTACTATCTGATCGAAAGGCCCCAAGGTTTCCTGAAGGAAGATAATATCACAGGGTTCACAACTCAAGAGTCTCTTAAGGGCCAGTTTTTTTTAGGGCTGGCTAGGCCCCTACAATTGAAAGAGAGCCATTTCATCGGGAGACCTTGGCTAGGTTGTCTATTGCTCTAAGCACCCAATCAATGGTGTTTTGTCGGCCCTGGGTGACATCATCCCCTACGATTTTGATAGCTTTGGCTAATTTGGAGGGTCTCCCTCTAGTAGGATTATGGTCATATGGGTAGGGGGTGGTACCGAGGCCAAAAGAATTGGGGATGGATTGTTTATGGGGATGGATATTGTAGGCATGAGAGGCCGAGGGAGTGTGTTTAGATGGCAGAGGAAGCCCGTCCAATCCAGATATCAATGGTGGGGTAGTGGAAAAACAGGTTGCAGAGGCTTGATTGAACAAGTAATAGGAGATGTGGTTAAACAAGGGGAGAGTGCAGATGAAACCATTGAGACAGATAAAAAATTAAAATGAAAAGCAGAGGAACAGGGCTGAGAGTCAGTACCCAATGAAGGAGTTACGTCTGCCGCAGATCTAGATCTGGTCTTAGGAGGAGATGGAGGCAATATCTAGGAGGCATTAGAAGTTTGAATAGTGTTCCCAACATCTTCCTTTGTGCGATCCAGATCTGAGGGTAGCACGTCCACCATCGGTCCTTCTGATTGTTTATGCACCGAACCCTTAGCCATTGGAGTCATGGTCTTGCACACCTTCATAGTCATGGTCTTGCGTGCGAGTGAAGTGATGCCAGAGCAAGGTGATCTTCTCCTCCAACCTGGCCCTAGTATCCAAGTGTACAAAAATTTGAGCCATGGTCATGATCCCCTTCGATTCGAAAGATTGATCATGATCCAAGTAGCTGCCCAGGGTATCCCTAGTTTGATTGAAGATGGTAGGGGTCTAGTATTGTAGTGGGTGTCCCAGTAGTCAAACCCAGATTGGTCCTAACCCTAACTATTATTACTCGGGATCGAACAATGGATCCCATCGCTTTAGCAATACAGGCGCCAGTTCAACATGGCAGAACCTAGATAGGATCCAATCCGTGTATTCCTCCCGGTGGAATCGAAGGGCAAACCATCCCCTTGCCAAAACATGGATGATGGACAAATATTTTAGAAGAGAACCCCAGATTTCCTCTCTTTAGAGTCGCAGCTACTCTATAGTGTAATTCCTCCCACGGACACGACCAACCGAAACCTTCTTTATCGTATTGTCCACTTCTCCCATTGTAAGATCCTTACCCAGGGCAAGTTTTATGTCTCTGTCTCCAGCCCTAAGACACCGGGCTTTTTTTTGCTTATCTGAACGTCAGGCCATCAGGTAATCCTTGAGTAGTCTGTTATGCCTTGGTTCACTATTTGTGGGGTGGATGGGGCAGATTTGGTGGTAGGGATCTGGGAGCTAAAAGAACGAGAGCAGATGGTTGTGATAGGGTTAGGGTTAGAACCATAAGGGTTTGAAGGGCCGCTAGGGGGATGAGGGTTTGAGCAGGGTAGGGTTTCAGGTATCGTTCTAGAGATGGGCACAAAACTAGGCAGAGCAGACACATGGGGAATCTGAGGGAGTGGTGCATCAAAAGAGGGTGAGGCTTGCAAGAATGTTCCTAACAGGTTCTGTGTCACTCAGGAAAGAGGGGGCAATCCAACCGAGGTCGTTGTGGAGCAGCGAAGAGACCCAGGTTTGACATGGCGTGGTGAAGAGGCTTGTTGACCTCGTGGGAATGAGGGTCCATTGGTTTATCCGCCCTGTCCATGTCCTCGGAACCACTAGTGAACGAGGTAACAACTGTCGGGAGAAATGGAAAAAACTCAGGAACTATGAACCTGGGTAAAACTGCAAAGGGAGGAGCTAGCAACGATGATGTTCCAGTGCCTTGAGGGCTAAAATCTAGGCTGTCAAATATTAGGCATCAAGGGCTCACGACCACCATGGTATAACATCCACAATTCAACTGTTAGGTGTTAGGTGCTCAGATTATTCCAAAGATATGTATGAGTTTCCTTGAAATCATAGAGGAGACACAGAACACTCGGACAAGGCACATTACTCCCGAAGTCATTGATAGAGGGAAACCCTGGGTATATTTCGATGGTGTAGCCCAAGATCAAGGATGCGGTGGAGGCATCATCCTTCACATATCTGAATCATATTATTTCCATATCAGTCTGGGGCTGGGAAATGGCACTAACGATTATGCGAAACTCATGACCCTTCGCCATCTGTTACATTTTGATACATCCAAAACTGCAAACAACTACAAATTTTTGGGGACTCTAAGATGGTCATAAACTGGTTCAATTGCACTACTACATGCCATGCTTTCCCACTCAAAACAAAATTGGATGATGTTTTATTTATAAAATCACAATTTGATCTTTTTTATTTCACTCATATCTACAGGGAATGTAATGTAGTCGCGGATAGGTTATCGAAAGAGGCAATGAATCATCCTTGAGGAGAATGGTTGATCAGATAGCACACTCATGCACAACTCTATCAATACTATCATAGACTGCATATAAACCAAGTTTTGCAGAGGGCAGACTTGCCCTAATTACAACACTTTGTTGTTAAAATATTATACACAATTTTATGGATATGTAAATAGTTATGTATATGAACTTCTATCAGTATACCTGATCAACGGACTTTTGTAAATTTTGCTTTAGTTTTTGCAAAATTTTCACAGTTGACCACGATCACTTTACTGCATATGCCAAGGGAATTTACAATGTGTAATTTTCTTGATAATGAAAAATACGATTTTTCTTTTCGGGAAGAAAAAAATATTTTCTTTTTAACTAGAAAGAGTATCGATTATATTCAAAAAGTCGTGCTAACAAAATCGAGTTTTTACATTAGTTTATTCATGATCCAAAAAGTTAGTAATAATATTTTTGCCCATCTAGACTGTTGCAGTAGATATGGCTATCCTACTTACAAAAGTTTCCCATTCGAGGATAGTTACAGCTATAACTTCGACAAAATTGAAATAGGAGATATACATTTATAGTTCATCATTTTGATAAAACAAGAAACAAGACAGAGGTGATCAAATATCCATTGGAGCTCGACAATTTAGATCCAGGCCAGGAGAAGCATCTTCTCAGTCTTTGGAATAAGCATCTTCTGAGACTTTGGAAATATCGTGGTCTGTCATGGCCTCCATGTTTTTCTCCATGGTTTCCACCTTGATCTTCATATTTTCCAGCTAATGGCATAGTGCATACACTTCGTCCTCCAATTGTGTGATGCATTCCCGTTTCTCGATCTCTTGTTCCTGCATAGTCATGTTTTCATGCATTTTCTAGTGCATGCTGCATTGGAGTTCGATCAGGGCCTCCCTTAAGTTTGAATGGTCTTGAACGTCTGTTTCTAGCACCCTGCCTCGAGAAACTAGCCCTCAACCCTTTGGATCTCTGTCTGTGGCTTCCCCATGTGCCCGACCAAGAACTGTCGTTTGTACCCTACATGCTCACTTCCATAACTTCTCTTTTTATCAGGCTCCAGTAATTGTCAATGTTTTCCACAATCTCTAACAGCCAAGCACCCTCTCCAGCCCTTCAAACACTACCCTCTTCCTTGGAAAGTATGCACCTCCCAACCTCACTCCAACTCCAATTCTCCTCGCACTTTTGGAGAGAATTAGGAACCCACCCGGTGTCAGAAATCTAGTTTGATTGTGAACACTCAGAACTACCCAAGCCCAGAGCTTCCAACACCCACAACGCCTCAATTATACTCAGAATTTCATTGCTTTCATTTAAAAACTCATATGGGTAGTCCTTCCGACCCTCATTTTCACTTTTCACAGCATAATTCCCTGCCGCTATGAAACATAAACAAATAAATAGAAACCTCATCTCTAGCCACCATGCTTTCACAGAGGCCATCATCCCACTCTCAAACCTTAAAATACACAAAATTCACATACCATTTTTCACTTTATAACTTCTACTTGACTGAGAGGTGATGTAGAGATGAGCAAAGAGATTGTTGTAATTGAGAGCCCATGAGTACTCCATCATAACTCTATAATCCACCATTAATTTCCTACCAAGATACTGATATCTATCAACCATCCCCACAATTGTCCCACGAGCGAGCCCGATTTCACTGAGAATTGGAATTAAATTATGATTCGTAATTCTCAAATCCCTGCAGAAGCCTGAGGTGATGTGCCACCCAATTCTCTAAGAACCAAGGAAAGAATAGTGAGGTTGCACGATGTGGCTTAATATTCGAACATGTGTGGTGCTAAAATTCCATACAACACCACATCTCAAGCGAGTGTGGATGTTTGGCTTGCGAAAATTCCTCATGGATGGTAGGAACTTGTAGAGGATGACGTGAGAAGGGGAGGAGGAACCCGCAGTGGGGATTATATTGTAGAGGGACATAGGAGAAAAGGGAGCTGCCACAACTGAGGGGGAAGGGGAGGGTAATGAGGAGGGGGAGGGTGAATGGGAGAAAGGGGAATGGAGGCAAGAGGGAGGTTGGGAGGGATAGGATGGGGGAAGGGGCTGGGAAGAAGCTACGAGGGGAGAGCTAGGGGGAGGATGGAAGGGCTTCATATCTTTATGGTATGTTAAATGGGACTTTTCAATTGCCTTAGCAATCCTTTGAGACTTTATTAGCAGCCTACATATGTATCTCTTCATTTTCTTAAGGAATTTTGGTCATGCCCACGACATCATTTATTACACTTTTTTCCTCCTCTAGATGGCATGCATCATTAGCCTGTATATTAGCATCATAGTTATTTCCCCTCAAGACATGGTAGAAGGACACCAGGTTGAACTAAGGTGCAAGTTTTGAGCTCTCATAATGATTTGGTTCAAGTTAGTGATCTTAGCCTTTGAAGTGTTAATCATATGCCTTATAACTATCATGGAGTCTCCTAACATGTAAATCCTTTTTATCCTATTTCTTTGTGCCAAGATTAGTTGAGGAGCATTCCATATGCTTCTGCTTGTTTATTGGTCTTCTAAACTAGCCCCCAAGCATAAATAAATTCAATGATTCCTTCGGGATTAATGACAATCCCTCCCCCTCGTGCCAGCCCAACATGAGTTTTTTTTTAAATAAAAAATATTATACATAATTATTTTGCAAATTGTATTTTATAATATATAATAAATATTTTTAAGTTTTATAATAATTAATATTCAACAATGATATTTACGATTTTGTTTATTTAATATAATAGTATCAAATTTGTATTTATTTTAATTTAAAATTTATTAAATTTTGAAGAGATTAAACTTCAAATAAATAAATCTCTTTTTGAATATAAAATTTTAAAAAGATTTGCATCTCTAAATAGATTCACTAATTTATATTAAACTTTACGTTATTTTAATATTTAACAATTAATATCTATTTATTTATTTTTCTTTAATTATAACTATGTAATATCTAAATTATAATATTAGATTATTTTATTTTCCAAATTCAATTTGTTATTTTTACTGTAATATTTTTAGTTGCTCTTCAATTTTCTATTTTTATTTTTGGAGTATAATAAATAAATAAATATATATATATATATATATATATATATATATATATATATATAAAATAATAATACTTAATCATATAAATAAAATAATAATACTTAATCCCAAATTTTACGATTATGGAAGGTAAATTATTTAAAAAAATATATCTTAAATGTGTTTTTATCTTGGAATAGGTTTCCAAAATTTAACCTTGATATAATATTATGGAATATTCTCAATAAGAATCAAACATCAAAGGTTGAGATTTGTTTTGGAAGTAGTTATTTCGTTGGTGCTCTCTTAATCAAATTGATTAAATAAAAAAATCTGATATGAACCTGTATCATATGAATTTGAATTTTGGCATATGGTATGGGTAAGCCATGTTATTTGCGTATGGTGTTGTAACCCATGATAAAGTTGAAATAGACCTATATGATTAAGAATCTTGCTATATATTTTTAAAAATTTATATATTTTTACTCGTGTATTTTTTTTATAATTAATATTATTAATAATAATTTAAAATAAAACAATAATTTAGTTAAATTATTTTTTTCCCAAATATTTTCAATATGAGATGAAATAAATATTTTGATTCCTAATAGGCAACCTCAATTGCGGATTCCCAAAATATTCCAGAATGTACATGGATGAATCTATATATGTAGTAAAAAAAACCTCTTTAAAGAACACAAATTAAGATTTGGACACAATTTTTTCACTCCAGTGAAAATCTGTAGGAAACTCCAAAAAGTTGCACTTAAACCACTCTAAATTGATTTTTTTAATTCATGATAAATCACATCAATGTTTTAGGATTGACACATTTTGAACTTTGGACAAAGATGGATACTGAGATCAATATATTACATAATTATAGTTGATATGCAATGGTAACTCCAAACAATCATGATAATAAAGAATATAAATGAGATCAATAGATTATATAATTATAGTTGAGATGCAATGGTAAACTCCAAACAATCATGATAATAAAGAATATAAATAAAAATCATTAAAAAAACATCCAACCAAAATTATTATTATTATTTTTTATCAAACAATAAATGAATAAACTAATTAATTAAAAACTTCAAAAATAAAAATAAAAATAACATTGAAGAAATTATAAAATATAAGTACATAAATATTTTTCATATAATAAAAAATTACAATATACTTAATTTCTCTAATAAATATTATTAAATATACTTAATTTATCTAATAAATATTATTAGATATAAAAGAAAAGAAATTACCAAAAATTACAATATACTTAATTTGTCTAATAAATATTATTAAATATAAAAGAAAAGAAATAAAAGATTTATTTGATTTCTCAATATTAATTTATAAATAAATGACATAATTTTTTTTAATTAATAACAAAGTATTAGATAAGTAAGAATATACAACGCACTAGAACGCCCTTGTTGACGATCTTTTACTTCGGCAGCGTCTAGGGTTCCTCGAACAATGTGATATCTCACACCGGGTAAATCTTTAACCCTTCCTCCTCTTACTAATACTACAGAATGTTCTTGTAAATTATGGTCAATACCAGGTATATAAGCAGTGATTTCAAATCCAGAGGTTAATCATACTCTGGCAACTTTACGTAAGGCAGCGTTTGGTTTTTTGGGGGTGATAGTGGAAAAGTTGACAGATAAGTTTTCTTCACTGTCACTCTACAAAACCGTACATGAGATTTGCACCTCATACGACTTCTCGTTCAATTTTTTTTTGTTTCGAAGTAAGATAAATTGGATTATTCTCGTTGTTCGATAATATTAATATTCCCTTCCTTTATACATTATGTCTCAAAGAGTAACTGGAACCAATTAAGTCAAACACATTTTCGTATTCTAACCAAACACTAATGAATCCTATTTGTCCTTTTCGGTCAAAAATGTTATGCAAAATCTTCGGGATTCCCTCTTCATTCTCTATTCCCATCCTATAAGTACAGTGCCTGAAGAAATACTCTTTTTGTATGAATCGACATTATTACATGCTAATTCCTTCTTGATATCTCGATATATCATTCCTCCAAATCACAAATTGGATTCGAAATTGACGGGTTAATGTGAGCTTATCCATGTGGTTATACACTGTTCGAATTTGAACAGGAATCAATTTAATGAAAGATCCTGGCTTTCGTGCTTTTGTTGGGGTTGTCCAAGATCATTTCGATGACCTATGTTGAGGGAGATATATATCCATATCTATCTGAGATATGATCTGATCGACTGCGTAAGTCCACACGAATAGCAACCGATACCAGGGAGAGTATACGGAAAAGAAAGTGATTTTTGATCTGATATGATGAACTGATGAACGGCATCAGTCCTATATCTTGTTTCTGTGGACCGGTGGAAAAGTGAGGGCTCAGCGGGAAGAGGATTGTACCACGAGAGAGCGAAGGGGTCAACCTGTTCCGAATAGACAACATGGATTTTGGAAATGTAGTTGTACTCTTACATCGATCCAGATCAAGAAGTATTTCCATCCACGGGGGTAAATATTTGCTCGCTAGACGAGAGGATAGCAGTGCTAGTTACAAATTCTGTTCCGGTAGGATTTCACTTTATTTCTATAAAGTAGTTAACGGTTGCATAGGGTCTTCTCCTTGGTGCAAGAAGAACAATTTGATCCGTATCATCTCTGTATAATCTTGACTCGATCTTGTTCTCCTTGTTCTTCCAAACAATATTGAGTTCTTTCCGTACGCACTAGTGCTAGATCGGATCAAACATGCTGATTCAAGTTCATGTAAAACTTGCTTGATCAAGATAGGTAAAATATTACTGATTTTACGGGACCATATGTTATGATTCGAATCAGTAGGAAATACTACTTTCGACAGGATTCACTCAGAATAGGCTCCAATTTTTTTTCGTAGTAGTGTGAAAAGAAGGAAGGTCTGGCTTCAAGTTGTTCGAGATAAAATAGTGGGATAGTTGTGTTGAGTCTCTCGACCCTTTGGTAAGTTATTATTCATAAGTCAGTTCTCCTTCCAGATGAGAGTAGGGAAGGGATATAACTCAGCGGTAGAGTGTCACCTTGACATGGTGGAAGTCATCAGTTCGAGCCTGATTATCCCTAAACCTAATGTAAGCCCTTCCATATTTTTTGGTCAAAGGTATAGTAGTACTTACATTATCGATCCTCATATATCGCTTCAATCATCAAAGTAGTATGATTGATAGAAAAAATTTCTATTCGATTAAACTCTTTCCTATCCATAACTTTATGGAACTTGGAAATGAAACACCGGAAGAATATTTAAAGCCTTTCACTCAAAATTGGTTGAGATTTCCGCATCTTTTACTATCTTTCCAATTGAAAAGATATTACAATCGGGATTTTGATCCCATTAGTTTAAATTCAGGATATGGCAAGAACACGAACAAGAAGGATGAGATTATCTCGAAGAATCAAGGACCGAGCGAAACTCATTCGGAAAATGATGAGAAAGATATCATCAATTTGAAGATCGATCGTTATATGAATATATCATATAAAATATATGAAAATATATCATGAAAATTGACCTTTCAATTTAAATTGGTAGATTCCATTATTATTTTAATGTTTTTGTCGAGAGAATGGATGGATTGATTCAATTTGCAGCATATTTAGATAAAGAATATGCAGAGTTATCTATCTACGAGAGAAATGAATAAATGAAATACATAAGATGTCTTTCACATCACAATATATGAATTAACCCCATTGTTAATTATGGCAGTTCCAAAAAAGCGTACTTCTAGATCAAAAAAAAAAATTCGTAAAAATGTTCGGAAGGGAAAAGCATATCGGGCCGCAATAAAAGCTTTTTCTTTAGCTAAATCTATCTCCACCGGTCATTCGAAAAGTTTTTATTGCATAGTCAATGATGATTCCTCTGGATCATCCGAATCAAAATTGACAGCAATTGATTTGGATGACCCGTAGCACAACACGAGCCAATATACGACACCACCCTCCAGGACCCTGGAGAACAGTGATCCAAAATCATTTTATTCGGGTACTCCCAAGGGTGGTCGTACGAAAAGGACACGGTCATTAATTAGTTCCACTACAGTACTTTCCTTCAGCCAATCTGGATAAATGATGAATTTATAAACCATTCTTCTATCCATTCTGCCTTCCCACTAGAAAGGGATTAGAGTTAATCCTTTTTTTTTTTAAGGATCCCGAATGAACTTCAGCATTACCATTATGCTACCGAAAATGTAGCATAATCTTATCAACATCCCAATCCATCCATTCCGATCCAAAACTAGGATTAATTTATTATTATTTATAAATAAAGAGAACATATGGAATCACGCATGGGGATGATATTATTTCATTATGGAATTGCTCGTGCATTTCGTAATAGATGCCCGTTATTGCTTTATGGCGAATAATTACTATAGTTTCAAATATCTTGATTCATTCTTCTTCTATTTCTGCTCCTCCCAATGATTCATCCCCCTATTGGGTCCCATTTTTTCCCTCCTTTATGGTTGGATAAAAAGAAGTGCTCAATCCTTTAGGAGAACTAAAAGTAATCATCTTTCTTCGTATCTCTACCATTTATAATGCGTAATGCCCAAACCATTGTGACAGAGATACATAAAAAGAGCTGACTAATCTAGTGCAATTTGATCCTATTGATGAAACCCCCTTCTACATCTTAGTAGCTCAAAATAGGATCAATTCATTCATTAACATCTTATATATGGTAATATTAGCCTGTATGTAATATTATTGGGAGCTATAAATATATTTGGATGTCTCCCCTAAAATTGGAAAGTCTAAATAATAATCATATGGGAGATCATGGATCAGAAACATAGTTTCGTTCTAGATATGTATATAATCAAACCATCCAATCAAAAAAATTATAAAGTGATGGTATAACCATTTATTTTTTGGAATCTAGCTGTTCCGATTCTTGCCATCGTAAGCGAAATAAGCGAAAATTTACATATATTCTTTGTACGATAATGCATGTGACTATTTCCAATTATCTTTCGGAACAACGGGATATGAACCCACGACCTCCATCACCCCAAGATGGCGCGCTACCAAGCTGCGCCATGCTCCGTTATAACTATCAACCAACATAAAATTGATTCAAATGTTAATGCCCGAACTTAGATCTTATTTGGACTTATATTATATTCACAGATCACTCCCTCTGCTAGACACGTTCCATAACATTGACGATCTGGTGTAAATAAGCTAGTATGGTCCCTAATTGGTAGACACGCTCCTCTTAGGAAGTAGTGCGAGAGCATCTCGGTTCAAATCAAAGTGGCGGTATTTTTCTAGGAAGATCTCATCAATCACTTCTTCCTATGTAACAATATATGTTCAATCTATTTTCATTGTGAAAGATCAATCCTATCTTTCCATCATAGATCTCATTCGGGAATAAAACGAATAAATGAGTTTATTATGATATTCATAACTTTAGAACATATATTGGCTCACATCTCTTTTTCTCTCATTTTGGTTGTCACTCTCATTTATTGGGGAACCTTAGTTTATCGAATTGAAGGACTAAGTAGTTCGGGAGGAAAGGGCATGATAGTTACTTTTCTTTGTACAACGGGATTATTAATTAATCGTTGGCTTTATTCAGGACATTTACCGTTGAGTAATTTGTATGAATCATTCATGTTCCTTTCCTGGAGTTCATCCGTGTTCCATATACTTCTAGAAGTATGGAGTCAAGATGATCGGTGGTTAGATGCAATCACCGCACCAAGTGCTATGTTAACTCATGGGTTTGCTACTTTAGGTCTTCCGGAGGAAATGCAACGATCCGGAATGTTAGTACCCGCGCTACAATCTCATTGGTCAATGATGCATGTAAGTATGATATTGTTCAGCTATGCAACCCTTTTATGTGGATCCCTAGCATCCATAGCTCTTCTAGTGATTATGTCCGGAGTAAATAGACAGGTTATTTTTGGTGCGATGGACAATTTATTTTCCCGAGCCATTCTTCCCAATGAAAATTTTTATTCACATGAAAAGCAAAAAAGTGATTTGCAATACACTATTTATTTTTCATCAACGAATTATCGTAAATGTCAATTGATTAAACAATTAGATCATTGGAGTTATCGTGCGATTGGTCTCGGTTTTTCTCTTTCAACCATAGGTACTCTTTCTGGAGCAATATGGGCCAATGAAGCATGGGGATCTTATTGGAGCTGGGATCCAAAAGAGACTTGGGCATTAATTACTTGGACCATATTCGCAATCTATCTGCATACTAGAATGAATAAGGTTGGCAGGGTGAGGAACCGACAATTGTGGCTTCCTTAGGATTTTTTATAGTTTGGATCCGTTATTTGGGGGTCAATCTATTAGGAATAGGGTTACACAGCTATGGATGGTTGGAACCATAAATGGACTGAATTCCTGGAAGGAAAAGGAAGGATAGATTCGATCCAGTTTTTTTATGTGATTGATAAGTGACATCAATAACTGGTGCAACTTATTTCAAGTAGTGATTATAGAATGATGGAATCACTACTTGAAATAACTTGAACTATATTAGATTCAAATAAAAGAAAGACGATTTGAACCATTCCTATCATTACCAACCACAGTGAAAATAAATATAAAATGAGTATGAGGTAGCAATTCCATGTTTGAATTAACCCATTCCCTTTTTTCAATGGAACTCTGGCTACTGAAGCATACATGTACTATAATAATGCGCTTACCCATGTAGGGTAACCGGGTATGTGAAAAAATTGGCGATTTCATTGTATAAGCGATGAAGAACCCTAAATAGAATACTATTTATTATCCAATATTCCTGAACCTAATGTTGGTCTATCAGATCTCTAGAGACCTATACTTAAAGCTCCGATTAGCTGAAAGATAGAATTACTCGCAGTGTATTGTGGCCAAATAGAAACGTCTTTCCCCCCCCTCCCTCCGTACGGATAGAAGTGGGTGAACAAAAATTTATTCCAGTTCCCGCATAGGAAATAAAGGTATAATATACCGAGGATAATTGGCTACTGTATATTGCTAACATCAGTAAATGCAACAATCGAGGATTTTTAGTAGTTGGCCAAGCAACTGAAATGGCCAAAGTGGTAACAAATCCTGTCAAATAGGTCCGATGGAAAATCCGTCAATTCCCATTCTCCAATGAAAATCAATAAGTCCAGTTATACTCTTTATTCTTTCAATTGGATCAATAATTTATCAAATTGGAAATGGTAATGGACGGAATGTATATATAATGAAAAGGAGTTAGAGTAAACAAATACCTAGAGTATACCATCGAATCAGATCATTCCCTCCTTCTATGGGTGGGAAATAATGGGACTAAGGAACCCCAGATATAGGCGAACCAACAATTATAGTTGAGCGAGCCAAGGTAATTCGCTCATTATAGAAGATACTTTGCATCTCCACTGATAAAAACCCATACTTGAGATCTTGGATCAAGTATGGGTTTTTATCAATCAGTGGATAAAAAAAATATTAATATGAAATGAATTTAACCTTTTTTATTGTGCATATTGATCAGTAAGCTAGACCCATACTGCGCGTTGTCTCATGCCATAAATAAACACGTACACTCAAGAAATCTGTTGGACAAGCGGATTCACACCGCTTACAACCTGCGCAGTCTTCTGTTCTTGGAGCAGAAGCAATTTGCTTAGCTTTACATCCTTCCCAAGGTATCATTTCCAATACATCTGTGGGACAAGCTCGTACGCATTGGGTACAACCAATACATGTATCATAAATTTTGACCGAATGTGCCATTGGATCTCCATTAGTTAGTAAAAAGTTTTAATTTGATAAGATCATATATAGCCAAATCTTCTAATATATGCCCAATAAAGATGGCTAATAACGGGATATTATGAATATAAAACGAATCAATAATTGTAATCTCCATTATATTTGGAACCGATCTGTATTTTTTGGATCATTTCGATCCCCCCAGATCACCCCGAATATGGTCCAATCATGACAGGTAATTTTCCTAATGATTTTTATATGGATCAATCATGTTTTTGATCGACCGTAATACTATAGAGATTTTGATAGATTCTGGTCATATAGAATAGATATATCTTCTGAGATATACCTTATTTTTTTATAAGGTATAGATATACCGATATACGATACTTCATCACCATTTCGACAAATGAAATTGATCGATACGAATTGATTATATGATACGATGTCAGTAGCTGATAAAATAGCTGTTTCAGCGTCTACAATAGCTATAACAAAGATCGATAAGATGCCCCTGGCCGGCTATATTTTAAGATAATCCAAATATGCTATTGAATTTGAATCGACCGTATGCAGTATTGGCGACACATAAGTGCTCTAACCATGTTTCGACTCGTAATACCAATAGATAATGAAGAAAGAACCTCGAACTTGAATAAGTGTATGCTCGAGCATAATAGATCAACCCCTTATACCTTTATCTTCTCAGATACAAAAGTTATATTTAGTTTTTTATTTTCCATTATCTAATGATCTTCTATTATAAGATCAGGAATAGAATTATACTTCTCATCATACTTATTAGACGAAAAGGATATCCAGGTGGATTCATTATGTGCGCGAGAATTTCCAATATTCTGACTCATGATCGCATTCACTAAAAAAAAAAGTGACCTTATCCACATACCTAATCGGATTGAAATATTTGTATTTCAATGGATCTGGGAATTACATGAACTGGTCTATAATTCCATTGGTTGATAATAGACTCTGATCAATAATACATGTGACATTCTTAATCAAATTATAAATATCCTGATCCTTATTTATGATCCATCCGGAAAAAAGGTATGGTCTCGACCCATCAGTCCTCTCTGATCGAATCCAAACTGAATCTGAAGAATTGGTAGAAATTCTTTAATCGGTCATAATGTTCGTCCATAGTTCCTTCGGATAGACAAGTTAAAATTTAAATTGTTTTAATTCTCGAAACTTCGATCACTGATATTGGTAAACGTCCCGGAGCAATATAATCATAATTTCATTCATGACGATCATACATAGGTTGGGAGTTCATATTCTTTCAATCATAAAAAGAAAATTTTATGAACAATACTCAACACAATTTCCACGAAAGATGCAAATTCCAGAATAAATACTATAAATTACCAATCGTTCGTTTTTCCAATCAACAACGGGTGGATTAATCAGGCATAAACGCATACTCCACAAGCAATACTTTGAAAGAATCTGAAGTGTATTCATCCACGAAATCGAGGATGGGAGATCCGTTTTTTATAGGGAGATTTAATAGTCATAGGTAAATGATTCATGTGATATAATGATTATGCATCATTCGCATACATGTAGTAGAAATAGATCATATATCATGTCCCTATCTCCAAAAATAAAAGAGAATGGAGTTTTAAATATAAGAATAAAAAGTTTGAGCATCGATATTCGCCATGAAAAAAACCAGGCTATAAAAAAAAACTATACGACCCAACTTTAGCATAATCACTCTGCTATAGCTAGCCCTTTGGGATACATATTTCCCGATCGATCTTTTCGGCGCATTTACCTTTATTGCCTCTGCGGACATAGTAGCGCAATAATCCCATTGCATTACATAGGGGAGATATTGTTCGGTTCTAAACAATTTGCTTCCTACCCCCCCTATGTAAATAATCTGATAGAGGTTCACAGCCAATAAAATCTTTACCATCTAGCAATAAGTCGAAGAACAACGTGTATCGATGGATAATGAGGACCCATAATTACCATCAGGGGGTCTTTTAGCAAGCATGATCATGTGTAACCCCTCTTCGATTCGTTTTCTAAATGAGAAAAATAAAAAGAAAAAAGAACAACTGGATCCTGGATCCCTAAAAATTGGATTGGAATTGAAAACTTCGAAATTAACGGGTTTTTATCCCACGGATACCCAATTGACCAATTAAATCATCGTAACGAAGTTTATCCCTCTTGGATAGATAAACCAGAAGTTGCTTACGTTTGCTCAAAATTTTCCACAAACCCCTTTGGGATGAATAGTCTCTTCCGTGCAATTGCAGATGCTGGGTAAGTCTTAGGACCCGATTGGTTAAATAAAATACCTGAGATTCAACAGATCCTCTCTATTTATCAGGAATCAGAGATGAACTAATGGACAAATTATTGATCATAAAAAAAAATCAAATTTTTCCAGGGCTTAATTTTTTTTTCGAGTCAGAAAAAAGAATTAGATCCATTCTTTCATTTTCATGGTTCATATAATAATTCTGATTCGTTCCGTCCGACCATTTAAGAAAAAATGGTCGGATTCTTCCTATCTTCTTGGACGAACATCTGGTTTTAACCTATGGCAAAATATGATACGAGATGTAGAATCTTTTCACATTGATGAAATAGAACGAACAGATTGGTTCAATTTTTGCCATATCCTGAAACTCCATTGAATCAATCCATTCTTTTTTTTTAACGAAAACGGAATTGAAGCAAAAAAATTATCAATTGACAGTTAGGGGATACATACGTATTCTCAACGTCGCGGATCGACTCCCATCATTTGTATTGAACCAATATCTATTCATGCAAATAATATCCTCTAATCGATAACTAGGCCTAAGAAAACGTTTAATTATTTGTGTTGTATATACGCTAAGATGTTGGTCTCTTCCCATGAGTTCTTCATCATTTTGTATGTCTTTTCCATCGGAAAATCCTACATGATCGTTCTCCAGATCAAACCGATTCAAGATTCGAAATTCTCTACGACGTTTTGGAAGCAAAATATCTTCTAAATTGAGGGAACTAATTTTTTTTTTTTTTCATCCCCCAGAATTTTCCCGCGTTGCACAGATCCATCATAAAAATCTCCATCTATCCATTCTCCGGCTCTTTTTTTTAAACTTCAATGAAATACTTACGATTTTATACATCAGGAATTGGTCAGCCACTATGCTTGATAAACGATATGGTTGGAAGACCATTATTTTTTTATCTTCCCTTATTTCATTGTCATTGCGTACCTTTCCCCGAACATTCCTCTGAAGAGCAAGTTCTTTCGATATTTTATTTGCACTGCTATTCTTCTGAATAGCAATGCAAAAGGCCATTAGACTAAGGTCAATATTTCTCTCTTGGATCCGAAGATATGTTCCCGGATCCTTCATTCCGGACATAACCCTGCAAATATTCGCCAGATAGAAGAAACGTTTTTTCCCTAGAACGTCTACTACTTTGCATTGAAAAATACCTTTATTAGTTTTTTTCTTTCCATCAGTTTGTTGATCTTCTACTTGACCATCTTAATGTTCTACTTGACCATCTTGATGTTCTACTTGACCATTTTTATCTTGACCATCTTCTACTTGTTTGTTCTTAACATTTGATCAAATACCTATTATTTGTTCTAGAACATTTGTTGTTTCCTTCCGTTCTTCTTCCTCTATATTTTTCTACTCTCGTTCTTCTCGTAAAAGTGAATTTCCTGGTATGAATTTCGATTTAGTTTCATAATATATGTTCTTTATTCCCGAAAGTTCCGGGAATAACCAAAAATTGAGATGTAATTGGGATATTCTCTTCTCGATTTTCGGAGAATCCATAATGCCAACATTTTCTCTTCGCGTCTCGTCAATCCCCTGCTGATTCGTAATAAGATCAGTCTTTTTCTTTTGCCTGTCAATACTTGTTGTATGATCGTAATCACAAGAACGTATAGCATCGTAAATATCAACAGTATAACGAGAACCATTCACGATATTGAAATCGGTACCCTTCCAATCCTCCTCGATAATATCATTAATAAACTTTTCCTTGAGAATTCCTTCACGATCAGTGATATCCCGCTCATCTGGTATAGCAGGTTGTACTGGTGGTCCGGGAATATCTGTCAAATTGAGAATATCCAAATCTTTTGTAGAATTGAGATAAATATATGATAAGAGATTATATCTGTAACGTTTGTTCATTTTCCGAAGTAGTCCCAAAAAAGGTTCCATCACAGTCGCAAATATAGAATCTTCTTGTTGTTCATAAGGAACGAATCGTTCTTCATAACACGTACATTGCTTATTTACTATATTTCTACATTTATTTGGGTTTATCCTAGACCATATCTGTGGGGATAAATTGTACCAGTCAAAACATCTCAACCATTGTTTCCAGTCATTCTCTTTCAGATCTTGTGGTTTTTCGTGATCCAATATTCTTTGTATATCTAATGCCCTTATCTGCCATATCTTGTGAAGCAAATAAGGCGATGTATGGAGGCTATGACTGGCATATTGATCTCCTTGGGATTTTGTACCGGCAATTAAATTCAATACATAATACCATAGAAAAATCTAATAATAATAATAATAATAATAAAAATAATTAATATATTTTTAATTTTAAATAATAATAATAATAATAATAATAATATATTTTTATTTTTAAAATGTGATTTATTTTTTTAAGTTTTGTTTTCTATATTTTTTCTATTTTAAATTTTATTTTTAATACATATTTTATTATTTTATTTATAATATGAAAAAGATTGGTCACTTTAAATTTAAATTAAACTATGATAATAAAAATTGTTCAGAATTATACTACTATAATAGATTTTTTTCAGAATTATAATTCATAAAAAATTGTCTAGAATTATAACTTTGAATTATAATTATTTTATTTACATATGACCAACAATCATCTTCAAGTACATAATTTATTATATTTCATTATTAGATGAAGACATTTTGTATAATTTCAAATTAAAAGTTTAAATTTTAAGAATCTCATATCGGTGTGAATATGGAATCTTCATATTTTCCAAGCCACTTGTTGGTGTGAATATGGAAGTTTATATTTAAAAAAAAATAATGAAATTGTATTTGAAAAGTGGGATTTTATGTTTTAAGTTTTGTTTTCTATATTTTTTTTATTATTTTGAATTTTACTTTTGAATATATATTTTTTATTCATTTTGTTTATAATAAGGTAGAGATTTATTAAAATTGTAATTTTGAATTACACAATTTATATGATTGAACTTTATTTTATTTAGATGTAACAAATAGTTAATACTTTTATAATCTGTATAATTTTGTAATATGCATATTTTAAGTGTTCCAGGAATTTTTAAGGATATTAAGTTTATTTATTTATGTATTCAAAGATTAAAAATCTATAATATTATAAAAATATTCAGAAAAACCCATTTATAATATTGCGAAAATGAATATTTTCATTGCGAAATTCTAACCAAAAAAGCAAAAACATAGTTAGAGTATTTCATTTTGATATCACGATGAATAAAATACAAATCCAAAAGCAATCAACCTCCACAATATTTTTAATGAATCACAATGATGGTCATGGAAAGGAGCAACTTGAAAGAACCAAAAGAGGCCTGAGCCTTGTATACCCTTCTCCACGGGGTTCTGCCCTTGCAAAGCTAGGCCCTTGGGATATTAACAAAGTGAACGAACTCGAGCAGAATTCCAAACACTGGTGTGTATATATGTTTTTCCTTTCGAGCGAAAAAAACAACATATCTTTCATTAATTAAAATATTGTTATATGTTTCAATTATGCTTCATAGCTCCTAGAATATGTAAAAAAAAATACATACTAATTGCAAGCATAGAGTGCAACAAAAATTCGATAAAATCCAGAGCCATCAAGGAGACAAAAACCATTTGTCCAGCAAAGCTACCAGAAGGGAAATGTGTGGCTAAAGAGCCCAACATCAATCGACGGAATGCACTGAAATGGGCCTTTAAGAAAATGTATGCAAAAAACAAAGTAACCAAGAAGCCCCGGGATAGGGAAAATGAAAAATTCTCGGCAAATAGCGAAGAAGCCCGAGCTGTAGACGATGCCGTTGTCGATAAATTCGTATCCCATCTTCCCATTCTATAATAGGGAATCCACCCAGAAATAGTGTTCCTATAAATATGACAAAAGAGATGGAGAAGAAGGATGTTATAATGGCCAGAATACTCTCCATCAAGTGGATAAGAGAAGTGACAAATGACAGATTTTCCATTTACCCACTATATGGCTATTTTTGAGTACCCAGTGATCAGAATGTGATCAACATCCAACCATGTTGCACACTGAATCGGCCCCAACAACAATAGCACAACACCTTTGCCTGGACATTTGATCCTTGACCAACGGACCAGTAGAAATGGTATGCCAAAGAAGGGTTGTAGATAATAATGGCACCACACCCAATCAGAGAGCACACAGCTGATCACATAAACATAGAATTCTGAACACTTGCCTTCATTCGATGATGAATAGGTATTTATACATGACAGAGAAATTTCTGGAGTTTGATGGGGCGGTGGCTTCTCCAGGAAGCTTGCCCATTTGTCAATGAATTCTAGAAATTGCACCTAAAACATCTGTTGAATTCTAGATTAATCTAGCGGCTGTAATAATGGTGGGTAGTTGGAATTAATTCCTTCCAACACTCCCCCTTAATTCCAACCATATAACAAATATATAAGACACTGTAAACATACTCTTAATTGACATGCCTGCTGGTCTAAGTCTCAGCTAGGCTTACAATATAATCTTGATTTCTACAACACATAACTTACTTCTACAAAACTCAAATTTTTCCTTCCCAAGAGGCTTAGTGAATATGTCAGCTACATTCTCATTTGTATTACAATACATTAGAGAATTTTCTTTTGATTGGACCTTTTCTCTTACAAAATGATATTGTGTGTCTATATGCTTTCACCTTCCATGACATACAGGATTGTTCCCCAATTTGATGGTGCTTTGATTGTCACATTTGATCACTGTAGGTTCTTGTTGACCTTCACCAACATCTTCAAGTATTCTTCTGAGCCATATAGCTTCTCAAGTGCCACTACATAATGCTTTATATTCTGCTTCAGTTGATGAAAAGGAAATTGTTGCTTGTTTCTTACTGCTCCATGATATAGCTCATGATCCTATGTTGAAGACGTATCTAGTGGTGGATTTCCTATCATCTGGATTTCTGGCCCAATCAGAATCAGAATGACCTGTCAATTCAACATTACAAGCATTAGTATATTCAATACCAAAATTGATAGTTCCCTTTAAGTATCGAAGGACCCTTTTTGCAGCTATCCAATGGCTTTCATGAGGCTTAGCCATGAATTGACTAAGTATGCTTACTGCATAAGCAATGTCTGGTCTGGTGTGTTGGCATTATGATACATATGTTGTACTTGATGGCAACCCACTCATCTCAGATAATAAATTATAGTGTAGAGAAAAGTTCACGCACTTATATGCAGAGAAAAGTTTATTTCATGTAAAGAAAAAGTTCACGCACTTTCATGCAAGGAAAAGTGTGTATATGTTGGAGAACTTACCTTTGGTCCATGGTAGTTAGTCCTTGGTATTTGAACCTATGAGGAAAATCGCGTATATGTTGGAGAACTTACCTTTGGTCCATGGTAGTTAGTCCTTGGTATTTGAACCTATGGTTTTGGACCATGGTACCTCGTCAAAAGTGTGTATATGTTGGAGAACTTACCTTTGGTCCATGGTGGTTAGTCCTTGGTATTATTGAGCCCCATGTTTTTGGGCCCCTTGTATTGGTTATCTATGGTATTGATCCATGATTTTAGGAAGAAGCTTGCCTATATAAAGCAAAGGAGATCACTTGGCTAATTCATCCTTGCAATTGAATATCTTAAGATCTGAAATATTGGGTTATTGTTTTGAAAGTTTGATCTATGAAAGTGAAGTTGAAAGCGAATCTGTGAAGGGTGATCTCTCAAGCGCTGCAGCTGCGGAAGTGCGGAGACGCCATAGAGGCGCCACAGAAGGCGCAGTGCGGAGATGCCACAGAAGGCACAGGGCGGAGGCGCCACAGAAGGCAAGTGCGGAGGCGCCAGAGAAGGCGCAGTGCGGAGACGCCACAGAGGCGCCACAGAAGGCGCAGTGCGGAGACGCCACAGAGGCGCCACAGAAGGCGCAGTGCGGAGGCGCCACAAAAGACGCAGTGCGGAGATGCCACAGAAGGCACAGGGCGGAGGCGCCACAGAAGGCAAGTGCGGAGGCGCCAGAGAAGGCGCAGTGCGGAGACGCCACAGAGGCGCCACAGAAGGCGCAGTGCGGAGGCGCCACAAAAGACGCAGTGCGGAGATGCCACAGAGGCGCCACAGAAGGCGCAGTGCGGAGGCGCCATAGAAGGCGCAAGTGCGGTGGTCGCGGCGCCACAGAAGGCACAGGGTTTTGGGTGCATAACTGATGTTTGGTTACTGGTATTGAGTTCATATAACAGCATGATTCATGACTTATCTTTATTTACTAGATCTGGTTGATAACTCTCATAATATCATTGTATATGTATGGATCTGGTGATTGGGTGATTCAGAAGGTTGTTTGATTATGAGCTTCAATGTTGTTGTTGGGTCCAGTATGAAAATTGGATGAAAAGTGGCCTTTCAGATTATGTGTTGTGCTTCAGTGTATCCAGTCTGAAAATTGATGAAACGTGGTACCTGGAGGAGAGAATATTGTAGGCCAGCACCTATGTAGTAGTATCTAAGCTAGTACAAAAGCTAAGGGAGATCTTTGGAGCATTGTAGCAGGTAGCAGCCTGCGTACTAGTAAATGGATCGGCTAGTACAAGAGCAAAGGGGGTTGTAGCTCCCGTACTGGTATAAGATTGCACCAGTACAAATATTGTAAAAGTATTTTCTTATTAAGAAGAAGATTGAGATGACTTGCAGCAGGTGGTTTTTCTCCCGCATTGGGTTTCCACCTTATATCATGGTGTTCATGTGTGTGCCTTATGTGTGATGATCTATTCTCTATTACTGCATCTGTTATCTGATAATATGGTTGATAATGTTCTAATTCACTCATTGAAGATCAATTAACTTAATCATAAGAAGTTGTGGAAGTAGCATATATGAATCTGATTATGGAAATGAAAAAGTTTTATTAATGTGATAATATTGATTCACCCCCCCCTCTCAGTATTATTTCCAACAATTGGTATCAGAGCAGGTCCTTTGATAAAAGCTTGATCGCTTGAAGGAGATCCGTGGAACAATGGGAAAGAAGCTTAAGAAGAAAGCACCTAAGAAAAAGAAGTCATCTCAGAAGAACTATGACAGTGGGAGAATCGATTGGGGATTAGGTATAAGAAGCTCTTCAGATTCAGAATCAGATTCAGAATCATTATTAGGTATGAATATATTATCCTCTAATGTTCCAACTATCTTTCCTTTTGGAAGAGATGAAAGTGATAGCGAAACTACTGAATTTGCTCTTATGGGTGAACAAGAAAGATATCAAATAGAGGCAGAATTTAAAAGGCTGACAGACAAAATTAGAGATCAACAATATCTATTGAACAAAAGGGAATGTGATTTCAAAGAAGAAGCTACCAAACTAAAGGCCCAACTAGAAGAAGGAAACAAGGTAAGAAAGCTACTCAAGGACAAGGAAGACCAATGTCAAAAATTGCAGCATGAAGTGACATCATTAAGAAAAGAAGTCAACGAAAGAAGCACAACCATCAAGAAACTCAAAGATAGATCCAGCTACTATGAAAATCTTGAAGCTATAATCCTCTCACTAAAAGGAGATCTTGAAGAATCAAAGAAGCAGAATACAGATCTACTCCAAGCTATTGCAAAACAAGAAAACGAAGTCACCAGCTTAAAATCTCAACTAGAATGTGCCTTCCGAGTTCGTCAAATGCAGCAGGATCTGAATGAAGAACAAGAAAAGGAGATTCTCAAACTAAGGGAACAAATGGAAGAAGGAAGGAAAGCTGAAGAAGATTTGAAAAATCAATCTCTTGAAAAGGAAGAACAGCCTTAGGTTGAGGTAAATATCTTGAAAGGTAAACTAGAAGAAAAGGATAAGCTTTTACGATTTCAAGATAGTTCTGAAGTCTTGGATGATATTCTTAGTAGTCAAAGGTCTCTTGCTATAAAGACTGGTCTTGGTTTCCATGAATCTGTTGAAGGTGAATCTAGTTCACAAGGTGAGGCAAGGAACTCTAAAGAGAAATCTAAAGTGATCAACGAAGAAATGAAAGATCAATCTCATCATCAACCAAGAAAAGAGATTCCTCAAAGAAAATCTTTTACTCCTCCTATGAATAATGTTGAATGTTATGTATGTCATAATCTTGGACATGTTGCAGCTAGATGTAGAAGAAGAAGGGTTCAAGACCATTATGCAGAAAGATCATCACATTCAAGGTAGTTTTATGGATATTTCTTTGCTTGCAATATGTTTGGTCACAAAGTTGCTGATTGTTACAGGAGGAATATGAAACATGTAAGATGTTATGCATGTAACAAGCTTGGACATATAGCTAAGGAATGCAGGAACAAACTGTGGGCACCATATCAAAAGGAGAAAATGTCATCATCACGCTTGAAGATATGGAGGAAAAAGGAAGTACAGTCAGAAAAAGGCGGCACTGCACAACGTACAGACATACCAGAATCAGAGGGAGCTGAAAGTACAAAACTTCAGTGTCCTGAATCTCATATGAAAACTCCATAAAGGAAAGTTGCATATATACGCGAGTTAGTTACTGCACAGTCGCGTATATGATTGTTTGAAGAAAGGCTGTAGGGACAGATTCAAGAGAAGGATCACTTTTTCTCTAGTTAATAATAATGATGTGTGGATATGATGGTTAGAAGTGTTTTGGTTCTAACTTGATATTGATGATGTCTTGGTACTTCTTATTGATATGCATGATCAGACAGATGGCACAGGTTTAGAGGGAGCATATGGAATTAATGGATTATTGGCATTATGGTTAATAGTCCTTGGTGATGATACTTATATGGATAAATGATTCATCTTGCTATGGTTATGAGTTGTTCACATGGTTCTTGGATCAGATTTATGGTTGATTCTCTAATGATGCTTGCATGGGAAGCACTTAGCTTGAATTCACATCTTCTTGATGTTGAGTCACTCATATGTTGTTGTCGTCATATGCATAAAGATCATATATTACAGTTATGATTCCTTTCATTCTTGACACAAATGGATGATGATTGTTGGCTGGATATAGGGATTATTCAAAGTTGCATTGTTGGAGGCATGATGATAATGAGCTCTTATCTATATGATGATAGGATTGTTTCATACATATGTTGATTAATGCAGATATTCCCAATTGATGATACTTGATTCATGTAGATCTGGATGGCTATGATGTTTCTCACATAGAATGTGAAATTTTGTTGATGCGGACATACCTTGATGATTCATGCACTAATACAAGTTGCTGGTCTAGTTGCTGTTGAGAGATACTATGGAGCAGATCATATAGTTTTGTTGCTGATGTTCATCTTATTTAGGTGATGTCATATCAAGACTCATGATGTAATAGTGTCATCTCTTCAGGTCATGTAACGACCTATGTTGGTTTCCCCACTATGCCTGGGATGAAGATGTAATGTATTTGGTTTTCATTTTTCTGATATATCCCCACTTCGTTGGGTGATGGATGTATGTATTGAATCTTTTAGGAAGGTCATTTGTGATGTAGAACATCCTTTCGCAGACCTTGCTTACCGTCAGGGGGAGCCTGAGCATGAACAACACTATATAGCAGAGCAGACATTTCAGCTTGTTCTCAGAAAGAGCATGATCAGATTGGTGCACCATGACATATACAAAGGGGGAGCTCATTCAAAGATTTAAACAGGTACTCAGGGGGAGCTTATAATGCATTGTTGGAATTATGGAGGACGTACAGAAGGAGATATTGGATGCTGGTCTGATTATTGCTGCAATCTATCTCTTTCATGGTCATGGATTATGGTTCTTCTTTGCAGATCTGGTTTATAGTCAGGGGGAGCATGTTCTTAGGGGGAGCATAACCCTTTGCCTTGATGTCAAAGGGGGAGAGTGATTGGTTGTTTTTTCCATCAAGTCCAAAGGGGGAGATTGTTGGCATTATGATACATATGTTGTACTTGATGGCAGCCCACTCATCTCAGATAATAAATTATAGTGTAGAGAAAAGTTCACGCACTTATATGCAGAGAAAAGTTTATTTCATGTAGAGAAAAAGTTCACGCACTTTCATGCAAGGAAAAGCACGTATATGTTGGAGAACTTACCTTTGGTCCATGGTAGTTAGTCCTTGGTATTTGAACCTATGAGGAAAAGCGTGTATATGTTGGAGAACTTACCTTTGGTCCATGGTAGTTAGTCCTTGGTATTTGAACCTATGGTTTTGGACCATGGTACTTCGTCAAAAGTGTGTATATGTTGGAGAACTTACCTTTGGTCCATGGTGGTTAGTCCTTGGTATTATTGAGCCCCATGTTTTTGGGCCCCTTGTATTGGTTATCTATGGTATTGATCCATGATTTTAGGAAGAAGCTTTCCTATATAAAGCAAAGGAGATCACTTGGCTAATTCATCCTTGCAATTGAAAATCTTAAGATCTGAAATATTGGGTTATTGTTTTGAAAGTTTGATCTATGAAAGTGAAGTTGAAAGCGAATCTATGAAGGGTGATCTCTCGAGCGCTGCAGCTGCGACAGTGCGGAGACGCCACAGAGGCGCCACAGAAGGCGCAGTGCGGAGGCGCCACAGAAGGCGTAGTGCGGAGGCGCCACAGAAGGCGCAGTGCGGAGGCGCCATAGAAGGCACGGTGCGGAGGCGCCAGAGAAGGCGCAGTGCGGAGACGCCACAGAGGCGCCACAGAAGGCGTAGTGTGGAGGCGCCACAGAAGGCGCAGTGCGGAGGCGCCACAGAAGATGCAGTGCGGAGACGCCACAGAAGGCGCAGTGTGGAGGCGCCACAAAAGGCGCAGTGTGGAGGCGCAGTGCGGAGGCGCCACAGAAGGCGCAGGTGCGGTGGTCGCGCCGCCACAGAAGGCGTAGGGTTTTGGGTGCATAACTGATGTTTGGTTACTGGTATTGAGTTTAGATAACAGCATGATTAATGACTTATCTTTATGTACTAGATATGGTTGAAAACTCTCATAATATCATTGTATATGTATGGATCTGGTGATTGGGTGATTCAGAAGGTTGTTTGATTATGAGCTTCAATGTTGTTGTTGGGTCCAGTATGAAAATTGGATGAAAAGTGGCCTTTCAGATTATGTGTTGTTCTTCAGTGTATCCAGTCTGAAAATTGATGAAACGTGGTACCTAGAGGAGAGAATATTGTAGGCCAGTGCCTATGTACTAGTATCTAAGCTAGTACAAAAGCTAAGGGAGATCTATGGAGCATTGTAGCAGGTAGCAGCCTGCATACTAGTAAATGGATTGGCTAGTACAAGAGCAAAGGGGGTTGTAGCTCCCGTACTGGTATAAGACTGCACCAATACAAATATTTTAAAAGGATTTTCTTATTAATAAGAAGATTGAGATGACTTACAGTAGGTGGTTTTTCTCCCGCATTGGGTGTCCACCTTTTATCATGGTGTTCATGTGTGTGCCTTATGTGTGATGATCTATTCTCTATTACTGCATCTGTTATCTGATAATATGGTTGATAATGTTCTAATGCACTCATTGAAGATCAATTAACTTAATCATAAGAAGTTGTGGAAGTAGCATATATGAATCTGATTATGGAAATGAAAAAGTTTTATTAATGTGATAATACTGATTCACCCCCCCCCCCCCCCCCCTCTCAGTATTATTTCCAACATGGTGGTAGTGAGATAATTCAAATTTCTCACTAATTGTCGATATAATGTTCCATTCGCCTCTTTTGTTCCATCATCACTTCTTAATTTGATATTTTGTTCCAATGGAGTGCTCACTGCTTTACATTCATTCATATGAAATCTCTTTAGTACTTCATTTGTATATTTTCTTTGTGTGATTATGGTTCTTCTATCATTTCTCCATACTTCAAGACCTAGACAATAGTGCATCTCACCAAGATCCTTCATCTCAAATTCCTGACTCCCTGTTATTATTAGATCATCAACATATATAGAAAGTAATACTATATGTCCATTTCTATCTGTCTTGAGATACAAATTAGGATCATTTTTACTCCTTTTAAATCCTTGTTGAAAGAAGAATTTGTCAATTTTCTCATACCAATATCTGGGGGCCTGTTTTAGTCCGTACAAGGCCTTCTTTAACTTGCATACAAGATGTTCTTGACCCTTCTTTACAAATCCTTCTGGTTGAACAATATAAATTTCTTCCTTTAAGTCACCATTTAGAAAATATGACTTTACATCTAATTGATGTAGCTTCCAATCATATTTAATTGCCAATGCTATCAATATTTTGATTGTATTCATTTCTACAACTGGAGCAAAGGTATCTTCATAATCTATACCTTCTTTTTGTGAATAACCTTTTGCAACCAATCTTGCCTTATGCTTGTCTATGCTACCATCCGCATTAAATTTTGTCTTGTACAACAATTTTGATCCTATGGGGACTTTATTTTTCAGGTAATTCAGTTAATTCCCAAGTTTCATTTTTTATTATAGAGTCATACTCTTCTTTCATAGCTTCCATCCATTCTTTATTATTTTTGGCTTGTTCATAATTTTAGGGCTCAAAAACAGTCATTACTTGAGACATTAAGGCATAATCTTTATACCTGATGGGGGCTTGAATCTGTCGTGTTGACCTTCTTAGAGGTTCATTAATTTGTGGAGTACCTTCTCCTTTTCTTCTCTGTGGAGTGCCTTCATTACTTCTTTGTGGACTTTGATTCCTTGATGTGTCTTTTGGAATGTCCATGTGTTCTGGTTCTTGAGTTGATTCCACAACTTCTTCTTCTTCCTTAAAGTTTTCATAAGAAGACTGCCATGTATTATGTTCATCTTCTTTTATTTGTTTATTTACATGCTCATGAAATATAACATCTCTACTTGCAAAGACCTTGTGAGTGCTTGGATCATACATTTTATATGTTTTTTTATCAGTGCAATATACAATAAAAATACATTTGATGGCTTTGGCATCTTACTTTCTCCTATCCTCTTTAGGAATATGAGCAAATTCCTTGCATCCAAATATCCTTAATTGACTAACTTTAGGTTTAAAACCATAAAATGCTTCAAATGGTGTTTTGTGCTCAAGATACTTAGTAGGGCTTCTATTTTTAAGATATACAACTGTATTAATGGCTTCAGCCCAAAAACTATTAGAAATTCCCTTACATTTTATCATGCTTCGAGAAAATTCAACTAATGTTCTATTCTTCTTTCAACTATTCCATTTTGTTGACGTGTATGTGGTACTGTAAATTGTTGCATAATTCCATTTTGTTTACAATATTTGATAAAAGCTCTTGAAGTGTATTCACCACCTTTATCTGATCGAAGAATTTTAATGCTCTTTCCTGTTTGCTTTTCAACCATATTCTTGAATTCTTTAAGGTATTCAAACACATCACTTTTGTTTCTTATAAAGTATACCCAGGTGTATCTAGTGCTATCATAAATAAATCTAAGGAAGTAATATGCTCCACCAAGCGACTTAGTTTGCATTGGATCACATACATCAGTATGCACTAGTTCAAGTATTTCACGTTTTCTTCTATTTTCATGCATAGTAAATTCTTCCCTATGTTGTTTTCCAAGTGCACAACCTTCACATTCAAAGTGTTCACTCTTTATAATTGGAATACCTTGTACCATCAATTTCCTTTGTAGTAACATTAGGTGATTATGATTTAAGTGCCCATACCTTTGATGACAAAGTTCTATGGTTGACATGCCTGTTGATGCCAAAGCTTGATGCCCATTCTTCATTACATCCAACTTGTATAAGCCTCCAACTCTCATTCCTTTTGCAACAACCTTGTAGTTTTCCAGTACATCCTTTACCAAAAAATGTGATTTCACAAATTCAACTTTTAAATTTTGATCTGTGATGGTAGAGACTGAAATTAAGTTCTTCTTTAATCTAGGAACATACACCACATTTTGAATTTGTTTTTCTTGTCCATTAGGCATCATAACACTTATATTACCATATACTTTAATTTCATGTGATCTATTATCTCCTAAATAGATGTGTCTACCCTTATTAATCTCGTGATAAGTATCAAACCAATCTCTTTTGCATGACATATGGATTGATGCACCAGAATCTATAAACCAAGCATTATCATCATCAGTTTCTGTTGATAAAGCAGCATTGGACACAAACAATTTAAGATTGCTAAGATCTTGACTAATTGCTTCATCTCTATCAACATAATTTCTTGAATGCCTTCTTTGTTTAAATTGATCACACCTTTTCATGCAATTCTTAGCAAAATGACTAGGTTTTCCACAATAATAACACTTGATTTGGCATTTGTCCTTGGTAAAGGGGTACCTTGAAATGATTTTACCTATGGCTTTTTGCCTTTATTTTTCTCCCACTTTTTACCTTTGAAGGACTTATTTCCTTTGGCCATCAATGCTAAATCTGAATTAGGAGAATTCTGTTTAATGCTTCTTCTCCGCTCTTCTTCCTGCATACGTATACTTGCCAACTCATCAAAAGTAGGAGCCTTCTCTCTAGTTGAAAGACCAGTTATAAACATTTGATATTCATCAAGCATTCCGCTTAATGTCACAGTAACCAAGTCTGTACTAGATACTGATTCACCAATGTCACCTAATTTATCCTTTAGATCTTTAATTCTAGAAATGAAATCACTAACACTTTCATTTTCTTCCATCTTAATTGAAATATTCTTGCTTTTTTAATACAATATTCGATTTGTAGTTTTCGTCTCATACAAATTTTTGACAGTGTCCCATGTCTCCTTGGATGTTTTGCACTCTCTAATGTGTGGAATAATGTTGTCCTTAACCGTCATCCGTAGAAGCACCTTTTCTTTGTTTTCCCTTCACTCCCAATCTTGAATTGCAACGTCTGTGGCTTGAGGGGACACTGGCTTAACTTCAGCTCCAAACACAATTGCCCATGTATTGTTGCCTTCCATCAAAGTCTGCAACTTAAACTTCCAATTTGCATAATTTTCACCAGCTAACTTGTTAGAGTCAGATAAATAAGATTCTGCCAATATATTAGCCATTGTCAAATAAGCTTTTAAATCCTTTTCCACCAAGATACAATTTTTTTCACAACTTCAATGAATAATTTCCTTAGTCAATAATAATAACAACCTTCTTTCCTCTTTTTTTCAAGACGGTAAATAAAATTTTTAGCAGTAATTCAAACATTAAGGAGACCATTCTTATACTTCTAGGCTCATTACATCATTGCGAAAAATATCTGGCCTAATTACATCTTTGCATCAAAGTGAAATAATCATAATGCATATGATCTTTATATCAAAGCAGATCCCCATAAAAGTAGCAATTCTACTGAACAAACCTTACGAAAAGATAAATCCATTTTCGCTCAGGCTTCTGACCTCACCTAAAAGATCCAGATCACCACAACTCGTGTAGTAGAAAGAATATTTCCTACATATTAATCCTTTCTCAATCAAGGCTCAAGGATTGTTGCTAAAAAGTGCATTCACTTGCTCTAGGTCAATTAAGCAGACTCTACTAGGATGAAGAGTGGCTTCCCACCTAACTTCTCCCGGCCCTTCAACTCTGGAAATTCAATAACATATGCACATTCTACAACTTCAGCACCAACACGCTCCAATAATCTCATGGCTTTAGATAAGGTGCCCCCAGTAGCAATTAGATCAGACAACCAAGCAGAAAATCATAATTCAAATCCACACAAGCTATAATGCAAACATCAAAGCATAAGCTATCTAGAGACACCATTAGTCCTCCTCCGTAGCACACAGCTCTTCTCCTGGTGCGCAACACTATTTGGTCATTGCTCTACCCTTACTGCATCATAAATTTCCCAGCAGTGAAAAATAAAACACTTGGCTGTAAACACAAAACAGCTAGCAAGCACAAAAAAAAATGGATTTCCCAACAACCAGTAAACAAAATGGACCAATTTTACAGCCAACAAGCACAAAACAGCCTTACCAATATAGCAGACACTTTAGGAAGTCTGTCTATAGTTCCACAGCCTCGCCTCCTGCGCACAACTCACCTGTGCTCTGATACCAAATCAGAGAGCACACAGTTGATCACATAAACATTGAATTCTGAACACTTTCCTTCATTCAATGATGAATAGGTATTTATACATGAGAGAGAAATTTCTGGAGTTTTACGGGGCGGTGGCTTCTCCAGGAAGCTTGCCCATTTTTCAATGAATTCTAGAAACTGCACCTAAAACATTTGCTAAATTCTAGATTAATCTAGTGGCTGTAATAATGGTGGGTAGTTGGAATTAATTCCTTCCAACACACCCACACTTCCCATTCGCAACATCGCCATCAAAGAAACCAATGGGAAGTTGTTCTTGACGTTCTTATGGGTCCAACTACGCACTTGGAAAGAAGGATTCAAATGGTCAATCTCTTAAAAAAAATGGGTAGCAATTGGCAATGCATAGGTCCCAATATCTGGAGATTTGTTCTCAAATATGTTGGCATTCCTACAATGCTAGATTCCCAGCAAATATATATAGGGAAAACCATGTAAGCCCGATTTTGGAAACTCTAGATTTGAAAGCAATCTGCAATTGAATTTTTGTTCACTTGTGAATTGATTTCTAGAATGTTGGATACCTCCCTCCATACTGAGATCGCAAAGGGGCGATTCAGGAAAATATGTTTTACCTTGCTGATTTGCACAATGTACAGAACCCAGGTCCAATGCATCCTCTGACCTCTCTTCAATAAATTCTCCTAGGTGAGGATTCTCTTCTTGACTGCAAGTCACAAAAATATTTTAATTTTGTTAGTTCTTCCCACTGCCAAATGCTAGAAATCTAGTTGTTCTTCATTTATGGTTTATTTCTCCTTGAGATAAACGAGTAGACATCCTTTGCAGAAATGGCTCTACCAATCACATAGCCATCCAAGTAAGGGTGCCCGCATGATCTTTTAATACAATCACTACTTGGCATAAGTGATAATGGTAGCACTCCCATTCCAGCTCCATATTTGGAGGGATGCCCAACTCTACAACATGTGGCCAATAGCTAGTAAAGAAACCTACATGCTATGGGATGCCTATATCTGCAAGGATAGATAGTCCACGATCTTGGAGGAGGAGGATCAAGGGAGACGAAAGTATATGAGCTCCCTCCATTCCAATGATAACATCTAGCTCCATGGGAATTTTTTTACCAAAACCAACCATCCATTCGAGGTTGCTACAAATCCATGGCTTAGATTTCATGAGGCTATTCCAAATGAAAGAGGCTCCATTCTTCACTGGTGCCTCATCTTCAATCCACTCTTCTAGATTAGTGTTGTTAAGATATTTTTCCCAGATGCCAAGTCCCTTAAAATCCCCATAAATTTTTCATAAATATAGTCATGTTGAAGTACTTAGTATCTTTGATGCTCCATCCTCCCTCCTCCAGTCTGTAGATTGAAGAGAATTTAGTAAGTTCAAATTTGGACTTGTTTCCTATTCCTTCCGAAAGGAAGTTGGAAAGAATAGAGTCAATCTTTCCAATGAGTGATGTAGGAAAAAGAAATAAGTGTAGCCAGAAAACAAAGATGCCTCGGAGAACAACTTGTATCATGAGCATCTTGCCACTAAGTGTGAGCCATTAGTTCTCCCACATGGTGAGTATATTTTGAATTTTCCATAACATCCATGACCAGTCCCTTTTTATAAATGTGTATATATGTTTAATAGTATTTCATGGCCAAGGGGGTGGGGTGGTTTGTGTGTATATGCCATAAACTTGTTAATATCACAAAATTACTCTTCATTTTCGAGTGTTTTATTGGGATGTTGTGAAATAGTTTTTTTCTTTGTTTTGTTTTGTTTTTTTTGGGTTAATATCACAAAATTACTGTTCATTTTGGAGTGTTTTATTGGGATGTTGTAAAACAGTTTTTGGTTAGATCATGCTTTTTTTTTTTAATATCTCGAAAAAAAATCATCCACGGCAGTTTAATTGGCGATATTTTCTTGTTTATCTATGCCTTGAAGGGGTATACATCTGGGAAAATCTTCGGGGCACTTAAATTGGTAAAGTTCATAAATTTTGTGCTTCTAATAAATTTTCACTGAATTTTGGACTAATTTAATCTAAACTTTTGTCAAAAAAAACTAAAAATATAAAATAGTTAGACTATGATATGGGCCCTGGAGTATGTCTTAAAACTACATTTGTTTGCTAATAACTCTTTTTAAGATGTAAGAAAGAAAATAGGTTAACAGACCAAGATCCAGAGAGGAGTGAAAACCTGCCTCCTTACTAACCACTAACGTTGTAATGTGATTTTACTTGAATAAAAATGATGAGTAGGCTTTCATTCAAAAGTAACATGTGATGGCTATCCCCAATGCTTGTTTGATAACTAAATTATGATAAGTTTTCCCATTATTTTAAAATAATCCAAATATAACTAAATGTTAATGTTATGGCCAATAACACCACATAATATGATATTGATTACCAACCAAATGTAACCATATTAAATGATGCTAGATACGATTTTCATTTATGAACAATATAGTACATGTTAATTCCATGCTCATTTTGAATTTAAGAATCCACTCAAAGATAATGAAATTTGAAGTTTGAATTTGAATTTGTTACCCTTGAGTGAATACGTTTTTGTTTGAACATCAATCACTATGTGTTACAATTGTTATGACCACCATGATGAATATGCAGTCAATTACTTACCGTTGTTAGATTTGGGAATTGTCGAATGAGTTTCATCCTAGCATGTTCTTTTTGGCAAAGGACCATAAATATGTGGACGGAGGGCAATGATTTGAGGCTTGAGCCATCTGGTGTTGGTCATCAATTCTACCCAACCAAATTCTTGGCCTTGCCATTATTAATACCTATTTATTTATTTATTTTTTAATTGTGTATTTTAGGGTGTAAATTTGATTATTTAAAAAATTGTTGTATGTATTTTATTTTATTTTAATTTTGAATCTATATAGAAAGTTGGAATATCTTAAATATGACTAGATTTAGATGTAAATTATTGAGAAAGGTGAAAAACTCATATTAGTTTAACTGGAATTGTAATATACCTACCATAAACTATTGATAAAATAACAATGTTTATCTTAAGTTACTTTAGTCGGTTATGAGCCAAGATTCTTCTTTATGCCAAACCAATTCATTCTAGGGATACAACTTAACTTTATATTATAATCTTCTCGTCATCTTGCGTGGCTCAGTGATGAATAGCTAGGGTTAATTTAATCATTTTGTGGCCATATCTTACCAATGTCAATGCTCAACTTTATTTCCTATTTCAATACATAACGACCAGTGTCATCGAATCTTGCGCAAACATCCTCAACTTTCTTTCCTATTTCAATCCAGAATGACCAATGTCATCTTGGAATCTTGCACAAAACTCCTCAGATGGCTGAGAAAGAAAGATTTAGTTAATAGTGTGGTTCACAACCACCATTTTAATTTTACAATTTTCTTGGTTAATACATGCTTTTATTGGAGGCAATTGCATGAGGCGATCATCGTTATTGTCATATTAAGATTCTTGTTTAAGACTCAGTTGGTGAATTGTTTTCGAAAGGTAGCAAGAGCAAAGGGAAACAACATATTTTTGTTGGTTTGGATGGAAAAATATAGGTGAATGGTTCCTTTCTGTTTTTGTTTTCCTGTATCTCTATGTGGAGATTTCTTTGGAAATGGACATGATGACAACCACCAGCGTAGTCCATAATGTTGTCAAACATAATGCCTTGTGGTGAATGTAATGTCTTACCATACAATGAAAGCTGGTGTCTCCAACACACTAAGTCAAGTACTGACTCTCTGTTATTTAGTAGCGGTGGTGAGAGTATCGTGTGATTGAGGATGTTAGGGTTGATGTTGGCCATGTTCAATTCTTGTTCACATTCCATGTTTTTCCACTGCCAAATTCAAAGATCTCTCATGTTTAGCTATATCCATGCCATGATTGAGTGCATAGATGGCGATGCACTATTTACAACTTCAAGAACTCCACCAAGCTTGAGAGCGTTGGTTTCGATGATTACTTCTACTAGTTTGAGTACAAGTCCTCTACGGTAATTCATCTCAGACAAAGTGGCATTGTACAACAAATGTGAGACTCCCTACAATCCTCATAACCTAATGGTGGAGTGCAAAGGATGCAAATATTGTTAAAAGTCAAGAATTGACCGTAGCACCATGCAATGCGAGGCTAGACCACAACAAAGAGATAAGTAGCTATGACTTTGTGGTTAAATAGAATGGGTAATTGTGTGGTATTCTTGGAAAAGGTCATGTTGTTCAAAGTTGTTAGTTAGGTTATGCTTGCGTACAAGTAAGAGTAAAAATTGATTATACTAATTTGGGAAATGATTGCACATGAACATCATTTGCATAAATGTTTTTGTTCAAAATTGTTGTTAGTTAGGTTACGCTTGTATACAAGTAAAAGTAAAAATGGATTACACTAATTTTGGGAAGTGATTGCACATGAGCATCATTTGCATAGAATTTTAGCCACTTTATTTTTCTCAGGGTAAAGATACATTAGTTGTGCTAATCGGTTGGAAAGAAAAAGCACATGAACTCTAGTGCATGAAATGATAATAATTGAAACCATTCCATTAAAAAATTTCTTATGAATCATGTGATTATAGATATATGAAGCCATGTTTATTTTTATTATGCATTTGTATGCATGAAAGTAATGGAAATTGTGAAACAAAGGACATGTACTACATGCACAAAGAATAACAATTGAGTTAGAGAAATATGTAATTTCATTCACCATCATAATAATTATGGTATTAGTTCTTTTTGGAACAAAATAGTTGTTTACGCACATAGATAATAATGATCTTTCTAAGTTTAATGGAGAGAAAAAGTATTTATATGGATCAAATTCATGGATATTATGCTTGGTTTTCTTTGAAAAAGAAATATGCATATGCATGCACCATTTCTTTTAAAATAAAATATATTGAGGTGCATACAAGTGATAAAACTATAGCCATGATGTTAATTTTCCTGAAGGGAATATAGGCTATTATGTTAGTATGATTTGGGAAAGACTTTATATTACATGAAAGAATGTGTTAATTCTCTTATGGAAAAGATTACGTATTCACGTGAAATATTTAGTTAGCTTATTTTGGGAAAGGGATGTGTGCATGCAAGAAGAATAGCTATCATATTAATGAAAAAGTGGTTGCATGAAAGAGATAGTTACTAATTTGTTAACTCTATTTTAGAATAGGGAATATATTTTCATGTAATATTGTAATTGTAAATAGTTCTCCTTTGGGAGAAAAATATTGTTGGAAAGAACATGCAGTTGCATGCACCAACATAGTTTCTACCTATTACGTTTCTTTTTTTAAAGAAAAGAACAAGTAGTCACATGCATAAGAATAATATCTAGTCTATTAGTTCCTATATAAAAGAACAAATAATTGTATAATTGAGAGGCTAGCTTCTCTTAAGATATATAATTACATGCAAAAATATCAAGCTAAGATGCTAGTAAAAAATGTGAACAATGTAGTGGTTTGTCTTTGGAAAAGAAAAAGAATGTGTGCTTGTGTGAGGGGAATAATGGTTAATGCGGTATTTATTTATAGACATGTTGTATGTTTTTATTAATGCATGTGAAGAAGGAATGTCATGATATTTTTTTATGTTTTATGAATGCACATGAATAGATGTTGAAGCATCACTAATAAAGATTTGTTTGATCACCTTTTGATCTAATTGTGATATCAAATTCGCTGACAGTACTAGCTATAGGAAATACTGCGACATATGCAAAACATGGGTTGTTTTAAACATTATGGAAGGCAATAAAATTATGGCTTATGAAAATTGAAGGAATTTTAGTTACAGGATGATCCACAAATATGAAGAACTGGGTTGCAAAGACTTAATCTTTAAGGCCTTATGGGTAAATGATATCATGATGATTGTAATAGCTTATAGTTACTGGTGTTGCATTTAAGATTGTATTTCTTTGTAACATTTTATGATGATGGACAAGGAATGTACTCCCTTATAACTATTGAGTGAGGGGTGAAAACCCTCGTGAGTTTTTAATAATAAAATTAAATGTTGGTTTTCACCCTATGGGGTTTCTGGGGTATAGCGGTTCCTAATTACATGGTTTCCTGTTGTGCCATATTTATGATTTTCACTCCTTACGTGATTTGACATTTATATTATCAAGAATGTGATTAACTAACCAAGTTAAAAGAATCATGGAATTTATGCAAGGTTACATCGGAAAGTTTAAGTTAATATGCTATAGTTATTGGCTATGTAACTTACTATTCCTTTATTAAACTTTACTCTATGTAATTATGATGGTTTATATAGTGGTCATTGAAGTAGTATGGAAATTAATTTGGAAAGTCACACATTGAAAAATGTTGTAAAAATTTTCATGTGAGGTTACGGGGGATGTTACAAATGGTATTAGAGATGAAGGTTGCAACATTGGCACCTTTTTGGAATTGATAAGAAGAAAAGAAGTAGAGGTATGATACTGGTGGGAATCAACTTAGGTATGATTCTAATAAACTACATAAAAATATATGCAGTATACTACTTTTAAAATGAGATGCATGATGCATGATTATAACTGCGTTGAAGAGTAGTAAGTAATAAAGTACGCTATAAAATTGTGCTCATGTCATGTGAATCTTGATGAGGATGAAAGACAATAAAACCTCTATTGAACCTATGAACAATCTCGAACACTTACTAGTGAATGTGTGAATTAACTACCAACCTTTGCATGTATGAAAATATTAATGATACATTTAATGAACATGACTAAATTTATAATGCACTACTTATAAAGAATGAATGCATGAATGTAAAAGGTGGAGGCAAGGGCACGGTGCCCTTGAAAAGGAAAATAAGATTCTTTAGAATATATTGAAAGAACCCCCTTTACATGTTAAAGATAGATAATAAGTCAAGTGGCAAGTCTTGACTCTAATGGCTAAAAGATGATTGAGTCTTGTCATGGTCAAATTTAAGATGGTTGGTAGCACTGATTAGTTAGTTTTGCATCACTAAGTACTAAAACTTATATGCATGAATAGGTTTAATTAAAGCTTAATTCAAGTTGTAAATAAGTGATTATTGTAGTTATTGCATGCATTGGTTTATTGATAACACTACGTTGTTGATTACATGAAAAAATATTAATGAATAGAGGTTTTTTAAAGATATAAAACATTAGCTACAATTATTTTTAATAAAATCATACCTTCTACAAAATATTGTTATGAACAAAACATTCATAAAATATATTCAAGTTTCATTGTACCTTCACATGCTTTTCTTATCATTTCATGCACCAAAGTTCATCTACTTTTTCTTTCGAATAGATGAGCACAACTAATTTATGTAAAAAGATAAATGAATAAAGGTTACTTTTAACCGAAACTAGCCTCTCACTTATGCCACTATGTCTTATTTTCCATAAGAACTAATACACTAGATATTATTATTATTGATCTTTGAATGAATAGAGTTTTGTTTAAGCTTTTATGTACATGCAGGAAAACTACAATGATTACAAAATTGAATATTGGTCTAACCATGCAAACCTATGACTGCAAGTCCTTGAAGGTAATAAAGAACTTGGATTATGATATAGTGGTGTCATTAAAGTGGTTGATTTGATGGTTCCGTCAAATTAATGATAGTAGTAACAAAATGATGTTGATCACCTTTTTTGTTTAAACTTCACAACTTTACTAATTGATGTTTAGATGCTAATCTTAGTCAGTATGTATTAATCATTGTTGATTAGATGTATACGTATAATTGAAATGAAATTTTGCATGAGTTAGAAACTATTGGAATGCTAATTATTAAAGTATTGTTCACTTAACTATTTTTTTGGAAAAATAACTTTATGGACACTTTGTTTTAACATCTAGAGGATGTGTCCTTATTGGTTAAATTATTTTTAATACATAAAGGTGGTTTATGAAGAGAAATAGGACCAATACCTTCTATTATGTTGAAATATTGATAACATAGTGATGTAGCTGCTACAACCAACATCCAAATTTTTCACATGCTTTGATTTTCGAGTTTCCCTTCTATCTACGAGTGTCTATCATTTATTGTCATCAAGTAGTCATGCTATGTTGAAGAATTATCTCTCCATGCAGGGTTTATGATGTCTTGTTTTGATCTTGATCTGAAACTTTTCTAACACAAGCCATCTCTTACTTGACTTTGCAGCGTTTTCGGTCTTCCCTCTTGGAATTTCCCAATTCACTATCTCTAGAAATTGCACTGAGCCTTGTGGATCTAAACTACGCAATACTAGAAGGTAGGCCATCATTGAGCTCACAGACAATGCAATAGTTGTCGTTACCCTCAAAAACTGCACAATTCAATGAGGTAAGGAATTACACAAGCCCTTGAACCTCAAAATTGCACAATCCCCTTTGCCAATGTGAAAAAGTAGTTTCCCAAAAAAGGAGGGCTGGCATCCCTAAAAAATAGGAGTTTCCTAATTAATGTCCAATGAATTCCAATAAGCTTCCAATTATGATTTTCAAACAAGTGGTGTTTTTTCCTTGATTTTAGGCATGCATGTCAGAAACCCTAACTGACCTATATCTATTTAATAGATACCCCTAGAGCTCAATTTTACACTCAATCTTGGAGCTCTAGATTTCCCAAGGAGATCAAGTAACTTTTGATCAAGCTTTTAGTTCTTTTTCAGGTAAGTTTTGCATGTGTCTATTTTTTTGTCTCTTTTCTCATTTTTTCTTATATGAGATTTTTTTTTTTATTGTTTCCTTTCATAATAGCTAGAATTTTAACTTATATTAGCTTGCAAAAGTGTTGTTTCAGTCCTTTGTTCACATTTTCCAATTGTCACTTTAAGTTATTTCTTTTTTCCCACTAGCAATTGTTGTTGTTGGGTCACTTTTTGCCTATTTGTTTTTTCCCTCTGCATGCTTGTTTATGGAACTTAGATTCACTGATCCAACCTTCCATTAGCAAGATCTACATTTCTCCCTACCCCAACACTCAAATCTGTCACTATTTTCTCTCTTTCCTTGGAAGATCTGTGCAATCTTAGCCAATAGTTTCCTTCTCCAACTGTGCCTTCACAAATTCAAGAGACAAGACTCGAGCTTGGACTTTGATAATTCTTAATGCACAATCACTCACTTTCCCAATTGTGCATTGCACATTCACAAGCCTCATCCCTCATCCCTAGCCACTAGGATTGCGCAATGCATAGTTCCTTCCCTCACTCTACTTAGTTGGGACTATGAATTTCATAGTCTCAAGCCTCTAGCTGCCTCCTTGAATGTTGAGACTTCACAATACACATTTCGTGAGGCCTGTCTCCCAACTTTAGCCTAGGAATTGTGTAATCTTTCCTCTCAGTTTGTGAGTTGCTACCTTAATCTTGTTCAATAGACTACTTTTCTTGAGCTAATTTGTGTTTACGATGAGTTCATTTTTTCAAACAAGTATTGGAAGTTTGGAGGTTTTCTTTCTCCAACATTTGTTATCATGATGGCAGCCAAGAGACTCGCCTCAAAGGGAACCACATAAAGAAGCACTAATGAGATAGTTGAGAGTGTTCCTTCCACTATATGAGTGCTTTCAGATACTCAACTATTCATTAAGAAAGACTCATACACTATAGGGCACACAATGAAAGATGTTTACACAACAACACATTTCAAAGAAGATCTTGAAGACATATATGTTTAACTCAATTTCCAAAGGTCAGTATTACATAAGATTTCATGTGTAGACATTGTCAACTGGATTTTGTCACAGAGATACAAAGACGATGACTCCACAATGCTAGTGGATAAAGGCTTGCATCTTTTATGGCACATGATTTTTAGTGTAACAATTTATGTCGCCAGAATATTAAATGGATTCCCACTTATATGCAGTCACGAGTTACTTGAGCACAAAAGATGTCATCAAAGGGTAGGTGAAAGAGCCATCCAAATTCCGTGACACACCCAACAACACTTACAAGACCAAATTTCTTAGGAAGGCATTTTAGCACTTGATAGTTATATGTTTCCGGATCTATGGCCAGAAGAGTATCAAGACATTTCTTGAAGGTTGAGAATTATTATTGCATCAAATTGTGACAAAAGGAAAAATCATTTAACTGGTCAGAATTATTGGCTCAATAATTGAGGACCAATGTAGCTTATGCCAAGAACCCTCCCAAGGGTAAGCAAGCTAGGTTCTACACATCTTCTTATTTATTGGATGCAATCTATGCTCAAAACTACTTTCTTGGCATGAGTTGGACATGGTCACCAAGGGAACCTATTATACACATTTATTACAAGTTGGTTTTGGATTGCAACTACAAATGATTCATGGATAATATAATGAATCACTTCCTCATTCCATTGTAAAACATTATCATTGAGGAAGAGCCACCTTGTATGTCATGTGAGGTGATGGAAGCAATGTTAGAATTGGCAGATTGGTTTGCCTCACTAGACGTCACTTACCTCATATTTTTTAGTGGTCATAAGTCTCGACATCTATTACTTAGATATGCCAGAGACAAGCTGGTCATAAAAAAAGTTGCTTATCATCTTTCGACAATGTTATCAGGAATATTATAGTGGAAGAAGAAAGCACCTTGACCCACTCTTCCTTGTAAGCTAGATTGTATAAGAACAAGAATATGAAGGTTTCTAACACTGAAGGTGCTTTCTGTAAATTAGATTCATTAGGTGCTTTCTGTAATTTCAAAATTTCTTTATTGAGTGCTTTACGGTCAAAATGATTGAAAGCATGGTCTATCTCTACGATTAGACAAGGGAGAGAGTGAATAGGTTTTCCAAGAAAAATGGCACACCAATGCAGTGGGTGCCCTCGAAGCGTGTATGTGAATAATGCGTAGGTCATGTAATCTTCAAATATTTCATGCCTTTCACAAGAGCCTACAATTCCAACCACGTGTCTAACCAACGCTACTTGGCCTCCACCATCATATGTGTATTGTCACAAGAAATTACAGTGCTCCTCCAGGATTTCAAAGTCATTTTCATAAGACATATACTCCGAAGGAGAAATTTTGTGATTAGTCATGATAAGTATGCAGAGATTCAAAACAGATTCTCAGGACTCAGCTTGTCATCTAGCCTTGCTTCTAGTGTAATAAATATTGACAGTGCTAGACCCACCAGCATTCATGGGATCTCCCCAGTATGAAGTCCCAACTAGACCTCACACCATTTGGTGTAGGAGTCCCATCCTGTATGATGGCCCGGTTGCCATTATCTTAAAGATATGTGTGGAGCGATAAAAAGGTGCCTTTCGAACTCCTAATTACGTTCACATTAATTATCAACCCAGGGACGACTTTTTATTTCAAGAGTGTACTCTGTCTGAGGCGGCTATTTACTCAAGAGTAATGTTTAGTAGTATAGCGTTCAGAGAACACAAGAGTAGACGGGTGCTAAACTATGACTAAATTACTTCAAAAGGATAAAATCACACAAGACAACTTATCAGTCAAGGGTGCAGAAGTGATAACCCATCCCTCTAGAAACTGATGGAAAGGAAATTAGAGCATGGACCATAGGTCTGGGAGCTAAGCAGCGACTTGCTAAGGCTCACGACAGCCTTAGACCTTCTCTCACACCAAAACAGCAAATGCAAGTAAATGGAACAACAGAAAGTAAATGGAACAGCAATCCAATAAACTAAATCATTCATTCAAACAACCATCAATTGAGGATACAGTAGCAATAACTCATTCCTCTGGATATTGATGCAATTGAAATCAAACACACAACATTAAATAACCAATTGGAAAGTGCAAAGAATTAAATCAATCGTATTACTACAACTCGATGAAAATGAAACATTTGTGCTAATTAAAAGAATGCGGAAAGGTAAGCTTAAATAATTGCAGAAAGTAAATAAATAACAATGCTAAGTATTATAACTGAATAGCCAAACTTATATAACTGTAATGAACAGAAAATTGTTAAATTACTGGAGTGATCAGCGCAACTTTGAAGATGAAATGAAGAGCGCAACAACATGCTGACAAAAAGCAGTGAGCTCTGTTAAGAAGGAAATGAACAACAACGCAATTTAAGTATAGTATATAAAACATATCAGTTCATTCAGTTTGGAAATACCAATCAGTAAAAGTACACGATTACGATAAGTAGAAATAAAATCAAACCTGTTAGTGTCGGTCTTGAGCCCTCCATCAGTGATCAATAACTCTTTGCATATGCATTTATAGGTGTCTCATCAGTGTCAGTTTTGCATCCCGCTAGGCATGCCATAACACTGAATAGAGGAGTTGGTCTTTGTTCCCTTCTAGGCTTTGCTGGATCAGGTCATACAAAAATGTAATTGAGTCAGGCTTGTTCTTGTTTTTGTCTTGAGGTCCCATGGTCTTAGGTCTAGGGTTTTGAGTCAAAATCATTTCAAGGTCACGAGTCATGGTCAGTAGGTGCCCAGCAAGCCGGAAGGAGTCTTGTACATACGTTTCATTATCATTTTCTTCAGCTATAGCTCATTTTATGCCTTGGGTTTAAAAACCCTGTTTTTAAGTCCAAGGCCATGTGGAAATTTAAAAAAAATAAAGAAATTCTCAAAAATTTGTAAAAGTGCCGGCAATAACCCTGGTTCCTTCACTACAGTCACTCAGGCGGTCAACCTGCAAAAAGAAAGGAGTCAAACGCATCAAAAGGCTCATTTCAGGACAAAATGACTCCAAAACAGTGTTAAAAAAGAATGTCCAAGTGGAAACATTATAAAGTGGGTTTTTGAGTTAAATTTTTTCAAATGTAAGCATATAAAGGTAAATTCCCTCTTTAAAGACCCTCATTGTGCATTTGAAGGAAAGAAAACGCAAGAGAAAGAGGTGAGAAGGCAAATTGGCAATTTGCAGCAAATTCTGGACTTTCTGAGGGTGCGAGACCAAACCACAGGTGTGCGCGACCACCTGGGTGGGCGCGACCAAACGGAGGCCAACGCACAGTGTTAAATAACACGGGCATGACCAAACGGAGGAGCGCGACCATTCTCAGAGCGTGCGCGACCAAAAACTCTGTCTGCCGTAAAACTCACCCAAACTTCAAATTTTCTTTCAAATTTGCTCGGATTTCTTCAAGGTATGCTTCCCTTATGATGTTTATAATCATGCCATGGATGAATAAGGAGGGTTATGGTAATTTTATCATGCAAGAAATTAATGAAAAATAGGTTAAGTGACTTGATGTCTTTGCAAGCTTATGTTAGGTTGTATTGTTTGTTTTTCAAGGTAATTTTTCCTTTATTCCCTTCCATTAATTTCCCATTATAAATGCACATGTGTTAGAGTGTCATTTTCATTGATCTCATTTGCAAATTAATGCTAGACCCCATCCCAATTTCCTAAAAACCCTAACCCCTCCTAAACCCTATTTCAAATCCTAATTTCTCCCATGCATCCTACTCAAACCCTAACACTTTGTCACACAACAAATTTATGTATAAAAAACACAGCAAAATGAAAAGAAACATTGTGAAAAGAAAAAGGAATATGATGGCAAATGCATGCATATGAATATCACAAAAAAGAGAGTAATATCACTATGCATAGCCTAGACAAGACAAGAGCAAAAGAGATATATTGCTGTGTAAAAATCAGAGGCAAGGTAACTAGGTGGCTGTCATGACAAAGTTAACAATATACAGCTGTACATGTTGTCAAAATGAACATTTTGTTGTGGTAAGGTTTGCATAAGAACATGGTATATTTCCTTAACCTGAAACTCTGTTTTCCTACCCTTCCCTTCATTAAAACCCTAATCCAATTGCTTATCCTTTCCCTAAAAATCCTAGTGCAATTGAAATCCCTCTTCCCTTTTGTCAACATGTAAATGAAGCTTTATTTCCCCTATGACAAAAAGCATTCATGAAGCTGCAAGTATTGTTTAAAGACCTGCTGTTATAGAGTATGGTTGGCAAAGGATTGTTAATGTATTCCCTAGTCCCAAAATCTAATTTCCTTTCTCCATCTATCTCCCTAAATCCCTTTCATGCCATTCATCTCTTTTCCCTTTCAAATTAAACCATACAAACCCTACCCCTAAATCCTATCAAACCCTAGTCCCTTCTAACCATACAAACCCTACCTTTTCCCCATGTTATATGATTAAAACCCTACCCTCTCTACACAGCAAATTTGCATACGTTAATACATGGCAAAGTAAAAAAGAAAACATTGTAAAAAACAAAAAGAAAAGTGATGACAAGGCATGCACACAAGAAATTGTAAAAACAGTGAAAATGCCATTTGCATAGCCTTATAAAAAAAAATAAAGAAAAGTGTCATCTTGCTGTGTATATGTCAAAGATTCAAAGTTGTGTTAAAGTCATCACAAAATTCATCAAAAATACAGCTGCATAATTGTCAAAGGAAACAGTTTTGCTGTGTTAGGGTTTCTCATTAGCATGGTATCATCTCTCTATCCATAAAACTCTGTTTTTCCCTATCTATTCCCCATATGAAAACCTAATTCAAATTGCATTTCCCTTCATGCAAAACTCCCTATGCAATTGAATTTCCATCCCCAATGTCAAAACATACATTGAAATCCTAATTCCCAATGACAAATGCAAAAATGAAACTGCCAGCACCATGGAAAGACTCCTGTTATGAAAATTGTTTGGCAGATTTTGGTGATGGGTTTTATTGCCTCATTAAACCTATTTCTCTATATCCCCTCATCTCCCTAACTCACAAGACATCATACTCTATTTCCATTGCAAACCTATCACAGTAACCCTTCCCTCCCTTGGTGATCAAACATACAAAATCACTGTTTCCCAAAAGCATTAAATGGCCATTCCAAAAGTTATGAAAAAACAGAGTATGCTCTTAGATGACATGCAAAGGCAAAATTTAAGGAGAGCAGCCTGTTAAAGGTTTATAACTGATGCTGCCCTATTCCCCTATGCTCATGACATCCTTCCCTCCATCATGGAGATTTTCATTGTCCTTTCCCTTGGTGTTCAAAACACAAGTTTTCCCTAATAAAATTTTAATTTTCAAATGATGAAAGATGGAATGACATGTTTAGCATTGTGTGATGATTTCCTTCAGAATTCCCTGCTTATATATATATTTTTCCCTTTCCTATACGTAAATCTCCTCCCCTAACATATCCCTCATGATGTTTCCCCTTGAAAACAACATACTTCACAGCATTTTGCAGGTAGGGCAGCGGTCAATTTGACTTGTTTTTTCCACCTTGCTCAATAACACCATGTCAACCACTGAGACTAATGAGCAAGGTGATGACCGATCATCATCTTCTGAGATTCATACACAGCAGAGGCCTCGTAGGGGAGGCAAGGGTGGTCACCACAAGAGGGAGGAGCCTATATCATTGACAGAGTTGCAGGCTTGCCCGTTGGCACTATCTTGCTTTCAGCATATGGCTTGCTTTTAGTTTTGTGAGAGGCTGTCACACATCCAGCATCACAGAGACTTGGCCCGGTTGTTTTTCCTCCATCTCCATGACAGGCAGGTCACCCTTGCAGGGGTGAATTTTGTATTTTCTCCAGAGGCTATCACAAATGCTACCGGGATACCCAATGTGGGTGAGGTATGGCCAAAGCGCAAGTGGGTGGACCTGGTATACTATGAGCCATATGTTAGGCCTGCCTATGTGCATCACTTGTCAAGGAACTTTCCTATCAAGTTCCTCCGAGCAGAGTATATAGACACCATGAGACTCATTATGCACTACTTCACATGCGAGGGGAGATTCTCACGAGTATTTTCTTGTCATATCCGCATGATGATGCACTTCACCAGAGTGAGGATGATGAACATCTCGGCATACTTATTTCACGACATTCAGAGGATGGCCACTACCTTTCGGGGATAGGCCCCAGTACAACAGCTCCGGAGCCTATGCCATCATGGTCTTATTCAACTAGTAGTTTCCCATCAGCTGAGCCAGCAGGGCATCCCTTGGGCGGATTTCATCTCCCGAGATGTTTTCACACAACCACATTCAGGGCCGGAGGCAGTTCATGAGGAGGGAGGGCCATCACATCAGCCCGAGACCAGCATCCCGAGACACATGGCTTCTTCTCCTCCGGTCACATATCAGAGAGGTAACAGGACCTTATTTGTAGCAGCCCGACGAGTACTTTCTCTACAGCCAGTGGAAGGGGTCTCGTCTTCATCATCAGAGCAGCGAGTGTTATCTCCACACCAGGTAGAAGGGGCCTCGCTTTCTTCATCGGCACAGGCAGTACGAGAGGGCAAGCAGCCCATGGTTGAGGATGAGGTAGTTGGCGAGGCACATGATGATTTCACTGGTCGTGATGCTCATTCTCCTTCCTCTTCAGATTTCTATGAGCTCAAGGAAGAGAACCTTGTGTTGCAGCGGAAGGTTGAGATGGCTCAGTGGACTATCACTTATTTAGAGCAGCGGACCAAACAGCTGGAGACAAAGAAAGAGTTGGAAGAGCTATGGAAGATTCGAACCGACTGAGACATCAACCGCAGGAGGCTTGGGGACCCACTGCCCAAGGATAGAGAGTTATTGCTCATCCGAGCAAATTGGTGCTTGGAGGGACTGTTAGACAAGGCAAACCGTGACAAAGAGCTGCTCCGGAACATGAAGACACACTACTGGGCAAGATTACATGTTTGCAAGGCGAGAATGAAAATTCTCCAAAGAAAGCTATCGGAGGCACGGAAGAGGAGGAAAAGGAAAAATCCGCTCCGTATCTTGGCTGAAGCCTCCCTCACTCATCATGGTACTGATCAGCCTTGATCCAGCACCAAAATGTGAAAATTTTGAAGATTTTTGAGCATTTTAAAAATTTTTGGTAAAATTACAGGTTTTTCCCAAGAACTGGTCTCACCCCGGGTGAGACCAGTTTGAAGGGCTGCTCGGAATTTTGCAAACTTGGCATTTTTGGAAAGGGCATTCAAAAAGAAAAATTACCAATACTTGGGAGAAGCCTGATTTTGAGTTTTGAGCCTCCAAAAGCTCAAAATACACCTAAAAAATGACTTTCTGCCCACTTTTTGAGTTGCAGAAAGTGACATTGGGAGAAATGGTTTTTGAGGGGTCAAATCAACACCAAATTCAGAAATTCCACTTGAGATGGAAATTAGACAGGCCAAGCTTTCCAATGAGCCATTTTTCACCTGATTTGGATTAGTGGAACCCACTCAAAAACAGCTGTAAAGGGGCGCGACCAGAACTTCCACATTTGCCAGAATTGCCATTTTCGGTCAAAAAACATTGTTTTGACTATGGTTGACCATTTTTACTTGTAGATGATGGATGAATGTAATATTTTCATGGCACTTTGATAGGATTTATCTTTCTTTACTCTTCTAGAAGCTTCTTTGATGTAAATAGTTAATATTTAATGCATGGATAGGCTTCCTAACTTTTAGAGGCAAGTTGTTGTGCTGGCCTATTATCTAGTGACGGATTTAGAATTAGTTGTAACAGCTCCTAGGAAGCTGAGCTCAACCCCTAGAGGTGGGGGAAGAGGTTTGACCTTCTATATTATGCCTTCTCTTTCTCATTTTGATGGTTGGACTCTTGTGGGAGAAAGCATTATTGTGTATTGTACATCTACTTCTGCAATTTAAGGAAAGGAAGGCCAGGGTTTTGCAGACTTCATTGTGGATTCTTGTGGATCTTTGTATTGATGGTGTGTCTTCTAATTGTTACTGTAAGTTTGTTTATGTGTTACATCTCTCTTTCTTTGCTGCTAATTGAACAAGATGAAGTGATAAAGTTTGAATTCATGCATGCCATGCTCAACTTTTAATTTTGTTCAATATCTATGTTTTCCATTGTTTAAAGAGGATTCAAAGTCCTTGTTTGCCCTCTTTAACCTCCTCTCTTTCTTCCCTGATCAGTCATCCAAGCCAAAGGCATCAGCACAAGTTCCTACCTTGCCCCAAAGATCCCCCTGCAAAAACTGTGCTCAATCCCCGCACCCTGAATTGCACTCCCTCCAATTGCCACCAAAAAACCAAAAATCTTTAAATCAACCCCCCTATATCAATTTACTAGCCTAATATCTTTGATCCTAATTGGTCAGCCTAATTATATTATAATATCTATCAAATCTGACTCGAGAGAGCCTTCTCATACCTCGTAGGGCTAGCTACGAGGTGAAATGGTTTGATGTAGCCTTGAGAGTTTGTCTATCTCAGCGTAGGTGAATTCCAAGCGCTAACATATTGGCGACCATACTGGGGACAACAACTAATCATTTTCTCATTGAGTGTGTTGTTTCATAAGTCTTAGACGGAGCCTGAAGTTACGCCAGAAGCCTTCGAAAACGCTCTTGTTTTACATCAGCGTTAGTAGATAAACGCTGCTTCAGTCTATCTCCGTGGGATTTGTGAACATAGCGCTTCAGTGACATCTTTATCCCAGTATCATTATGGACTCTAAGCTTCAGATGATAAGCTAAGAGTTTCTATTTGGCTGAGTGGTTTTTCCTTTCCTCGTTTATTTGTATTTACAAGCTGGCTTCTGATTCAAAATTGATTGTTAGATCTAATTCATCGCCTGCTGTAATTAAATATTTTGAAGATCTTGATTTCGACGAGGATTTTGAATTGTCATTGTTTAAATCTAAATCTGAAAGTGCACTCGATACTTTGGTTCTTGATCCTGACTTTGCAGCTGTGATTGACCTCGAAAGGCATAACAAAGTGGTTGAATCTTATATTTTGCGACATCTTCAAAGTAGTATACATGCTTCAACTCTTGTTGATTTTATTGAAAACATATCTGATCATATTGGGTCTACTATTGATCAAGCTGAAAATCTTCAAACTTCCCTCACGGCTCATCGAGTTTCTTTCCCTCCTTTCATCTCTATTTCACCTATTTCACCTATAGTTACACTTCCCGATACCCCTGTTGGTTCACCTCCATCTACACCTCAAACTCCATCATCACCTTTATCTCCGCCAACATCCCTTCCCCTTATCACAACCCCTGTTATTATACTTCCACCTCCTCCTCCTTATACTCCTTCTACTCCTCCACCTCCCCCGCCTAGAGTCATGGCTGCCCGATTTGCTCCCCTTGTTCTCCCTGCAAACCTTCATGACATGCCAGCTGACTACCAGAGCAAGATACCAATGTTTGATGGCACTCCACAGAGTGTCCCAGCTCAGCAGCATGTTGACCGGATGACTACCTTTTTTGATCTGTATGAATTGGATGAGGAAGATGTTACCATGAGGTTGTTCGTTCAGACTTTTGGAGGAGAGGTCCGGAAATGGTTCAGAGGGTTGAGAGCAAATAGTATTGTCTCTTTGGAAGCACTTCAAACACAATTCTTGGACAGATGGGAAATCAGAAAGGATCCGCTGCAAATCAATGCCGAATATAACAACCTTAAGAGAAATCCGGGTGAGTCCGTTCAAGACTACATCATAAGATTTAATGCAGTGTATAATGCTATACCAGATGATCTTAAGCCATCTCGAAAATCTGCCTTGCTGAAGTTCCCGGATGGTTTCGATCTGGAGATGGCCTACTCACTGCGGGACCAAGATCCTCCTACCTTGGAGGAAATGCAGAAAATTGCAGTCAGTGTGGAGGCTAATTTGAATGAAAAAAGGGCAAGAATGAAAGCGGAAAAGAAGGTCACAATCAAAGAGGAGGTAGCATCCACTTCTCAAGTTATTCGGAAAATGGAAGAGATGTCAAAGGCACTCCAAAATCTCAGTCTTGGCAAACCGGAACCACAAGTTCGAAACCCGAGCTTTAGAGGCCAACAACAGCAGCCCCAATATAGGATAAAACAGCGGGAGCCACGAGGACAAGAGGCGGCAGTACAGCAACCGATCCAACCCCCATTTCAGCAAAACTATGTCACTCAAGAATCTGAAGATGAGGGTGAAGGTCCCGGTGAAGAAAATCATTTTTTCACTCCCGATGACATGCCCACTTACATCACGGAAGAAGACGAGCTGGTAAGCAATGCTTATGCACCTCAAGATGAGCATTACATTCTATCTAATGATGTGGCACTTCAAGATGAGTCTAAGGAATATGAAAGAGGTTATCTACATGCCTTATCACCTCAACAAGGCAAAGAGAGACAACTGAGAAACCGAACAGTACCTATACATCCACTTCAAAAGAAGGCAGAAAATGCGGCAAAGAATGGTGCTGCTGTTCCGCAAAGAAAAGGTAAAGAAATCATGGATTCTTCATCAGCCCCAACAGCTCCAGCAAACAAGATGGATCAGCCATCAAATGTACCTAAAGATAGAGCAGAAAAAAGAGATAATCCGGCCAAAGAAAGTGAAAGAAGTCAAGCGTTCAGCATTGAGAATGAAGTCTCAAAATTGAAATTGTCCATTCCACTTACTGAAGTCATGAAGAACACTACTTACAGAGCACAAATTTCTAAGATGTTCAATACTGATCCAATGTTAGATGCGGTTAATGTGGAGGATGATCAGTCGGAATTGATCTTTGGGCCAGCTCTCAATGGTGAGTCACCGGAAAGCGATGTCCCGCCATTCTATATCAGCTTGAGAATTCATGATTATGTGCTTCATAATGCTATGTTCGATTCGGGAGCATCACACAATTTAATGCCCAAGGCAATAATGGAGAAGTTGGGACTTGATATAACTCGTAACTACCATGATCTATACTCATTTGATTCCAGCCGAGTTAGATGCATCGGTTTGATTAAAGATTTAGTTGTTAGCTTGGATCAAATTCCCGCAAAGAATCTCTTGATGGATGTGGTAGTAGTGGACATTCCGCCAAGGTTTGGCATGCTTCTTTCAAGGTCATGGGGATCAAAACTCAAAGGCACTTTACAGCTGGACTTTTCATATGCCACTATTCCGGTGTTTGGACAAATGAGGAAAGTCTATCGAGAGCAAAACATGAAGTATATGATTACAAGCAAGGAAAAACCGGTAAATCATCCTGTAAACTATGTACAGACAGATCTAGAATCCTATGTTTTATTTGCTGATAGTTTTAATGAAGTAAATAGTCAATTAGTTCAGATAGAAGATATCCCAGGCATTGCTAAAGATGTTAGAGAAGTATTGAGAACGGAAAGCAAAGAAAAGGTTGTTGTCATAAAGTCAATTGCTGAGATAAATGGACAGCAAGTCATGACTAAAACAACATCACAAGTACAGCCTTTGGATGATGATGAAGATGGTCTTTGGACTATGGATTTCGACGGGGCAGTGGGCAGCGATGGAGCAGGCATTGGCGTATGGATCCGCAGCCCATTTTCAGTCTCTAAACAAGTTCCAAGTAAGGTACAAGTTTGCTCTTATAAATTGGCTTTTGATTGTTCAAATAATGAAGCTGAATATGAGGCCCTTATAGCTGGTTTGAAAATCCTCCGGAAATTAAAAGCAAAGAAGATAGCAATTTATGGCGACTCCGAGTTAGTGATTAAACAAGTAAAGGGGGAATTTCAAGCTAAACATCCTCGTATGCGGGCTTATCGCAATGCTGTTCTAGATATTTTGAAGCGGTTTTCAGAGCATACTTTAACATGCATACACCGGATACAAAATGGAGTTGCCGATGCTTTGGCTAAGGCAGCAAGCAATTTAAAGATACCAATGAATTCGAGTAACAAATTTGAAATCTATGTAAAACACCACCCCACAATCCCGGACAACCAAAGGAATTGGCATGTCTTTCAGGATGATGAGGAAATCAAAGACTTCTTGCATGGAGAAGGTAAGTTTGAAGAAATCTCAATTGACATGGAGCCTGAAGGAATAAATCAAATGGATGTTTTACAGCTGAAAGACAATCATATTCCAAAGGGGCTGATTCCTTTAGAAGAGCTTTTTGATCAAGACGATGTGGCTCGCAAGCCAACTTTGATGCCAACCGAAGAAGGTGTGGAAGATGTCAACCTTGGGATAGTGGAACATCCAAAGATGGTGAAATTATCGAAGGCCCTGCCACCCAAGGTAAAGAATCAATACATTAGATTGCTGTCATCATTTACTAATGTATTCGCTTGGGATTATTCAGATCTAAAGACTTATGATACAAGCATAATCCAACACACTATTCCAATCAAACAAAATCAGAAACCTTTTCGGCAGAAGTTGCGGAGGATCAATCCCAAGTTGCTGCCCTTGATTGAAAAAGAGGTAAATAGACTTTATCAATCCGGAATTATAGTTCCCGTTCGATTTTCAGATTGGATTTCTAATCTAGTGCCAGTACGGAAGAAAACCGGTGAGATTCGGTTATGCATAGATTTTAGAAATTTGAACAAGGTATCTCTCAAAGATAACTATCCGCTGCCAAAGATGGATCACATATTGCAGCGAGTAGTAGGTGCCTCCAAGATGTCATTGTTCGATGGATACTCCGGCTACAATCAGATCCTAGTCCATGAGGATGACCGTGATAAGACAACCTTCACTACACCTTGGGGAACATTTCATTATGCTAAAATGCCTTTTGGTTTAAAGAATGCAGGTGCAACATTTCAGCGAGCTATGGACATGGCTTTTGCCAATGAAAAGGACATATTTTTAGTTGTTTATCTTGATGACTTAACGGTATTTTCTAAATCCGATGAGGAGCATCTTTTTCATTTGACGAAAGTTTTTCAAAAATGTAGAAAATATGGCATCTCTTTAAATCCAAAAAAGAGTCTCTTCGCCATGAGTGAAGGTAAATTGTTGGGACATATCATTTCCAAAGATGCTATACGTATTGATCCCGCAAGAGTGGAGGCAATTCAGCAGCTAGAACAACCCCGAAACAAGAAGGAGATACAATCTTTTAATGGTAAATTGAATTTTCTGCGTCGCTTCATTCCTAATCTTGCAGAGCACTTAAGAGAAATGACCAACATGCTTCGGAAGGACAGCGAGATCAAATGGACTGAGGAGGCAGTCAAATCCTTCAACTTAATCAAGGTAATCTTGTCTTCAGCCCCGACCTTAATCAGCCCTGGTTATACTCAGGATTTCATATTGTTTTCTTTCGCTTCCGAGCATACACTAGCAGCAGTTTTGATGCAAAAAAGAGAGGGTGTTGAAAGGCCAATTGCATTTTTCAGCCGGATCATTAGAGATGGGGCATTAAATTATAACATCATTGAGAAACAAGCGCTGGCCCTGATTAAGGCATTGAAAGATTTCCGGGTTTATATTCTTCATTCTCATGTCTTAGCTTATGTTCCTAGTGCAGCGGTAAAGGATGTCTTGGTACAAACAGAGCCGGAAGGTAGGAGAGGCAAGTGGATTGCTGCTCTCTTGGAGTATGATGTTGAAATCAAGCCAACCAAGCTGGTTAAAGGACAAGGACTTGCTAAACTAATGGCTGAAACAAACCTACATGCGCTTGACATCAACTTGATTGCAGCCTTGTCCGATGGTGAAGGAGAAAATTCAGCGGTTCAGGTATCAGACATCTTCATTAATTCTCCTTGGTATGCTGATATAGTGTATGTACTTCAGAATGTGTCCGCGCCTCCTGGAATGTCAAAGAACAAAGCAAGGACTTTGAAATTGAAGGCCTCTAAGTTTTGCATCATGAAATCAGCATTGTATTGGAAAAATCCCGGAGGCATCCTGCTGAATTGTTTGGTTGAAGAAGAAGCGAAAGCAACGGTAGAAGACTTCCATAAAGGTGATTGTGGAGGTCATTTATTTTGGAAAACTACAGCCAACAAGATTTTGAGAGCTGGTTTCTATTGGCCATCCCTTTTTTCTGATGTATACAAAGCGGTGAAGAGCTGCCATGAGTGCCAAATATTTCAAGGGAAACAAAGATTGCAGCCATTGCCACTCAAGCCGGTGGAAATTAGTGCACCTTTTCAGCAGTGGGGCCTTGATTTCATTGGTGAAATACACCCAGCTTCATCCGGGCAACATAGATGGATTTTGACTGCTACCGACTACTTCACCAAGTGGATAGAAGCAGTTCCTACTCGGCAGGCCACAGACTCGGTAATTATCTCCTTTCTTGAAACTAATATCTTGTCCCGTTTTGGATGTCCATTCAAATTGATCACGGATAATGCAGCTGCTTTCAAGTCAAATAAGATGGTGGATTTTTGTTATAAGTACAATATCAGTTTGGGTCACTCCACCGCTTATCATCCGCAAGGTAATGGGCTGGCCGAATCATCAAATAAATCACTAGTAAACATTATCAAAAAGATGCTGGAGATCAACAAGAAAAGTTGGCACAAGAAGTTGGTCAATGCACTGTGGGCTGATCGGGTGAGCCAAAAGAGATCAATAGGAATGTCGCCATTTGAGATTGTTTACGGGGTTGATGCAGTTTTTCCTACATCACTTAGTGTACCGGTCGCAAAGTTAATCCAAGAAACGAGAGAAGACATGGATCCAATGCAACGGAGAATCAGTCAAATGGTCCACCTACAGTAGACAAGGGAAGAAGTCCTCCAAAACTCTTTGAAGCTGCAAGAACGTATCAAGAAGATTTATGATAAGAAGGCAAAATCAGAAAATTTTCAGCTAGAAGATGTTGTTTTGAGATGGGATGCTTGAAATGAGGACAAAGGTAAACACGGTAAGTTTGATAATCTGTGGAAAGGTCCTTTTAAGATTGCTGCATATCGTGGTCCTAATCCTTTCCTTCTTAAGGAGTTGAATGGCGATGAATGTCCCGGTGGGTCGGTGAATGGCCGGCTTCTCAAGAGATATCATGTTTGAACAATGCTTCTCTAAATCATCTTCATTGTACATATCATTTTACTTTACTACAACAAGCGTGAACTGATCTTTCATTCTTGGTTTGGGGCCCAAAGTGAAGGCTATAATTCCAAGCATGAAGATTGGTTGGTGTGGGATTTCAGTTTGTTTATTTTTTGCAAAAAGTCAGTTAGTTTGAGTCATAGTCCTTTCAAAGTTTTCAGTTTATAGTCAAGTCAAATAAAGTCTTTTTGAGTTGGTTATTTTTTTTATTAGTTGACTCCATTGCCCAATGAATAAATCACTGGTCTGCTCTCCCAAGAGGTCTGAGGTTCTTGGCACCTCCAAGGAGCTACCATCCCCATTGGAGCCAATGTTAGTGTCAGTCTTGAGCCCTCCATTAGTGATCAATAACTCTTTGCATATGCATTTATAGGTGTCTCATCAGTGTCAGTTTTGCATCCCGCTAGGCATGCCATAACACTGAATAGAGGAGCTGGTCTTTGTTCCCTTCTAGGCTTTGCTGGATCAGGTCATACAAAAATGTAATTGAGTCAGGCTTGTTCTTGTTTTTGTCTTGAGGTCCCATGGTCTTAGGTCTAGGGTTTTGAGTCAAAATCATTTCAAGGTCATGAGTCATGGTCAGTAGGTGCCCAGCAAGCCGGAAGGAGTCTTGTACATACGTTTCATTATCATTTTCTTCAGCTATAGCTCATTTTATGCCTTGGGTTTAAAAACCCTGTTTTTAAGTCCAAGGCCATGTGGAAATTTAAAAAAAATAAAGAAATTCTCAAAAAATTGTAAAAGTGCCCGCAATAACCCTGGTTCCTTCACTACAGTCCCTCAGGCGGTCAACCTGCAAAAAGAAAGGAGTCAAACGCATCAAAAGGCTCATTTCAGGACAAAATGACTCCAAAACAGTGTTAAAAAAGAATGTCCAAGTGGAAACATTATAAAGTGGGTTTTTGAGTTAAATTTTTTCAAATGTAAGCATATAAAGGTAAATTCCCTCTTTGAAGACCCTCATTGTGCATTTGAAGGCAAGAAAACGCAAGAGAAAGAGGTGAGAAGGCAAATTGGCAATTTGCAGCGAATTCTGGACTTTCTGAGGGTGCGAGACCAAACCACAGGTGTGCGCGACCACCTGGGTGGGCGCGACCAAACGGAGGCCAACGCACAGTGTTAAATAACACGGGCGCGACCAAACGGAGGAGCGCGACCATTCTCAGAGCGTGCGCGACCAAAAACTCTGTCTGTCGTAAAACTCACCCAAACTTCAAATTTTCTTTCAAATTTGCTCGGATTTCTTCAAGGTATGCTTCCCTTATGACGTTTATAATCATGCCATGGATGAATAAGGAGGGTTATGGTAATTTTATCATGCAAGAAATTAATGAAAAATAGGTTAAGTGACTTGATGTCTTTGCAAGCTTATGTTAGGTTGTATTGTTTGTTTTTCAAGGTAATTTTTCCTTTATTCCCTTCCATTAGTTTCCCATTATAAATTCACATGTGTTAGAGTGTCATTTTCATTGATCTCATTTGCAAATTAATGCTAGACCCCATCCCAATTTCCTAAAAACCCTAACCCCTCCTAAACCCTATTTCAAATCCTAATTTCTCCCATGCATCCTACTCAAACCCTAACACTTTGTCACACAACAAATTTATGTATAAAAAACACAGCAAAATGAAAAAGAAACATTGTGAAAAGAAAAAGGAATATGATGGCAAATGCATGCATATGAATATCACAAAAAACAGAGTAATATCACTATGCATAGCCTAGACAAGACAATAGCAAAAGAGATATATTGTTGTGTAAAAATCAGAGGCAAGGTAACTAGGTGGCTGTCATGACAAAGTTAACAATATACAGCTGTACATGTTGTCAAAATGAACATTTTGCTGTGGTAAGGTTTGCATAAGAACATGGTATATTTCCTTAACCTCAAACTCTGTTTTCCTACCCTTCCCTTCATTAAAACCCTAATCCAATTGCTTATCCTTTCCCTAAAAATCCCAGTGCAATTGAAATCCCTCTTCCCTTTTGTCAACATGTAAATGAAGCTTTATTTCCCCTATGACAAAAAGCATTCATGAAGCTGCAAGTATTGTTTAAAGACCTGCTGTTATAGAGTATGGTTGGCAAAGGATTGTTAATGTATTCCCTAGTCCCAAAATCTAATTTCCTTTCTCCATCTATCTCCCTAAATCCCTTTCATGCCATTCATCTCTTTTCCCTTTCAAATTAAACCATACAAACCCTACCCCTAAATCCTATCAAACCCTAGTCCCTTCTAACCATACAAACCCTACCTTTTCCCCATGTTATATGATTAAAACCCTACCCTCTCTACACAGCAAAGTAAAAAAGAAAACATTGTAAAAAACAAAAAGAAAAGTGATGACAAGGCATGCACACAAGAAATTGTAAAAACAGTGAAAATGCCATTTGCATAGCCTTATAAAAAAAAATAAAGAAAAGTGTCATTTTGTTGTGTATATGTCAAAGATTCAAAGTTGTGTTAAAGTCATCACAAAATTCATCAAAAATACAGCTGCATAATTGTCAAAGGAAACAGTTTTGCTGTGTTAGGGTTTCTCATTAGCATGATATCATCTCTCTATCCATAAAACTCTATTTTTCCCTATCTATTCCCCATATGAAAACCTAATTCAAATTGAATTTCCCTTCATGCAAAACTCCCTATGCAATTGAATTTCCATCCCCAATGTCAAAATATACATTGAAATCCTAATTCCCAATGACAAATGCAAAAATGAAACTGCCAGCACCATGGAAAGACTGCTGTTATCAAAATTGTTTGGCAGATTTTGGTGATGGGTTTTATTGCCTCATTAAACCTATTTCTCTATACCCCTCATCTCCCTAACTCACAAGACATCATACTCTATTTCCGTTGCAAACCTATCACAGTAACCCTTCCCTCCCTTGGTGATCAAACATACAAAATCATTGTTTCCCAAAAGCATTAAATGGCCATTCCAAAAGTTATGAAAAAACAGAGTATGCTCTTAGATGACATGCAAAGGCAAAATTTAAGGAGAGCAGCCTGTTAAAGGTTTATAACTGATGCTGCCCTATTCCCCTATGCTCATGACATCCTTCCCTCCATCATGGAGATTTTCATTGTCCTTTCCCTTGGTGTTCAAAACACAAGTTTTCCCTAATAAAATTTTAATTTGCAAATGATGAAAGATGGAATGACATGTTTAGCATTGTGTGATGATTTCCTTCAGAATTCCCTGCTTATATATATATTTTTCCCTTTCCTATACGTAAATCTCCTCCCCTAACATATCCCTCATGATGTTTCCCCTTGAAAACAGCATACTTCACAGCATTTTGCAGGCAGGGCAGCGGTCAATTTGACTTGTTTTTTCCACCTTGCTCAATAACACCATGTCAACCACTGAGACTAATGAGCAAGGTGATGATCGATCATCATCTTCTGAGATTCATACATAGCAGAGGCCTCGTAGGGGAGGCAAGGGTGGTCACCACAAGAGGGAGGAGCCTATATCATTGACAGAGTTGCAGGCTTGCCCGTTGGCACTATCTTGCTTTCAGCATATGGCTTGCTTTCAGTTTTGTGAGAGGCTGTCACACATCCAGCATCACAGAGACTTGGCCCGGTTGTTTGTCCTCCATCTCCATGACAAGTAGGTCACCCTTGCAGGGGTGAATTTTGTATTTTCTCCAGAGGCTATCACAGATGCTACCGGGATACCCAATGTGGGTGAGGTATGGCCAAAGCGCAAGTGGGTGGACCTGGTATACTATGAGCCATATGTTAGGCCTGCCTATGTGCATCACTTGTCAAGGAACTTTCCTATCAAGTTCCTCCGAGCAGAGTATATAGACACCATGAGACTCATTATGCACTACTTCACATGCGAGGGGAGATTCTCACGAGTATTTTCTTGTCATATCCGCATGATGATGCACTTCACCAGAGTGAGGATGATGAACATCTCGGCATACTTATTTCACGACATTCAGAGGATGGCCACTACCTTTCGGAGACAGACCCCAGTACAGCAGCTCCGGAGCCTATGCCATCATGGTCTTATTCAGCTAGTAGTTTCCCATCAGCTGAGCCAGCAGAGCATCCCTTGGGCGGATTTCATCTCCCGATATGTTTTCACACAGCCACATTCAGGGCCGGAGGCAGTTCATGAGGAGGGAGGGCCATCACATCAGCCCGAGACCAGCATCCCGAGACACATGGCTTCTTCTCCTCGGGTCACATATCAGAGAGGTAACATGACCTTATTTGCAGCAGCCCGACGAGTACTTTCTCTACAGCCAGTGGAAGGGGTCTCGTCTTCATCATCAGAGCAGCGAGTGTTATCTCCACACCAGGTGGAAGGGGCCTCGCTTTCTTCATCGGCACAGGCAGTACGAGAGGGCAAGCAGCCCATGGTTGAGGATGAGGCAGTTGGCGAGGCACATGATGATTTCACTGGTCGTGATGCTCATTCTCCTTCCTCTTCAGATTTCTATGAGCTCAAGGAAGAGAACCTTGTGTTGCAGCGGAAACTTGAGATGGCTCAGTGGACTATCACTTATTTAGAGCAGCGGACCAAACAGCTGGAGACAGAGAAAGAGTTGGAAGAGCTATGGAAGATTCGAACCGACCGAGACATCAACCGCAGGAGGCCTGGGGACCCACTGCCCAAGGATAGAGAGTTATTGCTCATCCGAGCAAATTGGCACTTGGAGGGACTATTAGACAAGGCAAACCGTGACAAAGAGCTGCTCCGGAACATGAAGACACACTACTGGGCAAGATTACATGTTTACAAGGCGAGAATGAAAATTCTCCAAAGAAAGCTATCGGAGGCCCGGAAGAGGAGGAAAAGGAAAAATTCGCTCCGTATCTTGGCTGAAGCCTCCCTCACTCATCATGGTACTGATCTGCCTTGATCCAACACCAAAATGTGAAAATTTTGAAGATTTTTGAGCATTTTGAAAATTTTTGGTAAAATTACAGGTTTTTCCCAAGAACTGGTCTCACCCCGGGTGAGACCAGTTTGAAGGGCTGCTCGGAATTTTGCAAACTTGGCATTTTTGGAAAGGGCATTCAAAAATAAAAATTACCAATACTTGGGAGAAGCCTGATTTTGAGTTTTGAGCCTCCAAAATCTCAAAATACACCTAAAAAATGACTTTCTGCCCACTTTTTGAGTTGCAGAAAGTGACATTGGGAGAAATGGTTTTTGAGGGGTCAAATCAACACCAAATTCAGAAATTCCACTTGGGATGGAAATTAGACAGGCCAAGCTTTCCAATGAGCCATTTTGCACCTGATTTGGATCAGTGTAACCCACTCAAAAACAGCTGTAAAGGGGCGCGACCAGAACTTCCAGGGGCACGACCAAAACTTCCAGATTTGCCAGAATTGCCATTTTCGGTCAAAAAACACTGTTTTGACTATGGTTGACCATTTTTACTTGTAGATGATGGATGAATGTAATATTTTCATGGCACTTTGATAGGCTTTATATTTCTTTACTCTTCTAGAAGCTTCTTTGATGTAAATAGTTAATATTTAATGCATGGATAGGCTTCCTAACTTTTAGAGGCAAGTTGTTGTGCTGGCCTATTATCTAGTGACTGATTTAGAATTAGTTGTAACAGCTCCTAGGAAGCTGAGCTCGACCCCTAGAGGTGGGGGAAGAGGTTTGACCTTCTATATTATGCCTTCTCTTTCTCATTTTGATGGTTGGACTCTTGTGGGAGAAAGCATTATTGTGTATTGTACATTTACTTCTGCAATTTAAGGAAAGGAAGGCCAGGGTTTTGCAGACTTCATTGTGGATTCTTGTGGATCATTGTATTGATGGTGTGTCTTCTAATTGTTACTGTAAGTTTGTTTATGTGTTACATCTCTCTTTCTTTGCTGCTAATTGAACAAGATGAAGTGATAAAGTTTGAATTCATGCATGCCATGCTCAGCTTTTAATTTTGTTCAATATCTATGTTTTCCACTGTTTAAAGAGGATTCAAAGTCCTTGTTTGCCCTCTTTAACCTCCTCTCTTTCTTCCCTGATCACTCATCCAAGCCAAAGGCATCAGCACAAGTTCCTACCTTGCCCCAAAGATCCCCCTGCAAAAACTGTGCTCAATCCCCGCACCCTGAATTGCACTCCCTCCAATTGCCACCAAAAAACCAAAAATCTTTAAATCAACCCCCCTATATCAATTTACTAGCCTAATATCTTTGATCCTAATTGGTCAGCCTAATTATATTATAAGATCTATCAAATCTGACCCGAGAGAGCCTTCTCATACCTCGTAGGGCTAGCTACGAGGTGAAATGGTTTGATGTAGCCTTGAGAGTTTGTCTATCTCAGCCTAGGTGAATTCCAAGCTCTAACAAAACCATCACAGAATAAAGATCATGAAATAATGGTACAAGAACGACAAGTGAATCCACTGGGGTTGGGCCCGTAACCACCAGCGATCACTGCCGGTAGTGCTTCAGAAGATGCGAAGGAATAATAACTCTGCTTATATATTGATCATCAAATTGAACAACATTATATTGAGTGGTGCCTTCTCAGCAGTGAGAGTTTGCAAATAAAATTACAGTTCAACATAATAATCGTTCCATCTCTCCCCCTATCCTATCACTCTTGAATCTCTAATTCTACATCCTCAATTCCATCATTCGAATCCCAAAAGTCCTTCTGAAGTCATCCTGAATCCATCCTCTCTCTGATCTTTGTTTTCATTTAAATAGAGAAAGATCAGAGAGCAGTTACAACATAGATAAGTACAACATGATTTGTTTTAAAAAATTGGGTTGATTCTAACCAGATGATCAACAAGAAAATATATTTCCTTTCATCTCTTCAACAAAAGCAAGACGAATTTGGGTTTGCAGCTGAAATTTGGAGGACGGCCGCAACTGCAAATCTGAGAAAATCATGCTCAAAGAACCCTGCGTTTCTCCCTGTACAAGCCGAATTTGGGCAAACCGTTCCATGTCAAAGTTAATTGGGCCCGTTCGAGACAAAACCCATGTTCCAGATTTCTCAAATTCGTCTGCATTTGCTCAAAATCTCAACCGCAAAACTGTCGCTCCTTAAACCAGCGAATTTCTGAGTTGGCGGATTTAAAAATCAAATCTTCAATCTGGAAGTTACTTTGGAGGCTAAAAATGGTGAATAATGTTATAACCAACTTATTATAACTATCATTGATAAAATAATGCATAATCATTAATTTATTAGAAATAAAGGAGAATAAATAATATTCATCCATAAGAGCATAAATTATTTATAAAATGGATTTAAATGATAAATTATAATAGATGATATAATAGAGAAGAGTAAAAATAGATGAAATAAGTGTTACAAAGTGGTCATATTCATGGCCCAACATACCCCCACACTCAATATGTTGCATGTCCTCATGCAATGAAAACTGAATATATTGCGTGTATTCATGCAACCCAAAGACAAAAACCCATGTGTTAACCAAGCGATAAAAAATATGTTCATCTCAGCTCATGAAATGGATAGAACAAATGAATTCTTCCTTAATTAATGAATATTCACTTTTAGTAATCTTGATGAAGGCATAACAATTTTTACATTGACATTCAATTATATGTATATATGAAGTTGCAGCAAAATATGACATAGATAACAGCAAACTTCATTAACCATTTTCTCAAAAACTACAAACCAGCTTTTGTCGAAATTTGGCAAGTAATTTATAATATATGAAGGCTTCTATGATCCAAAAATCAGATCGTTTTGATGCATGGATCATGAGATATAAACAAAATGGCTGTAGGTGAGAGTGCATGATTTCCAAAATTTTTATGAACCAATTTATCTTGAAATTATCTAGGTATGTGTATTTTAATAGTATGTTTGTGTTTCCTAGAGATCACAAGAACTGAGTTCATAGTTTTTAAAAATATTATGGAAATCAATTTCTACACTGAAATTGTATGCCTTAAATGAGAAAGAAAATAGAAAACATCCATCATGCGTAGCAATTCCTCCCCCTCTTTGAAAAATTAGCATGCCCTCATGCGATGCTAGAAAACAAATAGAGGAGGTAGCTACTATCTGTTGAATTCTATGCTTGGTGTAAAACAACATGGCAGAAGGGAGGTGTTGAGAATGAATAAGAATAGCAATGGATGATAAAGAATATGAATGGCGTGGTCATAAGAAAGAAATGAATGAAAAGAACACTCCCCCACACTTGAAAATGACATGCTGCTAAAAAAAGGGGGAAGTGGTCAAGGTGTGGAATGAAGGATGACAAATAATGCTCAAAAATGGATTTTCATTAGATTCTCCTAAATTTATAATAAATTAGAAAACTATGCAATTTTACCTCAAGTTTTACCTCCAAAAATGTGGAATGACATATAAATACTGGCAGTTGTTGAAGCTGATGTAGGCAGAGTTGGTGCTAAAAGTGATGCAAAAGGTGGAATCCAGGGAAGCACATCATGTCTGAAGAATTGTTCACGTTCGCGAGCCTCTACTGTGAAGTGCAATAGTGTGGTCATGCTACGAATAGAATTCTGCCCATACTTGTTGTTCTCCTGTAAACAAAGCACTATTTTTCATACAATGTTCTTGAATCCATAGTGTTAGCTTTGAATAGCAACAGATAAAATGCATGCAAAATTTCAATGAGAAAAACTTATGTATACATGCAATACTAATATGTTGTCAAATCAACAAGGTATGGAAAAGTGTAATAATCATATCGCATGCAATTCCATAATGCATACATTCCCCCCCTCCAATTGGAAAATGGGTTCCATAACCATAAAGCATATGAAAGGGGTGGTGTTGATGCCAAGGCAAGGGAGTGATCAATACAATAGTAAATGAAGCAGAGTACACTTATCAATGATAGGACGGTGAAAATTATGGTTATATTGAGAGAAAAGTGTGTAAAGATAGTTATGAATAAGAGATAGGATTCTTTAGAGTGATGATAGTTTATGCAAAACGAAAAAGGACAACAATATGCTAAAAAGATGCTTTGCTGACGGTATTCTAGCTGAAAATGATGTGATTGACCATAAAACAATTTCTCATGCATAAAGGTTCAAAACAGGGAAAACGTTAAGGAAATAACTTCTATGATAAAAAGAAAATAAGAAAAGGGTATTATAATAATAAATGACGATAAAATATAACTTCAATACCATAAGCAGAGTCACTGCTGCCAGCAGGCGTCCATAGCCTCGGCAGGGTTTCTTTTTAACCCATATGAGCCAGAATCCTCAATTTATAAATGGAGAGTTACAGTGCTATTCTACAGAAGAGATCAGTGTGCTGGCGTGGTAACCAGATAATCACACTGCCATTCATTGGGATGTAGCAAAAGTGATCAGGCCGGCTCGTGATGAGACCTCCTGTTCCAAGGATAATTTTGTTATCCAATGGATCATAACCCTGGTGTGGTGGCCATAATGGGAATGTCACTTTGTTATAGCCTTATGAACATGGTAGGCTGGCTCGTAATGAGACCCCCTATCCTCCATCTGCGAACAAAATTTTGTTGTTATTACATATATTTATGATAAAATGAGGGAGGCTCAGTACTCCTTAAGAGCAGGGATGGCGGAAGAAGTTGAAGATTTCAATAGAAAAAAATATACCCATAATCTCATTTATTACAGACAGAGAAGATTATAACCAGGGATGATGGAACCAGCATGGTATTAAGATGGTCAATCAATATCATGTTCAACAGAAAACAATGCAGTAAAGTGATATATAAATAATTGTGTCCCTTCTGAAAAGAATCTATCATCAAGGAGTTGTCCTGTTAAAGATCATAACGTGAATGATATTAACTTGCTTCAATAGAATCCATAATTCTTGTCCTCATAAAAGTAGTGTACTTCATGCCATGAAAGAGAATCAGGAAAATGTGGTTGAGATGAACTATGAATAATCCCACAAGAGAAAGGAAGGGTTGCTCTCAAAAATACTCTCAAAGTGTTGCTTTTTTTTGAAGGAACAACAAAAACACTCAAAAAGAAAGTGGTGTTCTGTGTAGGGAACAACAAAGAAAATGCATACCAAAAAAAGCAAAAATACACACAAAAACGCGAAAATGCAAATGTCGTTCCTTTTGAAAGAGAAGAATCCATGCAAGCAAATAGTTGGGATGCCGTTTTCCTAAGATCATGAGTGCTTGTCAAAAAAATGGCCAAACTGTTGTTCTTTTTGAAAAAGGAACAGCAAAAACACCAAGTGTTGTTCCTTTTGAAAAAGGAACAGCAAAAACTCGAACTGTTGTTCCTTTTGAAAAAGGAACAGCAAAAACACGCACTGTTGTTCCTTTTGAAAAAGGAACAACAAAAACTCAAACTGCTGTTCCTTTTGAAAAAGGAACAGCAAAAACACGCACTGCTGTTCCTTTTGAAAAAGGAACAACAAAAACACACCAAATGCTGTTCCTTTTGAAACAGGAACAGCAAAAACACACCCAACGTGAAAGTGCAAAAGTGCTGTTCCATTTCGAAAAGGAACAACAACTGTTCCATTTCGAAAAGGAATAGCAAAATGAACTGTGAAAAAGGAACAACAAAATGAATGGCTGAACAAAAAAGTGCTATTCCTTTAGAAAATAAATAGAAAAACGAAAATGATGTCCCTTTGAAAAAGGAACAGCAGGAACGACAAAAATGCACACAAATGTTGTCCCTTCCGAAAAGGAACAACAAAATACACAACCATAAAATGCAAACACGCAAAGAATGAATTAGCTGTTCACTGCATTGATGCTGAGGATGAGTTGCACTTTGAATGAAGCAACACCTGAAACACAAAATATACGAGAAATTAGAAAAGAAACAACAAAAAGCAGTATGTAAATAAATAAATTTAGTTACAACAGCTATGATGTTATGTCAAAAAATGATCTATTTGAAAAATGTTTTAGCAGCAGTGACAAGACATGAATCTTGAAATTGAAATCAATTCTTCATTTGTTCTATTATGAATCCGTTGGGTAATGATTTGGATAAAATTCCTTTGTTTTATAAAAATTTCTTTGAAAAATCACTCGTCCATAAGTTGACCTTCTTTATTTTCCCAGGACCTGCAAAAACGATTGTCTACCTGCAATAAAACATTCAATCATGGAGAAAGATAGCTGACCGGGCTCCCCTAATCCAAGAATTATGCAAAAAACAACAAGTAGTTACTCTGTATAACAAATCCACAAAGTAAAATTTATTTGTCACCTGCGGGAGAGCAGTGGTCGACCATACTAACCAGCGGTGTTTTAATCACAACTTCTTTGTTTTTCGTCAAAATTGAGTGATTCCAAAGGAAAATGAGAGCTAATTCAAAGTTTTATCTCCAGTAGAAACAGGTTTTAAAGATTCAATGATATGATATGTCAATTTTAGTTAGAACAACCTGCATAATAGAGTCATTGTCGATTACCCGGCTTAGACCAACAATTGATATTTCAAGCGTAACTTTTTCGTTTGATGTCGGATTCGAATGATTCAAATTGGAAATGAAAGTAGATTCATTTATTTATTTCCAATAGAAACAGTTTTTGAAGAGAAGAAGAATTGATGGGTCAAATACTGTAAGGAACAACCGGAAAAACATAGTTTTAAGGGTGCTGATTTACGATAGATAGTCAGTATTTTGATCATAACTTCCCCATATGATATCTAAAATGAGTGATTGCAATTGAATTGTAAACTAGATTCATAGGGGAATCTACCATAGAATCAGGGTTTAAAAATTCATTCATTTAGGCGTCCAAAAACCGACTGTCCCAACTCTGTTCCTGAGCTACCTGCTTGACATCCTGTCAATGTTTTGGCTCTAACGTTTTCGTTTCAAATCCAAATTGAGTGATTCAAATTGGGTTAGAAAGTAGACATCAAGGGCTACTTGGGGTAGAAACTGGTTTTAAAAATATTTACTTTTGGTCCCTCAAAACGTGACTGTCTCGACTGTTTTTCCAGAAAGTTCATCAAGCCTGCAAGCAAAAAAAAATGCAATTCAAGCATTTTTTCAAATAGGTGATAAAAATGAAAATGAGTGTTTGTAGAACTTATTCTTTCCATTATGATTCATCTACATACACAAATTATTAAAAAAAATTATCACCGATGTTTATTTCGATAGCATGTTGCAACAAAAACAACTAGTTTTACAAAAGAACAAAATGCACTTATTTATGTCCTTATTTTATTTTATTTTATTTTTTTCACTAACCTACTTTGATTGAAGGATGAATATGACTACGTATATGAGTACTTCCAGTGAAGCCATTTTCGAAGTAAGGCTTCACATATGCACATAGCCAAATTTGAAAAATGCATGTTAATGGATATTAGGGTATGAGAAGCTAACTTCCCTTCAAAAAATGATATCAAAAATTGTTGAAGCATAGAGTGATGTTGCAAACAAATGATGGAGTGAAACCAATCTTCAATATATCCTTTAATTTTTTGATTTCGCATAGCCATCATATCATGAAGTTTTTGAGCTTTTAAAATGGCTTGTTGATGCATAGTAAAAGAAACCTCATTTTCTTCCATAGCTTCTACAATTTTTGCATTTGAAACATTCTGAATCTCATTGTAGGTTTTCTTTAATGGCGCATGTGAGATAGAATGGGTGGGAAGGGTGGGTAAATTTGGCAGCTCAACATTGTAAGCATGTTGTACTGGTTTATTATGGTGAGGGTGTGGAATTAGTTGAGCGGGAAAATGTGTATGGAATGGAGCATTTTGATGATGTGGCTGATTTGGTTGTGTGAATGGTTTTGATGGGCAAGCAAGGTGTTGTGAAAGAGCTGGTGGAGAATATGGAGAATGTGCTTGTGCTACAAGATGAGGGAGAGTAGTCATGCCATCATAAGATGAACCATGCCCAACTTGTAAACAAGATAGGTGGTTATATTGAAATTGACATGGCTGCCCTAACACATTAGCATTTCATAATGGATTATGCAAGTATGACAATGGAGAAAAAGTGTTTTGAACCATACCTATAGGCCTTGTTGCAGCTTTCTTACCTCTTTGATATGCTACTTCCATCCTAGATAAGGAAGAGTGAATATCTATGAGATGCTCCTTTCGGTCATGAGAACAAAACATTTCATCAAATTCTTCATTTTTATGAACCTGCAAAACATCCAATTTTTCATTTCGAGAGCTAATAAAATCAACTTTAAAATTTTCAAATAACACATTGATTTCAGCTCTTATGTCTCCTATTCTTGTAGCAGATTTGGAAAAGAAAGAACAAACATCTCTAGAATTCTTACCAGCCTTGGAGATTCCTCTTGAATACCTTATGCACAATTCACAAACATCATCATATAACAACTGAAAAAAATCGCCTTTTCCTATCAGATTTAAAAGTTCTAAAAATTCATTTTTGGTTCCTTTATGAAGGAGTGTTTTTAAGATCTCTTTTTCCAAATGCTTATATTTTGATTTTTGAAGGTTGTATTGAAATCGATCTACATAGTCCTCCAAACTTTCATCTTCCCCTTGTATCATATAGAAAATATCTTCATTGGATTTGCAATAGTCTTGGTACTTCTTCAAGAATATGTTCTTCATGTCCTCCCATGATTGGATGCAATTCCCACCTAGGCTCATGAACCATCGGAGAGCTGCTCCTTTTAGAGTAAGAGGAAACACTTTCAATCTTTGATCGTCAGTACAATAATCATATCATCTACAAAGTATTTCGAACTCAAATAAGAATGTATCTGGATCTTCATTTGCTAAACCATGAAAATTTGGTAAAGATGGGGGAATTATGTGCATTTGTGTCACTCCTCCTAGATCTTTGATAGGAAATTCAAAAGTAGAAACGTGAGCCATTTCTTACCATAATAGAAGATGTTCTTCATGTGTTTCTTCGAGGCTCCTTCTTCAATTGTTCCTGTCAATTAGTTAGTGAAATGGGTGGTGCTTACATCACCACTTGCGTGAGATCATGTAATTCATTTTTTAAAAATTTCTATCTTTTTCTTAATTATTCAAAAATTCAAACATCTATTTCTACTCTAGGTTCTTTAACAGTCCTGCTGGAAAGCGGACGGGGGAGCAGGGCTTCTACATGCTCCGTACGCAGGTTCTTACCTTCCATTTTTAAGATCCAACTCTTCCCTAGCAGGCACTCATTAGATTCACACTACTCTTTAGAAATGGCTACACTCTCCACGGCAACGGCGCCAAAATGTGGAGCGATAAAAAGGTGCCTTTCGAACTCCTAATTACCTTCACATTAATTATCAACCCAGGGACGACTTTTTATTTCAAGAGTGTACTCTGTCTGAGGCGGCTATTTACTCAAGAGTAATGTTTAGTAGTATAGCGTTCAGAGAACACAAGAGTAGACGGGTGCTAAACTATGACTAAATTACTTCAAAAGGATAAAATCACACAAGACAGCTTATCAGTCAAGGGTGCGGAAGTGATAACCCATCCCTCTAGAAACTGATGGAAAGGAAATTAGATCATGGACCATAGGTCTGGGAGCTAAGCAGCGACTTGCTGAGGCTCACAACAGCCTTAGACCTTCTCTCACACCAAAACAACAAATGCAAGTAAATGGAACAACAGAAAGTAAATGGAACAACAATCCAATAAACTAAATCATTCATTCAAACAACCATCAATTGATGATACAGTAGCAATAACTCATTCCTATGGATAGTGATGCAATTGAAATCAAACACACAACATTAAATAACCAATTGGAAAGTGCAAAGAATTAAATCAATCGTATTACTACAACTCGATGAAAATGAAACAATTGTGATAATTAAAAGAATGCTGAAAGGTAAGCTTAAATAATTGCAGAAAGTAAATAAATAACAACGCTAAGTATTAGAACTGAATAGCCAAACTTATATAACTGTAATGAACAGAAAATTGTTAAATTACTGGAGTGATCAGCGCAGCTTTGAAGATGAAATGAACAGCACAACAACATGCTGACGAAAAGTAGTGAGCTATGTTAAGAAGGAAATGAAAAACAATGCAATTTAAGTACAGTATATAAAACATATTAGTTCATTCAGTCTAGAAATACCAATCAGTAAAAGTACATGATTACGATAAGTAGAAATAAAATCAAACCATCACACAATAAAGATCATGAAATAATGGTACAAGAACGGCAAGTGAATCCACTGGGGTTGGGCCCGTAACCACTAGCGATCACTACCGGTAGTACTTCAGAAGATGCGAAGGAATAATAACTTTGCTTATATATTGATCATCAAATTGAACAACATTATATTGAGTGGTGCCTTCTCAGCAGTGAGAGTTTGCAAATAAAATTACAGTTCAACATAATACTCGTTCCATCTCTCCCCCTATCCTATCACTCTTGAATCTCTAATTCTACATCCTCAATTCCATCATTCGAATCCCAAAAGTCCTTCTGAAGTCATCCTGAAGCCATCCTCTCTCTGATCTTTGTTTTCATTTAAATAGAGAAAGATCAGAGAACAGTTACAACATAGATAAGTACAACATGATTTCTTTTACAAAATTGGGTTGATTCTAACCAGATGATCAACAAGAAAATATATTTCCTTTCATCTCTTCAACAAAAGCAAGACGAATTTGGGTTTGCAGCTGAAATTTGGAGGACGATCGCAACTGCAAATCTGAGAAAATCGTGCTCAAAGAACCCTGCGTTTCTCCCTGTACAAGCCGAATTTGGGCAAACCATTCTTTCAAAAAGTTAAATGGGCCCGTTCTGGACAAAACCCATGTTCCGGATTTCTCGAATTCGTCTTCATTTGCTCAGAATCTGAACCGTAAAACTGTCACTCCTTAAACCAGCGAATTTCTGAGTTGGCGGATTTAAAAATCAAATCTTCAATCTGGAAGTTACTTTGGAGGCTAAAAATGGTGAATAATGTTATAACCAACTTATTAGAACTATCATTGATAAAATAATGCATAATCATTAATTTATTAGAAATAAAAGAGAATAAATAATATTTATCCATGAGAGCATAAATTATTTATAAAAAGGATTTAAATGATTAATTATAATAGATGATATAATAGAGAAGAGTAAAAATAGATGAAATAAGTGTTACAAAGTGGTCGTATTCATGGCCCAACAATATGCTTCATCTCTTGCTTGTCAGCACATGAGAGTGGTATAATTAGTATTCAAATAGTGAGGTTCGTGTGCTTAGTGAGTGCTTAGTGTCCCTTGTGTCAAAGTTCTTTCACTGTAGAGGGAGAGGGTGAGAGTGAGTCTCAAGTTGAAAGGGAATAGTCCTAGCTCTATTAGAGACGCACAACACAATAGGACATGGCCATCTTCCTGCGGAGTAGTCCACACAGATGCAACATTAACAAAAACAATGTGAATAGATAGCACGTACACCACCCAGCATAATAGTCCACACGAGTGCGATGGTAGTTATAACAAGTTTACGAGAATGAATATGTCGAGTGTCTGGAAAAATAGTCCACATAGGCAAGACATCATTAACAATTGATACAACACATTTCCAACAACATATGTACTAAAATAACCAAAATAGTTCAACTGTCTTAATAGAGGTTAAAGAAGCATGCATTACAAGTGTCCAAAGAATAGTCTTACAAACGAATACAATACATGTTTGAAAACATGTTAGCTTGTTAACAGGATTTTGAATTAAGCGAAAGTTCCAAGACACATCCGTACACCATTACATCACTAAGCTTGATAGTGGGGCATTGGAGCCACAACTCACTCAAAGAAAATACTGCAAACTCTCAAGGCTATATGGGAGCAGCCATGGTGAAAAGTCTTTTTCATGTACAAATGAGGGATATATATAGCCAAGGGTGAAATTGACCCTTGTGATTGTTCGACTTCCCTCGTGACTATTCAACTTACATGAATATTCGACTTACATGAGTCTTTGACTTCATCCGTGGGTCTCTTGTGGTTCCACGTTACATTACATTGATTAGACAGTTATGATCCAAAATGGTGATGTGGATGATCTGATTCATGACACAAATCGACATGATGCTACAGGTATGCACATGCTGGCTATGATGTTTTTGTCGAGCTATTGTGCTGTTGAGTGATGAGTGTGCCCGTGGTGTACCATAGCTTCACCTCCGCATGGAAAAGTGTGTGGAGTCTTCAATGGTCTTGGTGTTCTCTTGATGGTTCATGAATGTGCATGTGTATCATTCTCTTGCTACTTTGTATACTTTTTGTGTTCGTCCAACTGCGAGCAAGTCTTCTAGCATTCAATTGTTCATCCCATTTGTCATCGCTTCATGTCTCATCCATGTACCTATTTCTTCAATAATTCATGTCGAGACGACATCAATTCTAGAAATCCCCTAGTCTGCTATGATTCATTGTCTTTCATTTCCGAGTGTAGGTGAGCAGGAGAGAGGACAATTCTCTGAAACATCACAGAGCACATGTCAGGCTGGGATTCGAGGCTTTGGGGAACTGTCATGAAAAATTGCACAGAGATAATTGGGAGGACAAGATGAGTAGTGTGGAACAACAATGACATTTTACGGGATGTGGATGAGCTTCGAGGTAGAACTACACTGGCAGTGAAAATTGTGTAGATTTTTAGGGGAGGCTGGGAGCAGGCTGCTGAAACTTGCTGGAAAAAACTATGCAAAACTAGGAGGCACTCATGCTAAACATGTCTACACAGTTGTCGGGCTCAGCGGGGTGTCGGGTAGCTAGTGGACAATACAAGAAAACTGCACAATTTTTAGGAGGAGCAGTAGGTCGGTTGGTAGAGGGACTGCTTGACAGAACCACACAATTTCTAGAGACAATGTAGTGACGTGCAGTGGGAGGCTATTCTTTTTTTTTTATGAAATTTATTCATTTAGTAGAGGTAGGCATGCTAATATCTTCTGCACAATTTTTTGGAGGAGTGAAGCTTGGGGTCACTACCCTGTCCAACTCTCTGGTTGACCAATGAGAGGCTTGATGGATTGGCTTCTGGGTAGTGCATATTGAGATGGATTCTTGGGAAAATTATATGTTGTTATGGGTGATAGTTAGCCAGGTCAATTCCAGGATTACGTAGTGAATACTTCTTGATAGGAAACCTCAAGCTCTATGCAATTATAGGTAGCAGTACTTAGCCACTGATGGTTGAAACTATGCAACACAGATCAACAGAGGTCCAGCTAATGAAGGGTGATCCGGTTGATAGATATTCGGAAAAATGGTTAAATGTGTGAGCGAGTGAACACATGTATACATGACCTTGTGAAAACACACTCAACATGACTTGACGACAAGACATCTTGAACCAATAAGACAACATATGCTCAGTGTGAGTGATTGTGGGACTATCTAATTTTGAAAGAGACAAGTACGACACTTCGGATAGACCTTTGGATGACCGTGACGAAACTTACCTGACAATGCTTACAAAATCATGTGTGAGTGTGATAGATGTTTACATAGTGAACACAACTCAAACGCAAACCTTCGACATCACTAGAACAAGGTTGCAAGCATGACATAGCAATCAACATGCCAAAGATGAAAGTTGGTAAAACAAGCGAAAATCTAGCAAGACATTGAGGAAACACTTAAAATAATTTTTTGTGTTTGCACACATGCATGTTACTGAGGACAGGTTGATATGACAATGACAAGTAGTCCTACAGACTCAACTAAGAGGTGTACTTCGAAAGGTGTTCTTTACTTACCATACTTACCCTTGATCTTTTTGCATTAATTGATCTCTTGGTCTTTGTCCTTGACGCCTTGGGAGTGATCTCAGCATGTTAACTTTTCCTATAGTAATTGAGTGATGGATTAGCACGGTTTTAGTGGGAAGTGACTATTGTCGATATGAGGCCATGGGAGGCCCATTTTCGTAGTTTTTGAATGAATGACAGACATGATAGCTTGGACAAAACTGCGCATTCCTAAGGCACATGACACTGTCGCGGGATGGGGGTCTTGGGAGGACTCTTCTGCGCATTTCTATTGAGCAGTGTTGGCTGCCTAACTGCTCTGTGCATGTTTGGAGGGCAGTGTTGGCTGGGGTCTTTGCAGACTGTAGGGTTTTAGTAGGAAAGGGAGGAAGCTTAACGGTTGCATAAGAAAAAAGCACAGTTCCGAGAGGCTAGATGAGGCTAAGCTTCTTGAGAAATTGGCTAAGTGTGAGATAAATGAAACATATGTAAATATTGATAAGACTTGACTGTGATCACACACCAACACTTTGTGATACAATGTAGACCATCCAAAATGTATAAACATAATCTGCTCGATGCAACAACCTTCGTGACAAGAGTTCGTGTAGTGAGTGTGAAACACGTCTATGTGATGATAGCAAGTCATGTGTGCATGCTTTCCCTTAAAGCAAAACAACATTCCATTTTCATGACAAATAACAAGCCCTATGCCCAAAGATGACACATGATGCATAAAGATGAGAACATGGACAACTCTTAAGATCAAGGAGGGGAGCTTGAAATCATCAACTTATCAACAAGCAACCAAGGATGATTGGTCGCATGATCCAAGGTAGGCTCCAAATTTTGCATGCGAGCCAAAATTTTGGAGGGTGGTTGTAGCCGCTACAACAAAACCATATATTGTAAATTCAATATTAAACCCATTATTGTAACACTAATATCAAATCCTGAATTTGTAATGTCACAATGTGATGTTAGATAATATTTTGTATTGGGTTTATAATATTATAACCCCAAATAAGAAGTAGAATATTAAACCCTAATATTAAACCTTAATATTATGTCACTTAATATTATATCAATTAGTAGTAATATATAGGAAAGCGAAGGGTTTAGGCAGTTTCTACAATCTATCTTTTTATATTGGGTTTATAATATTATAACTCCAAAAATTCAGTGCAATATTAAACCTTAATATTATGTCACTTAATATTATGTCAATTAGAAGTAATATATAGGAAAGGGAAGGGATCATGTAGTTTCTACAATCTAAATTTTTGTATTGGGTTTATAATATTATAACTCCAAATATAAGTGTAATATTAAACCCTAATATTAAACCTTTATAGTATGTCACTCAATATTATGTCGATTAGTAGTAATATATAAGAAAAGGAAGGGATTAGGTACTTTCCACAAATTTGAGAAAGACAACCGTTCAAAGATATGAATTTCATGAACCATTTCCCTCCATATGTGGATAAGTAATTTATACAAAGCAGTGTATGATCGAGTCCCCCCATTTCGAGGCATTAAATAATTTTTATTTTTTTTTACCAATATAGAGTTTTTACTACAGTTTGGATCAGAGCGATAGCTGAGCCTGAGCTTAAGAATTGTTGCATCCATATAGGTTCTGTATATAGAGTGCAACCTTCGGGTATATCTATATCGGGTCCACATCACATAGTACAACACGATATTGATGCGACTCTACGATATCAAGATTGCTATATCAAATTTCAAGTTATGATGTTTGAAACAAATTTCAGGGTTTTTCTTTGATTGAAACTATATTTGATCCCTAATCTACAATTGGCTACAAAACATATCCACACAACTCCAGTTGGAATGAGGAAATAGTAGATATTTTTGGGAATTCAAGGAGAATCCACACAGAACTAGAAAAGAAAAATTCATATCAGTGAGATCAAAGTCACCACTCGCACCTAAAAAACTGAAAGATTCAATGAAGTTTTGGAAGCCCTTAAGCACGTGATTCTTTCAACTAAGTTAGTTAATCACATACTTGGTAAAGTAAATGTTACATCATGTAGGGAATTAACATCATAATAATTTCACAATAAACAAACATATCATTGGACACCTATATAGCCTAGAAACCACATAGAGTGAAAACCAAAAAATGTTTGATTTTATTATTAAATGCTCATGAGGATATCCACCCCTCACTCAATGGTTGTAAGGGAGTCCATATCTTGACCACTTTTATAAATTTTTACTAAGAAATATCATCTTATATAGTAAATAACTAGTTGTAAGCTATTACAATCATCAAGATATCATTTACGGATAAATCCTTGAGCATTGTGTGTATGGGGCCTAGTTCTTCCCATGAGTGGACTATCTTGCAGCTAAATTTTTTTAACCTAGATAGACCGCTAGTCTATTTCTTCCCACAATGCTAAACATATTCCATATTTTTCATACGTAAAAATCCTCATTTGTAACTCATATTGTCAACAATATTTGATATAATGATTAGAACATACATTAATCCAACCAATACAAATATATACTAGCAATTCTTTAACATTTATTCATGTCCATACATGAAATGTAACCAAAACATCGCGACATGCTTCCTTTAACAACCTTTCTCACACATTAATCATAAACTTATAACTATCAAGCATATCTATAAATAAATACCACATTACTATATTCTCCTTGCACAAACACATGTTCTTTTCCAAAGGAAAATCACTACAACTATTCTTTTTCTTCTAAAGGATACTAGCATTTTAGTTTTGATCTTCATGCAAGTAACAAGAAAAATTTATTCAAAAGAAAATTCCCCTCAGCTATTTCTTTGTATATACAATTATGTAATCCTTTCCAACATAACTAATACCATAGATAATATTCTTATCTATGCGAATTCATGTTTCTTTCCAAAGCATTTTTTTTCAAAAGGAGAATTATTCCAAAAAAATCCAACATTTTAGTGATTATTTCTCGCATGCAACTATTTGTTCTTCCTAAAAGAAAATAACATGATAGCTATGAAAAACACTTATTTTTTTTCCAAAGGAATCTAAGCAAATTTTGCATGGAAAAACAATTTTTTTTACAAGCAATGAAATGCATAGCAACCATTCTTTCATGCATGAAAATACATAACATTCTCTAAAAAGAAAGTTAATATCATATTTTATCCTCTTATGCATTCAAATGCACATTATTTTCCCAATGGTATTCAAATAAAATAGATACTGTTTTTCATGCATGCAATTTCATAACATTCTTCCAAATAAACTAACACACTAATTATTCCTATCCATGCATGCAAAAAAATATTTCATTTTCTAGAAATCTAACTCATCATTTATTGCTTTCATATGTGCAATTACATGCTCTTGTTCCTAGAAAGGGAAACTAAATATAATAGTTATTAAAGCACACGTACTTCCAAGAAATATGACCAATATCTAGTCTCTTCAAGGTTTCTTTATATTATTGAACGCAAGGTTTCATATATTCCTTTTAAGAACTCAAATACATAGTAGCTATTTCTCTTACATGAAAACTTATATTTTTATTTTACAAGAGATTAAACACATAGTTCTAATTTTCGTGCGTGCAAAGAACACACTTTTTAAGGAAGATACTACTCATTTTTTATGTTCATGATTCTCATACAATTTTTTCTAGAAAATGACATGGCTTTTCTATATTTTATGTGAAAAATTATCATGTATTCTTTCCAAGAAAATATCATAGTTAACCAGTTTTTTATGAATGAAAACTAAGAAAATGTTTTTAAGATTGACTAATCTTTTAATGTGCATAAGTTATGCAAAAAAATGCATTCTTTTCCAAAAAATAATATAATTAATTCTAATTTTTACCATATTTTCCTTAAGAACAACATATATTATATTTTCACCGTGACCAAGCAATAAATCAACGTGTTCATTTTAATAACACCACAATAATTATCTATTACCTTTTAACCAAAAAGATAAAATTGCTTATATCTTTGGACTAACACCACAATAATTATCTATTACCTTTTAACCCAAAAGATAAAATTGCTTATCTCTTTGGCATAAACTGGCCTCGTTTTTCCATGGTGAGGAAGCAAGTGGCTATAGAGCATCCTAGTCTTTTATTTTCACTTTTTTTTTTTTGTAAACTGAGGCAGTACTCTATTAATAAAAGTAGAAGAAATTACATATTGCGGCAAGTCTCAACCCGCCCAAAAGGGAAACCGGGTGACCATCGAAGGTTTTTAACAGCCATCCAAAAAAAGTAGATAACCAGTCTATCTAACCAAGCAAAAATCCCATCTATTCTTACTACTAACAAACTGATTTTTCCTTGTAACATTAACATCTAATATAACATAGTCCAAAAAGAAATTGATAAACACCTCTTTGCAGCATTTCCATATCCTACTGGTTCACTGTCTTTGGCTGGGGCTCGCTCTCTGCCTTGACCTCCATTCCACATGCTTTAAACAGCTGCAGAATTTTGTCCAACTTCCTGTCTTGCATCATAAGAGTAATCTGTATATTCTTCAACTCCCTTTTGAGGGTGGGGATCCCTTGAGCCAATTCCACCATTTCCAGGGCCACTTGTTCCATAGCTTTGGCCATTAATCTCTTCATGCCCCAATATACATGTAGTGACTGCTTATATAAAGACATCCTACCTCTTGTGTGGCCCGGGTCAGGGATAAAGCACTCCCAATCATCCATTTCAGACTCATAGATTTATTTCAATTCGCAATGACCATAATTCATAGGCATGCAAAAATCACCATAATACGACTCCGTAAATAGACATGTCAATCTACATTGTGCTTACGACTAATTTAATATTATAGTTCGCCACAAGATTTTCCCAACATACAGACAAAGAAATCTCACAAGCTATGCATTAGATTTCCCAATTATTTTCAACCATCCCGGAGAAAAGAAAATAACAACCTGCCCCTGCATATTATAACAACCTCATATGCCCCTGCATATTTTTAAACATATTTTTAAACTCTGTATTTCAAATAGGGAGACTGCCTTTATTTTTCCTCTTCCAGCTGTGCATCCGATTCCCATCAAAATATTGGTATAAAAACACTATCCATAGAGACCCACTTTCAATAAGGTAACTCTAAGTCTGCACTTCAAATAGAAAGACAATGCCTTTATTGCCTTTATTTTTCCTGTTCGAGAGGTGCATCCGATTCCCATCAAAATATTTGAGTAAAAACCCTATCCATAGAGACCCACTTTCAATAAGGTAACTCTAATGTAGCTTGTAACTACTCGAAACCTAACTATTTATTTGTTATAGAAACATTAGGATGTTCGACCTTTTTTTCCTTTCATTCTCCAATATTATTTATAAGAGACCGTTTTAATTTTACGGGTGCTAATGTAAGGATTGTTATGAATTAAATTAAGGGGCTTGTAGGGATATTACATTTTGAAAGGCGTTTTATAACATGTATCGGATACATGTTGGCACAAGTTAATTCTTACCATTTGGTTTTTTTGTAATTGTGGTTTTTTTAATTTTATTTTAAAAGTATGTTTGAAACTATAAATAAATAAATTGATTGTGAAATATAAACCAATAATAGGAAAATTTAATTACAACAATCTTACGAAAACAACATTAAATATAAACTTGGTTTTTTTGTAATTGTGGCTTTTTTAATTTTATTTTAAAAGTATTTTTGAAATTATAAATAAATAAATTGATTGTGAAATATAAACCAATAATAGGAAAATTTAACTACAACAATCTTACGAAAACAACATTAAATATAAACTTGGTTTTTTTTGTAATTGTGGTTTTTTTAATTTTATTTTAAAAGTATTTTTGAAACTATAAATAAATAAATTGATTTTGAAATATAAACCAATAATAGGAAAATTTAACTACAACAATCTTACGAAAACAACATTAAATATAAACTTAATTTATTAAAGAAACAATAAAAATTAAAATACTGATACAAATTAACTCATTAAGCATATATCAGGAGTTCGTTTAAGAGAACATCCTGATACAATGAAAATTTATGCATATTTGAACAAGTAATTTTTAGTTTCCTTTTTTCTATTGCAAATTTTATTATAGACAACCAGTTTAAGAATTTTTATTTGCATTCCAGAAAGTGTTGTACAATGATAGGAAAGTAATCTCTCTTTTAGTTTATTCATATAATTATGATAATAATATAATTAAATGTTTTATAAATTTTACTATATAATCACATAAATAAATCGATATAAATAAATCGATATAAATAAATCGTTTATAAATTTTAATAGATAATTATATGACTAAATAGTTTATAAATCTTAATAAGTATCAATTTATAATAAAATGTTAATTAAATTATAATTATATTATACTTATTATTATTGAAAATAATTAATATATAAATTAAATATATATTAATTTAATAAAATATGTAATAATATTATTAAGTATATTCTCTTTAGTAAATTATAAAAAAAATTAATTTATAAATAATTTTTGTTAAAATATTATGGATTAATATTATAACTTCTCATATGATATTGTTTCTCTAATTAATCAAGTTAATTAAAAGGAAAAAAAGAACATAGCTGAGATAAATTCCAATTTTTTATTCATGCATACTGCTATTAATATTCTAAAATATTTTGTGAAGATTAAATTCATACCATCAACCAATAATTTTTTATAGTTAAATTAAAATTCAAAAAATGTCTAATTCAAAATAAAATGTCTATCAACATAAATATAAAATTGTTCATAATATTGAAACACAAGGTTATCTCTACTTTTTTAGATTGACTTGATTTGGTGACTTTTATAATTAGAGGTAAGGAAACTCTTCAACGAATTCACAACTGCTCCTAGAGATTGCAATAGAAGTCTTCATGGAAAATTTTAGAGGTTAATATTCGCAGGTGGGCTAATTTTCCATGATTTTTCCACAAAAAAGATTCATTAATTTCCATTTTTTGTAAAAATGGTTTTCCCAAATTTTATAATAGGAAATTATTTTACTTTAAAAATTGCCAACATTATATAGAGAATATATGTAAAACCATCATAAATTTGAATAATTTTACAAATATATCAATAAACATTTTATAGTTTGCATATTAGGGACTAGTGAGATTCGCTAATACTTTTAAACTTCAAGATAATTTTCCATCCTTAAAATTTCCCTTGGAAGTATCCTTTGGGAAGGAGGCAGAGAATCAAAGGTAAGAAAACACTTCGACAAAAAGGAAGGTAGGTATTTTTAATCCTTCACGCAATAATGGTGAACCAAAAGATTAAGAAATGAACATAACCACATTAATAAATGTGATTGATATACTTAGATAGACACACATCAAGCAAATGCACAGCCAAATTAGTAACTGAGGCTAATATACACTCATAGGCTTATATCAACCACATAAGCTTATCAACTACATTAATAATTATGAGGTGTATGATAGAGATTTAATATAAATATTCATATTAAATATTATAATATTAGATTTAAATATTGAGTTTTAACAATGTGTTTTAGTATTTGGTATTAATATTAGGTTCTAATATTGATGTTTTAGTATTTGGTGACATTGAATAAATTACAATGGCGTGACAATGTGACGTTGAATAAATTGCAATGGAATGACAATGTGACGTTAGATAAATTTTTGCGTTAGATTTATCATATTATAACCCCAAATATTAAGAACAATATTAGACCCTAGTATTAAACCTTAATATTATGTCAATTAGAAGTAATATATAGGAAAGGGAAGGGATGAGTAGTTTCTACAATCTAAATTTTTGTATTGGGTTTATAATATTATAACCCCAAATATTAAGCGTAATATTAAACCCTAATATTATTGCTATATTTGAACCCATTAATATTTAAATAAGGAAGAAATTCACAAGAAAGAAATTGAATCACAAATGAGAACACACAAATTTAAATGTTAACGGATTCAAATGCAACAAGTGCTATCAGAGCTTAGGATGAGAACAAGTTAAGGATGAAAATAAGTTTGAGTGGGGTTACATAACAAATCCAAGGATAAGAGAGGGAGAGGTCGAAGAAGAGCTCGGAACCCATGAAGTCAATTTTTTTTCTTTTTATTTTTAAACTGTGAACAAAGCTGCCCTTTTTTTAACACGTGAGTCATTGTTTTTTGGCTGCCATTGTGATATTAGAAGTTGTCATTTTTTTTTGTTTTCCATTATGCTGTTAGAAATCTAGTAGCATGATTTTATGCATTCAAGCATTCAAGAAATATCATTTTCCTCTAAGTGATTAGGGAGCCGCATGCTTCGACCAGACCAACCATCATTTGTCTGGAGTGTAAGTCGAGACGTTGTGTGTGGAGGACCTTTTCTTTCTTAGAAATTGAGTTGGTCAATTGAGAGGCAAAGAGAGAGAGAGACATCCCCAAGAAAATTGAGGGAGCAGAGCCACTCGAGATATAAAGAGAGATAGGAGCCTCCAGAGAGACAAAGAGGGATAGCCCTGAGCCCCACCACTGAGGAAATCTGTGTATCTCTAACAAATTTCCGGAAATTCAAAACACTGGTACTTTTATTTGGCAAAAAAAAAAAATTGTTGATTTTTTTTTTCAATTCCGAAGAGTTAAGTTGGGTTTCCAAAAATAAAGTTTCAATTGTGAAGAATTAAGTTGGGTTTCTAAAACTAAATTGAAGTTCTGAGAAATTATCTCAGAAAAAGTATTGAATTTTTTGGTTTCTTGAAAGAAAATTTGAGTCAGGGGTTTGAATTTAAAAAAAGAAAAGAAAAATGGAACCTTATATTAAATAGAGAAACCCTAGTTAAATAAACCACAGGAAAGAAATTGAGAAAAACCTTAATTGAAGGAAAAATTAAAAAGGGAAAATGTTATTTGGAGGACTCAACAAAATTTTATCATTAATAAAGTTATTTGAAAGAGTTTGTGTATAAATAAATGGTAAAAATGAATAATGATAAGTTAGACATGAGGAAGTTCACCGACAATAATATTTTTTCATTGTGGAAACATAAAGTAAGGGATTTCTTGGTGCAACAAGGGTTGCACAAAGCCTTATATGGGGTTAGAAATAAACATGTTAGCATGATAAATTTTTATTTGGATAATTTGGATGCCCGAGTTCTCAATACCATCAAGTTGTGCCTCGTAGATGAAGTTATCTTCAATATTGTTGAAGAAACCTTAGCAACAGGGTTGGGGGGGAAGTTGGAAAGGTTGTATATGACCAAATATTTAACCAACAAAATTTATTTGAGGAGGAAACTATATAGCCTTTGGATGAGTGAAGGTACTAAAATTGCAGAACACTTAAATTTTTTTAATACTCTTATTGGTCAATTGTTAGATATGAATGTGAAATTTGAAGAAGAAGATAAAGTTATTACCTTTTTATGTTCCTTGCTCAAGTCTTCGGAACCGTTTGTGACTTTTTTCATTTTGAGCACAACCGAATCTTTGGAATTTGATTATCTTGTGGGAGCTCTATTATTTGAAGAAGTACGGAGGAAGTATAGCATTGAAACTTCTGCACCTTAAGCCATTGTAGCCAAAGGTCAGTCCAAGGAAAGAGGGGAGAAAGATAAATTTTCTTCCACATCAAAATCAAAAGACAGGAAGTGTAAAGCCAAATGCTGGTACTGCAACAAAATAGGGCATCTCAAGAAAGACTCTTGGAAAATAAAGGGGTCCATTGAAAACCCAAAGGAGGAAGCAAATAAAGTTGACTCAGATATCATTGGTGAAGTTTTATTTCCTAAATTAGATATGGTAGATGAATATATGCATGTTTGAAATGTCTCTCAGAATCATGAAAATTCGTTGTTAGATTCTAGTGCTGAGTCTGCAAATAAATTGGTTCACTTCATATCAAGTTGTGATTGGTGGTTCTGTGTTTATGTAATAATGTATCTTGTCAAACTGTTGAAAAGGGAAATGTCAGAATTAAAATGTATGATGATATATTTAGAACATTGATTTATGTTAGAGATGTGCCTGAGCTAAGAAATAATATGATCTTTTTGGGAGTATTGGACTTGGAAGTTTACAAATTTATAGGTCAAAAAGGAGTGTTGAAAGTTTCAAAGGGCACTCTCATTGCTATGAAGGTAGGGAATGTTAGAAATATTTATAGACTTAAGGGAAGTACCCAAGTCAATGAAGCAACGATTGTATTTGAAAAAGAAGAAGAAGATACTTGCCTATGGCATCAACGGCTGGGTCACATGAGTGAGAAGGGTCTTCATGTATTAATGAATCACAAATTGCTTCCTAATTTGAAATCCTTGAGTTTGGATTTTTGTAAAGATTGTGTATATGGAAAACAATGTCAACTAAAATTTAAAACTAGAAGTCATAATAGTAAAGGAATGTTGGACTATATTTGTTTTGATCTTTGGGGACCATCTCCTATTGTATCTTATGGAGGTGCATTATACTTCTTTACATTTATTAACGATTTCTCCAGGAAAGTTTGGGTCTATATGCTAAGAAGAAAAGATGATGTATTTAATGTTTTTAAACAATTTAAAGCTATGGTGGAAAATAAAACAAGAAAATAAATTAAATGTTTAATAACTGACAATGGTGGTGAATTTAATTCCTTAGAATTTGAGCAATATTATAAGGTTGAAAGGTTTTTTAGACATAAAACTGAGGTTTATACTCTTTAACGAAATAGCATTGTTGAACATATCAATCAGACTCCTATGTAAATGATCAACAATGTCAACCTATATGAGTTATGGGCATAAGCAGTATCTACCGCTTGTTATTTGGCAAACAAGCCACCTTCAGTTGCCATTAATTGTAAAATTTATGAAGGAGTTTGGTCGTGTCAGTCTTGTGATTATTCAAATTTAAATTTTTTGGTTGTGATGTTTATGTTCTTATTCCAAAGAATCAACATTCTAAGTTAGACCCAAAAGTAAAATGTTATGTATTTGTTGGGTATCAATGTGCAGTGAAAAGATATAGGTCATGGGATCCTACTTCATGTAATATAATCATTAATAAAGATGTAACATTTGATGAATCTTCTCTTCCAAAATTAGATGTTGTAAAAGTTGAATAGGAACAAGGATCGCTGAATCAACAAATTCAGTTGGAGGCTAAACCTTTTTCAGAAATTCAAAAGGAAGGAGAGTCTTCTAAATAAAAAGGTGAAGAAGGTGTAAAGGAAACTATAGAAGTTCAGGAACTGGTCCAACAACTAGTTACTCTATCGAGATCTACAAGAGAAAGAAGAACACCCTAAAGGTATTAAGATTCAACTTCATCTATTGTTATCAAGATGCAATGGGTGATGAAAAGTGGAAAAAGGATATGGATAAAGAAATGGATTCCTTAGCCAAGAACATAACCTAGGATGTTGTAGAAGTTCTTGAAGGGAGAAGTGTTGTTTGATGCAAATGAATCTTCAAATTATAGCGAAATGTTGATGGAAGTATCGAAAGGTATAAGGCGAGGCTGGTAGAAAAGGGGTATTCTCAGGTTGAAGGTATTGAATTTCATGAGATCTTTTCATTCATCGTAAAACTTATTTCTATTCATACTGTGTTAGCACTAACTACGTCACATGAGTTTGAGTTAGAACAATTATATTTTAAAACAAATTTTCTTCATGATATTTGTATGAAGAGATTTATATAGAACAACTAGAAGGTTTTGTACAAGGTCGCAATAGAAGATTAGTTTGCAAGCTCATAAAATTATTGTATGGTCTGAGGAAGTCTCCTATTCATTTGTACAAGAAGTTCAACTCAAATTTGAGCATATTCATGTGTACTTTAATAGTTTCAATGGCATATTCATTCTCTTGGTCTTGTATGTTGACGATATTCTTATTGTGAGTAAAAGCATGGAAGAGATCAATAGGTTAAAGGTTCAACTTTCTAGGACATGTGAGATGAAGGATCTTGAGGCGGAAAAACATATCTTGGGCATGGACATACATAGAGATAGGAAAAATGTAAGGCTCTAGTTATTAGAGTAGAAGTAAGTTGAGAAAGTACTTTAAAAGTTTGGTATGAACAATGTGAAACCTATTACTATTCCATTATCATCCCATTTTAGGCTTTCTTTGATTTTGAGTCCTATAACTAATAAAGAAGAGAAGTATATGTCTCATGTACCATATGCAAATGTGGTAAGAAATTTAATGTATGCGATGGTATCTACAAGACTTGACATTTCACACACAGTTGAAGTTGTTAGTAGGTTCATGGAAAATCCACGAGAATAACATTTGCAAGCAGTGAAATGGGTGCTTTAGTATTTGAGAGGCACAAGTGACCATTGTATCATCACTAATGGTAGTGAAGGTTTAGTCTGCGAATATGTGGATGCTGATTATGCAATGGATTTGGAAAATAGGAGATCTACTATAGGATATGTCTTTACTCTTGTAGGTGGAGAAATTAGCTGTATGTTGAAGCTTCAAGAAACAATTTCTTTGCCTACTACTCAAGTAGAGTATATAGCCTCTTCAAATATCTGTTAAGAGGCAATATGGTTGAAAGGTTTACTTGATGAGATTGGAAGGATGCAGGAGAGAGTGAATGTATTTTGTGATATTTAGAATGCTATTCATTTGGCTACAAATCCAGCTTATCAGAGCAAGGCTAAGTACATTGATGTAAGGTACCATTTTGTAAGACATGTGATCGATGGTGCCATAGTAGCTCTTAAAAACATCCATACACATGAGAATCATGAAAACATGTTCACAAAGCCAATTTTATTAGAGGAGTTGCGATGGTGTTTGGCTTCTCTTGGCTTGAAGAAGAGATGATGAATGGGCATGGGCAAGGGATTATGAAAATTGTTGTCAAGTTGGAGATTGCTAAAGAATGACAAAAATTAATGATTATCCCAGTAAATTTAATTTTACCATTTAGACAGTTGGGTAACTATAGGGAGTTATGAAACAAAATCTTTTTATTAAGACGACGATTGTGAGAGAGGTTTGATGTAACTTGGAGAATCATTTTTTACTTTGGAGCAATAAGAATTGCAATCCCTTACCTCGTGGAAGTTTCCTTGACACAGTGTCAGGGTTTTACCACATAAATACTTTGTTTGTTCTTGTTGTGTGATTTAGTTTTTTTCTTGTAAATTTCTTCCTCAAATGCAACAAATATCATGTCATTTAGTATTATCTCAATTAGTAGTAATATATAGGAAAGAAAAAAAAAAAAAAAAAAATTTCCATCTAAATTTTTGTATTAGATTTAAAATATTTTAAACCCAAAAAATTAAACGTAATATTAAATCCTAATATTAAACTTTAATATTATGTCACTTAATACTAGGTCAATTAATAATAATATATATTATGTCCATTAGTAATAATATATAGGAAAAGTAATCCTAATACTAAACTTTAATATTATGTTACTTAATATTATGTCAATTAGTAATAATATATAGGAAAGGGAAGGGAGAAGGTAGTTTCTACAATTTTTTAGAAGACAATAGTTCAAGGTACAAACTTCATCAACTATTTCCCTTCCCTTCCGTATAATGTAAATACTTTAGATGAAGCGGTGTCAGATCTAGTGCCCCTGACGACTTTGAGGCATGCATAAATTAAAAAGGTTTTACCGATATAGAGGATTTACTACAGTTTGGAACAGAGTGATGGTTGGGCCTGAGTCTATATACAGAGTGAGACCTTCGGGCCCATCTTTATCGGGTCCACATCAATGTTCAAATTTGAACACATCACAGCCCTTCTGAAGCCCTCTAGCATGTCAAAGAAGTGCTCAGTGAAATTTACCAGTCAAAATAAATTTAAATTTTGATTTTTACAAGTTTTTTAAAATTTTAAAAATATTATAAAATGTCCTATGAAGGGCTACCTGTCTGTAGGACATTACAAAAAAATCCAGTTCTATGTAACACTCTAAAGTCTGCAGGAGGTTCTGGCAACACTCAAGAAAGTGCAGTGGGACGTAATGGAGGTTGTTCATCCATTCCCATGCCATTAGTCATAATGGCAGCACTGATAGAGATAGCAGTCATGATATGAGGTTTATGTTCGCATTCGTTGATAACGGAGGTTTCTTTTCGCATTCATTGATAGTAAATGAGAAGTTGCTATGTATTGGTATCCGTGAACCAGGCATATTTTGAAGTATCAGAGATTTAGAAGAAACAAATGATAAAAGAACGAATTAACGATAACTGAGGTAGATTATTCTAAGCCTGTGAATCGGCCTGCATTGGTTTTTCCAATCCCAACCTTACGACAAGTGCAACACAAGTTTGTAATGTATTTTTAACTCTCAATTTTAATTTTCAACTTTCATTTCCCTATCCTTTCTTTTAGTTCATTGATTTAGGCGGAACTGATTAAAATTATTATGTATGGAATGGTTTATTGATCTTTATATAGTCATGTGTAGACTCTGGATTTTTTTATATCATCCATCATGTCACTGATGAAGATTTTTTGGACTAAGTCTTTGAGCAAATTCGATGACTTTTTGCCCTTCCTGAGGAGGAAACGATGAAATATCGATGGAATGAGAACCTTCAAGGTTACACTACATATCAAGTAGAATCTCTTAGTCTTTCCATTCAACCCGAAGGTTTGATTTTTTGTCTCCTTCTATTTACTTCTGCTTGTAATTACACATTGCTTTGATCAACTCAGAAAAATCAATCCGTTGAAGTATTTCACTTCATATTTTTTCATATATTTGTTTTCCAGCAGATTGGAAGGGGAGTTATGAAGCTTTTAAAGCGCTGATAAAGGCAAGCGATTTCACAGTCCCAATCAATGGCCATCAACAAGTATGGAATTCAACATTTAAAATGATATTTTGCATACTTGTCCAACGCTTAAAAATAGATTAAAGTGACATTATTGACATTTTTACATCATAACCACATACTGCATTTTCTGTGGTATCTCCATTTTCATTAATTTGTAAAATTTTTTTCTTTCTTATCAACCCCACCATTAACACAAGATTTTTGAATTATGATATTACCCCATTACATAGTGATAACTACGCTTACTGATTCACAAAATTTTATTTGTCATCTTGTAAATAACTACTACCATCTACTACATCTTCGAGGATGCCAAATATATTCGAGTACTAATCATCCTACGACTATGAAAACATCTTCCATCCTACCTTTATGTAGACATATTCATGACATTACTTTGATGTTTCACATAGATATTTTGACATAGTATAATAAGGCTGATAGGGTTCTTTACATTTTCCATGAAAACATCATTACTTTGAAACTCTGTTCCACATGGAAATCTTGAGATAGCATAATAAGACCGATAGGGTTCTTTCTTTAGGGTTTCTTTTTAGTGAATATAAAGAGAGTAATCTCTTTATTAATTTGAATTCTTATTTTATAGTAATAAATGAATACGTTCTCATTTTATAGTAATAAATGAAATAAATTAGTTAAAGATGTAATTTTATCGTGTTTAAAAATAGATTAAAGTGATAATATTGATATTTTTACATCATAACCATATTTTGTGTTGTATCTTCATTTTTTTCCTAATTTGAAAAATTTTCTTTCTTTCTTGTCAACGAACCATTCACACAAGATTGTTCAATTTTGAAATTACTCCATTAGATGGTGGTGAATAACTACTACCATCCCTTCTCTATTGTTTGGTGATTCCATGACTGACAACCATAATGCTTACAAAATCCTACCATCGCTGTCATTTGAACTTACTATTAAGCCTAACATTTGTAAAATCAAACTTTATTTAAAACCTTGTATTTCTTCTCTTATCTTAAAAATCCTTTTTCTTTATTAACTCTCTAGTTTTTGAAAACATAGAAATTAATGCTATAATTTTTTTTTGAGAAATAATAAGTGTGCTTCCCATAAAATTATATAGAGTTTTGAACCGGGGAGAAGTGTTAAAATGAAACTCTAGGGCTCTATTAATAACCACACAACTGAAGATTGGTCTCCCTACTACAGGGCTACAACTTAATTTTCTTTTTCTGGTCAGTCTTCCCAAAATATATAGAATGCCAATAGCTATGCATACAACTACTATTGTCTCTCTCGCTTCATTCTCTCCATTCCGCATCTAGGAAATAAGTTGTGTGTGTGGGTGTCCATGTAGCTGCTGCTATGAAGGGGTTTTTAAGGAGATGTTGAAATCATAGAAAAAATAAAAGACATTGTTAATGAAAATAAACTATAATATTAGAAAAAGACATCAATGAAAAGAAACCGCATTATTAGAAAAATATATCAACCAAACTTGAATTCATTGTAAGGACCAAATTTGAAAACCATTCTTGAACAACAAAAAAAGGACCAACCAATCCATACAACAACAACACTGCAGATGTGTATTACATAGTACAATATTTCCCTATTAGATATGGAAAACTTTCCTTTTAATTACATAAATTTTTGAATCTATAGAGCTTGAAGTTTTTAATGGAGATGAAAGTCTATTGATAGTGTTCTTTGATTGAGCAATGTTAAGAGAAAAGTTTAATTCCCTTGGTTGTTGAAGGTATATATTTGTTTTTTTGGTTTTCTTTAAATTGTTTCAAATTGAACAAAACATATAGTATAAATTAGAAACCAATGAAATCTAAAAAAAAAAAAAAAATTTCGCAAATAGATTTATATTTTCAATGATATAAATTCAGATACTTTTGAAGACTATCTAATGAATAGAAGAAACATATATTTACTTTTTTCTAATAGAATTTGAGAAAAATGTTTGTCTATATACTAAATTCTATTGAGATTTTATAGTGTTTTAATGTAGCCACCTTTTAAGTTTTAAAGATTTAGAAACCATTTCATTTTGACATTTTTTTTTATAAATAACTTATTTAATATACACTCATTAATAAATACATTTTTTTTATAATTTTTCATTTTTGAAAGGCTAAATAAATATATGCCCTTCCAACCCTTTAGATTTAGATTTGATCACGGTTCCACATCACACATTTCAACCCGATATCCACGCGGCTATACGATATCGGGATGGCTATATCATTTCGAGGTTTTGATGTTTGAAACAAATTTCGGCGTTTTGTTTTGATCGAAAGAGGAGGCATTTTATCCCTAATGTCGAATTGGGTAAGCACCATCTCCACGCAACTCCGGCTGCAACGAGGAAATAGTTGAGATTTTGGGAATTCAAAGACCATCCATCCGCAACCAGAAGAAGATAAGAATTCGCATGATCACTTCCACGAAAAAAACTGAAAGATTCTGGGAATTTTCGGAAGCCCTTAAACACAGGACACCTCTGCCATCACGCTGCTACGAGCGGTGAGTTCCCCTGGAGGCTTCGAAGAAGAAACTCCAAGATTCAAGAGACACATCTCTGCCATCACAGCACCGTGTGGATGTTTTATATGCGTCGTGCATGCCACCCTCTGCCTGGGAATTAAGAAGTAACTTCATTATATTTTGATGTGCGTGGCCTATTCTACCTTCACTCTTTAATAATTTTTTTTTTTTTAATTTTTAATAATTTTTTATTTTTATCTTTAATTTTGATAGACGATGTAGTATGCTAACTTGATAATGCAAATTATAAGTTATACTAGGTATCACTCGAAATTACAGTCGGTTATTTGCACTCTTGAATGGTGATGTGGGTGATTACAATATTTTTATGAACAACTTATTACAATACTGTTTATCACAACTATATATATATATATATGAATGAGGTTTAATTTAAAAAATAAAAAAAACTATATTTTTTAAAATACATTTCACCGTATTTTATAATTAAATTTAAATTAAAAAAAATTATTTCAAAATACACATTTTTATAAACATAAATACACATAATAAATATGAAAATGTATCATAATTATGAAATAATTATTTCAAAATACAAGTTATTCAACCAATTATATTATATTTTTATATGTCACATAAATCATTTATCTTTATAAATTCACCCAGAATATTTGTAACCCAATATTATTCACTTTCCTCAGCCAAAACCTCAACTACAAAACCTAACCTTGAAACCTTGAAAGTGTTCAGAAAATTGAACAAACAACCTTTCAAGCTTTAACCAAAAACGACAGCAAAAGAATTCAGCAGTGGAGAGATGCTGTTGCTCATGTTGCAAAGATTAGCGGACTGGAGCGGAAGGCATTTAATGGGTGAGCATCATAGCTTTTAGTCTGTTGGATTAGTAGGTACATGCTAAATTAGGTAATAGGTGCTCCTCTCACTAATAATGTTACCCTCTGGATATGAATACAGGGAACTCGAACTTTGCGCAGGATGTGTTGAAATTTTTTCCAAACCTAACAGCTGGAATGCGTTTGAATGATGCTGGAGCCCTTGGCCTCACTGAAATTTTTTCAAACCCGGGCTGAAATGGCTGACAGCATTCATCGCGATTGACCGCCAAAAAATCACAATACCTTCCTGAAATTGCTGATAGCGTTCATAGCTGTTGACCCCCAAAAAATCACCAATATCTTAAGATATTGGTGGGATTTCTGCAAATTCAATTCCAAATCACGATGAAAAACAAGATGAAGAACCAAATCACGACAATAAATTAAATAAAGAGAATGCTTATTTTCTTGACATGATCGAGTTTTGTTTCCTTCGAATTAAAAGTATATCTATTCATTCCACCCACCTGTACTAGGTTTCAATTTTTTCGAACAATATGTAAATTTAAAATCCTAAACAAGTCTCAAACCCTGCTTTAGGTTGTTCTGTTTATCTTTTCTTTTAACATAAACTATTTTCCTGCATTAAGAATTAATGTATATGTTTTGGGGTTTTGAACCCTTGCCGTTTTTAACTCGGTGAGCTAACATGCATGCAATTGTTACTTCTTTACTTCTTAATTTTGCAAATGAATGTTTTTTTTTTTTTTTAATTTTCCAGCGATGGTTAATTCCTGGCTACCTTCTTGCCTGGTGTTAAGTATAATGATTTCCTTCTTATTTTGACAATGTTGTATGCATTTACTATAATGGCTAGGTTGTTTCTTAAGGAAAAATATTATAAAGTAAATAGTTACAATGGTTTACTAAATTTCTCTGGTTCAGTTGTTGCCAAATTGCTATAGCAGAAGTTTTTTCTTTGCACGCATCCAAGAACATATTTCATTTTGTAGAAATCTAACTCATCATCTATTGTTTTCATATGTGCAATTACATGCTCTTGTTCCTAGAAAAGGAAACTAAATATTATAGTTATTAAAACACATGTACTTCCAAGAAATATGACCAATAGCTAGTCTTTTCAAGGCTTCTTTATCTTCTTGAATGCAGGGTTTCATATTTTCTTTCAAGAACTCAAATACATAGTAGCTATTTCTCTTGCATGAAAACTTATATTTTTATTTTTCAAGAAATTAAACACATAGTTATAATTTTAGTGCATGAAAAGAACGCACTTTTTAAGGAAGACATGGCTACTCATTTTTTATGTTCATTATTCTCATAGAATTTTTTCTAGAAAATGATATGGTTTCTCTATCTTTTATGTGCAAAATTCTCAATGTGCAAAATTCTCATGTATTGTTTCCAATAAAATATCATAGTTAACCCATTTTTTATGCATGGAAACTAAACAAACCTTTTTAAGAATGATTAATCTTTTAATGTGCATAAGTTATGCAAACCATGCATTCTTTTCCAAAGATTAGTATAATTAATTCTACTTTTTACCATGATTTCCTGCAAGAACAACATATATTTTCTTTTCACCATGACTAAGCACAAAATCGATGTGTTCTTTTCAAGAACAACACAAAAATTATTTATTAATTTTTATCCAAAAAGACATAACTACTTATCTCTTTGGCATAGAATGGTCTTGTTATTGCATTGTGAGGAAGCAATTTTCTACGATCCATCCTAGAGTTTTATTTTCACCGCTATTCAATTTTGCAATGATCATAATCCGCAGGCATGCAAGAATTACCATAATACGGTTTCATAAACAAATTGGATGATCTACACTGTGCTTACGATCAAAAGGGCCGAATACATCAAGCAGATGAAGAAGAAATCTATCCCATAAGCTATTTTTAGCCTCGTGGACATTAAAATAATTTCTTTCTTTCTTTCTATTATAGTTCACCACAAAATTTTCCCAACATAGATACAAAGAAATTCTCAAGCTCTGCATTAGATTTCCCAATTATTTTCAACTGTCCTATAGAAAAAGAAATAGCCACCTCGTATGCCCGTCCTTCAGATTTTTAAACAGTGCAGGCTCTGTATTTCGAATAGGGAGACAATGCCTTATTTGTCCTGTTCCAAGAAGTGCATTCGGTTCCCATTAAATTATCTATTTATAAACCCTATCCATAGAGACCCACTTTCAATAAGGTAAGTCTAACGTTGTTTGTAACTACTCGAAACCTAAGTATTTCTTTGTTACACCAGTGTTAGGATCTTCGACCTTTCTTTTCCATTCATTTTTCAATCTTCTTTTTAAGAGACCCCTTTAATTTTACTAGTGATAAATTTAGTTTTGATAATTAATTCATGGCATATAATGGTTGTTTTTCAAAAAGAAAAAGCATTATATAAATTATATTGAGAGAATATAAGTTCAGATGATACAAAAAAAACAACATATAGAAGTTGTATGATCCAGATAGTAGAAATACCAGCAGTATGTGTATCTGATATTTGGGATGCAAAACAGATAGCAAAAATGCCCAAAAAGAGTGACATGCATAGTGACATACATAGTGACAAATATAGAACGATACCATGCGGAAGCGGCACATACCAGATCTGTTTAGATAAGGGAATCTAAAACAGGGATATAACATGACATGATCAAATCACATAGAGGCAGAAGATGAAGGGGTCAGCAGCCAGGAATGGAGAAATCCTGAATGAGCCAGGAATGCCCGTCGAGAGAAACCTTCAGGGACCAGGATCCTGTCCCGAGAACCAAGCCTTCCTTTGACAGAGAGTCCGCTTGTTGATTTTGATCGTGGTATATGTGCTGGATTGAGCAGTTTTTCATGAGACCCCAGTAAAACTTAATCCTGTCCAGCCAGCCAGCAAGGTGGGGGCATCTGATGTGGCTAGAGCCCAAGACATGGTCGATCACAGATTTTGAATCACCAAAGATAGAAATAGACTGAATATCAAAAAAAGTGCAAAAAGCAAGAAGACCTGCAAGGGCTTGCACCTCCGCTAAGCTGTTTGAGCCTCTTCCTCCATTCCATGAGATAAAATATTGCATATTCTCATCCATAATGATGTGAACCCCGCAACCACAAATTCTTTGTTGTTCTGCACCGTCAAAAAAGGCCTTTGGAGTCTTTAAGCAGGAGCATATATCGTCAGAACTGTGGCGTTTCTGCACTTTAGGCTGATGTCTTGGAATAGAATCATAAATCGTGGTGATATGCTGCAGAATAGACATGAGAGGGGATTTTGTTTCCTTAAAAATCTTGTTGTTTTGCCATTTCCAGGCGCACCACAGAACGATAATAATCAGAGGTCTCCATGATTCTTTTTGCATACTCCACCACTCAAACGCTGCCTGTGAGGAACTAAAAGCAATGAGAGGATAGCCGAAAAGATTTGCCAGGACTTGCCAGATTTGCAGCATAGATTGACATTGGAAAAACATGTGAAAGTTGGATTCTTCGTGAGAGTCACACATCGCACATCTGCTTGGCCCGTGCCAGTTCCTCTTTCTTAAATTCTCCCATGTCAAATTTTTGTTGTAGAATACAAGCCACGAGAAAAAAATTGATTTCGGAGGGCAGCCTGACTTCCACAAGAGCGGAGGAAAAATCGAATTGCAGCCGAGAGCCTTGAGACTGATCAGGTTGGAGTAAATATCTTTTACTTGAACAACGGAATTTGTGTTAGGAGCTGACCATACCAGATAGTCTGTAGTTCCAGAACGGTGGAAGCCACAACATTTCAGATATGAGATGGCGGAGTTCCAAAGGTCAGCCATGGGAGCTGGCATGCCGAGGTCGTAGGCCTCCTTCCATATGGGGATAGGGCCGTGCCAGGCGGAGATGAGTTTATCCCAAGTAAAAATGCCAATTCTGTGGAGAAAACATAGAAGCTGCTCGGGAACAGAAATGGGCTCTCGGCCTCCAACAAAAGGATCGATTCCAATAAAAATTCTGCTGCCCGTTTGAAATTTCCACCTTAAGTTCTTTAGGAAGTAATGCTCAATTTTTCGAAAACTGAGCCAGATGGCCGAACCATATTTAGATCCAATCCTACCTTTTCTGTACCAATGTTCTATATCCCTTCCTTTCATATATTTGTTCTTAATAGTGTTGCTCCACGACCCATCTCCGAAGATCCCCCTCCACAAAGATCTGCAAAGGAGAGCTTTACGAATGTGAAGGGGCTTGTAGGGATATTAAATTTTGAGAGGTGTTTTATAACATGTATCATGTACATGTTGGAACAGTTTAATTCTTACCATTGTTTTTTTTTTTTAATTGTTGATTTTTTAATTTTAAAAGTATTTGAACCTAAAATAAACTGATTGTGAAATATAGGCCAAATAAAAAATAAATTAAACTACAACAATATTAAAAAAGCATTAAATATAAAATTAATTTATTAAGAAATTAATAAAAAAATAAAAATACAAATTAACTCATGTAACCATATATTAGCAGTTCATTTAAGAGAACATGAGTATATGAAAAACATTTATGCATATTTTTATAAAGCGAAGCAATGAAGCCTAAGCCTTTCATGGCACCTTCATCAACTCGTGGTAAGCAAATTAATTTTTAGTTTTCTTTTTTTATTGCAAATTTTATCATAGACAACCAGTTTATGAATTTTTATTTGTGTTCTAGAAAGTGTTTTACAGTGATATAAAAGTAATCTTGCTTTTAAGTTATTCATATAATTTAAATGTTTTATAAATTTAAATATATAATCACATATAAGGTTTATAAATTTCAATAGTTAATCATATGACTAAATGGTTTATAAATTTAATAAGTATCAATTTATAATAAAAAATTAATAAAATTATAATTCTATTATAATTATTATTATTGAAAAGAATTACTATATAAATTAAATATATATTAACCTAATAAATAGGTAATAACATTATTCAGTGTATTCTCAATAGTTAATTATGAGAAATTGTAATTCATAAATAAGTTTTGTTAAATATCATGGGTTAATATCATAACTTATCATATGATATTTTTTCTAATTAATCAATTTAATTAAAAGGAAGAAAAAGCCTAACTGAGATAAATTCCAATTTTTTATTTGTGCATAATACTATTAATATTCTAGAATATTGTGTGAAGATTAAATCCCTACTATCAACCTAATAATTATTGATAGTTAAATTAAAATTCTAAAAATATCTATTTAAAAATAAACATGTCTATCCACCTAAATATAAAATTGTTTATAATATTTAAACCCAAGGTTATCTCTAGTTTTCTAGATCGAATTGATTTGGTGACTTCTATAATTAGAGGTAAGGAAACTCTTCAAATAATTCACAACTGCACCTAGACCTTGCAATAGAAGTCTCCTTAGGGAAGGAGGTAGAGAATCAAAGGTAAGACAACACTTCAACAAAAAGGGAGGTAGGCATATTGAATCTTCCACACGAGGATGGTGAACCAAAAAATTACGAAACTAGCATAACTACATTAATAAATGTGATTGATGTACTTAGATAGACGTTCATCAAGCACATGCACAACCAAATTAGTAACTATGGTTGATATACACTCATACACTTATATCAACCACATAAACATCTCAACCACATTAATAATTATTAGGTGTATGGTAGAGATTTAATATTAATATTAATATTAATTATTATATAATTATTATAATATTAGGTTTAAATATTGAGTTTTAATAATGGGTTTTAGTATTTGGTATTAATATTAGGTTTTAATATTGAGGTTTCAGTATAGGGTGGTAATATTAGGGTTTTAATTTAAGGAAGAATAATTTAAATATTCAACTAAGTGAGTAAGTTTCAATTAACATTGAAACCCTAATTTTTAACTCTAATTTTTTGTTTGTATAATCGTAGTTTTTAACTATTGTAAAAATAATTGTTTTTGTAGCAAACAAGAATGATCATTGGTCAAGAAAAGAACAAATAGCATTCCACTCTATAAAAATGTGTGCATGCTAATGCTAATGTTAATATCATTACATTCCTAATATTAAAACTCTAACATAATAAAATCTAATATTTTAAACTCAATATTAAACCTTAATATTAAATTTAATATTATAAACCCTAATAAGTTTTGTTAAAATATCATGGGTCAATATCATAACTTATCAAATGATATTTTTTTCTAATTAATCAATTAAAGGGAAAAAAGAGCATAGGCTGAGATAATTTTCAAATTTTTATTTGTGCATATTTCTATTAATATTCTATAATATTTTGTGAACATTAAATCCATACCATCAACCCAATAATTATTGATAGTTAAACTAAAATTCTAAAAAGGTCTATTTCAAAATAAACATGTCTATCAACATAAATATAAAATTGTTCATAATATTTAAACCCAAGGTTATATCTAGTTTTTTAGATTGAATTGATTTGGTGACTTCTACAATTAGAGGCAAGGGAACCTTCAACGAATTCGCAAGTGCACATAGAGCTTGTGATATAAGTGTCTTTTGGGAAGGAGGTAGAGAATCAAAGGTAAGACAACACCTCAATAAAAAGGGAGGTAAGCATATGGAATCCTCCATGCAGTGATGGTGAACCATCAAATTAAAAATTGGCATAACCACATTAATAAATGTGATTGATATACTTAGATAAATGTATATCAAGCACATGTAAAACCACATTAGTAACTATGATTGATATACATTCATAGGCTTATATCAACCACATAAGCCTGTCAACCACATTAATAATTATTAGATGTATGATAGAGATTTAATAATCATATTAATATTAATTATTATAATATTAGGTTTAAATACTGAGTTTTAATAATAGGTTTTAGTATTTGGTATTATTATTAGGTTTTAATATTGAGGTTTCAATATAGGGTGGTAATATTAGGGTTTTAATATAATTAAGCTTAAATTAAGTATTGAACTAAGTGAGTAAGCTTTAATTAAAATTGAAACCCTAATTTTTAACTCTATTTTTTTTTTAGACCATAATTTTTTATTATTGTAAAAATAATATTTTTGGTAACAAACCAACATTTATCAATGGTCAAGAGAACCAAAAACCATTCCACTCTGTGGAAATGTGTGCATGTTAACGTTAATATCATTAAATACCAATTATTAAAACTCTAACATAATAAAATATAATATTTTAAATCCAATATTAAACCCTAATAATTAATTTAATATTATAAACTCCAATTATAAACCCCGATATTATAAAAACAACATTATAAATCTTAATATTGAAACCAATAAAATATATCAAACATCATAAATCCCAATATTAAACTCAATATTATAAACTAGATATTGTAAATGCAATATTAAACCTATTATTGTAACCCTAATATTAAATCCTAAATTTGTAATGTCCCAATGTGACGTTGAATAGATCACAATGGAATGACGATTTGACATTAGATAAATTTTTGTATTCGGTTTATAATATTATAACCCCAAATATTAAGCACAATATTAAACCCTAATATTAAACTATAATATTATGTCACTTTATATTATGTCAATTAGTAGTAATATATAGGAAACACAAGGGATCATGTAGTTTCTACAGTCTAAATTTGTTTATTGGGTTTATCATATTATATCCTCAAATATTTAACATAATATTAAATCCTAGTCTCAAACCTTAATATTGTTGCATTTGAACCCGTTAACATTTAAAGAAGGAAGAAATTCACAAGAAAGAAATTGAATCACACAACAAGAACACACAAATTTAAATGTTAACGGGTTCAAATGCAACAAGTGGTATTAAAGCTGAAGGCGAGAAGAAGCTGACAACAAAAATAAGCTTGAGTGGCGTTGCACAAGAAATCCAATGCCAAGCCAGGGAGAGGTTGAAGAAGAGGTTGCGGCCAATGAGGTAAATTTTCTTTTAAACTGTGAACAAAACCACCATTTTTTGAATGCAAGGGTCACCGATTTTTTGTTTGTCATCGTACTATTAGAGGTCGTTATTTTTTTTGTCTTCCATCTTGCTATTAGAAAGATGGTAACATGATTTCCTGCAATCAAGTATTCATGAAATGTGTTTTTCCGTTGAGTGATTAAGGAGATGCATGCTTTGAGCAGACCAACTGCCATTTGTCTGGAGTGTAAGTGAAGCCAATGTGTGTGTTGGTCATTGTTTTTTCTCGAAAATCGAGCCAATCGATCAAGAGACGGAGAGAGATAACATTGATCCAATTGAGAGCAGAGCCATTAGGGAGACAAAGAGAGATAAGAGCCACCAGAGAGATAGAGAGAGATAGTCACGAGCCCCACCACTGTGGAAATCTGTCTATCTGTAGCAAACTTCTAGAAAATGAAAACCCTCGTATTTTTCTTTGGCAATAGAAAAAATTGTTTGTTCATTTTTTTTCAATTCTCAAGAGTTAAGTTGGTTTTCCAAAAATAAAGTTTCAATTCTAAAGAGTTAAGTTGGGTTTCTAAAAATAAAGTGGAGTTCTGAAAAATTATCTTAGAAAATTATTGAATTTTTTTATTTCTTGAAAGAAAATTTGAGTAGGGAATTTGAAGTTAAAAAAAGAAAGAAAGTGGAATCCACTATTAAAAAGAGAAACCCTAGTTAAAGAAACTAGAAGAAATAAATTTGCAAAAACCAAAATTGAAGGTAAAATTAAAAAGGGAAAATCCTAGTTGGAGGACTCAACAAAAGTTTATCATTAATAAAGTTATTTGAAAGAGCTCATGTAGGAAGAAATGGAAGAAATGACTAATTCTAATTTTGATGTGGAGAATTTCACGAACAAGAATAATTTTGCATTGTGGAAACTGGAAATAATGGATTTTCTGGTGCAACAAGGGTTGCACAAGCTTTAAATGGGGTTAGGAAGAACCTGTTGGCATGACAGATTTGGATTGGGAGGACTTGGATGCCGAGCTCTCTGTACTATTAGGTTGTATCTAGAAAATGAAGTTCTCTTTAATATTGCTGAAGAAACCTCAACAACAGGTTTGTGGGGGAAGTTGCAAACATTGTATATGACCAAATCTTTAACCAACACAATTTATTACAAGAGGAAACAATATAGCGTTCAGATGAAGGAGGATACTAAAATTGCATAACACTTAAAATGTTTTTGATACACATATTTGCCAATAGTTAGATATGGATGTGAAATTTGATGAATAAGATACAGATATTACCTTGTTATGTTCTGTTCCCGAGTCTTAGGATCATTTTACGACTTCTATCAGTTTTACCACAACCAAATCTTTGGAATTTGATTCTATTGTGGGAGCTCTATAATTTGAAGAAGTACAGAGGAATTCTAGCATTGAAAGTTCCACGTGAGAAGTGATGGCATCCAGAGGCTGGTCCAAGGAAAGAAGGAGAAAGCAAGAAGTTCTTCAAGGTCAAAATCAAAAGGAAAAAAGTGTAAAGTCAAATTCTGGCATAACAACAAAATAGGGCATCTCAAGAAAGACTGTTGGAAAAGAAAGGAGTCCATTGAAAACCCAAAGAAGGAAGAAATCAAGTTGAGTCAGGTATGATTGATGAAGTTTTATTTGCTGAATTAGATATGTTAGATGAAGATTTACATGTTTGCAATGTCTTTCAGAATTATGAAAATTGGTTGTTATATTATGGTGCTTCTCATCACATGTGTCCACACTGAGATAGGTTCACTTCATATCAAGCTGTGAATGGTAGTTGGGTGTTTATGAGTAATAATGTATCTTGTCAAACTACTGGAATGGAAAATATCAAAGTTAAAATGTATGATGATACAGTTAGAACATTGACTGGTGTTAGACATCTACTCGAGTTGAGAAAAAATCTGATTTCTTGGGAGTATTGGACTCGGAAGGTTACAAATTTACATGTCAAAATGGAGTACTAAATGTTTCAAAGGGCGCTCTAGTCATTATGAAGGAAGACAAGATCATAAATATTTACAGACTTAAAGGAAGTAATTAGGTTATTGAACTATCGGCTGTATCTGAAAAGGAAGAAGAAGATACTCGCCTATGGCATGAGTGGTTGGGTCACATAAGCGAGAAGGGTCGTCAGGTACTAATGAATAAAAAATTTCTTCCTAATTTGAAATCCTTGAATTTGGATTTTTGCAAACATTGTGTATTTGGAAAACAATGTACACTAGAAGTCATAATAGTAAAGGAATTTTCGGCTATATTCAGTTTGATCTTTGGGAACCATCTCCTACTGTATCTTATGAAGGTGCATTATACTTCTTAACATTTAGTGATGATTTATCCATGAAAGTCTTGGTCTATATGTTGAAAATAAAAGTTGATGTATTTAATTTTTTAAAACAATTTAAAGCTATGGCAGAAAATAAAACAGACAAATCAATTAAATGTTTAAGAACTCACAATGGTGATGAATTTACTTGCTTAGAATTTGAGCAATATTGTAAGGATGAAGGGATTGTTAGACATAAAATTGTTGTTTATACTCCTCAACAAAATGACATTCTTGAACATATCAATCAAAATCTTATGTAAATAGCCAGAATCATGATCAACAATGCTAACTCGTAGAAGGAGTTATGGGTAGAAGCAGCATATACTTCTTGTTATTTGGTAAACATATCACCTTTAGTTGTCATTAATTGTAAAATTCCTTAAGAAGTTTGGTCAAGTCAGTCTTGTGATTATTCACATTTAAGAATTTTTGGTTGTGATGCTTATGCTCTTATTCCAAATAATCAACGTTCTAAGTTAGACCCAAAAGAAAAATGTTATGTCTTTGTTGGGTATGACTATGCGGTGAAAAGATACAGGTTATGAGATCCTTATTCACGTAAGATAATCATTAGTAGGCATGTAACATTTGATGAATCTTCTCTTCTAAAATCAGATGTAAAACTTGAAAAGGAATAGGTATCGCCGAATGAAGAAATTCAGTTGGAGGCTAAACCTTTTTCAGAAACTCAAAAGGAAGGAGAGAAAGGTGAAGGAGGTGGAAAGGAAACTGTAGAAGTTCAGGAACTAGTCCAACCACTAGTCACTGTATCGAGATATACAAGAGAAATAAGAACACCTAAAAGGTATGAAGATTCTACTTCATCTCTTGCATTAATTAATGAAGATGAGGAACCTTATTGTTATCATAAAGCAGTGGGTGATGTGGATAGAAAAAAGTGGAAAAAGGTTATGGATGAAGAAATGGATTCCTTAGCCAAGGACAAAACCTAGGACCTTGTAGAACTTCCTGAAGGGAGAAGTGTTGTTGGATGCAAATGGATTTTCAAATTGAAGCGAAATTTTTATGGAAGTATAAAAAATATAAGGCGAGGCTGGTAGCAAAAGGGTATTCCTAGGTTGAAGGTATTGAATTTCATGATATCTTTTCATCGGTCATAAAACTTGTTTCTATTCATACAGTGTTAATACTAACGACATTACTTTATCTTGAGTTAGAATAGTTAGATGTTAAAATAAATTTTCTTCATGGAGATTTGGATGGAGAGATTTATATGGAAGAACCAAAATGTTTTGTTCACGCTCGCAACAAAAGATTAGTTTGCAAGCTTAATAAATCATTGTATTGCTTGAGGTAGTCTCCCAGGGAATGGTGCAAGAAGTTTGACTCTTTAATGGTGAGCTAGAACTTTACTCGAAGTGAGTATGATCATTGTGTGTACTTTAAGAGTTTCAATGAAATATTCATTATCTTGGTCTTGTATGTTGACGATATGCTTATTGCGAGCAAAATCATGGAAGAAATCAATAGGATAAAGGCGTATCTTTCTAGGATGTTTGATATGAAGGATCTTGGGGCATCAAAACATATCTTGGGCATAGAGATACACAGAAACAAGAAAAATGGAAAGCTCTCATTATCACAACAGAAGTATGTTGAGAAAGTAATTGAAAAGTTCGGTATGATCAATGTGAAACCTGTTAATGTTCCATTAGCTTCCCATTTTAAGCTTTCTTTGGTTTTGAGTCCTAGAACTGATGAAGAAAAGAAGTATATGTCTCGTGTACCATATGCAAATTCGGTAGACAACTTAATGTATGCGATGGTATCTATAAGACCTGACATTTCATAAGTAGTTGAAGTTGTCATTAAGTTCATGGCAAATCCAGGAGAACATTGACAAGAAGTGAAATTGGTGCTTCGGTATTTGAGAGGCACAAGTGACCATTGTATCATATTTAATGGTAGTGAAGGTTCAATTTGCGGATATGTGGATGGTAATTATGTAGAAGATTAGTACAAGAGGATATCTACTACAAGATATGTCTTTACTCTTGCAGGTGGATAAATTATTTGGATGTCAAAGCTTCAAGAAGTAGTTTCTTTGTCTATTACTGAAGCAAAGTATATAGCTGCTTAAGATGCCTGTAAAGAGGCAATCTCATTGAAAGGTATACTTGATGAGATTGGAAGGACGTAGGAGAAAGTGAATGTATTTTGTGAAAGTTAGAGTGCTATTTAAATGGCTGCAAATCAAGGTTATCATGGCAAGACTAAGCACATTGATGTAAGGTACCATTTCGTAAGACATGTGATCAATGGCAGCAAAGTAGCTTTCAAGAAGGTCCATACAGCAGAGGATCATGTATACATGTTCACAAAGCCAATTTTAGTAGAGAAGCTTTGATGATGTTTTACATCTCTTGGCTTGTAGAAGAGATGATGAATGGGCATGGGCAAGGGATGAAGAAAATTGTTGTCAAGTTGGAGATTGTTAAAGAATGGCAACAATTAATGATTATCTCAGTAAATTTAGTTTTACTATTTAGAAAGTTGTGTAATCATAGGGAGTTATGTAACAAAATCTTTGTATTAAAATGGTGATTGCTAGAAAGGCTTGATGTAACTTCGAGACCCATTTTTTACTTTGGATCAATAAGAATTGCAATCTTTCCCGTGAAGGTTTTCTTGACACAGTGTCACGATTTTACCACGTAAATACTTTGTGTATTCTTGTTGTGTGAATTAATTTATTTCTTGTAAATTTCTTCCTTATTTAAATATTAACGAGTTCAAATGCAACAAATGTTATGTCACTCAATATCATGTCACTTAGTATTATGTCAATTAGTAATAATATATAGGAAAGAGAAGGGATCTGATAGTTTCTACAATTTTTGAGAAGACAATTTTTCAAGGTATGAACTTCATCCACCATTTCCCTTCCGTATAATGTAAGTAATTTAGACGAAGCGCTTTCTGATCAAGTCCCCCAATTATATTTATTATTACTAATTGACATAATATTATTTCACTTAATATCATGTCCATTAGTAATAATATATAGGAAACGGAAGGGATCTACAATTGTTGAGAAGACAATTGTTCAATGTACGAACTTCATCAACCATTTCCCTTCCGTATAATGTAAGTAATTTAGACGAAGCGGTGTGTGATTTAGTCCCCCGAAGACTTTGAGGCATCGCATAAATTAAAAAAGGTTTTACCGATATCGGAACAGAGTGATACGTGTCCACATCACACGTTTCAACACGATATCGACGCGGCTATACGATATCGTGATCGCTATATCATTTCGGGGTTTTGATGTTTGAAACAAATTTCGGCGTTTTGTTTTGATTGAAAGAGGGGGCATTAGAAGAGGGGGCATTTGATCCCTAATCTAGAATGAATGAATTGGGTAAGCACCATCTCCACGCAACTCCGGCTGCAACGAGGAAATAGTAGAGATTTTGGGGAATTCAAAGACCATCCATCCCCAACCAGAAGAAGAGAAGAATTCGGATGATCACTTCCACGAAAAGAACTGAAAGATTCTGGGAACTTCCGGTAGGACACCTCTGCCATCACTCTGCACAGGGCTTGGAGGCTTCCAAGAAGAAACTGGAGATTCAAGAACGTTCCAGAGAGACATCTCTGCCATCACAGCACCGTGTGGATCATACCTGCAACTTGTAATCCTGTTTTATGATGTTTTATACGCGCTGTTTGATGTTGTTTTATACGCGTCGTGCATGCCACCTTCTGCCTGGAAATTAAGAAGTAACTTCATACTTCCATCACAGTCCTCCTGCTTTATTATATTTTGATGTAAGTGGCGTATTATACCTTCACTCTTTAATAATTTGAAGTTTTTTAAATTTTGATACACGACGTAGTATGCTAACTTGATAATGCAAATTATGAATTATACTAGTACCACTCGAAACTACACAGTATGCCATTTTTTCTTCTAAATGCAACTTCTATCTACGAGCTTTATCTCAAGCTGTGGGTGATTACAATATTGTTCATGCACAACTGGTTTAATTTAAAAAATTATAAATTATAAATATTTTTTAAAATAAATTTCACCATATTTTATAATTAAATTATAAACATAAATATACATATGAAAATTATCATAATTATGAAATAATAATTTAAGAGACAAGTTCTCCAACCAATTATTTAGAGACAAGTTTTCCAACCAATTTCTAAAATGTTAAAACGATAATAATTCACAAAATTATACTTTTATATCTCAAATAAATCATACCCGTATAATTTTTTTTGAATATGGTTTCCACTAAGTCCACCGAGAATATTTGTAAGATGTTAATATTATTCACTTCTAATCACTCAACTACAAAGCTTGGTTAACCTTGAAAGTGTCCAGAAAATTGAAACTTAACCTTAAAAGTGTCCAGAAAATTGAACATATAACCTTTCGAGCTTGAACCAACTTCATCAAGAAAATTAAAATAAAATAAAAATTTAAACTGATATATTTACAAATAAATAAATTTGTAATTTTGTATTAATTTTTTTTATATAAACTACACTGCATAATCACCACCACAATGAAAAAGGTTTATATCAACCACATTAGTGCAGATTCACCACGATGACTTCGGATTACCTGTACATAACGGGTGAATGGTAAAGTAGGCGTTCGTTGATGGAAGGTGTGTGGAGCACTGGTGGAAACTTCGTTTAGGTCGGTGGACAGTTTGGGCTACATTTTGCGAGCACATTAGTTCAGCTTCAATTTTTATTTGAAGAAGCGCGCTCCCTCTCTTTGTTGCAGTTTCCGCTTCGCCTTGCCATGAATCTGTTTGCCCTCCCGCGCATCATCTTAATATTGTTATTATCATTACTACTTCTGTGGATCCATCCACCCATGGATCTTATTGCCTGCGCGCGCCTCATCGTGATATTATTATTATTACCCCCACCCATGGATATGTTTGCCTGCCTGCGCAGCATCCTCATCTTCGTATTATTATCCGTGGATCCATCCACTCATCCAGATTGCAATGCCACAACTCGTCATATATTTCCTTCCATCGATCTGCGCATCATCATAATATTAACATTATCTCTGGCAATCCGTGCATTCAATGAGAATCTACTGTCCAAACACATAACTGCCCGTCATGTTAAGTTGCCTTCTGCTTCCTCGCCAGGCTGCTCTGCCTCAACTTCTTATACCCATTATGATGTGTTCATAAATTATAGAGTCCGAGACCTTAAACACACTTTGGCCCTCCCTCTTTACCAGAGGCTTCAATCCCGGGGATTGAGAGTCTTTCTTGACTAGACCGAAATGGTTGTTGGACGCAACATTTATGATCAAATAGTAGCGGCTACTAGTGGGGCCTCTGTTCATATAGCTCTCCTCTCTCCAAATTATGCAGAATCGGCTTTTTGCCTTGATGAACTCGTCCTCGTCGTAAATTCTGGGGCCATCATCATTCCTGTATTTTACGACGTTGATCCTTGTGAACTCTTGTCCAGGGGCAAACATAAAAGTGGAGCATACGATAAAGCCCTGCGCGCACACGAAGAAACGCAGCAATACGACAGCAAAAGAATTCAGCAGTGGAGAGATGCTGTTGCTCATGTTGCAAAGATCAGCGGACGGGAGCGGAAGGCATTTAATGGGTGAGCATCATAGCTTTTAGTCTGTTGGATTAGTAGGTACATGCTATATTAGGTAGGCTCCTCTCACTAATAATGTTACCCTCTTGGATATGAATACAGGGAACTCAAACTCTTGCATAAGGTCGTGCAGGATGTGTTGAAATTTTTTCCAAACCTACCAGCTGAAATTGCTTGTGAATGATGCTGGAGCACCCTTGGCATCGCTGAAATCCTACACCCAGGTTCCTGAAATTGCTGACAGCGTTCATGGCGATTGATGGCCAGAAAATCACGATTACTTTACCTGAAATTGCTGACAGAGTTCATAGCTATTGACCCCAGAAAATCACAAATACTTTACTGGTGAGATAACTGCAAATCAATTCTAAATATTAAAATTCCAGAGACCAGAATTAATGAGAAGCAGAAATAGTGATAAGACTTGAGGAGCAGAAATAGTGATCAGACTTGTTTTCTTATTGCAATAAAAGAATTTTATTGCTTATATTAAAATATGCAAACAGATTTTATACTCTTTTATTGCTTATATTAAAATATAAGCAAACAGATTTTATACCTATCTTATAGGCAAATATATTGTAATAGAATTCAAAATCAATGGGTTATTGTTGGTTGGAAAATTTATTTCTATATCCAACTTTTAAATGGTATATTTATGCTGATAGATTGGAAATAGGTTTCAAAAAGTGTAATTTATTTCACATTACAAATTTTGAAAATGGTAATTTTTTATTTCACATTACAAATTTTGAAAATGGTAATTTTTTTAATTGTGTTTCCTGCAGTTTGGTTGATTTTAGAAATGATTGCCAGAAGAGTAAGGGATGCATTTAGTTTGGTTTTTTTCAAAGTAAATAATTTTTTTTATTAATTTTAGGGTAATTGTCAATACAAGAATATTTAAGGATATAGTCATTATATGGATATTTCTTATCATTATGTTATTTACAGGGATTTGAGCCTAAGTAGAAGACATAGCAACTATTTCTCTCAACCATTTGAGTTAACCCCTATTCACAAGGGTTTTAAATAATATGTTTATGCTCATAACTATGTCTATTTTAGAATAGTGTTTCAAATTTTTAATTTAATTATCAATTATTATTAATTGGATAGTAGGAATTTAAATTACATATAATATTCTTAGTAGTATAGCAGGTTAGATTTAGTTTCAACATAGTTATACATTTTCTTTCCTTTTGTATTAAATTTGTTAATTAAAAAATAACATGCAAACAAGTATCATATGATATGAGTTATAGTTTTTTGGACATGCGACATTGATAAACAATGATATTGGCTCATGATATTGTAATAAAGACTATTTGCAAATTAAGAATTTTTCTAAAAAAACATAATTTTTATGATAAATTGGGGATTAATTTTTATGGTTAAAAAAATTGTTACATATTTTTTTAAATATATATATATGTGAAAGTTATCCATTAATTCTGATTATAATTATTATTTTAAAGAAAGTTAAATTTTGTGATTTTTAAATTTTAGCACCTTAAAATGTGTAATGAAGAAAATGTTTTAATATTATTTACATATTGATATTTACCAATCAATTAATTTATATAATTATATTATTTAAATATATATTTTTTTAAATTTTATATCATTTTTATATTTGTCTTTGTAATTAATAGATTATGTTGAGTAAATATTATTAAAAACAATTTAAAATATTACGGCATTCAAATTTAAAATCTCAAAATATCATTAATTTAAAAAATTCCTAAAATTCCCTATCCAAAATTCTTAAGAAATCCCTAAAATTCCAAAAGAGGAATAAGAAATCCCTAAAATTCCAAAAAAGGGAAAAATAAAAGATACATTGAATTGTTCTAGGGTCTTTCGAAATACGAAACTTCCATGTAAGCTTCCATATGAAACTTATCTTTATGTTCCATAATCGCACCGACATGTGACATGTGGCTCTGAGAGTGTAATCTTTAAACATAAAATCATACAAGTTCTGTTGAACTTGGGATATAAAACGTATGAAATGATTTATTATTAAATTAATAACCTTTCACTTCAACGCCTGAGAAGAATTATGATTAAATTAATAGTTTTCCATATGCTTACGGTATGTTTTATTGCTAACACTCAAATAAATCTGTGTTACCATTCTGAAGTTTTTGTTGTCCCTGCCTGCACGGGCAAAAAAAATTCTTCAAAACTCAGAACTTTGGTTTACATTGAAAAAAATCCAGGTTGCCTTCAAATAATTCTGTGTTACCATTATGAAGTTTTTGTTGTCCCTGCCTGCAAGGGCTAAAAAATTTCTTGAAAACTCAGAACATTGGTTTACATTGAAAAAAATCCAGGTTGCCTTTTAGTCGAGGGATAAAAACTAAGTTTTCATGAGAAGCTTAGAGCATGTTTAGGGTCATCCAAAACTATACTTGATTAAGAAGATTAAATTTTTTAGTTAGTGAGGTTACATATCATAAAAACAGTTTATTTTTGGTAAATAATTTGCGTGATATTTTAAATAAAAATATTATACATAACTATTTTTACTACACCATGAATATACTATATCAGGGAAAAATTCTAAATAAAAGTGAGACTAATTGTATTTTATTTATTTTTATTTTTTATAAGTAAAGTTAATCTATTTATATGATACAAAAAGTCGTTACAGAGTTTATTGGCCAGAAAGGGATTCGACCTCAATCATCACGCAAGCATGAAAGTTGTCTGAGACTACCCCAACAAAGGGGAAACCAGTCCAGAAGAGAATAAGTCCAAAACACAACCAAATTTAACCCACAGTTTTCCTGACGAGACCAACCGATCAAAACCAACATCAAAAACCACCCTAAAAACAACATTTTATCCTAATTGAACCAACCAACCAGCAAATTATCTTGAGGACACATAAGATTAGACAAAACTAGACCCAAAACTAAAAGAAATGCCACCTAGCAGATGAGATACATGTCCCAAAGTCTTCCGGAGTAGGTTCCTCCACAATTGAACACGCCCAGGCATCCAGGTTGTCCGATTTGCCACGTCCCACCGCGGGATGGCCTTCCTCCCTGCTTCCTGCCTCAACCTATGGGCCCGACGTGTCATCCAGATGGCTCTCCATGGCATGCTTGTCACTTTGAGCGTCCATCTCATCATGCGAGCTGCCAGCAATGGCTTTACCATGCCTTCTATTCCGTCTTCCATCACCTTCCTGTTCGTCATCGTTGCCCCTGTTCTTGCTTCAGCCGGCTCTGTGCGTCTCCTCCATGGAAATGGTCATGGGAATGTGATGCTCAGTCTCTTCTGTAATGGAGATGGAGACAGTGGCAACAATAATCGGGCAATTCAAAGAGCTGCAGAACCTAAACTGCGTGGTGTGAGGAACTGGATGCTGAGGCAAAGGAAAGGCTACCGTGCGAACAACCGCCTCTGTGTGTCTTGAGCGATTGAGGTCGGCTCAGCCTCTGCCACTCCTAGTATTCTGATACTCTGCAAGACTATACTGGTAGGGATTTTCCGCAGAGGAGGCAGGGGAAGTGGAGTTATGACTATGCAAATCAGGGGAGCGAGAACTTCTACCTCGCGTGCCACTGTGTCGGCTGCGCATTCGATGGCGTACCATGGTGGAAATGGGAACAAGTAAAGTCAGGTGGAGCAAGAGAGGAATTGACAGAAGAGCTTTGCACAGAAGTTACAGAGTGCTGGAGGACTTGAGTTGAATTGCAGAGGTTTGTATGGGAATGGTGGAAGCCATTACCCAGATCAATACAACTCACAATCCAGCATCTGCACCCAATGCTGGTTCGTTTAGTCGACTCTCCCGCCTGCGGAGGGCATGCGCAGTGAAATAGAGGCAGAATTACATGAATGTTCTCTGGCTCCATGGTTATGCAGTTGATGGTATTGCCTCGACTAGAGAAAGCATTAAATGCCGCCTGTGAGGTGCCATGAATGTCCTTCATGGTGATCTTGGGATGGTTGCAGAGGGAAATGTGGCCACCCTGCCTGCCATCGCCCCATCTCATCATCTTAATAACTGTCATTAACACCCGCATCCGGGGGTTGAGCTTCCTTGTGCACCAGGTCAGTGTAAATTTGTAATTGATTGTGGTCATCTATGATGTTGAGAAGGCCGTAATGTAGGATTTGGTCCTGTTCCGCCCCAATGTTTGCCAATAGATCAGCACCTTTGTTATTATCCCTTTTGACGTGAATAAAAGTTATTGCTCTCTTATCTTTTATCCATTTCTCTATTGTTTCGAGCCTGGCCATTAATCTCCAGCTTTTGGCAACAGGTGAAGCCATGCTTCCTTGTTGGATTTGAGTGGCCATATTGATTAGAATTTGAGTGTCCCCTTATATAATAATGGGATAGAAATTATGTTGATCAGCTAGCTTCATACCTTGCCACAATCTTTCCAGTTCTGCAGAATTGTTCGTATCCCATCCAATGGAGCCAAAATACAGTAGTAGGGGTTGGCCTTCATGATTTCTGAATATGCCCCCATATCCTGCTTTACCCAAGTTTCCCTTGGAGGCACCATCGAAATTTAACTTAATCACTCTTTTTGGGGGGCGTAACCAATGTGAAAGCTGTTTGGTTGTAATGCTAGGTCTATTGGAATTTAGTTGTGCTTGTTGAAGCTGGATATTCTAATGAGCCCATATGCTTAATTCCTGAGGCTGGGTAGGAAAGTCCTCAGTTGTCCATTGATGCAATGTAAGAGTTTCCTTGATGTTCTGACATAAGTTGGTCCATATGATTTCTAAGGATGTTTTTTTATTTTTGAAAATTCGCTTATTTCTTTCCTTCCGGATTGTCCATAGAAGGAGACCTGGCAATATAGTCCACAACTTTTTGAGAACTTTTCTGTTATATGGCTCTAGAGTCCAGTTGCGAATGTTGCCTTTTATATCCCCAAGAAGTTTGCAAGGTCTCTGGCATCTGAAGGTGAGCTTTTCCCAGAGTTGATTGGCCATGTGGCAAGAGTCCATGAGGTGCTGAATAGTTTCTTAACTGTTTTGACAGTTGGGACAGTAAGATGGTCCTTGAAATCCTCTTTTGATTAAGTTGTCCCATGTGAGAATTCTTTGATGATACAACAACCAAATGAAGGTGGAGACTTTGGGCCAGATCCCGGCCATCCAAATACGATTCCATGCAGGATCTATTGGTTCCTGAGTTTGGAACATTAGCTGGCATGCTTCTTTGGTGGTGTATGTTCCTTTCAGTGTATATCCCCATCTCAGAACATCACTTCCTGTATTGACTCTGATTCTTCTGCTGGCGAGCTCTTTGTGTAACTCCATGTTATGAGCTTCCATTTCTTGCTGTGTTATTTGCCTCAGCGGTTTCCATTGCCTGAATGCCTGTATAGTGCTGAGAGTATAGAAATGTGCTACATTGTCCTCCTGGTTAATGTCGTTTCCATTATGATTTGTGCCTGGTAAGAGTGTTGCAATTTTGGGTCTCTGTTGCCAAGAATCCATCATAAAACGGGCAGTCCTCCTGTCCCTTATCTCCCAGAAGCTATACTGATGGATGACCTCTATGTGTTGCTTGGCCACGTTCCAAATTAGGGATCCTGTAAGCATGGTAGTTATCCTGATTAGTTCTTGTTGCAGTCGACTATTTGAAATTGGTAACAAATTAGATAAATCTAGCACGAAAAACTGACTTTTACTATCTTTATGTGGAGAAGACACATATTGGATGATGGTTGTTCAATTGATAGAATAGCAACAGCCCGTAAAAGGAAAAGACAATGCCTGAGGGAGGCAGGACAGTGGAAGACCGGGCAGACCGATGCTCTTTTGTGATGAGATCAGATCAAGTGTTGTGAAATCCTGAGGATCCCCTAATCCATGATTCGCTTCTATCTATTTAATTTTCTAAATGTTATATAAGTTCTAAAGGCGAGCTGAATAGGAGTTCAGAAATTCACATTTTGTAATTGTTCTTTTTGATATATAACACTTTCATTTTGGTGATGTTGTAACTCTGTTATTTATTTTAATGAAGAAGACTGCATTTAATTCATAATCATATTCTAAGTATCTAATAGCGGGGAATTCTGGAGACTCTGGGCCCATTCAAGAGAAGATTTATTGCTTCGCCTATGTTATAATCATTTTTGTTTATTGTTTAATGTTTGTTGTTGTTAAGTTAATATCATTTTGATTACCGTGAGGATTAAGGATTATGATTTACATTTGTTGTCTATTCAAGATTCAGATTTATCCATGTGTTATATATGCATGATGCTTTTGATTGAATTGGTTATGTTAGTTCCAACATTAGATCATTGTTCATTCTAAGTAATTTTATAATGGATTTCAAAGATAGAATTGATTACTTTCCGTAAGATGCTTATATAGTTATTTGTTGTTCAAATTATCATTTGGCGTTAAATTATGATTTCTTGTTCAATTATAATTTGTTGTTCAATTTTCGTAGTTCTCTTTCATGTTCAATGAGTTAGCTTCAATTCCAACCAAGATTTCCAAGTGTGATTTTTTCTATTTGTATTCATATTCAATTGCTTTCAGAATAGGTTAAGTAGAATTACAAAGTGTGTTATCAATTTCTTTCAGAGTTGTTTGGATTGAATTTAAAGAGATAGTCATTAGCAATTGCAACGATTCCAATTTATTTCATTATCAACTAACCTCTGAATTCACTGCATATATAGTGTTGACACTCTTGAAATTAAAAGACTTGCCTTGGGTTGACAATTAAAGTAGGAATTAAGATTGCCTCTAAAAAGACATCTTAGTGCACCAACATATTAGACTCAGAAGGTTAGAAATTTACACGTCAAAATAGAGTGCTGAAAGTTTCAAAGGGTGCTATAGTTGTTATGAAGGCAGTGAAGACCATAAATATTTACAGACTTAAAGGAAGTAATCAGGTCAGTGTAGCATTGACTATATTTGAAAAGGAAGAATAAGATATTCACCTATGGCATCAACGACTGGGTCACATGAGCAAGAAGGGTCTTCAGGTATTGATGAATAAAAAATTCCTTCCCAATTTGAAATCTTTGAATTTGGATTTTTGCAAACATTGTGTATATGGAAAACAATGTAAACTAAAATTTAAAAGTGGAAGTCCTAATATTAAAGGAATTTTGAACTATATTCATTTTGATCTTTGGGAAGCATCTCCTACTGTATCTTATGGAGGTGAATTATGCTTCTTAACATTTTGTGATGATTTCTCCAAGAAAGTCTTGGTCTATATATTGAAAATAAAAGATGATGTATTTAATGCTTTTAAACAATTTAAAGCTATGGTGGAAAAGAAAACTGACAAATCAATTAAATGTGTAAGAACTCAGAACGACGACGAAGTTACTTGCTTAGAATTTGAGAAATATTGTAAGGATGAAGGGATTGTTAGACATAAAAATGTTGTTTATACTCCTCAACAAAATGGCGTTGCTGAACGTATGACTAAAACTCTTATGTAAATAGCCAAACCATGATCAACAATGCTAACCCGTAGAAGGAGTTATGGGCAGAAGTAGTAAATATTACTTGTTATTTGGTAAACATATCACCCTTCATTTCCATTAATTGAAAAATTCCTAAAGAAGTTTGGTGAGGTCAGTGTTGTCATTATTCACATTTAAGAATTTTTGGTTGTGATTCTTATGCCCTTATTCCAAAGAATCAACTTTCTAAGATAGACCCAAAAGAAAAATGTTGTGTTTTTTGGGTATGACTATGCAATGTAAAGATACAGGTTATGAGATCCTTATTGACGTAAGATAATCATTAGTAGAGATGTAACATTTGATGAATCTTCTCTTCTAAAATCATATGTTATAAAACTTGAACAAGAACAAGTATCACGAAATCAACAAATTTAGTTGGAGGCTAAACCTTTTTCAGAAACTCAAAAGGAATGAGAGACTTCTGAATAAAAAAATTGAAGGAGGTGCAAAGGAAAATGTAGAAGTTTAGGAACTACCCCAAGAGCCAGTCACTCTACCGAGATCTATAATAGAAATAAGAAAATTGAAAAGGTATGAATATTATACTTCATCTATTGCATTGGTTACTGAAGATGGGGAACCTTCTTGTTATCATGAAGCAGTGGGTGATGTGGATAGCAAAAAGTGGAGAAAAGCTATGGATGAATAAATGGATTCCTTAGCCAAGAACAAAACCTGGGATCTTGTAAAACTTCCGAAAGGGAGAAGTGCTTTTGGATGCAAATGGATTTTCAAATTGAAGGGAAATGTTGATGGAAGTATTGAAAGCTATAAGGTGAAGCTGGTAGAAAAAGGTTATTCTCAGGTTGAAGGTATTGAATTTCATGAGATCTTTTCATTGTTCATAAAACTTGTTTCTATTCATAATGTGTTAGTACTAATGGCATTACTTTATCTTGAGTTAGAATAGTTAGATGTTAAAATAGATTTTCTTCATCGTGATTTGGATGGAGAGATTCATATGGAAGAATCAAAAATTTTTGTAGGTTGCAAGAAAAGATTAGTTCGCAAGCTCAAGAAATCATTGTATGGCCTGGGGTAGTCTCCCAGGGAATGGTACAAGAAGTTTGACTCTTTAATGCTGAGCCAGAACTTTACTTGAAGTGAGTATGATCATTGTGTGTACTTTAAGAGTTCAATGCAGGCATATTCATTATCTTGGTCTTGTATAGTGAAGATATCCTTATTGTGAGAAAAAACATGGAAGAAATCAATAGGTTAAAGGCGCAACTTTCTAGGACGTTTGATATGAGGGATCTTGAAGCGGCAAAACATATTTTGGTCATAGAGATCACATATAGGAAAAATGGAAAGCTCTGGTTATCACAATAGAAGTATGTAGAGAAAGTAATTGAAAAGTTCGGTATGAACAATGTGAAACCTGTTAATGTTCCATTAGCTTCCCATTTTAAGATTTCTTTGGTTTTGAGTCCTAGAAGTGATGATGAAAAGAAGTATATGTCTCTTGTACCATATGCAAATGTGGTAGACAACTTAATGTATGTGATGGTATCTACAAGACCTGACATTTCACACGTAGTTGAAGTTGTCATTAAGTTCATGGCAAATAGAGGAGAAGAACATTAGCAAGCAGTGAAATGGGTGCTTCGGTATTTGAGAGGCACAAGTGACCATTGTATCGTCTTTAATGGTAGTTAAGGTTTAGTTTGCAGATATGTGGATGCTAATTATGTAATGATTAGGACAAGATGAGATCTACTATAGGATATGTCTTTACTCTTGTAGGTGGATAAATTAGCTCGATGTCAAAGCTTCAAGAAACAGTTGCTTTGTCTATTACTGAAGCAGAGTATATAGTTGCTTCAAATGCCTGTAAAGAGGGAATATCGTTGAAAAGTCTACTTGATGAGATTGGAAGGATGCAGGAGAAAGTGAATGTATTATGTGAAAGTCAGAGTGTTATTTATTTGGTTACAAATCCAATTTATCATGGCAAGACTAAGCACATTGATGTAAGGTACCATTTTGTAAGACATATGATCGATGGCGACAAAGTAGCTATCAAGAAGGTCCATACACTGGAGAATCGTGCAGACATGTTCACAAAGCCAGTTTCAGTAGAGAAGCTTTGATGATGCTTGGAATCTCTTGGTTTGCAGAAGAGATGATGAATGAGCATGGGCAAGGGATTAAGAAAAATGTTGATGGTAATAATTAATGATTATCTCAGTAAATTTAGTTTTATCATTTAGGCAGTTGTGTAACCATAGGGAGTTATGTATCACAATCTTCGTATTAAAATGGTGATTGCGAGAGAGGTTTGATGTAACTTGGAGAGTCATTTTTCACTTTGGACCAATAAGAATTGCAATTCCCTGTCGAGGTTTACTTGACATAGTGTCAAAGTTTTACCACGTAAATACTTTGTATATTCTTATTATGGTTTAGTTTCTTTCTTGTAAATTTCTTCCTTATTTAAATGTTAAGGAGTTCAAATGCAACAAATATTATGTCAATTAATATTAATATATAAGAAAGAAAAAGAATTAGATAATTTCTACCATCTAAATTTTTGTATTAGATTTATAATATTATAAATCCAAAGATTAAACCTAATATTAAATCTTAATATTAAATATTAAACTTTAATATTATGTCAATTAGTACTAATATATAGAAAAGGAACCCTTAATATTAAACTTTAATATTATGTCCATTAGTAATAAAATATAGAAACCGGAAGGGATCCGGCCGTTTCTAACAATCTTTTTAGAAGACAATAGTTGAAGTACGAACTTCACCAACCATTTCCCTTCCGTATAATGTAAGTAATTTAGACGAAGCGGTCTCTTATAAAGACCCTCCTACTTCGAGGCATCGCATAAATTAAAAAAGGTTTTACCGATAGTTGGGCCCGGGCCATTTCAACACTATATCGACGCGGCTGTACGATATGGGGATCGCTATATCATTTCGGGGTTTTGTTTTGATTGAAAGAGGGGGCATTTGATCCCTAATCTAGAATGAATTGGGTAAACACCATAGTCATCACTTCCACGAAGATTCTTGGGACACCTCCGCCATCACATCATTTGAGCCCTAATGCAGAATGAATTGGGTAAGCACCATCTCCACGCAACTCCGTCTGCAAGGAGGAAATAGTAGAGATTTTGGGGAATTTAAAGACCATCCGCAACCTAAAGAAGAGAAGAATTTGCGTGATCACTTCGACGAAAAAAACTACAAAATTCACTGAAGATTCATGGAACACCTCTGCCATCACACTGGACTACGCTTGGAGGCTTCCAAGAATAAACTGGAGATTCAAGAACGTTCCAGAGAGACATCTCTGCCATCACAGCACCTGCAACACACATCACACATTTCAACACTATATCGACGCGGCTATACGATATAGCAAATTCGACGCGGCTATACGATATAGCAAATTTGAAGTTTTGATGTTTGAAACAAATTACGGGGTTTTGCTTTGATTGAAAGAACGTTTTATCCCTAATGTAGAATTGGCTGCAACGAGGAACGTTTTATCCGTAATGTAGAATTGGCTGCAACGAGGAAATAGTAGAGATTTTGGGTAATTCAAAGACCATCCATCCGCAACCAGAAGAAGAGAAGAATTCAGATGATCACTTCCACGAAAAAAAATGAAAGATTCTGGGAACTTCCGGTGGGTAAGCACCATCTCCACGCAACTCCAGCTGCAACGAGGAAATAGTAGAGATTTTGGGGAATTCAAAGACCATCCATTCGCAACCAGAAGAAGAGAAGAATTCTGATGATCACTTCCCCGAAAAAGACTGAAAGATTCAAGGAATTTTCGGAAGCCCTTAAACACAGGACACCTCTGCCATCACGCTGCTACGAGCCGTGAGTTCCACTGGAGGCTTCGAAGAAGAAACTCCAAGATTCAAGAGAGACGTCTCTGCCATCACAACACCGTGTGGATCATACTTGCAATCCTGTTTTATGATGTTTTAAACGCGTCGTGCATGCCACCTTCTGCCTGGAAATTTTGATGTGCGTGGCGTATTATACCTTCACTCTTTAATAATTTATTGTTTTTTAAATCTTTAATAATTTCTTTTGATAGACGATGTAGTATGCTCACTTGATAATGCAAATTATAAATTATACTACTACCACTCGAAATTACAGTCGGTTATTTGCACTCTTGAATGGTGATTACAATATGTTTATGAACAACTTATTACAATACTGTTTATGACGACTTATATATATATATGAATGAGGTTTAATTTAAAAAATTAAAAAGTCATAACTACTTTTTAAAATAAATTTCACCTTATTTTATAATTAAATTTAAATTTTAAAAAATTTATTTCAAAATACACATTTTTATAAACATAAATACACATAATAAATATGAAAATTTATCATAATTCTGAAATAATTATCTAAAAACCAGTTATTCAACCAATTATATTATATTTTTATATCTCAGATAAATCATACTTTATAAATTCACCCAGAATATTTGTAACACAATATTATTCACTTCCTCCCACTCAACTACAAAACATAACCTCGAAACCTTGAAAGTGTTCAGAAAATTGAACGAATAACCTTTCAAGCTTTAACCAAGAAAACTCCAGTGAAAATAAAAAATAAAAATTTAAACTAATATATCTACAAGTAAATAAATTTATAATTTTGTTATTATTTGAAAAATATTATATAAACCACACTGCATATTCACCACCACAATGAAGAAATTTTATGTAAACCACACTAGTGCACATTCACCACAATGACTTCGGATTACCTGTACATAACGGGTGAATGGTAAAGTAGGCGTTCGTTGATGGAAGGTGTGTGGAGCACTGGTGGAAACTTCATTTTGTCCCGCTCCTTTCGGGTCGGTGGACAGTTTTGGCTCCATTTTGCAATTTTTATTTGAAGAGGCGAGCGCCCTCTCTGTCTGTTGCAGTTTCCACTTCCCCTTGCCATGAATCTGTTTGCCCTCCCCCGCATCATCTTCATATTGTTATTATCATTACTACTTCTGTGGATCCATCCACCCATGGATCTGCTTGCCTGCGCGCGCCCCATTGTGATATTGTTATTATTACCCCCACCCATGGATATGTTTGCCTGCCTGCGCAGCATCCTCATTTTCGTATTATTATCTGTGGATCCATCCACTCATGCCACAACTCGTCATACATTTCCTTCCATCTATCTGTGCATCATCATAATATTAGCAATATTTCTGGCAACCGGTGCATTCATTAAGATTCTACTGTCCAAACACACAACTGCCCGTCATGATAAGCTGCCTTCTGCTTCCTCGCGAGGCTGCTCCGCCTCTGCTTCTTATACCCATTATGACGTGTTCATAAATTATAGAGTCCCAGACCTTAGACACAATTTGCCCCTCCCTCTTTACCAGAGCCTTCAATCCCGGGGATTGAGAGTCTTTCTTGACCAGACCGAAATGGTTGTTGGACGCAACATTTATGATCAAATAGTAGCCGCTACTAGCAGGGCCTCTGTTCATATAGCCCTCCTCTCTCCAAATTATGCAGAATCCGCTTTTTGCCTTGATGAACTCGTCCTCATGATAAATTCTGGGGCCATCATCATTCCTGTATTTTATGACGTTGACCCTTGTGAACTCTTGTGCACGGGCAAAAATAAAAGTGGAGCATACGATAAAGCCCTGCGCTTACACGAAGAAACGCAGCAATACGACAGCAAAAGAATTCAGCAGTGGAGAGATGCTCTTGCTCATGTTGCAAATATTAGCGGACTGGAGCGGAAGACATTTAATGGGTGAGCATCATAGCTTTTAGTCTGTCGGATTAGTAGGTACATGCTAAATTAGGTAGGCTCCTCTCACTAATAATGTTACCCTCTGGATATGAATACAGGGAACTCGAACTGTTGCATAAGGTAGTGCAGGATGTGTTGAAATTTTTTCCAAACCTACCGGCTGGAATGGCGTATGAATGATGCTGGAGCACCCTTGGCCTCTCTGAAATCCTACACACCGGGGTTCCTGAAATTGCTGACAGCGTTCATCGGATTGACCGCCAGAAAATCACGAATACCTTACCTGAAATTGCTGAAAGCGTTCATAGCTGTTGACAGTCAGAAAATCACCTTAAGATATTGGCGGGATTTCTGCAAATTCAATTCCAAATATCAAAATTTCAAAAGCCAGTGAGTGATGAGACTTATTTTCACATTACAATAAAAGGATTATAGTGAGCAATTTTATTGTTCATGTTAAAATGTGGTAACCGATTTTATACCTGTCTTATACGCAAATATATTTTAATAGAATTCAAAATCAATGGATTATTGTTGGATGAAAAATTCATTTCTATATCAGTTTTTTTAAATAGCATATTTATGATGTAGATTTGAAATAGGTTTCTAAAAGTGCAACTTATTTGACTTTACAAATTTTGAAGATGGGATATCTTTTTTATTGCCTCTGCAATAGTTTAGGTGAGTTTAGAAATGATTGCCAAAATAGTTAAGGATGTATTTAGTTTGTTATTGTTTTGTTTCTTGAAAGAAATAATTTTCTCTTAACGGAGGGCTGTTAATATAAAAATATTTAGAGATATAGTTATTATAGTTATTATGTAGACGTTTTTATCATTATGTCACTTACAGGGAATTGAGTTTAAGTGGAAGACATAACAATAAATTTCGCCGACTTTTTATGCACAAGGTTTTTAAATAGTATGTTTATGCTCATAGCTATGTTTATTTTATAATAGTGTTTCAAATTTTTATTTTAATTATCAATAATTATAAAGTGGATGATACTAATTTAAACTACATAATATTTTAGAATATTCTTAGTAGTAGAGACATTTATATTATTTCCAGGGCAATTATACATTTTCTTTCTCTTTTTATTAAATTTGTATCATATGAATTGAGTAATAGTTTTTTGGACATTTGATATTGATAAATCATGGTTTTGACTCATGATATTGTAGTAAAGACTATTTGCAAATTGAAAATCTTTATGATATAGATAACTACTTAAAAAACATAATTTTTATGATAAAGTAAGGATTAACTTTTATGGTTAAAATCTTTGTTACATATAATTTTATATATATATATATATATATGACTTATATATTAATGCTGATTAATCTTATTTTAAATAAAGTTAAATTTTATGATTTTTAAATTATAGTAATTTGAAATGTGTAATAAAAAAAGTGTTTCAATATTACTTACCTATTAATAATTGCTAGTACATAAATGGTTTTAAAATTTTATATAATTTTTATATTTCCTTTGTGTAATTAATAGATTATTTTATGTAAATATTCTTAAAAATAAATAAATAAATTAAAATATTAAATTTTTTAAAACTAACCCATTCAAATTTAAAATCATAAAAAACATTAACTTAAAACTCTAAGAAATTCCTAAAATTGGCTACCTAAAATTCTTAAGAAATCCCTAAAATTCCAAAGGAGGGAAAAAGAAGAGAATTGGGGATCTTTGGGAATACGAAACTTCCATGCGAAACTTGCCATTAACTTCCATAATCGCACCGACATGTGAGATGTGGCTCTGAGAGTGTAATCTTTAAACATAAAACCATACAAGTTCTCTTGAACTTGGGATATAAAACATATGAAATGATTCTTTTATTAAATTAATAACCTCTCTCTTCAACGCCTGAGAAGAAATATTTTTAAATTAATAGTTTTCGATATGCTTACGGTATGTGTTATCGATAACATTCAAATAATTCTGTCTTACCATTCTGAAGTTTTTGTTGTCCCAACATCCAAGGGCTAAAAATTTCTTGAAAACTCAGAGCATTCATTTACATTGAAAAAAATCCATGTTGCCTTTTAGTCGAGGGATAAAAGCTAAGGTTTCATGAGAAAGCTTACAGCATGTTTAGGACCATTCAAAACTATATTTGATTAAGGAGATTAAAATTTTTAATTAGTGAGGTTATACATTACAAAAACGGTTTAGTTTTGCAAGAGAAAATGGTTGAGCTTTTAAATAAAACTATTATACACAACTATTTTTACTACACCATGAATATATTATATCACGAAAAAATAAAAATAAAAAGCTAGAGTAATTGTATTTTATAAGGTATAATATATAATTTAAAATTTTAAATAAAAGTGAGAGTAATTGTATTTTATAATGTATAATATATTATTTATTTTTAAAAGAAGGAAGTTATAAATATTTTTAAGTTTTATTTTTTATCAATATTATAAATTCAAATTAAAAATTGTTAAGTTAATATTTAATATTGATTTTAAATATTTTATTTATTTAAATTTCAAACAAATCTGTTTTTAGGTACAAAATTTCAAAAAAGATTTTCTCCCTTTCAAGAGATTCAAGATTACATTGAATCAAAACTCATTTACATTAAATTACATAATATTTTTTTCCTTAAACTACAACTAGGTAATAAATAAATTATAATATGAGAGTATTTAATTTTTTAATTTTAATTTTCTATTTTTAGTTGCAATATTTATTTAGATTTTTTTTAATTATACTCAATTTCAAATTTTGTAATTATGGAAAATATATGATTGAGAAAATATCTTAAATGCCTATTTATTTGGAATAAGGTTTCCAAAATTTGATCTCTATATAATATTATAAAATATTTTTAATAATAGTCACAGGTCAAAGTTTAGAAATTTGTCTAAAAAAAATTATGTTCTTTGTACTCTTTTAATTAATTGATTAATTAAAAAAATTGTGATATGAACATTTATAATATTAATATAAGTTATGGTTTTTTAGGCATGTAGTACTAGTTATGAAAAAATACTATACATAATTATTTGCTCTACCTCATAAATATATTATATATGGTTTTAGAGAAAAAAATTCTAAATAAAATTTAGACCAATTGTATTTTATAATGTATAATATAGTTTAATCCTAAATGAAGAAAAAACAATAAATATTTTTAAATTTAAATATTTTTAATTTTAAATATTTTTTTGGATATTATAAATTTTAATTTAAAAATGTTATTATTTTAATACATAAATTAATATTTAATATTAATCTTAATGGTTTTAAATTTTATTGCTCTTACAATTCTCAAGTTTTTGGTGTCCCTAAATGCAATGGCTACAAAATTCTTCAAAACTCAAACATTGGTTTACATTGGAAAAAAATCCATGTTGCGTCCTGGGATAAAAACTAAATCTTAATGAGGGAGCTTACACCTTGTTTAGGGTCATCCAAAATTATATTTGATTAAGGATATTCAAATTTTTAATTAGGGAATTATATATTATAAAAACCATTTATTTTTGGAAAAAAATTGGTTGAGTTTTCAAATAAAAATATTATACATAATTATCCCGATTTGGGTGCATGTTAGTGGTTGGAAATGTCCGTGGAAATTTTGTAGAATTTTTCCCACCCATAGATCACCTAGTAATGTAATTTACTAAATCAAAACACTAGATCTACATCTACCATAAAATTTGCGGAAGTTAATCAACCATGAGCAACATCAAGCATGAACACATATAACTGATAAGAAGGAATCAATCACACATAACATAGAATATATCACTGGGGAAAGCACCAGCCTAAAATCCCAACTCTGTATTATCAATCAAGTGGAGATCTTCAACAACATGCAAAAAGAATCAGCTCAAAAGCTATCCTTCTCTCTTTGTAATCAGAAGATCCTGATGATCTTCAATCAGAAGATGAAAATCATTGACTACCTAGGCCTCATTATATAGGCTGAAAATTGGCCTAATCATACCTGCTATCACCTCAGGTCCACCTACATAGTCATAGAAGAAAATAGATTTCTTCCTCGTGCAAGGAATACTTACTAGAAATATCCTAGCATTTGATAGTACACTGTCCCTCATCTGATCTTAACTGGGTCTCTGTCTCAACTGACATGCATCAACTATCCATGAGAAAATACTCAGTTATCAGTTGTCACATGCATGCAAGCATTAACAAACTGAATATAGAAAATTTGACAACTTGTTAAATAATCTAACTGGACTTGACTAGTTAGAACTAAGTAAATTGATTCTCTCATTATAGAACTGAACCTTATCACCTTTAATTAAGGGAGAAAATAATTGCATGATCTCACAAAGACTTCAACTTTAATTTTCCATAACTAATTAACTCATGGAGATTAATTAATTAATATTTCCAACTGTTGTTAAGACCAAAATCAATTTTACTTCCGATAGATAGACTAGGGAGCTATAAATAGGAAGGGACCTAGAAATGCCATTTTTAGAACTTTCTATTTTTCGCAGTTTCACCTCTCACCCAATGTGGCCAATGACCTCACTAGCCAAACTGCTATTTTTAGACATGCCATTTTTAGCAGGTCTATTTTTAACACATTCTAAATTTAACATTTCTTGTTGGATATTTTTCAATAGAAGGGGCCTTGCCTTCTTCATCAGCTCATGGGCAAGTGTTTTATCCACGGGATGTGGAAGGGGCCTTGCCTTCTTCATTGACACAGTAGGTACACGCGCATCAGTTCCACAAAGGCAAGGAAAAGATGCCAGATTAGAGTCTTGATGATGAGGAGGAAAGGGACTTTGACTTGATTGAGCATGAGGAACCGCAACAACATTATACTCGTCATGGGGTTGAAATCATTGACTTAGAGACTTAGGATGAAGAAACCATCAAATAAATCATCATACGGGAAAGAGAAGCTCAAGTGCAAGCTTTGGCAAATAATTTGGAGAGGGCCAAATACATCATTACATAATTGGAGCAAGAAAACAAAAAATTGAGTGACAAACAAGTCCTCATGGAGTTAGAAATGCCCAAGTTGAAACGACAAAGTGGCAAAGAAGCACAAGTCACCTTGACTCCTATTGATCAGGAGATTGAATATGATAGGGAGATTTGGCTTGAAAGAGTCAACCTGCACCTTGAGAAGCTACTACGGAAGGCCAACAGGGATAATCAGATGATCAAACACATGGCCTATCATTATAGGACTCGAAATAAGATTTGCAATATGAGTGTCAAGAGAATAAAACTATGCTAAGGCGGGCCTTGAAAGGCAAGAAAGAGGAGGATAGACTTAGGATGCTAGCTGAAGCTTCCTTAGCTCATCAGAGCACATGAAGATGGTTCTTCTCACCAATTTTGGGCAATTTTTGAGCAAAGTTTGTTATTTGCAAATTTTGGATTTCAATACACAGGAAAACTGCCTATAAGTGTAGCACCACCGGCGCTGCACTTTTCCTAGGGGCACCCATTGAAGAAATGGTTTGAATTTTCAGATACATAATGATGAGTACATGCACCCTAGCAAGTTTCAAAAGTTTTGGGGAAGAACTTATCCACCAAAAGATCAAAACACACCCTAAAAATGACCTTTCTACCACATTTTGCACACACAGAAGCAGTCTCGAGAGAATCAAGTTTTGAGGGGTCAAATGAGCTCCAAATGCAGAAATTCCAAGTGTTCTAGAAAGTAGACTTGAATACCTTTCCAATGAACTATCTAGGGCTCAATGTGGATGCTGGAAAGACCTCTAAAAGGGGCCTGAAAGTGGCGCTACGCTTTTGCCTAGTGGCGCTTCACTTTTGGCAGTTTTGCTCAGGGTTGCTATTTTTCCAGTTTTTTGCTGTAATCATGGATTCTCTTTCATAGTGGATGATTTACCATTGTAAATGATGACTTGGAATGTAATTATGATAGAAAAATAGTAATAGAAGGTAGATTCATTGCTTAGGAGTTAGTTTGAGCCAAAATGAATCAGTTTTTCACTTTTAGAGGCAAGTTGTTAATGATGTCTATATTCCTGTTTCCTTTTCGGTATTAGTTAGATTAGCTCCTCATATTAAGGATTCAACCCCTGAGGATGGGAAGAGGTTGAATACTTGTCTATATCTTCTTCTTCTTTCTCTTGGTTGATGGTTTGAGTCAGTTGGATGCTCAGAGCTTGATTGTACATCATTGTAAGCAGTTTGGCAAGGAGATTAATAAGATTTGCAGCTATTTTTATGGGATCCCTGCGGTATGGAGTTTTAGTACAATTTATTCTTTTATGATCATCTTTTTACATGTTTTATGTATGCCATCATTCATTTCATTGCTTCTAGTTCAAAGTTTTCAAGTTTGATAGGTAGAATCCATTGTATCAGTGCTCTGCCTTGGGAAATCATTCAACATTTCATGTTTTCTACTGTTTAAGAAGGATCCATGATTGTCACATTCACTTCTTAGCTCCTCATCAATCTTAAACACCTCACACCATCAATCCTAAAGTGCCAAAGGCTATGTCTACCTTTCTCCATAGAACACCCTGCATTTCTAACCTAATTTCCCAAACCTAAACTGCCCAGCTCCTCCTGATCTGGCAAACACCAACAAAAATTTAATCAAAACCTTTGAGCTAATATACCTAGCCTAAAATCCTTTACCTAATCCAGTCATCTTGACTGAGATCCTTACGAAGAGGGCCCTCTCCCAGCTTAGTAGGGCTAGTTACTTGGCTAAGCATGGTTTGTGGTTACCCTGGCATTGCTTCCCTTCAGCCTAAGGTCAATATAGGTGATAACAATTACAACTCTAGAACCAACCACCACCCTACTAGGACTTGTTTATTGTTCGGTGGTAAGGTCAGAGGGAACTTTATAGGATATTACAATTTTTGTTGATTGATCGAAGTATCCAATGGATTTTCTTGTTATAAACCCAAAGATTCGATTGGATGGGCACATCCTGATTCTGGGCCGACATTGGCTGGCAACAGCAGATGCTTATATAGGCTGTCGACAGGGCAGTATAACCATTGCTAAGGGGGATGTTGTAAAAAATATTGTTTTATATCCTACTACAAAACCAAGTCTGCCCATTGTAAAAATATGTAAACAACCACCTGCATACCTAGAAGAAAACATCAGTTCACCACTCACAATAGTAGAGGCACTTGAATTCAAAGATCAGTATGAAAATGACATTATCAACAACTTTATCAACCATCCATATAATGTGAGTAGTGTAAATTGTGAAATGGTAAAATAAATTCTTGATAATTAAGCCTTGGAAGATCCTTTGAAGGATACCGATGATGAGCATATCTAGACGACTATTATTCATAACAGAACCAGGCAAATTTTTAAACATTAATGATAGCTTGGACAATGATCAACAACAAAATATCATTCAGGTCCTACAAAAATATAAAGGGGCTTTTGCATGGGATTATCCTGAAATGAAGGGTATGATCCACATTTGTGTACACATCACATCTATACCAAAAAGGATGCTCGCCCTATCAGATAGCCTCAGCGAAGATTGAATCTGCATCTCAAGGACATTGTAAAAGAAGAGTTACAAAAGCTGTTGGACGTGAATTTCATTTATCCTATTTCGGATAGCAAATGGGTCTCTCCACTGGTAGTTGTCCCCAATAAAAATGGGAAGTGGTGTATCTATGTGGATTACCAGGAATTGAACAAGGCAACACAAAAAGATCACTTCCCTCTTCCATTTATTGATCAAGTCCTTGATACTTTGTTAGGGAAGAAATTATTTTCCTTTCTAGATGGCTTTAGTGGTTACAATTAGATTCAAATTTCCCCTAAAGACCAACACAAAACAACCTTCACCTGTCCCTGGGGTACATTCACTTACGTAGTGTTACCATTTGGATTATGCAATGCCCCGACTACATTTTAGAGAGATATACTCATCTTTTTTGTTGATCTGATAAATGAAGAACTTGAAGTTTACATGGATGATTTTAGTCCGTATGCGGATGAATTTGATCAAGTGCTACAAACATTAGAAAATATTTTAGAACGATGCATTGCTACCAAGTTATGTTTAAGCAATGTCAAGTGTCACATGATGATGACCAAAGGCGTAATCTTGGGACATTATAATTCTGCAGTAGGGATATAGGTAGATCCAACAAAAATACAAGTAATTCTTTTACTGCCTACACCCTGTACTCAGACGGAGGTACATAGATTCATTGGATATGCAGGCTATTATTGCAGGTTTATAAAAAAAAATTCACAAATTGCTGCACCTTTATATGCTTTAACTGGAAATGTTGACTTTAAGTGGCCGGAAGAATGTGACACAACTTTTACAGGTTTAAAGAGACTAGTCTCGACAGCACCAGTATTACGTGGACCAAACTGGGAGCTTCCTTTTCACATATCCACGAACGCATCAGATGCAACAATAGGTGTTGTCCTTGGCCAAGAAGAGGACAAAAAGCCTTATGCTATATATTATATCAACAAAAATCTTACTCATGCTGAACTTAATTATACAGTAACGCAAAAATAATTCTTAGATGCCATTTATGCCATAAAAAAAATTAGACATTATATAACTAGCTACAAAGTTTTTCTGTATACTGATCACTCTACCATTAGGTATTTAGCTAACAAACTTATCAGAAATGGTCAAGTGACTCGTTGGATATTATTTTGCAGGAGTTTGAAATCACTATCAAAGATCGTCCATGGAAGGAAAACCCAGTTGCTGATTTTTTTGTCTCGAGTCCCAAAGGTAAATGATCCACTAGGATTGGATGACAAATTTCCAGATGAAAATTTGTTTGTCGTAGCAGTGAAGATGCCATGGTACGCAGATGTAGAAAACTATATGGTAGTGGCAAAGTTACCCAGGCATTTGACAGCAAGGGAAAGGAAACAAATCATCGAGCACAACGTCCAATTCTCTTTAATTGGTAGATATCATTTTCATATAGGGTCCGATATGTTTATACCTAGATGCATTCATGAGAATGAGATTTATGAAATCCTGAAGGCTTGTAAGAAATATTGGCCCACTATTTTTAAGGGCAGTAAGAAATATGCCCATCCTTGTGATAGCTGGCAAAGGATGGGCGGACCTGGCCAATCTGATGAAATTCTGTTGCAGCCCCAACTAGTCATAGAACCCTTTGAAGAATGGGCATTAGACTTTGTTGGCCCATTCCATCCACCATCAAACCAAAAGGCCTACATAATGGTTGCCATAGATTATGTGACAAAATGGGTTGAAACAATAGATTTTCCAAGACCTACAGAGGAAGTTGTGATTAACTTCCATTTTGGGCTATTTGTGCAGTATGGTTTACCGCGGGAACTGATAACAGATGGGGGAGGGAAATTTGTAGGACATAAGATTACAACCACTCTCGAAAACCATCACATTACACATAAAATCACTTCCCCATATCACTCGCAAGCAAATAGGCAGGTTGAAATCACCAATAAGGTCATTGAAGAAATTCTTAGCAAGACAATCTCAACACATCGATGAGACTGGGTTGCTAGACTACCAGAGGCCTTGTGGGCCTATCGCACGAATTGGAGGAATACTACTAGATACTCTCTGTACCAACTCGTGTTTGGAAAATAACCTATTTTTTGATTGAATTCAAAATAAAGACTCTAAGAACATCGCAAGAAGTGGGACTGGATCTAACAGAAGTCTAAACCAAGCGAATTCAACAAATAAACAAATTGGATGAGGCTCAGCTACTTGCTTTGCAGTGAAATGCAATTATTCACTAGTAAAGGGAAAAGCGTCACGATAGCCTTATAAAAAGAAAACGTTTCAAAAAGGATATTGGACACTCCTCTACGACTCCAGGTTCCAAGACTTTCCGGGAAAGTTACAAACAATATGGCTCAACCCTTATGAGATTCAAGAAGTACATCACAATACGAGTACTCTCACTCTGACTACCATTAATAGGTATAGCCATTCTTTCAAGGTGAATGGGAATTAGGTGCATCTTTATCACAAATCACTCACCAAGGAGTCTTTCTGCCAATAGGTACGTGAGGACCCCACCATGAAAATTTTAGCTGCAGGGAGTTATGACCCGACAACTTTTCTCTCGTAAAATTGTGATTTTCTTTAACTATAAATAACGTGTATATTCTTTTTTTCTGATTGATTGCAATTCAGTTAGTCACCACCATGTAAATATGAGGATTTTTCTTGTTTTAGGTATTTGGTAAGTGTTGTCCAATCAATTGAATGATTTTTGTTCAATCAATTGAACAACACTTATGTTTGTGTGTGTGTTGTTGTTCAATCGATTGAACGATTGTTGTTAAATCAATTGAACAACACTTATTTTTGTGTTTATATTATTGTTCAATCGATTGAACGATTGTTGTTCAATAAATTGAACAAAGCTTATTTTTGCATTCATGTTGTTATTCAATCAATTGAACAATGCTTATTTTTTGTGAGTGAATTGTTGTTTAATCGTTTGAACGATTGATGTTCAATTAGTTAACAACACTTTGTGTGTTTTGCTATTCAATCAATTGAATGATTGTTCTTCAATCAATTGAACATCACCTTTGGTGTTTTTTTGTTCAATCGATTGAATGATTATTGTTCAATCAATTGAACAACACTCTTTGCGTTTTTATGATTTTTGTTGTTCAATTGATTAAACGATTGCTGTTCAATCAATTGAACAACATGTTTTTGGATTTTTAGATTTTGTTGTTCAATCGATTGAATTATTGTTATTTAATTAATTGAACAACACCTTTTCTGTTTTTCTTTTCAATTTCGTTGTTCAATTGATTGAACAATTGCTATTCAATCAATTGAACAACACTTTTTGCATTTTTTCGATTTTGTTGTTCAAATGATTGAATGATTACTGTTCAATCAATTGAACAACACTTTTTCATTTTTTTCTCTTCGATTTTACTATTCAAACGATTGAACGATTGTTGTTCAATCAATTGAACAACACTTTTGTGCTTTTCTTTTCGATTTTGTTGTTCAAACAATTGAACAATTGTTGTTCAATCATTTTAACAACACTTTTGTGTTTTTATTTTTTATTTTTTTGTTCACTCGATTGAATGATTTCTCTTCAATCAATTGAACAATGCTTTTGCATCTTTTTATTTTCAATTTTTCTATTCAGTCGATTGAATAATTTCCATTGAATCAATTGAACAACACTTTGGTGTTTTTCTTTTTGATTTAGTTGTTCAATCGATTGAACAAAATTTTAGCACTTTTACGATTTTCATGTTCAATCGATTAAACGATTGTTGTTAAATCAATTAGACAACACTTTTTTCATTTTTGTGTATGAATAACTGTGATTTCTCTTTTCTATTTCATCGCTGGTCATTTTGCCATCTTTCTTTCCCTTTTATGTTTTTAATGAAAACCACCTAGTTGGATTTGTGCCTAAGATAAAGAAAAATAGAAATGTTAATACCATTATGACCTATGAAACCTTTTGATAGTTATATTTATTCAAAAGTTGACATGGTGCATCTCTATAATGACTAGTTGAATATCTTTTCTTTGGACACATCATAAAATGATTTATTATTTTAATACCATGCTAGTTTATCTTTCACACTTTCAAATGGATAAATCCCTTTGATATGATGAATGGGGGTAAAAATATAAACTTTCATTGGCATTTTTTTTACTTCTTGCACCATCCTTGACTCTTACGGAGTAAATGAGCCTCCCTCTTTTTACAATAAAAGCATCAAAATATGAAAACATGCAACTAAATAAATATGAAAATGCAACAAAACTTGTCTTAAAGAGGATAGGGAGTCTCAGTAGAAGCTAGCCAACCATGATCATAAGGATGTAATGGGTGACATTCCATTTTGGCCACCAAACCAAGATAATGACCTTCTTGATAATTAAAACTGTTAGAAGGATGAGGGGTCTCATCACAAGCCAGCCTGATCACTTTATTATATCCTAGTGAATGGCACTATGATTATCTAGTCACCATGCTAGCATAGTGGTCTCTTTATGGCAAGAAAAACAACGATCATCTACATACTAAAAGGAGGAATCTGGCTCATTTGTGGGGTTAAAAGGAAATCGTGTCGAGGCTATGAATTCCTGCTGGCAGCAGTGGCTCTACTTGTGGTATTGGAGTACTGTGTGACACTGCAAAATGCTCTCTATTCTATTACCACTTATGGATTTGTTTCTAAAGGAAATTTCCCATTTGAATAGCATTCCTAAAAAGCCAATATGCATGGTAACCTATATTTTATATTCATTATATCATATTTGTCCAATTTCTTTAATGAAAACCATTAGTACTTACTGCCGATTATGCGTTTGTTACTAATACCACTTACGGTAAAAATATTTTGACATAATGATTTACATCTTTGTTTTAATTTACATCCATTTCAAATATGGTGACATGTATTGATTTAATTCCCTTGTCATATATTGTGTCGCTTTTATTGATTGGTTGCCTACATTTATGAATTACTAACGCTTTCTACTGCTTTCCCATGCTTGGCAAACGTGGATGCCCTTTTCTCATTGGAGGGGGGACAGTCTACCTATGAACGGTATGTGTGACAGTTTATGGATAATTGTGTGATAATTATTGAACTGATTTCTGGTTAAAGGACAACACGATGATTGTGTATGTGTAATAATTATCAAAGTATTTTTTATTGGAAGGAGGATGAAAACCGTCATGGATGGCATGTAGATTGATTATGATCTTGCATCAAATATTGCCGACGAGACAAATGACTCGACTGTATATGATATTAATTCCCAAAACAATGTCATTTCCCTATTAATTTCTTTAATGTTCTCTGTTGTTGTTCTAAACTATGAAAGTGTGAAAGAAGTGCATGCAAGTGAACCAGTCACAGGTGAAAAATAGCCATGGGAGGAAGAGCCATCCGAAATGAACCCATGGTACTCATGGTATCGCACCAGGCTCATGCAATTCTCAAGCGTGCTGGTTGGCTGCAATATTTGAATAAATTGCAAGGATTTCACGAAGAGATGACACATGAATTTCTATAGAATTTGGAGAATGGAAGCACTATGGCAAGAGGCAGGAAACGGTCTCCTAAGCAGTCGTATCTGAAGTCAGTAGACTTCCAGCAGAGATAATAAGATGGACAGACAAACATGTCCTTCTGCACAATGTGGTCACAATATTTCAGGACCCAAGTGAGAAATTGGTGCGAACAGGAATAGGGATTCACCCTTCGACATTAAGATAGCCATGCCAGGAATTGGAAGTTATTGTGCAGAGGTACATCACATGCGATGGTCGATAGGATGTGGTAAAGCCTCGCTAACTGAAACTTATAGCCATTTTAAAACATAAAATTTTAGTTAATTTGGTGTTTTATTTGAATTCCCTATTGCATGATGTTGCTTGTTGAGTAAGAAAAGTAAAGGACCCACACATAGTCATCAATCATCATGGACTGATCAAATTGATTAACATACATGGACTAGCCCAGCAGCAGCTAACCTGGGACAATATTGTAAATCCTACTCTGGACCCACCTATAGAAAACCCAGCAACAGGACAACAAGGGCCAAGAACCCCAGGACCGAAAAGGACACAGAAAAGGAATATTTCCTCTATGGCCTCATGCCCAGCAAAAATAATACGCTTTATGTGGGTGAAGTCACAATGACATACCCTAATGCAAATAAATGAGGCCAGGCCATCTCACATACCACCTCCAAGTCCGCAGAATGACTTCTTGCAAGACTATGAGGAAGAGGTGGCCAAGGTACTCCTTGCAAGACTATGAGGAAGAGATGGCCAGGGTACTGGAAAATATGGGGATATTTGGTGAAGGAAGGGAATAATCTGAGAATGTTGAAGGACACAAATGTGCCCCCAACTAGTTTTCCTCTACTAGTAGTCTTGCTTATGATCAAACCCTATCGTTTACTGACAATTTGGAAGAATAGAGGGAATCAGTCCCTTTTGTGGAAATGCCCCTTGAAGCAAAGGTGCATGAAGAGGAAACAATTAGAGAAGAAAATCAAGCAGCAACTACCGGTCCATTTGACCCTCCGTTTGAAGAAAGTCCTGCAAATGAAACCGTGGGAGGTGAAAATCAACTAGGAAGTGCTAGTTTTATGAAGTCCCCTGAGGACGAGGCTCACTTAGAAGGAAGCCCTGAGAATGATAATTTCTCAAGAGACACCATTCCATTGGGGTCTCCTGAGAGAGAAATTCATGATGAAAGAGACTTGGAAGGTGAAGATCCATTAGGAGATATGGTTCCCATAGAACCCCACCCTGATGTCAACGCAATTCCACTTGAGCATGAACCTGAGGCAAATGCAACTGTACCACCGCCAGTTAGGAGTCTCAAAACAAATAAATCCTACAAGGACAAGCTCATAAATATGCTTGAAATATATAGGAAGTATAAGAGAATAATTAGGTAGCTAAGACAGTGGTTGAAGGAAGCAGTTAGGGTCAAAAAATTGAAAGTGGAAATGGAGACCACAGGGACCCAGACAAAACGTTATTTTGGAAAAGATGTTGAAACTTGAGCTGAGAATATTTTGGTTTATTCAAAGGAAACTCAGACAGAGTGATGTCTTTTAGAAGATAGTGAAATGCAGATTGAAGACCCCTGGGTTTGCCCACAGGATACCCAAATGGACTTCCCTACTGTGAACATTGTCATTCAAACCGATGCTGAAGGGGACATCCAAGTTGATTATTGCATGATTCAATAAGCAGATGAGGTTGTTGTTCATACTAATCCCATAGAAACACAGGATGATGAGCCACAAACATACGAGACACCTTCTTACATTCCCCTAGTAAGGGAAGCAGTCATTAGGAAACTGGAGAATCAACTAATTAAGGTTCATCAAGAATTAACTCAGCACAAAGAGGAAGTAGTTTCCCTGCGTGTACATCAAGAATTAAGGAAGAAATTCGAGGCACTCACAGTCACTGAGGATGAGACCTTTTGTTAGTATAAGGCTGAGCAGAAGAAGGTTGAAGGAGCATAGGTCAAATTACAAAAGGCTAAAGAGAAGTTGGAGACTCTTTTCTCTCTTTATTTAGATACCATGTTATGCCAAGCTCCTACTACAAACTATGCATTATTCCTTGTACAAAGGTACCTCCTACTGAAGATCAAAGCTGTTAAAGCTGGCAAGTCTGTGGAAATCAAGGTCACCACAGATTTCGTCAAGTGTTTCAGAGAACATGACGAGTGGATACAATGCCTCTTGTGTGAACTTTACATGCATAATTTCCTTTTAGAAGATGACAAAGATAACAACCCTGGCCCCTTCATAGGGGATTTCCAATTCCAAGCCTTTCTTTCCTTTTCTAATAACTAAATCAAATGAGCCAAGGCCCATAATGCTTTTAGAAAACAAGAATATGGAATCGACCTATGGGCTAGGGGAGAGCCTACAAGACCCATGCATCTCTCTGTCAAGCACAAGCAATTTATGAAATGAGCTGATGTTGTGGGCCATGTTATCACTCAGGTTGTCCCTTTTGACTCCTAAAGGGATACGGTCGAGGTAACCACAAACCAACTTTGGACTACAGGCCCTAGCCTACCTGCAGTCAGAGAGGGCTCTCTCTTTATGATTTAGCTTTGTTGAAAAGGGATGATTTTAGGCTAGATATGATGCACAGGGGTTTTGATTGAGTTTTAGTGGGAAAACTGACACTTTTAGGTAGAGAGGCAGAGTATAGTCTGAATCTTTCAAGTCATTGGGCGTGGAGTCGAGGAGGGGAACTGCTGGTGTGTTTCCTTAATAACAGTGAGGGAACATGGAGCGAGATAGCTGAGCTTGAAGAAATCTTCATATTTAAGGGATGAAATGAATGCTAAAGAAAGAGAGGCAGTAGAGAATCTCTCCAACAGATTAGCAGAGAAAATAACACGGCGCTACCTAGGGGCAGTTAAGAATCCCTAGATAATTGGCCAACACAGGTGAATTGGGGTAAACATGAGCCAGAAGGAATTCAATGTTCATAACCAATTCTTTTAGAGGAAAAATCAAGAAACAATAGAAATTGAGCATAGAGAGTATTTAAACTAATTCTAGGCTATTCCTTTTTTCTGCTATTTAGATAATGGCAAACACATAAATAGACATAAGAGGCACTTATTGCTTCAGGTCGCAGCGCAGGAATTCCATCTTCAACTCTTCAAAACATTCATTAACAACAGACAGTTCGCTCTCCAAGCTTTAAGCAATCTTTGATTATAGAAAAATTTAGGTATACACATCGAGTCTCTAGTGAAAATTCTCAATTAACCAACCCTTAAAACTATACAGAGGGTGGTATATATAGGGCAAAAACTCTCTGCAGAGTTCCTTTATTACATCTTGACCTAATTAGGTCATAAAAAATGACTACTTAACCTAATCCTATCTAGAAATAAATGCAAAAAATATCTCGGGCCGTGCTCAGGGCCGCTGTATCAAAACTGAATAATTGATGTTGTCTTTGGTGGCTTGCTGCAGTGTTTTCTGCAATAAATGAGTATGGGTTTCTGCTTTCTTGCTGTCCTGGTGCTTTGAATGCCTTGATGGTGATTTGAAGGCAAGGATGGGCTGATGCTTATTGATTTGACTTTCTGGGGGCTTCATCAATGTTCAGGTGCCTCGAGCCCCTAAAAAATCTTGACTGATACTCTCTGGCGTCTTTTCTTCCACTGATACTCTCTGACAAAATATGGACTGCCGATCTGATGTGCTGCGGGTCTAATCACCAGTAAATGGCCGTTGTTCGGCCCCTGTATCATCTGAAATGGTCTTCTGCTCCTTTTGGTATGTTCTGTGAAGAAAACAGATCATTTTTGCGCCTTTTCGGGCTTCCTGGGGCCGCATGGTGAGAAGATTCCTTAAAGATTCCCTAAAGATTCTCCATTTTGGCCTAAAAAATCCTGTGATGAGCGATTTGCGCTAGGCACAAGCGCAAATCGCTCATCAAAAACTGCCTCAGAATTGGATTCCGGGGCTCCGAAGTGCGACTTTTGCGCCTCTGCGCCCAAAAAAGTGCTGATGACGTTAGCATTGTACGGTGGGTGATGTTAGCATGACGTTAGCAGGGCGACGTGGTGGGATGACGTCAGCATGACGTCATCACATACGGACGATGACGTGGCAGGTATGGTGGCGGGGACATGTGGCAGTGACGTGGCAGGAGGCCACGTAGGCAGGTGACTCATCAGGTGACTGGACAAGGGGTGACATAAGCAGGGACTGTGCAGGGGGTGACGTGGGGTATGACGTCACAGGGCGGTAAGCGGTTTTGTGGCGCACTGCTTATGGGCAAAGGTGGTTTCGGGGGAGGGGGCTCCGCCACACCCCAGAGCCTGACGCGTGGCGGGAGTACGGCGGCAAAACCGCCGAACTCCCGGACGCTAAAGCTCGGGTGTGTCGGGGATGGGGATGCCCGCTAGCCGTTGATCTGTGGGGCGGGCGATCCAACGGTTGGCGGCGATTGCGAGGTAACGACGGGTTAGCGGGTGGGAATATTTGCGGGAATATTCCAAATTTGATACGCGCGGCGGACGGGTTTTAAACTTAGGTTTAGTGGGTTATGGGGTTTAATAAAGGGCGCATTAATGTATTTAAAGTCGGACTTAGGGATATGAGTGAAATATGGGTTTTTGACATGCGGGGTTAATATATTATGCACAGATTGAGGGGAAAAAGGCACAAAAAATGGGTTTTTGAAGGTTCTTAGGGGTTTTTGGTTTAGGGAAGAGGTTATTATTCTGACCAGATGTCAGAGTAATCCCTGGACACAGATGGGCTAAAAACAGTCCCAGATGGACTATGATTTCCCTGACTTAGTGAATAATATGGCTATATTTCCAGGGAGGGGTATTTACATAGGGGAGTTTTATATACATGATTAAAATAGGGGAAGGGGGAAAAATTTTAGGGAGTTATATAATAAAGTTAATAGTTAATATGGAGATGAAAAGAGGGTGCTAAGGTATGAGACCTTAAGGCATTTTGGGGAAAAGAAGACTCACAAACACTGAGTGAGCAATCCTTGAGTGAAGCAGATGTTCACCAAGGCACATGTCATGGAAATGATGAAACTGAGAGGCTCAAGCAGCTCTTGACCTCTTAGGGGATGTTAGTAACTGACTTTGGGGTGATGAGAAGAAGGGAGAGGTTAGTGAATTCCAGCCTGAGTACCTCCAACTGAAAAACTGCCTCAAACCGAAAAATGGATTGCTTATCAAAATTGGAACACAGTAGTGGCACTTAGACTAGCACACTCTTATGGACACTTCTTTGGCCATCTGTAGCAAATATGGAGCATTGCAGCATGCATAGTACGACATATTTGGCATGTAAAAATGTCGATCATGAAAGATGATTAACCTGCTGCAGCAGGAGGCTAACAGTGGCTCCACTTGGGGATGGCTTTTCCTTGTGAAAAGCCAAGAACAGCAGGTCAGACTGCCTTGTATTCAATTGTTGCTGTGTTCTGCAAAGTTCCCTTGGCTGGCTCCCTTATTGATCCTACCTACCTACCTACCCTAACCAGTACTTACTTTGTTGTTAAGTGAAGTGAAATAGCCAATGCAGCCACTTAAGCAATAATAACATGAGTGGGCTTTGCTGCTTGTGCTTGCTAGTGAGACCAACTGAGATTTTGCAATTTGTTATGGCTTTGTCAATCTTTGAGAAGATCAGGAAGCTACTGACCTTCTTTGCGGTGTTTAAATACTATAAAAAACTGTCCTGCAACATATATATACAATTTCTAGGCTGAAGTAAAGAATTGTACAAAGGTTCAGGATCGCTACCATGCCTTGGAGTCGGGAGATCATCAACAACTCGATACTAAGCCTTGCAGCCTGTTAATGGCGAAGAGCACTTATCTCTTTCATCATTCTGCCTGCCAGCAGATAGGTCATTCAGCACTTGCAGAGGTGCTTGTAATTTATTACAATCTGGCTCGAATAGGACTTGACTGATCTGTGCAGGCTGCTGGTCTTCTTCTTCTTTGAACAACTCAGATGGCTGAAAACAAAGAGGCAGGGGATCCACTTGGATCATTTGGTCATATGCTGCTGCTTCTGGGTCCTCCTAAATCTGATATTCAATGGCTCTTTGGGGCTGCAAAACTAGAGGCAATACCTCTGGAACAATATCTTGATTAACCTTCAGACGGTCAATAGCAACACGCGGTGACACTTGATCATATACAGCATGATATTTATCCTTGATAAATTGAAAAGATTCAAAACAAAAGGGTAAAGTTCCTTCACTAAAATCAACACACTCTGCGTTTTCTTCCTTTTCTTCATAGTTGAGATGCGCATGCTGGTCATTGGGTTCAGGTTGTTGAACCTGAACACTGCTTCCTGCCAAAATAGGATCTGATTCCTCTGCAAGGCTGATTTGGTCGTTAGGCTCATAATCATCATCATACAGATCATATTTGGGTAGACAGTTGAAAGAATAGAAGCTATTACATTCACACAGTATATCAGAAGACTGCTCCATCATGTATGGTTGGATGAATATGTCATCTGTTTTGTGGCAGGTTTGTTCGTGAATGTCACTACTTTCCTGTTGTGAAACATATCTGTTCTGGTGCTCTGAACATTCCACTTTCATTGTGATCAGCTGCATCATTTCCTCTGTCTTTTGTAACACACTATGAAATCTTTCTTCTTGCTCTGCTTTGCGCTGTTCTTCCCTCCTTCTTAGATTTGCCTCCACGTCCACAGCTATGTCCTGCATTTGTTTCAAAGTGGACATGAATCTTTCTCTCAAACAAAATTCCATCTCTCTGTCAAATGCTCTAGGATATTGCAATAGATCTAGATCAAGGGGAGGTCTTATATTTAAAGGCATGGACTGATAAACTTGATTGAATCTGTCTGAAAACTATTGAACATATTCATCTGGATGCCTTTCTAAATGATTGTATTCATCGATGAGCACGAAGAGATTACCTCTGATCATCCATATATCAAGGAAAAGCTTGGCACACTGCTGAAACTTAAAGATGCTCGCCTCAGGCAACGCTTTAAACCAAGTCCTAGCTTCGCTTTGCAAAGAAAGGGCAAATAGTCTAAGACTGACATCTTCATCTTCCACTTCAAATGTATTAAGATAATCTTCAAAAGCCTGGATATGTTTCTGGGCAGTAATACCATTCTCTCCATCAAATCTAGGGAGATATTCAGGATGATTTTCCGGCAGAGGACCAAGCATAGGAGGCAAAATGAGCGGCTTATATCTTTCAGAAACTTTACGAGGCACGGGAGTATGTACAGGAACTAGAAGACTGGGCTCTATTTTTGGTTCCTCCTTGGCTGTATGATGATCTTCAATAGCATTTGAAAGCTGCTACTTTGATGTGCAAGGAGGCTTTTCAGCGACCTTTTCCAAAGGAAAAACATAAAAATCTGACATGAAATCGTTTTTAAAGTACAATATGCACAGCAAAATCTGGTGCAAGAGAAAGAACATGATCTCTTGGATGATAGTCCAAGTAAAGAGCCTGATCTGCTTATATAATTCCTTCGGGTTCATTTCTCCAGCGGAGTCTTTATTATGAGGATGATGTGGAGTCGCCAGGTGGATGAATCAACCTTGAAGTGCCTGATCTCTGTCCACCGTCACAGATCAGAGCCGAACATGAAAAGCCCTGAAGAAAAGGAACACTTTCTCCAGAAAACGAGGCGAACTGGTCAAAATTGAGGATTTACACTAATAAACACATGATTCATTCCCCAGCGGAGTCGCCATTATGTTATCACTCAGGTTGTCCCTTTTGACTCCTAAAGGGATACGGCCGAGGTAACCACAAACCAACTTTGGACTGCAGGCCCTAGCCTACCTGCAGTCAGAGAGGGCTCTCTCTTTATGATTTAGCTTTGTTGAAAAGGGATGATTTTAGGCTAGATATGATGCACAGGGATTTTGATTGAGTTTTGGTGAGAAAACTGACACTTTCAGGTAGAGAGGCAGAGTATAGTCTAAATCTTTCAAGTCATTGGATGGAGTCGAGGAGGGGAACTGCTAGTGTGTTTCCTTAATAACAGTGAGGGAACATGGAGCGAGATAGCTGAGCTTGAAGCAATCTTCAGATTTAAGGGATGAACTAAATGCTAAAGAAAGAAAGGCAGTTAAGAATCTCTCCAACAGATTAGCAGAGAAAATAACAGGGCGCTACCTAGGGGCAGTTAAGAATCCCTAGATAATTGGCCAACACAGGTGAATTGGGGTAAACATGAGCCGAAAGGAATTCAATGTTCATAACCAATTCTTTTAGAGGAAAACATCAAAAAACAACAGATATTGAGCATAGAGAGTATTTAAACTAATTCTAGGCTATTCCTTTTTTTTGCTATTTAGATAATGGAAAACACGTAAACAGAGATAAGAGGCACTTATTGCTTCAGGTCGCAACGCAGGAATTCCATATTCAACTCTTCAAAACATTCATTAACAACAGACAGTTTGCTCTCCAAGCTTTAAGAAATCTTTGATTACAAAAAAATTCAGGTATACACAGCGAGTCTCTAGTGAAAATTCTCAATTAACCAACCCTTAAAACTATACAGAGGGTGGTATATATAAGGTAAAAACTCTCTGCAAAGTTCCTTTATTACATCTTGACCTAATTAGGTCATAAAAAATGACTACTTAACCTAATCCTATCCAGAAATAAATGCAAAAAATATCTCGGGCCGTGCTCAGGGCCGCTGTATCAAAACTGAATAAATGATGCTGTCCTTGGTGGCTTGCTGCAGTGTTTTCTGCAATAAATGAGTATGGGTTTCTGCTTTCTTGCTGTCCTGGTGCTTTGAATTCCTTGATGGTTATTTGAAGGCAAGGATGGGCTGATGCTTATTGATTTGACTTTCGGGGGGCTTCATCAATGTTCAGGTGCCTCGAGCCCCTAAAAAATCTTGAATGATACTCTCTAGCGTCTTTTCTTCCACTGATACTCTCTGACAAAATCTGGACTACCGATCTGATGTGCTGCAGGTGTAATCACCAGTAAATGGCCGTTGTTCGGCCCCTGTATCATCTGAAATGGTCTTCTGCTCCTTTTCGTATGTTCTGTGAAGAAAACAGATCATTTTTGCGCCTTTTCGGGCTTCCTGGGGCCGCATGGTGAGAAGATTCCTTAAAGATTCCCTGAAGATTCTCAATTTCGGCCTAAAAAATCCTGCGATGAGCGATTTGCGCTAGGCGCAAGCGCAAATCTCTCATCAAAAACTGCCTCAGAATTGGATTCTGGGGCTCCGAAGTGCGACTTTTGCGCCTCTGCGCCAAAAAAAGTGCTGATGACGTCAGAATTGTACGGCAGGTGACGTCAACAGGGCGACATGGCGAGATGACGTTAGCATGACGGTGGCGGGGACACGTGGCAGTGACGTGGCAGGAGGCCACGCAGGCAGGTGACTCATCGGGTGATTGGACAAGGGGTGACATAAGCAGGGACTGTGCAGGGGGTGACGTGGGGTATGACATCACAGGGCGGTAAGCAGTTTTGTGGCACACCGCTTATGGGCAAAGGTTGTTTCCGGGGAGGGGGCTCTGCCACACCCCAGAGCCTGACGCGTGGCGGGAGTACGGCGGCAAAACCGCCGAACTCCCGGACGCTAAAGCCCGGGCGTGTTGGGGATGGGGATGCCTGCCAGTCGTTGATCTGTGGGGCAGGCGATCGAACGGTTGGCGGCGATCGCGAGGTAATGGTGGGTTAGCGGGTGGGAATATTCGCGGGAATATTCCAAATTTGATACGCGCGGCGGACGGGTTTTAGACTTAGGTTTAGTGGGTTATGGGGTTTAATAAAGGGCACATTAATGTATTTAAAGTCGGACTTAGGGATATGAGTGAAATATGGGTTTTTGACATGTGGGGTTAATATATTATGCACAGAATGAGGGGAAAAAGGCGCAAAAAATGGGTTTTTGAAGGTTCTTAGGGGTTTTTGGTTTAGGGAAGAGGTTATTATTCTGACCAGATGTCAGAGTAATCCCTGGACACGGATGGGCTAAAAACAGTCCCAGATGGACTGTGATTTCCCTGACTTAGTGAATAATATGGCTATATTGCCAGGGAGGGGTATTTACATAGGGGAGTTTTATATACATGATTAAAATAGGGGAAGAGGGAAAATTGTTAGGGAGTTATATAATAAAGTTAATAGTTAATATGGAGATGAAAAGAGGGCGCTAAGGTATGAGACCTTAAGCCATTTTGGGGAAAAGAAGACTCACAAACATTGAGTGAGCAATCCTTGAGTGAAGCAGATGTTCACCAAGGCACATGTCATGGAAATGATGAAACTGAGAGGCTCAAGTAGCTCTTGACCTCTTGGGGGATGTTAGTAAGTGACCTTGGGGTGATGAGAAGAAGGGAGAGGTTAGTGAATTCCATCCTGAGTACCTCCAACTGAAAAACTACCTCAAAGCGAAAAATGGATTGCTTATCAAAATTGGAACACAACAGTGGCACTTAGACTAGCACACTCTTATGGACACTTCTTTGGCAATCTATAGCAAATATGGAGCATTGCAACATGCATAGTACGACATATTTGGCATGTAAAAATGTCGATCATGAAAGATGATTAACCTGCTGCAGCAGGAGGCTAACAGGCCAATGAAGGTCATTCCACACAAACATTATACAAGCTGGGAAGGAGTACTTACAGGAGATCAAAGAAGAAGCCTTGTATACAACTAGACAAAGGTGGGAAGTCTTTAGAAATACTATTAGGAATAGAGAACCATTTGGATACCAGAATTTTAAAGCGCCTCCTCTCTCTTTCATAAATACAGTAACATGGTCTTAACCATGGGGCCTGAGTGGATAGGGTGTCGATATAGAAGCCCAATCATATGGTATCCCCTAGATAGGTACCACAATCATTATAACTTAAAAGATCAAGAAGTGAACCAGGCTTTCGCTATGCTTAAAAAGAAAAATAGTTTTAGAGTTTATAAGGAGGAGGTATATCTTGCCTATTCCCTAACTCAACTACACATAAAACATTTGATTGCATGAGGACATGAAACAAGGTAAGCTGGGGAGTATGTTGGGTCAAGAAAAAGGTACATTTTCTCCTTGTAAATAGGTTTATTTAGCATTCGTCTTCACATGTTTATGTTCGCTTTCTTGTTAAAAGTAGAAGAAACAACAACTAAAGTTGGGTAAAAGAAATTGGTAACAAATTAGATAAATCTAGCACGAAAAATTGACTTTTACTATCTTTATGTGTAGAAGATGCAGATTGGATGATGGTTGTTCAATTGACAGAATAGCAACAACCCATAAAAGGAAAAGACAGCGTCTGAGGGAGGCAGGACAACAGAAGACTAGGCAAACCGATTCTCTTTTGTGATGATATCAAATCAAGTGTTGTGAAATCCTCAAGATCCCTTGATCCATGATTCGCTTCTATCTATTTAATTTTCTAAATGTTATATAATGTTGAAAGGCGAACTGAACAGGAGTTCATAAATTCACATTTTGTAATTGTTCTTTTTGATATATAACACTATCATTTTGGTGATGTTGTAACTTTGTTATTTATTTTAATGAAGAAGACTGCATTTAATTAATACTCATATTCTGAGTATCTAATAGCAGGGAATTCTAGAGACTGTTGGCCCATTCAAGAGAAGATTTATTACTTCACCTATGTTATAATCATTTTTGTTTATTGTTTATTGTTCGTTGTTGTTAAGTTAATATCATTTCTATTATTGTGAGGATTAACGATTTTGATTTACATTTGTTGTTTATTCAAGATTCATATTTAGCCATGTATTATATATGCGTGATGCTTTTGATTGAATTGGTTATGTTAGTTCCAGCATTAGATCATTGTTCATTCTAAGTAATGTTATAATAGATTTCAAAGATAGAATTGATTGCTTTTCGTAAGATGCTTATGTAAGTATTTGTTGTTCAAATCATCATTTGGTATTCAATTATCATTTCCTATTCAATTATCATTTGTTGTTCAATTGTCATAGTTCTCTTTCATGTTCAATGAGTTAGCTTCAATTCTAGTCAAGATTGCCAAGTGTGATTCTTTCTATTTGTATTCACATTCAATTGCTTTCATAATAGGATAAGTAGAATTACAAAGTGTGTTATTAATTTCTTTCACAGTTGTTTGGATTGAATTTAAAGAGATAGTCATTAGCAATTGCAACGATTCCAATTTATTTCATTATTAACTAACCTTTGATTCGCTGCATATATAGTGCTGACACTCTTGTAATAAAAAGACTTGCCTTGGGTTGGCAATTAATGTAGGAATTAAGATTGCCTGTAAAAAGACATCTTAGTGCACCAACATATTAGACTCGGAAGGTTAGAAATTTACACGTCAAAATGGAGTGCTAAAAGTTTCAAAGGGTGTTATAGTTGTTATGAAGGCAGCGAAGACCATAAACATTTACAGACTTAAAGAAAGTAATTAGGTCAGTGTAGCATTGACTGTATTTGAAAAGGAAGAAGAAGATATTCGCCTATGGCATCAACGGCTGGGTAACATGAGCAAGAAGGGTCTTTAGGTACTGATGAATAACAAATTCCTTCCTAATTTGAAATCTTTGAATTTGGATTTTTGCAAACATTGTGTATCAGGAAAACAATGTAAACTAAAATTTAAAAGTGGAAGTCATAATATTAAAGGAATTTTGGACTATATTCATTTTGATCTTTGGGAACCATCTCCTATTGTATCTTATGGAGGTGAATTATACTTCTTAACATTTAGTGATGATTTCTCCAAGAAGTTCTTAGTCTATATATTGAAAATAGAAGCTGGTATATTTAATGCTTTTAAACAATTTAAAGCTATGGTGGAAAAGAAACGGACAAATCAATTAAATGTGTAAGAACTCACAACGGCGATGAAGTTACTTGCTTAGAATTTTAGAAATATTGTAAGGATGAAGGGATTTTTAGACATAAAAATCTTGTTTATACTCCTCAACAAAATGGCATTACTAAATGTATGAATAAAACTCTTATGTAAATAGCCAAAACCATGACCAATAATGCTAACCCGTAGAAGGAGTTATGGGGAGAAGCAGTATACACTACTTGTTATTTGGTAAACATATCACATTTAATTTCCATTCATTGAAAAATTCCTGAAAAAGTTCCATGATCAATAATGCTAACCCGTAGAAGGAGTTATGGGCAGAAGCAGTATATACTACTTGTTATTTGGTAAACATATCACCTTTAATTTCCATTCATTGAAAAATTCCTGAAAAAGTTTGGTGAGGTCAGTGTTGTCATTATTCACATTTAAGATTTTTTTGTTGTGATTCTTATGCTCTTATTCCAAAGAATCAACCTTCTAAGATAGACCCAAAAGAAAAATGTTGTGATTGTTGGGTATTACTATGCGGTGTAAAGATATAGGTTATGAGATCCTTATTCACATAAGATAATCATTAGTAGAGATGCAACATTTGATGAATCTTCTCTTCTAAAATCATATATTATAAAACTTGAACAAGAAAAAGTATCGCCAAATCAAGAAATTCAGTTGGAGGCTAAACCTTTTTCGGAAACTCAAAAGGAATGAGAGACTTCAGAATAAAAAGGTGAAGGAGGTGCGAAGGAAAATGTAGAAGTTTAGGAGCTAGCCCAACAACTAGTCACTCTACCGAGATCTACAATAGAAATAAGAAAACCCAAAAGGTATGAATATTATACTTCATCTATTGCATTGGTTATTGAAGATGGGGAACCTTCTTGTTATCACGAAGTAGAGGGTGATGTGGATAGAAAAAAGTGGAGAAAAGCTATGGATGAATAAATGGATTCCTTCGCCAAGAACAAAACTTGGGATCTTGTAGAACTTCCTGAAGGGAGAAGCATTTTTGAATGCAAATGGATTTTCAAATTGAAGCGAAATTTTGATGGAAGTATTGAAAGGTATAAGGCAAGGCTGGTCGAAAAAGGGCATTCTCAAGTTGAAGGTATTGAATTTCATGAGATCTTTTCATTGGTCATAAAACTTGTTTCTATTCATAATCTATTAGTACTAATGGCATTACTTTATCTTGAGTGAGAATAGTTAGATGTTAAAATAAATTTTCTTCATCGTGATTTGGATGGAGAGATTTATATGGAAGAATCAAATTTTTTTGCACAAGGTTGCAACAAAAGATTAGTTCGCAAGCTCAAGAAAATCATTCTATGGAATGGTACAAGAAGTTTGACTCTTTAATGGTGAGCCAGAACCTTACTTGAAGTGAGTATGATCATTGTGTGTACTTTAAGAGTTCAATGGCATATTCATTATCTTGGTCTTGTATATTGAAGATATCCTTATTATGAGAAAAAACATGGAAGAAATCAATAGGTTAAAGGAACAACTTTCTAGGACGTTTGATATGAAGGATCTTGAAGCGGCAAAACATATTTTGGTCATAGAGATCACAGATAGGAAAAATGGAAAGCTCTGGTTATCACAACATAAGTATGTTGAGAAAGTAATTGAAAATTTCACTATGAACAATGTGAAACCTGTTAATATTCCTAGAATGATGATGAAAAGAAGTATATGTCTCGTGCACCATATGAAAATGTGGTAGACAACTTAATGTACGCGATGGTATCTACAAGACCTGACATTTCACATGTAGTTGAATTTGTCATTAAGTTCATGGCAAATCGAGGAGAAGAAAATTAGCAAGTAGTGAAATGGGTGTTTCGGTATTTGAGAGGCACAAGTGACCATTGTATCATCTTTAATGGTAGTTAAGGTTCAGTTTGCGGATATGTGGATGCTAATTATGTAGATGATTAAGACAAGAGGAGATCTACTACAGGATATGTCTTTACTCTTGCAAGTGGAGAAATTAGCTCGATGTCAAAGCTTCAAGAAACAGTTGCTTTGTCTATTACTAAAGCAGAGTATATAGCTACTTCAAATGCCTATAAAGAGGGAATATCATTGAAAAGTCTACTTGATGAGATTGGAAGGACGCAGGAGAAAGTGAATGTATTATGTGAAAGTTAGAGTGTTATTTATCTAGTTACAAATCCAATTTATCACGGCAAGACTAAGCACATTGATGTAAGGTACCATTTTGTAAGACATGTGATCGATGGCGACAAAGTAGCTATCAAGAAGGTCCATACACCAGAGAATCGTGCAGACATGTTCACAAAGCCAGTTTTAATAGAGAAGCTTTGATGATGCTTGGCATCTCTTGGCTTGCAGAAGAGATGATGAATGGGCATTGGCAAGGGATTAAGAAAAATGTTGATGGCAATAATTAATGATTATCTCAGTAAATTTAGTTTTATCGTTTAGGGAGTGGTGTAACCATAGGGAGTTATGAAACGCAATCTTTGTATTAAAATGGTGATTGCGAGAGAGGCTTGATGTAACTTGGGGAGTCATTTTTCACTTTGGACCAATAAGAATTGCAATTCCCCATGGAGGTTTACTTGACACAGTGTCAAAGTTTTACCACGTAAATACTTTGTATATTCTTGTTATGGTTTAGTTTATTTCTTGTAAATTTCTTCCTTATTTAAATGTTAAGAAGTTCAAATGCAACGAATATTATGTCAATTAATATTAATATATAGGAAAGAAAAAGAATTAGATAATTTCTACCATCTAAATTTTTGTATTAGATTTATAATATTATAAATCGAAAGATTAAACATAACCTTAAATCTTAATATTAAATATTTTAAATTTTAATATTATGTCAATTAGTACTAATATATAGAAAAGGAAACCCTAATATTAAACTTTAATATTATGTCCATTAGGTAGTTTCTAACAATTTTTTAGAAGACAATAGTTGAAGTACAAAGTTCACCAACCATTTCCCTTCCGTATAATCTAAGTAATTTAGACGAAGCGGTCTCTGATAAAGTCCCCCTTACTTCGAGGCATCGCATAAATTAAAAAAGGTTTTACCGATATAGAGGTTTTACTGCTGTTTGGAACAGAGCGATAGTTGGGCCCAGGCCATTTCAACACTATATCGACGCGGCTATACGATATCCGGATCGCTACATCATTTCGGGGTTTTGTTTTGATTGAAAGAGGGGGCATTTGATCCCTAATCTAGAATGAATGAATTGGGTAAGCACCATAGTCATCACTTCCACGAAGATACATGGGACACCTCTGCCATCACACCATTTGAGCCCTAATGTAGAATGAATTGGGTAACCACCATCTCCACGCAACTCCGGCTGCAACGAGGAAATAGTAAAAATTTTGGGGAATTCAGAGACCATCCATCCGCAACCAGAAGAACAGAAGAATTCAGATGATCACTTCCATGAAAAAAATGAAAGATTCTGGGAAATTCCGGGTGGGTAAGCACCATCTCCACGCAACTCCAGCTACAACGAGAAAATAGTAGAGATTTTGGGGAATTCAAAGACCATTCGCAATCAGAAGAAGAGAAGAATTCTGATGATCACTTCCACGAAAAAAACTGAAAGATTCAAGGAATTTTCGGAAGCCCTTAAACACAGGACACCTCTGCCATCCCCTGGAGGCTTCGAAGAAGAAACTCCAAGATTCAAGAGAGACATCTCTGCCATCACAACACCGTGTGGATCATACTTGCAATCCTGTTTAATGATGTTTTATACGCGTCGTGCATGCCACCTTCTGCCTGGAAATTTTGATGTGAGTGGCGTATTCTACCTTCACTCTTTAATAATTTATTGTTTTTTAAATCTTTAATAATTTTTTTTGATAGACGATGTCGTATGCTAACTTAATGCAAATTATAAATTATACTAGGTAGGTACCACTCGAAATTACAGTCGGTTATTTGCACTCTTGAATGGTGATGTGGGTGATTACAATATGTTTATGAACAACTTATTACAATACTGTTTATGACAACTTAAATATATATATGAATGAGGTTTAATTTAAAAAATTTAAAAAGCTATAACTACTTAAAAAAAAATATTTCAAAATACACATTTTTATAAACATAAATCCACATAATAAATATGAAAATTTATCATAATTCTGAAATAATTATTTCAAAGACCAGTTATTCAACCAATTATATTATATTTTTATATCTCAGATAAATCATACTTTATAAATTCACCTAGAATATTTGTAACCCAATATTATTCACTTCCTGCCACCCAACTACAAAACCTAACCTTGAAACCTTGAAAGTGTTCAGAAAATTGAACAAATAACCTTTCAAGCTTTAACCAAGAAAACTCCCGTAAAAATAAAAAATAAAAATTTAAACTAATATATCTACACATAAATAAATTTATAATTTTGTTATTATTTAAAAAATATATATATAAACCACACTGCATATTCACCACCACAATGAGGAAAGTTTATGTAAACCACACTACTGCACATTCACCACAATGACTTCGGATTACCTGTACATAACGTGTGAATGATAAAGTAGGCGTTCGTTGATGGAAGGTGTGTGGATCACCGGTGGAAACTTCGTTTTGTCGCGCTCCTTTCAGGTCGGTGGACAGTTTTGGCTCCATTTTGCAATTTTTATTTGAAGAGGCGCGCTCCCTCTCAGTCTGTTGCAGTTTCCACTTCCCCTTGCCATGAATATGTTTGCCCTCCCGCGCATCATCTTCATATTATTATTATCATTACTACTTCTGTGGATCCATCCAGCCATGGAACTGATTGCCTGCGCGCCCCTCATCGTGATATTATTATTATTACCCCCACCCATGGATATGTTTGCCTGCCTGCGCCGCATCCTCATTTTCGTATTATTATCTGTGGATCCATCCACTCTTACCACAACTCGTCATATATTTCCTTCCATCTATCTGTGCATCATAATATTAACAATATTTCTGGCAATCGGTGCATTCATTAAGATTCTACTGTCCAAACACACAACTGCCCGTCATGATAAGCTGCCTTCTGCTTCCTCGCGAGGCTGCTCCGCCTCTGCTTCTTATACCCATTATGACGTGTTCATAAATTATAGAGTCCCAGACCTTAAACACAATTTGCCCCTCCCTCTTTACCAGAGCCTTCAATCCCGGGGATTGAGAGTCTTTCTTGACCAGACCGAAATGGTTGTTGGACGCAACATTTATGATCAAATAGTAGCAGCTACTAGTAGGGCCTCTGTTCATATAGCTCTCCTCTCTCCAAATTATGCAGAATCGGCTTTTTGCCTTGATGAACTCGTCCTCATGATAAATTCTGGGGCCATCATCATTCCTGTATTTTATGACGTTGATCCTTGTGAACTCTTGTGCGCGGGCAAAAATAAAAATGGAGCATACGATAAAGCCCTGCGCTTACACGAAGAAAAGCAGCAATACCACAGCAAAAGAATCCAGCAGTGGAGAGATGCTCTTGCTCATGTTGCAAATATTAGCGGACTGGAGCGGAAGACATTTAATGGGTGAGCATCATAGCTTTTAGTCTGTTGGATTAGTAGGTACATGCTAAATTAGGTAGGCTCCTCTCACTAATAATGTTATTCTCTGGATATGAATACAGGGAACTCGAACTGTTGCATAAGGTAGTGCAGGATGTGTTGAAATTTTTTCCAAACCTACCGACTGGAATGGCTTATGAATGATTCTGGAGCACGCTTGGCCTCACTGAAATCCTACACAGCGGGGTTCCTGAAATTGCTGACAGCGTTCATCGCGATTGACAGCCATCGCGATTGACAGCCAGAAAATCACGAATACCTTACTTGAAATTGCTGAAAGCGTTCATAGCTGTTGACCGTCAGAAAAGCACCAATATCTTAAGATATTGGTGGGATTTCTGCAAATTCAATTCCAAATATCAAAATTTCAAAAGCCAAAGTGACTGATGAGATTTATTTTCAAAACAATTCTATATATCAAAATTTCAAAAGCCAAAGTGAGTGATGAGACTTATTTTCACATTACAATAAAAGAATTATGTCTAGCAATTTTATTGTTCATGTTAAAACCGATTTTATACCTGTCTTATAGGCAAATATATTGTAATAGAATTCAAAATCAATGGATTATTGTTGGATGAAAAATTCATTTCTATATCAGTTTTTTTAAATAGCATATTTATGCTGTAGATTTGAAATAGGTTTCCAAAAGTAACTTATTTGACGTTACAAATTTTGAAGATGGGATATTTTTTTATTGCCTTTGCAATAGTTTAGGTGAGTTTAGAAATGATTGCCAAAATAGTTAAAGATGTATTTAGTTTGTTTTTGTTTTGTTTCTTAAAAGAATAATTGTCTCTTAACGGAGGGCTGTCAATATAAGAATATTTAGAGATATAGTCATTATGTAGACTTTTTTATCATTATATCTTTTACAAGGAATTGAGTTTAAGTGGAAGACATAACAATAAATTTCCTTTTCTTATGGGCAAGGTCTTTAAATAGTATGTTTATGCTTATAGCTATGTCTATTTTATAATAGTGTTTTAAATTTTTATTTTAGCTATCAATAATTATAAAGTGGATGATACAAATTTAAACTACATAATATTTTAGAATATTCTTAGTAGTATACACATTTATATTTATTTCCAACCCAATTATACATTTTCTTTTTTTATTAAATTTGTATTATATGAATTGAGTTATAGTTTTTTTGGACATGTGTTATTGATAAATCATGATATTGACTCATGATATTGTAATAAAGACTATTTGCAAATTGAAAATCTTTATGATATAAGTAACTACTAAAAAAATCATAATTTTTATGATAAAATGAGGATTAACTTTTATGGTTAAATTTTTTGTTACGTATAATTTTAAAAGTATATATATGTATATACATGAAACTTATATTAATTCTGATTATTATTATTTTAAATAAAGTTAAATTTTACTATTTTTAAGTTATAGCAATTTGAAATGTGTAATAAAAAAGTATTTCAATATTAGTTACATATTAATAATGGCTAGTGAATTAATTTCTATAATTGTATTATATAAATAAATGGTTTTAAAATTTTATTTTATGTAAATATTCTTAAAAATAAATATATTAAAATTTTTAAAACTACCCCCATTCAAATTTAAAATCATAAAAAAACATTAACTTATAACTCTAAAAAATTCCAAAGGAGGAAGAAAGAAGAGAATTTGACTGGGATCTTTGGAAATACGAAACTTCCATGCGAAAATTGCCCTTAACTTCCATAATCGCACCGACAAGTTCTCTTGAACTTGGGATATAAAACATATGAAATGATTTTTTTATTAAATTAATAACCTTTCACTTCAACGCCTGAGAAGAATTATTTTTAAATTGATAGTTTTCCATATGCTTACGGTATGTGTTATCGCTATCATTCAAATAATTCTGTCTTACCATTCTGAAGCTTTTGTTGTCCGAGCATCCAAGGGCTAAAAATTTCCTGAAAACTCAGAGCATTCATTTACATTGAAAAAAATCCCACGTTGCCTTTTAGTCGAGGGATAAAAGCTAATGTTTCATGAGAAATCTTACAGCATGTTTAGGACCATCCAAAACTATATTTGATTAAGGAGATTAAAATGTTTAATTAGTGAGGTTATACATTATAAAAACGGTTTAGTTTTGCCAAAAAAGAATGGTTGAGCTTTTAAATAGAAATATTATACACAACTATTTTTACTACACCATGAATATATTATTGGAAAAAAATAAAAATAAAAACTTAAGAGTAATTGTATTTTATAAGGCATAATATATAATTTTAAATTTTAAATAAAAGTGAGAGTAATTGTATTTTATAATCTATAGTTTATTTTTAATGGAAGGAAGCTATTCATATTTTTTATTTTTTTATCATATTATAAATTTAAATTAAAAATTGTTAAATTAATATTTAATATTAATTTTAAATATTTTATTTATTTAAATTTCAAACAAATCTATTGTTAGATACAAAATTTTAGAAAATATTTTCTCTTTTTAAAGAGATTCAAGATTAAATTAAATCAAAACTCATTTACATTAAATTACATAATATTTTTTTTCTTAAATTACAATTAGGTAATAAATAATAGTTGAATTGAGGCTTCTGTGATCAATAATAGATGAAAGCGTAACTTTGGCGTAAATCACATGTAGACAGACATTTGTCGATGTGTTTCGAACCAATTATACGCGTTTCGAACCAACTAGTGTGGTTCATCGTCAGGACAAGTTGAAGGAACAGATCGAGCTTAGCAAGATAAATAGTGTGAGCAGAGTCTCCAATGGCTAAATTGACTAACGGCTAATTTTGACCTTAGGACCAGGTCTAATTAATATTTATTAATTTAATATTATTATTATTTTTATTATTATTTATCTTGATATTATTTATTAAATAAGGTAAAAATACATAAATAAATTATTATTAATAGTTGGTTTAAAAAGAAATTTAATTATATATATATATATATATAAAAGTTATAATATTAGGTTAATAAGATAAAATTTAAGATTAATAATTAAAATAATTTCAATGATTAGTTAAAAAAATAAATAAATAAAATAAATAAATAAAACAATAAAATAAAATAAAAAATAAAAATAAAAATAAAAATAAAAATAAAAAATAATAATTTATTATTTATTTATTTAAATTAATTCATATATATATATATATATATATATATATATATATTATAATTAATATCGTAATATTAGGTTGTTAAGTGACAGAGTATTATAATGGTTAGTTTATTTTTAATTATTATTATTTATGGAAATTAGTTAAAAATATATAAAATAATTTTAATGGTTGGTTAAAGAAGTAATTTATTTTATTTATATATATATATATATATATATTCTAATTAAAGTTATAATATTAGGTTATTAAGATCAAAGTTAGGATTAATAAAATAATTTAATGGTTAGATTAAAATGATAATTTATTTATTTACTTAAATTATATATATATATATATATATATATATATAATAATAATAATAATAAAAATTATAAAGTTAGGATAAAATACTATAGAATAATTCAAAGGTTAGTTTAGAAAGGTAATTTATTTATTTAAATAAATTATTTATTAAATATTGTTAAGGTTATATATATATATTCTAAAAAAAAGGAGGGGAAAAAAAACCGACTAAGAAGAGAGTGCTGGAATCCACCACCTACTGATTTTCCAGCCATCATCTCTATTGAGATTGCTCGGCTTCTTTTCAATCTCAATAGCTTCCCTCAATTTACGATGGTGGAACTGAGCAACTTTGGCAACAACCTTGGCCTCCTCAATGCACACCTGATGCTTGGTATTTTCCATATGCTCAGCTAATGCTGAAGACTTGGATCTCCCATGTCTTAGGTCGGCCGCATGTTCACAGATCTTTTGACGGATGGAGCGCTCTGTTTCCCCAAATAGGGGGTCCCACAAGAACAAGGGATCAAGTAGACACCCTTCATGTCTTTAGGATTAACGGGATCTTTCACTGATCGGAGGGATTTGCGAATGGTGTTGAGGGGCCTAAAGGATGAGGGAATATCATACCTTTTAAGGATACGAGCAATCTTGTCTGTGGTTCCTTGAACATAGGGAAGATGGACACCTGAACGACGCTCTTTTGGCTCTTTCTTAATTAACTCATTTTTAGAGGCTTTATGGAAATCCTTCTGACCCAAGCGTCTACTATAACCATTCTCCACAAAGACATTAAGTTGATGGGATCTCTCCTTATCAAAGCTCTCACAATCAAAGATCCTAAGGGCACGAAGTTATTCTTTCAGGTAATAAATAAATTATAATATTAGAGTATTTAATTTTTTAATTTCAATTTTCTATTTTTAGTTGTAATAAATATAAATTTTTAGATTTTTTTTTAATTATGCTTAATCTCAAATTTTGTAATTATGGAAAGTGTATGATTGAAAAAGTATCTTAAATGCCTAGTTATTTTGGAATAATGTTGCCAAAATTTGTCTCTATATAATATTATAAAATATTCTTAATAATAGTCACAGATCAAAGTTTAGAAATTTGTCTAAAAAAGAATTATGTTTTTTCTGTTTTATAATTAATTGATTAATTAAAAAAAAATGTGATATGAACATTTATAATATGAATATAAGTTATGGTTTTTTGGGCATGTAATACTAGTTATGAAAAAATATTATACATAACTATTTTTCCTAGGAAAAAAATTCTAAATAAATTTTAGACCATTTGTATTTTATAATAAAGATTTCAAATAAAAATATTATACATAACTATTTTCTCTAGTTCATAAATATATTATATATGATTTTAGAGAAAAAAATTCTAAATAAATTATAGATCAATTGTATTTTATAATGTATAATATATAGTTTAATCCTAAATGAAAAAAAAACAATAAATATTTTTAAGTTTAAATATTTTTAATTTTAAATATTTTTTTAGATATTATAAATTTTAATTTAAAAATGTTATTATTTTAATGTATAAATTAATATTTAATATTAATCTTAACCATTTTAAATTTTATCACTCACATTCAAATGATTTTGTCTTACAATTCTCAAGTTTTTGTTGTCCCTGAATGTAATGGATAAAAAACTCTTTAAAACTCGAACATTGGTTTACATTGGAAAAAAATCCATGTTTCCTCCTGGAATAAAAATTAAATATTAATGAGGGAGCTTACACCATGGTTAGGGTCATCCAAAATTATATTTGATTCAACATATTAAAATTTTTAATTAGGGAATTATATATTATAAAAACCGTTTATTTCTGGAAAAAGAGTGGTTGAGTTTTCAAATAAAAATATTATACATAATTAAACTGATCGGGGTGTGTTTCAGTGGTTGGAAATGTGTGTGGGAAGTAACGAAACGTATATATGAATTATGTACCACCGCCACCCACACGTTCAAAGCGATGGGTGCGGTGGCCCTTAGCATGAGTGCATGCAAGGGTGGTGGGAAAGGTGGTAGAGACGACAGTGGAGAGACAAGGTTTATAGAAGCAAAGGGTAGACAGGTGGGTAAGGATGGTGAGTTTGCTTGCAGAGTAAGGAGTTGGAGCAGGAGAAAGGGAAGGCGTCGATACCAGCGGCATCAAACTTGGAGACGGTCTACAATTGACAACGTGTATGTTCCTTGGCTCTTCACGTCCTTTGCAATGACAAACTAGTTTGGTTTTTGCTGGGGTGAGAGGGGGATAATTGGGAAGGGTAATTGGCGGAAATGCTGGGGAAAATGGAGGAGGTGACTAGATGCAATGGTTTGGCTATGTGTCTTTGTATTGAGCTTGCAGGGTATCGACCCTGCGTCTGGCTGTTTTGACCTTGCATTGTTTGGAAATGAGAACCTGGGTACAATACATTGATGGATGAATGGGGCTAGTCGAGGGTTATGCTAGGCAGAGGCTTTGAGTCTAAGGCTGAAGACAATGAGGGTAAGTTAATATGTCATGTAAGAGCTTGGCCCTACTATTGAAACCAATGCAACTGTTGGGGCAATGGGATAAATTCGCGCATTAAGAGAATTGCTAGGTTCCTAAGGGTGATGTTGGGTATGAAAATGCTAGAGGTACTGCTATAACTTTCTGGGCACAGGGGAAAGGGGTTGTAATTCACAGAGGGAAAACTGTAAGTCTAAGGTTAGGCTCACTTGCATGGCCTTGGCCTGAGATTACCAACCTCATAGCGCATGACAGGCATTAGAGTTGGAGGGGTGAGATGATAGAAGGGTTTTGGATTCTGGCCCTTTTTAAGGACTGACTCTTCAGCCATCTCGCCTTCGGTACTGATAATAATGGAAAATTGAAAAGAATGGGGACGATAACAACATTGACAATTCAACTTAGGGAAACAACTAGTGTTATAGTATGTCAAATTGTTTTTGGTTGACAAATCTTTGCTGTAAGTAGGTTTCAGGCATCGTTGACATGGATCGGCCTGCAAGAGGTCATGGACATTGAAGAGGGGGCCAGAAGCCTAGAAAGGATAAGTACCCAAGCACGTCAGAGCCCCGCAGAGGGAGGAAATTACTAGAGCATCTTATCATTGAATTTGTTGCGACATATCATGAAGGCATGGATGAAGGCATCCAGAAACTATTAGAGGAATGGGAAGATGAAATTAAGCAGGGCGTGAGACAAAGGAGGACATGGAAAATTGGAGGACACTCGTCCTAGATCCTGGGAACACCATAGGTACGATAACACAATTTAGGCAAACACTGTACCTCTACTCGCTAATGAAAATCCTATTGAGTAAGGCCATGGAACAGATCTAGGTGGGTATGACCATTTCTCTCTAAGGGATGCCGAGTTAGAAACAAGATCTGCAAAAAGTTCAATTCCAACTCCATAAGTAGGATATAGGCTGGACAGACTCAAAAGACACATTCCATGTATCCTGGAACTGTCAGAGATGCCTGGAGCAACTGTTAAGGAGCTCATGCCAGTGGAATCAGACTTAGAAGAGCAGAATGGCTAATAAGTTTACCTTGTTTTTTTTGTTATATATCTAGTTAGAATTTACTTTTCGTCATGCAAGTATATGTATAGCTAGAAATATAGAGTCTCCTCATGAAAATAACTTGGCTAGAGACATTGAAACTTTATAGTTTTTGGATGGCTTACAGTGACAATAAGTGGCCAAAAGACTTGTTTTCCCATTGGGCATGCTAAGGTCACCTAGCCAAACTATGTGGTGCAAATTTGCCGATTATGAATAGAAAATGAAAGGTCCTGCCAAGCTTAACAAAAAAGATATAATACATAATTATTTTTTCTACAACTTGAATATGTTATATATGATTTTAGGGAAAAAAATTCTAAATAAAATTTCGACCAATTGTATTTTATAATAATTTTAAGGAAGAAAATATAAATAAGATTTAGACCAATAATATTTTATAATGTATAAAATATAATATGATGATGATGGTGGTGGTGGTGGTTAACGTCCACTGAGACCAAATTTGTCTATCGAACCTATAATTTTCTTAGTCTTTAATTGCATGGCTCCTCGTCTTTCTTGGTGAGATTGGTGTTGTAGCTTTGTTTTATTTCTCTATGGTTTTCCAACTTCCTTTATCTTGCATCTCCTTCATCTCTTCTGGTTCTTGGGATGTTGGTGTCTTAGATTTGCGATCTATTGTGTTCATCCTTTTGAAGATAGTGAGAGAAGAATTTTGGTCTAGGAGATTTGCTTTGCTGTTAATTGAAGATTTATTTTGTGTGGTATTCAAATCCTCATAACTGTTGCCGAGTTCATTTTTTTGTTGTTGAGTGGGGCTTTGCCTCTACTTGACTTGAGAGTTGTTTCTTCCTTGTCGGATTTCTTGTGATTCAAAGTTTTCTCGAGAGTATTCTTCTTTCATGACAGTGTAGTGTTCCTTTTGTGCTCCTTCCCACCATGTAGATCTATGGTGATTTTTTCTAGCAGAATTTTTCTGGGAGGCTTTTGGGTAATTTTTGGCTAGATAGCCTATCTCAAAGCACGATTGACATCTGAAGAGGACACTTTCATAATCGAGTTTCTGGTTCCACACATAGTATTTACTTGTTAGGTGTATTTCAGCTAGGAATCCGACGTTGAAGTCCATTTCCACACAGATGCATGGATAGGTGATTTTGACATATTCCTCTATTTCTGGGCACCTGCAGTAAAATTTCCCGATTAGATTTCCAATGGCTTTTAGCAAGGAGGAATTCCAAAGATGCAAGGGTAGGTTTGGCAATCTCACCCAAACTGGTGTTGAGGTTATGACTGTCGTTGAGGGATCGAATGATGGGTTCCCTGGCTTCATGAATAGGCCTAATTTTTCCCAAAACCAAGGGCCAGAATCTAGAATACATCATCTCCTTTTAGAGTTTTCAAAATCTATTATAAATAAACCCCTAGCACAGGGGTAAATATTACTTGCATAGAAAATGACAGGCTTCCATACCTTTGAGATCCAACTATGGAGAGTTGTCAGCCGTTGCCAAAGTCCATTGAATCAATAGATTAAGGCACTTATAGAAAACTTCAAAGCCTCTCGAGTGAGGCCTAGTCCACCTAGACAATAGGAGCTGGGGCTTCATTGACGATATGGACAGGAGCTATATTTTTTATTTGTAAATGAAAAAAACATTTCTTTTTTCAATATTATAAATTAAAATTTAAAAATATCATTGTTTTAATATAAAAATTAATACTTAACATAAATCTTAATTGTTTTAAATTTTATTGCTAACATTCAAATGATTCTGTCTTACCATTCTGAAGTTTTTGTTGTCCCCGCATACAAGGGCTAAAAAATGCTTGAAAACTCAACATTGGTTTACATTAGAAAAGAATCCAGGTTGCCTTTTAGTGGAGTGATAGAAACTAAATCTTCATAAAATTCTGAAGTTTTTGTTGTCCCCGCATACAAGGGCTAAAAAATACTTGAAAACTCAAACATTGGTTTACATTAGAAAAGAATCCAGGTTGCCTTTTAGTGGAGTGATAGAAACTAAATCTTCATAAAGGAACTTACATTGTTTGAAAACTCAAACATTGGTTTACATTAGAAAAGAATCCATGTTGCATTCTAGTGGAGGGATAAAACTAAATCTTCATAAAGGAACTTACAGCATGTTTAAGGTCATCCAACACTATATTTGATTGAGAAGTTTAAAACTTTTAATTCGCCGATTAGCGTGTATAGATCAATTTTAAGTGGAAGGAAGTTTGTTAATTTTTTTTGAAGGGATTGCTAAGATTTAACTTTAAAGAATATAATTTCTTCATAACATATATCCATCTACGGTGGAGATGACCGTAATAACATATATCCATCTACGGTGGAGATGCCCGTAAAATGCCAGCAGCCGTTGACATCTTGGGGTCTAACTGCCGTCATCGGCATTTCTGCAACAACAGGTGTTGTCATGGACGCTTGACATCCGTAACGCTCCACAGACACTTACGGAAGCCGCGTCCGAAGGGAGAGCGACGTTAGAACGACGGTGACGGAGTCGGGATTAAATATCTACAATTGCGTGTTTCGCCGCTTCCAACATTTTGATGCGCCTTTCTACCTCTATCACCTTATTAATTTTAATAATAAGTTAATATTAATATTAAAAATAAGTTTGATTTTAATAAGTTTAATAATAGTATTAGTGTTGTTAGTAAAATTTAATAAGGTTAATTTAATATTTTATTTTAACCATTTTAATGTTAAGGTGAATATGAATATTAATAAATATTAAAATTTTGATTTTAATATTAAGATTGGGTTCATATTAATAACTTAATGTTAATTTTAATGTTTAGTAATTAATATTAAAGTTTAATATTAATATTAATAATATTAATAAGTTTAATATTAGTTAATATTGATGTTTAGTAATGAATATTAAAGTTTAATAATATTAACAAGTGTTAATTATTTAAGATTGTTATTCTTTAATATTAATAATCAAGTATCACTCACCATATTAGTCAAACAATGTCACTCTCTATAGTTAATGTTTAAATATAATTTATGTTTAAAAACATTAATAAAGAAGGGAGACTAATTTAAATTACATTTGGATTGGTAAGAGTAAATATGAGAACTATAATCCTGAATATTATTATATCTAAGGGAGTATTAATATTTATATAACCTGGGTTTATAATATTAACCTTTTTAGTTTAATAATCTAAGGGTTCATATTCCTAGGGTATAATATTATTCATATGATTTATAATATTAATCATAGGGTTTAATACAAATCCCTTGGGTTTATAATCATTGGAAACTATGGTACAATGTCACATTGTTACAAAGATTAGCTCAATATGAAAATTAACCATTCTCAACCATCGTCAATCATGGTCAACCATGGTCCAATGTCACATTATGACAATGATTGTCTCAATATGAAAGTCAAGCATGTTCAAGCATGGTCCAACGTTGCTTTGTGACAAAGATTGTCTCCATATGAAATTCAATTATGATCAACCATGGTCCAACATCGCATTATGAAAAATATTACCCCAATATCAAAATCAACCATGGTCAACCATGTTTATTTTAGCATTTATAATATTTATTAAATGGTTTATATAACATGGTTTATGATATCTTTGGGCTTATTATAGGATTTTCTCAATATGAAAATCAATCATGGTCAACCATGGTCACCCAAGGTCAACATTGGTCAAACATGGTCGTCAATGGTCAATTATAGCCAATCATAGTTAACAATGGTCAACAATGGTTCAACGCCACATTGTGACAAAGATTGTCTCAATATGAAAATCAACCATGGTTAACCATCGTCCAATGTCATATTGTGAAAAATATTGTCTCAATATGAAAATCAGCTATGGTCAATCATGGTCAACCATGGTCAGTAATTATAGTCACATTGTGGCAAAGATTGTCTCTTGGCCCAACATTACATTGTGACAACCATGTTCACCCATGGTCAACCATGTTCAAAGATTGCCTTAATATGAAAATAAACCATGGTCGACCATAGTCCAACATTGCATTGTGACAAAGATTGTCACAATATGAAAATAAATCATGGTCAACCATGGTCCAGTGTCACATTGTGACAAAGATTGTGTCAATATGAAAATCAACTGCAGTCAACCATGGTCAACCATGCTTATTTTAGGGTTTATAATATCCCTTGGGTTTATTAGTCGAAGGGTTCATATTCTCAAGGTATAACACTACTCATAGGGTTTATAATATTAATCTAGGGTTACGTATAAATACCTTCAGTTTGTAATGATGGCCTAATGTCTCATTGTGACAAAAATGGTCTCAATATGAAAATAAACCATGTTCAACCATCGTCAACCATGGGGCAACATCACATTGTGACAAAGATTGTCTCAATATGAAAGTCAACCATGGTCAACCATCATCCAACATCACATTGTGACAAAGATTGTCTCAATATGAAAATCAATCATGGTAAACCATGGTCAATCATGGTTAATATGATGATCAAAATGGCCAATCAAGGTAAAACATGACAAATCACGGTCCAACATTACATTGTGACAAAGATTGTCTCAATATGAATATTAACCATGGTCAACCATCATCTACCATGGTCAAACATGGTCAACCGTTCTCATTTTAGGGTTTATAATATTTATCTTAGGGTTTATTTATCTTAGGTCTATAATATTAATCCCTTGGTTTAATATTATTCCCTTGGGTTTATAATGCCTTGGTTTTTTAGTATTAATCCCTTGGGTTTATTAATCTAAGGGTTAATATTCCTAAGGTATAATATTATTCATAGGGTTTATAATATTAATCGTAGGGTTATATAGATGCCTTGGGTTTATAATCATGGTTAACTATGGTCAAGGTCAATATGAAATCAACGATGGTCAATCATGGTCAACTATGGTCCAAAGTCACATTGTGACAAAGATTGTCTCAATATGAAAATCAAGCATGGTTAACCATAATCTACCATAGTAAACAATGGTAAAAAATGGTTAACCATGATTATTTTAGGGTTTATAATATTTATGGTAGGCTTTATATACCTTGGGCTTATAATATTAATCATTTGAGTTTAATATTATTCCCTTAGGTTTATGATTCATTGGGATTTTAGTATTGATCCCTTTGGTTTATTAGTACCCTGGGTTTATAATATCAATCCATTGTGTTTTTTAATCTAAGGGTTCATATTCCTAGGGTTTATAATATCAACCTAGGGTTATATATAATTCCTTGGGTTTATAATCATGGTCAACCATGATAAACCATGGTCCAACATCACATTGTGACAAAGATTGTCTCAATGTGAATATTAACTATGGTCAACAATCATCTACCATGGTCAATAGTGGTCAAACATTATCAATCATGCTTAGTTCAGAGTTTATAATATTTATCTTAGGGTTTATCTAGCTTGGGTTTATAATATTAATTCCTTGTTTTAATATTATTCCCTTATGTTTATAATGCCTAGGGTCTTAGTATTAATCCCATGGGTTTATTAGTACCTTATGTTTATAATATCAATCCTTTCGGTTTATTAATCTAAGTGTTCATATTCCCAGGGTATAATATTAATCTTAGGGTTATATACAAATCCATTGGGTTTATATTCATGTTCAACTATGTTCAATCATGGTCTAATGTCACATTGTCACAAAGATTGTCTCAATATGAAAATAAACCATGTTCAACCATGGTCAACCATGGTGCATCACATTATGACAAAGATTGTCTCAATATGAAAATAGACCATGGTCAACCATGTTCAATCATGGTTAACCATGCTCCAATGTCACATTGTGACAAAGATTGTTTCAATATGAAAATCAATCATGGTCAATATGAAAGTCAACGCTAGTCAATCATGGTCAACCATGGTCCAACATCATATTATGACAAAGATTGTCTCAATATGAAAATCAACCATGGTCAACCATGCTTATTTCAGGGTTTATAGTATTCATCTTAGCGTTTATATACCTTGGGTTTATAATATTAATCCCTTTTGCTTAAGATTATTCCCTAATGCTTATAGTGCCTTGGGATTTTAGTATTGATCGCTTCGTTCTTTTAGTAGCTTGGATTTATAATATCAATACCTTGGGTTTATTAATCTAAGGGATTATATTCATATGGTATAATATTATTCATAGGGTTTATAACATTAATCCTAGGGTTATATATAATTCCCTTGGGTATATAATCATGGTCAATGATGGTTCAACATCACACTGTGACAAATATTATCTCAATTTAAAAATAAATCGTGTTCAACCATCGTAAGCCAGTGTCAACCATGGTCAATCATCGTCAACCATGGTGCATTGTCACATTGTTACAATTAACAATATAATAGTGTCAATTGTTTATCATAATAATATTACTTTTTATTAATTTACATTCTTAATTATCAACATTTCCCATTGTTTTATTGTTATAATTAATATTCTATTATTATTGATGCTAATAATTTATCTTATGAATATTATTAAAAGATAATAACCTAAATATATAACATTATGATGATAGAGAAGTAAGAAAAAATAAACAATCAAATTAGGAGTAAATTAATTTATTTTCTTAATTAACTTCTATTTCTATTTTTATTTGGGTTGTTAATTTTTATTAATATTTTACTCCTAATTTGAAGGTTTATATAAATTGTTTTTTTAAAGAATTAAGATTTATCTTTTAAAGATAAATATCATACATAATTATTTTTTCTACACCATGAATATGTTATATATGATTTTAGGAAAAAAAATATTAAATTGTCACATGTAGGCACACATCACAAAATAGAATTGAAAAAAAAAAATATTGATATACCAAAGTTACATGCAAAATGTATCACGAATTATGCTACAATGTTGCTTGATAATGCACATAACTATGATTCTAATCTCCTAACCAACCTTGCGATTAATGTCAAGGGTATCATGTTGTATTTAATAGTAAATTAGCAATTGATATGCATATGTGAATTATCAAAAATCAAGTCTGGTATCTTTAATGTAATGCTAAGCTTATTTAAGTGCACAACTATTATTATAATTGTTCCTTTTTTTTAGTTATATGATGGATAATGATTAACTGGGTTGGTAATCCCCACACTCCACCTCTGACCTGCTACCTTAATAGCCATTACCCTCAGTCACAATGTACCATGTACAATGCTACATTGGCCAGAGTATTGAATACTTGGTCCTGCATTCACACCTGCTCTTCATCCTATCATCCACCTGTCCAAGTTTTGATCCAATGGTGCTAAATTGTTACTTGACATTGGTAACCAATTCACCACACCCCAAAATTGCATCAATGGCTCATTTCTTCGTTTCAAGTAGAGTTTCAAGCATGCACACAATATTTGTTAGCTTAGGGTTTGTTTGGACTTCACTATTGTTGGTAACTTACTTTTCATGCTTTTCATGCTAGAGGTTTATGCAATATTTTCTTACGGTTAGCGAGGAGTTTTACAACACACTTAAATTTTACAGTCTGGTCGAACGTTGGATACTTCGCTGCTCTGAACGAGACAGAAAACCCTATCCTCAAGTTTAGGTAATCTCTGAGGAAAATGCAATAACTCCTCTTACTTGAATTAATTTACCCTTTAGAAATTAACAATGGTCTCTGACTTTTTCCTATAAGTTATGAGTCTAGCTACCTCGGGTATCTTGCAAATACAAGCAAGTTCACATGATGAATCTAAATATTTACATGCATCAAGCTTATTATTTTCATATTAATCCTAAGGCAAGCACGGTTGTAGGTGAGGTTCTTTCTATGGGTCAACTCATTTTCCTATAGCAACTTGCCATGGTGCTTCCTTCTACTAAGACTCGACCTTTATACACGTTCTCACTTTACTTTTTTTTTCCCTCTATTTAAACCCTCTTTAGCACTCTTTGGTGTAGAAGGGTCAATATTTGGAAGTGATAGAAAGGTGATAAGATTTGGATTAAGAATTTAGTTCCTTTTTAGACATGTTTTCAGTAATAATCACATCATAATTCATAGGACGACGTGTTTCAAACCAGCAAGTGTGGTTCATTGTCGGGACAATATGAAGAACCGAATCACGACAACAAGTTAAATAAAGAGAATGCTTATTTTCTTAACATGATCGAGTTTTTTTCCTTCGGATTAAAAGTATATCTATGCATTCCACCCACCTATACTTGGTTTCATTTTTTCCAAACAATATATAAAATTTAAAGTCCTAAACAAGACTCAAATCTTGCTTTAGGTTGTTCTGTTTACCTTTCCTTTTAACATAAACTATTTTCTTGCATGAAGAATTAATGTATATGTTCTGGGGTTTTGAACCCACTTGAGGATACCTTTCCCTTATTAACTCAGTGAGCTAACATGCATGAAATTGTTACTTCTTTACTTGTTAATTTTGCAAATGAATGTTTTCTCTGGTAATTTTCCAGCGATGGTTGATTTCTGGTTACCTTCTTGATTGGTTCTAAGTATAATGATTTCCTTCTTATTTTGAAAACACTATATGCATTTACTATAATGGCTAGGTTGTTTCTTAAGGAAAAATATTATACAGTAAATAGTTACAATGGTTACTAAATGTCTCTGGTTTAGTTGTTGCCAAATGTTATGAAACTAGATCACAAAAAGATAGAAAAGATGGATGAACGCCTTACAATTCAACGTCTTCGAGGGGGAAGCCTCCTTTACATTACACAAATGAGAAATTCTTGGATGATATAAATGACAAAACCTCCTTTCTATATATAGGAGTCTAAGGGGTCAGAATATAACCAAGCTGACCTAACAATAATAATATAAAGGCAGAAAAATAAAAACAGAGGGATTCTATGGGGCACAATAATAACAATATGGGGACAATAGGGGCACAACAATATTAATAAGGGATACAACTACAATAGTAATTGGGGAATCACTATTATTATAGGGACCTAATAAGCCCCTCTCCTTCAAAAAAGTGTTGCACTCAACGCTTGAGTAGTTATGTATGCTTCTGTATAAAATTCTCATCCTCCCATGAGGAATCATCGACGAATAAGTTCTTCCACTTGATGAGATACTTCGAAATTGATCGATTTTGTCGTTGTCAAGTTCTTGTTTCTATGACTGCTTTCGGTTCCAATATAATTTTTCCTTCCTCGTCAAGTTCTGGCAATATTGTTTGAACTTGGAACTTGTCGCCTATAACCTTCTTTAAACATGAAACATGGAAAAATAGGTGCACTCGAGAAGTTGCAGGAAACTCCAATTTGTATGCCATAGTACCAATCTTTTGCAACACCTTGTACGAACCATAATACTTTGGTGATAATTTATTATCCTTCTTAGCTTGCTTGAGGGACATTTGTTTATATGGTTGCAGCCGTAGGAATACCCAGTCACCTACATCAAAACTTCTTTTTATGTGATGTTGATCTGCATGTTGTTTCATTCTATTATGTGCCAAAATGAGGTTATCCTTCAAGATTTGGAGAACTTGTTTTGATGCTCAATCTGATGTTCCACTACTTGAACCTTAGAATTTTCTCTTAAATATGATGTGATGGATGGTGGCTGATATCCATAAAGTGCCATAAATGGGGTCATTTTTGTTGCAGTATGGAAGGAAGTGTTATACCACCATTAATCCAGAGGTAACCATTTGACCCATTGTGTTTGTTTATCAAATACAAAGAAACAAAGATATCCTTCTAAACATTTGTTTACTATCTCAGTTTTCCCATCAGATTGAGGATGATAAGATGAGCTATGAGCTAAGTGAGTACCAAGACAAGAAAATAATTCTGCCCAAAAATTTCCCACTTATAATAATCTTCGGGTTTCCATGTAGCTTTTGAATTGTTTCCATAAATTGCATAGAAACTGTACTAGCTTTAAATGGATGTGATAATGCACAAAAGTATGCATCAACTACCACCATAATGACACTCTTTCCCTCAAACTTGGGTAATAGACCTGGGGTCTTAACTATTTCAACTTTATTTTGTTGGCAAACCAAAAATTCCGCCACAAACTTTTGAATATCCGATTTAAGGCCATCCCAAAAAAATTCCTTCTTAACCCTGTGGTAATTTTTAAAAATCTTGAGTGCCCTCCTAATAGAGAAGTGTGCAATTCCATAAGAATTTTTTTTTTGAGTTGGGAATTCTTACAGAGGTATAAGCAATCTTTGTACCATAACGAATCATTTTTCCAGTTAAATGTATGAGATGTACTGGAATCTTGTTGTAACTTTCAAATAAGTGCCCACACTTCTTCGTCATTCTTCTATTCCTCCCTTGCTTTGTTTATCCAATCTGGTTGTATAATAGAAATTTCACACAACAATGCTTCCACATCCTCATCTTTTCTTGAGAGTGCATCTGCCAAAACATTTTGCTTCCCTTTTTTGTAGATGATTTCAAAGTCATAACCCAACATCTTTTTGACCCATTTTTGTTGCTCTTCATAGGATAATATTTGTTCTAAAAAGTATTTAAGGCTGTCATGATCCGTTTTTACCTTGAAGTGTCTTCCCATTAGGTAGGGTCGCCATTTCTTAAGTGCATGTAGTATTGCCAACATTTCCTTCTCATAAATAGCTTTATGTAAATACTTTCCCTTGATTGGACGACTTTTGAAAGCAATGGGTCTTTCATCTTGCATTAAAACAACACCAATTCCATTTCCTGAAGCATCACATTCCACAATAAAGGTTTTCGTGAAGTTTGGCGTAGCTAAGAACGGTGCTTGACACATTGCCTCTTTGTTCAAAGGCCTTTGTTGCTTCCGGAGTCCATGTAAATGCATATTTCTTCAACAATGTTGTTAGAGGTGCTGCTATTCTCCCATAATTCTTAACAAACTTGCAATAATACCCTATCAACCCGAGAAATCCTCGCAGATGCTTTATGACTGTGGGGATTTTCCATTCCTTAATGGCTTTAATTTTTCTAGGGTCTACCTTAACTCCTTCATGAGATACAATATGACCCAGATATTCCACCTCCTGTACTCCAAAGAAACATTTGGATCTTTTTACATATAATTGTTTCTCTTCCAATAGCTATAGAACCCTGTCAACATGTTCAAGGTGATCCTTCCAAGACTTGCTGTAGATTAGTATATCATCAAAAAATACTAACACAAATTTTCTAAGGAAGGGTTTGAAAATGGAATTCATCAAACCTTGAAATGTAGAAGGTGCATTGGTGAGGCCAAAATGCATGACCAAAAATTCATAATGACCCTCATGTGTTCTAAATGTTGTTTTTGGGATGTCTTTAGTCTTCATTCTGATTTGATGATATCCTGAATGAAGATCCAACTTGGTGAAGTAAATTGATCCATGCAATTCATCCAATAATTCATCAATGATAGGAATGGGAAACTTATCTTAAATAATGAGCTTTTTGAGCTCCCTATAATCCGGACACATGCGCCATGATCCATCCTTCTTGTGCACTAATATTACTGGAATAGAGAAAGAACTTTGACTAGGTTGAATTATACCAGCCTCTAGCATTTCTGCAACCATACATTCAATTTCACTCTTTTGGGCATAGGGATATCTGTACAGCCTGATGTTTAGAGGAACACTTCCTGGAATCAAATGAATAGCATGATCATGAACATGAATAGGTGGGAGACATTTGGGAGTCTCAAATACATTGGAATGATTGTCCAAGACTTTTTGGAGATTTGGAGAAATAGATGATTTTGATGTGGAAACATCTAGCAAACATAACTATGCAACTACACTTTGTTGTTCCTTTTTTAGAAGCTTTTTCATACCGTTAGAGCTTATTATCTTTCCCGGTTTCCCTGCAATACCCCTTGATCTACTTCCTTTCCTTCCGCAAAAAATTTCATGAAGAGTTCTTGAAAATTAAAAGCTATTGTCCCTAAGGATTGTAGCCATTGGATTCCTAGTACAACATTAGCACCTCCCATTGGAATGGAAAGAATTGGGCTATTCATTACATATTCTCCCATGGATAGTTTGATATTTTGGCACTTTCCAGATGAATTTATGGTTCCTACACTTGCAACCATCAGTTGACACTCTGGTGCTGGATATAGGAAGCAATTCAATTTTTTGCTATCTTATAATGAATAAAATTGTGGGTACTTCCTGAATCAATCATCACTATTACCTTTTTCTTCTTGATATGTCCTTCTATCTTGATAGTTTGAGGAGTGGTAATTCCAGCCAATGCATTACAAGATATGGTTGGATTCATTACTTCTTCATCTAGGGTTTGTTCCTAGAATATATCCTCTTCTTTTGACATTTCTTATTCCTTTTCTTCCTCCTCTTCATAATCTATGTAAAATAATTTCTTCTCAGCACACTTATGACCTTTAGTATATTTGCTATCACAACTGTAACAAAGCCCTTTTGCTCTTTTTTCTTCCAATTGTTGTGGTGTCAACCTTATAGGTTGTGGAAGGCTAGGGGCAATAAAACTTCCGTCTTTATAGTTGTGAGTGATAGGCTTCCTAGTTGCCATAATTTTTCTTTCCATTTCTCTTGCTAACCTGAATGCCTTCTCCAATGAATCAAGTTCCCAAAGGCGAACCTCATGTTAGATATTATCCTTTAAAGTCCCTTTGAACACATCAACCCTATGCTCCTCTAGAATATCTTTTACCCTTATCTTCAATTTTTGGAAGTCCTCAATGTGCTCAATCATTGAACCCTTTTGTTTGAGACGTATCATTTGGCTAAAAAAGGTGTTGCTTTTTGTATCCTCATAATATGTTGTCATTTATTCTGTAAGAATTGTCCAAGTGACAATTTGTTTACGAGAGAAAATCCATCGATACCATACAAATTGATTTGTTTCCAAATATAAAGTTGCAATACGTACATTTTGTGTGTTTTCCACATTATGGAGAATGAAAAATTGCTCCATCTGTAGTATCCATGTTGCGGGATCCTTGCCATCAAACTTCCTCATATCGATTTTTGGAACATGGTAGTTCTTCGATCTAACGTTAGATTCTATGAAATCATGATTAACATCTATTTTTTTATCATCATGAGTTTCCTTTACTACCCTTTCACAATTAGTAAGAATTTCTTGTAGAAACTTTGTCAAAACTGTCTTTGAATCTATCTTCAAATCGTCCATCTTAGCTTCCACGTCATTCATATTAGCTTCCATGTCATTCATCTTAGCTTCCACACCATACATCTTAGCTTCTACATATTTCTTTAAACCATACATCTTAGATTCTGTTACCTTTTGTGCGAGTGACATTTGTTGCACTTGGTCTCGTAATTTTGATATATCATGTTGCATTACTTCCTCTTCTTCATGAGTCATGTTAGAGATTTCAGGTTGCTTACTAGGTGTTTGCATTTTCTTTCCTTGAGGCGTTCATTACCGATAATAATTATTTACTATGCCCTTTGAATTCCTTCAAACTAATTTTTCAAACCAAGCTTATGAAAAAAAAGAAAAAACTACACACCTTTTTTTCACTTTGTAGGAGCTCGATATTGAATCTAATGTATCTCTGTAATTTCAGATCATCCAGTTCTGAAATTACAACTTGCAATAGCCCTTTGCGTCCTCTTTCTAATGCCACCAGTCTTATCAAATTTATTTTCTCCAAGAAAGAGTTATGCACAATCTCCCAAGATGACCTGATTATATACCTTTTTAGAAGAGCGAAATTGTATGAAGTGCCATGTGTCACTTTGTTGACCTTTGGATCTAAAAAATTTACATAGGAAACTAGAGTCCATCCTCCTTCTGTAACTTCTTATAAAATTTTAATCTGATGCCTAGAACAAAAGTTATGAGGATTTTTCCTAGGTCACCTGTTTGGAATGTAATTCGTGAGTCTCCAAAAATGCAAACTTCCTCAGATCATATCTCTGCAAATATAGTGCAAAAAGCTTTGAAATTCAGACCCGAGGTTCAGAACGATTTTGGCCCAAACGGATTTTTTTTTAGCATCTGAAACATCGCAGGAAAAACGTTATAGTGAAAATGGCACGATGACCTATTTGGAGTAGCGAAACCATAGAATCAAAAGCTCCGATACCAAATGTTATGAAACCAGATCACAAAAAGATAGAAAAGATAGATGAATGCCTTACAATTCAGCCTCTTCAAGGGGGAAACCTCCTTTACATTACAAAAATGAACAATTCTTGGATGATACAAATGACAAAACCTCCTTTCTATGTATAGGGTCTAAGGGGTAACAATATAACCAAACCAACCTAACAATAACAATATAAAGGCACAAAAATAACAATAGAGGGATTCTGTGGGGCACAGTAATAACAATGTGGGGACAATAGGGGCACAACATAGTGCAATATACACAACATGACTTATAAACTTGGGGTGTTACATATTTACCTACTCATGTGAAACACCATCCTCGGTGGTTAGTTTATCCCTTCAGAACAAGTTTGGGTATTCTTCTCGCAAGAATTTCTCATCTTCCCAAGTGGCCTCTTATGGGGTAAAGTGCTTCCATTTCACTTTAAACTGATTGATAAAACACATGTGCAGTAGTTTTTCTCTCCGATTGAGAATACGTAAGGGCTCTACAATAATTTCTCCATCTCGTTCAAGATATTCCAAACACAATGTCTATTAGCATATGTTCATATAACATTTAATAAAAAGGAACATTTTTACCTATACATCTTGATAGTTAATTACATATCTAGGGTCATACACATATTTCTTCAAAAACGAGACATGGAACACATCATGGACCAAAATATGGTTCAGTAATGGGATATGGTGTACGCTACAGTCCAATCCTCTCTGGAATCTGGAAAGGCCCACAATAGCGAGGTGCTAATTTTTCACAACTACCCCATCACAAGGAACTTATTTTTTATGTACACATGATCCCCTACAAGAAACTCTCTATAAGTTCTCTTCTTATTTGTGTATTCTTTCTGTCTATCCTGGGCAGCCTTCAAATTTTTTCAGACTCTCTTGGTTGTGAGTTCCATTTCTGCTAACATATAAGGTCCTAGCACCAATTCATTTTCGAGATTGTTCCAATTGGTGAGTATTTGGCATTTCTTTCAATATAATATCTCAAAGGGGATTGTAGAGATTAATTCACGACAACTATTATTATAGTTAAACTCAACTAAGTGCAGGTACTCCCCCCACTTAGTTTTTTGTTGCATAACATAAATACGCAACATATCTTCCATTAATTGGTTAACTCTCTAAGTTTCCCATCAGTCAGGGGGTCGTATGCAGTATTAAACTGGATCTATGTTCCTAGACCTACAAAGAGGGCTTTCCAAAATGCATAAGTAGATTTAACATCTCTATCTAAAATCAAAACTTTAGGTATACCATGTAACCAAAAGATTTCTTTCATAAATATATCTAAAATTTCAACAATTTTATAGGTAAATGAGTTGTTTTCCTTGATTTCTTGACCACCACCATAATAAAGTCATGTCATATTTTAGATTTGGGAAAACCGATAAAAAATTCCAATGTAATCGTGTCCCACTTCCATTCGAGTATAGGTAATGGGTGGAAAAATCCAGCAGGGTGCTGGTGTTCTGCTTTCACTTGCTAACACTCTAGGAACCTAGCCAGATATGCACTAATATCTTTTCTCATAGCTGGCCAAAAGTATTTTTTCTTGATTGTCGAGAATAACTTCTAGTATCCTTGGTGAGTAACATATGGACTTCTATGGAATTCATCTAGCATGAGTTTTTTTAATGAATTTTGATTAGGGATGTATATTCTATATTTAAAGGTCAACATGTCATCACCATTTAAACCATATTCAGATAATTTCCTTTGAGTTGGTGCATGATAAGTTTGCTTCCATAAGAATTTATAATCAGGATCTTTATGCATAGGCTCTTTAATTTTGCTGGAAAAATTTGGTTCAGAATGACTAAAGATGATCTCATACACATGGTGTTATTTCCATCCTTATGCATCAACCACACGATTTTCCCTTCCCTTGAGATGTCTTATGTGAAAATCAAACACACTTAAGAATGCAGTCCACCTTGCTTGATGCGAATTTAAATTGGGTTGTTTAAAAAAACTTTTTAAGCTATTGTGATCTGCCATCAAGAGAAATCACTTTCCCAACAGGTAATGTCACCACATGCATAAACAACTTTAAGTTCCAAATCATAAGAATAATACATTTCTTCATGATCATTCATATTGCGGGATTCATAATCTACAACTCCTACATCTTGCATTAAAACCCCTCCCACACCTTCCTTGCATGCATTAGTACACACATTAAATTTGTTTTCATGATCGACTATTCTTAGAACAAGGGCTAAAGTTAACAAGTGTTTTAGATGTTCGAAACTTTGCTGGAATTCTGCTGTCCACTTAAAGGTCTTTCCCTTCTTCTGTAGGGAGTGTTGGACACCTAATCCTAAATGGGTTAGTGTGGAAGCCGAAAAGACTAAGCAGTCCAAGAGACCTTGGGATCTGAAACCCAAGCGTCACATATTGTACTCTAAATGTATATCTACTGTTAATAAAAAAATGTACTGCATGATTTATCTTTCACATTGTCTTTGCTGTCCATGTGTGTTTAACATGGTATCAGAGCAGGCGTATTCCTGCCCTGCATAATTACTGTGAGTCATTTGGTTTATGGCCTTTATGTGCAGGTTATTTCTGCCATGAGTTCTGCATTTCATAAATATTTTCTCAGCTAAATTCTAGCTGCAACCTTTATCAATTTTCCAGCCCTATTTTTATAATTCCTAAAATTAATTGTAACTCTTTGACTGCGCCCTCTGCACTCCCTGGGCTGTGCATATTCCTTTCCTGCGTGCTGTCTGCACTATCCATGAGCGTTTCATGATAATTACGCTGCTCCTGTAGCTGCTCCACCTGCATTTAATACGCTACTCTCTGCATACGAAACGCTCCTTCACCCAGCACTATTTGTGCCATTCTTTACCTGCACCCTCTGTCATTTACTGTCCTGACCTAGTATGAGAACAGATTATTTCTCAGATTGAAGCATCAAGGACGTTGGAAGGACATAGCCAATGTGTTTCTTCCATTGTCTGGGTCGAAAAAGATACTATTTATTCTGCCTCTTGGGACCATTCAGTGCGGAGATGGGATGTTGAAACTGGCGTTAATTCATTGACAGTGGGTTGCCGGAAAGCACTGCATTGTCTGAGTATCGGTGGTGAAGGCTCTTCACTAATTGCTGTAGGCGGGGCGGATTCTGTGCTTCGAATATGGGATCCGCATATGCCAGGGACTTTTACTCCCATTCTTCAACTGTCATCGAACAAATCCTGCGGGGGAGACATGTCCTGGTATCGATATTGAATGGTAACCTTTGAATGCTGGGATGTAAGATGGTTAAAACCTTGAAGTCGAAGAGTTGAAACAATGGTTTGCAAATTTGAATCTTTGTGTTCAAATACTGGTGCGTTGGTTCATATATATGATGTGAATGTATTCATGGCCGTACACACCCTTTTGGCCGGATTTCTCTTTGCTGGGTGAAATTTTCACTTGCTGCACCGTCATCTCATTGCCTGGAGGAATCCCTTCCCTAGCTGGATAAATTTGGCCATTGTCTGAGTCGCTTTCTCTCACCTATGGCGTCGTACAACGGCCCTACATACGGATTTCTGGCAGGGTATACGAGCTATGTGTTGATGTTTCTTTTTCCTTACCTAGTCGAATTCACTGATAACCCAAACGCTGGGTGGGCTTCTGTTTGTTGACGGATTGACCCACCATCTTTCAATTACTTGACCGTCATCTGATAATTATGTCGTTGGAATTTGGATGGGCGTTCGACTTGGATGCCCTAGTTCAATCCAATTTTAGATAGAATCTCAATTTTGCTTCTATATGTACCAAAGTATATATGCCATTGGAGAAATTAAGAGAACATAGTGAGAAGTTATTTGTGCATGTATCATTTGAGATTTGTGCTCACGAAGTTGAGGAAACAGTAGAATCACCAGCTGAGAAATTTGAATGTCAGGCATTCAATAGGCTGTTTGATTTCATAGTCCACAGCTTATTCAGCATTCAGCCACAAGGAAGTCTTCCTTCGGGAGCTTGTTGGTAATGCAAGTGATGCTCTAGATAAACTGCGGTTTTTAAATGTGACTGAACCTAGTGTAGTTGGATATGGTGGCTACCTGGAGACCCACATAAAACCATATAATGATAACGAGACAATTACTCTATTGGGATTTAATACTACTTCTGTCGCTACTGACAAGATTGTTGTCTCAACAAAAAGCCCAAAGTCTGATAAGCAGCATGTGTGAAAGATTGATATCGGCGGAGTTTCTGTTATATCTTATAAGAAAATTCTGCATTTGCTCTAGGTTTTCAGGCATCTGAAAGTCTTGAATATTTGTCTGGTTCCCTGTTATATTCTATTTTGGTTTGTTACAATTTCAATTTCGAGTCGAAGTCCTCATGTGGATGATTGTAGCAGAACTGTATCACCTGCAGGAAATGTGGTTGAAAATGGCGGTGTAAATGGTGCTGATAATGGGCTTGTATCAAATGGTGTTGGAAATGGCATTGTGAATGGTCCTGTTAATGGTGTTACGAAAAGGAATCCACCTCCTAACTGCTCAAATGCGAATGGAAATGCATTACAAAAGAGGTCCAAATCTACAATATGCGGAACGTTCTGTACAGAAGATAGAGGGGGGTTGTGTGTTACATCAAAGATAAATTCTGGGCAGATTGCTAGTGTAAAGAAGCCGAGTTTGAAGAGATATAGGGGCTGCAAATTAAGAAAAGCAACCAGGTTCAAATATTTTATTCACCTTGTTTATTTGGCCACTATTAGGAAGCAAACGACCTCTATACTTCTATTTGTTGATTGTGTATTCAGATTAAAAAAAAAAGAAGGTTTATTTATGGGTGCCACTACTATATATATCAGTATTCTTATATAACCTCTACATCAAATTGATTATCTGGCTTCTTCCTCTACATAATTTACACACAAGAAACCAAATGACAATGCAATGGTAACCGAATCTCCATCTCTAAAGGCTTCTCTGAACTCCCGTTTCTGATTCAAAACTACAACTTGCCTCGCTGAGTTCATCTTCCTGATCTGAGCCTAATTATAAAGTGTTTGTACTTGGAGGAGCTCAAAACACAGTTATCTAGTTACTTAATATATTGCTGCTGGCTGTTGGTATTCTGGGTCAATTTCTACCATACCAGAATGAGTTTGTCACAATTTGGATGCCATTTAGAGACTATTTGTGTGGTTGTATATTCTTCTCATTAGCTGATACTGAAGTGTTGATATACGTTGAAGAGTGAAGGAGTATTTGAAGGATCCAAACAAGTTTGCAGTTGTTGCTGCCCCAATTGTGGCATTGTATTTAAAACTAATTATAGTGCATTGATTCCTTGATTCCACTGTTGCATAAAGATTTTGGTGAACTGATTGTAATCTTTTATATTGCACACTGATCATTTGCTAACATTTATAAAGGATATTGCTGGGTACTGTGAGTAGATATTACTTTTCTGCATTGAGTAGTAGTTGTGATCAGTTTTTCTAAGGTGTAAATCAGACATTGAAGAAAAAAATGGCCAGAACCAGTGAAGTATTACAGTTCCTTAAAACTCTGATATTATCTACTGTTGATGACACATTACAAATCAGCAAAGGATCTCTCTCAGAAATTCAGACATGTCTACAAAATGCACAGGAAAAGATCGATTTTTTGCAGCTCGAATCACAGCTACAACAAGAAGAGCTACATCAAAATAGACACCATTCTGAACCTGTTTTTCTTCAGAACATTGAGACAACCACCCATCAGCAGCATGTTAATAATGTTACAGTTCATTCAAATAAAGCAGCAGTTGTATATGCAGATACAGAAACTCAGTCTGCACTTCCCAAGCCCATCATCAGACCTTGGGAACAGCTTGTCCACAACAAGCAAAGAACATGTCTTGGATATGACAAGGACTTGTCCTTTCATATTCCAGACTATGCCAAGCCCATTCAGTTTCAGAGTGTTGGATTCATTCATGACAGTTCACCCGCTCCTCATGACAGTGCACCTACTCCTCATGACAGTTCAGCTTCAGCTGTTCCAGATTCTGCTCCTCTTCCACAGCAACAACAACAACAACAAAAGCAATAGATCGTGAAATGCCAACACTGTGACCAAGTTGGACATTTGAAAGATCACTGTTTTGATCTTCATCCATGTAAGCACTGTCATAAAACCAGCCATTCTTCACACAGATGCTTCAAAAACAAACGTCCTGCAAGAACAAAGATTCATCTTGGATGGATCGCTTCTTGGCAATGGGCATCAACAGCCAAGAAGATATTCCAAACACATGTCAGAACTTGTTCTAGAATATTGAACAGTCTTGCAGTTGAGTTTTCTCCATCTTCTCACCTTGTATCTGACAAGGGGGGAAATGATGGTCATCTACAAGCCTCAAAGTCACATCAAGCGAGCTTGAGCCACAACCTGCCACACCAGTTTCAGAGTTGTAGCCAGAGACAAAGATGCCCCTGAACATGCCTTCAGTTGGCGATCTGGGACACTTCCTCTAGCAGAAGACTTCAGCTTCTTGCAAGTTTTGGAAGAGTTCCAGGAACAAAATTGAGAACACTTCCTCTAGCAGAAGACACCAGCTTCTTGCCAGCTTTGGAAGAGTTCCAGGAATTGCATTAAGCATTCCAGAGTTGTTGGTTATCCTTAAACCATCACAGGTTGAGACTTCCCTTTTCAGGTTGAAGTTTTACCTTTTATGCGGGGTGAGACCTCCCTTTTATGGTTGAAGGTTTCCCTCTTTAAAAAAATAGGATCTCTTCCTCTAGCAGAAAACTTCAGTTTCTCGCTAGTTTGGAAGAGTTACGGGAACTGCACTAAGCGTTCCAGTGTTGGTGGTCATCCTTAAACCACCGCCCTTTTTTACCAACATTTCATAGAGCACATTCAGCCTAGTGCTGCCATGCATTTTTTGCACATTTTGTATTACAACTCTCTTCTTGGACTCATACATAGCCCTTTGGATTAAGGGGGGCAATGTTGGACACCTAATCCTAAATGGGTTAGTGTGGAAGCCGAAAAGACTAAGCAGTCCAAGAGACCTTGGGATCTGAAACCCAAGTGTCACATATTGTACTATAAATGTATATCTGATGTTAATAAAAAAATGTACTGCATGATTTATCTTTCACATTGTCTTTGTTGTCCATGTGTGTTTAACAGGGAGGTTATAGGGTAAGCAACTTGAGACATTTTTCTATAAACTGATGGTAGTAACCAACCAACCCCATGAGATACCGAATGCCTACGACATTCTTAGGGATAGGTCGTTCCATAATAGTTCTGATTTTCTTAGGATTGACAGTTATACCTTCAGATGATATGCCATGTCCTATGTATTGGATTTGAACTAGATAAAAACCATACTTACTAAATTTAACACAGAGTTGGTTATCCCATAGTGTATGTAACACTATACTCAAATGTTTTTGATGTTCTTCCATATTTTTGGAGTATATCAAAATGTCGTCAATGAATATTAAAACAAATTTATCTAGATCAGGGTGGAATACTCCATTCATAAGTCCCATGAACGTGGTTGGGGCATTTGTGAGACCAAAAGGAAGCACCATGAACTCGTAGTGGCCATAGTGCGTTTGAAATGGTTTTTTACTAATGTATTCATCTTTTATTCAGATATGATGTTATCCTAAGTGTAAATTTATTTTTGAAAATACACTGGCACCCTTGACTTGATCCAATATTTCATCTATCCTTGGTAGAGGGTATTTGTTCTTAATTTTCAGTTTTTTTAGTTTTCCGTAGTCAATACATAAGTGCAACGTACCATATTTTTTCTTAACAAATATCACAGGGGCTCCCTAAGGTGATACACTTGGGCGAATGTATCCTTTATCCAGGAGCTCTTGTAATTTCATTTTAAGTTTTTTCAACTTCGGTATGCTCATATGATATGGAGTTCTGGAAATAAGTGTAGCTCTTGGCACCAACTCAATCATAAAATCAATATCTCACTTAGGAGACATTCCTGGGATTTCTTTTGGAAAAACATCAATAAATTCCTGTAATAACAGCAAGTTTCCCAAAGAAAGGGTCTTATCTTTGGAATTCGTGTAGCCTACTTGGACAACATAAATTTGACAACCCTTTTGAATGCATTTTCCTAGATGGTTAGCAGTAATTGATTTGAACTTAATGGCCTTATTCACCCCCTGAAGTTTCTTCTTGTTACCTTCTTCAGTAAGGAAATTGACTTTTTTACTCTTACAGTCCAACAAAGACCAATGTTTTTCCAACCAGTCCATATCGATTAATATATTGTAAGGCCCTAAGTGTAACACATTTGCATTTACTCTAATATGTTGCCCCACCATTTCAATAGGGTAGTTTTCAACCTTAGTTGTCACTCTTCTATTCACCCCTCTAGCCAATTGTACTAACCACAAATTTTTGAATTTAACCATTTGTAATTGACACAGGTCTACCATTTTTGGATTAATATAATTGAGAGTTGCTCTTGGATAAATTAAAATGGAGATAGAGTGTTTAAGTAATTTACCTCCAAGTTCTATCATGGTGCGATGATATTATGCTTGGTGATCATCCAAGGCTATGTTAATTCTTGGTATGCTCTTTTCCACTTCCCCCATAGTTGAAGCTTCCTGAAGGTTAGAAGCTTACTCTATATAGCCATGATGTGGGAAGTTTATATAGCAATGTGGCTCTCCATATCCCAAACATTGTAGAGGGAGTTTTCGTTGATGAGGAAACTCCAATTTACTTAGTACTTTAGTCTATGCCCCAGATCCCAGTTGGTTTTTCCGAGAGAATCTAGCTCTTGCCTTCTGAGATATACTCCTTCCTCGAAGGTCCTTTGTATTTTTGAGGTCCAGAAAACTCTTCTAACCTTTTTTATTCGTTCCAATTTTTCCAACATCTCCTTTGTCAAATATCTGGGGTTTTATATTCTTGAATTCCCCTTGAAGTTATATCTTCTACCAATTAGTTCGCTTTTCTCCTGAGATGTTTTCCAATCTTCCTTCTTCAACATTCTGACTCCCTTCTGACCCATCATGATCCTCTCTACTACAGAAATGATTCATATCTAGCCACTTCTGCTATACATGGTTCTAGGTCTCACTGATTCTATTTAACTGAGAAACCTTTTAGGATTCTCACCTGATCGTGTCTTAATCATTCATTATCAACTCTTAAACTACCAATTTTTGCTCGTAATTGTTGGATTGTTACCAATAATGTTGCATTAGTCTGACCAAACTTCTCAACCAATTGTATCCACATCTGAGAATTTGTTTCCATGTAGGACACAGTTAGTCTTATTAATGATCCACCTCCTCTTCTCATCTGTTTTGTTTTCTCTCTCTGTGCACATTAACATATTAGTTATTGTTTGTATCCCAAATTGGCCCACTATTGAAGCCTGATGATGGCTCTGATACCACTTGTCATGTATAGGAACACATCACAAAATAAAACTAAAAGAATAATTCACTTACCAAAGTTACATGCAAATGCATCACAAATTACTCCATAACATTACTCGATAATGCACATAACTATGGTTCCAATATCCTAACCAAGCTTGCGATTAATGTCAAGGGTTTTATGTACGTATTTAATAGTAAATTAGCAATTAATATGAAAATGTGAATTTTCAGCAATCAAGTCCAGTATCTTTAATGTAATGTTAAGCTAATTTAAGTGCACAACTATTATTATAATTGTTCTCTCTCTTTTAGTTATATGATGAGTAATGGTTAACAGGGTTGGTCAATCACCAGGCTCCACGTTTGACCTATGATCTTGACAACCATTACCCTTAGTCACAATGTACTAGGTAAAATCATACGCAGGCCAAAGCATTGAATACTTGGTCCTACTTCTACACCTACTCTTCATCTTGTCATCCACCTCTAGGTTTTGATCCAACATTGCTAACTTGTTACTCGACGTTGGTAACCAATTCACCCACCCCAAGACTTAGATAAACGGGTCATTTTGTCCTTTGGGGTTATGGTTTCAATATTGTACGTAGTAGTTGTTATATTAGGGTTTTTCCGAGCTTCACCATTGCAGGAAACTTACTTTTCACCCTTTTTATGCTAGAGGTTTACACAACATTTTCTTGTAATCATGGAGGTGTTTTACAGTGACATTAAATTTTACATTCTGGTCGAATGTTGGATACTTCGCTGCATGGAATGAGATAAAGAACCCTATGCAGGTAAGCTCTGAGAAAAATATAAGAATTCCTCTTGCTGCATGGAATGAGATAGAGAACCCTATGCAGGTAAGCTCTGAGAAAAATATAAGAATTCCTCTTGCTTCAGTTAATTTATGCTTCAACAATCAACAATGGTCTCTGACTTTTTCCTATATGCCATGAGTAGGCCATGAGTCTAGCTACCTCAGGTATCTTGCGAATACAGGTAAATTCACATGTCAAATCTAAATATTTATTTACGTCAAGTTTATTATTTTCATTTATTTTCATATTAATCCCGAGCCAAGCTTATTATTTTCATATTAATCCCGAGCCATGCCTGGTTGCAGGTGAGGTTCTTTGTATCAATACTCCTCTTTATATATGTTCTCTCTTTATATATATATATATATATATATATATATATATATATATATATATATATATATATATATATATATATATATATATATATATATTTGTTTAGTTTAAACTCTCACTCACATACATACATACATACATACATATTAAGTTTAAACCCTCTCCAGAACTCTCTCGTGTAGGGTTAAGCTTTGGAAGTGATATAAAGGCGATAATATTTGGATTAACAATTTATTTCTTTCCTTGGTTATTTTCTTGGCATGACCAAGTTTTGTTTCCTTCAGATTGAGAGTATATCTGTGTGTTCCACCCATCTTTACTGGGTTTCATTTTTTGTTAATAATATGTAAATTTAAAGTCCTATACATGACTCAAATCATACTATAGTTTGTTATGTTAATCTTTCCTCTTAACATAAACTATTTTCCTACATGAAGAATTAATGTATATGTTTTGGGTTTTTTAACCCATTTGATAATACCATATCCTTTTTAAATCGATGAGCTAACATGCATGCAATTGGTACTTGTTTATTTATCAATTATGGAAATGATTATTTTTTCTTTTTTTGTAATTCACCAGCGATGGTTAATTCTTGGTTACCTTCTTTCTTGGTTCTAAGTATAGTGATTTCCTTTTTGTTTTCACAAGGTTGTATGAACTTACTGTAATGGCTAGCTTGTTTCTTGATGAAAAATATTGTATAGTACATAGTTACAGAGGTTTACTAAATGTCTCTCATTCAGTTGTCGCCAAATTGCTATAGTATAATTTTAACCTTTGACCAAACATTGGATTTCAACCAGTTACAGGTCTTGGTTTATAATCTATATAAATTTTATTTTGTAATTCAGTTAGTTTGTCTAAATTCAATGTTGGTACCTATTTTTGTCATTCCATTACAAGTTAACTCCGTAGCCATTTACCTTGTCCACAATCGAAATATTAAATGCTCAAGTGCGCGTCTTTTGCACTTATTGCAGAGACTATTGATTTTAAGTCCTCGACTTAATATTTTCACACTCCCTATCATAATTATGCTACTATTATGAACATAGTATCAAGCTGTACATCATTTGGAAATCTTCCTTCTGTCATTTAAATTGAACTATTATTCAATAAACCACCTTAAAGTAATGTAGCTTAAACTTTCAGTAGCGTACAAATTTATGCCAATACTTTAAATTAGACTCTTATTGATTGTAATCATCTTCTTGAAAGAAATTTGTTTAAACTGTCCAGAATAATGCATATTTATGCAAATACTTTAAATTGAAATATTAGTCATTATAATCATTTTCTTTAAATAACATTGTTTAACCCTTCCAGAAGCATATCGATTTATGCAAATACTTGTCTGAGTTTTGGCTCAATTTAGTTATGGAAGTCACTGAGGATACCAGTCTACCCAACCATGAGTCTGGCAATGATATGGAGACTCCCCCGAGCTTCCTCCTTCCGGAAAAATTAAGGGAAATAGAAACCTTTCCCTCTGAAGTTCAAGACAACAAAGTCCAATTCATAATTGTCACACACCATTACAAATCTAATAATTTTTTTTTTTCACCACAGTATAAACATGCATACATGTTCATTGGATCTTCGCATTGCAAATATGTTATATACAATATTATGGCCAAACAATGTAATAAGGAACACTTAATAATTAAACACTTAAATGTCTTATACTCTTACCCACTCATACTAAAGTCGAAAAGTGATTTACTGTACCAACAACTATCCATAACTATGATTCATTAGCAAATACACAATAGTTGGCTCATGATATGTCTTGGGTTAATCAAGCGGTTGACATTACAAAGGTATGTACAAAAGTTATATGAGCGGGTACTTCAGTTATGAATGGTTTTATGGCAATTTCTATTTGCGTGCTAGTTTAAATCACTGAGATTAATTGAGGCCGTGAGTCTTGTCCGGCTCTGAAACTCACCCAACTGGACTGCTCTGCATCGTCCATTTGGCACGATGAACGGCCGGCCCGCAGGTACCATGTGCCCTCCACGTGCTCGATGCTCCAGGACTCATACGGTCTGACATTTCTCGAGCTTATCATTTAACAGCTGTTTCCCGGTTCAGCTACGATTGATCCAACGGTGGAGACGAACCCGCCCAAATCAAGGGCTGTTGTCGAGCCATGAGGCGGTGGGTGCTTTAATGGTTTTAATGCAGGGTTAATTCCTTTAGCTCATTTTCATTGTTGAGTGACCTCCTGTCGCTCACAGCTTTATGGTGCTCCGCCTTACTCAGAACTCCTTACCTCCAGGCTGTCTGGTACACAGCAGGATGTCTCTGCCTTCCCATGTCTGGGTAAGAATTTATGCATCTACTCGTAGGCTCGTATGGCTTTTCCGTGGTAACGGGCTGAGCCGCTGTCCATTTTGACAGGATATCGGGGTTTTGCTTAGGCTTCGGAATCCCTCCGCCATGTACAGGGGTTTTCCTTCCATGGGGAAATTTACGTTTTTCTCATATTTTGTTGTTTGTAATTTATCTGGTCTCTCCGCCAGCATTCAGGCGGAAACCTCAGTTGAGAGGCGCTGTATGCCCAACTTGTGTTGTATAATTTGTTTCCTTATTATGGACTGTTGGTCTTGAAGGCGGACGAATGCTTCCGGTTGATTACTGTTTTGTTTATATGATACTGTTTCGAATTTAGTTTTTGGTTAAAGAATTATTATTGCTTCATATGGAAGCCTTTATCTGGGCTCTAATACTGTTATTCGGTGTATATTGGGCGTACTTGCCTTCTCTGTGGCTTTTATTGTGAATATAAGTTTTGAGCATTAATCCTTGTTCATTTTCCAATGTATGTTCGCTTCTACGGTTAATTTATCTTGTAACGCCGGTCTGGCAATAGAAGCCCCTGCTGGCTACATATGTTTAAGCATAGCTTCGACGATTCTCTTCAGAGCCGGGGCACCTGTTATTGTTTATTACGCATGCATGGTGGCCACGGCCCTTCCTCCGTTCCTCGAGAACAGGGGTATTTCCGTCAGTTTGCTTTCCCTCTGCATGCTTAAATATTCTATTAAATGTTGAAGCTGTATATTTGGTAATGGATTGTTACTTCAAAAATATATGCTTTGTTCCACAGTTGATTCGAACGGCTTGCATTTTCTTTGGTAGAAAGTCTGGGTATCTCCGGTTATTTACTGTTGTTCTCGGTTCGAAATGTAAACTCAATGATTATGCACAGTGTTGAATACTCTTGTTCGATTCCCATCTGGGTTACAGAAGATGGCTTACACAATAGTAGTTTTCCTGTTTTACATTCTTTCTATCGCTTATGCTACAGGGTTTTTAAATCGACATGGATTCGCTATTGTTCTTTGATTGAAAAATCTAATTCCATCTCTGCCAATTGCGCAGAGGCTGAATCCTAAAAATGGTTAAATCTTTTTCCCATTACCTTTACTTGCCTATCAAAGACCTTAAATGAATTCCACAGGTTATAAACGAATTCCTTAATGCTTTAGCAAGCCGTACCTGAGCAGAAGCAAACCTTTTTGTAGCGCTTGTCAACCTCCCGACCGTAGGAAGATCCTCCTCGATCTTCCACCCCCAAGCACTTATGCAGATTTTTCAATGTCTGCAAACTCTCTGGTTATGCTAGAGTCACGCTATCTGGTCCTAACCAGACGTAGCGGTTCAGGAAGCCTCTCACTTCCAAGCACATGCCATCTAATCACTACCAGACATAGCATATCTCAACTCCTCTACCATCTAATCCTTACCAGAATTGGCATTCCCCTTTTTCCCCCTTTTTCCCTGGGGTCTCAACCGTCACATGAAGGTAGTTAGGTTTTTATCTTGTTTCAACTACCTCAACAACTACTAACAACAGTTAATCACATACTTAATTAAACAGTAGTAGCACAATTAATTATCATAATAATTAACAGCATTAGCAATAGAGTTATTATAATTTACCAAACAGAATTTTGGTTCACAGTTAAATTTACTGTCTTACTTAACATTATCGCTTTACTAGGGGCATTACATCTCCCCCTCCTGAAGTTCAACATCGTCTCGATGTTGCTGTTCACCCAGAAAAAATCCGGGATATGCTTCTTTCATACTCTACTCATCCTCCCAGGTGGCCTCATCTGGCCCAAAGTGCTGCCACTGCACTTTAACCTGGTTGATGACCTTTTTCTGCAGCTCGACCCTTCTACGATCTAGTATGTTCACTGGCTCGACCGGGAAATCTCCTTCCGGTTCCACCTGAAACACATAATATTCAGATTAGCTGTTTCCTAACATTCCATTTTGATTTATGTTTATCTTACAGCATCTTCTTACCTAAATGTCTTGCCAACTTATTATGTGTCTAGGGTCATAAACATATTTCTTTAAAACGGATACATGAAAAACATTATGGATCCGGATATGGCTAGGTAGGGCTAGCTGATAAGCTACCGGTCCCACTCGTGCTAAAATCTGGATGGGCCCACAAAAGCGAGGTGCCAATTTGGCACAAGCATTCCATTGTAGAGTACTTCTCCTTGCTCGGATTCTGACATATACATGTTCACCCACCTGGTATTCTTTAAAGGTTCTTTTCCGATCTGCAAAATTTTTTTGTCTGTCCTGAGCTATTTTTAAATTAGCCCGGACTCTCTTGACCATAGCTTCCATCTCTTCCAACATTTCAGGACCCAGCATGAGTCTGTCTTCCGGTCCACCCCAACTGGATGGCGTACGGCATTTTCGGCCGTAAAGTACTTCGAATGGACTCATCCGCAAGGATGCATGATATCCGTTGTTATAAGCAAACTCTACAAGGTGTAAGTACTCCTCCCATCGAGTGGGTTGTTGCATCACATATGACCTCAGCATGTCTTCCACCACCTGATTCACCCGCTCAGTCTGCCCGTCAGTTTGCGGGTGATAAGCGGTGCTAAAATTCAATTGAGTCCCCAGACCTTCAAACAAGGTCTTCCAAAAGGCTGATGTGAATTTGACATCGCGATCGGATATTATAGTTTTTGGCAGCCCATGGAGTTTAAATATGTTCTACATGAAAACATTTGCGATTTGAGCCGCACGATATGTAGATTGAACTGGTATGAAGTGAGCTGACTTACTGAGCTTGTCTACTACAACCATTATAGAGTCATTGTTCTTTTTGGACTTTGGTAACCCCGTAATGAAGTCCATGGTGATAGTTTCCCACTTCCATTCTGGTATGGGTAATGGCTGTAGTAAACCCGCAGGGTGTTGATGTTTAGCCTTAACCTGTTGACATTCTAAGCATCGCGCGAGATATTCTACCACATCCCTTTTCATTCCTGGACAATGATATTCCTTCCGAAGCGAGGTGATTAATTTTTGATAGCCCGGATGTCCCGCATAAGGGCTTTTATGATATTCATCCAGAATCTTTTCTTTAATACCGCTCTGATTGGGTACATAAATTCTTTTCTGGTAACACAGAATTCCAGCTGCATTCAAATCATACCCTTGTTGTATTATGTGGGTATTTAAATTCTGCACCAGCTGCTTCTTTTGTAGGTAGATTCGATCTTGTGCAGCGGCCTCTTCAATTTCTTTTCCAAGGGTGGACTGTCCTTCACTAATACCAATTTCATAAATGCAATGCCATTTTCGACTCAGTGCATCAGCCACCCTGTTTTCTTTTCCTTTCAGGTGCTTGATTTCAAAATCGAAATTCCCCAAAAAGTCTACCCACCTAGCTTGCCTAGCGTTTAAATTTGGTTGACTAAAGTAGCTAGTTAAACTATGGTGATCGGTCATCAACAAGAATTTTCTTCCCACCAAATAATGGCGCCACATTTTCAGCGCATGAACTACCGCAGTTAGTTCCAGATCATAGGCAGAATACTTCTGCTCATGCTCTTTCAATTTTCTGGATTCGTACGCGATCACCTTCCCTTCCTGCATTAGTACCCCTCCTACACCCCCTTTGATTGCATCTGTGCAAACTACATATTCGTTTTCTGGGTCTGCAACACTCAGCATAGGTGCAGTGGTGAGCAGGTTTTTGAGCTGTTCAAAGCTCCGTTGACAATCTGCTGTCCACTTGAATATCTTTCCCTTATTTTGCAAAGAGGTGATAGGATATGCAACCCTGGAGAAACCTTCCACAAACTGCCGGTAATATCTAGCCAGCCCCATGAAAGATCTGATATCTGCCACGTCCTTGGGTATTGGCCATTCCATTATAGTTTTGATCTTTTCGGGGTCCACAACTATACCTTCTTTAGTAATGATATGTCCCAAATACTGGATCTGTTCTTTATAAAAATCACATTTGCTAAATTTACCATATAGCTGATGTTCCCGTAGTGTCTGTAACACTAATCTGAGATGCTCCTCATGCTCTTTAATATTCCGGGAGTATATAAGTATATCATCAATAAAGATTAACATGAATTTGTCTAGGTATTGATGAAATACACTGTTCATCAAGCACATAAATGTCGCAGGTGCATTGGTCAACCCGAAAGGCAGTACCACAAACTCGTAGTGCCCATAACGAGTTCGAAAAGCTGTTTTGGCTATGTCCTCATCCTTAATTCTGATTTTATGATAGCCCGACCTCAAGTCGATCTTTGAAAAGATTGTCGCCCCCTTCACCTGATCAAACAGTTCATCAATGTGGGGTAGTGGATATTTGTTTTTAAATGTCAATTTATTCAGCTGTCTATAATCTATGCACATACGGAGAGTTCCATCATTTTTCCTAACAAACAATACAGGGGCTCCCCAAGGAGATACGCTGGGACGAATATACTTCTTGTCCAACAACTCTTGTAGCTACATCTTTAACTCAGTTAATTCCGGCACACTCATCTGGTATGGTGCTCGGGATACTGGGGCTGCACCGGGTACCAATTCTATGGTGAAATCCAAATCTCTTTTGAGCGGCAGCCCTGGTATTTCTTCAGGAAATACATCTGTAAAATCTCGCACTACTGGTATACTCTCCATAGTCGCAATTTTATCTTCAGATCTAGCATACCCTACTTGTACTGCATATATTTGACATTTCTTCCGGATACTTTTAGCTAGCTGTGAGGCCGTAATTGGCCGGATCTGCACCGGTTTTTGGATACCTTGAATTTCCTTTTCTTTTCCCAGTTCATCTCGGTAAGAGATTGTTTTTGTCTTGCAGTTTATGACAGACCACCGCTTTTCCAGCCAATCCATCCCTATCAGCACATCATACGAACCAAGAGGGAGTACATTCAACTCTGTCATTACTGTCTGACCGGCTAACCTTAGTGGACAGTTGCTGACCTTAGCCAACACTCGTCTTTTGGCCCCGGTGGCAAGCTGTACTAACCATGGATTCTTAAACTTAATAGTTTGCAAACTACAATTTTCCACAACTTTGGGACTTACGTGGCTTAAAGTAGCTCCTGGGTCTACTAAAATGGAAATAGTTCGATCAAGGATCTTACCTTCAAATTCTATCATTGTTGGCTGGTAATCAGCTTGTCGATCCTCGAGTGCGGCATTTATTCTGGGTATGGACCGAGCCATGTCTCCCACTGTGGAGGTTTCGTAAATCTAGGACACCTGATCGCTTTCGTTCCGGTGAGGGCAATTTTTAATATAATGGGGTCCGCCACAACCCCAGCACTGAACCGATGGCCTAGCTGAGCCCTCATTATCAACTCTACCCGATTGTTCACTGTATTTAGATTCAGCAGATGGCTTAAATCTGATCTGATTCCTTGATGGGTTTCTATTGCTGGCCCCTTTTGAGAATCCCTTGTGAAAATTGTTGCGAGTTCTCTTAACTCCTACAGTCATTCTTCTGCCCTTTTTATCGCCCAGTGCTTTCCAGAATTTTCTCCTTTTTGTTTATTCTGCTGATAACATATTCTAGCCTTCCGAATTGCTTCGTCCATCGTTTTCGGATTATCAAATTCAATTCTTTCCCGCATTGCCTGGGGTAGGCTGCTAAAAGACCACTGCACCTTAGCCTTTTCCTCCCGAATGTACAGTACATAGCGAAGCAGAGATGTAAATTTAGTTACGAACTCATCTATGGTCTGCTGTCCAAGCCGTAGATCATGAATTTCTCGTGCTTTTTCATCATAGAAGCGTTCTGTCAGGTACTTTTCCTTGAAATATCTTTGAAAAGTCTCCCAAGTCACATCTTGCTCACTCAGCCCCCACACCATCTTGACTTCTTCCCACCATAATGTAGCCTTGGCCTGCAGCTGGAAGATGGCCAGCCGTGCCTTAAGATGGTGATCATACTCGTACACTTGGAAATACTTGTTCATGTTGATTAACCAAGCCTCTCCAGCTTCCTCTGATTCCCCATCGAAATGTGGTGGTTTAATCTTCCGAAACTCCCCTTGCAGTTCTATCCGCGGTCTCTTCGGAGTTTGATATTCAGAAGCGTTAACAGACTTCTCTCCTCGCGCCTCCGCCCTTTCCTCTGCTTCCTCCTGTTCGGTGTGATAGCTTTGTTCATCTGATACCCGTGTCTGCTCAGGCCTAGGATGAGACTGCTGTTGATGTTGTTTATCAGATAAACTTTTCAGGATCCTCTCTTGTTCCATGTTTAGTCTTGCGTTGTCCTCACGCAAACGGACCATTTCGTCCTTCAGCTCCTGGACTGTCCTCAATATAGTCAAATCAGTGTTGCGGCCTTCCTCTCCCAGTTGTACCCATATCTCAGGATTCCCCTGAGGGTGAGTAACGTTATCTGGTCAATTCAAATTTCCATGAGGAGCGCTACTTGTTCTCCTCATTCTGTTGTCACCTGAACAAAATTAGCTCATTTCATCAGATGTAATTTTTATATTTCAATATATTCCTTGCTTGCTTGTTAGGATGCTACTTATGCATTGTTGTATCTATTAAAATTAACCCGAGGTCACAGAGTTGTAACCTGGGCTCTGATACCACTTGTCACACACCATTACAGATCTAATATTTTTTTTTTTTCACCACAGTATAAACATGCATACATGTTCATTGGATCTTCGCATTGCAAACATGTTATATACAATATTATTGCCAAACAATGTAATAAGGAACACTTAATAATTAAACACTTAAAATGTCTTATACTCTTACCCACTCATACTAAAGTCGAAAAGTGATTTACTGTACCAACAACTATCCATAACTATGATTCATTAGCGAATACACAATAGTTGGCTCATGATATGTCTTGGGTTAATCAAGCGGTTGACATTACAAAGGTATGTACAAAAGTTATATGAGCGGGTACTTCAGTTATGAATGGTTTTATGGCAATTTCTATTTGCGTGCTGGTTTATTTCACCGAGATTAATTGAAGCCGCGAGTCTTGTCCGGCTCTGATACTCACCCAACTGGCCTGCTCTGCATCGTCCATTTGGCACGATGAACGGCCGGCCCGCAGGTACCATGTGCCCTCCGCGTGCTCGATGCTCCAGGACTCATACGGTCTGACATTTCTCGAGCTTATCATTTAACAGCCGTTTCCCGGTTCAACTACGATTGATCCAACGGTGGAGACGAACCCGCCCAAATCAAGGGCTGTTGTCGAGCCATGAGGCGGTGGGTGCTTTAATGGTTTTAATGCATGGTTAATTCTTTTAGCTCGTTTTCATTGTTGAGTGACCTCCTGTCGCTCACAGCTTTATGGCGCTTCGCCTTACTTAGAACTCCTTACCTCCAGGCGTTATGGTACACAGCAGGATGTCTCTGCCTTCCCATGTCCGGGTAAGAATTTATGCATCTACTCGTAGGCTCGTATGGATTTTCCATGGTAACGGGCTGAGCCGCTGTCCATTTTGACAGGATATCGGGGTTTTGCTTAGGCTTCGAAATCCCTCCGCCATATACAAGGGTTTTCATCCATGGGGAAATTTACGTTTTTCTCATATTTTGTTGTTTGTAATTTATCTAGTCTCTCCGCAAACATTTAGGAGGAAACCTCAGTTGAGAGGCGCTGTATGCCCAACTTGTGTTGTATAATTTGTTTCCTTATTATGGACTGTTGGTCTTGAAGGCGGACGAATGCTTCCGGTTGATTACTGTTTTGTTTATATGATACTGTTTTGAATTTAGTTTTTGGTTAAAGAATTATTACTGCTTCATATGGAAGCCTTTATCTGGGCTCTAATACTGTTATTCGGTGTATATTGGGCATACTTGCCTTCTCTGTGGCTTTTATTGTGAATATAAGTTTTGAGCATTAATCCTTGTTCGTTTTCCAATGTATGTTCGCTTCTACAGTTAATTTATCTTGTAATGTCGGTCTGGCAATAGAAGCCCCTGCTGGCTACATATGTTTAAGCATAGCTTCGGCGATTCTCTTCAGAGTCGGGGCACCTATTATTGTTTATTACTCATGCATGGTGGCCACGACCCTTCCTCCGTTCCTCGAGAACAGGGGTATTTCCGTCAGTTTGCTTTCCCTCTGCATGCTTAAAATATTCTATTAAATGTTGAAGCTGTATATTTGGTTATGGGTTGTTACTTCAAAAATATATGCTTTGTTCCACAGTTGATTCGAACGGCTTGCTTTTTCTTTGGTAGAAAGTCTGGGTATCTCGGTTATTTGCTGTTGTTCTCAGTTTGAAATGTAAACTCAATGATTATGCACAGTGTTGAATACTCTTGTTCGATTCCCATCTGGGTTACAGAAGATGGCTTACACAATAGTAGTTTTCCTATTTTACATTATTTCTATCGCTTATGCTACAGGGTTTTTAAATCGACATGGATTCGCTATTGTTCTTTGATTGAAAAATCTAATTCCATCTCTGCCAATTGCGCAGAGGCTGAATCCTAAAAATGGTTAAATCTTTTTCCCATTACCTTTACTTGCCTATCAAAGACCTTAAATGAATTCCACAGGTTATAAACGAATTCTTTAATGCTTTAGCAAGCCGTACCTGAGCAGAAGCAAACCTTTTTGTAGCGCTTGTCAACCTCCCGACCGTAGGAAGATCCTCCTCGATCTTCCACCCCCAAGCACTTCTGCAGATTTTCACTGTCTGCAAACCCTCTGGTTATGCCAGAGTCACGCTATCTGGTCCTAACCAGACGTAGCGGTTCAGGAAGCCTCTCACTTCCAAGCACATGCCATCTGATCACTACCAGACATAGCATATCTCAACTCCTCTGCCATCTGATCCTTACCAGACTTGGCATTCCCCTTTTTCCCCCTTTTTCCCTGGGGTCTCAACCGTCACATGAAGGTAGTTAGGTTTTTCTCTTGTTTCAACTACCTCAACAGCTACTAACAACAATTAATCACATACTTAATTAAACAGTAGTAGCACAATTAATTATCATAATAATTAACAGCAGTAGCAACAGAGTTATTATAATTTACCAAACAGAATTTTAGTTCACAGTTAAATTTACTGTCTTACTTAACATTATGGCTTTACTAGGAGCATTGCAATAATTAATACCAAGAAATTTCCATAAGTATTCCACCGGCTCTATGTCTAGCTCAAGAACTCCTTATGCTGACATTGCTATATCTCCCACACGCAACATCTTGTGTTGGTTCCTTCCCGTATCCTTTCCTCTTTCTCCTTCTCCCAAGAGAGGAGTTCGAGTAACCGTTTCTTTCTTAACATGTTTGGTGGTTAAAAAATCCGTTTTGGTTCCTCTCGTGGTTTTCCAAACACGGTCATGCATTATATTTTCTCTTAACTAAAGTAAACTACTATATCTTTTGACATAAAGTTTTTCCTAATTTTTGGTAAACCAAAACAATGCAATATACACAACATGACTTATAAAATTGGTGTGTTACATAAATAAAATTTACACAAATTGTATTTTGTGATTTATAATATATGGTTTATTTTTAAATTAAGGAATCTATAAATATTTTTAAGTTTTAATTTTTATCATATTATAAAGTTAAATTAAAAAATGTTATTATTTTAATATAGAAATTAATATTTACAATTGATGTTTACAATTTTTTTTTTAAATAATATTATTAAATTTTATTTATTTGAACGTAGGAGCTATCGAGTTTTGAAAGAGGTTGAACCTCAAATAATTGTCTTTTTAGTACAAAATTCTACAAAAGATGTTAAATCTATTAAAATAAATCTTTAATAAAATGTATATTTAAAACCATATCAAAACGTGTTTACTATCAATATGGCATATAAAGGAGAAGACATATTTTCTATGGTTTATAATTTTTTTCCTTTTCATTACGATTTACATAAAAAATAATTAATTAATATTAAGTAGTTTTATATGAATATTTAAAAAAATAAATGGTAAAAAGTTATAGTATTATAAATTTTCATTGTATTAAAATTATATTAAAATTAATGTATACTCATTTATATTAAATTACAAAATTTTTTTATTCTTTTTATAAAGTACAAATATGTAATAACTAAATATTTATATTAGAGTATTTTATTTTTAAATTCAAATTTCTATTTTTAGTTGCAATAAATATAATTTTCTAAGAAAAAAAGAATTCCATATTTTTTAATTGTAGTTAATCTGAAGTTCTATGATTATGAGAAATAAATTGTTGAAAAAATATCTTAAATGCTTGTTTTTTTGGAACAGGGCTTCCAAAATTTAACATAAGTTATGGTTCTTTTGGGAATATAGTACTAGTAAGCCGTGGGTGTTGGCTTATGATATTATAATCCATGGTAAAGTGGAAGTGGATATGTAACTGTTAGAGTTCCAATAAATATTGAAACTTGTAAGATTGCATAGTGGTCTTATTAGTTGCATTGTCAGTATTTTCCTTATCTATTGAGTCATCAATCTTATCTTCTAGCTATATTGTTCCTATAAATTAGGTTAATGTACAACTTATTTTCTCAAGTAATCAAGTGTGTTTTCTCTTAGTTCTTCATCTTGTGATCTCTCTGTACAAGGATTCTTTAGATTTCCAGTCTAATCCTTGGGTATTTTAATACTCTTTCATGGTATTAGAGCCTTGGCCCATGTTTGATTCCTCGATTTGCGTTTGAGGGGTGGCGTTGGATTTTCACACTCACTTTGCTGGGAATCAACCTTATCAATTGCATTGTGAGTCTTATCCTTATCTACTGAGTCATTATTCTTATCTTCTAGCTATCGTTAGAAGCCTATATTATTCCTATAAATTAGGTTCATGTATAGGTTATTTTCTCAAGTAATGAAGTGCGTTTTCTCTTCATTATTCATTCTTGTGATATCTTGGTAGAAGGATTGTTTAGCTTCGCAGTCTGATTGTTGCATATTTTAATACTCTTTCTATAACACCCCCCAATAAAAAGTGTAAATAGTTAAATTCATTTACAATAATAGCATGGTTGACTATGGGATATTGAAAGGCCTAATATTTTATTTACGATAAATGTTTATTTTATTTCAATTTAAATGAATTAAACTCATTTACTTATTATTTCCAACGAAATTCTAGGAAGGAGAAGTTCTAAATGAGAATTTCACTCAGTAGGTAGTTAATGAACAAGTACTCCTCCCCAAGAGATAATTATCCCATTTTTGGGAAAATAAACCCAAGAGGGTGGAGATGAACAACCTGAGGCAATCATGAAAGAGGAGTGGAATACTTACTCTTAGACAAGATGTTGTAGATAGTAGGAACGACATTGACATGTAAGATATTCCTTAACTGGTGGAAGGCTAGTGGAATTCTAGAATAGATTGCTAAGGTTGTGTGAATCTTGGGCAAGACAAGCCCTAGAGAGACCTGGTTGGGTCTTTTTCCTAAAAAGCTAACCCAAAAGTGAAGTGGCTCAGAGGGAGCATGGGAAATGTTACCTTTCTCATTGGTTGGGAAGATCAAACTTCCTTCTTGGGTGATTCCATGTGGTAATCTAGAAAACTTGAAGAGATAAATATTTTAATAACTTCTGAAATGGTCTTGGTTTTTTTTTATGAATGAATTTGTGCGATGAAACTAAAATGTTGTTTGGGAGATGTTATTTGTTTCTCTCGTTGAATCATCTATGGTAATAATTAGGTAAGGAAATTTTGAGTAAATGGACACAGAGAATAATTCCAAACCTTAAATCCTAAGGCCCATATTTGTTTGCAGGCTTAGGAAGAAAGACCTAGCAACCAAAATATAGTTATGGAATTGTATAAAGAGTTCTAAGTATAAATCATGAATGCAAATCTTGAACATATACATATTTTGTTAATAGCACTATAGTTAAAAACCTAATAGAATGAGGATATATATTTTGGAATTGCAAAACAAGTCACAAGTCAATATAACCTAGTGTTTTCATTATATTAATGTTGTATGAATATGCACTAGGATGATATTTCAAGTTAGAGTCTTGATGATTTAAATCTAACCATAATTATTTAACTTCCTAGCACTGGTACGATTAATTATGGGCTAAGCCTGATGGAGCCAACCATCCTGAATAGTCCGACCCTTTGAGGGAATATTGAAAATTGTAAATGAATATATAAATTTTGTAATAAAGTCCCATAATGCAGTTACATAGACAACCAAATTTCTATGGTGCATGGGAAAATAGTTCTTCAAATAAAGTAGGGAAATCTTACAGTGAAACTATCAACTACAATAGCCCAAATCAACTAATATTTTTTTCTAATCAATCAAAATGGATTGTAATTAAACCACATAGTTGTTCCATGAAGTTTTCTACAAAATGAAAAGTAGTAGAATAATTTCTATTTCCTTTACACAGTACCATAAAAAATGATCATGTTTTCCATTAAGAATAAAATAAAATAAGAACCACTACCGAAACAAAGTCCAAGGGTACTCAAATGTTTAGAAATAATACATTAATTCACTGTAGCTATTAGTCAAAAGGGCCAGATTGGAACCCAAAAAGACAAGCACACATATGCGACGACCATATGAGTTAACCCAACTGTATGTTGGGAAGCCCATTCCTTTTGACAAGAAACCCTAAGTCAAATCATATATAGAAGTACAACTTGAAGGGAGACCCAAAAATAGGATCGGGTAGCTCATTTATAACCCTGTAAAAATACATAATATCAAAAGATTAATAAGGCACCTGGTAGTGAAGGGAATTCAAATGCCTAAGTTAAAGAAACCATAGCCTCACACGTTACCTAAACAATCAATAATGAACAATTTGTTAAGACTTGGATAACAAAGTATATAGTGGAGGTCATCTCACAAAATATGTAATTATTTTTAAATTATCTGCATCATAATTCAACAGGTGGTCACATTCCTCTTCGAACCCTGCAAAAACAAGAAGCCTAACAATTTAAAAGAATTAACCTACGAATTTCATAAATTGCATAATGTATCACTTGTCGAGAGAAAGAATATTCACTTGTGGAAAGATACATATTATGGAACCCATGAAAAACATCAACAAACTCACAACCTTTGTAACAATGTGCAAACCCTGAAATTAGAAGGAAAAACCCCATTACCACCACAATGATTTTCACGAATCTTTTCCCTCAATTCATAATCATATAGTTATAACCCTTACCTAGTAGGGTTTGGTTACAGAGCAGTTTTACCCTCAACTTTCAAAGTACAAAATGATCAATAAATGCATTGAGGGGGTGGGCCGTTACACTCACAGCCTCCTAAGGTTCCATTAATGACTCAAAAGAAACACTAGATGCCCCACCATCCAATGAATGACAATGCACACATGTTAGAAGGCTCCAAGCCATTATCAGAGATTCAACATAGTAATCAAGAAATCAAGAAGCTAATCCCAAGCATAATAAGGGCCACCAATATATTATGAAACCATACATTAATCATGTGTATGAGATTCACCAATGAACACTGTCGATACAATTTAAAAATATTAGTTTACCTTTGACAATTGAGCATATGTATAAGGTTCGAAGGGAATTGAAACATTATTCAACCTTATAGCCTATGCCTTACAGTAATGTAATAATATGATCCTTCACAAAGTTAACTGGGAACTCCATACAGGAAAAAATATATCTTCCTCATTAACCAAGGATTCTTTTGACAATTTTCCTTGGTGAATAGAAGAGAACTAGAATAATAATATACATCAACTCAATAATTCAAAAAATTTTAGTAAATTTAAATAAAGAATAATTTAAACCATAAAATCTATTAAGCATGTATATAGTAAAGGATAAAAATAAAAACATGTTTTTTACTTGGTGTTTACAAGTGAATGGATGTTACAAGTGGTATCAGAGTGAATGTTCCACACCGTGGTCTATTTTAGGCAAATCACCAAGTAACAAATTATATTTTTCTACTCCATAGAGGAAGAAAATTAGGAGAGGAAGTGGAAAAATGAATGAACCACCATTATGGCAAGCAATAGGATATGGGCCAACACTCACTACAAGGAAAATTCCTTCTAGCGGAGTTTTTTGTGGAGACCCCTATAAAAATATTCGAAAACTCTTTTTGCAGTGGAGGAAACTAGTGGAGCTAGGTGAGTGAATGTTTTAGTGGATGTTTTCTAGATGATTCTTCTAAAATATAAAAATGCACCAGTGATTTACTATCCATACAAGCATTGGTGCTGCATATAACATGGTGCACCATGGAAAATTTATCTTTCTAAAATTAAAAAAGCATGTTGTGCTAAATAACAAAATGCATTCGTGTTTGAATAGTCAATAGCACAAGTATCCTTCATATGTTAAAGTGTCCTAGTGCATACTAGTAACGATCACCATTGTAAGTTTAAATTTTAGAAAAATGCGGTGTTATTTTCCAACGACACTTCGGTACAAGCACTTATCAAATTGCCCCAGAGGATCTTCTAATGTGCGTCTCTAGGTGGCTTCTAATTTCTAAAAGAAAATGGTGCTATAGTAAAAACACAACACCAGTGTGGTCGCTGTATAGAAAGGACCCAGGGCATCTTGAGAAAAGCATTGAAATAGTTATTAATTAAAAAATGCATGTGCTTTTGGATATATATCACACATGTACATGGTTAGAGAAACACATTAGAGGATCGTTAAATAAAAAAACCCTCATGGCTATAATTTTCATTTTTATCATCTAAAGTGTGGGAAAAAACTAAAGCACCAGTGCCACTCTTGCCACATGCAAGTGACCTCACATCATTGCTTCTCTTTCTCACCATCATTCCATACTATCCTCACTATCTGAGTTTCCATTTTTTTCAAACCATGCTAAACTTTATTTTTCTCCATTACATGTCCACGATTCCTCCCCAATGACCACATGTCTAGGTATATCTATGACTCTTTGTGATTTAATATTTTAGTAGATTAGAATTGAAAATTAGGTAAAATTTTCCACTAGTTTTGAGAAACAAAAATTCATTGCATGGTGTGCTCGATATCTTCGACTCGCATCGATAGTTGTGCGCCCAGTAAATTTAAAGGGTGCATCACATTTTGGTGCATGAACATAATGCACCACCATTGTTTCAGTGAATTTTGTAAATGAAAATGCATTGGGAAAAGTGCAACAATTTATACGTCGGTGCATCACACCTAGTTCGTTAGATAACCTGAACATTTTGTACCAGTGTGAAAAGGTTATCCCTATGCACAGGTGCACAAGTGTGCAACACCACTATCAAAAGTTAAATTTGTGTACCAAAAATGGTGCATAATACTTATGTGCAAGTTAATATCGGTGCGGTTATAGTTGAAAGTGCACTAGTACCCAATGTATGACTGTGTTTTAAGTGCATTGGTGAATTTTTATGTTTAATTGAAAGTTATTTTTCCATATTTATAAATACATCTTTCATTTAATAAAAAAATTGTATTTTATGTATGAGGCTGATGTATTTTATATTTCAATCATGTACCAGAGACATCAACTGAGGGAGAATTAGTAGGAGTAGTAGTAGCGGGCGGAACCATACAATATGGTCGGAACATGGCAGGCAAGAGAGAGGGAGAGGGATTTATACCCTCACCCTATTATTGCAATGACTCAAGCACTCTTGAGGAATGTAGGCCTCCTCAAGTACTGTGAGGAGGATACATCCCTAAAGGCACACTCTGCCTTATAGGTGCATCTGATTTGATGATGGAGTGCCTAGGAGTAGGCTTTTCATGTCAGTCCTAAGGCATGGTATAGTCCAACTGAGGAGGAAATATACTTTATCACTGAACTATCCACGAGAGGGGAGTATTTTTCCTAGTTCCCTGATGTCTCCTATGTGGTTGTATCTGAGAGTAAACTTTTGTACACTAAGAGGTATGTCGGCCTCAAGCGGCTCATCCATCAAATTTTCAGGTCCATGGTGGATAACTATAGATTTCTTCTTTTTCTGCAAAGGAGGTTAGGTGCCTCTTGTTATTAGTCACCACCATTGCATACTCTTGTAGTGATGGGAATCACATTAATTTCGCTATTTTGTAGTATTTTTTTATTCTTTGATTCAAGTGCCACATTGCATTAGATGGTTTTCATTTTTTTGAGGTAGTTTTGCATGGTTTAGATAAATGTCGTGCATTGAGACATGGGAGGGATAACTTCCCTTTCACTTCCAAGGTTTTATTTTTTTATTTTTTTCAGATGTTTCCAGAGACGAGGCCTACATTTTATCATCACCCTCCTAGGTTGATCACTGATGTCTGGATGTGCAACTTGGGACAAAATATGCCTAAGAGGGGCCTGCCAAAGTATCCGGCCAGAATTTCTCCCAAGGAACTGACATTACTAGCCAGTGAGTATGACTACACATTTGTCATGTTGACATTTCTGTATGTGGGTATTAGTTGGAGAGGGTGTCCCGACATCCTCTTCACAATGGTTGAGCCTCTTGATGATAGAGGTAATATTAGTGTTTTCTTTAAAATAATATAGTTTCATTTTCTTGCTTCAATGAATTAAAATAGAATTTATTCTTGCACATTCTTTAAATTGTTCTATTAAATTGTTTAACGAAATTGTATAATTATTTTCATGTATTATATATTTTGTAGAAATCGACTCATTTGATGGGGACATGTCTCCTCCCCCACTACCATATGGAGGAGATGGTTGAGGCCCAAGAGGGTGATTCACATACTTATGGTGGAGTGGGTGTCCTACGTTGTAGGGTTGGTCTACAATTTTAGATGGAGTACTGTGACATATCTAGTATCTAGTAGGGAAATGGTAGTGATAAGGTATGTAGGCTGACATCATGCATCAACACATACAGTGAGGATGGTGATCATCATGATAATAATGATGAGAGTGGTGATCATGATATTTCTGGTAGTACCACCCCATCATATCATGGTTGTCAGGGTGTTGGTGATCCTTCTGGTAGTACACCTCCTCGTTAGTTTCTTGATGATGAGATGCCAGAGCTAGAGTATATGTGTTATGTTTCTCCTAAAAAAGCAGACCAACCACAACCTCCTCCACCTCATAGTTCACCAAACAATGTTGAGGGAGTAGTGGTTGACTATCCATCATCTTTTACTACAAATGAGCCACCTGCTCTTCAACCACAAATGAGTTCAATGGACATTGATCATGGAGTAGTTGACCATTCATCGGCTGCTACTTTTAGACCAAGCTCACACTATGTCTCTTTTATCATATATTTGATTGCACTTATTTGACTTCATGTAGTTATTTTACTCGTTTGTATATATACATATAGATAAGGCACATTTTTTTTGTTCATGCTTATGTATATAATTTATATGTTGGTGTTGATGTGTATATTGTTAGGTCATGATAGATATGCTCATTTAATGTGCTTGTAGGTAGATGTGTATGTGATAACAATTATTTGACATAAGATTTATATTAATTTGAGGATGTGTGTGGTGATGATGTTAGAATACAATGTTTGTGTTTTGTTAGAAGTGATCCTGATGATGATGCCCTGTTAGATTATTAGATTTGTGTGCTAGCTAATGACATTTATATGTGTTAGTGGTGTATATAATTAAATGATGATAGTGAATTCGAATTCATATATTAGATGATTTTTATGATTGTTGGATGGTTATCATCACGATGCTTATTTTTATGAAATAATATTTATTATAGATTATGGATTGGTGAACTTATATCAAACATTTATATATGAAATTTCATGAAAAACGACTTCAAAAAAAAATTCATTACAAAGTTTAGTATGGTTGAAACTATGATTTTAAAATTAAGATAAACATTCTTATATTGCTCAGCTAGTTCATTAATATTCAATCTAAAATAATTAGTAAAATATTTCAATACTCACAAGGAAACAATAATTAAAGATAAAATAATTTAGTTAGTTCTTAATAAGAGGAAAATGTGTAACTCATTAAATTTATAATATAAAATATTATGAATAATAAATTATTCAAAAATATAATTTAACTAATTCAATATTGGTTTATAAAATTCAATCTATTGTTAAATTTAAAAAATGTAAGTCACAAATTTTTATAACCTGTAGCCTAGATCCATGTTAACTATTGATCTATGAGGCATCCACAGGGATCAACTCTCTTGAGATGCAAATATCTTTTAGAGTGAAAATAGATTTTATCCCTCTAGGCGTTCGGTAGATCTAGAGATAAGATGGATCTAGGCTGGTATAATATGTATGTAGTGGAAATTGAAATATTTTAGTTATAGTTCATGTTATCCACATTAAAATGTTAAAATATGCCCCCTCATAATTTTTTCCTGTATTTATACATTTAATTATTTTTATTAATAATATTTTATAAAAATATAACATATCAAATCCATATTAAACATTGAAAATTTTACAAATATCCCTCATACATTGAATTAGAAAACAAGTATTAATGGAATAAGAATTCTCTCAATCTTTCTCAGTAAAGTGAAAATATAAGAAAATTTTCAATTTAAATTAATTTACATTTCTCCATATGAAATACGTATAAAATTATGTTATTTAACGTCGAAATTGAAATCTTTTACATATGGTTGTCAATCAAATATTTTTTGTTATAAATATATTTTTGTTCTAAATATCACATGCAAATTAGCTAACATTCTTCCAACCATATGAGTTATTGTGGGCCATCCTTGACCAACAAGTTAAGACTATGGAACCCCTTGTAGGGTGGGTGGAAGCCAATATCTTATATTCAACAATAATCGTCTACTCCCCTCCTACAAAGTGAACTAGCTAGTTCGACACTACCTATTAATTTGTCATACTACACTCCTCTGTCTCGGGATCTAGTGATTATGGTTCCTCCATCCTATACAGTGAAGTCTAATTGAGGTAAAGTGATGCTTGGATGTATGTAGGGATGTATGTGGGACTAACTAATAGGTTAGAAACATTGTCTCCCCCTTTGTGTCCTTAAGGAGGTTCGTCCCCAAGTGTAGTTGTGATGGAAATGATACTAACATAGGCTATTATAACAACCCTCTTTGTTTCTAAAGGATTCAAACTATTCACATAAACCCAATAAAACCTTTAGCATTGTCTTCTACAATAAGGTAGAAATCAACATTAGAAATACAAGATTCATTCTACCTTTTTCAAACACTCTGATGAATAATAGCTTATTTATAAGACTACATAAATGTCACTCTAAATATCATTAGGTGATAACACCTTTCCCTTTGATCAAGCAAGCAATCCTTCCTTTCCCTCCTAACATCAAGTAGGAATCAACTTGTACTTAATTATATATACCTAACCACAAAAGCACATCTCGAACAAAGAACTTTTCCTTAGGAACTCCGATCACTGGTAATTTGGAGACTGAAAGGGTGGTTGTTCACGCCTCCTCATAAATCAATTCCTCTCCTTTTATTCGAGCCACATTGTGATTCCTTCGTAGAAAAACTAATTCCTCTGCACAAGTATATTCCTCTCTCGTTGGTTGAGCCTATTTACGCTGTCTTCTATTTTCTTCCAAAGCACTATCTTTCTCTTCACTATATTTTGGAGCAATTTCCCTCTCCCTTATGGCCAAGCCTGCTTACGCACCCTTCTATTTTACTTTGAGATTAATGACTCGTCAAACCCTACTATATAGCCATCCAACCTCCCATTCCTTGATCTCAGGGAAATGGAACATAGAATGAATTACGCATAATGTAATATCAATAATACTATTTCATGTCATGTGAAAAAATTATATTTATTCCTTGTAGTAAACGATAGGTTTTTTTTTTTTTACTTTTGGTTACTTTATATCTCTATATAAATTTATATAATATTAAGGTCTAAATTAAAGTATTGTAAATATTGTCAACATTAATTTCTTTTGTTATTGCGATTTTTAATTTGTTAATTTAAACTATTATTTTACTATTTTTAAATGTAACATTATGTGACAACATCTCTCCCAAACTGACTTGTAGAGCACTTCTCGGCTCAATTAATTTAGATTTAATATAACTTGAAAAAAAAAAAAATTTGTTTACAAAACTTAATTTATTGCTAAAGTTATGATATTTTCAAGGAATTTAAATATAATATTTATAACAACTCTTACGGTTTCAAATTACAAATTTCTCTCTCTAAAGATTAGGATAAAGAAATGTAACATAAGGCTTCATGTGAAGTTACTTATATTTTTGGATTTTCTCTATTGGAAATTCCCCCTTAAAGAGGCAGGTGAATGTTTTTGTAGAATAAATATGTAACATTTTGATGCTATTTTGATTCTTTATTTTCTATTGTACTGGTTTAAATTTAAATCTTTTTAATAATAAATATCAATTCAATAGTGCAAAAATGATAATATATTAGATTTAAACTTTTGTACAAAAAATATATTTGATTATTTCTTAATGAACAACTAAAAAAATACTATGTTTTCCACATACTTATCATGAGATAGTCATTAAAATTCATTTTTTTCATATTTTTCCTAGATGATATTACATCATGTTCGCAATGAGTAAAGGCATGTCTACTTTAGGTAATTTAGTTATAAATACATAAAAAAAATAGATATTTATTTCACATAATATAAATAGGAAACAAAGATGCATCACCAAGTTTATCTGAAAGTCAAACAAATGCCTCTTAATCACCATCACAAATTCGGTGCGCTTGATATGTTCCTATTTGAGAAGGGTTGTTACCTTGAATCCTTATTATCAAAGATAATGTACAAAATTGGAAACTTAGTTTTAAGTACTGTAAAAATGTTTCCACTAGAAAAAAACATGTAAAAATGTTTGTGAATCTTACCAACTATATTATAAAATGCCAACAAGATAAATAAAAAAAACATATAATTAGTGAAATAATGAAAAAAAAAACATATAACAATAGTATAAATTATTAAATACCACAAGTACATATCACTCTCCATTGTCGTCACCCTGATAATCTTCCTCGCTTGGCATGATAACATAGTTGTCCTCAAAATTATGTTTTGATTTAAGCTCATGTCTTAATATGAAACACCAATCCCTATCCAACACATCTGGGAAAAAAACATCGAGTTGTAGTGTTTTCGGAAAACATAAGGCTCCCTAGATTCATGCCACATCTTTCTAGAGTTGATAGATATCAGCCCACTATTAGGATATTCCTTTACATTATTCTAATCAAAGGTGTCCCACCAGTTACATCTAAAAATAACACATTGGAATAAAGATAATCCCACTTTAATGATCTCTTGTATCTTTCCAATGTAACCTAATGTCCCTTGTATTAGGTTTTGATTACGGTGGCTAGCACATCTATATTGGTCGAAATTGACTTCCACTCCACAGTCTTGTGTCATGCATCCATCATCGACATCCTCTCCGTCAAAATGATGTCCATATTCCCACACAGATGGGAACAAATGCACCTATAAAAAAGTGAAAAAATCATAGTGTCATGTGTCTAATGTTAAGGGGCTTATAGGGATATTACATTTTGAGAGATGTTTTATAACATGTACATGTTGGAACAATTTTATTCTTACCCTTTGTTTTTTTTTTTCCTTCTAATTGTTGATATTTTTTAATTTTAAAAATATTTTGAACCTAAAAACAAATTGATTATAAAATATAGGTCAAATAAAAAATAAATTAAACTACAACAATATTAAAAAAAAACATTAAATACGAAACTAGTTATTAAAGAATTAATAAAAAAAATAAAAATAGAAATTAACTCATGTAACCGTATATTAGCAATTCATTTAAGAGATCATCAGTATACGACAAACATTTATGCATATTTGAATAAATCGAAGCAATGAAGACTAAGCCTTTCATGGCACCTTCACCAACTCGTGGTAAACAAATTAATTTTTAGTTTTCTTTTTGTTTATTGCAAATTTTATCATAGACAATCAGTTTAGGAATTTTTATTTGGGTTCCACAAAGTGTTGTACAGTAATATAAAAGTAATCTTGAATTTTTATTTGGGTTCCACAAAGTGTTGTACAGTAATATAAAAGTAATCTTGCTTTTAAGTTAATATAAGTAAATGTTTTATAAATCTTAATAGATAATCACATAACTAAATGGATTATAAATTTAAATAGTTAATCATATAACTAAATGGTTTATAAATCTTAATAAATATAAATTATAATTTTATTATAATTATTATTATTGAAAAGAATTAATATATAAATTAAATGTATATTAATCTAATTAAATAGGTAATAACATTATTAAGCATATTCTCCATAGTTAATTAGGTGAAATTGTAATTCATAAATAAGTTTTGTTAAATATCATGGGTTGATATCATAACTTATCATATAATATTTTCTTCTAACTAATCAATTTAATTAAAAGGAAAAAGGATCCTAACTAAGATAAATTCCAACTTTTAATTTGTGCATCATACTATTAATATTCAAGAATATTTTGTAAAGATTAAATCCCTACCATCAATCTAATAATTATTGATAGTTAAATTAAATTCTAAAAATATATATTTAAAAAGAAACATGTCTATCAACATAAATATTAAATTGTTTATAATATCTAAACCCATGTTATCTCGAGCTTTCTAGATCGAATTTATTTGGCAACTTCTATAATTAGAGATAAGGAAACTCTTCAACAAATTCACAACTGCACCTAGACCTTGTAATAGAAGTCTCCTTAGGGAAGGAGGTAGAGAATGGAAGATAAGACAACACTTCAACAAAAAGGGAGGTAGGCGTATTGAATCTTCCACATGAGGATGGTGAACCAACAAATTAAGAAACTATCATAACTACATTAATAAATGTGATTCATGTACTTAGATATATGTTCATCAAGCACATGCACAGCCAAATTAGTAACTATGGTTGATATACACTCATAGACTTATATCAACCACATAAACATCTCAACCACATTAATAATTATTAGGTGTATGGTAGAGATTTAATATTAATATTATTATTAATTATTACATAATTATTATAATATTAGGTTTAAATATTGAGTTTTAATAATGGGTTTTAGTATTTGGTATTAATATTATGGTTTTAATTTAAGGAAGAATAATTTAAATATTCAACTAAGTGAATAAGTTTCAATTAACGTTGAAACCCTAATTTTTAACTCTAATCTTTTGTTTGTATAATCGTAACTTTTAATTATTGTAAAAATAATTGTTTTTGTAACAAACAACAATGATCATTGGTAAGAAAAGAACAAATACCATTTCACTCTATAAAAATGTGTGCATGCTAATGTTAATATCATTAAATTCTTAATATTAAAACTATAACATAATAAAATATAATATCTTAAACTCAATATTAAACTTTAATAGTAAATTTAATATTATAAACCCTAATTTTAAACCCTAATATTATAAAACCAATATTATAAATCTTAATATTGAACCCAATAAAATATAACAAATCTCATAAATATAATATTAAACTCAATGTTATAATCTAAATAACTCAATGTTATAATCTAGATATTGTAAATGTAGCTCACATTCTTGAAAGGAATACACACAGTCTTCAAGAATGTTACATCATATATTCCTTTCAAGAACCCAAATACATAGTAGTTATTTCTCTTGCATGAGAAATTTTATTTTTATTTTTCAAGAAATTAAACACATAGTTCTAATTTTATATGTGCAAAGAACACACTTTTTAAGGAAGACATGGCTATACATTTTTTATGTGCATGATTCTCATACAATTATTTCCAGAAAATGACATGGTTTCTTGTTTTATGTGCAAATTTCTCATGTATTATTTCAAATAAAATATCGTAGTTAACCCATTTTCTATGCATGAAACTAAGGAAACTTTTTAAAGATTTACTAATCTTTTTAATGTGCATAAAATATGAAAAGAATGCATTCTTTTCCAAAAATTAGTATAATTAATTCTACTTTTTACCATAATTTCCTAGAGAAAGAAAATATATAGTATAATTAATTCTATTTTTATCATAATTTCGTAGAGGAACAAAAAATATATATATATATATATATATATATATATATATATATATATATATTACCATGATTAAGTACGAAATCAAACGTGTTTTTTTAAGAACACCACAAAAATTATCTATTACTTTTTAACTAAAAATATAGAATTACTTATCTCTTTGAGATAGGATGGCCTCATTTTTGCATGGTGAGGAAGTAAGTGGCTACGCTCCATCCTAAACTTTTATTTTCGCCGCTATTTAAGTTCACAATGACCATAATCCACAGGCATGCAAGAATTACCATAATACGACTCCATAAACAGACAAGCCGATCTACATTGTGCTTACGACTAATTTAATATTATAGTTCGTGACAAGATTTTCCCAACATACAATCTATGCATTAGATTTCCAAATTATTTTTAAGCATCCCGTATAAAAGGAAATAACCACCTCGTATGCCCCTGCTTCATATTTTTAAACGATGCAGTCTCTGTATTTCAAATAGGGAGACAATGCCTTTATTTGTCCTATTCCAAGAGGTGCATCTGGGTCCCACCAAAATATCTGTGTATAAAGCCCATCCATAGATACCCACTTTCAATAAGGTAACTCTAAGGTAACTCTAAGGGAGTTTGTAACTACTCGAAACCTAACTATTTCTTTGTTACACCAACGTTAGGATCTTCGGCCTTTTTTTTCCATTCATTCTCCAATCTTGTTTTTTAGAGACCCTTTCAATTTTACGAGTGATAACATTTTGATAGCTAGTTCATAGTGTTCCATGGTTATTGTGAATTAAATAAATATTATTATTTTTTTACCAACGTTAAGGGGCTTGTAGGAATATTACATTTTGAAAGGTGTTTTATAACATGTATCGTGTATAGACAACTAGTTTAGGAATTTTTATTTGCGTTTCAGAAATTTGTACATCGATATAAAAGGAATCTCTTTTAACTTATTCATATAATTACAATAATAATACAAGTAAATGTTTTATAAATTTTAATAGATAATGATATAACTAAATGATTTACATATTTTAATAGATAATCATATGATTAAATGGTTTATAAATTTTAATAAATATTTTTTTATAATAAAAAATTAATTAAATTGTAATTCTATTATCATTATTATTATTGAAAAGAATTAATATATAAATTAAATAAATGTTAATTTAGTAAAATTATGTAATAATATTACTAAGCATATTCTTCTTAGTTAATCATGAAATTTTTTAATTCATAAATAAGTTTTGTTAAAATTCATGGGTCAATATCATAATTTATCAAATGATATTTTGTTTTCTAATTAATCAATTTAATTAAAAGGAAGAAAGAGCATAGGCTGAGATAATTTTCAAATTTTTATTTCTGCATATTGCTATTAATATTCTATACTATTTTGTGAAGATTAAATCCATACCATCAACCTAATAACTATTGATAGTTCAACTAAAATTCTAAAAAGGTCTATTTCAAAATAAAAATGTCTATCAACATAAATATAAAATTGTTCATAATATTTTTTTTTCTCGGCAAAGACTAATATCTATTAACTTAAAATAAAAATAATTTTACAAGTAATCGAGGCCTCAGAAGATTCATGAGGGCTCTCTATACAGTAAGTTCACCTCAGAATGGAAGGATTCTGGGCATATGTGCTACAAAAAACTACATGACAGAAGAACATATCAGAGAAGGACCAGTAGATAAGAAGATTGTGCATGAGAACACGGAAGCGAGTATCCATAGCGAGTCTGACTGTAAAAACGTTGCCACTGCCCTGGAAATGACCAAAATCGTCAAGCCGACGGAATTGAGTCATGTCTGTCTTCAATGAAACCTGGAAGCGATCATCTGCTTGACAACCAAAAAGCAAAATGAGACAAAACTGAGCCGCGTGGCCTTAGGCTTCCTTGTCCCCGCCAGGAGTCTTCTCTTCTGCTGGACAGTCACTAACCAAACACAGAGCTTCATTGTCGGCCTTATCGTCCTCTGGGATCGACATTGGGTGATTAGTATCATTCAGAATTCCATCCCCAACAGCAGGGAAATTTTCTACATGGGGCAGAATGATTCTTGGGCTGTCAATATGGCCTGGTTGATCAACCAGATCTTTCTCCTGGCTTCCCACTGTCAACTGCTGCTCGCTGCTCTGAGAGGGCTCCGGAGCGATACAGGCCAGAGGATGGATCTGGTTTTCTTCTTCCGAGAGAATGATGGTGATATGGGCAGAAATCAGAGGTCTGTTGAGGTTGCTTTGGAATTTAAAATGGGTGGTTTGAAAAGCACTATTCGGGATTGGCCTACGAGCAGGGCTAGGGGGTTGCACATTCGCCTGAGAGGGAGGGAGATTGGCGGGTGAATGTTCAGGGTTCTCAGAGCTGCTGGCTGTAGGCCGAGAGCCATCACCATGGCGCCCTCTGGGTCGCTTCCTGCCACCTTGGCGGACCATATTGAGGAGCGTATGGATGGCCACAGAATCAACAGAACAAGCAAAGAGAGCAATTGAGAGACAAAATGCTTGAGCCAGAGAACAGGAAATACACACTGAGAGGGTTTGAGAAGGATGAGAGAGCCGCTTACCCCTGAAACGAGCCTGAAACCTGCGAAGCGCGCCTCTGTAAACGGAGACCCTCTCGCCCCCCGGAACCTTCGAAGACCAGAACTCAGAGCAAGAAGAATTGATACACACCATGAGAGGGAAGAGCCGGGATGTGTTGAATATAACAATCCTTGCCATGCTTCGAACAGAGCAAACCATAAATGCCCAGATACCGCCATCTCCGTCGAAATGTTGTCTATCCGCTTTACTTAAGGTGAAGTTCTGGGGAGCCCCGCTGCTCTGCAGCATGCGGTACTCACCATTAACAGTTGGCATGAGAACCATTTATGACACCTGTGTCACCCGCATCCGGGGAAATTGTTCATAATATTTAAACCCAAGGTTATATCTAGTTTTTTAGATTGATTTGATTTGGTGACTTCTACAATTAGAGGCAAGTGAACTCTTCAACCAATTCGCAAGTGCACATAGAGCTTGCAATATAAGTCTCTTTTGGGAAGGAGGTAGACAATCAAAGGTAAGAAAACACCTCAATAAAAAGGGAGGTAGGCATATCGAATCCTCCATGCAATGATGGTGAATAGTCAAATTAAAAGATTGTCATAACCATGTTAATAAATGTGATTGATAAACTTAGATAAATTTAAATCAAGCACATGTAAAACCACATTAGTAATTGTGGTTGATATACACTCATAGGCTTATATCAACCACATAAGCCTGTCAACCACATTAATAATTATTAGATGTATGGTAGAGATTTAATAATAATAATAATAATAATAATAATATTAATTATTATAATATTGTAATATTAGGTTTAAATATTGAGTTTTAATAATGGGTTTTAGTATTTGGTTTTATTATTAGGTTTTAATATTGATGTTTCAATATAGCATGGTAATATTAGGGTTTTAATATAATTAAGTTTAAATTAAGTATTGAACTAAGTGAGTACTTTTTAATTAACATTGAAACCCTGATTTTAAACTCTAATCTTTTTTTTTTATAACCGTAATTTTTTATTAGTGTAAAAATAACCATTTTTTTAACAAACCAACATTGATCAATGGTCAAGAGAACCAAAGACCATTCTAGTCTCTGGAAATGTGTGCATGTTAATGTTAATATCATTAAATACCAAATATTAAAACTCTAACATAATAAAATATATTATTTTAAATCCAATACTGAACCCTAATATCTAATTTAATATTATAAAAACAACACTATAAATCTTAATATTGAAACCAATAAAATATATCAAACATCATAAATCCAATATTAAACTCAATATTATAAACTAGATATTGTAAATGCAATATTAAACCTATTATTGTAACCCTAATATTAAATCCTAAATTTGTAATATCCCAATGTGATGATGAATAAATCACAATGGAATGACGATGTGCCATTAGATAAATTTTTGTATTCGGTTTATAATATTATAACCCCAAATATTAAGCTCAATATTAAACCCTAATATTAAACCTTAATATTATGTCACTTTATATTTTGTTAATTAGTAGTAATATATAGGAAACATAAGGGATCATGTAGTTTCTACAATCTAAATTTGTTTATTGGGTTTATCATATTATATCCCCAAATGTTTAACATAATATTAGAACCTAGTATCAAAGCTTAATATTGTTGTGTTTGAACCGGTTAACATTTAAATAAGGAAGAAATTCACAAGAAAGAAACTGAATCAAACAACAAAAACACAAAAAATTAAATGTTAATGAGTTCAATTGCAACAAGTGGTATTATAGCCAAGAGCGAGAAGAAGCTGACAATAAAAAGAAGCTTGAGTGATGTTGCATAAGATATCCAATGCCATGCCAGGGAGAGGTCGAAGAAGAGGTTGCGGCCGATGAGGTCAATTTTTTTTTTTAACTGTGAACAAAACCACCATTTTTTTTTAATGCAAGAGTCACCGATTTTTTGTTTGTCATTGTACTATTATTGGTTGCTATTTTTTTTGTCTTCCTTCTTGCTATTAGAAAGATGGTAACATGATTTTCTATAATAAAGTATTCATGAAATATCATTTTCCTTTGAGTGATTAAGGAGATGCATGCTTCAAGCAGACCAACCGCCACCAGTCTAGAGTGCAAGCGAAGCCAATGTGTGTGTTGGTCCTTGTCCTTTCTCAGAAATTTAGCCAATCGATCAAGAGATGGAGAGAGACAACCTCGATCCAATTGAGGGAGCAAAGCTGTTGGAGAGACAAAGAGAGATAAGAGCCCCTGGAGAATAAAGAGAGATAGTCCTGAGCCCCACCACTGAGGAAATCCGTGTTTCTATAGCAAATTTCTAGAAAATGAAAACCCTCGTATTTTTATTTGGTAATAGAAAAAATTGTTTGTTCAATTTTTTTTCAATTCTCAAGAGTTAAGTGGGTTTCCAAAATGAAGTTTCAATTCTGAAGAGTTAAGTTGGGTTTCTAAAAACAAAGTGGAGTTTTGAAAAATTATCTTAGAAAATTATTGAATTTTTTGGTTTCTTGAAAGAAAATTTGAGTAGGGAATTTTAAGTTAAAAAAAGAAAGAAAGTTGAATCCGTTATTAAAAAGAGAAACCCTAGTTAAAGAAACCAAAAGAAATAAATTTGAAAAAACGAAAATTGAAGGTAAAATTAAAAAGGGAAAATCCTAGTTGGAGGACTCAACAAAATTTTATCATTAATAAAGTTATTTGAAAGAGCTCGTATAGGAAGAAATGGAAGAAATGACTAATTTTAAGTTTGATGTGGAGAAGTTCACGAACAAGAATAATTTTTCATTGTGGAAACTGGAAATAAGGGATTTTCTGGTGCAACAAGGGTTGCACAAAGCTTTAGATGGGGTTAGGAAGAACCTGTTGGCATGACAGATTTGGATTGGGAGGACTTGGATGTCCGAGTTCTCAGTACTATCAGGTTGTATCTGGAAGATGAAGTTCTCTTGAATATTGTTGAAGAAACCTCAGCAACATGCTTGTGGGGAAGTTGGAAACATTGTATATGACAAAATCTTTAACCAACACAATTTATTTCAAGAGGAAACTATATAGAATTCAATGAAGGAAGATACTAAAATTTCATAACACTTAAATGTTTTTAATACACTTATATGGTAATAGTCAGATATGGATGCGAAATTTGATGAATAAGATTAAGTTATTACCTTGTTATGTTCCATTCCCAAGTCTTAGGATCGTTTTGTGACTTCTATCAGTTTGAGCACAACCAAATCTTTGGAATTTGATTGTGTTGTGGGAGCTCTATAATTTGAAGAAGTACAAAGGAATTCTAGCATTCAAAGTTCCACATGAGAAGCCATGGCATCCAGAGGCCGGTCCAAGGAAAGAGGGGAGAAAGCAAGAAGTTCTTCAAGGTGAAAATCAAAAGGAAAGAAGTGTAAAGCCAAATTCCGGTATAACAACAAAATAGGGCATCTTAAGAAAGACTGTTGGAAAAGAAAGGAGTCCATTGAAAACCCAAAGAAGGAAGAAAATTAATTTGAGTAAGGTATGATTGATGAAGTTTTATTTGCTAAATATAGATATGTTAGATGAAGATTTACATGTTTTCAATGTCTCTCAGAATTATGAAAATTGGCTGTTAGATTTTGGTGCTTCTCATCACATGAGTCCACACTGAAATAGGTTCTCTTCATATCAAGATGTGAATGGTAGTTGGGTGTTTATGGGTAATAATGTATCTTGTCAAACTGCTGGAATGGAAAATATCAAAGTTAAAATGTATGATGATACAGTTAGAACATTGACTATGTTAGACATCTACTCGAGTTGAGAAAGAATCTGGTTTCTTTGGGAGTATTGGACTCGGAAGGTAACAAATTTACACATCAAAATGGAGTGATGATTGTTTCAAAGGGTGCTCTGGTCATTATGAAGGCAGTGAAGATCATAAATATTTACAGACCTAAAGGAAGTAATTAGGTCAGTGAAGCATCGACTGTATCTGAAAAGCAAGAAGAAGATACTCACTTATGGTATCAGCGGTTCGGTCACATAAGCGAGAAGGATCTTCAGGTACTGATGAATAAAAAATTTCTTCCTAATTTGAAATCCTTGAATTTGGATTTTTGCAAGAATTGTGTATTTGGAAAACAATGTAAACTAAAATTTAACACTGGAAGTCATAATAGTAAAGGAATTTTCGACTATATTCAGTTTGATCTTTGGGAACCATCTCATATTGTATCTTATGGAGGTGCATTATACTTCTTAACATTTAGTGATGATTTCTCCAAGAGAGTCTCGGTCTATATGTTGAAAATAAAGGATGATGTATTTAATTTTTTAAAACAATTTAAAGCTATGGTGGAAAATAAAATAGACAAATCAATTAAATGTTTAAGAACTGAAAATGGTGATGAATTTACTTGCTTATAATTTGAGAAATATTGTAAGGATGAAGGGATTTTTAGACATAAAATTTTTGTTTATACTCCTCAACAAAATGGCATTAATGAACATATGAATCAAAATCTTATGTAAATAGCTAGAAGCATGATCAAAAATGCTAACCCATAGAAGGAGTTATGGGTAGAAGAAGTATATACTGCTTGTTATTTGGTAATCATATCACCTTTAGTTTCCATTAATTGTAAAATTGCTTAGGAATTTTGGTTAGGTCAGTCTTGTAATTATTCACATTTAATAATTTTTGGTTGTGATGTTTATGCTCTTATTCTAAAGAATAAACGTTCTAAGTTAGACCCAAAAGAAAAATGTTATATATTTGTTGGGTATGACTATGCGTTGAAAAGATATAGGTTATGAGATCCTTATTCACGTAAGATAATCATTAGTAGAGATGTAACATTTGATGAATATTCTCTTCTAAAATCAGATGTAAAACTTGAACAACAATAGGTATCGCCGAATCAAGAAACTCAGTTGGAGGCTAAACCTTTTTCGGAAACTCAAAAGGAAGGAGAGACTTCTGAATAAAAAGGTGAAGGAGGTGGAAACGAAACTGTAGAAGTTCAGGAACTAGTCCAACAATTAGTCACTCTACCGAGATATACAAGAGAAATAAGAACACCTAAAAGACATGAAGATTCTACTTCATCTGTTGCATTGATTAATGAAGATGGGGAACCTTATTGTTATCATGAAGTAGTGGGTGATGTGGATAGAAAAAATTGCAAAAAGGCTATGGATGAAGAAATGGATTCCTTGGCCAAGAACAAAACCGGGGACCTTGTACAACATCCTGAAGGGAGAAGTGTTGTGGGATGCAAATGGATTTTCAAATTGAAGTGAAATGTTTATGGAAGTATCAAAAGATATAAGGTGAGGCTGGTAGCAAAAGGGTATTCCTAGGTTGAAGGTATTGAATTTCGTGAGGTCTTTTCATCGGTCGTAAAACTTGTTTTTATTCATATTGTGTTAGTACTAACGACATTACTTTATCTTGAGTTAGAATAATTAGATGTTAAAATAAATTTTCTCATGGATATTTGGATGGAGAGAATTATATGGAAGAACCAAAAGGTTTTGTACAAGGTTGCAACAAAAGATTAGTTTGCAAGATCAATAAATCATTGTATCACTTGAGGTAGTCTCCCAGGGAATGGTACAAGAAGTTTGACTCGTTAATGGTGAGCTAGAACTTTACTCGAAGTGAGTATGATCATTGTGTGTAATTTAAGAATTTCAATGACATATTCATTATCTTGGTCTTGTATGTTGACGATATGTTTATTGTGAGAAAAATCATGGAAGAAATCAACGGGATAAAGGCACATCTTTCTAGGACATTTGATATGAAGGATATTGGAGCAGCAAAACATATCTTGGGCATAGAGATACACAGAGACAGGAAAAAGGGAAAGCTCTCATTATCACAACAGAAGTATGTTAAGAAAGTAATTGAAAAGTTCGGTATGAACATTGTGAAACCCATTAATGTTCCATTAGCTTCCCATTTTAAACTTTCTTTGGTTTTGGGTCCTAGAACTGATGAAGAAAAGAAGTATATGTCTCATTTACCATATGAAAATTCGGTAGAGAACTTAATGTATGCGATGGTATCTACAAGACCTGACATTTCATAAGTAGTTGAGATTGTCATTAAGTTCATGGGAAATCCAGGAGAAGAAGATTGAAAAGAAGTGAAATTGGTGCTTCATTATTTGAGAGGCACAAGTGACCATTGTATCATATTTAATGGTAGTGAAGGTTCAGTTTGTGGATATGTGGGTGGTAATTATGCAGAAGATTAGGACAAAGCTACAAGATATCTACTACAAGATATGTCTTTACTCTTGCAGGCGGATAAATTATCTAGATGTCAAAGCTTCAAGAAGCAGTTGCTTTGTCTATTACTGAAGCAAAGTATATAGCTGCTAAAGATGCCTGTAAAGAGGCAATCTCATTGAAAGGTCTACTTGATGAGATTGGAAGGATGCAGGAGAAAGTGAATGTATTTTGTGAAAATTAGAGTGCTATTTATATGGCTACAAATCCAGCTTATCATGAGAAGACTAAGCACATTGATGTAAGGTACTATTTTGTAAGACATGTGATCGATGGCAGCAAGGTAGCTCTCAAGAAGGCCCATACACCAAGAATTGTGTATACATGTTCACAACGCCAATTTTAGTTTTACATCTCTTGGCTTGTAGAAGAGATGATGAATGGGCATGGGCAAGGGATTAAGAAAATTGTTGTCAAGTTGGAGATTGTTAAAGAATGGCAACAATTAATGATTATCTCAGCAAATTTAGTTTTACCATTTAGGAAGTTGTGTAATCACAGGGAGTTATGTAATGAAATCTTTGTATTAAAATGGTGATTGCTAGAGAGGCTTGATGTAACTTGGAGAGTCATTTTTTACTTTGGAGCAATAAGAATTGCAATAAGGTTTCCTTGATACAGTGTCACGATTTTACTGCGTAAATACTTTGTGTATTCTTGTTGTGTGAATTAATTTCTTTCTTGTAAATTTCTTATTTAAATATTAACGGGTTCATTTGCAACAAATGTTATGCCACTTAATATTATGTCAATTAATAGTAATATATAGGAAAAGAAAAAATTAGATAGTTTTTACAATCTAAATTTTTATATTAAATTTATAATATTATAAACCCAAAAATTAAACATAATATTAAATCTTAATATTAAACTTTAATATTATGTCCATCAATAATAATTTATAGGAAATAGACCTTAATATTAAACTTTAATATTATTTCACTTAATATTTGGTCAATTACTAATAATATATATATTATGTCATTTAGTAGTAAAAGAACCCTAATATAAAACTTTAATATGATGTTACTTAATATTATATCAATTAGTGATAATATAGCCGTAATATTAAACTTTAATATTATATTACTTAATATTATATCAATTAGTGATAATATATAGGAAAGGGAAGGGATCCGGTAGTTTCTACAATTTTTGAGAAGACAATTGTTCAAGGTACGAACTTCATCAACCATTTCCCTTAAGTATAATGTAATACGTAAGTAATTTAGACGAAGCGGTGTCTGATCTAGTTCCCCGACGACGACTTTGAGGCATCGCATAAATTAAAAAAGGTTTTACCGATATAAAGGTTTTACTGCAGTATGGAACAGAGCGATAGTTGGGCCCCAGTCTGTATACAGAGTGACACCTTCGGGCCCATCTCTATCGGATCCACCTCACACATTTCAACACGATATCGACGCTGCTATACGATATCGGGATCGCTATATCATTTTGGGGTTTTGATGTTTGAAACAAATTTTGGCGTTTTGTTTTGATTGAAAGAGGGGGCATTTGATCCCTAATCTAGAATGAATGAACGGGTAAGCACCATCTTCACGCAACTCCGGCTGTGACGAGGAAATAGTAGAGATTTTAGGGAGTTCAAAGACCATCCATCCGCAACCAGAAGAAGAGAAGAATTCGCATGATCTCTTCCACGAAAAAAATGGTAAGATTCTGAGAACTTCCGGTAGGACGCCTCTGCCATCACTCTGCACAGCGCTCGGAGGCTTCCAGGAAAAAACTAGAGATTCAAGAACGTTCTAGAGAGACATCTCTGGCATCGCAGCACCGTGTGGATGATGCCTGCAACTTGCAATCCTGTTTTATGATGTTTTATAGGCGTCGTGCATGCCACCTTCTGCCTCGAAATTAAGAAGCAACTTCATACTTCCATCACAGTCCTGCTTTATTATATTTTGACGTCTGTGGCCTATTCTATCTTGTCATGTTGGCATTTCTGTATGTGGGTATTGGTTGGGGAGGGTGTCCCGACATTATCTTCATAATGGTTGAGCCTCTTGATGATAGAGGTAGTATTAGTGTTTTCTTTAAAATAATCTAGTTTCATTTTCTTTCCTTAATGAATTAAAATAAAATTTATTCGTGCACATTCTTTAACTTGTTCTATTAAAATGTTTAATGAAATTGCACAATTATTTTCGTGTATTATATATTTTGTAGACATCAACTCATTTGATGGGGACATGCCTCCTCCCCCACTACCGGATGGAGGAGATGAAGAGATGGTTGAGGCCCAAGAGGGTGATTCACATACTTAGGGGGGAGTGGGTGTCTGAGGCCGTAGGGCTGGTCTACAATTTTAGATGGAGTACTGTGACAGATCTAGTAGCTAGTAGGGAAATGATAGTGATAAGGGATGTAGGCTGACATCATGCATTGACAGATACAGTGAGGGTGGTGATGATCATGATAATAATGATGAGAGTGGTGATCATGATATTTCTGGTAGTACCACCCCATCATATCATGGTTGTCAGGGTGTCGTTGATCCTTTTGGTAGTACACCTCCTCATTATTTGCCTGATGATGAGATGCCAGAGCTAGAATATATGTGTTATGTTTCTTCTAAAAAAGCAGACCAACCACCACCAAAGAATTTTGAGGGAGTAGTAGTTGACTATCCATCATCTTTTACTACAAACGAGCCACCTATTCCTCGACCAAAAATGAGTTCAACGGACGTTGATCATGGAGTAGTTGACCATCCATCAGCTTCTACTTTCAGACCAGGCTCACACTACGTCTCTTTTATCATATATTTGATTGCACTTATTTGACTTCATGTAGTTGTTTTACTTGTTTGTATATATATATATATATATATATATATATATATATATATATATATATATATATATATATATATATATATATACACATACACATACACATACACATACACACATACATACATACATACATACATACATACATACATACATACATACATACATACATACATACATACATACATACATACATACATACATACATATATATATATATATATATATATATATATATATATAGATAAGGCACATTTTTTTGTTCATGCTTATGTACATAATTTATATGTTGGTGTTGATGTGTATATTGTTAGGTCATGATAGATATGCTCATTTAATGTGCTTGCAGGTAGATGTGTATGTGATAATAATTATTTGACATAATATTTATATTAATTTGAGGATGTGTGTGGTGATTATGTTAGAATAAAATGTTTGAGTTTTATTAGAAGTGATCACGATGATGATGCCCTATTAGATTATTAGATTTGTGTGCTAGCTAATGACATTTATGTGTTAGAGGTGTATATAATTAAATGATGATAGTGAATTAAAATGCATTAGATGATGTTTATGATTGTTAGATGGCTATCATCACAATGTTTATTTTTATGAAATAATATTTATTATAGATTATGGATTGGTGAACTTATATCAAACTTTTATATATGAAATTGCATGCAAAACAACTTAAAAAAAAAGGCATTAAAAAGTTTATTATGGTTGAAACTATGATTGTAAAATTAAGATAAACATTCTTATATTGCTTAGATAGTTCATTGATATTCAATCTAACATAATTAGTAAAATAGTTCAATACTCACAAGTAAACAATAATTAAAGATAAAATAATCTAGTTAGTTCTTAATAAGAGGAAAATGTGTAACTCATTCAATTTATAATATAAAATATTATGAATAATAAATTATTCAAAAATATAATTTAACTAATTCAATATTGGTTTATAAAATTCAATCTATTGTTAAATTTAAAAAATGTAAGTAACAAATTTTTATAACATGTAGCCTAGATCCATGTTAACTATGGATCTATGAGGCATCCAGAGGGATCAACTCTCCTGAGATGCAAATATCTTTTAGAATGAAAATAGATTTGATCCCTCCAGGTGTTTGGTAGAACTAGAGTTAGGATGGATTTAGGCTGGTATAATATGTATGTAGTGGAAATTTAAATATTTTATTTATAATTCATGTTCTCCACATTAAAATGTTAAAATATGCCCCCTCATAATTTTTTCTTGTATGTATACATTTAATTATTTTTATTAATAATATTTTCTAAAATATAACATATCAAATCCATATTAAACATTGAAAATTTTACAAATATCCCTCATACATTGAATTAGAAAACAACTATTAATGGAATAAGAATTCTCTCAATCTTTCTCAGTAAATTGAAAATATAAGAAAATTTCAATCTAAATTAACTTACTTTTCTCCATAGGAAATACGTATAAAATTATGTTATTTAATGTGGACATTGAAATCTTTTACTTCTGGTTGTCAATCAAATATTTTTTGTTATAAATATATTTTTGTTTTAAATATCACATGTAAATTACCTAACATTCTTCCAAGCATATGAGCTATTGTGTGCCATCCTTGACTGACAAGGTAAGACTATGGAACCCCCTATAAGGTGAGTGGAAGCCAATATCTTATATTCAACAATAATCATCTACTCCCTTCCTACAAAGTGAACTAGCTAGTTCGACACCACCTATTAATTTCTCATACTACACTCCTCTGTCTCGGGATCTAGTGATTACGATTCCTCCATCCCAGATAGTGAAGTGTAATTGAGGTAAGGTGATGCTAGGATGTACATAGGGATGTATGTGGGACTAACTAATAGGTTAGAAACATTGTCTCCCCCTGTGTGTCCTTAAGGAGGTTCGTCCCCAAGTGTAGTTGTGATGTAAATGATACTAAGATAGGCTATTATAACAAAACTATTTGTTTCTAAAGGATTCAAACTATTCACATAAACCCAATAAAACCTTTAGCATTGTCTTCTACAATAATGGCAGAAATCAACATTAGAAATACGAGATTCATTCTAACTTTTTCAAACACTTTGATGAATAATAGATTATTTATAAGACTACATAAAGGTCACTCTAAATATCATTAGGTGATAACACCTTTCCTTTTGATCAAGCAAGCAATCATTCCTTTCTTTCCTAACATCAAGTAGGAATCAACTTGTACTTAATTATATATACTTAACCACAAAAGCACATCTCGAACAAAGAAATTTTCCTCATGAACTCCGATCACTGGTAATTTGGAGAGTGAAAGGGTGGTTGTTCACACCTCCTCATAAATCAATTCCTCTCCTTTTAGTCGAGCCATATTGCAATTCCTTCATAGCAAAACTAATTCCTTCGCACAAGTATATTCCTCTCTCGTTGGTCAAGCAATTCAAATTCCTATCCCATTGGTTGAGTGATTCCAATTCCTCTCCCATTGGCCGAGTGATTCAAATTCCTCTCTCGTTGGTTGAGTCTGTTTATGCAATCTTCTATTTTTTCCCAAAGCACTATCTTTCTCTTCACTATATTTTGGAGCAATTTCCCTCTCCCTTGTGGCTAAGCCTGCTTACGTACCCTTCTATTTTACTCCAAGATTAATGACTTGTCAAACCTTACTATATAGCCATCCAACCTACCATTCCTTGATCTCAGGGAAATGGAACATAGAATGAATTACACATAATGTAATATCAATAATACTATTTCATGTCGTGAAAAAATCATTTTTATTCCTTGTAGTAAATGGTAGTTTTTTTTACTTTTGGTTTCTTTATTTCTCTATATAAATTTATATAATATTAAGGTGTAAATTGAAGTATTTTAATTACTGTCAACATTAATTTCTTTTGTTATTGCTATTTTTAATTTGTTAATTTAAACTATTATTTAACTATTTTAAAATGTAACATTATGTGACAACATCTCTCCCATACTGAGTTGTAGACCGCTTCTCAGCTCAATTAATTTAGATTTAATATAACTTAAAAAAAAATCTGTTTTTACAAAACTTAATTTTTTGCTAAAGTTATGAGATTTTCAAGGAATTTAAATCTAATAGTTATAACAACTTGTACGGATTCAAATTAGAAATTTCTCTCTCTAAAGATTAGGATAAAGAAATGTAACATAAGGCTTCATGTGAAGTTACTTGTAGTTTTGGATTTTCTCTATTGGAAATTCCCCCTTAAAGAGGGAAGCGAATGTTTTTGTAGTAATAAATATGTAACTTTTTGATGCTATTTTGATTCTTTATTTTCTATTGTACTGGTTTAAATTTAAATCTTTTTAATAATAAATATCGGTTAAATAATGCAAAAATGATAATATATCAGATTTAAACTTTTGTACAAAAATTATATTTCATTATTTCTTAATGAACAACTCAAAAAATACTATGCTTTCCACATACTTATCACGAGATAGTCATTAAAATTCATTTTTTTTCATATTTGTCCTATATGATATTACATCATGTTCGCAATGAGTAAAGACATGTCTAATTTAGATAATTTAATTATAAATACATAAAAAATAAATATTTATTTCACATAATATAAATAGGAAACAAAGATGCATCACCAAGTTTATTTGAAAGTAAAAAACATGCCTCTTAATCACCATCACAAATTCAGTGCACTTGATATGTTCCTATTTTAGAAGGGTTGTGACCTTGAATCCTTATTATCAAAGATAATGTACAAAATTGGAAATAATTAGTTTTAACTACCGTAAAAATGTTTCCACTGCAAAAAAAACATGTAAAAAAGTCTGTGAATCTTACCAACTATATTATAAAATGCCAACAAGATGAATAAAAAAAATATAATTAGTGAAATAATGAAAAAAGAAACATATAACAACAGTATAAATGATTAAATAACACAAGTACATATCACTCTCCATTTTCGTCACCCTCATTATCTTCCTCGCTTGGCATGATAACACAGTTGTTCTCAAATTATGTTTTGATTTAGGCTCATGTCTTAATACAAAACACCAATCCCTATCCAACACATCTGGGTTAAAGAACACCGAGTTTTAGTGTTTTCAGAAAACATAAGGCTCCCTAGATTCATGCCACATATTTCTAGAGTTGATAGATATCAACCCACTATCAGGATATTCCTTCACATTATTCTAATCAAAGGTGTCCCACCAGTTACATCTAAAAATAGCACATTGGAATAAAGATAATCACACTTCAATGATCTCTTGTATCTTTCCAACGTAACCTAATGTCCCTTGTATTAGGTTTTGATTGCGGTGGCTAGCACGTCTAGATTGGTTGAAATTGACTTCCAGTCCACAGTCTTGTGTCATGCATCCATCATCGACATCCTCTATGTCAAAATGATGTCCATGTTCCCACATAGATGGGAACAAATGCACCTATTAAAAAGTGAAAAAAATCAGTGTCATGTGTCTAATGACCCATACATACATACATACACACATACACACATACACACATACACACATACACACATACACACATACATACATACATACATACATACATACATACATACATACATACATACATATATATATATATATATATATATATATATATATATATATATATATATATATATGTTACAATTCAAAGGTGCAACATGAAGTTAAAATTGTAGAAAAAGAGAATATAATTACGGAGTTGTTGCACCTAATCCCTATGTTTAGCGCATCCTCTTTAGCACGTGGGTAGCGACCAAATGCACCATATTTCCCTCTCACTTAATCAACAACCAAAATTTAGGGCATGCCATTGGCATATTTCTTTTTAAATGATAAGGATAAGGCACACTTATACCATTCAACCATTTGAGTTATTTCCTATCACTGTCCCATTTCCTCCTCTTTTATTCATATAGTGTGACCCATGGTTGTGTCGCTTCCATATTGTAAGGAATGAATATGTTGATGGCTTAAATTTATGAATTCACTGATGAAATGAAAACACTGATGTAAAGACTCCCAAGAATGAAGTCGTGGAGCAACATTATCCAAGTACGATCTGCACATCACCACAAAAATGAGATTGGTAGTCAAAAACCGGAAAGGCAAGTAAAATAAGGTGATAGAGAGCAGATAAAAGAAGGGAAGAACAATGGTTTACTTGGAAAAATCTTGTCTTCGAGTCAGAGGATGAGAACCGAGTCCTTAATTAGAGGGCTTCTCCCAACGAGAACGCCATTGGTAAGTTTACCTTATTACCAAGGGGCCAGAGGGTTGGAATCACAAAAAATGAAATGTAAAAATGAAACCAGAACAAAAATTTACTTGAGATAGTGTTTGCTGAGCCACCCATAGAAGTAGCAAGGGAAGAACCTATGGATACACAGAGCTAGGTCAACACCAGAACTAACATCAGAAACCACCATGAGTAGAACAAAATGAAGCATAAGCCAGGCAGCAAAGAATAAGTGAAAAAATTTGACCTGAAGCCTTCGTGGACCAGCAAACAAACCACCACAAGAAACAAGTGAAGGCACAGCGCATACACAGAGCTGAAGTAGACCAAAAGTGGGTGCAAGAATGGAGGTAGACTCTTAGTTTTCCCTCGAAAGATGTAAATTAGCTACATTTGCGAAACCAAGGCTAGTAAAAAGGGGCAGGCCGAAACAACTAAAAGTGCATTAAACCCTCACACATAAAACCCTGATTTTTTTTATTCCGAAGATCTACAATGTTAAGCAATTTGTTGACATGTTTCCTTTCCTCAAGATTGCCACCAATTTTTGGTATTAGAGCAGGTTAGTTCCCTTTCTTAGTAAAGATGGAGCTAGGTAGAATAGGTCGAGGTAGAGCCATAAGAAGAGTAGCAGATGAAGGGCTACGAGAAGAGATCAGGACCTTAACTACATGTTTGGCAATAGTGGAAGCAGGAAGGTGCAAAGATCTAGAAGGTGGAGATGATAGTGAGGAAGAAAACGCAGCCACGACAGACGGGTCAGATGAAGAGGGTCCAAAGATTAAACTATTGAGATCAGTTTGTTGGCTAGTAGCAAGCCAATATCGAATATTTCTAATTATGATGGTAGTTTGTCCACAGAGGCATTGTTGGACTAGATAAGTGAACTAGATAAATATTTTGAGTACGAAGAAATCAGCGAAGACAAGAAGATCAGGTTTGCTGTCACCAAATTGAAAGGACATGCAACATTATGGTGGGATAGTGTGCAGGCAGAAAGGAGAATATTGGACAAACCATAAATTAAAATATGGGACATGATGATTGCTAAGATGAAGAGAAAATTTCTGCCTAAAGATTACCAAATTACCCTTTATAAACAAGTACAAAACCTGAGACAAAGAAGGATGACCGTAAAGGAATATACTAAAGAATTTTATAAAGTAAACTTGAGAGCTGACTATGTTGAAGATACCCCTGAGAAAACAACGAGGTTTGTAAATGGCCTACGGATGGAGATCCGAGACGAAATTAGTATTATTTCCCCTAAGACCATAGAGGAAGCCTATTAGAGTGCTTTGAAGGCGGAGGAAAAGATTGTCTGGAAACAGAATGCCAGAAGGGGACGTTTTAACCTCATACAGAAATTACCTGGATATGAATTCTAAGACACAGAAAATAAACAATGCGAGAGCATAACACATAAAACACATATACACAAAGATTTTCTGACTGGATCCCAAAACCGAGACTACCAGCTTGATTTTTCATTATGTTCCTTTCAATGTTATAGTACATATTTATTCATGCTGAAGCATCCAATACCATGGACCGAAAACCATTGCGTCCAAAACCATGGACCGAAAACCATCACGTCCAAAAACATGTGGGTAAATCATGTACAAAACCATAGGTGGGTCTGCCCAACCTAACATTGGGTCCAAAACCAAAATTTTCCAAGGCGCTGCCTAGGACCCCCTAGAGTGGGGTTACATGCACCCCTCAAACCCCCTGTGACCCCCTCTCTATGCAATCGGTGCAACGAAGGGGGGGGATCCCCCCCCCCCCTCTAACCCCCCGGTTAACTACATGGGCTAGTCGTGGAAAGAATATAACACAACCCAACATTCTCCCACTTGTTGTTTTCTTTCCATAGGGGGCCACAAGAGAGCTTAGTCATTTATCCAGCCCTGTAAGGCCCATTATTTCTCTACACCAAGGGAACTTCTCAGAGCTCACAGATTTTGTCAATGCATCTGCAGTATTCTTCAAATTGTTCACCTTTACCAGCAACAACTTTTTGTCTTCTATGATATCCCTCGCAAAATGATACTGAACATCAATGTGCTTTGTCTTTGAATGATATGCATGGTTCTTTGCCATGAAAATTACACTTTGGCTGTCACAGTATATCCTTATAGTTGCCTGTACTAACCCCATACTTGAGCACAATCTCTGCAACCAAACTGCTTCCTTGCTTGCATGAGTGGCTGCCATGTATTCTAACTCTGTATTTGATAGTGCCACTACATATTGTTTCTTACTCATCCAACTGACTGCACCTCCAAATAAGTTAAACATGTACCCACTTGTAGATCTTCTTTGATCCAAATCTCCAGCCTAGTCTACATCAACAAAGCCACGGATATCCAAAACTCTGTCCAATCCTGGTCTTCCTTGGTAGCACAAACCATAATCACTAGTGCCACGCAAATACCTGAAGACCTCCTTCACTGTTATCCAATGCTCCTTCCCTGATTTTGACATAAACTTGGTCAATACTCCCACTACATGTGCAATGTTTGGTCTAGTACAGACCATCACATACATCAGGCTATGGACTGCACTTGCACATGGAACAAAAGACATATCCTCTTCCTCTTCTTGTGTCTTGGGACACTGTTCAACGTATAACTTTACACCTACAGGAATAGGAACCTTCACAGGTTTACTATCCTGCATATTAAATCTCTGCAATATTGTCTTGACATACTTCCTCTAGTTTAATAAGAGCTTCCTCATTGCCCGATCTCTTTTAATTTCCATGCCCAAAATATAGTTTGCAGCACCAAGATATTTCATGTTGAATTTGGAGGACAGTTGGCTCTTCAAATCCTAGTTAATTTCTTTTTCATTTCCAACTAGCAACATATCATCCATATACAAGACCAAATAAATAACACGGTCACCAATTAATTTAAAATACACATAGTGATCTACTTTCCTCCTAGTGAAGCCAAGTCCTCGTATAGATGTATCAAATTTTTGATACCACATGCTTGGTGACTGTTTTAACCCATACAGAGGCTTCTTAAACTTGCATACTAGTTCATTCTTACCCTTCACCGCAAAGTCTTCAATTTGCTTCATGTAGATTTCCTCTTCCAGATCCCTATGAAGAAATGTTGTCTTCACATCCATCTATTCTACCTCAAAATCAAAAGCAACAACAACATATAAAAGTAATATAATAGAAGATACCTTGGCAACAGGAGAAAAAATATCACCAAAATCAATTCCCGACACCTGGGAATAACCTTTTGCTAGCAACCGAGCTTTGTATTTCTCCACCTTTCCTTCTACATTTGTCTTCTTCTTGAACACCCATTTGTTGCCAATGGGTTTCCTTCTAGCCAGCAACTCCACAAGATCCCAAGCTTCATTTTTATGCAAAGATGCCATTTCATCAAACATGGCCCCATTCCAGAGTTTTCCATCCTCTTAATCTATTACTTCCTTCACAGTTTTTGGATCATCATCAGTAATAGATAAAGAAAAATTTGAATAGAAAGCAGATGGACTACACCTTTTTGGCTGCCTTCTTTCCCGAACTTATCTTCTCACACTCGGAGTTTGTGGCTCTTCGTCTTATGATTCCTCCTATGATGTAGAGTTTGATTCTTCCTCCTTTAGCTCAAACTCTATCTTCTCTGGTTCCTTTGGTTGGACTTCATGTTTAATAACATCTTTCACCTCTCTGAACACCACATCTCAATTGTACACAACCCTCATTGTTGCTGGGTTCCAAAGCTTATAACCCTTTAAACCATCCTTATACCCAATAAAGATGCACTTTTCAGATTTACTATCCAACTTGGTTCATTTCTCCTTCGGCACATGTACATATGCATCACATCCAAATACCCTCAGATGTAAAAGAGAGGGTTTCTTACCAGTCCATACCTCTTGTGGAGTTTTATCCTCCAACGCTGATGAAGGTGATCTGTTGACCAGGTAACATGCTGTCTCCACCGCCGTTTCCTAGAATTCCTGTCCTAGCCCAATACTACAAAGCATGTTTCTTGCTCTTTCCATCAACATCTTGTTCATTCTTTCTACAACTCCATTTTACTGAGGTGTATATGGAGTAGTCTTCTGCCATGCTATACCACACTTCTTACAGAATTCTTCAAATTCCTTACTGCAAAACTCTCCAGTGTTATCTGTTCTCAGCAGATTTATCTTCTTCTCTGCCTGGTTTTCCACCAGAGCCTTCAAATCTTTAAACTTGTCAAAGACTTCAGATTTCTTCTTAAGGAAATATATCCATGTATTCCTGGAGAAGTAATCTATACATGATACATAGTACACAGACTTACCCAGTGATCGAACCTTCACAGGTCCAAACACATCACTATGCACAAGCTCTAGTATATGATTCACCCTCTTAACACCAGAGGGAAAACTTATCTAGTTTTGCTTCCCATATACACAAGTTTCACAAAAATCAAGGTCTAAAGAGTTATTATTCATACCTTCTACCATACCTTTACCATGAAGTATTCGAAGGCCATTCTCTCCAATATGTCCAAGCCTTTGATGCCACATCATGGCATTCTCTGTAGAGACCACTAGATTTTCTACTCCACTTTAAGGAACCATAGAACTATTGCACCCATCAACAACCGTGTTACCTTGCAGCTTGTACAGAGTTCCAATCCGAACTCCATGCATTAATATGAGTGCTCTCTGAACCATCTTGCAGGTATCCTTCTTGAACACTGTTTTTACACCTGCATCATCCAACTTGCTTATAAAAGTCAGATTTCTGGCTAATGCAGGAATATGTAGAACACCTGGAAGTGTTATAACCCTTCCACCTTGCAACTTCAACTTTACTTTTTTGTGACCAATGATTCTAGCCTTCCTATCATCCCCTAAGAAGACATCACCACCATCATAGTTCTCATACTCGCAGAACCACTCTCTATGGGGAGTGAAGTGAAAGGATGCACCTGAGTCAATCAACCATGCCTCATGATCTACATGTGTACTTGGAGAAGCCAAGTACAAATCCCCACATTCATCTAAGGTGGTTTTCACCTATGCAGAAGGACCATTATCAGATCCCTCTCCTTTTTCAGGAGCTTTAGATTTATAGTCCCTTTTGTAGTGCCCTTCCTTTCTGCATTTCCAGCACACCACCTTTACAGGTTTTCCTGGAGATTTAGATCTCCCTCTAGATTTAGATCTCCCACTCGATGACTTATTTTTGTTCTGTTCTGGGACCATCCTCGTACAGACAAGGAATCACGATTCTGTCTCTCCATATTTTTCTGTCTCATCTCCTTCATTAACAAGGATGAGACTATTTCATCAAACTCAAGGCAGTTGAATTGCTACCAATTGCAATAACCAGACTATCCCATGAATCTGGTAGAGAACACAACAAATTGATGCACTTATCTTCATTTTAAATTTTAATATCAATAGATGTAATTGACTTACCACAGTATTAAATGCATTCAGATGCTCTGTCACCGAGTCTCCTTCTTTCATCTTCAGGTTATACAACTTTTTCTGCAGGAACAATTTATTCAGCAAATATTTAGATTGGTACAAAGTCCCTAACTTGTCCCACAAAGCCTTCGTCGTAGCTTCCACTGATACATTTAGCAATACTAAATGTGAGACAAATAATCATATTGTGCTCTTTTCCTTTTGATCCAACTTCTTCCATTCTTCATCGGAAACTCCCATTGGTTTAGTACCTAGATCTACCGTGATCCACTGATCTTTATCCACCAATAGATCCTCCATCTTGAGTTTCCACAACTCAAAACTTTGACCATTAAATTTCTCAATCTCTATCTTTCGACTACTCACCATCTTCTTTCACCACTAGAATCAACCTCGCAGATCTCCCATTGAACAGGGTCTACCACAGGCCTGAGCGAAAACTCTCAGCAAAAAAGGCATCCCCTTGAAGCCAAAACAGTTCTGATACCAAATGTAGGTTTTAACCCCCTACAAAAATTACCTGCATACAAATTATAAGACATATAAAATAAACAATGGGTGAGCATAACACATAAAACACATATACACAAAGATTTTCCCACTAGATCCCAAAACCGGGACTAACAACTTAATTTTTCATTATGTTCCTTTCAATGTTATAATACATATTTATACATGCCGAAGCATCCAATACCATGGACCGAAAACCATTGCGTCCAAAACCATGGATTGAAAACCATCTCATCCAAAAACATGTGCGAAAATCATGCACAAAACCATACGTGGGTCTGCCCAACCTAACATAGGGTCCAAAACCAAAATTGTCCAGGGCACTGTCCTGGACCCCATAGAGTGGGTTACCTGCATCCCTGAAACCCCCTGTGACCCCCTCGCTACGCAATCAACGCAACGAAGGGGGTGGCTCCATCCCCCCTCAAACCCCCCGATTAACTACGTGAGCTAGTCACAAAAAGAATATAACACAACCCAACATCTTTCCCCTAAGACCATAGAGGAAGCCTATTAGAGTGCTTTGAAGGCAGAGGAAAATATCACCAGGAAACAGAATTCCAGAAGGGGTCATGGTTTTGGCAAAGGTAGGGGATAGTCCTTTGGTAGAGGTAGGTCTACCAACAACAATGAAGAGGGTAGTAGTTCGAAAACTTCAGGAAAGACTGAAATGGAAGGTAACATTAGAGGAGAAAGGTCATACCAATGAGGAAGACGTAATGGGAGAGGCAGAGGAAATTCCTATCAGTGTTACAAGTGTCACAAGTGGGGACATAGGTCCTTTGAATGTCCTGAAAATGAACAAACTAGATAGAGGGGAGCATATGTTGCTCAACACGATGAAGCAGAGGCACCGCCACAGGAGGTGGAAAATATGCCTGAAACAGGGGAAGCCTTGGTGTTGAACAAGGTGTTATTGAAACCAGCTAAGGAAGTAGCTGATCAGACACAAAGGAAAGCATTGTTCTGGACTGTGTGCAAGTCGCATGGGAAACGCTACAAATTAATCATAGACAGTGGAAGTACTGATAATCTGGTAGCTACTGAAATAGTGGGGAAATTAGGTTTGAAGAAGTTGAAGCACCCAACTCAATATAGGGTGTCTTGGTTGCAGAAATGGCACCAACTTCTGGTCGATGAGTAGTGTGAAGTAGAGTTTCATATTAGTAAGTACAAGGACAAGGTGACTTGCGATATCATGCCAATGGATGTGTGCCATATTCTGTTGGGAAGACCATGGAAGTCTGAGAGGAAGGTCATCCATGATGGGGAAACAAATTGTTACAGGTTTGTTAAAGATGGGATAAAGCATACGCTAGTGCCCATGGAGGAAGAGGATGATGAAGAAACCAGTGGAACAAAAGCATTACTGTTAGGTGGAAAAGGGTTTCTGTGATAGATTAAGGATAATGAGGTAAAATATGCAATTGTGTGAAGGCCAAAAACAGTATTTATACATACTAAGATTACTCGCTTTCTTGTAGATATACAGGACATGCTATAAGAATTTAGTGATATTGTGGTAGATGATCTACCAGACAAATTGCCACTAAAGCAGAGCATTAGTCACCATATTGATTTCATTCCAAGAGCCAGTTTTCCAAACAAAGATGCTTATCGGATGAGTCTGAAGGACAATTAGGAAATCAAGAAGTAGGTGCAGGAGTTGTTGGATAAAGAGTTGATTCAGGAAAGTCTAAGACCTTGTGCGGTTACGACTGTTTTAGCTCCCAAAAAGGAGGTGAGTCACTGATATGCATTGATTCCTAGGAAATTAAAAAGATCACTATCAGGTACAGGTTTCCTTTACCACAGATGGATGATATGATGGATTGTTTAAGTGGAGTAGCATATTTTTCAAAGATATACTTGAAAAGTGGCTACCACCAAATCAGGATTTGAGAAGGTGACGAGTGGAAGACAACTTTCAAGACTAATGAAGGCTTATATGAATGGCTGGTTATGTCACTTGGACTGAGCAATGCCCCCAACATGTTCATGCATTTGATGAACGAGATGCTAAAAGAATTCATTGGTAAATTTGTGATTGTATATCTGGATGATATACTTAAGAAGGAATCTTTATATTAACTGCAATAAGAATATTACATATTTTATAAGGTAAACTTTGCATTTACCCAAAAAGGTCTTCATGTCCTAACTAAAGCAGAAATGGCTTAAACCTTTTACAAAAAATGGAACCAACCCCTTAAACAGGTGAAAATTCTCACATATAGTCGTAACCCAAAATAATTATATTTTCTACCATGAGAATACAGCAGGTCCACAATCCTGTGCATCACCCTCCCACTGCGCTTATTGAACCTTCACCCAGCAAAATCAATGATTACCATTTTTTGTTGAGATGAAGAATCTCCTCATTTGATCACTGTGTTTCCATTGATCCATACAACGATCAATGAACATACAAACTTGCATCACTTCCAGAATTTTTGCTCACACCGTTGTATCCTTGGTCTTCCTCCTCTGCTCTCCACCTTTCCCATTGCTCCATATCTTTGGCAGCTTAATAGAGACAATCCTCAAACAGTTTTCTTGTGGGTAATATCTCCCAGATGTGCTAGGTGCCCCTTTCCTTATTACTCACTCCTTGGTTCGCCAAACGATCTGCTACCATGTTAGCCTTTCTCTTCACATGGACAAAGCTTACAATCTTTAAGGTTTGCAGGCAGGAGTCAATATGTTGAAAGATTTGCGAGAGTTTGCAGTGTTTCAACATTTTATCTGTTGCTATACCATTGCAAATTTTCTTGGCCACTCTAATAATCAGTTTCGAATATGCTTCAATGATGATCTAAATTCCCCAATATTTCCAAGCATTACTCTAGGGCCATTTGTTCTACCATGTTATTAGTGGCCTTCCCCAAGTGGCCATGAAAGATTTTCTTTATTTGACCCTATTCATCTCTTATAACACCTTCAGAACCAACTAACCCTAGGTTGCCCTTAAATGCTCCATCTATATTCACCTTTAAGAAACCCTGAGGAGGAGGCTTCCAAATGTTTATATCTGAATTTATTTTGCTTACTCCCTTGATAATGCCCTATGGGATTATGGATTGAAGACCCAAATGTAGTAGAATACTTGCATCTTGGGGTAGATGAGGGTCCTTAGGTAGTGTCCTCATCAAGCTACTGATTGTATCTTTAATTTTCCTTAAGATTTGGTCAAATATGTGTGGGGGCTTTCTAGCTTTGTTCTTGAAGATCTGATTGTTGTGTTATTTCCATACATTCTAGATAACAAAGCTTGGAACCAGGGCCCAGGCTCTATTAATAATTTCATTCCTCGAGAAGATTTTCTTCCAGTTCCTCAAAGTTTTGGAGATGCTGAGTCTATCCCTATTAGTATGTTTAAAGATTGTTGCCACCCAGTCCCACACAGTGGAGGTGAAAGGGTAGAGGTTAAGAAGGTGATCCATCGTCTCCTCTTGAGAGTTGCAAAGGTAGCATTTGGATGGTCCAGTGAAGCCTTTTTTCAGGAGATTTTCCCAAGTTAAGATTTTTCTTTGATGAACTAGCCAAATAAATAATTTTATTTTCATCCAGTGGGGGCTCTGCCAAAGATTCTTCCAAACTTGATTAGGATTGGGATAGTTAAATCCTGTTACTACCTGTTTTGCTTCTTTGAGATTAAAGTTGCCTTCAGTGTTCTTTCCCCATATTAGTTGGTCAAGCAAGGAGGATACCAGAATCCTTCTATGCTCTAGTTCCTGGGTAAGAGAGTCTGCCTGGGCTCTCAGAAGACTCTCTTCATTGTGGCCTAGATCCTTCCAAGTTCTCCATTTTTCATTGTTCCTTTCCTGGTTCTAGAAGTCTTTCACCATAAGTACACCTTTGTTGTCTGTGTCATTCTTGAGAGCTGCTCATTCATCCTTGTACAAGTTGGGTTCCTGTTGGCAGTTATCCTCCCAAAATTGTGTTAGATTCCTAGCTTGAATTTCTCAGAAACTATGTTGTTGAACAAAACTTTTGTTTTCCCAGGCAAGGTTCCAAATATGGGATCCCTTAATGTTTCCTAACATTATAATGTGATCTTTCTCCTGCAAATTATTGGCATACTTTTGTTTCCAAAGCTTAGCCCAAGGATTAGCTGATTCCTTGATCCATCTCCACTAGAGTTTAGCTCCCGAAACTTTTCTGATGGTTTTAGGATCATGAAGCCCAAGCCACCATGGCTCTTGGGTTTGCAGATTTTATCCTAGGCTACTAAAGCCCATTTATTTTTCACTTCTCCTTTGCTGCATAGAAAGTCCCTTTGTATGCTCTTGATCTGCTGCGTGACTTCTTTAGAAGCAGGAAGAGTAGAAAACATGTATATGGGAATGGCCTGCAGTACAGACTGTGTGAGCACAAGGCGCCCCACCAAGTTTAAAGATGTACAAGTCCATTTTTTGATCTTGTCCTGCATTTTATTTATAGTTGGCTCCCACACTTCCTTGCTAAGAGGTTTATCTATGAGAGGTATGCCCAAATACTTGGAAGGTAGCTGGTCCCTTTGAAATCAAAGAATTCTGGTGATATTTCTTTGAATAGCAATGTAAGTATTAAAGAAAAATATTTTGATTTGCTGAGGCTTTCCTTTGTGCCAACAGCCTTAGCAAAGTCATTCAAAATTTTTTTGATATTTCTGGCCTCCCTGACTATGGGTAAGCCCTGCAGCATTGTGTCATCCACAAATTGTTGATGTGTGTTTGCCGCTCCATCCACGGTGAGTTTGATTCCCTGGATTCTTCCTTCAGCATTAGCTATTTTAATCGCTCTACCAAGCCCTTCCATCATGAGAACAAAGAGGAAGGGTGAGAGCATATCCCCTTGTCTGAGGCCTCTGGAGGATGTGAAGAGTCTTGATGGAGCGCCATTAAGTAGGATGGAGAAACTGGTTGTAGTAACTAGTGGCATAACCCATCTTATCTAGTTTTGGTTAAAGCCATAGGCTTTTAGAACTGCTCTTATATAAGACTAGCTAACCTTGTCATAGGCTTTCGCTAGATCTAATTGAATGATCATACTAGCTTGTTTATTATTTTTAAGTGAGTGTACCACCTCATGAGCCTAGATAATATTATTGAGGGTTTGTCTTCCTTCCACATAGCATGTTTGCTCCTCTGAGATGAGAGTTGGTAAGAGTGGCTTGAGTGTGTTGGTTATCACCTTGGAAATAATTCTATACACCACATTACATAGGGCTATGGTTCTAAAGCCATCCAGAGTCATGGCATTTTCCTTTTTTGGGATCAAAGCTATGAAGGATGTATTGAATGCCTTCAGAACCTTTTTGGATCTTCTTGAGTCTTCCACCACCTCAAGGATGTCATGTTTAATTGCTTTCCAACATTCTTTGAAGAAGTCTACATTAAAACCATCTGGGCCTGGAGCTTTACCATTATGCATTTCATTGATTACTTCACTGACCTCCTCTTCCAACACTAGCCTATTAAGATTGTGGTTATCTTCTCTGGTGACTAGTTGAGGGATGTGTTGAGTGAAATGATTGATGAACCTGGATCTATCCTCCAAAGGCTCCTCTGCAATACATAGGAAATGTTGTACAATGAGAGATTCCATGTCTTTGTGAGAGAAAATTTCTCTCCCCTAAGAATCTTTGAGCTTTGTGATTCTGTTGTGTGCCCTATGATCCATAGTGGATTTATGAAAGAATTTTGTGTTTCTTTCTCCCTCTTTAATCCACTGTATCCTTGATTTCTGTCTCCAGAAAATCTCCTCTTGCAAGCACTGATCTTCCCATTCTTCCTGCAAGGATTGCATTAGCTTTTTCCGCTCCTCGGTAAAGCCTTCTGCGATGTTGATTCGATTGATTTCCTGGAGTTTCTGCTCAGCTTCTCTTTTGGCTTTGAAGATATTGCCAAATTCATTTTTGTTCCACCCTTTAAGCTTGGATTTGATATTTTTGAGTTTTTGTTGGAGGATGAACATTCTAGTGCCTTGAATGTTTAGATCCTCTTTCCACCATTTATCAATGTTACTATTGAATTCCGGATGAGAGAGCCAGGCATTCTCAAACCTGAAAGGTCTATTTTTTGGTGTACCCATGAAAGTGGCTTCCAGCTATATAGGCCAATGATCCGAACCTCCAAAGGGAAGAATAGAAGCTGTCATTGCAGGGCCTGAGAGAAAGAGTTCCTCTGAGATAATAAATCTGTCTAATTTCGATGCGACTTGTGAAGCCCCTCCCCTCTTGTTGTTCTAGGTGAAGGTTCCATTCATTGTTTCCGTGTCCACTAACCCCATGTTCATTATGAAGTTCTGGAAAGCCAAGGAGTCTCTACCTAGCTTCCTGATGCCCCCTTTTTTTTCTGTAAGAGATCTTATCATGTTGAAATCTCCTGCTATGATCCATGGCATATTAGGGTATCTTGATCTTAGTTCCTCAAGGGAGGTAAGAAGCTTGAATTTCTCTTCTTGCTTTTGAGGGCCATATACATTTGTGATCATGTATGTCTCCTTATCCCCTAAAGGTTGACATATCAAAGAAAGATAGTTCCTAGATGCCTCAACATCTAGGATTCCAAATTTTTGTGGATCCCATAGTTTGAGGATCCCTCCTGCTAACTTTTTTGCTTTAACCTCTAGATACTCATACATGATTAGCCATTTTTTATGTATTAACACTACAACAAAACAGGCAATTTGCACCAGATTTAGCACCAGATTCTAATGCATTTTTTTCTCAATTGGGATGAGCAACCTGGCGCTAAATCTGGCTCTATTGTACAATTTTTAAAGCGTCCTTTTTTGCACCAAATTTTGCATCTTTTTTACGCCAAATTTTCCATCATTTTCTGCATCATATTTTGCACCAAGATTTTCATTTGGTTTTACAACAGGGTTTGCTTCTAGTTTTGTGCCTTTCTTTGCATCTATTTTTGCATCATTTTTTGCTTCCTCTTTTATGGAATTCTTTGCTTCTATTTTTGTGTCATAATTTGCATCGATTTTTACACCATCTTTGACATCTTATTTAGCGCCTTTTTTTACATCCAATTTGTGCCAATTTTTGCATCTGGTCTTATGCCATCTTTTGCTTCTAATTTTGTACTTATTTTTACATCTATTTTTGTGCCAACTTTTCTGCCTTTTTTTACACCATCTTTTCCATCCAATTTTGCACCATATGTTGAATCTGATTTAGTGCCAAATTTCGCATGCATTTTTGCACCATTTTTTGCATCCACTTTTGCATTTTATTTATCTCCCTTTTTTGCATCCTATTTTGCACCATATTTTGCATTTAATTTTGCATCATTTGTTGCATCCAATTTAGCATCATTTTTAACACCATTTCTTGCATCCAATTTTTCATCCTTTTGAGCATCTAAATTTGCATCCTATGTTGAACCATATATTGCATCCACCTTTGCATCCCATTTTGTGTCTATTGTTACGTTCACTTTTGAGCCATCTTTTCGTCTACTTTTGCATTTGTTTTTGCACCAAGTTTTGAATGATTTGTTGCATCATTTTACATCCAATGTTGCATCTCAATTTGCATCCAAAATTGAGCCATTTTTATGCCCATTTTTGCACCATTTTTTCTTCTTTTGTGTCCAATTTTGCACCATTTTTTATGTCCAAATTTGCATCCTTTTTGGTATCTAGTTTTTCATCCTTTTTGGCTTCCAAATTTGCATCCTTTTTTCTGCCACATTTTGTGTCCACATTTGCATCTCATTTTGCACCTAGATTTTAGTTGGAATTTTCATCTAGTTATGCATCATCTTTGACATCCTTGGTTTCACCATTTTTTGGTCCCATTTTGCATCTTTTTTTGTGTATTTTCTTACATCCTTTTTGCATCCTAATTTTACACCATTCTTTGCATCCTCATTTTGGTGTCCATTTTTGCATCCTTGTTTGCACGCAATTCGGTATCCTTTCATATGCCCTATTTTGTTCCCTTCTTTGTGTGTAGTGTTGCACCCTTTTTTAATTTTACTTTAAAAACCTTTTTGTGTCATTGTTTGCATATTGTTTTGGTGGCTAGTTTAACATCCAATTCTACTCCCAATTTTTCATCCATGGTTAAATCCACTTTTGGCTTCTTGTTTAGAGTTTTACTTTTATTTCCATTTATGACCACCTCTATGGGTTCATTTTACTAAGTTCATTTACATAGTGAAATATATTAAATTTTCTAAATATCATTTTGCTGTAGGATTTAATGCATGGTTAGATGAAAACAAAACCCTCTTAGTTTATCTCAGAAACCTAGGACAAACCAATTAAGAGAAAGGTTGTTCTAAGGCTTAGGATTCTTAGTAGATCAAGATGTAGAGTATATATTAAGAAAAAGAGAATGAATTCTTGTGAGTCCTCGCATGCAGGTCTTCTTGGAGTTTTTCGTATAGCCAAGAAGCGCTCCTAGCTAGCTCCAAAGCTTGTTCCTACACATAAGAGAGAGAATAAAGCAACCTTCACAACATAATATCTTAATAATCAAAACTATTAAAAACATATAAATATTATTGAATAAATAAATATAAACCAAAAACCCATGCATACATTAGTTAAATAGAAGAAGTAAAGAATGAATAGAAACATATGGAAGGAAGAACAACTGATCTATATGAATAAAGGAGTTGGAGGAAAGTTACAACAATTAGATATAGTTGCAACATCACCTCCCCCAACTCATAGCTCCAAAACTCTCCCTCTCAAGACAGATCTCAAGAGCGTGACAATACAAAATTCCCATCATTTTTTCAATGGCCAAGCCTCTAATGTATAGGAAAGTGGAGGCTATGAAGATTTCCAAAATTCCTCATTAGTTCAATTTGGGAAAATCTTTTGGGTGAATAATGTTTCCTCATATAAAAAACGAATTTTCCACTTTTTAGATGCTTTTGTGCTTAGGAAAAAGCTTCCCCATGCTTTATGGCTCTTTCCCACTTTTGTATGCTTTTATTTTTTAGGAAAAAGCTAAAGATGAGGATAAAGAGATTACATTCCACCATATGTTTCCGAAAGTTACCAAGAATGTCAAATTCAAATTCTAGTTTACTTATGTTTTAGTTTTTTTTTAAATATATATTTAGTTTTAGTATTTTTTTTTTCTAGAAAAATATTTTTTGTTTTTGGTATATTTTTCTATAAGAAAATTTATATTTTGTTTTTATAAAAATGGATTTTAAACATTCCATTCATGCTAAATTTGTGATTTTATGATAGGAGTTTAAATTATATATAGTAAAGTAACTTAATGTCATGTGTCGTGTTGCTGAGATGGGTGTTATACATCTCTTTCTTGCTAAGTTATAGAATGTGCTTGGGTTTTCTTAATGCAATAAAACTAATTATGTTCTTCATGATACCTTGAAATGTTCATCTTGAACCAGGCTAATAAAAAAATAAAGTTAAAATAGGTTTTCCTTTGTCCTTTATAGATCTTTGTCCCCATTAATCTTGGTCTTAATAGATTAATTGTCTTGTGGTGGCCTTGAGTGGTCACTTCCATTAGTTGCATGCTTTGTAGTTTTCAGTTAGTGACATTTTTTAGGCTTGATAATATGTTATTTAATTTATCAAAATGTGTTATTGTCCATATTATTGTTAAATATTAATATTAAATATGTTGATTTTTAAGCATGTTTTAGCAAAACTTTCCCAAAATGTTTATAGATTGTATTTTATAATACAATTATTCTTTGCTTGATGAAATTGTTTTGGATACTTTTTTTTTGATGATTCATTGATTGATGAAATTGTTATGGATATTTTTTTTAGTATATTAAATTGTATGTGATAAAGTCAAAAATCACCTCTTTTTTAGATTTTCATTGATCAATTTCCCTTAAGGCCATCAAGTTCACCATTTGGTCCCAGGTTAAGGAAATATAGGAGTCATGAAGTGGAATCGTCCAAGCACTTAAATCTTGAGACATGTTTCTTTTTAGTCACTTTATACTTTCTTTCTATGTAAATTTTTGATGAAAATAGTCTTGGAACATGAGGGGCGTCAATAGTAAGCGAAAACAAACTCCTAAAAGAAAAATGGTATGCAAAGCACCCATAAATAATATTGATAATAGAAGCAAAAATATTAAGTGAGGTTCAACCTCATATAATTAGAAAATGGGGGGGGGGGGGGAATTTCCAAGTAGTGGTGATTGATGCTTAGAGATACTTCGGTGGAATGGTTATTATTTGAAATGATTAAGACATGAAGGTTACCAATATGTTTACCTCTTTTCGCATTATGACAATACAATTTTAGTTAATTGACATTGAGGACTACTACCATGTATCCAATGTCTATGACTCCAATATCGCAAATGGAAAACCTCTATTTCTCAATTCTATTTCTAGCAGAAGTAATTTATACTCCCCATCTCCATGGATTGTTGGGAGTGACTTCAATATTATAAGTGTCTCGAGGAAAAGAAAGAATGAATCGAAATTTTAACAAGATGTTTTGTAAGCTATACCATTAAAGCCACAAAGTATTCTCCATTAAAGTTGTCAAGAAATGAGTCTCCAACCCACACATGTGGATCAATGAGATGTAATACATGTGTGTGTGGTTACGAACTCAATACACCTCTATAATAACTCCACAAACTTATGTATTTCACTCTGTCACATAAATTGACAGTAGTGTGACATAAGTAAACCAAGAGTAGACATGAAAGCCTTAGGAAACAAACGTTCCTTAGATCCTCAATTAGGTGCTTAAATGATGAAGTGAAAATGCAAGGAGAAAAGAAGAATTCATGATTTAACCATCACATACATGTGATCAAGTGTGACTAGGAGTGTATATATTCATATATTTTCCAAAGAGGGAGTGAATACATGAGTTACCATTTATTGGCCCTTATTTTTCTTTCTTTTTCATTTTCTTATATATAGTACTTAGGGAATAAGGTTTTCATAAGTTTGGCACAACTCATAGATATAATATTTACATGAATTTTCACTTCAACCTTAGAGTTTAGACTTAGATAAATTAATATAGTGTATGTTTAATGATTTTGGCTTTCACTTTTTTATTGTATTCCATCACAAATACAAAAGGGGAAATATTTTGCCACAAATCTATGAATGCTTAATCATAAAGTCGTCATGTGATGAAAACAAATTAATGATGTTATTCTCTACGAAAATGATGGGTATTCTTGAGAAAATCTTATGCTTGTGGATGTTTCCTCCCTGGTTGAGATGGAGTGAGGGTAGACACCATGTTATCCATGTGTCATGTACTATGGCTAGGATTAACAATCGTAAGCCTAGTAAAGGCACTAGTAGGGATAATGGTGGATTGGATAAACATCTGGGAGCAATATTCTTTGAGAATTTGGACATTGACTAGGACTAATCGCCATAAGTCAAGTACATTAATCCAAGATAAGAATAGTCATGAGGATTGACATTTTCTGGTGTCAAATATTATGATAGTGGATTAGGAAATGATCATGTGAGGACATACCTGGTAAACATCTTGGTGGGGTAAGTGCCTTGAAAGGCAGTGGTGTCCAAATTTATGCCTCCCAACATTGTGCTCTGATTTAATGGAGAGATAAACTTGTTAGTCAAGGCCTTACTATTTTGAAAATTTTGGCTATGATGATGTAAATCATCATTGATGCTTATCAATCTAGATCCCTTCTTATATGAATATTTCAACTTGAGAGTACTTTTTTGTCTCATTATGAGTACCTCACTAGTTTAGAGGGAGGGTCATCATCTTTATTATTGCCATCATCACCACCATCAATGTGATCATTATTGTCATCATTTCATTATCATCATAATCACCATTCATGTCTTCTTCATGATCATCATCATCATCATGATTTTGTATATTGTTGTCAATTGTTCATAATTATAGGTATCATAAGAAATATCACCAACCTTAGGACACATGATATATGAAAGAAAAATAACCACTTTATTTTTTAGAAATGATTGATGATCATCAACATCACTACCATTATCATCTTCATTATAATTGTCATCATCCCCATCATCATAACTAATATAAGTTTTATCATAATTTTTGTCATCTTCATCATGAACATCATAATCATCATTCATGCCATTATTGTTCTTGATTATGACCAAGATGAAAATAATGATAATGATGATCAGATGATGATGACTTGGAAGATGACGCCAAAGATAATTATTATGATTTTTACCATGATAACATTTAAAAATTGGGAGGAATGGCCAAGGTCATTAGCATCATCATCATTGTCATTGTAACTCCCATCGTCTTTATCATCATTGTCATTATCATAACAATCACAATTCATGTCATCGTCATCATCTTCATTATCATCATTGTTATAATTATTGACATTGTCATCAGTTGTTCATAATTTTCAATGTCATAAGAAATATAATCAATGCAAAAGATATGATGTGTGTTGGAAAATGGATGCAAAAGTAAAAAAAAAATGGGGGTAAAAATAGACGTAAATTTGGATGAAGAGTGGACACAACATAAGTAGATGCAGAACAAGACAGAAAAATTGAACAAAAGTGGATGAAAAAGTAGATGCAATAGTTCATACAAACTTGAACACAAAATAGGACTCAAACATGGATGAAAAAGTGGAAGAAAACATGGGCACAATAGTAGGCATAAAACTTAGCATGAATTGTGGTGAAACAAATGTGGATACTCCAATGAATGTAAAAAAAAAGGGACACAAACTTGAATGCAAAAAGGAGGAAAACTTGGATGAAAAAAGGGATGTAAACATGGGCCAAACATGGGTGCAATAGTGAACACAAAATTAGTTGCAAAACTAGACAAATCAAAAGTGGATGTAAAAGTAAATTCGAAATGGGATGCAAAAAACATAAAAAATATTTGATGCAAACTTGGACACAAAAGAGGATGCAAATATGGATGCAATAGTGGAAGAAAATGTGGGTTGCAATGATAGGCATAAGATATGGCACAAATAATAGCACAAAAAAGGTGGATGTAATAATAGACACAAAAAAATATGCAAACTTAGATGCAAGACAAGATGTTATAAGGGATGTAAAAGTGGATGCAAACATGGGTGCAACATGAGAAACAAAATTGGATGCAAAATATGGATGAAATGGAAGTACATGCAAAAGAAGATACAAAATGAGATGCAAAACCCAACACAAAAGTGGATGCAAAAATAGATGAAATATTTTATGCAAAAGAGGATGTGAAGATGGATGCAAAATTGGAAGCAAACGTGGGTACAACAGTATGTGCAAAATATGGAACAAATTTTGTCACAACAAAAGTAGATGTAATGATAGATGCAAAAAAAGAAGCAAATGAAGATGAAAAATAGGATGCAAAAAGGGATGTAAAAGTGGGTGTAAACATGGGTGCAACAATGGATGTAAAATAGCTTTTGCAACTTATTTGAAAGAGCAATTTTGTCCCAACAATTAGACTTGTAGCTTAAAGAACATGGTTAATACATATGATTCGACCAAAAACTAGTTACTACGAAAATTCAACCAAAAAAAATATTACTGCATAAAAATAGAATTAAAAACAAAAAAAATAAAAGCAAAAATTTCCCAAATTAAAAATAAATGAATGATAAACTTTTTTTTACCAAAATTTAGTGATTTTTTTAGTGCTAATACTAACATCACCATTACAACAAGATATAAGAGGGATATAATGCAAAAAGTTTAATAATAATATGTATGTAGAAGATGGTCTTCAGACTGGTGAATTCATGATAATCAATGGGACTACAGTCAAAATAATTGGATGTTATTTAATTTTTTACATAAATTGTCAAAATAATTGCATAAATCGATTTTTTTAACCAAAATTTTACAAAAACTTTGCTAGTGCTAACATTAGAACCACCATTACAACAAGATATCTTTCTAGTGTTGAAAACACCATTATAGTAAGATACCTCTAGAGAGACAGAAAATTTAAAAAGTATGATAGTAATATGTATCCAAAAGATGGTAGTGAAACTAGTAATTGTTCATTCTCATTATCATAATGATTGTCATCATCATCACCATCATCCTTGTCATCGTTATTGCCATCATTACATTATCATCATAATCACCATTCATGCCATCATCATCAGCTCCATCATCATCATCATTATGGATATTGTTTGCAATTGTTTATAATTATAGACGTTGTAAGAAATATCATCAACCCAAAAAATGTGATCAGTGCTAGAAAAGGGTTGTTTAGGACACATTGATATACGTAAGAGAAATAACAACTCTATTTTTGAGAGATGATCGATGATGATCATCATCACCACCATTATCATCGTCATTGTCATTTTTATCATCCCCATCATCATCATTAATGTAATTTCTATCAACATTGTTGTAATCATCATCATCATTCATGCCATTATTGTTTTTGATGATGACCTAGATGAAAATGATGATGATGACACCAAAGATAATGCTTATGATTATGACAATGACAACATCTAAAATTGGGAAGATTTTCCAAGGTCATTAGCATCGTCATCATCATAATCATTGCCATCATCATCATCAATGTCATTGTAACCACTATCGTCTTTATCATCATAATCACAATTCATGTCATCGCCATCATCTTCATTTTCATCATTGTCAATATTATTGACATTGTCATCAATTGTTCATAATTGTCAATGCCATAAGGAATATCATCAATGCAGAAAATATGATGAGTGTTCGAAAAGGGATGCAAAAGCGAACATAGAAATGGGGGCAACAATAGAAGTAAAATTGGATGAAAAGTGGATACAACATAAGTAGATGCACAACAACATGAAAAACCTAACACAAAAGTGGATGCAAAAGTAGATGCAGTTGTCAATGCAAACTTGGATGCAAACATGAAGGCAAAAGTGGAAGCAAACATGGGTCCAATGGTAGGTGTAAAACTTGGCACAAACTGTGGTGAAACAAATGTGGATGCAACAACGGACACAAAAGTAGATGAAAAAATGGATGAAACAAAAGTGGATACAATAGGGGATGCAAAAACATACACAATATCTGATGCAAACTTGAACACAAAAGAGGATGCAAATGTGGCTGCAAACGTGGAAGCAAATGTGGTTGCAATGGTAGGCGCAAGATATGGTGCAACAAAAGTGGATGTAAAAATAGACAAAAAATATGCAAAATAAGATGCAAAGATGGATGTAAAAGTGGAAGCAAACATTGCTGCAACAAGCAAAACAAAATTGGATGAAAAAAATGGATATAATGGAAGTAGATGCAAAAGTAGATACAAAACGAGATGCAAAACCCAATGCATAAACCTGACACAAAAGTGGATGCAAAAATAGATGCAATATTTGATGCAAAAGAGGATGTGAACATGGATGCAAAATTGGAAGCAAACATGGATACAATAGTGAGTGCAAAACATGGTGCAAATTATGGCATAACAAAAGTGGATGTAATGATAGATGAAAAAAAAGAATCAAAGTATGATGCAAATGAAGATGTAAAAAGGGATGCAAAAAGTGAAATTTAAAATGGGTGCAACAGTGGATGCAAAATTGTATGCAAAAGTGGATGCAATAGAAGTCGATGCAAAAGTAGATGCAAAACGAGACACAAAACCCAATGCAAATCCTGGTCCAAAATTGGATACAAAAAGGGATGCAAAAATAGATGTAGTAGTTGATGAAAACCTAGATGCAAATGAGGATGCAAACGTGGATGCAAAATTATAATCAAAAGTGGGTGCAAAAGGAGGTGCCAAACTAGGCGCCAATTGTGGCACAAAAATATTAGATGCAATAGTGGGTACAATAATAGATGCAAAAGAGGATGTAAATATGGATGCCAAACAAGATGGAAAAGTGGATGCAACAAAAGTAGATGCAAAATTATATGCAAAACTAGACACAAAACTCGATGTAAAACTTGGCGCAAAAGTGATGCACAAATGGATGAAAAAATGGATGCAAAAAATGATTTAAAAAAGTATGCAAAAAAGGATGCAAAAGTTGATGCAAGTGTAGGTGCAAAAAGTGGATGCAAATGAGGATGCAAAAGTATGTCAAACAAAAATAGATGCCAAAATTGATGCAAAACCTGGAACAAAACCTGGTGCAAAGGTTGACACAAAACTTGGCATAAAATTTGGTGCAAAACGTGGTGCAAAACCTATCGCAATACCTGGTGCTAAACTTGGTGTAAGATTTGGTGCAAAACTTGATGCAAATTTTGTGTCAAGTTTTTCACCATATTTGATAAATGGATGCAAATAGCACCAAAAATGGGCTCTAGATGCAAAAAAAGAAGTAAAAAGGGACGCTAATCACTGGTTTTGTTGTAGTGTAATCTAATATTATCCATCAAACATTTTGTCTCCTGAATAAACACCATATCTGGTTTTTCTCCTTTAATTCTATTGCTGAACATTCCTTGTTTCCTTATACTTCCTATTCCTCTGATATTCTAGGTTGTGAGTTTCATTAAGAAAGATTAGTAAAGGAGTTACTGGTAAGCTCTTTCATCTTACCTGAGTTAATCAATAGTTCCCCACATTCGCTCAACAACTCCTTCTATTTTTTCCTTCCTCTTTTCCTACCTAGATTCTTTGGAGGTTGTGCCTGTGTCTCCTCCATTAATTTGACCCTCTATATTCCTGGCTTTCATGATTTCTTTTGGTTCCAGTTCCCTTCGATTGTGATCTCCATATGAAGAACTCTTGAACCCTATCATATTCCTCTTTTGGCAGGGAATCCACTCCTTTTTTCGTTCCTTGTTCCAGAAATTTTTCCAGATCTTTATTTTCCCTGTCTAGAATCTCTTTTAGTTCATAGTCCTATGTTCCTGCCTCACTTGGAGACATCTCATGTTCCTTATTTATCTCCATCATGGTTTCTATAATATCATCCATGCTTTTATCTTTTTCCTTCTTAGTGATAATGTTCTTCATTTCCTAGTTTGTTTCTTTGTTTCCTTCTTCTTCTAGGACCTTGAAGCTATTGTGGCTCAGTTGTTTGTCCTCATTTCTCTTCATTTGTGGCCTCTTTCTGCCTTTCCCTTTGCCCCCAACCTTGGTAAAACCTTCAAGATTTTTAACATTTCTCTCCATGTTGTTTGTTGGGTAGTCTCTATAAAGATTCCCATTCTCATGGCATTTGCAGCACCTAAATGCGATGTGCTTATAGTCTACTACCTGCAACCATTCTTCATCATACACTTCTAAAATTATCTCATTAAGAAATTCTACAGATAAATCCATTTCTACACATATGTGTGCAAAGGAGGTATATTTACCTTTCAGAGTTGCATCTGAGATCTTTAGAAAATGCCCCAGTTTGTTGCCTATTGCTTTTAGAGATTCTGGTAGCCAATAATCCAGAGGAAGGGAGTATAGTCTAATCCATACCGGTAGCAATGTAAAAGTCTCGTGTTCCAGGACAAAGTTCAACATCCATGGTGACATCTAGAGGCCAGCCGCAACATAGAAATATGGTCCTCCTTCAAACACTTTATCTTTGTCCTCTAAGCTTGTGAAAAATATTGTGAAGAATCCCTTAGATCCGAGATGAAGGTGTATTTCCCCCTTTGGCTTCTAGTGGCTCCTTATCCATGCCTACAACACCCTCTCTGTCGATCATATCCCCATGAATTTTCATATGACTGCATATTCTGTCATACGATCCTTATGCGCTTGTAGCACTGGGTCGCTTAAGATGACCCAAGGTATGATGTTTGACTTAGGTTTACAAACCCCAGTTGTCCTTGTGGAGGTTGATTTTTGGCTGCTAAACCCCATTTCCTTCTCCTTCCTATCTTCTTGTTGCTACCCTTCCTGTTCATGAGTTTTGTTTCTTTCCTCTGTTGCTTTCTCCATCGGTTTCTTGAAACTTTGCTTTCCCATGCCCTTGTTTCTATCCGTAACTACTTGACTGTAGGAGGGAGCAACACTCCCCCCTACGCGTCCCACCATGGTTCCCGCCGTCAAAACCCTAGCTCAAGTGTAGACTTGTGAAACTGTTTTTTTTTCAAAATCACCACCATGTTTCCGTCAGAGATATACTTATATTCAACAAAACGAAGAAAGAGCATTTTTGACATGTCAGGTATGTATTAGAAAAATTGCAACAAAATAGACTGCTGAAAAAATTGAAGAAATGTTCTTTTTTCAAGAAAGAATTAATTTATTTGGGATTTGTGATTTCCGAGAATGAACTAAAAATGGATTTGGAGAAGGTTGCAGCCATAGTTAACTGGCCGTGTCCCAAGAGTTTGTTTGAGGTATGGAGTTTTCATGGATTGGTGAGTTTTTATCACAAATTTATTAAAAAAATTTAGTGGAACTTGTGCACCCATGGTGGACAACATTAAGAAGGAAAATCAACCTTTTCATTGGATAGAATCAATTGAGACGAGTTTTCAGCTACCGAAAAGGAAGATCATTGAAAAACCAATTCTAAGATTACAAGACTTTAACAAACTTTTCCAAGTTCACTGTGATGGCAGTGGGACAGCCATTGGTGCAGTACTCAGCCAAGAAGTCAAGCCAGTAGCCAAATTTAGTGAGAAATTAAGTGAAAGTAGGTAGAAGTACACGTCTTATGACAAAGAATTTTATGCAGCCATCCAAGCACTAAAGCATTGGAGACATTATCTACTGGCCAATGAATTTATCTTATTTTCAGACAATTATGCATTACAATATATTATGGAATAGCATAAGCTGAACCATAAACATGCGAAGTGGGTGGAGTACTTGCAGAGTTTTACATTTGTGTTGAAACACATTAGCAGTTAAGCCAACAAAGTGGCATATGCATTAAGCAGGAGGAATTTGATCCTACAGGAAAGTATGATACAAGTATTAGGATTCGAACATCTTAAGGACTTGTATGAAATAGATGAAAATTTTAAGGAAGCCTATGAAGCTTGCCAAAATCCACTTTTTAGGGATAAAAGTTCATGGATGGAGTATAATATGTACGAGGGGTTGCGTTCAAAGGAGGGCTGTTGTATATCCTGGAATGTTATATGAGAGAGAACTTAAGGCAAGAAAAGCATAATGGAGGTTTATCCAAGCATTTTGGCATAGACAAGACGTTGGATCAGTTGAGCCACTTTTACTATTGGCCAAATATGCATAGAGATGTACAATGGTTTGTGATTAGGTGCAAAGTGTGTCATCTTGCAAAGGAACACAGGGTTGTATACACCCTTACCTATCCCGAATAGACCATGGGACTCAGTCAGTTTAGACTTTTTCTTAGGTATACCGAAGACACAATGGGGATTCGATTCCATCATGGTGGTGGTGGATCGTTTCAGAAAAATGGAACATTTCATTACTTGCAGGAAAACCAGTGATGCCACACATGTAGCGCACTTGTTTTTCAGAGAGATCGTCAGATTACATGGCTTGCCGAAGTCTATTATTTCAGATCAAGATGTAAAGTTTACTGGTCATTTTTGGCAAACCTTATGGAAAACGTTAAACACCAAACTGAACTTCAGCTCAGCTTATCACCTGCAAACCGATGGGCAAACTGAAGTGGTGAACCGAAGTCTGGGAATCTACTAAGGAGTCTGGTTGGTGAAAATTCTCGATAGTGGGATTGTGTACTTGCACTTGATGAATTTTCTTATAAAGATTCGCCGAACAGAAAAATGAGTAGTATTCCTTTCCAGATCCTATACGGAATGCACCCACGTGGAGTACATGAGCTACGGGATTTGGGTCAGTTGGAGCGCAGGAGTGCTGATGGTGAAGATTTCGCAAAGGCAATCAACAGTCTTCATGAATAAGTAAAATTAAAATTAGAAGACAATAGCCAGAAATACAAACGAAAATCAAATTTGAAAAGGTGGGAGGTATAATTCAACATAGGGGACCTGTTACTAGCACACCTACAGAAGGAGAGGTTTCCTAAAGGTGAATGAAACAAGTTAAAACTCTAGAAAATTGGGCCTTGCAGGATTCTTCGAAAGTTTTCTACAAATGCTTACGAGTTGCAGTTACCTCCAGGTATAGGAATCTCGACCATTTTTAATGTGGTAGATCTATACCCATACATTCTTGCTAATGAAGAAGATAGTTCAAAAAGACAAACACGCGACACCCAGAATGAGAACGGCTCATGGATTAAACAGATGCCTCCAGCAAAGCCTTTAGAGATCGAATAGATCCTATATAGCCAGGTGGCCAGATAGACTTGAAGAAAAGAATATTTGTGGTACTTGGTCAAGTTGAAGGACCATCCTATTAAGGATAGTTCTTGGATAGATGTTGGCCAGATTCAGAGTGTTGGGTACTCTATTGAAGAGCTCGTGGACAGGATCCATGAGTTTAATTTACCCCAGGAGCCTGATCTAGGAGAATCCGACTAAAAAGGAGACAACTGGAAATGGCTTTTTACTTTCTGCTGGAAAGGAAGAAAAAATTACGAATTTTGTTTGATTTTTGTTTTATTTAAATTAACGCTGATACAACCATTATCCTTTAAAAATTAAGCAAGCAAGTAAAATAGGATTAGTTAAGAGTATGTTTAAAGAAACTGTTAGATAATTGTAAGGTAACTGAAGGATAGTTTCTCAACTTTGAGGGTATGCCATCTAGAGAGAGGAAAGAATATATAAATTGGGAGGACAATTTGTTTTCTTGAGTATAGGTGAAAGCAAATGTATCTAAAATCTCTATCATAAATAAAGAAAGACAATTTTTTTTTCCTGTGCATTAGTGCTTCAAATATTGTCTCAAGCAAAATAGTGAAGTATTTCATTAAAGAGGTCGAATTACATCGACAAAAATCTCGTGACTAAAGGCATTTCATACCAGAAACCAGACAAAGGAAAAGCTAGCGAAGATATCACATTCTTTCTAAGAAACCTAAGTATATTTACATTCAGTATTCAAGCACATTTGTGCATTTGTTACATTTCAAAATTTAACACTTCAATATACATTTATGAAACCAAAATAGTAGAGGGTTTCGAAACCCGCAAGTGCAGAAAAAAACGTTTTGCAGGCCAAGACCAGTCTGACAATGAGGGTTTGAAACCCATTAAACTGTAAAAAACATAACTGAGAAAACGAAACCGTAAGGATTTATGCCTGACTAAGGATAATGCAAGCAAAAACAACAAGACAATCACGGAGGGATCCTACCCTGTTTCCCCAAGCCACAAAGACTCCCAAGAACGAGGTCATGGAGTAGCATTCTCCAAGTATGACCTGCACATCACCATGAAAACGAGATGGGTAGTCAAAAACTGGAAAGGCAAGTAAAATAAGGTGACAGAGAGAAGATAAAAGAAGGGAAGAATAAGTTTTTATATGGAAAAAGCCTGTCTCCGAGTTAGAGGACGAAAACCGAGTCCTTAGCCAGAGGGTTTCTCCTAGCGAGAACATCATGGGTAATTTTACCTGCTTACCAAGGGGCCAGAGGGTTGGAATCACAAAAAATGAAATGCATAAATGAAACCTAAACAAAAATTTACCTGAAATAGCATTTTTTGAGTCGCCCACAGATGTAGCAAGGGAAGAACCTATGGATACACAGAGCTAGGTCAACACCAAAACTAACATCAGAAACCACCACCAGCAAAACAAAACGAAGCATAAGTGAGGAAGCAAAGAATAAGTGAAAACTTGTAGATTGAAAGTCGACCTGAAGCCTCCATGGACCAGCAAACAAACCACCACAAGAAACAAGCAAAGGCATAATGCATACACAGAGCCAAACTAGACAAAGAACGGATGCAAGAATGGAGGCTGACTCTTAGTTTTCCCTCGACAGATGTGAATTAGCTACATTTGTGAAACCAAGGCGAGTATAAAGGGGCAAGGCAAAACAATTAAAAGTGCATTAAGCCCTCACACCTGAAAACAAATTTTGTTATTCAGAAGATCTACGAAGTTAAGCAGTTCGTTGACACATTTCCTTTCCTCCATTCATTTTCCAATCTTATTTATAAGATACCCTTTTAATTTTAGAAGTGATAAAATTAGTTTTGATAACTAATTTAGGGCGTGTAATGGATGTTGTGAATTAAATAAATATTATTATTTTTACCAATGTTAAGGAGCTTGTAGGGATATTACATTTTGAGAAGTGTTTTATAACATGTATTGTGTACATGTTGACGCAATTTAATTATTACCATTTGTTTGTTTTTTTTATAATTGTGATTTTTTTTTTAATTTCAAAAGTATTTTTGAAACTAAAAATAATTTTATTGTGAAATATAAGACAAATAATAAAAAAAATTAAAATAAAACAATATCACAAAAAAACAATAAAAAAACAATAAAAAAAGTACAAATTAACTCATGTAACCATATATTAGCAGTTCATTTAATAGAACACCAATACGCAACGAAAATTTATGCATATTTTAACAAAGCAAAGGAATGAAGCCTAAGCCTTCCATGGTGCCTTAATCAATTCGTGGTAAGCAAATTAATTTTTAGTTTTTTTTTTTTTTTATTGCAAATTTAATCATAGACAACGAATTTAGGAATTTTTATTTGTGTTCCAAAAAGTGTTGTACAATGATATAAATGTAATCTCACTTTTAAGTTATTCATATAGTTACCAGAATAATATAAGTAAATGACAATCACATAACTAAATGTTTTATAAATTTTAATAGATAATAATATGACTAAATGGTTTAAATGGTTTATAAATATTAATAATTATCAATTTGTAATAAAAAAAGTTAATAAAATTATAATCATATGATAATTATTATTATTGAAAAGAATTAATATATAAATTAAATATATATTCATTTCATAAAATATGTAATAACATTATTAAGCATATTCTCCGTAGTTATTTATGAAAATTCATAATTTATAAATAAGTTTTGTTAAAATATCATGGGTCAATATCATTGCTTATCATATGATTTATTTTCTAATTAATCAATTTATTTTCTAATTAATCAATTTAATTTAAAGGAAAAAAGGAACATAACTGAGATAAATTTCAACTTTTTATTTGTGCATACTACTATTAATATTCTAGAATATTTTGTGAATATTAAATCCCTACCATCACCTAATAATTATTGATAGTTAAATTAAAATTCTAAAAAGGTCTATTTCAAAATAAACATGTCTATCGACATAAATATAAAATTGTTCATAATATTTAAACCCAAGGTTATATATAGTTTTTTAGATCAAATTGATTTGCTGACTTCTATAATTAGAGGTAAGGCAACTCTTCAACGAATTCACAATTGCACCTAGAGTTCGCAATAGAAGTCTCCTTAGGGAAGGAGGTAGAAAATCAAGGTTAAGACAACACTTCAACAAAAAGGGAGGTAGGTGTATTGAATCCTCCATGCGAGGATGATGAAGTGAAAAATTAAGAAACTATGATAACTACATTAATAAATGTGATTGATATACTTAGATAGACATACACCAAGCACATGCAACCCCATATTAGTAACTGTGGTTGATATACACTCATAGGATTATATCAACCACATAAGCATCTCAAACACATTAGTAATTATTAGGTGTATGGTAGAGATTTAATATTAAATATACTAATATTAAATATTACATAATTCTTATAATATTAGGTTTAAATATTGAGTTTTAATAATGGGTTTTAGTATTTGGTATTAATATTAGGTTTTAATATTGAGGTTTCAATATAGGGTGGTAATATTAGGGTTTTAATAGAAGCAAGAATGAGTTAATTATTCAACTAAGTAAGTAAGTTTCAATTAACACTGAAAACCTAATTTTTAAATCTAATATTTTGTTTTTATAACCATAGTTTTTAATTATTGTAAAAATAATTATTTTTGTAACAAACAACATTAATCATTGGTCATGAAAAGAACAAATACTATTCCACTCTATAGAATTGTGTGCATGCTAATGTTAATATCACAAAATTGAAATAAAAAAAGTTTAATTTTATTATTAAATGCTAGTGAGGATATTCACCCCTTACTCAATGGTCGTAAGGGAGTCCATACCTTGACTATTGTCATAAAATTTTACAAAGAAATATCACCTTAGATCCATCATAACTAGCTATAAGATATTACAATTATCATGATACCATTTACCCGTAAATCCTTGAGCATTGTGTCTTTGGGGTCTAATTCTTCGCATCAGTGGACTATCCTGCAGCTCACATTCTTCAACCTGCATAGACCACTAGTCTATTTCTTACCATAATGCTAAACATATTCCATGTTTTTCATATGTCATAATCCTCTTTTGCAACTGATATTGTCAACAATATTTGATATAATGATTAGATCAAATATAATTCCAACCAACACAAATATATACTAGCAATGATTTAACATTTATTCATTTGCATACATGAAATGTAACCAAAATATGACAACATGTTTCTTTTAACAACATTGCTCATGCATTAATCATAAGAATATAACTATCAAGCATGTCTATAAATAAATACCACATTAATTTTATTCTCCTTGCACAAACACATGTTCTTTTCCAAAGGAAAATCACTACAACTATTATTTTTCTTCCAAAGGATACTGGCATTTTAGTTTTGATCTTCATGCATGTAACACGATTAACTTATTGAAAAGAAACTATCCCCTTAGATATTTATTTGTACATACAATTATGTAATCCTTTCCAAAAGAACTAATACCGTAGATATTATTATTATGCATGCGAATGCATGTTCCTTTCAAAAGGAGAATTATTCCAAATAGAGCCACAATAGTAGTGATTATTTATCATATGCAACTATTTTTTCTTCCTCAAATAAAATAACATGATAGCTATGCAAAACACAAATGTTTCTTCCAAAAGAAACTAAGTAAATTTTGTATGGAAAAACACATTACTTTTTCAAGTAATGAAATGCATAGCAACCATTCTTTCATGCATCTAAATACAAAATATTCTCCCAAAATAAGGCTAATATCATAATTGATCCTCTTATGCATGCAAATGAATATTCTTTTCCCAAAAGAAGGCTATTGCAATAGATATTATTTTTCGTGCATGCAATTGCATAACATTCTTCCAAAAAAACTAATACACCAATTTTTCCTTTCCAGGCATCCAAGAACTTATTTCAGTTTCTATAAATCTAACTCATCATCTATTGTTTTCATATGTGCAATTACAAATTACAAATTACAACAAAAAGACACAAGCAGAAACACCAGCAAAACGTGAGACAAATCTCACTCAACTTCATTGAAAACATTTGCTCAATTACATCACACTTATATAGGAAACTCACAACTAATTCTGGCAACCAATTCCTAACCACTCACAACTAATTATGTTCAACCAATTCACAACTAATTCTATTTCTGCATTATTCTCACATCCTCCCTTAATGGAGAAATGGATTTTCTACAATACCTAACTGACTTCTAAAAACTTCAAATTTGATTTTACCAAGGGGCTTAGTAAATATATCAGCCACATTATCCTTGGTGTTACAAAATATCAATCCAATTTCATTTGACTCAATTTTCTCACGTACAAAGTGGTACTGTAACTCAACGTGTTTTGTTCTAGCATGGTAAACTGGATTATGTGCTAATTTGATAGCACTCTGATTATCACAATTGATACATGTTGCACCACTTTGCGCTTCTTGAAGATCTGCAAGAATTCTCCGCAACCAAATAGCTTCACAGGTGGCATTGGTCAAAGCTTTGTACTTTGATTCTGTTGATGATAAAGAAACAGTTGGCTGTTTCTTACTACTCCAAGATACGACCCCTGATCCAATATGAAATGCATAGCCAGAGGTAGATTGTCTGTCATCTGGATTTCCTGCCCAATCTGAATCAGAAAAACCTGCCAGTACAACATCAGATTCATCAGTATACATAATACCAAGATTCACTGTTCCCTTTAAGTATCGGAGAACTTTCTTTGCAACATTCCAGTGATTTCCTGAAGGCTTAGCCATGAATTGACTAAGGATACTGACTGAGTATGCAATGTCTGGTCTGGTAGTGGTGAGATAGTTCAAACTTCGCACTAACTGACGATATAATGTTCCATCTGCCTCTTTCGATCCATCTTCTTTGTACAACTTTGCATTCTGTTCTAAGGGAGTTGACATAGCTTTGCAATCTGTCATATTGAACTTTTTAAGAATCTCCTTTGTATATTTGCTTTGAGTGATCAAAGTTTTACCAGGTTCTCTCCATACCTCAATTCCTAAACAGTAATGCATTTCACCCAAATCTTTCATTTCAAATTCCTGTGACAACTGAACTTTAATTTCTTCAATTAACTTGTGAGCACTGCCTATTATAATGAGATCATCCACATACAAAGATATTAAAGCAACATTTCCTTTTTCATCTTTCTTAACATACAAGTTAGGATCATTTTTGCTTTTCACAAATCCATTCTGAAGAAAGAAGGTATCAATCTTTACATACCATGATCTTGGTGCCTGTTTCAAACCATACAATGCCTTTCTTAACCTGCAAACCAGATGCTCCTGTCCCTGTTTGACAAACCCTTCAGGTTGAACCAAATAAGCTTCTTCCTTTAAATCACCATTTAGAAAAGCAGATTTGACATCCAATTGATGTATATTCCAATTATGTTTTGTGGCTAAGGCAATCAGTAATCTAATTGTATTCAACTTAGCTACTGGTGCAAAAGTGTCTTCATAATCAATTCCCTCCTTTTGAGCATATCCTTTTGCTACTAATCTTGCCTTAAATTTATCAAGGGTACCATCTGCATTAAATTTTGATTTGTACAACCATTTGCTTCCAATTGGAACTTTATTTTCAGGAAGTTCCACTAATTCCCATGTTTGATTTTTCATAAGAGAAGCATACTCATCATTCATAGCATTAATCCATGGTTCATGTTGTTTAGCCTGCTCATAATCAATTGGTTCTTCAACATTCATTATATTAGACATTAAGGCATAGTCTCTATACCTTGCAGGAAGCCGAGTCTGTCGGGACAACCTTCTTGGTGCTTCAATGCCTATGGGTGTTCCATCCATGATTCGTCAGCTTTGAGGTGAATCACCCCCTTGTGATGACTCACTGCTGCTAGATGTGCTCGTACTGCTGCTATCATCCTGATCCTGTACCTGTACCTGGACCGGTTCCTGTTCCTGCTTAATCAAAGTATCAAGCTTGATAGGTGCATCATTAGATATATGCCATGTATCATTCTTTGTATTACTTTTATAAGTCTGCTCATGAAACAATACATCACGACTTGCAAATAGTTTATGGGAACTTGGATCAAACAATTTATAGGCTTTCTGATCTGTACAATATCCAATGAAAACACACTTGATGGACTTGGCATCAAGTTTTCTTCTGTTAGCCTTAGGAATATGAGAAAAAGCAGTACATCCAAAGACTTTGAAATGACTCACATCAGGTTTATAACCATGAAGAACCTCAAAAGGAGTTTGAAAAACTAATTGCTTAGTGGGACATCGATTCTTCAGATAAACAGCAGTGTTAATGGCTTCTGCCCAGAAACCATTAGAGATGTTCTTACCTTGCAGCATACTACGAGCAGATTCCACCAAGGTTCTATTCCATCGCTCAGCAACACCATTTTGCTGAGGGGTATGTGGCACTGTGAACTGTTGTTGAATTCCATTAGATTTACAATAGGTATTAAATGCTTTTGATTTATATTCACCCCCTTGATCAAATCTGAGTATTTTAATGCACTTTCCTGTTTGTTTTTCAGCCATATTTCGAAACTCTTTAAAATACTCAAATATGTCACTTTTCCTTATAATGAAATAGACCCAGGTATACCTAGATCTATCATCAATAAAAATAACAAAGTATGAAGCACCACCAAGAGACCTAGTTTGCATAGGGCCACATACATCAGTGTGAATTAATTCAAGTATATCATACTTTCGTTTCTCAGTATGAACAGGAAACTCTTCTCTATGCTGCTTACCAAGTGCACAAGCTTCACATGGTAAATGTTCACACGTTATAACAGGAAGACCTTCAACCATTGATTTCCTTTGTAACAACGATAAATCATTGTAATTTAAGTGCCCATACCTGTGATGCCATAATTCTGTTGTCGATGTCTCATTGGATGTCAATGCAACATGGCGCTTCACTGTCACATCCAATCTGTATAATCCTCCAACCCTGGTACCTGTAGAAACAACCCTGTAGTGGTCCTGAACATCTTTCACTATACACCCCAATTTACCAAATTCTACTTTTAAATGATTATCAGTGATAGTGGAAACAGATAGCAAATTCTTTTTGAGAGCAGGTACATACATCACATTATGAATCTGTCGCATTTGTCCATTAGGTAAGTACACATTTACTATGCCATAGCCTTGAACTCTAAGTGACCTGTCATCTCCTAGGTAAATGTGTGTACCATCAGATTTCTCATAATATTTATCATACCATTCTTTATTACAAGTCATGTGTGCTGATGCACCAGAATCTATAAACCAAGCATTCTCATCATCAGTTTCAGCAGACAATGCAGCATCAGAAAGAAATAACTTAAGATTTTTAAATCCATCATTCACTGAGGTGTCTCTGTTTATGTAATTTCCATTATGCCTGCTATGTCTGTGATTTGATTCATTATTCTTTCTCCTATAGCAATCTTTAGCCAGATGTCCAGGTTTTCCACAATAATCACATTCAATGTTCCTTTTAACATAAGAATCAGGAGGTGCCATACCTTTTTGCTTTGCTTGAAAACGGCCTCTGTTCCTGTCCCATGGTCTCCCTCGGAATGGTCTTTTGCCTCTTGCAGTCAAAGCCAAATCATAACCATTTGACTCCAGTTCAAAAGTTTTCATGCGCTCTTCTTCTTGAGGAAGAATTCTAGCCAATTCTTCAAATGTAGGAGGTGTCGGTCTAGCTGAGAGAGCTGAAATAAAGACTTTATAGTCTGGGACTAACCCCTTTAAAGCAACAGTTACCAAGTCTGTACTAGAAACCTTTTCACCAATATCACCAAGCTTATTACTGAAATCTTTAATTCGGGAAAGAAAGTTACTGATGCTTTCATTGGCATCCATTTTGATAGATAGCAGCTTTGTTTTTAAAAATAAAATACGGTTTGCATTAGTAGTCTCATACAAACCTTTGAGAGTGTCCCATGTCGCCTTTGAAGTTTCACAGTCCCGAATGTGAGGAATAATATTGTCCTTCACTGACATGCGTAGCAGCACCCTTGCTTTCATTTCATGCTTCTCCCAATCTTGAGTGGCAGTAGGAGGTTGAGGCTTGGTCTCGTCACCTTTGACAATCGGCCAGAGATTGTATGCCTCCAGTACTGTTATGATCTTAAATTTCCAATTGACATAATTTTCTCCATCAAGTTTTGTAGACTCATTTAAATATGAATCTGCAAGGGGATTAGCCATTTCTCCATCAATGACCAAATTCAAAAAATTGCAAGCTTCTTACACACGCTATTTCAAAAAAAACTTCAAACAAAACTTGCAAACTTGCTCCAAGAACTGTTTTAAAAAAAAAACTGATAATCTGCTGCCACCGTGTTAAACAAAAAAACTGTTTTCAAAACTCAGTTCAGCCGAGGACATACGAGAGCAAGAACCATAAGTATCTTCTTGCTGTGAAGATCAAGAAAGTAAAGATCAAGAAAGTATGCAGGGCTTACGATACAGTAGTTCTGCCGATTCCGACGTCACAGGAGGTGATGACGCATCGTGCAAGCTTCGGCGATACAGGTACTGTCACTGCGCACACTCTAATGGCAGAGTCATTCACTGCCCATGAAGAGGAGAGAGGCGCAGACAGAAGGATGCTTTGATACCAAATTACAAATTACAACAAAAAGACACAGGCAGAAACACCAACAAAACGTGAGACAAAGCTCACTCAACTTCATTGAAAACATTTGCTCAATTACATCACACTTATATAGGAAACTCACAACTAATTCTGGCAACCAATTCCTAACCACTCACAACTAATTCTGTTCAACCAATTCACAACTAATTCTATTTCTGCATTATTACATACTCTTGTTCCTAGAAAAGGAAACTAAATATTATAGTTATTAAGACACACGTAGTTCCAAGAAATATGAACGATAACTCATCTTTTCAAGGCTTCTTTATCTTCTTGAATGCAGGGTTTCATATATTCCTTTCGAGAACTCACATACATAGTAACTATTTCTCTGGCATAGAATGGTCTCGTTATTGCATCGTGAGGAAGCAACTGTCTACGATCCATCCTAGAGTTTTATTTTCACCGCTATTTAACTTTGCAATGATCATAATCCGCAGGCATGCAAGAATTACCATAATACGGTTCCATAAACAAACTGGACGATCTACACTGTGCTTACGACTAATTTAATATTATAGTTCGCCACAAGATTTTCCCATAATGCATACGAAGAAATTTCTCAAGCTCTGCATTAGATTTCCCAATTATTTTCAACTGTCCTGTAGAAAAAGAAATAGCCACCTCGTATGCCCGTCCTTCAGATTTTTAAACAGTGCAGGGTCTGTATTTCGAATAGGGAGACAATGCCTTATTTGTCCTGTTCCAAGAAGAGCATTTGGTTCCCATTAAATTATCTATTTATAAACCCTATCCATAGAGACCCGCTTTCAATAAGCTAAGTCTAACGTAGTTTGTAACTACTAGAAACCTAAGTATTTCTTTGTTACACCGGCGTTAGGATCTTCGACGTATTTCATTGTTACACGGCGTTAGGATCTTCGACCTTTTTTTCCATTCATTTTCCAATCTTCTTTTTAAGAGACCCCTTTAATTTTACTAGTGATAAATTTAGTTTTGATAACTAATTCATGGCCTATAATGGTTGTTGTGAATTAAATAAATATTATTCTTTTACGAATGTTAAGGGGCTTGTAGGGATATTACATTTTGAGAGGTGTTTTATAACATGTATCGTGTACATGTGGGAACAATTTAATTCTTACCATTTGCCTTTTCCTTTTTTTTTTCCAATGGTTGATTTTTTTAATTTTAAAAATATTTTTGAATTTAAAAATAAATGGCCTATAGAATATATAGGCCAAATAAAAAATAAATTAAACTACAACAATATTACAAAAAGCATTAAATATAAAATTAATTTATTAAAAAATTAATAAAAAAAATAAAAAAACAAATTAACTCATGTAAAAAAAAAAAATACAAATTAACTCATGTAACCATATAAATTTAAGAGAACATGAGATAAATTAAACTACAACAATATTACAAAAAGCATTAAATATAAAATTAATTTATTAAAAAATTAATAAAAAAAATAAAAAAACAAATTAACTCATGTAAAAAAAAAAAATACAAATTAACTCATGTAACCATATATTCGCAGTTCATTTAAGAGAACATGAGTATACGACAAACATTTATGCATATTTGAATAAAGCTAAGCAGTGAAGCCTAAGCCTTTCATGGGACCTTCAACAACTCGTGGTAAGCAAATTAAATTTTAGTTTTATTTTTTTATTGCAAATTTTATTATAGACAACCAATGTAGGAATTTTTATTAATCTTGCTTTTAAGTTATTCATATAATTATGATAATAATATAAGTAAATGTTTTATAAATTTTAATATATAATCACATAACTAAATGGTTTATAAATATTAATAGTTAATCATATGACTAAATAGTTTATAGATCTTAATAAGTCTAAATTTATAATAAAAAATTAATAAAATTATAATTCTATTATAATTATTATTATTGAAAAGAATTAATATATAAATTAAATATATATTAATCTAATAAAATAGGTAATAATATTATTAAGCGTATTTTCCATAGTTAATTATGTGAAATTGTAATTCATAAACAAGTTTTGTTAAATATCATGGGTTAATATCATAACTTATTATATGATATTTTTTTAACTAATCAATTTAATTAAAAGGGGAAAAAGGCCTAACTAAGATGAATTCCAACCTTTTATTTGTGCATAATACTATTAATATTCTAGAATATTTTCTGAAGATTAAATCCCTACCATCAACCTAATAATTATTGATAGTTAAATTAAAATTCAAAAAATATATATTTAAAAATAAACATGTCTATCAACATAAATATAAAATTGTTTATAATATTTAAAACCAAGGTTATCTCTAGCTTTTTAGATCGAATTGATTTGGCAACTTCTATAATTAGAGGTAAGGAAACTCTTCAACAAATTCAAAACAACACCTAGACCTCGCAATAGAAGTCTCCTTAGGGAAGGAGGCAGAGAATCGAAGGTAAGACAACACTTCGACAAAAAGGGAGGTAGGCGTATTGTATATTCCATGCGGGGATAGTGAACCAACAAATTAAGAAACTAGCATAACTACATTAATAAATGTGATTGATGTACTTAGATAGACGTTCGTCAAGCACATGCACAACCAAATTAGTAACTATCATTGATATACACTCATAGACTTATACCAACCACATTAATAATTATTAGGTGTATGGTACAAATTTAATATATAAAGATTAATATTAAGTATTACATAATTATTATAATATTAGGTTTAAATATTGAGTTTTAATAATGGGTTTTAGTATTTGGTATTAATATTAGGGTTTTAATTTAAGGAAGAATAATTTAAATATTCAACTATGAGAGTAAGTTTCAATTAACATTGAAACCCTAATTTTTAACTCTAATCTTTGGTTTGTATAATCGTAGTTTTTAATTATTGTAAAAATAATTGGTTTTTGTAACAAACAACAATGATCATTGGTCAAGAAAAGAACAAATACCATTGCACTCTATAAAAATGTGTGCATGATAATGTTAATATCATTAAATTCCTAATATTAAAACTCTAACATAATAAAATCTAATATTTTAAACTCAATATTAAACCTTAATATTAAACTTAATATTACAAACCCTAATATTATAAAACCAATATTATAAATCTTAATATTGAACCCAATAAAATATAACAAACCTCATAAATCTAATATTATACTCAATGTTATAAACTAGATATTGTAAATGCAATATTAAACCCATTATTGTAACCCTAATATTAAATGCTAAATTTGTATTGTCACAATGTGACGTTGGATAAATTTTTGTATTGGGTTTATAATAATAAAACCCCAAATAATAAGCATAATATTAAAACCTAATATTAAACCTTAATATTATGTCACTTAATATTATGTCAATTAATATTAATATATAGGGAAAGGAAGGGATAAGGTAGTTTATACAATCTAAATTTTTATATTGGATTTATAATAATATAACCACGAATATTAAGCATAATATTAAACGCTAATATTAAAACTTAATGTTATGTCAATTAGTAGTAATATATAGGAAAGGGAAGGGATGATGTAGTTTCTACAAATTTTGAGAAAGACAATCGTTCAAAGGTATGAACTTAATCAACGGTTTCCCTTGCTATATGGATAAGTAATTTAGATGAAGCGATGTCTAATCCAGTCCCCCCAATTTAGAGGCATCACATAAATTAAAAAAGGTTTTACTGATATAGAGGTTTTACTGTAGTTTGAAATAGAGTGATAGTTGGGCCTTAGTCTGAGAATTGTTGCATCCAGGTAGGTTCTATATATAGAGTGAGGCCTTTGGGCATATATATATCGGGTCCACATCACACATTTCAACATGATATCAATGCAACTATACAATAGTAGGATCACTATATCAAATTTCATGTTTTGATGTTTGAAAGAAATTTCAGGGTTTTGATTTGATTGAAACCACATTTCATCCCTAATCTAGAATTGTCTAAGCAACATATCCACACAAACCTGGTTTGAATGAGTAAAGAGTAAATATTTTGGGGAATTAAAAGAGCATCCATAAACAACCATAAGAGAAGAATTGAGATCAGTGAGATCAAAGTAAGCACTTCCATGCAAAAAACTAAAAGATTCAAGGTAGGTCTAGAAGCCCTTAAGCACATGATTCTTTCAACTAGGTTAGTTAATCACATAATTGGTAATGTAAATGTTACATCATATAGGGAATAAACATCATAAGAATTTCACAATAAGAAAACACATCATTGGACACCTGTATACCGTGGAAACCCCATAAGGTGAAATCCAATAAATATGTAATTTTATTATTAAATGCTCATGAGGATATTCACACCTCACTCAATGGTTGTAAGGGAGTCCATATCTTGACCATTGTCATAAAATTTTACAAATACATATCATATTAGATACAATATAAGTATCTATAAGTTATTACAATGATCTTGATATCAATTATCCACAAATCCTTGAAGACTGTGTGTTTGGGGCCTATTTCTTCGTATCAATGGACTACCTTGTAGCTCATGTTCTTAAACTTGCATAGATCACTAGTCTATTTCTTGCCATAATTCTAAACATAATCCATCCTTTCCATACGTCACAATATTTTTTTGCAACTGCTATTATCGACAATATTCGATATAATCATTAGAAGAAATATTAATCCAACCAATAAAAATATATACTAGCAATGCTTTAACATTTATTCATGTTCAAACATGAAATGTAACGAAAATATCATGACATTCTATACATGAAATGTAACCAAACTATCATGACATGATTCCTTTATCAACACTTCTCATACATTAATCATAAGCATATAACTATCAAGCATGTCTATAAAAATACCAAATTACTATTATTCTCCTTGCACAAACACATGTTCTTTTCCAAATTAAAATCACTATAGTTATTCTTTTTCTTCTAAAGGATACTAGCATTTTAGTTTTGATCTTCTTGCATGTAACAAGATAAACCTATTCAAAATAAACTATGCCCTCAACTATTTCTTTGTATATACAATTATGTAATCCTTTCCAAATGAAATAATACTACAGATATTATTCTTATGCATGTGAATGCACGTTCCTTTCCAAAGCATTTTTTCCAAAGGAGAATTATTCCAAAACAAAGCCAACATAGTAGTGATTATTTCTCTCATGCAACTATTTGTTCTTCCTAAAATAAAATAACATGATAGATATGAAAAATACATATTCTTTTCCAAAGGAATCTAAGTAAATTTTGTATGCTTTTTTCTTTTTTCATGTAACTAAATGCATAGCAACCATTCTTTCATGTGTGCAGATACATAATCTTCTTTCAAAACAAATCTAATATCATAGTTGATACTCTTATCCATGTGAATGCACATTCTTTTCCCAAAAGAAGGCTAATGCAATAGATATTATTTTTCGTGCATGTAATTACATAACATTCTTCCAAAGAAACTAATAAACTAATAATTCATTTCCATGCATGCAAAAACTTATTTCATTTTCTAGAAATCTAACTTAACATCTATTTTTTTCATATGTGTAAGTACATGCTCCCCTTCCTAAAAATGGAAACTAAACATAATATTTATTAAAACACACATACTTCCAAGAAATATGACCAATAACTAGTCTTCTCAAGGCTTATTTATCTTCTTGAATGCAAGGTTTCATGTATTCTTTTCAAGAACCCAAATACATAGTAATTATTTATCTTGCATGAAAAAAATCATTTTTATTTTTCAAGAAATTAAACACAGTTTTAATTTTTATATGTGCAAAGAACACACTTTTTAAGGAAAACATAGCTACACATTTTTTATGTGTATGATTCTCATACAATTATTTCCAGAAAATGACATGTTTTCTCTATGTTTTATGTACAAAATTCTCATGTATTATTTCAAAGAAAATATCATAATTAACCCATTTTTTTTGCATGAAAACTAAGCAAACTTTTTTAAGATTTACTAATCTTTTTAATTTGCATAAAGTATGAAAACAATGCATTTTTTCCAAAAATTAGTATAATTATTATATTTTTACCATGATTTCCTAGAGAAACAAAATATATTTTCTTTTTACCCTGACTAAGTACAAATTCAAAGTGTTTTTTCAATAACCCCACAAAATCTATTACTTTTAAACAAAAAAATACAAAATTACTTATCTCTTTGACATAGGCTAGCCTCATTTTTGCATGGTGAGGAAGTAAGTGGCTACGCTCCATCCTAACCTTTTATTTTCGCCGCTATTTAAGTTCACAGGATTACAAGCATGCAAGAATTACCATAATACGACTCCATAAACAGACAGGCCGATCTACATTGTGCTTTCAACTAATTTAATATTATGGTTCGTGACAAGATTTTCCCCACATACAAACTATGCATTTGATTTCCAAATTATTTTCAAGCATCCCGAATAAAAGGAAATAGCCACCTCGTATGCCCCTCCATATTTTTAAACAGTCTCTGTATTTCAAATAGGGGGACAATGCCTTTATTTGTCCTATTCCAAGAGGTGCATCTGGGTCCCACCAAAATATTTTGTATAAAGCCTATCCATGGATACCCACTTTCAATAAGGTAACTCTAAGGGAGTTTGTAACTACTCGAAACCTAACCATTTCTTTGTTACACCAATGTTAGGATCTTCGGCCCTTTTTTTCCATTCATTCTCCAATCTTCTTGTTTAGAGACCCTTTCAGTTTTACGAGTGATAAAATTAGTTTTGATAGCTAGTTCATAGTGTTCAATGGTGTTGTGAATTAAATAAATATTATTTTTTAACCAATGTTAAGGGGCTTGTAAGGATATTACATTTTGAGAGGTGTTTTATAACATGTATCGTGTATAGTTTTATTTCTCTATAGAAAAATTTATCATAGAAAACTAGTTTAGGAATTTTTATTTGCATTCCAGAAATTTGTACACTGATATAAAAGGAATTTCTCTTTTAAAGTTATTCATATAATTACAATAATAACAAAAGTAAATGTTTTATAAATTTTAATAGATAATCACATAACTAAATGATTTGTATATTTTAATAGATAATCATATGACTAAATAGTTTATGAATCTTAATAAGTATCAATTTATAATAAAAAATAAAATAAATTGTAATTCTATTATAATTATTATTATTGAAAAGAATTAATATATAAATTAAATAAATATTAATTTAATAAAATTATGTAATAAGCATATTCTCCCGAGTTAATCCTGAATTTTTTTAATTCATAAATAAATTTTGTTAAAATATCATGGGTCAATATCATAATTTATCAAATGATATTTTTTTCTAATTATTCAATTTAATTAAAAGGATGAAAGAGCATAGGCTGAGATAATTTTCAAATTTTTATTTGTGAATATTGCTATTAATATTCTATAATGTTTTGTGAAGATTAAATCTATACCATCAACCTAATAACTATTGATAGTTAAACTAAAATTCTAAAAATGTCTATTTCAAAATAAACATGTCTATCAACATAAATATAAAATTGTTCATAATATTTAAACCCAAGGTTATATCTAGTTTTTTAGATTGAATTGATTTGGTGACTTCTATAATTAGATGCAAGGGAACTCTTCAACCAATTCGGAAGTGCACATAGAGCTTGCAATATAAGTCTCTTTTTGGAAGGAGGTAGACAATCAAAGGTAAGACAACACCTCAATAAAAAGGGAGGTAGGCGTATCAAATCCTCCATGCAATGATGGTGAACAATCAAATTAAAAAATTGGCATAACCACATTAATAAATCTTATTGATATACTTACATAAACATACATCAAACACATGTAAAACCACATTAGTAACTGTGGTTGATATACACTCATAGACTTATATCAACCGCATAAACCTGTCAACCACACTAATAATTATTAGATGTATGATAGAGATTCAATAATAATAATAATATTAATTATTATAATATTAGGTTTAAATATTGAGTTTTAATAATGGGTTTTAGTATTTGGTATTATTATTAGGTTCTAATATTGATGTTTCAATATAGGGGGGTAATATTGGGATTTTAATATAAGTAAGCTTAAGTTAAGTATTGAACTAAGTAAGTAAGTTTTAATTAACAATGAAACCCTAATTTTTAACTCTAATCTTTTTTTTGTAACTGTAATTTTTTATTATTGTAAAAATAACTATTTTTTTTAACAAACCAACATTGATCAATGGTCAAGAGAACCAAAGACCATTCCACTCTGTGGAAATGTGTGCATGTTAATGTTAGTATCATTAAATACCAAATATTAAAACTCTAACATAATAAAATATAATATTTTAAAACCAATATTGAACCCTAATATTTAATTTAATATTATAAACCCCAATTATAAACCCTTATATTATAAAAAAAACATTATAAATCTTAATATTGAAACCAATAAAATATATCATAAATCCAATATTAAAATCTAATATTAAACTCAATATTATAAACTAGATATTTTAAATGCAATATTAAACCTATTATTGTAACCCTAATATTAAATCCTAAATTTGTAATGTCCCAATGTGACGATGAATAAATCACAATGGAATGATGATGTGACATTAGATAAATTTTTGTATTCGGTTTATAATATTATAACCCCAAATATTAAGCACAATATTAAACCCTAATGTTAAACCTTAATATTATGTCACTTTATATTTTGTCAATTAGTAGTAATATATATGAAACAGAAGGGATCATGTAGTTTCTACAATCTAAATTTGTTTATTGGGTTTATCATATTATATCCCCAAATATTTAAGATAATATTAAAACCTAGTATCAAACCTTAATATTGTTGCATTTGAACCCATTAACATTTAAAGAAGGAAGAAATTTAGAAAGAAATTGAATCAAACAACAAGAACACACAAATTTAAATGTTAACGGGTGCAATTGCAACAAGTGGTATTAGAGCTGAGAGTGAGAAGAAGTTCACAACAAAAAGAAGCTTGAGTGGCGTTGCATAAGATATCCAACGCCATGCTAGGAGAGGTCGAAGAAGAGGTTGCGGCCGATGAGGTCAATTTTTTTTTTTTTTAAACTGTGAACAAAACCACCATTTGTTTTTAATGCAAGAGTCACCGATTGTTTGTTTGTCATCGTACTATTAGAGGTCACTATTTTTTTTGTCTTCCATCTTGCTATTAGAAAGACAGTAACATGATTGTCTGTAATCAAGTATTCATGAAATATCATTTTCCATTGACTGATTAAGGAGATGCATGCTTCAAGAAGACCAATCGCCACTAGTCTAGAGTGTAAGTGAAGCCAATGTGTGTGTTGGTCCTTGTTTTCTTCTCAGAAATTGAGCCAATCGATCAAGAGACGGAGAGAGACAACCTCGATCCAATTGAGGGAGAAAACCCGTCGAAGAGACAAAGAGAGACAAGAGCTGCTGGAGCGATAGAGAGAGATAGTCCCGAGCACCACCACTGACGAAATCCGTGTATCTGTAGCAAAGCTCTAGAAAATGAAAACCCTCGTATTTTTCTTTGGCAATAGAAAAAATTGTGTGTTCAATTTTTTTCAATTCTCAAGAGTTAAGTTGGGTTTCCAAAAATAAAGTTTCAATTCTGAAGAGTTAAGTTGGGTTTCTAAAAATAAAGTGGAGTTTCGAAAAATTATCTTAGAAAATTATTGAATTTTTTGGTTTTTTGAAAGAAAATTTGAGTAGGGAATTTGAAGTTAAAAAAAGAAAGAAAGTTGAATCTGCTACTAAAAAGAGAAACCCTAGTTAAAGAAACCAAAAGAAATAAATTATAAAAAACCAAAATTGAAGCTAAAATTAAAAAGGAAAATCCTAGTTGGAGGACTCAACAAAATTTTAGCATTAATAAAGTTATTTGAAAGAGCTCGTGTAGGAATAAATGGAAGAAATGACTAATTCTAAGTTTGATGTGGAGAAGTTCACAAACAAGAATAATTTTGCATTGTGAAAACTGGAAATAAGGGATTTTCTTGTGCAACAAGGGTTGCACAAAGCTTTATATGGGGTTAGGAAGAATCTGTTGGCATGACAGATTTGGATTGGGAGGACTTGGATGCCCGAGCTCTCAGTACTATCAGGTTGTATCTGGAAGATGAAGTTCTCTTCAATATTGTTGAAGAAACCTCAGCAACATGTTTGTGGGGGAAGTTGAAAACATTGTATATGACCAAATCTTTAACCAACACAATTTATTTCAGGAGGAAACTATATAGTGTTCAATGAAGGAGGATACTAAAACTGCATAACACTTAAATGTTTTTAATACACTTATTTGCCAATAGTCAAATGTGGATGTGAAATTTGATGAATAAGATAAAGCTATTACCTTGTTATATTCCATTCCTGAGTCTTGGGATCATTTTGTGACTTCTATCAGTTTGAGAACAACCAAATATTTGGAATTTGATTCTGTTGTGACGCTCTATAATTTGAAGAAGTACAGAGGAATTCTAGAATTGAAAGTTCCACATGAGAAGCCATGGAATCGAGAGGCCGGTCCAAGGGAAGAGGGGAGAAAACAAGAAGTTCTTCAAGGTCAAAATCAAAAGGAAAGAAGTGTAAAGCCAAATTCTGGTATAACAACAAAATAGGCGATCTCAAGAAAGACTGTTGGAAAAGAAAGGAGTTCATTGAAAACCCAAAGAAGGAAGCAAATCAAGTTGAGTCGGGTATGATTGATGAAGTTTTATTTGCTGAATTAGATATGTTAGATGAAAATTTTCATGTTTGCAATGTCTTAGAATTATGAAAATTGGTTGTTAGATTCTGGTGCTTCTCATCACATGAGTCCACATTGAAATAGGTTCACTTCATATCAAGCTGTGAATGGTAGTTGGGTGTTTATGGGTAATAATGTATCTTGTCAAACTGCTGGAATGGAAAATATCAAAGTTAAAATCTATGATGATATAGTTAGAACATTGACTGGTGTTAGACATCTACTCGAGTTGAGAAAGAACCTGATTTCTTTGGGAGTATTGGACTCGGAAGGTTACAAATTTACATGTCAAAATGGAGTGATGAATGTTTTGAAGGGCGCTTTGGTCATTATGAAGGTAGAGAAGATCATAAATATTTATAGACGTAAAGGAAGTAATTAGGTCAGTGAAGCATCGACTGTATCTGAAAAGGAAGAAGAGGATACTCACCTATCACATAAGCGAGGAGGGTCTTCAGGTATTGATGAATAAAATATTTCTTCCTAATTTGAAATCCTTGAATTTGGAATTTTGCAAGCATTGTGTATTTGGAAAATAATGTAAACTAAAATTTAACACTGGAAGTCATAATAGTAAAGAAATTTTCGATTATATTCAGTTTGATCTTTGGGAACCATCTCCTATTATATCTTATGGAGGTGAATTATACTTCTTAACGTTTAGTGATGATTTCTCCAAGAAAGTCTTGGTCTATATGTTGAAAATAAAAGATGATGTATTTAATTTTTTTAAACATAAATCTATGGTGGAAAATAAAATAGACAAATCAATTAAATGTTTAAGAACTGACAATGGTGATGAATTTAGTTGTTGAGAATTTGAGCAATATTGTAAGGATGAAGGGATTGTTATACATAAAATTTTTGTTTATACTCCTCAGCAAAATGGCATTAATGAACGTATGAATCAAACTCTTATGTAAATAGCTAGAAGCATGATCAACAATGCTAAATCGTAGAAGGAGTTATGGGTTGAAGAAGTATATACTGTTTGTTATTTGGTAAACATATCACCTTTAGTTTCCATTAATTGTAAAATTCCTTAAGAAGTTTGGTTAGGTCAGTCTTGTGATTATTCACATTTAAGAATTTTTGGTTGTGATGTTTATGCTCTTATTCCAAAGAATCAACGTTCTAAGTTAGACCCAAAAGAAAAATGTTATATCTTTGTTGGGTATGACTATGCGGTGAAAAGATACAGGTTATCAGATCCTTATTCACGTAAGATAATGATTAGTAGAGATGTAACATTTGATGAATCTTATCTTCTAAAATCAGATGTAAAACTTAAACAAGAATAGGTATTGTTGAATCAAGAAACCCAGTTGGAGGCTAAACCTTTTTCAGAAACTCAAAAGGAAGGAGAGACTTCTGAATAAAAAGGTGAAGGAGGTGGAAAAAAAATTGTAGAAGTTCAGGAACTATTCCAACAACTAGTCACTCTATCGAGATATACAAGAGAAATAAGAACACCTAAAAGACATGAATATTTTACCTCATTTGTTGCATTGATTAATGAAGATGGGGAACCTTATTGTTATCATGAAGCAGTGTGTGATGTGGATAGCAAAAATTAGAAAAAGGCTCTGGACAAAGAAATGGATTCCTTGGCCAAGAACAAAACCAGGGACCTTGTAGAACTTCCTAAAGGGAGAAGTGTTGTTGGATGCAAATGGATTTTCAAATTGAAGCGAAATGCTTATGGAAGTATCAAAAGACATAATGCGAGGCTAGTAAAAAAAGGGTATTCCTAGGTTGAAGGTATTGAATTCCTTGAGATCTTTTCATCGATCGTAAAACTTGTTTCTATTCGTACTGTGTTAGTACTAACGACAATACTTTATCTTCAGTTAGAATAGTTAGATGTTAAAATAAATTTTATTCATGGATATTTGGATGGAGAGATTTGTATGGAAGAACGAAAAGGTTTGATACAAGTTTGCAACAAAAGATTTTTTTGGAAGCTCAATAAATCATTGTATCGCTTGAGGTAGTCTCCCTGGGAATGGTACAAGAAGTTTGACTCTTTAATGGTGAGATAGAACTTTACTCGAAGTGAGTATGATCGTTGTGTGTAATTTAAGACTTTCAATGACATACTCATTATCTTGGTCTTGTGTATTGACGATATGCTTATTGTGAGCAAAAACATGGAAGAAATTAATAGGATAAAGGCACATCTTTCTAGGACATTTGATATGAAGGATCTTGGAGTAGCAAAACATATCTTGAGCATAGATATACACAGAGATAGGAAAAATGGAAATATCTCATTATCACAACAAAAGTATGTTAAGAAAGTAATTGGAAAGTACGGTATGAACAATGTGAAACCTGTTAATGTTCCTTTAGCTTCCCATTTCAAACTTTATTTGGTTTTGAGTCCTAGAAATGACGAAGAAAAGAAGTACATGTCTCATGTACCATATGAAAATTCGGTAGACAACTTAATGTATGCGATGGTATCGACAGGACCCGACATTTCATAAGTTGTTGAAGTTGTCATTAAGTTCATGGGAAATCCAGGAGAAGAACATTGACAAGAAGTGAAATTGGTGCTTCGGTATTTGAGAGGCATAAGTGACCGTTGTATCATATTTAATGGTAGTGAAGGTTCAGTTTGTAGATATGTGGATGGTAATTATGCAGAAGATTAGGACAAGAGGATATCTACTATAACATATGTCTTTACTCTTGCAGGTGGATAATTTATATAGATGTCAAAGATTCAAGAAGCAGTTGCTTGGTCTATTACTGAAGCAAATTATATAGCTGCTTAAGATGCCTATAAAGAGGAAATCTCATTGAAAGGTCGACTTGATGAGATTGGAAGGATGCAGGAGAAAGTGAATGTATTTTGTGAAAGTTAGAGTGCTATTTATATGGCTACAAATTCAGCGTATCATGGCAAGACTAAAAACATTGATGTAAGGTACCATTTTGTAAGACATGTGATCGATGGCAGAAAAGTAGCTCTCAAGAAGGTCCATACACCAAAGAATCATGTATACATGTTCACAAAGCCAATTTTAGTTTTACATCTCTTGGCTTGTAGAAGAGATGATGAATGGGCATGGGCAAGGGATTAAGAAAATAGTTGTCAAGTTGGAGATTGTTAAAGAATGGAAACAATTAATGATTATCTCAGTAAATTTAGTTTTACTGTTTAGGAAGTTGTGTAATCATAGGGAGTTATGTAACGAAATATTTGTATTAGAATGGTGATTGCCAGAGAGGCTTGATGTAACTTGGAGAGTCATTTTTTACTTTGGAGCAATAAGAATTGCAATCTTTCCCATGAAGGTTTCCTTGACACAGTGTCACAATTTTACCACGTAAATACTTTGTGTATTCTTGTTGTGTGAATTAATTTCTTTCTTGTAAATTTCTTCCTTATTTAAATATTAACGGGTTCAAATGCAACAAATGTTATGTCACTTAATATTATGTCAATTAATAGTAATATATAGGAAAAGAAGATGTTAGATAGTTTCTACCATCTAAATTTTTGTATTAAGTTTATAATATTATAAACCCAAAAATTAAATGTAATATTAAATTTTAGTATTATGTCAATCAATAATAATATATAGGAAATAAACCTTAATATTAAACTTTAGTATTATGTCACTTAATATTTGGTTAATTAATAATAATATATATTATGTCAATTAGTAGTAATATGATTCCCATTAATATATAGGAAAAGGAACCGTAATATTAAACTTTAATATTATGTTACTTAATGTTATATCAATTAGTGATAATATATAGGAAAGGGAAGTGTCACGCCACTACACCTGCGGTAGTCTCTCAACCGCTTGTAGCGAGGTGCGGCACCACCGAACACTTTCTTTTCACCAATACTTGTGTTCGTGGTCTACGCCTTAACATTCCATACTTAGTTTTATTTTTGTTTCCAAGTATTATTATGTGTTCCTTTATACTAATGAATACCCATACACATTCATTATCAACAGCATTAACAAGAGAAATGCACAATAGTATAAAGGGAGGGGCAACTCCCTGCAATATGAGCCTACCCGAATATCAATATATGTATAATTTTCCACTTTTACAAAGTATAGACTAAGTCCTTAGGAAACCCCAAATTATACTTAGCCAAATTTCCAACTTCGGCAAACTCGGTTGCCCAACTCGTCGGCACCTTTGCACGGTCGCCGCAGGACTCTCCAACCCTTCGTTCACCTCATCAAACGTCTTCACTGGTTCACTCTCCGTTTGGTCACAAACGCCCAAACCGTGTACACCTACCCACACGCAGTCCTGCTTGCCAACTCTTGGCAATCATCCAAATCATGTGAAAAGCACGTAGTACCACCTGCCCAACTCTATGACCTCCAGTTCCAACCTTCGTCTCCACCATTTTTTCGTGCACAGCGCGCCCTCACTCGGTCGCCCGTCCGCACACCCTCACCATGTCAACCAATTCACCTTCGTGCATGGCGCGCCCTACCCGAGTCGCCCGTTCTGCACTTCGGTTCCTTCGTTCAGTAGACGCCCAACTCAGTCGCCCTGTCGTGCACCCCTGCATGGACTCCCTCACCCGGTCGCCCGTCGTGCACATCCACCCGAATGCCTTCACCGACCACCCACATGCCTAGCTCATCGGCGGGTGCACCCATTGTGCAGCCCCTACCCGACGCCTTCGCCCGGTGGGCACCTTCACCCGCACTCTTGCCCAAGTCCATGTGTTGTCATGCCTTCACCCAAGAGATGGCGCATCCACCTCTGCGCCTCTTTACGACTTGCACTTCGCACTCCCTCTTGCTACGTTAATGAGCGAGTTGATTGATGATAGAATGAGCTCCATGCTCACATTATATATACCCATGCGTAGGGCGAAGTCTGGCTACCCAACCGACTCGCCCAACGCCCCAACACCATCGCAAAGTCTACAAATGTATGTCGGCTTGCTTACTTTCAAAGGTCGGCCTCTATACATGTTCGCACATGCTACTAGCACATATATAACACAACTCGCCCTCTTTACACATGCACATAACACATCGTATCTTCAAAAGAGCTCGCACTTTGAACCGAACCATAGTTTGCCCAACCTACCCGCGTGCTCGTTCAACCTTCACCCGTGGGCGCATGTCAACCAAACTACAGGTCGTTACGTGCTCCTCCACCCGAAGTCGTTGTCATCCTCAACAACATATCATCCTGGTAGCCATCCACCAATATCATCAATATCCATGATGTCAACTCCTCCACATACTGCAACCATCTCTGCAACATATGTAGAGCCACTGTCTTCATCATGTCTCGCCTCGGCAACCATCTGTCACCAAGATCACCATACCAAGGTATACACCTCATCGGTATGTTATCCATCGGAAATCATCTCAATCCATGACCATCGATCACCCTGTCACAATCTCCACATGCTGCTCTCCATCGTGGAAGGCTGGCCCCTCCATCCCAAGCTACAAACTCACTGCAACATCTCGTGTCGACCTCCTCATGTGTCATCATGTGAACTGCTATCATGATACTCCAACATAATGCTAACACATCTCTTCACACTGTTAACCCCCATGTCTGAACTAGTTGGGTAGCTAATCCAACCGTCACGCCCAAACCATGAGAATGTACATCCTCATTCCATCACCAGTCGTTTCTCAGAACATCCTGTTACATCCTCAACTCGATCAAGAATCCATCTCCATACAAGTATAAGCCATGCTCAGGTCCATGAAGTAGTCCTCATTTCATCTGCAACATGTTGTCCATGATGTTTGGTGTCAATGTGCTACATGAAATTAGCCACATCTATCCCAACATCATCCATATGTGTATCTCCTCCATATGAAGACATCATCTCATCAATCTCCAACTCTCGGTGTGCCACATCCAGGTCCATGAAGCAACCTCCATCATATCTACAATGTGCCATCCCTCAAGTCTGCCATTGAAACAAGTATACACCTATTTCATCTATCCATGTGCTGCCCATGATCATAGATCAATTAGCTCCCATGTGTCAAAAGTGGTTGAGTCTCGGCTCAACCCATGCCCAAGTGTAGCCACCAAGGTACCATCAACGTTGTAACTCCATCACTCCAAAGTGTCTCATATCGATGCTTCACATCAAATCACTCTTCCAAGCCACACCCATGCATGTACTTGAAGTATGCACCTGCATCAAAGTCTCTGACCTTAGCTCCTCAATGCATCAGATCCTCCAAGTCCACCATATATGAAGTCTCCCTAGAAGTCAAATAATCTCATGTCATCATGAGCTCCATAAACCATCCCCAACCAACATCTCAACAAGCATACAAGTCTCGGCCCAAAGGTCTCTGCAAGATGCCTCAGCTCTCCATGTAGTAGGAATGCTCCATAGTCTGCTCACAACTCCATCCAAGTCCATGGCCTTGTTGTACAAGAGTGCACAACCTCTCAATCGGCTCATAAGTAAAACATCTCCATGTCACACCAAAAAATCTACCTGCACAACATCCCTGCTTTGGTACTCCTCACTGGATGTCCATAAGTGACACCTCTACAAGTTGCATAATGTCCCTGCATAAGAATGCCATGCTCCATGTCTTCAACCTGATGTCCATGACTCAAGTTTCCCATGTAGTCCAACCAAGTAGACCCATTACAACAATCAGTCATCTCATCCAAGTCTTCTATCTTCGGTTTAGTGAACTTGGTCACCCAACCATATCATCATCATCACAAGTCCCTTCCATCATAGCTCCCCCACTGAAGGTTCCACCAAGACTTGCTCTTGGTCTCGGCCATGAGAAGTCCACCCAAGCATCATCGTACCTCAAGAGTGTGCCCTTCAATCTGTCCATGAGCCATGCCAGGCACTTAGCCAAAGTGGCTAAAACATGACCCACTCCTCCACAATGATCATCATGTTCCTCCCTTGTCATGGGCCTTTGCACCTTTCATCATAAGGTCACAAACAACCCCAAAAAGTCCTGCAACAATCAACAATCCTTGCCCTTCATAATCATCATGAGGTTCCTCCAAATGAGTATCCTCATTCATCCATGTCTGCAAATCGCACGATCCCGGTCCAACTTGATCAATCTCAAGTTCATCCTCCATCGTTGTCACATCTGCAACATATTCAACTATCATCACCTCCTCTTCCTTGATAGCACAATCTTCAACTTCATTTTGCTCCATTGTCTAACCAAGTTGAAGAATTTCGTCTTCAACATTCTCTTCCAAGACTTCAAGTTCCTCTCGAATCCGGGGATTCTCTTCTTTCAACCTCTTCAACTTGTATAAGGTAAGCAAGAGCTTCCCATTGCATTCTTCCAAACTTGCCATGCCTTGTCGTTCAGCTTGGCCCAAGCACTAAGCTTCACCCCTGCTAAACTTGTTTCATTCACCAGCTTCACCAAGTTCCCTGCAATCATGAATTGGCCCTTGTTCCACTTGTATGTGAAACCAACTTCCTTCACCTGCAAGTACCTGCTTCCACTTTCACTTCGTCACGAGCAACCTTGCTCACCAGCTCTAACCGAGCTCTGATACCAACTGTCACGATAGTGCAGTGGGATCAGCACTTCATCGTTAACTTGCTTAGCTCCCTGATTATTAGCTTTGATACCAACTGTCACGCCCCTACACTTGCGGTAGTCTTTCAAATGTTTGTAGTGAGGTGCGGCACCACTGAACACTTTCTTTTCACTAATACTTGTGTTCGTGGTCTACTTCTTAACATTCCATACTTAGTTTTATTTTTGTTTCCAAGTATTATTACGTGTTCCTTTATACCAATGAATACCCATACACATTCATTATCAACAGCATTAACAAGAGAAATGCACAACAATATAAAGGGAGGGGCAAATCCCTGCAATATGAGCCTGCCCGAATATCAATATATGTATAATTTTCCACTTTTACAAAGTATAGACTAAGTCCTTAGGAAACCCAAAATTATACTTAGCCAAATTTCCAACTTCGGCAAAATCGGTTGCCCAACTCGTCGACACCTCCGCACGGTTTCCGCACGACTCTCCAACCCTTCGTTCACCTCATTTCACGTCTTCGCCAGTTCGCTCTTCATTTGGTCGCAAACGCCCAAATGGTGTACACCTGCCCACACGCAGTCCCGCTTGCCAACTCTTGGCAATCGCCCAAATCGTGTGAACAACACATAGTATCGCCTACCCAACTCTATGACCTCCGGTTCCAACCTTCGTCTCCACCGTTTCGTTGTGCACGGCGCGCCCTCGCCCTGTCGCCCGTCCGCAGTTATACCTTTTCTTTCCCTTGTTATTAAATTTATTAATTAAAAAATAATATGCAAACAAATATCATATGAAAGGAGTTATAATTTTTTGGACATGTGATATTGATAAACCATAGTATTGGATCATGATATGAAATAAAGTCTACTTTTAAATTAAAAATGTTTATGATATGGGTAATCACTAAAATACATAATTTTTATGATAAAGTGGAGATTAATTTTTATAGTTAAAAAAATTGTTACACATTTTTTTAAATATATATGTGAAACTTATGAATTAATTCTGATTATTATTATTATAAATAAAGTTAAACTTTATGATTTTTAAATTTTAGCAATTTCAAAGGTTTAATAAAAAATTATTTCAATAAATATTTTTAAAAATTTATATAACTTATATATTTCGTTTTGTAATTAATAAATTATATAATATAAATATTCTTAAAAACAATTTAAAATATTAAAATTTTTGAAATTACCTCATTCAAATTTAAAATCACTCTAAGAAATTCCTAAAATTCCTTCCAAAATTTTTAAGAAATCCCTTAAAATTCCTAAAGAGGAAAAAAGAAAAGATATTTTTGAAATTATCCCATTCAAATTTAAAATCACTCTAAGAAATTCCTAAAATTCCCTATCCAAAATTCTTAAGGAATCCCTAAAATTCCAAAAGAGGAATAAGAAATCCCTAAAATTCCAAAAGAGGGAAAAAGAAAAGATGCATTGAATTGGACTAGGATCTTTGGAAATACGAAACTTCCATGTGAGCTTCCATATGAAACTTATCTTTAAGTTCCATAATCGCAAAGACATGTGAGATGTGGCTCTGAGTGTGTAACCTTTAAACATAAAATCATACAAGTTCTCTTGAATTTGGGATATAAAACGTATGAAATGATTTATTATTAAATGACTAACCTTTCACTTCAACACCTGAGAAGAATTATCATTAAATTAATTGTTTTCCATATGCTTACGGTATGTTTTATCGCTAACACTCAAATAATTCTGTGTTACCATTCTGTGAAGCTTACAGCATGAGTAGTGTGATCCAAAATTAGAAGATAAAATGGTTAGGGTGATCCAAAATTAGAAGATTAAAATTTTTAATTAGAGAGGTTACATATTATAAAAACAATTTATTTTTTGAAAAAATGGTTGAGCTTTAAAATAAAATATTATACATAACTATTATTACCACACCATGAATATATTATATGAGGGAAAAATTCTAAATAAAAGTGAGAGTAATTGTATTTTATAATTTATAATATATAGTTAAAATTTTAAATAAAAATGAGAGTAATTGGATTTTATAATGAATAATATATAGTTTATTTCTAAATATTTTTAAGTTTAATTTTTATTAATATTATAAATTTAAATTAAAAATGGTTATTGACATTAATCATTTTATTTATTTAAAATAATATTATAAAAAAATTATTTTAATTTAAGAGTTATCAAATTTTAAAAAAGTTTTTTATTTTTTATTTTTTTGCTGAAGCAAAAGCCAAACTTTCTATTTCATTAATACAAAGTATACTTTACAAAGTGTACAAAAATTTGTCAAAAAAGATCCCAAGAGGATAGGTACCCTTGTCGAGGACAAGGATCCACCTCCTACCTCACTGAAGCACCTAACTCTAGGGAAACCCAGAAGGAAAACAACAAAACGGTCAAAACACCACCCAGCGTCGACTCGCATTTGCAGTCGGCACTGACCCCCCAATGCACATAATGGAGGGAACGAAAGGGACACACCAACAGAAAACAAAGAGGTGGCCCGACAGGCCCCACAAAACCGCACGGAAAATCTCAACCATCCAACTTGGATGCCAGATCTGATGGTCAGGATCAATATGGCAGTGCCGAACCCAACCACACATTATCGCGCGATGAAAGGCGGTTTCCACAACTGCCCCTTGCCATGTGTCGTGCATTCTATGAGATCGCTCTCAAAATAACGAAACCACTTACCACTTAGAAATTGTGTGATCACCAGAAACCCGCCTTTCGCCATGACCGTTGTCCCGGAATTGGGAAGAGGACGCCTACTGTTGCACCCCATTAAATGTTCATTCCGCCAACTCGTACCGTGTACCCTGGAGCTTATCTCGAGTTTATTAAGGAGATAGAACCACAAAGTGCCAACCAAAAACCTGGGAAACCCAGTTGAGATGAACTGGGAGCAGCTGCACCCAAACAAGACACTCAGCCTCCCTGGAACATCCTGCTGGGCCAAGAAGGAACCCCTCGACGACATTAAATCATGGAATTCAACCTCGCTCGAAATCGGAAAACCTCCCCGTCCTCTGCAACTTGATCCTCACAGATAGCCTTTAGATGACTTGGAGGAAATTCTTGCCACTTTATCGCCATACCCCACTCTGCACTGCTTGCACCTTGATTGGCCAATAAGTCAGCCAGTTTATTGGCCTTACGTCGAACGTGGTTGAAACTTATGGTACAAAGGCCCTGTAGATGCAGTTGGATTCTTTGAAAAACCTAGATAAGTTTCCAATGACTCGAGACTCTTTCCGGCCCATAACCACCACTGATTCTTTTCACTGTGTTGATAGTTATCTCTGAGTCTGCTTCCACAATGATATTAGAGCACTGATTCTGAGAAAGGAACTCAAGGCACTGCTCCAACACCATCACTTCCACCATGTTATTAGTAGCTCTGCCTAAATGGTAGTGGAAGATAAATATAATATTGCCCTCATCATCCCTTAAAGCTCCTCCATAACCAGCAGTTCCTGGATTGCCTTTGCAGGCACCGTCAATGTTGAATTTTAGAAAGCCTTTTGGTGGGGGTTGCCAGTAGCCCTTCTCTGTTACCATGGTATTATTCTTTCTGTTTCTACCGTGAGTTATCCTCTGCAATCCTAGTTGCCTGAGAATTCTTCGCTCATCATTTGAAGGGGGATTCGAGGGGATATTCTTAACAGTAGAGCTGACTGTCTCTCTGATTTGTTTCAAGATAAGATCAAGAAGATGTTGTGTTGAATACTTCCCATTCTTGAAAATCTTTTATTTCTCTCTTTCCAAACGTCCCAGATAATAAAGCAGGGTGTAAAGGCCCAGGCCAAATTTAGGACTTCATTCTCCTTGAAGTTCTTTCTCCAGTGGTTTAGGGTGTTTTTGATACTTCCTCTGTCCCTATCAAACTGTTGGAAAATTGTAGAGAATGAATCCCACAACCAGGTGGTATAAGAGCAGCTATTGAGAATATGTTCCATTGTCTCCTCTTGCTCCTCACAGAGCTGGCATCTAGAGGGCCCCATAATTCCCCTTCTCCTAATATTCTCCCAAGTTAATATTTTCTTGTGATGAACCAGCCACATAAAAGTCTTGATATTCATCCAACCTTGTTGCCTCCAAAGATGTGTCCAGGTCTTATCTGGAACACTAAAATTTAGCCCAAGTAGACAACCTTTAGCTTCCTTGAGATTAAAGGCTCTTTGCTTGTTATTACCCCATCTCAATTGATCCCGCCCTTTTGTTTTTTAGATCATCCTTTTCTTAAGCAAGTCCCCTAGAGCCTCTGCTTTTATTTTTATGGGGTTGTCCTCACCACATTCAATGTTTCTCTAGCTTCTCCATTTTTCAGGGGTCTGCGAAAGATCCCAAAAATCCTTAACTCTGATTAACACTTTGGAATCTGTTTCCTTCTTGAGGGTAACAAAATTCTCTGTTAACAGTATTGGTTCCTACTGCCATTTGTGCTCCCTAAAAAGAGCTAGATCTCCTACTCTAATTTCCCAGAAACTATTCTTTTGAATTAGAATTCCGTTCTCACAGGCTCTGTTCCATATGTAGGAGCCTTTTATAGTTCCAACCATTATTATGAGATCATTATTGTGGCACGAGCTGGCATACTTCTCTTTCCATATCTTGGCCCACTAAGCTTTTGGCTCCTAGAGCTTTACAAAGAATCTCTTGATCGTCCAGGCCCAAGCTCCCCTGACTCTTGGGTTTGCATATTTTTTCCCAGGAAACCAAGGCCCATTTCTTTCTAGTTTCCTCCTTTCCCCACAAGAAGTCTCTTTGAATGTCTTTGATTTGCTCTAAGACACCTTTTGGAGCTGGGAGAGTTGATAACATAAAAACTGGGATGGATTGAAGAACAACCTTTGTTAGAACTAACCTGCCGACCAGGTTCAGGGCACGGAAGGTCCACTTATTAACTCTATTCTGCATCTTATTAAGTACTGCTTCCCAAATACTCTTATGCATTGGCCTAGCAATAATAGGTATTCATAAATATTTAGAGGGGAGGGAATCCCTTTGAAATCCAAGAATTCTCGAGATATTTCTTTGGATGGCAATGTTAGTGCTGAAGAAGAAGATTTTTGATTTAGAGAGGTCGACTTCCATACCTGTATCCAGGGCAAAATCTTTAAGAATTTGTTTGAAGGCCAAAGCCTCTTTGACTGTTGGAATGCCTTGTAGTAAGGTATCATCAACAAATTGTTGATGAGTCAGCACAGAGCTGTTCTCTGAAATTTGAAGACCCCTAATTTTACCCATATCATTAGCCTACTTGATAGATCTCCCAAGCCCTTTCATCATAAGAATAAATAGGAAGGGAGAAAGAGGGTCTCCCTGCTTGAGGCCTCTAGAAGGATTGAAGATTTCTGAGGGGAATCCGTTAACTAGAATGGAAAAGCTGGAGGAGGACATCAGTGCCATAACCCATCTGACCCAGTTATGGTTGAACCTAAAGGCATAGAGAACCTTCTTGATATAATTCCAATTCACCTTGTCATACGCTTTGGAAATATCTAATTTCATGAGCATCCCTGCTTGTTTTTTGCTGGTTAGTGTGTGCACCACCTCGTGTGCTTGAATAATGTTGTCTAGAATCTATCTTCCCTCCACAAATCCTGATTGTTCTTCTGACACAAGCGAGGGTAGGAGAGGTTTGAGTCTATTAGCCACTAATTTGGATATTATTTTGTAAACCACATTACATAAAGAAATTGGTCTGTACTTGTCTGCCGATTGAGTAGTGACCTGTTTGGGGATAAGAGAAATAAAGGAGGTGTTGAGGGCTTTCAGGATATTTTTGCTTCTCCTAGAATCCTCAACCACATTCAAAATGTCCTCTTTGAAAATATGCCAACACACCTTAAAAAAATCCACGTTGAACCCATCTGGGCCTGGTGATTTACCATTATGCATATCTTTGAGAATCTCACTGACCTCCTCCTCCTCCACTGGTCTATTGAGGTTAAAATTGTCCTCCCTGGACACCAGTTTGGGGATATACCCTATGATTCCCCTGATGGCTTGTTCCCTATCAGGAGTGTTTTCTCGAGTGATATTCCAGAAATGTTGGACAAGCACCGCTTCAATATATTTATGAGTGGTCTGGATTTCTCCTCCCTCATCTTTAATCATGGAGATTCTATTGTGAGCTCTGTTAGCTATAGTGGAATTGTGAAAAAATCTAGTGTTCTGTTCTCCTTCCTTGAGCCATTGAATTCTAGATTTTTGTCTCCAAAATATTTCCTCTTGTTTGCATAAGTTTTCCCAAACTAGATGGTATTTATTAGCCTGCTCACTTTTAGCTTTATCAAATCCATCATTTATTAGATCCTTATTGAGTTCTAGCATTTTGATTTAGATTGCTTGTTTCTCCTCAAAAATGTTACCAAAATCTTTCCGGTTCCATTCCTTTAGACTAGACTTAATGTGCTTCAGTCTTTTATGAAGAAGAAACATCCTAGATCCTTGCATTTGCAAGTCTTCAGCCCACCATTTTTCAATGTTACTAATGAAATCTGGATGGGAGAGCCAGATGTTTTCGAATATGAAGGGTTTGTTACTAGGAGAATCTATACCCTTGATTTCCAACTGAATCAGCCAGTGATCTGTGCCTCCAAAAGGAAGCACTCTAGCAGTTATTTCACTATTTAGAAACATTAATTCCTCCAATATCATGAAGCTTTCTAACTTAGACACTACCTGTGCCTCACCTCCTCTTTTATTGTTCCATGTAAAAAGGCCATTGCTTGAATCTGACTCAACCAATTTCATATTTTCTGTAAATGTTTGAAATGCTAAGGAATCTTTGTTGAGCATTCTGGAACCTCCTTTTTTTTCTAAGAGACTTTTGATCATGTTAAAATCTCCTCCCAAGATCCAAGGCTTTTCAATCTGTCTGCTCCTGAGGTCACTAAGGGCTTCTAACAATCTAAGTTTATCCTCTAATTTTTGAGGTCCATAAACATTTGTTACCAAGAATGTTTCTGATACCCCAACAGGTTGAATGACCACTAAAAGATAATTTCTTGATGCCTCTGCATCCAAAATGCTGATCCTTTGGGGATTCCAAAGAGTAAGAATACCTCCCACTGTGTTCTCAGCTTTAACCTCTAGAAACTCATATGTCATGAGCCATTTGCTCTGTATAAGTCTTATTTTCTGAATGGAACATTTCATTTCCTGGATGAAAATCATGTCTGACATATCTTGTTTCATTCTAGAACTAAGCAATCTTTGTTTTCTTTTACTTCCTAAACCTCTGATATTCGAAGATGTAAATTTCATATTTAAATATTAGTAAAAGAGTAACTGGTTAGGTCTTTCATCTTACCCGAATCTATCATTAGCTTTCCACATTCCATCAAAAGTTCCTTCTACCTTTTCTGACCTCTCTTTTTACCAACATTTCTAGGAGCTAGTCCCGGGGATGGTTTCATTTCTTTCACTCCTTTGATTTCCAGCTTTTCAGTCGTTAATCCTATTTCTGATCCTCTTTCTTGAGTCTTCCATAAAAATAGCTACTGTATTCTATTGCAATCCTCTTGGGGTAGTGAATCTATCCCTCCCTTGGTTCCCTGCATCAAGAATCCTTCCAGATCTAGGTGTTCCTTCTCTAGGATTTCTTGTAGTTAATGGTCTTCCAGATCTGTTTCACTTTGGGTCATTTCCATATCCATTTCTTCTTTAGTCTCCCTATTCATAGTTTCTTTCCTGTTATAAATCTCTTGTGTTATGTTGTAGTTCTCCCCATTCTCTTGTTCCTTAGTTTGTTCCTCCATTTTTTGGTCTTCACTTGTCATTTCTTCCTTTTCTTCCAACACTTGAAACCTGTTCCGGTTGTTCTTCTATCCCTTGCTACGCTGATGCCTTGAGCCCTTTCTGCCTCCTTTTCCTCTACTTACCGCTTTCTGAAAGTTTTAAGAATCCTTCACATTATTCGGTTCTCCTTTATTGTCTGCTTTACTAAGGGGGCAGTCTCTAATCAGGTGGCTATGTTCGTGGCATCTACGACATCTGAACGGGATATGTTCATAATCCACCGTTTGGACCCATTCCTCATCCAAACCTTCTAGGATTACTTCATCGGGGAGAGTGCCTAATAGATCCATTTCTATGCAAATCCTAGCATAGGAAGTATATTTATCCCTTCTTGTGGCTTTCGAAGCTTTCACAAAACGACCTAGTTTATTGCCTATGGCAGCAAGCGACCCATGTTGCCAATAATTGAGAGGTAGGGAGTAGAGCCTTACCCATACAGGTACCGGGGTGAATGTATCCTTTTCTGGAACGAAATTCATCTTCCACGGCCTCTTATCGAGCCCTACTGCTGCGAAAAAGTAGGGTCCACCTTCAAATATTCTATCTTTATCTTCAATGTTAGTAAATACCACAGTAAAAAAACCCTTTGACCCCAGATGGAGTTCAATACTACCTTTGGGTTTCCAGTGGTATTTGATCCATGTCTGTAATGCCTTTTCAGATGGCCAAATTCCCATGAATTTGCAGATTATGACGGAAGTCCCCATATGTTCCCTGTGCTCCCGCAGAGCAGGATCATTCAACACTACTCTCGGAGTAATCTCCGTTTTGGGTCTGCACGGTCCCTTCTTATCTCTGTCCCTTATTCCCTAGCTTTGTCTTCTTCCTCTTTGTCATTTGTGCTACTGTTTTCCTTGGTTCTAGCCCCTTTTGACTCCTTTTCATTATTTTTTCCCCCTTCCTCACCAGAACTTCTAACTTTACCCATTGGTGACTTGCCTCTGCTAGCTGTTGCTTCCTTGTAGGAGGGAGTGGAGCTCCCTCCTCTGCTGCACTCCATCAGGAGTGACCTTTGAGCCCCTCTAAAATCCCATCTCCACGCCCTCGAGTTTGCAGTTCGTAGTTCTTCAAATCCCCATCAAATTTTAAAAAAGATTAAACCTCAAGTAAATTTCAATAAATTTCTTTTTGAGTAGAAAATTTAGAAAACATTTTCTCCATTGGAATAGATTCAAGATTAAACTGAATCAAAACTTATTTACATTAAATTACATAATATATATTTTTTTCCTAAATTATAATTATGTCATAAATAAATTATAGTATTAGAGTATTTAAATTTTCCATTTTTTGTTGCAATAAATATAATTCTCTAATTTTTTTAAATTGTACTTAATCTCAAATTTTGTAATTATGAAAAATAAATGATTGAAAAAATATCTTAAATGTCTATTTATTTTGGAATAAGGTTTCTAAAACTTTACCTTCATATAATATTATAGAATATTTTTAACAGTAGTCACACATCAAAGTTTAGAAATTTGTTTAAAAAAAGTTATGTTTTTGGTGATCTTTTAATTAATTGATTAATTAAAAAAAGGGATATGAACATTTGTAATATGAATATGAGTTGTTGTTTTTTGGGCACGTAGTAGTAGTAATCCATGTGTATGGGTCTATGGTATTGTAATCCATGGTAAAGTGGAAATGAATATCGATAATTAAAAAAAATTGTACATATTTTTAAAAAATTATATTTTAAGTTACACATTTTTTTTATAATTAATATTCAAAATAATAATTTGAAATAACATCACAATTTAATTAATTTTTTTGGTCTTTTTAAATTTTGTCAATATGAGATGAGGTACATTTCTTTATTTCTATTGGCATTTACAAACATTGGTTCACAATGAAAAAAATTCATACTTCCTTCTAGTAGAGGGATGAAATCCAAGTTTTCACAAGAGAGCTTACAACATGCTTAAAATCATCCAAAATTATATTTTATTAAGCAGATTAAAACTTTATATTTTTTGAAAAAAAAATTAGCATTTAAATATAAATATTATGCATAACTATTTTTACTACAACATGAATATGTTATATAATTTTAGGAAAAAACCTCTAAATAAAATTTATACAGATTGTACTTTATAATGTATAATACATATTTTTTAGTTTTAGTTTTTATTAATATTATAAATTTAAATTAAATAGATGTTATTATTTTAATATAGAATTAATATTTACTATTAACGTTATACTTTTACTTATTTAAAATAATATTATAATTTAAGAGTTATTAAGTTTTTAAAGAGATTAAACTTCAAATAAATCTTTTTTTAATACAAAATTCTAAAAAACAATTTACACTATAGATTCGAAATTAAAATATATATTTAATAAAATATGTATTTATATTAATTAAAATGAATCTTTAATAAAATATGTATTTACATTAATTAAAGATTTAAAAAATAATATCATCAAATTTTATTTATTTTAATTTAGGAGTTATTAAGTTTTCAAAAAAAATTGAACTTCAAATAATTTTTTTTAATATAAAATTGTACAAAACAATTTACTCTATAGATTCAAAATAAAAATAATTATTTAATAAAATATATATTTATATTAATTAAAATCAATGTTTAATAAAATATATATTTACATTAATTAAAATAAAATTTTAATAAAATGTATATTTACATTATTTTATGTTTAGTATTAATGTACAACCAAATAAAAATATGTTTACTATCAATATGGTATCAAATATTTGATTGATAAAGGTGAATGAGTATTCATTATGATTTTGAATTTGTTTTTCCTTTATATTACGATTTAAATTAAAAAAAAATAAAAAAAAAATAATAATAAGTAGTTAATTTTAAAAAGGGTAAAAAAATATATGATTTTAAAATGAGAGTATATTAAATTTACAATTTGCACTAGATGTTGCAAAGGAAAAGCCCCAAGGCATAAATGTAAATGGTCACTGAAAATAAGAATTAATAGAGGCATCTTTTGCAACATTCACAACAAGAACCTACATTCCAATACTTTGAAGTATAAGTAGTTATGCACACCTTTGAAATGATCAAAAAAGATTCTTCAAACTCTATAATAGCAAGTGATTCCTTAGAATCTAAAGTGGTTGCCAAGTTCCCCAAGTATAGCAATAATGTCACTTTAACAAAACCACCACCAGCAACCTGTCAAGAAGAAATCATTCCCAACAAAAATCTATGTTCCACAAACAAAATAGAGGCAAACAGAGATTGAACCAAATTGAGATTGTGAATCAAAAAACTAAAAAATTGCAAAAGTACCATTCAAAGTCAAGGACTATGCACTCAACTTGGTGTGATCAAAATATATTCCCCTAGAACCTATATGGTTACCAAGTTCTCTATGGACTGATAAGTTGCTTCAACAACACCACCACTAGCGATTTTCTATCAAGAAAGCAAGCATATCGGCTAAATAATGGAATTGTAGATAAAGGAAGAAATCAATATTTAAGAACATAATAATTTAATCAAGACAATAAAGAAAAACTCTTTAAAACCTCAGATTCCTACATTAGATTCGATTGTCTTTATCACAGTGGATAAAAACATCGTGCATAGAGAATTCCATGTCATCTAGCATGTAATCATTGGCACACCTCATAGTATTATGGAAACCTAATTTATCACACATGTGACCAGTGATCTTAGGCCATTCCAAACTACCTGATTGAATATAGTCATCACTATTTTTAAAATCTGTTTTTAGCACAACACCAGTAATGATGCACAACCCAAGAAGATAATTGTTCTTTCCATAACAAAATTACAACATTAACCTATTTTACTACTCTAGAACTGTGTGATCTATTGATCAAAATGACATCAATCAACAATGCGCTCCTCTCCAACCTCACCTGCATATGCAAGGAATGATGGATCAATTGTTTCACCCCGTTCCATATTATCAAGTGTAAGAACCTACAAAATCAATCCAGAAATTGGAGAGATACTCAATGCAGGGTAAGAGAATGCAATACATAGGAGACAACATAACCAGTTTTACCAACCACTCTTGAACACTTACCTCCTTTGATCAGAATGCATCATCATCAAAAATGTGCTCCTCTACAACTCCATATGCATACCCAAAAAATGATGGATTGAATGTTTCACCACCTACCATATCAGAAAATATAAGAACCTACAAAACCAATCCCAAAATTCGAGAAAATATTTAACAATGACTTGTGAGCAAGAGAATGTATTATCTAGGAGCATCTCCTAGGTAATATCCTTCCATAAACTATAGATATGTTGTAGGGAAATTCATTGCTACTTTCAACATCTACTGTTCATAACTAATAAGAGGGATATACACACCATATGTATGCACCATAAAATCAAGCTTTCCATCAATCCATTACTCAAAAAGAAAATCACACATTTGGAAAAATCTAGTGGAACAACAATTTCAAAATAAATGTCAAAATTTCCTTCAAATCCATATTCTGGCTGCATTGCATGAATGTAGAACAGAGTGCCAATATTGTTAATTGTTAGGAATTCATGTTGCATTGATTTAAGACTGTAAATCATGTTTGTGTTTTGTGACTAATACTAGAGTTCTAATAATTACGTCCTCTTCTTCTTCTTTTTGATAAACTACCAGAATCAGTTGCATAATCTTAATCTAGTGCATCCATGACTCCTTCAGTATAGTTTGAGGGTCCACGAGCTTCTATGCATTAAGCTACATTCCCTTCTTTACTTTCAGGTGCATCAATTATCGACCATTCATAGCTAGCTAATGCTTTTCTTTGAAGCATGTTATGCATATACAGACCAAAATATTCCCCAAAAATACCTCGCAAATGAATCTCCCCTAGTTGACCATCTCCAAAGAAAAAATAAAGGCCTTTTATCTTGAAGCAACACTCTCGAAATAGATCTTTCAACTTAAGCATCCTATGGATATCGATGATTTATCCACTTCTCCGATATTCCTTCTCCCCTTGCCATGCTTGATATTTTTGTAAGTTGGTACTCATATGCTAACCCAGTTTTGGTGGTCAAAAGTATTGAGAATGTCTTTGCACCAAACGTTTCATTTATAAAAGTAGGCCCCAACACACTAAAATAAAAATCATTAGGTGTCATATGCATAAACCACTTCCACTTTCTTTGGAATAACTGTCTCTCTAATAGCAGACCATCCTTGCTAAGGAGAAAAGTGACCCTGAACTTGCTCCAACCAAACTATGCAAAGTACAACCTCTAGATGGTACTAGAGAAATATTTTATGTTCATGACTTACCCTAAATATGTTTCTTCCATGATGGCCTTGACTTCATGTTAAATTCATACAAATCTCCAATTGTACTCACAATGCATGTTACCTATGATCACAAGGTCCCAACATAAACAATACCTGCAACATCATCATGACATCGACCATGATTTATCCACTTAAGATGATGCAATTTTGAGAGCTCTAAAAGTGATCCATCCTTTGTTGCAAAGTACAATAATGTGTCATTTCCTGATGGAATTCCAAATCTCAAACGCATATTTCTATTTGAGTCTTCATCTAAATTATCTATTCTTGAAGATGATGGGAATAATGGTCCAATTTCAACCCAAAATGGTTGTGCATTAGCATCTAATGTCACCTTGTTAAAAAACACCCAAGTTTCCATAGCTTTAAATGCCAAACCCATTGCATCCACTGCGCCCCCAATATCCATAATTTAATCTATCAATCTGAATCTTTGTATTAAAAATCTTTCCTTTCTCCAAAAATTATGCTTTCCTTGGGCACTTGACATTCCTTGTTTTCTATTCTTTGTATTGCTCAGAATTTTGGCAACTTTACTTATTGAAATAACTTACAAGATATAAGGATAGAGGTTTCCAAAAACTGATAATTTTAAGAAAACAAGATGATTTTGTGACCAAAATTCATAATATTCAATTGAAACTCTAACAAATCTTGGAGCCTTCACCCATAAGAACACATCAAAGTTGTTTGTTGCTTCTTCTATCTCCTCTAAAGAAAATGAGTGGTGTTGTTGAAGACGAAGTGAACCCAACTTCATTGCTTTAGATACATGCTTTCCATTGACAAGTAATTATGATGATATGCTAGTCAAAGAAGTTTTTGTCACTAGTTTTCTTAATTTCTTAATTGCCTTCTTATATCGTGACTTTTTAAGCAACACCAAAACCACACAAACCATTAAGGCTACTGTTAGGACTCCATATTGTCTACTTTTGACCTTGTATTTTGTCATTATGTTACCCTCTTTAGCCCATAAGTTGAAAGCCTTGATAACATTTTGACCTAATTATTCCAAAGGTATGAAGTAACTCTCGTCATTGCTATATGTTTAATTATTCAACACATATTCATGATATATTTATAATTAATCTTTGGAAGTTGACTAAAGTCGCTAACAATTTTTGAAACTGTTCAAAGTCTGCAGAATGATAATTCACAGTTGCTGAAACACCAGAAATAGCAACTGTGCAGTTGTTGCAATACCAGAAATAGAAACTGACTAAAGCGGGTAAAACCTCATTTTGCAATGGCTGGAACATCAGAAACAACAATTGCCTAGCAGGAGCAGTAACTGTCCGAAGCTGCCAGAACTATATGTTGCAGATGCTGACAGAGCATGATCAGCCACTGTCCAAAAGTGGCAAAACACAGTCGCAGATGTTGGAACACCGGGAGCAGCACGAGAACTTCAAGGGAACAGTTGAGATTTACCAAATCGGCAACAATGGTGAAATAGCCAAGGACAGTACGAGGATCTCAAAGAGATGGTTGAGGTTTACCAGCTTTGCAACAACAAAAGGATCCGATTAACGAAGGATGAAAATGTTACACACTGTTGTAACATCATGCTGTAACAGGAATTGATTTCCTATTTTTGTATAAAAGGGTCAACTAAATGAGTAATGACAATCTATTGTAATAGATGTCTCCTCTATAAAGAGGAGACATCTACATTAGAAAGAGGGGAGAACAAGTTGTAACAACAGTATTGTAGTGCAGAGCAAGTCTGAATCCTTATTGTAATTTGACATTTTGGCATATGAATAAAGCACTATTATGAGCATTTTAACTTAGCATCTGTGTCCTGGGAATCTTGTGAGAGGGACAGGGCCCACCTTCTTCACAAGATTCACCCATTTCTTTTCTGTTGAGTGTGTGTGTGATTTCTGTGTATCTCTAGCATTGCTTCTGATATTTTTCCTTTGCTGATACTCTATTTTCTTAATCAATTGGCGTTGTAAAAGAGTGTGTCACCGTGATTAGGATTTGCAGTGTGCATTGACAATTTGGTCACAGGGGTAGGTGTTGAACATCCTTACCCTCACGATAGGGTCCTGATCCTTTGTTACAAGACAGCCATCATTCCTTTTTGCAGATTTGTTACCTCTAGTTAACTGTTTTCATTTCATTTCTGCAATAGGTCATAAATGTTGTAACACAGAGTAAGGGTTTGATAGCCAGTAGATTTGTTTATACTACAACCTTTAATGCTTTTAGAATTAAGTGCATACAATACGAGGTCACCTTTGAAACAAAAGGACTTTCCCAGGTTGATAATTTAATGTGGTACTCGACTGTTTAATTAATAAACAATTTGAGCAACCAACATTTTGGCGCCATTGCCAGGGAAGGCGACTGAAGATTTTAAAGGTATTAACATTTTTTTTCTTTCTTTAGAAAGGCAGGATGCAGGACGCGAGAAGGTTAACCATTCAGGCGGCAAAGGCAAAGGAGGAGGAAGAAAAACTTTTATTTATGATATTATTTCAAAAGCTGAGACATCCCAGAGGTTAAGCTCTCGGAGGCCACAGACCCAACACTCTTCCCAGATAGATTTTCAGACAGAGGAAGTAGTGGGGCCAGAGAGGGTTATAGAACCATCAAAATATACTAAGGAACCAGTGGAAGAAGACAAACGACTAGTAGAAGAAGTTAAGGTGGAGGAACCAGTGCAGGACATCGAAATCCCAACAGAAAATTCCAAAGATCAGGCAAGCACATCAGGAAAACAACCAATGGAGGATAACAATGAAGGACTTTTCGGTGGAGGATGCAAAATAGAGGGAAGGGGAGAAAATTCTCTCTCCACCCTGGAATTCCCCATTGGAGATCTCCCAAGAGGAGCAACTCCTATGAAGAATATCCCACTTTCAGCATTACCCAATTTCCATGGGTTATCCAAGGAAGATCCTGATGAATTTCTTTTTGAATTTGATATACTATGTAGAAGCTATGACTATGTTAATTATGCTCAGAAATTAAAGTTGTTTCCAGCTACATTAAAAGGGAATGCATTAAGATGGTTCATGAGCCTGGGAGCTCATGTGATTACAACATGGGACCAGATGAAGGAGAAATTTTTGGCTAAATACCAAGATTATTGTCGAATAAGAGAATGAAAGGAGGAATTATTCAAGATGACTCAGGAAGAGGATGAAAGTCTAGAAGACTTCGTGGAAAGGCTACAATATAACTTACAGCGATCTGATCATCGTGATATGAGTAAGGATATTCTCAAGTCAATACTGCTAAGAGGGGTACGAGATGATTGTTTAGATATGTTAAACATGCTTGGAAAAGGAGACATATCTAAGGAATCCTATGATGAGATTATCAATCTCTGTAAAAGATGTTCAAGAGGAGCAGCAAGTAGACCAAAGAGCAAAGACAGTACATACTCAAGAGTCCAGAAATCAGCAAGTGGAGGAGCAACACGGGCCGAAATAGGTAACTTACTTGAAGAATTTAAAACTGAAATGTTAAGCTCTTTTGCTTCACAAATTGATACCTTGCAGGTTAAAAAGAAGCAGGCAGAAGCAGAAGCCGCCCTGGCTATTTTCTGCTCTAGATGCAGGGAGAAACACCCACTAAGGGAATGTCCCCTAGACAAGGTACCAATTTGCACTATCTGTGAAAAGGACCATGAGACCCAACAATGCCCTTCTTTGCCAGGAATAAAAGCAGCACTGCAGCCAACTGAAGAAGAAGCTAAAGCAGTGTACCTCCTCACACAGAGAAGGCAATGGCAACCACGAGGACAAGGTATGAATTCTAACATGCCATTTAATCGTTGGAATAATCATCCTCCTTTTCAAGCAAATTACCCAACCTTCAATCAAATGCAGTACCCACCCTTTAATCAAATGAATTTCCCACCCATGCAGCAACCGAATCCTCCTTTTGTTGACCCTACAATGTGGAATCCCTGGGCTTTACAGCAACCCTATCAATGGAACCCGAATTGGACAGCTCCACAGATCCCATTTCCAAACCAATTACCTCAGTATCAGCAATCTCTCTCCTTACCATCAAATGCCTCACCTAATAATCAGACAGTAAGACCTCAGCTGCCTGTACAACCTAACCCCAACCCGAATAATAATAAATCTCTACAAGTAATTGATGTCCAAAACCAACTAGTTTCCCCTCTACAATGCAATGACACTCATTTAGGCTCAGGAAGAATACTTGAACCCATTATTGATGACATCACTTTTGATTCTGATAAAGAAGAAATCGGAAAAGAAAAGTCATCTAATGCTAAAATAGTTGGATCATCCTCTAATAATAATGTTGAAACAGTTGAAACATCCTCTAAAAAGACTGCTGAAGCAGCAGAGCCACCATTCCCTGAACGTTTGGCTCTTACCAAAACACTTGAGCCACCTGCTTTTAATTTTTTAGGAGAACTACAGAATTTATATGTTAAAATTCTACTTTTACAAGCACTAAGAGATGTACCGATTTGTGCTATAACTGTTAGAGATACTTGTATTAAGAAACCTGGAAGAAAAGCTAAGGACCCCCTCACAGTTCATGTGATGGGTGATCTAGCTGCTCTAATGTCAGAAAAAAACCCCCTGTAAAATATGGTGACACTGGTCACCCTACAGTTACAGCTCAGGTTGGTAAAACCTTTGTTTCTAGAGTTCTGGTAGATCTCGGTGCTGCAATAAACATCATGACACTTGAAACAACACAGTTATTGCAGTTAAAAAATTTTATTAGGGAAACCCCAACCATTCTAGAGCTGGCTGACTGCTCCACAATCAAACCTGAAGGAGTCATTGAAGACCTGATAATTTCAGTCGAATCTTGGAACTACCCAGCTGATTTTGTGGTGTTACAGACCAAAAATAAGTTGGGGGGTCATCCATTGATTTTAGGAAGGCCTTGGCTGGCTACAATAGATGCCTTCATTAGCTGTAGGTTAGGTTCAATGACAATTTCTAATGGATCTGAAACCAAGCAGCTTACTCTGTACCCTCATGCCACGCCTATGATTAACAATGATAAGTCAGTATGGTTAGATTATGAGGATGATGAGACTCAACCCATTTTGACTGTCGGACAAGCCCTGAATTTTAAAGATTCAACCGAAGATGAATTAATTAGTAGTTTTATTTCTGAACCTTCTTCGGTTAACTCTGAAATACATGATCACTTGACTACAATCTTGGAATCTAAATCACAACAGAATCTTAAAACTGAAGACTTATCTCAGACATCAACTGACACCCCTCCAAAAGTATAGCAGTCAAAATCGAGCCTGGCAAAACATTAAATATAAACCCTAACTTAACAGATGCTGAAACACAACAGTTAATGAAGTTACTCCACGAAAATAAACAAGAATTTGCATGGGATTACACAGATATGAAGGGAATTTATTCTGAATTATGTACTCACCGAATTTATATTAAAGAAGGATCTCGCCCAGTCTACCAACCCCAACAACGAATGAATCCCAATTTAAGTGAAATTGTGAAAGGATAACTTCAAAAACTGTTGAATGCAGGATTCATATATCCTATATCTGATAGTGAATGGGTTTCGCCATTAGTGATAGTACCTAAGAAAAATGGAAAATGGAGAGTGTTTGTGGACTACAGAGATCTGAATAAGGCCACTCAGAAAGATCATTTTCCCTTACCATTTATTGATCAGGTGCTAGATAATTTGGCAGGTAAGAGATTCTTTTCCTTTTTGGACGGGTTTAGTGGTTATAATCAGATCAAGATTGCACCCCAAGATCAAGACAAGACCACTTTTACTAGTCCATGGGGAACTTTTGCCTATAAAGTTCTTCCATTTGGACTATGTAATGCCCCAGCAAGATTTCAAAGGGCGGTGATAGGAATTTTTTCTAATATGCTTAATGATTCCTTAAATATTTGTGGATGACTTTACTCCTTATGGTGTGACTTTTGAAGATTCCTTACAAAATCTTGAAAATGTACTTAAACGGTGCATAGAAGCACATCTTGCTTTAAGTACTGAATGATGTCATATGATGATGAATCAAGGTATTGTTTTGGGACACTTCATTTCATTCCTAGGAATTCAAGTTGATCCAGCTAAGGTACAAGTAATTCAGACTCTCCCTATCCCGAAAACACAAACTGATGTAAGAAGTTTTTTAGGACATGCTGGATATTATAGAAGATTTATCAAGGATTTTTCTAAAATAGCTTCTCCCTTGTTTGTGTTACTTATGAAAAATGTTGAATTTAAGTGGACTGATGGTTGTCAAAAAGCATTTAATGAACTTAAACATCAATTGTCTACAGCTCCTATTTTAAGAGGACCTGATTGGGCACTCCCCTTTCATATATCCTCTGATGCTTCGGACACTGCAATAGGAGCTGTCTTGGGTCAAGAAGAAAACAATCTTCCCTATGCTATCTATTTTATTAGTAAAAATATGACCCCTGCTGAACTTAATTATACAGTCATCGAAAAAGAATTCTTAGCAGTTATTTATGCTATTAACAAGTTTCGGCATTATATTAATGGTTACACTACTTTTGTGCATACTGATCACTCGGCCATTAAATATTTAATGAACAAATCAGTTACAAATGCTCGAGTTACTAGATGGTTATTATTATTACAAGAATTTGATATCACAATTGTAGATCGGCCAGGTAAAGAAAATATAGTTGCTGATTTTCTTTCTCGGTTAAAGACTGATAAAAATATTCCAGTAGATGATTCTTTTCCTGATGAATATTTATTTGCAGTATCTGCTCACTCACCTTGGTATGTAGACATTGCCAACTACTTAATTGCAGGAAAACTACCATCACACCTATCGCACAGAGAGAAAAGAAAGATCGTTCAGCAGAGTGCTAGGTACAGCTGGATAAGTGGGTGTCTCTTTCACACAGGACTCGATCAGGAAATTCGAAGATGCATCAGAGAAGATGAAGCTTATGATATATTGAAGGCTTGGCACGATGGCCCTTGTGGAGGGGATTTTACAGATAAAAGAACAGCACACAAAGTTCTCAGAATGGATTACTATTGGCCCTCACTTTTTAAGGATAAAAGAAATATGTTAGGGCCTGTGATAGCTGTCAGAGAATGGGCTAGCCTAATCACAGGGATGAAATGCCACTTAACCCCCAGGTAATACTTGAACCTTTTGAAAGATGGGCACTAGATTTTATAGGTCCCATCAATCCTCCATCCAATCAAAGAGTTTATATACTGGTTTGCACAGATTATATGACTAAGTGGGTAGAAGCTAAGGCACTTATCGAAGCTAATGAAGAATCAGTGTTAACTTTTCTATTTGAAGAAATCTTTGTTAGGTTTGGTTTGCCTAGAGAACTAGTCACAAATGGGGGACCTCCTTTTAATTCTCATGGCTTCAAAGATATGCTCCAGAAATATCACATTAAGCATAAGATGACTACACCTTATCACCCCCAAGAAAATGGGCAAGTGGAAAGTACAAATAAAGTCATAGAAGCCATTTTAACAAAGACAGTCAAGGAGAATAGAAGGGAATGGTTTCAAAGCTTGCCTGAAGCATTATGGGCTTACAGAACTACTTGGAGGAACACTACCGGTTTTTCACCTTATGAATTAGTATAGGGTAAAAATGTTATTTTTCCTGTGGAAGTTGAGATCAAAACCTTAAGGACTGCTTTAGCTGTTAACCTTGGTTTGACTGATGCACAGACAGCCAGGTTGCAGCAGCTTTAAGAATTGGATGAAAAAAGGTTGGATGCCATCCATCAAACAACCATGATACAACAGCAAAGAACTAGGTGGCATGACAACACTATTAAGCACAAGTAGTTCCAAAAAGGTAATTGGGCCCTACTGTATGACTTCCGTTTGAAAATTTTCAAGGGAAATTAAGAACGAGGTGGCTAGGACCTTATGAAGTAGATACTATTTTTCCAAATGGAACAGTCAGAATCGTAACGATTAATGACAACAGGACACCATTATTAGTGAATGGGTATCAACTCCATTTGTATCAACGACCTATTTCTAAAGAGGATTTCAAAGCTACTTGCATGACAAACATACACTATACCTTTCTGGGGGAATCTGTTGTCCCTCAATGCATTTAAATTTCTGTTTGTTTATTTATTTCTAGAGTAAGATTTCTTAACTAATAATCCCTGTCAAGGGTTGCCATGTTACAATTAATTATTTTGTAGATCTTAGTTTCGGAGGATGGTTGAGAACAAAAAATCCAAAAGAATCATTTTGCAGCTTGGGAACATCTTTCAGACCATAAATCGTTCCTTTCACCACTTCCCGTTGCCGCAACACCATTTCCCCATTGCTGCAACACCATTTCCCGTTGCTGCAACACCATTTCCCGTTGCTGCAACACCATTTCCCGTTGCTGCAACACCATTTCCCGTTGCTGCAACACCATTTCCCGTTACTGCAACACCATTTCCCGTTGCTGAAACACCACATTCCAGCGCTTAACACCAATCTTTAAATTATTTTTTTTTACTAAAGAGTACCAATTTCCTCATTTGTGTTCCCGAAAAATGAACCATTATTCTGATGGAACATATCATTCTTCATTAAAGGAACCAACCATGCACCCTGATAATTATATTTCTCCACTACTACTTCCTGCCAATAATAAAGACCGCCCGTATTTTCATATTTTTAGACCCTTTTTAATCATTATTGATCCAGCAAAAGACAAGATAAGACTTTATGGCGCAACAACTAAAGGTAAATATAAAGGTACGCATGTTTGAGTGTGGATATTAAATTATAGTTAATGTGGAGACGTTGATACGACTACCGAAATCATTGTACTACCAATCAGATCATTCAGCCATAGCTTTGGGGGATTACCAAAACATCATAGTTATGACTTACCACGTCAATCACCGCCGTCCCTAGTTCTCGCGGTAGTATCTAAGTCACCTCGACTGTACCTTACCGTGTCATAACCTCATTTGTAACGGTTTACTCTGTCTCGACCTTGGCTACTCGGCTTTGCACTGTGTATTTTGTCTGAACCAGCAACTATGGGGGGAAATCTGATTACACATGAACCGGGCTCAACACCATTGCTGGAACTCTACCCAGAGGCCTACCAAATCTTTCTTCAAGCAGGATGGGTAGAGTATTTCAGAAGACTGCCAGATTTTAATTCACAGCAAGTTCTGGAGTTCGCATGCAACTTAAGAGAAGGATTTTCCATTGTCCAGGGAGTGTAAATTCCAGTGACAGAAGAAGCCACAGCCCAAGTTTCCGGGTTACCAACCAATGGTACGCGCTGGTTTAGTAGAAAACATCTTATTCTGAATACGCAGCAAGACTTTCTCCTACCAGGCGAACATGTCGAAGCCAAAGGCAGAGGGGTCGCACTTCTGTCACTGCCCCCACCATGGCCAAAGGTTGCGGAGTTCGTTAAGCAATATTTGACATGCGAAGGTCGTTATCAGGTAATTTACCAACACGATTTCGTTTTGCTAAATCATTTGAGGCATGGTCAATTAATAAACATGCCTTATTAACTCTTGGGTTGTCTAAAAAATATGTCACGTTATACTGTAAATGCAAAGCATCAGCTCCTTTCCCTGAAACACCATTGCTTAGCCCAACTTCTGATAAATAGAGGCTTTGCTCTAAACCACCCACCCCACCTCATTAATACTCTTCAGCAAATAGAAGAAATTCCTCAGCAAGCAAAGGAAATTCCCCAACAATCAGAGCTAGTATCCCAAGAAATTTCCCAACAAGCAGCTGAAAATCAACAATCAGCAGCAGAAACTGATACTTTTAAGAAAACAAGATGATTTTGTGACCAAAATTCATAATATTCAATTGAAACTCTAACAAATCTTGGAGCCTTCACCCATAAGAACACATCAAAGTTGTTTGTTGCTTCTTCTATCTCCTCTAAAGAAAATGAGTGGTGTTGTGGAAGATGAAGTGAACCCAATTTCATTGCTTTAGATACATGCTTTCCATTAACAAGTAGTTATGATGATATGCTAGTCAAAGAAGTTTTTGTCACTAGTTTTCTTGATTTCTTAATTGCCTTCTTATATCGTGACTTTTTAAGCAACAACAAAACCACACAAACCATTAAGGCTACCACTCAATCAAATTTGAATGGTTGTGCCCTAGCCTAGTGTTCATCATTTGTTGACTTTTGTCTTTATTATGGTCTAACATCCAATATAGGGCTTCCCTTGCCTCCTTGACGAGTCTCTCTTCTTCTATTATTGAAAACAGAGAGAAGAGATTACGTAGATCTCTCTTGTCTTTGCAAGAATCATTAATGTGTCTATAGTCAGAATTTGTAGATGACGCTTGGATCTTGAATGCTTACCTCCTTTGATTAGACTGCATCATCATCAAAAATGTACTCCTCTACAACTCCATATGCATACCCAAAAAATGATGGATCAAATGTTTCACCACCTACCATATCAGACAATTTAAGAACCTACAAAACCAATCCCAAAATTGGAGAAAATATTTAACAATGACTTGTGAGCAAGATAATGAATTATCTAGGAGCATATCCTAGGTAATATCATTCCATAAACTATAGATATGTTGTGGGGAAATGCATTGCTATTATCATCATCTACTGTTCATAACTAATTAGAGGGATATACATGCCATATGTATGTAGTTTTCTCCACTTTGAGTCTTATACATACATATGGCATGTATATTCCTCTGATTAGTTATGAATAGTAGATGATGATAATAGAAATGCATTGCCCTACAACATATCTATAGTTTAAAAGTAATGCTTACTGCTTTGCAAGAAAAATGTTTATCTGCTTATGAGAAACAATTTCAAATATTTGAGAATGCAGATTTCCACAGTTCATCATATTAACCTTTTAGAGTTTAACATGTGGAGTTTTGAAATAAATTAAATTATGTTTAGAAATCCACAGTTTCAAACACATTGAAAACCCAAAAATTCCCTCACAATATGCCTCCAATCATGCAAATATGACTGATCATTGAACTTTCTATTCAAGCAGTATCATAGTTTTAAAAGTTGTCCAGTCTAAACTGGAAATTGGCCAAACCAATCGGTCAAATAGGCCCAAATAAAAAACCGATAAAAAAATCCTTCAGGTTCCAATTCAAATCCTGGTTAGATAGGTGATCGTTTCAAAACCAAATTCCAGGTTTTAAAACTTTGAGCAGTATCAAGTTGCTCTTAAATTTTTAGGATATGACAAATTCAAAAACTAAGAATGGAAAGTACCAAGAATAATTCCAAATATTAATATATTTAGCAATGCACAATTTCATATAAATTAGAAACCCCAAATATCCTTTGAATTTTCCTCGAAACATGCAACTATGACTAATTAACTTAATCTTTCCATTCAAGTGTTATCCACTTGCTCTTGAATACTTAAGATATGAGTAATTCAATAACTACAAATGTCAAGTACCAAACATCCAACATCAAATCTTAAACAAAAGAAAATCTAGTTTGGAACATATCTAGAAACGTGTCCCAGATTCTATCAATTAAAATTCCAAGGTATGTCAAATTAAAAGATATTGTTGTGTAAAGTCACTCGGACTCTGCCAAATTCTTTCCTCATTCGGCACTTCTAGACAAGCAGTATTGATGAGTTCAAAATATGTTATTTTAAGGAAAAGATAGCACATGACAATTTCAATAAACATTTTAAGGCCTTCATCGATCCTGAAATGACAAAACAACTCAATATTGCAAATGCCTCTTCAGAACAGATTAAACATTAATCATGTGCAACAGATGGTGATATGAGACACAATGGCATCAATTTCAAACTCAAAATTAAATCAGAACTATGACAATTTCAAGACTATAACCAACAAAGACTTGAATGCTTTTATCTTTGGAAATGGTTTATCTTTGGAGATAGCTCGCTAGATGGTCAAACAGGTTGGTAGAAGCATTTGGGATGCCATAAGATTGACAGACATCTCCTTTCATGGAATGAAAATGTCGTGCAACTTCTAAGAAATTGGGTAAATTCAAAGGTTTCAGACTAGGACTGGCAGTTTAGAGTTCAAGCAAGGTTGGCATTTTCAAAAAAGATGAAGAGCCTATTGAAACTGGATTGAAGACCAATATGTTGGCTCTGCTTGGCAATGTAGGGAGTAGTAATATTTTTCGCAAAAAAAAAATTTGGGAGGGTCTAATTAAAATAGGCCCATGAGAAGCATCCACACTATTGTATACAAGTCCTCGTCAAACAACTAATAGACCCCTAAGAAGTTCCAAGTTTTGCTCAAGCGTCTCAGAGAAACCAATACCAGGGTTTGTTATAATTCTCCATGTAGGTATACCAAACGATTTTGCATTCTTTATCTGTAACCATAACTCATTAGAAACTTCTTTACATTCATCCCATACGTTGTATTTTCATTGTTCTGTATTGTTCATGTTCCCCCCTCATATGCATTAAGATATAAGGGACAACGAGATCTGCAATTGTAGAAAACATGTTGGGCTCCAAACAACCTCTAGATATATCGTTCACAACATGAGCTCCATTTCTTACTATGTCAGATGTAACTTTACCATCGAAAGTAACTACTAATAGGATTTTACCTTCAGCTTCAGGAATCTGCACCACTGCTTCCAAAAATGGAAAAAGCCAAGACAATTCCTCCTCCTTTGAAATGCTTGATGCTGTTGGCATGGTTGACTATGATCCAATGTTAATCATATCCACTCCTTTAGATATTATCTGTCTAACCTGATCAACTGGATTCTCAACAGACGTGTACCATCCTCCATCACTAAAACTATCTGGTGTTAAATTCAATGACATGAGTTTTTCTCGACCAACCCAATAACTCATTTCCAATGGGAAAAACTCTCTTCATAACCTCACATCCCATAAGGTTTTCCCCTCAAAGTTAATCCCATTCCTCAAATATGCCGCCATTTCTTCCCAACAAGGTGTGCCAATAGGAAATAGTTTCATTGTCAGCTACCAATCCAAGAAGGTCTACAAGTAGAGCAAGAACAAAGGGTTGCTCCCACAAATTCTGATCGGGTATTTTGAGTGTATCCGATGAAACCTTGAGCTTGCCATAGAATAAAATTTCCAAATCAATAGGCCTAGGCCCATACCCTAAGCCCTTAATCTAGCCTAATCCCTTTTCAATTTCTTTCAAAACTGTCAACAAGGCATGCAAACCAAGTTTTGTGATTACCCTTACTCTGAAGTTAAGGAAGCAAGGTTGATCAGTTGCATATGCAGGTGCGGTCTCGTACAAGTTTGCGTGCTTTGTAATACAGACACCAGCTTTTCCCATCATGCTCAAATCTCTATTGAAATTTTCAACTTTGTTGCCAACATTGTTGCCCAAAGCAATGACCACTACCTCCACTAGGGAGTGAAATTCATTACAATATTTAGAGATTGATGAGTATGCAAAGGAATCCCAAGAAGAAGAAACCTGCCCCAAAGCTACAAAAGTTAGATCCAGAGACAATTGTTTCAATGAAGGATTCACGAAAATGGTTTATTTTCCCATTTTCATTAGCTTAGACCAACTGCCTAACGTGCAAGTGAAATTCAGTGCTAATGTCTAGCACATACATAAATACATACAAAAGCGTGTGCGTGTGCCTCTACAGTAAGAGGCTCTAGTGTAGAGAATTAATTTGATATAATCCTACATGTGGAAGAGGCTCTACTAGTCAGATTCTAATTTCGAAATTTATCTTGACATTACTGTCTGGTCATCAATGAAACTTGGAAGTCGTTCCTATCTTATACATAATATACAAATTCCCAACAAATAAAATCACATGGAAGGCAAATTGATGAAATAAATGAATTTATTATGAGGGAGAAGACTTACCAGCATTCTGGGAACCCCACAGACTGATTACTCCAAAGCCATGTTTGAATTCTCTATAAAAGAAGTGGGGGTAGCTCCAAGCCTCATATTGAGATAGGTTTTTTCAAACCAAAATACCCCTCAAGTTGGATTCCTCCCTGTGTTAATCAGATGCCCATGACATAAACAAAGAACAAAAGTTAACTAGCTCAACCAGAATAGAAATTGTGTGTGAACCATAATAAACAAGAATGGGATTGGTTATCGAAGTCTTTGACTAGCTTCAAGGAACTAAGGAAACAATGCCATTATAATTTGACAAAATCCACTCAACAAATACTGTTGTGAAAAGATTATAATGTCCAAAATTTCCATCAATTGTCATACCTGACAATTGGGTTGTCCCCTTCTCAAATCCCTCAAGTAGATGCTTGCAACACCTTGTCACAGGATTACACACATAGTAGTTGACAAGACCACTTCTCCATTGCTTAAACTCTGAAAAGCACCATCAATTACAAGCAGATGCCTCCAAATGGTTAAAACCAAGTGGAATGGACAATTTAAACCCAATCTTAAAGGTTAGATGAAGCCACTTAGTAATACCGTCTTTCAACATTCTTTTTGCGGAACCCAATTGAAATTTTTTGGAGCGGTTTGGCCTCCTGGTGTTCGATATTCCACCATTGTTGACCTCTAGGTATCTTTGAAGTGACATTATTACATAATGTTATCCTTTGAAAAGGGAAGTTTCGCAGATATCTTTGAGCATGTGCCAAAAGGAAGATCCTGCAAATTACTTTCGACTATTACTTGTACTAAAGGATTCAAGTGTCTTCCTCGGTGCTGGAAGCCCTTGAATTGCAGAAAAAGTAGAGGACCCACAAGCAGCGCAACACTAGAAATAGAGAGATAACTAGATTAAACGAAACAAGACCAAACTAATGTTTAGATACCTAATGCATAAATTGCTAAAGACTGCTAACCCGTCAATGAAAATTAGGCTTACTTGCACCCTGTGAAACTGGATTCTGGATAGTATTCAGGTAGCAATTGGTAGTAGAACTGGATAGGCAAGATGCTGAGACCAGTTCAGTATAACATCGTGGCTAAGAGGCGAGAACTAGCCACCCAAAAGGAAAACCTAGTTGAGTTAGGGTTTTGCAGGTTTTGCAGATCATTTTGACAGAGCTTGGCATCGAACAACCAAGTTCCTCATGGTATGGTAATGAACAAGGTTAGACTTAGATGCAGCCACAGAACTGACTTAAAGAACTGTAAATGGGATTATGGTTATAAGAGTGAAAATCAAGATTTACTAGATTTTAGTTAGTAGTATCTAATGGTGGAAAAACATTTAATCATCTAACAATGGATTTGATGGTCAAGATTATGACAAAAAGGCAATTACAAGAGTTGATTTCAGAGGGGAACGCCTTATGGCATAATTATATTAAAATGTTTTTTAACTTATTTATATTACATTATACAAGATTTTTTTTTATATATAAATTATAAAAATATAAAAATATATTATAATATTAGAGTATTTTATTTTTCAAATTCAATTTTTTATTTTTAGCTTCAATAAATAGAATTTTCGCAGAAAAATATATAATAATAGTACTTAATCTCAAATTTTACGATTATGGAAAATAAATTATTGAAAAAGTATCTTAAATGCATGTTTATTTTAGAATAAGGTTTCCAAAATTTAACCTCTATATAATATTATAAAATATTAGTAAAGAGTGAGATTTGTTTCAAAAATGGTTATGTCTTCTCTTTTAATTAAATTGATTAATTAAAGAAAAATGTGATATGAACATGAGTTATGTTTTTTTGGCTATGTGGTACTAGAAATTTATGGGTATTGGCGTATGATATTGTAATCCATTGCAAAGTGGAAGTGGATCTTGATGACTAAGAATCTTGCCACATGCTTTTTAAAATTTATATATTTTAAATAGTATATTTATTCATAGAATTTAAATATCCCTACCCCATCATGCATAAGCTCTAAAAGACCCTTACGAAATTAATGTATACATTGTAGATGCAACATAAGTACTTGGAGGGATAGTTTTATGTAACCACTTTCACACATGTAGATAAACAAATATGAAAAAGCTTAATGTGTGTAATGCAAATGCAAGGTATGCACAAGAATGTGTTGAAGTATTCAAACTAGATTTTATATGCATATACTCTTAGATTTTCATTTCATCGGCTCACTTCAACAATCCCAAGTTCTATTTCCCTTTAACACCATCAAATATAAAGAAATATTTATATTCTACCAAATGAATCATGTAATGTATGTGTACATCAACCAATTTTTATTATCATTATTATTTTAATTAGGTAAATTTATTTTATTTACAATAGTTATTAAATTCGAATCCAAAATCCATTTGGTTTCACATTCGGATTGGATATCTAAAAAATTTTACTATGTAAAATTCAATACATAAAAAGTTCAGAAGTATATATCTCATAAATACTTAAACATAAAAATTTTTCAAAATTTAAAAAAATTTAAATAAACAATAATTATATTTAAAACTTAAAGATTCAGAATATTAACATTTTTTCCTATATGTTATCAACTACTTCCATTTGAAATGATCTAGAAATAATGATGAACAAAATAAAACTTACCAATTAATCTCATATTGAAATTTATTATTATTATCATTATTAGTTGCAAACTTACCATTCTTGGCCATATTTAAATATAAAATCTTTGATAACTTCAAAAAAATTTAAACTAACACAACCACATTAAATCACATTAAATATAACACAACCACATTAAATCACATTAAATATAATTGATATATCCACATACCTCATTTTAAAACACCTAGTACATGTATAAAATGTAGAAAATGAAGTCAATCAACCATATTAAATGTGACTACATTATACAATAAATCTACTACATTAAAAAAAACAAAGGTTCTCATTCTATAAAATAAATCTATATGTACCACGCAACCCAGTAATATAAAAACGCTTCATTATGAAATACAATATTTTGCATTAGCAGTTATACCACTTCACTTGTAAGCAATCTTTACATAGTGCAACTTAGAGGAAAAACATTAAGGGATGCAATTCAGTGATGCCAACTTAATAATTGGTCTCGGAACCATGATAGTTACTGCCACAATAAGAATATAACCATTATGATTTTCCTGTTTAATAGGGCTACTCGAAGGCTGACAATGTAAATATAGTACCTATAAAATTGTCAATCATTCAAATAGAGCATTTCCCTTTAGAATAAATTACTTTAGAAAGATATTCCAACCCTATTGAGATTCAACAAATACAAGGTAACAAAAACAATGTATATGCTAACGAAAACAATTTTCACCCTTCAAAATGAAAAATAATAAAATACAACAAGGTTGCTTAGATGCTTGGAAAATAAGAGGGTAAATCCATCATTTCTACCAATGACATTATACACCAAGAATCTATCCAAACAAAAAACACATTAAAAAAATTCAAAAGTTCAGAAAAAATGGTTTAATATTATTTGACACTCATCCTTGACATCACATTCTGTGCGGTTGTGTAATTTTGTGAGTGAGGCATCCCATTATACTCTGCGGATTAATTTGAACTTATTCAATGTTATCTAATAGTTTTAAGCCAGTGATTTCTAGTAGCTTTGAACCAGAAATCACTATAAAAACATCTAAAAAAAATTGTGGTAGAATGTTAAAATTGGATTGAAAAAAATCCATAATATAATATTGTGAAAATATGATATCCAGCACTAGTGTCTTCTCCATCCAACCTTAACCTTAATGTGAAAATTCACAATCCACAGGCGATCGTAGCCCATAGAGATTTCCTCAAGGACTATGCCTGTAAAAACAATACCATGGGTTTTATAACATCCTCCTTACGCCCTAGGTGGTGCAGATTTTCTATGAATTTTAATGGCTCCGTAAAGGAATTGCTGATGTCGTTATTATCTAATGGTGTTTTTAATTAGAAATATTTTCACAACCAACTTGTTTAGGGGTTGCCAGGCTGCAATATGTTTTTGAAAATATTCTGGTTTCGTAATGGTCTACCACTTAAGAAGAGAAATGCATCCTCTTTTTTTCCTTTGGTTTTTCACTTGAAAAAAAAATTATGCCATGAATTTCACCATACAAACTTTTACAATGTCCTATAAAATTAAACCTATGTGAAAAATAAACCCTAAGAATGTGCTCACTAATTGGTGGCTCACCAGGACAGACTACAACATATCCCATATTCCCAGAAGGAAAAATCGAAGAGCAGACTTATTGTCCAAACAAGAACTCACATCTCCGCCGGGCATATGGAGACTGCAGATAAATGTGGACAATTGCGCCTGCCAGACTCAAGATTTCTCTATATCGGGTACACATTTCCAAATTTTGTGATGTCCACAGATAACTTCTCTATACTCCTATTTATGAATATTGCATATGCTGTACATTTTTGCTAATATTTTGGACCTACGTCCTACAGATAGGTCTATTTTTTCTGGCCTGCTCTCTCTATGTTCAGTTTTTTGGTATAGTTTCATATGCCCGTTAGTATGCTGAACTGTTGACATATCAAAAAGTTTGTATACTTTTTATTTTGTATGTTTTTGACAATACAATCAATATACCGCTTTTTTTCACGCTGAAAAAAAAAGAATGTGCTCACTAATATCATACAATCACAATTTTTGAAATGAAATTTATCCTAACATAATCGAACAACAACAATGTGGAATGTGGTTGATAAACAGCATCAAGTCGGCATTCCAATAACGTTAAGGCAGTGATGAATGGTAAATCATAAAGCTTAATTTCTCAAGTGGCTATTCGTAATTTTTTTTTGTTAAATAATTTTAAAATTAGGCATTTGTTATTTCAGTTGTTTTGAAATTGAAAATTTGTTGAAAATATTTTGATATTATCTATTAGATTTTGTATAAGATGAAGAATATTTTAAAACTATTAAATCTTAAAAGTTTATAATTGATTATAATTAAAATTCCTCAAAACCAACTTCAATACCAACTTCAATATAGACCATAGTCTTAAATTTAATTTGTTGTTTTATAACCTCTTTTTAATAAAAAATCATTAATTTAATTTTCATGACATAAAAATTATGAATAAAAAAAAATCATCTATGAAATTAAAATTATGAAACTATGGCCTGAACCAAATAAAATGGACTAATTTTCAAATTTATAGAAGTTAATACATCACAACTTGGTAACTATAATTAAAACCAATCCTTGATAACTATAATTAAAACCAATCCTGAAAAAGACCAGTCTAATCTCATATGCCTTTTTCAAATCAATTTTCATGATCGAAGTTGTAAAATTCCAAGCTTTCATTGCATGAATGACATCCTAAGCTATCCCCTTTACATTCCATCCAGGTTGAAAGAAATCCAAGCCTGGTCAAAATGGTAAACCCCACCACATCAACACATTCAGACAAAATTTTGTCAAAACAGAATAGAAGTGATCCAGTCCTCTGAATTTCGAGGCATCAAGTAAATTAAAACATTTTCATGCCCATCCACTTAGGTTCTATAAACATAGTGAGACATTCGAGCTGATCTATATCGGGTCCACATCGCATATTGCAATGCGATATCAACAAAGTGATACGATAACGAGATCGCTATATCAAATTTGAGTTTTTTATGTTTGAAAGGCACTTCAGGGTTTTACTTGGATTGAGAGCGTATTTGACCCCAATCTAGAATTGGCTAACCACCAATCTAGAAATAGTAGAGATTTTGGGGAATTCAAAGAGAATCCATCCAAAACCATAAGAGAATGATTCAGGTCAGTGAGATCAATGTCATCACTTTCATGAAAAAGCCGAAAGATTCCAGAAATTTCTAGAAGCCCTCAAGCATGGGACAACTCTTCCATCATAGTGCACATCGTTGTGTGGTATTCCCTATTCTACGAGCCGTCAATTCGGAGGATTCCAGTAAGAAACTCAAAGATTCAAGAAAGTTTGAGTCGGAGGATTCCAGTAAGAAACTCAAAGATTCAAGAAAGTTTGAGAGAGACATCACTACCTTGAAAGCATCGTCACGTGGATAATAGCATATGCTACCTTCATCCTAAAATCCCATTTTATTACGTTTTATAAAGGTCATGTATGTTACCTTCAATCTAGAGATTAGGAGGTAACTTTATACTATCCATCACACATTATTAAATAATATTAAATAAAGGGGGTTTTAAGATAATATTTAAGACAAAATTTGAGTAAATTGTCTTAAGTTGAGACAAAAAAAATTGTAAATTGTCTTAAATATTGTCTTTAACAGAGTCTCTCAAATTATTGTCTTAAAAAAATTGTCTTTAAGCTAGTGTCTCAAATTATTGGCTTAATTTTTTTTCTATTAAGACATTATAGAACACAAGTGTTATTTTCTCTTAAGAAAATTCATTTTTGTCTCTCAACATACTATAACTATGATTAAAGACATATTGTCACTATAGAGAGTTTAAAGACATAATGTCTCTAAAGAGACAATATGTATTTAATCTGAGTTATTGTCTCTCTAGAGACAATAAAAAATTCTCTTTAGAAACAAAATATAGAATGTGTTTTTTTTTTTTTTCAATGATTAATTATATTAGGGCATGATGGAATTGAGCCACCAACCTCTTACTTGCAAAGAAAGTGCTATTCAATTGAGCTATCACCTTTTAAAGAAATGTGTTATCTCAATCAAAAAATACAAAAATAAATGAGCCAAAATGTACCATCATATTAGTGAAGAAAATTTATGTTACCTGTTGCAGCTACAAGATGAATTTTAGTCAAAAGAAAAAAAAATCGGCATATTTCAATAAATCGCATGTGCAAAGAAAACTACATCCAAATAAGACCAACATTTCTAATCCCAGGTACAATCAGAATTGTACAACTCTTTCTTGTTCTAAGGATCTCTTATTTTTATAGATTTCTTATCTTATTGAAGGAATTGTATTTTTAATTTACAACGAAGTGATATCCTAGAACAATTATCCCACAACTGTTCTACCCATTTTCAAGAAGCTCATAAAGGTCAGTTTAAGAAAATGGTATATAGGTTTGATATTTTGTCCTTGAATATTTATTAAAATGCAATGGTTGAATTGGCTTAAGTGGAAAAATATCTAGTTAACTTCTCTACATTGAATTATTGGATGCCCATCCAGCTGTTTGAATATGTTTCCCTTCTAAAAATTATATGGTTGTTCATTTACATATTGGATATGCAATAGAATTGACGACCCTGATCTTTGTAATGAAAATCTCTAATGACACCCAAAACTATATCTTCTATTTTCTATTTAAATTAATTCTCTATAATTATAATACATGTATGCATGTATAATACGTGTATCTATGGTTTGAATAGTAAAGCATGAGATGTGCGTCATCTTCTTTTTCTCATCAGTGTTTTATACTTTTTCTACAGAATAAGATGATAATGTTATCAAATACATGTGATGCTTATTATTGCATTCATTAAATTTTCAAATTGTTTCATTAATAATGTGGTAAATCTTTTCAATTACCTTCAATATTTTAAATCCTTTTTTGTTGCATTCAAACATAATTCCCACTAGAGAACAATTTATCAGGAAAGTCAGTCTTTTTCATTCCCCAATTCTTAACGCTTTGCTACCATTTGTTACACATCCCAGAGATTGATATGGATATCTAAAAAAATTTCAGAATTCCATCCATAGATTTGAAACAAAATATAGCTACTCTGAGAAAACTCTATTGAAAGAAGTTTATAATTCCAATTGAATATCTTCTGAAACTCCAATTGAATATATATATATATATAGTCATGACACCGATGGGAAAGTTCCTATAACTTCAACACAATATAGCTTAAATGCCCTTTGGATTATGATAAAGGAAGAATGGAGTGCTTGGTATAATAGTTGGTAGATAGATACGAGACTCTGCCTTTCTGCCGAACTCTACCATTCAAAAATATCCTTTTCCTGAACTTCAAGACTTCCATAGCTAACTTTGAGTAAAGAAGTGATGGTGTTTTATTTAACACACATGTATTTTATATGCAGGTTAAGGGAGTTTGCAAAATTTTGTAATTCGAGAAATAAGAGTCCAATAAAGGCCATAGACCTAAAGAGATTGAAGATGAAAAGCATATTTTTTCCCAAATTATAGTAATGAAGAATTTTGAGGGTATTTTGTAGATAATATTCCAGTAAATTGTGGTATGTGGGTATAATGAGCATACATTTTAACTGTATTGTTTACAAGAATCTAGGGCATTGGGGAATATGGGAATAACGCTTATAAGTTAGATCACATTGTAGGGGAAAATAATGAGGATGTTGAAGTGGTAATAATGTAGAGAAATATTGCCAAATAAGTTAAATTGTTGATGGTATTTCCAAATCTTTATAATTATCCTATTTATTTCTTTGCACTTAAGGGAAGGTGTGCAACAACTAAATAAATTACACTACAAGAGAATATTAGATGAATGATATGTTGTAAATCTAAGTAAGTCTACTTTTTGCATATCTTCCATAATTAAATTTAATGATGCTAGAGTATTGAGAGAAAAAGAAGCAAAATATAGGTAAGTACTTCAACATTCCCCTTCTAGAATAAGTAGCATGAGTGAACCTCCTACATGCTACCTATCTGTTTTGATTTTCTCACACTGCTTATAATCCCCTTGTTCTTTGCCACATTACTATCATGTAGATTAATTTGTATTGCCTTAGATAAAGCATCTATGATAGTAACCCTGTTCTGTACTTACTTGGCTTGGACTTGAAGTCTTCAAACAAACAACATCTTCCTATATTTAGAACTGAGGTCTATATTTACAACTGAGCTCCCCACCAAGGAAGTTGGATGGGGGCTTCTATCCCAGAATAACCTGTGATTGATTGTACTCAATGTACTTAATCCTAACCTAAATTATACTCACAGTTGCATGTAATTTTTGGTCATAGATGCAATATTTGGATTATGTCATACCTTTGTCACTATTATTTCTAGTCATTCAAATAAAAAGTGTTCTGACAACGGAAAACATAAGTAGGGAATACCCTTAACTTCGTGATGATATCCTTAATTGAACTTACTTTCTCTCACAAAATTAGCCTTTGAAGCTTATAATTTTATTATAAATCGTGTTTAGAGTAGATACCTTGGTAGACTGCAAATTCTAATGTGAATTCTCAAGCATAGCCCACTAGATTTTTGAGAAGGAAATAAATTATATTAATTTCCAGCAATGAACATATAGGTCAATGAGTTCCATTTAAAAAAAGTGTAACCTTGAAAAAAAGTAGTAAAATATGACAAGAATCATAGAAATAAAACCCTTGGTGTTAAGTTCAAAATAAATCAAAATTTAACATGAGTCTTAAAGAACATATGATCAATACAAAATATTAGATCATAACATTCATTACTATGTCCAAAAATGTTGCACACTCCATCCTACCATCATTAGCGAAGAAAAATTCAAATGGAATATTATAATTAAAACACTAGATAGATTGTTAATTATTTTTAATTGCCACTTGCAAGAGAGTGATTCTCAATCCACGACATATGTTTTGAAACAATACCATTAGTAGTAATGTGTGTGCTGAGCTCCCAAGATGCAATGAGGCCACCTAAATTACCCAGAACACAACTTAGAAAAATGACCCAAAATACATATTCATCTACATCATGTTAAACTAGCAATATTTACAGTAAATAGAACTAATATCTCAACTATTTTTAGATTTTTTGTATTATCCCTCTCAATAAGTTGAAAGAATTCACCAGTAAATGTATGTATGATCATGAACATCTAGGTTGTAATTTTCTTGAGTGACATTGTTAAGTACAACTTGACATAAATAGTAAGACATAAGAAATTGAGAACGAATAGATATTTCTACAGAGGGCAAGTTAGAGAAGAACATATATGGAAAAGCAAATTCAAAACTAGACAAAGTTTGTATGAGTGGTTATTAATGCAATTTGGTTTATGCAATACACCAATTACATTCCTAAGATTAATGAATGACATACTGCGCCCATATTTAGATTCATTTTTTTTCTTGTATTTGGAAGATACACTGCTATACAATGCTTCTTGGTAGGAGCACTTCTTGCATTTGATGTAGGTGCGGGAGATATTAAAGAAGCACCAAATACAAGAAAATTTCAATAAAAGTGAGTTTGAATAGAAGTATATGGTTAGTTTAGGATACATGATTGGTTTAGGATATTTGAATATAGATATTTCCAGGATGGAGACCATCATGAAGTGGTCAGTGCCTGCAAATGTCTTTTAGATCAAGATTTTTCTTGGGGAAACATAGTACTTGAGGAAATTCATAGCCTATTTTCAATAGTAGAAACAACATTCCATGCCATAATAATGAATGGAAAGATATTCTAGTGGTTAAAGGGTCATCAAAAGTCCTTTGAGGAGCTAAAGAAGAAAATCAGTTAGACATCAATTCCTGTATTTTTACATTTGCAGCATCCCTTTAAAGAGAAGATATATGTGAGTGGGTATGTTATGGTAGTTATAATGATGTAGAGAGGAAGGCTTGTATGCTAAAAATTTGTACAATTTGATGGGGAGGTTCTCAACTACCCTATCTAAGAAAAGTAATTATACAAATTGATACAAAATGTCAAATACTAAAAACACTATCTCATGGGAAAGGAGACAATAATCGACACAGACCATCAACTATTGTACTACTTGAAACTCTGGAGTAAGTTACAATAAACTACGAATTACAAGTGAATGAGACTTTTATAGAAATTCAATTTAGTGATGAGGTATAGGAAGGGAAAGTAGAAAAAGTTTTTTGACATTCTTTCAAGGCCACTAACATCAAATATCAAAACTCTGGGACTTTAATGCACACGAAACTTTTCACCATAATTCATATAGAGGGATATACATATGATATAGAATTTAAGAAGGATTTTTAATGGTCACAGAGTCAGAGTTATGTGAATGTTAAAACATTTAACTATCATCTTTAGAATGGGTTACTCTGAATGTTATATGAATTAGGTGTTCCTAAAGGTGAGAGACTGTAGCTAATAAGAGAGGCTCACACCTCCAAGGTTACAAAGAATTTCATTGTATGTAAAACAACGACTAGCTTCAAGAGGTAAGTATACTCGCTCATGATGCAAGAAGATATATCTATGTTCATGAGAGGATGTAGGCTTTGATGTACATAAAAATCTAGTAATGGTAAACAATGTCTATATCATCCCTTACCTATACTCATTTATTCTTAGAAAATCATTTTCATGGACTTTATGGAAGGTTTAACAACAATTAGGAAATGAGATGACTACTCATTCATCATAGTTAATAGGTTTCGAAAAATGTGTGTTCTCATGCCCTGTAATAAGACCATCAATGGGAAGAAGAAACAAACTTGTTCTTCATATAGGTCCATGTTTATTCTAGGATACCAAGGAGCATCATTTTAGATAGGGACACAATATTTCTCATTGAATTTTGGACTACATTGTGGGAGACGATTGACACAAAATTCAAGAGGCTTATAACATTCCATCCATAGAAGGATGAGAAAATACAAGTAGTCAATAGGGATTTGATGACACTTTTGAGGGTTTCTAATCAAAAGCATTTGAAAGCTTGTGATGAAAATTTGGTATATATACAACACTCTTGTAATCGAGAAATCTACAATTATATTGTTAAGTCCTCATTTAAAACTTGTTTTGGATATTTACCAACTTCACCTTTGAATATTACATATCGATAACAACGAGGAGAGATGGAGAATTTCACAAGGACTACTTTAAGAGAAGTGAAATTTATTGAGAAGATATGATAGATCCATCTGCAATTATAAGATAACTTTGAAGAAGTCATAGGAAAAATACAACGCTAGGAATTACTAGCATAGAACACAGAATTTATTGAAGGTGGGAGACATAGTATAGTTATAATTGAATAAGAAGAGGCTATAAGGTACTAATAAGAAAGTCAAGGCTCTATTATATGGTCCTTTTGAGATACCAAGAAACCTGAGTGATAGCACCCATATATTTAGTCTACCTCCATACATGCACATTTTCATAATGGTGAATGTGGAAAATCAAAAACTCTATGAGAATTCAATGTTGGATCAAGAAAATGTGCAAGTACTACGTTCTATAAAGGATTAGCACCATATACTCGGGGAAAGTTTACGAAGGATGCAATTTTGAAACAAAGATCCAAAATTACAATATAGGGGAAGCATGACCATTTGCCTTTGGCATATTGGATTAAAACACAAACTTCCAAGCAAGGCTAAATGGTACTCCGTGGAGAAGGTAGAGGAAAAAATTTCTGAACTTATTCAGTAATATCTTTTGTTGACGAGAAGCCCCCAAATTAGAAAAGTTTGATAGAAATTGGATCATCTTATTGAATTTTTTTTACTTTTAAAAAGTTTGTTTAAGAGCATAAAACAATATATATATATATATATATATATATATATATATATATATATATATATATATATATATATATATATATATATATATGAATATATATATATATTAAAAATTACAAATAATTATTTATATTATTTTGTGTAGCATCCCCTCGTAACCTTGCATAAAAATGCATAGAGTTAGAATTTTTTAATACCATTTTACCCATGTGTAACTTTTGGAAATACTTATTCCTAATTCCATATTCCTTTACTACCTATTTGATAAAATATTCATCATTACATAAATTAATCTTTAGTAAAGGAATAAGAAATTATATTACATAACATAACTTATCCTAATATAGCAAATTATCATAACCATCCTAATGTAACCTTGCACCAATTTCCATGATTCTTTCAACCAGGTTAACTAATCAAAAAGTTGCTAATGTAAATATCACATCATGCAAGGAATCAACGTCATAAGAATTGCACAATAAGAAAAAACATCATTAGACACTGATATACCTTGGAAACCCCATATGGTGAAAATAAAAAAACATTTAATTTTATTATTTAGCACTCATGAACATGTTCACCCCTAACTCAAAGGATGTTAAGGAGCCCATCCCTTGACAATTGTCATAAAATTTTACAAAAAATTATCATCTTAGATATAACATAACTAGATATATGCTATTACAATCATCATGATATCATTTACCTACAAATCCTTGAACAATGTGTCTTTGGGTCCTGGTTCTTCCCATCAGTGGACTATTGTGCAACTGATGTTCTTCAACCTGCATATACCACTAGTCTATTTCTTGGCATAATGCTAAACATAATCCATCTTTTGCATGCTTCGTGGTCCTTTTTTACAACTTCTGTTCTTAACAATCTCCGATACCATGATTATATCAAATATTAATACATCCAATACAAATATATACTAGCAATGGTTCAACATTTATTCATATTCATACATGAAATGTAACCAAAATATTGCAACATGCTTCGTTTAACAACACTTCTCATGCATTAATTATAAGTGTATAACTATCAAGCATGTATATAAATAAATACCATATTAATTTTACGTTCTTCTCCAAAGGAAAACCATCAAAACTATTATTTTACTTTTAAACGAAATTAGCATTTTAGTTTTGATCCTTGTGCATGTAACTAGATAAACGTTTTTAAAAGAAACTAGCCTCGAAACTATTTATTTGTAAATGAAATTATGTAATCATTTCCAAAAGAACTAATACCATGGATATTATTCTTATGCATGTGAATGCATGTTCCTTTAGAAATGCATTTTTTTTCCAAAGGAGAATTGTTACAAAACAAATCTAACATAGTAGTGATTATTTCTCGCATGCAACTATTTCTTCTTTCCAAAAGAGAAAACATGATAGCTATGGAAAACACATATTTCTTTCCAAAGGAAGTTATGTAAATCTTGCATGCAAAAACACATTTTCTTTTCAAGTGATCAAATGCAAATCAACCATTCTTTTATGCATGCAAATACATAATATTCTCCCAAAACAAAATTAATATCATAGTTGATGCTCTTATTCATGCAAATGCACATTCATTTCCCAAAACAAGGCTAACAAAATAGATATTATTTTCTGTGCATGCCATTTCATAAAATTCTTCCAAACAAACTTAACACACTAATTATTCTTTTCCATGCATAGAAAAGCATATTTCATTTTCTACAAATCTAACTCATCAACTATTGTTTTCATGTGTGCAATTGCATGCTCTTGTTCTTAGAAAGGGAAACTAAACATAATAGTTATTAAAACACACATATTTTACAAGAAATATCTTTTCAAAGCTTATTTACCTTCTTGAATGCACGGTTTCATGTATTCTTTTTAACAAGTCAAATACATAGTAGTTATTTCTCTTACATGCAATGACTCATGTATTAAACATATGCCTCCAGGAAAGGTTTTAGAGATCGAACAGATCCTAGATAGCCAGGTGGCTAGACAGACTCGAAGAAAAGAATATTTATAGTACATGGTCAAGTGGAAGGACCATCCTATTGAGGATAGTTCTTGGTTAGATGCTGGCCAGATTCAAAGTGTCGGGTACTCTATTGAAGAGCTCATGGATAGGAGCCATGAGTTTAATTTACCCTGGGAATTTGATGCAGGAGCAGCTGACTGAAAAGGAGAAAACTGGAAATGGTTTTTTACTTTCTGATGGAAAGGAAGAAAAAAATACAATTTTTGTTTTATTTAAATTAAGGCTGATACAACCATTATCCTTTAAAAATTAAGCAAGCAAGTAAAATAGGATTAGTTAAGAGTATGTTTAAAGAAACTATTAGATAACTGTAAGGTAACTGAAGGACAATTTCTCAACTGTGAGGGTTTGCCATCTAGAGAGAGGAAAGAATACAAAAATTTGGAGAAAAATTTGTTTTCTTGAGTATAGGTGAAAGCAAATGAATCTAAAATCTCTATCATAAAGAAAGAAAGACAATTTCTTTTTTCCTGTGCATTAGTGTTTCAAATATTGTTTTAAGCAGAATAGTGAAGTATTTCATTAAAGAGGTCGAATGACATCAACAGAAATCTCGTGACTGAAGGCATTTCAAACCAGAAGCCAGACAAAGGAAAAGCCAACAAAGATATCACGTTCTTTCTCAGAAACCCAAGTATATTTACATTCAGTATTCAAGCACACATGCATTTGTTACATGTAAAAATTTAACAGTTCAATATACATTTATGAAAGAAAAATAGTAGAGGGTTTCAAAACCCACAAGTGCAGAAAACAACATTTTGCAGGCTAAGAAAAGTCTGGCAGTGAGGGTTTGAAACCCATTAAACCATACAAAACATAACTGAGAAAACGAAACCCTAAGGATTTATGCCTAAATAAGGATAATGCAAGCAAAAACAACAAGGCAATCATGGAGGGATCCTACCCTATTTCCCCAAGCCACAAAGACTCCCAAGAATGAGGTGATAGAGTGGCAATCTCCAAGCATGACCTGCACATCACCACAAAAATGAGATGGGGAGTCAAAAACCAGAAAGGCAAGTAAAATAAGGTGACAAAGAGCAGATAAAAGAAGGGAAGAATAAGGGTTTACTTGGAAAAATCCTGTATCTAAGTTAGAGGAAAAGAATCGAGTCCTTAGCTAGAGGGTTTCTCCCAGTGAAAATGTCATTGGTAATTTTACCTGCCTACCAAGGGGCCAGAGGGTTGGAATCAGAAAAAATGAAATGTAGAAATGAAACCCAAACAAAAATTTACTTGAAATAGTGTTTGTTGAGCTGCCAACAGAAGTAGTAAGGGAAGAACTTGTGGATACACAGAGCTAGGTCAACACCAGAACTAACATCAGAAACCATCACGAGCAGAACAAAATGAATCATAAGTGAGGAAGAAAAGAATAAGTGAAAGCTTGCAAATTGAAAGTCGACTTGAAGCCTCCGTGGACCAGTAAACAAACCACCACAAGAAACAAGAAAAAACACAATGCATACACAGAACCAAACCAGACAAACAACAGATGCAAGAATAGAGGCTGACTCTTAGTTTTCCCTCGGCAGATGTGAATAAGCTACATTTGTGAAACCAAGGTGATTACAAAAGGGTAAGCCAAAACAATTAAAAGTGCATTAAACCCTCACAGCTGAAAACCATATTTTTTATTTAGAAGATCTACAAAGTTAAGCAGTTTGTTGACACACTTCCTTTCCTCAAAATCACCACCAAGGATCTTCAACCTTTTTTCTCCATTCATTTTCCAATCTTATTTTTAAGAGACCCTTTTAATTTTACAAGTGATAAAATTAGTTTTGATAACTAATTCAAGACATGTAATGGATGTTGTGTGTTAAATAAATATTATTATTTTATACAAATGTTAAGGAGCTTGTAGGGATATTACATTTTCAGAGGTGTTTTATAACATGTATCATATACATGTTGGCACAATTTAATTATTACCATTTGTTTCTTTTATAATTGTGTTTTTCCTTTTAATTTTAAAAGTATTTTTGAAACTAAAAATAATTTGATTGTGAAATATAGTACAAGTAATAAGAAATTTAAAATAAAACAATATTCCAATAAAAAAGTTAATTGTAAACTTAATTTATTAAAAAACAATAAAAAAATAAAAATACAAATGAACTCAGGTAACCATATATTAGCATTTCATTTAATAAAACACCAATATACAACAAAAATTTATGCTTATTTGAACAAATCAAAGCAATGAAGCCTAAGCCTTCCATGGCACTTTCATCAATTCGTGGTAAGCAAATTAATTTTTAGTTTTCTTTTTTTATTGCAAATTTTATCATTGAAAATGAATAAGTTAATTGTAAACTTAATTTATTAAAAAACAATAAAAAAAATAAAAATACAAATTAACTCATGTAACCATATATTAGCATTTCATTAAATAAAACACCAATATACAACGAAAATTTATGCATATTTGAACAAAGCGAAGCAATGAAGCCTAAGCCTTCCATGGCACCTTCATCAATTCGTGGTAAGCAAATTAATTTTTAGTTTTCTTTTTTATTACAAATTTTATCATAGACAATGAATTTAGGAATTTTATTTGTGTTCCAGAAAGTGTTGTACAATGATATAAAAGTAATCTCACTTTTAAGTTATTCATATAATTATCATAATACTATAAGTAAATGACAATCACATAACTAAATGTTTTATAAATTTTAATAGATAATAATATGACTAAATGGTTTATAACTATTACTAAGTATCAATTTGCAATAAAAAAATTAATAACATTATAATTATATTATAATTATTATTATTGAAAAGAATTAATATATAAATTAAATATATGTTAATTTAATAAAATATGTAATAACATTGTTAAGCATATTCTTCATAGTTAATTATGAAAACTCATAATTTATAAATAAGTTTTGTTAAAATATTATGGGTTAATATCATAGCTTATCATATGATTTATTTTCTAATTAATCAATTTAATTTAAAGGAAAAAAGAGTATAACTGAGATAAATTTCAAATTTTTATTTGTGAATACATCTATTAGTATTCTAGAATATTTTGTGAATATTAAATCCCTACCATCACCTAATAATTATTGATAGTTAAATTAAAATTCTAAAAAGGTCTATTTCAAAATAAACATGTCTATCGACATAAATAAAAAAATATTCATAATATTTAAACCCAAGGTTATATCTAGTTTTTTAGATCAAATTGATTTGTCTACTTCTATAATTAGAGGTAAGGCAACTCCTCAACAAATTCACAATTGCACCTAGAGTTTGCAATAAAAGTCTCCTTAAGGAAGGAGGTAGAAAATCGAAGGTAAGACAACACTTCAACAAAAAGGGAGGTAGGTGTATTGAATCCTCCACGCGAGGATGATGAACCAAAAAATTAAGAAACTATGATAAATAGATTAATAAATGTGATTGATAGACTTAGATAGACGTACATCAAGCACATGCAACCCCATATTAGTAATTGTGGTTGATATACACTCATAGAATTATGTCAACCACATAAGCATCTCAAACAAATTAATAATTTTTATGTGTATGGTAGAGATTTAATATTAAATATATTAATATTAATTATTATATAGTTGTTATAATATTAGGTTTAAATATTGAGTTTTAATAATGTGTTTTAGTATCTGGTATTAATATTAGGTTTCAATATAGGATGGTAATATTAGGGCTTTAATATAAGCAAGAATAAGTTAATTATTCAACTAAGTGAGTAAGTTTCAATTAACATTGAAAACCTAATTTTTAAATCTAATATTTTGTTTTTATAACCGTAGCTTTTAATTATTGTACAAATAATTATTTTTGTCGCAAACAACATTGATCATTGGTCACGAAAAGAACAAATACTATTCCACTCTAAGGAAATGTGTACATGCTAATTTTAATATTACAAAATTAAAATAAAAAACATTTTATTTTATTATTAAATGCTAGTGAGGATATTCACCCCTTACTCAATGGTAGTAAGGGAGTCCATACCTTGACTATTGTCATAAAATTTTACAAAGAAATATCATCTTAGATACATCATAACTAGCTATAAGATATTACAACTATCATGATACCATTTACCAGTAAATCCTTGAGCATTGTGTCTTTGGGGTCTAGTTCTTCCCGTCAGTGGACTATCCTGCAGCTCATGTTCTTCAACCTACATAGACCACTAGTCTATTTCTTACCATAATGCTAAGCATATTCCATGTTTTTCATATGTCATAATCCTCTTTTGCAACTGGTATTGTCAACAATCTTTCATATAATGATTAGATCAAATATCAATCCAACCAACACAAATATATACTAGCAATGATTTAACATTTATTCATTTGCATACATGAAATGTAACCAAAAGTATCACAACATGTTTCCTTTAACAACATTGCTCATGCATTAATCATAAGAATATAACTATCAAGCATGTCCATAAATAAATACCACAATACTTTTATTCTCCTTGAACAAACACATGTTCTTTGCCAAAGGAAAATCACTACAACTATTATTTTTCTTCTAAAGTATACTAGCATTTTAGTTTTGATTTTCATGGCTGTAACAAGACTAACTTATTCAAAAGAAACTATCCCCTTAGATATTTCTTTGTACATACAATTATCTAATCCTTTCCAAAAGAACTAATATTGTAGATATTATTATTATCCATGCGAATGCATGTTCCTTTCAAAAGGAGAATTACTCCAAATAGAGCCACAATAGTAGTGATTATTTATCGTATGCAACTATTTTTTCTTCCTCCTATAAAATAACATGATAGCTATGCAAAATACATATGTTTTTTCCAAAGGAAACTGAGTAAATTTTGTATAGAAAAACACATTACTTTTTCAAGCAATGAAATGCATAGCAACCATTCTTTCATGCATCTAAATACAAAATCTTCTCCCAAAATTAATTTAATATCATAATTGATCCTCTTATGCATCCAAATGAACATTCTTTTCCCAAAAGAATGCTAATGCAATAGATATTATTTTTCGTGCATGCAATTGCATAACATTCTTCCAAAGAAACTAACACACCAATTTTTTCTTTCCACGCATCCAAGAACTTATTTCATTTTCTATAAATCTAACTCATCATATATTGTTTTCATATGTGCAATTACATGCTCTTGTTCCTAGAAAGGGAAACTAAATATTATAGTTATTAAAACACATGTAGTTCCAAGAAATATGACCAATAGCTAGTCTTTTCAAGGCTTCTTTATCTTCTTGAATGCAGGGTTTCATATATTCCTTTCAAGAACTCATATACATAGTAGCTATTTCTCTTGCATGAAAACTTATATTTTTATTGTTCAAGAAATTAATCACATAGTTCTAATTTTCGTGCATGCAAAGAACACACTTTTTAAGAAAGACATGGCTACTCATTTTTTATGTTCATTGTTCTCATAGAATTTTTTCTAAAAAATGACATGATTTCTCTATCTTTTATGTGAAAAGTTCTCATGTCTTCTTTCCAACAAAATATCATAGTTAACCCATTTTTACGCATGAAAACTAAGCAAACCTTTTAAGAATTACTAATCTTTTAATGTACATAAGCTAAGCAAGCTATGCATTCTTTTCCGAAAATTAATATAATTAATTCTACTTTTTAGCATGATTTCCTACGAGAACAACATATATTTTCTTTTCACCATGACTAAGCACAAAATCGACGCGTTCTTTTCACAATCAAGACAAAATTTTTCTATTAATTTTTAACCAAAAAGGCATAACTACTTTTCTCTTTGGCATAGAATGGTCTCGTTATTGCATCGTGAGGAAGCAAGTGTCTACGATCCATCATAGAGTTTTATTTTCACCGTTATTTAATTTTGCAATGATCATAATCCGCAGGCATGCAAGAATTACCATAATACGGTTCCATAAACAAACTGGACAATCTACACTTTGCTTACGACTAATTTAATATTATAGTTCGCCACAAAGAAATTTCTCAAGCTCTGCATTATATTTCCCAATTATTTTCAACTATCCTGTACAAAAAAGAGATAGCCACCTCATATGCCCGTCCTTCAGATTTTTAAATAGTGCAGGCTCTGTATTTCGAATAGGGAGACAATGCCTTATTTGTCCTGTTCGAAGAAGTGAATTTGGTTCCCATTAAATTATCTATTTATAAACCCTATCCATAGAGACCCGCTTTCAATAATGTAAGCCTATCGTAGTTTGTAACTACTCGAAACCTAAGTATTTCTTTGTTGCACCGGCGTTAGGATCTTCGACCTTTTTAATCCATTCATTTTCCAATCTTCTTTTTAAGAAACCCCTTTAATTTTACTAGTGATAAATTTAGTTTTGATAACTAATTCATGGCATATAATGGTTGTTGTGAATTAAATAAATATTATTATTCTTTTACGCATTTTAAGGGGCTTGTAGGGATATTACATTTTGAGAGGTGTTTTATAACATGTATCGTGTACATGTTGGAACAATTTAATTCTTACCATTTGTGTTTTTTTTTTTTCCTTCTCATGGTTGATTTTTTTAATTTTAAAATTTTAAAATTATTTTTAAACTTAAAAAAAACTGATTATGAAATATAGGCCAAATTAAAAATAAATTAAACTACAACAATATTAAAAAAACATTAAATATAAAATTAGTTTATTAAAAAATTAATAAAAAAATAAAAATACAAATTAACTCATGTAACCATATATTAACAGTTTATTTAGGAGAACATAAGTATACCACAAACATTTATACATATTTGAATAAAGCTAAGCAATGAATACTAAGCCTTTCATGGCACTTTCATCAACTCGTGGTAAGCAAATTAAATTTTAGTTTTTTTTTTTTTATTGCAAATTTTATCATAGACAACTAGTTTAGGAATTTTTATTTGTGTTCGAGAAAGTGTTGTAGAGCTATATAAAAGTATTCGTGCTTTTAAGTTACTCATATAACTATGATAATATTATAAGTAAATGTTTTATAAATTTTAATAGATAATTACATAACTAAATGGTTTATAAATTAAAATAGTTAATCATATGATTAAATGGTTTATAAATTTTAATAAATATAAATTTATAATAAAAAATTAATAAAATTATAATTCTATTATAATTATTATTATTGAAAAAAATTAATATATAAATTAAATGTATATTAATCTAATAAAATATGTAATAACATTATTAAGCATATTCTCCATTGTTAATTATGTGAAATTGTAATTCATAAATAAGTTTTGTTAAATATCATGGGTTGATATGATAGCTTATCATATGATATTTTTTTCTAACTAATCAATTTAATTAAAAGGAAAAAAAGCCTAACTGAGATAAATTCCAACTTTTAATTTGTGCATAATACTATTAATATTCTACGATATTTTGTGAAGATTAAATCCCTACCATAAACCTAATAATTATTGACAGTTAAATTAAAATTCTAAAAATATATATTTAAAAGGAAACATGTCTATCAACATAAATATAAAATTGTTTACAGTATTTAAACTCAATGTTATCTCTAGCTTTCTAGATCGAATTGATTTGGAGACTTCTATAATTAGAGGTAAGGAAACTCCTCAATGAATTCACAACTGCACCTAGACCTTGTAATAGAAGTCTCCTTATGGAAGGAGGCAGAGAATGGAAGGTAAGACAACACTTCAACAAAAAGGGAGGTAGGCGTATTGAATCTTCCATGTGGGGATGGTGAACCAACAAATTAAGAAACTAGCATAACTACATTAATAAATGTGATTGATGTACTTAGATAGACATTCATCAAGCACATGCACAACCAAATTAGTAACTATGGTTGATATACGCTCATAGACTTATATCAGCCACATAAACATCTCAACCACATTAATAATTACTAGGTGTATGGTAGAGATTTAATATTAATATTAATAATAATTATTATAATATTAGGTTTAAATATTGAGTTTTAATAATGGGTTTTAGTATTTGGTATTAAAATTATGGTTTTAATTTAAGGAAGAATAATTTAAATATTCAAATAAGTGAGTAAGTTTCAATTAACGTTGAAACCCTAATTTTTAATTCTAATCTTTTGTTTGCATAATCGTAGTTTTTAATTATTGTAAAAATAATTGTTTTTCTAACAAACAACAATGATCATTGGTCAAGAAAAGAACAAATACCTTTCCACTATATAAAAATGTGTGCATGCTAATGTTAATATCATTAAATTCCTAATATTAAAACTCTAACATAATAAAATCTAATCTTTTAAACTCAATATTAAACCTTAATATTAAATTTAACGTTATAAACCTAATTTTAAACCCTAATATTATGAAACCAATATTATAAATCTTATTATTGAACCCAATAAAATGTAACAAACCTCATAAATATAATATTAAATTCAATGTTATAAACTAGATATTGTAAATGCAATATTAAACCCATTATTGTAACCCTGATATTAAATGCTAAATTTGTATTGTCACAATGTGACGTTCGATAAATTTTTGTTTTGGATTTATAATATTAAAACCCCAAATCATAAGCATAATATTAAAGCCTAATATTAAACCTTAATATTATGTCAATTAATATTAATATATAAGGAAGGGAAGGGATAAGGTAGTTTATACAATCTAGATTTTTATATTGAGTTTATAATAATATAACCATGAATATTAAGCATAATATTAAACCCTAATATTAAAACTTAATATTATCTCAATTAGTAGTAATATATAGGAAAGGGAAGGGATCATGTAGTTTTTAAATTTTGAGAAAGAAAATTGTTGAAAGGTGTTGAGGGCCCTGAAATCGGGTCAACAACAAGGGGGATACCCACCCGGTTGGGAACCTGGTTGGCGGCTCCATGCCCGTTTGGTGTAGCGGGTCTGACTGGGGATGACGGGACCAGCTTCCCGTTATAAGGGGTGTGTGTGTAGAAAATGGTGATGTGTGTGTGTGTAGAAAATGATAATAGAAAATCTGTAATTATTCCTTAACTAATCTAATTCTAAATTCTGAAATGATTTTATACTACTTTAATCTAACAAAAACAATACATCTAATCTACACTAACCCGGGGCATAATTTTTCCATTATGCAATATAGAAAGATTTCACAGAATAACTGGTAATGAAGATTATTCGGCTATTATGAGAATATAAATCAATTAAGATGAACCATCTTGCGTAATAAGTTAAGCAAAACGGTTGTGAACAGCGTATTGCATAATCAGCTATTCATGTATAAAGCACAAATCAATGACTCCACCGTACAAAAGTACCAAATAGTAGTCCACTCATTCATACATTAACATATAAATAACATCAGCTGTATATTACTCTAAGAATGCAAGCAGAAACTAGTCAAGAGATAAAAGTATCATTTATGACTGATTTTAAACTTACAGACCTTAAGCAATAATGATCTATTTCTACTTGCTTCTAATGCCTACTAAGAGTACAGAAGTGCAACATCAGTAGCAGGTATTAAAATGCAAACATAAATAAATCTTGATCCGTCCATTCATCAAAAACCCCTACGAGAGTGCAAAAGTGCATGTTCTGAGGACAAGTTTTTTGACAAAATTTCGGACCCTTCTCCAATGCAACGAGAAGGGTTAAATACTAGTAACCGACTAATTTTACTTTACACAAATTCAGGGAACGACTTCAAATGACCGCCCTTTTACTAAAAACAAATTTAGTTCTAAAAACTGAATCTAATTTCTAACCGTTTATGTATCTGCTCCTTAGTGCTGTAAGCAATGCGCTGTTCGCCTTGAAAGAGTCGGCTGGTTGTCCTTTCCTTTTGTTCGAGCTTGAAAATTAGAAACAACAAGTGCTGGCACCTCTTTCTGTTAGACCAGAAGATATTTCCAAAAACCTTTCTCTAGCTGGGTGTATTCGCTGTGCGCACACTTAGTACAACCCAGTTTCTTTTCGAACTGATTTTGCTGTTGCTATTTCGGTTTCCGGTCGTGCGAATGACTCAATGAGTTAGAAGTCACGCTGTATGGACAACCTCCTGTTTCGAGAATTGTTTCCGTTGTTTGTTCCAGGCTTTTCTGGAGCGTCTTTCTTCTCTTGTGCTTCTTTCTCTGCTTTACCAAGTCTGAGCTTCAGGATCTTTTGTAAACACGCTGCTTTTGTGTGCCTTTGACTCTGAGTCTTGGACAGTCTATTTTTATCAGTGCCTGTTGGGCGATACTCTGGAATCCGTGGTTCTGCTGCATGCGGCATCCAATTGCGGAGGCATCTTCTCTCTGTTGGCTTATTGGCGCTCTTCCCTTTTCCTTAGATGTTTCCTGCATATAGATTTATATCAGTCGTATGTCTTGCAGTTTACGCAAAGAAGAAGGGAAATGACGAAAAGATTGACATGAAAGCATTAAACTCTAATGAATGCGAAGTTAATGACATTTATCATGACTTGACTCTTCGATAAATGCGATGCAATCATTTCTGGATACTCAAGCATGCGGTCATTAATTTCCCTTAAGGCGCGCGTTCAAATTTGGACCTGTCGTGTATGTCGGAGAATTCTTGCGATGAGTTTTTTTCTGCGATTGGTATCGCAGTATCGATAGCTGCAATGTTTATTAAGTGTTATCGTAGATCGCAGATATCGCAGATCGCAGATCGCTAATATCGCAGATCGCAGCTTTGCATGGTCGCAGATCGCAGATCGCTAATATCGCAGATCGCAGCTTTGCATGGTCGCAGATCGCAGATCGCAACATCGCAATGTTTTCACTTTGTCACTTTGTGCTACTTCATGTGACATTGCGACGTGCGACGTCGCATATCAGCTGTCGGCGTTTCTTTAGGTTCTCCTTTTTCAAATGCTTTCAATGCGCGCGATGCGATGGGTTCTCGCATCGCTCCTTTTTAGTGCATTTATGCGCTTTGGGCAAGCGCTCCTTTTTCCATTGCGACGCGATATAGCTTTTAGGGAGTTGATACAAAAGATTTTTTAAACAAAAATAATTTTTGGATTTTTGGCTAAGGGTCCCCCTTTGCTTGATGTTATTACTAATATCAAACGAAGAGGGGGGTTGTTGGTGACCACAACAATGGCAATTCACTGTGAAGAACCAGTTATCTCTGCTTTTCTATTGACCGTTCACTTCCGAAACGGCAAAATTTTTATATGTCTAAATTTTGTTATGAACAGATAGAGTAGATTACCCCTCACCTCGTCAACGATACTTTGTCTCAACCTTTTTACATCTCAATTGCTTGCTTCCTCAGGCTTTTTCTTGCATTCGCACCAGACATTACTTGGTCTTGATTAAAGATAAAATAAGGTCTTCTCTGCGTACTGGCTTAAAAGTATACTCATTTGTCGTAGGTAGAGCCTCTGCTGCCCGCAAGCGTCCATAGCCTCGACAGGGTTACCATGTTATCCAGCAATGATCCTTTTTCCTGCTTGAGGTTACTCGCAACATTCCAGAGAAAAATCCTTTTTGACACACTTTTCCTTTTTTAATTCTCTAAAGAACAATGTCTTGGTTTGGTGGCCAAATTATGACACAATCATTCACTTGATTTACACTTTTGCTGAACAAGCCGGCTCGTGATGAGACCTCTTGTCTTTTGATTGCAACAATCTTAAGTCGTTGCCCTATTTTGATAGACAGTTTTGGCAAAGTCAGCAAGTTATAACATCTGTGATCATGATAAGCCGGCTCGTGATGAGACCTCTTATTCTTTGAGATATAGTGTTTTGCTTGGATTATTTCTCTGAATGCTGCAATTCCCTTTTAGCAGGGAGGAAGTCATTGTTTTTCCTTAAGAAAGCTCTGGACGACAATAATATAGTTTTTTGAAAACAACAGCTTTGCAGAGAGTACTTATTTTAATATTGATGATACCTTTCATGAGGCTGATACAAAACAATTTTTTCACCAAAGGTTGCCTTCGTCAAAGTTCTTTGAGGTTGAAACTAATATCGTAATCAAGGTGAAGTTAACTCTATTTGTTAATAATAAAATTCAGATTTTTCAAAAATTTTGCTATTTGTACAAGCGAAATCAAAATCTGATAGAGAATTGGCGTGCTCTTTTCATGAATCCTTTTCACATGATCATCTACAACGGGTTTTATTCATAAAAAGAGAAAAACTAAATTAAATGAAACATAAAATCTAAATCTATCCTACAAAATTTAGAAGAATTTCTCTTCTATGGAAAATATAATTTAAGGATCAGTCCATTGACAGGTAAAGAATCTCTCCTACCTGCCAGATCCTGCAACACGAATGTGGACGGGCCTACGACTTCTACAATCTGAAAAGGGCCAAGCCACAGCTTCTGGAATTTCGTATGTTTTCCCTTTTCTTCATGTGCCTTATCCCATTTCAAAACTAAATCACCCATCTGAAAGTTTTTTCTGGTTATGATGCTTGAGTCAAAAGAAGATTTTATTAGCGCTTGGTGATGTGTATGGGTTTTCCTAGCTTGTTCTCTTTGTTCTTCTAGTTTGATTATTTCCATTTGTCTTACTTGTAATGAGGAAGTAGGTACTTCATCGATGTACTGTACTAAAGACAAAGAGGGAATGACTAAGTGAGTCGGAAGAACCACTTCTCTCCCATAAACTAAATTAAAGGGAGAAGTGCTGATCGAAGCTTTCTTTGTGATTCTATCAGCCCATAAAGCATTTACCAGCGCTTTGTGCCAATTCTTTTGGTTTTGGTCGACTGTTCTTTTGATAATTCTGATTAGGTTCTTGTTTGTTGATTCAGCCAATCCATTACCTTGCGGATAGTAGTTGGCAGAATATTTCAGTTTGAACCCTCTTTTAAGCGCAAACTCAGTCATAACATTTCCAGAAAAATATGAAGCGTTATCAAACATTAAGGCCGTTGGCAATCCAAACCTAGTTATGATAAATTGGTCTATGAATTCAATAATGTTTTCAGAATGAACTGTCTTGAGAGGAACTGCTTCTACCCATTTGGTAAAATAATCAGTTGCCGTAAGGATATACTTATGTTGCTTAGAAGAGTGAGGAATGATATCACCTATTATGTCCAAGCCCCATTGACTAAATGGTTGGTCGATGCTGACCGGTTGTAGCGGCATGGATGGTTTCCTTTGTTTTCCTACAGCAATCTGGCAGACTTGGCATTTCCTTACGTAATTGTATGAGTCTTTGAACAGCGTGGGCCAATAATATCCTGCACGCAAGATTTTGTGTGCAGTCGCATCTCCGGCATAGTGTCCACCTGCTGGTCCATCATGAAGTTCCTGCAAAACTTTTTCGGCTTCAGTTTTCTCAAGACACCTAAGAAGTACAGAATCGTAATTCCTTTTAAACAGGACATCATTTATGAGCTGGTATTGTTTAGCTTTTAGTCTCAGAGCTCTTTTCTTGGTATGATCCAGACGTGATGGAGCATACCCGTTCTTAAGAAAATAAATGATGTCAGCATATAACGATGCTGTGTCGTTTAGGCTTACCTCATACGCGTGTACCTCTTCAGATGAGTTCTCAGGGATCTGTGATGCTCCAGCTAACATCTTGCAGAAGCCTTGGCCTCTTACGATGTGTGCCGGTTTGATCTCAAGGTCGTATTCCTGTAAGGCAGTAATCCAATTTGCTCTCTTCTCGCCCACATCCTTCTGTATCAGGAGGTTTCTTACCACCGGAAATGGTACTATGATTTTGGTATGGGCTTTTAGCAAGAAAGGTCTGAAATATTTGATTGCTTTGAAAATGGCATATGCCTGTTTCTCGACGTCAGAATAATTGAGTTCAGCACCTTGTAAGTTCGAGCTAAAGAATGCGATTGGGGCTTCTACCTTTTCTTGATTTGCTTGAGTTAAAATCGCGGCATAGGATTTTTCTGAGGCAAACGTGTATAAGATGAAAGACTCTGAAAAATTTGGGGTAGCCAAAGATGGAGCGTTGATGATGGCTTGTTTAATTAAATTGAATGCTTCGTGCTCGTCTAGACCCCATTTGAAATTTGAATTCTTTTTTATCATATTTTGTAAGGGAGAAATAATACGTGAAAAAACTGTGACAAATCTTTTGACAAAATTGATCTGTCCAAGGAAGGATTGCATGGCTTTCTTGTTATGAGGTATGGATATTTCGGAAATTTCCTTGATTCTGTCGGGTTCTATGTGAATACCAGATTTCAATACTATGAATCCGAGCAATTTCCCTTCGCTTAATGCAAAGAAAGATTTCTTTGGATTGAGCGAAATCCCATACCTCAAGCATCTTTGAAATATTTGCTTCAAATCTTTGAGATGGTTGTTCCGTTTTTTGGAGTACACTGTTATATCATCCAGATAAATCACTACTGATTTATTGACTAACCCTTTAAACGCGATGTCCATGGCTCTCTGAAAGGTAGCTCCGGCGTTGATCAGACCAAATGGCATCTTCCGATATGCATAAGTGCCCCACTTGGTTCGGAATGTAGTCTTTAACTGATCATCGGGATGCACCAGTACTTGATTGTATCCTAAAAATCCATCCAGGAATGACATTAATTCTGAGCCTGCTACTGCCTGTAGAATTTGCTCCATAGGTGGGAGGGGAAAGTTATCTTTCTGACAGGCTTTGTTGAGATTCCGGAAGTCGATACAGATCCTAATGTCTCCGTTTTTCTTCCTAACGGGCACCATATTGGATACCCATTTGGAATGCCTGACGGGGAAAATTATTCTGGCTCTCAACAACTTATTAAGCTCAGTTTTTATCTGATTTTCTAGGTTAGGGTGTATTTTCCTGAGCTTCTGCTGGACAACTTTCTTGTGGTCGATCATAGGGATAGTGTGCTGAATGATGGAAGTGTTGTAAGTCTTCAGCTCATCGTAGTTCCAGGAAAAAACGTTTTTGTACTGTCTCAGAAGGCGGATATATGCTGATCTTTCTTCACGGGCTAGGCCCTGGCTTAGATTAACGTTTTGCGGCTTTTCGTCGGTTCCTAGGTTGACTGATTCATAGTTCAGAGTTGAACTGTAAAGCTTGGCATTAGCCGACCTTTTGAACCGACTTTTCAAGTCATATAAGTCTTCTAATTTGACCACCGATTTGGGTATAGCATTATCAGTGCTACTTTGTTGTATTTGGTGATCATGACAGTCTTCGTCAATTATCTGGTTTGTGTAGGATCCTTCAGAGGTGAGGAAACTTACGATGTCTGGGTCGTCGTTGAACACTCTCCAGTTGGTGATATTGTCAGGAATGGAAGGTTTAAAAATTAATTCTATTGAAAACCTATCAGGACTAAAATCTTCGGAAGGGATAAGTCTAGAGGCTACGTTAGCTAACAGGTCTGCGCTCGCGTTTTGAATTCTTGGAATTGACGAGATGTTAAATGCTATGAAATGTGCAGTGAGATCTTGCACTAACGATTGATAATGCTTTAAATGACTAGACAGGCAATGTATGGTGTTATGTACCTGTTTTACAACGATCTCAGAATCTCCAAAGACTTGAAGATACTTAACATTCAATCTGATTGCTTTGTATAGGCCTTGAACCAAGGCTTCGTACTCCATTGTGTTGTTCGTGCAATCGAACTCAAGTCTGCATGTGAGCATAATCTTGTTCCCGTCTGGGTTGATCAGAACGCATCCTGCTCCTGCCCCCTCGTTGGATTTAGATCCGTCAAAATATAATTTCCAAAATAAAGACGTATTTACAGAATTATCTAAAAAACTAAAACATTTTGAGTCATCAGTTTCAGAGAAATTTTCAACTTGGGATAAAACTGAATTCTCTAAGTATGGTGAAACATGAGCACCGAAATTGCCTAGGAAAGAATCTATTGCGTAATTGCCTACAATGCTGCTATTGTATGTGATGGCTTCATTTTCTCCTTCTAGTTCTGTCACTATGTATTTTTGGTGCAACTCTCGTTCAACCTTTATCTGATTTGGTTTACCATTATATGGTAACCACATGTGCGACCAGTCGGTTGAGAAATATCCGTGGAGTTTCTCCAACCAATCCCTGCTAAGGATCAAGCCATAGAACTCAGGGATATCAGCAACTAGAATGTCGATAACCTGACACACTTTTGGGTTAGACGACAATCTTATGGTCACCTGATTCAGTTCACCAATCACTTCGACTTGGGATCGATCAAGTTGAACTATACGTACTGCGGATTTTTGAGGTTGCACATTCAATTTGGCACATATTGACCTGGGTAAAATATTCGTCGAAGCACCAGAATCGACCAAGCAATTGTGCACGTTTTTGTTGAAGATTTCATATGTGAGAAGAAAAGGAGGAGTATGAGATCTTGATCTTCCTCCAATCAAGGCGATGTCATTTGGATCAATTTTATTTATCGTATTGGTTGGAGGCCTTCCCAGATTGTGGGAAGCTACAGCTGTAGGTAAAGATGTAGTAGGAACAACACGTAATTCTTTCATCATGATTTTCTGCTGGTGTTTCAGTTTACTCAATTCGTACAGAGTGATATTAGCCCTAGTCTTCTTCATGTCGTCGATGATGTTATAATCGATTTCATCCGACGCTATTAGTGTTCTTGATGGAGGCGATTGATCAGATTGGACTGGGCTAAGCTGGGTCGCTTTAGCAGTTGTCTTTTTGGTTACGACCCTTTCTTTTGTCGCAGGGCTTGTGCCCTTTTGTTTTGGCGTAGTTTGGGGAGGATCACGCTGATTTTTGATTCTCGTGCTAACAGGAAATGCTTCTTGATCCTCTTCCTGTGGGAGGATGAAGTCCCACATTCCTTGAAGTTCTACAACTTCTTCCTCGTCGGTCTGCCCTTCAGTGGTATTCTCTTCTTCTTCGTCTTCTTCAGACTCAACGTTTGAGACAACACTGGGTGGTTTTACCTCCATGGGAGGATTTCTTTTAAAAGTCCTAAAGGGCTTTTTTGAAGAAGTCTCTGCTACTTGTTTCTTGATATCGACCATCTCATTGGACATGGCTTTCAACACCTTTTGTAATCCTTCCAAATCGAAAGGATCTTTCGTTTGCTTCTTCTTGGTGTCTTCTTTGAAAGAGATCTTCTTTGACTTGCGTTCTTCTATAGCAGATCTCTTTTCTAGGGCTACCACGTGTTTTTCCACTGCTAACGCTTCTGTCAAGTTGTCAACTAATGTGGTCTTGTTTGCCCTATCTACGAAGATAGCCAAGTTTGGAGGTAAAGTCGTGATGTACCACTCACATCTTACTTCCTCGCTGGGTTGTGAGGCAGCGGGGATTTTGTTGAGGATCTTATTGAACCGTAAGTTAAAATCTTTAATGGGTTCTCTAGCCTCAGCCTTAAGATTAGATAGGTCATTAATCAATGTCGTCGTCGATCGGTCATCACCAAACTTAGTGAGGAACTGACTTTGAAAAATGTCCCATCTTGTGATGGATCCGGAAGGTAACGAAAAGTACCATGACCCGGCTGTTCCTTGCATTGTATAAGGGAAGAGCCGGACAACAACATCTTTGTTAGTAACTCCGTTGAGATTAACAGAAAGCATGAAATTATTGATATGTTCTTCGGCTAGCATACCTTCTTCTGGGTTAAATTTAGGTAGCCATTTCTCTGGATGGGCCAGTATAGGGCTCAGGGGTGGAGGCATCAAAACCGCCCCAGGATTATTCCATGGAGACTGGGCCATCGTGGAGCTGCTAGCTAATGGAAGTGCAGAAACTGATCCCCGATGCTGAGAAGGTGAAGAAATTAAGATCTTTGATGTTTGAAGGGGAAGGTTTGTTGAAGATGAGTGAGTGAGTTGGAATGAAAAAGTGGGTGGTTGACTTCGCGATGAGGGAGTTGATATGGACGAAGTGGATGAAGGAGTCTTACTGTCAGACTCTTGAGGTGTTTTCCTTGCTCTTTTTCTGGTAGGAAGAGGGAGTTCACTTGGTTGTATACCAAATTTTTCACTCTTTAATCTGGTAAGGGGATGAGCAGGGTTGTACTGCGAAGTCACGCTGCTTTTAGATTTATCAGACTTCTGGTTAAAAATGGAGAATCCCTGGAGTTTACGAATCAAAGTTTGAATTTCAGGGGGTTCAATAATAGATTGGTCTGATATATTCGAATATGTAGCAGTGGTGGATACTCGAGTGACTTCAAATTCCGGGTTTAACCGTGTTGGAGAAGTCGAGGGAGTTGATGAGGGTGTATTACTCTCAGAATGGTATTTGGATATTGCTTTAGGTGCCATTCATAGTTTGTGCCCTCCTTCTAGTGCCAAACATGTTTAGGGCCCTGAAATCGGGTCAACAACAAGGGGGATACCCACCCGGTCGGGAACCTGGTTGGCGGCTCCGTGCCCGTTTGGTGTAGCGGGTCCGACTGGGGATGACAGGACCAGCTTCCCATTATAAGGGGTGTGTGTGTGTGTGTAGAAAATGGTGATGTGTGTGTGTGTAGAAAATGATAATAGAAAATATGTAATTATTCCTTAACTAATCTAATTCTAAATTCTGAAATGATTTTATACTACTTTAATCTAACAAAAACAATACATCTAATCTACACTAACCCGGGGCAGAAATTTTCCATTATGCAATCTAGAAAGATTTCACAGAATAACTGGTAATGAAGATTATTCAACTATTATGAGAATATAAATCAATTAAGATGAACCATCTTGCGTAATAAGTTAAGCGAAACGGTTGTGAACAGCGTATTGCATAATCAGCTATTCATGTATTAAGCGCAAATCAATGACTCCACCGTACAAAAGTGCCAAATGGTAGTCCACTCATTCATACGTTAACATATAAATAACATCAGCTGTATATTACTCTAAGAATGCAAGCAGAAACTAGTCAAGAGATAAAAGTACCATTTATGACTGATTTTAAACTTACAGACCTTAAGCAATAATGATCTATTTCTACTTGCTTCTAATGCCTACTAAGAGTACAGAAGTGCAACATCAGTAGCAAGTATTAAAATGCAAACATAAATAAATCTTGATCCGTCCATTCACCAAAAACCCCCTCCGAGGGTGCAAAAGTGCATGTTCTGAGGACAAGTTTTTTGACAAAATTTCGGACCCTTCTCCAAGGCAACGAGAAGGGTTAAATACTAGTAACCGACTAATTTTACTTTACACAAATTCAGGGAACGGCTTCAAATGACCGCCCTTTTACTAAAATCAAATTTATTTCTAAAAACTGAATCTAATTTCTAACCGTTTCTGTATCTGCTCCTTAGTGCTGTAAGCAATGCGCTATTCACCTTGAAAGAGTCGGCTGGTTGTCCTTTCCTTTTGTTCGAGCTTGAAAATTAGAAACAACAAGCGCTGGCACCTCTTTCTGTTAGACCAGAAGATATTTCTGAAAACCTTTCTCTAGTTGGGTGTATTCGCTGTGCGCACACTTAGTACAACCCAGTTTCTTTTCGAACTGATTTTGATGTTGCTATTTCGGTTTCCGGTCGTGCAAATGACTCAATGAGTTAGAAGTCGCACTGTATGGACAACCTCCTGTTTCGAGAATTGTTTCCGTTCTTTGTTCCAGGCTTTTCTAAAGCGTCTTTCTTCTCTTGCGCTTCTTTCTCTGCTTTACCAAGTCTGAGCTTCATGATCTTTTGTAAACACGCTGCTTTTGTGTGCCTTTGACTCTGAGTCTTGGACAGTCTATTTTTATCAGTGCCTGTTGGGCGATACTCTGGAATCCGTGGTTCTGCTACATGCGGCATCCAATTGCGGAGGCATCTTCTCTCTGTTGGCTTATTGGCGCTCTTCCCTTTTCCTTAGATGTTTCCTGCATATAGATTTATATCAGTCGTATGTCTTGCAGTTTACGCAAAGAAGAAGGGAAATGACGAAAAGATTGACATGAAAGCATTAAACTCTAATGAATGCGAAGTTAATGACATTTATCATGACTTGACTCTTCGATAAATGCGATGCAATCATTTCTGGATACTCAAGCATGCGGTCATTAATTTCCCTTAAGGCGCGCGTTCAAATTTGGACCTGCCGTGTATGTCGGAGAATTCCTGCGATGAGTTTTTTCTGCGATTGGTATCGTAGTATCGATAGCTGCGATGTTTATTAAGTTTTATCGTAGATCGCAGATATCGCAGATCGCAGCTTTGCATGGTCACAGATCGCAGATCGCAACATCGCAATGTTTTCACTTTGTCACTTTGTGCTACTTCATGCGACATTGCGACGTGCGACGTCGCATATCGGCCGTCGGCGTTTCTTTAGGTTCTCCTTTTTCAAATGATTTCAATGCACGCGATGCGATGGGTTCTTGTGTCGCTCCTTTTTAGTGCATTTATGCGCTTTGGGCAAGCGCTCCTTTTTCCATTGTGACGCGATATAGCTTTTAGGGAGTTGATACAAAAGATTTTTTAAACAAAAATAATTTTTGGATTTTTGGCTAAGGGTCCCCCTTTGCTTGATGTTATTACTAATATCAAACGAAGAGGGGGGTTGTTGGTGACCACAACAATGGCGATTCACTGTGAAGAACCAGTTATCTCTGCTTTTCTATTGACCGTTCACTTCCGAAACAACAAAATTTTTATATGTCTAAATTTTGTTATGAACAGATAGAGTAGATTACCCCTCACCTCGTCAACGATACTTTGTCTCAACCTTTTTACATCTCAATTGCTTGCTTCCTCAGGCTTTTTCTTGCATTCGCACCAGACATTACTTGGTCTTGATTAAAGATAAAATCAGGTCTTCTCTGCGTACTGGCTTAAAAGTATACTCATTTGTCGTAGGTATAGCCTCTGCTGCCCGCAAGCGTCCATAGCCTCGACAGGGTTACCATGTTATCCAGCAATGATCCTTTTTCCTGCTTGAGGTTACTCGCAACATTCCAGAGAAAAATACTTTTTGACACACTTTTCCTTTTTTAATTCTCTAAAGAACAATGTCTTGGTTTGGTGGCCAAATTATGACACAGTCATTCACTTGATTTACACTTTTGCTGAACAAGCCGGCTCGTGATGAGTCCTCTTGTCTTTTGATTGCAACAATCTTAAGTCGTTGCCCTGTTTTGATAGACAGTTTTGGAAAAGTCAGCAAGTTATAACATATGTGATCATGATAAGCCGGCTCGTGATGAGACCTCTTATTCTTTGAGATATAGTGTTTTGCTTGGATTATTTCTCTGAAAGCTGCAATTCCCTTTTAGCAGGGAGGAAGTCATTGTTTTTCCTTAAGAAAGCTCTGGACGACAATAATAGAGTTTTTTGAAAACAACAGCTTTGCAGAGAGTACTTATTTTATTATTGACGATACCTTTCATGAGGCTGATACAAAACAATTTTTTCACCAAAGGTTGCCTTCGTCAAAGTTCTTTGAGGTTGAAACTAATATCGTAATCAAGGTGAAGTTAACTCTATTTGTTAATAATAAAATTCAGATTTTACAAAACTTTTGCTATTTGTACAAGCGAAATCAAAATCTGATAGAGAATTGGCGTGCTCTTTTCATGAATCCTTTTCACATGATCATCTACAACGGGTTTTATTCATAAAAAGAGAAAAACAAAATTAAATATAAAAACTAAATCTATCCTACAAAATTTAGAAGAATTTCTCTTCTATGGAAAATATAATTTGAGAATCAGTCCATTGACAGGTAAAGAATCTCTCCTACCTACCAGATCCTGCAACACGAATGTGGACGGGCCTACGACTTCTACAATCTGAAAAGGGCCAAGCCACAGCTTCTGGAATTTCGTATGTTTGCCCTTTTCTTCATGTGCCTTATCCCATTTCAAAACTAAATCACCCATCTGAAAGTTTTTTCTGGTTATCATGCTTGAGTCAAAAGAAGATTTTTTTAGTGCTTTGTGATGTGTATGGGTTTTCCTAGCTTGTTCTCTTTGTTCTTCTAGTTTGATTATTTCCATTTGTCTTACTTGTAATGAGGAAGTAGGTACTTCATCGATGTACTGTACTAAAGACAAAGAGGGAATGACTAAGTGAGTCGGAAGAACCACTTCTCTCCCATAAACTAAATTAAAGGGAGAAGTGCTGATCGAAGGTTTCTTTGTGATTCTATCAGCCCATAAAGCATTTACCAACGCTTTGTGCCAATTCTTTTGGTTTTGGTCGACTGTTCTTTTGATAATTCTGATTAAGTTCTTGTTTGTTGATTCAGCCAATCCATTACCTTGCGGATAGTAGTTGGCAGAATATTTCAGTTTGAACCCTCTTTTAAGCGCAAACTCAGTCATAGCATTTCCAGAAAAATATGAAGCGTTATCAAACATTAAGGCCGTTGGCAATCCAAACCTAGTTATGATAAATTGGTCTATGAATTCAATAATGTTTTCAGAATGAACTGTCTTGAGAGGAACTGCTTCTACCCATTTGGTAAAATAATCAGTTGCCGTAAGGATATACTTATGCTGCTTAGAAGAGTGAGGAACGATCTCACCTATTATGTCCAAGCCCCATTGACTGAATGGTTGGTCGATGCTGACCGGTTGTAGCGGCATGGATGGTTTCCTTTGTTTTCCTGCAGCAGTCTGGCAGACTTGGCATTTCCTTACGTAATTGTATGAGTCTTTGAACAGCGTGGGCCAATAATATCCTGCATGCAAGATTTTGTGTGCAGTCGCATCTCCGGCATAGTGTCCACCTGCTGGTCCATCATGAAGTTCCTGCAAAACCTTTTCGGCTTCAGTTTTCTCAAGACACCTAAGAAGTACAGAATCGTAATTCCTTTTAAACAGGACATCATTTATGAGCTGGTATTGTTTAGCTTTTAGTTTCAGAGCTCTTTTCTTGGTATGATCCAGACGTGATGGAGCATACCCGTTCTTAAGAAAATAAATGGTGTCAGCATATAATGATTCTGCGTCGTTTAGGCTTACCTCATACGCGTGTACCTCTTCAGACGAGTTCTCAGGGATTTGCGATGCTCCAGCTAACATCTTGCAGAAGCCTTGGCCTCTTACGATGTGTGCCGGCTTGATCTCAAGGTCGTATTCTTGTAAGGCGGTGATCCAGTTTGCTCTCTTCTCGCCCACATCCTTCTGTATCAGGAGGTTTCTTACCGCCGGAAATGGTACTATGATTTTGGTATGGGCTTTTAGCAAGAAAGGTCTGAAATATTTGATTGCTTTGAAAACGGCATATGCCTGTTTCTCGACGTCAGAATAATTGAGTTCAGCACCTTGTAAGTTCGAGCTAAAGAATGCGATTGGGGCTTCTACCTTTTCTTGATTTGCTTGAGTTAAAATTGCAGCATAGGATTTTTCTGAGGCAAACGTGTATAAGATGAAAGACTCTGAAAAATTCGGGGTAGCCAAAGATGGAGCGTTGATGATGGCTTGTTTAATTAAGTTGAATGCTTCGTGCTCGTCTAGACCCCATTTGAAATTTGAATTCTTTTTTATCATATTTTGTAAGGGAGAAATAATACGTGAAAAATCTGGGACAAATCTTTTGACAAAATTGATCTGTCCAAGGAAGGATTGCATGGCTTTCTTGTTATGAGGTATGGATATTTCGGAAATTTTCTTGATTCTGTCGGGTTCTATGTGAATACCAGATTTCGATACTATGAATCCGAGCAATTTCCCTTCGCTTAATGCAAAGAAAGATTTCTTTGGATTGAGCGAAATCCCATACCTCAAGAATCTTCGAAAGATTTGCTTCAAATCTATGAGATGGTTGTTCCGTTTTTTGGAGTACACTGTTATATCATCCAGATAAATCACTACTGATTTATTGACTAACCCTTTAAACGCGATGTCCATGGCTCTCTGAAAGGTAGCTCCGGCGTTGATCAGACCAAATGGCATCTTCCGATATGCATAAGTGCCCCACTTGGTTCGGAATGTAGTCTTTAACTGATCATCGGGATGCACCAGTACTTGATTGTATCCTGAAAATCCATCCAGGAATGACATTAATTCTGAGCCTGCTACTGCCTGTAGAATTTGCTCCATAGGTGGGAGGGGAAAGTTATCTTTCTCACAGGCTTTGTTGAGATTCCGGAAGTCGATACAGATCCTAATGTCTCCGTTTTTCTTCCTAACGGGCACCATATTGGATACCCATTTGGAATGCCTGACGGGGAAAATTATTCTGGCTCTCAACAACTTATTAAGCTCAGTTTTTATCTGATTTTCTAGGTTAGGGTGTATTTTCCTGAGCTTCTGCTAGACAGCTTTCTCGTGGTCGATCATAGGGATAATGTGCTGAATGATGGAAGTGTTGTAAGTCTTCAGCTCATCGTAGTTCCAGGAAAAAACGTTTTTGTACTGTCTCAGAAGGCGGATATATGCTGATCTTTCTTCACGGGCTAGGCCCTGGCTTAGATTAATGTTTTGCGTCTTTTCGTCGGTTCCTAGGTTGACTGATTCATAGTTCAGAGTTGAACTGTAAAGCTTGGCATTAGCCGACCTTTTGAACCGACTTTTCAAGTCATATAAGTCTTCTAATTTGACCACCGATTTGGGTATAGCATTATCAGTGCTACTTTGTTGTATTTGGTGATCATGATAGTCTTCGTCAATTATCTGGTTTGTGTAGGATCCTTCAGAGGTGAGGAAACTTACGATGTCTGGGTTGTCGTTGAACACTCTCCAGTTGGTGATATTGTCAGGAATGGAAGGTTTAAAATTTAATTCTATTGAAACCCTATCAGGACTAAAATCTTCGGAAGGGATAAGTCTAGAGGCTACGTTAGCTAACAGGTCTGCGCTCGTGTTTTGAATTCTTCGAATTGACGACATGTTAAATGCAATGAAATGTGCAGTGAGATCTTGCACTAACGATTGATAATGCTTTAAATGACTAGACAGGCAATGTATGGTGTTACGTACCTGTTTTACAACGATCTCAGAATCTCCAAAGACTTGAAGATACTTAACATTCAATCCGATCGCTTTGTATAGGCCTTGAACCAAGGCTTCGTACTCTGTTGTGTTGTTCATGCAATCGAACTCAAGTCTGCATGTGAGCATAATCTTGTTCCCGTCTGGGTTGATCAAAACGCATCCTGCTCCTGCCCCCTCGTTGGATTTAGATCCGTCAAAATATAATTTCCAAAATAAATACGTATTTACAGAATTATCTAAAAAACTAAAACATTTTGAGTCATCAGTTTGAGAGAAATTTTCAACTTGGGATAAAACTGAATTCTCTAAGTATGGTGAAACATGAGCACTGAAATTGCCTAGGAAAGAATCTATTGCGTAATTGCCTACAATGCTGCTATTGTATGTGATGGCTTCATTTTCTCCTTCTAGTTCTGTCACTATGTATTTTTGGTGCAACTCTCGTTCAACCTTTATCTGATTTGGTTTACCATTATATGGTAACCACATGTGCGACCAGTCAGTTGAGAAATATCCATGGAGTTTCTCCGACCAATCCCTGCTAAGGATCAAGCCATAGAACTCAGGGATATCAGCAACTATAATGTCGATAACCTGACACACTTTTGGGTTAGACGACAATCTTATGGTCACCTGATTCAGTTCACCAATCACTTCGACTTGGGATCGATCAAGTTGAACTATACGTACTGCGGATTTTTGAGGTTGCACATTCAATTTGGCACATATTGACCTAGGTAAAATATTCGTCGAAGCACTAGAATCGACCAAGCAATTGTGCACGTTTTTGTTGAAGATTTCATATGTGAGAAGAAAAGGAGGAGTATGAGATCTTGATCTTCCTCCAATCAAGGCGATGTCATTTGGATCAATTTTATTTATCGTATTGGTTGGAGGCCTTCCCAGAATGTGGGAAGCTACAACTATAGGTAAAGATGTAGTAGGTGTTGGCATTATGATTCAAGTGTTGTCCTTGATGGCAACTCACTCAGAGGTTGGTACAGATGCTCAGAAGTTGGTACAGGAGATGGCAACTTAATCAGAAGACAGATCCTAGTACAGCTTGCCAAGGAAGTTCATACACGCAGGTTTGTTAAGACCAAGTCGCGTGTACACGCAGGTTGGCTTCAGAAAAAGCGCGTGTATGTGGAAATTACCTTTGGTCCATGGCGGTTAGTCCTTGGAAGTTGTGCTTATGGTTTCGGACCATTATGTCTCGACGGACGTGTTGATCCCTAGTTTCGAGGTTGATGGTATTATGGTTTTGGCTCTTGGTATTGAACAAGGCCTAAGGCTATATAAGGAGAAGATCACTAGGCAAAGGAGTATGGAGTGTGGGTGTCTGACGCAGTGAGAGGATCTGGTATTGCTGGTTATCTGTTCGGGACGCTTGGCAAGGGTCGGATCTGACAACAAAGGCAGAAGTAATCATTTCTAGATCTGCACGCGGGTTGCCTTTGGAGAAAGCGCGTATACACGCGGTTTTGGTACAGTGAAGTAGCGTATGCATGATAAGTGTTGATATTTCAGGTTGCTGCTGATTCTGGTGGTTGTTGCAGAGTTCTAGATTCTGGTTTGGGTTCTGTGTTCTTGATGACAGGGTTTCAGTGATTCGGTATTGGGTTGTTTAATGAATTATGATGCAAGTATAAGTTGATGATTGTATTGCGGTAATGTTTGCTTTGTACTCTTGGATCCAGTATGAAAATGTATGAAACGTGGTCCCTGAAGGTTGTAGGGTCAGCACCTACGTACTAGTAAATGGATCAGCTAGTACAAGAGCTGAGGGGGTTGTAGCTCCCTTCCAAAAGTAGTTGGAAAACGAGAGAGGGTTGTAGCCCTCTGCAGGTTGTAGCCTGCGTGCTGGTAAAGGACTGCACCAGTACATTGTAAAAGAAGTTTCTCATTAAAGAAGAAAGAGACAAATTGCAGCAGGTGGTTTTCACCCACATTGGGTTTCCACCTTATATCATGGTGTTCATGTGTGTGGCTTTTGTGTGATGATCTATTCTGTTATACTGCACCTGTTTACTGTTAATATGCTTAATAATATCCTGATGCATTTACTGAAGATAAGATTAACTGAATCATAAGATCTCTGCATATACGCTAGTTGCTTTAGACACAGTCGCGTGTACACGCAGGTTCACTTAACTGAAGTCGCGTATATGTTTCTGAGTATGAAATTGAAAAAAGTTTTATCTGATCTGATAATACTGATTCACCCCCCCTCTCAGTATTATTTCCAACAATTGGTATCGGAGCAGGTCCTTCAGAGAAAGCTTGATCGCTTGAAGGAAAAGATCCATCAAATGGCTAATCCAGAAAGAGAGGCACACATCAGGCCACCAGTCTTTGATGGGAACAATTTTACTCACTGGAAGATAAGAACCACTGCATATCTACAGTCGCTTGGAGCAGAAGTTTGGGGAATCGTAGAAGGAGGATACAAATTCCCATCAGCAACTCCTACAGATCCAGCAGAGAAAAAGCAATATGAGCTCAATGCCAAAGTAGTTACTGTCCTATTGAGTACTTTGACTCAATCAGAATTTATGAAGATCATGCATCTCAAATCAGCTAAGGAAATATGGGACAAAATCGTTACAAGCTACGAAGGAGATGATCAGGTAAAAATAGCAAAGCTTCAAACTCTCAGAATCCGATATGAAACTCTTAAGATGCGAAGTAATGAAAGCGTAGCTAATTATTTCCTGCGTATGGATGAGATTGTGAATTGTATGAGGGATCTGGGTGAAGAATTTGAGGAAGTTGTCTTAGTTCAAAAGGTTTTGAGATCTTTGTCTACTAAATTTGATTCTAAAGTATCTGCCATAGAAGAAAAGGAGAATGTGCGGAAAATTACCATGTCACAGCTTCACGGGATCTTAACTGCTTTTGAAATGCGACAAGAGGTACCACCAGAGGCCGCATTCGAAGTGTCAGAGGAAGAAGATGAGGTAAATTTTGTCAAGAATCTTGAACGGGGATCTGGACGGTTCAAAGATAAGCTACCTTTCAAATGTTTTCTATGTGGTAGAGTTGGTCACTATGCTGCTAGATGTCCTCATAACAAAGAAAAGATATATGAAGAAGATGGTAGAAGCTATTATACCCATATTAAAAGTTCATTAAATGATAGTGAGGATATTAGAAGTCTCATGGCACATAAGAAGAAGAATGCTTCATCCAATAATAGCGAGGATATTAAAAGTCTCATGGCACATGAAGAGAAGAATGCAGAAACTGAAGAAGTTGCCAAACTAAAAGAACTATTGGAGACAGAAACCAGGGTAAGGGAGAAATTGCAGGATATAGCAAAAGATCAGAGCACAACTATTCAGAGACTTGAATCAAAGATCCTCTCTCTAAAAGAAGATCTTGAAGATCAAGAACATGAAGTGATCAAACTAAAGCGACAAGTGGAAGAAGGGAGAAAAGTTGAAGAAGACCTAAGGAAGAAGTATCTGAAAAACGAAGAACAACATCAAGTTGAGGTAAATATCTTGAAAGGTAAACTAGAAGAAAAGGATAAGCTTTTACGATTTCAAGATAGTTCTAAAGTCTTGGATGATATTCTTAATAGTCAAAGATCTCCTGCTATCAAGACTGGTCTTGGTTTTCATGAATATGTTGAAGGTGAATCTAGTTCACAAGGTGAGACAAGAAACTCTAATGAGAAATCTGAAATGCTCAAGGAACAACCAAGGAAAGAAATTCCTCAAGGAAGATCCTTTACTCCTAACTATGGACGTGATAGACGATTATTTCCTCCGCTGAATAATGTTGAGTGTTATGTATGTCATAATCTTGGACATGTTGCAGCCAGATGCAGAAGTAGAATGGTTCAAGAAAGATCATCGCATCCCAGGTACTTCAGAGGGTATTGCTTTGCCTGTAATGCATATGAACACAAAGCAATTGATTGTGATAGAAGGAACATGAAAAATATAAGGTGCTATACATGCAACAACTATGGGCATAAAGCAAGGGAATGCAGGAGCAGATTTCAAAATTCAAGACAAGAGGACCATACATCATCACAGTTGCAGGAATTGAAGAAGACAGAGATAGAAAGGTGTGGGATAACTCAGTCAGCTGACATAACAGACACAGGGGAATCTGAAAGTGATGAAATTCAGTATTCCATCCTGCATACGCTTATATAATGAAGACAAGTCGCGTATATACGCGAGTTACAGGCTGCAAAGTCGCGTATATGGAGAAAGGGCAGCAGAACAGACCCAGGTTCAGTCATGGTTGGCTCAGGCTCAGGGGGAGCAGAACAGACTCAGGAAATGGTTCAGACATGGTTGGCTTACACTCAGGGGGAGAATATTCTTCAAATAATGCATTGTTGGCATTATGGTTAGAAGGTGTTGATAAAGTCTATGAAGCTAAATGATACATCTTACTGTTTAGGAATGGTATTGCAGGCTGATGCTTATGGTACAGATCATGATGCTGTTGGTGGCTTTCATAAGTCTTGGTCTAGATATTTCATCACTATGTCATGTATCTCTTTTATGATGTCAAGGTCATGTAACGGCCTATGTTGGTTTCCCCACTATGCCTGGGATGAATGATGAAATGTTCATGTATTATCATGTATCTTCACATGGTTAGGTGGATGAGTCAATATTGGTATATCCCCACTAGGTTGGGTGATGAATGTATGTTGAGTCTTTTGGTGATAGGAAGGTCTTCTATGATGTATAAGTCTTTGTTCTTCTTGAAGAACATCTTTTGCAGATCTTGCCTACAGTCAAGGGGAGCATGAACAGCACAATTCAGCAAGAGCAGGATGGATAGATTGGTACACTTTGGCATACACAAAGGGGGAGCACATTTGGAGATTTCAGCATGTACTCAGGGGGAGTATGGACAGGAGATGGTATACCAAAGAAGAGAATATCTTGGTCCACCCTTTGCCCTTGATGTCAAAGGGGGAGAGTGACTTGGTGTGGTGGTTGCCATCAAGTCCAAAGGGGGAGATTGTTGGCATTATGATTCAAGTGTTGTCCTTGATGGCAACTCACTCAGAGGTTGGTACAGATGCTCAGAAGTTGGTACAGGAGATGGCAACTTAATCAGAAGACAGATCCTAGTACAGCTTGCCAAGGAAGTTCATACACGCAGGTTTGTTAAGACCAAGTCGCGTGTACACGCAGGTTGGCTTCAGAAAAAGCGCGTGTATGTGGAAAAGTACCTTTGGTCCATGGCGGTTAGTCCTTGGAAGTTGTGCTTATGGTTTCGGACCATTATGTCTCGACGGACGTGTTGATCCCTAGTTTCGAGGTTGATGGTATTATGGTTTTGGCTCTTGGTATTGAACAAGGCCTAAGGCTATATAAGGAGAAGATCACTAGGCAAAGGAGTATGGAGTGTGGGTGTCTGACGCAGTGAGAGGATCTGGTATTGCTGGTTATCTGTTCGGGACGCTTGGCAAGGGTCGGATCTGACAGCAAAGGCAGAAGTAATCATTTCTAGATCTGCACGCGGGTTGCCTTTGGAGAAAGCGCGTATACACGCGGTTTTGGTACAGTGAAGTAGCGTATGCATGATAAGTGTTGATATTTCAGGTTGCTGCTGATTCTGGTGGTTGTTGCAGAGTTCTAGATTCTGGTTTGGGTTCTGTGTTCTTGATGACAGGGTTTCAGTGATTCGGTATTGGGTTGTTTAATGAATTATGATGCAAGTATAAGTTGATGATTGTATTGCGGTAATGTTTGCTTTGTACTCTTGGATCCAGTATGAAAATGTATGAAACGTGGTCCCTGAAGGTTGTAGGGTCAGCACCTACGTACTAGTAAATGGATCAGCTAGTACAAGAGCTGAGGGGGTTGTAGCTCCCTTCCAAAAGTAGTTGGAAAACGAGAGAGGGTTGTAGCCCTCTGCAGGTTGTAGCCTGCGTGCTGGTAAAGGACTGCACCAGTACATTGTAAAAGAAGTTTCTCATTAAAGAAGAAAGAGACAAATTGCAGCAGGTGGTTTTCACCCACATTGGGTTTCCACCTTATATCATGGTGTTCATGTGTGTGGCTTTTGTGTGATGATCTATTCTGTTATACTGCACCTGTTTACTGTTAATATGCTTAATAATATCCTGATGCATTTACTGAAGATAAGATTAACTGAATCATAAGATCTCTGCATATACGCTAGTTGCTTTAGACACAGTCGCGTGTACACGCGGGTTCACTTAACTGAAGTCGCGTATATGTTTCTGAGTATGAAATTGAAAAAGTTTTATCTGATCTGATAATACTGATTCACCCCCCCTCTCAGTATTATTTCCAACAGTAGGCACAGCATGTAATTCTTTCATCATGATTTTCTGCTGGTGTTTCGGTTTACTCAATTCGTACAGAGTGATATTAGCCCTAGTCTTCTTCATGTCATCGATGATGTTATAATCCATTTCATCCGACACTATTAGTGTTCTTGATGGAGGCGATTGATCAGATTGGACTGGGCTAAGCTGGGTCGCTTTAGCAGTTGTCTTTTTGGTTACGACCCTTTCTTTTGTCGCAGGGCTTGCGCCCTTTTGTTTTGGGGTAGTTTGGGGAGGATCAAGCTGATTTTTGCTTCTCGTGCTAACAGGAAATGCTTCTTGATCCTCTTCCTGTGGGAGGATGAAGTCCCACATTCCTTGAAGTTCTACAACTTCTTCCTCGTCGGTCTGCTCTTCAGTGGTATTCTCTTCTTCTTCGTCTTCTTCAGACTCAACGTTTGAGACAACACTGGGTGGTTTTACCTCCATGGGAGGATTTCTTTTAAAAGTCCTAAAGGGCTTTTTCGAAGAAGTCTCTGCTACTTGTTTCTTGATATCGACCATCTCATTGGACATGGCTTTCAACACCTTTTGTAATCCTTCCAAATCGAAAGGATCTTTCGTTTGCTTCTTCTTGGTGTCTTCTTTGAAAGAGATCTTCTTTGACTTGCGTTCTTCTATAGAAGATCTCTTTTCTAGGGCTACCACGCGTTTTTCCACTGCTAACGCTTCTGTCAAGTTCTCACCTAATGTGGTCTTGTTTGCCCTATCTACGAAGATAGCCAAGTTTGGAGGTAAAGCCGTGATGTACCACTCACATCTTACTTCCTCGCTGGGTTGTGAGGCAGCGGGGATTTTGTTGAGGATCTTATTGAACCGTAAGTTAAAATCTTTAATGGGTTCTCTAGCCTCAGCCTTAAGATTAGATAGGTCATTAATCAATGTCGTCGTGGATCGGTCATCACCAAACTTAGTGAGGAACTGACTTTGAAAAATGTCCCAGCTTGTGATGGATCCGGAAGGTAACGAAAAGTACCATGACCCGGCTGTTCCTTGCATTGTATAAGGGAAGAGCCGGAAAACAGCATCTTCGTTAGTAACTCCGTTGAGATTAACAGAAAGCATGAAATTATTGATATGTTCTTCGGCTAGCATACCTGCTTCTGGGTTAAATTTAGGTAGCCATTTCTCTGGATGGGTCGGTATAGGGCTCAGGGGTGGAGGCATCAAAACCGCCCCAGGATTATTCCATGGAGACTGGGCCATCGTGGAGCTGCTAGCTAATGGAAGTGCAGAAACTGATCCCTGATGCTGAGAAGGTGAAGAAATTAAGATCTTTGATGTTTAAAGGGGAAGGTTTGTTGAAGATGAGTGAGTGAGTTGGAATGAAAAAGTGGGTGGTTGACTTCGCGGTGAGGGAGTTGATATGGACGAAGTGGATGAAGGAGTCTTACTGTCAGACTCTTGAGGTGTTTTCCTTGCTCTTTTTCTGGTAGGAAGAGGGAGTTCACTTGGTTGTATACCAAATTTTTCACTCTTTAATCTGCTAAGGGTATGAGTAGGGTTGTACTGTGAAGTCACGCTGCTTTTAGATTTATTAGACTTCTAGTTAAAAATGGAGAATCCTTGGAGTTTACGAATCAAAGTTTGAATTTCAGGGGGTTCAATAATAGATTGGTCTGATATATTCGAATATGTAGCAGTGGTGGATACTCGAGCGACTTCAAATTCTGGGTTTAACCGTGTTGGAGAAGTCGAGGGAGTTGATGAGGGTGTATTACTCTCAGAATGGTATTCGGATATTGATTTAGGTGCCATTCATAATTCGTGCCCTCCTTCTAGCGCCAAATATGTTGAGGGCCCTGAAATCGGGTCAACAACAAGGGGGATACCCACCCGGTCGGGAACTTGGTTGGCGGCTCCGTGCCCGTTTGGTGTAGCGGGTCCGACTGGGGATGACGGGACCAGCTTCCCATTATAAGGGGTGTGTGTGTGTGTAGAAAATGGTGATGTGTGTGTGTGTAGAAAATGATAATAGAAAATCTGTAATTATTCCTTAACTAATCTAATTCTAAATTCTGAAATGATTTTATACTACTTTAATCTAACAAAAACAATACATCTAATCTACACTAACCCGGGGCAGAATTTTTCCATTATGCAATCTAGAGAGATTTCACAGAATAACTGGTAATGAAGATTATTCAGCTATTATGAGAATATAAATCAATTAAGATGAACCATCTTGCGTAATAAGTTAAGAAAAACGGTTGTGAACAGTGTATTGCATAATCAGCTATTCATGTATTAAGCACAAATCAATGACTCCACCGTACAAAAGTGCCAAATGGTAGTCCACTCATTCATACGTTAACATATAAATAACATCAGCTGTATATTACTCTAAGTAACATCAGCTGTATATTACTCTAAGAATGCAAGCAGAAACTAGTCAAGAGATAAAAGTACCATTTATGACTGATTTTAAACTTACAGACCTTAAGCAATAATGATCTATTTCTACTTGCTTCTAATGCCTACTAAGAGTACAGAAGTGCAACATCAGTAGCAGGTATTAAAATGCAAACATAAATAAATCTTGATCCATCCATTCATCAAAAACCCCCTCCGAGGGTGCAAAAGTGCATGTTCCGAGGACAAGTTTTTTGACAAAATTTCGGACCCTTCTCCAATGCAACGAGAAGGGTTAAATACTAGTAACTGACTAATTTTACTTTACACAAATTCAGGGAACGGCTTCAAATGACCGCCCTTTTACTAAAAACAAATTTATTTCTAAAAACTGAATCTAATTTCTAACCGTTTCTGTATCTGCTCCTTAGTGCTGTAAGAAATGCACTATTCGCCTTGAAAGATTCAGCTAGTTGTCCTTTCCTTTTGTTCGAGCTTGAAAATTAGAAACAACAAGCGCTGGCACCTCTTTCTGTTAGACCAGAAGATATTTCCGAAAACCTTTCTCTAGCTGGGTGTATTCGCTGTGCGCACACTTAGTACAACCCAATTTCTTTTTGAACTGATTTTGCTGTTGCTATTTCGGTTTCCGGTCGTGCGAATGACTCAATGAGTTAGAAGTCACGCTGTATGGACAACCTCTTGTTTCGAGAATTGTTTCCGTTCTTTGTTCCAGGCTTTTCTGGAGCGTCTTTCTTCTCTTGCGCTTCTTTCTCTGCTTTACCAAGTCTGAGCTTCAGGATCTTTTGTAAACACGCTGCTTTTGTGTGCCTTTGACTCTGAGTCTTGGACAGTCTATTTTTATCAGTGCCTGTTGGGTGATACTCTGGAATCCGCAGTTCTGCTGCATGCGGCATCCAATTGCGGAGGCATCTTCTCTCTGTTGGCTTATTGGCGCTCTTCCCTTTTCCTTAGATGTTTCCTGCATATAGATTTATATCAGTCGTATGTCTTGCAGTTTACGCAAAGAAGAAGGGAAATGACGAAAAGATTGACATGAAATCATTAAACTCTAATGAATGCAAAGTTAATGACATTTATCATGACTTGACTCTTCAATAAATGCGATGCAATCATTTCTGGATACTCAAGCATGCGGTCATTAATTTCCCTTAAGGCACACGTTCAAATTTGGACCTGCCGTGTATGTTGGAGAATTCTTGCGATGAGTTTTTTCTGCGATTGGTATCGCAGTATCGATAGCTGCGACGTTTATTAAGTGTTATCGTAGATCGCAGATCGCAGCTTTGCATGGTCGCAGATCGCAGATCGCAACATCGCAATGTTTTCACTTTGTCACTTTGTGCTGCTTCATGCGACATTGCGACGTGCGACGTCGCATATCGGCCGTCGGCGTTTCTTTAGGTTCTCCTTTTTCAAATGCTTTCAATGCGCGCGATGCGATGGGTTCTCGCGTCGCTCCTTTTTAGTGCATTTATGCGCTTTGGGCAAGCGCTCCTTTTTCCATTGCGACGCGATATAGCTTTTAGGGAGTTGATACAACAGATTTTTTAAACAAAAATAATTTTTGGATTTTTGGCTAAGGGTCCCCCTTTGCTTGATGTTATTACTAATATCAAACGAAGAGGGGGGTTGTTGGTGACCACAACAAAAGGTATGAACTTATTCAACCATTTCCCTTCCTATATGGATAAGTAATTTACATGAAGCGATGTCTAATCCAGTCCCCCCAGTTTAGAGGCATCACATAAATTAGAAAAGGTTTTACTGATATAGAGGTTTTACTACAGTTTGGAATAGAGTGATAGTTGGGACTTAATCTAAGAATTGTTGCATCCAGGTAGGTTCTATATATAGAGTGAGACCTCTGGGCATATATATATCAGGTCCACATCGCACATTTCAACATCATATCAACACGACTATACAATATCAGGATCACTATACCAAATTTCACGTTTTGATGTTTGAAAGAAATTTTAGGGTTTTTCTTTGATTGAAACCACATTTCATCCTTAATCTAGAATTGTCTAAGCAACATATCCACACATACATGTTTGAACGAGTAAAGAGTAAATATTTTGGGGAATTCAAAGAGAATTCATAAACAACCATAAGAGAAGAATTCAGATCAATGAGATCAAAGTCAGCACTTCCATGCAAAAAACTAAAATATTCAAGGTAGGTCTAGAAGCCCTTAAGCACATGATTCTTTCAACTAGGTTAGTTAATCACATAATTGGTAATGTAAATGCTACATCATGTAGGGAATAAACATCATAAGAATTTTACAATAAGAAAACACATCATTGGACACTTGTATACCCTGGAAACCCATAGTGCGAAAACCGAGAAATATTTAATTTTATTATTAAATGCTCATGAGGATATTCACACCTCACTCAATGGTTGTAAGGGAGTTCATTTATTTACCATTTCCATAAAAATTTACAAATAAATATTATATTAGATACAATATTAGTAGCTATAAGTTATTACAATTATCTTAATATCAATTACCCACAAATCCTTGAAGACTGTGTGTTTGGGGCCTATTTCTTACTATCAATGGACTACCTTGCAGCTCGTGTTCTTCAACTTGTATAGACCACTAGTCTATTTCTTGCCATAATTCTAAACATAATCCATCTTTCACATGCGTGACAATCCTTTTCTGCAACTGCTATTATCAACAATATTTGATATAATCATTAGAACGAATATTAATCCAACCAATACAAATATATACTAGCAATGCTTTAACATTTATTCATGTTCATACATGAAATGTAACCAAAATATCATGAAATTCTATACATGAAATGTAACCAAAATATCATGACATGATTCCTTTAGCAAGACTTCTCATACATTAATCATAAGCATATAACTATCAAGCATGTCTATAAATAAATACCAAATTACTATTATTCTCCTCGCACAAACACATGTTCTTTTCCAAAGGAAAATCACTATAGTTATTTTTTTTCTTCTAAAGGATACTAGCGTTTTAGTTTTGATCTTCTTGCATGTAACAAGATAAACTTATTCAAAATAAACTATCCCCTCAACTATTTATTTGTATATACAATTATGTAATCCTTTCCGAAAGAAATAATAATACGAATATTATTCTTATGCATGCGAATGCATGTTCCTTTCCAAAGCATTTTTTTTCAAAGGAGAATTATCCCAAAACAAAGCCAACATAGTAGTGATTATTTCTCTCATTCAACTATTTGTTCTTCCTAAAATAAAATAACATGATAGATATGAAAAACACATATTCTTTTCCAAAGGAAGCTAAGTAAACTTTGTATGATTTTTTTTTCAAGTAATTAAATGCATAGCAACCATTCTTTCATGCATGCAAATACATAATCTTCTTTTAAAAGAAAGCTAATATCATAGTTGATACTCTTATCCATGCAAATGCACATCCTTTTCCCAAAAGAAAGCTAATGCAATAAATATTATTTTTCGTGCATGTAACTACATAACATTATTCCAAAGAAACTAATAAACTAATTATTCCTTTCCATGCATGCAAAAACATATTTAATTTTCTAGAAATCTAACTTATCATCTATTGTTTTCATCTATGCAATTACTCACTCCCCTTCCTAGAAAGGGAAACTAAACATAATATTTATTAAAACACAGATACTTCCAAGAAATATAACCAATAACTAGTCTTCTCAAGGCTTATTTATCTTCTTGAATGAAAGGTTTCATGTATTCCTTTCAAGAACCCAAATACATAGTAGTTATTTATCTTGCATGAAAAATTTTATTTTTATTTTTCAAGAAATTAAACACATAGTTCTAATTTTTATATGTGCAAAGAACACACTTTCTAAAGAAGACATGGCTAAACATTTTGTATGTGCATGATTCTCATACAATTATTTCCAAAAAATGATATGGCTTCTCTATATTTTATGTGCAAAATTCTGATGTATTATTTCAAAGAAAATATCATATTTAACCCATTTTTTATGCATGAAAACTAAGGAAACGTTTTTAAGATTTACTAATTTTTTTAATGTGCATAAAATATGAAAACAATACATTCTTTTCCAAAAATCAATATAATTTTTACCATGATTTCCTGCGGGAGCAAAATATATTTTCTTTTACCATAATTAAGCACACAGTCAAACGTGTTCTTTCTGGAAAACACTACAAAAATTATCTATTACTTTTTAACCAAAAATATAGAATTACTTATCTCTTTGACATAGGTTGGCCTCATTTTTGCATGGTGAGGAAGTAAGTGGCTACGCTCCATCCTAAACTTTTATTTTCGCCGCTATTTAAGTTCACAATGACCATAATCCTGTAAGAATTACCATGATACGACTCCATAAACAGACAGGCTGATCTACATTGTGCTTACGACTAATTTAATATTATAGTTCGTGACAAAAGGAAATAGCCACCTTGTATGCCCCTCCCTCATATTTTTAAACAGTTCTCCCTATTTCAAATAGGGAGACAAAGCCTTTATTTGTCCTATTCCAAGAGGTCCAGCTGGGCCCCACCAAAATATTTGTGTATAAATCCTATCCATACATACCACTTTCAATAAGGTAACTCTAAGGGAGTTTGTAACTGCTCGAAACCTAACTATTTCTTTGTTACACCAACGTTAGGATCTTATGCCTTTTTTTTCCATTCATTCTCCAATCTTGTTTTTTAAGACCCTCTCAATTTTACGAGTGATAAAATTCGTTTTGATACGAGTGATAAAATTCGTTTTGATAGCTAGTTCATAGTGTTCAATGGTGGTTGTGAATTAAATAAATATTATTATTATTATTTCTTACCAACGATAAGGGGCTTGTAGGGATATTACATTTTGAGAGGTGTTTTATAACATGTATTGTGTATAGTTTTATTTTTTTCTATACAAAATTTTATCATAGACAATTAGTTTAGGAATTTCTTTTAAGTTATTCCTATAATTACAATAATAAGATAATTACAATATTAAGATAAGTAAATGTTTATAAATTTTAATAGATAATCATATAACTAAATGATTTATATATTTTAATAGATAATTATATGACTAAATGGTTTATAAATCTTAATAAGTATCAATTTATAATAAAAAACTAATTAAAGTGTAATTCTATTATAATTATTATTATTGAAAGGAATTAATATATAAATTAAATAAATATTAATTTAATAAAATTATGTAATAACATTACTAAGCATATTCTCCCTAGTTAATCATGAAAATTTTTAATTCATAAATAAGTTTTGTTAAAATATCATGGGTCAATATCATAATTTATCAAATGATATTTTTTTTCTAATTAATCAATTTAATTAAAAGGAAGAAAGAGAATAAGCTAAGATAATTTTCAAATTTTTATTTGTGCATATTGCTATTAATATTCTATAATATTTTGTGAAGATTAAACCCATACCATCAACCTAATAACTATTGATAGTTAAACTAAAATTCTAAAAAGGTCTATTTCAAAAAAAACATGTCTATCAACATAAATATAAAATTGTTCATAATATTTAAACCCAAGGTTATATCTAGTTTTCTTAGATTGAATTGATTTGGTGACTTTTATAATTAGAGGCAAGGGAAATCTTCTACCAATTCGCAAGTGCACATAGAGCTTGCAATATAAGTCTCTTTTGGGAAGGAGGTAGACAATCAAAGGTAAGACAACACCTCAATAAAAAGGGAGGTAGGCATATCTAATACTCCATGCAATGATGGTGAACAATCAAATTAAAAAATTGGCATAATCATGTTAATAAATGTGATTGATATTCTTAGATAAATGTACATCAAGCACATGTAAAACAACATTAGTAACTGTGGTTGATATACACTCATAGGCTTATATCAACCACATAAGCCTGTCAACCACATTAATAATTATTAGATGTATGGTAGAGATTTAATAATAATAATAATAATTATTATTATTATTATAATATTAGGTTTAAATATTGAGTTTTAATAATGGGTTTTAGTATTTGGTGTTATTATTAGGTTTTAATATTGATGTTTCAATATAGCATGGTAATATTAGGGTTTTAATATAAGTAAGTTTAAATTAAGTATTGAACTAAGTGAGTAAGTTTTAATTCACATTAAAACCCTCATTGTTAACTCTAATCCTTCTTTTTTTTTATAACCGTAATTTTTTATTATTCTAAAAATAACCATTTTTTTAACAAACCAACAGGGATCAATGGTCAAGAGAACCAAATACCATTCCACTCTGTGGAAATGTGTGCATGTTAATGTTACTATCATTAAATACCAAATATTTAATTAAACCCCAATATTGAACCCTAATATTTAATTTAATATTATAAACTCCAATTATAAACCCCAATATTATAAAAAAAACATTATAAATCTTAATATTGAAACGAATAAAAAATATCAAACATCATAAATCCAATATTAAACTCACTATTATAAACTAGATATTGTAAATGCAATATTAAACATATTATTGTAACCCTAATATTAAATCCTAAATTTGTAATGTCCCAATGTGATGATGAATAAATCACAATGGAATGACGATGTGACATTAGATAAATTTTTGTATTTAGTTTATAATATTATAACCCCAAATATAAAGCACAATATTAAACCCCTAATATTACGTCACTTTAAATTTTGTCAATTAGTAGTAATATATAGGAAACATAAGGGATCATGTATTTTCTACAATCTAAATTTGCTTATTGGGTTTATAATATTATATCCCTAAATATTTAACATAATATTAAAACCTAGTATCAAACCTTAATATTGTTGCATTTGAACACGTTAACATATAAATAAGAAAGAAATTCACAAGAAAGAAACTGAATCAAATGACAAGAACACACAAATTTAAATGTTAACGGGTTATATTGCAAAAAGTGGTATTAGAGTTGAGAGCAAGAAGAAGCTGACAACAAAAAGAAGCTTGAGTGGTGTTGCATAATATATCCAATGCCATGCCAGGGGGAGGTCGAAGAAAAGGTTGCGACCGCTAAGGTCAATTTTTTTTTTAAACTGTGAACAAAACCACCATTTTTTTAATGCAAGAGTCACCGATTTTTTGTTTGTCATCGTACTATTATTCGTTGCCATTTATTTTGTCTTCCATCTTACTATTAGAAAGATGGTAACATGATTGTCTGTAATCAAGTATTCATGAAATATCATTTTCCATTGAGTGATTAAGGAGATGCATGCTTTGAGCAGACCAACCGCCACCAGTCTGGAGTGTAAGTGAAGCCAGTGTGTGTGTTGGTCCTTGTTTTTTTCTCAGAAATTGAGCCAATCAATCAAGAGACGGAGAGAGACAACCTCGATCCAATTGAGGGAGCAGAGCCATTGGAGAGACAAAGCGAGACAAGAGCCGTCAGGGAGATAGAGAGAGATAGTCATAAGCCCCACCACTGAGGAAATCCGTGTATCTGTAGCAAAGTTCTAGAAAATGAAAACCCTCGTATTTTTCTTTAGCAATAGAAAAAATTGTTTGTTCAATTTTTCTTCAATTCTCAAGAGTTAAGTGGGTTTCCAAAAATAAAGTTTCAATTTTGAAGAGTTAAGTTGGGTTTCTAAAAATAAAGTGGAGTTCTGAAAAATTATCTTAGAAAATTATTGAATCTTTTGGTTTCTTGAAAGAAAATTTGAGTAGGGAATTTGAAGTTAAAAAAAGAAAGATAGTCGAATCTGTTATTAAAAAGAGAAACCCTAGTTAAAGAAAACAAAAGAAACAAATTCAAAAAAACCAAAATTGAAGGTAAAATTAAAAAGGGAAATCCTAGTTGGACTCAATAAAATTTTATCATTAATAAAGTTATTTGAAAGAGCTCGTGTAGGAAGAAATAGAAGAAATGACTAATTCTAAGTTTGATGTGGAGAAGTTCACGAACAAGAATAATTTTTCATTGTGGAAACTGGAAATAATGGATTTTTTGGTGCAACAAGGGTTGCACAAAGCGTTAGATGGTGTTAGGAAGAACATGTTGGCATGACAGATTTGGATTGGGAGGACTTGGATGCCTGAGCTCTCAGTACTATTAGGTTGTATCTGGAAGATGAAGTTCTCTTCGATATTGTTGAAGAAACCTCAGCAACATGTTTGTGGGGGAAGTTGGAAACATTGTATATGACCAAATCTTTAACCAACAAAATTTATTTCAAGAGGAAGCTATATAGTGTTCAATGAAGGAGGCTACTAAAATTGCATAACACTTAAATGTTTTTAATACACTTATTTGCCAATAGTCAGATATGGATGTGAAATTTGATGAATAAGATAAAGTTATTACCTTGTTATGTTTCGTTCCTGAATCTTGGGATCATTTTGTGACTTCTATCATTTTGAGCACAACCAAATCTTTGGAATTTGATTCTGTTGTGGGAGCTCTTTAATTTGAAGAAGTAAAAAAAAAATTCTAGCATTGAAAGTTCCACATGAGAAGCCATGGCATCCAGAGGCCAGTCCAAGGAAAGAGGGGAGAAAGCAAGAAGTTCTTCAAGGTGAAAATCAAAAGGAAACAAGTGTAAAGCCAAATTCCAGTATAACAACAAAATAGGGCATCTCAAGAAAGACTATTGGCAAAGAAAGGAGTCCATTGAAAACCCAAAGAAGGAAGCAAATCAAGTTGAGTCAGGTATGATTGATGAAGTTTTATTTGCTGAATTAGATATTTTAGATGAAGATTTACATGTTTGCAATGTCTTCCAGAATTATGAAAATTGGTTGTTAGATTTTGGTGCTTCTCATCACATGAGTCCACATTGAAATAGCTTCACTTCATATCAAGCTGTGAATGGTAGTTGGGTGTTCATGGGTAATAATGTATCTTGTCAAACTGCTAGAATGGAAAATGTCAAAGTTAAAATGTATGATGATACAATAGAACATTGATTGGTGTTAGACATCTACTTGAGTTGAGAAAGAATTTGGTTTCTTTGGGAGTATTGGACTTGGAAGGTTACAAATTTACACGTTAAAATGGAGTGATGATTGTTTCAAAGGCACTCGGGTCATTATGAAGGCAGTGAAGCTCATAAATATTTACAGACTTAAAGGAAGTAATTAGGTCAGTGAAGCATCGACTCTATCTGAAAAGGAAGAAGAAGATACTTGCCTGTGGCAATAGCAGTTCAGTCACATAAGCGAGAAGAGTCTTCAAGTACTGATGAATAAAAAATTTCTTCCTAATTTGAAATCCTTGAATTTGGATTTTTGCAAGCATTGTGTATTTGGAAAACAATGTAAACTAAAATTTAACATTGGAAGTCATAATAGTAAAGGAATTTTCGACTATATTCAATTTTATCTTTGGGAACCATCTCCTATTGTATCTTATGGAGGTGAATTATACTTCTTAACATTTAGTGATGATTTCTCCAAGAAAGTCTCAGTCTATATGTTGAAAATAAAATATGACATATTTAAATTTTTTAAACAATTTAAAGTTATGGTGGAAAATAAAACAGACAAATCAATTAAATGTTTAAGAAATGACAATGGTGATGCATTTACTTGCTTAGAATTTGAGCAATATTGTAATGATGAATGGATTTTTAGACATAAAATTGTTGTTTATACTCCTCAAAAAAATGGCGTTAATGAACATATGAATCAAACTCTTATGTAAATAGCTAGAAGCATGATCAACAATGCTAACCCATAGAAGGAGTTATGGGTAGAAGAAGTATATACTGCTTGTTATTTGGTAAACATATCACCTTTAGTTTCCATTAATTGTAAAATTCCCTAAGAATTTTGGTTAGGTCAATTTTGTCATTATTCACATTTAAGAATTTTTTGTTGTGATGTTTATGCTCTTATTCCAAAGAATCAATGTTCTAAGTTAGACCCAAAAGAAAAATGTTATATCTTTGTTGGGTATGACTATGCGGTGAAAAGATACAGGTTATGAGCTCCTTATTCACTTAAGATAATCATTAGTAGAGATGTAACATTTGATGAATCTTCTCTTCTAAAATCAGATGTAAAACTTGAACAACAATAGGTATCGCCGAATCAAGAAACTTAGTTGGAGGCTAAGGCTTTTTCGGAAACTCAAAAGGAAGGAGAGACTTCTGAATAAAAAGGTGAAGGAGGTGGGAAGGAAAATGTAGAAGATCACGAACTAGTCCAACAACTAGTCACTCTATCAAGATATACAAGAGAAATAAGAACACCTAAAAGACATGAAGATTTTACTTCATCTGTTGCATTGATTAATGAAGATGGGGAAATGGATGAAGAAATGGATAGCAAAAAGTGGAAAAAGGCTATGGATGAAGAAATGGATTCCTTGGCCAAGAACAAAACCGGGGACCTTGTAGAACTTCCTGAAGGGAGAAGTGTTGTTGGATGCAAATGGATTTTCAAATTGAAGCGAAATGTTTATGGAAGTATCAAAAGATATAAGGCGAGGCTAGTAGCAAAAGGGTATTCCTAGGTTGAAGGTATTGAATTTCATGAGATCTTTTCATCGATCATAAAACTTGTTTCTATTCATGTGTTAGTACTAACGACATTACTTTATCTTGAGTTAGAATAGTTAGATGTTAAAAAAAAATTCTTCATAGAGATTTGGATGGAGAGATTTATAGAGAAGAGCCAAAAGGTTTTGTACAAGGTCGCAACAAAAGATTAGATTGCAAGATTAATAAATCATTGTGTCGCTTGAGGTAGTCTCCCAAGGAATGGTATAAGAAGTTTGACTCTTTAACGGTGAGCTAGAACTTTACTCGAAGTGATTATGATCATTATGTGTAATTTAAGACTTTCAATGACATATTCATTATCTTGGTCTTGTATGATGACGATATCCTTATTGTGAGCAAATCATGGAAGAAATCAACAGGATAAAGGCACATCTTTCTAGGACATTTGATATGAAGGATCTTGGAGCAGCAAAACATATCTTGGGCATAGAGATACATAGAGCAGGAAAAAGGGAAAGCTCTCATTATCACAACAGAAGTATGTTAAGAAAGTAATTGAAAAGTTTAGTATGAACAATGTGAAACCTGTTAATGTTCCATTAGCTTCCCATTTTAAACTTTCTTTGGTTTTGGGTCCTAGAACTGATGAAGAAAAGAAGTATATGTTTCGTGTACCATATGCAAATTCGGTACACAACTTAATGTATGCGATGGTATCTACAAGACCTGATATTTCATAATTAGTTGAAGTTGTCATTAAGTTCATGGGAAATCCAGGAGAAGAACAATGGCAAGAAGTGAAATTGGTGCTTTGGTATTTGAGAGGCACAAGTGACCATTGTATCATATTTAATGATAGTGAAGGTTCAATTTGTGGATCTGTAGATGGTAATTATGCCGAAGATTAGGACAAGATGATATCTACTACAAGATATGTCTTTATTCTTGCAGGTGGATAAATTATCTAGATGTCAAAGCTTCACGAAGTAGTTCCTTTGTCTATTACTGAAGCAAAGTATATAGCTGCTTAAGATGCTTGTAAAGAGGCAATCTCATTGAAAGGTCTACTTGATGAGATTGGAAGGATGCAGGAGAAAGTGAATGTATTTTGTGAAAATTAGAGTGCTATTTATATGGCTACAAATCCAGCTTATCATGGCAAGAATAAGAACATTGACGTAAGGTACTATTTTGAAAGACATGTGATCGATGGCGGCAAGGTAGCTCTCAAAAAGGTCCATACACCAAGACTCGTATATACATGTTCACAAAGCCAATTTTAGTTTTACATCTCTTGGCTTGTAGAAGAGATGATGAATGGGCATGGGCAAGGGATTAATAAAATTGTTGTCAAGTTGGAGATTGTTAAAGAATGGCAACAATTAATGATTATCTCAGTAAATTTAGTTTTACCGTTTAGAAAGTTGTGTAATCATAGGGAGTTATGTAACGAAATCTTTGTATTAAAATGGTGATTGCTAGAGAGGCTTGATGTAACTTGGAGAGTCATTTTTTACTTTGGAGCAATAAGAATTGCAATCTTTCCCATGAAGGTTTCATTGACACAGTGTCACGATTTTACCACGTAAATACTTTGTCTATTCTTGTTGTGTAAATTAATTTCTTTCTTGTAAATTTCTTCCCTATTTAAATATTAACGAGTTCAAATGCAACAAATATTATGTCACTTAATATTATGTCAATTAATATTCATATATAGGAAAATAAAATGTTAGATAGTTTCTATCATCTAAATTTTTGTATTAAATTTATAATATTATAAACCCAAAAATTAAACGTAATATTAAATCTTGATATTAAACTTTAGTATTATGTCACTTAATATTGGGTCAATTAATAATAATATATATTATGTCACTTAGTAGTAATATGATTAATAATAATATATATTATGTCCATTAGTAGTAATATGATTCCTATTAATATATAGGAAAAGGAACCCTAATATTTAATATTATGTTACTTAACATTATATCAATTAGTGATAATATATAGAAAGGGTAGGGATCCGGTAGTTTCTACAATTTTTGAGAAGACAATTGTTCAAGGTACCAACTTCATCAACCATTTCCCTTACGTATAATCTAAGTAATTTAGACGAAGTTGATCTAGTTCCCCGACGACAACTTGGGCATCCCATAAAGAGGTTTGGAACAGAGATGGTTGGGCCCAGTCTGTATACAGAGTGAGACCTTCGGGCCCATCTCTATCGGGTCCACCTCACACATTTGAACACGATATCGACGCGGCTATACGATATCGGGATCGCTATGTCATTTCGGGGTTTTGATGTTTGAAACAAATTTCGGCGTTATGTTTTGATTGAAAGAGGGGGCATTTGATCCCTAATCTAGAATGAATGAATTGGGTAAGCACCATCTCCACGCAACTCCGCAACCAGAATTCGCATGATCACTTCCACGAAAAAAACGGTAAGATTCTGATAACTTCCGGTAGGACACCTCTGCCATCACTCTCCACAGCGCCTGGAGGCTTCCAAGAATAAGCTTCAAAGACCATCCATCCGCAACCAGAAGAAGAGAAGAACTCGCATGATCACTTTCACGAAAAAAACGGTAAGATTCTGAGAACTTCCGGTAGCACACCTCTGCCATCACTCTGCACAGCGCTTGGAGATTCAAGAAAGTTCCAGAGAGACATGTCTGCCATCGCAGCACCGTGTGGATCATAGCGTATGCTACCTGCAACTTGCTACCGTGTGGATCATACCTGCAACTTGCAATCCTGTTTTATGATGTTTTATACGCGTCGTGCATGCCACCACCTGCCTCGAAATTAAGAAGTAACTTCATACTCCCATCACAGTCCTCCTGCTTTATTATATTTTGACGTCTGTGGCGTATTCTACCTTCACTCTTTAATTATTTTCTTTTTTTTGAAACTTGATAATGCAAATTATAAATTATGCTACTACCACTCGAAATTACACGGGTATTATGTATGCCATTTTTTCTTTTAAATGCAACTTGTATCTACGAGCTTTATCTCAAGCTGCGGGTGATTACAATATTGTTTATGCACAATTATGCACAATTTGTTTAATTTAAAAATTAGAAATTTTAAGTACTTTTTAAAATAAATTTTACCTAATTTTATAATTAAATTAAAATTAAAATTGAAAATGAAAATTATCATAATTATTTTAGAGACAAGTTCTCCGACCAATTTCTAAAATGTTAAAATAATAATTCACAAAATTATACTTTTATATCTCAAATAAATAGTACTCTTATAGTTTTTTTTTAATATGATTTCCACACAATCCACCCAGAATATTTGTAAAATGTTAATATTATTCCCTTCTAATCACTCAACTACAAAGCTTAACTTTGAAAGTGTCCTGAAAATATAACAAATAAGTTGGAAATAATTAATTCTTACTTGTCTATAGTTGTAATTTTCTATTTGAGGAGTTTGTTCCTACATGATAGGAATAAGCTAGAATATAGTTTCTCCTAGTTTAGTGTGTGGTTGAAAGAATCTCTCAACCACACTACTGTACGTCTAAGATAGCATTCTTATCTTGAGACTATTGATTGTATAAATATGTGTGTAAATTCCTCATTCAATGATAATATAATATATTATTGAGTGTATGTAATTTTATCTTGGTATCAGAGCCTGGCCCCTCCTGGGCTAAGGGAAAATAATGGAGTGTATAATTTCATTATTTGTTTGTCCATCCAAAGTTGTGTGGATAATGAGCGATTTGCCAGAGTGGTGCTGATCTTGATTCGTACACCTGGAAGAGGTCACAGTTAGGAGGTGCAAGAATTCAGCTAGGAGGTGCAAGAATTCAGCTGGTGGTGTGGCTGCTGAGATGCCCCACTTTGACGAGGCCCAGAGAAACTTTTTGCGACAAGAGCAACCCTTCACTGAGGTCGCTTGGAGTTTGTCGAAGGGCGTGGACCGTTTGATGTAGACAAAGAGCGTTGTTTGAAGCGCTGTAGGAGAGTGTTTCTCTTTTGAATCCAAGCATGAGCGGTGAGATGTTGCTTGGTGCGGTGAGCGTGGATTCACTGCCGGATCGCAGGCCGGAGCTGTTAATTGAGAAGAGAGGCCACATCGAGGCGCGCAGCGACCGAAGGCTACTGCCTGCATTTTTCGCTAGATAGACGTCGCGTGGAGAGGTAGCTATCTGTCGGAGGTAGGCATCCAACTATCAGTCAAGATTGCAATTTACCCATAAATTGCAGATACGCTTTCTTCGGTGGAGCTGCATTGGGAGCAGCTTTGGGAGGGAAAACCTATGATCGTTTTGCAAGGAAAATTAGCATGCTCATTTCAGATGTTGTTTTCCTTTTGGGTTCCATGCTTATGGCCATAGCTCCATCTCCGACATTTTTAATTGGTGGCAGGGTGATGGTTGGTCTTGGCATCGGTATTGCTTCAATAGCAGCCCCCTTCTATATTGCAGAAACTTCACCATCTCATATTCGAGAAGCACTTGTTAGCATAAATACTCTTATGGTCACGACTGGCCAGTGTGTCTCCTATCTTGTAAATTATGGATTCACACAGGTTCCAGGAACATGGCGCTGGATGCTAGGAATCGCTGGTGTACATGCAGTCCTTCAAGTATTCATATTCACATGTTTGCCAGAATCACCCCGATGGCTAATTAGAAAGGGAAATGTTGATGATGCTATTCCTATTTTTCAAAGAATTTATCCTCCAGAGGACTTGAAGACTGAATTAGAGCAGATTATGGATGCGGCAGAGACTGAATCTGGTCCTGATGGAATTGCAAAGGATATAAGCATTGGTGATATATTGGGTTCAAAGGAGATGAGGCTAGCACTAATAGCAGGTGTTGGAATGTAGATTTTTCAGCAGTTGGTGGGTATTAATACTATGATGTATTACAGCCCATCTATCATGGAGATAGTAGGATTTGCCTCTCATAGGATAGCTTTATTGGTTTCATTAGTTGTTGCTGGTGTTAATGCGTTGGGCACAATTGCTGGCATCCTGCTGATAGATCGATCAGGAAGAAGAAAACTTGCACTATCCAGCTTGATTGGTGTAACAGGAGCCTTACTTTTGTTATCAGTGGGGTTCTTCATGACCACTACTGACTCGCCCAATGTCATGAGACCAGAGAATACTTTCAGAAGAGAAATTTTATGCCCAGCCATGCAGACCAAGCAAAGTGTATCTAGATCTCTGTCTTGCGTTGACTACCTGCATGCAGGTTTTGTGCTGCTCCTGAAAACAAGATGGAACCAGGTAGCTGTTTAATTTACAATGCAACTGTCGCTGGCATCTGCACCAGTGCTTCTAGATCATGGTATACACAAGCATGCCCAAGCCAGTATGGCTGGTTGGTGTTAGATCAGCTAAACAAGTCCAACTCTCGAAGGCCGAGATCCGACAACTCTGCTTAAATCATGGAGCTGGCGGGCAGATCCATGGTGGCCCGCGGGTGTGTTTGGGCAAAGACATGGCATTTATTCAGATGAAGTATGTTGCGGCTACTGTGATTTCCATGTTCAGATTTAGGCGCCATGCTGCGGGAACTCCACAGCTCATTCACTGCTTGACTGCGCGCATGAAGGGTCATTTTCCGTCGTCGTTGAAAAAAAAGGAGGCGCGATGCTATGGAGGCCATCAGTTTGAAATGAGGGCCAGTTAGCATGGTGATGAACGAGCCATAACAGTTGGGTTCGAGTTTCTTTGGTAATATTCTGCCACTGCAACAGTAAAATGCGGTATTTATAAAATGCGGTATTTATAAATGTTTTGGAATTATAAGCATTGAGCTTAGCTAACTCAATGGAGTGATTTTGTTAGAATTAGCTACTCTAACAAATCATGCAGGTAAATCCAAGACAATTAAATCAGAAAGATGATGCAAATGTACTATGTGGTGGGTGATAAGGTTGAATTGCACCAAATATTAATTTTTGGCAACAGTGACACTAAAGGAGCAGCGACAACGTTTATGGTGGACAATAAAGTAGATTTTTGTTTGAGTGAGTGTGGCTTGTGGAATAGACTCCCTAGCATGTTATTGTAATAGTCATTGTATGTACCCAGAAACTCCAAAATGTGGAATCAAATGTAAGATTTTTAAAGGCATCTGAAAGTTCGTGGTGATCTTAAAACCACTTTGTAATGGTTTATGGTCAGCCTGAAACCATCTTTTGTCATTGTAAAGTGAGGGTTGGTGGTGAGCCAGAAACCATCTATATAGTCTTTGTCACTGAAGTGCCTTTGTAGCCAGCTTGCCTTTGTGGCTGAATCACCTATGTGGCTTGAGGTGCCTTTGTGGCTGGAATCATGGATGTCAATGCGTTGTTTGACAAGTTGAGCGAATCTTTTGCCTTTGTGGCTATGTGTACACGAGAGCTTTGTGCTCAATTGAGCAGGTGGACTGCAGAACACCTGGCTTGGACTCAAATGATTTTTTCTGAGTAGAAGGGGATTGGCACGTTTTTCGGGCTGACAGCAGCGCCAGGAAGGCCAACTGGTGTGTCTGTTAGGCCATTAATCGTGCCAATGGGTGAGGGTTTTTCATTCAGGATCGCGCCAATTCACCTTCAAAGGGATCCGCGGGATCGGAGAAGTTGTGGATGTGTCCGAGGGCGGTAGATTGTGTTTTTTGGAGGTTTTGTACATGCAATTTGCCTGATGGTGGTGGATTTGACTATCATGACAAGTAGTCATTAAGGGAGAGAGTTGGAAATAATTAATTTTATCTAAATAACCTTTCAATCTTTAACCCAAAATACCCCAAAATACCGTCGATCAAGAAAATAAAAGTAAAATAAAAATTTAGACTAATATTTCTACAAATAAATAAATTTATAATTTAGCGCTTTTTTTTATAAACCACCCTGCATATTCACCACCACAATGAAAAAAGTTTATATAAACCACACTAGTGCACATTCAACGCAATGACTTCGGATGCACAAGTAATTATGTGTTCAAGTAGGCGTTCGCTTAAGGAGGAAACTTCGTTTTCCCACCGTCCTTTAATGTCGATGGACAGTTTCGGCTCCATTAGTTCAACGCAATTTTTATTTGAAGAGGCCCGCTCCCTTTCTCTGTTGCAGTTTCCACTTCGCCTTGCCGTGAATCTGTTTGCCCTCCCGCGCATCATCTTCATATTGTTATTAACCTTACTTCTCTGGAACCATCCACCCATGGATCTGCTTGCCTTCGCCTGCCTCATCGTGATATTATTATTATTACCCCCACCCATGGATATGTTTGCCTGCCTGCGCAGCATCCTCATCATCGTATTATTATCTGTGGAACCATCCACTCATCCAGATTGCAATGCCACAACTCGTCATATATTTCCTTCCATCGATCATCTGCCCATCATCATAATATTAACATTATTTCTGGCAATCCATGCATTCATTGAGACTTTCTTGTCCAAACACACAACTGCCCGTCATGTTAAGCTGCCTTCTGCTTCCTCGCCAGGCTGCTCTGCCTCCACTTTTTATACCCATTATGACGTGTTCATAAATTATAGAATCCCAGACCTTAAACACACTTTGGCCCTCCCTCTTTACCAGAGGCTTCAATCCCGGGGATTGAGAGTCTTTCTTGACCAGACCAAAATGGTTGTTGGACGCAAGATTCATGATCAAATAGTAGCGGCTACCAGTGGGGCCTCTGTTCATATAGCCCTTCTCTCTCCAAATTATGCAGAATCCGCCTTTTGCCTTGATGAACTCGTCCTCGTCGTAAATTCTGGGGCCATCATCATTCCTGTATTTTACGACGTTGACCATTGTGAGCTATTGTGCAGGGATAAATCTAAAAGTGGACCATACGATAAAGTCCTGCGCGCACACGAAGAAACGCAGCAATACGGCAGCAAAAGAATTCAGCAGTGGAGAGATGCTCTTGCTCATGTTGCAAAGATTAGCGGACGGGAGCGGAAGGCATTTAATGGGTGAGCATCATAGGTTTTAGTCTATTGGATTAGTAGGTACATGCTAAATTAGGTAGGTTGGTCTCACTAATAATGTTACCCTCTGGATATGAATACAGGGAGCTCGAACTCTTGCATGGTCGTGCAGCATGTGTTCAAATTTTTTCCAAACCTACCATATGAAATTGCGTGTGAATGATGCTGGAGCACCCTTGGCATCGCTGAAATCAAATCCCACACCCGGTTTCCTGAAATTGCTGACAGCGTTCATGGCAATTGACAGCCAGAAAATCACAAATACTTTACCTGAAATTGCTGACAACGTTCATAGCTATTGACCCCGACCCCGAGAAAATCACGAATACGAATACTTTACTGGTGGGATAACTGCAAATCAATTCCAAATACTAAAATCCCAAAGACCAGAATTAGGGATGAACAGAAATAGTGATCAGACTGCTTTTTTTATTGCAATAAAAGGATTTTATTCTTATTCTAAAATATGCCAACAGATTTTATACCGGTCTTACAGGCAAATATATTGTAATCGAATTCAAAATCAATGGATTATTGTTGATTGGAAAATTGATTTCTATATCCAACTTTTCAAATACAAATAGTATATTTATGCTGATAGATCTGAAATGGGTTTCAAAACGTGTGATTTATTTCACATTACAAACTTTGAAAATGGAATTGTTTTTATTGTGTTTGCTATAGTTTAGATGATTTTAGAAATGATGAAAGAATAGTTAAGGGATGTGTTTTTTTTGCTTTTCTTATTGGGAATAATTTTCTGTGTCAATTTAAGGGCAAGTCTCCATACAAGAATATTTAATGACATAGCCATTAGTCATTATATTATTTAATGACATAGTCATTAGTCATTATATTGACATGTTTTATCATTATGTTACTTACATGGAATTGAGCTTAAGTAGAAGACATAATAAACGTTTCTCCCAACTATTCGAGTTAATCCCTATTGACAAGGTTTTTAAATAGTATGTTTATGCTCATAGCTATGTCTATTTTAGAATAGGGTTTCAATTTTTTAATTTAATTATCACTAATTGTTAAATGGATAGTAGGAATTTAAACCACATATAATATTTTAGAATATTCTTAGTAGTATAGCTACTCAGATTTATTTTCAACACAGTTATACCTTTTCTTTCCCTTTTTATTAAATTTATTAATTAAAAAATAACATGCAAATAAGTATCATATGAAATGAGTTATAATTTTTTGGACATGTAATATTGATAAACCATGGTATTGGATCATGATATTGAAATAAAGACTATTTGTAAATTAAGAATCTTTATGATATGCCTAATCACTACAAAAACATAATTTTTATGATAAAGTGAAGATTAAGTTTTATGGTTAAAAAAATTGTTACATATTTTTTTAAATGTATATATTTAAAACTTATGAATTAATTCTGATTATTATTATTATTAAGGAATTTAGACTTCTATGATCCATAACATTGTCTAGATATCTTCGGCAAAATCACATAATCAATCTTTTGTCTACGCGTTTCGAACCAACCAGTGTGGTTCATCGTCAGGACAAGTTGAAGAAATGATCAGGCTAAGCTTGATTAAATAGAGTGTGCAGAGACTCCAACGGCTATATTGCAACGGCTAATTTTGACCTGAGGATCAAAGTCAAACCCTTGATTTTTATTAATAGAAGCATTAATTATTATTAGTTAATTGAGTAATAAATATAATGGTCATTATATCATCATATTTATTAAATAACCTATATTTGATATTAACCCCAAATTATTTAAATTAAATCGTATTAAATTACTATTATTCCTAGAATTAAGTTACAATCGGTAAGTGTGTATTAATTTAATAATAACTGTTTAAACCCAAGGGGTCCAAAGGTAAACAAGAATTATTGGTCATTAATAAATAAGGTAAATTAAATATAAATAAGGTAAATTAAATATAAAGGTCATTAATAAATTAAATTTTTTCAAATAACCTAAATTTATTATTATTTAGATATAATAAATAGTATTAAATTACAAATATTCTTATAAAATAGTTACAATAGGTAACTGTGTAATACTTATTAAAATTCAGGGTCCAAAGGTGAACTAGATCTCCTCTAAATTTAAAACATTTTTATTAATTATGATAAGTTCATACACTAATTATGTTTATTAAATATTCTATATTTACTTAATAATTTTTATCTTATAAATAGTATTCTAGTTAAGTAAATACCATAATTAAAGCACATGTTAATCTAACCTAGTAATTTATATCCATTAAACAATCAATATTTATTACTAAAATTATTTACTTACAAGGTTTAAAAAAGGTTTATTTTAATTAAATACATATGAATTCAGTTAAAGGAAATAACTAGTTAAAAAACAAAGCAAGGAATCTGATCAAATTTTGAATTACCCCCTCGGATAGGATAAAAGCCATAATTGGCCCGAAACTACTAAAACCAAATTACTACCTCCTGCATTCCAAGACACACCCGCCAAGAACAGAAATTGAGGAGAGGGAAGATAGAAACCCTAAGACCTAACCAAAGGGGAAAGAGGAGGCTAGGAAGACAAGGCTGGGACCCAGCAACTGCTAATCTTCCAGCCATCATCCCTATTAAGATTGTTCGGCCTTTTCTCAATTTCCAGGGCCTCTCTAAATTTGCGATGGTGAAACTGCGCAACTTTGGCAATGACTTGAGCATCCTCTATACACACATGATGCATAGTCTTCCCCGCATGTTCAGCTAGGGCAGAGGACTTGGTTCTACCATGTCTTAAGTCAGCTGAATGCTCGCTAATACGTTGATTGATAGAGCGACCAGTTTCACCAATATAAGGGGTCCCACAGGAACATGGAATGACATATACGCCCTTCATGTCCTTAGGGTCAATAGGGTCTTTCACAGACCTGAGGGAGCTACGGATAGTCTCTGCACACTCTATTTAATCAAGCTTAGCCTGATCATTTCTTCAACTTGTCCTGACGATGAACCACACTGGTTGGTTCGAAACGCATCGACAAAAGATTGATTATGTGATTTTGCCGAAGATATCCAAACAATATTATTATTATTTTAAATAAAGTTAAATTTTATGATTTTTAAATTTTAACAACTTTTGAAATGTTTAATAAAAAATGTATTTCAATATTACTTACATATTAATATTTACCAATCAATTAATTTATATAATTGTATTATTTAAATAAATATTTTTAAAAACTTATATAATTTATAAATTTCTTATTTCTTTTTATAATCAATAAATTATATAATGTAAATATTCTTAAAAACAATTTAAAATATTAAAATTTTTGAAATTACCCCATTCAAATTTAAAATCACTGTAAGAAGTTCCTAAAATTCCCTATCCAAAATTCTTAAGAAATCCCTAAAATTCCAAAAGAGGGAAAAAGAAAAGATACATTGAATTGGACTAGGATCTTTGGAAATACGAAACTTCCATGTAAGCTTCCATATGAAACTTATCTTTAAGTCCCATTATAGCAACGACATGTGAGATGGGGCTCTGAGTGTGTAATCTTTAAACATAAAATCATACAAGTTCTCTTGAATTTGAGATATAAAACGTATGAAATGATGTATTATTAAATTAACAACCTTTCACTTCAACGCCTCGGAAGAATTATGATTAAAGTAATAGTTTGCCATATGCTTACGGTATGTTTTATCGCTAACACTCAAATAATTCTGTGTTACCATTCTGAAGTTTTTGTTGTCCGTGCCTGCAAGGGCTAAAAATTTCTTGAAAACTTAGAACATTGGTTGACATTGAAAAAAATCCAGGTCGCCTTTTAGTCGAGGGATAAAAACGAAGTTTTTATGAGAAGCTTACAGCATGATTAGGGTGATCCAAAATTAGAAGATTAAACTTTTTAATCAGTGAGGTTACATATTATAAAAACAGTTTATTTTTTTGAAAAAATGGTTGACCTTTAAAACAAAAATATTATACATAACTATTATTAGTACCACATCATGAGAAGCTTACAGCATGATTAGGGTGATCAAAATTAGAAGATTAAAAATTTTAATTAGTGAGGTTACATATTATAAAAATAGTTTATTTTTTGAAAAAATGGTTGACCTTTAAAATAAAAATATTATACATAACTATTATTACCACACCATGAGAAGCTTACAGCATTATTTGGGTGATCCAAAATTAGATAATTAAAATTTTTAATTACTAAGGTTACATAGTATAAAAACAGTTTATTTTTTTAATTAGTGAGGTTACATATTATAAAAACAGTTTATTTTTTGAAAAAATGGTTGAGCTTTAAAATAAAAATATTATACATAACTATTATTACCACACTATGAGAAGCATGATTAGTGCAATCGAAAATTAGAAGATTAAAATTTTTAATGAGTGAAGTTACAAATTATAAAAACAGTTTATTTTTTTAATTACTGAGGTTACACATTATAAAAATATTTTATTTTTTTTGAAAAAATGGTTGAGCTTTAAAATAAAAATATTATACGTCATTATTATTACCACACCTTGAGAAGCTTACAGCATGATTAGGGTGATCCAAAATTAGAAGATTAAAATTTTTAGTTTACAAAAACAGTTTATTTTTTTAATTAGTGAGGTTACATATTATAAAAACAATTTATTTTTTGAAAAAATGGTTGATCTTTAAAATAAAAATATTATACATAATTATTATTACCCCATCATGAATGTATAAATATATTATACGAGGAAAAAATTCTAAATAAAAGTGAGAGTAATTGTATTTTATAATTTATAACATATAGTTTTAAATTTTAAATAAAAATGCGAGTAATTGGATTTTATAATGAATAATATATAGTTTATTTCTACACTAAAAAAAGTTATAAATATTTTTAAGTTTAATTTTTATCAATATTATAAATTTAAATTAAAAATGGTTAACTTAATATTAACTTTGACATTAATCGTTTTATTTATTTAAAATAATATTATAAAAAAAATTATTTTAATTTAAGAGTTATCAAATTTTAAAAGAAATTAAACCTTAAGTAAATTTCAATAAATTCTTTTTTTGAGTACAAAATTTTAGAAAACATTTTTTCCATTTGAATAGATTCAAGATTAAACTGAATCAAAACTTATTTACATTAAATTACATAATATATATTTTTTCCCTAAATTATAATTATATAATAAATAAATTATAATATTCGAGTATTTAAATTTTCTTTTTTTGTTGGAATAAATATAATTCTCTAATTTTTTAAATTGTACTTAATCTCAAATTTTGTAATTATGAAAAATAAATGATTGAAAAAATATCTTAAATGTCTATTTATTTTGGAATAAGGTTTCCGAAATTTGACCTCCATATAGTATTATAGAATATTCTTAATAGTAGTCACACATCAAAGTTTAGAAGTTTGTTTGAAAAATAGTTATGCTCTTTTAATTAATTGATTAATTAAAAAAATGGGATATGAACATTTGTAATATGAATATGAGTTATGGTTTTTTGGGCATGTAGTAGTAGTAATCCATGGGTATTTGTCTATGGTATTGTAATCCATGGTAAAGTGGAAATGAATATCGATAATTAAAAAGATTTCTACATATTTTTAAAACTTTATATATTTTACCTTGTATAATTTTTTATAATGAATATTAAAAATAATAATTTGAAATAAAATCACAATTTAATTAATTTTTATGGTCTTTTTAAATTTTGTCAATATGAGATGAGGTAAATTTCTTGATTCCTATTGGCATTTACAAACATTGATTTATAATGAAAAAAATCACACAACCTTTTGGTAGAAGGATAAAATCCAAGTTTTCACAAGAAAACTTACAACATGTTTAAAATCATCCAAAATTATATTTTATTAAGAAGATTGAATTTAAATATAAATATTATGCATAACTATTTTTACTACAACATTAATATGTTATATATAATTTTAGGAAAAAATTCTAAATAAAATTTACACAGATTGTACTTTATAATGTATAATATATAGTTTATTTCTAAATGAAGGATTTCTCAATTTTAATTTTTATTAATATTATAAATTTAAACTAAAAAGTTGTTATTATTTTAATATAGAATTAATATTTACTATCGACATTATAATTTTATTTATTGAAAATAATATTATAATTTAAGAATTATTAAGTTTTTAAAGAGATTAAATTTCAAATTTTTTTTAATAGAAAATTCTGAAAAACAATTTACACTATAGATTCAAAATTAAAATAATTATTTAATAAAATATATATTTATATTAATTAAAATGAATCTTTAATAAAATATATATTTACATTAATTAAATATTTAGAAAATAATATCATCAAATTTTATTTAATTTAATTTAGGAATTATTAAGTTTTGAAAAAAATTAAACTTCAAATAAATCTTTTTTTAATATAAAATTGTACAAAACAATTTATTCTATAGATTCAAAATTAAAATAATTATTTAGTATAAATATAAATATTTAATAATATATTTATATTAATTAAAATGAACGTTTAATAAAATATATATTTACATTAATTAAAATAAGATTTTAATAAAATGTATATTTACATTATTTTATGTTTAGTATTAATGTACAACCAAATAAAAATATGTTTTCTCTCAATATGGTATCAAATCTTTGATTGATAAAGGTGAATGAGTTTTGACTATGATTTAGAATTTGTTTTTCCTTTATATTACGATTTAAATTAAAAAATAATAAAATAATAATAAGTAGTTAATTAAAAAAAGAAATGGTAAAAAATATATGATTTTAAATTGAGAGTATACTAAAATTAGCATTTGCACCACATGTTGTAAAGGAAAAGCCCTAAGGCATAAATGTAAATGGTCATTGAAAATAGGAATTAATAAAGGAATCTTTTGCAACATTCACAACAAAAACCTACATCTAATACTTTGCAGAATAAGTGGTTATGCACACCTTTGAAATAATAAAAAAAGGATTCTTCAAACTCTATAATAGCAAGTGATTGCCTAGAATCTAAAGTGGTTGCCAAGTTCTCCAAGTATAGTGATAATGTTACTTTAACAAAACCACCACCAGGAACTTGTCAAGAAGACATCATTCCCAAAAAAAATTGTGTTCCACAAACAAAACAGAGGTAAACAGATATTGAACCAAATTGAGATTGTGAATCAAAAAACTAAAAAATTGCAAAAGTACCATTCAAAGTCAAGGACTATGCACTTAAATTGGTGTGATCAAAATATATTACCCTAGAACCTATATGGTCACCAAGTTCTCTATGCACTGATAAGTTGCTTCAACAACACCACCACCAGTAATTTTCTATCAAGAAAGCAAGCATATAAGCTAAATAATGGAATTGAAGATAAAGGAAGAAATTCATATTTAAGAACATAATAATTTAATCAAGCCAATAAAGAAAAACTCTATAAAAGCTCAGATTCCTACATTAGATTCCATTGTCTTTATCACAGTGGATAAAAACATCGTGCATAGAGCATTCCATCTCATCCAGCATGTAATCATTGGCACACCTCATAATATTATGGAAAACTAATTTATCACACATATGACCAATGATCTTAGGCAATTCCAAACTACCTAATTGAATATGGTCATCACTATTTTTAAAATCTCTTTTTAGCACAACACTAGTAATGATGCACAACCCAAGAAGATAATTGTTCTTTCCATAAAAAAATTACAACATTAACCAATTTTACTTCTATGGAACTGTGTGATCTATTGATCAAAATGACATCAATCAACAATGCACTCCTCTCCAACCTCACTTGCACATGCAAGGAATGATGGATCAAATGTTTCACCCCGTTCCATATTAGCAAGTGTAAGAACCTACAAAATCAATCCAGGAATTGGAGAGATACTCACTGCAGGGTAAGAGAATGCAATACCTAGGAGACAGCATAACCAATTTTACCAACCACTCTTGAACGCTTATCTCCTTTGATCATAATGCATCGTCATCAACAATGTGCTCCTCTACAACTCCATATTCATACCAAAAAAATGATCGATCGAATGTTTCACCACCTACCATATCAGAAAATTTAAGAACCTACAAAACCAATCCCAAAATTGGAGAAAATATTTAACAATGACTCATAAGCAAGAGAATGTATTATCTAGGAGCATCTCCTAGGTAATATCCTTCAATAAACTATAGATATGTTGTGGGGAAATGCATTGCTATTATCATCATCTACTATTAATAACTAATAAGAGGGATATACACACCATATGTATGCACCATAAAATCAAGCTTTGCATCAATCCAATACTCAAAAAGAAAATCACACATTTGGAAAAATCTAGTGGAACAACAAATTTAGAATAAATGTCAAAATTTCCTTCACATCTATATTGTGGATGCATTGCGTGAATGCAAAAAAGAGTGCCAATATTGTTAATTGTTAGGAATGTTGCATTGATTTCATACTGTAAATCATGTTTGTGTTTTGTGACTAATACTAGAGATCTAATAATTACATCCTCTTCTTCTTATTTTTGATAGGCTGCCAGAATCAATTGCATAATCTTGATCTAGTGCATCCATGACTCCTTCAATATAATTTGAGGGTCCATGAGCTTCTATGCAATAACCTACATTCCCTTCTTCACTTTCAGGTGCATCAATTATCGACCATTCATAGCTAGTTAATGCTTTTCTTCGAAGCATGTTATGTATATACATACCAACATATTCCCCAAAAATACCTGACAAATGAATCTCCCCTAGTTGACCATCTCCAAAGCAAAAATAAAGGCCTTCTAGCTTGAAGCAACGCTCTCGAAATAGATCTTGCAACTTTAGTATCCTATGGATATCCATGATTTATCCACTTCTCCGGTATTCCTTCTCCCCTTGCTGCACTTGATAAATTTATAAGTTGGTACTCATATGCTGACCCTGTTTTGGTGGTCAAAAGTATTGAGAATGTCTTTACACCAAACGATTCATTTATAAAAGTAGGTCCCAACACACTAAAAGAAAAATCATTAGGTGTCATATGCATAAACCACTTCCACTTTCTTTGGAATAACTTTCTCTCTAATAGTAGACCATCCTTGCTAAGGAGAAAAGTGACCCTAAACTTGCTCCAACCAAAATATGCAAAGTACAACCTCTAGATCGTACTAGAGAAATATTTTATGTTCATGATTTACCCTAAATATGTTTCTTCCATGATGGCCTTAACTTCATGTCAAATTCATACAACTCTCTAATTGTACTCACAATGCATGTTATCTATGATCGCAAGGTCCCAACATTACCAACACCTGCAACATCATCATGATGTCGACCATGATTTATCCACTTAAGATGATGCAATTTTGAGAGCTCTAAACGTAATCCATCCTCTGTTGCAAAGTACAATAACGTGTCATTTGCTGATGGAATTCCAAATCTCAAACGCACATTTCTATTTTAGTCTTCATCTGAATTATCTGTGCTTGAAGATGATGGGAATAATGGTCCACTTTCAACCCACAAAGGTTGTGCATTAGCATCTAATGTCAGCTTGTTAAAAAACACCCAAGTTTACATAGCTTTAGATGCCAAACCCATTGCATCCACTGCGCCCCAAATATTCATAATTAAATCTATCAATCTGAATCTATGTATTAAAAATATTTCCTTTCTGCAAAAATTATGCTTTCCTCGGGCACTTGACATTCCTTGTTTTCTATTCTTTGTATTGCTCAAAATTTTGGAAATTTTACCTGTTGAAATAACTTGCATGATATAAGGATAGAGGTTTCCAAAAAATGATACTTTGAAGAAAACAAGATGATTTTATGACCAAAATTCATAATATTCAATTGAAACTCTAACAAATCTTGGAGCCTTCACCCATAAGAACACATCAAAGTTGTTTGTTGCTTCTTCTATCTCCTTTAAAGAAAATGAGTGGTGTTGTGGAAGATGAAGTGAACTAGTTTCATTGTTTGAGATACATGCTTTCCATTGACAAGTAATTATGATGATATGCCGGTCGAAGAAGTTTTTGTCACTAGTTTTCTTGATTTATTAATTGCCTTCTTATATCGTGACTTTCTAAGCAACACCAAAACCACACAAACCATTAAGGCTACCACTCAATCAAATTTGAATGATTGTGCCCTAGCCTAGTGTTCATAATTTTTTGACCTTTGTATTTATTATGGTCTGACATCCAATACAAGGCTTCCCCTACCTTCTTGACGAGTCTCTCTTCTTCTATTATTGAAAACGGAGAGAAGAGATTACATAGATCTCTCATGTCTTTGCAAGAATCATTAACGTGTCTATAGTCAGAATTTGTAGACGATGCTTGGATCTTGAACTCTACCTCTTTTGATCAGATTGCATCATCATTAGAAATGTGCTCCTCTACAACTCCATATGCATACCCAAAAAATGGTGGATGAAATGTTTCACCACGTGCCATATCAGACAATTTAAGAACCTACAAAACCAATCCCAAAATTGGAGAAAATATTTAACAATGACTCGTGAGCAAGATAATGCATTATCTAGGAGCATCTCCTAGGTAATATCCTTCCATAAACTATAGATATGTTGTGGGCAATGCATTTCTATTATCATCATCTACTGTTCATAACTAATCAAAGGGATATACAAGCCATATGTATGTAGTTTTCTCCACTTTGAGTCTTATACATACATATGGCGTGTATATACCTCTGATTAGTTATGAATATTAGATAATGATAATAGCAATGCATTACCCTACAACATATCTATAGTTTAAAAGTAATGCTTAGTGGTTTGCAAGAAAAATGTTTATCTGCTTATGAGAAACAATTTCAAATATTTGAGAATGTAGATTTTCACAGTTCATCATATTAACCTTTTAGAGTTTAACATGTGGAGTTTTGGAATAAATTAAATTATGTTTAGAAATCCACAGTTTCAAACACATTGATAACCCAAAAATTCCCTCACAATATGCCTCCAAAAATGCAAAGATGATTGATCACTGAACTTTTCTATTCAAGCAGTATCATAGTTTTAAAAACTGTCCAGTCTAAACTAGAAACAAGCTAAACCAGCCAGTCAAATAGGCCCAAATAACAAACCGATAGAAAAACCCTTCAGGTTCCAGTTCAAATCCTAGTTAGATAGGTGATCATTTCAAAACCCGATTCCTGTTTTAAAACTTTAAGCAGTATCGAGTCGCTCTTAAATTTTTAGGATATGACAAGTTCAAAAAATAAGAATGGAAAGTACCAAAAATAATTCCAAATATTAATATATTTAGCAATGCACAATTTCATATGAATTAGAAACCCCAAATATCCTTTGAATTTTCCTCGAAACATGCAACTATGACTAATTAACTGAATCTTTCCATTCAAGTGTTATCTAGTTGCTCTTGAATACTTAGGATATGAGTAATTCAATAACTATGAATGTCAAGTACCAAACATCCAAAGATCAAATCTTAAACAAAAGAAAATGTAGTTTGGAACATATCTAGAAATCTGCCCCAGATTCTATCAATTAAAATTCCAAGGTATGTCAAATTAAAAGATATTGTTGTGTAAAGTCACTGGGACTCTGCCAAATTCTCTCCTCATTTAGCACTTCTAGACAAGTAGTATTAATGAGTTCAAAATATGTTTTTTCAAGGAAAGGATAGCACATGACAGTTTCAATAAACATTTTAAGGCCTTCATCGATCCTAAAATGACAAAAAAACTCAATATTGAAAATGCCTCTTCAGAACAGATTAAACATTAATCATGTGCAACATATGGTGATATGAGACATAATGGCATCAATTTCAAACTCAAAAATAAATTAGAACTATGACAATTTCAAGACTGTAAGCAACAAAGACTTGGATTCTTTTATCTTGGAAAGGTTTTTCTTTGGAGACAGATGGCTGGATGGTCAAACAGGCTGGTAGAAGTAATTGGGATGCCATAAGATTGATGGACATCTCCTTTCATGGAATGAAAATGTCATGTAACTTCTAAGAAATTGGGTAAATTCAAAGGTTTCAGATCACAACTGGCAGTTTAGAGTTCAAGCAAGGTTGGCATTTTAAAAAATGATGAAGATCCTCTTGAAACTAGATTGAAGACAGATATGTTGGTTCTCCTTGCCAATGTAGGGAGTAGTAATATTTTTCCCGAAAAACTTTTTCAGAAGGGTCTAATTAAAATAGACCCATGATAAGCATCCACACTGTTGGCTGCAATTCCTTATCAAACAACTGATAGACCCCTAAGAAGTTCCAAGTTCTTCTCAAGCGTCTTAGAGAAACCAATACCAGGGTTTGTTATAATTCTCGATGTAGGTATACCAAACAATTCTGCATTCTTTATCTGTGACCATAACTCATTAGCAACTTCTTTACATACATCCCCACAGGTTGTATTTATATTGTTCCGTATTGTTAATGGTTCCCCCCTCATATGCATTAAGATATAAGGGACAACGAGATCTGCAACTGTAGAAAACATGTTGGGCTCCAAACAACCTCCAAATATATCATTTAAAACATGAGCTCCATTTCTTACTATGTCAGATGCAACTTTAGCATCAAAAGTAACTACTAATAGGATTTTACCTTCAGCTGCAGGAATCTACACCACTGCTTCTAAAAATGGCAAAAGCCAAGACAATTCCTCCTCTATTGAAATGCTTGATGCTGTTGGCCTACTTGACTATGATCCAATGCTAATCATATCCACTCCTTCAGATATTATCTGTCTAACCTGATCAACTAGATTCTCAACAGACGTGTACGATCCTCCATCACTAAAACTATCTGGTGTTAAATTCCATGACATGAGTTTTTCTCGACCAATCCAATAACTCATTTCCAATGGGAAAAACTCTCTTCATTCCCTCACGTCCCATAAGATCTTCCCCTCAAGTTTTCTCCCATGCCTCAAATATGTCACCATTTTTTCCCGACAAGGTGTGCCAATAGGTAATAGTGTCATTGTCGGCTGCCAATCCAAGAAGGTCTACAAGTAGAGAAAGAAAAAAGGGTTTCTCCCACAAATTCTGATGAGGTATTTTGAGTTTATCCAATGAAACCTTGAGCTTGCTGTATAATAATATTCCAATTCAATAGGCTGAGGCCCATACCTTAAGCCCTCAATCCGGCCTAATCCATTTTCAATTTCTTTCAAAACTGTTAACAAGGCATGCAGACCAAATTTTGTGATTACCCTTACTCCAGAGTTAAGGAAGCAAGGTTGATCAATTACATATGCAAGTGCGGTCTCGTACAAGTTTGCGTGCTTTGTAATACAGACACTAGCTTTCCCCATCGTGCTCAAATCTCTATTGAAATTTTCAACTCTGTTGCCAACATTGTTGCCCAAAGCAATTACCACTACCTCCACTTGGGAGTGAACTTCATTGCAAGATTTAGAGACTGACGAGTATGCAAAGGAATCCCAAGAAGAAGAAACTTACCCCAAAGCTACAAAAGATAGATCTAGAGACAATTGTTTCAATGAAGGATTCATGAAAATGGTTTATTTTCCCATTTGCATTAGCTTAGGCCAACTGCCTAACGTGCAGGTGAAATTCAATGCTAATGTCTAGCACATACATACATACAGAAAGAGTGTGTGTGCACCCCTACTGCAAGAGGCTCTAGCATAGAGAATGAATTTGATATAAGCCTGCATGTGGAAGAGGCTCTATTACTTAGATTCTAATTTTGAAATTTATCTTGATATTACTATCTAGTCATTAATGAAACTTGGAAGTCGTTCTTATCTTATATAGAATATACAAATGCCCAACAAATAAAATCACATGGAAGGTAAATCAATGAGATAAATGAATTTATTATGAGGGAGAAGATTTACTAGCATTCTGGGAACCCCACAGACTGATTCCTCCAAAGACAAGTTTGAATCCTCTATAAAAGAAGAGGGGGCTATCTCCAAGCCTAATATTGAGATGGGTTTCATCAAACCCAAATACCCATCAAGTTGGATTCCTCCCTGTGTTAATCAAACGCCCATGACATAAATAGGGAACAAAAATTAACCAGCTCAACCACAATAGCAATGGTGTGTGAACCATAATAAACAAGAATGGGATTGGATATTGAAGTCTCTGACTGGCTTCAAGGAACTAAGGAAACAATTCCATTTACAATTTGACAAAATCCACTCAACAAATACTACTATCAGGAGATTATACTACCCAAAATCTACATCAATTGTCATACCTACAAATTGGGTTGTCCCCTTCTCAAAGCTCTTAGGCAAACTCTTGCAACACCTTGTCACATGATTGCACACATAGTAATTGACAAGACCACTTCTGCATTGCTTAAACTCTGAAAAGCACTGTCAATTACAGGCAGATGCCTCCAAGTGGATAAAACCAATTGCGGAACCTAATTGAATTTTTTTGGAGTAGTTTTGCCTCCTGGTGTTCAATATTCCACCATTGCTGACCTCTGGGTATCTTTGAAGTGACATTATTCCATAATGTTATCCTTTGTAAAGGGATATTTCACAAATCTCTTTGAGCGTGTGCCAGAAGGAAGATCCTGCAAATTACTTTCAGCTATTACCTATACTGAAGGATTCAAGTGTCTTCCTTGGTGCTGGAAGCACTTGAATTGAAAAACAACTGGACCACCCACAAGCAGGGCAAGTCAATAAATAGAGAGTTAGCCAGGTTAAACAAAACAAAGGAAAAATAATGTTCAAATACCTAATGTTTAAATTGCTAAAGACTGCTAACCCAACAATGAAAATTAGGCTTACTTACACCCTATGAAATTGGATTCTGGATTGTATTCGGGTAGCAGTTGGTAGTAGAATTGGATTTTGCAGGTTTTGCAACCCTAGCTGAGTTAGGGTTTTGCAGGTTTTGCAGAGCATTTTGACTGAGCTTGGCATCAAACAACTGAGTTCCTCATGGTATGGTAATGAACAAGGTTAGAATTAGATGTAGCCATGGAATCAACCTAAGGAAATGTAAATGGGATTATGGTTATAAGAGTGAAAATCAAGATTTAGTTGATTTCAATTAGTAGTATCTAATGGTGGAAAAACATCTAATCATCTACTAATGGATCTGATAGTCAAGATTATGACAAAAAGGTAGTTATGGGATTTGATTTCAAAGGGGAACATCTTACAATGTAATTATATTAAAATGATTTTAAACTTATTTATATTGAATTATACGAGATTTATTTTTTTCGTAAATTATAAAAATATAATAAATATATTATAATATTAGAGTATTTTATTTTTCAAATTCAATTTTTTATTTTTAGCTTCAATAAATAGAATTTTCCCAGAAAAATATATACTAATAGTACTTAATCTCAAATTTTATGATTATCAAAAATAAATTATTGAAAAAGTATCTTAAATGCATGTTTATTTTAGAATAAGGTTTCCAAAATTTAACCTCTATATAATATTATAAAATATTAGTAAAAAGTGAGATTTGTTTCAAAAATAGTTATGTCTTCTCTTTTAATTAAATTGATTAATTAAAGAAAAATGTGATATGAACATGAGTTATTATTTTTTGGGTATGTGGTACTAGAAATTCATGGGTATTGGCGTATGATATTGTAATCCATGGCAAAGTAGAAGTGGATCTTGATGACTAAGAATCTTGCTACATGCTTTTTAAAATTGATATATTTTAAATAGTATATTTATTCATAGTATTTAAATATCCCTACCCGATCATGCATAAGCTCTAAAATACCCTTACAAAATTAATGTATACATTGTAGATGCAAGATAAGTACTTGGAGGGACAGTTTTATGCAATCACTTTCACACATGTAGATAGACAAATACGAAAAAATTTAATGAGTGTAATGCAAATGCAAGGTATGCACAAGAAAGTGTTGAAGTATTCAAACAAGAGTTTATATGTATATACCCTTAGATTTCCATTTCATGGGCTCACTTCAATAATCCCAAGTTCTATTTCCCTTTAACACCATCAAATATAAGGAACTATTTATATTCTACCAAATGAATTATGTAATGTATGTGTACATCAACCAATTTTTATTATCATTATTATTTTAATTAGGTAAAATTTATTTTATTTACAATAGTTATTGAATTCGAATCCAAAATCAATTTTGTTTTTTGGATTGGATATCTAAAAATTTTAACTATATAAAATTCAATACATAAAAAGTTCAGAAGTATATATCTCATAAATACTTAAACATATTATTTTTTCAAAATTTAAAAAATTTAAATAAACAATAATTATATTTAAAACTTAAAGATTCATAATATTAAGATTTTTTCCTATGTGTTATCAACTACTTCCATTTGAAATGATCTAGAAATAATGATGAACAAAATAAAACTTACCAATTCATCTCATATTGAAATTTATTGTTATTATTAGTAGTTTCAAACTTACCATTCTTTACCATATGATATCCAGCACTAGTGTCTTCTCCATCCAACCTTAACCTTAATGTGCAAATTCACAATACACAGGCGATCTTAGCCCATAGAGATTTTCTCGAGGACTATGCTTGTAAACACAATACCATCAACACCATGGGTTTTATAACATCATCCTTATGCCCTAGGGGGTGCAGATTTTCTATGAATTTTAATGGCTCCGTAAAGGAATTACTAATGTTGTTATTATCTAATGGTTTTTTTGAATAAGAAATCTTTTCACAATCAACTTGTTTAGGGGTTGCCAAGCTGCAATATGTTTTTTGAAAATATTTTTTTTGTCAATGGTCTACCACTTAAGAGGAGAAATGCATCCTCTTTTTCTCCTTTGGTTTTTCACTTGCAAAAAAAATTATACAATGAATTTCACCACACAAACTTTTACAATGTCCTATAAAATTAAACCTAGGTGAAAAATAAACCCTATCACATAATAATGTGCTCAATAATATCATACAATCACAATTTTCAAAATGAAATTTAGCCTTACATAATGGAACAACAACAATGTGGAATGTGGTTGATAAACCACATCAATTCGGCATTCCAATAACATTAAGGGAGTGATGGATGGTAAATCATAAAGCTTAATCTCTCAAGTAGCCATTTGTAATTTTTTAACAAATAATTTTGCTAAATAATTTTAAAATTGGGCATTTGTTATTTCAATTGTTTTGAAATTGAAAATTCGTTGAGAATCTTTTGATATCATCCATTAGATTTTGTATAAGATAAAGAATATTCTCAAACTATTAAATTTTAGATTGTATATAAGATGAAGAATATTCTCAAACTATTAAAGCTTAAAAGTTTATAATTGACCATAATTGAAACTCCTGAAAACCAATTTCAATATAGACCATAATCTTAAATATAATTTATTGTTTTATAACCTCCTTTTTAATAAAAAAAAAAAATCACTAATTTAATTTTTATGACATAAATTTTTTATTTTTATAATATAAAAATTATGAATAAATAAAAATCATTTATGAAATTATGGCCCGAACCAAATAGAATGGACTAATTTTCACATTTATGGAGGTTAATACATCACAACTTGTAACTATAATTAAAACCAATCCCTTGTAACTATAATTAAAACCAATCTTGAAAAAGGCTAGTCTACTCTCATATGATTTTTTTCAAATCAATTTTCATGATCGAAGTTGTAAAATTCCAAGCTTTCATTGCATGAATGACATCCTATGTTGTCCCCTTTACATTCCATCCATGTTGAAAGAAATCCAAGCCTCGTCAAAATGGTAAACCCCCAGCACCTCAACACATTCAGACAAAATTTTGTCAAACAGAATAGAAGTGATCCAGTCCCCGGGATTTCGAGGTATCAAGTAAATTACAAAATTTTCATCGATCCAACCATAGTTGGGCCTAAGATTGAGAAATTTAGCATCCACGTAGGTTCTATAAACATAGTGAGACATTCGAGCTGATCTATATCGGGTACACATCACACATAGCATTGCGATATCAACAGAGTGATACGATATCGGGATCGCTATATGAAAGTTGAGATTTTTTATGTTTGAAAGACACTTTAGGGTTTTACTCGGATTGAGAGCATATTTGAGCCCTAATATAGGATTGGCTAAGAACCATCTCCAGACAAATTCGACTACAATGAGGAAATAGTAGATATTTTGGGGAATTCAAAGAGGATCCATCTAAAACAATAAGAGAATGATTCAGATTAGTGAGATCAAAGTCATCACTTCCACCAAAAAGCTTAAAGATTCAAGAAATTTCTAGAAGCCCTCAAGCATGGGACAACTCTTCCATCATAGTGCACATCGTTGTGCGGTATTCCCTACTCTATGAGCCGTGAATTCGGAGGATTCCAATAAGAAACTCAAAGATTCAAGAAAGTTTGAGAGAGACATCTCTACCTTCAAAGCATTGTCATGTGGATCATATCATATGCTACCTTCATCCTAAAATCCCATTTTATAATGTTTTATAAAGGTCATGTACGTTATCTTCAATCTAGAGATTAGGAGGTAGCTTCATACTATCCATTACACACTATTAAATAAAGGGGGTTTTAAGATAATATTTAAGACAAATTTTGGGTAAATTTTCATAACTCGAGACAATTTTTTTTTGTAAATTGTCTTAAATATTGTCTTTAAAAGAGTCTCTCAAATTATTGTCTTAAAAAAATTGTCTTTAAGCTAGTGTCTCAAATTATTGACTTAAATTTTTTTCTCTATTAAGACAATATAGAAAACAAGTATTATTTTCTCTTAAGAGAAGTCATTTTTGTCTCTCAACAGTCTATAACTATGATTAAAGACATATTGTCTCTATAGAGAGTTCAAAGACATACTGTCTCTAAAGAGACAATATGTATTTAATCTCAGTTATTGTCTCTCTAGAGACAATAAAAAGTTCTCTTTAGAAACAAAATATAGAATGTGTTTTTTTTTTTTTTTTTTTGTCTTTTCAATGATTAATTATATTAGGGCATGATGGAATTGAACCACCAACCTCCTATTTGCAAGGAAAGTGGTATTCAATTGAGCTATCACCTTTTAAAGAAATGTGTTATCTCAATAAAAAAATAAAAAAATCAATGAGCCAAAATGTACCATCATATTAGTGAAGAAAATTTATGTTACCTATTGCAGCTACAAGATGAATTTTAGTCAAAAGAAAAAAAAATTGGCATATTTCAATAAAGCTGATGTGCAAAGAAAATTACATCCAAATAAGACCAAAATTTCTAATCCCTTGATGCTTGTAGGTACAAGCAGAATTGTACAACTCTTTCTTGTTCTACGGATCTCTTATTTTTATAGCTTTCTTACCTTACTGAAGGAATTGTATTTTTAATTTACAGCGAAGTGATATCGTAAAGCAATTATCCCACAATTGTTCTACCCATTTTCAGGAAGCTCTTAAAGGTCAGTTTAGGAAAATGTTATATAGGTTTGATATTTTGTCCTTGATTATTTCTTAAAATGCAATGGTTGAATTGGCTTAAGCGGAAAAATATCTAGTTAACTACTCTAGATTAAATTATTGGATGCCCATCCAACTATTTGAATATGTTTCCCTTCTAAAAATTATACGGTTGTTCATTTACATATTGGATATGAAATAGAATTGACGACCCTAAAAATCTCTAATGACACCCAAAACTATATCTTCTATTTTCCATTTAAATTAATTCTCTAAAATTATAATACGTGTATCTCCAGTTGTTCATGGTTTGAATAGTAAAGCATGAGATATGCGTCATCTTCTTTATCTCATTAGTGTTTTATACTTTTTTTTACTGCACACGATGATAATTTTATCAAATACATGTGATGCTTAATATTGCATTCATTAAATTTTCAAATTGTCTCATTAATAAAGTGGTAAATATTTTCAATTACCTTCAATATTTTAAATCCTTTTTTGTTGCATTCTAACATAATTCCCAAATAGCCAACAATTTATCAGGAAATTCGGTCTTTTTCATTCCCCAATTCTTAACGCTTTGTTACTATTTGTTACATATCCCAGAGATTGATATGGATATATAAAAGTTTCAGAACTTCATCCATAGATTTGAAACAAAATATTGCTGCTCTGAGAAAACTCCAATTGAATATCTCCTAAGAAAACTCCAATTGTGTATATATATATATATATGTAGTCATGAAACCTATGGGAAAGTTCCTATAACTTCAACACGATATAGCTTAAATGCCCTTTGGATTATGATAAAGGAAGAATGGAGTGTTTGGTACAACAGTTGGTAGATAGATACGAGACTCTACCTTTCTGCCGAACTCTACTATTCAAACATATCTTTTTCCTCAACTTCAAGACTTCCATAGCTAATTTTGAGTAAAGAAGTGATGTTGTTTTATTTAGCACACTTTGTATTTTATATGCAGGTTAAGGGAGTTTGCAAAATGTTGTAGTTGGAGAAATAAGAGTCTAATAAAGGCCATAGAACTAAAGAGATTGAAGATGGAAAACATATTTTTTTCCAAATTATAGTAATGAAGAATTTTGAGGGTATTTTGTAGATAATATTCCAATAAATTGTGTTACGTGGGTATAACGAGTATACATTTTAGCTGTATTGTTTACAATAATCTAGTGCATTGGGGAATATGGAATAACGCGTATAAGTTAGCTCCCATTGAAGGGAAAAATAACGGGGATGTTGAAGTGGTAATAATGTAGAGAAATATTTCCAAATAAGTTAAATTGTTGATGGGATTTCCAAATCCCTATAATTTTCCTATTTATTTCTTTGCACTTAAGGGAAGGTGTGCAAAAACTAAATAAATTACACTACAAGAGAATATTATATCAATGATATGTTGTAAATCTAAGTATATCTACCCTTTGCATATTTTCCATAATTCAATTTAATGATGCTTGAGTATTGGGTGAAAGAGAAACAAAATATAGGTAAGTACTTCAACATTCCCCTTCTAGAATAAGTAGCATGAGTGAACCTCCTACATGCTGCCTATCTGTTTTGATTTTCTCACACTCCTTATAATCCCCTTGTTCTTCGCCACATTACTGTCATGTAGATTAATTTTTATTGCCTTGATAAAGCATCTATGATTCATTCGAGTCATCCATACGGCTTAGTCCATTCGATCATGCGAATCGACAAGTTATCAATTGTTTAACGTATATCAAGTAATTGTTTGGAATTTCCTTACGACAATTTCTTGAGTAATTTGTTCTAGGGTAGGGTTTCATTAAATTCTCATGTAAAAAATAATTAGAATTATGGCCACTCGTAATTTTTGTAGTTGTATTGGATGCATAGGAGTTGGATTTCAGCAAGCATCATGTGGACCTTGATATATTACTATAGGAAGCCATTCAAACACATCTTGTATTGGAAGATTCTGATGATGAATGGAATGGCTTCTTTGCATTGAGTGGGAAAGTGAGAGGAGTAGAGATTGTTGTGGGGTTAGGATAAAAAATTCTTGATAAGGATAAGTGTTATCATATTGGGAATTGCAGGTTTAAGGATTATGCAAAGCATCAATCAAGAAGTATGCCTAGTGGGATTTTGAAAAGCCTACCGAGTTTGTCTCAAGGAACTCCAAAGATAGGGGTTGTTCCTAGTTTTACCAGTGTCGTGTATAGCAGCAGTTCCCCTTTTTAGTCATAAAGGTTTAGGGACAATCTTATCGATTTCATCTTTGAAAAACTACCAAAACATTTATTACCATTCTTTCTGTCCCTTTTCTTGATAAATCTCAGTAAACATTAAGTGATAGCATAATTCAATTATTTCTTTAATGATGCTGTTACGCTCTTAGATCGAACCAATTCTCCCCTTATTTTTGCATTTTCCTAAGAACTGCATCTTACAAATGATTCTTATGTGCTTATTCGATATAGGTATTGTGATAAATTAGTAGAAAATGAATTGGAAGGTACATGTTATGTCAGACACATCTAGCCTTTCTTAGATAAGCCCTCAATTAAAGTCTTTCTTGTATCAAAGATCATGCACCTCTCTATTTTTCACTACATCATCAACGAAAAAGAAATTCATTAAGGAAAAATAATGAATTCAGAAAGTTGACCAACACAAAATAAAATTTATATTGTACCCAATATGCATCTTCATATTCTAAACCAATTGGTTGTAGCTCATCATCTGCATTGGGCTTGTCAAGGTCTTCAAAAAAAAAGTAGGATACAATACAACTTAGGTAAAACTGGATTTTTTATTGAAGCTATTATAACAAAGGATGGACTAAAGCAATAACAATATGAGAGATAGAATGAAGGTGAAAGCCCTTGGTGGCTAGGTTTCCTTTGGGAAATTCTTTGTAGACACTTGAATTCTATTGCATGATTCAGGTTTTATGAGAAAAAAGTACATCTAATGCATTCTTTGTAGTGTTATTGCCCAAGTGCACATACTACACTTTCCTCAACTTAAGGGTCATCACAGGCCATCAACTTCACTATAATAGATTCAACATCCATGTATGTATCAAAGGCCAAAAATTCTTAGAGGACACAAATTTAGAAGCAAGGTATACAAAGCTACCGCTACCATAGTTGATATTGAAAATGAAAGTGATATAAATAGGCATGCCCCAATGTTACCCTTTAAAGATGCACATGGTTTGGATTTGCATAGATTAGAACCTAGTCTACCCTTGATTACTAGAGGAATCAAGATTACTCATGAAAAATGATGTGATGCTCACTTTGATAGGAATTTCCTTCTTCATTATATTGTGTATGCAATCTTAAGAGCATTAGGTGTACCTACTTCTATTACTCTACAAACATTCAGGGAAAATTTTAAGAACCACCCTAAATTTATATGTATAATAAATGGGCGAATCCCCATGATACATAGGAAAAATGGGAGGTGATTCTATTAATAATATAGTATGTATATATAATTTTTTTGGCGAATCTCTCACTAGATTATATTATCTTGTAAAGTCATGGTAAATATTTCACTGAATTATAAAATCTTGTAAGATCTTGGCAAATATTTCACTAAATAATAAAACATTATGTAGTCTTGGTGAATGTTTTTTTAAGTATGAAACCATATATGATAATAGGAAAACGTATTCGTTAAACTGTAATATACTAGCATACATGTTTGGAAAAATAAACATAATTTTCTCTTCCTACAAACAATGTTGCAAGTTTCAATGGTCATGTTTGTCAAGGTTCTTACTCTACACTCTTTCATATCCTTCTATTAGTTTTGATAATATTCCACAACAAAGTTCTTGTAGGTGTTTATCTTGACCTCGAGTTCTGTCAAGGTAGGAGAGATTAATCTTTTCTCTGCCACTTTTGTCAAGCTATGAGAGATTAATGTTTGCACAAATTTTATTTTACTTTTCTCCCAACTTTTGTTTCCTTGAGTGTTTCCATCACTACGTTGTTGATTCCATATCAAACCAATTTCTTAAATGCCAGCTCAAATTTGACAAAGGACTTTCTTGCTTCTAGAAATTTGTAGCCTTATTGTAAGGAGAAGTTGTTATATTTGCAGGGCAATATATAAACACTTTCATTCGCTCTCTGGGTAGTTTTTAAGCCATCGACCTTCGGGTAGTTCATCCTTCCATATGATATTTGGTCATTACACTCTATTCTTCAAGAAATATAAAAGTTATGAAAGTCATTTTACCATGTCATGAAGTGTTGAATCGAGGGAATCCCATAGCCATGAACCTTACCTGTGGTATTACAATGCAATATTATGTTTTGAGTCATTGTGTTAAAGTCCCTCCCCTTCAAGCAAGATTTATGCAAGTAGGAAAATGAAACAGGCCCCCCTTACTTATCGACCTCCATTTCTCTTACCTGAATAGTTGTATCTTACCCAACCAACAAATGGTTCCTACATTGAATTATGGAGTTTAATAGACCAAAAATAAAATATTTATGTAACTCTGGTCCCCACCACCTGAACACCTTATGGCCCAGCACGAATGAAGGCATGTTAAGGATTTCTTCATTAGTCTTCGTAAATATCATTTCAATTCATATTCATCATGTCTTCCACTAAGCACTCATGTAGGGTCACTTGGCTTGGTAATGCAAATTTCTCATTAATGCTTCCCATCACTCGACCACCTTCAATCATATTCATTTCAAAAATTTCATTTTGATTAGCCTTTGTAAAATTTGTATGTGGTTTTTTTCATCAACAACTAGTATTTTTTCTTGAATTTCTGCATATCCTTAAGTAGCATTTCCATGTTCATCATCATCACCTAATAGATGATAACATCCTTGAGGTAGACTCGACATTTTTATAACAACTTTTTCATCTTTATCACCAGGTATTTCAAAAACTTGGCTACAAGCCTCATCATTGTTAAGAGCATCATAATTGACAAGCCAATTCCATTGCACCTACCTTCCACATTAATATTAGAGGGTGTCAAGGTCCTTTCAATAGATATGCTATCAATTTCAATTGTTTTAAACCTTTTTACCTCTCCCCATGGGTTATTTTCCATCCAATTTATTCTCTCAAACCTTAAATAATTCTTGAAAGGCCCAAACACACTTCTAGGGGTTGAAACTTGTGAGTAATGTCTACGCAGTTCCAACAATATGTATGCCTATCGTGTTTTCCTCTTCGGTTTGTAAAACTATGTTGTTGTGATGGCCATAAAAATTTAACAAGTATATGTTTGTAATACAAACACCTCCAGGTAAAAAGTGACAAAATGGTATAGCCAAATCATAAATAATTATTTAGTGATCCATGCATTAGGATGTGCAACCGTGGATATTCCTTGCTCACAATTCTTGACATGGCTCTTCATACTTTTATTCCCCTAAAACAAATATAGCCTAGACATTGATAAACCAATTGTAATTTCACAACAAAATATAGGTATCCATGTTGTTGTTAGGAAACAATTTGGCACATTTTCACTCATTCTCTTGGCATTTATCCACATGTGACAATTCCTTCCAACTTGGAAAGGAAACTTGTCACAATTTCATATATGTTTTGTAAACTGTATGAATGACCTTTGTATGCCTTGGATAGAGTGTAATACAACTTGGTTAGAATTGTAGGGTGTAAATCCATATCTTTGTCTCTATCTAGGATTTCAATTGTTCATAATGCCAGCTCTTGATATATTTTCTTAACTCCTGCACACCCTTATTTGCCCAAAATCCATCTTTGAATGGACTTAAAGTGGAGCAACATTAGCCTTAAGTTGTATCAACTCTAGTTCATGGCTAGTTTCAAGTATCTCCTTACACCAATCAAATGTTTCCTCCTTTTGTTCAATTAACATTGTAATACCCCCTTTCTTCTTCTTCCTTGCATGTGGTATTTAGCCAATATTTTATTTACGCTGGTCAGTTCCATATATTCTCATTGCAACTCCTATTAAGCATCAATTGAAGTCAACATCATCAATTTCCTTCAGCATATCCTCTTTAGTTCGACCTCTATTAACACTAATATTCTTTGTTAAACTTGCACCTTGCACTACAATTCATAAGAAGCATCACCCTCAACATCTACATCATATTCTCTTTAGCTTTTATATCATTATGCTCTTCAAAACCTACCGGATTTAACTTCTCATTTGAGGAAGAGTTTTGTAGATGATCAACCCTTGTCACTTGCATTCTTACCCTCACAAGAGCAACACTATTTTCTCATGCATGATAGAAAAACATTAAACAAACAAATATTGTATAATAATAGAGGTTGATGCAGTGCATAGCAACAAGGAAACAAAAAGCTTTAAGGTAAACATAGGTGACAGGAAATAAACATAGGTGCAATGAATATGTTTGCACTTGAAACAAGAGCTATCCTCTGTGCCTACTTCAAAATGTGAAAAATAATCAAATATCGGGAGACATTTGAATCTAGAACTTGATGTATTGTGGATAATTCTCTGGTAAAGGTAGCATGAAAGATAACAAAAGTAGCACAAGTTTGAATTTACCTCTTGCATGTTGCTAACTTGTGTTCCAATCGCAGATAATATACAAAAGAATAATATCCCACATGTAGGAGAAGCTAACTTGGGTTCGAATTGCAAATAATATATAGAACAAGAATATCACACATATTTGCAGATAATATATATAACAAGAATATCACCTTGGCAAGCACTAACAAATAAAGGCCATGGATAAGTTTTATCAACCTCCAGATTGCAACCCACCTTGGAAATTTAGCCTTTGGAGTCATTTCTATGACTTCATATAGGTATTTCATTTGATGATGTACCTAAAAAGGAGGGATCTCCTTGTCTACAAAATTGTTATTCCTTCTTTCTTGTCCAAATGGATCTAGAGGTAGTCAGGGGCAATGATCTATGTTATTTGAGTGCTCTATCATCAAATAGTCCAACAAGGAAGCCTCCTACCAAGTACCCTATCCTCAAATAAGGGGAGAATAACACCCCATGCCTCCTCGAAAAAATAAAAATGAACACCAGCATGTGGTCTATTGTTTCCCCTTCACATTTGCATAGAGTACAAATTCCAGGACACTACCTTTCCCTATTTTGTAGAACCTCATTTAAAAACATTATTCGTTAGAGCCAACCACATAAAAATCATGGATTCCATTGAATATTTAACTTTCCAAATCTTCCCCACCACCAAGATACTACTACTTCTTCAGCATCAAAGATAGCCTTGTACCACAAGCTAGCTGTCAATAGTCATATGGTAGTATCATTGGACGATACAACTTTCTTGCCTGAAGAAGTCATGGAGACAACTCTTTGCTCCTAAATGAAACCAATGTTGAGTTTAAAAACAAAAAAAATCTTTATTTTATATTGAGCAACAACAAAATATACAAAATTTCCTTCTGATAGAGTTGCTAAGATGGAATCTTCATCTACAAACTTTTACCTAACACAAGGAGAAAATGCAGATCAAATTTCTTTCTTATTCCATAGACTCCAACTGCAATATAAAAAAAACACATCAAGTTTGTTTATCCCAACATGCCAACAAGTAGCAAGCCCCAACTATATAATATAACAAAGTAGTGGGTATCCCAAAGGCTTGAAGGGGATGTAATGGAAAGAAGTGACCATTATCATAAGCCTTCCAATCAATATATAAATATATAAATGTATATTTATTATTATTTTAATTTGAAATCTTCAATTAAATAAAAAAATTTAATTACTTCTCTCCCAATCTAAATTGCTTATTAGCATAATTCACTACCTTCATATGTCTTTCATTTTTTAACAATGTTGTAACATGTGGGTTAATTTCCTTTTTGGTGCACAATCTCTACCTTTTAGAAAATATGGTGCAATGGCCCAACCCCTACAAATAAGAATAACAAAGAAGATGAAAGGTTGTACAAACGAACATATTTTTCAAACAAGTAATCCAACATCAATATCATAAAACCAATAGTAATGGAGATATTGGTATTTTTTACTAAATTTTGTGAAGTGACTAAATGTAGCTTTAACCATTCACCTTAAGATGTTTTTTACAATATAATTTCCTAAGTCTATTTAATATCTTCATTATCATAAAAAATCAACCTATATCAATCTTAACTCCACATCTACCACTCTTAGAGGGATGAAACCTATTTATCCCTCTCAGCACTTGGGTGACCCGGAATTAAGATGGATCAAAGATAATAAAATTGCACCTTTAAATAGTCTATGCTCGCATGAATACCATGGTATTACCATGGGTTATCATAAACCTAGAGCTTAAAAACTACTATTAGTAATTTATAAAAATTAATAAAATTAATAATTGAATTTTATTTTATTACTTAAAATGTTTAAGTGACATTGAATTACAAGATCCATTTTTACTCTTGATCTACCAAGCCTAGAGAGGGATAAAATAATTTTTCACTCTATGCTAGTTTTCATATCATGATATTTGATCCCTTTCGGGGCTTAGTAGATCTAGAGTAAAGATGGATCTATGCTAGTTTAATTCCCCCCTTTAAATAGGCTACATTCCACGTGAATACCATGGGTCAATACCATGTACCATCTTTATTTTTATTAATACTAATATTAGGGTCAATAATGTTTTTATGCATGGTATTAATAATAATTTGGTCCATGGTATTTGGCCCATAGTATTTGGCACATAGGCTTCACCTAAATATAACGCATATTTTGAGTGTTCGTAAATATAAGGTGACTTATGGAGTAAATATAAAAAAATGTTTTATTTATTTACCATACCTCTCGTTTATTTATATTTTACTTATTTACCATACCTCTTTTATAAATATGGTATTTGGCCAATAGGATTCACTTAAACAAATCCTCATTTTTGAGCCTTCTTAAATTGAAAGAGGGTTATGGACTAAATATAAAAAGAGGTTTTATTTATTTATCATACCTCTAGTTTATTTATATTATTATTTATTTACCATATCTCCAGTTTATTTATATTTTTATTAATTTACCATACCTCTTTTATAAATATAGTATTTGGGCCATAGGATTCACTTAAACAAAACCTCCTTTTTGAGCCTTCCTAGATAGAAAGAGGGTTATGGACTAAATATAAAAAGAGGTTTTATTTATTTACCATACTTTTATTTTATTTATATTTATATTTATTTTCCATACCTTTGGATTAAGTATAAGAAGAGGTTTTATTTATTTACCATACCTACAGTTCATTTATATTTTTATTTATTTACATGCTTGCCATCGATGAAAACTAGATTTAAAAACAGGGAGCCATTCACAGAAGAAATCAGGGTGATTGGGACCAAATACAACCTCCCAAACCACCTCCCAAACCAAAAAATGGGTGATTGCAAACAAATTTAACATTGAAAAGCAGAAAAGTGGGCAATTGTAATGGAATATTACCTCCCAAACCAGGCCAATCATATCAAATGAGTCTTTTCATAATTTATATGCCCCTTCTTTTTTGGCTAAAATGAAAAAAATAGTTATTTTTTAAATAAGGGCTAAATATATGAAATGGGTGTTGTATAAAAATTTTTGCCCCTCTAAAATGAAAAACCCCTTAAATTTCACCCTTGGGCTAAAATTTTCCCCTAAAATTTACCATGTCAACATTGCAAAGAGTATCTAACATAATCTTCCATGTCTCTATATCTAGAGCGCATCCTTTAGATTCCAACCGATTAAAGTCCTTTAGATATTCATTAATATTACCATACTTACCGAATGCACTTATAAATACACTATAAGTGTCATTATCTGCAATTTAATCCTTGTCAAGCAATAACCTGACAAGAATATATGTTGCATGCACATGCTACTTTAAACACAAACCTTTTATCAAGACACTGCAAGTATGGATATCAAACAAGAAATCTTCTTTTAGCATTGCATGCAAATTCTTTAATGCTTCCAACATATGGCCTTTCTTAGATAATCCCTAAATTAAATTATTTCTTGAATCACACGTCATGCACCTCTCTGTTTTTCACTACATCATCAAGGACAAAGAAGTTCGTTAAGGAAAAAATGCATTTATAAAGTCGACAAACATAAAATAATTTTTTTATTATACCTAATAGGCATCTTCATATTCTAAACCAACTGGTTGCAACTCATCATCTGCACTGGGATTCTCAAGATCTTGAAAATAGAAGTTGGATATAATACTGCTTTGGTAAAGCTGGAGTTTTTATTAAAACTATTCTACAAAAGGATGGTTAAAGAAATAGATTATTTTTCTTTTCTTGAGGTCTGATAGGCCACATTGGTTTTAGTGGATGTTAAACATCATCATCGTCATCATTATTTTCGAAAAGAAAGAATATGTTATGGTGAAAGCATTCAAGGCATTTTGGGAGTATGTGCTACATTCCAAAGTAATAACATATGTACATGTTGATGGTGTTGGATCTGCCTACATTCAAGGGAATCTCCCTGGTAAGAAGTCCCAACTAGACCTCATACCATTGGGAGTAGGAGTCCAAGCAGTGGGTGGTAATGTACTTTCTTGACTGCGGTAGCGCACAATAGCCCAGTAACATGAGAGATTGAATGAAGGAGAAAATCCTTGGTGGTTGGGTTTCCTTAGAGGATTTCTTTTTAGACACTAGAAGTTTATTGCATGCTTTAGGTTCTATAAGAAACAAGTATGACTAATGCATTCTCTGTAGTGGTATTGCCAGGTGCACATACAAAACTTCCCTGAACCTAAGGGTCATCACAACCCATTAACTTCACTACAATAAATTAAACATCCATGTACTTATCAAATCCCAAAATTTTCTTAGAGGACACAAATTTGGAAGCAGAATATACAAATCAACCACTACCATTGTTGAGATTTAAAATGAAAGTGATACAGCCAGGCATGCCCCAACGCTACCCTCTAAAGCTGGACATGGTTTGGACTTGCATAGATTGGAACCCAGACTACAGTTGATTACTAGAGGAATCAAGATTCCTCATGAAAAAGGTTGTGATGCTCACTTTGATGGGAATTTGTTGCTTCATTATGTTGTGGATGCATTCTTAGGAGCATTAGGTCTACTTACTTCTATTACTCTACCTACACTATGAAGAGTATCTAGCAGAATCTTGCATGTCTTTGTATCTGGAGCGGATCCCTTAGATTCCAACTGATTAAAGGCCTTTAGAGCTTCATTAATATTACCATGCTTACTGAATGCACTTATAAATACACTATCAATGTCACTATCTATAATGTAATCCTTGTCAAGCAATAAGATAACAAGCATATATGCTTCATGCGCATGCTACTTTAAAAAAAAACCATTTATCAAGACACTGCAAGTATTGGTATCAAACAAGCAATCTTGTTTAAGCATTGTATGAAAAATCTTCAATTCTTCCAACATCTAGCCTTTCTTAGGTAAGGCCTCAATTAAAGTCTTGGTTGTATCAAGGATCATGCACCTCTCCGTTTTTCGCTACATCATCAGGGATTGTAGTTTCTTCATGTAAAATTCCCTCTACATGCAACATACTCTCCTTATAAAGGGAATTCAACACGTGTATAGATAGAAATATTAGTGCATTTCCCACTTTGTACATTCCATCTAGGTTTTTTTAACAACAAGCATTGTACCAAATATATAAAATTTCTAAGAAACATTCAGTCTATGGAACTCAAAATTCTTGCTTATCAAACAGTCTATATCATTATCATTTTCCTCAACAAAGGCTTCATTAGAATCTTCTCTATTGTAGTATACTACCCTGGAAAGCATAACCAGTTTTTTTTTATCAAATAAGTTAATAAGAAAAGTTCTCCATATTCACATTTTTGTAGCCTAATGGCCAACCTAAATTCCAAAACATTTATCCTCTGTGTTTCTATTTTGGGGGCAAAATGGATGCATATCTGTAACATATGCTTTATATCCATTGTGTTTCTATCCTCATTCTTACCATCTATATCTTCAAGTTGACACTCTATTATACTTACAACAACTGGAATGTAGTCGTGAAGGCCTTCCACATACTAAGGTATTGATAATAAGAGTATAATAATATCCTTTGGTTGAGGATTAAGATTTGTTTCCCTTACTCTCTCTGTATAAAATCCTATAGATTCACAATCTCATGCAATTTACTAAATCACAGGATAAGAATCTACTTCTAATTTCAACCAGTGGAAGCCAATAGATCAATGAAAACAATAATAATAAGAGGAAGATAAATCAATAGCACATAACACAATAAATTTTTACAAAAAGCCTTAGCTGAAAACCCCTACTATCTGTATTGCATTAAATTAGAAATCGAAGATGATAATAAAATGCTTGCTCTCACAAGAACAATCCCAACACTCAATATGATCAATCTCCCACCTCACAAACCATCTCAAGCCAAACCTTAGCCTCTTCTACTACTCTCCAAGCCCCTATTTCCTTGTGCAATTCCTATGGTTGAATAGGCCATATTAATGGGAATCTAGTGCATCCAAAGATGTGAAATCCATACTAGGTTCATTTCCTAATTGCATGCATGATCTATATAGCTCAATAAATCATACAACTGATAGTACGCTATCCCTGCACTCTAATCTCAATCGAGTCTTTCTCAGAATCAGGATGCATGAGTTTTTGATGAGAGAATATTCAGTTAACTGGAGTAGCACTAGTGAATGCAATAGTGCACCGATTGGCTATCAACACTCTATTAGTTCCAGAAACAGTTTGGAACTAATTTCACTTAACGTAACTCAGTAAACTAAGTTATCTAATTACAACTCACAATTAAAATCACACTGGACCCATAAAACTTAGATAGAACATATACATGACTTCTAAAAGACTTCCAACTTGAGATTCCTAAGCTAATTAAGTTAATTAAACTTAATAAACTATTTACAAGTTGTTATGAGAATATAATTTGATTTTAATTCTTAGTTTAATTCAAGGACAAATGAAATTGGAATTTCTTGATTCTATTTTTAACATTTCTTGTTGCTATTTTCAACACTCCCTCTCAACAAGAAGGGAATTCAACTCGATCCCGATCTTGAACCTTTGGAATGTTCTGCATGCAACACTTGTCTCTAGCGTTATTTTTATAGCAACTCCAAAAACAAAAAACCATCCAACCTAAATCAGTATGATGCATCTGTCCTCAAGGTCTCTGACTATTATTGCCTATGTCAACAGAAAAATCTGCACTTCTATTGACTCTGCCTTTCTGCACTGTTGTCAACCCTTATCTACACTCTTTAGTATATGATTTCCCTAGCCTCTGTCACTCTAATCTTTGACTAAATCAATATCATTGATTCCTGCCACTACTATATACTTTGGGCTCCCATGGCAAGGTACGATCCATGAGATAAAACCTCTCAATGGACCTTTCTCAATTTCAGCCCTCTTAGGACTAGCACTTCACATCACCCCACCTCACACCTGGAGGTATGGCTGCATGTGCTCCCTTTGCCCACTTGGATCAAAATGTCCCCCTAATGGACATCTCTGCATGAGTGGATGCATCCACTCAGTCTCCTCTCAACTCATATAATTGTGGTTTCTCCACAATTTCTTGAGATGACTTCTTCTCTTCTTGAGTGGATCTCTCCACTCGGTCTCCTCTTAGCTTCTCCAACTGTGGTTGCTCCACAATTGTCTGAGACTACTTCTTTTGGGGCTGCATGTTGAGAAGTAATTTACTCTCCCCCTCAACCACCAAGTCCTTAACTTTTTCCTTTCTCATCATGGCTTTGTGTGCATCATGAACCTCAAGAGAATACAGGTTCTTGACCTATGAACTGATCTGTTTCACTTGTCCCGTGTTGATGTGTCTAAGGAAAACCTTTCCTTTACTAGAAACCACATCATAGCCACAATCTTCCAATACCACGACTAAAACAAGATTATTATTTAGTCATAGATCAAACATCACATCTGTGATCTTGAGAGGGGATCCAGACTCCCTCTGAAAGGAAACCGTACCAATCTCGGTAGCTCTATACCTCTCGTCATATCCAAACTCTATGCTTTACTTGAGGTATTTCTCCTCAAAATATCTAAAGAGTTATCTATTACCCGTCATATGGAATGAGACATCGTTGTCAAGATACCACATTCCTCCCATGACATTGTTGTTCATGCATGAAATGAGAATGAAATCAAGTTTGAATTGTGAAGCTAGAGCTTCACCTGCTACCACTATTGTCAGCTCCTTCTTGCTTGATTTCTTCTCTAGGAATTTCTTGGCATAATGCCTATTCTCATGATAGTTAAAACACTAAAACTTTCATCAAGTCCATCTTATTTCCACCCTCCTTGCCTTACAAATTATTTCCCTTACTCGTTAAGTAAAAATCCTCTTCCAATTCCTTGGAAGAGGTTCCATCTCTGGTGCTCCTCCTGATCTCCTCCTGCATCAAATCCAACCACAGTCATTCCTAATCTGGCAACTTCTCCCGACCATTGACAAAGTCTTGATAACTATGCCAAATCTTTGGGAGTCTTAGAAGAGCAAGACTCACCATATCATCCTTGGCAACCGTGATTCCAACACTTCCAAGTTCATTACGACATTGAGTGAACTTGGTCAAGTAATTGGAATTGAGTCGCCTACCTCCGTCTTGATTTTTCGCAGTTTATCTTTTAGTTCCAACTTCATTTGGTAAATTTTGTTTTGGAAAAGGTCCTTCAATGATTTCCACATAGCATGTTGAGTTTCCTTCCCATGGAGACTCGAGACAATGTGGTCTCGAACTCCCTTAAGGATTATCCACCTTTCCCTTGCCACACACTTCTACCATTCAGCCAGATTCTGAGCATCTAATGCTGGTGGCTTACGAATGTCCTCATCAATGAATTCCTTCAAGCCATTTTCTTCCAACACAACCTCCATCCTATCCTTCTAGGCTATATAATTTGAGTTTTTATCCAAAGAATATTCGAGCTGCAAACCATAGAACGCCATCTATCTATCCTGAAGTATGCATTACAAATTTGAATTTCACCTATAACCCTGAACTAAAAACTTTGAAATCTCCTCTTGTATATTGTTCTCAACTTTGGTACCATATAGAAAATCCTGTATATTCACAAGCTCATGCAATTTACTAAAGCACAGGACAAGAATCTACTTCTACTTTCAACCAACAGAAGCCAATATACTGATGAAAACAATAATAGCAAGAGGAAGATAAACAAATGGAACATAACACAATTAATATCCAGGGAAAGCCTTAGCTTAAAACCCCACTATTTGTATTGCATTAAATCATAAATATAAGATGATAATACAATGCTTGTTCTCACAAGAACAATCCCAACGCTCAGTATGATTAATCTCCCAGCTCACTAGCAAGTTCAAGCCAAACCTTAGCCTCTTCTGCTGCTCTCTAAGACCTTATTTCCTTGTGAAATTCCTATGGATAAATAGCCCATATTAATGGGAATCAAGTGCATCCAAAAGCACAATCCACACTAAGTTCAGTTCCTGGTTGCATGCATGATTTATACAACTCAGTAAATCATACAACTGATAGTATAATGTCCCTGCACTCTAGTCTCAACTGGTTCTTTCTCAAAATCAACATGCATGAGTTTCTGATGAGGGAATCTTCAATTAACTAGAGTAGCACTAGTGAATGCATTAGGGCACCAACTGAATGTTAACTCTCTATTAGTTCCACAAACAATTTGGAATTAATTTAACTAAACATAACTGAGTAAACTAAGTTAACAATTAAACTCATACCAGACCCCTAAAAATTAGGGAGAACATATACATTACTTTAAAAAGACTTCCAACTCGAAATTCCTAAGCCAATTAAGTTAATTAAACCTAATTAACTATTATAAGTTTCTGGAGTTTCAAGTAAATAATCATATGGTCTACATGGATGGGAGATGAGCGATGGTTGAACATAACATGGAGGATTAGGGTTTTGTCAGGCCCTGCAATGAAGGTTCTGCTCTAACCATGGCACATCTGTAACAACACTTCTGCACCCCTGGCAGCTACATATGACAAAAAATAGCACATTCATCATGGATTACCTTTTGGGGTGGGGGGGGGGGGGACTCAAAGCCTCCCCCCAATGATTACATTGAGCCTCAGGCTCATAATAGAACTGAAGAGGCATTTGTGTTGGATCAGCCTACCATCACGACAAAGCAGGCAAACCAGAATAACCAATGTAAATAGAAAGGGCCACAAGAAATGGTAGCAACGACCTAGAAGAGGCAGCGAAACACTGCAGGAAATGATGAGGTTCCCAAAGCAACCTCTATGACCTACAAGCCTATTTCAATAGAAAGACCAAAGATTGAATTACCAAGTGAAAGAATCAACACACAAATCCAGTTCATGAAAGACCATGCTCTAATTGAGAAATTTATTGGCTTTTGGCTAATGAAGAAAGCCCTGCAAGGATGGATTGTAGCGAAATGGAAACCCAAAGGGCACATCACCCTACAATTGGGACCAAAAGGTTTCTTCACAGTTGTCTTTAACTATATAGAAGACTAGAATAGAGTAATTGATGGCAGACCCTATTTCTTCAATGTTGTTGGCCTGTACTTGAGAGACTGGATCACAAGATTCATCCCGGACAAAGAGGATCTGAGTTGGGCACCAGTTTGGATTCGACTATACTCCCTTCCATTGGAGTATTGGGATGAATATTCACTAAAAGATATCGGAAATGGTTTGGGGGAGTTCATAAAGATCGCGGAAGAAACAAAACTCAGAAGATATACCTCCTACACCCACATTTGTGTCTACATGCATCTGAACAAAGCTCTTATAGATTTGGTAAGTCTATATCATGATGATTTTGAGTAGATTCAGTCTATAGATTATGAACATGTCCCCTTCAGATGTAGAAAATGTCATGCCCGTGGCCATCTTTTTCGTGATTTCCTGCTAAATGTAAAATCCACAACCTATGCTACCTTGGAGAAACCTTTTTTGAAAGATTTACCAAAGTAAACAATCGAGAAAAGAATCACAAAAAACCCTGCATCGTACCCCAAAAACCCTCTCGCCAATGACTCAATACCCTCTACCAGTAACAGCTTCAACATCATGGCTCAACCAGTATCACTAGACTCCAAAACCCCATGCATTCTACAAAGCCACCCAAGCCACCCTCTACAACCAATCCCACAGATTCAAGGCAAGCTCAAAAGTCCTTGCAGACCAAATAATTTCTAATCTCCACTACCAATGTGAATCTAGATTGGAAACCTAATGGTATGGACATCGACATCTTTATGCAAGAACCCAACCATTCAACAGACTTCTTAGCGGAAAGTAGTCAACCCAAGCATATGGAAGAAGAGCCTGAACGTATAGACATAGGAGATCTGGATATATTCAGCCTTAAGCAAGCCTGTAGGAAAAAAGAATTTGACAATATCCTGGAAAGACAAGTAGAAAGCTTGGACGTTATTCTCTCTAGAGTACATCAGCAATGAACTTTAGGTATTCAACCAGGGAGTCAATGGGATGGGAAAAATATTCCTAAAGACACCAAGAAATGAGGGAGAAAGACAAATCTACAAAGAACCATCCACATTGGGGAAATGTTGGTGGAATCAAGAAGATATTCCAAGTTAACAAAGTATTACAGGCCGCTCACCAATATTGAATCATGAAATTAACATCTTGGAATTTAACAGAGTTAAATATCCCTGTGAAATACAGAATGATCAAAAACATGATACAATAGGAGAAATGTCAAATTTTCTTCATGTAGGAGACTAAATGTAATAATATCACACTTGGTAACACTCTCTCAAAAGCTTGGCCAAGAAGCCAAATAGTAGCAGTGGACACCTCGGGAGCCTTGGGGGAGACTTCCGATAGCATGGGATGAACAAGCTATTGTGCTCACTAACATCCATGCTTCTCATCATTTCATTCAAGCTACCTTCCATATCATAGGGACCAATGTTCATGGTCATCTCACCAATGTTTACTTTCCCTAGAAAGAAGCACAGTAGTTAGCAATACTGAATACGTTAACTTTGCTCAATTCTACCAGAATCCATCCACTTTGGATAACAGGTGGTGACTTCAACGTGATCACTAAACTTGAGGAAAAAAGTGGAGGCTGAATTAGACTGGACATTGAAAGTACCCATTTCAAGGATTTCTTATAAAATAACCGGTTCATTGATTTGCCATTCAACTATGGAATCTTACATGGAACAATAGAAGATCAGGCACCCAGCAGATTGCCTCCCGTCCAGATAGATTCCTAATTTCAGGCAATGCCATTCATCTTGGAGGATACTTTTCAGCCTAAATCTTACCTCTATCTGGATCAGACCATTGGCCCATCTCACTTCAATGGCAAAGACAGGTTAGGAAATCCACTTGAAGACCCTTCCGCTTTGAAGCATTCTAGCTTATGCATCTAGACTTCAACAATTTGGTCCATTCTGCATGGAAAAGCTTCATTCCCCCAGAAGGAAGAAAAATGTGGCAATTCCAATAAAAACTCAAATATCCCAAAATGCACATCAAACAGTGGAATCAATTGACCTTTGGAAACATCTTTCAAGCTCAAAATGCTTTAGCTCAGGAAATGAAAAAAACCTATTAGACAATAATTACTTAAGGAAGGACTGAAGCTATTTCAGAACAAAAAAAGTACCATCACAATCAGATTGTAGAAAGAGAAAAGAAAGAGGAGATCCTTTAGAAACAAAAACCCAGAGTAAGATGGCTAAAAGAGGGAGAGCGGGATATGAAATTCTTTCACCACACCACCATACAGAGAAGAGTGCACAATAACATCACCCAAATTCAGAATCAGCAGAGAGAAATATTGTTTGAACATGAGGATATTGAAAAAGAGCTCCTCAATCATTTCAAAAAAGTGCATCAAGAGCCACAAATCAACAAACAACTAGCTATAGAAAGGATTCTCCAGCACATCCCGAGAATCATAACAGAAGAACATAATCAACTACTCCATCCATTCTCTTTATAGGAAGTTGAGTCTACCATGCATCAACTTAAGGAAGGAAGAGCACTTGGTCCAAATGGTTTTACCTCAAACCTATTTCATAAATTTTGGGATCTTATCAAAGAGGAAGTCTGGCAGGTAGTAGAAGAGTCCAGGACTCTCTGTTGGATGTTTCCCTCTCTAAATGTGACTTTTATTGCTCTCATTCCCAAATAAGAGCAATCTATAACTCCATATAAATTCAGAACTATAGCTCTCTGTAATGTTATCTATAAAGTCATATCTAAAGTCATTGCTTCCCCTCTAAAGCCGCTACTTCCCATGCTCATCTCTTCAAAACAATTAGGATATGTGGAAGGGAGGCAAATCATAGATGGCATAATTCTCACCCATGAGATCATACACTCCCTAAAGCACCATAGAAAAGTAGGTATGCTCCTCAAAATTGACCTCTCAAAATCCTTTGATAAGTTGAGTTGGAATTACATTCAGAAAATGCTTTCAACCTTTGGCTTCTCTCCACCTTGGGTTAGATGGGTTATGAGTATAATCTCCTCTACTTTATTCTCCATTCTAGTTAATGGAATTCCTTCCATCCCTTTTCATCCCTCTAGAGGCATCTGTCAAGGAGATCCCCTTTCCCCCTTTCTCTTTGTACTTATGGCTGAAGGGTTAGGTCATATTATAAAGAATGCACTTCAATCACAACAGCTTAGAGGAATCTCCTTCCATAATTCCCTTGCTATCACTCACCAATAATTTGTGGATGATAACATGTTGTTTGGGCACCCTTCGGCTCAAGAGGCCCTAAAATTCAAATTCCTTCTCAATGATTTCTCTAAAGCATCTGGAGCCAGCATAAATACTATCAAATCCCAAATCTTCTTTTTTCACACTCCCTCCATAACTCAAGCCTCTATAGCCCGCATTCTTCGATTCTCTATCGCCTCTCTCCCGTCCAAATATCTTGGTGCCCCCTTGGCTGACTCTACATTAAAGCATCCCTCTTGGTAACTACTCCTAGAAAAATTTGAAGCCTGCCTATCCCCCTGGACTTATAGAGCCCTCAATATGGCTAGTTGCCTAGTGTTAGTCAAAGTTTTCTTGCAATCAATGCCTCTTTATCTCTTATCCGTTTTGGCAGCACCAAAATGGGTGCTTAAAAAGGTAAAAAATCTATAATGAAACATTTTAGGGGATCTTCTGGACAAAATCGCAAATGGGCACTAGTCAAATGGGCTACAGTTTGCCTCCCAAAAAACACAGGGGGTATTGGTCTCCAAGACCCTGAACACAACAATATAGTCATGGGAGAAAGAATATGGTGGAAATGGATTTCTGCTCTGCACACACCTTGGGCCATCCTCTGGACTGCCAAATATGAAAAAAATAGACCGCTAGATGATTTAATCTAACTCACAGATACAGAAAGAGGTTCCTTAATTTGGAATGTGGCATAACAGCATAGAGTTATGATTCAACAACACAATTCCTGGGAAATATGAGATGGCAACAACGCCCACTTCTAGGTCGACTCTTGGTAGCAAAGACCCAGGCTAAGCAACCTGATCAGACCACCCCAAATAGAGGACTGGGATGAGCATCAGATGGACAAAGTCAGTCAGCACTGGACTCCCACCCTCAATCAGGGTTACAGATGATGGTTAAGTGCAGCACACTTCATCAAGCAAGGAACAGAGTTAATACATAAGGAGATGGACACAGAGCTCAGAAATTGGAAAATTTGATTTTTTGATAAGAAGGATATCTTATGTTGGGGGTACACTCTACAGGGGACCTTTACCGCTTAAGAGGCATACAACCTTCTGATTAGCAATCAAAAAGTCAAGGACCCTCTTTGGGACAAAGTAAAAGTCAGGGACCCTCTTTGGGACAAAGTATGGTTATGAAACCAGCTCAAGTAAAGATAGAAAAGATAGATCAACGCCTTATAATTCAGCCTCTTCGAGGGGGCAACCTCCTTTACATTACATAAATGAACAATTCTTTGATGATACAAATGAAAATACCTCCTTTCTATATATAGGAGTCTAAGGGGTCATAACATAATTAGAGCCGACATAACAATAATAATGTAAGGGCACAATAATAACAATAGTGGGCTTCTATGGGGCACAATAGTAACAATATGGGCACTACATGGGTACATCAATATAATAAGTGGGTTATACTAATAACAATAAGGGGTTACACTAGTAGTATAGGGGCCTAACATGCCCCTCCCCTTCAAAAAGCGTTGAGTAGTTCTTGATGCTTCTGTATAAAATTCTTGTCCTCCCATGTGGAATCTTCAGCGAGTAAGTTCTTCCACTTGATGAGATACTCTAAAATTGATCGATTTCGTAGCTGTAGGGTTCTTTTTTCTATGATTTCTCCAAGTTCGAATATGATTTTTCCTTCCTCTTCAATTTTTGGCAATATTGTTTGAATTGGGATCTTTTGCAACTTTTGAATAAGTGGCCATACTTCTTCGTACTTCTTCCATTCATCCCTTGCTTCGTTTCTCCAATCTGGTTGGATAATATAAATAGCACAAAACAATGCTTCCACATCCTCATCCTTGAAGAGTCTTCCCATTTGGTAAGGTCGCCATTTTTTAAGTGCATGTAGTATTGCCAACATTTCCTTCTCATAAATAGCTTGCTTGAGATGTAGCAGTAAAAATACCCAATCACCTACATCAAAGAAATTTTCACTACAATGTTTATCTACCTGTTGTTTCATTTGATTTTGCACCGAAGTGGCATTATCCTTTAAAAGTTGGAGAACTTGTTGTTGATGCTCAATGTGATCTTTCATTGCTTGAAACTTTTTCTTCTTGATATGTCCTTCTATCGCTAGAGTTTGAGGAGTGGTAATTTCTTCCAATCCTTTACGAGATATGGTCAGAGTCATTTCTTGATGCTCGATATGATCTTTCACTTCTTGAACATTTTTCTTCTTGATATGTCCTTCTATCTTGATAGTTTGAGGAGTGGTAATTTTGAACAATGAATTACAATATATGGTTGGATTCATTTCTTCTTTCTCAATGTGATCTTTCACTTCTTGCACATTTTTCTGCTTGATATGTCCTTCTATCTTGAGATTTTGAGAAGTGGTAATTCTTGCCAATGCTTTACAAGATATGGTCTGATTCATTTCTTCTTTCTTTGGGGTGGGGTCCTGGTGTATATCTTCTTCTTTTGATGTTTCTTGATCCTTTTCTTCCTCCTCTTCATATTCTATGTAAAATAATTTCTTCTCAGCACACTTATGACCTTTAGTGCATTTGCTATCACAATTGTAACAATGCCCTTTTTCTCTTTTTTCTTCCAATTGTTATGGTGTAACCCTTGTAGGTTGTGGAAGGTTAGGAGAAGCAACACTTCCATCTTTATAGTTGTGAGGGGTACGCTTCCTAGTTTCCACAATTTTTCTTTCCACTATGTCACAAATCCCTTTTACTCTTTCCAATTGTTGTGGTGTTGCTCGAAAGAAGGTGTTGCTCTTTGTATCCTCGTAATGTGCTATCATTTCCTCCGTGAAAATTGACCACGTAACAAGTTGTTTACGAGAACAAAGCCCTTCGTACAATAAAAATTGATCTGGTTCTAAATATGAAGATGCAATACATACCTTTTGTAATAGTTGTACACCATGTGGATCAAAATATTGCTCCATCTGAAGTATCCAATTTACGGGATCTTTGCCATCAAACTTTCTCATCTTGCTTTTTCTTGATTTTAGGAGCTTGACCTTAAAATGACTATAACTCTATAATTTCAGATCTTTAAGTTCTAAAATTGTGACCTATAGTAGCCCTTTGTGTCCTCCTTCCAATGCCACTAGTTTGATCCAAATTGGATTCTCTAAGAAAGAGTTATGCACAATCTCCCAAGATGACCTGATTATAGACCTTTCCAGAAGAGCGAAATTGTATGAAGTGCCACGTGTCACTATTTTGACCTTTGGATATGAAAAAGATACAAAAAAAACTACAGCCTGTCATCTTTCTATACCTTCTTACGAAATTTCAATCCGATCCCCAGAGAGAAAGTTATGACGATTTTCCCTAGGTCACCTGTTTTGAATGTAATTCAGGAGTCTGCAAAAAGACCAACTTCCTCAGATCATATCTCCGCAAATATCACACAAAAAGCTCTGAAATTTGGACCCAAGGTTCAGCGCGATTTCTTCTCAAATGGGTTTTTTTTTTACTTCTGAAACGTCACAGAAAAAAAGTTATAGAGAAAATGCCACGATGACCTGTTTGGAGCAGCGAAACCCTAGAATCCAAAGCTCTGATACCAAATGTTATGAAACCAGCTCAAGAAAAGATAGAAAAGATAGATCAACGCCTTATAATTCAGCCTCTTCGAGGGGGCAACCTCCTTTACATTACATAAATGAACAATTCTTTGATGATACAAATGAAAAGACCTCCTTTCTATATATAGGAGTCTAAGGGGTCATAACATAAGCAGAGCCGACATAACAATAATAATGTAAGGGCACAATAATAACAATAGTGGGCTTCTATGGGGCACAATAGTAACAGTATGGGCACTGCATGGGTACATCAATATAATAAGTGGGTTATACTAATAACAATAAGGGGTTACACTAGTAGTATAGGGGCCTAACACATACAACCTTCTGATTGGCAATCAAAAAGTCAAGGACCCTCTTTTGGACAAAGCATGGTCTCCTAGAATTTGGCCCAAGGTCTCTACCTTCCTCTTCTGTCAAAAACTAATACTCACTTGGGACAACCTAAGGAAAAAAATGTTACACTGGCCCTCAATATGCCCCAACTATAAACGGCAGGAAGAGACCATCCAACACCTCATGAACACATGCAATTTGGCAAATAAACTCTGGGGAAAAGCAAGCTTCAGATGTCAAAAAGAAGGAATAGTAAAAGGGGACATTAACAACACCATCCGAAGATGGGAAATCAATCCATATAAGAGAAAACTGCTAAACTCTTTGTGGAAAATCATCCCAAGTCTTCACATTTGGGCTTATGGAAGGAAAGGAACCACCGCATCTTCAAGAATCAATGTACACCAATAGAGATCATATGGAGAAATCGTTGCAAAAATCTTCAGGAAACCTTAGCACTCCAAACATGGCATGAATATGAATTTCCCACCCTTCCATAGGAGTAGAACATATGGAAGAATTGGAATCTTCAGATTAACTAGGTACATGAGAACCCTAGTAAATCCTCTTTAAATCACATTACTTCCAACAAATGGATCCCTCTACCACATGGAATGACTCAATTAAATTTGTATGGGGCCTCCAAAGCCAACCCAGGCATGGTAGGTTATGGAGGAATATTGAGGGATCACAAAGGAAAACCTCTATTAATTTTCCTGGGCTCAATTGGATGGGACACGAACAATTCTGCTGAGCTTGAGGGACTGTGGCAAGGACTTCGACTAGTTCAGGATCATGGCTTCTTCCCCTTAGTAATTGAAGGAGACTCTTAGATACTTATCAACATGGCTAACCAAATTCTTGAGGGGACCCCTACTCACAAAGTGGTCTATAGTTGGAGATTGGCAACATGTTTAGAGCTCATTGAACAATGGCTCACAACTAATAGAGAAATCACTTTCAAACATATCAGAAGAGAAGGAAATAAAGTGGCTGATATCCTAGCAAATTTTGGGGTAGACAGTGATCAAACTCTACACAAAATTTCACTCAACATTAAAAATAATGCTTCTGAGCTATAGGAATACATTAAACTTGTGCAAAACGATGTTGCACCCCCAGATGCGGATGTTTAAGAAGGAATTAATGTGGATTAGGTAGGGGGATGGCAGGCGGCTAAGCCACATGGCCACCCACATTCCCACCCGATATAATTTATGGCGAGCCACTGTTTGGTGCACAGGTCGAGAAATCATCTGTAAGGTTAAGTCCATGGCTTCGGAAAGCCTACATACCTCCACCTCACCCCCTCTAAATTGCTCCTGCCCCCTTGATGTTACGAAGCCAAGCTCTCGCACGACAATAGGGAGGCACCACCGACTCCTGAGCTATATAGATTTGGGGGATGGAATCCATTTTTCCCAAAATGTTCACTATGCTTTGCATTCTGAAGCCTCAGTTCTGGTCTCTGTTTCTCGCTTGAATCACCCTATGAATTCCCACGCAAACTCTGCCTCTCCCTCTACACTCACTGTAAGCACCATTGTCATTTTGACCCACACCAGTCAGCTCCACCCGACTTGCAGGACCATGTCGCGTCTTCACCACCAAATGCAGAGCAGGTGAGGCAACAACCGAGGTAGAAATATGTGCCCTCCTTCTCCACCACCCTCCGAGCCGACGACCCCTTCATCCTCCCCTTCCTCCACTCCATCCATAGCCCAATTCTCTAGCAGATATCCAGCCACCCGCAGTGGAAGAGGCTAGGTCCAATCCATCGAAGCTCGGAGCACCAATGCTACAACCCAGATGCTCAACCTCCCTGAGACTCCTCATTAGCCATATCAAATGGCCCAATTCCGCTTCCAATGTGCCATGAAACACCCTGCCATCATCACCACCGTCACTGTGGCGTTCAGAGAGGATATCTACCAGTAGGATGAACAGACTCATGCCACTGTTCAGGAGGAATTAGATACCAGCAAACAGAAGGCGACTCAGGAGAAGCTGACCACTAGAAAATAGAAGCAGTCCGGTAGCAGCTCTGGTTCTTGCAAATGAAAAGACGCCCATGATAGCACCTAACATGGTGAGGGCATCCCTGGTGGCACACAAAGTTGAGGATGATCGGGATGAATAGAGATGTCTCATCGTCAAAGAGCCTCCTCCACCAATCAACACATAGTGAGTCCATGCAACCAGGTTTCGATTCCCTGCTCCTATTCTTAGGGACTTTTCTAATGTTTTTTGAAAGTATGTCATCAATTTTGGTAATATACCATAACTATCTATCTTGGTTTTTGAGTTGTAACCCCTGTGTGGGTAACACTTTCCATCGGTTTTATCGGACTAGTTTCCCCTCAATGGGCAGTACTGTATCAGTTTTCTAGATGTCTAAACATGTTATAACTTTGTTCTAGCACCGCAGAGGCCAGAGCCTCACTGTAATTTACTGTTTTATTAATAGAATTAGTATTACTTAGAAGAAAAAAACTATTATAAGTTTCTATGAGAATATAATTCAATTTTAATTCTTAGTAATTCAAGGACAAATTAAACTCGAATTTATAGATTATATTTTTAACATTTCTTATTTCTATTTTCAACGCTCTCTAATATCATATTCTCTATCAAATCGACATTCTCTGTACTAGCACTGCTCCTTTTGATGTTTTTATATCTTGTTTTTTCTGGAAAGTTTACAGTTGCATATGGAGCTTCAGACATGGTTGAGTTCAACCCTCATTTCTTCTATGGGAGGTGTAATAAAAAGGTCAAGGGATTCTTCTATGGACTTAAACCTCTCTAGGATATATTTAACCTCAAAAGCACATGATGCACCTTTTCTTGTTGAATTCATTGTGAGGCGGATTACCTAACGTCACACATTTTCTCAATGTAACAAGAAGAGGACTGTTGCATTTCACTTGCACTAAACAACTCAATGATTGATTCTCTCTTCATTAAAATTGAGACCTTCATGTAGATAACCAATACCATGAGTCAATACAAGATGCAACTTTTTGAAGATAGCATTTCACACATGTAATCAAAGCACAAGGGATTTGGGGATTTATCCACTTGAAGCACTCTAGAATTAAAGCATTGCAAATATGGTCCCAAGTTGAGCTTCTTGTAGTCCATCATCAAGCTCTCTTTAAAAAATATAAATGTCAAACATGCCACCATAGTATTTTTTCATATCTTATTGATGGAATTAGAAGAAAATTTCCTTATAAGAAATGGAATTTATGCCTACTTCAAGATATCCTTATTCTAGATGATGATGATGATATTGAATCCCAACTAACAAAAAGAAAACTTGTACAACAGAACATGTTAGGGTGCATCTCAATCATGGGAGTTTTCTAAAAAAGGATAAACCTTTGCTGTTTAATATTTTCCTTGAGAAACCCTTAACTATAATCTTAATTTCAATAAGACTTTGAGGAAACAAACTCGCATAAAATAAAAAAATGCATCTCGTTACTGTTGGATTGATATTTGGGTTCAAATATTGTAGAGGGAATCATGATGTTTTTTGTATTTCCCCTACATGCTGTTGGGGTCAAGGTATGAACAATCTATTCACCCTTTTCCTACATTAATTTATAAATCTGGGTGTGTATCCTTTCAAGGCAACACACAAGGTATATGCAGGGGCAAGAGTACAGTCTGTTCCAACCAAGGGTTCACGATTAAGATTCAAAACATAGCTGTAAATTGAACTAATTACAGAACTCCAGAAAAGCAATTACAAAGATTAATGAATTGTAACAACAAGCATAAAATAAAAAATACACACACAGAAAGATGCAATGTCTGATCATAAGAGCGGGCCCGACTCTGATTAGGGTTGTGTTACTCACAGTGAAGAATGGAACAACAAAATAGATGATATTTTATTAATATGAAAAGGGTTATTATAGTATTTATGGGGCGTCCCCCAACTACAGGAATAACCTGTATTTTATAGTAGAAGGTATGAGTAATATCTCTCTGGATTTTGATTTCTATGAAAATTGTGTATATGGGAAGCTGAATCGAGTGAGTTTCCCCTCTAGTGGTAAGAGGGCGAAACAGATATTAGAGCTTGTGCACAGTGATGTGTTTGGACCTGTGAAGGTTCCATCATTGGGTAAGTCTGTGTACTATGTATCATTTATAGATGACTTCTCAAGGAATATATGGATATATTTCCTTAAGAAGAAATCCGAAGTCTTTAATAGGTTTAAGGAATTTGAGGCTCTACTGGAAAACCAGGCAGAGAAGAAGATAAAGGTATTGAGGACAGATAATGGTGGAGAGTTTTGTAGTAAGGAATTTGAAAAATTCTATAAGAAGTGTGGTATAGCACGACAGAAGACTACTCCATATACACCTCAGCAAAATGGAGTTGCAGAAAGAATGAACAAGACGTTGATGGAAAGGGTAAGAAGCATGCTCCGTGGTGCCAGGTTAGGACAGGAATTCTAGGCAGAGGTGGTGGAGACAACATGTTACCTGGTCAACAGATCACCTTCATTAGCATTGGAGGATAAGACTCCAAAAGAGGTATGTACTGGTAAGAAATCCTCTCTTTCACATCTGAGGGTATTTGGATGTGATGCATATGTCCATGTTCCAAAGGAGAAATGAACCAAGTTGGATAGTAAATCTGAAAAGTGCATCTTTATTGGGTATAAGGATGGTTTAAAGGGTTATAAACTTTGGAACCCAATAACAAGGAAGGTTGTATATAACCGAGATGTGGTGTTCAAAGAGGTGAAAGATGTTATTAAACATGAAGTCCAACCAAAGGAACCTGAGAAGATAGAGTTTGAGCTAAAGGAGGAAGTATCAAACTTTACCATAGAGGAGGAATCAGAAGATGAAGAGCCACAAACTCTAGGTGTAAGAAGATTAGTTTGAGAAAGAAGGCAGCCAGAAAGGTATAGTCCATCTGATTTTTGTTCAAACTTTTCTTTATCTATTACTGATGATGATCCTAGAAAGGTGAAGGAATCAGTAGATTTAGAGGATGGAAAAATCTGGAAAGAGGCCATGGTTGATGAAATGGCATCTTTGCACAAAAATGAGGTTTGCGATCTGGTGGAGTTGCCGGCTGGAAGGAAACCCATTGGCAGCAAATGGGTGTTCAAGAAGAAGATAAATACAGAAGGAAAGGTGGAGAAATACAAAGTTTGGTTGGTAGCAAAAGGTTATTCCCAGGTGTTGGGAATTGATTTTGGTGATATTTTTTCTCGTGTTGCCAAGGTAACTTCTATTAGGTTACTTTTATCTATTGTTGTTGCTTTTGATTTTGAGGTACAACAGATGGATGTGAAGAAAAAATTTCTTCACAGGGATCTGGAAGAGGAGATCTACATGAAGCAACCTAAAGGCTTTGTGGTGAAGGGTAAGAAAGAACTAGTATGCAAGTTAAAGAAGTCTTTGTATGGGTTAAGTCATCAAGGATGTGGTATCAGAAATTTGATACATTTATACGGGGACTTGGCTTCACCAAAAGCAAAGCAGATCACTGTGTGTATTTTAAATTAATTGGTGACTGTGTTATTTATCTGGTCTTGTATGTGGATGATATGTTGCTGGTTGGAAATGACAAAGAAATTATCCAGGATTTTAAGACCCAATTGTCCTCCAAATTCGACATGAAATATCTTGGTGCTGCAAACTATATATTGGGCATGGAAATTAAAAGAGATCGGGCAAAGAGGAAGGTCTGGTTAAACTAGAGGAAGTATGGCGAGACAATACTGCAGAGGTTTAATATGCAGGATAGTAAACCGATGAAGGTTCCTATTCCTGTAGGTGTAAAGTTATTTGCTGAACAGTGTCCCAAGACACAAGAAGAGGAAGAGGATATGTCCCATGTTCCATATGCTAACGTAGTTGGTAGCCTGATGTATCCAATGGTCTATAATAGACCAGACATTGCACATGCAGTGAGAGTATTGAGCAAGTTTATGTTAAAACCAGGGAAGAAGCACTGGATAATAGTGAAGTGGATTTTCAAGTATATGCGTGGCACTAGTGATTATGGTTTGTGCTACCAAGGAAGACTAGGATTGGATAGAGTGTTGGATATTCATGGGTTTGTTGATTCAGGCTGGGCTGGAGATCTGGATCAGAAAAGATCTACAAGTGGGCATGTGTTTAACCTATTTGGAGGCGCAGTTAGTTGGATGAGTAAGAAACAATCTGTAGTGGCACTATCAACTACATAGGTAGAATACATGGCAACCACTCATGCAAGCAAGGAATCAGTTTGGTTGTAGAGATTGTGTTCAAGTATGGGGTTAGTACAAGGAGCTATATGGATAGACTGTGACAGCCAAAGTGCAATTTTCTTGGCAAAGAACGTTGTTTACCATTCAAAGACAAATAACATTGATGTTCAGTATCATTTTGTGAGGGATATGATAGAAGAAAAAAAGGTGTTGCTGGTAAAGGTGGACACTTTGAAGAATACTACAGATCCATTGACAGAATCTGTGAGCTCTGAGAAGTTCTCCTGGTGTAGAGAAACAATGGGCATTTTAGGGGTGGAAAATTGACTAATCTCTCCTATGGCCCCCTGTGGAAAAGAAACAAGTGGGAGAATGTTGGGTTGTGTTATATATTCTTTCCACAACTAACCTACCTAGTGAAATGGGGGGTTAGAGGGGGGTGGGTAGCCCCCCTCTACGAGGTCTAGGGCAACACCTTGGGAAAATCTTTTTTGATCCTATATTAAGTTGGGCGAACCTACCTATGGTTTTTTGGTCTAGGGTTTTGGACTCAATGATTTTCATTCCATGGTATTAGATGCTTTGACATGTATAAATATGTACTATAACATTGAAAGGAATATAATGAAAAATCAAGCTGGTAGTCCAACTTTTAGGATCCAGGGGAAAATCATTGTGTATATGTGTTTTATGTGTTATTCTCTTGCATTTTTTATTTTCTATGTTTTAGAATTCGTATGCAGATAATTTCTGTATGGGGTTAAAACCTACACTCTCTCCCTGGAACTTTAAAACCATCTAAGAGGAGAACTTCCTTCCACCAATCTCCTGGAACATTATATGCTGGGGGGTATTCCTCTACTGGAAACTAGATAGTGGGGAACTGAAACCAAATCCCCATCCACCAGACCCCGCATGTTCAGACACATGCCACATACCTGGGCACTCTGGGGAGCACTCATGCAAAATTTGGTGCCCCAAAAGGTTCCCTATTCTAGACAGCTGTAGGTGACATCATCCACCTTTTTTTGACAGCAATCAAGGGCCTCATCTTGAAATGTGACCAGTTTCCTGACACAAAACTCAAGGCAACAATTCTGTGTCCTCAACATTCTTTCTCCATTCCCTTGATTCCCAAAAAGTTGTTGCGTTTAGTGAACATGGTGATTGTCCTTTCATGTTATCCTCTTACTATAAATGGCTTTGTGACCTGATTGGACTCAAATGTGTTAAAGACCTTCTGCCAGCTAATCTGATTAAAGTATAAGACGTGAGGGCCCTTAAACGAATGTCCCCCAAATATGGGACCAGGTTAAATTCTCTGTCCATGCACAGTAGATACCCATGCAGGTAAAACTCACACATCAAATGTTGAGTTGGCATGTCATAGCTCCTCATTATGTGGAGGAATTGTACACCATCGTCTATTTCATGACTAATTTCATTCTTAATGCTCTCCATGGAAAATAAAAGAACATGTTCATGCAAAAATAGAGAATAAGAAGAAGCACGGGGACGACATGCCATCACCTCTTGTACCAAGTTAAACATCTGCTCCTTATCATTCTTCATATTTTCCACTTGCTTTTCTAGCTACTCCATCTTGAGCTGTTGCTTTGCATGCCTTAATCTCATGACATCTATGCGCTCCACATATTAAAAAATGGTTGTGGAGGCTTGTTCCTGAGCCTTTATGACCTCATTTTGATACCAAGCTATAGTAGATTTCCAAGTATCCACTCTGGTCGTTAAGGCATACTCACGGTCTTTGAACAATTGCTCGATCAGGTCTGTTTGAGTGGAAATAGAGGTCATGGCTATTTGATCCACCTGAGTCTTTGCTTCTACCCCTATGGCCTTGGACTTTTTGGCTTGCCATTTTTATTTCTTCATCACTTTTGCATTTTGTGTACCTACTTCCTTAGGTTCCTGACCTCCATCTTAAGATACATTGTCTCTTTAAATTGCAGCTGGTATTTTTGCTTGACAGGGAGTCTTCGTTGTTCACACAGCTCTACCCATTCCTGCTTGACCAAAAATTCCTCAGTTTCAGCAGCTGGAGGCAAATCCTACGGGACAGCTTCTGCCATGAGGACTGTCGGGTTTTCCTCCATTTCTCTTTCTTCTTCAATTAATTCTTGCTTCACAACTTTTTCGCTTGGCTTTTGCACTGGCTCATTCATCGAGACCGCTTGGCTTGGTCCCTCCTCTTCGCCAATGGCTAATTCACCTTGTTGTGTGCTCACTGTGACTGGTGATGCCCTTGCGAGATGCTCTCGTATTAATGCATCTGTTGGAACCCTTTCCAGTTCCCTGGCCTCTGGAATGTCTACCTCTTCTCTCCTTTCAGGTTTCAAAGTGCCTGTCGCCTGAGTAGCATCCATCGCACACGGTTGTGGTCTTTGTGCCAAATTTAAAGCAAGAGGAATGGCGAGATCTTCTTCTATGTGCCGAGGGGAACGAGTTACCCTTTCTGCCTTTGGGATAGAGGAGAAAAAGGAGAACTGGCAGGGATATTCAACATTCGGTGCGAGGTTGACATTGGTTCTTATGGAGTAGCGCAAGCCTCATGCCCTAGTTCTTCCTCTTCCATCAGTTCTATAGTCGGGGTGGTCATGACCTCTTCTTCATTTGGTTTATCCTCCTCCATCAGCTCCACGATGGTAGGAGGTCTTTGTGGGGCATCCTCAGTCGCAATATCAACCAATTCACCTGTCCTTTCTTGTTCTGCCTCCGTTGTTGTCATGCTATCTATTTGTATTGCTAGTTCCACAGTCGAGGATGGTTCTTGTGGGTCAGCCTCTGCCATGGTACTAGTGGGCTTTTCTGTGTCGACTCCTACATTTTCCATTGGTTCCATAGTTTCGACTTACTCTTGGGGAGCAACATCTTCTTCAAATTCTTCATCTTCCATCTCCATCTCTTCTGGCTCCTCCTGGTCAACATAATCGTCTTCTCCTACATTTTCTTCCTCCATGGCTTCTGGCTCATCCTCTCTAGTGGCCATAGTGGCTGTTATCTCTTCCTCTGTGGAATCTCGAAACAGTTCCCACGGGATCGGGATTCGTCTGATGGCATTCATCACCAACAGTTGGACCAGCCCATGGTGAGTGATGACTGCCAACACCTGTCGTGACCCTTGAGCCGAATGTGCCATCAGATGAAGACTTCTTAGTAAGAAATAAGGCATATTTAGTGAAAAAGCCTCTGCTTGGGGAAATCAGAGATGAGCTAATATTCGGAGATGGTATTTGAATATGGTGGAGTATCTCCCCTAACAAGTTATATATTTTATGACAAACTCTACTACTCCTCCCCATGGATGCAGTAGCGAGTTTCGGTCATATCCCTAATCCTTCTGTACGATGATTTCTCCTGCCTACAAAAAGGCTTCGGGAAACTCCAGAAGGGAAGTCCTTCTTGAAAACCATTGTTGTCCATTTTGAGAGAGCCCGCTAACTTCTGCAATGGCTTCCTCCGTCATAGGGATTTATATTTCGTGGACTCAAGAGCTTTCTTCTCCCAAGTTGAGTGCAAATTCTGTCGTAATTTACTCGTTCGTCCCCCTCAACCTGTCAAAGTAGACATTCCATCCTACATTTTCAAAGACCTACCATACCTCGTGACTGTTCCAAACTCTCATTGAATCTTTTGGCTCATGCCGCACAGATTGTCCACCCATCGCTATAGAGGTGGGATCAACACGATGAATACAATTAGCTGGTAGGGGAGAATGATAGGGAGCCAAACCGTTGGCAACTGTAATAACGTCATGGTTGCTTTTGGAGAAACTAATGAAAACAATATTGGTACGTTTGGGAATGATGGCAGGTTATGGCAGTACTGTTTGATATTACAGTGGTTTAATGTAGTGTGTTAGTGAGGTGACTGGTTATGACTCTTTGCGTATGAATACGCATTCCAATGCATCAAGGTAGTACCGTAATTATTAGATTTAGTTTGGTATGAATCATGTGTCATGAATGCATTTTCGTGGTACGCCATCGCTTCTTATGATGGTTCCCCCCCAACTTAGTTATTGCTATCTGCGGCATGTATTAATGTCTCTTTGGAATATTTTAATTAAATCCATAAAATTCAATGAAGACGTACCTAGGGACCTACCTTGGTACTCCAACAAAATATTTGATGGAGTAACAACAACATGTTTGATTGAGTAACAACAACATGTCTAATGGAGTAACAGCAATAGGGAGTAACTATAATGGTGGAGTAATAGAAGTTACGGAGTAACAAAATAGGTAGAGTAATAGCAGTTGTAGAGTAAAGGAATGGGTGAAGTAATAGCAGTTACAGAGTAACAACACCAGCGGAGTAACAACAGTTACGGAGTAACGGCACCAGCAGAGTAACAACATCGGTGGAGTAACAATAGTTGTGGAGTAACAACACTGGTGGAGTAATAACACTGGCAGAGTAACAACACCTGCGGAGTAACAATAGTTGTGGAGTAACAGCAATTGCAGAGTAACAACATCAACAGAGTAACAATAGTTGCGGAGTAACAACACCGGCAGAGTAACAGAAGTTGCGGAGTAACAACACCGGCGGAGTAACACGAGTTGCGGAGTAACAACACCAGCGAAGTAACAACAATTGTGGAGTAATAGCACCAGTGGAGTAATAACACTTAGCAGAGTAACAACACTAGTGGAGTAACAACACTTAGTGGAGTAATAGCACTAGTGGAGTAACAACAACAGTTTTATAACAGCACTAGTGGAGTAACAGTGCCGAGTGTTACATTTCTCCTGGCCATATTCTTTTGTTATTCCTACAAAATACAAACAAGTACGTAATAACAATATATATATATATATATATATATATATATATATATAATTTTTTATTTTTTTAATATGCGTTTTTGTTTTTTCTTTATTATTATTATTATTATTATTATTATTATTTTTAGAGGAGAGTGAGAGTGTCCTTTATTGCAACAACCATTAAATCAGATGAATTAGGAAGGTGTTTGACAAAGGCCTCTTTAAAGGCTGGATGGTGGTACAGTTTTAAACGGTGTCCATTTACTAAGAACGAGGTATGATTCTCATCTATTGTAATTAGTCTAACCGTTCCATTATCGAAGACTATGTCCACTTCATATGGTCCCATCCAGCGAGTGCAAAGCTTGCCTTTGAAATCCTTAAATTAGGAGTCATAAAGTAATACCGAATCCCCCACATGAAACACCTTACTTTTGATAAATTTATCATGCCATTTCATTCTCTACTGTTGAACAGAAGTAGTCTTCTGGACAACTACTGATCTAATCTCCTCCAACTCATTCAACTATTCTAGTAAGTGTTTTTGTGCTTTTGATAGGTCTAGACCTACATCTAAAACTGTTCTGAGCGTACTGATCTCAAATTCCACTAGAGACAAGGGGGATTTCCCATAGACTAACTCAAATGGAGAAAACCCAGTTGTATTCTGCCATGTTGTTCTATATGCCCATAAATCTTCTGGAAGTTTCTGTGCCTAGTCTTGATGATGACTTGCTACTATTTTTATCAAGATATTTTCCAATATCTTGTTTGTGCTCTCTACCTATCCATTCACCAGTGGGTGATAGGGGGTTGTCACTCAATGTTTTACCCCATATTTCTGCGTCAGCTTCCCTATCATGTGAGATGTGAACTACGATCCTCCATCTGACACAATTTCCCTTGGAGTACCATATTGGGCAAAGATTTCTTCAAAGAAAAAGTCTGCCACCACTTGCTCTATTACTCTTGTGACCACTCTGGCTTCCACCCATTTGGTCACATAATTGGTGAAAACTAATATGTAAGCTTTCTGATGAGAAGGTGGGTTGAAGGGTCCAACAAAATCTATGGCCCATTTCTCAAATGGTTCAAGGACTATCTGGGGTTGTAGAAGCATTTCATTTGCTTTCCTAGGTTGTCCGATCCATTGGCAACTATCACACCTTTAGACATAATCCTGAGCATCATGAAAGATAGAAGGTCAGTAATATCCCGTTTGCAACACTTTGTGACCTCTTCTTTTATCTGCAAAATGTCCTCCACAGGGTCCATCATGTGCAACCTTTAATATCTCATGGATATCATCTTCTGCCACACAACACCGAATCTATTGATCAGCCCCTGTATGAAAGAGATATCCTGCCATCCATGAATATCGGGTACTCTGATGAGTAATATTCCTTTGCTCCTTATATGACATATGATGAGGCACCATCCCTGTAGCAAGATAATTAGCAATATCTTCATACCACAGAGTGTTAGCAAAAACTGCAAGAAAATGTTCATCTAGAAAATTATCTTCAATTGGTGTATTCTTACCATCATTTTCTATCCTTGAAAAGAAATCTTCAACCACATTGTCTTTCCCTGGTTTATCTACTATAGTAATGTCAAATTCATGTAGTAGCAACAACCATCTTGTAATGCAACTAGGGGTAACAATTGTATTCATTAAATACCTGATAGCTGCATGATCAGTATGTAAAAAGGTAGGATACCTGGTAATGTAGTGTCACAATTTGTTGATGGCGTAGATGATAGCAAGGAACTCTTTTTCAGTCACTATGTAGTTTAATTCATCAGGAGCCAAATTCTTACTAACATAGTAAACTGCATATGATACCCTATCCTCTTGCTGTCTCAATACTACAACAATCGTTGTTTGGGAAGAATCTGTGTGAATATGGAAAGATAATGCCCAGTATGGCCCTCTAAGGATCAGAGCGCTATAGACAAATTCCTTGATTTTAGTAAAGGTTGTATCATAGTCACCTATCCACACAAGATCTAACTCTTTTGTTAGCAATTAAAAAGGTGGATGTGCTACTTTCGCAAAATTTTCTATAAAATGTCGGTAATAACCAGCACAAAAAATAAAGCTGTGTACCTACGTGGGTGTTTTGGGTGTCAAGAAGTGCAGAATTACCTTTATCTTGGCCGGGTCCATTCGGATTCTTTCAACCGAGAGCAAATGTCCTAGAAAAATTCCTTCCTCCATCATCATATGGCATTTTACTGTACTTAAGGAGACATGCGCTTGCATACACCTTTCGAGAACTTTCTCTAAATTTTTTAGCCCTTCTACAAATGAATCCCCATATGGAGTAAATTTGTCCATGTATATTTCAACACTATCATCCACCAATCAGATAAGATCCCCAAAATTGCCCTCTGGAATGTTGCAGGTGCATTACACATGCCAAAATGAAGGACTTGGTATGTGAATGTTCCCCAGGGGCATGTGAAAGTGGTTTTGTCCTGATCTTCATGAGCTATCTTGATCTGGTTATACCCACTAAATCTTTCTAAGAAGGAAAAGAAATTTTTGCTAGCCAATGTGTCCAAAACTTGGTCAATAAATAGTAAAGGAAAATGATCTTTCTGTGTTGCCTTATTCAATTCTCTATAATCCACACATATCCACCATTTACCACTTTTCTTGGGGACCATTACTAATGGTGAAACCCATTGGCTATCTAAAATGGGGTAAATAAAACCTATGTCTAGTAATTTCTAAAGTTCTTCTTTCACAACGTTTTTCAATGTGGGGTTCATTCTTCTCTGAGGTTGTCTTACAAGATGACAATCTTCCTTAATATACATATATGATGGTTACATAAATCAGCAAGAATCCCCTTCATGTCTGAGTAATCCCAAGTGAAGGCTTCTTTATGTTTCTGAAGGTAATCTAGAAGTTGCTTCTTCTGGGATTCTGACAGATTTGGATTAATATTCAAGGTTTTTCCTGGTTCTAATTCCACTGGGACACTTTCGTGGGGTGCATCAATAGGTAGCTCCTTTGTTCCTTCTGCTATTTTAATAGTTTCCTGTGTCTCGTAGCTTAGGATAGATTCTATGATTTGTTGATTTGGCTTTGAAAGAGCAAGGATCATCCATGAAAGAGGTGATTACATCGTCCTTCGATTCCATTTTTAACTGAAGGACTTGTCCAATAGTGACGACTGGTCTCAATTCCTCATTTTCCATTTCAGACTCTTTGCTGGATAAATTTTTCTTGCTACCTGTTGGTTTTATGGATGGGTTTGGCTCCGCAGGTGGGTACAACACTAAATTCTTAGTGTTGTGCCCATTTGAAGTAACCATGTGCCCTTAATGACACCTAATGTAAGCATCTGTAGTAGGCAGCCATGGTCTACCCAAAATCGAAGGATGGACTCCCACAGAAGATTGTGTATGTAAAACAAGGAAATCTATGGGATAGTGCCATGAATCCACTGAAATTGTTACATATTATAATTTCCCTACAGGTTTTACTATAGATTGGTCTACCAATTCCAACACCATAGGCATATGTTTCAAGTTACAAAGACCTAATGTATGCATAGTTTTAGTGGTGATAACGTTAATGGCAGCACCCAGGTCTACCAGTACATTCAGAATCTCTACCCCATTAATTTGTACTGTCAGAATTGGGTTCCTTATATCTCCATACTTTACAGGCATTGACTTTCCCATCATGAAATCTGACAATTTTTCGATAACATGAATAGTAAGGGGGTCTTTGGATTTCGTTGCGGGTTTCTCTGAACAATATTCCCTAAGAGTCTTTACATTTATTGGCATATCCTTCATAGCTTGTAATAGGGGAATTTTAACAAATAAGTTTTGTAATTCACCTAATAAATCAAATTCAGCTTGAGGGCTTGGTTTACTCAAGGTTAGTCTCTCGAGATAAGGTGCTTCAAACTGATATTGTTTTGCAAGAGGTGCCCAGTTTCTACCAATCTGTTCTAGTACTTTATTAATTGATTCTGATTCCTTGCCTTCACTATCAAGTTTTTCAATGATAACTAGAGGAGGTTGAACATTGACTATATTTCCTGATCACAAATTCATTTCATACAACTCTGCAGTAGAAATGCTATACGAAGGTAGGTTAAGAGTGTCGGTTTGATGGACTCCCTTATTATTGGGATTCACGTTGGGTTGGATTGGAAGTTGAGGAAAAGCAAGTTGATTACTAGGAGGCACATTATAGGGTAGTTGGAGTTGTTTCTATGGCATTGGCTGAGGAAACTGTCCAAGAGAGGATCTTCTCCAAGGTGGAACCCATGGGGAGCTCGAACTGGCTTGAGGGTTCCACTGTTGCCAGGGTGGAAACTGGTATTGTGGCCACATGGGAGTATAGGGCATTGACTGAGGATTCATATTAAAATTATTGAAATATTGAGATGGATCTAAGTACATACCTTGATTTCCCATTGTTGGTCGAGGCTGCCATGGCTTTCTAAACCCCATGAGGTACAGTTGCTCCGTGTCTTCTCCTGTCCCTTGAAACACTATTTTTAGGCCTAGCAAGGAGGGACATGAGCTTGTTGCATGATTTAAATCATAGATTGCACATTCCTCTATGGAGTTTAATGGACATTCCCTCTCTAAATGTTTTTTCTACATTTCAGGTAGAATATAGCCATGGTCCTTTCTAATTCCAGTTGTTTCTGTTTTACTTGTAGTGTATCCATTTGTGCCAACAGAGTACTCAGGATATCCATTCTCAAATTGTCTAGCAGGTTTCTAATTTCTTCCTTCATAACACCCTCACCAGACATCTTTATTGAGTGAATCCCTTGTTTGTTTCTTGTGAGCCCTCTTGAGCAATGAATGCATCGTTTGAAAATAACATCGAAGCTTTCCTTGGAGATGTCTCCCTTTCCTATGATGTTCAACAATTCCAAAGAGTCCTCACGGAAAGCCCGGAGGAGGATAATTTTTAAAATTTCCTTATCCAGATTAGATTGACCTAACCTCTGCAAGGTGTACTTGAATCATTCCACAAAATCTTCCAAGCTCTCATCTTCTTTTTGTGTGAACTTAAAACGTTCCTCCTTGATGTTCCTGGATTTGCAGTAATCTTGGTATTTTTCCATAAACTTTATCCACATATCATCCCATGTGGAAATGGAGCTTCCTCCAAGGCTCATGAACCATCGCAGAACCATCCCTTTCAATGTAGCTGGGAAAATTTTTAACTTTTGGGCATCCATCATGTAAATACCCCTGACACACTATGTAAAATTCGAATAAAAATGTATCGAGGTCTTTTGAAATAAGCCCATGAAAGCTTGGTAAGGTTGCTAAAGGAATATGCTTTGTGGGCACACTAGCTCCCAGATCACCGATTGGAAACTCAATGGTGGAGGTTGTGGGAGCCATAAATATCCTCCAATAACCACTGGGTATTTCAATAGGCTTTGTGAAAGATGGTTGAGGATTCCTTACCTCTCGGATTCGAGTCAGTTTAACAGCACTTCCCCGATACCTTGGTGATGCAAGTACCCCTTAGTTTCCTTCTCCTGCGTCCTGATGACTTGATCCCTTAGCTATGACCTCGTTTCCTTTGCTAGAGTGATCTGACCCTATCGTGTTCTACTTGCAACCTCTTCCCCTTCTATTACCAGCGTAATATTTCCCTGGTCACGTATACTACTGGATGTTTCCTCAATTGCTGGAGGGACCTGCAGTGTTGAATCACTAAAGAATGCTATAGACAACACTGGTTGATCTACTGATTGTCCCTCGGATTTTACTATCCATGCACATGGTCTCACAGCTGCATAAGAGGATGCTTCTGATTTTTCCTTTGCTATAATTTGTTGGATATAGGTCTTTCTTCCCAAGTCCAGTCCTCTGCTCTTTGGGGCTCTTCCTCTACCCCTCTTATTTGCTTCTTTTTTCATACAAATGTTGATATGACTAAAGGTCTTGGTATCAACCTACAATGCTTTAGTCTTGAAGTAAGGTGTTGAAGGAACATTCCTTCCTCAAGATGAAAGAACTTACAAAAAGAGAGACAGCTAAAAACATGAATCTAGGGTTCAGGGCCTAGAGCAGGGCGTCAAAGGACTCCTCCCTCCCCAGGACAAGAACCAAGAAGAAACGCACACCTCTGAGAAGATCTGAAGCAGGGCATCAAAAGACTCCTCCCTCCCCAAGACAAGAGAGTGGCCCAAATCAAATAGAAAAGAAAAATGGAAAAAGAAACAAGCAGAAAGAACACCTACACTCAAGATTTGAAGAAGAGTGAGAAAACTCATTCTCTCCCCAGGACGAGAGATTGACCTTCTGGTTGGTCTGGATTGTTGTCTTGCACCTTGTTAACCTCCCCGAAAACAACGCCAAAATGTTGGGGTCCAGGTATGAACAATCTATTCACCCTTTTCCTACATTAATTTATCAATCTGGGTGTGTATCCTTTCAAGGCAATGCACAAGGTATATGCAGGGGCAAGAGTATAGTCTGTTCCAACCAAGGGTTCGCGATTAAGATTCAAAACATAGCTGTAAACTGAACTAATTACAAAACTCCAGAAAATCAATTACAAATATTAATGAACTATAACAGTCAGCATAAAATAAAAAATAACACACATAGAAAGATGCAGCACCTGATCAGAAGAGTGAGCCCAGTTCTCTGATCAAGGTCAGCAAAGAAAGGAACAACAAAAGAGATGATATTTTATTAATATGAAAAGGGTTATTACAATATTGATGGGGCATCACCCAACTACAAGAATAACTTGTCTTTTATATGTAGAGAAGGAGAAAAACATCTTTCCCCAAAACCTGGTAACCGTATACCTAGAAATGTACATTAGTTTGGAACGACACCAACACAAGATAGACAAGATTAGTGAAAGGCCCAAGAATATTTCAAGGATCTACAACTCCACCTGCGCAGCCTCCTTATGTCTGGTCATTGCTGTGAATTGCAAATCTACTGCGGATTGTCAAACATACATTTTAGTGCTGCGAATAGGCAAACCCCATGACTTTACTTCATTAATAAAATATTCCAATGGACAGAAAAAATGGGTAGTTACCTTGCAGATTTAACATAGTAAACATAGGTAAATAAGTGCAAAGAGGTCAAAAAGGGTGATGGAAATGCAATAGGAAGATAGCCTGATTTGGTACCCAACACATGTCAGAATTGCTATTCTCTTTTACGATCATGTTTAGCATGGGAAGAAACAACAAAATATTTATGGAGTAATAGATGGAAATCATGACAATAATGTGGAGGCTAAAAATTCAAGAAAATGCTTTTGGGGGTGTTTCTTCATTTCCTCCACTTGTAGAAAACTAGGGCATGGGTTGCAAGAAAAATGTCTTCAAACGTTGTATGTCCAAAGAGGTTAAGAAGAGTTTATCAGTTTAGGGAAGTAGTAAAACAATAAAACCACAATAATGAAATTGTTGAAGATGCTTTAAAAAATGACATAGGACTAAACGGAGAGCTTTGAATCAAAGAACTTTGACTAGGAAAATGTGATTAGAAGTGCAAGCTCACAAGGAATGAAACTCAAAATTTCAAGGCAAGGTCTACTAGCAATTTCTAGATTTGGTAGTCAAAATAATAAACTTGGTTTAGAATATTTTCTTGAAGGTTAGAAATGGAATAAAGGAAGACCATGCCTCCTTGTGAAGAGCTTACTATGCTATCTATGCCCAATTTTTACTACACTCTCAAGGATACTGTATTTGAGGCTACAAAGAATAAAGAAGGATTAACTTGGTCCATTCACCGTCTGACACACATATTTGGCTTCTCTCCTTGGAGCTTGATGAATTTTTTAGGAACATGTTGTGTTTACACTTATATTTGCAAGCATGGGGGGTTCTCTTTCAAGTATCTATGGAACAATATTTCATGGGAATAATTTATGGATGCATCTGAGCATAACAAGAAATTTGGGCTGCCACAGAACCTTATGAAAAGATCTAGGCCTTTGATTATGCTAATGGAGATGTGTATAGATGGAAACAACATTGGAGAATACTTGCACCAAAATTTGATCTAGAACCATTACCATATGAGGATGAAGGGTTCACTCTAGATGAGGGAATGGAAGACAAAGGTCCAATCTAGGATGAAATTTTTAATGAAATTTAGCTCTTGGATTGAGCACTCGAGAAGGGAGTTGTGCATGAATCTATTTTGAGTAGATTGTTTGATTGTATTTAATTTAAAATTAAGATTTTTTTTTTATTCAAATTTGGCTATAGTTAGATGAGCTAACATATCACATTTTTTTCATCTAGGCTCTTCTTCAATATGTGTTACCGACTTGCGATGTTTCCTTTGCAACATATGGTGCAAATGCTAGTTTACCACAACAACATCTTCTTATAATAAATTATAAACACTTCTCATTCATATATATATATATATATATATATATATATATATAATTACTAAATCATAATTAATAAAAAAACATAACAAAAACTAAATTATTATTTTAAAAATTGATTATCAAATAATGATAAAATCATACTATTTTAATATGATGGACTCAAGTTTTAAATTTAGCTCCCAATTGAATAGCCTATGGTTCACTTTTCGTAAGTGCTTATTCATATCAATGAAATCCTTGTATTTTTCGAAATGTTTTTAAGGTAATTCGTAAAAACTAGATTAATGCCAACTATATCAAATGCTTAATTTCTCTTATGGGTGTATAATAATATGTTACAAAATGTTCTTTATTTTTTCTTAAATCTTTATATTTATAATATGGATAAAAAAGGTAGACATAGATTTTTGTTAGGTCACTATCACAATAGAAATTATCCGCATTCACAATTATTTACATTCATATTTTAGTTTGACGTTAAAAAACGGACATACATGATAGAGTCATAATAAAATTTTTTGGATAGTTAATTATAGACATATATCTATTCCATTTCCATACTAATCTTAGGATAAAAGGAGTAAAAACACCTAAGTCAAGCTTTTCATCAATTGAGGGGTTGAGTTACTAATTGCCTTTCGCCCAATTAGCTTGATTTTCATGTGTAGTATGTTACCTCTATGGCCAAAAGGGAAAATATACCTCCTCCAAAATAATTGGATTGATAATGGTGCCCCATGTTAGCTTTGTTTGATCTTAGATATCACACACATGTTAGCCCCATGTGTGTGATATCTTCATGGATATTTTGTGCTTTCTACAGTACTTGGGCTATTATGGATTTGGTCATCTAATACATTTATATAATTCCATAGAATCTTCAGTCCATGTTTAATAATAGAATGGGTCAGATACCCATCCATATGTTGCATCCATGATTTAGTCCTCTGATAGTGTGTTACACTTCTCCTCCACCTCTTTTACCATTTCGTCCATGTGGGCCATATGAAGAATATTTAGAAGGGTCGAGTTGAAACTCAAATTGGGGGTTGATTGGGTCAAAATTAACTTGTATTTGGATATCAAGCTATGTTATAAGTGGGCCATTGGGAGGAAAAGGGGTTTTATTCTATTTTAGTGCATTTTATTCCATAGTAAACCAGAGTAGATGAGAGTGGATAAAGAGAGGGAAAAACAGAGAGGGTTTATGTTCTGTAGTAGTGCATAGGCCATAAGTCTCACTCTTTTGCACTTGCAAAATTTATATTTAAAGAAAAAGAGGGGACAACCTCACCTTCCAGCTAGGTTTTGTCTTGAAAGGGTTTCCTAGGTCATATCTTGGAGTTTCTATGTTTTGTGAGTGATTATTTTAATTTTTTTTTACTATTTTCCACATTTTTATATATTGCATGCATAAGCAGGAATTAGTAACTTAATAAATCCAAAAATCTAAGGAAAAATTAAGCTTAATAATATAGATTTTAGATTTCAATATATTTTTATTAGGTATGTTGTGATAAACTATCCATTAAAATATCCACATAAATTTATGGATGACATTGGTATAAGAGTAGGTGTATATGGAGGACAAATTTGAAAGATTGAAAGAGAAGGTCACATATATCAACCATAATATGAACCTCCTCATGGCCAATTGATGCAGCAAAGCTGCAACTTTTCACACTATTCTTGGAGCTATAAATCTAGCCAAAGGTTACACAAAAAAATAAAAGATAACACCAAAACATCTGCACATAATCTTTGAAAATAATTCATTAATAAAATATTTACATAGAAATTATTCTCCTCCTGCTCTTCACTTACACCTCTACATCTTTTATTGATCTCAGGCTTATAGGAATAACTAGAAGATTATGGATCATTCTAGATCCATGATCTTCTCCATAGATTTCTCAACTAAATCCTAAAAATCCTCCAAATCCACAATTTGCTCAACTAATCCTCTATTCTAGGATCCCCTAATCCCTAAGATCTCTATGAGATCTTTACAAGTCTATCATCACTCATATTCTCTCATAATTGAGAATATTTACAATTAAAACCTCACATACAAATTTTCCACTCAATTTATTAAAAATATACAAGTAAATTAAAACATGACACCCCCTAGTCAACCAAACATACAATAATTTTCTGAAGTAGGATGTTGTCAATTTTCTGTAATAATGTAATAGCTACAAGTCTCAATGACATGCTACCTCCAGGATTCCAAACTCTATTTTGTTGTTGGTCCTTCAGTATTTCTCCTTCATGATGTTCTGTTGTCATCTTTATTTCCTCTATCTTCACATCAGTAGTAGATGATTTTCTTGCACCTATAATAAAATCTTTATACAAATTATCAAAATTTAAAACATAAAGATTTCTTATTTCATTTGATGTTTTAGGCATCAAATCTCTTTCGGCATTTTTTTTCCAAAGATTCTTCCCTGTTCTGGTTCAAATATGTAATCATTTTTTTCCAAATATTCTTCCCTGTTCTGGTTCAAATATGTAATCAATTTTTACTTCTGCTTCCTTATCTAAAAACTCAATTTCATGGAATGGAGAATAAACATTTACTTCAGGCTCACGAAGAACTTCTTCCTTCTCTTCCTCTATTGCAGATTCTTTGTAGCTTTCATCAGAATTTTTCTTCCCTTTTGGTGCTTTCAACCATTCCTCTAGCAACTGCAATTATTTTCCCCATTCATTGATCCTCTTATCTGAGTTTGGTTTAGCAACAAACTCCTCATTCGATACCATGCCTGCATACATAAACAAGTTATCAATTTGTACAATACAAGACTTTTTGGTCACTTTTGATGCTTCAAGCACCAATCTTTCACAATGGACTTTTTGAGCTTTAGCCAATCTTTTTTGCTGTGACTCAAATCCTTTGAGTCTCTCCTTATCCAAAAAAGCAATATGTCTTTGTTCAAGTTTTTTTAACTTGTTTATCAACTTGGCATTCCATCTCTTTTGCAACAGGTTCCATTTGATGTGTTTTCTTATTCTCCATCCATATCTCTGGTCTTCATTCATCCTCTCTTGTAGCCATTTCGTTAGTACATCCAACTATAATTTATCACTGTAACCTCATGCTCACACTCCTTATTACTCATCTTACCTTTAGAAACTTTTCTATGATCCTCCATGATTTCATCCGCGCTTCCACTGTGCCACTAATTTTAAGATCTAATCCTTACTTTCTGCACTTCTCTACAAATTCTATTCCAATTTTTCTAAAAAAAACTTTAACTATGCTGCACATAATATAAACACCAACGCATACCTCTACACATTACATGCAAAATCTTATCAAAAGATTCTGCAGCAATAATCTCATACTCTTATCACATCCACAATGACGATATAACTCCCAAATTGAAAACTGGAGATATGGTCTTTTCCTAATTCGTATTCAATTTCAATTTGTTAGATTGCTGTGGAAAATAAAGGAATAAGACCATTTCAATCTCGTTGCACTCTTCAATTATGTAAGGGCTAATTATATTTGGCAAGTCGCTCAAATCAACAAGGATCACAAGTCTTGATTTGGACCGTGACCAAGCCCACTACCCGATCTATGAACATAAACCCAATCATTCTAACAATGACACTAGACTTCACATTGTGAACTCAGTCCGACCAGATTTGGAATGAATTACACCAAATTAACTGATTGTGATGTCGAAGGAAAGTATTGTAATGCTCGGACACAAGAGGTGTTAGACTGATGAGGCTTCTGAAGCTCGGTTCACAATATCCATGACCAATTGCAGAAACAAGTGCTTACAAATCCTAAACCTTCGAGCTTCTCTCCTCAACAAGATTCTAAATTTTCAAATCCAGCTAGTTCCATGATAACAAAGATGCATTCTTCATAAGCATTCGGTCTATTTCAACAACCTTCAGCACTGTCCATGCCTTGGATTATGAGCGTGACAGAGACTCAAGTTCGTCATGGTTCACTAGTTTCCACATTAGTAGTGCCTTACAACAGCAGTAGCCAACAGGAAAATTTCAGAAGCCTGATTCTAATCCTAAGAAACAAACGTAATACAGTTCCATGAGTTGCAAAAATGTAGTTCGGCCATCACAATTCCATTTTTGGATAGAAAAACATGTGGTCATTGCAACTCCACACTCACCACAGGCACAAGAGCTAAGAATTATATTTCAGCTTGATATCCACCATCAATTAGATATTTAATGTAGTTTAGGTCTCCATGTGTTTCTCCACAGGTAGATCTTCAACGCAGTCTTCTTACAGGTTTCACAATACTTGCATATTTATTCTACGGTAATTCCTCTCATTGTTGCAGGTCATTACGGTGCTCTCAATTGCTACACTAATATCAACAACGTATATGCAGTGATGTCAGTCAAAATTTTTTACAATTCAATAATATAATAATGGTCAATGGCTCTCATACCACTTTAATGGCGCAAAGCAGCAACTTTTCACACTATTCTTGGAGCTGCAAATCTAGCCATAGGTTACACAAAAAAATACAAGATAATACCAAAACATCTACACATAAAATCTAAAAAAATTTCATTAATAAAATATTTACATAGAAATTATTCTCCTCCTCCTCTTCACTCACATCTCTACATCTTTTATTGATCTCAGGCTTATAGGAATAACTATAATATTATGGATCATTCTAGATCCATGATCTTCTCCACAGATTTCTCAACTAAATCCTAAAATTCCTCCAACTCCACAATTTACTCAAATAATCCTCTATTCTAGGATCTCCTAATCCCTAAGATCTCTATGAGATCTTTACAAGTCTATCATCACTCATATTCTCTCATAATTGAGAATATTTACAATTAAAACCTCACACACAAATTTTCCACTCAATTTATTAAAAATATAGAAATATATTAAAACATCACACCCCCCAGTCAACAAAACATACAATAATTTTCTGAAGTAGGATGCTCCTGCATCACCAATATAGAAAACAAGCTTGGAATTGAATAAGGTAGAGGTTCTAACTTATGAGATCGGATCAAAGGAAAAATTAGGGGATTGAGAAGAACTAGATAAGGTATCTATGAAGGAACCCTAAAAGGAAAAACTAACTTCAAGTGCCATGAACCATTCATATTCATTGCTTAATATGGAAGAAAAATTAACATCAAGTTGTGTCAAGGTGATACAAACACTTTTAAATTAAATCACTAGTTGCAATGGTTATAGGTTTATGTGAATGTGCACCACATAGATGAGGAGAATAATGTTTTGTTTTGTTATTTGAAGCTAGGGGGGCATGTCATGTCTTGACAAAAAAGGCACGCTAAAACCCTGATGATGGAAGGGGATCCTCTAGTAATTGAGTCTGAGGATTTCAAAACACCCATAAAGTCCTAATTCTACCCTATCAGGTATGTAGAGGACCAATGGATCCGATGGAATTACTCTAGGAAAATACAAAGGTAGAGTGTAAAAAAATATGCTACAATTTTTAGGAATATCGAAATAATGTTAGATATCTCTTCCAAGAACCAAGATTCACTCCTTAAATATCTAGGGGTTTTACATAACCATTTGAGAAAGAAATGATGTTGTTAAAATCTAGATTGATGGACAAGGCTTTTGTATAGGAAAAATACCTTGAAAAGATAGTCTAGAAGAAAGAAAAATCAGGGGGTTCAAAGAACTATGAACACCAGGAATCTTGCAAGTAAGGGAAGAAGAAGTGGAATAGGGGAAAAGACAAGAAGAAAATAGCCACAACACACAAGTTTAAATATCTTAAAAGCTACTATAACATATATGGTCACATAGAGGAGGTGTTAGAAATTACATCCAAGACTCAAATCAAAAAGCTGAAAGAAGGATAGAAAGAAGAAAAATATCATGGCAACCAGTTCAAGCAATCAAGTGGAAAGTAGATTAGATGTGGATGATAATACCTTATGCACCTTAGTGTAGAAGGGGGAGAACATGAGTAGCCTTCAACAACAAAAAGAGAAGGAGATGACCAAAACTTTCCATATAACGATAAAGATAAAGAAGATATAAATTAATTCTGTACTTAACCCAAGATCACAAATGAATCTCATTGTAGCATCATTGGTCAAGAAATTGGTATTTAAGGTTCGAGATCATCCTAGCCCATATCCATTGAGATGAGCGAATAAGGATGTAGAAATAAAGGTAACAAAATAATGTAAAATAAAATTTGATATCAATGTTTATTTTATTGATACAATAAAATTAGATGTAGTTCCATTTGATGTATGTGGGGTTGTTCTTTGGATTTCTTATATATATATGAGACATGTAATATTCACACCAAGGTAAAATTAATATTGCCTCCGCAAAGAAGGAAAATCCTTCACCATCAACGCACATAAGGGAAAGTCTAAAATTTCATTGACAAGTTCTAGCTAAGCCAAGAAACTCATCAATTCTTGAAAGACATACATTTTATTATTTTTAAGGGAAAATAAGTTTATAGAAGAATCAATGATAAAAAAGGCATCCCTCTAAGAAATAGAGACATCAACAGGAAGAGTTTCTATAACATACATGGAGTGTTCTAATAGCTTAAAAGGCTATCACCCAAGAGGGAAGTGGAGTATGAGATCCAATTGTTGTAAGAATTTCCATTGCCAAACATTAGGTTCTACAAGTAGTTTATAATAGAAGTAAACGAGGTGAATAAGAAGTTGAAACAATTGTTGTGTTTTCCTTTTATTCAATCAAGTGCTTTTCCACATCGATCACCCATCATAATTGTGTCTAAGAAGGATGGGACTTGGTGAATGTGCATCACTTACAGGGAATTAAACAAGATTGTACCAAAGAATAACTATCTTATTTGAAGGATAGGTGATCTTTTGGACCAGTTACAACAAGAAAAATATTTCAGCTATCTAGACTTAAAATCTAGGTATCGCTAGGTTCGAGTTAGAGAAGAAAATATACGGAAAATAATCTTCAAAACCAAAAAATGTTTGTATGTCTGGTTATTAATGCAATTTGGTTTAATCAATACACAAACTACATTCATGATACTAATTAATGATATATGATGCCCATATTTAGATTCATATTTTATTTTGTATTTGGAAGATATAGTGTTATATAGTGCTACTTGGGAGGAGCACATCTTACATTTGACGCAGGTGCTAGAGACATCAAGTAAGTACCAACTACAAGAAAAATTCAGTAAATGTGAATTTCATAGAAGTATTTTGTGAATTTAGTATATATGATTAGTGGAGGAGAGTTGAATATACATATTTTCAAGATGGAGGCAAACATGAAGTCGTCGGTGCCTAATAATGTTTCCGAGGTCAAGAGTGTTGTTGGGGAAACATAGTACTTGAGGAAATTCGTAGCCTATTTTTCAATAGTAGAAACACCATTCCATGCCATAATAATGAGTGGAAAGATATTCAGGTGGGGAAAGGGTCATGAGAATTTGTTTGAGGAGTTAAAGAAGAAAATCAATTAAGCATCAATTCTTGTATTTCTGAATTTGTAACATCCCTTTAAAGTGGATATGGATATGAGTGAGTATGCTATGGGAGTGATAATGATGCGAAGAGGAATGCCTGTATGATAAAATTTTGGATATTTTGATGGGGATGTTTCCAACTACCCTACCTAGGAAAAGGAACTATACATATTCATAGAAAATGTCAAAAATTGAAAACACTATCTGATGGGATAGGAGACAATAACCGATACATATAATCAACTATTGTAGTGCTTGCAAAGCTAGAGTAAGTTACAACGAACTAGGAATTATAAGTGAATGAGGCTTATATAGCAATTTCATTTACTGATCATGTATAAGAATGGAAACTAGAACAAATTTATTGACATGCTTCCAAGGCCACCAACATCAAATATCAAAACTTTGGGGCTTTGATGCACATGGAAGTTTTCACCCATAATTCATATAGAGAGGGATATACAAATGATATAGAATTCAAAGAGGAGTTTTAATGGTTGGAGAGTCAAAGTTCTGTGCATGTTAACACATTTGACTATCACCTTCATAATGGGTTTCTCTAAATTCTAGACAAGCTATGTGTTTCTAAAGGTGAGAAACTGTAGCTAATCAGAGAGACTCACACCTCCAAGGTTAAAAAGCATTTTGGTGTTGGAAAAATAATGTAAAAATTCAAGAGATAAGTCTACTAGCTCATGATGCAAGAATTTATAGCTAGGTTCATAGGAGGATGTATGCTTTGATTTACTTGAAACTATAGTAATGGGAAACAATGTATGTATCATCCCTTGCCTATACCCATTCATTCTAAAAAAAAACATTTCGATGGAATTTATGGGAGGCTTAGCAGAAACCGAGAGGGGACATGACTACTTGTTCATTGTAGTTGTTAGGTTTAGCAAAATGTGTGTTCTCATGCCATGTAATAAGACAATCAATGGGAAGATGCAAAAAACTTGTTCTTCATATAGGTCTATGTGTATTTTTGGATACCAAGGAGCATTATTTTTAATAGACACATAAGATTTCTCATTGCATTTTGGACTACATTGTGGGGGAATATTTACACAAAATTCAAGAGGCCTATAATGTTTGATCCACAGAAAGATGGGAAAAGAAAAGTAGTCAATATGGTTTTGATGCAACTTTTGAGGGTTTCTAATCAAATGCATCTAAAAATTTGGGATGAAAATTTTGTATATATAAAACACTCTTGTAATCAAGAAATTTACAGTTCTATTATGAAGTCCACATTTAAAACTTTTTTTTGATATTTACCAACTTCACATTTGGATATTACATATAGATAGAAAGGAGAAGAGAACGAGAATTTCAAAAGGACTACTTTAAGAGAAAGGAAATTTATTGAGAATATTAGATAGGTCCACCTATAATTACAAGAGACCTTGAAGAAGTCATAGTAAAAATACATGGTTAGGAATTATTAGCATAGAACAGAGAATTTATTCAAGGTGGGAGACAAAGTATCGTTACAATTGAACAAGGAGACACTACAAGGTCCTAGTTATAAATTAAAGGCTTTATTATATTTTCCTTTTTGAGATATTAGGAAAGGTGAGTTATAACTCCTATACATTTAGTCTACCCCAATACATGCACACTTACTCAATGGTGAATGTGGAAAATTCAAAACGTTATTAGCCTGCAACGTTGGATCAAGAAAATGAGCAAGTCCTACCTTCTGTAAATGATTAACACCATAGAATTGGGCAAAGCTTACGGAGGATGCAATTTTGTAGAAAATATTCAAAATTACAAGATAGGGGAAGAATGACCTTTGCCCTTTGCCATATTGGATTGAAAGACCAAATTCCAACCAAGGCTAAATGATACTCTAGGGAGAAGGTAGAGGAAAAAATTTCTCACCTTATTCAGTAATATCTTTTATGGACTAGAAGCCTCCCAAAATAGAAAGGTATGATCCAAATTGGATCATCGTATTGAATATTTTTATTTTTCAAAATTTGATTTAGAGTAGAAAAAAATTATGAATAATAATTATTTATTATAATATGAATATATTACATATTAAAAATTATAGATAATTATTTTATATTATTTTGAGTAACATCCCCTGCTAACCTCACATACAAATGCATAGAGTTAGAATTTTTTTTACAACATTTTACCCACGTGTAACTTTTTGAATTACTTATTCCATATTCCTTTACTGGCTATTAGATAAAATCATCAAAATCACATAAAATAATCTTTATTAAAGGAATAATAAGTTACATAACATAATGTAACTTCCACTGATATAGAAAACTATCATAACCATCCTTATGTAAAATTGCACTAGTTGTCATGATTCTTTCAACTAGATTAGTTAATCAGATACTTGGTAATTTAAATGTCACATAATGTAGAATAAATATCATAAGAATTGAACAATAACCAAACACATCATTCGACACCTAAATACCCTGGAAACCCCATATGGTGAGAACCAATAAACATTTTATTTTACTATTAAATTCTCATGAGGATATTCACCCCCACTCAATGGTTGTAAAGGAGTCCATCTCTTTACCATTGTCATAAGATACAACATAACTAGATATAAGCTATTACAATAATCATGATATCATTTCCCCAAAAATACTTGAGCATTGTGTCTTTGGGGCCGGGTTCTTCCCATCAATAGACTATCCTGCAACTGAAGTTCTTCAACCTGCATAGACCACTAGTCTATTTAATTCCATAATGCTAAACGCATTCCAACCTTTTCATACATCACAATCATCTTATGCAACTACTACTGTCAACAATATTTGATATCATGATTAGATCAAATATAAAAATATATACTAGCAACGATTCAAAAATTATTCTTGTGCATACATGAAATGTAACCAAATACCATGACATGCTATACATGAAATGCAACCAAAATATCACGACATGATTCCTTTAGCAACATTTCTCATGCATTAATCATAATCATATAACTATCAAGCATGTATATAAATAAATACAATATTATTGTTATTCTCCTTGCACAAACACATGTTCTTTTCCAAAGGAAAATCACTACAACTATTTTTTTTCTTCTAAAGGATACTATCATTTTATTTTTTATCTTCGTGCATGTAACATGATAAAATTGATCAAAAGAAACTAGTGCCTCAACTATTTCTTTGTATATAAAAGTATTTAATCCTTTCCAGAAGAACTAATACCGTAGAACGTATTCGTATGCATGTGAATGCATGTTCCTTTCCAAAGGATAATTATTCCAAAATAGAGCCAACATAGTAGTGATTATTTCCCACATGCAACTATTTATTCTTCCTAAAAAATAAAATGATAGCTATGCAAACCACATATTTTATCCATAGGAAGATAAGTAAATTTTGCATGGAAAAACACATTTATTTTTCAAGCAATGAAATACATAGAAACCATTCTTTCATGCATGCAAATACATAATCTTCTCCCAAAAGAAAACTAATATCATAGTTGATCCTCTTGCGAATACAAATGCACATTCTTTTCCCAAAATAAGGCTAATGCAATATGTATTATTTTTCGTGGATGCAATTTCATAACATTATTCCAAAGAAACTATCACACTAACTATTCCTTTCCATGCATGAAAAAACATATTTGTTTTCTAGAAATCTAACTCATCATATATTGCTTTCATATGTGCAATTACATGCTCTCGTTCCTAGAAAGGGAAACTAAACATAGTAGTTATTAAAACGCAAGTACTTCCAAGAAACATGATCAATAACTAGTCTTTTCAAGGCTTCTTTGTCTTCTTGAATGTAGGGTTTTGTATATTCCTTTCAAGGACCCAAATACATAGTAGCTATTTCTCTTACATGAAAATTCATATTTTTATTTTTCAAGAAATTAAAAACATAGTTTTAATTTTCGTGTATGCAATGAACACACTTTTTAAAAAAGAAATGGCTACTCATTTTTTATGTTCATGATTCTTATAAAAATTTTCCATAAAATGACAACTTTTATGTGCAAAATTATCATGTATTATTTCCAAGAAAATATCATAGCTAACCCATTTTTTATGCCTGAAAACTAAACAAACATTTTTAAGATTGACTAAGTTCATAAGCTATTCAAATGATGCATCCTTTTCCAAAGATTAGTGTAGGTAATTATACTTTTCACCGTGATTTCCTATAGGAACAAAATATGTTTTATGTTCACCACGACTAAACACAAAATCAACTTGTTGTTTTCAAGTACACCACAAGAATTATCTATTACGTTTTAACCAAAAAGACAAAATTACTAATCTCTTTGGCATAAACGCTCCTCGTTTTTGGATGATGGGGAAGCAAGTGGCTACGGTCCTTCCCAGACTTCTATTTTCCCCGTTATTTCAGTTCGCAATGATCATAATCTGTAAGCATGCAAATAATTACGATAATACGGTTCCATAAACAGACAGGCCGATTTACATTGTGCTTATGACTAATTTAATATTATAGTTGGCCACAAGATTTTCCCGACATGCACACAAAAAAATCTCACATGCTCTGCATTAGATTTCGCTATTATTTTCAATTGTCTCGTTGCAAAGGAAATAAACACCTCGTATGCCCCTCCTTCATATTTTTAAATAGTGCAGGCTCTGTATTCCGATTAGGGAGACAATGCCTTTATTTGTCCTATTCCAAGAGGTGCATTTGGTTCCCATCAAAATATTTTTGTATAAACCCTATCCATAGAGACCCCGCTTTCAATAAGATAACTCTAAGGTAGTTTGTAACTACTCGAAACCTAACTATTTCTTTGTTAGACCAGCGTCAGGATCTTCGGCCTTTATTTTCCATTCATTCTCGAACCTTGTTTTAAGAGTCCCTTTTTCCTTTAATGAGTGCTAAAATTAGTTTTGATAACTAATTCATCGCATGTAATTGTTGTTTTGAATTAAATTAATATTACTATTTTTATACTAATGCTAAGGAGCTTGTAGGGGTATTACATTTTGAGAACTATCGTATGCATGTTGCCATAGTTTATTCTTACCATTTGGTTTTTTTTGTAATCGTGGTTTTTTTTTTTTAATTTTAAAAGTATTTTGAACATATAAATAAATTGATTATGAAATATGAACCAAATAAAAAAAATAAAATAAACTACAACAATATTAAAAAAACAGGGAATATAAACTTAATTTATTAAGAAAACAATAAAAATACACATACAAATTCAAATTAACTATGTAACCATATATTAGTAGTATATTTAAGAGAACATCATTATACAACAAAAAATTATGCATATTTTAACAAAGTGAGGCAATGAAGCCTAAGCCCTTCGTGGCATCTTCATCAACTAGCAGTAAGAAAATCAATTTTTAGTTTATTTTTTTATTGCAAATTTTATAATAGACAACCAAGTTAGGAATTTTTATTTTGCATTCCGGAAAGAATTGTACAGTGATATAAAAGTAATCTTGATTTTAAGTTATTCATATAATTACGATAATAATATAAGTAAATGCTTTATAAATTTTAATAGATAATCACACAACTAAATCCCTTATAAATTTGAATAGATAATCATATGACTAAATGAATTATAAATCTTAATAAGTACCAATTTATAATAAAAAAATTTAGTTAAATTATAATTCTATTATTGAAAATAATTAATATATAAATTTAATAAAATATGTAATAAAGTTATTAAGCATATTCTCCCTAGTTAACTATAAAATTCTTAATTCATAAATAAATTACGTTAAAATATCATAACTTATAAAATTCTTAATTCATAAATAAATTACGTTAAAATATCATAACTTATCATATGATATTTTTTTAAAATAATAAACTTAACTAAGAGGAAAAAAAGAGCATAATTGAGATAAAATCCAACTTTCGATTTGTGCATACTGCTATTAATATTCTAGAATATTTTGTGAAGATTAAATCCATACCATCAACCTAATAATTATTGATAGTTAAATTAAAATTCTCAAAAGTCTATTTCAAAATAAGCATGTCTATCAACATAAATATAAAATTGTTCATAATATTTAAACCCAATGTTATCTCTAGGTTTTTAGATCAAATTGATTTGGTGACTTCTATAATTAGAGGTAAGGAAACTCTTCAATGAATTCACAATTGCACCTAGATCTTGCAATAGAAGTCTCCTTAAGGAAGGAGGGAGAGAATTGAAGGCAACACAACACTTCAACGAAAAGGGAGGTCGGCATATTGAATCCTCTAGGCAAAGATGGTGAACCAACAAATTAAGAAATTGGCATAACAACATTAATAAATGTGTTTGATATACTTATATAGATGTATATAAATCACATGCACAACAACATTAGTAATTGTGGTGTATATACACTCATAGGCTTATATTAGCCACATAATCCTATCAACCACATTAATAGTTATTAGGTGTGTGGTAGAGATTTAATATTAATATTAATGTGAATTATTATATAATTATTTTAATATTAGGTTTAAATATTGAGTTTTAATAATGTGTTTTAGTATTTGGTATTAATATTGAGGTTTAAGTATAGGGTGGTAATATTAGGGTGTTAATATAAGTAGGCATAAGTTAAGTTTTCAACTAAGTGAGTAAGTTTCAATTAACATTGAAACCCTAACTTTTTATTGTAATCTTTTTTTTTTATAATCATAGTTTTTTATTATTTTAAAAATAATTATTTTTGTAACGAACACCATTGATCTTTAGTAAAGAGAAGAACAAAGACCATTCCACTCTATGGAAATGTGTGCATGTTAACGTTAATATCATTAAATGCCTAATATTAAAACTTTAACATAATAAAATCAAATATTATAAACCAAATATTAAACTGTAATATTAAGTTTAATATTATAATCCCAAATTTTAAACCCTAATATTATAAAACCAATATTATAAATCTTAATATTGAACCTACTAAAATATATCAAACATCATAAGTCCAATATTAAACTCTAATATTAAACTCAATATTATAAGCCAAATATTGTAAATCTAAAATTAAACCCATTATTTATTGTAACCCTAATATTAAATCCTAAATTTGTGATGTCACAATGTGACGTTGAATAAATTGCAATGAAATGACAATGTGATGTTAGACAATTTTTTATATTGAGTTTATAATATTATAACCCCAAATATTAAGCATAATATTAAACCCTAATATTAAACCTTAATATTATGTCACTCAATATTATGTGAATTAGTAGTAATATATAGGAAAGGGAAGGGAACACGTAGTTTCTACAATCTAAATTTTTGTATTGGGTTTATAATATTATAACCCAAAATATTAAGTGTAATATGAAACCCTAATATTAAACCTTAATATTATGTGAATTAGTAGTAATATATAGGAAAGGGAAGGGATCACGTAGTTTCTACCATCTAAATTTTTGTATTGGGTTTATAATATTATAACCCCAAATATTAAGCATAATATTAAACCTTAATATTATGTCAATTAGTAGTAATGTATAAGAAAGGGAACGGATCAGGTAGTTTCTAGAAATTTTGAGAAATACAATTGTTCAAAAGTATGAAAATCATGAACCATTTCCCTTCCTATATGGATACGTAATTTAGACGAAGCAATGTGTGATACATTCCCCCCAAACTTTAGGCATCACATAAATTAAAAAAGGTCTTACCACTATATAGGTTTTACTGCAGTTTGGAACAGAGCTATAGTTGGGCCTGAGTCTAAGAATTGTTGCATCCAAGTAGGTTTTGTATATAGTGTGAGACATTTTGGCATATCTATATTGAGTCTACATCACACATTTGGAGCTATGCGATATCGAGATCGCTATATCAAATTTGAGGTTTTGATGTTTGAAAAACAGTTTAGGTTTTTTTTTTTTTATTGAAAGCGCATTTGATCCCTAATTTAGAATTTGCTAAGCAACATCTCCACAAAAATTTGTTTGGAACTAGGAAATAGTAGAGATTTTTGGGAATTCAAAGAGAAGAATTCAGATCAGTGAGATCAAAGACACCACTCCCATGCAAGAAAATGAAAGATTCAAGAAATTTATGGAATCCCTTAAGCATATGATTCTTTCAACTAGATTAGTTAATAACATAATTGGTAATGTAAATGTTACATCATGTAGGGAATCAACATCATAAAAAATGCACAATAGGCAAACACATCATTGGAAACCTATATACCCTAGAAACCCCATAGGGTGAAAACCAACAGACATTTAATTTTATTATTGAATAATAGTGAGGATATTCACCCCTCACTCAATGGTTGTAAGGGAGTCCATATCTTCACTATTGTCATAAAATTTTAAAAGGAAATATCATCTTAGATAAAAACATATCTAGCTATAATCTATTAGAGTTATCATGATATCATTTATCCACAAATCCTTGAGCATTGTGTCTTTCGGGTCTAATTCTTCCCATCAGTGGACTATCCTATAGCTGACGTTCTTCAACTTGCATACACCACTAGTCTATTTCTTGTCATAATTCTAACCATATTCCATCTTTTACATATATCACAATCCTCTTTTGAAACTTCTATTATTAAAAATCTTTGATATAATGATTAGAACAAATATTGATCCAACCAGTGTAAATATATACTACCAATGGTTTAACATTTATTCATTTTCACACATGAAATGTAACCAAAATATCCTGACATGGCATACATGAAATATAACCAAAATATCACAACATGATTCATTTAACAACATTTCTCATGAATTAATCATAAGCATATAACTATAAAGCATGTCTATAAATAAATACCACATTACTATTATTCTCCTCGCATAAACACATTATTTTCCAAAGGAAAATCACTACCACTATTATTTTTCCTCTAAAGGATACTAGCATTTTAGTTTTGATCTTTATGCATGTAACAAGATAAACTTATTCAGAAGAAGCTAACCCCTCAGATATTTATTTGTATATAAAATTATGTAATCCTTTCCAAAAGAATTAATACTGTAGATATTATTCTTATGCATGTGAATGCATGTTCCTTTCCAAAGGATAATTATTCCGAAACAGAGCCACAATAGTAGTGATTATTTATTGCATGTAACTATTTATTCTTCCTCAAATAAAATAACATGGTAGCTATGCAAAACACATATTTGTTTTTCAAAAGGAAGCTAAGTAAATTTTGCATGGAAAAACACATTACCTTGTCATGTAATAAAATGCAGACCAACAATTCTTTCATGCATGAAAATACACAATCTTGTCTTAAAAGAAATATGATATCATAGTTGATCCTCTTATGCATGCAAATGAACATTATTTTCCCAAAAGAAGGCTAATGCAATAAATATTATTTTTCGTGCATGTAATTGCATAACATTCTTCCAAAGAAACTAACACACTAATTATTCCTTTCCATGCATGCAAAAAAATATTTCATTTTCTAGAAATATAACTCATCATCTATTGTGTTCATATGTGCAATTACATGCTCGTGTTCCTAGAAAGAGAAATTAAATATTATAGTTATTAAAACACAATGTACTTTCAAGAAATATGACTAATAAATAGTCCTTTCAAGGTTTCTTTACCTTCTTGAATGCAGGGTTTCATATATTCCTTTCAACAACTCAAATACATAGTAGCTATTTCTCTTGCACGAAAAAATATATTTTTCGTTCCAAGAAATTAAACACATAATTCTATTTTTTGTGCATGAAAAGAACACACATTTTTTATTTTTTTTCTGCATAAAGGCTACTTCTATTAAAAAAGAGAAAAATATATGTACAAAGAGGTCAAGACCTCAGAGGGGGCTGAAGCCATCCCTCAACCAGATATCCTGATACACATAAACCCCTTTGACAACCATCCCGGGATTGAGAAAACTTAAGACATATTTTTCAAATCCCTTACAGACAAAAATGTGAACCAGAGCTGTGATTATCACTGCAGTACTATCGACGACTATGGATTTACTGATAATCATTCTGCCTTGATAGCCATATACAAAATTTTACAAAAATAATAGCTTTCTAAGCCATGACCTGATACAATTCATAAGACTATAATGGCGAGTATCATTACCAAACCAGGAGCTAAAACAAAACAGAATTACCATTATTCGGAGAAGCATAACAGAAAGATGAAAATACCAGAAGAGAGACTGCCAGTAGTGGGCATTATACCAAATTCATCAAACATGTTTCTGAGAGTCCAGAGCATCCCTTTCCCCTGGCTAGGAGAGACCATCCACGTGACAACCGCGTTGTCTTCATCTCCCATGTCGTCGCCACCTGGAGGAATTTCTAAATTCAGAATGCCACCAGGAGGATGCTTTGGCTCGACTGCAGGCAAATTGCACTGTGTAGAGTCCACTGGAGGCTGAGGAGCTTCAGGCGCATTCCCCTCTTCCTGCATATTGTCACCATTGAACATGACACCAGCCACATCTCCCTGAAGAACGCTATCGTCTTGAGACTGAGACGTAGTGGTATGAACAGAGTTGCTAGGCTTATCCTCCTCCTCAACTAAGATCGCTGTAATAATGGCTGACAGAACGGGTTTATTGAGCCTATTGTGGAATTTGAAACGGGTGGTTTGGAAGGAATTATGCGGGAAGGGCTTACCATGATCAGAAGGCGGAGAGGAAGGGGAGGCTGAGGCCAATGGAACTATATTCTGGGGGGCAAACTGAGAGGCGCGGCCACGATTTCTAGTGGTGCCTCCACGGCAAGAAACACCACGACGTCGCACCATTTTCGAACTAACAGAGAGACTTGGGAAGGGAATTAAGTAGGACCAGATGGAATAGGGCCGAGAGTAGGCGAACCAGGCCGAAACCATATACCAGATGAACTCCCAAGCAGCCAGAATGATGCAGGAGTGTGGGAAAAAAAGAAAACGGACATGGAAGGAGCCGAGGAGAGCGATAGCATAAACCAGAAGTCGAGCCATGGATAAATCAACCTGCGCGGGCTCTCAAGCTGGGTGCGCATTCATTGTCGAATGCCTGACCATTATTCTGTACCCCTTGGCATTCATTTCAATTGCGGTGGGTTTATGGGATTTGCGCCAGAGTGCCAAGTGGAGGGACAGTTGCCGGCGAGGAGTAACTCCGTCTTAAATGAACCTCAATGACACCCGCATCCGGGTGAAAAGAACACACTTTTTAAGGAAGACATGGCTACTCATTTTTTATGTTCATGATTCTGATAATTTTTTTTCTAGAAAATGACATGGTTTCTATATCTCTTATGTGCAAAATTATCATGTATTCTTTCCAAGAAAATAAATTATCATGTATTCTTTCCAAGAAAATATCATAATTAACCAATTTTTTTATGAATGAAAACTAAGCAAACCTGTTTCAGAATGACTAATCTTTTAATTTGCATAAGCTATGCAAACGATGCATTCTTTTCCAAAAATTATTATAATTAATTCTACTTTTTACCATGATTGCGTCTCGGAGAAACATATATTTACTTTTCACCATGACTAACCACAAAATCAACGTATTCTTTTCAAAAACACCGCAAGAATTATCTATTAATTTTTAACCAAAAAAATAGAATTACTTGACATATAATGGCCTCGTTATTGCATTGTGAGAAAGCAAGTGGCTACAATCCATCTTAGAGTTTTATTTTCACTGCTATTTAACTTCACAATGACCATAATCCGTAGGCATGCAAGAATTACAATAATACGGTTCCATAAATAAACTGGACCATCTACATTGTGCTTACGACTAATTTAATATTATAATTCATCACAAGATTTTACCAACATGCATACAAATAATTATCAGAGGCTCTACATTAGATTTCACAATTATTTTCAACTGTCATGTAGAAAAGGAAATAACCACCTCATATGCCCCTCCTCTTGATTTTTAAACCGTGGAGGATCTATATTTCGAATAGGGGGACAATGCCTTTATTTGTTCTATTCCAAGAGGTGCATTCGGTTCCCATCAAAATATATGTGTATAAACCCTATCCATAGAGACCCAATTTCCATAAGTAACTCTAACGTAGTTCGTAACTACTCAAAACCTAACTATTTCTTTGTTACACCAGCGTTACGATCTTCGACCTTTTTTCTCCATTCATTTTTCAATCTTGTTCGTGAGAGACCCTTTTAATTTTACGAGTGAAAAAACTAGTTTTGATAACTAATTCATGGCGTGTAATGGATGTTGTGAATTAAATAAATATTATTATTTTTTTTACCATGTTAAGGGGCTTGTAGGGATATTACATTTTGTGAGGTGTTTTATAACATGTATCGTGTACATGTTGGCACAATCTAATTCTTACAATTATTTATTTATTTATTTAATTTTTTTTTTAATTCTGGTTCTTTTAATTTTAAAACTATTTTTGAACCTAAAAATAAATTGATTGTGAAATATAGGCTAAATAAAAAAATAATTTATAACATGTATGTATCGTATACATGTGGGCATAATCTAATTTTTACAATTTTTTTTTTTTTTTTTTTTAATAATTGTGGTTTTTTTAATTTTAAAAGTATTTTGAACCTAAAAATAAATTGATTGTGAAATATAGGCTAAATAAAAATAATAATTTAAACCACAACAATATGAAAAAAAACATTAAATATAAACTTAATTTATTAAGAAATCAATAAAAAAAATATAAATATAAATTAACTCATGTAACCATATTTTTGCAGTTCACTTAAGAGAACATGAGTATACAATGAAAATTTATGCATATTTGAACAAAGCGAAGCAATGAAGCCTGAGCCTTTCGTGGCGTCTTCATCAACTCACGGTAAGCAAATTAATTTTTACTTTTCTTTTTTATTGCAAATTTTATCATAGACAACAAGTTCAGGAATTTTTATTTGTGTTTCAGAAATTGTTGTACAATGATATAAAAGTAATCTTACTTTTAAGTTATTTATATAATTACGATAATAATATAAACAAGGGAAGTTTTGAGACATCAAGTCCCTGCATTAAGGCTGAAGTTCAGCCTGAGAATGCACCTGCGCCTGCACCTACATTGAACACTTTTGCACAGAACGCGTGAAAACTTTTTGCAAATATTTTACATGTGGAGCAGTGAATCAGAAAAGATTTTACCAGAATAGTGTTCTGCATGTGTAGTGAGTCCGAAAATATTTTACAAGAATAGTGTTCTGCATGTGGAGTAGTGATCTGTGATTTTCTGCTCCGAAGCATTTGATCCATTCTGCAGAGCCAAAAGACAAAGATCTGAGCTGTTAAAGTGATTTTCATGTTGCTGATATGAGTGTTTCTACCAATTAAGGCTCAAGTTCAGCCTGAGAATGCACCTGCACCTGCACCTGCATTGAACATTTTTGCACAGAACATGTGAAAACTGTTTGCAAATATTTTACATGTGGAGCAGTGAATCAGAAAAGATTTTACAACAATAGTGTTCTGCACGTGGAGAAGTGAATCAGAAAATATTTTACAAGAATAGTGTTCTGCATGTGGAGTAGTGATCTGTGATTTTCTGCTGCGAAGCATTTGATCCATTCTCCAGAGCCAAAAGACAAAGATCAGAGCTGTTAAATTGATTTTCATGTTGCTGATATGAGTGTTTCTATCACTGACATCCATAGATATGAGTTGGTGTTTGTATTTGCCCAGAGTGGGCGAAGGAATTAAATTTGGGACTATAGACATACCTGCTTCGGTGTTGGACCATTGTGGTGGCTGAGATCGTGTGTTCTGCATGTGGAGTAGTGATCTGTGATTTTCTTCTGCGAAGCATTTGATCCATTCTCCAGAGCCAAAAGACAAAGATCTGAGCTTTAAATTAATTAGATCTGAATGACGATCCAGATCTCAGAATACAAGATCAGATATGAGAATCAAAAGGTGAGGGGTTGCAGCGATTAAAGAAAATATGGTCTCATCATAGGTGGCCACGGTGGAATCCAATTAAGAACTATTTTTTCCATTTCGCTCTGGTCGGGAATCTCTCAGAAATTGTGGCGAGGCTATTCACAGATCGAAGGACATGAGTCTATCTCATGTATGGGGAAGATTTTGGTATGAGTGAATACTCTATTATTAAGCTTTCTCCACAACTTTGAATCAAGCCGTCATTGTAGTATGTTGAGTCACATGTGATCAATGTGCAATTTCGGGTAACTAAATTGTTCTTGCATTGCTTGTGTCCTTTTATAACAATATTTCAGCTTTTGCAGGCCGAGTCCAACTGGGTAATCCCCACTTTGTGAATCCAGTTCTGCTTGGTCTGTATGCCCGCGCAAAGCTCTGGGCTCGAAACAAACTCGGACGTCTTATTCTTGAAGCACTTTGGCACCAGGTCCGGTGACAAACCCAGAGAGTCCAGCTGCTCCTGATATATCCCGAAACAGGAGACGGCAGCGTCATAAGTGGGAAACTCGAAGACGGATGCATCTTTCAAATACTGAGCAAATCCTATGCCGAGCAAGCTCCGCAACGTCTGGCAGCAATCGTCTTCATTAATCGCTGGTTTACAGGTAGACTGGTCCCACGGCACTCGGCGGACATAATCAAGGCTAAACGGACATTCGACACCAGCGCCCAAACTACAACTCCACAGCAATAGTTGCAGCAGAATGAGAAGAGCTTCCGCCCTCATTTTTGTCTATCCAAAACCAACCCCTACTGCTTACTCGCCAAGTATAGAAAACCGGACCGGTGCGATAGATTGTCAATCCAATAATGCACGGACTGATAATATGACCCGAAGCTACGGAATGGCTATTTCCCACAAATTGCCTGCGAAGCCAGCGAAACCAACCAACTTTGAATTTATATCTCATGACCCACCCAACTTTAATTTACATGCCAATAGCTGTCTCGGCTCTCATTTTTAACTTGAAAATTCTCCCAAATATGTATATTTACAGTTTTAATGTATGCGGTATAAATTATTAACTTCGTATGAAGTTCAGTTTTTATTAACTTGTGGGTTAAAATTTGAAACGAATTTTGGATGAGAGGAGTGTGAACAATTTAAAATATTTGACAAATGTTACCCATTTCCTTGTATCTTAGTTAAGGGAGTTAACATGTCAATATGCTTAATTGATTTAAGCTGGAGTGCACGAGAGGAGTAGTGCAATCATAACATTGGGTTGTTGCGATAAGTTCAATTTAATTTATGATAGACTTTTTTTTAGTTTATTAAAAAGTTAATACAGTTTCTTAAATTTCGGGGAAGATGACATTGATTGACACGTTTTTTTCCGGAAAAGTAAGACAAACACCACGATAACGGTTGCATTGCATGGTTGCCACTTGTGGCTTTTCCTTCCCTTACTCACATTCTAAGAGATACTTTCAATGTTGGTTATACAATTTTCTTAATGTCATGTTGCCTTCAGACAAACCGCAGCTCCCACTGGTTCAATCGCATCTCAGAACGATCTGTTAGCAGACATTTATGCTATTCAATAACGCCATCGCCTTTGTCCTTCGCAAGCATATGGTTATGAGGTGTTTTACAAGAGAAAAAATAATAGATATAGAGCAGTGGTAGAAATTTCTCCATAAGATCACAAAATCTGAAGCATTGAAGTGACCCACAGTGCCAAATTCACTAGTCCAGGAGGTTGAATTGCACAGGAAAAATATTAAAATTTATGAGCGCTAAGTTGGGGGTTTCTTTGGTGCCAATGGCTCAGTTGAGAGATCTGACCACTGTGTGCTATGCCAGAATTTCCTTGCACAGAGAAAGGAGGACGGTTTCTTCATAATTATGTTGATTCTTTGAGGCCGTCTTTATTCTACGCAGAGGGAGCTGAAATATTTTATATTTTCCAGTAGGTTGTATCTATCTGTACGCTGAAAAACCACCATCAGAAAAGGGCCGAACTTAGTTTAATGGAGGGACAGCTCCTCCTCAGCCTCGTAAGAGCAATGTTCATTCATTTTGCAAAACTACAAGAGGAGTAGTGCAATCATAACATTGGGTTGTTGCGATAAGTTCAATTTAATTTATGATAGACTTTTTTTAGTTTATTAAAAAGTTAATACAGTTTCTTAAATTTCGGGGAAGATGACATTGATTGACACATTTTTTTCCTGAAAAGTAAGACAAACACCATGATAACGGTTGCATTGCATGGTTGTCACTTGTGGCTTTTCCTTCCCTTACTCACATTCTAAGAGATACTTTCAATGTTGGTTATACAATTTTATTAATGTCATGTTGCCTTCAGACAAACCACAGCTCCCACTGGTTCAATCGCATCTCAGAACGATCTGTTAGCAGACATTTATGCTATTCAATAACGCCATCGCCTTTGTCCTTCGCAAGCATATGGTTATGAGGTGTTTTACAAGAGAAAAAATAATAGATACAGAGCAGTGGTAGAAATTTCTCCATAAGATCACAGAATCTGAAGCATTGAAGTGACCCACAGTGAGGCCAAATTCACTAGTCCAGGAGGTTGAATTGCACAGGAAAAATATTAAAATTTATGAGCGCTAAGTTAGGGGTTTCTTTGGTGCCAATGGCTCAGTTGAGAGATCTGACCGCTGTGTGCTATGCCAGAGAGCACGAATCCTTTGTTTGTTTAGTCACGAATCCCCCTTCTTTTGCGTTAATTGTGAATCCCTTCTTGAAAGCCTTCTTCCCTGCTTCCTCAACCTAGAAGAGAGCAAGAGCTGCAACAGAGGGTTTAGAGGGAATCGCTCTGGAATGACATTGTATCTCAGGCCTCTGTGGTGAGGGGAAATCCATTGATGGCTATAGCCTTCAGATGGAGGGGCAAGGATTTCGATGCCTCAAAGGAATATCCAGGGTCGGTCAGACCTTTCTCGAAGGAATATCCAAGGTCAGTCAGACCTTTCTCGAAAGCCTGTCACAACGACAGAGTAAGTGGGTCGAGTGATTGAGAATGAGACAGGTGAGAGGGAGGGTTGTTAGCAAGTTAGGCAATTATGGGCCAGTTGTGGATCTTTATCTTTACCTTAAACTGCCTCTGCCCCTGCGGTATGGTATAGCATGGGCATCATGGCATTGAAACTTCTTTCTTTCACAGCTGCTTACTGCTGCTCTTCTGGTAATTATTGAACTATGTTTGCTTGAGTTTTCATGGTCACAATATATATTGAAGTCAATGCTCATTGATGTGTTTATTTGACAGGATGTGGTTCAAACTAAACCTTCCAGATTTCCACTACCAGCCGCAGATCTATTTACCATACTGGATGATGCAAGAAAAAAACATTTCTATGTGCAGGTACAGCTTCATCTGTGCAGAAATTTGTATTTGGTGCAGAAACAAAGAAGGTTATTCTTGAGTTCCGGAACCTGGTTGCTTCCATGGGTTTCTTGGTTGAGCTGAGACTGGTAAGTTTGGATTGGTATTTGGTTTGTAACTTTGCAGATTTACTTCTACCATGAAGTAAATAACAATTACTTTTGTGTTGAAACTTCACTTTTTGGAGACTTGTATCTATTTGAAAGTCAAATAAATCCTGATATTAATGCTGTCTACTAGAAATCTATTCACTCTCTTGAATGCTGCCATACTGGGCAGGTAAATGCCTGGCTTGTTGACAAGGATGCAGAGGCTCTTCGCTGCCAAAAAATGCTTGTTGAGGAAGAGGAAGCTGCTGAGAGAAAGTAATATGCCAAACATGCTTACATACATTGGTAAGATATATTTTCAATATTTGAATGTGTAAACCTCAGCTTTTTTGTTTTGTTTCCTTCAGGCGGGCAGAGCTTCTTGAAAGGAAACGCCTTAAGAAAGCGAAACTATAGGTAAGTAAATCTAAAAGAAAACTCATTTAAATGTTGTAGGAATTAAATGTAGATCCCAATTTTATTAAATATTAAAATTTAAAACTTCTTTCTTTCACAGCTGCTTACTGCTTCTACTAAGCCATCTAGCGGATGAGATACGGGCTTGCTGAGAGGATATGAAAGGAGATAAAAGAATAATAATGTGGGAGATATACCTGAAGGTTTAGCGAAGGCAGGGCGGCAGCGGGCGGTATCTGTGGAGATGCTTATACTGTATCATTTGCCTTAAAGAGTTTCGTCCAGTTTGGTGCCCGGCGTAAGTCCTAGCGAAGCGTCCCGGCCCTGCTTGGAAGCAAGGTAAAGTCATATAGCAGTTCCTACAAAGAATAAGGCGAGTGTTACATATTTTGTACTTGAGTCATTAGTAACAGCTCCAAGATTGCTTCTGTAATAAAATGAATTACTTTGCCTTCCTGTTATCTCTGGTTTATGGGAGAATATTTCCGCGATAATGGAATGCACGCATTGATAATCTATGATGATCTTAGCAAACAGGCGGTGGCATAGTAAACAGACGGTGGCATATCGACGAACGTATGACACATATATGACACATGTTTAGATGTAAACAAAGTGGTGGATGTAAATGAAGTGCAGACAGGGAGGGAGGCCAGCAGAACACCTACACCACCTTGCATCGACACGTACACCACCTCATGTACAACAGCTGCCAACCTACAAAGAAACCTGCTATATCCAACCTGCAAACGAACGCAAACTAATGTTAGCAAAATAATGCTAACATACTTGTAACATTAATATGAATACTTTGACCACCACAGACAATGAACACGGTAAAGCTAAATAAACCTATGGTCCAGCCTCTTCTGCCTCAGGAAGAGGCCAATAAGAGGGCAAACACGGTCACTTTCGAAAAATTTGGTTATCTCGACAATGGTAAACACAGCGGCATTCGAAAACTTTGGTCACCCTGCCATAATCTGCTCAAATTAACAACACAGTGCCTCGAATTAATGCTATAGCATCGCAAATGGATTACTATAGTCCCTGGCCATTGCCAGATGGCAGGGACTAATAAACGTTTTATAAATTTTAATAGATAATAACATAAGTGAATGGTTTATAAATTTTAATAGATAATCATATGGCTAAATGGTTTATATATATTAATAAGTATCAACTTAATAGATATATATATATATATATATATATATATATATATATATATATATATATATATATAATTCTATTATAATTATTATTATTGAAAGGAATTAATATATAAATTAAATATATATTAATTCAATAATTATGTAATAATATTATTAAGCAAATTGTCTATAGTTAATTATGAAAATTCGTAATTCATAAAAAAGTTTTGTTAAAATATCATGGGTCAATATCATAACTTATCATATGATATTTTCTTTTTCTAATTAATAAATTTAATTAAATGGAAAAAAAGAGCATAACTAAGATAAATTCCAAATTTTTATTTGCGCATACTCCTATTGGTATTCTACAATATTTTATGAATATTAAATCCCTACCATTACCTAATAATTATTGATAGTTAAATTAAAATTCTAAAAAGGTCTATTTCAAAGTAAACACGTCTATCGACATAAATATAAAATTGTTCATAATATTTAAACCCAAGGTTATCTCTAGTTCTTTAGATCGGCTTTGTTTGGTGACTTCTATAATTAGAGGTAAGGAAACTCTTCAACGAATTCACAACTACACCTAGAGCTTGCAATAGAAGTCTCCTTACGGAAGGAGGTAGAGAATCGAAGGGAAGACAACACTTCAACAAAAATGGAGGTAAGTGCATTGAATCCTCCATGGAAGGATGGCGAAGGAATAAATTAAGAATAGCATAGCCACATTAATAAATGTGATTGATATACTTAGATAAATGTAAATCAAGTACACACAATCTCATATTAGTAACCGTTGTTGATATACACTCATAGACTTATGTCAACCACATAAGCCTCTCAAGCACATTAATAATTATTAGGTGTATGGTAGAGATTCAATATTAATTATTATATAATTATTATAATATTAGATTTAAATATTGATTTTTAATATTGGGTTTTAGTATTTGGTATTAATATTAGGTTTTAATATTGAGGTTTCAGTATAGGGTGGTAATATTAGGGTTTCAATATAATAAAGTGTAAGTTAAGTATTCAACTAAGTGAGTAAGTTTTAATTAACATTGAAACTCTAATTTTTAATTCTAATCTTTTCTTTTTATAAATGTAGTTTTTAATTATTGTAAAAATAATTATTTTTGTAACAAACAACATTGTTCATTGGTCATAAAAAGAACAAATACCATTGCACTCTATAGAAATGTGTGCATACTAATGTTAATATCACAAAATTAAACTAACAAATGTTTATTTTATTATTAAATGCTAGTGAGGATATTTGCCCCTCACTCAATGGTTGTAAGGGAGTCCATATCTTGACTGCTGTCATGAAATTTTACAAAGAAATATCATCTTGGATACAACGTAACTAGCTATAAGATATTGCAATTATCATGATATCGCTTACCCATAAATCCTTAAGCATTGTGTCTTTGGGGTTTAGCTCTTCCCATCATGGGACTATCTTCCAAGTCATGTTCTTCAACCTACATAGACCACTAGTATATTTCTTGCCATAATGCTAAACATATTCCATCTTCTGCATATGTCATAATCCGCTTTTGCAACTGCTATTTTCAATAATATTTTATATAATGATTAGATCAAATATTAATCCAACCAATATAAATATATACTAGCAATGGCTTAACATTTATTCATTTGCATACATGAAATGTAACCAAAATATTGTGACATGCTTCCTTTAGCAACACTTCTCATGCATTAATCGTAAGCATATAACTATCAATCATGTCTATAAATAAATACCACATTACTTGTATTCTCCTTCCACAAACACATGTTCGTTTCCAAAGGAAAAACATTACAACTATTATTTTTCTTCTAAAGGATACTAGCCTTTTAGTTTTGATCTTCATGCATGTAACAAGATAAACTTATTCAAAAGAAACTAGACCCTCAGATATTTCTTTGTATATACAATTATGTAATCCTTTCCAAAAGAACTAATACCGTAGATATTATTATTATGCATGCAAATACATGTTCCTTTCCAAAGAAGAATTATTCCAAAATAGAGCCACAATAGTAGTGATTATTTATTGCATGCAACTATTTTTTCTTCCTCAAATAAAATGACATGATAGCTATGCAAAACACATATTTTTTTCCCAAAAGAAACTATGTAAATTTTGTATGGAAAAACACATTACTATTTCAAGTAATGAAGCACATAAAAACCATTATTTCATGCATACAAATACATAATATTCTCCCAAAAGAAAGCTAATGTCATAGTTGATCCTCATATGGATGCAAATGAACATTCTTTTCCCAAAAGAAGGCTAATGCAATAGATACTATTTTTCATGCATGCAATTGCATAACATTCTTCCAAAGAAACTAACACAATTATTTTTCCTTTCCATGCATGAAAAAATATATTTCATTTTCTAGAAATCTAGCTCATCATATATTGTCTTCATATGTGCAATTACATTCTCTTGTTCCTAGAAAGGGAAACTAAATATTATAGTTATTAAAACACACATACTTCCAAGAAATATGACCAATAGATAGTCTTTTCAAGGCTTCTTTATCTTCTTGAATGCAAGGTTTCATATATTCCTTTCAAGAACTCAAATACATAGTGGTTATTTCTCTTCCACGAAAAAATATATTTTTCTTTTCAAGAAATTAAACACATAATTCTAATTCTTGTACGTGCAAAGAACACACGTTTTCAAGGAATCATGGCTACTCATTTTTTATGTTCATGATTCTGATAATTTTTTTTCCAGAAAATGACATGGTTTCTATATCTTTTATGTGAAAAATTCTCATGTATTCTTTCCAAGAAAATGTTATAGTTAACCCATATTTTATGTATGAAAACTAAAAAAACCATTTTAAGAATGAATATGCTTTTAAGGTGCATAAACTATGCAAACTATCCATTCTTCTCTGAAAATTAGTATAATGAATTCTACTTTAGACCATAATTTCTTTAAAGAACAACATATATTTTTTTTTCACCGTGACTAAGCACAAAATCGATGTGTTCTTTTCAGCAACAACGCAAGAATTATCTATTATAAGGACATAATTACTTATCTCTTTGGCATAGAATGGCCTTTTTAGTGCATCGTCAGGAATCAAGTGGCTACGATCCATCCTAGAGTTTTATTTTTATTTTTATTTTCACCGCTATTTATTTTCATAATGATCATAATCCACAGGCATGCAAGAATTACCTTAATACAGTTCCATAAACAAACTGGAAGATCCATTGTGCTTAGACTAATTTAATATTATAGTTCGCCCCTAGATTTTCCCAACACGCATACAAAGAAATTTCACAGGCTCTGTATTAGATTTCCAAATTATTTTCAACTCTCCAATAGAAAAAGAAATAACCACCTGGTGTGCCCCTCCTTCATATTTTTAATAGTGCAGGCTCTGTATTTCGAATGGGGGCAATGCCTTTATCTGTTCCATTCCAAGAGGTGCATTCGGTTCCCATTAAAATATATGTTTATAAACCCTATCCATATAGACCCAATTTCAACAAGGTAACTCTAACATAGTTTGTAACTACTCGAAACCTAAGTATTTATTTGTAACACCAGCGTTACTTATTTGTTATACAAGCGTTAGGATCTTCGTCTTTTTTTTTTTTTCATTCATTTTTCAATCTTCTTTTTAAGAGACCCCTTTAATTTTACGAGTGATAAAATTAGTTTTGATAAATAATTCATGGAATGTAATGGTTGTTGTGAATTAAATAAATATTATTATTATTTTGTTGTGAATTAAATAAATATTATTATTATTTTACCAATACTAAGGGGCTGCTAGGGATATTACATTTTGAGAGGTGTTTTATAACATGTATCATGTACATGTTGGCACAGTTTAATTCTTACCATTTTTTGGTAATTTCTGTTTTTTTTTAATTTTAAATGGTTTTTTAATTTTAAAAGTATGTTTGAACCCAAAAGAAAAATGAGTGTGAAATATAGGCTAAATAAAAAATTAAAAATAAACTACAACAATATTACCAAAAAAAATATTAAATATAAAATAAATTTATCAAAAAAATAATAAAAAAATAAAAATACAAATTAAGTCATGTAACCATATATTAGCAGTTCATTTAAGAGAACATCAGTATACAACGAAAATTTATGCATATTTGAATAAAGTAAACCATTGAAGCCTAAGCCTTTCATGGCGTGTTCATCAACTCGTGGTAAGCAAATTAATTTTTAGTTTTCTTTTTTTTATTGCAAATTTTATCATATACAACAAGTTTAGGAGTTTTTATTCGCATTCCAGAAAGTGTTGTGCAATGATATAAAAGTAATCTCATTTTTAAGTTCTTCATATAATTACGATAATAATATAAGTAAATTTTTTATAAATTTTAATATATAATCACATAACTAAATGGTTTATAATTTTTAATACTTAATCATATGACTAAATGGCTTATAAAACTTAATCATATTACTAAATGGTTTATAAAACTCAATAAGTATTAATTTATAATAAAAAATTAATAAAATTATAATTTTATTATTATTATAATTATTATTATTATTATTATTAGAAAGAATTAATATATAAATTACATATATATTAAACTAATAAAATATGTAATAACATTATTAACATTATTAAGCATATTCTGTGTAGTTAATTATGAAAATTCATAATTCATAAATAAGTTTTGTTAAAATATCATGAGTCAATATCATAACTTATCATATGATTTTTTTCTAATTAATTAATTTAATTAAAAGGAAAAAAAGAGCATAACTAAGATAAATTCCAACTTTTTATTTGTGTGTAGTGCTTTTAATATTCTAGAATATTTTGTGAAGATTAAATCCTACCATCAACCTAATAATTATTGATAGTTAAATTAAAATTCTAAAAAGGTCTATTTCAAAACAAACATGCCTATAGACATAAATATAAAATTGTTTATAATATTTAAAACCAAGGTTATCTCTAGTTTCTTAATCAAATTGATTTGGTGACTTCGATAATCAGAGGTATGGCAACTCTTCATTGTATTCACAACTGCACCTAGATCTTGCAATAAAAGTTTCTTTAGGGAAGGAGGTAGAGAATCGAAGGTAAAACACCACTTCAAAAAAGGGAGGTAGGCATATTGAATCTTCCATGTCAGGATGGTGAACCAACAAATTAAGAAACTAGCATAACTACATTAATAAATGTGATTGATATACTTAAATAGATGTACATCAAGCACATGCACAACCAGATTAGTAATTGTGGTTGACATACACTCATAGACTTATATCAACCACATAAGAATATCAAGCACATTAATAATTATTAGGTGTATGGTAGAGATTTAATATTAATATTAATATTAATATTAATATTAATTATTATATAATTATTATAATATTAAGTTTAAATATTGAGATTTAATAATGGGTTTTAGTATGCGGTATTAATATTAGGGTTTGATATTGAGGTTTCAGTATAGGGTGGTAATATTATGGTTTTAATTTAAGGAAACATAATTTAAGTATTCAACTAAGTGAGTAAGTTTTAATTAACATTGAAACCCTAATTTTTAACTCTAATCTTTTGTTTGTATAACTGTAGTTTTTAATTATTGTAAAAATAATTATTTTTGTAACAAACAACAATGATCATTGGTCAAGAAAAGAACAAACACCATTCCACTCTATAGAAATGTGTACATGCTAATGTTAACATCATAAAATTCCTAATATTAAAACTCTAACATAATAAAATCTAATATTATAAAGTCAATATTAAACCTTAATATTAATTTTAATATTAAAAACGCTAATTTTAAAACCTAATATTATAAAACCAATAGTATAAATTAAACAAATTCTTTCGTAGAAATCACATGAGAAAAAATTTTAGCCAACGTGTTTCAAACCAACAAGTGTGGTTCATCCTCAGGACCACACTTGTTGGTTCGAGACACGTCAGCCAAAAATTTTTCTCATGTAATTTCTACCGAAAGACTTTGTTTAATTCATTATGGACCACATAATATTGAATACAAAAAATAGTATAAATCTTAATATTGAACCGAAATAAATATTTGAAACCTCATAAATCTAATATTAAACTCAATGTTATAAACTAAATATTTTAAATGCAATATTAAACCCCTTATTGTAACCCTAATATTAAATGCTAAATTTGTATTGTCACGATGTGACGTTGGCTAAATTTTTGTATTAGGTTTATAATATTAAAACCCCGAATAATAAGCATAATATTAAACCCTAATATTATGTCACTTAATATTATTTCAATTAATAGTAATATATAGGGAAGGGAAGGGATCACATAGTTTCTACAATCTAATTTTTTATATTGGGTTTATAATATTATAACCACGAATATTAACCTTATTAATATTGAACCCTAATATTAAAACTTAATATTATGTCAATTAGTAGTAATATATAGGAAATGGAAAGGATCAGGTAGTTTCTACAAATTTTGAGAAAGACAATCGTTCAAAGGTATGAACTTAATCAACCATTTCCCTTCCTATATGGATAAGTAATTTATACGAAGCAGTGTTTGATCTAGTCCCCGAAATTTAGAGGAATCACATAAATTAAAAAAGGTTTTACTAATATAGAGGTTTTACTACAATTTGGAATAGAATGATAGTTGGGCTCGAGTCTGAGAATTGTTGCATCTAGGTAGGTTTTGTATATAGAGTGAGACCTTTAGGAATATTTATATCGGGTCCACATCACACATTTCAACATGATATCGACGCAACTATACAATATCCGGATCACTATATCAAATTTCAGGTTTTGATGTTTGAAAAACATTTCAGGGTTTTGCTTTGATTGAAACCACATTTGGTCCCTAATCTAGAATTGTCTAAGCAACATCTCCACACAACTTTGGTTTGAACGAATAAAGAGTAAATATTTTGGGGAATTCAAAGAGCATCCATCAACAACCAGAAGAGAATAATTCAGATCAGTGAGATCAAAGTCGCCACTTCCATGCAAAAACTAAAAGATTTAAGAAATTTCTTGAAGCCCTTAAGCACATGATTCTTTCAACTAGGTTAGTTAATCACATACTTGATAATGTAAATGTTGCTTTATGTAGGGAATAAACATCATAAGAATTTCATAATAAGAAAACACATCATTGGACACGTGTACACCCTGCAAACCCCATAGGGTGAAAACCAACAAACATTTAATTTTACTATTAAATGCTCGTGAGGATATTCACCCCACTCAATGGTTGTAAGGGAGTCCATCTCTTGATCATTTCCATAAAATTTTACAAATAAATATCATATTAGATACAATATAACTAGCTATAAGTTATTATAATCATCATGATATTAATTAAGCACAAATCCTTAAGGACTGTGTGTTTGGGGCCTAGTTCTTCCCATTAGTGGACTATCCTATAGCCGATGTTCTTTAATTTTCATAGACCACTAGTCTATTTCTTGCCATAATGCTACAAATATTCCCTCTTTTGCATTCATGACAATATTTTTCTATAACTTCTATTGTCAACAATCTTTGATATAATCATTAGAACAAATAGTAATCCAACCAATACAAATATATAATAGAAATGCTTCAACATTTATTCATGTGCATATATGAAATGTAACCAAAATATCATGACATGCTATATATAAAATGTAACAAAAATATCACGACATGCTCTACATAAATTGTAACCAAAATATCATGACATGATTCCTTTAAAAACACTTCTCATGTTAATCATAAGCATCTAACTATCAAGCATGTCCATAAATAAATATCAAATTACTATTATTCTCCTTGTGCAAACACATGTTCTTTTCTAAAAGAAAATCACTATAGTTATTCTTTTTCTTCTAAAGGACACTAGCATCTTGGTTTTGATCTGCTTGCATGTAACAAGAAAAACTTATTCAAAAGAAACTTGACCCTCAACTATTTCTTTGTATATATAAGTATGTAATCATTTCCAAAATAACTAATAATGTAGATATTATTCTTATGCACGTGAATGCATGTTCCTTTTCCAAAGAATTTTTTTCCGAAGGAGAATTATTCCAAAACAAATCCAACATACTAGTGATTATTTCTTGCATGCAACTATTTGTTCTTCTTAAAATAAAATACATGATAGCTATGAAAATCACATATTCTTTTCTAAAGGAAGCTAAGTAAATTTTGGATGGATTTTTCTTTTCAAGTAATTAAATGCATAAAAACCATTCTTTCATGTGTGTAAATACATAATCTTCTCTCAAAAGAAACCGAATATCATAGTTGATACTCTTATGCGTGAAAATGCACATTCTTTTCCCAAAAGAAGGTTGATGCAATAGATATTATTATTCGTGCATGCAATTGCATAATGTTCTTCCAAAGAAACTAATAAACTAATTATTCCTTTCCATGCATGCAAAAACATATTTCATTTTCTAGAAATCTAACTTATCATTTGTTGTTTTCATATGTGCAATTACATGCTCATGTTCCTAGAAAGGGAAACTAAACATAATAGTTATTAAAACACATGTATTTCCAAGAAATATGACCAACTGTTAGTCTTCTCAAGGATTATTTATCTTCTTGAATGCAAGGTTTCGTGTATTCCTTTCAAGAACCCAAATACATAGTAGCTATTTGTCTTGCATGAAAACTTATATTTTTGTTTTTCAAGAAATTAAACACATAGTTCTAATTTTGTATGTGCAAAGAACACACTTTCTAAGGAAGACATGGCTACTCATTTTTTATGTTCATGATTCTCATGCAAAGTTTCTAGAAAATGACATGCTTTCTCTATCTTTTATGTGAAAATTTCTCATGTATTATTCCAAAGAAAATATCATAGTTAAACCATTTTTTATGCATGAAAATTAAGAAAACTTTTTAAGATTGACTAATCTTTTTAATGTGCATGAGCTATACAAACGATGCATTCTTTTCCAAAAGTTATTATCATTAATTCTACTTTTTAGCATGATTTCCTGCAATAACAAAATATATTTTCTTTTCAACATGACTAAGCACAAAATCAACAGGTTCTTTTCAAAAATTCCACAAAAATTATCTATTACTTTTAACCAAAAATATAGAATTAATTATCTCTTTAACATAAACTGACCTCATTTTTGCATGGTGAGGAAGCAAGTGACTACGTTCCATCCTAAACTTTTATTTTCACCACTATTTCAGTTCGCAATGACCATAATCCACAGGCATGCAAGAATTACCATAATATGACTCCATAAATAGACAAACCGATCTACATTGTGCTTATGACTAATTTAATATTATAGTTCATCACAAGATTTTCCCAACACACAAACTATGTATTAGATTTCCCAATTATTTTCTAGCATCTCATAGAAAAGGAAATAGCCACCTCGTATGCCCCTCCATATTTTTAAACAGTGCAGTCTCTGTATTTCAAATAGGGAAACAATGCCTTTATTTTTCCTATTCCAAGAGGTGCATCCTGGTCCCGCGAAAATATGTGTGTATAAACCCTATCCATAGATATCCACTCTCAATAAGGTAACTCTAAGGGAGTTTGTAACTACTCGAAGCCTAGCTATTTCTTTTTTACACCAACGTTAGGATCTTCGGCATTTTTTTCCATTCATTCTCCTATTGTTTTTTAGAGACCACTTTTAATTTTACGAGCGCTACAATTAGTTTTGATAACTAGTTCATAGCGTGTAATGGTTGTTGTGAATAAAATAAATATTATTATTATTTTGTCACCGGTAAGGGGCTTGTATGGATATTACATGTTGAGAGGTGTTTTATAACATGTATCGTGTATAGTTTTCTTTCTTCTATTGCAAATTTTATGATAGACAACCAATTTAGGAATTTTTATTTGCATTCGGGAAAGTTGTACGGTGATATAAAAGTAATATCTCTTTTAAGGTATTCATATAATTATGACAATAATGTAAATGTTTTATAAATTTTAATAGATAATCATATAACTAAATGATTTATACATTTTAATAGATAATTATATGACTAAATGGTTTATTAAAATCTTAATAAGTATTAATTTATAATAAAAAATTAATTAAATTATAATTCTATTGTAATAATTATTATTGAGGAGAATTAATATATAAATTAAATAAATATTAATTTAATAAAATATGTAATAATATTACTAAGCATATTCACCCTAGTTCATCATGAAATTTTTTAATTCATAAATAAATTTTGTTAAAATATCATGGTTTAATATCATAGTTTATCAAATGATATTTTCTTCTAATTAATCAATTAAAAGGAAAATAGAGAACAACTGAGATAAATTCCAACTTTTTACTTGTGCATATTTCTATTAATATTCTAGAATATTTTGTGAAAATTAAATCCATACCATCAACCTCATAATTATTTATAGTTAAATTAAAATTCTAAAAAAGGTCTATTTCAAAATAAACATGTCTATCAACATAAATATAACATTGTTCATAATATTTAAACCCAAGGTATCTCAAGTTTTTTAAATTGAATGTATTTGGTGACTTCTATAATTAGAGGCAAGGGAGCTCTTCAACGAATTCACAACTGCACATAGAGCTTGCATTATAAGTCTCTTTTTGGAAGGAGGTAGTGAACCAAAGCTAAGACAACACCACAATAAAAAGGGAGGTAGGCGTATTGAATCCTCCGTGCAATGATGGTGAACCAACAAATTAAGAAACTATCATAACCACATTAATAATTCTCATTGATATACTTAGATAAACATACATCAAGCACATGCAAAACCACATTAGTAACTGTGGTTGATATACACTCATAGGCTTACATCAACCATATAAGTCTGTCAACCAAATTAATAATTATTAGATGTATGGTAGATATTTAATATTAATATTAATATTAATTATTATAATATTAGGTTTAAATATTGAGTTTTAATAATGGGTTTTAGTATTTGGTATTATTATTATGTTTTAATATTGAGGTTTCAGTATAGGGTGGTAATATTAGGGTTTTATTTTAAGGAAGCATACATTATGTATTCAACTAAGTGGGTAAGTTTTAATTAACATTGAAACCCTAATTTTCTAATTCTAATCTTTTTTTATAACCGTAATATTTTATTATTGTAAAAATAATTATTTTTATAACAAACCAACATTGATCAATGGTCAAGAGAAGATCAAAGACAATTCCACTATGTGGAAATGTGTGCATGTTAATGTTAATATCATTAAATCCCTAATATTAAAACTCTAACATAATAAAATATAATATTTTAAACCTAATATTAAACCCTGATATTTAATTTAATATTATAAACCCCAATTTTAAACCTCAATATTATAAAACTAACTTTATAAATGTTAATATTGAAATGAATAAATATATCAAACATCATAAATCCAATATTAAACACAATATTATAAACCAGATATTGTAAATGCATTATTAAACCTATTATTGTAACCCTAATATTAAATCCTAAATTTGTAATGTTACAATGTGAAATTGAATAAATCACAATGGAATGACAATGTGACATCAAATAATTTTTTGTTTTAGGTTTATAATATTATAACCCCAAATATATAGCAAAATATTAAACCTTAATATTATGTCACTTTATATTATGTCAGTTAGTAGAAATATATAGGAAACAGAAGGGACCAGGTAGTTTCTACAATCTAAAATTTTTTGTTGGGTTTATAATATTATAACCCCAAATATTTAAACTAATATATAAACTTGGTATTAAAACTTAATATTGTTGCATTTGAACCCATTAACATTTAGAGAAGGAACAAATTCACAAGAAATAAATTGAATCACACAACAAGAACACACAAATTTAAATGTTAACAGGTTTAAATACAACACATGGTATGATAGCTGAGGACGAGAAGAAGCTGACGATGAAAAGAAGTTTGAGTGGGGTTGCATAAGAAATCCAAGGCCAAGCTAGGGAGAGGTCGAAGAAGAGGCTGGGGCCCACAAAGTCATTTTTGTTTTTAAACTGTGAACAAAGCCACCATTTTTTTTAATGCAAGAGTCACCAATTTTTTTTTTTCCATCGTACTATCAAAGGTCTTTTTTTTTCTATCATCATGTTATTAGAAAGACGGTAACATAACTGTCTGCAATAAAGTATTCATGAAATATCGTTTTCCATTGAGTCATTGAAGAGATGCATGCTTCTAGTAGACCAACTACCACTTGTCTAGAGTGTAAGTCGAGCCACTATGTGTGTTGGTCATTGTTTTTTCTCATAAATTCAGCCAATCGATTAAGAGACAGAAAGAGACAACCCCAATCCAATTGAGGGAGCAGATCCTTCAGAGAGACAAGGAGAGACATGAGCTACCAGAGTGGTAGAGAGAGATAGCCCTGACCTCGCCACTAAGGAAAGTCGTGTATCTGTAGCACACTTCTCAAAAATGAAAACCTTGGTATTTTTCTTTAGTAGTAAAACAAAATGTTTGCCCAAAGTTTTTTCAATTCTGAAGAGTTAAGTTGAGTTTCTAAAAATAAAGTGGAGTTCTGAAAAAATTATCGTAGAAAAATATTGAATTTTTTGGTTTCTTGAAAGAAAAATTGAGTAGGGGCTTTGAAGTTAAAAGAAGAAAGAAAGTCGAATCTGCTATTAAAAAGAGAAACCCTAGTTAAAGAAACCAGAAGAAATAAATTCGAAACACCAAAATTGAAGGGAAAATTAAAAAGGGAAAACCCTAGCTGGAGGACTCAACAAAATTTTATCATTGATAAAGTTATTTGAAAGAACCCATGTAGGAAGAAATGGAAAAAATGACTAATGCTAAGTTTCACTTGGAGAATTTTATGAAAAAGAATAGTTTTGCATCATGGACACTGAAAATAAGTGATTTCCTGGTGCAACAAGGATTGAAAAAAGATTTAGATGGGGTTAGGAAGAACCTATTGGCATGACATATTTGGATTGGGAGGACTTGGATGCCCGAGCTCTCAGTACTATCAGGGTGTGTCTGGAAAATGAAGTTCTCTTCATTATTGTTAAAGAAACCTCAAGATCAGGTTTGTGGGGGACGTTGGAAACATTGTATATGACCGAATATTTAACCAATATAATTTATTTGAAGAGACAACTATATAGCATCGGATGATGGAGGATACTAAAATTATAGAACACTTAGATGGTTTTAATACACTTATTTGCAAACAGTCAGATATGGATGTGACATTTGAAGAATAAGATAAAGATATTAGCTTGTTATGTTCATTTCCTGAGTCTTGGGATCATTTTGTGACTTCTATCAGATTGATAACAACCAAATCTTTGGAATTTGATTCTGTTGTGGGAGCTCTATTATCTGAAGAAGTACGGAGGAAGTCTAACATTGAAACTTCCACACCAGAAGCCATGGTATCCAGAGGTTGGTCCAGGGAAAGAGGGGAGAAAGCAAGAAGTTCTCCCATATCAAAATCAAAAGGGAAGAAGTGTAAAGCCAAATTTTGGTACAACAAAAAAGTAGGGCAGCTCAAGAAAGACTGTTGGAAAATAAAGGAGCCCATTGAAAACCCAAAGAAGGAAGCAAATCAAGTTGAGTTAGGTATGATTGATGAAGTTTTATCTACTGAATTAGAATGTTATATGAAGCTTTACATGTTTGCAATGTCTCTCAGAATTATGAAAATTGGTTGTTAGATTATGGTGCTTCTCATCACACGAGTCTGCACAAAAATTGTTTCACTTCATATCACATTGTGAATAGTAGTGTATCTTTTCAAACTATTGGAATGGAAAATTTTAAAGTTAAAATGTATGATGATACAATTAGAACATTGACTAGTATTAGACATGTACCTGAGTTGAGAAGGAATCTGATTTCTTTAGGAGTATTGTGTTGGGTCAAGAAAAAGGTACATTTTTTCCTTGTAAATAGCTTTATTTAGCATTCGTCTTCACATGTTTATCTTTGCTTTATGGGTCAAAGTAGAGAAAACAACAACTAAAGTTGGGCAAAAGAATTTGGTAACAAATTAGATAAATCTAGCATGAAAAACTGACTTTTACTATCTTTATGTGCAGAAGGCACAAATTAGACGATGGTTGTCCAATCGACAGAACAACAGCAGCCCGTAAAATGAAAAGACAACGTTTGAGGCAAGCAAGATAGCGGAATACTGGGAAGACCGATGCTATTTTGTGATGAGATCAGATCAAGTGTTTCAAAATCCTGAGAATCCCCTGATCTTGAGGATTCACTTCTATCTATTTACTTTTCTAAATGTTATATAAGGCTGAAAGGCTAACTGAACAGGAGTTCAGAAATTCACAGTTTGTAATTATTCTTTTTGACATATAACACTTTCATTTTGGTGATGTTGTAACTCTGTTATTTATTTTAATGAAGAAGACAAGGATCAATTCATAATCATATTCTAAGTATCTAATAGCGCAGACTTATGGAGACTCTGGGCCCAGTTAATAGAAGATCTACTGCTTCATCTGTGTTATAATCATTTTTGTTTATTCTTTACTGTTTGTTGTTGTTAAGTTAATATCATTTTGATTATCATGAGGATTGACGATTCTAATTTACATTTGCTTTTTATTCAAGATTCAGATTTAGCTGTGCGTTATATATGCATGATGATTTTGATTGAATTGGTTACGTTAGTTACAACATTAGATCATCATTCATTCTAAGTAATGTTATCATAGATTTCAAAGATAGAATTGATTTCTTTCCGTAAGATGCTTATATAGTTATTTATTGCCAAATTATCATAATTTGCTGTTAAATTATCACTTGTTGTTCAATTGTCATAGTTCTCTTTCATGTTCAATGAGTTAGCTTCAATTCCAGTCAAGATTTCCAAGTGTCATTCTTTATATTTGTATTCAGATTCAATTGCTTTTAGAATAGGTTAAGTAGAATTACAAAGTGTGTTATGAATTTCTTTCAGAGTTGTTTGGATTTAATTTAAAGAGATAGTCATTAGCAATTGCAATGATTCCAATTTCTTTCATTATTAGCTAACCTCTTAATTCACTGGATATATAGTGTTGACACTCTTGAAATAAAAAGATTTGCCTTGGGTTGACAATTAATGTAGGAATTAAGATTTCCTATAAAAAGACATCTTAGTGCATCGACATTTTGGCACCGTTGCTGGGGAGACTGTTTCAAACTGATTTCCTTTTATCTTGTGGTAAAAGAATTGGGTTTTAAAAATAAGAGGTAAGAACCTGCGTACTTAGCAAGTAAAGTGCTTTCTCACCAGCCCCCTTTTCAGCAAAAGCTTAGAGGTTAAATAGGAATAGCTTTTTCTATGAATGACTAGGAATAGAAAGATAGAAAAATATCAGAACCCCCCATCTAAATCCACAAAACCGAAGGGATCGGTGAAGCTTTGGAGAACAACCTTTATAGACGAAATCATAAGAGAAGAAGAGACTCAAGCATCAATAGGATTCTGAACTGTATCTGGGAAAATCCCTACTATAATCCCTCAAGTAGGAGGCTCACCATCTGTAGCCTATGCTAAGATTCAAAGCCAAATTTGAGGATCTGAACAAAGTCTTCAAGTTATAGCAAATTTGCATTCTCATCCTCTACAAGAGGGAAAATCATGTAACTTAAGAGAAGGAGAGGGAGAAACTAGTGGAACTACTAGGGTAGGACCTCAGCTGTCTAAACAAGGATCTCCTGTGATCACAGATTTGGGTAGTGCTACATACTTGGATTGCTAATCCTCTGCTTACTCAAATAGCACCTAATGAAATTCTTGAAGGATATTGGCACATTTTTTAGCAAATTACAAATCAGCCACCTCAAGGTCAAACCTCGACATTGGAATACCCCATAGTTGACCAAGTGGCCAATGCCCCTATGAAATCTATTCCTTTGCAGAGCATCCTATATTTTCATGGGATGATCACAGAGGTTCCCAATGCCTTCCTATTCGAGTTTGATGTCCTCTACAAAGGGTATGACTACACCACTAACCCTTAAAAGCTAAAATAGTTCCCTTCTACTTTGAAAGGAGCAACTTTAATATGATTCATGGGTTTGGGTGGACGTGTTATTAATTCTTGGGATGACATGAAAACTTGCTTCCTCGTAAGATACCAGGAGTTTTGGAAGACTAGGGAACTAAAAGATGAAATATTTAAGATGGATGCAAAGGATAATGAAACTCTAGAAGAATATGTTGAACGGTTCCATTATAATTTGCAGAGATCTCCACACACCACCTTACCAAAAGAAGTCCTAAGAGCTATCCTAATTAAAGGAATGAAAGAATAATGGATAGAAAGTCTAAATTTAATGGGGAAAGAAGATATTTCTCAAGAAAGTTATGATGAAATCGTTTGCTTGTGTATCAGGTGTTCGTAAGGAAGCACGCACACAGGAACAAGAAACCGAGATCCTATGAATAGGGTAAGAAAACCACATAGTGGAGGTGTAACACAAATGGAAATTGGTAACCTTCTAGAAGATTTCAAGACGAACATCCTGGGCATCCTCACAACACAGCTGGACATCCTACATGCTAAACAGGAACAAGTTGTAGTAGAACAGAACTTGGTCATTTTCTGCCCATGCTACCAAAAGAAGCACAACCAACGGGAGTGTCCATTAGACATGGTTCAAACATGTGCTATCTGCACCAAGTATCGTGCCACTTAACTATGTCCATCACTATCGGGGCTAAAAGCAATTTTCAAGGAGGTAGAAGAAGAGACATAGCCAATATATTTAATGAACCAGTGTCGACAATAGAAGGCCAAACCTACAGGTATGTCACAAGAAGCATCCCAATTCTTTCCTTCTTCACCATGTTACCAGCAACAGAACCTTGGGGCAGCATGGCAAGGCCAATCACCTTACTCAAATTGGAAATCCTAGCCATTTCCTCTGACACCTTGGCCAGCTCAATCCTTTCCAGGTAATGGTTGGCCAATTCTCCTTTTAGTCCTCTTTGGCAAGGTAATCCCTATCCATCCTAGTGGCCTGCCTCCACTTCTCAAAGTCCAAACTGGTCTACAAATTGGCAACGACATTTGGGGATATCCAATAGACCTATGGGGACAGGCCCTCAACCTCAATCTGCATTATCAGTTCCATGTCCATCATAGAAAAATCCTTAGCCTCTTTTGTGCCCTCAATTGTCAAGTTAACTGAATTTGAATCCTAATAACAGACCGGTTCAACTGGTGCAAATTGTCGGAAGCTCAGACTATGAGACTGAACAAAAAGAATGTAATGAACTTAGATTGACATTGGGATGTATCATCACCCCTCAGGAAAGTAGGAACCAACAAAAAATTGAGATAGAAACCCCACCTATATATATAACACCACCTGTAATTAATACAGAATTAAAACAAGGAGAAGAGATAGATCAACATAAAGATCCTAAGAAACTCATAGTCACTTCTCTCCCGTTCCCCGAAAGGTTAACGATACCTAAACCAATTTTTTATCTATATTTTGATATTGTAGGGGAACTAAAAATCTTTGTATTAAAATTCCTCCCCTCCAAGCCATCCAAGATATTCCCATTTATGCTAAAAAAATTAAAGAGATATGTGTAAAGAATCCTGTGAGGAAAGAAAAAACTTCAACCACCATTCATGTTGTAGGAACCTTATCTGATTTACCCTTGGGAGGGGAAACTCTGGTAAAGTATGAAGATCCTAGGAATCCCATAGTTATAGTTCAAATATATGGCCACTTCTTTCCCAATACACTAGTTGATCTCGGTGCAGCCATTAACATTTTAACAACAAAAACGTGGCAAGCACTTGGTATAACAACTATGGAACCAACCACCGCCCTACTAGAACTTTCTGATCATTCGGTGGTAAGGTCAGAGGGAAATTTATAGGATATTACAGTTTTTGTTGATTCATTGGAGTATCCAGTATATTTTCTTGTTATAAACCCAAAGAGTTGATTGGATGAGCACCCTTTGATTCTGGGCCGACCTTGCCTGGCAACAGTTGATTCTTATATAAGCTTTTGAGAGGGCAATATGACCATTGCTAAGGGGGATGCTGTAAAATATCTTGTTTTATATCCTCCTACCAAACGAAGTCTGCCCATTGTAAAAATATGTAAACGGACACCCGCATACCTAGAAGAAAGCATTTGTTCACCACTCATAGTAGCAGAGGCACTTGAATTCAAAGATCAATATGAAAATGATGTTATCAACAATTTTATCAACCAGCTAGCTAATGTGAGTAGTGTAAAATGTCAAATGGTAAAATAAATTCTCGATAATTAAGCCTTGGAATATCCTTTTAAGGATACCGATGATCAGCATATCCAGAGGACTATTATTCATAACAACAAGCCTATTGAGATTGAACCAGGCAAAGTTTTAAACATTAATGATAGCATGGACAATGATTAGCAGCAAAAGCTCATTTAGGTCCTGCAAAAATATAAAGGGGCTTTTGCCTGGGATTATCCTGACATGAAGGGTATAGACCCACAGTTGTGTACACATCACATCTATACTGAAAAGGATGCTCACCCTATTAGATAGCCTCAGCGAAGATTGAATCTGCATCTCAAGGACATTGTAAAAGAAGAGTTACAGAAGCTGTTGGACGTGAATTTCATTTATCCTATTTTGGATAGCAAATGGGTCTCTCCACTGGTAGTTGTACCTAAGAAAAATGGAAAGTGGTATATCTATGTGGATTAGCAGGAATTGAACAAGGAAACATAGAAAGATCACTTCCCTCTTTGATTTATTGATCAAGTCCTTGATACTATGATAGGGAAGAAATTATTTTCCTTTCTAGACGGCTTCAGTGGTTACAATTAGATTCAAATTTCCCCTGAATATCGACACAAAACAACCTTCGCTTGTCCCTGAGGTACATTTTCTTACAGAGTGTTACCGTTTGGCTTATGCAATGCCTCAGCTACATTTTAGAGAGCTATACTCAGTATTTTTGCTGATCTGATAAATGAAGGACTCGAAGTTTACATGGATGATCTTACTCTGTACGGGGATGAGTTTGATCAAGCGCTATAAACATTAGAAAATGTTTTAGAATGATGCATTGCTACTAAGTTATGTTTAAGCAATGTCAAGTGTCACATGATGATGACCAAAGGTGTAATCTTGGGACATTATATTTTTGCAGCAGGGATATAAGTAGATCCAACAAAAATATAGGTAATTCTTTTACTTCCTACACCCTATACTCAGATGGAGGTACGTAGATTCCTGGGATATGTAGGCTATTATCATAGGTTTATCAAAAACTTTTCACAAATTGTTGTGCCTTTATATGCTTTAACTGGAAATGATGATTTTAAATGCACTGACAAATGTGACACAACTTTTACAAGTTTAAAGAAACTAGTCTCCACAACACCAGTATTACGTGGACCAAATCGATAGCTTCCTTTTCACATATCCACGAACGCATTAGACACAATAATAGTCATTGTCCTTGGTCAGGAGGAGGATAAAAAGCCTTATGCGATATATTATATCAACAAAAATCTTACTCATGCTGAAATTAATTATACAGTAACACAAAAATAATTCTTAGCTGCCATTTATGCCATAAACAAATTTAGACATTATAACTGGCTACAATTTTTTCTGTATACTAATCACTGGAAAACTCACTCACTGATTTTTTGTCTCGAGTCCTGAAGGTAAATGATCCACTGGTAGTGGAAGACCAATTTCCAGATGAACATTTGTTTGTCGTAGTAGTCAAGACGCCATGGTACGTATATGTAGAAAACTATTTGGTAGTGGGGAAGTTACCTAGGCATTTGACAGCAAGGGAAAGGAAACAGATCGTCGAGCGTAGCGCCCGATTCTCTTTGATTTGCAGATATGTCTATACACATATGCATTCATGAGGATGAGATTTATGACATCTTGAAGGCTTGTCATGACAAGTCCTGTGGGGGGCACTTCATAGATCATAGGACATGGAATAAGGTACTACACATGGGCTATTATTGGCCCACTATTTTTAAATATGTTAAGAAATATTCCCATGCTTGTGATAGCTGCCAAAGGATGGACTGACCTGACAAATCCGATGAAATTATGTTGCAGCCCCAAGTAATCATAGAACCCCTTGAATAATGGGCATTGGACTTTGTTGGCCCATTCCATCCACCATCAAACCAAAAGGCCTACATATTGGTTGCCACGGATTATGTGACAAAATGGGTTGAAATAATATATTTTCTAAGAGCTATAGAGGAAGTTGTGATTAACTTCCTTTTTAGGCTATTTGTGCGGTATGGTTTACTGTGGGAAGTGATAACAGATGTGGGAGGTAAATTTGTAGGACACAAGATTAGAGTCACTCTCAGAAACCATGACATTACACATAGAATCACTTCCCCGTATCACTTGCAGGCGAACGAGTAGGTTGAAAGCACCGATAAGGTCATTGAAGAAATTCTTACCAAGACAGTCTCAACACATCAACGAGATTGGGCTACTAGACTGCTAGAGGCCTTATGGGCCTATCGCACGACTTGGAGGAATACTACTAGATACTCTCTGTACCAACTCGTGTTTGGAAAAGAACCTATTTTTTTATTGAACTCAAAATAAATACTCTAAGAACGGCTCAGGAAGTGGGACTAGATCTAACAGAAGTCCAAAGCAAGTGACTTCAACAAATAAACTAATTAGACAAGGCTCAGCTACTTGCTCTGTAACATACTACAATTATTCAGCAGCAAATGGAAAAGTGTCATGACAGCCTTATAAAAAAGAAAATGTTTCACAAAGGATATTGGGCACTGCTTTATGACTCTAGGTTCCAAGACTTTTCGGGAAAGTTACAAACAAGATGGTTCAACCCTTATGAAATTCAAGAAGTACATAACAATGGTACTCTCGCTCTAACTACCATTGACGGGTCTGGCCATTCTTTCAAGATGAATGGGAATTAGGTGTGCCTTTATCACAAACCACTCACTAAGGAGTCTTTCTGCCAACAAGTACATGAGGACCCCACCATGCAAATTTTAGCTGTAGGGAGTTATGACCCGACAGCTTTTCTCTCGTAAAATTGTCATTTTCTTTAACAATAAGTAATGTATATATTCTTTTTTCCGATTGATTGCAATTTAGTTAGGCATCATCATGTAAATATGAGGTTTTTCTTATTTTAGGTATTTGGTAAGTGTTGTCTAATCGATTGAATGATTTTTGTTCAATCAATTGAACAACACTTATGTTTGTGTGTGTATTGTTGTTCAATCAATTGAAAAACACTTATTTTTGTGTTTATATTACTGTTTAATCGATTGAGTTACTGTTGTTCAATAAATTGAACAAAGCTTATTTTTGCAAGCATGTTGTTATTCAATCAATTGAGCAACACTTATTTTTTGTAAGTGAATTGTTGTTCAATCGATTGAACGATTGACGTTCAATCAATTGGACAACACTTTGTGTGTTTTGTTGTTCAATCAATTCAACAATACCTTTGGTGTTTTATTGTTCAATCGATTGAACAATTGCTGTTCAATCAATTGAACAAAACTCTTTGTGTTTTTATCATTTTTGTTGTTCAATCAATTGAATGATAGTTGTTTAATCAATTGAAAACACGTTTTGGGATTTTTATATTTTGTTGTTCAATCGATTGAATGATTACTGTTCAATTAATTGAACAACACCTTTTGTATTTTTCTTTTCAATTTCGTTGTTCAATTGATTGAACAATTGCTATTCAATCAATTGAAAACTACCTTTTGTGTTTTTTCAATTTTTTTGTTCAAATGATTTAACGATTACTATTCAATCAATTGAACAACACATTTTTTCTTTTCGATTTTATTGTTGAAACGATTGAACGATTGTTGTTCAATCAATTGAAAAACACTTTTGCATTTTTCTTTTCTATTTTTTTGTTCAAACGATTAAACAATTGTTGTTCAATCGTTTGAACAACACTTTTGCATTTTCCTTTTTTAATTTGTTGTTCAATCGATTGAACGATTTCTCTTCAATCAATTGAACAATGCTTTTGCGTCTTTTTCTTTTCAATTTTTCTATTCAATCAATTGAACGATTGTTGTTGAATCAATTGAACAACACTTTCATATTTTTCTTTCGAATTTCATTGTTCAATCAATTGAATTATTGTTGTTCAATCAATTGAACAAAATTTTAGCGCTTCTACAATTTTCCTATTCAATCGATTGAACGCTTGTTGTTCAATCAATTAAACAACAATTTTTGTGTTTTTGTGTATGAATAACTGTGATTACTCTTTGCTATTTCATCGCTGGTCATTTTGCCATCTTTCTTTCTCTTTTATGTTTTGAATAAAAACCATCTAGTTGGACTTGTTCATAAGATAATGAAAAATAGTGATGTTAATACCATTATGACCTATGAAACCTTTTGATGGTTATCTTTATTCGAAAGCTGACATGGTGCATCTCTATAATGACTCGCTGAATATCTTTTCTTTGGACACACCATAAAATGATTTATAATCTTAATACCATGCTAGTTTATCTTTCACATTTTCAAATAGATAAATCCATTTGATATGATGAATGGGGGTAAAGTATAAACTTTCATTGGCATTTTTTTATTTCTTACACCATCTCTGACTCTTACGGAGTAAATGAGCCTCCCTCTTTTTACAATAAAAGCATCAAAATATGAAAACATGCAACTAAAGAAATATGAAAATGCAACAAGCATTGTCTTAAAGAGGATAGGGGGTCTCAGGTAAGCTAGTCTACCATGATCATAAGGATGTAACGGGTGACATTCCATTTTTTCCACCAAACCAAGGTAATGACTTTCTTGATAATTAAAACTATCAAAAGGATGAGGGGTCTCATCATGAGCCAGCCCGATCACTTTTTTATATCCTGGTGAATGGCACTATGATTATCTAGTCACCATGCCAGCATGGTGGTCTCTTTATAGCAAGAAAAGAAAAAATCATCTACATACTAAAAGGAGGACTCTGGCTCATTTGTGGGGTTAAAAAGCAACTGTGTCGAGGCCATGAATGCATGATGGTAACAGTGGCTCTGCTTGTGGTATTGGAGTACTATGTGACACTGCCAAATGCTCTCTATTCTATTACCACCTATGGATCCATTTCTAAAGTAAATTTCCCATTTGAACAACATTCCTAAAAAGCAAACATGCATGGTAACTTATATTTTATTATCCTTGTATCATATTTGTCCAATCACTTTAATGATAGTCATCAATACTTACCATCGATTATGCATTTGTTACTAATACCACTTAAGGTAAAAATATTTTGACATAATGATTTACATCTTTGTTTTAATTCACAGCCATTTCAAATATGATGACATGTATTGATTTAATTCCCTTGTCGTATATTTTGCCACTTTTATTGATTGGTTGCCTGCATTTATGAATTACTGACACTTTCTATTATTTTCCCATGCTTGGCGGATGTGGACGCCCTTTTCTCATTGGAGGGGGGATGGTCTGTGTATGAACGACATGTGTGACCGTTTATAGAAATATTTTCAAAAAATCACATCAGAAAATTTCTGTCGACACGTTTTGAAGCAACGAGTGTGGTTCAATAATTGTGTGATAATTATTAAACTAATTTCTGGTCAAAAGACAACATGATGATTGTGTATGTGTAGTAATTATCAAAGTATTTCTGATTGGAGGGAGGACGAAAACCATCATGGATGGCATGCAAATTGATTATGATCCTGTGTCAAATATTGCTGACGAGACAAATGACTTGACTGTATATGATATTAATTCCCAAAACAACATCATTTCCCTATTAATTTCTTTAATGTTCTCTGTTGTTGTTCTAAATTGTGAAAGTGTGAAAGAAGTGCATGCAAGTGAACCAGGCACAGGTAAAAAATAGCCATGGGAGGAAGAGCCATCTGAAATGAACCCATGGTGCTCATGGTATCGCACTAGGCTTGTGCAATTCTTAAGCACGCTGGCTGGTTGCAATATTTGAATAAATTGCAAGGATTTCATGAAGAGATGACACTGGAATTTCTGCAGAACTTAGAGAATGGCAGCACTATGGTAAGAGGCAGGAACATAATGGTCTCTGAAGTAGTCATAGCCAAAGTCACTAGATTTCCATCAGAGAGAACAAGATGGATAGACAAACATATCCTTCTGCACAACGCGGTTACAGTATTTCAGGACCCAAGTGAGAAATTGGTGGGAACAGGAAAAGGGATTCACCCTTCAGCGTTAAGATGGCCATGGCAGGAATTGGCAGTTATTATGCAGAGGTATATCACATGCGACAATCAACAAGATGTGGTAAAGCCTCACCAACTGAAACTTCTAGCCATTTTAAAACATAAAATTTCAGTTAATTTGTCCTTTTATTTGAATTCCCTATTGCATGATGTTGCTCGTTGAGTTAGAAAAGCAAAGGACCCACACACATTCATCAGTCATCATGGGCTGATCAAATTGAATATCATACATGGACTGGCCCAACAGTAGCTAACCTGGGACAATATTGTAAATCCTACTCTAGTCTCACGTATAGAAAACCTAGCAATAGAATAGCAAGGGCCAAGAACCCCAGGTTTGAAAAGGACACGGAAAAGGAGGATTTCCTTTATGGCCTTGTGCCCAGCAAAATTAAGATGCTCTATGCATGTGAAGTCACAAAGACATACCATAATGCAAACAAATGAAGCCGGGCCATCTCACACGCCACCTCCAAGTACGTAGAATGGCTCCTTGCAAGACTATGAGGAAGAGGTGGTCAGGGTAATGGAAAACATGGGGATATTTGGTGAGGAAGGGAATAATCTGAGAATGTTGAATGACAAAATTGTGCCCCCGACTAGTCTGCCTCTACTGGCAGTCTTGGTTATGATCAAACCATGTCGTTTACTAACAATTTGGAAGGACGGAGGGAATCATTGCCTTCTGTGGAAAATCCCCTTGAGGCAAAAGTGCATGAAGAGGAGACCATGAGAGAAAAAATCAAGTAGTAGGTACCGGTCCATTTGACCCTCCATTTGAAGAAAATCCCGTAGATGAAACCATGAGAGGTGAAAATTAACCAAGAAGTGCTAGTTTCATGAAGTCCCCTGAGGATGAGGCTCACTTAGAAGGAAGCCCTGAGAACGATAATTTCTCAGGAGACACCATTCCATTGGGGTCTCCTAAGAGAGAAATTCATGATGAAAGAGACCTGGAAGGTGAAGATCCATTAGGAGATATGGTTCCCATAGAACGCCACCCTAATGTCGACACAGTTCCACCCGAGCATGAACCTGAGGCAAATGCAACTGTACCGCCGCCAGTTAGGAATCTCACAACAAAGAAAACCTACAATGACAAGCTCATAAAGATGCTTAAAAGGTATAGGAAGAAAAAGAGAATAATTAGTCAGCTAAGACAGTGGTTGAAGGAAGCAGTCAGGGTCAGAAAATGAAAGTGGAATGGAGACCACAGGGACCCATACAAAACATTGTTTTGGAAAAGATGTTGAAACTTAGACTAAAAACCCCTATGTTTACCCACGAGAGACCCAAATGGACTTCCCTACTGTGAACGATGTCATTCAAACTGATGCCAAAGAGGACATCCAAGTTGATTATTGCATGATTCAAGAAGTAGCTGAGGCTGCTATTCATACTGATCCCATAGAAACACAAGATGATGAGGCCCAAACATAGGAGACACCTTCTTACATTCCCCTAGTAAGGGAAGCAATCATTAGGAAATTTGAGAATGAACTAATTAAGGTTCATCAGGAATTAACTCAGCACAAAGAGGAAGTAGTTCCCCTACGTGTACATCAAGAATTAAGGAAGAAATTAGAGGCACTCACAGTCACTAAGGATGAGACCTTTTGTCAGTACAAGGCTGAGTAAAAGAAGGTTGAAAGAGCACAGGTTAAATTATAAAAGGCCAAAGAGTAGTTGGAGACTATTTCCTCTCTTTAGTTAGATACCCTACTATGCTAAGCTCCTACTACAAAATATGCATTATTCCTTGTAGAAAGGTACCTACTGCTGAAGATCAAAGTTGTTAAAGCTGGCAAGTCTGTGGAAATCAAGACCACCCCAGATTTTTTCAAGTGTTTTAGAGAACATGAAGAGCAAGTACAACGCCCCTTGTGTGAACTTTACTTGCATAATTTCTTTTTAGAAGATGAGAGAGACAACAACCCTGGCCCCTTCATAGGGGATGTCCAATTCCCAGCCTTTCTTTCCTTTTATAATAACTAGATCAAATGAGCCAAGGCCCATAATACTGTTAGAAAAAAAGAATATGGAATCAACCTATGGGTTAGGGGAGAGCATACAAAACCCATTCATCTCTCTGTCAGGCACAAGAAATTTATGAAAAGAGCCATTGTTGTGGGCCAATTACAGTTGTTCCACATAGAAATTATACAAGCTGGGAAGGAGTACTTCTAGGAGATCAAAAAGGAGGTGTTGTTTGTAGCCAGACAAAGGTGGGAAGTCTCCAGCAATATTGTTAGGAACAGAGAACCATTTGGATACCGGAATTTTAAAGTCGCCTCCTCTCGCTTTCATAAATACAGTAACATGGTCTTAACCATGGGGCCTGAGTGCATAGGGTTTTGGTATAGAATCGCAATCATATGGTATCCCCTAGATAGGTATTTCAGTGATTATAACTTGAAAGATCAAGAAGTGAACCAGGCTTTCCTTGTGCATAGAAAGAAAAATGGTTTCATAGTTTATAAGGAGAAGGTATATCGTACCTATTCCTTAACTCAACTGTAGACAAACCTTTTGATTGCATGAGGACATGCAACAAGGTAAGCTAGGGAGTATGTTGGGTCAAGAAAAAGGTCCGTTTTCTCCTTTTAAATAGCTTTATTTAGCATTCGTCTTCACATGTTTATGTTCGCTTTATGGGTAAAAGTAGAGGAAATAACAACTGAATATGGGTAAAAGAAATTGGTAACAAATTAGATAAATCTAGCACAAAAAACTGACTTTTACTCTCCTTATGCGCAGAAGACATAGATTGGATGATGGTTGTTCAATAAACAGAATAGCAACAGCCCGTAAAAGGAAAAGACAACGTCCGAGTGAGGTAGGACAGCGGAAGACCGGGCAGACCGATGCTCTTTTGTGATGAGATCAGATCAAGTGTTGTGAAATCCTCAAGATACCCTGATCCATGATTCACTTTTATCTATTTACTTTTCTGAATGTTATATAAGGTTGAAAGGCGAACTGAATAGGAGTTCAGAAATTCACATTTTGTAATCATTCTTTTTGACATTTCACACTTTCATTTTGGTGATGTTGTAACTCTATTATTTATTTTAATGAAGAAGACTGTGTTTAATTCATAATCATATTCTAAATATCTAATAGCAGGGAATTCTGGAGACTCTTGACCCATTCAAGAGAAGATTTACTGCTTCACCTATGTTATAATCGTTTTTGTCTATTCTTTACTATTTGCTATTGTTAAGTTAATATCATTTTGATTACAGTGAGGATTGACGATTTTGATTTACACTTGTTTATTCAAGACTCATATTTAGCCATGTGTTATACATGCATGATGCTTTTGATTGAATTGGTTATGTTAGTTCCAACATTAGATAATTGTTCATTCTAAGTAATGTTATCATAGATTTCAAAGATAGAATTGATTGCTTTCCGTAAGATGCTTCTATAGTTATTTGTTGTTCAAATTATCATTTGGTGTTCAATTATCATTTCTTGTTCAATTATCATTTGTTGTTTAATTTTCATAGTTCTCATTAATGTTCAATCAGTTAACTTCAATTCCAGTCAAGATTGCCAAGTGTGATTCTTTCTATTTGTATTCGTATTCAATTTCTTTCAGAATAGGTTAACTAGAATTACAAAGTGTGTTATGAATTTCTTTCAGAGTTGTTTGGATTGAATTTAAAGAGATAGTCATTAGAAATTGCAATGATTCCAATTTATTTTATTATCAACTAACCTCTGAATTCACTGCATATATAGTGCTGACACTCTTGAAATAAAAAGACTTACCTTGGGTTGAGAAATAATGTAGGAATTAAGATTGCTTGTAAAAAGACATCTTAGTGCACCAACATATTGGACTCGGAAGGTTAGAAATTTACACGTCAAAATTGAGTGCTGAAAGTTTCAAAGGGTGCTATGGTTGTTATGAAGGCAGCGGAGACCATAAATATTTACAAATTTAAAGGAAGTAATCAGGTCAGTGTAGCATCGACTATATCTAAAAAGGAAGAAGAAGATACTCACCTATGGCATCAACGGCTGGGTCACATGACCAAGAAGGGTCTTCAAGTACTGATGAATAACTAATTCCTTCGTAATTTGAAGTCTTTGAATTTGGATTTTTGCAAACATTGTGTATATGGAAAACCATGTAAACTAAAATTTAAAATTGGAAGTCATAATATTAAAGGAATTTAGGAATATATTCATTTTGATATTTGGGAACCATCTCCTACTGTATCTTATGGAGGTGAATTATACTTCTTAATATTTAGTGATGATTTCTCCAAGAAAGTTTGGGTCTATATGTTGAAAATAAAAGCTGATGTATTTAATGCTTTTAAACAATTTAAAGATATGGTGGAAAAGAAAATAGACAAATCAATTAAATGTGTAAGAACTCACAATGGTGATGAAGTTACTTGCTTAGAATTTGAGAAATATTGTAAGGATGAAAGGATTATTAGACATAAAAATCTTATTTATACTCCTCAAGAAAATGGCGTTGCTGAACGTATGAATCAAACTCTTATGTAAATAGCGAGAACCATGATCAACAATGCTAACCCATAGAATAAGTTATAGGCATAAGCAGTATATACTACTTGTTATTTGGTAAACATATCACCTTTAGTTTCCATCAATTGAAAAATTCCTGAAGAAGTTTGGTCAAGTCAGTGTTGTAATTATTCACATTTAAGAATTTTTGGTTGTGATTCTTATGCTCTTATTCCAAAGAATCAACTTTCTAAGATAGACCCAAAAGAAAAATGTTATCTCTTGTTGGGTATGACTATGCAGTGTAAAGATATAGGTTATGAGATCCTTATTCACATAAGATAATCATTAGTAGAGATGTAACATTTGATGAATCTTCTCTTCTAAAATCATATGTTGTAAAACTTGAACAGGAACAGGTATCACTAAATCGACAAATTCAGTTGGAGGCTAAACCATTTTAGAAACCCAAAAGGAATGAGAGACTTTTGAATAAAACGGTGAAGGAAGTGCAAAGGAAAATTTAGAAGTTTAGGAACTAGCCCAACAACTAGTCACTCTACTGAGATCTACAATAGAAATAAGAAAACCCAAAAGGTATGAATATTATACTTCATCTATTGCATTGATTACTAAAGATGGGGATCCTTCTTGTTATCATGAAGCAGTGGGTGATGTGGATAGAAAAAAGTGGAGAAAAGCTATGGACGAAGAAATGGATTCCTTAGCCAAGAACAAAATCTAGGATCTTGTAGAAATTCCTCAAGGGAGAAGTGTTGTTGGATGCAAATGGATTTTCAAATTGAAGCAAAATGTTGATGGAAGTATTGAAAGGTATAAGGCGAGGCTGGTAGAAAAAGGGTATTCTCAGGTTGAAGGCATTGAATTTCATGAGATCCTTTCATCGGTCGTAAAACTAGCTTCTATTCATAATGTGTTAGTAATAATGACATTACTTTATCTTGAGTTAGAATAGTTATATGTTAAAATAAATTTTCTTCATCATGATTTGGATGGAGAGATTTATATGGAAGAACCATATTTTTTTGTACAATATTGCAACAAAAGAGTAGTTTGCAAGCTCAAGAAATCATTGTATGGCTTGGGGTAGTCTCCTAGGGAATGACACAAGAAGTTTAACTCTTTAATGGTGAGCTAGAAATTTACTTGAAGTGATTATGATCATTGTGTGTACTTTAAGGGTTCAATGGCATATTCATTATCTTGGTCTTGTATATTGAAGATATTCTTATTGCGAGAAAAAACATGGAAGAAATCAATAGGTTAAAGTTGAAACTTTCTAGGACGTTTGATATGAAGGATCTTGAAGCGGAAAAACATATTTTGGGCATAGAGATCATAGACAAGAAAAATGGAAAGCTCTGGTTATCACATCAGAAGTATGTTGAGAAAGTAATTGAAAAGTTCAGTATGAACAATGTCAAACCTGTTAATGTTCGATTAGCTTCCCATTTTAGAATTTCTTTGGTTTTGAGTCCTAGAACTGATGATGAAAAGAAGTATATGTCTCGTGTACCATATCCAAATGTGGTAGACAACTTAATGTATGCTATGGTATCTATAAGACTTGACATTTCACACGTAGTTGAAGTTGTCATTAAGTTCATGGCAAATCCATGAGAAGAACATTGGCAAGCAGTGAAATGGGTGCTTCTGTATTTGAGAGGCACAAGTGACCATTGTATCATCTTTAATGGTAGTTAAGGTTCAGTTTGTAGATACGTGGATGCTAATTATGCAGATGATTAGGACAAGAGGAGATCTACTACATGATATGTCTTTACTCTTGCAGGTGGCGAAATTAGCTCGATGTCAAAGCTTTAAGAAACAGTTGCTTTGTCTATTACTGAAGTAGAGTATATAGCTATTCAAACACCTGTAAGAGGGAATATCATTGAAAAGTCTACTTGATGAGATTGGAAGGATGCAGGAGAAAGTGAATGTATTGTGTGAAAGTCAGGGTGTTATTTATTTGGTTCCAAATCCAATTTATCACAGAAAGACTAAGCACATTGATGTAAGCTACCATTCTGTAAGACATGTTGTCACGCCCCCAATTCTTTTTTAGTTAAATTGGCCGGGTGCGACACCACCTAAGTAATTAACATTCACCATAGTTATCTTACTTTACGAACTATGCCTTAACATTCATCATTATACATGATTAACATATTAATGTGCGGAATCATAAAATTATAGAATAGCAGCATGAACACTTCATATGCAATGTAAAACTTTTATTATATGAGAGAGAATTTTTACAAATGACCAGGAGTATAATTTGACCGGCGTTACACGGAATTCGGGTGCCCACCTGTGCAAGATCGCATGGTGGTCTCACCACAATGCAACAACAATACACAACACAAGTATTTTACCAAGATGGGCAGGCGCGCCCGTTCATGACCCTTGCCCAAAATACAACCGAAACATGTCCAAGAGTTCGGCGGGCAGGCACCTTAGAACACCCTCCACCTGCGCATTCAACCGCTTCCAACACCGTGCAAGAACCCGTGTACATTGCCCAACGAGTGGTCACATGACCTGCACCTTCACTGTGGTCTTCTCACCTCTTCGCACTTCCGCTTATGATCGAAGGTCGAACTTGCGATGTCCAAATGCATCCCTCACTCGCATATATATATGCCTTGTTGCATGTGGAGGTCGCGCCCTTGGCCGAGCCTCCATTCATCCTTCCAACCATTCGTTCATCAAACAATACATGCCTTTGTAGGTCAGCCTGCCCACGGCACGGGACCACCCATCAATTCATTCTCTTGTTTGTCTTACGCTCCTCGGTCAGCTTGTGGTGCGAGTTATTCAACTCGCCCATATAAACTCAGAATGCCCAACTCGTCCATATAACATAATGTCGCGCCCTTGGTCGCTCCTTCGCATGTTTTATGTCTTGGTCACTTCGCACAGTGGATGAAGGGCGCGCCTGGTTAACTTGCCAACCACAAGGAATTACATCCTCCCCCACTCAAAATCATTGTCACCCTCGACAATCCCTACTGCCTCAGTATCTTCCATTCATACTTCACAATCTTCTTCTTCCATCTCCAAAGAGAGTCCTCCAATTCCCAGCTTTCCACCTCTGGTGCATTCTTCCATCTGAGAAGATACTCCCGTTTCATGTGGCAACCAATCCCTGTAGTTTTGTAGCTCAAAATCTTATCCAACTCCAGTCATGGTTTGTCCACAATCCCGATTGGTCCTCTCAGTGGTTCAGCTCTCTCTGGATGATCAGCATCAAGCCCACATCTCTTCAACTGAATCATGTGAAAAATTGAATGCTTCATGTGCATATGGTGCGAAAGCTCCAGCTCATAAGCAACTTCCCCCACTCTCTTCTTCACTCGGAATGGTCCCTCATACTTCCGTGTCAGTTTGCTTGCAGTCCCCTTGGCTGGCTGAAACTGCTCCCTAGTAATCCTCAGAAACACCATATCTACCACACTAAAGTGCACATCCCGTATTCCTCGGTTAGCCCATTTCTTCATTCTCCTTGCAGCTTCATGCAAGCACAATCGTGCCAAATCCAAGGTCTCATCCCAAGCCTTCATGAGCTTCTTCGCATGAGGACACCTCAAAAAACCTCTCGTCACTACGGTATGCGGTGCAACTAGCATCTGTCCATTCACCAACTCAAATGGACTATACCCCGTCGCAAAACTCTTTTGAATATTGTAGCTGAACTGAGAAATATCCAAGAGTTCAGGGCAATTCTTCTAATCAGCCATCACATAATGTCTCAAGTAATCCTCTAGCAAGGCATTGATCCTCTCGGTCTATCCATCTGTTTGCAGACGGTAACTCGAACTCATCAACAACTCTGTCCTGACTAACTTGAACAATGTGGTGCAAAATCTTCTTGTAAAACGGAGATCTCTATCTGACACGATGCTTAATGGCATCCCCCAATACTTCACTATGTTCTTAAAGAACAACTCCACAATCCGCTCGGCTCCACAAGGAATCTTTGTAGGAACAAAGACAGCATACTTGGAAAAACGATCAACCACGACCATAATCCCATTATACCCCTAAACGTGTGGCAACTGAGAAATGAAGTCCATCGAGACACTCATCCATGGCCTCTCAGGAATTGGTAAAGGCTGCAACAATCCTCCTTGTCTCTGATTATCTGATTTGTCCTGCTGACAAATGATGCATGTATGTACATACTCCTCGACATCCTCTTGCATCTTCTTTCAAAAGAATCCTCTCTCCAACAATGACAAAGAACAACGCTGCCCTGGGTGGCCAGCCCATGGTGAGTCGTGGCACTCCTTCAAAAGGTGCCTCCTAAGTCCAGATGACTTTGGAACATAGAGTCGGTTTCCAAAGAACAAGAACCTGTCCTATAGAAGGAACTTTCATGTCTTCCCCTCCTTTATCTGCTTCACTATATTCTCCGCCAAACTATCGGTTTCAACACTTTCCTTGAGCTTATTCTGCATCTATTTTGACATCTGAATTCAACTCCTACTCCTTTTTGCCTGGTCTTCACCTTCTAATGCTGCAAGTTGTCCCTTTTTGCTAAGGGCATCCACTACCGCATTGTGCCTTCCTGGTCTATACTCGATAGTCATGTCGAATTCTACCAATAAGTCCTGCCAACGAGCTTGCTTCACAGAAAGCTTCGGTTGTGATGCAAAATAAGTTGTTGCAACATTGTCAGTCTTGACAACAAATGGCTTCCCAATCAGGTAATGCCTCCACACATGAAGACAGTGAATGATTGTAGTCATCTCCTTCTCATGAACCGGATACCTTCGTTCTCTATCCTGCAACTTCCGACTCTCATATGCCACCGAATGCCCATCTTGCATAAGAACCCCTCCTACGGAAAAATCCAAAGAATCAGTGTGTACCTCAAACTATCTCTTGAAGTTAGGCAACTTCAGTATCGGTGTTGTAACCATCCTCCTCTTCAAGTCATCAAATGCCTTCTGACATTTATCTGTCCAATTCCACCTCTTGTCTTTCTTCAATAAGTCTGTCAATGATGATGTTACCTTGGAGTACCCCTCTACAACCTTCCATTGGTAGTTGGTCATGCCCAAAAACACCCTCATTTTATGGACATTCTTTAGTTCAACCCAGTCCTCAATTGCCTTCACTCTGCTCGGCTCCATCCATATGTACCCTTAACCAACAAAATGCCTAAGGAATGGAATCTCAGTCTGAGCGAACACACACTTAGACTTCTTCAAGAACACCTGTTTTCCCTCAGTGCCTCGAACACCATCACAAAGTGCTTCTTATGATCCTCCATGTTGTCACTATACACCACTATATTGTCCAACTATACTACTATGAACGAATCCAAGTATCGTCGTAGGACATCATTCATCAAAGTGAAAAACGTAGCAAGAGCATTACACAATCTAAATGGCATAACAAGGAACTCAAAGCTACCATACCTTGTTACTATCGCGGTCTTCTTCTCGTCTCCTTCAGCCATCCGCACCTAATAATACCCATGCCTCAAGTCCAGCTTGGAAAACACTCGGGCTTTCGCAAGCTTATCAAAGCAATCAGCAGCCAATGGAAAAGGATACATGTTCCTTATCGTCTGCTTATTCAATGCACGGTAATCACAACACATCCATAGCTCATTTGAATCCTTCTTCCACTGGAACAATATCGGAGCTCCATAAGGGGACCTTGAAGGTCTGATGAAACCTACAGCAGTGAACTCCTTTAGCTGTCGTTTCAATTCCTCCAACTCAGGTCCTGACAACCGATAAGGTGCTTTAGCCGGGGATTTCTTTCCTGGCTCAAACTCAATGCTATGGTCCACTGCACACCTTGGTGAAAGTTTCTTTGGTAGCTCATCAGGCATCAAATCCCCATATTTGGCCAGTACCTCAGAAATCTCGGCTAAAACAAGCATCCCCACTCCATCACCTTCAACTCCCTTGAACATCACCGCATATGTCTCCATATCTGACTCCTTCATAGCCTTCTCCAAACTCAGTACAGAAACATGTTGCACCTTGACATCCCTCATTTGCCTATGAGTGGGCAAAATCCAAGTTTGTGACTGTCCAACCAGCACCACCTCATCAAAGAAGGGGAAAACAATAGCCCTGTTTCCCTTCAAGAAATCTTGTCCGAGTATCATATCAAAGTCATTCATCTCCATCACTGTGAAGTCCAACTGACCCTTCCAGTCTTTTATCTACACAGGCACTTCGTGTGCCAAACCCGTCATTTTATCTCTAGAGTTCACTGCCTTGACTTCCACATTCGATGGGAAGATCATCAGTCCAATCTCTTTTGCCAACCATGTCGTCATGAAGTTTTGAGTGGCCCTCGTGTCCACCAGAGCTTGAATGGTCTTGCCATGAACCATCAAGTCCACAAAACCCAAACTGTTCGTCCATGATTTCTCCATAACTTTTCCTTGCATACATGTCTGTTCTCTACGTTCATCAAGCAACAGCTTCACTACCTATGAACCTACTCTAATACCACTTGTGACGCCCCCAATTATTTTTCATTAAATTGGCCGGGTGTGGCACCGCCTAAGTAATTAACATTCAGCATTGTTACTTTACGAACTACGCCTTAACATTCAACACTATACATGATTAACATATTAATGTGTGGAATCATAACATTATAGAACAGCAACATGAACACTTCATATGCAATGTAAATCTTTTATTATATGAGAGAGAATTTTTACAAATGACTGGGAGTATAACTCGACTAGCGTTACACCCGAGTCGGGTGCCCACCCGTGCAAGACCGCACGGTGGTCTCACCACAACCTAACAACAATACATAACACAAGTCTTTTGCCAAGATGGCTTGGTGTGCCCGTGCATGACCCTTGCCCAAAATACAACCGAAACCTATCCAAGAGTTCGGCGGGCAGGCGCCTTAGAACACCCTCCACCCGTGCCTTCAACCGCTTCCAACACCGTGCAAAAACCCGTGTACACTGCCCGGCGAGAGGGTGCATGACCTGCGCCTTCACTACGGTCTTCTCACCTCTTCACACTTCCGTTTATGATCAAAGGTCGAACTTGCAATTTCCAAATGCATCCCTCGCTCACATATATATACGCCTTGTTGCGTGTGGAGGTCGCGCCCTTGGCCGACCCTCCATTCATCCTTCCAACCGCGTGTTCATCAAACAATACATGCCTTTGTAGGTCGGCCTGCCCATGGCGCAGGACCACCCAATAATTCATTCTCTTGTTTGCCTTACATTCCTCGATCGGCTTGTGGTGCGAATTATTCAACTCGCCCATATAAACGGAATGCCCAACTCGTCCACATAACATAATGCCGCGCCCTTGGTTGCTCCTTCACATGTTTTATGTTTTGGTCACTTCGCACAGTGGATGGAGGGCACGCTTGGTTGACTTGCCAACCGCAGGGTGTTACACATGTGATCGATGGCAACAAAGTAGCTATCAAGAAGGTCCATATACCGGAGAATTGTGCAGACATGTTCACAAAGCCGATTTTAGTAGAGAAGCTTTGATGATGCTTGACATCTCTTGGTTTGCACAAGAGATAATGAATAGGCATAGAAAAATGGTGATAGCTATAATTAATGATTATCTCATTAAAATTTAGTTTTAGGGTTTAGGCAGTTGTGTAACTATAGGGAATTATGTAATAAAATCTTTGTATTAAAATGGTGATGGCTTGATGTAACTTGGAGAGTCATTTTTCACTTTGAAATTTAAAATTTTGATGTTTGAAACAAATTACCGGGTTTTGCTTTCATGGAAAGAACGTTTTATCCCTAATCTAGAATGAATTGGGTAAGCACCATCGCCACGCAACTCCGGCTGCAACGAGGAAATAGTAGAGATTTTAGGGAATTCAAAGACCATCCATCCGCAACTAGAAAAAGAGAAGAATTCGGATGATCACTTCCACGAAAAAAACTGAAAGATTAAAGGAATTTTCGGAAGCCCTTAAACACAGGACACCTCTGCCATCACACTGCAACGATCCGTGAGTTTCCCTGGAGGCTTCGAAGAAGAAACTCCAGGATTCAAGAGACACATCTCTGTCATCGCAGCACCGTGTGGATCATACCTGCATCTTGCAATCCTGTTTTATGATGTTTTATACGCGTCGCGCAGGTCACCTTCTGCCTGGAAATTAAGAGTATGCGTGGCGTATTCTACCTTCACTCTTTTAATAATTTATTTATTTTTATACGTGGCGTATTCTACCTTCACTCTTTAATAATTTATTTATTTTTATATTTTGATAGATGACGTAGTATGCTAACTTGATAAAGCAAATTATAAATTATACTAGGTACCACTCGAAATTACACTGCGTTATTTGCACTCGACTGGTGATGTGGGTGATTACAATATGTTTACGAACAACTTATTACAATATTGTTTATCACAACTTATATATATGAAGGAGGTTTAATTTAAAAAATTAAAAAAACTATAACTAGTTTTTAAAATAAATTTCACCTTATTTTATACTTAAATTTAGAAATATTTATTTCAAAATACACATTTTTATAAACATAAATACACATAATAAATATGAAAATGTACTATAATTATGAAATAATTATTTCAAAAACAAGTTATTCAACAGTTATATTATATTTTTATATCTCAGATAAATCATACTTTATAAATTCACCCAGAATATTTGTAACCCAATATTATTCACTTCCTGCCACTCAAACTACGAAACCTAACCTTGAAACCTTGAAAGTGTTCAGAAAATTGAACCAACGAACTTTCAAGCTTTAACCAAGAAAACTCCAGTAAAAATAAAAAAAATAAAAATTTAAACTAATATATCTACAAATAAATAAATTTATAATTTTGTTATTATTTAAAAAATAGATATATGAACCACACTGCATATTCACCACCACAATGAAAAAAAATTATATAAATCACACTAGGGCACATTCACCACAATGACTTCGGATTGCCTGTACATAACGGGTGAATGGTAAAGTATGGCGCTCGTTGATGGAAGGTGTGTGGATCAGCGGTGGAAACTTCGTTTTGTCGCGCTCCTTTCAGGGCGGTGGACAGTTTTGGCTCCATTTTGCAATTTTTATTTGAAGAGGAGCGCTCCCTCTCTGTCTGTTGCAGTTTCCACTTCCCCTTGCCATGAATATGTTTGCCCCCCCGCGCATCATCTTCACACTGTTATTATCATTACTATTTCTGTGGATCCATCCAACCATGGAACTGATTGACTGCGCGCGCCTCATCGTGATATTATTATTATTACCCCCACCCATGGATATGTTTGCCTGCCTGCGCGGCATCCTCATTTTCGTATTATTATCTGTGGATCCATCCACTCATGCCACAACTCGTCATATATTTCCTTCCATCATAATATTAACAATATTTCTGGCAATCGGTGCATTCATTAAGATTCTACTCTCCAAACACACAACTGCCCGTCATGATAAGCTGCCTTCTGCTTCCTCGCGAGGCTGCTCTGCCTCTGCTTCTTATACCCATTATGACGTGTTCTTAAATTATAGAGTCCCAGACCTTAAACACAGTTTGCCCCTCCCTCTTTACCAGAGCCTTCAATCCCGGGGATTGAGAGTCTTTCTTGACCAGACCGAAATGGTTGTCGGACGCAACATTTATGATCAAATAGTAGCCGCTACTAGTAGGGCCTCTGTTCATATAGCCCTCCTCTCTCCAAATTATGCAGAATCTGCTTTTTGCCTTGATGAACTTGTCCTCATGATAAATTCTGGGGCCATCATCATTCCTGTATTTTATGACGTTGACCCTTGTGAACTCTTGTGCACAGGCAAAAATAAAAATGGAGCATACGATAAAGCCCTGCGCTTACACGAAGAAACGCAGCAATACGACAGCAAAAGAATTCAGCAGTGGAGAGATGCTCTTGCTCATGTTGCAAATATTAGCGGACTGGAGCGAAAGACATTTAATGGGTAAGCATCATAGCTTTTAATCTGTTGGATTAGTAGGTACATGCTAAATTAGGTAGGCTCCTCTCACTAATAATGTTACCCTCTGGATATGAATACAGGGAACACGAACTGTTGCATAAGGTAGTGCAGGATGTGTTGAAATTTTTTCCAAACCTACCGACTGGAATGGCGTATGAATGATGCTGGAGCAACCTTGGCCTCTCTGAAATCCTACACACCGGGGTTCCTGAAATTGCTGACAGCGTTCATCGCGATTGACCGCCAGAAAATCACGAATACCTTACCTGAAATTGCTGAAAACGTTCATAGCTGTTGACCGTCAGAAAATCACCATTATCTTAAGATATTGGTGGGATTTTTGCAAATTCAATTCCAAATATCAAAAGTTCAAAAGCCGAAGTGACTGATGAGATTTATTTTCATATTACAATAATAATTCTTGGATTACTGCAAAACAATATATCAAAATTTCAAAAGCCAAAGTGAGTGATGAGACTTATTTTCACATTACAATAAAATTATATTTAGCAATTTTATTGTTCATGTTAAAATGTGGCAACCGATTTTATACCTGTCTTATACGCAAAATCAATGGATTATTGTTGGAAGAAAAATTCATTTCTATATCAGTTTTTTTAAGATATTGGTGGGATTTCTGCAAATTCAATTCCAAATATCAAAATTTCAAAAGCCAAAGTGACTGATGAGATTTATTTTCATATTACAATAATAATTCTGGGATTACTGCAAAACAATTCTATATATCAAAATTTCAAAAGCCAAAGTGAGTGATGAGACTTATTTTCACATTACAATAAAAGAATTATATTTAGCAATTTTATTGTTCATGTTAAAATGTGGCAACCGATTTTATACCTGTCTTATACGCAAATATATTGTAATAGAATTCAAAATCAATGGATTATTGTTGGAAGAAAAATTCATTTCTATATCAGTTTTTTTAAATAGCATATCTATGCAGGTAGATTTGAAATAGGTTTCCAAAAGTGTAACTTATTTGACGTTACAAATTTTGAAGATGGGATATTTTTTTAATTACATCTGCAATAGTTTAGGTGAGTTTAGAAATGATTGCCAAAATAGTTAAAAATCTATTTAGTTTGTTTTTGTTTTGTTTCTTAAAAGAAATAATTTCTTAAAGGAGTGTTGTTAATATAAGAATATTTAGAGATATAGTTATTATGTAGATTTTTCTATAATTATGTCGATTACAGGGATTGAGTTTAAGTGGAAGACATAACAATAAATTTCCCTAACTTCTTATGCACAAGGTCTTTAAATAATATGTTTATACTCATAGCTATGTCTATTTTATAATAGTGTTTCAAATTTTTATTTTAATTATCAATAATTATAAAGTGGATGATACGAATTTAAACTGCATAATATTTTAGAATATTCTTAGTAGTATAGACATTTATATTGATTTCCAATGCAGTTATACATTTTCTTTCTCTTTTTATTAAATTTGTATCATATGAATTGAGTTATAGATTTTTGAACATGTGATATTGATAAATCATATATTGACTCATGATATTGTAGTAAAGACTATTTGCAAATTGAAAATCTTTATGATATAAGTAACTACTAAAAAAAATTCATAATTTTTATGATAAAATGAAGATTAACTTTTATGGTTAAAATTTTTGTTACATATAGTTTTAAATGTATATACATGAGACTTATATATTAATTCTGATTATTATTATTTCAAATAAAGTTAAATTTTACGATTTTTAAGTTATAGCAATTCGAAATGTGTAATAAAAAAAGTATTTCAATATTACTTACATATTAATAATGCTATAATTGTATTATATAAATAAATGGTTTTAAAATTGTGTATAATTTTTATATTTCCTTGTGTAATTAATAGATTATTTTAAGTAAATATTCTTAAAAATAAATTAATTAAAATATTAAAATTTTTAAAACTACCCCATTCAAATTTAAAATCGTAAAAAACATTAACTTAAAACTCTAAGAAATTCCAAAGGAGGGAAAAAGAAGAGAATTGGACTGGGATCTTTGGAAATACGAAACTTCCATGCGAAACTTGCCTTTTAACTTCCATAATCTCACCGACATGTGAGATGTGGCTCTAAGAGTGTAATCTTTAAACATAAACCATACAAGTTCTCTTGAACTTGGGATATAAAACATATGAAATGATTTTTTTATTAAATTAATAACCTTTCACTTCAACGCCTGAGAAGAATTATTTTTAAATTAACAGTTTTCCATATGCTTACGGTATGTGTTATCGCTAACATTCAAATAATTCTGTCTTACCATTCTGAAGTTTTTGTTGTCCGAGCATCCAAGGGCAAAAAATTTCTTTGAAAACTCAGAGCATTCATTTACATTGAAGAAAATCCATCCAAGGGCAAAAAATTTCTTGAAAAGTCAGAGCATTCATTTACATTGAAAAAAAATCCATGTTGCCTTTTAGTCGAGGGATAAAAGCTAAGGTTTCATGAGAAAGCTTACAGCATGTTTAGGACCATCCAAAACTATATTTGATTAAGGAGATTAAAATTTTAATTAGTGAGGTTATACATTATAAAAACGGTTTAGTTTTGCAAAAAAAAAATGGTTGAGCTTTTAAATAAAAATATTATACACAACTATTTTTACTACACGATGAATATATTACATTAGGAAAAAAATAAAATAAAAACTGAGAGTAATTGTATTTTATAAGGTATAATATATAATTTTAAATTTTAAATAAAAGTGAGAGTAATTGTATTTTATAATATATAATATAGAGTTTATTTTTAAAGGAAGGAAGCTATCCATATTTTTTTGTTTTTTATCAATATTATAAATTTAAATTAAACATTGTTAAATTAATATTTAATATTAATTTTAAATATTTTATTTATTTAAATTTCAAAGAAATCTCTTTTTAGGTATAAAATTTTAGAAAAGATTTTCTCTCTTTCAAGAGATTCAAGATTAAATTAAATCAAAAATCATTTACATTAAATTACATAATACTTTTTTCCTTAAATTACAACTAGGTAATAAATAAATTATAATATTAGAGTACTTAATTTTTTAATTTCAATTTTCTATTTTTGGTTGCAATAAATATAATTTTTTAGATTTTTTTATGCTTAATCTCAAATTTTGTAGTTATGGAAAAGACATGATTGAAAAAATATCTTAAATGCCGGTTTATTTTGGAATAATGTTTCCAAAATTTGATCTCTATATAATATTATAAAATATTCTAAATAATAGTCACAGATCAAAATTTAGAAATTTGTCTAAAAAAGAATTATGTTTTTTTTCTTTTTTAATTAATTGATTAATTAAAAAAAAATGTGATATGAACATTTATAATATGAATATAAGTTATGGTTTTTTGGGCATGTAGTACTAGTTATGAAAAAATTCTAAATAAATTATAGACCAATTGTATTTTATAATGTACAATATATAGTTTAATCCTAAATGAAAAGAAATATATATATCGTGCGCGCGAGTATGGAGGGCGTTCACACATATATATGGCGAGTTGTGGAGGACTCGTTTAGACAAGCCGACCAAGGTGCGATGGCGGATGTAGGGCGAGCTGGTGGGGCGGTCCTGCACCATGGGCGGACCGACCATGTAAAGGCATCGCATATCGTTCAAGGCGCGCGATTGGAAGTTCATTTGGAGGGTCGGCCGTGAAGATGGTCGCCACACAACAATGTGTATAAACACATGGGATGTGCGCTCATTTGGAGGCATCGAATTCGCATAGCTCTTCGCACAACAAGGAGTGCGCACAAGAGGTGCAAAGCTCGCACTACCGCAGGTCGCATGTTGGATGTGCCCGTCGAGTTGGGCGACATAGTATCGTGCACGGGTGCAGGTTATAGTGTGGGCGGTGGAGCGCAAGGGTGCCCGCCCGTCGAAGGTATACACGGAGTTTGGGTTGGTGTTGGGCGTGGGTCGTGCACGGGCGCGCCCGCCCGTTCGAGAAAGAACTTGTGTATGTTGTATTGTATATTCGGTTAAGGTTGAGGCAAGACCGTCGTGCGCTCTTGCACAGGCAGGCGCACGCCTTGTTTATAAACGCCGGTGGAGCGTTCGCTCCCGGTCACTGTAATCTTCTCAAATATAATAAAAAGATTACTTCTCTCATATTATTGGGTTATTATTATTATTGTATTATTGATGGATTCCGCAAATTAATAATGTTAATTCATGATTATTATGAATTGTTGAAGGCATAGTTCATAAAGTTAATTAGCGATGGATAAAGTTATTAACTTAGGCGGTGTCGCGCCCAGCCAATTTAATGAAAAAAGAATTGGGGGCATGACAGGTGGTATCAGAGCAGGTTCACAGGGAGTGAAGCCGTTGCTTGATGATGAATGCAGAGAACAGGCATGTATGCAGGGAAATGTTATGGAGAAATCGTGGATGAACAGTCTGGGTTTCGTGGACTTGATGGTTCATGGCAAGACCATTCAAGCTCTAGTGGACACGGGGGCCACTCATAACTTCATGATGACACAGTTGGCAAAAGAGGTTGGATTGATGATCTTCCCATCGAATGTGGAAGTCAAGGCAGTGAACTCTACAGCTAAAGTGGCGAGTTTGGTACACGAAGTACCTGTGCAGATAAAAGACTGGAAGGGTCAGTTGGACTTCACAGTGATGGAGATGAATGACTTTGATATGATACTCGAACAGGATTTCTTGAAGGGCAACATGGCTATTGTTGTCCCCTTCTGTGATGAGGTGGTGCTGGTTGGACAGACACAAACTTGGACTTTGCCCACTCATAGGCAAAGGAAGGAAGTCAAGGTGCAGCATGTTTTAGCACTAAGTTTGGAGAAGGCTTTGAAGGAGTCAGATATGGAGAGATATGCGATGATGTTCAAGGATTTCGAAGGTGATGGAGTGGGGACGCTTGTTCCAGCCGAGATTTCCGAGGTGCTGACTAAATATGCAGATTTGATGCCTGATGAGCTACAAAAGAAACTTCCACCAAGGCGTGCAATGGACCATAGCATTGAGCTTGAGCCAGGAAAGCAACCCCCGGCTAAAGCACCTTATCGGTTGTCAGGACCTAAGTTGGAGGAATTGAAACGACAGTTAAAGGAGTTAGCTGATGCAGGTTTCATTAGACCTTCAAGGTCCCCTTATGGAGCTCTGGTATTGTTCCAGTAGAAGAAGGATTCAAAGGAGCTACGGATGTGCTGTGATTATTGTGGATTGAACAAGTAGACGGTAAGGAACAGGTATCCTTTGCCATTGGTTGTTGATTGCTTTGATAAGCTTGCGAAAGCCCGAGTGTTTTCCAAGCTGGACTTGAGGCATGGGTATTATCAGGTGCGGATAGTTGAAGGAGACGAGAAGAAGACTGCGATAGTAACAAGGTATGGTAGCTTTGAGTTCCTTGTTATGCCATTCGGGTTGTGCAATGCTCCTGCTACGTTTTGCACTTTGATGAATGATGTCCTACGACCATACTTGGATTCGTTTGTAGTAGTGTACTTGGACGATATAGTGGTGTTCAGTGATAACATGGAGGATCATAAGAAGCACTTGGCAATGGTGTTCGATGCACTGAGGGCAAATCAGTTGTTCTTCAAGAAGTCTAAGTGTGTGTTCGCTTAGACTGAGATTCCGTTCCTTCGACATATTGTTGGTCAAGGGTACATACGGATGGAGCCGAGCAGGGTGAAGGTGATCTAGAACTGGGTTGAACCGAAGAATGTCCATGAGATGAGGGTGTTCTTGGGCATGACCAACTACCAACGGAAGTTTGTAGAGGGGTACTCCAAGGTGACATCGACACTAACAGACCTATTGAAGAAAGACAAGAGGTGGAGTTGGACGAACAAATGTCAAGAGGCATTTGATGACTTGAAGAAGAGGATGGTTACAGCATCGATACTGAAGTTGCCTGACTTCGAAAGACCATTTGAGGTGCACACTGATGCTTCAGATTTTGCCATAGGAGGGGTTCTTATGCAGGATGGGCATCCGGTGGCGTACGAGAGTCGGAAGTTGCAGGATAGAGAACAAAGGTATCCGGTCCATGAGAAGGAGATGACTGCCATCATCCACTGTCTTCATGTATGGAGGCATTACCTGATTGGGAAGCCGTTTGTTGTCAATACTGACAACATTGCAGCAAGTTATTTTGCATCACAACCGAAGCTTTCTGCAAAGCAAGCTTGTTGGCAGGACTTCTTGGCAGAATTCAACATGACTATCGAGTATAGACTAGGAAGGCACAATGCGGTAGCAGATGCCCTTAGCAGGAAGGGACAACTTGCGGCATTGGAGGGAGAAGATCGGGCAGCTAGGAGTAGGATTCGAGTTCAGATGTCAGAAGAGATGCAAAATAAGATCAAGGAAAGTGTTGAAACCGATACTTTGGCGCAGAATATAGTGAAGCAGATAAAGGAGGGGAAGACACCAAAGTTCTTTCTATGAGACGGGTTCTTATTCTTTGGAAACCGACTCTATGTTCCAAAGTCATCTGGACTCAGGAGGCACCTTTCGAAGGAGTGCCATGACTCGCCATGGGCTGGCCACTCAGGGATGCGTCATTCTTTGGCATTGTTAGAGAGAGGATTCTTTTGGGAGAAGATGTGGGAGGATGTAGAGGAGTATGTACATACGTGCATCATTTGTCAACAGGAAAAATTCGATACTCAGAGGCAAGGAGGACTGTTGCAGCCTTTACCAATTCCAGAGAGACCATGGATGAGTGTCTCGATGGACTTCATCACTCAGTTGCCACAAGTTCAGGGGTATAATGGGATTATGGTTGTGGTTGATCGTTTTTCCAAGTATACTGTCTTTGTTCCTACAAAGATACCTTGTGGAGCCGAGCGGACTGCGGAGTTGTTCTTTAAGAAGTGAAGTATTGGGGGATGCCATTGAGCATTGTGTCGGATAGAGATCCGCGTTTTACAGGCAGATTTTGGACCACATTGTTCAAGCTAGTCGGGACAGAGTTGTTGATGAGTTTGAGTTACCATTCGCAGACAGATGGGCAGACCGAGAGGATCAATGCATTGCCGGAGGACTACTTACGACATTATGTGATGGTTGATCAGAAGAATTCGCCTGAACTCTTGGATATTGCTCAGTTTAGCTACAATATTCAAAAGAGTTCTACAACGGGGTATAGTCCATTTGAGTTGGTGAATGGATAGATGTCAGTTACACCGCATACCGTAGTGACGGGAGGCTTCTTGAGGAGTCCTCATGTGAGGAAGTTCATGAAGGCTTGGGAGGAGACCTTGGAGTTAGCACGGTTGCGCTTGCATGATGCTGCAAGGAGGATGAAAAAGTATGCTGATCGTGGGAGACGAGAGGCACACTTCAGTGTGGGAGATATGGTGTTTCTCAGGATTACCGAGGAGCAGTTTCAGCCAGCCAAGGGGACTACGAGCAAACTGACATGGAAGTATGAGGGACCATTCCGAGTGAAGAAGAGAGTGGGGGAAGTTGCTTACGAGCTGGAGCTTCGGCACCATATGCACATGAAGCATCCAGTTTTTCATGTGAGTCAGTTGAAGAGATGTAGACTTGATTCAGACCATCCAGAGAGAGCTGAACCGCCGAGAGGACCAGCTAGGATTGTGGACAAGCCAGGACTATAGTTGGAGAAGATTTTGAGACTCAGAACTACAGGGGTTGGTTGCCACATGAGAAGGGAATTTCTTCGTAGATGGAAGAATGCACCGGAGGAAGAGAGTTGGGAATCGGAGGACTCACTTTGGAGATGGAAGGACAAGATCGAGAAGTACAACAGGCAGTTGATGAGATGAGCAGGATTGTCGAGGGCACCAATGATTTCCAGTGGGGGAGGATGTAACGCCCTACAGTTGTGTGCACAGGTGCGCGCCCCTCCCATTGCGAAAAATGACTAAGTCATGGATTGTGCCAGCACTCCAACAAGCGAAGGCACAGTTATATCTTGCGCACGAGTATGGAGGGCGCTCACACATATATATGGTGAGTTGTGGAGGACTCGTTTAGACAAGCCGACCGAGGTGCGATGGCGGATGTAGGGCGAGCTGGTGGGGCGGTCCCGCACCATGGGCGGGTCCAGGGAAGGAAAACCCAGTCGCTGTTTTTTTGTCTCGAGTCCTGAAGGTAAATGATCCACTGGCAGTGGACGAAAAATTTCTAGATGAACATTTGTTTGTCGTAGTAGTCAAGACGCCACGGTATGCAAATGTAGCAAACTATATGGTAGTGGGGAAGTTACCCAGGCATTTGACAGAAAGGGAAAGGAAACAAATCGTCGAGCACAACGTCCAATTCTCTTTGATTGGCAGATATCTTTTTCATATAGGGTCTGATATGTTTATATGCAGATGCATTCATGAGGATGAGATTTATGACATCCTGAAGGCTTGTCATGACAAGCCTTGCAGGGGGCACTTCATAGATCATAGGACATGGCATAAGGTACTATATATGGGCTATTATTGGCCCACTATTTTTAAAGACAGTAAGAAATATGCCCATGCTTGTGATAGCTGCCAAAGGATGGACTGACCTAGCCAATCTGATGAAATTCCATTGTAGCCCGAACTAGTCATGGAACCCTTCGAAGAATGGGCATTGGACTTTGTTGGCCCATTCCATCCACCATCAAACCAAAAGGCCTACATAATGGTTGCCACAGATTATGTGACAAAATGGGTTGAAACAATAGATTTTCCAAGAGCTACAGAGGAAGTTGTGATTAACTTCCATTTTGGGCTATTTGTGCAGTATGGTTTACCGCAAGAAGTGATAACAGATGGGGGAGGGCAATTTGTAGGACACATGATTACAACCACTCTCGAAAACCATCACATTATACATAAAATCACTTCCCGGTATCACTCGCAAGCGAACAGGCAGGTTGAAAGCACTAATAAGGTCATTGAAGAAATTCTTACCAAGACAATCTCAACACATCGATGAGACTAGGCTGCTAGACTACCAAAGGCCTTGTGGGCACATTGCACGACTTGGAGGAATACTACTAGATACTCTCCGTACCAACTCGTGTTTGGAAAATAAACTATTTTTTGATTGAATTCAAAATAAAGACTCTAAGAACATCGCAAGAAGTGGGACTGGATCTAACAGAAGTCCAAACCAAGTGACTTCAGCAAATAAACAAACTAGATGACGCTCAACTACTTGCTTTGCAATGAATTGCAATTATTCAGCAGCAAAGGGAAAAGTGTCATGATAGCCTTATAAAAATGAAAACGTTTCAAAAAGGATATTGGACACTCCTCTACGACTCTAGGTTCCAAGACTTTCTTGGAAAGTTACAAACAATATGGCTCAGCCCTTATGAAATTCAAGAAGTACATCACAATGGTATTCTCACTCTGACTACCATTAGTGGTTCTAGCCATTCTTTCAAGGTGAATGGGAATCGGGTGCGTATTTATCACAAATCACTCACCAAGGAGTCTTTCTGCCAACAGGTATGCAAGGACCCCACCATGCAAATTTTAGCAACAGGGAGTTATGACCCGACAACTTTTTTCTCGTAGAATTGTGATTTCCTTTAACTATAAATAATGTGTATATTCTTTTTTCCGATTGATTGCAATTCAATTAGTCATCACCATGTAAATATGAGGATTTTTCTTGTTTTAGGTATTTGGTAAGTGTTGTCCAATCGATTCAATGATTTTTGTTCAATCAATTGAACAACACTTATGTTTGTGTGTGTGTTGTTGTTTAATCGATTGAACGATTTTTGTTAAATCAATTAAACAACACTTATTTTTGTGTTTATATTATTGTTCAATCGATTGAATGATTGTTGTTCAATAAATTGAACAAATATTATTTTTGCATGCGTGTTGTTATTCAATCAATTGAAAAACGCTTATTTTTTTGAGTGAATTGTTGTTCAATCGTTTGAATGATTGATGTTCAATCAATTGAACAACACTTTGTGTGTTTTGCTATTCAATCAATTGAACGATTGTTCTTCAATCAATTTAACATCACCTTTGGTGTTTTGTTGTTCAATCGATTGAACAATTATTGATTGAAAAACACTCTTTGCGTTTCTATGATTTTTGTTGTTCAATCGATTGAACAATTGCTATTCAATCAATTGAACAACTCGTTTTGGGATTTTTAGATTTTGTTGTTCAATTGATTGAATGATTGTTGTTCAATTAATTGAACAACACCTTTTCTATTTTTATTTTCAATTTCGTTGTTCAATTGATTGAACAATTGCTATTCAATCAATTGAACAATTCTTATTCAATCAATTGAACAACACTTTTTGTGTTTTTTCAATTTTGTTGTTCAAACGATTGAACGATTACTGTTCAATCAATTGAAGAACACTTATGCATTTTTTTCTCTTTGATTTTACTATTCAAACGATTGAATGCATTTTACTTTTCGATTTTGTTGCTCAAGCAATTGAACAATTGTTGTTCAATCATTTGAACAACACTTTTGCATTTTTATTTTTTATTTTTCTGTTCAATCGATTGAACGATTGCTCTTCAATCAATTGAACAATGCTTTTTCATCTTTTTCTTTTCAATTTTGCTATTCAATCGATTGAATGATTGACGTTGAATCAATTGAACAATGCTTTTGTGTTTTTCTTTTTTATTTCGTTGTTCAATCGTTTGAAATTTTTTTTAGCGCTTCTACGATATTCCTGTTCAATCGATTGAACGATTTTTTTTTCAATCAATTAAACAAAACTTTTTGCATTTTTGTGTATGAATAACTGTGATTTCTCTTTGCTATTTCATCACTGGTCATTTTGTCATCTTTCTTTCCCTTTTATGTTTTGAATGAAAACCACCTAGTTGGATTTGCGCCTAATATAAAGAAAAACAATAATGTTAATACCATTATGACCTGTGAAACCTTTTGATGGTTATCTTTATTCAAAAGTTGACATGGTGCATCTCTATAATGACTAGTTGAATATCTTTTCTTTAGACACATCATAAAATGATTTATTATTTTAGTACCATGCTAGTTTATCTTTCACAGTTTCAAATGGATAAATCCCTTTGATATGATGAATGGGGGTAAAAATATAAACTTTCATTAGCATTTTTTTTACTTCTTACACCATCCTTGACTCTTACGAAGTAAATGAGCCTCCCTCTTTTTACAATAAAAGCATCAAAATATGAAAACATGCAACTAAATAAATATGAAAATGCAACAAAAATTGTCTTAAAGAGGATAGGGGGTCTCAGTAGAAGCTAGCCTACCATGATCATAAGGATGTAACGAGTGACATTCCATTTTGGCCACCAAACCAAGGTAATGACCTTCTTGATAATTAAAACTCTTAGAAGGATGAGGGGTCTCATCACGAGCCAGCCTGATCACTTTGTTATATCATAGTGAATGGAACTATGATTATCTATTCACCATGCCAGCATAGTGGTCTCTTTATGGCAAGAAAAAAAAATCGTCTACATACTAAAAGGAGGACTCTGGCTCATTTGTGGGGTTAAAAATTAATCGTGTCAAGGCTATGAATGCTTGCTGGCAGCAGTGGCTCTGCTTGTGGTATTGGAGTACTATGTGACACTGCCAAATGCTCTCTATTCTATTACCACTTACGGATTCGTTTCTAAAGGAAATTTCCCATTTGAATAGCATTCCTAAAAAGCCAACATGCATGGTAACTTATATTTTATATTCACTATATCATATTTGTCCAATCGCTTTAATGACAGTCATTAATACTTACTGCCGATTATGCGTTTGTTACTAATACCACTTAAGGTAAAAATATTTTGACATAATCATTTACATCTTTGTTTTAATTTACAGCCATTTCAAATCTGATGACGTGTATTGATTTAATTCCCTTGTTGTATATTGTGTCACTTTTATTGATTGGTTGCCTACATTTATGAATTATTGACGCTTTCTATTGGTTTCCCATGCTTTGCAGACGTGGACGCCCTTTTCTCATTGGAGGGGGGACGGTCTACGTATGAATGGTATATGTGACAGTTTATGGGTAATTGCATGATAATTATTAGACTGATTTCTGGTTAAAGGACAACATGATGATTGTGTATGTGTAAAAATTATCAAAGTATTTTTGATTGGAGGGAGGATGAAAACCATCATGGATGGCATGTAGATTGATTATGATCTTGCGTCAAGTATTTCCAACGAGACAAATGACTTGACTGTATATGATATTAATTCCCAAAACAATGTCATTTCCCTATTAATTTCTTTAATGTTCTCTGTTGTTGTTCTAAACTATGAAAGTGTGAAAGAAGTGCATGCAAGTGAACCAGTCACAGGTGAAAAATAGCCATGGAGGAAGAGCCATCCGAAATGAACCCATGGTGCTCATGGTATCGTACCAAGCTTGTGCAATTCTCGAGTGTGCTGGCTGACTGCAATATTTGAATAAATTGCAGGGATTTCACGAAGAGATGACACAGGAATTTCTACAGAATTTGGAGAATGGAAGCACTATGGTAAGAGGCAAGAACATAATGGTCTTCGAATTAGTTGTATCTAAAATCACTAGACTTCCAACAGAGAGAATAAGATGGATAGACAAACATGTCCTTCTACACAATGCGGTCACAATATTTCAGGACCCAAGCGAGCAATTGGTGCGAACATGAAAATGGATTCACCTTTCAACATTAAGATAGCCATGGCAGGAATTGGAAGTTATTGCGTAGAGGTACATCACATGTGATGGTCGACAGGATGTGGTAAATCCTCGCTAACTGAAACTTCTAGCCATTTTAAAACATAAAATTTCAGTTAATTTGTTGTTTTATTTGAATTCCCTATTGCATGATGTTGCTTGTCGAGTTATAAAAGTAAAGGACCCACACATAGTCATCAATCATCATGGGCTAATCAAATTGATTATCATACATGGACTAGCCTAGCAGCAGCTAACCTCAAACAATATTGTAAATCCTACTTTGATCCCACCTATAGAAAACCCAGCAACAGAACAACAAGGGCCAAGAACCCTAGGACCGAAAAGGACACAGAAAAGGAATATTTCCTCTATGGCCTCCTGCCCAGCAAAACTAATATGCTCTATACAGGTTAAGTCACAATGACATACCCTAATGCAAACAAATGAGGCCAGGCCATCTCACACACCACCTCTAAGTCCGCAGAATGACTCCTTGCAAGAATATGAGGAAGAGGTGGCCAGGGTACTGGAAAATATGGGGATATTTGGTGAAGGAATGGAATAATATGAGAATGTTGAAGGATAAAATTGTGCCCCCAACTAGTTTGCCTCTACTGGTAGACCTGGTTATGATCAAACCCTGTCGTTTACTGACAATTTGGAAGAATATAGGGAATCGGTCCCTTCTGTGGAAAATCCCCTTGAAGAAAAGGTGCATGAAGAGGAAACCATTTGAGAATAAAATCAAGCAGCAACTACCAATCCATTTGACCCTCCGTTTGAAGAAAATCCTGTAGATGAAACCGTGGGAGGTGAAAATCAACTAGGAAGTGCTAGTTTTATGAAGTCCCCTAAGGACGGGGCTCACTTAGAAGGAAGCCCTGAGAATGATAATTTCCCAAGAGACACCATTACATTGGGGTCTCTTGAGAGAGAAATTCATGATGAAAGAGACCTGGAAGGTGAAGATCCATTAGGAGATACAGTTCCCATAGAACCCCACCCTGATGTCGACACAATTCCACTTGAGAATGAACCTGAGGCAAATGCAACTGTACCACCACCGGTTAGGAGTCTCAAAACAAAGAAAACCTATAATGACAAGCTCATAAAAATGCTTGAAATGTATAGGAAGTAAAAGAGAATAATTGGGTAGCTAAGACAGTGGTTGAAGGAAGTAGTCAGGGTTAGAAAATTGAAAGTGGAAATGGAGACCACAGGGACCTAGACAAAGCAATTTTTGGGAAAAGATGTTGAAACTCGAACTAAGAATCTTTTGGTTTATTCAAAGGAAACTCAGACAGATCCATGTCTTTTAGAAGATAGTGAAATGCAGACTGAAGACCCCCATGTTTGCCCACGGGAGACCCAAACGGAATTCCCTACTGTGAATGTTGTCATTCAAACTAATGTTGAAGGGGAATCCAAGTTGATTATTGCATGATTCAAGAAGTAGTTGAGGTTGTTGTTCATACTAATCCCATAGAAACACAGGATGATGAGGCCCAAACATAGGAGACACCTTCTTACATTCTCGTAGTAAGGGAAGTAGTCATTAGGAAATTGGAGAATGAACTAATTAAGGTTCATCATGGATTTAACTCAGCACAAAGAGGAAGTGGTTTCCCTGCGTGTACATCAAGAATTAAGGAAGAAATTCGAGGCACTCATGGTCACTGAGGATGAGACTTTTTGTTAGTATAAGGCTGAGTAGAAGAAGGTTGAAAGAGCACAGGTCAAATTACAAAAGGCTAAAGTGAAGTTGGAGAGTCTTTTCTCTCTTTATTTAGATACCCTGTTATGCCAAGCTCCTACTACAAACTATGCATTATTCCTTGTAGAAAAGTACCTCTTGCTGAAGATCAAAGCTATTAAAGCTAGCAAGTCTGTGGAAATCAAGGCCACCCCAGATTTTGTCAAGTGTTTCAGAGAACATGATGAGCGGGTACAACGCCTCTTGTGTGAACTTTACATGCATAATTTCTTTTTAGAAGATGGCAGAGACAACAACCTTGGACCCTTCATAGGGGATGTCCAATTCCAAGCCTTTCTTTTCTTTTCTAATAACTAAATCAAATGGGCCAAGGCCCATAATACTTTTAGAAAACAAGAATATGGAATCGACCTATGGGTTAGGGGAGAGCCTACAAAACCCATGCATCTCTCTGTCAGGCACAAGCAATTTATGAAACGAGTTGATGTTGTGGGCCAATTACGGTCATTCCACACAGACATTATACAAGCTGGGAAGGAGTAATTATAGGAGATCAAAGAAGAAGCCTTGCCTATAGCCAGACAAAGGTGGGAAGTCTCCATCAATATTGTTAGGAATAAAGAACCATTTGGATACCAAAATTTTAAAGCTGCCTCCTCTCGCTTTCATAAATATAGTAACATGGTCTTAACCATGGGACCTGAGTGGATAGGGTGTCGGTACAGAAGCCCAATCATATGGTATCCCCTAGATAGGTACCACAATCATTATAACTTGAAAGATCAAGAAGTGAACCAGGCTTTCGCTATGCTTAAAAAGAAAAACGGTTTTAGAATTTATAAGGAGGAGGTATATCCTACCTATTCCCTAACTCAAATGCACATAAAACATTTGATTGCATGAGGACATGCAACAAGGTAAGCTGGGGAGTATGTTGGGTCAAGAAAAAGGTATGTTTTCTCCTTGTAAATAGATTTATTTAGCATTTGTCTTCACATGTTTATGTTCACGTTATGGGTAAAAGTAAAGGAAACAACAATTGGAGTTGGGTAAAAGAAATTGGTAACAAATTAGATAAAAATAGCATGAAAAACTGACTTTTACTATCTTTATGTGCATAAGACGCAGATTGGATGATGGTTGTTCAATCGACAAAACATCAACAGCCTGTAAAAGGAAAAGACAACATCTAAGGGAGGCAGGACATCAGAAGACTGAGCATACTGATGCTCTTTTGTGATGAGATTAGCTCAAGTGTTGTGAAATCCTCAATATCCCCTGAGCCATGATTCGCTTCTATCTATTTACTTTTCTAAATGTTATATAAGGTCGAAAGGCGAACTGAACAAGAGTTCAGAAATTCACATTTTGTAATTGTTCTTTTTTATATATAACACTTTCATTTTGGTGATGTTGTAACTCTGTTATTTATTTTAATGAAGAAGACTGCGTTTAATTTATACTCATATTCTGAGTATCTAATAGCGGGGAATTCTGGAGACTCTTGGCCCATTAAAGAGAAGATCTATTGCTTCACCTATGTTATAATCATTATTGTTTATTATTTATTGTTCGTTGTTGTTAAGTTAATATCATTTTGATTATTGTGAGGATTAACGATTTTGATTTACATTTGTTGTTTATTCAAGACTTAGATTTAGCCATGTGTTATATATGCGTGATTCTTTTGATTGAATTGGTTATGTTAGTTCCAAAATTAGATCATTGTTCATTCTAAGTAATGTTATAATAGATTTCAAATATAGAATTGATTGCTTTCCATAAGATGCTTATATAGTTATTTGTTGTTCAAATTATCATTTGGCGTTCAATTTTCCTATTCAATTATCATTTGTTGTTGAATTGTCATAGTTCTCTTTCATGTTCAATGAGTTCGCTTCAATTCGAGTCAAGATTTCCAAGTGTGATTCTTTCTATTTTTATTCATATTCGATTGCTTTCATAATAGGTTAAGTAGAATTACAAAGTGTGCTATGAATTTCTTTCAGAGTTGTTTGGATTGAATCTAAAGAGATAGTCATTAGCAATTGCAATGATTCCACTTTATTTCATTATTAACTAACCTCTAAATTCGTTGCATATATAGTGCTGACACTCTTGAAATAAAAAGACTTGCCTTGGGTTGATAATTAATGTAGGAATTAAGATTGCCTGTAAAAAGACATCTTAGTGTACCAACATATTAGACTCAGAAGGTTAGAAATTTACACATCAAAATTGAGTGTTGAAAGTTTCAAAGGGTGCTATAGTTGTTATGAAGGCAGCGAAGACCATAAATATTTACAGACTTAAAGGAAGTAATTAGGTCAGTGTAGCATTAACTGTATTTGAAAAGGAAGAAGAATATATTCACCTATGACATCAACGGTTGGGTCACATGAGCAAGAAGGGTCTTCAGGTACTAATGAATAACAAATTCCTTCCTAATTTGAAATATTTGAATTTGGATTTTTACAAACATTGTGTATATGGAAAACAATGTAAACTAAAATTTAAAGTGGAAGTCATAGTATTAAAGGAATTTTGGACTATATTCATTTTTATCTTTGGGAACCATCTGCTATTGTATCTTATGGAGGTGAATTATACTTCTTAACATTTAGTGATGATTTCTCCAAGAAATTCTTGGTCTATATATTGAAAATAAAAGCTGATATATTTAATGCTTTTAAACAATTTAAAGCTATGGTGGAAAAGAAAACAGACAAATCAATTAAATGTGTAAGAACTCACAACGGCGATGAAGTTACTTGCTTATAATTTGAGAAATATTGTAAAGGTGAAGGGATTTTTAGACATAAAAATCTTGTTTATACTCCCCAACAAAATGGCATTGCTAAACATATGAATAAAACTCTTATGTCAATAGCGAGAACCATGATCAATAATACTAACCCGTAGAAGGAGTTATGGGCAGAAGCAGTATATACTACTTTTTATTTGGTAAACATATCACCATTAATTTCCTTTAATTGAAAAATTCCTGAAGAAGTTTGGAGAGGTCAGTATTGTCATTATTCACATTTAAGAATTTTTGGTTGTGATTCTTATGCTCTTATTCCAAAGAATCAACTTTCTAAGATAGACCCAAAAGAAAAATGTTGTGTTTGTTGGGTATGACTATGCGGTGTAAAGATACAGGTTATGAGATCCTTATTCACGTAAGTTAACCATTAGTAGAGATGTAACATTTGATGAATCTTCTCTTCTTAAATCATATGTTGTAAATCTTGGACAAGAATAAGTATCGACAAATCAACAAATTCAGTTGGAGGCTAAACCTTTTTTGGAAACTCAAAAGGAATGAGAGACTTCTGAATAAAAAAGTGAAGGACGTGCGAAGGAAAATGTAGAAGTTCAGGAACTAGCCCAACAACCAGTCACTCTACCGAGATCTACAATAAAAATAAGAAAACCCAAAAGGTATGAATATTATACTTCGTCTATTGCATTGGTTACTGAAGATGGGGAACCTTCTTGTTATCACGAAGTAGAGGGTGATGTGGATAGCAAAAAGTGGAGAAAAGCTATGGATGAATAAATGGATTCCTTAGTCAAGAACAAAACCTGGGATGTTGTAGAACTTCCTGAAGGGAGAAGCATTTTTGGATGAAAATAGATTTTCAAATTGAAGCGAAATGTTGATGGAAGTAATGAAAGGTATAAGGCGATGCTGGTAGAAAAAGGGTATTCTCAAGTTGAAGGTATTGAATTTCATGAGATCTTTTCATTTGTCGTAAAACTTGTTTCTATTCATAATGTGATAGTACTAATGGCATTACTTTATCTTGAGTTAGAATAGTTAGATGTTAAAATAAATTTTCTTCATCGTGATTTGGATGGAGAGATTTATATGGAAGAATCAAATTCTTTTGTACAAGGTTGCAACAAAAGATTAGTTCACAAGCTCAAGAAATCATTGTATGGCCTGTGGTAGTCTCCCAGGGAATGGTAAAAGAAGTTTGACTCTTTAATGGTGAGCCAGAATTTTACTTGAAGTGAGTATGATCATTGTGTGTGCTTTAAGAGTTCAATGGCATATTCATTATCTTGGTCTTGTATATTGAAGGTATCCTTATTGTGAGAAAAAACATGGAAGAAATCAATAGGTTAAAGGCGCAACTTTCTAGGACATTTGATATGAAGGATCTTGAAGCGACAAAACATATTCTGGTCATAGAGATCACAGATATGAAAAATGGAAAGCTCTGGTTATCACAACAGAAGTATGTTGAGAAAGTAATTGAAAAGTTCGGTATGAACAATGTGAAAACTGTTAATGTTCCATTAGCTTCCCATTTTAATATTTCTTTGGTTTTGAGTCCTAGAACTGATGATGAAAAGAAGTATATGTCTTGGGTACCATATGAAAATGTGGTAGACAACTTAATGTATGCGATGGTATCTACAAGACCTGACATTTCACATGTAGTTGAAGTTGTCATTAAGTTCATGGCAAATTGAGGAGAAGAACATTAGAAAGCAGTGAAATCAGTGCTTCGATATTTGAGAGGCACAAGTGACCATTGTATCATCTTTAATGGTAGTTAAGGTTCAGTTTGCGGATATGTGGATGCTAATTATGTAGATGATTAGGATGAGGAGATCTACTATAAGATATGTCTTTACTCTTGCAAGTGGAGAAATTAGCTCGATGTCAAAGCTTCAAGAAGCAGTTGCTTTGTCTATTACTGAAGAAGAGTATATAGCTGCTTCAAACGCCTATAAAGAGGGAATATCATTGAAAAGTCTACTTGATGAGATTGGAAGGACGCAGGAGAAAGTGAATGTATTATGTGAAAGTCAGAGTGTTATTTATCTGGTTACAAATCCAATTTATCATGGCAAAACTAAGCACATTGATGTAAGGTAACATTTTGTAAGACATGTGATCGATGGCGACAAAGTAGCTATCAAGAATGTCCATACACCAAAGAATCGTGCAGACATGTTCACAAAGCCAGTTTTAGTAGAGAAGCTTTGATGATGCTTGGCATCTCTTGGCTTGCAGAAGAGATGATGAATGGGCATGGGCAAGGGATTAAGAAAAATGTTGATGGCAATAATCACTGATTATCTCAGTAAATTTAGTTTTATCGTTTAGGTAGTTGTGTAACCATAGGGAGTTATGTAACACAATCTTTGTATTAAAATAGTGATTGCCAGAGAGGCTTGATGTAACTTGGAGAGTCATTTTTCACTTTGGACCAATAAGAATTGCAATTCCCGGTGGAGGTTTACTTGACACAGTGTCAAAGTTTTACCACGTAAATACTTTGTATATTCTTGTTATAGTTTAGTTTCTTTCTTGTAAATTTCTTCTTTATTTAAATATTAAGGAGTTCAAATGCAACAAATGTTATGTCAATTAATATTAATATTAATATATAGGAAAGAAAAAGAATTAAATAATTTCTACCATCTAAATTTTTATATTAGATTTATAATATTATAAATCCAAAGATTAAACCTAATATTAAATCTTAATATTAAAGTATTATGTCAATTAGTACTAATATATATAGAAAAGGAAACCTTAATATTAAACTTTAATATTATGTCCATTCGTAATAAAATATAGAAACCGGAAGGGATCCGGTAGTTTCTAACAACTTTTTTAGAAGACAATAGTTGAAGTACGAACTTCACTAACCATTTCCCTTCCTTATAATGTAAGTAATTTATACGAAGCGGTCTCTGATAAAGTCCCCCTACTTCGAGGCATCGCATAAATTAAAAAAGGTTTTACCGATATAGAGGTTTTACTGCAGTTTGGCACAGAGCAATATTTGGGCCAGGGCCATTTCAACACTATATCGACGCGGCTATACGATATCGGGATCGCTATATCATTTTGGGCAGGGGTTAAATTTGACGGGTGACTTTACCCGTCAAGGAATTTTTTTATGACGTTTTGATTTTTAAATTGGCCATCATATGACTTCTAAAATTTATTTGTACAAGTTTTATCTAATTTCAAATTGTACTCCTAATTGTTCAAATTTTCTGTTTTTTGTTGTACCATTTGGCTCAAGTCTCATTGGTACACTTTGTTTTGAGACCTGCTAATCAAATTTTTCTGCAAATTTTCCAGATTGTTCAAATGTTTTGAGTTTTTTTTGTTTAAAATGGAAATAGTGATAAAATAGATGGGAAATACATATAAAAACAACAAAAAATAATATCATGAAGTGAAAAAATATATATTCATAATTACTTTCACATGAAAATAATGAATGTTAATATTGTTGCAACAAATTTGACAAAAATAATTCACTCCCTCAAAAGAAGAAAAAATAGCTTTTGTTTGTAAATTTGAAGAATAGAAGATCTTTTTTTCCAAAAAGGAAAAAATTAGCAGAAAGGTGAACAACATTTAAATTTTTCCAGTGTTTGATGGTAAATTTAAAAAAAAATATTAACTAATCTTTATGGAAAAAAAGAAGAAAATGACCAAAATAGCGAATATATCTAATACAATTCCATAGTAAATTAAGGATTTGATAGTAAGTTAGAAACATATTAAACAAACTTTGGGGAAAAATTGGAAAAAAAATAGCTAAACAGTAAATATTGGTTCTTAAATTGTTAGCTGGCTATATCAAAAGTCAGTAAAACAATCAGAGACTAAATTAGAAGAATATTAGCCATTTTTTCAAGAAAAGTGAATAGGACTACCAAATTTTTTCATGGCTTTAAAGATCAAAAGTTGAGGGCAGATGTTCTGAAAAGTGAAGTTCAATCTTACATTTACATAAAACAATTTTAAGATTAATATTTAGAATTTAACATATATAAAATTGAAATTTGAACTCTATCAGTACATGAACATGTAGCTCATGAAAACCAAAATACAAATATAAAGTTATTTTAACTTTCATTCCCCATGAAAACAGTGCGTCTGTTCTGGTGGTTGCTAGTCTCACACTGCTTATGGAGGCATTGCTGTTGTGGTGGTTGCTCCTCCCGGATCGCAATCCAACCCACATGCTCTTGGCTCCAGCTTTGTCGGATGTTCAATTGAATGGGTGAGGTATAATAAATGTTTAATAAATAAGTTTTTACAGAGCAGTCACTGAAAGGGAAAATATGAGTTCTAATTTATTTCAAAATAAATTGAACCCCAGTCAGATTATTGTCAGATGCATCAAATTCGTCCAACTTCGGCAGTCTGGTGAAAAAGCCTAGCCTAGCCTCTGGAGATGGCGCCAGTAAGATGATTGTTATAGTCCCGTAAATATCTCAGATTTTTCAGGACTATTTCCTCAATTTCCCATGGAATCTTTCCTTGCAATCCCGAAGAATTCAAGTATAAAATTCGCAGCTGACTGAAATTGTCACAGTATTTGCCTTGATTGTCTCAACACTCCAAAGATTTCCGATAGGCGAAGGAATAGTAACACTCAGATCATTTATATCTTATCAAGAGCGTACTCAGGCTTACCAGATTACCAAGTTCAATAGGAATAAAACCAGAAGGCTGACGAGATTACCCAGATCTGGAGAAATAAAACCAGAAATTGGTTGTTTCTGATATTCAGAATGGTAAGAACGCTGCAGTTCCAGACATCCGGAGCGATGAAAGGCGCGAACAAATTGATGGCGATAAGTTCTCCGACGGAAAAATGATGTTCATTTTGTGCAGAACAGAAGTTCTCCGGCGAGTTTTTTGGTAGATAGATGAGGTTTTCTTCAGCGAATAAGTTATCCGGCGGACAACTGGGTTCATTTCGGCGAGAAGTGATCTGTCTATAACTTATGGGCATCGAAGTTATCAGCGAAGAACTTATCTAGTGATAGCTTATTGATAGATAAGTTAACTGATATTTACTTATCGTCGGATTGCAGACAGTCCGTTACACGGGTAACAGGTTACGGGTGCCAGGTGGATTATACCTATTACTGATTACCGTGGATTATTAAATTAAACATTAAAAATGTTGATAAATCCTCCATTCGCGCAACTTGCAATGTTAAATATAAATATATAAATATATATATAATTTATGAAAAAAAATTAAAACTTTTAAGTTTTAAACATGCCCGTAGTATTGACGTTCTTGAAAATTAATGGCAAGTTACACCTGACGTGGAAATTTAAAACTAAAACGAATTTTACGTGTAACAAACTAAAACGTATTTTACGTGTAACAAACCTAAATACGGGCATACGAGCGTCAAATTTAACCCCTGATTTCGGGGTTTTGTTTTGATTGAAAGAGGGGGCATTTGATCCCTAATCTAGAATGAATTGGGTAAACACAATAGTCATCACTTCCACGAAGATACATGGGACACCTCTGCCATCACACCATTTGAGCCCTAATGTAGAATGAATGAATTGGGTAAGCACCATCTCCACGCAACTCCAGCTGCAACGAGGAAATAGTAGAGATTTTGGGGAATTCAAAGACCATCCATGCGCAACCAAAAGAAGAGAAGAATTTGCGTGATCACTTCCACGAAAAAAACTATAAACTTCATTGAAGATTCATGGGACACCTCTGCCATTGAAGATCCAAGAATAAACTGGAGATTCAAGAACGTTCCAGAGAGACATCTCTGCCATCACAGCACCCGCAACACACATCACACATTTCAACACTATATAGACGCGGCTATACGATATATCAAATTTGAAGTTTTGATGTTTGAAACAAATTACGGGGTTTTGCTTTGATTGAAAGAACGTTTTATCCCTAATGTAGAATTGGCTGCAACGAGGAAATAGTAGAGATTTTGGGGAATTCAAAGACCATCCATCCGCAACCAGAAGAAGAGAAGAATTCAGATGATCACTTCCACGAAAAAAAATGAAAGATTCCGGGAACTGCCGGGTGGGTAAGCACCATCTCCACGCAACTCCAGCTGCAACGAGGAAATAGTAGAGATTTTGGGGAATTCAAAGACCATCCATTCGCAACCAGAAGAAGAGAAGAATTCTGATGATCACTTCCACGAAAACCAGAAGAAGAGAAGAATTCTGATGATCACTTCCACGAAAAAAACTGAAAGATTCAAGGAATTTTCGGAAGCCCTTAAACACAGGACACCTCTGCCATCACGCTGCTACGAGCCGTGAGTTCCCCTGGAGGCTTCGAAGAAGAAACTCCAAGATTCAAGAGACACATCTCTGCCATCACAACACCGTGTGGATCATACTTGCAATCCTGTTTTATGATGTTTTAAACGCGTCGTGCATGCCACCTTCTGCCTGGAAATTTTGATGTGCGTGGCGTATTCTACCTTCACTCTTTAATAATTTATTGTTTTTAAATTTTTAATAATTTCTTTTGATAGACGATAACTTGATAATGCAAATTATAAATTATACTAGGTAGGTACCACTCATAATTACAGTCGGTTATTTGCACTCTTGAATGGTGATGTGGGTGATTACAATAGGCTTATGAACAAGTTATTACAATACTGTTTATGACAACTTATATATATATATATGAATGAGGTTTAATTTAAAAAATTAAAAAAGCTATAACAACTTTTTACAATAAATTTCACCTTATTTTATAATTAAATTTAAATTTTAAAAAAATTATTTCAAAATACACATTTTTATAAACATAAATACACATAATAAATATGAAAATTTATCATAATTCTGAAATAATTATTTCAAAAACCAGTTATTCAACCAATTATATTATATTTTTATATCTCAGATAAATGATACTTTATAAATTCACCTAGAATATTTGTAACCCAATATTATTCACTTCCTGCCACCCAACTACAAAACCTAACCTTGAAAGTGTTCAGAAAATTGAACAAATAACCTTTCAAGCTTTAACCAAGAAAACTCCAGTAAACCACACTGCATATTCACCACCACAATGAAGAAAGTTTATGTAAACCACACTACTGCATATTCACCACAATGACTTCGGATTACCTGTACATAACGGGTGAATGGTAAAGTAGGCGTTCGTTGATGGAAGGTGTGTGGAGCACTGGTGGAAACTTCGTTTTGTCCTGCTCCTTTCAGGTCGGTGGACAGTTTTGGTTCCATTTTGCAATTTTTATTTGAAGAGGCGAGCACCCTCTCTGTCTGTTGCAGTTTCCACTTCCCCTTGCCATGAATCTGTTTGCCCTCCCGCGCATCATCTTCATATTGTTATTATCATTACTACTTCTGTGGATCCATCCACCCATGGATCTGCTTGCCTGCGCGCGCCCCATCGTGATATTGTTATTATTACCCCCACCCATGGATATGTTTGCCTGCCTGCGCAGCATCGTCATTTTCGTATTATTATCTGTGGATCCATCCACTCATGCCACAACTGCCCGTCATGATAAGCTGCCTTCTGCTTCCTCGCAAGGCTGCTCCGCCTCTGCTTCTTATACCCATTATGACGTGTTCATAAATTATAGAGTCCCAGACCTTAAACACAGTTTGCCCCTCCCTCTTTACCAGAGCCTTCAATCCCGGGGATTGAGAGTCTTTCTTGACCAGACCGAAATGGTTGTTGGACGAAACATTTATGAGCAAATAGTAGCCGCCACTAGTAGGGCCTCTGTTCATATAGCCTTCCTCTCTCCAAATTATGCAGAATCAGCTTTTTGCCTTGATGAACTCGTCCTCATGATAAATTCTGGGGCCATCATCATTCCTGTATTTTATGACGTTGACCCTTGTGAACTCTTGTGCACGGGCAAAAACAAAAATGGAGCATACGAAAAAGCCCTGCGCTCACACGACGAAACGCAGCAATACGACAGCAAAAGAATTCAGCAGTGGAGAGATGCTGTTGCTCATGTTGCAAATATTAGCGGACTGGAGCGGAAGACATTTAATGGGTAAGCATCATAGCTTTTAGTCTGTTGGATTAGTAGGTACATGCTAAATTAGGTAGGCTCCTCTCACTAATAATGTTACCCTCTGGATATGAAAACAGGTAACTCGAACTGTTGCATAAGGTAGTTCAGGATGTGTTGAAATTTTTTCCAAACCTACCAGCTGGAATGGCGTATGAATGATGCTGGAGCACCCTTGGCCTCTCTGAAATCCTACACACCAGGGTTCCTGAAATTGCTGACAGCGTTCATCGCTATTGACCGCCAGAAAATCACGAATACCTTAACTGAAATTGCTGAAAGCGTTCATAGCTGTTGACCGTCAGAAAATCACCAATATTTTAAGATATTGGTGGGATTTCTGCAAATTCAATTCCAAATATCAAAATTTCAAAAGCTAAAGTGACTGATGAGATTTATTTTCATATTACAATCATAATTCTTGGATTACTGCAAAAATATATCAAAATTTCAAAAGCCAAAGTGAGTGATGAGACTTATTTTCACATTACACTAAAAGAATTATATTTAGCAATTTTATTGTTCATGTTAAAATGTGGCAACCGATTTTATACCTGTCTTATACGCAAATATATTGTAATAGAATTCAAAATCAATGGATTATTGTGCGATGAAAAATTCATTTCTATATCAGTTTTTTTAAATAGCATATTTAATTCAAAATCAATGGATTATTGTTGGATGAAAAATTCATTTCTATATCAGTTTTTTTAAATAGCATATTTATGCTGGTAGATTTGAAATAGGTTTCCAACAGTGTAACTTATTTGACGTTACAAATTTTGAAGATGAGATATTTTTTTTATTGCCTCTGCAATAGTTTAGGTGAGTTTAGAAATGATTGCCAAAATAGTTAAGGATGTATTTAGTTTGTTTTTGTTTTGTTTCTTAAAAGAAATAATTCTTTCTTAACGGACAGCTGTCAATATAAGAATATTTAGAGATATAGTTATTATGTAGATTTTTCTATTATTATGTCACTTACAGGGAATTGAGTTTAAGAGGGAATTGAGTTTAAGTGGAAGACATAACAATAAATTTTTCCGACTTTTTATGCACAAGGTCTTTAAATAGTATGTTTATGCTCATAGATATGTCTATTTTATAATAATGTTTTAAATTTTTATTTTAATTATCAATAATTATAAAGTGGATGTTACAAATTTAAACTACATAATATTTTAGAATATTCTTAGTAATATAGACATTTATATTTATTTCCAAAGCAGTTATACATTTTCTTTCTCTTTTTATTAAATTTCTATCATATGAATTGAGTTATAGTTTTTTGAACATGTGATATTGATAAATCATGGTTTTGACTCATGATATTGTAGTAAAGACTACTTGCAAATTGAAACTCTTTATGATATAAGTAACTACTAAAAAAATCATAATTTTTATGATAAAGTGAGGATTAACTTTTATGATTAAAATTTTTGTTACATATAGTTTTAAATGTATATATATGTATATACATGAGACTTATATATTAATTCTGATTATTATTATTTTAAATAGAGTTAAATTTTATGATTTTTAAATTAGAGTAATTTGAAATGTGTAATAAAAAAATGTTTCAATATTACTTACATATTAATAATTGCTAATAAATAAATGGTTTTAAAATTTTATGTAATTTTTATATTTCCTTTGTGTAATTAATAGATTATTTTATGTAAATATTCTTAAAAATAAATAAATTAAAATATTAAAATTTTTAAAACTAACCCATTCAAATTTAAAATCATAAAAAACTTTAACTTAAAACTCTAAAAAAACTTTAACTTAAAACTCTAAGAAATTCCTAAAATTGGCTACCTAAAATTCTTAAGAAATCCCTAAAATTCCAAAGGAGGCAAAAAGAAGAGAATTGGCTTGGAAATAAGAAACTTCCATGCGAAACTTGCCTTTAACTTCCATAATCGCACCGACATGTGAGATGTGGCTCTGAGAATGTAATCTTTAAACATAAAACCATACAAGTTCTCTTGAACTTGGGATATAAAACATATGAAATGATTTTTTTATTTAATTAATAACCTTTCACTTCAACGCCTGAGAAGAATTATTTTTAAATTAATAGTTTTCGATATGATTACGGTATGTGTTATCGCTAACATTCAAATAATTCGAAGTTGTCTGTAATGCGATTTTTTGGAAGCTTTCCGTGGGTTTTTCCGGTCAAAATCTGGCAGCGATTCCAAACATTTAAATAATTCGAAGTTGTCTATAATGCGATTTTTTGGAAGTCTTTCCGGTGGGTTTTCCTGATCAAAATCCGGCAGCAATTTATTGGAATCGCAAGTTTGATAACTAGTTTCTGCACAATAAAAGCGTCCCAGGGGTTTTCCACGGTGCTAAATCCAAATATGCAGTTAAAAAACCATTTTAACTGCAACAATTCAAGATTTAACCTCAATTTTTTCTGCCGGATTTCGTCACCAGAATCTCCAAAAAATCGCATTATAGACAACTCCAAATAATTTTGTCTTACTATGCTAAAGTTTTTGTTGTCCAAGCATCCAAGGGCTAAAAATTTCTTGAAATCTCAGAACATTCATTTACATTGAAACAAATCCATGTTACCTTTTAGTCGAGGGATAAAAGCTAAGGTTTCATGGGAAAGCTTACAGCATGTTTAGGACCATCCAAAACTATATTTGATTAAGGAGATTAAAATTTTTAATTAGTGAGGTTATACATTATAAAAACGGTTTAGTTTTGCAAAAAAATGGTTGCGCTTTTAAATAAAAATATTATACACAACTATTTTTACTACACATACACCATGAACATATTATATTAGGAAAAAATAAAAATAAAAAAGTGAGAGTAATTGTATTTTATAATGTATAATATATCTTTTATTTTTAAAGGAAGGAAGTTATCAATATTTTTAAGTTTTATTTTTTATCAATATTATAAATTCAAATTAAAAATTGTTAAATTAATATTTAATATTGATTTTAAATATTTTATTTATTTAAATTTCAAACACATCTTTTTTTAGGTACAAGATTTTAGAAAAGATTTTCTCTCTCTTTCAAGAGATTCAAGATTAAACTGAATCAAAACTCATTTACATTAAATTACACAATATTTTTTTTTCTTAAATTACAACTGGGTAATAAATAAATTATAATATTAGAGTATTTAAGATTTTAATTTCAATTTTCTATTTTTAGTTGCAATAAATATAATTCTTTAGATTTTTTTAATTATACTTAATCTCAAATTTTGTAATTATGGAAAATATATGATCGAAAAAAATATCTTAAATGCCTATTTATTTTGGAATAAGGTTTCCAAAACTTGATCTCTATATAATATTATAAAATATTCTTAATAATAGTCACAGATCAAAGTTTAGAAATTTGTCAAAAAAGAATTATGTGTTTTTGTGTTGTTTTAATTAATTGATTAATTAAAAAAAAATGTGATATGAACATTTATAATATGAATATAAGTTATGGTTTTCTGGGCACGTAGTACTAGTTATGAAAAAACATTATACATAACTACTTTTTCTAGGGAAAAAAATTCTAAATAAAATTTAGACCATTTGTATTTTATAATAAAGTTTTCAAATAAAAATATTATACATAACTATTCTCTCTACCTCATAAATATATTATATATGATTTTAGAGAAAAGAATTCTAAATAAAATTTAGACCAATTGCATTTTATAATGTATAATATATAGTTTAGTCCTTAATGAAAAAAAACAATAAATATTTTTAAATTTAAATATTTTTATTTTTAAATATTTTTTTAGATATTATAAATTTTAATTTAAAAATGTTATTATTTTAATATATAAATTAATATTTAACATTAATCTTAATGGTTTTAAATATTATCGCTCACATTCAAATGATTCTGTCTTACAATTCTCAATTTTTTGTTGTCGCTAAATGCAATGGCTAAAAAATTCTTCAAAACTCGAACATTGGTTTACATTGGAAAAAAATCCATGTCGCTTCCGGGGATAAAAACTAAATCTTAATCAGTGAGCTTACACCATGTTTAGGGTCATCCAAAATTATATTTGATTAAGGCTATTAAAATTTTTAATTAGGGAATTATATATTATAAAAATCTTTTGAATCATTGACCGGAGAATCCACAGTTTTAACATTTTTGCACCAACGTTTCAAATCCCAAATGGGATCCATCATCAGGATATGAGAATGATGATAACAGAAGAGCAACAAAGAAGTAATAAATAGAGAAGAGGATAAATTTTTAGATCAACATACTGTCGGCGGGAATAATCCTTAATTAATTAATATGATCTTATTTGATCTTATATAATTTTATATTAATTTGTTTTAGAAATTATTATTATTTTATTATTTTAATTTTTGGAAAAGTTCATAAAATAATACCAAGCGTAAAGATTAAATATGGACTAAACTAAGACTAAAGAAATTAATATATTAATAATATATTAATATATTAGTATAATAATAATAATGTATTAATATAATAATTAATATATTAATATGATATAATAATACTAATATATTAATACAATATAATATACTAGTTAACATATTAATATAATACAATATAATAATTAATATATTAATATAATATAATAATAATATATTAATATATAATATAATATATTAATATATAATTAATATAATAATATAATACAATATAATACAATATATTAATTAATGTAGTATTAATGTATTATTAATATAATATATTAATACTAATATATTAATATAATAATTAATTGTTAAATAGAAATTATTTTAAGGAAATTGATGCTAACTAATAGACTTTAAGGGCTATAACTAAAACACAAAAAGGTTGATGAAACTGAAAACACTAAATACTAGGGAAAAAATATTAATTCTTATATAATTATAATTAAAATATTAATCAAATTATATTAACTATTATAAATAATTAATATTTATAAATAATTAATATAATGATTAATATATTAATTAATGGCAATATAGGAATTAATATATCCTAGAATTTAATGGAAAATTTATACCTATATCTGAATAAAAACAGACTAATGACACGAGAAGGGAGAGGGGGATAACTTACCTGCTGAGGCTTAGTTAGCATCAATTTCCTTAAAATAATTTCTATTTAACAATTAATTAATATATTAATTATTATATTAATATATTATATTAATACTACATTAATTAATATATTAATTATTATATTAATATTATATTAATATATTAATATATTAGTATTATTATATTATATTAATATATTGTATTAATATATTAGTATTATTATATTATATTAATATATTAATTATTATATTAATATATTATATTAATATATTAATTATTATATTAATACATTATTATTTATTAATATATTAATATATTATTAATATATTAATTTCTTTAGTCTTAGTTTAGTCCATATTTAATCTTTAGGCTTGGTATTATTTTATGAACTTTTCCAAAAATTAAAATTATAAAATAATAATAATTTATTAAAACAAATTAATATAAAATTATATAAGATCAAATAAGATCATATTAATTAATTAAGGATTATTGCAGCCAACAGTATGTTGTTCTAAAAATTTATCCTCTTCTCTATTTATTACTTCTTTGTTGCTCTTCTATTATCATCATTCTCATATCCTGATGATGGATCCCATTTGGGATTTGAAACGTTGGTGCAAAAATGTTAAAACTGTGGATTCTCCGGTCAATGATTCAAAAGATTCAAGCCAAAGATCTCTGAAATCCAAAATTATAAAAACCGTTTATTTTTGGAAAAAGAGTGGTTGAGTTTTCAAATAAAAATATTATGCATAATTAAACTGATCGGGGTGCGTGCCAGTGGTCGGAAATGTCCGTGGGAAGTAATGAGACGTATATATGAATTATGTACCATCACCCCCCACATGTTCAAAGCAATGGGTGCGGTGGCCCTTAGCATGAGTGCATGCAAGGTTGGTGGGAAAGTGGCAAATACAAATAGTGGAGAGACAAGGTTTATAGAAGCAAAGGGTAGACATGTGGGTAAGGATGGTGAGTTTGCTTGCGGAGTAAGGAGCTGGAGTAGGGGAAAGGGAAGGCATAGATACTAGTGGCATCAAACTTGGAGGCAGTCTACAATCGAAAATGTATATGTTCCTTGCCTCTTCACCTCCTTTGCAATGACAAACCGGTTTGGTTTTCGCGGGGGTGAGAGGGGGATAATTGGGAAGGGTAATTGGCGGAAATGCTGGGGAAAATGGAGGAGGTGACTATATGCAATGGTTTGGCTATACATCTTTGTATTGAGCTTGCAGGGTATCGGCCATGCCTCTAGCTGTTTTGACCTTGCATTGTTTGGCAATGAGAACCTGGGTACAACACATTGAGGGATGAATGGGGCTAGTCGAACGGTTTTTGCTAGGCAGAGGCTTTGACTCTGAGGTTGAAGACAAGAAGGGTAAGTTAATATGTCATGTAAGAGCTTGGCCATGTTGTTGAAACCAATGTAACTGTTGGGGCAATGGGATAAATTCTCGTGTTAAGAGAATTGCTAGGGTCCTTGAGGGTGATGTTGGGTATGAAAATGCCAGGGGTACTGCTATAGATTTCTGGGCAGAGGGGAAAGGGGTTGTAATTCATGGAAGGAAACCTGTAGGTCTGAGGCTAGGCTCACTTGCATGGCCTTGGCCTAGGATTGCCAACCTCATGGCGTATGAGAGGCACTAGGGGTGGAGGGGTGAGATGATAGAAGGGTTCTAGAGTCTAGCCCTTTCTAAGGACTGACTCTCTGGCCATCTTGCCTTCGGTACTAATAGTAATCGAAAATTGAAATGAATGGGGAGGATAACGACATCGATAATTCAACTTAGGGCAACAACCAGTGTTATAGTATGTCAAATTATTTTTGGTTGACAAATCTTTGCTGTAAATAGGTTTTGGGCATCGTTGACATGGCTTAGCCTGCAAGAGGTTGTGGACGTGGAGGAGGGGGCTAGGAGCCTAGAAAGGATAAAGACTCGAGCATGTCGGAGCCCCGCAGAGGGAGGAAATCAGTAGAGCATCTTATCACTGAAGTTGTTGCGACATATTATGAAGGCACGGATGAAGGCATCCATAATCTATTAGAGGAATGGGAAGATGAAATTAAGAAGGGTCATGAGACAAAGGAGGACATGGAAAATTGGAGGACACTCATGCCAGATCTTAGGAACACCACAGGCACAATAACACAATTTAAGCAAACATTGTACCTCTACTGGCTAATGAAAATCCTGTTGAGTAAGGCTATGGAACAGATCTAGGTGGGTATGACCGTTTCTCTCTAAGGGATGCCGAGCAAGAAACAAGATCTGCAAAAAATTCAATTCCAACTCCATAAGTAGGATATTAGGCTGGACAAAATCGAAAGACACATTCCATGTATCTTGGCACTGTCAGAGATGCCTGGAGCAACTGTCAAGGATCTCACACCAGTGGAATCAGACTCAGAGGAGCAGAAGGCTAATCAGTTTACCATGTTTCTTTTGTTATATATGCAGTTAGCATTTACTTTTCGTCATGCAAGTATATGTATAGCTAGAAATATAGACTCTCCTCATGAAAATAGTTTGGCTAGAGAGATTGAAACTTTATATTTTTCGGATGGCTTACAATGACGATAGGTGGCCAACAAAATTGGTTTCCCATTGGGCATGTTGAGGCCACCTAGCCAAACTATGTGGTGTAAATTTGCCGATTATGAATAGAAAATGAAAGGTCTTGCCAAGCTTAACAAAAAAGATATTATACATAATTATTTTTTCTACAACTTGAATATGTTATATATGATTTTAGGGAAAAAAATTCTAAATAAAATTTAGACCAATTGTATTTTATAATAATTTTAAAGAAAAAAATATAAATAAGATTTAGACCAATAATATTTTATAATTTATAAAATATAATATGATGATGATGGTGGTGGTGGTGGTTAACGTCCATTGAAACCAAATTGGTCTATTGGAGAGATTGGTGCTGTAGCTTTATTTTTTTCTCAACGGTCTTCCAACTTCCTTTATCTTGCATCTCCTTCATCTCTTCTGGTTCTTGGGATATTGGTGTCTTAGCATCGCGATCTATTGTGTTCGTCCTTTTGAAAATAGTCAGAGAAAAATTTTGGTATAAGAGATCTACTTTGCTCTTAAATGAAGATTTATTTTGTGCAGTATTTGAATCCTCATAACTATTGTCGAGTTCATTTTTTTGTCGTTGGGCGGGGCTTTCCCCCTGCTTGTCTTGAGAGTTGTTTCTTCCTTGCCTGATTTCTTGTGATTCAAATTTTTCTCGAGAGTATTCTTCTTTGATGACAGTGTAGTGTTCTTTTTGTGCTCCTTCCCATCATGTAGATCTGTGGTGATTTTTCCTAGCAGAATTTTTCTAGGAGGCTTTTGTGCAATTTTTGTCTATGGCCTATCTCAAAGCAGGATCGACATCTGAAGAGGACACTTTCATAATCGAGTTTCTGGTTCCACACATAGTCTTTACTTGTTAGGTGTATTTCCGCTGGGAATCCGGCGTTGAAGTCCATTTCTACACAAATGCATGCATAGGTGGTTCTCACATATTCCATTGTTTCTGGGCACCTATAGTAAATTTCCCAATTGCATTTCCAATGGCTTTTAGCGAGGAGGAATTCCAGAGATGCAAGGGTAGGTTTGGCAATCTCACCCAAACTGGTGCTAAGATTATGACTATCGTTGAGGGATCGAATGATGGGTTCCATGGCTTCATGAATAGGCCTGAGTTTTCCCAAAACCAAAGGCTGAAATCTAGAATACGTTGGCTGCCTTTAGGGTTTTCAAAATTTACTATAAAAAAACCCCTAGCATAGGGGTAGATATTAATTGCATCAGAAATGACAGGCTTCCATACCTCCGAGATCCAACTGTGGAGAGCTGTTAGTCGTGGCCAAAATCCATTGAATTAACAGATTATGGCACTTTTAGAAAACTTCAAAATCTCGTCGAGTGAAGCCTGGTCCACCTGGACAGTAGGAGTTGGTGCTTCACTAACGATATGGGTAAGAACTATATTGTTTATTTGTAAATGAAAAAACAATATTTTTTTTTCAATATTATAAATTTAAATTTAAAAATATCATTATTTTAATATAGAAATTAATATTTAATATGAATCTTAATTGTTTTAAATTTTATCGCTAACATTCAAATGATTCTGTCTTACCATTCTGAATTTTTTGTTATCCCTGCATGTAAGGGCTAAAAATTGCTTGAAAACTCAAACATCGGTTTACATGAGAAAAAATCCATGTTGCCTTTTAGTGGAAGGATAAAAACTAAATCTTCGTAAAGGAACTTACATTGTTTAAAAACTCAAACATTGGTTTACATTAGAAAAGAATCCATGTTGCCTTTTAGCGGAGGGATACAAACTAAATCTTCATAAAGGAACTTACAGTGATTGAGGAGTTTAAAACTTTTAATTCGCCGATTAGCGTAGATATATCAATTTTAAGTCGAAGGAAGTTTGTTGATTTTTTGAGGGGATGGCTAAGATTTATTTTTAAAGAATATAATTTCTTCATAACATATATCCATCTACGGTGGAGATGACCGTAATAACATATATCCATCTACGGTGGAGATGCCCGTAAAATCAGCGGGTAATGTCAACCAACAGCCGTTGACATCTTGGGGTCAACCAACTGCCGTCATCGGCATTTCTGCAACAACAGGTGTTGTCATGGTCGCTTGACATCCGTAACGCTCCACAGACACTTACGGAAGCCGCGTCCAAAGGGAAAGCGACGTTAGAACAACGGTGAGGGATTAAATATCTATAATTGCGTGTTTCTCTGCTTCCAACATTTTGATGTCCCTCTCTACCTCTATCACCTCATCCGTCAGAGTGCGGCATTCCTCCTGTAGGATCAAATAATCATGTTGCACTGCTCGATATTGCTCCTCTACTTTAGCTGGCAATGAACATTCTAGACTATCACTTGACGGAGACCTGGAGCTGTTACCTTTCTCCTCATAGTTCCCGCTCTTCTGCCTCTTTTTTAATCTTTCTTTGTTGCTCCGTCCACTTCGGCCTCGTTGTTTCTTGAAACTGGACTGCCGAAGTAGTTTGGCACAATGGTTTCCTCATCGGTCTCAGATTCTAAGGCATTGTTATCAGTATCCCTATTAAAATATAAATAAATAAATAAATAGTTGACATAGCTAAAGGTGTTAAATAAATAATGTTATATTAAAAATATTAATGTGATTGATATAAGAAGATTTCATAAATATAAAAAAAAAAATTATTGTAACATTAAGAATATCTTATTAATGCATATGCCTATTCTACTTCATTAAACATGTATAAAAATGTTACGAGTCAACTTTAACTTGAGAAAAAAAAGAATTATACATCTTATTATAAAATAATCAAACATAGCCCACACTATTAGTTGAACAATGTTAATCAAAGTTTAAATATAATTTATGTTTAATAATTTTATATTTTTATATTATAAAAAAATATATCAAACTTATTAATAAATTTAATATTAAGTTAATAATAAGGTTAGTGTTGTTACTAAAATTTAATAAGGTTAATATTTTAGTTTAACAATTTTAATGTTACAACTTTAACTTGAGAAAAAAAGAATTATACATCTTATTATAAAATAATCAAACATAGCCCACAATATTAGTTGAACAATGCTAGTCAAAGTTTAAATATAATTTATGTTTAATAATTTTATATTTTTATATTATAAAAAAATATATCAAACTTATTAATAAATTTAATATTAAGTTAATAATAAGGTTAGTGTTGTTACTAAAATTTAATAAGGTTAATATTTTAGTTTAACAATTTTAATGTTACAACTTTAATTTGAGAAAAAAAAGAATTATACATCTTATTATAAAATAATCAAACACAGCCCACAATATTAGTTGAACAATGTTAATCAAAGTTTAAATATAATTTATGTTTAATAATTTTATATTTTTATATTATAAAAAAATATATCAAACTTATTAATAAATTTAATATTAAGTTAATAATAAGTTTAATAATAAGATTAGTGTTGTTACTAAAATTTAATAAGGTTAATATTTTAGTTTAACAATTTTAATGTTAAGGTTAATATGAATAATAATAAATATTAAAATTTTGATTTTAATATTAAGATTAGGTCAATATTAATAAGTTAATGTTAATTTTAATGTTTAGTAATTAATATTAAAGTTTTATATTAATATTAATAATATTAATAAGTTTAATATTAATATGCTAATGTTAATATTGATGTTTAGTAATGAATATTAACGTTTAATAATATTAACAAGTGTTAACTATTTAAGATTGTTGTTCTTTAATATTAATAATCAAGCATCACTCACGATATTAGTCAAACAATGTCACTTTCTATAGTTAATGTTTAAATATAATTGATGTTTAAAAACAATAATAAAGAACGGAGAATAATTTTAACTTACATTTTGATTGGTAAGAGTAAAAATGAGAACTATAACCCTGAATATTATTATTTCTAAGGGAATATTAATATTTATATAACCTGAGTTTATAATATTAACCCCTTCAGTTTAATAATCTAAGGGTTCATATTCCTAGGGTATAATATTATTCATATGATTTATAATATTAATCATAGGGTTTAATACAAATCCCTTGGGTTTATAATCATTGGCAACTATGGTATAATGTCACATTGTTACAAAGATTGACTCAATGTGAAAATCAACCATTCTCGAGCATCGTCAATCATGGTCAACCATGGTCCAATGTCACATTATGACAAAGATTGTCTCAATATGAAAGTCAACCATGGTCAAGTAGGGTCCAACGTTGCTTTGTGACAAAGATTGTCTCCATATGAAATTCAATTATGGTCAACCATAGTCCAACATCACATTATGAAAACGATTACCTCAATACCAAAATCAACCATGGTCAACCATGTTTATTTTAGCATTTATAACATTTATCAAAGGGTTTATATAACATGGTTTATGATATTTATCTTAGGGCTTATTATAGGATTTTCTCCATATGAAAATCAATCATGGTCAACCATGGTAATTCAAGGTCAACATTGGTCAAATATGGTCGTCAATGGTCAATTATAGTCAATCATGGTTAACAATGGTCAACAATGGTTCAACGCCACATTATGAAAAAGATTGTCTCAATATGAAAATCAACCATGGTTAACCATGGTCCAATGTCATATTGTGACAAATATTGTCTCAATATGAAAATCAATTATGGTCAATCATGGTCAACCATGGTCAGTAATCATAGTCACATTGTGGCAAAGATTGTCTCTTGGCCCAACATCACATTGTGACAACCATATTCGTCCATGGTCAACCATGTTCGACAATATTCCAACGACGCATTGTGACAAAGATTGTCTTAATATGAAAATAAACCATGGTCAACCATAGTCCAACATTGCATTATGACAATCATTGTCACAATATGAAAATAAATCATGGTCAACCATGGTCCAATGCCACATTGTGACAAAGATTGTGTCAATATGAATATCAACCGTAGTCAACCATGGTCAACCATGCTTATTTTAGGGTTTATAATATCCCATGGGTTTATTAATCTAAGGGTTCATATTCTCAGGGTATAACATTATTCATAGGGTTTATAATATTAATTTAGGGTTATGTATAAATACCTTCGGTTTGTAATGATGGCCTAATGTCTCATTGTGACAAAAATGGTCTCAATATGAAAATAAACCATGTTCAACCATCGTCAACCATGGGGCAACATCACATTGTGACAAGGATTGTCTCAGTATGAAAATCAATCATGGTAAACCATGGTCAATCATGGTTAATATGATGATCAACGATGGCCAATCATGGTAAACCATGACAAATCACGGTACAACGTTACATTGTGACAAATATTGTCTCAATATGAATATTAACCATGGTCAACCATCATCTACCATGGTCAAACATGGTCAACCATTCTCATTTTAGGGTTTATAATATTTATCTTAGGGTTTATATATCTTGGGTCTATAATATTAATCCCTTGGTTTAATATTATTCCCTTGGGTTTATAATGCCTTGGTTGTTTAGTATTAATCCCTTGGGTTTATTAGTACCTTGTGTTTATAATATCAATCCCTTGGGTTTATTAATCTAAGGGTTAATATTCCTAGGGTATAATATTATTCATAGGGTTTATAATTTTTTTTTGGCTGAAGCAAGAGTGAGACCTTCTTTAAACATTAATAAAATACAAATTTACAAAAATCACCCAGACAGGTGACGAAGGAGAGAGACCCTCTCAAAAAACAAGCGTTTCCACCTAGCAAAGCTGAACAGGAAAAGGCTAAAAAGGAACCAGAGTAGTGGAACTGATCAAAAATAAAAAAGGGCCCCACCGCCCCCCTGGGCCATGGAGAGAACCATGCCCCAAAGCAACTAAACATCCATGGTGGGTCCACACAAACCCCGCCGACAAACAAAGTGTACTCCTTAAACTACAAAGAATATCCGACGGGCCCAAATCAACGGCCCCAGACAAAATCGCTGAGGGAAGAAGCACGCCACTTAACTGGCCAATCTCCCAACGTGCACGACCTTTCACCGCCGTTGATTTTCTAAAATGGATCGGACGGACAAGGTTCATATCGCAACAACAAAGAAGGCAGAGCTTTAGCCCGTGATGAGGGCAGTATTCAAACCGGCCCCATCGCCACGTGTCTCCTCCTGATAGGAATCGCTGCCAAAATGAAAAAACCACTTTCCGCCTTCGGGGTGTGCGATCGCCGGGAAATCTCTCCATAGCTGGTTTGCCGACTTCTGGAAAAGCGGCTGCCGAAAGTGCCAATCGAGACTCCCGCCTTGCCCGAGCTAATGATAGAGGAACCGTCCACCACAAAGCTGGTTGGAAAAGAAACACAGCCCCTCGACAGGCTGTCCATCCCCAAGGTCGAGTCAACTTGGTTCATGGTCCAAGGCTCTGCCACAAAATTCCAACCTATCACTTTCTGCCTGTTCATGTAAAATCTCCTTAAGCCTGCTCCGAGGCAACTCATTCCAATTTGAAGCCACTTTGTCCTCTGTGTTGATAACACCTTGGTTGGCTAGCAAGTCTGCCAACTTGTTCGCCGACCTTCGAACATGCCTAAAGTCCACTGTATGAAGGCTCTATAAGTGGTGTTGTATCCATTGAAAGCCCTGAATCAGTCTCCAATTTTTTGAGGCTCTTTCCGGCTTAGTGCCCCTGCTGATTTTCTTGATTGTATTGATGATAAGTTCAGAGTCCGCCTCCACTATTACATTTTGCCTGTTTTCCTGATTCAGGAAATCCAAACATTGCTCCATAGCCATCAATTCCACCAAGTTATTAGTAGCTTGCCCCAGATGACAGTGGAAAATGAAGAGGACACTACCTTTCTCATCTCTTAACACCCCTCCATAACCAGCGGTACTCAGATTGCCTTTTGAAGCTCCATCTATGTTGAATTTCAGATAACCCTTTGGAGGAGGATGCCAAATATCGTTAGTATTCTTCATGGAGATGAGATTTCTATCCAAACCCTGAGGAGATATGTTTTTCAGGCCCAGCTCACAGAGAATTCCCAAGTCGGTAGCCGAAGGGGGGTTCTTAGGGAAATTTCGCACTGAGGTGTTGACCGTTTCCTTGAGCTGTTTTAAGATTAGCTCAAAAATGCAATGGGAAGTCCTCTTTTCATCTTTGAAGATTCGGTTGTTCCTCTCTTTCCAAACGTTCCAAACAATGAAGCCCGGAAAGAGATTCCAAGCAGTGGCGAGAACTAAGTTGTCTGAAAAATCTCTCCTCTAATTGGTCAGGGTGTTGCAGATATTATTTTTGTCTCTATCCATTTGATGGAAAATAAAGGCAAAAGAATCCCAAAGACTAGAGGAGAACCTACAGTTGTTGAGGAGGTGCTCCATAGTTTCCTCATGAGCCTCACAGAGTTGGCGTCTAGAGGGTCCCAAAATACCTCTCTTCCTGATGTTGTCCCAGGTCAGGATTTTCCCATGCTGAACCAGCCACATGAATAGTTTAATTTTCATCTAGCCCTTGTGTCTCCAAAGGTTAAGCCAGGTTTTATTCATAATTTGAGAGTTAAGGTCAAGGAGAATGAGCTTTGCTTCCTTGAGGTTAAAAACCCCCTCATTATTGTTGCCCCATCTCAGCTGATCGTGGCCCTCAGATTTCAGAATCTTCCTCTGATCTAACATTTCCTTGAGAGTTTCTGCTTTAGCCTTCAGGGTGCTATTGTCCCTAAAGTCAAGATTCCTCCAGAGTCTCCATTGTCATTGTTATTGGTTTGCTCCCAAAAGTCTTTGACCTTAGAAAGTCCATTGTTATCAGTGTTTTCCTTGAGATCCTTTAGGTCTTCGTTTAATAAAATAGATTATTGTTTCCATCTATCCTCCCAGAACAGGCTGAGATTTCCATCTCTTATTTCCCAAAAGCTGTTTCCTTGTACCAAACTCCGATTATCCCAGGCCTTGTTCCAAATGTGCGAGCCCTTTCTGTGACCAAACATTCTTATTAGATCCTGGTTGTGCCATGTGCTGGCATATTTTTCTTTCCAAATATTTGCCCACTGCACCTCTAGCTCTTTAACCCATCGCCACCATAATTTGGCTCCTAGAGCCTTGCTGAGTATGTCAGGGTCATCCAAACCTAGCCCACCAAACTTCTTGGGTTTGGAGATTTTATCCCAAGCCACCAAGGCCCACTTCTTACGATCCTCCCCCTTACCCCACTGGAAGTCCCTTTGAATGGATTTGCGCTGATGTAGGACATTTTGAGGAGCTAGGAGAACGGATAGCATAAAGACAGGGATGGATTGAAGGACAGCTTTGGTTAGCACTAATCTACCGGCCAAATTTAGAGATCTAAAAGTCCACTTCCTGATTTTGTCTTGCAACTTGTTAATTACAGGTTCCCATATACTCTTGTGTAAGGGTTTGGCCGTCAGAGGAACACCCAAATATTTCGAGGGGAGGAGCTCTCTTTGGAAGCCCAGGATTCTGGCTATATTTCTTTGAATGGCAATGTGAGTGTTAAAGAAAAAAATCTTAGATTTAGAAAGATTTACCTCCAAACCTGAAGCCATTGCAAAGTCTCTCAGGATTTGCTTATAGGCAAGAGCTTCCTTGACCGTAGGGATTCCTTGCAGCATGGTATCATCCACAAATTGTTGATGGGTTAAGGCACAACCCTCTTCAGAAAGTTGGAGACCTTTGACTGCACCCTCTACCTTGGCATGTCTGATCATTTGTCCCAACCCTTCCATCATGAGAATAAAAAGAAAGGGAGAGAGTGGATCTCCCTACCTTAAGCCTCTCGAAGGAGTGAAAGTCTCCAAGGGTGATCCATTAACCAGGATTGAAAAAATGGGTGAAGTAACAAGGGCCATGACCCATCTGACCCAGTTATGATCAAACCCAAAAGCAGTGAGAACTTTTCTGATATAAGTCCAGTTTAGCTTATCATAGGCTTTGGCTATGTCCAGTTGCATGATCATTCCAGCTTTCTTGTTGCTTGTCAACGAGTGAACCACCTCATGAGCTTGAATGATGTTGTCAAGGATTTGTCTACCTTCCACATATCCTGATTGTTCCGCAGATACCAGGGAGGGAAGAAGGGGTTTGAGTCTGTTGGCAACCACTTTGGAAATAATTTTGTAGACAACATTACATAGGGCTATGGGTTTGAATCTTTCTGGCATTTGGGCTACCTCCTGTTTGGGGATCAGGGCGATAAAGGTGGAGTTAAGCGCCTTCAGGATAGTTTTATCCCTTCTTGAGTCTTCCACCATGTTCAAAATGTCCTGTTTTACTATAGTCCAGTAGGCTTTGAAGAAGTCTACATTGAACCCATCCGGACCTGGAGCCTTGCCATTTTGCATCTCTTTAAGGACCTCACTGACCTCCCCTTCTGATACTAGTCTGTTGAGGTTGATATTGTCTTCTTTGGAAACCAGCTTAGGTATATGTCTAGATATATCCCTGATGGATTGATCTCTGTTGGAGCAGGTCTCCTGAGCAATGCCTCGAAAGTGCTGGACCAGTACTGCTTCGATTTCTTCTTGCTTGCTGAGCATATTGCCTTTCTTGTCCTTAATAGAAGAAATCCTGTTGTGAGCTCTATTCGCCATAGTGGATTTGTGGAAGAATCTGGTGTTGCGATCTCCTTCTTTTAGCCATTGCACTCTGGATTTCTGCCTCCAGAAAATCTCCTCTTGTTTACAGAGGTTCTCCCAGTCTTGATGATATTTATTTTCCAGTTCATTTTGCTCCTTATCAAAACCCTCTGTAATCAGGGTTTGGTTGAGGTTCTGCATTTTCCTTTCCACAATTTTTTTTGCTTCAAAAATGTTGCCATATTCCTTCTTGTTCCACTCCTTGAGCCAGAGTTTAATGTGTTTGAGTCTTTTTTGCAGAAGGAACATTCTGGTGCCTTGAACTTCTAAATCTTCAGACCACCAGATGGCTATGTTATTTTGGAAATCTGGGTGGGAGAGCCAGATATTCTCGAATATGAAAGGTCTATTCTTAGGTTTGCCAATGCCCTGAATGTCCAGTTGAACCGGCCAATGATCCGAGCCTCCAAAGGGAAGAACACTCGCAACTATGTCCTTGTCCTTGGTTATCAGATCTTCTGAAATTATAAATCTATCCAGTTTGGAGGCCACTTGAGACTCTCCTCCTCTTTTATTGTTCCAGGTAAATGTACCATTATTCATAACAATATCCATGAGCTTCATACTATCTATGAAGGATTGAAAAGCCCAAGAATCTTTGGTTAGAATTCTGGTTCCTCCTTTTTTCTCTGATAGCATTTTTATCATATTGAAATCACCCCCTAGGATCCAGGGGATATTTGCATGCCATTCTCTGAGCTTCTGCAATGAATCTAGAAACAAGAGTTTACCCTCTGGCCTTTGTGGGCCATACACATTCGTAGCCAGGTACAATTCCTTATCTCCCACTGGCTGAATGATCACTGAAAGATAATCTCTAGATGCTTCAGCATCTATCATATCGATCTTTTGGGGGTTCCAAAGCGTGAGAATTCCTCCTGTTGTATTCTCTGCTTTGACCTCCAGGAATTCAAATCTGTTGAGCCATTTACTGTGAATCTCTTTTACTTTTTGAATGGAACATTTAGTTTCCTGAATGAAGATCACATCCGAGGCTTCTTGTTTCATTATGTTACTTAATAGTCTTTGTTTTCTTTTACTACCTAGACCACTTATATTCCAAGATAAGTCTTTCATCTTACCTGAATCTATCATTAGCTTTCCACATTCCATCAGCAGCTCGTTCTATTTTTTCCAGCCTCTTTTCTTTCCTGGGATTCTTGGTGCTAATCCTGGTGTGGCTTTCATAGCTTTCACCCCCTCCTTGCCCTGTTTTTCATTTTTCTTTAGCTTTTCAAATCCTTTGTTCTGAGTTTTCCAGATGAATAGCTACTGAACTCTGTGGAACTCCTCTTGAGGTAGTGAATCCACTCCCTCTTTGGTTCCTTGTTTCAAGAAGCCTTCTAGATCTAGATTTTCTTTCTCCAGAATTTCCTGTAGCTCATGATCCTCCATCTCCATATCACTCTGGGTCATTTCCAGATCCATTTCTAGTTCTGCATCACTCATCATATCTTCTTTCTGTTTATTTCTGTTTTGTGTTTGCTCCACATTGTCCTCTTTTTCTTCCTCCACTGGACTGCCTACCTGGACCTGATCTGCTTGTTCCACTATTTCTTCCTCTTCTAGAGCTTGAAACCTATTTTGACTGGCCTGATGCTTGTCTGTCTGAGATAGTTTTGGTCCTCGTTTGCTCCCTTTTCCTTTCTGGACCACCTTATGGAAGCCTTCTGAATCCCTTGGGGTGTTGATTTTACCTATGTTTCCTGTTTTACTGAGAGGGAAGTCTCTGAATAGGTGACCATGCTCATGGCATTTACGACATCTGAAAGGGATATGTTTGTAATCCACTGTTTGTACCCATTCTTCATCCAGCACTTCCAATATTACTTCATCCGGCAGTGCTCCAGAGAGGTCCATCTCCACACATATCCTTGCAAAGGATGTGTATTTTCCTCTTCTAGTTGCCTCAGAGGCTTTGACAAAATGCCCTAGCTTGTTTCCTATGGCAGATAAGGATTCCAGTTGCCAATAATCCAAAGGCAAAGAGTAGAGTCTTACCTAGACTGGAACCGAGGTGAAGGTTTCGCATTCTGGGACAAAATTCATCACCCATGGTCGCATATATAGGCATGTAGCTGCGTAAAAGTAGGGCCCTCCTTCAAACACTCTATCCTTGTCTTCAATATTTGCAAAAACTACAGTAAAGAAACCTTTTGATCCCAGGTGAAGTTCTATGCTACCTTTTGGTTTCCAGTTGTATTTAATCCATGTTTGTAAAGCTTTTTCAGTGGCCCATAAGCCCATGAACTCAAAAATTATTGCATACATCTACATGTGGTCCCTATGCACTTGAAGCACAGGGTCATTCAACACTACTCTGGGCGCGATTGAGGATTTGGGCTTGCATGGTCCCTTTGGTTTTTTGTCTTTTATATTCTATTCTTTGTCTTCTTCCTTGTTGTCTTTAGTGTAGTTGCTCTCCCTGGTTTTGGCGCCATTCTGCCCCTCTTCTTTGTCTTTCTGCCTTAATTCTTCAGAGGGATCTCTGTCCTCAATGGGTTTCTTACCTCTTTCAACCACTATCTGCTTGAAGGAGGGAGTGGAGCTCCCTCCCTTGCGCTTCGCCACGAAGAACCCGCTCAGATGGCCGCAACCCTAGTTCCCTAGTTCGCGCGCGGCCCTTGTTTCGTTAAGCTCCCTATACTTTCCCCCCAAAAAAAAACCCCTAGGGTTTATAATATTAATCCTAGGGTTATATATAAATGCCTTGGGTTTATAATCATGGTTAACTATGGTCAATCATGGTCAATATGAAAATCAACGATGGTCAATCATGTTCAGCTATGGTCCAAACTCACATTGTGACAAAGATTGTCTCAATATGAAAATCAACCATGGTTCACCATCATCTACCATGGTAAACCATGGTAAAAATGGTCAACCATGCTTATTTTAGGGTTTATAATATTTATGGTAGGATTTATATACCTTGGGTTTATAATATTAATCATTTGAGTTTAATATTATTCCCTTAGGTTTATGATTCCTTGGGCTTTTAGTATTGATCCCTTCGGTTTATTAGTACGCTAGGTTTATAATATCAATCCCTTGTGTTTTTTAATCTAAGGGTTCATATTCCTAGGGTTTATAATATTAACCTGGGGTTATATATAATTCCTTGGGTTTATAATCATGGTCAACCATGATAAAACATGGTCCAACATCACATTGTGACAAAGATTGTCTCAATGTGAATATTAACTATGGTCAATGATCATCTACCATGGTCAATAGTGGTCAAACATTGTCAATCATTCTTAGTTCAGAGTTTATAATATTTATCATAGGGTTTATCTAGCTTGGGTTTATAATATTAATTCCTTGGTTTAATATTATTACCTTAGGTTTATAATGCCTAAGGTCTTAGTATTAATCCCTTGGGTTTATTAGTACCTTGTGTTTATAATATCAATCCCTTGGGTTTATTAATCTAAGTGTTCATATTCCCAGAGTATAATATTAATCTTAGGGTTATATACAAATCCATTGGGTTTATAATCATGGTCAACCATGGTCAATCATGGTCTAATGTCACATTGTCACAAAGATTGTCTGAATATGAAAATAAACCATGTTCAACCATCTTCAACCATGGTCAACCATGGTGCATCACATTATAACAAAGATTGTCTCAATATGAAAATAAACCATGTTCAACCATGTTCAATCATGGTTAACCATAGTCCAACGTCACATTGTGACAAATATTGTTTCAATATGAAAATCAATCATGGTCAATATGAAAGTCAACGATGGTCAATCATGATCAACCATGGTCCAATGTCACAATGTGACAAAGATTCTTTTAATATGAAAATCAACCATGGTCAACCATCATCTACCATGGTCAACCATGCTTATTTCATCGTTTATAATATTCATCTTAGGGTTTTTATACCTTGGGTTTATAATATTAATCCCTTTTGTTTAAGATTATTCCATAATGTTTATAATGCCTTGGGCTTTTAGTATTGATCTCTTCGGTTTAATAGTACCTTGGGTTTATAATATCAATCCCTTGGGTTTATTAATCTAAGGGATTATATTCCTATGGTATAATATTATTCATAGGGTTTATAACATTAATCCTAGGGTTATATATAATTCCCTTGGGTATATAATCATGGTCAATGATGCTTCAACATCACACTGTGACAAATATTATCTCAATTTAAAAATAAACCGTGTTCAATGATCGTAAGCCAGTGTCAACCATGGTCAATCATGGTCAACCATGGTGCATTGTCACATTGTTATAATTAACAAGATAATAGTGTCAATTGTTTATCATAATAATATTACTTTTTGTTAATTTACATTCTTAATTATCAACATTTCCCATTGTTTTATTTTTATCATTAATATTCTATTATTATTGATGCTAATAATTAATCTTATTAATATTATTAAAAGATAATAACCTAAATATATAACATTATTCATCATAGTGAAGTATGAAAAAATAAATAATTAAATTAGGAGTAAATTAATTTATTTCCTTAATTAACTTCTATTTCTATTTTTATTTGGGTCGTTAATTTTTATTAATATTTTACTCCTAATTTGAAGGTTTATATAAATTGTTTTTTTAAATAATTATGATCTAGCTTTTAAAGATAAATATCATACATAATTATTTTTGCTACACCATGAATATGTTATATATGATTTTAGTAAAAATATATTAAATTGTCATATGTAGGCACACATCACAAAATAGAATTGAAAAAAAAAAATTGATATACCAAAGTTACATGCAAATGTATCTCGAATTATGCCACAATGTTGCTTGATAATGTACATAACTATGATTCTAATCTCCTAACCAACCTTGATTAATGTCAAGGGTATCATGTTGTATTTAACAGTAAATTAGGAATTGATATGCAGATGTGAATTATCAAAAATCAAGTCTGGTATCTTTAATGTAATGCTAAGCTTATTTAAGTGCACAACTATTATCATAGTTGTTCCTTTTTTTAGTTATATGATGGATAATGATTAACTAGGTTGGGTAATCCCCACACTCCACCTCTGACCTGCGACCTTGATAGCCATTACCCTCAGTCACAATGTACCAGGTACAATGCTACATTTGGCCAGAGTATTGAATACTTGGTCCTGCATTCACATCTGCTCTTCATCCTGTTGACCACCTATCCAGGTTTTGATCCAATGGTGCTAAATTGTTACTTGACATTGGTAACAAATTCACCCCCCCAAATTGGATCAATGGCTCATTTCTTCGTTTCAAGTTAGGGTTTCAAGCATGCACACAATATTTGTAAGCTTAGGGTTTTTCTGGACTTCACTATTGCTAGTAACTTAGTATTCACGCTTTCTATGCTAGAGGTTTATGCAATATTTTCTTGCGGTTAGTGAGGCATTTTACAACACCATTAAATTTTACAGTCTAGTCGAACGTTGGATACTCCGCTGCTTTGAACGAGATACAGAATCCTATCCTCGAGTTCAGGTAATCTCTGCAAGAACTCCTCTTACTTAAATTAATTTACCCTTTAGAAACTAACAATGGTCTCTGACTTTCTCGTACAGGCCATGAGTCTAGCTACCTCGGGTATCTTGCAAATACAGGTAAGTTCACATGATGAATCTAAATATTTACTTGCATCAAGCTTATTATTTTCATATTAATCCTAAGGCACGCATGGTTGTAGGTGAAGTTCTTTCTATGGGTCAACTCATTTTCCTATAGCAGCTTGCCATGGTGCTTCCTTCTACTAAGACTCAACCTTTATATAGGTTCTCTCTTTACTTCTTCTTTTTTTTCTCTGTTTAAACCCTCTCTAGGACTTTCTGGTGTAGAAGGGTCAATCTTTGGAAGTGATAGAAAGGTGATAAGATTTGGATTAAGAATTTAATTCCTTTTTAGACACGTTTTCAGCAATAATCACATCATAATTCATAGGTCGGCGTGTTTCAAAGCAACAAGTGTGGTTCATCGTCGGGACAAGATGAAGAACCAGATCAGGACAACAAGTTAAATAAAGAGAATGCTTATTTTCTTGACATGACTGAGTTTTGTTTCCTTCGGATTAAAGGTATATCTATGCATTCCACCCACCTGTACTTGGTTTCATTTTTTTCGAACAATATATAAAATTTAAAGTCCTAAAGAAAACTCAAATCCTGCTTTAGGTTATTTTATTTATCTTTCCTTTTAACATAAACTATTTTCCTGCATGAAGAATTAATGTATATGTTTTTGGGTTTTGAATGCACTTGAGGATACCTTGCCCTTATTAACTCGGTGAGCTAACATGCATGCAATTGTTACTTCTTTACTTCTTAATTTTGCAAATGAATGTTTTTTTTTTTGTAATTTGCCAGCAATGGTTAATTTCTGGTTACCTCTTGCCTGCTTCTAAGTATAATGTTTTCCTTCTTATTTTGACAACGTTGTATTCATTTACTATAGAGGCTAGGTTATTTCTTAAGGAAACATATTATATAGTAAATAGTTTCAATTGTTTACTAAATGTCCCTGGTTTAGTTGTTGCCAAATGTTATGAAACAGATCACAAAAGGATAGAAAAGATAGATGAACGCCTTACAATTCAGCCTCTTCGAGGGGGCAACCTCCTTTACATTACACAAATGAACAATTCTTGGATGATACAAATGACAAAACCTCATTTCTATATATAGGAGTCTAAGGGGTCACAATATAACCAAGCTAACCTAACAATAATAATATAAAGGCACAAAAATAACAATAGAGGGATTCTATGGGGCACAATATTAACAATATGGGGACAATAGGGGCATGAAAATATTAATAAGGGATACAACTACAATAGTAATGGGGGAATCACTAGTTTTATAGGGACCTAGCATGCCCCTCTCCTTCAAAATAGTGTTGTACTCAATGCTTGAGTAGTTCTGGATGCTTCTGTATAAAATTCTCATCCTCTCATGTGGAATCTTCAGCGGATAAGTTCTTCCACTTGATGAGATACTCTGAAATTGATCGATTTCGTAGATGTCAAGTTCTTTTTTCTGTGACTGCTTCCAGTTCCAATATAATTTTTCCTTCCCCGTCAAGTTCTGGAAATATTGTTTGAACTGGGAGCTTGTCGCCTATAACCTTCCTTAAACATGAAACATGGAAAACTAGGTGCACTCGAGAAGTTCCAAGAAGCTCCAATTTGTATGCCATAGTACCAACCTTTTGCAACACCTTGTATGGACCATAATACTTTGGTGATAATTTATTATCCTTCTTAGCTTGCTTAAGGGACATTTGTTTATATGGTTGTAGCCATAGGAATACCTAGTCACCTACATCAAAATTTCTTTCACTGCAATGTTAATCTGCCTATTGTTTCATTCTATTCTGTGCCAACACAAGGTTATCCTTTAAGAGTTGGAGAACTTGTTGTTGATGCTCGATGTGATGTTCCACTGCTTGAACCTTAGAATTTTCTCTTAAATATGATGTGATGGATGGTGAATGATATCCATAAAGTGCCATAAATGGGGTCATTTTTGTTGTAGTATGGAAGGAACTGTTTTACCACCATTCATCCAGAGGCAACCATTTGACCCATTGTGTCTGTTTATTAGATACAAAGAAACGAAGATATCCTTCCAAACATTTGTTTACTATCTCAGTTTGCCTATCAGATTGAGGATGATAAGATGAGTTATGAGCTAATTGAGTACCAAGACAAGAAAATAAATCTGTCCAAAATTTTCCAGTGAAAATGGGATCTCTGTCACTTACAATAATCTTTGGGTTTCCATGTAGCTTTTGAATTGTTTCCATAAATGCAGTAGAAACTCTATTGGCTTTAAAGGGATGTGATAATGCACAAAAGTGTGCATACTTGTTAAGTCTGTCAGCTACCACCATAATGACACTCTTTCCCTTAGACTTGGGTAAACCTGTGACAAAATCCATTGAAACCTCCTCCCAACATTGGCTCGGAATGGATAAATGTTGTAATAGACCTGGGGTCTTAATTGCTTCAACTTTATTTTGTTGGAAAACCAAACATTCTGCCACAAACTTTTGAATATCTGATTTAAGGCCATCCCAAAATAATTCCTTCTTAACCCTGAGGTAAGTTTTTAAAAATCCTAAGTGCCCTCTTAAGGGAGAAGTGTGCAATTCCATAAGAGTCTTCTGTTTGAGCTGGGAATTCTTACAGAGGTATAAGTGATCTTTCTACCATAACGAATCTTTTTTCCAGCTAAATGTGTCAGATGTAGTGGAATATTGTTCTAACTTTTGAATAAGTGCCCACACTTCTTCATCATTCTTCCATTCCTTCCTTGCTTTGTTTATCCAATCTAGTTGGATAATAGAAATGGCGCACAACAATACTTCCGCATCCTCATCCTTTCTTGAGAGTGCATCTACCACAGCATTTTGCTTCCCTTTTTTGTAGATGATTTCAAAGTCATAACCCAACATCTTTGTGACCCATTTTTGTTGCTCTTCAGAGGATAATCTTTGTTCTAAAAAGTATTTAAGGCTATCATGATCCGTTTTTACCTTAAAGTGTCTTCCCATTAGGTAGGGTCGCCATTTCTTAAGTGCATGTAGTATTGCCAACATTTCTTTCTCATAAATAGCTTTGTGTAAATACTTTCCCTTGATTGGATGACTTTCGAAAGAAATGGGTCTTTCATCTTGCATTAAAACAACACCAATTCAATTTCCTGAAGCATCACATTCTACAATAAAGGTTTTTGTGAAGTCCAGCGTAGTTAAGACCGGTGCTTGGCACGTTTCCTCTTTAAGATGTTCGAACGCCTTTGTTTCTTCTGGAGTCCATGAAAATGCATATTTCTTCAACAATGTTGTTAGAGGTGTTTCTATCCTCCCATAATTCTTAACAAACTTGTGATAATACCCTGTCAACCTGAGAAATCATTGCAGATGCTTTATGGTTATAGGGATTTTCCATTCCTTAATGGATTTAATTTTGCTAGGGTCTACCTTAACTCCTTCATGAGATAAAATATGACCCAGATATTCCACCTCTTGTACTCCAAAGAAACATTTGGATCTTTTTGCATATAATTGTTTCTATTCTAATAGTTGTAGCACCCTGTCAACATGTTCAACATGATCCTTCCAAGACTTGTTGTAGATTAGTATATCATCAAAAAATACTAACACAAATTTTCTAAGGAAGGGTTTGAAAATTAAATTCATCTAACCTTGAAATGTAGAAGGTGCATTGGTAAGGCCAAAAGGCATGACCAAAAATTCATAATGACCCTCATGAGTTCTAAATGCTATTTTTGGAATGTCTTCAGTCTTTATTATGATTTTATGATATCCTGAACGATGATCCAACTTGGTGAAGTAAATTGATCCATGCAATTCATCCTATAATTCATCAATGATAGGAATGGGATATTTATCTTTAATAATGAGCTTGTTGAGCTCCCTATAATCCAAACACATGCACCATGATCCATCCTTCTTGTGCACCAATACTACTAGAGAAGAGAAAGAACTTTGACTAGGTTGAATTATACTAGCCTCTAGCATTTCTGCAACCATACGTTCAATTTCACTCTTTTGGGCATAGGGATATCTGTACGGCCTGATATTTGGAGGAACACTTCCTGGAATCAAATGAATAGCATGATCATGATCACGAATAGGTGGGAGACCTTTGGGAGTCTCCAATACCTTGGAATTCATATTGCCGAAGCTACTACAGGATTAGGGTTTTACAACAACCATAGCTAGCCATACAAGAGTAAACATCACAGCACTGCAAGGCTAACTTCATCCCATGAAAATAATGAATCTTCAGCCCTCATATCTCTTTAAACTCTACAAGGCCTATACCGCCCTTAGGGCCAAACAAAAATACCAAGCTATAAAGACGAAGGTCCGATAAATTAATAGTTTGAAAACAAGTTCTCCTTTGGGGCTCTTAGACCCAAAAGAGTTCTCAGTAAAAGATCAGTTAAAGGATTCAAGTACCTAGTGGTGGGAGGGTTCCGTCATTACCATGGGTAGAGGACCCGATGAGGGTTTTCCTCAGCCCAATGCCCAAGTCTTCAATACCTGTGAAAAACCCATCCAAACTCGAAGGGCAACCGAATTAAAAACCTATATTATAAACTACAATAAATTTAAAAGGCCACAAAAGGGGAAATGTCCATCCAAGCTTACCCAATGGCAGTTGCTCGTAGAAACCCTCTCCGCGGATTGATGAAACCAAACAAGTTGGAGTCATGCCTTGTCAACGGGGAGCGAGTATGGAAAACAAATAAAACACCAATGACAAACAAAACCACTGGAAGAACCTTTGTAGGGCAAGGATCCTTTGGCAGAGCAGGTGGTGTTCTCTCCTTCAAGAAGCATAATGAAACAACAAAGCCAATACACCCCAGGCAAAGAACCCCAAGTTTGACCGTCGTCGTCCGATCAAAGCCACAGTCATGGAATGTTGATGTGGAATCGATCCCGAGGACTATGATGGAGATGTACAACAGTGAAACCTCTAGACCGCCATCTAGGCCATTAAATAGTCAGAGAAATAAATTTGTATGTATAGGGCCGAGTGGTAAGTAACAATATAGGTTTAGTGGTCAAGATTCAATAAAGATCGACATTAACGCATAAGTCCAAAAATGTCCTATTTTAATTAATACATGACAAGATATGAATCTTGAGAATTGTACACTGGGCTTGTTGGCTCATGTAGCAAGGCTATCTAGGGATAGCATACACAAAAAGTAATAGATGTAATATTTCATGCCGTAATATGTTTTGAAAAAATGATTTTGTAATAATGATATAGGAATGTCAACTACCCAATGTTGTTTTGTTGTCGCAGCCATAATTTTCAACATGATATATGTTCTCAGATTAATGTATAGTAAAAATATTTGGTAAAATTTTTTATTTTAAGATTATTTTACATGTGGATGTGTGACATATGGTATCAGAGTACTTAGTTTTCCAAACTAAGACATCTGGAATAAAGAAATAACAACCTCAATGAGCAGGGAGCAGTCAGCATGAGGAGAACTGGGAATCTGCCACACAAGTCAGTAATGGGAACACGACCAACATCATTTCATGAAGGAAATCATGAAGTATGGGTGTCGTTGGGTGATGAGCCACGAAAGAACAACAAAACTATCTTGGAAACTGTACAAGAATTGAAGAACGAGATGGTTGGGCTACAGGAAGATAACAAAAGGCTAATGCAGGAGTAGGAAAAGATGATGAAGAGACTGTTTGATAGACAAAATCATTGGCCACTAGTCCCTAGCCCTGAACACGGGAATATGATAGGGGAAAAAGAGTTTCAAATTGAGAATGTAGAAATAGAAGGTGGCGAAGAAAATCATGAAGAAGAATCAGATAACGTGTTAGGGAATAAGACACAGAAAAGACAAAAAATGGAACTTCAAGGTGAATTTAGAAAAATCAAGCCTCCCCTCTTTGATGGTGAACAGGAAGAGGCACTTGAAGCAGTGATTATCAATACAAACAAATATTTCTAGTTGTATGGGTATGACCATAATTTAAAGGCTTGCTTGGCCATTTTCCATCTACAAGGAAAAACCACCTTATGGTGGGAGGAAGTAGAAACAGTTCGCGGAGTAAATGAATAAAGCATAACCTGGGAAAAATTTTAAAAATATTTTAAAGAAAAATATCTAACAGAAAGATTCTATGATGAGAAGGCAAAGTATTTTCATGATCTTCGACTGCCAGAGTCGTGGAGATATGATTTTATACTGTTATTCATTTTTATCCAACTGAACACTTCAATCGGCCACCACCGGGCAAGTCCGATTTGCTACCACCGAACAGATCAGGAACTCCACTATGCCACTGCTGGGAAAAACCGATCTGCTACCATGGAACAGATCAACAAACAAGCTCCAACACGCCACCACCGGGCAACGATGATCTGCTTCCACCGAACAGATCGAGGAGTTGCACTGTGCCACCACTGGGCAAAAAATCGATCTGCTTCCACCGAACAGATCTCAGAGCTCTAATTCGCCACCACTGGGCAGGTCCTATCTGCTACTACCGAGCGGATCACGGAACCCCAATTCGCCACCACCGGGCAAATCAAATCTGCTACCACCGAGCAAAAATCTCCGCGTGCCACCACCGGGCAACTCCGATCTGCAACGAAAAATTGCAGATTTCCAGAGAGAAAGAGGTTGGCTCTTTGGCGCTTCGAACAGCCACGGATCTGCGCCAATTGCAGAAAAGAAAAATTTATGAGTGCACGGAAATTGGCGCGATTAACAACCACGGATCAGCGCCAATTTAGTTACTTTTTACCTAGCGCACTTATCATCCTCAAAACCGCGCCATTGGGTGCGTCTATTGACAAAAAAATCGTGCTCGTCTTTTCTGTTCTGTATTGGCGTGACTGTCTGCAAAAAATCCGCGCCAACTGCTGCTTCTTCTGAGGAAAAAACTGTGCTCCAACCCTTTCTTTGGCTCAGAGATGATCAGTCATCTTAGACCCTTCGCTCCAGGTGTTACTGTAGTTCCACCTGATCACACATATACATTTACATGCTCTCCTACCACTACAGATATGTAGCTAATGATACATCCCTAAAAAAAAATTTGAGGCTATCTCTACCCTAAGCTCTGATACCGAGATAAAAATCAAACTTTGAATTAAATGAAGGAGTTGCAGCTCACAGGTGTGTACAACACCTGGGAGACTGCACTCAAACAAAGAGGAGACTCTCTCTCTCGTTCACTCTACTATTCCATCAAATGAATATTGCAATATTAAATACATCACTAAAAATTAGATAGTTGTAAACAAACCCCTAAACTCTAGGAACAAATCCTAAACTAAGGAGATACGTTACAACTATGTAACCATTTCTCCATTAATACAAAATAATATTGATTATTTTTAACTTGATTTGGAATTTGTTAGATTAAAAAATAATAAAATAATAATATATAATTTTATATGAATCTTTAAAGAATGAAATAGTAAAAAAATACTTTTAACACATTTCTTTTCAAGAAAAACGTGTCTACTCATTTGTTATGCACATGATTCTCATTCAATCTTTTCTATAAACTGATATGATTTCTCTATCTTTTATCTACAAAATTCTCATGTATTATTTCAAAAAAAATATCAAAACTAACCCATCTTTAATCGGGCCAACCTTTACAAAATTAATTAATTAAATAATAATAAAAAAAAACTAAAATATAAATTAAATAATAAAAAAATTAAAACTACATCCATACTAAAAAAACCATTCATTAAATATAAATTAAATTTATTAAACAAACGATTAAAAAAAAATAAAAAATTATTTCGTGTACCCATATATCAATATATTAGTAGCTCGTTTAAGAGAACGTCATTATACAACGAAAATTTATGCATATTTGAACAAAGCGAATTGATGAATTAGCGTTTTAACAACTCTCCGTAAGAAAATTAATTTTTAGTTTTCTCTTTTTATTGCAAATTTTATCATAGACCATTAATTTAGGAATTTTTATTTAGGTTATTTATATGATTATCTTCACGCATTTTTATTTGTGTTATTTATATAATTATCATAATCATATGAGTAAAAGGTTTATAATTAATATATATTTATTTTAATTAAAAATTTACAATGAGTTGAGAGATTAAGGTGTAAATTAAAATGGTTTTTTATTGTTAATATATTTTTAAGTATATGTTAATATTAATTTGTATTAAAATATTTTATCATGTATAACATTAAAATATTTTATTTTAACAAATTTTTTTATATATAAATATATATGAAATTGTCATCCACATAAATTAGTTAACATACATCTTCAAATAATTTATTTAAAAATGTGTTTTAGAAGTGTAAGGTTTAAAAATTTTACTCACATTTTTTTTACCTTTAATTACTTTACAATATATTCATTTTTTTAATTATAGCTGCCATTATTTTTCTATTTAGAAGATAATTTATTTTTATTTTAAATGGATTAACCATTGCACTTACACATCACCAACTAGGCTAGTCTCAATAAGTATCAACTCATAATAAGAAAATTCATTAAACTATAAATCTATTATAACTATTAGTATTTAAAAGAATTAATATATAAATTAATTTAATAAAACATGTAATAACGTTATTAATCATATTCACCCTAGTTAATCGTGAAGATTCTTAATTTGTAAATAAGTTTTGTTAAAATACCATGAGCCAATATCATGACTTATCCTATGATATTTTTTTTCCAATTAATTAATTTAATTAAAAAACATAACTAAAATAAATTCCAACATTGTGCATACTTTTATTAATAGTAGGTGAAGATTAAATCCCTGCCATCAACCTAATAATTATTTATAATTAAATTAAAATTATAAAAAGTCTATTTCTTTTTTTTTTGTAAGCTGCGGTGTTTCTATTATATACAAACTTTTCTACAAGTACAAACTTAGGGTCCTCTGACTTCCCCTAGGGGGAACCAACGCTGAGGTCCCTAAACTTCCAACACTCAAAAACAACATCAAACTGGCCTTCCTGGGCCTGAAAAGAGAAGGCTGCCCACCACGCAGGGCGGCAGACCCCAAAACTGAAAGGGCAGCCGGAAAGGTTACAAAAACCACCTCGGCTCCCAAGAGAAGAAGAAACTAAAGCAGAGCTAAACCAACAAAACTAGAAGAAGGGCGTCCGGACCAAGCCAAAGGAACTACCCACCGAGTGTGGGAACACTTGGTCGACTTTTTTTCCCTTTTTTCTTGCCAACTTTGACCCATCCATTTGGGCCAGGTTGATCGAGAACAATTTGAAGACTGTTTTGGACTGGAGGCGAAAGCTCCTTGTCTGAATCCGAAGGAGATGACTCATGAGATCGTTTCTGGGCGGTGGGAGTGACTGTTGCTTCCGCGTGACGCCCAGCTGGAGATACCTGTTCTGTCATTTCTTCTACGACTGCCACATCTTCCTCCACGTCCTCTTCATCCGAGCTGAAAGCAAAGAACTCGTCCATTGAGGGGGGATCTTGAGGTGTCCAGCTTTTATCTTTTGGTTTGGATTTGGCTTTCTTTTTTTTGAATGGCATTGATGGACACGAACTTTGAAGGTGCCCTGTGAGATGGCAATAGCGGCACCGGAATGCTGTATTCTCATAATCCAGAGGTTGAGACCAATGGAAATCACCTACTTTGAGATTAATCTGATCAGGAAGTCCCTTGCTTATGTCTATTTCTGCGCAAATTCTGGCATAGGTGTACATTCCTTGAAGCCCTCTTGACTGATCTGTTTCAATGTAACGGCCTAAGGAGTTGCCGATGGCTTCAAATACAACAAAACTCCATAAGTGCGCCGGAAGGTTAGGGAGTCTAACCCAGATCGGGAGTTTGGTGATGACTGCAGTGGAAGGATCAAACTCTGGGAACCACGGAGTAAGGATAAAAAGTCTATTTCAAAATAAACATGTCTATTGATATAAAAACAAAATTGTTCATAATATTTAAACCCGTGGTGATCTCTAGTTTCTTTACATCCAATTGATTTGGTGACTTTGATAATTAGAGGTAAGACAACTCTTAAATGATTTCACAAGTGCACTTACAACTTGCAACAGAAGTAGGGAAGGAGAAAATCTGAGGTAAAGAAACACTTAAGAAACTAGCACAACCACATTAATAAATGTGGTTGATATAATTTGACATACATCAAACACATGCATAACCACATTAGTAACTTGATTGATATACAATGGTAAGCTTATATCAACCAAATTCATAATTATTAGGTGTACAATAGAGATTTAATATTAATTATTATATAATTATATAAGTAATAATTAGATCTAAATATTGGGTTTTAATAGTGGGGTTTAGCATTTGGTATTAATATTAGGTTTTAATATTGATATTTAAGTATAGGGTGGTAATATTCCGGTTTTAATATAAGTAAGTGTAAGTTAAATATTCAATTATGTGAACAAGTTGCAATTAACATTGAAACTCCAATTTTTATCTCTAATCTTTTGTTTAAATAATTGTAGTTTTCTATTATTGTAAAAATACGTATTCTTGTTACAAACAACATTGGTGAAGAGAAGACTAAAGACCACTTTGTTGAAATGTATACATGTTAACGTTACTATCATTAAATCCCTAATATCAAAATTTTAATATTATAAAACCTAGTATTATAAAACTCATACTAAATCTTCAATATTATAAATGGTAATATTAAATTTAATATTAATATAAATATTAATATTAAACCTTAATATTATAAAACCATAAACTTTAATATTGAACCTAATAAAATATATTCAACATCATAAATCCAATATTAAACATAATATTATAAATCCAAAACAAATATTATAAACCTTAATATTAATATTGAACCCGATAAAATATATCAAACATCATAAATCCAATATTAAATAATAATATTAAACTCAATATTATTATTATTATTATCCAATTTTAAGGTCATGGCCAAGCTAGAGGCCAAATTGATGTCCAAGATCCTCTTGATTGTGGGACAACCCAAATTGGTATACAAGATCCCCTCGTTTCTGGGACAAGGGACATTGGTATACGAGATCCCCTTGTTTGTGGAACAAGGGACCCACCTCCCCGCATAGATTTCACTACCATGGAGATATACATTACCCCTTTCGTTTTGAACCTATAATCTTTTAAAAAAACACATACTCTTAACTATTACACCCACTCAATTATTATATATTCATATTATAAATCTAATATTAAATTTATGTTATTATAATTTTTAATATTAAATACTACTCATTTTGTAATTTCATAATATAACTTTAAATAAATTACAAAATAGAACTTAAATAATGTTATAATATTAAACCTCCATATTATAACCCCAAATATTATTTCAATGAGTAATATATAAGAAAGTAAACGGATCCGATAGTTTCTACAAAGTTTGAAAGCAATCGTTCAAAAGCACGAACTTCATCAACAATTTCCCTTCCGTATAAGGAAAGTAATTTAAACGAAGCTGGGTCCCCCCAGATTTTGAGGCATCGCCTAAATTAAAAAAGGTTTTACTCATACATAGGTTCGAAGAGAGCGATAGTTGCGCCGGAGACTGAGAATTGTTGCATCCACGTAGGTTTTGTAAACACAGTCAGACCTTCGGGCCGATCTATATGGGATTCACATCTCACACATTGCAAGACGATATTGAAAGCACATGTGAGCCCTAATGTAGAATTGGGTGAGCACCATCTCCACGTAACTCCAGCTCCAACGAGGAAATACTCGAGCTTTTGGGGAATTTATGATCATCCACCCACAACCAGAAGAAGAGATCAAAGTCATCACTCCCACGAAAAAACTGAAAGATTGAAGGAAGTTCCGGAAGCCCTTGGGACACCTCTGACATCACACTGCACAGCGCCATGTGGTCTTCCCCATGCTACGAGCCGTGAGTTCACCTGGAGGATTCCAAGAAATTGGAAAATTCAAGAAAATTCCGCTATGCTACCAGCGGTGAGTTCGCCTGGAAGCTGCCGAGAAGAAACTCGAAGATTCAAGGAAGTTACAGAGAGACATCTCTGCCGTCACCCTGAAATCCCGTATTATGATGTTTTATACACGTCGTGCATGCTACCTTCAGCCTCGAAATTACTTCCATCACAGTCCTCTTATTTTATTATATTTTGATATACCTGGCGTATTCTACCTTCAACGTCAAAGTAGGCTACTACCTTCATCAAGACTTACTGTCAAAGCACACAACTGCCCGTCATGATACGTTGCCTTCTGTTCCATCGGCGGGCCGCTCTACCTCCACTTGTTATCCCCATTATGATGTGTTTATAAATTATAGAGTGCCAGACCTAACACACACTTTGGCCCTTCCTCTCTGCGATAGCCTTCAATCCCTCGGATTGAGAGTCTTTCTTGACCAGACCGAAATGGTTGTTGCACGCAACATTTTAGATTTAATTATAATATCCGAGTATTTAATTTTTCAAATTCAATGTGTTATTGTTAGTTTCAATAAATATAATTATATAGATTTTTTTTAATGGGACTTAATTTCAATTGGTTTGATTACCAAAAATAAATTATTGAAAAAATATTTTAAATGTGTGTTTAATTTGAAATAAAGCTTCTAACATTTGATCTCCATATAATATTATAGAATGTTCTAAATAGTAATCAAAGATTAAAGGTTAGAAATTTGTTTCAAAAATAGTTATGTTTTTTTGTGCTCTTTTAATTAAATTGGTTATTAAAAAATGTAATATGAATATTTGTAATATAAATATGAGTTATAGTTTTTTGGGCAAGTGGTTTCAGAAATAGTTATGTTCTTTGTGCTTTTCTAATTAAATTGATTAATTAAAAAAATTGCGATATGAACATTTGTAATATAAACATGAGTTATAGTTTTTTGCACAAGTGGTACTAGTAAGCCATGGGTATTGGCCTATGGTATTGTAATCCATGGTAAAGTGAAAGTGAATAATCCATAATTAATAATTTTGCAACAATTTTTTAAAAATTTATATATTTTAACTAGTATATTTATTCTTTTTATAATTAATATTATTAAAAATAATTAAAAATAAAGTCATAATTTAGTTGATATTTATGGTCTTTTCAAATTTTGTCAATATAAGGTGAGGTAAATGTTATGATTCTTATTGACATTTACAAACATTGATTTATACTGAAAAAAATCTAAGTTGCCTTTTGGTCGAGGGATAAAAACTGAATTTTCACAACTGAACTTACAACATGTTTAGAGTCATCCAAAAATATATTTTGTTAAAGAAATTAAAACTTTGAAACAGAGAAATTACATATTACAAAAACTGTTTATTTTTAGAAAAGAATTTCACTTTTAAATATCATAGATAATTAGAATATGTTATAGGGAAAAAATTCTAAATTAGAAGACACTAGTGCTGGATATCATATTTTCACAATATTATATTATGGATTTTTTTCAATCCAATTTTAACAGCCGTAGTCTTTAACGCGACTTTTTGAAAGCCTTTCCGGCGATTTTTTCCGGTGAAAATCCGGCAGTAATTTATTGAAATCCAAGTTTGATAACTAGTTTCTGCACAATGAAACCGTCCCAGGGGTTTTTCAAGGTGCTGAATCCGAATATGCAGTTAAAAAACCATTTTAACTGCAACAAATCATGATTTCATCTCAATTTCTTCCCCGGATTCCGTCACCCGAATCTCAAAAAGTCGCATTATAGACAACTCCATTTTAACATGCTACCCCAATTTTTTTTAAGATGTTTTTACAGTGATCTCTGGTTCAAAACTATTCGAAATCACTGGCTTAAAACTATTAGATAGTATTGAATAAGTTCAAATTAATCCGAAGAGTATAATGGGATGCCTCAAGTGACAAAATTACACAACCGCATAGACTGTGAATGTCAGGGATGAGTGTCAAATACCATGTACATTGTTTTTGTTACCTTGTATTTGTTGAGTACATGTTTTTGTTACCTTGTATTTGTTGAATCTCAATAGGGTTGGAATATCTTTCTAAGGTAATTTATTCTAAAAGGAAATTCTCTATTCGAATTCTCTATTTGAATGATTGACAATTTTATAGGTATTAGATTTACATTGTCAGCCTTCGAGTAGCCCTATTAAACAGGAAAATCATAATGGTTATATCTTATTGTGGCAGTAACTATCCTGCTTCCGAGACCAATTTTTAAGTCGGCATAACTTAATTGTATCCCTTGATGTTTTTCGTCTAAATTGCACTATGTAAAGATTGCTTACAAGTGAAGTGGTATAACTGCTAATGCAAAATATTGTATTTCATAACGAAGCGTTTTTATATTACTGAGTTGCATTTCATAACGAAGCGTTTTTATATTACTGAGTTGCACGGTACATATAGTTTTATTTTATAGAATGAGAACCATGTAGGTAGATTTATTGTATAATGTAGTCACATTGAATATGATTGATTGGCGTCATTTTATACATGTACTGGGTGTTTGAAAATGAGGTATGTGGATATATATTAACTATATTTAATGTGATTTAATTTGTTTGTGCTGGTTTAATTTTTTTTAAGTTATTAAAGATTTGATATTTAGTTATGGTAAAGAATGGTAAGTTTGCAACTACTAATAATAATAAATTTCAATATGAGATGAATTAGTAAGCTTTATTTTGTTTATCATTATTTCTAGATCATTTCAAATCGAAGTAGTTGATAACATATAGGAAAAAATGTTAATATTATGAATATTTAAGTTTTAAATATAATTATTGTTTATTTAAATTTTTTTAAATTTTGAAAAAATAATATGTTTAAGTATTTATGAGATATATATTTCCTGAACTTTTTATGTATTGAATTTTACATAGTTAAATCTTCTAGATATCCAATCCGAATTTGAAACCAAATGGATTTTGGATTCCAATTCAATAACTATTGTGAATAAAATAAATTTTACCTAATTAAAATAATAATGATAATAAAAATTGGTTGATGTACACATATATTACATGATTCATTTGGTAGAATATAAATATTTCTTTATATTTGATGGTGCTAAAGGGAAATAGAACTTTGGATTGTTGAAGTGAGCCCATGAAATGGAAATTCAATGGTATATACATATAAACTCTTGTTTGAATACTTCAACACTTTCTTGTGCATACCTTGCATTTGCTTTACACACATTAACTTTTTTAGTATTTGTCTATCTACATGTGTGAAAGTGATTGCATAAAATTATCCCTCCAAGTACTTATCTTGCATCTACAATGTATACATTAATTTGATAAGGGTCTTTTAGAGCTTATGTATGATGGGGTAGGGATATTTAAATACTATGAATAAATATGCTATTTAAAATATATAAATTTTAAAAAGCATGTAGCAAGATTCTTAGTCATCAAGATCCACTTCCACTTTGCCATGGATTACAATATCATACGCCAATACCCATGACTTTCTAGTACCACATACCCAAAAAACCATAACTCATGTTGATATCACATTTTTCTTTAATTAATCAATTTAATTAAAAGAGAAGATATAACTATTTTTGAAACAAATCTCACTCTTTACTAATATTTTATAATATTATATAGAGGTTAAATTTTGGAAACCTTATTCTAAAATAAACATGCATTTAAGATTCTTTATCAATAATTTATTTTCCATAATCATAAAATTTGAGATTAAGTACTATTAGTATATATTTTTCTGGGAAAATTCTATTTGTTGAAGCTAAAAATAAAAAATAGAATTTGAAAAATAAAATACTCTAATATTATAATCTATTTTTTATATTTTTATAACTTATGAAAAAAATAAATCTTATATAATTTAATATAAATAAGTTGAAGATCATTTTAATATAATTATGCCATAAGGCATTCCCCTCTGAAATCAACTCCCATAATTGCCTTTTTGTCATAATCTTGATCGTCAGATCCATTGTTAGTTGATTAAATGTTTTTCCACCATTAGATACTACTAACTGAAATCAACTAAATCTTGATTTTCACTCTTATAACCATAATCCCATTTATAGTTATTTAAGTCAGTTCTATGGCTACATCTAATTCTAACCTTGTTCATTACCATACCATGAGGAACTCGGTTGTTCGATGCCAAGCTCCGTCAAAATGCTCTGCAAAACTTGCAAAACCCTAACTTAGCTAGGGTTGCCTTTTGGGTGGCTAGTTCTCGCCTCTTGGCCACGATGTTAAATTGAATTGGTCTCTGCGTCTTTCCTGTCCACTTCTACTACCAACTGCTACCCAAATACTATCTAGAATCCAGTTTCACAAGGTGCAAGTAAGCCTCATTTTCATTGATGGGTTAGCAGTCTTTAGCAATTTACACATTAGGTATCTGAACATTCTTTTTCTTTTGTTTTGTTTAATCTGGCTAACTCTCTATTTCTTGTCTTGCCCTGCTAGTGGGTCCTCCAGTTGTTCTACAATTCAAGGGCTTCCGACACTGAGGAAGATAGTTGAATCCTTCGGTACAGGTAATAGCCGAAAGTAATTTGTAAGATCTTCCTTCTGGCACACACTTAAAGATATCTATAAAATATCCCTTTACAAAGGATAACATTATGGAATAATGTCACTTCAAAGATACCCAGAGGTCAGCAATGGTGGAATATCGAACACAAGGAGGTCAAACCACTCCAAAAATTTTCAATTGGGTTCCACAAAAGGAACATCGAAAGACGATATTACTAAGTGGCTTCATCTGACCTTCAAGTTTGGGTTTAAATTGTCCATTCCACTTGGTTTTATCCACTTCAGAGTTTAAGAAATGGAGAAGTGGTCTTGTCAATTACTATGTGTGTAATCCTGTGACAAGGTGTTGCAAGAGTTTGCCTGAGAGATTTGAGAAGGGGACAACCCAATTGGCAGGTATGACAATTGATGTAGATTTTGGGCATTATAATCTTCTGATAGCAGTATTTGTTGAGTGGAGTTTGTCAAATTGTAAATGGCATTGTTTCCTTAGTTCCTTGAAGCCAGTCAGAGACTTCAATAACCAATCCCATTCTTGTTTATTATGGTTCAAACACCATTGATATTCTGGTTGAGATGGTTAAGTTTTGTTCTCTGTTTATGTCATGGGCATCTGATTAACATAGGGAGGAATCCAACTTGAGGGGTATTTGGGTTTGACGAAACCTGTCTCAATATGAGGCTTGGAGCTAGCCCCTGCTTCTTGAATAGAGGATTCAAACTTGGCTTTGGAGGAATTAGTCCGTGGGGTTCCCAGAATGTTGGTAAGTCTTCTCCCTCACAATAAATTCATTTATTTCATTAATTTACCTTCCATGTGATTTTATTTGTTGGGAATTTTTATATTCTATATAAGATAGGAAGCACTTTCAAGTTTCATTAGTGACCAGACAGTAATATCAAGATAAATTTCAAAATTAGAATCTAAGTAATAGAGCCTCTTCCACATGCAAGCTTATATCAAATTCATTCTCTATGCTAGAGCCTCTTGCGGTAGGGGTGCACACACACTCTTTTTGTATGTATTTATGTATGCGCTAGACATTAGCACTAAATTTCACCTGCCCGTTAGGTAGTTAGTCTAAGCGAATGCAAATGGGCAAATAAACCATTTTCATGAATCCTTCATTGAAACAATTGTCTCTGGATCTATCTTTTGCATCTTTAGGGCAGGTTTCTTCTTCTTGGGATTCCTTTGCATGCTTATCAGCCTCTGAATTTCGCAATGAAGTTCACTCCCCAGTGGAGGTAGTGGTCATTGCTTTGGGCAACAATGTTGGCAACATAGTTGAAAATTTCAATAGAGATTTGAGCATGATGGGGAAAGCTAGTGTCTGTATTACAAAGCACGCAAACTTGTACGAGATCGCACCTGCATATGTAATTGTTCAACCTTGCTTCCTTAACTCTATAATAAGGGTAATCACAAAACTTGGTCTGCATGCCTTGTTGACAGTTTTGAAAGAAATTGAAAAGGGATTAGGCCAAATTGAGGGCTTAAGGTATCGGCCTCAGCCTATTGATTTGGAAATTTTATTCTATGGCAACCTCAATGTTTCATCATATACACTTAAAATACCCCATCGAAATTTGTGGGAGCAACCCTTTTTTCTTGCTCTGCTTGTAGACCTTCTTGGATTGGTAGCTGACAATGACCTGTTGGCACGCCTTGTCCGGAAGAAATGGTGGCATATTGGAGGCATGGGAGAAACTTTGAGGGGAATACCATATGGGATGTGAGCGAATGAAGAGAGTTTTTCCCATTGGAAATGAGTTACTGGATTGGTCGAGAAAAAATTATGTCATGGAATTTAACATTAGATAGTTTTAGTGATGGAGGATGGTACACGTCTGTTGAGAATCCAGTTGATCAGGTTAGACGGATAATATCTGAAGGAGTGTATATGATTAACATTGGATCAAAGTCAACCAGGCCAACAACATCAAGCATTTCAAAAGAGGAGGAATTGTCTTAGCTTTTGCCATTATTAGAAGCAGTGGTGCAGGAAGCTGAAGGTAAAATCCTATCAGTAGTTACTTTCAATGCTAAAGTTGCATCTGACGTAGTAAGAAATGGATCTCATGTTGTGAACGATATATCTGGAGGTTTTTTGGAGCCCAATATGTTTTCTACAGTTGCAGATCTCGTTGTCCCTTATATCTTAATGCATATGAGGGGGGAACCATTAACAATACGGAACAATGAAAATACAGCCTATGGGGATGTATGTAAAGAAGTTGTTAATGAGTTATGGTTACAGATGAAGAATGCAGAATTGTTTGGTATACCTGCATGGAAAATTATAACAAACCCTGGTATTGGTTTCTCTAAGACGCTTGAGCAGAACTTGGAACTTCTTAGGGGTCTATTAGTTGTTTGACAAGGAGGTATAGCCAACAGTGTGGATGCTTCTCATGGGCCTATTTTGATTATACCCTCCTCAAAAAGTTTTTTGGGAAAAACATTACTACTCCCTACATTGGCAAGGAGAGCCAACATATCTCTCTTCAATCCAGTTTCAAGAGGCTTTTCATCTTTTTTGAAAATGCCAACCTTGCCTGAACTCTAAACTACCAGTCCTGATCTGAAACCTTTGAATTTACCCAATTTCTTAGAAGTTGCACGACATTTTCATTCCATGAAAGGAGATGTCCGTCAATCTTATGGAATCCCAAATGCTTCTACTAGCATGTTTGACTATCCAACCCGCTATCTCCAAAGATAAACCATTTCCAAAGATAAAAGCATTCAAGTCTCTGCTAGTTACAGTCTTGAAATTGTCATAGTTCTGATTTAATTTTGAGTTTGAAATTCATGCCATTGTGTCTCATATCACCATCTGTTGCACATGATTAATGTTTAATCCTTTCTGAAGAGGCATTTGCAATATTGAGTTTTTTGTCATTTCAGGATCGATAAAGGCCTTAAAATGTTTATTGAAATTGTCATGTGCTATCATTTCCTTAAAAGAACATCTTTTGAACTCATCAATACTGCTTGTCTATAAGTGCTGAATGGGGAAAGAATTTGGCAGAGTCCCAGTGACTTTACACAACAATATCTTTTAATTTGACATACCTTGGAATTTTAATTGATAGAATCTGGGACACATTTCTAGAGATGTTCCAAACTAAATTTTCTTTTGTTAAGATTTGATCTTTCGATGTTTGGTACTTGCCATTCGTAGTTATTAAATTACTCATATCCTAAGTTTTCAAGAGCAATTGGATAACACTTGAATGGAAAGATTTAGTTAATTAGTCATAGTTTCATGTTTCGAGGCAAATTCAAAGGATATTTGGGGTTTCTAATTCATATGAAATTGTGCATTGCTAAATATATTAATGTTTGGAATTATTGTTGGTACTTTCCATTCTTAGTTTTTGAACTTGTCATATCCTAAAAATTTAAGAGCGACTTGATACTGCTCAAAGTCTTAAAAACTGGAAATAGGTTTTGAAACGATCACCTATCTAACTAGGATTTGAACTAGAACTTGAAGGGTTTTTATATCGGTTTGTTATTTGGGCCTATTAGACCGGCTGGTTTGGACGATTTCTAGTTTAGACTGGACAGTTTTTAAAACTATGATACTGCTTAAATAGAAAAGTTCAATGATCGGTCATATTTTCATGCTTGGAGGCATATTGTGAGGGATTTTTTGGGTTTTCAATGTGTTTGAAACTGTGGATTTCTAAACATAATTTAATTTATTTCAAAAATCCACATGTTAAACTCTAAAAGGTTAATATGATGAACTGTGGAAATCTGCATTCTCAAATATTTGAAATTGTTTCATATAAGCAGATAAACATTTTGCTTGCAAAGCACTAAGAATTACTTTTAAACTATAGATATGTTGTAGGGAAATGCATTGCTATTATCATCATCTACTATTCATAACTAATCAGAGGGATATATGCACTAGATGTATGTATATGACTCAAAGTGGAGCAAACTACATAAATATGGCATGTATATCGCTCTGATTAGTTATGAACAGTAGATGATGATAATAGCAATGCATTGCCCCACAACATATCTATAGTTTATTGAAGGATATTACCTAGGAGATGCTCCTAGATAATGCATTATATTGCTCATGAGTCATTGTTAAATATTTTCTCCAATTTTGGGATTGGTTTTGTAGGTTCTTAAATTGTCTGATATGGTAGGTGGTGAAACATTTGATACATCATTTTTTGGGTATGCATATGGAGTTGTAGAGGAGCACATTTTTGATGATGATGCAGTTTGATCAAAGGAGGTAAGTGTTCAAGATCCAAGCATCATCTACAAATTCTGACTATAGACACGTTAATGATTCTTGCAAAGACAAGAGAGATCTATGTAATGTCTTCTCTCTGTTTTCAATAACAAAAGAAGAGAGACTCATCAAGGAGGTAGGGGAAGCCCTATATTGTATTTCAGACCATAATAAAGACAACGGTCAACAAATGATGAGCACTAGGCTAGGGCACAATCATTCAAATTTGATTGAGTGGTAGCCTTAATGGTTTGTGTGGTTTTGGTGTTTCTTAGAAAGTCATAATATAAGAAGGCAATTAAGAAATCAAGAAAACTAGTGACAGAAACTTCTTCGACCGGCATATCATCATAATTACTTGTCAATGGAAAGTGTGTATCTCAAGAAAAGAAACTCGGTTCACTTCGTCTTCCACAGCACCACTCATTTTCTTTAGAGCATATAGAAGAAGCAAGAAACAAATTTGATGTGTTCTTATGGGTGAAGGCTCCAAGATTTGTTAGAGTTTCAATTGAATATTATGAATTTTGGTCACAAAATCATCTTGTTTCCTTTAGAGTATCAGTTTTTGGAAACCTCTATCCTTATATCTTGCAAATTATTTCAACAAGTAAAGTTGCCAAAATCCTGAGCAATACAAAGAACAGAAAACAAGGAATGTCAAGTGCACGAGGAGAGCATATTTTTGGAGAAAGGAAAGATTTTTAATACAGAGATTCAGATTTATAGATTAAATTGTGGATACTGGGGGCACAGTGTATGCAATGGGTTTGGCATCTAAAGCTATGGAAACTTGGGCGTTTTTTAACAAGCTGACAGTAGATGCTAATGCACAACCTTTTTGGGTTGAAAGTGGACCATTATTCCCATCATCTTCAAGCATAGATAATTCAAATGAAGACTCAAATAGAAATGTGCGTTTGAGATTTGGAATTCCATCAGCAAATGGCACGTTATTGTACTTTGCAACAGAGGATGGATCACTTTTAGAGCTCTCATAATTGCATCATCTTAAGTGGATAAACCATGGTTGACATCATGGTGATGTTGCAGGTATTGCTAATGTTGGGACCTTGCGATCATAGGTAACATGCATTGTGAGTACAATTGGAGAGTTGTATGAATTTGACATGAAGTCAAGGCCATCATGGAAGAAACATATTTAGGGTAAATCATGAACAAAAAATATTTCTCTGGTACCATCTAGAGGTTGTACTTTGCATAGTTTGGTTGGAGAAAGTTCAGGGTCACTTTTCTCCTTAGCAAGGATGGTCTGCTATTAGAGAGACAGTTATTCCAAAGAAAGTGTAAGTGGTTTATGCATATGACATCTAATGATTTTTCTTTTAGTTTGTTGGGGCCTAATTTTATAAATGAAACATTTGGTGCAAAGACATTCTCTATACTTTTGACCACCAAAATGGGGTCAACATATGAGTACCAACTTGTAGGAATTTACAGAGTAAGTTCCTCAGAAAGAATACCAAAAGGACACCGCTCACAACCAGATCTCAAATCAATACACCAGTATTTTTGACGTGGTTAAAACCCTCAAAGTGCAAGGAGGGAAACAGTCCACGGCCTGTCCCAACGTGGGTACTACAGGCAATTTATTAATCAAAGAATGAAAATTTACATAAGCTTCTCTCATGCACGGATTACCCGAACAATGACCCTCCATGCGCTTTAAATAGAACTCATGGACCAATCGGGTGTCAAGCCACGGATCAAGTGTCGGTAATACCGAGGTGAGAGTGAACCGTCGGATCACTACATATCGTGACCGTCAGATTGTAAGTTACAAAATGTACAACGGTAAAGAAACACACTTTACCTAACTCTATACCTAACTCTAAACTAGACCAAGTTGAACTTAACTATATCCTATGTGTCGGAATATCCTAACATCCCCCCTTAAGAACAACTTGGGATAGGATTGAAGGATTTACAAATATGACACAATAGGAGAAGGAAGGAGGCACTAGAGCCTATCCCCCCTTAGTGACAACTTCCTGAACTCCAAGCATATATCGAAGTTTAGTGAACTTCGCCTCTGTGAGAGCCTTTGTGAAGATGTCGGCAACCTGATCATCTGTTGGACAATATTGCACTTCAAGAACATGGTCATGAATGAGCTTTCTGATGAAGTGCATGTGTAGTTCAATGTGTTTGCTGCGCTGATGCTGGACTGGATCTTTGCATAGCTGAATGGCACTTTGATTATCACACCAAAGTGTGGTTGGATGCTGCTGCTCAAAGCCAAACTCTGATAGGATCTGACAAAGCCACAAGGCTTCCTTACTAGCTTCCACGGCACCACGATACTCTGCTTCTGCTGACGAAAGAGAAATGGCAGCCTGTTTCTTACAAGCCCATGTAATAGGTCCTGAACCAAGAGTGAAGACATAACCGGCAGTAGACTTCCGTTCATCAGGGTCACCAGCCCAATCAGAATCAGTGAAACCAACTAACAGAGGAGCTGCTTTGGCACTGTAATGAATCCCAAACTGTACTGTACCTTGAACATAACGAAGTATTCTTTTAGCTGCTTTCCAATGACTTTCACGGGGGTTTTGCATAAAACGAGCAACAAGGCCAACAGCAAAGGAAAGATCAGGACGAGTATGGGTTAAATACAAGAGTTTTCCGACAAGTTGATGGTATAAGGTAGCATCAACTTCAGGAGAAGTACAAGAGACTGAAAGTTTGACTCCAGACTGAAAGGGAGAAGGGGCTGGCTTACAGTCTTCCATGTGAAAATGACGAAGAATATCACAAGCATACTTGGACTGGGAAAGGAAAATACCCTCCTGGTATTGCAAGACTTGAAGACCGAGAAAATAGTGTAAGTGTCCTAAGTCTGTCATTTCAAATTTCTTTTTAAGGCTGGACTTCACATGGTTTATAAGGTTGGGATCACTACCAGTAAGAATAAGATCATCAACATAAAGAACAAGGATGATAAGAGAGTTTCCCACTTTCTTGGTGTAGACAGTATTGTCAGAATGACACCTAGAAAAGCCAGATTCTAAAAGAAAGCTATCCATTTTGGCATACCAAGCCCGAGGAGCTTGCTTGAGGCCATAAAGGGATTTCTTAAGTCGACAAACAAGGCTGGAGTCTGTTTGTATGAAGCCAATGGGTTGTTCCATATAGATTTCTTCCTGCAAGTCCCCATGCAAGAAGGCAGATTTAACATCCATCTGATGGACTTCCCATTTTAAAGAGGCAGCAAGGGAAAGAACAAGGCGGATAGAGTTCATTTTGGCAACAGGGGAGAAGGTTTCAGTGTAGTCAATGCCTTCAACCTGTGAAAAGCCCTTCGCAACAAGACGAGCTTTATGTTTGTCAACTTTCCCATCTGGTCCATACTTGGTTCTGTAAACCCATTTACATCTAACAAGTTTGCGTCCCTTTGGTAGAGGAACAAGATCCCATGTATCATTTGTCATCAATGAATGATATTCTTCATTCATAGCTGCTTCCCAATGTGGATGGCCTGAAGCTTCTGCAAAAGTGTCAGGATCATGATTTACTGGAGCTTGAGCCAGTAAAGAAGAGGCTCTTTCGAACTAAGAACGTGTACGTCGCTAATCTGTAGGATCACCGGCAAGATCACCTGCTGCATCCCGAGTAGCACGGACCCATCTTGGAAGTTGAGGATCCTGAGAAGGTGGGGGAGGATTATCATCCTCGCTTTCATCATCTGAAGAAGAAATGTTTTCAAAAGTAGAAGAGATAGAAGGAGGTGGCACATCCGCCGGACTAGGCTCGCAGGCCGATTTATTTTCATCAAATTTTACATCTCTTCTAATGATAACATTTTTGGACTTAAATGGAATAAGTCTATAACCTTTTACATCTTCAGAATATCCAACAAAAGTACATTTCTCACTCTTAGGTTCTAAAGCTTTATGCTTTTCATCTGGAATATGGGCCCATGCTTCACTTCCAAACACACGAAAGTGACTTACATCTGGTTTAATGGAACTCCAAGCTTCTTCTGGAGTGATATTCTCTAGACCCTTAGTAGGAGTGCGATTGATTATATAATTTGCACAATTAATTGCTTCGGCCCAAAAACTAAGACTGAGTCCTTTAGATTGTAGCATACAATTAGCCATTTCCTTTAAGGTGCGATTTTTCCTTTCAGCTACACCATTTTGTTGTGGAGTGTATGGAACAGTATGTTGCATTTGAATTCCATTTTCGGTGCAAAAGTTGATGAATGTGTTTTTAACATATTCTCCACCATTATCAGTTCTTAGCTTAAGAATTTGATGTCCAGATTGTTTTTCAACAAAGGCTTTGAAGGCCAAAAAGGTGTTAAATACTTCACTCTTGAGTTTTAAGAAGTATACCCAAGTGCGTCTGGAGAAATCATCAATGAAAGTTAAGAAGTACTTGCAGCCAGAGAATGAAGCAACAGGAAGAGGACCACATAAATCACTGTGCACAAGCTGTAAAGGGGCTGAGGCGTGCCAAGAGGCACGTTTGTCAAAACTGTCCCGATGATGTTTTCCGAGTACACATCCGGAACAAACACCATCTCTGCAAGATACCATAGGAAGACCTGTCACCATATTTTCTTTACATAGATGCTGAAGGGAGCGATAGTTTAAGTGACCAAATCGCTCATGCCAAAGTTTGCTCACTTCATCATTATGAGCAACAAATACTGAGGGAAGAGTTGATGACCCAAAGGTGTGAAACTTATACAACCTTTTGGAATCATCAGCAAGACCAGTAGCTAGAATCTGTTTAGGATCTTTTAGATCCTTGATTACAACATCATGAGGTGAAAATTCAACAATTTTACCTTCACCTGAATGAGTTATCTGATAGCCAGATAGAAGGTTGCAGGATAAGGTTGGAACACATAATACATCATTAAACTGACCATTGTCTAGATGAACAGTTCCAGTCCCTACAACATTAAGAGATCTATCATCATCAACATATATATTTTTGGTGTTACAATCATTTAAAGAAGAAAACATGGCTTGGTTTTTGGCCATGTGACAAGAGGCTCCAGAATCAATGAGCCACTCATGAGAATGAGAAGAAGAAGAAGATACATTTAATGCATAACCAGACTGAGATGATTGACATTGACATGCAGAAAGTGCCATTCCGGAAGTTGAAGTTGAAGTAGGCTCCACATGGATGTTATGTTTCTTCATTGCGCTTCCAAGGCTTCCATCTTCTTAAAGCATTTAGATTCTAAGTGGCCATCTCGATTACAAAAGTTACAATGTCTATCAGTCTTCTTCCATTTGTTTTTATTGGTCTTATCATTTTGCTGAAATGATCTTTCATTTTGAGGCTGAGATGGTTTAGGACCATTCTTTTGAGGATATGACTTCTTAGGATTCTTTGAATTTGGTTGCTGCTGGGCGGCTAACGCTTTCGTGGAAGAGTTTCCAAGATTAAGAAGACCAAGGTGTAAGAGTTTTTCTTGTTCTCTTATTAAGGAATCACAAAAGGAGTCAAAGGAAGGGGCCTTGTAGTCTTTTCCTTGACAAATGAAAGCTTCCCTTGTAGAATGGAAAGTGGAAACAAATACAGAGTAGGCTGGTCCCAACTTAGTAAGGATGGAATAAATAAGGTTACCATCTTCTTTCTTAACTTTAACACTTTCCAAGAGATATCTAAGGTTCTTGAATTTGGACAAGAAATCTTCAATGCAAGAAAAATTATTAGGATCCAAAGTAAGCAACTCATTTTCAAGTTGATGGGCTCTAATTTCATTTTTAATCCCAAAAATTTTAGCGAGTTTTTCTAATGCTTCATGAGGAGTCTCAAGTTCTACAATGTGGAATCTAAGATCAGGAGAAATAGACATCCCTATCAAACCACGTGCTTGATCTTGTCTATTTTCCCATTTTGCAGCCTTGTCTTCATCTTTTGGTTTCTTCTCTTGGTCTGTGGCTATTCTGAAGAGACCTTTGCTTCTAAGTAAATCTTCCATGTAGGCTACCCATTGGAAGTAGTTAGTGCTGTCAAGAATGACTTGGCATGGACTTTCCATTAAAAAAACTGAAGCTGAAGATGCTGAAAGTAAGTGTTCCAATGGATAGATCTGGAAAAAATAGGCGATTTTAAAAAAAACGGCTCTGAAAAAGGCTTCCGTATGAAGAAGTTATGGCTTTTTGAAAAAAAATTGTTGACGTTGCCGGCAAAGTGCGCGAATGTGCGGGAATGAAAAAAAATCCGCCCCCACAAAATGGAGACTTGAACCCAAGACCTCTACTCTCTTAAAATAGCTTTGAGCCAATTGATCTATACAAAAAATTTGAGAGAGAGAGAGAGAGAGGGGGGGGCCTTGGTTTGCGTGCTTGCCTTGAGAAAGCTCTTTTTCCCTACAAAACACAAAACACAAAACCCAACACGAATATGCAAAGAAAAACGTACCTTGCGGCTCGAAGTTAGCTTTAGCCAAAAAACTAGAAATTTAAAAAAAAAATCTCAAAGTTAGCTTTAGCCGAAAAACTAAATATTTTTCTCAATGTTTCTGATTTTCCGAGATCACACTAAGGTGCAGGGAAAAGAGCATACGCATGAGAAAAATCCTTCCTTTCTGTTTCTGATTTGCCCAGATCGCACAGAGTCGCAGGGCAAAGAGCATACGCAGAAATGAAAGGTATAGATCCGGTTAAAAAAAAAGGCTAAATAAACTGAGACCGAAATAAGCAGAGAGAAAATAACAGTAAACTGCAAAAAACACTGTATACCTCCCGATCTGAAAAATGACGCAGCTAGGGCTACCGGAAACCTTTTCGCGTGAAACGAAAGGGGTTCCTCACTGAAACAGATTCTCCGAACGCAACAGAGCAGTCCTCTTGGCCCGAAAGCAGTCAGAAACAGCAGATCTAGGAACCGACAGCCGCATGCAGTTCTACCGACTTCAGATTTGGATCACCAACGGACGCGGCCCTCAAATAGCTCCGATACCATGTAGGAATTTACAGGGTAAGTTCCTCAGAAAGAATACCAAAAGGACACCGCTCACAACCAGATCTCAAATCAATACACCAGTATTTTTGACGTGGTTAAAACCCTCAAAGTGCAAGGAGGGAAACAGTCCACGACCTGTCCCAACGTGGGTACTACAGGCAATTTATTAATCAAAGAATGAAAATTTACATAAGCTTCTCTCATGCACGGATTACCCGAACAATGACCCTCCATGCGCTTTAAATAGAACTCATGGACCAATCGGGTGTCAAGCCACGGATCAAGTGTCGGTAATACCAAGGTGAGAGTGAACCGTCGGATCACTACATATCGTGACCGTCGGATTGTAAGTTACAAAATGTACAACGGTAAAGAAACACACTTTACCTAACTCTATACCTAACTCTAAACTAGACCAAGTTGAACTTAACTATATCCTATGTGTCGGAATATCCTAACACAACTTACAAAATTATCAAGTGTAGCAAGGGGAGAAGGAATATCAGAGAAATGGATAAATCATGGATATCCATAAGATGCTAAAGTTGCAAGATCTATTCCCAGAGTGTTGCTTCAAGCTAGAAGGCCCTTATTTTTGCTTTGGAGATGGTCAACTAGGGGAGCTTCATTTGTCAGGTATTTTTGGGGAATATGTTGGTCTGTATATGCATAACATTCTTTGAAGAAAAACATTAGCTAGCTATGAATGGTCGATAATTGATGCACCTGAAAGTGAAGAAGGGAATGCATGTTATTGCACAGAAGCTCATGGACCCTCAAAATATATTGAAGGAGTCATGGATGCACTAGATCAGGATTATGCAACTGATTCTGGTAGTTTATCAAAAACAAGAAGAAGAGGATGTAATTATTAGAACTCTAGTATTAGTCACAAAACACAAACATTCCTAACAATTAACAATATTGGCACTCTTTTCTGCATTCATGCAATGCAACCAAAATATGGACGTGAAGGAAATTTTGACATTTATTCTAAATTTGTTGTTCCACTGGATTTTTCCAAATGTGTGATTTTCTTTTTGAGTAATGGATTGATGGAAATCTTGAGTTTATGGTGCATACATATGGTGTGTATATCCCTCTTATTAGTTATGAACAGTAGATGATGATAATAGAAATGCATTTCCCCACAACATATCTATAGTTTATGGAAGGATATTACCTAGGAGATGCTCCTAGATAATATATTCTCTTGCTCACGAGTCATTGTTAAATATTTTCTCCAATTTTGGGATTGGTTTTGTAAGTTCTTAAATTTCCTGATATGGTAGGTGGTGAAACATTCAATCCATCATTTTTTGGGTATGCATATGGAGTTGTAGAGGAGCACATTGTTGATGATGATGCATTCTGATCAAAGGAGGTAAGCGTTCAAGAGTGGTTGGTAAAACTGGTTATGTTGTCTGCTAGGTATTACATTCTCTTACCCTGCAGTGAGTATCTCTCCAATTTTTGGATTGATTTTGTAGGTTCTTATATTTGCTAATATGGAATGGGGTGAAACATTTGATCCATCATTCCTTGCATATGCAGGTGAGGTTGGAGAGGAGCACATTGTTGATTTATGTCATTTTGATCAATAGATCACACAGTTCCAGAGCAGTAAAACTGGTTAATGTTGTAATTTTGTTATGGAAAGAACAATTATCTTCTTGGGTTGTGCATCATTATTGGTGTTGTGCTAAAAACAGATTTTAAAAATAGTGATGAATATATTCAATCAAGTAGTTTGGAATAGCCTAAGATCACTCGTCACATGTGTGATAAATTAGGTTTCCATAACATTATGAGGTGTGCCAATGATTACATGCTGGATGAGATGGAATGCTCTATGCACGATGTTTTTATCCACTGTGATAAAGACAATGGAATCTAACATAGGAATCTGAGCTTTTATAGAGTTTTTCTTTATTGGCTTGATTAAATTATTATGTTCTTAAATATTGATTTCTTCCTTTATCTACAATTCCATTATTTAGCCGATATGCTTTCTTGATAGAAAATTGCTGGTGGTGGTGTTGTTGAAGCAACTTATCAGTGCATAGATAACTTGGTAACCATATAGGTCTAGGAGAATATATTTTGATCACACCAAGTTGAGTGCATAGTCCTTGACTTTTAATGGTACTTTTGCAATTTTTTAGTTTTTTTGATACACAATATCAATTTGGTTCAATATCTGTTTGCCTCTATTTTGTTTGTGGAGTACAGATTTTTGTTGGGAATGATGTCTTCTTGACAGGTTGTTGGTGGTGGTTTTGTTAAAGTCACATTATTGCTATACTTGGGGAACTTGGCAACCACTTTAGATTCTAGGGAATCACTCGCTATTATAGAGTTTGAAGAATCTTTTTTTGATAATTTCAAAGGTGTGCATAACTACTTATTCTGTAAAGTATTGGAATGTAGGTTCTTGTTGTGAATGTTGCAAAAGATGCCTTTATTAATTCTTATTTTCAATGACCATTTACATTTATGCCTTAGGGCTTTTCCTTTGCAACATCTGGTGCAAATTATAATTTTAATATTTTTTACAATTTTTTTTTTTTAAATTAACTACTTATTATTATTTTATTATTTTTTAATTTAAATCCTAATATAAAAGAAAAACAAATTCTAAATCATAATGAATACTCATTCACCTTTATCAATCAAAGATTTGATACCATATTGATAGTAAACATATTTTTATTTGGTTGTACATTAATACTGAACATAAAATAATGTAAATATACATTTTATTAAAATTTTGTATTAATTAATGTAAATATATATGTTATTAAATGTTGATTTTAATTAATATAAATACATATTTTATTAAATAATTATTTTAATTTTGAATCTAGAGTAAATTGTTTTGTAAAATTTTATATTAAAAAAAGATTTATTTGAAGTTTAATTTTTTCCAAAACATAATAACTCTAAATTAAAATAAATAAAATTTGATGATATTATTTTTTAAATCTCTAATTAATGTATTAATTTATTAAAGTCATTTTAATTAATATATGTATACTATTAAATAATTATTTTAATTTTGAATTAGTGTAATTTTTTTTTTAGAATTTTGTATAAAAAAAAGATTTATTTGAAGTTTAATCTCTTTAAAAACTTAATAACTCTTAAATTATAATATTATTATTAAATAAATAAAATTATAACATCACTAGTAAATATTAATTCTATATTAAAATAATAACATCTTTTCAATTTAAATTTATAATATTAATAAAGATTAAAACTGAAAAATCCTTCATTTACAAATAAACTATATATTATACATTATAAACTACAATCTATCTAAATTTATATATTATACATTATAAACTACAATCTGTCTAAATTTTATTTAGAATTTTTTTCCTAAAATTATATATAACATATTGATGTTGTAGTAAAAATAGTTATGCATAATATTTAAATTTAAATGCTATTTTTTTTCCAAAAATATAAAGTTTTAATCTTCTTAATAAAATATAGTTTTGGATGATTTTAAACATGTTGTAAGCTTTCTTGTGAAATCTTGGATTTTATCCCTCTACCCAAAGGCAATATGAATTTTTTTAATTGTAAACCAATGTTTGTAAATGCCAACGGGAATCAAGAAATTTGCCTCATCTCATATTGAGAAAATTTAAAAAGACTATAAAAATTAATTAAATTGTGATTTTATTTCAAATTATTATTTTTAATATTAATCATAAAAAAATATACAAGTTAAAATATATAATTTTTTAAAAATATGTAGAAGTTTTTTTAATTATCGATATTCATTTCTACTTTACCATGGATTACAATACCAAAGACCAATACCCATGAATTACTACTACATGCCCAAAAAACCATAATTCAAATTCATATTACAAATGTTCATATCCCATTTTTTCAATTAATCAATTAATTAAAAGATCAAAAAAGAACATAACTATTTTTTAAACAAATTTCTAAACTTTGATGTGTGACTACTATAAAGAATATTCTACAATATTATATGGAGGTCAAATTTTGGAAACCTTATTCCAAAATAAATAGACATTTACGATATTTTTTCAATCATTTATTTTTCATAATTACAAAATTTAAGATGAAGTACAATTTCAAAAAAATTAGAGAATTATATTTATTGCAGCAAAAAATAAAAAATTTAAATACTCTAATATTATAATTTAATTATTGCATAATTATAATTTAGGAAAAAAATATATTATGTAATTTAATGTAAATGAGTTTTGATTCAATTTAATCTTGAATCTATTGAAATGTAGAAAATGTTTTCTAAAATTTTGTACTAAAAAGAAATTTATTGAAATTTACTTGAGATTTAATCTCTTTTAAAATTTGATAATGCTTAAATTAAAATAAAAAAATTATAATATTATTTTAAATAAATAAAATGATTAATGTCAACGTTAAATATTAATTTAAATATGATAAAAACTAAACTTAAAAATATTTATAACTTCTTTAGTCGAGAAATAAGCTATATATTATTCATTATAAAATCCAATTACTCTCAAATTTTAAACTATATATTATAAAATATAAAATATAATTACTCTCACTTTTATTTAGAATTTTTCCCTCATATAATATATTAATATATTCATGGTGTGGTAATAATAGTTATGTATAATATTTTTATATTAAAGCTCAACCATTTTTTGAATAAACTGTTTTTATAATATGTAACCTCACTAATTAAAAATTTTAATCTTCTAATTTTGGATCACCCTAATCATGCTGTAAGCTTCTCATGAAAACTTAGTCCGTCGACTAAAAGGCAACCTGGATTTTTTTCAATGTCAACCAATGTTCTGAGTTTTCAAGAATTTTTTAGCCCTTGCAGGCACGGACAACAAAAACTTCAGAATGGTAACATAGAATTATTTGAGTGTTAGCGATAAAACATACCGTAAGCATATGGCAAACTATTAATTCAATCATAATTCTTCTCAGGCGTTGAAGTGAAAGGTTATTAATTTAATAATAAATCATTTCATACGTTTTATATCCCAAATTCAAGAGAACTTGTATGATTTTATGTTCAAAGATTACACACTCAGAGCCACATCTCACATCTCGTTGCGATTATGGAACTTAAAGATAAGTTTCATATGGAAGCTTACATGGAAGTTTCGTATTTCCAAAGATCCTAGTCCAATTCAATGTATCTTTTCTTTTTCCCTGTTTGGGAATTTTAGGGATTTCTTAAGAATTTTGGATAGGGAATTTTAGGAATTTCTTGGAGTGATTTTAACTTTGAATGGGGGTAATTTCAAAAATTTTAATATTTTAAATTGGTTTTAAGAATATTTATATTATATAATTTATTAATTACAAAAAGAAATATATAAATTATATAAGTTTTTAAAAATATTTATTTAAATAATATAAATATATAAATTAATTGATTGGTAAATATCAATATGTAAGTAGTATTGAAATATTTTTTTATTAAACATTTCACGTTGTTAAAATTTAAAAATCGTAAAATTTAACTTTATTTAAAATAATAATAATAATCAGAATTAATTCATAAGTTTTACATATATACATTTAAAAAAATATGTAACAATTATTTTAACCATAAAAATTAATCTCCACTTTCTCATAAAAATTATGTTTTTTTAGTGATTACTCATATCATAAACATTCTTAATTTACAAATAGTTTTTATTTCAATATCATGATCCAATACCATCAATATCACATGTCCAAAAAATTATAACTCATTTCATATGATACGTGTTTGCATGTTATTTTTTTATTAATAAATTTAATAGAAAGGGAAAGAAAATGTATAACTGCATTGAAAATAAATCTAAGCAGCTATACTACGAAGGATATTCTAAAATATTATATGTGGTTTAAATTCCACGTTAACTCAAATAGCTGGAAAAACGTTTATTATGTCTTCTACTTAGGCTCAATTCCTTGTAAGTAATATGATGATAAAAAATGTCGATATAATGACGTCATATATCATTAAATATTCTTGTATAGACGCTCGTCCTAAATTGACACAAAAAATTATTTCCATGAAAAAAGACCAATTAAGTACATGCCTTAACTATTCTTGCATCATTCCTAAAATCATCTAAACTATAGCAAACACAATTAAGAAAAATTCCCATTTTCAAAATTTGTAATGTGAAATAAATCACACTTTTTTAAACCTATTTCACATCTATCAGCATAAATATATTATTTAAAATAATATATTATTTAAAATGTTGGATATAGAAATAAATTTTCCAATCAACAATAATCCATTGTTTTTCAATTCGATTACAATATATTTGCTTGTAAGACAGGTATAAAATCTATAAAATCTGTTGGCATATTTGAGAATAACCAATAAAAAAATTTTATTGCAATAAAAAAGCAATCCTATCACTATTTATGTTCATCACCTAGTATTTGCAAATCATTGATTTGCAGTTAACCCACCAGTAAAGTATTCGTGATTTTCTCGGCGTCCATAGTTATGAACGTTGTCAAGAATTTCAGGTAAAATATTCGTGATTTTCTGGCCGTCAATCGCCATGAATGTTGTCAGCAATTTCAGGAACCCGGGTGTAGGATTTCAGCGATGCCAAAGGTGCTCCAGCATCATTCACAAGCAATTTCAGCCGGTAGGTTTGGAAAAAATTTCAACACATCCTGCACGACCTTATGCAAGAGTTCGAATTCCCTGTATTCATATCCAGAGGATAACATTATTAGTGAGAGCAGCCCACCTAATTTAGCATGTACCTACTAATCCAACTAATCCAACATACTAAAACCTATGATGCTCACCCATTAAATGCCTTCTGCTCCAGTCCGCTAATCTTTGCAACATGAGCAAGTGCATCTCTCCACTGCTGAATTCTTTTGCTGTCGTATTGCTGCGTTTCTTCGTGTGCGCGCAGGACTTTATCGTATGCTCCACTTTTAGATTTGTCCCTGCACAATAGTTCACAAGGGTCAACGTCGTAAAATACAGGAATGATGATGGCCCCAGAATTTACGACGAGGACGAGTTCATCAAGGCAAAAAGCCGATTCTGCATAATTTGGAGAGAGGAGGGCTATATGAACAGAGGCCCCACTAGTAGCCGCTACTATTTGATCATAAATGTTGCGTCCAACAACCATTTCGATCTGGTCAAGAAAGACTCTCAATCCCCGGGATTGAAGCCTCTGGTAAAGCGGGAGGGCCAAAGTGTGTTTAAGGTCTGGGACTCTATAATTTATGAACACGTCATAATGGATATAAAAAGTGGAGGCAGAGCAGCCTGGCGAGGAAGCAGAAGGCAGCTTAACATGACGGGCAGTTGTGTGTTTGGACAGGAGAGTCTCAATGAATGCATGGATTGCCAGAAATAATGTTAACAAGGGGAGCTGCGACGCAGCGAGTCCCTGCATCAAGTTAACATTTACAGCAAACATTTACAGCATTGTACTTTCAGTAGCTAGTCAGAAAGAAAACTGTTGAAAATTTAGATGCCAAAGAAAATTGCAAGTTGACATTTACAGCATTGTACTTTCAGTAGCTAGTCAGAAAGAAAACTGTTGAAAATTTAGATGCCAAAGAAAATTGCAAAATTTTGAAAAACAATCCATATGCTTAAGTTATATGACAAAAACATATAACTAATTATTGTGGTTGCGTAGAAAAACAGTGACAAAAACATATACCTAATTATTGTGGTTGCGTAGAAAAACAGGAAAACGAGAGAGTCAAACGCTATTTTAAAATAATTTGCTGCCGCGCATATGCAACAAATAAATGCAAATTATAAAACCCCAGTTGGACCGATAAATATGGTAAATATAACTTTATAAGGCTAGCTAGATAATCATGGAGAGCAGTAATTTATTAAGTTTACAGGTACATATTCTTTGTTTTCCATCTTATCTGACTTTAACGAAATCCATTTTTTTACTGCTTTATTTGACTTGCAGAAGAGACAGGCCAGTATGCAACAAATAAATGCAAATTATAAAACCCCAGTTGGACCGATAAATATGGTAAATATAACTTTATAAAATGCGGAGACTTGCATAATTTGAATTAGAGCATAATACAAGAGCACGTGTCAATTCATCCAGCATATATATATAAACATATCTTAGCTATATTTTAAATTGTTTTTGGAAAATAATTTTTGGTAGCGACAAATGTTACTCGAGGCTTGCATGCAAACCACCTGCCGGTTCTTCAGCGAGCTCAGCTTCAGCAGCTGGGTTCGAATCCAGCTATGGATATGTACAACAAATTGAAAGCTGGCTGGCAAGCTAGCTAGATTATTCATATAGCCCGTACTAATTTGTAAAGTTCACATTTTTATGATGGCGTAAGGAAATGAAATCAGATTCCTGTACAGCGAATTGAAAGCTGGCTAGCTAGATAATCATGGAGAGCAGTAATTTATTAAGTTTACAGGTACATATTCTTTGTTTTCCATCTTATCTGACTTTAACGAAATCCATTTTTTTACTGCTTTATTTGACTTGCAGAAGAGACAGGCCAGTGCAACTGTTTCTGTGGTGGCCAACTGACCCAAATGCAAATAATTGCTGCTCGTGGGCCAGCTACATGTCAGACCCCATCTGGAAGGTACCTTTAGTTTGTCACAGACTAGCATGTCACGGATTTGGTCAGAAATTGAATTTTCATTAAGTATAAAAAACAATCGACAATTCCATGCATAATAACAAAATGAATAGGAGTATTGAGTGTTTTTTCTCCTCTGTACTGTGTGACTGTAGCCAGAAATGCAGAATTTCATTAAAGAGAAAACAACAGAAAACAACAGTTAAAGACCCACCGATTAAATTGTTATATAAACTCCATTCCTGGGAACAACCCACAGGAAGGATTCAGGTCTTAGTTTAGCAACAATATACATTATAGTTGAAACGATAAACCGGCGCGACCCAGTTTGGGTCTTGCTGCCAGAAGCTACCGTGAGGCAGCACGAACATTACAAGCAAAAAACCCAAATAGTTTGGCCTGTACTGTGTGACTCTAGCCAGAAATGCAGAATTTCATTAAAGAGAAAACAACAGTTAAAGACCCACCGATTAAATTGTTATATAAACTCCATTCCTGGGAACAACCCACAGGAAGGATTCAGCTCTTAGTTTAGCAACAATATACATTATAGTTGAAACGATAAACCGGCGCGACCCAGTTTGGGTCTTGCAGCCAGAAGCTACCGTGAGGCAGCACGAAAATTACAAGCAAAAAACCCAAATAGTTTGGCCTGCGGCCTCATACTCTCTAATAATTCTCTCAAGAAGAACCAGACTCAGGCAAAAGCCTGCAAAAAGGAAAACCCAGTTCGGACATTCAACGGACCCAATCTTTCCATCTTAAAGTCATCCTTAGAGAAATTCTCTTACCCGGAAGGCGGCTCGGGCGATGAAGCCTGAAAGGGTTGCCCACCCGGTTTCGTTGCCATAGCGTAGCACCTGCGGCAGAAGAGAACAGCATATTAAAGATGGAATAAGTATCTGAATGAATTTTTGATGAACCACTGTGCAGTAAACACCAAAAGCACAAGGATGCGCAGGCTTACCGTGACCGCTCTCGGATGGCAGAGTCATAACCCAGCCAGGGAGCCCCTCGACCTGTTGTGGGACCGCGAACTGCTGAGGAGTAGAGACTCCAGAGGCCTGAAGCAGCCGAGACCAGTCCATAGAACAAATGATGTGATGGAAAGCAGGTACAGGCATTGCAGTAATGCATTCGCAGGTAAGAAATTTCATGATGTGAACAGCGACAGGATGTGGGCATCAGAACAACCGGATGGATGTGGGCAGGGTTCAGTATCGGGCCGAGATCAATTCAGTGAATGATACGGCAGAGTTTCACTGAGTTACCGGCAGGTTTCATCGGTCCACAAAATTCCAATGAAAACCGACTACTGGGCACTTCTGATATAGATAGCAGGGTAACAGTATACCAGAAAACACGTGTACCAGAAGATCCACCACATGTTAACTAACGCTACAGCAACGCTGACATTAGTCAATCTGAAATTGAGAGGCCTTAAGTTCCTATGTTATAAACCTTTCCGCCTCTTTCCGGCTCGAAAAAAGGCCAAATAATGCTAGCATTAATACGAAACCGTTAACGGTCAGGGATAATCAAACTGCGCGTAAATGGCAAGTTAACCTATGTTCGGGCCTCTTCCGCCTCGGGAAGAGGCCAAATAAGATGGCAGTCCTTCGGCATCCTGGCGGGGAGGGCAGACAGCCTTGAAACTTTGATATAAACTTGATCTAACCGCCGTATAACAGAGAATGGCAGGGGTGAAGTAATGTTAAGTAGGGGTCATACCGATTACTATAGTCCCTGCCGGATGCCAGATGGTAGGGACTAATAATATGATGATGGGCAGATGATCGATGGAAGGAAATATATAACGAGTTGTGGCATTGCAATCTGGATGAGTGGATGGATCCACAGATAATAATACGATGATGAGGATGCTGCGCAGGCAGGAAAACATATCCATGGGTGGGGGTAATAATAATAATATCAGGATGAGGCGCGCGAAGGCAAGCAGATCCATGGGTGGATGGTTCCAGAGAAGTAATACTAATAACAATAGGAAGATAATGCGCGGGAGGGCAAGCAGATTCGCGGCAAGGCGAAGTGGAAACTGCAACAGAGAAAGGGAACGCCCCTCTTCAAATAAAAATTGCGTTGAACTAATGGGAGCCGAAACTGTCCACCGACATTAAAGGACGGTGGGAAAACGAAGTTTCCACCAGTGCTCCACACACCCTCCATAAGCGAACGCCTACTTCAACACATATTTACTTGCATATCCGAAGTCATTGCGGTGAATGTGCACTAGTGTGGTTTATATAAACCTTTTTCATTGTGGTGGTGAATATGCAGGGTGGTTTATAAGAAAAAAACCAAATTATAAATTCATTTATTTGTAGATATATTCGTCTAAATTTTTATTTTACTTTTATTTTCTTGATGGAGGTTTTTTTGGGTTAAAGATGGAAAGGTTATTTGTTATATTTTTGGGACACTTTCAAGGTTAAGCTTTGTAGTTGAGTGATTAGAAGTGAATAATATTAATATTTTACAAATATTCTGGGTGGACTTTGTGGAAATCATATTAAAAAAATTATAAGAGTATGCTTTATTTGAGATATAAAAGTATAAGTTTGTGAATTATTATCTTTTTAACATCTTAGAAATTGGTTGGAAAACTTGTCTCATGATAATTTTCATATATTTATGTTTATATAGATGTATTTTTTTAATTTTAATTTAATTATAAATAAGGTAAAATTTATTTTAAAAAGTACTTGTAATTTTTAATTTTTTAATGTAAACAAACTGTGCATAAACAATATTGTAATCACCCGCAGCTTGAGAGAAAGCTCGTAGATACAAGTTTCATTTAAAAGAAAAAATGGCATACATAATAACTGTGTAATTTCGAGTGGTAGTAGTATAATTTATAATTTGCATTATCAAGTTAGCACACCACATCGTGTATCAAAATTTCAAAAAAAGAAATTATTGAAGAGTGAAGGTAGAATACGCCACAGACGTCAAAATATAATAAAGCAGGAGGACTCTGATGGAGGTATGAAGTTACTTCTTAATTTCGAGGCAGAAGGTGGCAACGCGTATAAAACATCATAAAACAGGATTGCAAGTTGCAGGTACCATACGCTATGATCCACGCGGGGCTGCGATGGCAGAGATGTCTCTCACGTTCTTGAATCTCCAGTCTTTTCTTGGAAGCCTCCAAGCGCTGTGTAGAGTGATGGCAGAGGTGTCCTACGGGAAGTTCCCAGAATCTTTCAGTTTTTTTCGTGGAAGTGATCATCCGAATTCTTCTCTTCTTCTGGTTGAGGATGGATGGTTTTTGAATTTCCCAAAATCTATACCCAATTGCGTGGAGATGGTGCTTACCCAATTCTACATTAGGGCCCAAATGGTGTGATGGCAGAGGTGTCCCATGAATCTTCCTTGAATTTTACAGTTTTTTTCGTGGAAGTGATCATGCCGATTCTTCTCTTCTTCTGGTTGCGGATGGATGGTCTTTGAATTCCCCAAAATCTCTACTATTTCCTCGTTGCGTGGAGATGGTGCTTACCCATGATCATGGAAGTGATCATGCGAAATCTCTACTATTTCCTGGTTGCAGCCGGAGTTGCGTGAAGATGGTGCTTACCCAATTCATTCATTCTAGATTAGGGATCAAATGCCCTCTCTTTCAATCAAAACAAAACGCCCAAATTTGTTTCAAACATCAAAACCCCAAAATGATATAGCGATCCCGATATCGTATAGCCGCCGCGTCGATATCGTGTTGAAATGTGTGATGTGTGTTGGAATGTGAGTTCGTGGACGCAGCAGGGACAACGACGGCATCAGGAATACAACGCCCAAACCACAGCGCCTGAAACCGGTCAGCATACCCGCCTGAAATATTTCGCACCAGCCTTCCGGCGAGGGAATAATCCGGCAATCGACTCTGATACGATGTGGTGGCGCCGCGTGTCACTCGCCTGACATCAGCCAACGTAATTTATCGGACGCTAAAGTTCTGCAGCAAACTGGGTCCCGATATCTTTCTCCATCGTCCGATCTGCTCCAGCGTTCTCGTCCGTTGATCTATTCAAACCGGCATACGAGCCAGAATTTAATGCATTGCGTGGAGTGAATCAAGCGAATTGAGTTTGACTGCCGTCCTTTCTGCAAAGGGAATTAATTGGAATTTAAACCCGGTTCGTAAATGGTTGGTAAAACATTGAATTTCAACCACACGGAGGTATGGGCATATATTATATGTTTTTTAAAAAAAAGGAGTGTTGACCATATGCATTACAAAAAAAATCCACGGTAGTTGAATGTATCGTATTAAGTTTTTAACATTACGTGCCAAGAAAAAAAAAGAGTGTGGTAATATTTGGCACGCGGGAGGAAAAAGAATCTCGTTCGCTGCAGCGAAAAACAACCAGAGGAACAAAAAACAGGGAGGAGTGCATATGTTTGAAGTAAGTTTTTTTTATGTGTGTTGACTAGTGTATTTTATATAACGCACAGTGCAACAAAAAAAACAAAGAGGTGTAAAATTATTTTTACAGAAGGATGTGTAAAATTTTATTACACCATTAAATGAAAAAGGGAGCGCACGTGAAGCAGGGGAAGATATTGCACACCAATGCATAGATCAGTTTTTTATGTATTGGATTTGCATTGAAATGAAAAAAAAAAAAAAAAAGAGCGCACAAGTTTTTTTTAATAGGAATGTAATGAAATTTTACTGCATATGTAAAATAGTTCTACAGCAGTAATGTAAAAAGGGGTTTTACAGCAGTAAACCCAGCACAGTAAAATCTCAGGTGGAGACAGAGTTTTAAATGAATTTCTTTTGGTGAATCCCTCTCAGCAAAGAGGATGAAGTTTGTATCAGGCTTTATATTTTAATCAATAGAAATGTTTTATGGCTCTGTAATACTCTGTTTTGAGAAAAAAAAAATTAAAGGCTTCCCTGTGTAAAAAGATCCTGTGGCAGGAGGAAACAGAGCATTGCCTCTGTGGAGTTGAATTTTGTTTGGTTTTTGGTATTTCCCCACCTGAAAAATACCCAACAGTGGTATCAGAGCTGGTCCAGGCTCTTTGATGGTGGCAGAGCTGGTTCAGGCTCTTTAAAAGTGTCAAGGAAGCTGAAGGAAAGACTCTTGTTGCAGCAACAGTAAAGCTTCTCCAGCAGTGTGAAGTTTCAGCCAAAGGGATTCAGGTATTTCTCAAGTTTTTGAGTTGCTGTTGAGGAAACAGTGAGTCATTTTAAAAACACAGTCAGGGATTTTAAAAATAGTTAAGAATGGCAAGGTCAAAGAAGAAAGTGTCCAAATCCCCTAAGGTTGTGTCTCCCGCTTCTATTAAAATAGAAGACAATCTATTTGAAAGAATTCTACTTGAGGCTTCAAAGTTTAATGGAAATTTTGATATGTGGGAAATAAAAATGAGGGCTGTCTTACAGTCTCAAGGGATTGAAATCTGGGAATCAGTGATTGATGATAGCAAGAGGGATAAAGAATCCAAGGAGTACAATGCAAAGGCAGCAAAGACTATCTTGGATGGACTGCCTGATTCTGTGAAGAAGAATCTAGGAAAATATACATCAGCAAAGGATATATGGGACAGACTGCATGATCTTCATGCAAAGGGAGCACTAACCATGACCATCAGTCAAGAAGAGAGTTCTGAATCGATCATGGAAGCTGAAAATGAGAAGGTTGACCTCATCAAGCTTCAAGTAAAAGAAAGGGATGAAGAGCTTGCTAAACTTAAGAAGGAGCTTGACCAATGCAAGAAGAAACATCATGAAGAAGTCATATCCATGACAAATCAGCTGAATGAAGCAAAGAAGCAGGAAGACGCCTTGTCAAGTCAACTTGAACAAAGGCACAAGAGAGTGAACAAGCTTGTAGAAGAGATTGGACAGTACAAGGTAGAGGTCTCCTCCCTTAAGTCTGAACTACAAGAAGCCAGGAAGCAGGCACAAGAAGCTGAAAAGAAAATGGAGAGCAGTCAAGTAGAAATCTCCAAAATGAAGTCAGATATTATCTCCTTCAAAGTAGTAGCAGCTGAAGCTACTCGTAGCAAAGAAGAAACTGAGGAACAACTTGCAAAGAAGAATAATGAGTGTGAAAGATTGGAAGAAGAAATAGTCCTCCTCAAGAAGAAGGTTGAAGGGATGAACAAGATCATGAAGAGCTCTCAAGCTTTGGATGACATGCTCAGCTATCACAGATCCCCATCTGATAAATCAGGACTTGGGTATGTAGGTGAACCCTCAAACAAGAATGAAGATGCTCTAAGCAAAGGAGATGTGAAGAAGCAAGAAAGAGATCGTGATGCTCCTAGTTCCAGCAAAGGCAAGGAGAAAAATGAAGGCTGCAATAGAAGAAAACCAGCTCCAAGAAGAAATGTAGCTGATGGCAAAGAGGCAAGATGCAATGGTCATCAACAAAGGATCTCAAGGCAGCAAGGATTCAGAAGTACATCAAGGAAACCTCCATCTCCCAGGTACCAAAGTTCATTTTTTGGTTATTGTTATGCTTGTTCAAACTTTGGTCATATGGCAAAACACTGTAGAGCATTTCATAAAGATAAATGTTGTGGTCTCCGAAAATCTCCAAGAAACAATTTTAGAAGAAGTCATGAAATGTTATTCATGAATAGTGTTGAATGCTTCAAGTGTCATAACATTGGGCATATGGCACGTGATTGTAACTTAACATGGGCTCCTATGCAAGCTAGACCCATGCAAAAGAAGAAAGTTACACAAGTATGGAGAAAGAAGGAAATACAACCTGAAAGTCCCTTGAGCTCTCCCGCTGATCTAAATCTCTTTTGAGAAAACCTTGCTGAAAGAAGATATAGCATACATTAAAGGGGAGCTTGTAATTTTTTTTGTTGAACTGTCTTAACAGTCATTCTTTAATGAAGACTTCTTTTTATAAAGGAAAGACATGAAATCAAATCTGCCATAAGAGCAGAGAAGAAAAGGGGACAGCGCTCAAATGTAAAGTGCAACAGCGCAATAAGAAGGGTGCAAAGCATGGAGACCCTCACAGCAGTGGGAAGATAGAACATAAAACAACAGTTTTGAATTTTTTTTGTTATGGAGCACATGCATTGAAATGCATAGCAATGGAAGGTAGTTTCCTTGTATGTAATGTGAGAGAACATACTCACAGCAGAGTGAGTACAATATACAGCAGTAAAAAAAATGTAATGTTTTTCTTCATATGCAATGCAGCATGCAAAGAAATGCATAAAGAAAAACAGGGACAACAGATTTTTAATGCACATGGGTGAATGATAATGTGTGGCAGTAGAAAAATGAAAGGAACTGCACAGCAGTGCATTGTGTAAATAAAAAAAATGAATGAAGACTAAGATTGTGTGAAGCAAGGGTGTAAAAAGAAAAGGCAACAGCCCGTGTTAATTTTTTTTGTTGAGAATGCAGCGCAAAACAGCGTGAGGAAAATTTCTTGCTATGTGCAAGTAATGAAGAGTAAAGAGTTAGTGTATGGGCACACAGAAGTATGATGAAACAAAAGGCAGCCACAGTGCAAATTGCAGAGGCAACGCAGCAGCAAATAAAAACCCAGGGATGACAAAGTCTATGGTTATGGGTATGGACAACAGTGCATAAGAAAAGGCAGCAACGTGATGGCAAGAAGGAAAAGCACAGTAGTGCGAAGAAAATGAAACTAGAACTAAGAGAGAATTAAGAAATGTGTTTTTACACAGCAATTCAAATAAGAAAATGCAGCAGCACGAAGTTTTTGTTGAAGAAATGAAAGGTAATGGACAGCAGCAGATGTAAAAGAATTTTTTTTTTCTTTATAGCAGTAAATGTAAGTATAGTGAATGTGTTGTTCATTGAATTGAAATGCAACATATGCAACAGCAGTGAATGTAAGAAATGTTTACACACAGCAGTGTAAATTTGTAAGGTGGGACAGAGTAATTGTTCCAGAAAAGACAGAGTATTCTGTCTTTGAAGAATGCACAACAATGCAGAGTTTGCAAAGAAATGTAAGTGAAGTGCAGCAACACAACAGCAAGTGTAGACACAGCAGTGTGGGGTAGACGCAGCAAAGAAGATGGCACAACAGTGCAGCAGAGAACATGCAGCAGCATAAAAGAACAATGTAATGAGTATGCACAACAGTGCAATGAATGTTTTGTTTTGAAACTGCATCTAAAGCAGTGTTTGGCAGTAATCCCTCCGTGAGAGGAAGTGAAGTTCTTAGTGAATCCCTCTGTTAAAGAGGAAGGTGCTTTTCAGCACAGTGTCATGGTAAATCCCTCTGTCAAGAGGAAGATGCTTTTTAGCATACACATGGTAAATCCCTCTATCAAGAGGATGATGCTTTTCAGCATAGTCACAGGTGAATCCCTCTGTCATGAGGAAGGTGCTCTTAAGCACAGTTTCAGGTTAATCCCTCTATTAAGAGGAAGACTATTTTGTTGTGTGTGGAACTGCATCAGAAGCAGTTGGTGAATCCCTCTATGTGAGGAAGATGTCTTTGTAACAGCAGCGTTGGTGAATCCCTCTATGTGAGGAAGATGTCATTGTAACAGCAGTTGGTGAATCCCTCGATGTGAGGAAGTGTTTGGGTAAGATTGAATGCCCAGCAGTTGAAATTAAAGGGGAGTGTTGGAATGTTAATTCCAACTGCAGCAGAGTTCGTGGACGCAACAGGGACAACGACGGCATCAGGAATACAACGCCCAAACCACAGCGCCTGAAACCGGTCAGCATACCCACTTGAAATATTTCGCACCAGCCTTCCGGCGAGGGAATAATCCGGCAATCGACTCCGATACGATGTGGTGGCGCCACGTGTCACTCGCCTGACATCAGCCAACGTAATTTATCGGACGCTAAAGTTCTGCAGCAAACTGGGTCCCGATATCTTTCTCCGTCGTCCAATCTGCTCCAGCGTTCTTGTCCGTTGATCTATTCAAACCTGCATACGAGCCAGAATTTAATGCATTGCGTGGAGTGAATCAAGCGAATTGAGTTTGACTGCCATCCTGTCTGCAAAGGGAATTAATTGGAATTTAAACCCGGTTCGTAAATGGTTGGTAAAACATTGAATTTCAACCACACGGAGGTATGGGCATATATTATATGTTTTTTTTAAAAAAAGGAGTGTTGACCATATGCATTACAAAAAAAACCCACGGTAGTTGAATGTATCGTATTAAGTTTTTAACATTACGTGCCAAGAAAAAAAAGAGTGTGGTAATATTTGGCACGCGAGAGGAAAAAGAATCTCGTTCGCTGCAGCGAAAAACAACCAGAGGAACAAAAAACAGGGAGGAGTGCATATGTTTGAAGTAAGTTTTTTTTATGTGTGTTGACTAGTGTATTTTATATAACGCACAGTGCAACAAAAAAAACCAGAGAGGTGTAAAATTATTTTTACAGAAGGATGTGTAAAATTTTATTACACCATTAAATGAAAAAGGGAGCGCACGTGAAGCAGGGGAAGATATTGCACACCAGTGCATAGATCAGTTTTTTATGTATTGGATTTGCGTTGAAATGCAAAAAGAAAAAAAAGAAAAGAGCGCACAAGTTTTTTTTAATAGGAATGTAATGAAATTTTACTGCATATGTAAAATAGTTCTACAGCAGTAATGTAAAAAGGGGTTTTACAGCAGTAAACCCAGCATAGTAAAATCTCAGGTGGAGACAGAGTTTTAAATGAATTTCTTTTGGTGAATCCCTCTCAGCAAAGAGGATGAAGTTTGTATCAGGCTTTATATTTTAATCAATAGAAATGTTTTATGGCTGTGTAATACTCTGTTTTGAGAAAAAAAAAATTAAAGGCTTCCCTGTGTAAAAAGATCCTGTGGCAGGAGGAAACAGAGCATTGCCTCTGTGGAGTTGAATTTTGTTTGGTTTTTGGTAATTCCCCACCTGAAAAATACCCAACAATGTGGACCCGATAGAGATGGGCCCGAAGGTCTCACTCTGTATACAGACTAGGGCCCAACTATCGCTCTGTCCGAAACTGTAGTAATATTTCAGTAAAACCTTTTTTAATTTATGCGATGCCTCAAAGTCGTCGCGGGACTAGATCAGACACCGTTTCGTCTAAATTACTTACATCATGAAATGGTTGATGAAGTTCGTACCTTGAACAATTGTCTTCTCAAAAATTGTAAAAACTACCAGATCCCTTCTCTTTCCTATATATTATTAGGAATTGACATAATATTAACTGACATAATATTAGGGTTCCTTTTCCTATATATTACGACTAATTATATTATTACTAATCAACATAATATATATTATTATTAATTGACATAATATATATTATTATTAATGGATGAAAGTGAGATAATATTAAAGTTTAATATTAGGGTGTCTTTCTTATATATTATTATTAACATTTGCCTGAGATGTTACAAAGAAAATGTCATAAGACATAAAGTGTGGAAGAATAGAGACATGTTAATGGACATTGTTGAAAGCAAGGGTGGATGATAATGAGTTGTAGTTGCAATTATTAGTTGTGTATTCTGAATATTGTTTTTTTGTAAATAATAATAATGCCATGCAGAGGTTATCCATTATCTATGGGTGTATTGTTTATGTAAACATGTTTCCATATTTTTTTATTTTTTTTATGGACAAAAGATTGTATAAGATATTACTTTTTTCTTCGGGGATGTAATTTTCCCATATGCGACCTAGTCATGGCATTGTTTTTGGGTGTATGGGGGAATTGAGGATTAAACATAATTTGATCTTCAGTGATAATTTTTTAAGATTCTATAAAGAAATACTAGTAGATTGTAATGGAAGAGGTGACAAAAGTGATATGACATTGTGAACAACATCATGGCTGTCATTCCATATTTGAAAATGCATTGAGTCAAAGAGTAAAATTTTTATCCAATTTTGTTTCTGTATGAGGTCTTTTTTATCATATGTTATGATTTTCTTTCATTGAATAATTGAAATATAATTGGACCAATAATTGAAATATAATTTGATTTCAATTGCAAAATTTCAAACCCAATAATTAAAATATAATTAGACTTCAATTAAACTCAAGGAAACACTATATTACGACTCAATCCACACAAATTAGCTACCTCCATTGTGTAAATTTGAATTCTACTCAAATGAGGTAGGACCAAAACTCAGATATATAATAAAGCATCCAAAATCATAATCAACGAAACGACTTGCAAAACCCAAAAACATATAATCTAATCTATAATCACTCACATATGGTGGTATGTGGCTTAATTACTACACAAATGAGTGTTCTTCTTGAAAACATAGTATAAAGACCTACTAATGTGTTGTGTGAACTTTTGTGGAAATTGGCCATCAAACATTCAATGAACATTGAAAACAAACATAGGTAAATAATAAAAATGGGTTGCAAAAGCCCTATTTCCAAAGAAATGCATCACCATATGAAATTACTTACTTGAGTTTCTCTTCAATGTAACGTGTATAAAATTGAAGATATTTGTTCCATGGTGCACACTTATAGATGACACATTGAGATTGCAGTAGAAACCGACTTAGATAGAAGATACTTAGCATCTCTTACTTAGCAGTATGCCATATTTCTTATCTAATCAGCCAAGAGGTTTTAATTTAGTGATTTTCTCAAAAAAAAATCATAATAAAAGAGCTATCAATTAGAAATAAAAACAAGAATCTCAAGATTTGATCAATTTAAATAGAAAACCACAACATTAGGTGTGTGTATTGTTACCAATATTTCTACACCAAGCACTTTTAGAAACATATTTAGGAAATTAAATTGAATTGGGAAACCAAAAGTATATTGTAGAACATCTCACATTGTTGCTGCCTACAATTGTTCAACCATGAGGTCAATAAAATTGAGATATAAATATATTGTTCAACCATTATGGAAGGTTCTGGCGAGTCGTTATGTATCAATAATCCATTAAAAATGCAAGCATAGACCGTTAATACATTTAGCACAACCACATGCCAAACGCAAAACTATTTCATAATTTATGTAAAATTATTTGTATGAAAATAAAAAAAGAAATAAATCGAAGTCAAACACCTTTAAATTTAAAAATTTATATGAAAATTTAACATAATAAATTATAATTAATAATTTATAACATAGTTTAACATATAGGTATTATAATTGTATCTCTTAAATGTGAACAAATAGATGTACAAATATTATAATGGTACTAGGTCAATATTATTTTTGTAAGTTTAGGTATATCTTTATCATGTAAGAGCACAGAGATCACCATTTATCCAAAACCTGATGGACATACTAATAGTGTACAACCAATCTATAATTTGTAAAATTAATTGTTAAAAATATAATATTTTACATGACAAGAATAGTTATTTGAATTCAAGAAGTTGGGCAAAAGAAGACACAATGAATGATAGTATTAGATAGTGTCTCACAATGAATGATAATATTAGAATAGAGTTTCATAGTGGAAGGTTAAAAAAAAAAAAAGATTTTTGATGAAACAATTTAAAAACTAGTGGAAGACAATTATTCTTTACAAAATTTGAGAAAATCTATTGCTTGCAAATACTTGAGAAAATAAGTTTAAATAATTATTTAATGATGTATATTTTTCTATATGGTAAAGGGTACAAGTTAGAAGATTATATGGACTACTTTCAAAATTGTAATGGACATATTTGTAAATTTATTTTATATTTTAAACTAAGTAAATAGAATGAAAATTTCATTATTTGTATATTGTCATTAACTAAATATCAATGCAACTAATTAGACTACTCTTATAAATATAAAACCAATGAATATTAGTTACATTAGAAAAACGGAATCTTCAGCAATGCCTAACCGCAAACATAGAACTCGCACATCTACTAAACTTCAAATCCAGGAGAATGAAATGTGATCCTAGGCCGAATAGATTTGTCGAAGCGCAGAGCTTGGCTTATGTTTTTCTTTTTGCGGCCTGCACAACATTTCTATTTAGGCCGAATAGATTCGTCGAAGCGCAGAGCTTGGCTTATGTTTTTCTTTTTGCGGCCGACGATAGATGCACAACATTTCAATTTTTTTTTTAAATGGGTACGATGGAAAATTACATCATGGTCTTTTTTTTAAAATGGGTACGATGGAAAATTACATCATGGTCTATAGAGATAATTTAAATTTGAAAACCAAACAGGGAAGGAGCAGAGACTTGGAATGTTTGAACACGTATTTTTCACGGTTAAAAGTTTTCTTAGAACATCATTATGCCCATTTATTTTTATATTATTTTCTACCTACCAACATTCTAGCATTCCCTATTATGGTTGCAATAAGCAATTGCCCTTAATACTCTTTTTATTAGCCTTTATAAAATTTGTTCAATAAAACTATAAAAACTACTACATGAATCAATCTTGAAAGAGAATTTGAATGTTGTCTTCTGTTTGTTGGCTTGATCGTTGAATATACCACGTGCATACATCATTTTTAATAGATTTTCCCGATTAGCGTTCTCTCAAGAAGATGGGCATAATTTACTATCTGCATATTAATATAACCTGGTCCCTGAATCATGATTTGCATACGAATGCAACAACCCAGATTGATTGTCTCTTGTTCACCAATTTATTGGATATGTTAATGTGGACTTGAGTTCTTTTTAAAGGTTTGATGCCAACTAAATCTGGGATGTCCCATATGGAAAACTGCAACCAAACAGCTAATTGAGCACAATCCTAATTTATCTTCCCACGCAAAACCTGTAGCAACTTCACTGCTTTCCCTCACAAAGTTCCAATACAAGAAATGACTCAGTACAAATCTACAATCTTACCTTGACAAAGTTGCGTTAATTGGACGATTTCACTCACACTACAGTTAGATTTGGAAATGGAATTCAATCCCAAAAGGCGTTCACTCACTTCTGCAAACCATGGCTCAGAGGATTCCATGAATCTCTTCAACCAGGCCGTTTCTCAAAGTCGTGGAATCTTTGATTTCGTTTTCATTTGCTCAAAATTCGAGCCGCAAGTTTAATGATGTTTTCACTATACGTTTCAAGGAATCAAACCTGCTCTATAAAGTTCAGAAATTCATATCACACCATGCAAAGATCAATAAAACCAATGAGGAATACAGCCACTCCGAATATTTAATCTGCTATGAATGATCGCGGTTTGTGTGAAAGAAAATGATGTTTAACATTATGGTAGGTAAAGAACTAACAGTCAGGCTCATGAGTACAAGTTGCGGAATTGTACATTGATAGAACAATCATGCCACATGGATGTAGAAAGTGGTGATATGTAGGTAAAGGGTTTCCTGGAAAATGTAAGAACAATGGTTAAGGGATGGAATCCCTTATAAGCCATTGAGTGAGGGGTGAAAACCCTCATGAGCATTTAATAATAAGATTAAAGGTTTGTTGGTTTTCACCATAAGGGTTTTTCATGATATATCGGTGTTCAATGATGTGATTGCTTATTGTGTCAGTTTGATGATGTCAAATCCTTAATGATGATGATTCTTTATTTGATGTGATAATCATAATGTCCAAATATGTGATTAATTAATATGGTTAATCATAATGTCCAAATATGTGATTAATTAATATGGTTAAGGAAATCATGAAATGGATGCAAGGTTACTAAGACAGTGTATGCTAATATACTATAACAATGGTTGTCAATGGTTATGCAACTAATGAACATTATATCTAATGGTTAACGAGGAATGTGGAGTTGTGATTTGGATAATTACTTATGGGTAATTTATACAAAAATTCTAAATACGTACTTTTACATGTGAGGTTACTGAGGTATGTTACAATTATATGGAAGTTAAATTTTGGAAGCCTTTTTCCAAAATAAACATATAAAAAAATCAATAATTTTATTTTCCATAATCATAGAATTTGAGATTAAGTACAAGTAATATCCTTTTTACTCTTAGAATTTTATTTATTGCGCCTAAAAATAGAAAATTGAATTTCAAAAATAAAGTAATCTAATATTATAATATAATTATTATATAGTTGTAAGTTAAAAAAACACATATTATATTATTTAATATAAATGAGTTCATTTTAATATAATGATATAATTTTTTATTATTTCTTATTTTAAAAGTTTCTATACGACTATATATTATTATTTTATTATTTTTTAATCTAAATCTTAATATAAAGAGGAAAAAAAATCAAATCATAGTAAATATCCCTTCCCTTTTATCAATCAAAGATTTAATGTCTTTTTTATTAATCAAAAGTTTAATGTCATATTGATGGTAAGCATATTTTGATTTGGTTTTCAACATACATTTTATTAAATATTTATTTTAATTAATGTAAACATATATTTTATTAAAGGTTTATTTTAATATTGAATCTCTTTATGGATAGCAAATCTTTTCTAGAATTTTGTATTAAAAAACATTTATTTAAAATTTCAATTTAATAATTCTTAAATTAAAATATATAAAACTGAATAATATTATTATAAATAAATAAAATTAAATATCAATATTAAATATTATTTTTTATATTAAAATAATAACAAATTTTAATTTAAATGTATAATATTAATAAAAATTAAAACTTAAAAATACTTATAACTTCTTTCATTTATAACTTCTTTCATTTAGAAATAAACTATATATCATTATAAAATATAATTTGTCAAAATTTTATTCTCCATCCAACCTTAACCTTATTGTTAACGTGCAAATTCAAAATGCACAGGTGATCTTAGCCCATAGAGATTTTCTCAAGGACTATGCCTCTAAAAACAATACCATGGGTTTTATAACATCCTCCTTACTCCCTAGGTGGTGCAGATTTTTTATGAATTTTAATGGCTCCGTAAAGGAATTGCTGATGTTGTTCTTATCTAATTGTTTTTTAATAAGAGATCTTTTCACAACCAACTTATTTAGGGGTTGCCTAGCTGCAATATGTTTTTTGAAAATATTTTTTTTGTTAATGATATACCACTTAATAGGAGAAATGCATCCTTTTTTTCTCCTTTGGTTTTTCACTTGAAAAAAATTATACAATGAATTTTCATCACACAAATTTTTACAATGTCATATAAAATTAAACTTATGTGAAAAATAAACCCTATCGCATAAGAATGTGCTCACTAATATCATACAATCACAATTTTTGAAATGAAATTTAGGTTGACATAATCGGACAACAATAATGTGGAATGTGGTTGATAAACCACACCAAGTTGGCATTCCAATAACATTAAGGGAGTGATGGATGGTAAATCATAATGCTTAATTTCACAAGTGGCCATTTGTAATTTTTTAACAAATAATTTTGTTAAATAATTTTAAAAATGGCTATTTGTTATTTCAATTGTTTTGAAATTGAAAATTTGTTGAGAATCTTTTGATATCATTTATTAGATTTTGTATGAGATGAAGAATATTTTCAAATTATTAAATTTTAAAGGTTTATAATTGATCATAATTGAAACTCCTCAAAACCAATTTCAATATAGACCATAGTCTTAAATACAATCTATTGTTTTATAACCTCTTTTTTAATAAAAAAATCAATAATTTAATTTTCATGACATAAATTTTTTATTTTTATTATATAAAAATTATGAATAAAGAAAAATCATTTATGAAATTGAAATTATGAAATTAGGGACCGAACCAAATAGAATGGACTAATTTTCAAATTTATGGAGGTTAATACATCACAACTTGGTAACTATAATTAAAACCAATCTTGGGTGACTATAATTAAAACCAATCCTGAAAAAGACCAGTCTACTCTCATATGCTTTTTTTTCAAATCAATTTTCATGTTGAAGTTGTAATATTCCAAGCTTTCATTGCATGAATGACATCCTACGTTGTCCCCTTTACATTCCATCCAGGTTGAAAGAAATCCAAGCCTGGTCAAAATGATAAACCCCCTCCCCACCTCAACACATTCAAACAAAATTTTGTCAAATAGAATAGAAGTGATCCAATCCCCTAGATTTCGAGGCATCAAGTAAATTAAAACATTTTCATCGATCCAGCCTTAGTTGGGCCTAAGACTGAGAAATTTAGCATCCACGTAGGTTCTATAAACATAGTGAGACATTTGAGCTGATCTATATTGGGTCCACATCACACATTGCAATGCCATATCAACGGAGTGATACGATATCGAGATCGCTATATGAAATTTGAGTTTTTTTATGTTTGAAAGACACTTTAAGGTTTTACTCGGATTGAGAGCGTATTTGAGCCCTAATCTAGAATTGGCTAAGCACCATCTCCAGACAAATTCAACTGCAACGAGGAAATAGTAGAGATTTTGGGGAATTCAAAGAGAATCCATCTAAAACCATAAGAGAATGATTCAGGTCAGTGAGATCAAAGTCATCACTTCCACGAAAAAGCTGAAAGATTCAAGAAATTTCTAGAAGCCCTCAAGCATGGGACAACTCTTCCATCATAGTGCACATCCTTGTGTGGTATTCCCTATTGTACGAGCCGTGAATTCGGAGGATTCCATTAAGAAACTCAAAGATTCAAGAATTTTTGAGAGAGACATCTCTACATTCAAAGCATTGTCATGTGGATCATAGCATATGCTACCTTCATCCTAAAATCCGATTTTATCATGTTTTATAAAGGTCATGTATGTTACCTTCAATCTATAGATTAGGAGTTAGCTTCATACTATCCATCACACACTTTAAATAAAGGGGGTTTTAAGATAATATTTAAGACACATTTTGAGTAAATTGTCTTAACTTGAGACAAAAAAAAATTGTAAATTGTCTTAAATATTGTCTTTAAGAGAGTCTCTCAAATTATCGTCTTAAAAAAATTGTCTTTAAGCTAGTGTCTCAAATTATTGGCTTAAATCTTTTTTCTCTATTAAGAAAATATAGAACACAAGAATTATTTTCTCTTAAGAGAATTCATTTTTGTCTCTCAACAGACTATAACTATGATTAAAGCCATATTGTCTCTATAGAGAGTTTAAAGACATATTTTCTCTAAAGAGACAATATGTATTTAATCTCAGTTATTGTCTCTCTAGAGACAATAAAAAATTCTCTTTAGAAACAAAATATAGAATGTGTTTTCTTTTGTTTTTTCAATGATTAATTATATTAGGGCATGATGGAATTGAACCACCAACCTCCTACTTGCAAGGAAAGTGCTATTCAATTGAGCTATCACCTTTTAAAGAAATGTGTTATCTCAATCAAAAAATACAAAAATCAATGAGCCAAAATGTACCATCATATTAGTGAAAAAAAAATCACCATATTTCAATAAAGCTGATGTGCAAAGAAAACTACATCCAAATAAGACCAACATTTCTAATCCCTTGACACTTGCAAGTGCAAGCCAAATTGTACAACTCTTTCTTGTTCTATGGATCTCTTATTTTTATAGCTTTCTTACCTTACCGAAGGAATTGTATTTTAAATTTACAGAAAAGTGATATCCTAGAAAAATTATTCCACAACTGTTCTACCCATTTTCAGGAAGCTCATAGAGGTCAATTTTAGAAAATGGCATATAGGTTTGATATTTTGTCCTTGAAAATTTCTTAAAATGCAATGGTTGAATTGGCTTAAGCGGAAAAATATCTAGTTAATTACTCTAGATTGAATTATTGGATGCCCATCCAGTTGTTTGAATATGTTTCCCTTTTAAAATTACACAGTTGTGCATTTAAATATTCGATATGCAATAGAATTGACGACCCTGATCTTTGTAATGAAAATCTCTAATGACACCCAAAACTATATCTTCTATTTTCTATTTAAATTAATTCTCTAAAATTATAATACGTGTATACATGTATAATACGTGTATCTCTAGTTGTTCATGGTTTGAATAGTAAAGCATGAGATGTGCGTCGTCTTCTTTATCTCATTAGTGTTTTATACTTTTTTTTGCTACACATGATGATAATGTTATCAAATACATGTGATGCTTAATATTACATTCATTAAATTTTCAAATTGACTTATTAATAATGTGGTAAATTTTTTCAATTACCTTCAATATTTTAAATCCTTTTTTGTTGCATTCTAACATAATTCCCAGATAGCCAACAATTTATCATTAAAGTCAGTCTTTTTCATTCCCAAATTCTTAATGCTTTGCTACCATTCGTTACACATCCCAGAGATTGATATGGATATCTAAAAAAATTCAGAACTTCATCCATAGATTTGAAACAAAATATTGCTACTCTGAGAAAACTCCTATTGAAAGAAGTTTTTAACTCCAATTGAATATCTTTTGAAACTCCAATTGAATATACATATATATATTAGTCATGACACCGATGGGAAATTTCCTATAACTTCAACATGATATAGCTTAAATGCCCTTTGGATTATGATAAAAGAAGAATGAAGTGCTTGGTACAACAGTCGGTAGATAGGTATGAGACTCTGCCTTTCTGCCGAACTCGACCATTCAAACATATCTTTTTCCTCAACTTCAAGACATCCATATCTAATTTTGAGTAAAGAAGTGATGTTGTTTTATTTAACACACTTTGTATTTTATATGCAAGTTAAGGGAGTTTGCAAAATGTTGTAGTTGGAGAAGTAAGAGTCCAATAAAGGTCATAAACCTAAAGAGATTGAAGATGAAAAGCCTATTTTTTTTCCAAATTATAGCAATGAAGAATTTTGAGGGTAATTTGTAGATAATATTCCAGTGAATTGTGTTACGTGGGTATAAAAAACATACATTTTAGCTGTATTGTTTACAAGAATCTACGGCATTAGGGAATATGGGAATAGCGCTTATAAGTTAGATCCCATTGTAGGGGAAAATAACGGGGATGTTGAAGTGGTAATAATTTAGAGAAATATTGCCAAATAAGTTAAATTGTTGATGGTATTTCCAAATCCCTATAATTTTCCTATTTATTTCTTTGCACTTAAGGGAAGCTGTGCAACAGCTAAATAAATTACACTACAAGAGAATATTAGATGAATGATATGTTGTAAATCTAAGTATATCTACCTTTTGCATATCTTCCATAATTCAATTTAATGATTCTAGAGTATTGGGAGAAAAGGAAGCAAAGTATAGGTAAGTACTTCAACATTCCCCTACTAGAATAAGTAGCATGAGTGAACCTCCTACATGCTTCCTATCTGTTTTGATTTTCTCACACTGCTTATAATCCCCTTGTTCGTTGCCACATTACTATCATGTAGATTAATTTTTATTGCCTTGATTAAGCATCTATGATAGTAACCTTATTCTCTACTTACTTGGCTTGGACTTGAAGTCTTCAAACAAATGACATCTTCCTATATTTAGAACTGAGTTCTATATTTACAACTAAGCTGCCCACCAAGGAAGTTGGATGGGGGCTTCTATCCCAGAATAAACTGTGATTGATTGTACTCAATGCACTTAATCCTAACCTACATTATACTCATAGTTGCATGTGATTTTTGGTCATAGATGCAATATTTGGATTATGCCATACCTTTGTCACTATTATTTCTAGTCATTCAAATAAAAAATGTTCTTACAATGGAAAACATAAGTAGGGAATACTCCTTAGAACTTCCTGATGATATCCTTAATCGACCTTACTTTCTCTCACAAAATTAGTCTTTGAAGCTTCTAATTTTACTATAGATCGTGTTTAGAGTAGACACCTTGTTAGACTGCAAATTATAATGTGAATTCTCAAGCATAGCCCACTAGATTTTTGAGAAGGAAATAAATTTTATGAATTTCCGGCAATGAACATATAGGTCAATGAGTTCCATTTAAAAAAAGTGTAATCATGAAAAAAAATATTAAATTATGACAAGAATCATAGAAATAAAAACCTTGGTGTTAAGTTCAAAATACATCAAAATTTAGCATGAGTCTTAAAGAACATATGATCAATAAAAAATATTAGATCCTAACATTCATTACTATGTCCAGAAATTTTGCACGCTCTATTCTACCATCACTAGCAAAGAAAAGTTCAAATCGAATATTATAATTAAAACACTAGATAGATTGTTAATTATCTTTAATTGCCACTTGCAAGAGAGTGATTCTCAATCCATGACATATGTTTTGAAACAATATCATTATTAGTAATGTGTGTGCTGAGCTCCCAAGATGCAATGAGGCCACCTAAATTACCCAGAACATAACTTAGAAAAATGACCCAAAATACATATTCATCTACATCCTGTTAAACTAGCAATATTTATAGTAAATAGAACTAATATCTCAACTATTTTTAGATTTTATGTATTATACCTCTCGATAAGTTGAAAGAATTCAAAAGGAAATGTACGTATGATCACGAAGATCTATATTGTAATTTTCTTGAGTGGCATTGTTAAGTACAACTTGACATAAATAGTAAGACATAAGAAATTGAGAACGAATAGTTATTGCTACAAAGGCCAAGTTAGAGAAGAAAATATATGGAAAATTGACTTCAAAACTAGACAAGGTCTATATGAGTGGTTATTAATGCAATTTGGTTTATGCAATACACCAATTACATTCCTAAGATTAATGAATGACATACTGCACCCATATTTAGATTCTTTTTTGTATTTGAAAGATACACTGTTATACAATGCTTCTTGGTAGGAGGACGTCTTGCATTTGATGCAGGTGCGAGAGATATTAAAGAAGCATCAAATACAAGAAAATTTCAATAAAGTGAATTTGCATAGAAGTCTTGGTTAGTTTAGGATACATTATTGGTTTAGGATATTTGAATATAGATATTTCCAAGATGGAGACCATCATGAAGTTGTCAGTGCCTACAAATGTCTTTTAGGTCAAGAGTTTTGTTGGCGAGACATAGTACTTGAGGAAATTGATAGCCTATTGTCAATAGTAGAAACAACATTCCATGCCATAATAATGAATGGAAAGATATTCTAGTGGGTAAAGGGTCATCAAAATTCCTTTGAGGAGCTAAAGAAGAAAATCAGTTAAGCATCAATTCCTGGGTATGCTATGGTAGTTATAATGATGTAGAGAGGAAGGCTTGTATGCTACAAATTTGTAAAATTTCATGGGGACGTTCTCAACTACCCTATCTAAGAAAAGTAATTATACAAATTGATATAAAATGTCAAATATTGAAAACACTATCTCATGGGAAAGGAGACAATAATCGACACAGACCATCAATTATTGTACTACTTGAAACCTTGGAGTAAGTTACAATAAACTATGAATTACAAGTGAATGAGACTTTTATAGAAATTTCATTTAGTGATGAGGTATACGAAGGGAAGGAAGAAAAGGTTTTTTGACATGCTTTCAAGGCCACCAACATCAAATATCAAAACTATGGGACTTTAATGCACACAAAAATTTTCACCATAATTCATATATAGAGGAATATACATATGATATAGAATTTAAGGAGGATTTTTAATGGTCACGGAGTCAAATTCATGTGCATGTTAAAACATTTAACTATCATCTTTAGAATGGGTTACTCTAAATGTTATACAAATTATGTGTTCCTAAAGGTGAGAAACTGTAGCTAATAAGAGAGGCTCAGACCTCCAAGGTTAAAAGAATTTTGTTGTATGTAAAACAACAACTAACTTCAAGAGGTACGTATACTCACTCATGATGCAAGAAGATATATCTATGTTCATAAGAGGATGTATGTTTTGATGTACATAAAAATCTAGTAATCATAAACAATGTCTATATCATCCCTTACCTATACTCATTTATTCTTAGAAAACCATTTTCATGGACATTATGGGAGGTTTAACAACGATTAGGAAGGGACATGGCTACTTGTTCATCATAGTTAATAGGTTTCTAAAAATTTGTGTTCTCGTGCCCTGTAATAAGACCATCAATGGGAAGAAGAAACAAACTTGTTCTTCATATAGGTCCATGTTTATTCTAGGATACCAAGGAGCATCATTTTAGATAGGGACACAATATTTCTCATTGAATTTTGGACTACATTGTGGGAGACGATTGACACAAAATTCAAGAGGCTTATAACATTTCATCCATAGAAATATGGGAAAATGCAAGTAGTCAATAGGGATTTGATGGAAATTTTGAGGGTTTCTAATCAAAAGCATCTGAAAACTTGTGATGAAAATTTGGGAAATATAAAACACTCTTGTAATCGATAAATCTACACTTATATTGTTAAGTCCTCATTTAAAACCCTTTTTGGATATTTACCAACTTCACCTTTGGATATTACATATGGATAACAACGAGGGGAGATGGAGAATTTCACAAGGACTACTTTAAGAGATGTGCAATTTATTGAGAAGATATGATAGATCCATCTACAATTAGAAGTCATAGGAAAAATACAAGGCTAGGAATTATTAGCATAGAACAGAGAATTTATTGAAGGTGGGAGACATAGTATGGTTACAATTGAATAAGGAGAGGCTACAATGTACTATTAAGAAAGTCAAGGCTCTATTAGATGGTCCTTTTGAGATACCAAGAAACCTGAGTGATAACACCCATATATTTAGTCTACCCCCATACATGCACATTTACATAATGGTGAACGTGGAAAATATAAAACTCTATGAGCATTCAATGTTGGATCAAGAAAATGTGCAGGTACTACGTTCTATATGGGATTAGCACCATATACTCGGGGAAAGTTTACAAAGGATGCAATTTTCCAACAAAGATCCAAAATTACAATGTAGGGGAAGGATGACCTTTTTCCTTTGGCATATTGGATTAAAACACAAACTTCCAAGCAAGGCTAAATGGTACTCCAAGGAGAAGGTAGAGGGAAAAATGTCTCACCTTATTTAGTAAGCTCTTTTGCGATGAGAAGCCCCCAAATTAGAAAAGTATGATAGAAATTGGATCATCTTATTGAATTTTTTTTACTTTTAAAAAGTTGGTTTAAGAGCACAAAACAATTATATATATATATATATATATATATATATATATATATATATATATATATATATATATATATATATATATATATATATATTAAAAATTATAAATAAGTATTTATATTATTTTGTGTAGCATCCCCTTGTAACCTTGCATGAAAATGCATAGAGTTAGAATTTTTTTAATACCATTTTACCCACGTGTAACTTTCAGAAATAATTATTCCTAATTCCATATTCCTTTACTAGTTATTAGATAAAATATTCATCATTACATAAATTAATCTTTAGTAAAGGAATAAGAAATTATATTACATAACATAACTTATCCTAATATAACAAATTATCATAACCATTCTAATGTAACCTTGCACCAATTTCCATGATTCTTTCAACTAGGTTAGCTAATCAAAAATTTGGTAATGTAAATATCACATCATGCAAGGAATCAACATCATAAGAATTGCACAATAAGAAAAAACATCATTAGACACTGATATACCTTGGAAACCCCATAGTGTGAAAACCAAAAAACATGTATTTTATTATTTAGCAGTCGTGAACATGTTCACCCCTAACTCAATGGATGTTAAGGAGCCCATCCCTTGACCATTGTCACAAAATTTTACAAACAAATATCAGCTTAGATACAACATAACTAGATATACGCTATTACAATCATCATGATATCATTTACCTACAAATCCTTGAGCAATGTGTCTTTGGGTCCTGGTTCTTCCCATCAATGGACAATCATGCAACTGACGTTCTTCAACCTACATATACCACTAGTCTATTGCTTGGCATAATGATAAATGTAATCCATCTTTTACATGCATCGTGGTCCTCTTTTGCAACTTCTGTCCTTAACAATCTTCGATATCATGATTAGATCAAATATTAATACATCCAATACAAATATATACTAGCAATGGTTCAACATTTATTCATGTGCATACATGAAATGTAGCCAAAATATTGCAACATGCTTCCTTTAACAACACTTCTCATGCATTAATTATAAGTGTATAACTATCAAGCATGTATATAAATAAATGCCATATTAATTTTACATTATTTTCCAAAGGAAAACCATCAAAACTATAATTTTACTTTTAAAGGAAATTAGCATTTTAGTTTTGATCCTTGTGCATGTAACTAGATAAACGTTTTTAAAAGAAACTAACCTCTCAACTATTTATTTGTAAATGAAATTATGTAATCATTTCCAAAAGAACTAATACCATGGATATTATTCTTATGCATGCCAATGCATGTTCCTTTAGAAATGCATTTTTTTCCAAAGGAGAATTGTTCCAAAACAAATCTAACATACTAGTGATTATTTCTCGCATGCAACTATTTCTTCTTTCCAAAAGAGAAAACATGATAGCTATGGAAAACACATATTTCTTTCCAAAGGAAGTTATGTAAATCTTGCATGCAAAAACACATTTTTTTTTTCAAGTGATCAAATGCATATAAACCATTCTTTTATGCATGCAAATACATAATGTTCTCCGAAAACAAAATTAATATCATAGTTGATGCTCTTATTCATGCAAATGCACATTCATTTCACAAAATAAGGCTAACACAATAGATATTATTTTGTGTGCATGCAATTGCATAAAATTCTTCCAAACAAACTTAACACACTAATTATTCTTTTCCATGCATGGAAAAACATATTTCATTTTCTAGAAATCTAACTCATCAACTATTGTTTTCATGTCTGCAATTTCATGCTCTTGTTCTTAGAAAGGGAAACTAAACATAATAGTTATTAAAACACACATATTTTAAAATAAATATATTTTCAAAACTTATTTACCTTCTTGAATGCAGGGCTTCATGTATTTGTTTTAACAACTCAAATACATAGTAGTTATTTTCTTACATGCAAACTTATATTTTTCTTTTTCGAGAAATTAAACACAATTCTAATTTTTGTGTGTCTTCAAAGAAGACATGGCTACTCATTTTTTATGCATGTGATTCTCATTTACTCTTTTCCATAAAATGACATGGTTTCTATATCTTTTATATGAAAAATTATCATGTATTTTTTCCAAGAAAATATCATAGTTAACCCATATTTTACGCATGAAAATAAGAAAAACGTTTTTAAGACTAACTAATATTTTAATGTGCATAAGCTATGCAAAGGATGCATTCTTTTCCAAAAATTAATATAGTTAACTTTACCTTTTACCATGATTGTCTAGAATAACGTATATTTTCTTTTCACCATGACTAAACCTGAAATCAACATGTTATTTTCAAGAAAACCAAACGAATTATCTATTTCTTTTTACCAAAAGGAAAGAATTACTTATCTCTCTGGTATAGACTGGCCTCATTTTTGCATGATGAGGGAACAAATGCCTACAGTCCATCCTAGAATTTTATTTTCACTACTATTTCAGCTCACAATGAGCATAATCCATGACCATAATACGACTCCAAAAATAGACAGGTCGATCTATGACTAATTTAATATTATAATTCGCCAGAAGATTTTCCCAGCATACAGATAGGGAAATCTCACAAGCTCTACATTAGATTTCACATATATTTTCAACCATCCCATAGAAAAGGAAATATTTACCTCCAATGCCCCTCTAGATTTTTAAATGATGTATGCTCTGTATTTCGAATAGGAAGACGTGGCCGTTATTTGTTTGTTCCAAGAGATGCATTGCGTCCCCACCAAAAGATTCGTGTAAAAGCCCTATCCATAGAAACCCGCTATCAATAACATAACTCTAAGGTATTTTGTAACTACTCAAAACGTATATTTTACTTTGTTACACCATCTTTACTCTATTTGGCCTTCTTTTTTATCCATTCATTTTCCAAACATGTTTTAAAAAGGCCCTTTTAATTTTACGAGTGTTCAAAATAGTTTTAATAACTAAGTTGATGTAAATTAAATAGATATCATAATTTCTTCGCCAATGCTAAAGAGCTTGTAGGCATATTACATTTTGAGATGTGTTTTATAACATGTATGGTGCATTATATAATTTTTTGTGAAAGTTGGTGTAACACCCTTAGTTGCGTAAAAGATTACTCATCATTAAGTGAATGTTTTATTAAAATACATTTAAATACTATTATATTTTAATGAATAATATAGATGATAACTATCTAAATTATAGGTAGTAATAATTTAACACAAATAAAACTGTTTTTTGTTTATTTAAAAAGAATAGTTGCCAAGAAATAGTTACCCTCTGCCTCAAAAGGGTAATATAGAGAGAAGAAGAGCAGAAAATGGTCCTAGCGTTGGGTGGAATAAACCAATGGGAAATTGGCTCAATAAAGTCAACTAGTGAGTACAGAGATAGTGGCTGGACCAAAGTCCTGAGGCCAAAGTACTGATTGTGACTGGACTAAATCTGGCATAAATAATAGAAGGTGCTCAAGGGAGAGTCTGGATGTGACTGCTAGCCTCGTGGTTGGGAGGAGAGACCTTTCAAATACAAATACATTACAGGTTTTTCAAATAATCTGAAGCATCAAAATTTTAAAGGAATTTATTGCTGAACTATATCAATGGTTTGTAGAAGATATATAAAATGTAATTTTCCAATAGATATGCATATTTATGTTACAGGTTAACAAACATTACACCATAGCTCTTAGAAAATAAAGTACAGGTAGTAATACATAATGTACATGTAAATGTTGTCCGAATAGCTAGAAGATGATTTACTAACTCATATTTGACAAGACAGTTACACCTATATTCACAGTATCCATCTATCGAACGAATGAAATTAAGAAAAACAACATACTGGTATAGAACCCTACTTCAACACAATTATTTACTTTTAATCTATTGTTGTTGTATTACAGTATATCCATAGAAATATGTGTAAGTTGTAACTATTAACAAACATAGAAGAAATAGCCATTAATCATATTAGCATGATGACATTCATAAAGGACATCATAGGTAATTCACATACATATAAATAAATATATCTGAACCTGTGATTCCTATAGCAATTTTGCTGTAGAAATTAACATAGTAATGCAAATACGAAAAAATTGCAATAATTCCTTCTTAACATCGTAAGACCAAAAAGAAGACAAGTGTTTATAATTGTTTGAACATAGTAGACCAGACAATAATGAACCCAACAGGACAATCGAGTTACAACTTTATCAACTACTTTCAAACCTAAGAAAAACAGAATTTATAGTCTCTATACAACATGTCTGGAGACACGCTTGAAGGCCTTAAATGTTGAAAAATGACATATAAAAAACCGAAGAAAAGATGACAGCCATGGCTGGACAAACAAATCAGAACATTTCAGTTCAATACTACAAGTGTCTAACTAAAAGCTACCCTATTGCGTCATCAGAGAAACCCTCTTTCTTTGAAACTCTCATCTTAAACCCTCAAATAAATTTAATTGTGATCGAAGCCCAAAGATTAGTTCCAACCTAAAAATCCATGAAAATTCCGTCAGTTCTACACACTCAAGGGTTGTGGTCCCGAACCGAAAGCGCTCTGATATATGGGTTACCTACGTTCATCGTTTATGAGTTAGACATTAACGACTAAATCAATAAATTAACTATTCTATACATAGTCTCATTCCATAAATCGAAATGGGTCTTACCTGATTTAAGAGAACTTCCTCGGTGAGTCGCCAACCTACACGGATAGGAGAAAACCCTTAGTACCACAACCTTTAAGTTAAATAACAAGCTACAATGATAAATCCTCCTGCATTGTGAATGTTCTCAACCTTTCAACAAGAGAAATTGCCTTGTTATGTGAACATACCTCTTGCGGATGGTCCTGTGAGTATGTTATTTTTCCTTCATGCCCGGAACTATAAAGGCCTCCCCTAAACATGGCGAGAAAGCTTTAGCAAAGTTATGAAATCTGTGTCTAAGCTCCTAACTGACTTCCAACACCAAAAATTAAAGCTTGGGTTTACAGGACTACGGGTTATACCTGCTAGGATGGTGGTATCAATCCCCTCGGCATCACCTCATGGAAAGGACAAAAACCATAACCCTCACAGAGCAGCACAACTCCGAAAAATGACAATAATGGAAGCTCAGGGTTTCAACGCCCAGAGTTAGTTAGGTTAAACCCTAGCTTACCTCCACTGTCTGATGGCCAGCGAAATATCAATGACGAATAGCCTAGACAAATAGTAAGGTCAAGCGAAGTTGACATTTCCTAGCATATATTATTGTCGTGCGGAGATACAAATGAGGGCCCATGTGACAGTGAAAACCGTAGACTCATGTGTATAAGTAACCAGGAGGATCCTCGATGGGATCTTTCCACTTGTTCAATGAATCGAACATTTAAACGCATTTAAGGAATGTACCAAGTATCAGGATCTTGTACAATGCCGTGGATATGGAACCTTAACACCAGTGAAAATTTGTATATATGGTTTAATGGTGTATGAGTTAATAGTTATATGCCACCAAAACCTTAATATCGGTATATATATATATATATATATATATATATATATATATATATATGTTTTGATGGGGTATGAGTTAATAGCTATATGACTTAATAGATATACGCCACCATAATTGTTTTGTTTATTTATATGTTTTTCTTCAAGATTATAAATAAATTATTGTTTAGATGTTACAAATCGTATCATAGCTTAGATTTTTACATTGAGACTCTTTGGGGAATAATTATGTACTAGAACCTAGTAATGGTCTTTCCTTTTTTGTTGATGTAAACTAAATAACTTACGTGTGAATACAGATAAAGCAAAAATGATCACCGTAACAATAGAAAAGAAAGAATCATCTTGCAAAGGGACTCCAGATCATTGGAATCTCCCCAAAAAACTTATGTGAATGCCAATCCAGATATTTGGATACAGCTGGGTGAGGAATCCCGGTAAGCTAGCACCATGTTACTTGAAACTGTGCAGCAGTTGTAGGCGGAAATGACCAGTTTGAGGACAAACAATGAATGAATGTGCTTAGAACAAGAAATAATTCTAAGGAGTTTGATCAATAGACAAAATCAATGTCACCTAGACCCCAGTGCAGAAGATCGGGAAAAGACTCCAACCTCTCAACATGGATAAGAAAAAGTTGAGTCGGCTGAAAAACAGAGATAGGATGAAGAGGGATGTTTGAATAATGTCTCTAACTAGTGTAAAACTAAGAAACAAAAATCAAAATTGAAGACATAATTACACGGATAATTTAAGAAAATTAAGCCCTGACACTTTGAGAAAGAATCTGAAGAAGCCACAGAGGCCTGGTTAATCGATATGGGCAATTACTTTCAAATTTATGAGTATGCTGATAAACTAAAGGCACGATTGGTGGTTTATTAATTAAGAGGAAAGGCGACTCTCTGGTGGGAGGAAATCAAGACAGTAAGGAAGATTGACGAGGAACAAGTTATATGGAATGAATTTCAAAAATAATTTAAGGAAAAATATCTAACTGAGTGCTATTATGATGAAAAAGAAAAAGAGTTCCATGAGTTAAGATTAGGAACCTTAACCATGGATGAATATGTGACTAGATTTATGTCCTTACTACGCTACATGCCTTACATGCAAGAGGAAAATGCCAAAATTCAGCATTTCATCAGCAGTTTACCAAACTTCATGAAGGAAAAGCTAGAATTATACTGCCCCAAGACAATGGATGATGTTGTGCGAAAGGCCAGCATTTTCTATCAACAAATGAAACAGAAAAATGAAGGGCCAAAAGGGGGAATAAACAAGAAAAGTAGAAGTCTGATTCCTAATAGACACCCACAATTTTCTAACCATAGGAATGTGCAACAAAAGACATTCAACAAGTTTCCAAATAGAAGTCAACCCAGAGTTGCATACTCTGAAAACATATCAGCAAAGGAAGTCACCAAATATGTCAATGATCAGCAATCAAAACCGTCGCTACAATGTTGGGGATGCGAAGAGCCCCATTATTACAAAAATTTTCCACAAGGAGCTAGAACGGGACAATTATCAAATGTGTAAGAAGTATCTACAGTCAGGGAAGTGGCAAGGAACATACCCCGAATTAATGCCGCTTTGGATGATCATCAGGCTGAATTTCAACCCATAATGATCGAATGTGAAGGTATGATTGCTAAGCAACCTTTCTCTGTTTTATTTGATCCAGGTACTAGCTTAAGCTATGTCAATCCTAAAGTGATTGAAAAGTGTTGGTTAGTGAGAAGGAAATTTTCGAAACCTTGGCTAGTCCAACTAGCCACTGGCAGAAAGAGAAGGGTTAGTGCCAAGACTGAATGTTGTCCCATAACCATTTCTGGACAACCTATACATGTTGATATTAACATACTCCCTTTGGTTTCTTATGATATCTTAACTGGAATGTACTGGTTGGAAAAATGTTGGTCTCTAATGGACTGTAAATAGAAAACTATAAGTTTTATTTCAGAATCAGGTCAAAGAAAAGAACTGCAGGGGATAAAAACCAGTACCAAGCTATGTCCTATTAATACCAGTCAATTAGGAAAGTGCATTAGAGAAGGGTGTCAAATATATGTGGTATAGGTGGGATTTTCAAACTCTAAAAATAAGATGACTTCGCTGGAAAGTATTCCTGTAATTCAAGATTTCGTGGATGTTTTTCCAGAAAATATTCCTAGTTTACCACCAAGGAGAGATATTGACATCACCATAGAGTTAATTCTGGGTGCAGCCCCTATATCTAGAGATTGGTATCGCATGAGAATTCCTGAACTAACAGAACTCAGAATGCAGTTACAAGAGCTTCTAGATAAAAAATTATATTAGTCCCAGTGTATCCCCTTGGGGAGCTCCCTTATTATTTGTACGGAAAAAGGATGGAACCCTCAGATTGTGCATCGATTACCGACAGCTAAACAAGCTAACAATTAAGAATAAATATCCTCTACCACGTATCAAAAATCTGTTTGATTAAGTGCAAGGGGCTAAATTGTTCTCGAAATCAACCTAAGATCTGGATACCATCAAATAAGAATAAAAGATGAAGACATTTACAAGACAGTCTTTCGTACTTGTTATGGTCACTACGAGTTCATTGTTTTGTCATTCGGCCTCACAAACGCCCCAACTACCTTTATGAGTCTAATGCATGGTATTTTCCAACCTTACTTAGATAAATTTGTTCTGATTTTTATAGATGATATTCTGATATACTCTAAGGATCTGTAGGAACATAAGGAACACCTAAGAATAGTATTTGCAGAAATTAAGGGAAAATTAGTTGTATGCCAAGTTTAGCAAGTGTGACTTCTTCAAAGATCGAATTTAGTATTTGGGTCACATTATATCAGCAGAAGGCATTGCGGTAGATCTAAAAAAGATCAAAACAATCATGGAATGGATAACCCCAAAGAATGTCATTGATATCATATCATTCTTGGGATTAGTCGGATACTACCATAGATTCATTGAGGGGCTTTCAAAGATTGCTTTTCCAGTGACCTTCTTACAGAAAAAGGGTCGTGCTTTTCACTGGTCAGCTAAATGTTAGCGAAGCTTTGAAAAGTTAAAGCATCTACTCACCACTGCATCAATACTAAAAGTTGTAGATCCAGGCAAGTCTTTTATGGTTTGCACATATGCAAGAAAAGAGGGTGTTGGTGGTGTTCTAACATAGGAAGGAAAGGTGATTTCTTATGAATATCGAAAGTTGAAGGTGTATGAGAAACTATATTCAACTTATAACCTTGAATTAACAGTAGTAGTGCACACACTTAAAATGTGGCGACACTACCTACTGGGGAAGAAATTTTTGCTACTAACAGATCATAACAGTATGACCAATTTCTTCAATCAGCCAAACTTAAATGCTCGACAGGATAGATGGAAAACTTTCTTAAGTGAATTTGACTTTGAGATTAAGCATTTAAAGGGGAAGGAAAATCGTGTGGCTGACGCACTGAGCAGAAAATTACATTGTATTTATGAAGTCCAAATGAGCTAAGTAAGCTCAAATATTCCTGACATCATAAAGGAAGCAGCCAACAGACGTCCGAAGTATACCTTCCTTTGGCAACAAACAAAAGAAGCCCTGCTAAAAAAGGGGAAAACAAAATTTGGTATTAATCCCGATAACCTCCTTACTTTTAAAGACATAATTTATATTCAAAACCAAAACTCGATTAAATTTTTGATATTATATGAGTTTCATAAGCGTGCCATCCCAAGTATCAAAAAATGTTATCAGCCATCAAAAAATGGTACTTTTAGCCTAGATTGAGAAGGGACATTGCTTAATATTTGTCCAAATGTTTGAAGTGCCAACTGGTGAAAGGAAAACACCAGCATCCCGACGGATTGTTACAAACTTTGTTATCCTTAGATTTCATCACCGATTTACCCCGTATAGGGAAGCAACATGATTTAATTATGGTGGTGGTAGATAAATTGAGTAAAACATCTCACTTCATACCTGTGAAGTCCACATTTAAAACCATGGAAATCACAAAAATATTTATGAAGGAGATATTTCGCTTACACAGGATACCCAAGGTGGTGATTTCAGATAAGGACGTGAAATTTACATCCGTCTTCTTGAAGACTCTCTTTACAAGATTTGGTACTCAAATCCAATTTAGTACTGCCTACCATCCTCAAACAAATGGGTAGACTGAATGGGTAAATCAAGTGTTAGAAGACATGCTACATATGTGCAGCAACCACACAAGTGGGAGGACTACCTTCATTTAGTGGAATTTACATATAATAATGAACATCATGAATCATTAGGCATGAGCCCATTTGAGGTATTGTACAGGAGAAAATGCATAGTACCCATAGATTGGAATAATCCAGTGAATAAGCTAGCACTGGGTCCTAACATGCTAGCATAAATGGAGGAGGCTACTCAGAAAGTCCGACAAAATTTGAGGGAAGCCCAGGATAGGTAGAAGGTGTTGCAGATAAGAAGAGGACTTATAGAGAATTTCAACCCATAGATCACATTTACCTGAGGGTGAAGCCCAGGAAAAGTTCCTTGTAGTGGCAGGGTTGTGCTAAACTAGCACCCCGATACTGCGGGCCTTTCCAAGTCTTTGAAAGAATTGGACCAGTGGCTTATAAGATTGCACTACCAAGCCACATTCAGGTCCAAAATGTCTTTCACATATCTTTACTGAAGAAATATGTGTATAAGCCCAAACACATTATTGATTGGGAAAATCTTAGGATCAAAAGGTTAATGGGTATAAGGCTAGAGATACCTTTTTGTTGTATTTTTTTTCTAATAATTGAAATTTTGTTTTGGTGTAGGTCAAACCGAAAGGAGAGTTCCTGGCAGAACCTCTTTCTATTATCGCCTAGTGGGAAACCAACTTGCGAAAGGGAGCCATCACCCAGGTTAAAGTGCAATGGAAGCACTTTGGCCTGAAAGAGGCCACTTGGGAAGAGGAATAATTCATGTGAAAGTCTTATCCAGCATTGTTTCCCGAACAGGTAGAGAACACCAGGGATGGTGTTCCTCTTATGGGGGGGGAGATGTAACACCCCTAGTTGCATAAAAGATTACTGAGATCATTAAGTGAATGTTTTATTAAAATACATTTAAATATTATTATATTTTGATGAATAATATAGATGATAACTACCTAAATTATAGGTAGTAATACTTTAACAGAAATAAAATTTGTTTTTGTTTATTTAAAAGAACAGTTGCCAAGAAACAGTTACCCTTTGCCTGACAAGGGTAATATAAAGAGGGAAGAAGAGAAGAAAATGGTCCTAGAGCTGGGTGGAATAAACCAGTGGAAAATTGGCTCAATAGAGTCGACCAGTGAGTACAGAGATAATAGTTGGACTGAAGTCCTGAGGCCAAAGTACTGACTGTGACTGGACTAAATCTAGCATAAACAATAGAAGGTGCTCGGGGGAGAGTCTGGATGTGATTTCTGGACGCGCAGTTGGGAGGAGAGACCTTTTTCAATAAAAATAAATTACAGGTTTTTCAAATAATCTGAAGAATCAAAGTTTTAAAGGAAATTATTGTTGAACTATATCAACAGTTTGTAGAAGATATATAGAATGTAATTGTCCAGTAGATATTCATATTTATCTTACAGGTTAACGGACATTACACCGTAGCTCTTAACAAATAAAGTACAGGTGGTAATACATAATGTAGATGTAAATGTTGTCCGAATAGCCAGAAGATGATTCGCTAACTCATATTGACAAGACAATTACACCTATATTCACAGTATCCATCTATCGCATGAATGAAATTAAGAAAAACAACATACTGGTATAGAACCCTACTTGAACATAGTTATTTACTTTTAATCTATTGTTGTTGTATTACAGTCTATCCATAGAAATATGTGTAAGTTGTAACTATTAATGAACATAGAAGAAATAGCCATTAATCATCTTAGCATGATGACATTAATAAAGGACATCATAGGTAATTCACATACATATAAATAAATATATCGGAACCTGTGATTCCTGTAGGAATTCTGCTGTAGAAATTAACACAGTAATGCAAATAAGAAAAATCACAATAATTCCTTCTTAACACCATAAGACCAAAAAGAAGACAAGAGTTTATAATTGTTTCAACATAATAGACGAGACAATAATGAAGCCAACAAGACAGCCAAATTACAGCCTTATCGACTTCCTTTCAAACCTAAGAAAAACAGTAATTACAGTCTTTATACAGCATGTCCGGAGACAGGCTCGAAGGCCTTTAAACGTTGCAAAATGACATATCAAAAATCGAAGAAAAGATGAAAGTCGTGGTTGGACAAACAAACCGGAACATTTCAGTTCAAGATTACAAGTGTCTAACTAAAAGCCACCTTGTTGCATCATCAGAGAAACCCTCTTTCTCTGAAACCCTCATCTTAAACCCTTGAATAAATTTAATTGCGATCAGAGCCCAAGGATTAGTTCCAACCTGAAAATCCATGGAAATGCCATCAGTTCTATGCACTCAAGGGTTGCGGTCCCGAACCGAAAGCCCTCTAATAGATGGGTTACCTGCGTTCATCGTTTACGAGTTAGTCATTAACAGTCGAATCAATAAATTAACTATTCTATACATAGTCTCATTCCATAAATCGAAATGGGTCTTACCTGATTGAAGAGAATTGACTTGGCGAGTTGCCAACCTGCACAGACAAGAGAAAAGCCTTAGTATCACAACCTTTAAGTTAAATAACAAGCTAGAATGACAAATCCTCTTGCATTGTGAATGTGCTCAACCTTTCAATTGGAGAAATTTCCTTGTTATGTGAACATACCTGTTGTGGATGGTCCTGTGAGCATGTTATTTTTCTTCGTGCCCGGAACTGTAAAGGCCTCCCCTAAACATGGCGAGAAAGCTTTAGCACAGTTGTGAAATCGATGCCTAAGCTCCTAACCGACTTCCAACACTAGAAATTAAAGCTTGGGTTTGCAGAACTGCGGGTTATACCTACTAGGATGGTGGTATCGACCTCCTCGGCCATCACCTCATGGAAAGCACAAAAACCAGAACCCTCGCAGAGCAGCGCAACACCGAAAAATGACAACAATGGAAGCTCAGGGTTTTGATGCACAAAGTTAGTTAGGTTAAACCCTAGCTCAGCTCCATTGTACGATGGCCAGCGAAAGATCAACGACGAACAACCCAGACAAATGGTAAGGTCAGACGGAGTTGACATTTCCCAGTGTAGATTGTTGCCGTGTGGAGCTACGAAGGAGGGCCCATGTGACAGTGAAAACCATAGACTCATGCGTATAAGTAACCAAGAGGATCCTCGATGGGATCTTTCCTCCTGTTCAATGAATCAATCATTTGAACTCATTTAAAGAATGTACCAAGTATTGGAATCTTGTACAATGCCGTGGATATGGAACGTTAACATCAGTGCAAATTTGTATATATGATTTAGTAATGTATGAGTTAATAGTTATATGTCACTAGAATCTTGATATCAATAAATATATATATATAGTTTAATGGGGTATGAATTAATAATTGTATGAGTTAATAAATATATGCCACCATTATTTATTTATTTATATATATGATTTTCTTCAAAATTATAAAGAAATTATTATTTAAATATTACAGTTGTGGTTTTGTATTTTTATTTTATAAATATTTTTCAATCTACAAATAAATTCACTTGGACCAAAATAAAATAAATAATTCACAATTAAAACTAAAATATATAGCCAAATAATAAAAAATTAAACTGCAACAATATTAAAAAAAATATATTAAATATAAACATAATATATTTAAAAACCATGAAAATACAAATACAAATTAACTCATTTAACCTTATATTAGCATTTCATTTAAGAGATCATTATACAATGAACATTTATGCATATTTGAACAAAGCGAAGCAATGAATACTAAGCCTCTAGTGGCGTCTTCATCAACTCACGGTAACAAATAAATTTTTTGTTTTCTTTTTTCTACTACAAATTTTATTCGAGACAACGAGTTTACGAATTTTTATTTGTGTTATTCATATAATTAAATAATTAAGATAATAATATAACTAAATGGTTTATAAATATTAATTTAATACATAAATTAAATATATACTAATTTAATAATATATATAACAATAATACTAAGTATTTTTACTTTAATTAATTGTGAATATTTTTAATTTATAAATAAGTTTGGTTTAGATACTAATTAATACCATATTTTAATTAATCAATTTAATTAAAAGGAAAAATAAAAGCATAACTAAAATACATTTCAATTTTTCATTTATACATACTATTATTATTATCTTAAAATATTATGCAAAGATTAAATCGCTACCATCAACATTATAATTATTGATAATTAAATAAAAATTTTAAAAATATCTATTTCAAAATAAACATGTCTATTAACATAAAGATAAAATTGTTGATAATATTTAAACCTAAAGTTATCACTAGTTTTTTACATGAATTGATTTAGAGACTTCGATAACTAGAAGTAAGACAATTGTTCACCTACAACTTAGGGAAGGAGGTAGAGAACTCTTCAACGACTTCACAAGTGTGCCTACAGAAGTGTGCTTAGGGAAGGAGGTAGAGAACTCTTCAACGACTTCACAAGTGCACCTCTGCTTAGGGAAGGAGGTAGAGGATCAGAGGTGAGGCAACACTCCAACAGAGGCAGAGGTAGGGTAATATTAAATCTTTATTGTACACCCAATAATTATTAATGTGGTTGATATAAATTGATGAGTGTATAATAACCAGAGTTAATGTGCTTGATGTGGGTCTATATAAATATATCAACCACATTTATTAGTGTGGTTGTCCTAATTTCTTAACAATATTGACTATTGTATGTGTTGGTTCACCAAAATGCATGTTATTCATGTTATACTTAATCCATTTCTACATTAAGGAGAGAACTTGGAATAATGGAGAAATATAAAGTGTTCTATATTAAGTGTTGATTGAGATTATAAGTCATATTTAATTTTTGAACCCTATTTATGGAGAAATTGCTCTAGCTCCTTAACAGATTCATAATCCTATGTACATGAATTTAGATTGATTAATGATTGATAAGACGTGTCTTGTGCATGCACTATCATAATAACCTAGCCTCACCTAAGAGCTCACCATTTTCTTTATAATTTATCCATTATTAATATTACTATCTTTACCCATCTTTTTTATCTATTCATTCTCCAGTCTTATTTTTAAGAAACCCGTCTTAAAATTAGTTTTGATAACCTAGTCATAGCATGTATTGATGTAAATTAAATAAATATTATTAATTCGTCACTAACATATTACATTTTGAAATGTGTTTTATAATATATATGGTACACATATTTACACATTTTAATTTTGCTTTGAAATTGTATTTTTCCCTTTTTTAATATTCTTGAATCTCTAAATAAATTCATTTTGACCAAAATAAAATATAGACTAAATAAAACAAAAATTAAAATATAAATCTTATAACTAAAACTAAAATATAGACCAAATAATAAAAAATCAAAGCACAACAATATTACGAAAACATATTAAATATAAACTAAATATATTTAAAAAAACAAATTAAAAAAAAATTAAAAAAAACAAACAAACTACTCTAGCAGTTCGTTAATAGAGCATCATTAGACAACCAATTTATGAGTTTTTATTTGTCTTATTCATACAATTACGATGATCATATAGCTAAATGGATTATAAATATTAATAAGTATCAATTTATAATTAAAATATTAATTAAATTATATTTTTATTATAATTATTACTATTTAAAAAAATTAATATAAAAATTAAATATGTATTAATTTAATAAAATAGGTAATAGTATTACAAAGTATATTCATTTCAATTAATTATAAATATTTTTAATTTATAAATAAGTTTTGTTAAAATATTATGAATTAATATTATAATTTATCATATGATATTTTTTTTAATTAATTAATTTAATTAAAAAAATAGCTTAAATAGATTTCAAATTTTCATTTGTGTCTATTACTAGTATTTTAGAATAATGTGAAGATTAAATCTTTACCATCAACCTAATAATTATTGATAATTAAATTAAAATTCTAAAAAAATTTATGTCAAAATAAACATGGTTATTGATATCGTTCATAATATTTAAACTCAATGTTATTTTGATAATTAGAGGTAAGGAAACTCTTCAACCATTTAACAAGTGTGCCTACAAAAGTTTGTTTAGGGAAGGAGGTAGAGAATTAGAAGGAAGACAACACTTAAATAGAGATGGAGGTACAGGGTTTGATTCCTCTAGAAATATGCTAAACCAATAATCACAATTGTGAATATTGTTAAGAAATTAGGACAAGCACATTAATAAATGTGATTGATATACTTAAATAGACACGCATCAAGAATATGCATTGTCGTTGATCAAGCACATGCACAACCACATTAGTATTTGTGGTATCAACTTATATCAACCACATTAGTACTTGTGGTATCCACTTATATCAACCACATTAATAATTATTTGGTGTATGGTATAGATTTAATATTATTATTAATATTTTTTTGCTAAGTAAATGTAATCTATTATTCACAGTAAAAGAGTACAATTACAACAAGCTAAGCATGGTGAATTAACTAGCCTGAGAGTAAGGCCATTTGAGCCAGATATTGTCCAAAACTGAGGAATTGGACGAAATTTCCCACGCAAGGGATCCAGAAGAGCACAAAAAACATACACAATAGCAACAACAGACGGACATAATTGAAACTGGAAATTGATCTCGACACAGTAACAGAGATAGAATTTGACACATTGAGCCAAAAAACCTTTATAACTGGGCCACAAAAACCGGTTGAGCAGCAACACCATTGGATTACTCGTCAGGTGATTCCTCCATGATCCTGCACCAACCCCCTGCATTCAAGTCCTGGGCTTGGGCCACTGCATTATCATTCAATTCTGGAGGAGCATGAGCCATAGGATTAGTATTGACAGCGCTGGCCAGCAGAACCATCCCGAGTTGCATACCAACAGTTGGCTTTGGAGTATTGGGATCACCCACCTCCTGCTCATCCTCAGTGAGTGGCATTGGGGCACTGGTATCGCCCTCATCTTGGGCTTCCTCTAGAAAGAGGACAGAGACATGAGCCGTGATCCGAGGGTGATTGAGGGAGCAGTTAAACGTGAAAATAGCAGAACCAAAGGAGGGTGAATTCGAAGAACCAGGGGAGCTTGGGTCGAGGAATTGATTGGGCCTCAGAATGCCCTCATTTCCACTGCGAGGACGAGGATCCTGATTAATGGCGTTATGCCCCGAGGATGGGCGAGAAGGGTTTCCCTATCATGAGCCTCTGCGGCTGAGCATTCTCTAGCGAGGCCTTGGCATTGCAGAGGGAATACAACGAACAACGGAGGGAATGCCACGAACAACGCAGGGAATGCCACGAGCAGTAAATGGAATGCCACGAACTACAGAGGGAATATCACTAACAGTACAGGGAGTGCCACGAACAGCATAAGGAATACCACTACCAGTAGAGGGAATGCTACAAACAACAGAGGAATTACCACATTCGAATAGCGTTTGTCAGCCTGCCGCTTGAGGTGCGGGCCGCTTAAAATAACCAGAGCTTGACCCCCACGAAACCCAAGCTCCTACAGAACCCGTGACCATCCAAAACAACATGAAGTACAATAGCATATAACCATGGTTGAGGCCGGCTATTAAACAATTCCCACCTCCTCGATCCTCTTCCGCCATAACAGAGATAAAATGTGAACAGAATTGAAAAGAAAGAGATGTAGCTCTCAGGTGTGGCCTGCACGTGGAGACTACACTCACCAAAACAGAGAGATCACTCTCATACACTCTATATTCATCAATGAAAGATTACATCATTAAATACAATACTAAGAATTAGGAAGTTGCACCCAAACCCCCAAACTTTAGGAACTATTCCTAAACTAGGGAGAACGTTACAATAATGTAACCATTTTATCCATTAATATAAAATAATATTAATTATTTTTAACTCCCCCCCTTAATGGAGAAAGGGTTCTCCTGGACTCCCAGCATCTTTCTAAACAACTCAAATTTCATTCGTGCAAGAGGCTTTGTGAAAATATCAGCCACATTGTCACAAGTTTTACAATATTCAACAGCAATTTCTTTTGACTGTATTTTCTCTCTAACAAAATGAAACTGAGTGTCTATATGTTTGGTGTTTTTGTGAAACACTGGATTGTATGCTAATTTAATGGTGCTCTGGTTGTCGCTTTTTATGGAGGTGGGATTCTTCTGTTCTTTTCCTGCATCTTTGAGAAGCCTTCTCAACTAGATTGCTTCACACGTTGCTGCACACAATGCTTGATACTCAGCTTCACATGAAGACAAGGCTACAATACTCTACTTCTTGCTGCTCCAAGCTATGACCCCGGAACCTATGTTGAATGTGTAACCTGTGATGGACCTCTGATCATCCAGATTACCTGCCCAGTCTGAGTCTGAAAAACCTGCTAGAGTAACATCAGATACATCAGTGTATAAAATACCATAATTAACAGCACCACAAAGATACCTCAACGCGTTCTTTGCTGCTATCCAGTGACTTTCAAGCGGTTTCGACATGAATTGGCTCAATACACTAACAGAGTATGTCAAGTCAGGTCTGGTTGTTGTAAGATATATCAAGCTGCCAACCAGCTGTCTGTACATTATGGCATCAACCTCCTTAGTGCCATCGTCACTTCTCAATTTCAGATTCTGCTGCAAAGGTGTCGCTGCTGATCTACACTGATCCATACCAAACTTTTCCAACAGATTTTTAGCATACTTCCCTTGGGTAAGAAAAGTTTGCCCAATATCTCTGCATACTTCTAATCCCAGACAGTAGTGAAGGCTTCCGAGATCCTTCATCTCAAAAACTTGTGCCATAAGCCTTTTGATTCCTTTGATTAAATCATCTGCATTTCCTGTTATAATCATGTCATCCACATACAAAGAGATCAAAATAATCTGCCCCTGATTATTGTACTTGGTATATAAATTTGGGTCATTTAAACTTCTATGGAAACCATGCTCTAAAAAGAAAGAATCAACCTTTTCGTACCAAGACCTGGGTGCTTGCTTTAAACCATATAAATCCTTTTTCAATCTACAAACAAGATGTTCCTGCCCCTGCTTTACAAACCCTTCTAGTTGTACTAAGTAAATTTCCTCTTTTAAATCACCATTTAAAAATGCAGATTTAACATCAAGCTGGTGTAATTCCCAATTACATTTAGTAGCTAAAGCAATAAGCATTCTGATTGTATTTAACTTTGCTACAGGTGCAAAAGTATCATCAAAATTTATACCTTCCTGCTGTGAATATCCTTTTGCAACCAGCCTAGCTTTTAACTTTTCTATACTTTCGTCTGCATTCATTTTTGGTTTAAACAGCCATTTGCATCCTATGGGTGTTTTATTCTTAGGCAGCTCAACTAAATCCCAAGTATTATTTCTAAGAAATGATTCTATTTCTTCATTCATTGCAGCTCTCCATTCCTTAAATTGACTAGCTTCTTTGTAATTAGAGGGTTCTACAACGTTCAAAACCTTTGACATCAAAGCATAATTTCTCAATTTTAATGGTAGTTGAGTCTTCCTACCTGACCTTCTTGGTAGGGGACTTACCTCAAATTTTTTTTCTTCTGCTATGACTGGGCTTGCATTATCACCTTCTTGATGTTCTTCTTTTTTCTCTTCTTTCTGCTCTTCTTTCTGCTCCTGCTCTCTTTCATCCTCGCTGCTTTCCTCCAACAACAATGGAATGTGCCAATCATCGCCAATGTCATCTTTCCCTTCCTGTACCTGTTCATGAAACACTACATCCCTGCTTGCAAATGTCTTACGAGACTCAGGATTGAATAATTTATATGCTTTAAATTTTGTGCCATAACCAGCAAAGATGCATTTCACAGCTTTAGGATCTAATTTCTTCCTATCAGCTTTGGGTATATGGGCAAATGATTTTGACCCAAATACTCTTAGATGGTTTACTGTTGGTTTAAATCCATATAGAGCTTCAAAAGGGGTTTTGAAGCCAAGATACCTGGTAGGAATTCTGTTCTTCAAATATACAGCAATATTAATAGCCTCTGCTCAAAAGCTATTAGACAGACCCTTACCTTGTAACATGCTCCTTGCGCACTCCACCAAGGTTTTGTTTTTGCGCTCTGCAACTCCATTTTGCTGCGGTGTGTGTGGCACTGTATACTGCTGAACAATCCCATGAGATTTGCAGAATTTCATGAATTCCTTTAGCTTGTATTCTCCCCCTTGATCAGATCGGAGAATTTTTATACTCTTACCAAACTGCTTTTCCACCAAGGTTTTAAATTCTATAAAGCACTGGAAAGTCTGACTTTTCTTGTTCAAAAAATAAACCCATGAATATCTAGTGCAGTCATCAGTAAATAGCAAAAAATAGTATGCTCCTCCTAGTGACCTTGTCTGCATAGGTCCGCATACATCAGTGTGCACTAGTTCTAAAATCTTTGTTTCCTTCCTCCTATCATGCACAGGAAACTGTTCTCTATGCATTTTACCTAAGGCACAACCATCACAATTTAACTGAATATTACGAAAGATAGGGAGTCCCTCGACCATACCTTTCTTCTGCAATAACATGAGGTCCTGCAAATTCAAATGACCGAACCTTTGATGCCAGAGTTGTTTGGCTGTCGATCCTCCTGCAACCATGGGCTGCTTTGGTATGCTTTTTTCATCCAATCTGTATATGCTTCCAACTCGCATGCCTGTTGCAACTATTTCATTCCTGCAATCCTTTATCACATAGTGAGTCTTGAAGAATTCGACTTGCATATCTTGATCAGCCATCATGGATACATATATCAGATTTTTCTTAATTCCAGGTACATATAAAACATTTGTAAGGTGACTAATTTTTCCATTTGGTAACTTAACTGAAATCGCCCCATGACCTTTAATCTCGTATCCACTATCATCTCCTAGATATATTTTTGATCCATTTATACTTTCTTCAAGACTATCAAAAAATTCCTTTTAACCTGTCATGTGAGAGGATGCTCTGGAATCGACATACCAAATGTCATCTTCATTAGATGCTGAAAGGGCACAGTCGACTGTGAGCAGTCGAAATTCATGACTGAAGTCTTCTTCTTCAACAAAGTATCCTCTATGCTTTGCATTTGCCTGCCTCCTCTTTGCATCATCAACCTGCTTCTTATAACATTCACTCTGTATATGAGCCTTCTTTCCACAATAATAACATCTCTTTTCAGAATGATTTGCAAGCATACCTTTATGAGTATGCAGATTCTTATGTGATGTTCTTCCTTTCTGCTTTGATTGCTGCTGTGACTGCTTTCCTTTGGATGATCTTCGTTTCACCATCAGCGCAAGATCATCACTCTGGGGGTTCAAGTTCTGCCGTCGCTCCTCCTCTTGCTACAAGATCCCAGTGAGATCATCAAATGTGTGTGCTTTCTCCCTTGCTGATACTCCAGTGATGAACGTTTGAAAATCATCACGCATCCCGTTCATTGTGATTGCAACAAGATCTTCATCAGACACTGCCACTCCTATGGCCCCTAATCCGTCTTTCACATCTTTAATTCACGCAACAAATGCAGTAGCAGTCTCCCTTTCGTCCATCCTCATTGAAAATAGCTTGCTTTTAAGTGCCAAGACTCTGCTTGTATTCTGGGTCTCATACAAACTTTTAATTTTCGTCCAGATGTCCGCGGACGTTTTACAGTCTCTGATGTGCGCAATAAAATTGTCCTTCACAGACATCTTCAACAAGACCTTGGCCTTTTTCTCTCGTTTTTCCCAATCTTGCTCTTGTGGCCCTCCGTTCGGCTTCTGCTCATCGCCTGTAACTATGGACCAAGCATTCGCACCCTCGAGCAAGGTTTGGATCTTAAACTTCCAATTTGTGAAGTTAGATCCATTAAGTTTACCAGACTCGTTAAGGTAAGATTCCATCGTATTACTCATTCTAAATCTACCTAACAAAAAAAAAAAAAAACAATACCTGTCAGATCGATTTGTCACCTCTGCCACCGACCTACAGTGTCTGGCAATCCCGCTCCAATGAGAAAATTCAGCGTCTTCAATACAGCCGAAGATCCGATCTGATCAAAAATTGATCCGATCTGCCTCTCCCGGATAGATCTGCAACTTCGCTGATCTGCGCCCCTTGCAAACCGCCAAACGAAGTTGAGGCTTCCCGCAGATCCCCTTGAAGGAAGATTGGCGCGTCCTCAATCAGCAAGCAAAAAATCCCCTTTGTGTTGGCACTTTCTCGAGCGAAAAATCCGCGCCAATTAAAAATCGGTTAGAGTATTTTTGCTGGCGCGATTTCCTCCTTAAATTCTGTGCCAATTGGATGTTCTGGCGCTCTGGCGCGATTAATCCCAACAAATCCGCGCTAATTCCCCCTCCTGGCGCTTCTGTCAGTGCAAAAAGCACGCCAATATCCTCTCCACTCAGAAAAAAATATATATATCTGAGTCCGAGCCAGGTGTTCTGCAGTCCACCTGCTCAATTGAGCACAGAGCTCTTGTGTACACGCGGCCACAAAGGCACTTCAAGCCACACAGGCAATTCTACCACACATGTAAGCTAGCTACAAAGGCACTTCAGCCACAAGGTGACAAAAGATCAGGCTCACCAAATCTTAGCTCTGATACCAAGATAAAATGTGAACAAAATTGAAAAGAAAGAGGTGTAGCTCTCAGGTGTGGCCTGCATCTGGAGACTACACTCACCAAAACAGAGAGATCACTCTCGTACACTCTATATTCATCAATGAAAGATTACATCATTAAATACAATACTAGGAATTAGGAAGTTGCACCCAAACCCCTAAACTTTAGGAACTAATCCTAAACTAGAGAGAACGTTACAACAATGTAACCATTTTCTCCATTAATATAAAATAATATTAATTATTTTTAACTAACAGTGGCATTCATGGGAGCCGAAGACTGATATCCAACTGCGCATACGAAACAGGACGGCATATTAATGCCAGTCTCAAACATTCCTTTGCCATTTATGACATCCACCTGCAAGCTCTTCGCCTCCCACATGGCCTCATGTCCGGTGAACCTGGCTGGCAGGTGGCTTCGCCGCATCGCCCACCCCAGTCCCATCACACTAATTGCTACTCTAATCACCCGCATCCGGGGAATATTATTATTAATATTAGTTACTATATAATTATAATAATTATATAATTAATAATTACGTTTAAATACTCGGTTTTAGCATTTGATATTAATATTATATTTTAATATTGAGACTTTAGGGTCATAATATTAGGGTTTTAATAGAAGTAAGTATAAGTTAAGTATTCAACTAAATGGATAAGTTTCAATTCACATTGAAACCTTAGCTTTTAACTCTAATATTTTATTTTTATAATTGTAGTTTTTATTTTTGTAAAAATAATTATTCTTGTAACAAACAAAGTTGATCTTTGGTCAAGTAAACACCAAAAGCCATTTTTTCTAAATCTATACACGTTAATATAAATATCATTAAATCCATAATATTAAAACTATAATATTATAAAACCTAATATTATAAACTTAATATAAAATACTCAATATTATAAATCTTAATATTATAAATCCCAATATTAAATCTTAATATTATAAAACCAATATAATAAATTTTATAGTAAACCCAAATATATAAGACATCATAAATATATTATTATTATTAATCCAATATTAAACTTAATACTATAAATTATATATAAATCCAATAAATGACTAAACCTTAATGTAATATTACGTAATAAATATAAATATTAAACCTTAATGTAATATTAAATAAATTAAATATTACATTAAATAAAATTATATGAATATTATAATATTAATTTTTAATACATTAAACCTTAATATTATAATCCCCCAAGCTTAAATATGATGTCAATTAATAATATATAGAAAAAGAAAAGGATCAGGTAGCTTTTACAAAGTTGGAGAAAGTCAATTGTATATAGAAAGAATCGCGCTCAAAGGTGGGAACTTCATCGACCATTTCCCTTCGGTATAAAGTAAGGGCATTATCCCGCGTAGCCGGGATGGTTGGTTATTAGCCTCTCATAAAATATCGGAATCGCTATATCCGATTTGAGGTTTTGATGTTTGAAACAAATTTCGGGTATTTGACGTTTTGATGTTTCAAACAAATTTCGGGGTTTTGCTTTCATTAAAAGCACATTTTAGCCCTAATCTTGAATTGGGTAAGCGGCATCCCCACACAACTCCGGCTGCAACGTGGAAATAGTAGAGATTTTAGAGATTTCTAAGCGCGTCCATCCACAACCAGAAGAGAAGAATTCAACTCATCACTTCCACGAAAAAAATTGAAACATTCATCGAACTTCCGGTAGCGGTTAAGCACAGGACACCTCTGCCATCAATCTGCACAGCACTGTGTGGCCTTCCCTATGCTACAAGCCGTGAGTTCGCGTGGAGGCTTCCAAGAAGAAACTCCACAACTCTGCCATCACAGCAACGTGTGGATTATAGCGTATGGTACCTTCAACTTCAAATCCTGTTTTGTTTTATAGCCTGGAAATTAGGAAGCAACTTCTACCTTCACTCTTTAATAATTTTTTCTTTGTTTTCCAATTTTGATACACGATGTCGTATGGCAACTTGATTATGCAAAATATAAAATTATACTCCGTACCACTGGAAATTACACAGGGTTATTTTCACTCTTGACGGGTGATGTATTCCATTTTTTCTTTTAAATGCAATTTGTATCTAATCTCAACATGTGGGTGATTACAATATTGTTTATGCACAACTTATATATATATACAATATTGTTTATGCACAACTTATATATATATATATGAATAAAGCTTAATTAAAAAAAACTAAAAAATTTATAATTGTTTTAAAAATTTATAATTATTTTTAAAGAGAAAAATCGTAATTTTCTATTATATATGAAAAATTACATGTTGTAAATGCATGTGGCATATGCTGCTATAAGTGTGACCGTAGTCATGAGAGAGTATATAAGTATGTACATATTACTTGAATAGGGCGGACATTCAAGGTTCAGTAAATGTTTATACAAAAGTATTACAAAATTTCAACAATGTTTTCTGTAGATCTCCTGCTTGCTCGTGCATCAAAAAGTCTATGATAAATTAGGGCCTATCGGCCCTTTACTACTTTTGATCCATGTAAGGCTTGTGATTGTATTCATAGGCTTGTCCTGTCTTTGTTCTCGAATTAGCCATTCACTGATTTTAAAAACAATGCATCATCCAAAATGTTCTGGAGTGAATGAACATGGCATGCAGATGTGAAATTGAACCAATTTATGAAAATCTTAGAATCCCCAAAAATCTTACAGTTTTGGTTTAGTGCAAGACATAAAAGATGACGAAGCGAGATGAGTTCCGCATAATTGTGTGTGCCCACACCGAGGCCCATTTGGATGTGGAAAAAATAGGAATCAAATAGGCTCAGTAGGAGTCCCCCCACACCCCTGGTCTTGAGCTAAACCATCAAAATAGGCCCAAGGGTGAGCCTGATCAATAACTTCATGGGTAATAGATCGGGTCGAGGTGGGTTGGTCATCCTCCGACATTTCAATGTAGCAGTAACATATCCTTGAAATAATCAGTGGCCACCTGATGTGCATGTTTTTGAAAATGATTTTGTTCTTGCATAACTAGATATTCTAACAAAGGATCAAAGGGAGATTGTGAATTTTCATAGTGGGAGATATGTTCCACCAATTTTTCTATGCTTCCTTTATGTCTTTCCCTTCCCATTTCTGAGTAGTATTTAACAAGGACAAGATTTGCTTCCATATTTGTTGTGTGGCAGTGCAAGACATAAATAAATTATCATTTGTTTCCTCCTCCCGCCAACAAATAACACACCAATATGGGCCATGAAAAGATCTTTCCATGACGTTGGAGCCTGTGGGTGTCTTATTCATGATCGTGTTCCACATGAATAGGTGAGTGCAGGGCAGTGCCTTGAGTTTCCATATCATGCACCACCAATTTTCCAGAACAATGGGCTTATTTGTAGCATGGATTATGGCGTATCCCTCTTTGGGTGTGTATGCTCCATGAGCTGTCGAGGCCCAAATCAATTCATCCTCGTCATCCCTAATTCTCACATGAGATTCTGATAATGCATTTGTATATTGCCTCCACTCCTGAGTCCACAGTTCGGGATGCCGAGAATTGCTGCAGACTTCCATGCTTGTTGAAAAATAGTTGTATTCAGCTGATCCACAGTATGATCCATTGTGATGATGCCTCTGTTATTAAGAAATGCAATTAGATCCAGGCGGATTTGGTACAGATTGCTGCAACCAATCCATGGGTCGACCCGAATGCGAACCACAGAGCCATTGCAGATTCACCAAGCAAGTCCCCTCTAGATGGTGGGGAGAGTTTGTAAGAAAACTTTCTAGATGACAGATATTCCATGTTTGTTCCAAGAAGGTAATTGAACCCAACCCATGATATTCTGAGGCCAAATATATTTATAAGTGACGACTTCAGTCCATAATATCTTGGCCTTAAGGAGAAGCCAACTCAATTTGGCCGGCAATGCATGTGCAAAGGTTAGTAGGCATTTGAGACCTCATCCCCCCATTTTTTTAGGTACAACAATGTGGCTCCACTTGACCCAGGCAAAGGGTTTATCTTCCTTATGCCCCTTCCATAGGAAGTTGTAGCAAATCCTTTGTATTATGGATAGAATGCCTTGAGGAATCTACACAAGTGACATCCAGTAAACTGTGGTGGCTTGGCTTCAAGAACAGATTTAATAAGCACTAGAAGCCCTGTCCTAGATAAGAATCGAAGACAGTTGTTCATCCTTTTTTCCACCTTTTTCACCAACTAGGTCTAGTCTGCAATTTTGTATCCATGCGATTTTATGCAAAAGCCCAGGTATTTCAGTCCATCCTCGAACTGTAGCCCTAAAAGGGAAACTTTTGGTATGCATGACGATGTTCCTGTTTAGAGCATACCGCAATGGTAATGGTGGATTTATGTCTATTGATTTCCATCCCAGTTGTTTTGAAAAATAATCCTGAATGCCTCCATTGAGGAATATAATCACGTCATCCACCAACAAGAAGTGAGAAAGGATGCATTGGTCCATGATCATAAGACCCAGACTTTAGCCTGTTGGATTAGTAGGTACATGGTAAATTAGGTCATACCTCCTCTCACTAATAATGTTACCCTTTGGATATGAATATACAGGGAAGTCGAACTCTTGCATAAGGTCGTGCGGGATGTGTTGAAATTTTTTTCCAAACCCACCGGCTACAATTGCATGCGAATGATGCTGGAACACCCTTGGCATCACTGAAATTGCTAACATTGAACATCGTGATTGGCTGTCTAGAAAATTATGAATACATCAGTGAAGGAATTATACTTCGCGATTTTATTGCTCATGCTGGTATATATCAACCGGTTTTATACCTATCTTACAAATTTATTTCTATATCAATTTTTTTAAAATAGTATTTTTATCTGGATAGATTGGAAATAGGTCTCCAAAAGTAAATGTGTTGTAAATAATTTTAAAATCAATGAATTATATAGTTTGTTGGAATTTTTTTTGTTTTTGTTTGCTAGTTTATTTGAGCTTTGAGACGATCACAAGAGTAGTCACGTTTTTTTTCAAAGAAAATTATCCTTTCTCTCGACGTCTTTTTTTCAAATGATTTTTTTTTTCCTTTTAACACAAAATCAATGAAAGAATATTTAAGGACATGATTATTATATTATTTTTTTCTTTATCATTATGTTATTGACAAGGAATTGAATTTTAAGAGGGTACATAATAATTATTTTTCTCCCAAAATCTTGACTAATGAAAATCTTCAAAAGAGTGGTTTCTATGGTCCTCCAAGGTGCAGTCTTTGTAAGGTAAATCAAGAAAATGTCATCCATCCGATGCTTGAATGCACCTTCACTTTGCAGATTTGGACAGAATTGTTGGGAACTTTGAGTTCCAGCTTCACGTTGCCTCCCTCGATTCTCAAACTTTTTGCTAAATGGCTGCAAAGCTATCCTAGACCTCCCCCACAAAACAAAATTATCAGAGTTGCTTGGTTTGCACTTCCTAAAATAATTTTTTGGCAGGTTTGGCTTGAGCAAAATCAAAGAATTTTGAGAAACTACAAACAGGATGCCAAGCTTGTGGTAGTTAAGATTAAATGCCCGCTAAAAGATTGTCTGAGAGACCATAAAGACGATTTAAATCTCAGCGAGAAAGCTATAAATTTGTGTTCCTCTCTCGGTCTTCAGTTCCAAAATATTACAAATAGTATCACCCTCCCCAAAGATTGGCAAATAAGAGTTTCAACAAAAGAATTCCAGGATTGGAATACAAAACAACAGAGATACTCTCTCTTTTTTTATGGGGATGCAAAGGCCAATCCTGGAAGAGCTGGCGCATGAGGCATCATATTGAACCCAGATGGCATAAGGATACACAGTTTCACCTAGGGTTTGGGCATTACTTCTAGCATTCAGTTGAGGCTTTGGCTCTTTTCCAAGGGCTCAAGTTGTTGAAAGTGCTGAACATGAGGGAGGCTAATGTATTTGGGGACTCTCAGGTCATCATCAACGCTATGGTGACACATACTAAGCCAATGGATCTAAGGCTTGCAAGGCTGATCTTTAGAATAACACACCCTTGAGACTCTTTCCAGATTTTGAATTTCTACCATGTGTTGAGAGCTAATAATAAGGAGGTGGACATTGAAGCCAACAAAGCAACCCTCCTTACAGCTGGAGCCGGACAGGAAACATGGGAACCAATTCCTTAATTTAGATAGCTATCATGTTTTACTGCTTTTTGTTAAACTAGTTCGTATGTATTCATAAACATGGAAAAATCTTTGAAATTGACCTCATAGTAGCAGCCAAAAAGAGATGTGAGCTAAGCATAAATGCCATGGCCTTGCATGGTTATGCGGTACTTGTGAAACTAGACTCACCTTTTGTAATCTTATTTTTGGCATTAAGGCCAAGTATCTAATATATCCACTACACATTTGTGTAAAAAAAAAATAAAATTTAAAATTAATTGAATTAATTTTTCTTGACAATGTTTTAATAGTATGTTTATGTTCTTAGCTATGACTATTTTAGAATAGTGTTTCAATTTTTTAATTTAATTATTAATGATTAGCCAGTGAATGGTAGGAGAGAATAACTTCTACGGCTCCAGATCGCCTCTTGTGTGATCGCCTCCAGATCTTATGTGGAAGAAGGCCTGTAATTCTTCGTTCCACTCCATACCCTCTCTATATCATCGTAAGACATTTTTATTGGAGTCGGATTTCGATGATATTTGTTGCAGAATGAATGCAGACTGAAAGGATGGTTGAACGAATTCTGTAATTTGGTTGTGAGGAAACCTTAACTACCTCTTGAAGTTGTCGAGCAACCGATTTGCGTGCTCCTGAACTTTGGAGGAACCTACAATTTTCAGGGTATGCGACGGAGGAATCTATCTCCCAGGGTTTACCCAACGAGGCGAGGTATCCACAATTGATGTTCCAGACAAAATCGGGAGTCATCAAGCAATTCTGAACAGGCTAGAGAAAAGGTTTGAACTATAATCGAAGACAGCCCAAGCCAAGCAAAAATAGAACCAATACCTTGTGGTAGTCGAGACTGCGGAGCTAGAACTGAACGTGCTTTCGAAAGTCTAAGAAAGAACAGCACCGTAGATCTGAAGTCAGCGAGACCTGTGGCAGAGGAGAGACTTAATATTGAATTTGATCAGATCTTATTTGCCCGAAGATCTGATCCAAGGCACAGGCCACTCCCTGATGCTTTACAGATCCTGTTGTATTTTTGAAGGTAATTCCATTTCCCTTCACAGTTAGGTTTGAGATCTAATTTTTTGCGGCTAGATCTAGATCTAGGTGGCTAGGTTCTAGATCTAATATTCTGCGGCCAGATCTCTTCTACCTTATTTTTCTGCGGCTGGGTTCTACAGGCAAGTAAAATATGGCTCCCAGCTTTGCGAAAATAATTGGTGGCTCATCCGCCTCTGGAGGGCAAGCTCCTGCCCATATCGTCAGTGAAGCCCCAATGCCCACTATCCAAGTGGTCCAGGCCTCACTCGATGAGGCTTTGAAGTTTTCTGAAAGTGCCCTAATCTGCCGGTTCAATGGTTTTTGGCCGCGGCTGACAGTGCTCCACAATTGGATCTCCGAGGTATGGAAGCCTGACATTTCTGATGAAATTAATATCTACCCCTGTGCTAGGGGTTTCTTCATAGTAGATTTTGAAAATCCTGAAAGCACACAATGTATTCTAGATTCCGACCCTTGGTTTTGGGAAAAATCAGGCCTATTCATGAAACCATGGAACCCATCATTCGATCCCTCTACAAGAGTGATAACCTCTGCACCGGTTTGGGTGAGATTGCCAAGCCTACCCTTGCATCTCTGGAATCTCTCCTCGCTAAAAGCTATCGGAAATGCAATTGGGAAATTTTACTGCAGGTGCCCAGAAACAGAGGAATATGCGAGAACCACCTATGCACGCATCTGTGTGGAAATGGACTTCAGCGCTAGATTTCCAGCTGAAATAAACCTAAGAAGTAAAGACTATGCGTCGAACCAGAAACTTGATTATGAAAGTGTCCTCTTCAGATGTCGGTCCTGCTTTGAGACAGGGAATCTAGCCAAAAATTGCCCAAAAGCCTCTGAGAAAAATTTTGCTAGAAAAAACCACCACAGATCTACATGGTGGGAAGGAGCACAAAAAGAACACTACACTGTCATCAAAGAAGAATATTCTAGAGAAGACTCTGAATCACAAGAAATCAGGGAAGAAAGAAACAACTCTCAAGACAAGCAAGGAGAAAGCCCCGCCCAACAAATCAACAGTTATGAGGATTCAAATACCGCACAAAATAAATCTTCATTTAACAACAAAGCAGATCTCCTAGACCAAACTTCTTCTCCGACTATCTTCAAAAGAACGAACACAATAGATTGCAAAGCTAAGACACTAATGTCCCAAGAACCAGAAGAGATGAAGGAGATGCAAGATAAAGGAAGTTGGAAGACAGTAGAGAAAAAAAAGAAAGTTACAACACCAATCTCGCCAAGAAAGACGAGGAGCCAGATAATTAAAAATTAAGAAAATTGTAAGTCCGATAGACCAATTTAGTTTCAGTTAACCACCATCATTATCATCATCATCTAAAATATTTTTGGTAATAAAGACAAATTTTTAATATTATAAACATGTTAAAATTAAAATTTATTTCCAAAACAATTATACTTTTTTTATTCCCATATAAAATTTATTAAATAAAAAAACATACAAACAAATATATGAAATAAGTTATAATTTTTTAACATTTAATATTGATAAACCTATTTACATATTCACAATCTCTATAATATACTTTTGCTATGGAAAAAAATAATAATTTCTAGGATAAAATCGTAAAGAATCTGTATAGTTAAAATAGTGTAGGATATAAAACGTATAAAATGATTTATTATTAAATTAATAACCTTTCACTTCAACGCCTGGAAAAAATTATCATTAAATTAATGGTTTGCCATATGCTTACGGTATGATTTATCGCCAACATTCAAATAATTATGTCTTACCAATCTGAAGTTTTTGTTCTACCTGCATGCAAGGACTACAAAATTTCTAGAAAACTCGGAACATTGATTTATATTGAAAAAATCCCATCTTGCCTTTTAGTCGAGGGATAAAACTAAGTTTTCATGAAAGAGCTTAGAGCATGATTAGGGTCATTCAAAACTATGTTTGATTAAGGAGATTAAAACTTTTAATTTGGGAGATTACACATTATAATTTTAAAATTCATTTTTTGGAAAAAAATGGTGGAGTTTTTAAATAAAAATATTATACATAACATTTTTTTTTGCTATATATGAATAGGTTATATGAATATGTTATATATGTATGATATTGGGAAAAAATCTAAATAAAATTTAGACCAATTGTATTTTATAAGGTCTAATTTATTGGTAAATGAAGGAAAGTTTTAAATATTTTTTAAGTTTTAATTTTATTATTATTATAAATTTAAATTAAAAATGTTGTTATTTTAACATAGAAATTAATATTTAATATTGACATTATTTATTTAAAATAATATTATTAATTTTATTTTTTTAATAAGAGTTATCAAATTTCTAAAGAGATTAAATTTTAAATAGGTTTTTTTTTTACAAAATTTTACAAGATATTTTCTTTTTTTTAGTTTTTAAAATTTGACTTCTATATAATATTATTGAATATTCTTTGTAGTAGTAACATATTAAAGGTTAGAAATTTGTTTAAAAATAGTTATGTTCTTTGCCTTTTTTAATTAAATTGATTAATTAAAAGCAATTTGATATGAACATTTGTAATATAAACAGGAGTTATAGTTTTTGGGCAACTGATACTAGTAAATTATGGCTATTGGCCTATGGCATTGTAATATAAAGTTAAAATGAATATCGATGATTAAGAATTTTTCAACATATTTTTAAAAATTTATATATTTAACTCCTATATTTATTCTTTTTATAATTAATATTTAATAATAATTTACAATCATGGCCTTTTCAAATTTTGTGAATATGGGATGAGATAAATGTTGTGATTCTTATTGGAATTTACAAACATCGATTTACTATGAAGAAAGGTCCATAAATAAAATTTTGACTAAGAAGCTTACAACATATTTAGAGTCATCCAAAACTATATTTTATTAAGGAGATTAAAACTTTAAATTAGAGAGATTACATATTAAAGAGATTAAAACTTTAAAACTTTAAATGGAAGAGATTACATTTTACAAAAACTTTTTATTTTTAGAAAAAAGAATTTATCGTTTAAATATAAATATTATACATAACTAGAAAACATTATATGAAAAAAATTAAATAAAATTTACACAAACTGTGCTTTATAATATATAATATATAGTTTATTTCTAAATGAAAGAAATTATAAATATTTTTAATTTCTAATTTTTATTAATATTATATCTTTAAATTAAAAAAAAAAAAAATTATTATTTTAAATTAGAAATTAATATTTATTATTTACATTTATAATTTTATTTATTTAAAATAATATTATCAAATTGTATTAATTTTAATTGAAGAGTTATTAAGTTTAAATTTCAAATAAATTTGTTTTTGAGTACAAAATTCTAGAAAAGATTTTCTTTCCATGAATAGATTCAAGATTAAAATAAATTTTTAATAAAATGTATGTTTACATTAATAAAAATAAATATTTAATAAAATGTATGTTTACTATTAATGTAGAATTAAAAAAAGATGTTTACAGTCAATATGGCATCAAATTTTTGATTGATAAAAGAAAAGGGATATTCACTATGAGTTGGAATTTGGAATTTGTTAGATTAAAAAATAATAAAATAAAAGTATATAGTTTCATATAAAATTTAAAAAAAAAAAATAGTAAAAAAATACTTTTATTTTTCAAGAAATTACACTTATAGTTCTAATTTTTCATGCATGCAAAGAACACATTTCTTTTCAAAGAAGACATGTCTCCTCATTTGTTATCCACATGATTCTCATTCAAACTTTCCTAGAAACTGACATGGTTTCTCTATCTTTTATCTACAAAATTCTCATGTATTATTTAACCCATCTTTTATGCATGAAAATCAGGCCAAACTTTCTAAAATTGACTAATTAAATAATAATAAAAAAAATAAAATATAAATTAAATAATAAAAAAATTAAAACTACATCCATATTAAAAAAAACCGTTAATTATAAATTTAATTTATTACAAAACAAAAATAAATTAAAAATTAACACATGTACCTATATATCAATATATTAATAGTTCGTTTAAGCGAACATCGTCATACAACGAAGATTTATGCGTATTTGAACAAAGCGGAGCGATGAAGCCGCGTTTCAACAACTCATACAAAAAACCATTAAATATAAATTAAATTTATTAAAAAAACGATAAAAATAAAAAATTATTTCGTGTACCCATATATTAATATATTAGTAGTTCGTTTAAGAGGACATCATTATACAACGAAATTTTATGCATATTTGAACAAAACGAAGGGATGAAGCCGCGTTTTAACAACTCGCGGTAAGAAAATTAACTTTTAGGTTTTTTTTTATTGCAAATTTTATGATAGACAATAATTTTTATTTGCGTTATTTATATGATTATCTTCACCAATTTTTATGTGTGTTATTTATATAATTATGATAATCATATAAATAAATGGTTTATAATTAATATAGATTTATTTTAAATACAAATTTAACATGAGTTGAGAAATTTAAATTTTTTAGGTGTAAATTAAATGATATTTTTATTGTTAATATATTCTTAAGTATATTTCAATATTAATTTGTATTAAAATATTTTATTATGTATAACATTAGAATATTTTATTTTAACAAAAATTTTCTATGTATAAATATATATGAAATTGTCATTCACATAATTAGTTAATATGCATTTTTAAATAATTTATTTAAATTTCTTGTTGAAATGTTTTTGAAAAGTATAAGGTTTAAAGATTTTACTCACATTTTTTTTCTACCTTTAATTACTTTACAATATATTCAATTTTTTAAATTATAGTGTGTGATGACCCCGGAAAAATGTAAATGTGGGAATTTTACTATGGTAAGAAACAGAATTTTTTTTTTGTAAGTTGGGGCGGGACTCTCTGATTTACATGTCCATTATGTACCCCTCTACGGGGGAGGGGTAGCCCAAGATTTGAACCCAAGACTTCCGGTTCGGTGAGACTTCATTTCCACGGCCCTTGCCGCTTGAGCTACCCCATGTGGACAAAGGTCATATAAATACTCAATGAGGTTTGAACCCTCATCTCATGGGTTTCACCCAGCGAAACTTACCATTAAACCCCATATCACTGTATAGGTTGGTAAGAAACAAATTGAAAGTTGTTGTTCTTTTATTTAAAAAAAAAAACAAAAACTATAATGACATTATTCTATTGGCAAATTTAAATATATTGGAAAATATATATATTTCTTGAAATACTGGCAGCCTCTGGAAGGAGGATTTTAAAAAAAGAAAATCAGTTATGAAAACTGATGGAAACTACCCTTTCACACGGGAAAAGTCCTGGGAAGGGGGACCCCTGTGCTGTGGGGACAGACAGGAGGATTCCAAGAAAAAGGAAGATAACAAGAAACTGGTTAAGTCTGGTAAGGACCAGATAACCAGGCACGAAGTGCATGAATCTTGTTGAGGGATGTAGGCCTGCAAGATAGCTCGGGGGGAGAATCCAGTGTTAGCGATGGATCTCAAGGTTGGGTGGATAAGAGCAAGTATGGAATGCAGGTGAATTTCTGGAGTACTTCTTCACACTTCTGGCGAACCAGGTACGAGTTAACCATGAAGAAAGGTAGTTAGAATGTTGACTATACTACAGATTAATGTATAGTAGTCGACAAGTTAAACCTTTACAATTTAAATCTCTCTTAGATGTTATAATGCTTTGCATATTCATAACAGAGGAATATTTATATTGAAGTGACAGAATATTTATAAGTTATATAAATGCATAGAGACTACATGACAAAATATTTAGAATTTATATAAATGCACAGAGATTACCAGTGCGTTTCAGGTAGTCCCATAAAAGAACTACAATATTTCACCCGGAACAGAATATCATAGTGGTTAACCAAACGGCCAAACACACACAGAAAAAAAAAGAAAACGACTAGAGAAAACCCTAGTGATTTCTGTGCCATGAATAAATCAAAACCTTAAAACTATTTCCATTAAAGCACGAGCAGTGGCGTATTAAATAAGCAAGACATACATATAACAAACCTCTGAGTCGAGGGTTAAGGCAAACAAAATTTGCAAGAGGAACTGTGTACCACAGAGCAAAACTAATACCGGCAAGAGTACATGATGTAAGCTGTTGTGAATCAACAAACCATTCGTGGTTAACCAAATGATGCTAAGAAGTAAACCATACCAAGAACGGGCGCATCCAGCCGTTTGCACACGGCCGTATAAATAGTTGTAGGTGTATTCATACGTCAACAGATAATAAACATATGCATTCACTGTAGATAATAAACATATGCATTCACTGTGATGAAACCATAAACAAGTTTTAATCTAACTCTGCAGCGAACGGAAGCGACACACAATACCACTGCACAAGTAGTATTTAACGATACATAGAAAGAAGGGAACCGACAACTATTATGGGACTGACCCTACCGAATATCGAAAAATGAAACGGTATCTCCATACCATTCAAGAAAAGAGCATATCAATATCAGAACTGTAAATGATATTACCAAATAGTATACCGCGAGCATTACGGAAGGGTCGGTAAAGAAATAGTAATACAGTTCCCATAGTAAACAAAAATGAAGGTCTGAAGTGCAACCCTGTAATGACCATATATATAAACATTGGAAAACAAAGGAAAATAGGCGTTCAATTATCTAGAATTATCCTCTGTCCAATAAGGTCGACTCAGCGGTCGAGAAACTACCATTGTTCACAAATATGTATAAATACAACAGAGGCATAATGCCGGAAAACATAAAAAGACAAGTTTGTCCTCAAATTGATTAAACTGCTGCACAAATCCAAGTACGAGAGGGGTCGGCCTATGATTTATAGCTCAGCAGGGTGGGTCGAAGGCATAACCCTGAGGACAAACAAATGCAAGCGCCATGAGGAACTCCTCTGGCAAATTCCCATCTAACATTCAACAGTAAGAAGAACGGCATGAACAGAGCATGTGGTACACCGAAACAGAGTAAACCCCAGACCTCGCACCCAGTTAAGGGTCGTCAGCATACTTGGAAGATACGAAGGGTTGTGGCTCTGTCATCCTACAAGCGGTAGGAAAGGCTGTAGCGGGTCCCGCCTGCACACCACTGTAACAAGGCCATTAATCAATATGAGCTTCCAACAGTAGGTAACGCATTCAATCTAAACACAAGCAAAACCAGAGTCGAATAAAAGTGCATGGCCTGTTATAGCAACTGTGCAGAAACAGAAATCCGTAACCAAGCAGTTACCTGTGTAAGCTGTGAGAGAAAGACCTTGAGACCTCGGTGCGGAAGAGGAATCCCGGAATGGCGGTGGGCGAAATCGAATGCGGGGTTGAATAACCAGAGGAGTGCCGAGAGACCTCCTCGCATTCCAAATGAACCATAGGTGCGATCCAAAGGGTTATGAATAACCCCTAACCCTTGAATGAATTCGAGCCCTCTGATCTAAATAACAGATCTCCACCGTCGAAACTGAGCGGGAGACCAAAGCGGGAAGTCCAAAAACGCAGTAAGCAAGGAGTCACATGGCCACGCGGGTGAGCCATGCCACCTGGCGAGGAGTTGGTAAGGAAATTTATTACAGACAACAACCTGGCGCCGGAAAAGGGGTGCGGACATAAACTTTTCCGATCATCAACCAAATACACATGGCTCCCATGCAATCAGCTGGTCTCGGGTCAATAAAAACTAAACGTTAGACATCATTATCAAGGTTCAAACCATAGTGTTATTCCATTGTTTCGTAGTGATTGAATTGCACGGTCATGATTATGATAAAGTGTAGTTAGATGGTAAAAACCGTTAGATTAATTAATTTTTTTTTTATATATATTTTGGGGTTGTGACAATATGGTATCAGAGCTACGTTTCAATACTGTGGCCTCTAGAGCAGCATGATTCAGTTGTACAGATAACTATCCCATATATATAAGGGAGAGAATTAATCAAACTAACTCTTTTTCCTGTCCCATTTATTAGGGGTGAAACACAGAAACAGTAACCGGCTAATAGTCAAAAACAGAAAGCAGTGGAAATGCAGGGAGCCGACAGCGCTCCTCAGGAAAACCCAGAGCTGTGGGTACAGCTTGGTGAAGAGACACGTAGTACAAACCTTGCGATATTGGAAACTATTCAGGAGCTGAAAAATGAGATGGCACGTTTACAGGAAGATAATGCGCGAATGACGGTGGAGCAAGAGAGAATTCTGAAGAGTTTGTCGGACAGACAGAACCCACCATTATCTAATCCCAGTGCAGAACAACAGAGGGTGACAGAAGAACGAAATTATCAAACTGCACCTGGAAATTCAGAGGAAAAGGAGGACCATTCTGATAATGTACTTGAACAACAGACTTCAAAACGACAGAAGATGGAGCTGCAGGGAGAATTTCGAAAAATTAAACCCCCACATTTTGATGGGGAAAAGGAAGAAGCGGCTGAAGCATGGTTAGTTAACATGAACAAATATTTCCAGCTGTATGAGTATGACCATAATTTGAAGACACGACTGGCCATCTTCCAGCTACAGGGAAAAGCAACCCTGTGGTGGGAAGAAATTAAGATTGTTAAAGGAGTAAGCGAGCAGATCATAACATGGGAAAAGTTTCAGAAATACTTCAAGGAGAGATATCTGACCGAGCGTTTTTACGATGAAAAAGCACGAGAATTCCATGACTTACGGTTGGGACAGCAGTCTATGGACGAGTTTATTAACCGCTTTACTTCCCTGCTTCGCTATGTGCCGTATATTAAGGAGGAGAAAGCCAAGGTGCAGAGATTTGTGAGCAGCTTACCTTTATATATAAGAGAAAGAATCGAGTTTGACAATCCTAGAACAATGGATGAAGCTATCCGTAAAGCTAGGATCTGTTATCAGCAGAATAAACAGAAGGGAGATATTTCAAATAAAAGATGGAGTGAAAGAAGGGGTAACAGAACTGCTGGGAACAACAAAGGAAGTCGCAGTAACTGTAGTAAGGGAGCTGGCAAAGGACTGAATAGCAGAACTGTAGCAAGAAGTTCATTCCGGGCTAAGCCAACCAGTGAGACTAGAGTAAGCGAACAGCCTGCCAGGCAGGACACTGAAGGTATGGCCAGACCTCCAGTCCAATGTTGGGGCTGTGGAGGACCGCACTATGTCAAAAACTGCCCGCAGCGGAAGGGTATGGACCAGATATCTCAGATTCACGAAGCATCGACCGTTGGGGAGGTGGCACGTAGCGTACCAAGGATTAACGCAGCCCTGGATGATCGTCAAGCGGAATACCAGCCGACTATGGTGGAATTTGAAGGTAAAATTTCAAATCTTTCTATAGTTGTTCTTATTGATCCAGGAGCTACTTTAAGTTATATTAGCCCAAAGATAGTAGAACAGTGTAAGCTACAATCTGAAAAATTCAGAAATCCATGGCTGGTACAGTTAGCTACGGGAGCCAAGAGACGGGTCTTGGAAAAAATTAATAACTGCTCTTTAACGGTAGTAGGACAGCCAATAGTAGTAGATCTGAATGTACTTCCGTTGGGTTCATACGACATCCTGATTGGGATGGATTGGCTGGAAAAACACTGGTCATTAGTAAACTGTAAGACGAAAACCATCTACTATAAAGATGACCTTGGGGAACAGCAGGAATTAAAAGGGATCAAGCACCCCGTGCAGATCCGACCCATCACAGCATCCCAACTAGCTAAATGCCTCAAAAAGAAATGTCAAATTTATGCCATTCAGGTCGGCTATGCAAATCAGAAGGATAAAACATCTCCGCTAGACAATATCCCACTGATACAGGAATTCGCGAATGTTTTTCCAGAAGAGATACCGGGGCTGCCACCTAAACGAGATATAGATTTTACCATAGAACTGACACCAGGGGCAGCACCAGTGTCACGGGCACCTTACCGAATGAGCGTACTAGAATTAACCGAATTAAAAATGCGGCTGCAAGAGCTGCTAGATAAGAATTACATTCGCCCCAGTGTATCACCATGGGGAGCTCCAGTGTTATTTGTCAAGAAGAAAGATGGAACTCTTCGGATGTGCATAGATTATCGTCAGCTGAATAAGCTCACGATCAAAAATAAATATCCTTTGCCTCGGATTGATGAACTTTTTGATCAAGTGAAGGGGGCGAAAGTGTTCTCTAAGATCGATTTGCGATCTGGTTATCATCAGATTAGGATTAAAGAGGAAGACATTGCTAAAACAGCTTTCAGAACACGGTATGGGCACTACGAGTTTGTGGTGCTACCTTTTGGCTTGACCAATGCACCTGCCACCTTTATGTGTTTGATGAACAGTGTGTTTCACAAGTTCTTGGATAAATTTGTGCTGATATTTATCGACGATATTCTGGTATATTCTCGTTCCAGGGAGGAGCACGAGGAACACCTTATAGAAGTGCTGCAAACTCTCCGGGAACATCAGCTATACGCTAAGTTTAATAAGTGTGATTTCTTCAAGGAAGAAATCCAATACTTAGGCTATGTAATCACCAAAGAGGGGATTGTAGTGGACCCTGAGAAGATAAAGACTATAATGGAATGGCCCGTACCCAAGGATGCGGCAGATATCAGGTCCTTTATGGGGCTAGCTGGCTATTATAGAAGATTCGTGGAAGGTTTCTCGAGGATAGCATACCCTATCACCTCCTTACAAAAAAAAGGGAGGGTATTCAGATGGACATCAGAGTGTCAGCGGAGTTTTGAACAACTGAAACATTTACTTACCACCGCACCCATTTTGAGTATAGCTGATCCTAATAAGGATTACGTGGTATGTACTGACGCAAGTAAGGAGGGTGTGGGAGGAGTATTGATGCAGGAAGGGAAAGTAATTGCGTATGAATCAAGGAAACCAAAAGATTATAGCAGAAATACTCTGCTTATGACTTAGAGTTGACAGCCGTTATACATGCACTGAAGATGTGGCGGCACTATCTCTTGGGGAGAAAATTTCTGTTATTAATGGATCATCACAGCTTGACAAATTATTTCAGCCAACCTACCTTGAATACAAGGCAAGCCTATTGGGCGGATTTTCTAAGTGGATTCGATTTCGAAATTAAACATTTAAAAGGGAAGGAGAACCGGGTGGCTGACGCATTGAGTCGAAAGGTGTAGTGCTTGTGTGAACTTTTGATCAGCAAATGGAGGAATTCCTTGTTTGAGCAAATAAAACCATTAGCAGATCAAGATGCTAAATACCAGCAAATAAAACAGCAGGTACAGCAACCTTCTAGTGGAAAAACACAGCAAGGATATACATTAGATGGTGCCAGAATGCTGTATTTTAATAAAAGGCTGTATGTACCTAACCAGAATGGTCTTAGGAATCTGATTTTGGATGAATTTCACATCAGCCACTATACCGGGCACCCAGGATACCAAAAAATGGTCACCGCACTTAGAAAAGAATATTATTGGCCAGGAATGAAGAAGAATGTAGCCGAGTATTTGGCACGGTGCTTGAAGTGTCAGCAGAGCATTTGCATCCGACAGGTCTGCTACAACCTCTACCTATTCCAGAGTGGAAATGGGAAACTATTTCCATGGATTTTATAACTGGGTTGCCACGGACAAGGAAAAACAATGATTCCATTATGGTGGTGGTTGATAAGTTGAGTAAGGCAGCACACTTCATACCAGTGCAGTCCACTTATAAGGCTGTGCAGATTGCTCACCTTTTTATGCAGAACGTGTTTACACTGCATGGATTGCGAAAATAATAATATATGATCGTGATGTAAAGTTCACGTCAACTTTTTGGAGAACGTTGTTTGCTGAATTGGGAACACAGCTGAACTTCAGCACGGCCTATCATCCCCAGACCGATGGTCAAACCGAACAAGTGAACCAGGTAGTGGAGGATATGTTGAGAGCATGTGTAATGCTGAAACCAAACCAATGGGAGTAATATCTACACCTGGTTGAATTCGCATATAATAATGGATATCATACGTCTACACAGCTAAGCCCCTTTGAGGTCTTGTATGGGCGAAAATGCCGCACACCATCAAGTTGGGGTGGACCTGAGGATAAATTAAGTTTGGGTCCAGAAATGCTTAAAGAGATGGAAGAGATGGTGAAAAGAGTGCGTACCAATTTAAAGGCTGCTCAGGACAGACAAAAAAGTTTTGCAGACCGGAGGAGAAGATTAAAAGAATATCAGGTTGGTGACCATGTGTTTGTGAGAATCCAAGCCAGAAGGAGCACACTACAATGGAGTGGGTGTGCCAAACTTGCTCCTCGGTATTTTGGGCCTTTTCAGATCTTGGCAAGAGTGGGGCCGGTGGCCTACCAACTCGCCCTGCCAAGTCATATTAGGATCCACAATGTTTTCCATGTTTCTGTACTAAAAAAATATATGTTTACGACCCTAAACATGTGATCAAGTGGCAGGATGTTCGGGTAAGAGTTAATCTGGTTGTTCTAGTTAAGCGTTTATTCTAGACAGAAAGTGACTGAAAGTGTTGTTGATTGCAGGTCGAGCCGGAAGGCGAGGTTCTGGTCGAACCACAGAGCTTCCTCAACTGGAGAGAAGTGCGGCTGCGGAAGCGAGTTATTACCCAAGTTAAAGTGTTGTGGCAGCACTATGGGCCTGATGAGGCTACTTGGGAGGACGAAGAACTCATTAAAAAAGCCTATCCGGACTTGTTTAGGGGAAATAGACATCGGGACGATGTCCAATCACAGGAGGGGGAGATGTGATGACCCCGGAAAAATGTAAATGTGGGAATTTTACTGTGGTAAGAAACAGAATTGAAAGTTGTTGTTCTTTTATTTTAAAAAATAACAAAAACTATAATGACATTATTCTATTGGAAAATTTAAATATATTGGAAAATATATATATTTCTTGAAATGTTGGCAGCCTCTGGAAGGAGGATTTTAAAAAAAGAAAATCAGTTATGAAAACTGATGGAAACTACCCTTTCACACGGGAAAAGTCCTCGGAAGGGGGACCCCTATGCTGTGGGGATAGACAGGAGGATTCCAAGAAAAAGGAAGATAACAAGAAACTGGTTAAGTCTGGTAAGGACCAGATAACCAGGCATGAAGTGCATGAATCTTGTTGAGGGTTGTAGGCCTGCAAGATAGCTCGGGGGAAGAATCCAGTGTTAGCGATGGATCTCAAGGTTGGGTGGATAAGAGCAAGTATGGAATGCAGGTGAATTTCTGGAGTACTTATTCACACTTCTGGCGAACCAGGTACGAGTTAACCATGAAGAAAGGTAGTTAGAATGTTGACTATACTACAGATTAATGTATAGTAGTCGACAAGTTAAACCTTTACAATTTAAATCTCTCTTAGATGTTATAACGCTTTGCATATCCATAACAAAGGAATATTTATATTGAAGTGACAGAATATTTATAAGTTATATAAATGCACAGAGACTACATGACAAAATATTTAGAAGTTATATAAATGCACAGAGATTACCAGTGTGTTTCAAGTAGTCCCATAAAAGAACTACAAGATTTGACTCGAAACAGAATATCATAGTGGTTAACCAAATGGCCAAGCACACACAGAAAGAAAAAGAAAACGACTAGAGAAAACCCTAGTGATTTCTGTGCCATGAATAAATCAAAACCTTAAAACTATTTCCATTAAAGCACGAGCAGTGGCGTATTAAATAAGCAAGACATACATATAACGAACCTCTGAGTCGAGGGTTAAGGCAAACAGAATTTGCAAGAGGAACTGTGTACCACAGAGCAAAACTAATACCGGCAAAAGTACATGATGTAAGCTGTTGTGAATCAACAAATCATTCGTGGTTAACCGAATGATGCTAAGAAATAAACCATACCAAGAACGGGCGCGTCCAGCCGTTTGCACACGGCCATATAAATAGCTGTAGGTGTATTCATACATCAACAGATAATAAAAATATGCATTCACTGTAGATAATAAACATATGCATTCACTGTGACGAAACCATAAACAAGTTTTAATCTAACTCTGTAGCGAACGGAAGCGACACACAATACCACTGCACAAGTAGTATTTAACGATACATAGAAAGAAGGGAACCGACAACTATTATGGGACTGACCCTACCGAATATCGAAAAATGAAACGGTATCTCCATACCATTCAAGAAAAGAGCATATCAATATCAGAATTGTAAATGATATTACCAAATAGTATACCGCGAGCATTCCGGAAGGGCCGGTAAAGAAATAGTAATACAGTTCCCATAGTAAACAAAAATGAAGGTCTGAAGTGAAACCCTGTAATGACCATATATATAAACATTGGAAAACAAAGGAAAATAGGCGTTCAATTATCCAGAATTATCCTCTATCCAATAAGGTCGACTCAGCGGCCGAGAAACTACCATTGTTCACAAATATGTATAAATACAACAGAGGCATAAATGCCAGAAAACATAAAATACAAGTTTGTCGTCAAATTGATTAAACTGCTGCACAAATCCAAGTACGAGAGGAGTCGGCCTGCGATTTATAGCTCAGCAGGGTGGGTCGAAGGCATAACCCTGAGGACAAACAAATGCAAGCGCCATGAGGAACTCCTCTGGCAAATTCCCATCTAACATTCAACAGTAAGAAGAACGGCATGAACAGAGCATGTGGTACACCGAAACAGAGTAAACCCCAGACCTCGCACCCAGTTAAGGGTCGTCGACATACCTGGAAGATACGAAGGGCGGCGGCTCTGTCATCCTACAAGCGGTAGGAAAGTCTGTAGCGGGTCCCACCTGCACACCACTGTAACAAGGCCATTAATCAATATGAGCTTCCATCAGTAGCAGGGAAAATTTTAAGAACCCCCCCTAAATTTATAAATATAATAAATGGGCGAATCTCCATGGTATATAGGAAAAATGGAAGGCGATTTTATCAATAATATAATATGTATATATAATTTTTTAGCGAATCTCTCACCAGACATGGCGAATATTTTACTCAATTATAAAATCTTGTAAGATCTTGGCGAGTCTTTCACTAAATAATAAAACTTTGTAAAGTCCTAGTGAATCTTAGCATAGGCTACATGCTGGTTTAATTCCCCCATTTAAATAGGCTACCATGGGTCAATACCATGTGCCATTTTTATTTTTATTAATTCTAATATGAGGGTTAATAATGGTTTTTTGCATGGTATTAATAACAATCTAGTCCATGGTATTTGTCCCATAGTATTTTGGCCATAGGTTTAACCTAAATATAACCCATTTTTTGAGTGTTCGTAAATATAAGGTGACTTATGGAGTAAATATAAAAAAATGTTTTATTTGTTTACCATACCTCTCGTTTATTTATATTTTTATTAATTTACCATACCTCTTTTACAAATATGGTATTTGGCCCATAGGATTCACTTAAATAAAACCTCTTTCATTAGCCTTCATAAATAGAACGAGGGTTATGGACTAAATATAAAAAGAGGTTTTATTTATTTACGATGCGTCTAGTTTATTTATATTTTTATTTATTTACCATACCTTTTGAGTAAGTATAAAAAGACGTTTTATTTATTTACCATACCTCCACTTATATTTTTATTTGTTTACACCCTTACATGTATATAAGGTGACTTATGGAGTAAATATAAAAAATGTTTTATTTATTTACCATACCTCTCATTTATTTATATTTTTATTAATTTACCATACCTCTTTTATAAATATGGTATTTGGCCCATAGGATTCACTTAAATAAAACCTATTCTTGAAAATGGGCGAATGGATTCACTTAAATAAAACCTATTCTTGAAAATGGGCGAATGGAAGGTTGTAAGTCCTAATTTCAAGGGCTAAATTTACCTTTTTTACCCTCTCCCTTAAAATAAGGTGGGCTATTTGAGGTGATTTGTAAAAATGTACTATGATACGAAATATTTGCCCACTAAAAATTTAAAACCCCTTAATTTCGCCAAAGGGCGAACATTCGCCCCTAAAATTATCCTTGATTAGTAGGTAACGCATTCAATCTAAACACAAGCAAAACGAGAGTCGAATAAAAGTGCATGGCCTGTTATAACAACTGTGCAGAAACAGAAATCCGTAACCAAGTAGTTACCTGTGTAAGCTGTGAGAGAAAGACCTTGAGACCTCAGTGCGGAAGAGGAATCCCGGAATGGCGGTGGGCGGAATCGAATGCGGGGTTGAATAACTAGAGGAGTGCCGAGAGACCTCCTCGCATTCCAAATGAACCATAGGTGCGATCCAAAGGGTTATGAATAACCCCAAACCCTTGAACGCATTCGAGCCCTCCGATCTGAATAACAGATCTCCACCGTCGAAACTGAGCGGGAGACCAAAGCGGGAAGTCCAAAAACGCAGTAACCAAGGAGTCACATGGCCACGCAGGTGAGCCATGCCACCTGGCGAGGAGCTGGTAAGGAAATTTATTACAGACAACAACCTGGCGCCGGAAAAGGGGTGCGGACATAAACTTTTCCGATCATCAACCAAATACACATGGCTCCCATGCAATCAGCTGGTCTCGGGTCAATAATAACTAAACGTTAGACATCATTATCAAGGTTCAAACCATAGTGTTATTCCATTGTTGTGTAGTGATTGAACTGCACGGTCATGATTATGATAAAGTGTAGTTAGATGGTAAAAACCGTTAGATTAATTAAAAAAATTTATATATATATATTTCGAGGTTGTGACAATATGGTATCAAAGCTACGTTTCAATACTGTGGCCTCTGGAGCAGCATGGTTTAGTTGTACAGATAACTATCCCATATATATAAGGGAGAGAATTAATCAAACTAACTACTTTTCCTGTCTCGTTTATTAGGGGTGAAACATAGAAACAGTAACCAGCTAATAGTCAAAAACAGAAAGCAATGGAAATGCAGGGAGCCGGTAGCGCTCCTCAGGAAAACCCAGAGCTGTGGGTACAGCTTGGTGAAGAGACACATAGTACAAACCTTGCGATATTGGAAACTGTTCAGGAGCTGAAAAATGAGATGGCACGTTTACGGGAAGATAATGCGCGACTGACGGTGGAGCAAGAGAGAATTTTGAAGAGTTTGTCGGACAGACAGAACCCACCATTAGCTAATCCCAGTGCAGAACAACAGAGGGTGACAGAAGAACGAAATTATCAAACTGCACCTGGAAATTCAGAGGAAAAGGAGGACCATTCTGATAATGTACTTGAACAACAGACTTCAAAACGACAGAAGATGGAGCTGCAGGGAGAATTTTGAAAAATTAAACCCCCACATTTTGATGGGGAACAGGAAGAAGCGGCTGAAGCATGGTTAAATAACATGAACAAATATTTCTAGCTGTATGAGTATGACCATAATTTGAAGGCACGACTGGCCATCTTCCAGCTACAAGGCAAACCAACCCTGTGGTGGGAAGAAATTAAGATTGTCAAAGGAGTAAGCAAGCAGATCATAACATGGGAAAAGTTTCAAAAATACTTCAAGGAGAGATATCTGACCGAGCGTTTTTACGATGAAAAAGCACGAGAATTCCATGACTTACGGTTGTGACAACAGTCTATGGACGAGTTTATTAACTGCTTTGCTTCCCTGCTTCGCTATGTGTCATATATTAAGGAGGAGAAAGCCAAGGTGCAGAGATTTGTGAGCAGCTTACCTTTATATATAAGAGAAAGAATCGAGTTTGACACTCCTAGAACAATGGATGAAGCTATCCGTAAAGCTAGGATCTGTTATCAGCAGAATAAACAGAAGGGAGATATTTCAAATAAAAGATGGAGTGAAAGAAGGGGTAACAGAACTGCTGGGAACAACAAAGGAAGTCGCAGTAACTGTAGTAAGGGAGCTGGCAAAGGACGGAATAGCAGAACTGTAGCAAGAAGTTCATTCCGAGCTAAGCCAACCAGTGAGACTAGAGTAAGCGAACAGCCTGCCAGGCAGGACACTGAAGGTATGGCCAGACCTCCAGTCCAATGTTGGGCTGTGGAGGACCACACTATGTCAAAAACTGCCCACAGCGGAAGGGTATGGACCAGATATCTTAGATTCACGAAGCATTGACCTTTGGGGAGGTGGCACGTAGCGTACCAAGGATTAACGTAGCCCTGGATGATCGTCAAGCGGAATACCAGCCGACTATGGTGGAATTTGAAGGTAAAATTTCAAATCTTTCTATAGCTGTTCTTATTGATCCAGGAGCTACTTTAAGTTATATTAGCCCAAAGATAGTAGAACAGTGTAAGCTACAATTTGAAAAATTCAGAAATCCATGGCTGGTACAGTTAGCTACGGGAGCCAAGAGACAGGTCTTGGATAAAATTAATAACTGCTCTTTAACTGTAGCAGGACAGCCAATAGTAGTAGATCTAAATGTACTTCCATTGGGTTCATACGACATCCTGATTGGGATGGATTGGCTGGAAAAACACTGGTCATTAGTAAACTATAAGACGAAAACCATCTACTATAAAGATGACCTTAGGGAACAGTAGGAATTGCAAGGGATCAAGAACCCCGTGCAGATTCGACCCATCACAGCATCCCAGCTAGCTAAATGCCTCAAAAAGAAATGTCAAATTTACGCCATTCAGGTCGGCTATGCAAATCAGAAGGATAAAATATCTCCGCTGGACAATATCCCAGTGATACAGGAATTCACAGATGTTTTTCCAGAAGAGATACCGGGGCTGCCACCTAAACGAGATATAGATTTTACCATAGAACTGACACTAGGGGCAGCACCAGTGTCACGGGCACCTTACCGAATGAGCATACCAGAATTAACCGAATTAAAAATGCAGCTACAAGAGCTGCTAGATAAGAATTACATTCGCCCCAGTGTATCACGATGGGGAGCTCCAGTGTTATTTGTCAAGAAGAAAGATGGAACTCTTCGGATGTGCATAGATTATCGTCAGCTGAATAAGCTGACGATCAAAAATAAATATCCTTTGCCTCGAATTGATGAACTTTTTGATCAAGTGAAGGGGGCGAAAGTGTTCTCTAAGATTGATTTGTGATCTGGTTATCATCAGATTAGGATTAAAGAGGAAGACATTGCTAAAACATCTTTCAGAACATGGTATGGGCACTACGAGTTTGTGGTGCTACCTTTTGGCTTGACCAATGCACCTGCCACCTTTATGTGTTTGATGAACAGTGTGTTTCATAGGTTCTTGGATAAATTTGTGCTGATATTTATCGATGATATTCTGGTATATTCACGTTCCAGGGAGGAGCACGAGGAACACCTTAGAGTAGTGTTGCAAACTCTCCGGGAACATCAGCTATACGCTAAGTTTAATAAGTGTGATTTCTTCAAGGAAGAAATCCAATACTTAGGCCATGTAATCACCAAAGAGGGGATTGCAGTGGACCCTCAGAAGATAAAGACTATAATGGAATGGCCCGTACCCAAGGATGTGGTAGATATCAGGTCCTTTATGGGGCTAGCTGGCTATTATAGAAGATTCGTGGAAGGTTTCTCGAGGATAGCATACCCTATCACCTCCTTACAAAAAAAAGGGAGGGTATTCAGATGGACATCAGAGTGTCAGTGGAGTTTTGAACAACTGAAACATTTACTTACCACCGCACCCATTTTGAGTATAGCTGATCCTAATAAGGATTACGTGGTATGTACTGACGCAAGTAAGGAGGGTGTGGGAGGAGTATTGATGCAGGAAGGGAAAGTAATTGCGTATGAATCAAGGAAACTAAAAGATTATGAGCAGAATTACTCTGCTTATGACTTAGAGTTGATAGCCGTTATACATGCACTGAAGATGTGGCGGCACTATCTCTTGGGGAGAAAATTTCTGTTATTAACGGATCATCACAGCTTGACAAATTATTTCAGCCAACCTACCTTGAATACAAGGCAAGCCCGTTGGGTGGATTTTCTAATTGGATTCGATTTCGAAATTAAACATTTAAAAGGGAAGGAGAACCAGGTGGCTGACGCATTGAGTCGAAAGGTGCAGTGCTTGTGTGAACTTTCGCTTAGCAAATGGAGGAATTCCTTGTTTGAGCAAATAAAAACAGCAGCAGATCAAGATGCTGAATACCATCAAATAAAACAGCAGGTACAACAACCTTCTAGTGGAAAAACACAGCAAGGATATACATTAGATGGTGCCGAAATGTTGTATTTTAATAAAAGGCTATATGTACCTAACCAGAATGGTCTTAGGAATCTGATTTTGGATGAATTTCACATCAGCCACTATACCGGGCACCCAGGATACCAAAAAATGGTCACCGCACTTAGAAAAGAATATTATTGGCCAGGAATGAAGAAGAATGTAGCTGAGTATTTGGCGCAGTGCTTGGAGTGTCAGCAGATTAAAGCAGAGCATTTGCATCCGGCAGGGCTGCTACAACCTTTACCTATTCCAGAGTGGAAATGGGAAACTATTTCCATGGATTTTATAACTGGGTTGCCACGGACAAGGAAAAACAATGATTCCATTATGGTGGTGGTTGATAAGTTGAGTAAGGCAGCACACTTCATACTAGTGCAGTCCACCTATAAGGCTGTGCAGATTGCTCACCTTTTTATGCAGAACATGTTTAAACTGCATGGACTGCTGAAAATAATAATATCTGATCGTGATGTAAAGTTCACGTCAACTTTTTGAGAACGTTGTTTGCTGAATTGGGAACACAGTTGAACTTCAGCACGGCCTATTATCCCCAGACCGATGGTCAAACCGAACGAGTGAACCAGCTAGTGGAGGATATGTTGAGAGCATGTGTAATGCTGAAACCAAACCAATGGGAGGAATATCTACACCTGGTTGAATTCGCATATAATAATGGATATCATACGTCTACACAGCTAAGCCCCTTTAAGGTCTTGTATGGGTGAAAATGCCGCACACCCTCAAGTTGGGGTGGACCTGAGGATAAATTAAGTTTGGGTCTAGAAATGCTTAAAGAGATGGAAGACATGGTGAAAAGAGTGCATACCAATTTAAAGGCTGCTCAGGAAAGACAAAAAAGTTTTGCAGACCGGAGGAGAAGATTCAAAGAATATCAGGTTGGTGACCATGTGTTTGTGAGGATCCAAGCTAGAAGGAGCACACTGCAATGGAGTGGATGTGCCAAACTTGCTCCTCGGTATTTTGGGCCTTTTCAGATCTTGGCAAGAGTGGGGCCGGTGGCTTACCAACTCGCCCTGCCAAGTCATATTAGGATCCACAATGTTTTCCACGTTTTTGTACTAAAAAAATATATGTTTACGACCCCAAACATGTGATCAAGTGGCAGGATGTTCGGGTAAGAGTTAATCTGGTTGTTCTAGTTAAGCGTTTATTCTAGACAGAAAGTGACTGAAAGTGTTGTTGATTGCAGGTCGAGCCGGAAGGCGAGGTTCTGGTCGAACCACAGAGCATCCTCAACCGGAGAGAAGTGCGGCTACGGAAGCGAGTTATTACCCAAATTAAAGTGCTGTGGCAGCACTATGGGCCTGATGAGGCTACTTGGGAGGACGAAGAACTCATTAAAAAAAGCCTATCCGGACTTGTTTAGGGGAAATAGACATCGGGACGATGTCCAATCACAGGAGGGGGAGATGTGATGACCCCGGAAAAATGTAAATGTGGGAATTTTACTGTGGTAAGAAACATAATTGAAAGTTTTTGTTCTTTTATTTAAAAAAAAAACAAAAACTATAATGACATTATTCTATTGGAAAATTTAAATATATTGAAAAATATATATATTTCTTGAAATGCTGGCAGCCTCTGAAAGGAGGATTTAAAAAAATAAAATCAGTTATGAAAACTGATGGAAACTACCCTTTCACACGGGAAAAGTCCTCGGAAGGGGGACCCCTGTGTTGTGGGGATAGACAGGAGGATTCCAAGAAAAAGGAAGATAACAAGAAATTGGTTAAGTCTGGTAAGGACCAGATAACCAGGCACGAAGTGCATGAATCTTGTTGAGGGCTGTAGGCCTGCAAGATAGCTCGGGGGGAGAATCCAGTGTTAGCGATGGATCTCAAGGTTGGGTGGATAAGAGCAAGTATGGAATGCAGGTGAATTTCTGGAGTACTTATTCACACTTCTGGCGAACCAAGTACGAGTTAACAATGAAGAAAGGTAGTTAGAATGTTGACTATACTACAGATTAATGTATAGTAGTCGACAAGTTAAACCTTTACAATTTAAATCTCTCTTAGATGTTATAATGCTTTGCATATTCATAACAAAGGAATATTTATATTGAAGTGACAGAATATTTATAAGTTATATAAATGCATAGAGACTACATGACAGAATATTTAGAAGTTATATAAATGCACAGAGATTACCAGTGTGTTTCAGGTAGTCCCATAAAAGAACTACAAGATTTGACCCGGAACAGAATATCAGAGTGGTTAACCAAATGGTCAAGCACACACAGAAAGAAAAAGAAAACGACTAGAGAAAACCCTAGTGATTTCTGTGCCATGAATAAATCAAAATCTTAAAACTATTTCCATTAAAGCACGAGCAGTGGCGTATTAAATAAGCAAGACATACATATAACGAACCTCTGAGTTGAGGGTTAAGGCAAACAAAATTTGCAAGAGGAACTATGTACCATAGAGCAAAACTAATACCGGCAAGAGTACATGATGTAAGCTGTTGTGAATCAAAAAACCATTCGTGGTTAACCGAATGATGCTAAGAAGTAAACCATACCAAGAACGTGCGCGTCCAACCGTTTGCACACGGCCGTATAAATAGCTGTAGGTGTAGTCATACGTCAACAGATAATAAACATATGCATTCACTGTAGATAATAAACATATGCATTCACTGTGACGAAACCATAAACAAGTTTTAATCTAACTCTGCAGCGAACGGAAGCGACACACAATACCACTGCACAAGTAGTATTTAACGATACATAGAAAGAAGGGAACCGACAACTATTATGGGACTGACCCTACCGAATATCGAAAAATGAAACGGTATCTCCATACCATTAAAGAAAAGAGCATATCAATATCAGAACTGTAAATGATATTACCAAATAGTATACCGCGAGCATTCTGGAAGGGCCGGTAAATAAATAGTAATACAGTTCCCATAGTAAACAAAAATGAAGGTCTGAAGTGCAACCGTGTAATGACCATATATATAAACAGTGGAAAACAAAGGAAAATAGGCGTTCAATTATCCAGAATTATCCTCTGTCCAGTAAGGTCGACTCAGCGGCCGAGAAACTACCATTGTTCACAAATATGTATAAATACAATAGAGGCATAAATGCCGGAAAACATAAAAAGACAAGTTTGTCCTCAAATTGATTAAACCGCTGCACAAATCCAAGTACGAGAGGAGTCGGCCTGCGATTTATAGCTCAGCAGGGTGGGTTGAAGGCATAACCCTGAGGACAAAAAAATGCAAGCGCCATGAGGAACTCCTCTGGCAAATTCCCATCTAACATTCAACAGTAAGAAGAACGGCATGAACAGAGCATGTGGTACACTGAAACAGAGTAAACCCCAGACCTCGCACCCAGTTAAGGGTCGTCGGCATACCTGGAAGATACGAAGGGCGGTGACTCTGCCATCCTACAAGCGGTAGGAAAGGCTGTAGCGGGTCCCGCCTACACACCACTGTAACAAGGCCATTAATCAATATGAGCTTCCATCAGTAGGTAACGCATTCAATCTAAACACAAGCAAAACCAGAGTCGAATAAAAGTGCATGGCCTGTTATAAACAACTGTGCAGAAACAGAAATCTGTAACCAAGCAGTTACCTGTGTAAGCTGTGAGAGAAAGACCTTGAGACCTCGGTGCAGAAGAGGAATCCCGGAATGGCGGTGGGCGGAATCGAACGCGGGGTTGAATAACTAGAGGAGTGCCGAGAGACCTCCTCGCATTCCAAATGAACCATAGGTGCGATCCAAAGGGTTATGAATAACCCCAAACCCTTGAACGCATTCGAGCCCTCCGATCTGAATAACAGATCTCCACCGTCGAAACTGAGCGGGAGACCAAAGCGGGAAGTCCAAAAACGCAGTAACCAAGGAGTCACATGGCCACGCGGGTGAGCCATGCCACCTGGCGAGGAGCTGGTAAGGAAATGTATTACAGACAACAACCTGGTGCCGGAAAAGGGGTGCGGACATAAACTTTTCTGATCATCAACCAAATACACATGGCTCCCATGCAATCAGCTAGTCTCGGGTCAATAAAAACTAAACGTTAAACATCATTATCAAGGTTCAAACCATAGTGTTATTCCATTGTTGCGTAGTGATTGAACTGCACGGTCATGATTATGATAAAGTGTAGTTAGATGGTAAAAACCGTTAGATTAATTAAATTTTTTTTTATATATATATTTTGGGGTTGTGACATAGTGGGCATTATTTTTCTATTTAGAACATAATTTATTTTTATTTTAAATGGACTAACCACTGCATTTACAAATCACCAACTGGACTAGGCTCAATAAGTATCAATTCATAATAAAAAAAATTCATTAAACTATAAATCTAATATAATTATTAGTATTTAAAAGAATTAATATATAAATTAATTTAATAAAACATGTAATAACATTATTAATCATATTCACCCTAGTTAATCATGAAGATTCTTAATTTGTAAATAAGTTTTGTTAAAATACCATGAGCCAATATCATGACTTATTCTATGATATTATTTTTCCAATTAATTAATTTAATTAAAAAAACATAACTAAAATAAATTCCAACATTGTGCATACTTTTATTAATATCCTAGAATAGTATGTGGAGATTAAATCCCTACCATCAACCTAATAATTATTTATAATTAATTTAAAATTCTAAAAAGTCTATTTCAAAATGAACATGTCTATTGACCTAAAAATAAAATTGTTCATAATATTTAAACCCATGGTTATCTCTAGTTTTTATACATCCAATTGATTTGTTGACTCTGATAATTAGAAGTAAGACAACTCTTAAATGACTTCATAGCTACACTTACAACTTGCAACAGAAGTAGGGAAGGAGAAAATCTGAGGTAAAGAAACACTTAAGAAACTAGCACAACCACATTAATAGATGTGGTTGATATAATTCGACATACATCAAACACATGCATAACCACATTAGTAACTTGATTGATATACAATGATAAGCTGATATCAACCACATTCATAATTATTAGTGTACAATAAAGACTTAATATTAATTATTATATAATTACATAACTAATAATTAGATTTAAATATTGGGTTTTAATACTAGGGTTTAGCATTTCGTATTAATATTAGGTTTTAATATTGAGATTTAAGTATAGGGTGGAATATTAGGGTTTTAATATAAGTAAGTAGAAGTTAAATATTCAATTATGTGAACAAGTTTCAATTAACATTGAAACCCTAATTTTTATCTTTAATCTTTTGTTTAAATAACTGTAGTTTTTTATTATTGTAAAAATAATTATTCTTATTACAAGCAACATTGGTGAAGAGAAGACTAAAGACCACTTTGTTGAAATATATACATGTTAACGTTACTATCATTAAATCCCTAATATTAAAATATTAATATTATAAAACCTAGTATTATAAGACTCATACTAAATCTTCAATATTATAAATCATAATATTAAACTTAATATTATAAATATAGATTAAACCTTAATATTATAAAACCAATAGTATAAACTTTAATATTTAACCTAATGAAATGTAACGAACATCATAAATCCAATATTAAACTCAATATTATTATTATTATTATCCAATTTTAAGGTCAAGGCCAAGTTAGACGCCAAATTGATGTCCAAGATCCCTTTGTTTGTGGGACAACCCAAATTGGTAGACAAGATCCCCTCATTTGTGGAACAAGGGACATTGGTGTATAAGATCCCCTTGCTTGTGGGACAAGGGACCCACTTCCCTGCATAAATTTCACTACTATCGAAACATACATACTCTACCCCTTTGGTTTGGAACCTATAAACTTTAAAAAAAAACACATACTCTTCCCTATTAGACCCACTCAGCCATTATAAATTCATATTATAAATCTAATATTAAATTTATATTATTATAATTTTTAATATTAAAAACTACTAGTTTTATAATGTCATAATATAAAATTAAATAAATTACAATATAGACTTTAAATAATATTATAATATTAATGTCAATGAGTAATATATAAGAAAGTAAACGGATCCGGTAGTTTCTACAAAGTTTGAAAAAGGCGATCGTTCAAAAGCACGAACTTCCGTATAAGGAAAGTAATTTAGACGAAGCTGTGTCCCCCCAGATTTTGAGGTATCGCCTAAATTAAAAAAGGTTTTACTATACATAGGTTTCGAACAGAGAGGTAGTTGCGCCCGAGACTGAGAATTGTTGCATCCACGTAGGTTTTGTAAAAACAGTCAGACCTTCGGGCCGATCTATACGGGGTTCACATCTCACACATTGCAAGGCGATATTGAAAGCACATTTGAGCCCTAATGTAGAATTGGGTAAGCACCATCTCCACGTAACTCCAGCGGCAACGAGGAAATACTAGAGATTTTGTGGAATTCAAAGATCATCCATCCACAACCAGAAGAAGAGAAGAATTCGGATCAGGAGATCAATGTCATCACTCCACGAAAAAACTGGAAAATTGAATGAAGTTACAGAAGCGCTTGGGACACCACTGCAGCACACTTCACAGCGCCATGTGGTCTTCCCCATGCTACCAGCTCCGAGTTCGCCTGAAGGATTCCAAGAAATTGGAAAATTCAAGAAAATTCCGCTATGCTACCAGTGGTGAGTTGACCTGGAAGCTTCCGAGAATAAACTCGAAGATTCAAGGAAGTTACAGAGACATCTCTGCCGTCACCCTGAAATCCCGTATTATGATGTTTTATACATGTCGTGTATGCTACCTTCAGCCTCGAAATTACTTCCATCACAGTCCTCCTGTTTTATTATATTTTGATGTATTCTACTGTCACACTCTATCACAGGAGTAAAAAAAAATTTAAATTCCTACTTACCAACTTATATTAAACTTGCACATAAACCTTATATGGAGATTTCTCGTACCAATAATATATATATGTATATTTCGACACGCACATCATATGCAGCACAACTAAATCCCACTCGACATATTGTAATGGTTACATTTTTGGAATACATGCATGCATGGGTTAATGGTCTTCCCATACCCGTTTATTTAATATGTTTATATATGTTATCTTTGGTATGTGGCGATTATGGTTTCGAACCCACGGCAAGTCCCGGGTACAGTGGACTGTTCGCCTTCTTAATTAAAACCTTTATGGCATTTACCATGTATTGTACTGGCTTGCCTCCCCGAGATGCTGATGTGGTGAAGTTCTGCCGCTTACGGCTTCCGCTTATTGTATGCCGTCCACCTGGCTCGATCAGTGGTCAGCCTTCAAACGACCATGTGCGGTGGCGTGCCTCAGGCTCCAAGTGTTATGAGGACAGGTCCTCGATCTTACCATTTCGCGCCCATAATCTTTCCCGGTTCCTCCTTGTCGATCGAACGGTTGAAAGATGGTCAGTCAGATCGAAGGTTGCAAATTACGCCACGAAGCAGGGTTTCACGGTGAAATATTTAAGTGTTGTTTCCTCTCGGCTTATTCTTGTTTTCACTTCAGAGCGACTGTGTGCAGCCGAGGACTTTGGTGGCTCTCTGCCATACCGGGGTTTCATTCTCAAACCCAGAGCACGGTGTCATGCCGCGGCTTCTCCTTTCGACACAGGTATGGACGTGCTCGTTCTTTGCTTAACTTCTGGAGTTTTTCTCATGATGCCGGATTTAACCTTTCCCGCTGTTAAATTGTTTGTCATTGTTCACAGCGATTCCAATAGGGCTCTAAGTTTAATTGTCTCAATGTATTCAGGAGGTGCTTCGGCGACCGGTCGGCGTTGGGAAAGAGTCTGGCTTTTCCCTCCCTCAGCCGTTCCACTACGGGTAAGAGCTGGTTGCTTTCCGAAGGTCCTGCTTTCGTAATCTTTTCTCAGAGTATTATCTGAACCTCTGTTCCACTGAACAGGGTTGCCGAGGTTTTTGCTATTGTAATCAATTTCCCCGCCATGCATCCGGGGTTCCTTTACTGCGAAACTATATGACTCATTTTCTAGTTTGTATGGTCATTTATATCTGGTTGTTTTTCTTTTATTTACCAAACTCAGGCGGAACTCCGCCTAGGCACGGTACGCCGGCTTGAGTTGTATATATATGTACTGTTCTGTTTCAGGGTTCTGCTCGGCTCACGGATGTTGCTTCATAGCAAATACTGTTACAGTTTTATAATATTATTCCTTTGTTATTCGATTACAAGTTTTTTCGTGCGAGTTCTGGTATTTTGGTGTGGCTATAATATGTTCTCAGTATGAATTGGCTTTTTTCACAGCTTTTACCTTGAACTCATTTGATATACGAGTCGCCATTCGATTTCTTTTCAGGTGTAAGTGTTATTCTGTATTGGCTATATCTTGGCTCTTAGTTCGGCAAAGGTGCCCTGCCGGCTAAGCACACGCTTACGGCCGCAACGGTGTCACCTTAGAGCCAGAATCTCTTGCAAATAACTATACACATGCATAATGTATTGGTCTTTTCCTTTGTTACATGAACAGGAATATCTTCACCTGTAGATTCTGTCTATAATATGCATGTACATAATTTTGGTCTGTTGTTTTACTTATGCAATAGCCGAGATATTGTTTTTCACCTCAGAGTTTGTATTTAAACCGCCAACGAATGTTCGGCCCGCTCTTGCTTTGATATTGGTTTGATCTCGCCATTGTTTGTTGCTACTTTGAATCGATATAAGAAACGTAGCTACTCTGTTTATGGTTCGTTTTTATTTCTTTGAATATTATTCGCTCTCGAGTACAGGGTAGGGTTAATTAGTTTCTATCTGTTTAACATTTGTTTTACCGCCTGTAATACAAGTTCTGAGTTCAATATATATTCAATGCTTACATTCTTGAATGGAAATGCAGTCACGGTCTCTGCCGAGCACATAGAGAGTTTTCTTTTTTAGGGAATAGGCAGTTTGTTTCCCACTAATATATTTGGTTCACCACAGAAAGATACAGTCATTTCTCAGTTAGTAGGCTTACCACAGAAAGATAAAGTCATTTCTCAGTTAATAGGCTTACCACAGAAAAATACAGTCATTTCTCAGTTAATAGGCTTACCACAGAAAGATAAAGTCATTCTCAGTGAATAAGCTTACCACAGAAAGATAAAGTCATTCTCAGTTAATAAGCTTAATGAGCCATACCTGCTTAGCCGCAAACCTGTATGTAATGCTTGTCAACCACCCATCCGTAGGAAGATCCTTCTCGATCTTCCACCCCCAAGCACATCTGCAGATCTCGTCTGCAATCTCACTGGCTATGCCAGTTCTTGCTATCTGATCCTAACCAGACATAGCGGATTCATGAATTCTCTTCCTCATAAACATGCCATCTGGTCCCAACCAGACATAGCACTTTCTTTTTTTTTTCCTTCTGCCATCTGATCCTAACCAGACTTGGCATTTTCCCCTTTTTCCTCTTGGGGACTCAACTGCCTCCTCAAGGCAATTAGGGTTTCTTTTATTTAACCACCTTCACAGTCATATACTCAAATGGAATAATGATAACATAATTAATTATCATAATGGTTAACAATACTTAACAACAGAGTTTTTATATTTCATCAAACAGAGTTTATCTCACAGTTAAATTTACTAATTTACCAACATTACTCCTCACGAAGGGCATCACATCTCCCCCTCCTGAAGTTCTACATCGTCCCGATGTTGCTGTTCAGCCAAAAATAGTCTGGGATAAGTTTCCCTCATACTCTGTTCATCCTCCCAGGTGGCCTCGTCAGGCCCAAAGTGCTGCCATTGCACTTTAACCTGGTGGATGATCCTTTTCCGCAGCTCGACTCTTCTCCGATCTAATATGTTCACTGGCTCGACCATGAACTCTCCTTCCGGTTCCACCTGAAACACACAGTATTCAGTCAGCTGCTTACTAGCATTCTATTTTAGTTTTACGTTTATTAACAGCCCTTTTCTTACCTGAATATCCTGCCAACTTATTATGTGCCTAGGGTCATAGACATATTTCTTTAAAACTGATACATGGAAGACATTATGAACTCGGATATGGCTGGGTAGGGCTAGCTGATAAGCTACTGGCCCCACTCGCGCCAAAATCTGGAAAGGCCCACAGAAACGAGGTGCCAGTTTGGCACAAGCATTCCATTGAAGAGTACTTTTCCTAGCTCGGATTCTGACGTACACATGTTCACCAACCTGATATTCTTTAAATGTCCTCTTCCGATCTGCAAAGTTTTTCTGTCTGTCCTGAGCTATCTTTAAATTAGCCCGGACCTTTTTGACCATGACCTCCATCTCCTCCAACATCTCGGGACCCAACAAGAGTTTGTCCTCCGGTCCACCCCAACTGGATGGTGTACGGCATTTCCGGCCGTAAAGCACTTCGAATGGACTCATCTTCAAAGACGCATGGTACCCATTGTTATAAGCAAATTCCACCAGATGCAAATACTCCTCCCATCGAGTAGGTTGTTGCATCACGTAAGACCTCAACATGTCTTCCACCACTTGATTCACCCGCTCAGTCTGCCCGTCGGTTTGCGGATGATAAGCGGTGCTGAAGTTCAATTGAGTTCCCAGCCCTTCAAACAAGGTCCTCCAAAAAACTGATGTGAATTTCACATCACGATCGGATATTATTGTTTTTGGCAGCCCATGGAGTTTGAATATATTCTGCATAAAAATATTTGCGACTTGAGCCGCACGATAGGTGGATTGAACCGGTATGAAGTGAGCTGACTTACTGAGTTTGTCTACTACAACCATTATAGAATCATTGTTCTTTTTAGATTTTGGCAATCCCGTAATAAAGTCCATGGTAATGGTCTCCCATTTCCATTCTGGTATAGGTAATGGCTGCAGTAAACCCGCAGGGTGCTGATGTTCAGCCTTAACTTGCTGGCACTCTAAACATCGCGCCAGATATTCCACCGCATCCCTCTTCATGCCTGGCCAGTGGTACTCTTTTCGAAGCGAAGTGATCAATTTTTGATAGCCCGGATGTCCCGCATAAGGACTTCTATGATATTCATCCAGAATCTTTTCTTTAATACTGCTTTGATTGGGTACATAAACCTTCTTTTTGTAGCACAAAATTCCGGCTGCATTCAAGGTGTACCCTTGTTGCATTATGTGGGTATTTAAATCCTGCACCAGTTGTTTCTTTTGTAGATAAATCTGATCTTGAGCAGCAGCCTCTTCAATTTCCTTATCAAGGGTGAACTGTCCCTTACTAATACCGATTTCATAAAGGCAGTGCACTTTTCGACTCAATGCATCAGCTACCCGGTTTTCTTTTCCTTTCAAATGCTTAATTTCAAAATCAAAACCTCCCAAAAAGTCCACCCATCTTGCTTGTCTCGCGTTCAAGGTTGGTTGACTAAAGTAGCTAGTCAAACTATGGTGATCAGTCATCAGCAAGAACTTCCTTCCCACTAAATAATGGCGCCACATCTTCAGCGCATGAACCACCGCGGTTAATTCCAGATCATAAGCGGAATACTTCTGCTCGTGCTCTTTTAACTTCCGGGATTCATATGCGATCACCTTTCCTTCCTGCATTAACACCCCACCTACGCCCTCCTTACTTGCGTCTGTGCAAACTACATATTCTTTCTCTGGGTCTGCAACACTCAGCACAGGTGCGGTGGTGAGCAGGTATTTGAGCTGCTCAAAGCTCCGCTGACATTCTGCTGTCCACTTAAACACTTTCCCCTTCTTTTGCAAAGAAGTGATAGGGTATGCAATCCTGGAGAAACCTTCTACGAACCGTCGGTAATAACCAGCCAACCCCATGAAGGATCGAATATCTGCTACATCTTTGGGTGTTGGCCATTCCATTATGGTTTTGATCTTTTCGGGATCCACAACTATACCTTCTTTGGTGATGATGTGTCCCAAATACTGGATCTGTTCTTTATAAAAATCACATTTGCTAAATTTGCCATATAACTGATGCTCCCGTAGTGTCTGTAACACTATTCTAAGATGCTCCTCATGCTCCTTCATATTCCGGGAGTATATAAGTATGTCATCAATAAAGACTAACACGAACTTGTCTAAGTATTGGTGAAATACACTGTTCATCAAGCACATGAATGTCGCAGGTGCATTAGTCAACCCAAAAGGCAGTGCCACAAACTCGTAGTGTCCATAACGAGTACGAAACGCGGTTTTGGCTATGTCCTCATCCTTAATTCTGATTTGATGATAGCCCGACCTCAAGTCGATCTTTGAAAAGATTGTCGCCCCCTTCACCTGATCGAACAGCTCATCAATGTGAGGTAGTGGATATTTGTTTTTAACTGTCAATTTGTTCAGCTGTCTATAATCTATGCACATACGTAGAGTTCCGTCCTTTTTCCTAACAAACAACACGGGAGCCCCCCAAGGGGATACACTGGGGCGGATGTACTTCTTATCCAACAACTCTTGCAATTGCATCTTTAACTCAGTTAATTCCGGCACACTCATCCGGTAGGGTGCACGGGATACCGGGGCTGCACCGGGTACCAATTCGATGGTGAAGTCCAAATCCCGCTTGGGCGGCAGCCCTGGGATTTCCTCTGGGAATACATCAGCAAAGTCTTGCACCACCGGTATATTTTCCACAGTCGTAATTTTATCCTCAGACCCAGCGTACCCCACCTGTATTGCATATATTTGGCATTTCTTCCGCACGCTTCTAACTAGCTGTGAGGCCGTAATTGGCCGGATCTGCACCGGTTTTTGGATGCCTTGAATCTCTTTTTCCACTCCCTATTCATCTCGGTAAGAAATTGTTTTTGTCTTACAGTTAATTACAGACCATCGCTTTTCCAACCAGTCCATTCCTATCAGCACATCATAAGATCCAAGAGGGAGTACATTCAGTTCTGTTGTTATTGTCTGACCAGCTAACCTTAGTGGACAGTTGCTGACTTTAGTCAGTACTCATCTTTTGGCCCCCGTGGCCAGCTATACTAACCAGGGATTTTTAAACTTAATAGTTTGCAAACTGCAGCTTTCCACAACTTTGGGACTTACATAGCTTAAAGTAGCTCCTGGATCTACTAAAATAGAAACAGTTCGATCAAAGATCTTACCTTCAAACTCGATCATGGTTGGCTGGTAGTCAGCTTGTCGATCCTCAAGTGCTGCATTTATTCTGGGTATGGATCTGGCCACGTCTCCCACTGTAGAAGCTTCATAGATCTGGGACAACTGATCGCTTTCCTTCCGATGAGGACAATTTCTAATATAATGGGGTCCACCACAACCCCAGCACTGAACTGGTGGCCTTGTCGCACCTTCATTATCCATTCTAACCTGTTGTTCGCTATATTTTGATTCAGCAGGTGGCTTAAATCTGCTTTGACTTCTCGATGGGTTTTTAGTGCTGGCCCCTTTCGAGAATCCTTTGTGGAAGCTGCTGCGAGTTCCCTTATTTCCCACAGCCATTCTGCTGCTCTTCTTGTCTGCCCAGCGCTTCCCAAAACCTTCTCCTTTTTGTTTGCTCTGATGGTAACAGAGTCTAGCCTTCCGAATTGCTTCATCCATCGTCTTCGGATTATCAAACTCGATCCTTTCTCGCATTGTCAGGGGTAGACTGCTAACAAACCGCTGCACCTTAGCCTTCTCCTCTTGAATATACGGTACATAACGGAGCAGTGATGTAAATTTGGTTATGAATTCATCTATGGTCTGCTGTCCAAGACGCAGATCATGGAATTCTCGTGCTTTTTCATCATAAAAGCGTTCTGTCAGGTATTTTTCCTTAAAATATCTTTGAAAAGCCTCCCAAGTCACATCCTGCTCACTCACTCCCCACACCATCTTGACCTCTTCCCACCATAATGTGGCCTTGGCCTGCAGCTGGAATATAGCTAGCCGGGCCTTAAGATGGTGATCATACTCGTACACTTGGAAATACTTATTCATATTAATTAGCCATGCTTCTGCAGCTTCTTCTGATTCCCCATCGAATTGAGGTGGCTTAATCTTCCGAAACTCACCTTGTAACTCTATTCGCGGTCTTTTTGGAGTTTGATATTCGGAGGCGTTAACAGACTTCTCGCCTCGCGTTTCTGCCCTGTCCTCCGCTTCCTCCTATTCCGTATGATAGCTTTGTTCATCTGTTACTCGTGTTTGTTCAGGTCTAGGAGGGGACTGTTGATGATGTTGTTTGTCTGATAAGCTTTTCAGAATCCTCTCCTGTTCCATGTTTAATCTCGCATTGTCCTCACGCAAACGGACCATTTCATCCTTCAGCTCCTGGACTGTCCTCAATATAGCCGAATCAGTATTGCGGCCTTCTGCTCCCAGTTGTACCCATAGCTCAGGATTCCCTTGAGGATGAGCTGCATTATCAGGTTGTTCCAAGTTCCTATGAGGAGCGCTACTTGTTCTTCTCATTCTGCTGTTACCTGTACAAGATTAACTAATTCAACAGCTGTGATTATATAATTCAGTATACTCTTAATTTGGTTGTCATGGTACTATTTAAGCATTACTGCCTTATTAAAGTTTACCCGAGGCCACAGAGTTGTAGCCTGGGCTCTGATACCAATTTGTCACACTCTATCACAGGAGTAAAAAAAATGTTAAATTCCTACTTACCAACTTATATTAAACTTGCACATAAACCTTATATGGAGATTTCTTGTACCAATAATATATATATGTATATTTCGGCATGCGCATCATAAGCAGCACAACTAAATCCCACTCGCAATATTGTAATGGTTACATTTTTTTTTGAATACATGCATGCATGGGTTAATGGTCTTCCCATACCAGTTTATTTAATATGTTGATATATTAAATAAATACTTTGGTATGGCGATTATGGTTTCGAACCCACGGCAAGTCCCGGGTACAGTGGACTGTTCGCCTCCTTAAATTATAACCTTTATGGCATTTACCAAGTATTTTACTGGCTTGCATCCCCGAGACGCTGATGTAGTGAAGTTCTGTCGCTTACGGCTCTCGCTTATTGTATGTCGTCCACCTGGCTTGATCAATGGTCCGTCTTCAAATGGCCATGTGCAGTGGCGTGCCTAAGGCTCCAAGTGCTATGAGGCCAGGTACCTTGATCTTACCATTTTGCGCCCATAATCTTTCTTGGTTCCTCCTTGTCGATCGAACGGTTAATGAAGATCGGTCAGATCGAAGGTTGCAAATTACGCCACGAAGCAGGGTTTCACCCTGAGATATTTAAGTGTTGTTTCCTCTCGGCTTGTTCTTGTTTCCATTTCAGAGCAACTGTGTGCAGTCGAAGACTTTGGTGTCTCTCTGCCATACCGGGGTTTCATTCTCAATCCCAAAGCACGGTGTCATGCCGCAGCTTCACCTTTCGACTCAGGTATAGTCGTGCTCGTTCTTTTGCTTAACTTCTGGAGTTTTTCTCATGATTCCGGATTTAACTTTTTCCGCTGCTAAATTGTTTTGTCATTGTTCTCAGCAATGCCGATAGGGTTCTAAGTTTAATTGTCTCAATGTATTCAGGAGGTGCTTCGGCGACCGGTCGGCGTTGGGAAAGAGTCTAGCTTTTCCCTCCCTCAGCCGTTCCACTACGGGTAAGAGCTGGTTGCTTTCCGAAGGTCCTGCTTTCGTATTCTTTTCTCAGAGTATTATCTGAACCTCTGTTCCACTAAACAGGGTGGCCGAGGTTTTTGCTATTGTAATCAATTTCCCCGCCATGCATCCGGGGTTCCTTTACTGCGAAACTATATGACTCATTTTCTAGTTTGTATGGTCATTTGTATCTGGTTATTTTTATTGTATTTACCAAACTCAGGCAGAACTCCGCCTAGGCACGGTACGCCGGCTTGAGTTGTATGTAAATGTACTGTTCTGTTTCAGGGTTTTGCCCGACTCACGGACGTTGCTTCATAACAAATACTGTTACAGTTTATAATGTTAATCCTTTGTTATTCAGTTACAAGTTTGTCGTGCGAGTTCTGGTATTTTGAAATGGCTATATTATGTTCTCGGTATGGATTGGCTTTTTCCACAACTGTTACTTTGAACTCGTTTGATATACGAGTCGCCATATGATTTCTTTTCAATGTAAGTGTTATCCTGTAGTGGCTATATCTTGGTTCTTAGTTCGGCAAAGGTGCCCTGCCAGTTAAGCACACGCTTACGCCGCAGCGGTGGCACCTTAGAGCCAGAATTCATTGCAAATAACTATACGCATGCATAATGTATTGATCTTTTCATTTGTTACTTGAACAGGAATATCTTCGCCTGTAGATTATGTCTATAATATGCATGTACATAATTTCAGTTTGTCGTTTTACTTATGTAATAGCAGAGATATTGTTTTTCACATCAGAGTTTGTATTTAGGCTGCCGACGAATGTTCGGCCCACTCTTGCTTTGATAATGGTTCGATCTCGCCACTGTTTGTTGCTACTTTGAATTGATATAAGAAACGTAGCTGTTCTGTTTTATGGTTCGTTTTATTTCTTTAAATATTACTCGCTCTCGAGTACAGGGTAGGGTTAATTAGTTTCTATCTATTTAACATTTGTTTTACCACCTGTAATACAAGTTCTGAGTTCAATATATATTCAATGCTTACATTCTTGAATGGAAATGCAGTCAAGGTCTCTGCCGAGCACATAGAGAGTTTTCTTTTTTAGGGAATAGGCAGTTTGTTTCCCACTAATATATTTGGTTCACCACAGAAAGATACAGTCATTTATCAGTTAGTAGGCTTACCACATAAAGATAAAGTCATTTCTCAGTTAATAGGCTTACCACAGAAAAATACAGTCATTTCTCAGTTAATAGGCTTACCACAGAAAGATAAAGTCATTCTCAGTGAATAAGCTTACCACAGAAAGATAAAGTCATTCTCATTCAATAAGCTTAATGAGCCATACCTGCTTAGCCGCAAACCTGTATGTAATGCTTGTCTACCACCCGTCCGTAGGAAGATCCTTCTCGATCTTCCACCCCCAAGCACATCTGCAGATCTCGTCTGCAATCTCACTGGCTATGCCAGTTCTCGCTATCTGATCCTAACCAGACATAGCGGATTCAGGAATTCTCTTCCTCATAAACATGCCATCTGGTCCCAACCAGACATAGCACTTTTCTTTCTTCCTTCTGCCATCTGATCCTAACCAGACTTGGCATTTTCCCCTTTTTCCTCTTGGGGACTCAACTGCCTCCTCAAGGTAGTTAGGGTTTCTTTTATTTAACCACCTTCACAGTCATATACTCAAATGGAATAATGATAACATAATTAATTATCATAATGGTTAACAATACTTAACAACAGAGTTTTTATATTTCATCAAACAAAGTTTATCTCAAAGTTAAATTTACTAATTTACCAACATTACCCTCACGAAGGGCATCACATCTACCTCCAACGTGAAAGTAGTACTAACTTGGCTCACAGTGACTCTTTAATATTTTGATACACGATGTCGTATGCAAATTATAAATTATACTACTACCACTAGAATTCACACCCGGTTAGGTTAAAATGGTGATGTATGCCAATATATTGTTTCTTTTTTAAATGCAATTTGCATCTACGGCCTTTTATCTCAAGCTGTGAGTGACTATAATATTGTTGTATACAACTTTTATTTATATGAGATTTATTATATAATTTTTAAAAATTGAATTGATATATATTATATTGATTTAGTTTCGGTTAGATTGAGGATGACATTTTTCGAGGCAAAAATATTTTTTTGATGGTTTTTAGAGAAGGATTCAAGGTTAAAGGATTTAGATTTTTTTTGTGGTATGAAATTTATTTATATTATTATGGATTTATTTTGAATATGGATTTATCTTAAATACGGTTTTAAATACGGTTTTAACACTAGAGAAGGATTCAGTTTTTTCAAGTGCAATTTTTTTATTATAAGTTTATATTATTTAAACATTTTGTGTAGTTTTTTTTATAGATATTTTTAGATTTTTATTTTGGGGGAAGTAACAAAAATTTCAATTTTGATGAGAAACAAAGTGTGTTACATATCATACTAGGTTGAACCTCGGGGCTCAATAATTTTTTTAATTAATTGATTTAATTAAAAATGTAAAAATTCATAATTATTTTAAAAATAAATTTGATTGATTATTATGAAATATTTTACAATTAATTAAAATTTTAAAATTTTTATTTCAAAATAAGAACTATAAATATAAGAATTCTATCTACTAACTAAAAAACCTAACCCCAATAGTGTCCCTAGAATTAAACAAATACCCTTTTAATAACAAAAGGGAGTTGCCTCGTTTTCGTTCCTGCCTGGAAACATTCGGCTTCGGCAATCGACAATTCTGTCACCCTTCTGCAACTCCGCCACCCTCTGTCACCCTTCGACATTAATTTTGGGTGGGATCTTGTTTGATAGATCTGGATTTAGGAGTCCTGACAAACCTTGGTCACATCTCACCGCGGTGTGATGAGCTATCTCGAGTTGGTGGCCAATATTCAAATTTTTTCTCACCGACAGAGTGACTCCAGGGCAAGTCACAATGTTTATGTTGGGGTCTGTTGCGCGCCGGATCCCCCAAGGCAAGTGTTGGGACTTAAAGCCCATGTTTTGACTAAGTCTATTGTAAAGAATCCATGAATGTGAGCACAGAGTGCGAAGTTGTAATTGAGACATAAGGTTGTCCGCCTTTACTTTTGTAATGTAATTTCGGCTTGAAAATTCTACAGACCATAGGATTGTATAAATAGAGCAAAGCTCTAAGTCTAAAGAAAGATATATCCATATAAGATTTAATGATGCTGAATTGAGTCTTGGTGAAAGTGTAAATTCGTGTGTTGGGTTGTATAGTAAGAGAAGGTTCTGCAGCTGAGTGCACAGAGACCTAGTAGTCCGCAGTTGAGTGCGCGGACCACTGCAGCTGAGTGCGCAGGGTGAGTCGAGTCTGTAACCATAGAGAAATTAATAAAGAGAAGTTTCTTGCCACTTTGTGTATCTTTTTCCTGTTTTATGCGTTGAAGTATATTGGGTATGAATTGAAAGTTTACTATTTATTTGTTGCGCGAAATTATATGAATATGTTAAATAATTGAATATAAGATAAATATGCACAGATTGCTACATTAGCAGTGCGAAATGACCTCTGCCCTTGATTAGGGCTATGCGAAGGCAAGTATAACAGAGCACGAACGTCTCATAGATCAGAAAAGTGCGCAAAGTGATTGGTGCAAAAGTATTCACAGTTGGACTAAACTGTCCCCTTAGACATCTCAAGGGTGTGGAAACTTGGTTCGAGCATCCCCCCACACTGCTTCGGTTGAGACCGTAGTTCGTGCTCCGCGGGTTGTTGCCGAAAGGGCCAATAGTACAGGGATTTTTTTCACTAATTAACTCCGAACTTAGGCCATGCCCCATCAAGCTAGCACCCCTTCTACGGGAAAGCTAACATGATATCGTGTAGGAAAATGCAAATCCGTTTTCAAAAAGCATTTTTCCCTTATTTATAAAATCTAGTGTATACAAAAAGAAATGTGTTGCACTAAAACAAAACTAATGTGTTAGTCATTATTTCTTGCATGCACATCTATGTATTTTACAAAGGAAAGCTAATGCATTCATTGGAAGTAATTACTTGTTTTACTTTCAAAATTTAACATAATACATATTCTTGTTTTACTTTCAAAGATTTAACATAATACTTATTCTTTTCTTCACACATCCATGTTTCTCTTTTAAAATATATAACACAATAGTTCTACAAATCCATGCATGTAGTCAACTATTGTTTCTATACTTCTACATATGTGTTATTTTCAAGAACCCAACATAGTTTCTCTATCTTTTATGCAGAAACTTCTCATGCATTTTTGTTTTCAAGAAAGTATTATAATCAACCTTTCTTAACCTTTGTTTTAAAATAATAATAATATTAACCTTTTATGCATTAAACAATGCAATTAAATCAAACTATCCAATATACAACACACAAATCATTTATTGTTTTACCCACCAGTAACTTTTGCAAACTCTTGCAAAGGAATTAACACAATTGACTTATCTTTCAAGCACAAGAAAACCATATTCTTTCCAAAGAAGATTCCTATGATTTATATTATCTTTGTGCATTTAATCTATGCATAGGTTATTATATTTTCAAAAGAACTCTCTTACGCATGAGAATCCATGGGAATCTTTTGCATGGATTTATTAAATAACTAATCTTTACCAACACCATGGAAATATTTTACCATGACTAAGCACAAAACCATTGTGATTTTTTTCCAAGAATAACACAAGATTTATTACTGTCTCATTTTGCATGGTGAGAAAATGAGTTGCTACAATCCATCCTAGATTTTTTTATCTTGACTTTTTGGTCTTTTTCATGTAAAATTTTTCTCTACCAAATTACTTCCTAGATTTTTTATCTTGACTTCTTGGTCTTTCTCATGTAAATTTTTTCTTTGCCAAATTACCTATCTTTATGTAAGTATCACTAACAATACTAAATTATCTCGAACAGTCCAATCCACTCCTTGCAATTATTCTTGTTTCACTGAGAAAATGATATTATAGTGCCCAGCAGGAGATTCAAACTTGGTATGAACTCCATTCGGCATTTGAAGTGGAGTTATTTCTAACATTTCATCGTCCAACTCAATGCTGAACAGTCCCTCTACTTCGAGCATGACCTGCACTTCTTCTCCTCGTCACTCATAAATCTTTACCTTTTTAGTGAGAGCTATACCCTCGTCGTAATGGGCTCTTCTATCGGGTCTCTCCCCCGCATCAAAAACCCCAACTTCCTTTTATTCATCGCACTGATTTTCCTTTTTATTCCTTAACATTACCATGTGGTAATCTTGTTTTTCATTCCATAATGAATTCTTGATTCATGGTAGTTCCAAACTGTTTTCAAAACAGTGACAGGTTCTTGGCATGAACAAATTGGAAGTATGTTAATAATTTAATTTATGTTAACAATTTAATTAAATGTCAAATAGAATGATGGGTATATTACATTTAATTTTGTAAAATTGTAATTTTTTTTATCTTAAAAATAATTTTATTTTAAAAAAATCTAAAAAAATAAAATTAGGCAAAATTTACCATTAAAACTAAAATATAAATTAAATAATAAAAAATTAAACTACATCCATATTACGAAAAAAACCATTAAATATAAATTTAATTTATTAAACAAACCATAAAAGTAAAAAATTAACTCATGTACAGATAACATCATTATAAAACGAAAATTTATGCATATTTGAATAAAGCGAAGCGATGAAGCCGCGTCTTCAACATCTCGGGGTAAGAAAATTAATTTTTAGTTTTCCTTTTTGAACTGCAAATTTTATTATAGGCAATGAATTTTGGAATTTTTATTTGTTTTATTTATATAATTATGATACTTATATAAGTGAATAGTTTATTAATATAATTAATATAGATTTATTTTAAGTATAGATTTTTATTATAGACCATGAATTTTAGAATTTTTATTTGTGTTATTTATATAATTATGATAATTATATAAGCAAATAGTTTATTAATATGATTAATATAGATTTATTTTAAGTACAGATTTTACTTGAGTTGAGATTAAATTTTTTCACTTACAAATTAAAATGGTTTTTTTATTATTAATATATTTAAGTATATGTTAATATTAATTATGAAATTATTTTATTATATACAATGTTAAAATATTTTATTTTAACAAATTCTTTCTATATATAAATATATATGAAGTTGTTATTGACATAAATTAGTTAACATAGATCTTCAAGTAATTTATTTAAATGTCTCCTTGAAATGTTTTTGAAAAGTATAAGATTTAAAGATCTTATTTACATTATTTTCTACTTCTAATTACTTTAGAATATATTTATTTTATTTTATTTTAATGATAGCTGGCATTATTTTTCTATTTCGAACATATTTATTTTTATTTTAAATAGACTAACCGTTGGACTAGGCTCAATAAATATCAAATCGTCTCTCATGTGATTTTCGCCGAAAAATCGATCATAAACTTGTTATGGATCACAGAAGCCTCAACTCTACAATAAAAAAATCATTAAATTATAATTCTATTATAATTATTATTATTTAAAATAATTATATGTAAATTAATTTAATAAAACAAGTAATAACATTATTAATTGTATTTACCCTAGTTAATCATGAAGAGTCTTAATTCGTAAATAAGTTTTGTTAAATACCATGAGCCAATATCATAACTTATTCTATGAATTTTTTTTCCAATTAATTAATTTAATAAAGAAAACATAAGTAAAATAAATTCCAACATTGTGCATACTACTATTAATGTCCTAGAATATTATGTGAAGATTAAATCCCTACAATCAACCTAATAATTATTGATAATTAAATTAAAATTCTAAACAGGTCTATTTCAAGATAAACATGTCTATTGACATAAATATAAAATTGCTCATAATATTTAAACCCATGGTTATCTCTAGCTTTTCTACATCCAATTGATTTGGTGACTTTGATAATTAGAGGTAAGACAACTCTTAAATGACTTCACAACTGCACTTACAACTTGCAACAAAAGTAGGAATGGGAGAATCTCGGGTAAGACAACACTTAAGAAACTAGCACAACCACTTTAATAAATGTGGTTGATATACTTAGGCCTACATAAAACACATGCATAACCACATTAGTAACTTGATTGATATAAAAAGATAATCTTATATCAACCACATAAGCCTATCAACCACATTAATAATTATTATGCATACAATAGATATTTAATATTAATTATTATATAATTATATATGTAATAATTAGGTTTTAATACTACAGTTTAGTATTTGGTATTAATATTAGGTTTAAATATTGAGGTTTAAGTATAGGGTGGTAATATTAAGGTTTTAATATAAGTACAAGTTAAATATTCAATTAAGTGAGTAAGTTTCAATTAAGAGTGAAACTCTAATTTTTAACTTTAATCTTTTGTTTTTATAACTCTAGTTTTTTATTATTATAAAAATAATTATTCTTGTAACAAACAACATTGGTGAAGAGAAGACTGAAGACCACTATGTTGAAATGTATGCATGTTAATGTTATGATCATTAAATCCACAATATTAAAATTTTAATATTATAAAGCCTAGTATTATAAAACTCATGCTAAACTTTCAATATTATAAATCTAATATTAAACTTAATATTATAAATGTTAATATTAGAGGGTTTCACCGGTGGTATGGACGCTTGACCGTGCAGTTGCAGGCTAGGTCCCTGACAAGAAGCTGAAGCTTGCAGGGACAGGAGGGCCAGGAACAAAAGGACGCGTGCAGAGGGCAGATCAACTCAATCAGTTTCCACTGGAGAAGAACAAAATGGCAACCTGAGAATGCGATTGCTGACCGAAAGGGATGGGAACGGAGCACGGGAGGGGAGAGATCCCCTCCTACAAAGCGGTAATAACAGGGGAAGCTAGAAAGGAAAAGCAGGGCGAGGGAGAATGGAAAAATGAAGGAGAAACTTCAGCTGCTGGAGCACAAAGGAGATCAGGAATCCCAAGCAAATGACTACCAAGGGCAACGAGAAAACCCAGGTTTGTAATATCGCCTAATAGATTAGAAAATTACAGAAGCTACATGAGAGATTATGCTTTGATTTGTAAGTTCATAGGATACTGGCCAAATGAGAAAAATCTCATGAGATGGATCCAACAGAGGTGGAAACCAAAAGGACATGTAGAAGTCAAGTTAGGGGTGAAGGGGTTTTTTACAGTCATATTCTCTAATCTAGAAGACAAGGGAAGGATCTTCGAGGAACTACCCTACTTCATGAAAAATGCTGGTCTGTTCATGAGAGACTGGGTAGACTGTTACAACCCAGATAAAGAAAAAATGTTAGCTGCCCCGGTATGGATAAGACTTTTCGGCCTACCATCAGAATTCTGGGATCCAGAGATCCTCAAAGGTATCGGAAATTCAATAGGTTCATTCGTGAAAGTGGAAGAATCAACAAAGAGAGGAAAATACACCACATATGCTAGAATATGTGCGTACATGAATATCACTGAGCCCCTTTCAGACACTATAGAACTGGAGTATCATGACGAGGTATGGAATCAACCTTTAGACTACGAACACATTCCATTTCGCTGCAGAAGGTGCCATGAGTATGGCCACCTAGTTAGAGAATGCCCCATTACACTAGCTGAAAAGGAAAGGGAAGCAGAATACGAAAGGCAAAATGCAACAAGGAAAACAGAGAAGGAAGAAGAGGACTTCCAAGAAGTTCAACGCAGGAGAAGAAGAGGAAATAGATAGGGGCCAGTGGGTAAGCAAAAAGAAACCCAGAAAACAGAATCTCTAAACAAATTTCAAGTCCTACAGGGAGAAGGTCTGGAAAACGAAGTAAGCGAAGAAGAAGAAATAGAGGAGATGGAGGTAGCAGAGGAAAAGGATGACAAAGAAACAGATAAAACAAAAAAGGACCAGAGGGTAGAAAACGCAGAAGAAACCCAGGAGGAGTTAGGAGAAATGGAGATAGACCTACAGAAAACAAAAGGAGAAGAAGAAGAGCAGGTAATGGCAAAACTTTTACAGGAATGGAAAAGGCTAGATGAAAGATTCATCCCAGAGGAACAAAAACAGAGGTATAAGGAAGCATTCCAACGATATAAGGAAAAAAGGGGATTAACAGGAGACACGGAAAACCAACAATCGGAAAAACAGGAAGTGCAGATCATAGGAGTGAGCAGCACTGGCAAAACAGGGAAAAAAAGAGGGAGAAGAACATTGAATGAAACGATACAAGATGTGGGAGAAATGCTTGTCAGCTCTGGAAGAGTGATACCTCTCTCTGAGGTATTCCAAACCTCCCCAAAACTGTTAAGATGATTATAACAAGCTGGAACATAAGAGGCCTCAACAGCAGAGGCAAACAAAGGTACCTGAATGAGAGATTGAAAAAAGAAAAACCCAGTATAATGATTTTACAAGAAACAAAAATAAGCACCGAAAAAATGAGAGAAATTTTGAGTAGAAATAGGAGTAGATATGAAATAATGGGACAAGATGCAGTTGGGAGCGCAGGAGGCTTAGTAATAATATGGAATCCAGAGGAAGTTCAATTCAGTAATTGGATGAGCTTTCCAAGAATCTTAACAGGAACAACAAGTATCGTAGGAACGACGGAGGAGGTTTTTATAACAGGAGTTTATGGGCCGCATATCCAGAGTGAGAACGAAAATTTCCTGCAAAATCTAAAAGCTTTAAGAGGTCTAATACAGGGGAAACAATGGATCATAGGAGGGGATTTCAATCTGATCAAAGCCTCAGAGGAAAAAAGAGGAGGAGTAAGGAGATTGGATAAGGCAGTGGAGCAGTTTGGAGACATGATAAGGGAACAAAAGTTGATAGATATTCAAACCATTAATGGAAAGCATACTTGGAATAATCGAAGAGGTGGAGCTAATCAAATAGCCTCGCGCCTTGATAGATTCTTAATCTCAGAACAAATAATGATGAAGGATGTCTTCATAGAAGCCACTATCCTCCCGGTAGCAGGCTCAGACCATTGGCCGATTAAACTAGAAATAGACTTAAAACAAAGGCCTGCTAACAAACCCTTCAGATTCGAAGCCTTTTGGCTAAGAAATGAAGGTTTGATGGAAAAACTAGAAGAATGGTGGAAGGCGAGCGATCAAAGAGGAAAGAATAAGATGCATACTTTCCAGCTCAAATTGAAGGAAATGAAGAATAAGTTAAAGAAGTGGAATAAAGAAGAATTTGGTAATATTATAGAAGAAAAAAACAAACTAGAGCAGAGAATGGAAGAGCTTCAGCAGTTAGACATCTTAGAAGGCATACAGGAGGAAAGAACAAAAGAAGAAGGCACTATACTAAATAAGCTAGAAGAAAGAAGGAAACAAGAAGAGATTTTATGGAAGCAGAAATCAAGGGTGCAATGGCTCAGGGAAGGAGAGAGGAATACTAAGTTCTTCCATAAAGCTATGGTCCAACATAGACAAAGAAACCAAATTTTCTCAATAAAAAATCAGGAGGGTCAGAGAGTTCTCCAACATGAAGAAATAGAAAAAGAGCTGGTTAATCATTTCAAAAATATTCTTAGAGAACCTCAAGCTGACAGATCTGAAGCCATATCGAAGATAAGTAGAGAAATCCCAAATATGGTAACAAGAGATCAAAACCTAGCACTAATGAGGAAAATTATGATGGAAGAAGTGGAGGATATAGTAAGAAATATGAAAAGGAATAAAGCGCCTGGACCGGATGGGTATACAGTAGAATTCTTTCAAGCTGGGTGGCATTTTCTTGCAGAAGAAGTGCTAGAAGTTGTAGAGGAGGCCAGAATAAATCAAAGAATATGGCCTGGAATAAACTCAACCCTGCTGACCCTTATTCCTAAAACGAATCAGGCTGATCAAGCTGAAGGTTTTCGTCCCATAGCCCTCTGTAACGTCATCTACAAAATAGTGGCTTCAGTGGTGGCTCAGAGATTGAAATCGATCCTCCCAAGCATCATATCCCCAGAGCAAACTGGGTTTGTAGAAGGGAGGCAGATACTGGATGGGTTAGTGGTGGCTCAGGAAGTAATTCACACACTGAAAACGAAAAAAGAAAGAGGCATGCTGATTAAATTAGACCTCTCAAAAGCCTATGATAGGCTAAGCTGGAAGTATTTAGAAACAATTCTTAAAGCTTTTGGTTTCTGTGATAGATGGGTGAATTGGGTTATGAGTATGATCTCAACCCCAAATTTCTCTATTCTGTTGAATGGGGCTCCAACAACTACTTTCAATGCAACTAGAGGCCTCAGACAAGGGGACCCCTTATCCCCCTTCCTGTTCATAATAGCAGCAGAAGGATTAGGCAGATACTTTAAAAAAGAATTAAGAGAAAGGAAAATTCAAGGGCTCAGACTATGGGGAAATCAAACCACAGTTACACACCAACAATTTGTGGATGACATAATGATATACTGCAAAGCAACTCTGAAAGAAGTGAAAAGGATAAAGAAAATACTTGAGATATTTATGGAAGGCACAGCGATGGAGGTTAATAATGAGAAATCCAGAACCTTTTTCTTCAACACTGTGGAACCCATTAAAATCCATCTAACCAGGGTCCTGGGCTACCGGAAAGGAGATCTCCCTACCAAATACTTAGGTACTTTGTTAGATTCTTCCTCCCTCAAAATTGGAAATTGGAAGAATATTTTGGAGAAGATCACAAAAAGATTGGAGAATTGGACTTTCCGGGCTCTGAATTTAGCTGCAAGGGTTGTTCTGTTAAAAGCTACTCTTCAAGCAATTCCGATATATCCTTTATCTGTAATGGCTGCTCCTAAAGGAATATGCAATAAACTGGTGGAGATTTATAGAAAATTCCTGTGGGGGGGACCGAAGCAGCAAAAGAAGTGGGCTCTATGTTCATGGGATAGTCTAACTAGACCAAAGGAGAAAGGTGGTTTAGGCCTCAGAGACCCCTGGACCTTAAATCAAGTCCTCGGCGCCAAACTAAGGTGGAGATGGATTCAAGGGGGGACGGATCTTTGGAAAGAAATTTGGACAACCAAATATAATATGCCCCTCGCCCCGGAAGACATTCTTAGGGAGCAAGATATGCCTCGAGGATCAGATATATGGAATCTCACTATTCAAAGCAGGGATTTAATTGACAGACATATATTCTGGGAAATCAGAGGGGGTCAGACTGCGAGATTTTGGGATGAAGCCTGGCAACAGAGGGAGAAAATGATAAACTTGCAAGAAATGCAAGAAATATATAGAGCAGGTATGGAAAGAAGCCTCATTACAGTTAAGGATTACTGGACTGAAGAACAAGGAAATGAGGAATGGCGAAGATGGAAACCTTTGGAGGAGTGGAAAAGAGATGCAACAGAAGACCAGAAAAAAGTATTTGGAAAGGAAATAGAATCCAGAAAGATAAAAAAGAGAGATGGTAGAGACATTCTCCGATGGGGTAAAGAAACGAAAGGAATATTTAACATAAAGGAAGCTTACAAAGCAAAAACCCAGCAAGATCAGGGGGAGGAAGATCAAAAGTGGAAAAGGATATGGAAAGCAAAATGGTGGCCGAAGATAAAATTGTTTGCATGGCTGGTAGGAAGGAAGCGGATTTTAACCTGGGATAGAATTCAAAAAAGGGGATTCTCTGGCCCTTCAAGATGCTATCTATGTCATTCGGAGGAAGAAGATCAGGAACATATGTTGAATGGTTGTAAGGTTGCCCAACTCCAGTGGGAAAAAACAAGAAATCTATTCTCAACAACAGAGAGAAACCCGCATGACATAATTCAAACCCTTTTCGACTGGGGAGAAGGAAAGTTCCAAAGTAAAATAGTTAGAAGAGCGTGGAGTATTACAGCTGGCTTTAATGTTTGGAATTTGTGGAAGGAAAGAAATAGTCGAATATTCAAAGGGAAATCATCAGATCCGGAGGAAGTATGGAAGAGAACTCTAAATCAAATTAGAGAATCAATCTTAGCGGAGAATTGGGCAGAAGAGGATTGGAAAACCTCGGATACTGAAGCTGAGATTTTAAAGCAGCTGAACCTAGATCAGGGGATGATTTACCATCCAAAAACAAAGCAGAATCAGTCAATGGCAATCCAAAGTCATGCAACCTATCGAAAGCCTCCTGAGGGGTTTGTGAAGCTCAATTTCGATGGCGCTGCAAAAGGGAATCCCGGACCAGCGGGTTTTGGCGGAATCTTCAGGAATAGACAGGGGGAGACAGAGTGGATATATGCGGAACATGGAGGAACAATGACCAATAATGAGGCAGAATTCACGGCTGTTTACCAGGGACTCAAAATCGCTAGAAGAAATGGCTACAGGAAAATTGAAATTGAGGGAGATTCCACCCTTGTAATAGATACAATAAGAAAATTAATCAATGGGAAAAAATGGGAAAAGGTAGTAAAGAGCTGGAGAAGTGCAAGCTTAGTGCGAGACATAGAGGAACTTTTGAAAGAGGTAGACTACAAGATCACGTCGCATGTAAGAAGAGAGGGTAATAAACCCGCAGATTGTTTAGCGAACTGGGGAAGCAAAGAACCCCTGGATCGAATTGATGACAGCTGGACCAATCAGGTTTCGTTGGCAAAATGGGATGGTCTCAAACAGCTCATTGGAAGGGATAATCATGATGCAGAACAAAGTTAATTATGATCACGCGCGGAGCGGGAACAGGAGAATGAGGCATGAACCGGCGGCAATAAGGAGAGGACGGAAGGACGGCGCTCTTAATCTTCTGACATCAGCATTAAATGATTTGGCAGTAAGACAGGAACGAGGCCCAAAACAAATAACGATTCTCAACAACAAAACCATCATTCGAAGGAGGAGGGACAGTAGAAGTGGAGCGAATTCCCATCATCAGAGCAAAGGTGGCGAGAAGGGTATTAGAGAGAACAAAGGAAGAATGAAAGGTATTAGAAAGGGCTCGCGGGAGGAACCAATCTGGCAAAGAATCCCGAACCAGAGACTTAAACGCTCAAAAATGGGGGAGAGAAGAGGTAAAACAGTCCAAAAAGAGAAGGATAGGGAGGAAGACAGGAATTTCGAACAGGGAAGGGTCAAAATTGAAGTGGAAAGCTCGGAAGAAATGAATTTCAGACAGTGCGAAGAATGCAGAGCAAAACAGTTTGAAATTGGGCAGAGCAGCAGAGGCCCAAAGCAAGGTGGTCAGAAGCAACAGGAGAACAGGGGACGAGGACGACCCCGTCAATCCACTGACAATGCGGAGGGCAATAGAACGCAGAAAAGGCGGAGAAGAAGGCACAGAACAATCAACACGGCTCGGAATGAAGCGGAACAAGCTTATAATCTGGATTCCAACGCAGATATAAGGAGAATTATCGACGCCATGGAGGAAAAGGTTTTAGAGGAGCCCTCCGACCCGGAAATGGAAGAATGGTCCTCGCAGTTGCCAGACCCTGGAAATACGTGAGGGAGACTCACCCTGTACCGGCGTGCTCTGCATATATATTGGGTTCTGAAACATCTCTTGGCCAAGGCCATGGAACAAGTGGCGTCAGAAATGGTGGAGATGGCGACTGAAACCTCGACGGTCAAGCAGGAAATCGCAAATGTGGAGGAGCTGGTAAGACTGCAGAACGAGCACCTCCTGGAGATTAAAGAAATGCTGAAAGCGATGAGGAAGGACGGCGACTGCACCAACACCGGCAAAGGAGATGCAGAAAACTGAGAGGCCTGTTTCTTGTGCTTTTGCTTTTTTGAAAATCTATTTTTGTCTGTGAAAGATTATTGTATGGCATGCCAAAAAGACAGTAGTTTTTGGAGGTTAAGTAGAACTGAGAAAAAGATAGATGGGTGGGATAAACTTGGGGAAGAGGGCTTTTATGCATATGGTATTTGACAATGTCCAGACTGATAATAGTAATGACTGTTGCAAGTATAGGAGCCAACAGATCTGGTTTCCCTACGGGGCAGGTTGAGGCTCCTGAGTTTTGTACTTTAATATTTGCTTGTAGATAATAGAAATACCGCAGTTTACAAAAAAAAAAATGTTAATATTAAACTTTAATTATAAAACCAATATTATAAACTTTAATATTGAACTTAATAAAATATATTGAACATCATAAATCTAATATTAAATCTTAATATTAAACTCAATATTATAAACGTAATATTATAAATCAAACATCATAAATCCAATATTAAATGATAATATTAAACTCAATATTATTATTATTATTATTATTATCCAATTTTAAGGTCAAGGCCAAGCTGTCAAATTGGTGTCCGAGATCCCCTTGTTTGTGGGACAAGGGACCCACCTCATGGAGAGATTTCACTCTTATGGAGACATACATACTCTACCCACTCTGATTTTGAACTTATTTCCCTGTTATAGAGACATACATACTCTACCCACTCTGATTTTGAACTTGTGATCTCTTAGGAAGAAACACATGCTCTTAACCATTAGGCCTACTCAAGTAATATAAACTCGTATTATAAATTTAATTTTAAATGTATTAGTGTAAATTTTAATACTAAACACTAGTACTTTTATAATGTCATATATAACTTCAAATAAATTACAATATAGACTTTAAATAATATTATAATATTAAACCTCGATATTATAACCCCAAATATTTGTCAATGAGTAATATATAAGAAAGTACAGGGATCCGGCAGTTTCTACAAAGTTTGAAAAAGGCGATCGTTCAAAAGCACGAACTTGATCAACAATTTCCCTTCCGTATAACGAAAGTAATTTAGACGAAGCTGTGTCCCCCCAGAATTTAGACGAAGCTGTTTCCCCAAGATTTTGAGCATCAACTAAATTAAAAAAGGTTTTAATGATAGATAGTTCTGGAACAGAGCGATAGTTGCGCCCGAGACTGAGAATTGTTGCATCCACGTAGGTATTGTAAACACAGTCAGACCTTCGGGCCGATCTATATGGGGTTCACATCTCACACATTGGGGTTCACATCTCACACATTGCAAGGCGATATTGAAAGCACATTTGAGCCCTAATAATGTAGAATTGGGTAAGCACCATCTCCACGTAACTCCAGCTGCAACAAGGAAGTACTAGAGATTTTGGGGAATTCAAAGATCATCCATTCACAACCAGAAGAAGAGAAGAATTCGGATCAGGAGATCAAAGTCATCACTCCCACGAAAAAACTGAAAGATTGAAGGAAGTTCCAGAAGCCCTTGGGACACCACTGCCATCACACTGCACAGCGCCCTGTGGTCTTCCCCATGCTACCAGCCGTCAGTTCGCCTGGAGGATTCCGAGAAGTTGGAAAAGTCAAGAAAATTCCGCTATGCTACCAGTGGTGAGTTGGCCTGGAAGCTTCCGAGAAGAAACTCGAAGATTCAAGGAAGTTACAGAGAGACATCTCTGCCGTCACCCTGAAATCCCGTATTATGATGTTTTATACACGTCGTGTATGCTACCTTCACCCTCGAAATTACTTCCATCACAGTCCTCCTGTTTTATTATATTTTGATATACCTGGCGTATTCTACCTTCAGCGTGAAAGTAGGCTACTACCTTTGCTGACAGTCACTCTTTAATAATTTTAATATTTTGATACACGACGTCGTATGCAAATTATAAATTATACTACTACCACTACAAATTACACGCGGTTAGGTTAAAATGGTGATGTATGCCAATATATTGTTTTTTTTAAAATGCAATTTGCATCTAAGACCTTTTATCTCAAGCTGTGAGTGACTATAACTCTTATTTATATGAGATTTATTATATAATTTTAAAAATTGAATTGATATATATTAGATTGATTTAGTTTCAAATAAGATTTATTATATAATTTTTAAAAATTGAATTGATATATATTAGATTGATTTAGTTTCGGTTAGATTGAGGATGACATTTTTCTAAGGCAAAAACATTTTTTTTTATGGTTTTGAGAGAAGGATTTAAGGCTGAAGGATTTAGATTTTCTTTTTTATGATATCAAATTTATTTATATTATTATAGATTTATCTTAAATACAGATTTAACACCAGAGAAGGATTAAGTTTTTTCAAGTGTAAATTCTTTTATAAGTTTATATTATTTAAACATTTTGTATAGTTTTTTTATATATTTTTTTGAATTTTTATTTTCCGGGAAGTAAATAAAATTTCAATTTTGATGAGAAATAAAATGTGTTACACATCATACTGGATTGAACCTCGGGCTCAATAAATTTTTTAATTAATTAATTTAATTAAAAATATAAAAATTCATAATTATTTTAGAAATAAATTTGATTGACTATTATGAAATATTCTACCATTAATTAAAATTTTAAAATTTTTATTTCAAAATAAAAACTTCTATAAATATAAGACTTCTATCTATTAACTAAAAAACCTAACCTCAATAGTGTCCCTAGAATTAAACAAATACCCTCTTAATGACAAAAGGGAGTTGCCTGGTTTCCGTTCCCGCCTGGAAAACGTTCGGCTCCGGCAAGCCCAAAGGGTTTCCTGTAGAATAAGTCGTGGATACCCCAGCTGTTCCCGATCTACACCTCCTGACCGTCCTTGCACCGTTCCAAGCCTTCTGAATCTGACAAGTGTCTTTGCCCGGTGCCCTGGATCGTCCTCCGATCTTGTAATGACCCCGATAACTTGTAAATCTGGATAATTACTGTGGTAAAAACTGTGAAGTGGTTACTCATTGTTTGAATGACATTATTAATGAAAAGTTGATTATTGAATTATGTTACATGTGTATGTTCTTGAAAATGCTGGCAGCCTCCTGAAGGAGGATTTCTATTTTTAGTGAATCAGTTATAAAACTGATGCAACTGCTTCTCACCCAAGGAAAAAGTCCTGGGAAGGAAAAGTCTCTGGGTTGTTGAGGAACAAGCAGAGAGAGGAATTCCATGAGAGAGCAGAGAAAGAAAAGAGGTTAAGTCTGGTAATGACCAGATAACCTGGAAAGAAAAAAAGGTTAAGTCTGGTAATGACCAGATAACCTAGCACAGAGGTGCAAGAGTCTTGTTGAGGGCTGCAGGCCTGCAAGACGGCTCGGGGGGAGAATCCAACGAAGTGGATCTCAAGGTTGGGAGGTTAAGAGCAAAAACATTGCAGGTGACTTCTGAAAATAAGAACATCAGTAGCGGGAATAACCAGGTACGCATCTTCTAATCTAATTATTGATTAAGAATAAGTGTTAAGTGTACAGAAAGATACATAATGAACAAGTACAGGTATTGAAGCGTTCAGGTAGAAACAGAAGTTGTATTATTTTCCTTGGTTATTGTGATGGGGTAACTAGGATAATGTCTACACTCTTCAAAACATTATGAATGAAATGTGTGACTGCGGTCACCTCTGCAAACTGTATTTATTTAAGACATTGTGAATGAAATGTGTGACTGTGGTTATTTCTGTAACTGTAACTATTTAAGGGTTGCACAGTTACTTTGCGCTCAGAATAGGGTCAATCTGAGAGCTGTTGTGTTAATTAACAGTAAGGAAACCAGAGTATCAAACTAAACAGAAAACCTTAAGAATACACAGACCCGGAGGGAAAGGGTCTGGAAATGCTGGAAAGAAAACAAGCTAGTTAACCATGGTAAACTAGCACCGACTCGGTGCTTGCAAGTAAGCAACATCAATATACAAACCCATGTTATACTCGCGAATTAAACTGTATAAGAAATATTCATCATAATAAACACCGTGTAAAGCAAAACGAAATGATGTGAACGAGATGTTGTGTATATGAACAATAAAGTATGAGCCAATGCTGCATGAGCAGGAGATATCATATAATACCAGCAACTACATGAAATATCGTGTAAAAACTAATAACTGTGCAGCGAAAATATAATGGAACATTAACTATGTACTAACCCGGCGGTTGGGGTTACTGTAATAGTTGTTCGCGGAAAGGCAGCCTCTGCACTCATATAACGAGTGCAGGGCTTATCCAAAGTCGCATTTAATATATCAAGATGCGAACAGATATACAAGAAAACTAATGCATGTGAAACCCTCAATGAGTAAATCATAGTAACCCCTATTGCATCGAACCGCAAGAACAAAATGACATTTAGCAACTATTGATATATTATGTAAATCGAAACTGTATTCATTAAGAAACTGCGGAATCATTCCTGTAGTCGTGAGAGGTCTTGACAGCGTAGAACGCGGAAAGCCGCAAGTGACACAACTAATGTAGATAACATAACTTCATATATATTTACATATCTGTCAATTAGTTCGGAAGAGCTTCCAAATATACAGACATTAACAGTCGAACCTGAGACCCTAGTTGTTCAAATATACAGATGTATAAGTAAAGGGCGTAAACGCCATAACCCTAAGGTCTCATGCGGAACAGACCGGCATAAAGAGGCCGCCTGTTAAGCGCACAAGAGTTTGGAATATGGTGTCGGACCTGAGTCATTAGGCATAAAACACAAGCCCTGTCTCAGCCAGAGTCATCGCACAACAACACAGTAAAACAGCTATCAAAGACAAAGTGTAGTGGAGTAGGCATACCTGTAAATGCCGTGGTAGTCAAATCCTCCGGCATGCTGTGGAAACAAGCCATGGACAGTATCTTACCTGTGCACATCCGCAAGACAATAATGGACACAGTCAGGGCATGATGAGGGTTCCAAGATTATAAACAAAACTGAATAGATAACTGTGAGTCTAAAACATCAGATAAACCGCGGATCGAACCTTTACCTGGCAGGAGGATGTGAATCGGAGGAGTGGCAGAGGAACCTGTCGAATAAGTAAGGAAGCTCAGCTGCAGTAGTGGGTGCAAATGACCCCAGTCCGACGATCCCGGTGGTTAAATATGGATTGTCAAACCCTAAGCGAAGCTGAGCCGTCCGATGATAGTGAGTGATCACCATCGTTGATTTAGGCGGGAGGCTTGGCGCGAACCCCAGAGCAGGTCAACCCTCCACGAGTCACGTGACAGCACGTGAAGTTGAGCCATCTGGCCACGGAAAAGGGTGAGCTGGTTCCTTCGTACTTCCATTTGGCACTTAACATTTATATCACAGTGGTATGACAGCTCATGGCCAACACATAAACTTATATGACATCAAACCTTGCAGAGAGTGGAAATCCATATTCGATGGGTATAGTATTAATTAAGGTACACCTGTAGGTGTTGTGTGGAGGTCTGGCGGGGATTTACATAAAGGTAAATATATAGTCAGGGGGGTGTGGTCATAGGTGAACCCACCTTATAAATTTTTTTTTTATATTAATTATGTTTTAAGATAGTGAGATCGTGACAATGTGGTATCAGAGCAGAGGTTTCAAAACTGTGGCCTCTGGAACAGCAAAGATTATTTTATAATGTACATATAAAGACAATGCAGCTAATTGACTTTCTTGTGTATCAATTAGGAGATCCATACAAAGACAGCTAGCTGCTAACAGCTAATAAGCAAGATGGAGGAAATGCCGGGAGCTGGTGGCATCCCTCAAGAAAATGCTGAGCTGTGGGTACAGCTTGGCGCTGAGACCCGCAGCACCAATTTGGCAATACTGCAAACTGTGCAAGAGTTGAAAGGTGAGATGGCGCGTCTGCGAGAGGACAATGCGCGATTAACAATGGAGCAAGAAAGGATATTGAAAAGCTTGTCAGATAAACAAAATCCACCCTTAGCCAACCCCAGTGCGGAACAGCAAAGGGGAACTGAAGAACGGGATTACGCACCTAAGCTTTCAGAAGAACAGGAAGACCATTATGATAATGTGCAAGAGCAGCAAACCTCAAAGAGACAGAAAATGGAATTACAGGGAGAATTCTGGAAAATCAAACCTCCACTGTTCGATGGAGAACAGGAAGAAGCAGCGGAGGCTTGGTTAATTAATATTAACAAGTATTTCCAACTATACGAATATGACCAAAATCTGAAGGCACGGCTGGCCATTTTCCAGCTACAAGGCAAAGCTACCTTGTGGTGGGAAGAAATTAAAATTGTGAAGGGAGTAAGTGAACAAAGCATAACCTGGGAAAAATTTCAGAAATACTTTAAGGAGAGGTATTTAACTGAGCGCTTCTATGATGAGAAGGCACGGGAATTCCATGATTTACGACTGGGACAACAGTCCATGGATGAATTCATAAATCGCTTCACTTCCCTGTTTCACTATGTGCCATACATCAAGGAGGAGAAGGCCAAGGTTCAGAGGTTCGTGAGCAGCCTACCAGCTTATATAAGGGAACGGATTGAGTTTGACAATCCCCGAACCATGGATGAGGCAATTCGGAAGGCTAGAATTTGTTACCAGCAGAACAAACAAAAAGGAGACATTCCAAACAAGAGATGGAATGAAAGAAAAGGCAACAGAGTTGCTGGAAACAACAAAGGCAGCCGTGGAAATGGCGGTAAAGGAGCTGGAAAAGGGCAGTTTAACAGAAACACAAATAAGGGCACCTTCCGGGCTAAGCCAAGCGAGAGCAGGATCAGCGAACCACCTGCTAGATCAGAGATTGAGGGAACCAGACCTCCAGTTCAGTGCTGGGTGTGTGAAGGACCGCACTATGCTAGGAATTGTCCACAGCGTAAAGGAGCTGATCAAATATCTCAAATCCATGAAGCCTCAACTGTTGGGGATGTGGCGCGCAGCGTACCAAGAATTAATGCAGCCTTAGAGGACCGGCAAGCGGAATACCAACCTTCCATGGTGGAATTCGAAGGTAAGATTTCAAACCTTTCTGTAGCTGTACTTATTGATCCAGGAGCTACTTTAAGTTATGTTAGTCCAAAAGTAGTGGAACATTGTAAGCTACCACCGGAAAAGTTCAAAAACCCATGGTTGGTCCAGTTAGCTACGGGAGCCAAAAGGCGGGTTTTAGCTAAAGTTAATAACTGTTCTTTCAGTATAGCTGGACAGCCCGTAACAGCAGACCTGAATGTACTTCCATTAGGCTCTTATGACATTCTTATTGGTATGGATTGGCTGGAAAAGCACTGGTCATTGGTGAATTGCAAAACCAAGACCATATACTACAAGGATGATTTGGGGCAGCAGCAGGAATTGCAGGGAATTAAACATCCTGTTCAGATTCGACCTATCACTGCAACTCAGTTAGCTAAATGTATTAGAAAGAAATGTCAGATCTATGCCATACAAGTTGGCTATGCAAACCAGAAAGATAAGATGTCTGCATTAGACGATATTCCAGTGGTACAGGAATTTACAGATGTTTTTCCTGAAGAGGTACCGGGGCTGCCTCCAAAGAGGGACATAGACTTCACTATAGAGCTGATACCGGGGGCAGCACCTGTATCGCGGGCACCCTACCGAATGAGCGTACTAGAGTTAACAGAGTTGAAAATGCAGCTCCAAGAGTTGTTGGATAAACAGTACATACGTCCCAGTGTATCACCCTGGGGAGCTCCGGTATTATTTGTGAAGAAGAAGGATGGGACCCTTCGCATGTGCATAGATTACCGGCAGCTGAATAAGCTCACGGTCAAAAACAAGTACCCCTTACCCAGGATAGATGAACTCTTTGATCAAGTGAAAGGGGCAAAAGTGTTTTCCAAGATTGATCTGCGATCTGGTTATCATCAGATCAGGATTAAAGATGAGGACATTGCCAAAACTGCTTTCCGGACACGCTATGGGCACTACGAATTTGTAGTGCTACCTTTTGGTTTGACCAATGCACCTGCCACCTTCATGTGTATGATGAACAGCGTGTTTCATCGGTTTTTAGACAAATTTGTGCTGATATTTATTGACGATATTCTGATATACTCTCGCTCCCAGCAGGAACACGAAGAGCACCTTAGGTTGGTGTTGCAGACCCTTCGAGAACATCAGCTATACGCTAAGTTCAGCAAATGCGATTTCTTCAAGGAGGAAATTCAGTATTTGGGACACGTGATTACTAAGGAAGGAATTGCTGTAGACCCGGAGAAGATAAAAACCATTATGGAATGGCCTATACCCAAGGATGTTGCTGATATCAGATCCTTTATGGGATTAGCTGGATATTACCGGAGGTTTGTGGAAGGTTTCTCTAGGATAGCCTATCCTATTACCTCCTTACAGAAAAAGGGGAAGGTATTTAGGTGGACATCAGAATGTCAGCAGAGTTTTGACCGCCTGAAGCACCTACTTACCACTGCACCCATTTTGAGTATCGCTGATCCTAATAAGGATTATGTGGTATGCACCGATGCGAGCAAGGAGGGTGTGGGAGGAGTATTAATGCAGGAAGGAAAGGTAATAGCCTCTGCTTACGATCTGGAATTAACAGCTGTTATTCATGCGCTGAAAATGTGGCGGCACTACCTCTTAGGGAGGAAATTCCTGCTGTTAACAGATCATCACAGCTTGACACATTATTTCAGCCAACCTACCTTGAATGCAAGACAAGGTCGTTGGGCAGATTTTCTAAGTGGATTTGATTTCGACATAAAGCATTTAAAGGGCAAGGAAAACCGAGTGGCGGATGCATTAAGTCGGAAGGTTCATTGTTTATGTGAACTTTCGGTCAGCAAATGGCAGACTTCACTAATTGAGCAAATAAAAACAGCAGCTGGTCTTGATTCTGAATACCAGCACTTAAGACAGCAAGTACAACAATCTGATAAGGAAAAATTACAGCAAGGATACACACTGAATAGTGCTGGAATGTTGTGTTTTAATAAGAAAATGTATGTACCTGATGCAAATAACCTTAGAAGGCTGATTCTGGATGAGTTTCATGTCAGCCACTACACTGGTCATCCGGGGTACCAAAAGATGATCACTGCGCTTAAGAAGGACTACTATTGGCCAGGAATGAAGAAACAAGTAGTTGAGTACTTGGCACGGTGTTTGGAATGCCAGCAAATTAAGGCAGAGCATCAGCATCCAGCCGGACTGCTACAGCCTTTGCCTATTCCGGAATGGAAATGGGAAACCATATCCATGGATTTCATAATTGGGTTGCCCCGAACAAAGAAGGGCAACGACTCTATCATGGTAGTGGTGGATAAGTTAAGTAAAGCAGCGCACTTTATTCCTGTGCAGTCCACTTACAAGGCGGTGCAGATTGCTCACCTCTTCATGCAAAATGTGTTTCGCTTGCATGGATTACCAAAGGTAATTATATCAGATCGCGATGTGAAATTCACCTCTACTTTTTGGAGGACATTGTTTGCCGAGTTGGGTACTCAGCTGAACTTTAGCACAGCTTATCACCCGCAGACCGATGGTCAAACTGAGCGAGTGAATCAGGTGCTGGAAGATATGCTGAGGGCGTATGTAATGCTGAAACCAGGTCAATGGGAAGAGTATCTACATCTGGTCGAATTTGCGTATAATAATGGATATCACACTTCGACTCAGCTAAGTCCCTTTGAGGTCCTGTATGGACGAAAATGTCGCACACCCTCAAGTTGGGGTGGACCTGAGGACAAGTTGAGTTTGGGACCAGAAATGCTTAAAGAAATGGAAGACATGGTGAAAAGAGTGCGTGCTAATCTAAAAGCTGCCCAAGACCGGCAGAAAAGTTTTGCGGACAGAAAAAGAAGATTCACAGAGTATAAGGTTGGTGACCATGTGTTTGTGAGGATTCAAGCTAGGAGGAGCACTCTGCAGTGGAGTGGGTGCGCCAAGCTGGCTCCACGATACTTTGGACCTTTCCAGATCTTGGCTAGAGTGGGGCCAGTGGCCTACCAACTTGCCATGCCAAGTCACATTAGGATTCACAATGTGTTCCATGTGTCTGTCCTAAAGAAATATGTATATGACTCTAAACATGTTATTCGATGGCAAGATGTGCGGGTAAGAATTAATCCGGGTGTTTGATTAAGCAGCTATATTTTGTAAGAAACTGATTAAAGGTATTGGTGGTTTGCAGGTCGAACCGGAAGGCGAGGTCCTGGTCGAACCGCAGAGCATTCTCGACCGGAGAGAAGTGCGGCTGCGGAAACCAGTTATTACCCAAGTTAGAGTGCTGTGGCAGCACTATGGGCCTGAGGAGGCTACATGGGAAGACGAGGAACTCATTAGAAAAACTTACCCACATTTATTTAATGAGAGAAGACATCGGGACGATGTCCAATCTCAGGGGGGGAAGATGTAATGACCCTGGTAACTTGTAAATCTGGATAATTACTGTGGTAAAAACTGTGAAGTGGTTACTCATTGTTTGAATGACATTATTAATGAAAAGTTGATTATTGAATTATGTTACATGTGTATGTTCTTGAAAATGCTGGCAGCCTCCTGAAGGAGGATTTCTATTTTTAGTGAATCAGTTATAAAACTGATGCAACTGCTTCTCACCCAAGGAAAAAGTCCTGGGAAGGAAAAGTCTCTGGGTTGTTGAGGAACAAGCAGAGAGAGGAATTCCATGAGAGAGCAAAGAAAGAAAAGAGGTTAAGTCTGGTAATGATCAGATAACCTGGAAAGAAAAAAAGGTTAAGTTGGTAATGACCAGATAACCTAGCACAGAGGTGCAAGAGTCTTGTTGAGGGCTGCAGGCCTGCAAGACGGCTCGGGGGGAGAATCCAACGAAGTGGATCTCAAGGTTGGGAGGTTAAGAGCAAAAACATTGCAGGTGACTTCTGAAAATAAGAACATCAGTAGCGGGAATAACCAGGTACGCATCTTCTAATCTAATTATTGATTAAGAATAAGTGTTAAGTGTACAGAAAGATACATAATGAACAAGTACAGGTATTGAAGCGTTCAGGTAGAAACAGAAGTTGTATTATTTTCCTTGGTTATTGTGATGGGGTAACTAGGATAATGTCTACACTCTTCAAAACATTATGAATGAAATGTGTGACTGCGGTCACCTCTGCAAACTGTATTTATTTAAGACATTGTGAATGAAATGTGTGACTGTGGTTATTTCTGTAACTGTAACTATTTAAGGGTTGCACAGTTACTTTGCGCTCAGAATAGGGTCAATCTGAGAGCTGTTGTGTTAATTAACAGTAAGGAAACCAGAGTATCAAACTAAACAGAAAACCTTAAGAATACACAGACCTGGAGGGAAAGGGTCTGGAAATGCTGGAAAGAAAACAAGCTAGTTAACCATGGTAAACTAGCACCGACTCGGTGCTTGCAAGTAAGCAACATCAATATACAAACCCATGTTATACTTGCGAATTAAACTGTATAAGAAATATTCATCATAATAAACACCGTGTAAAGCAAAACGAAATGATGTGAACGAGATGCTGTGTATATGAACAATAAAGTATGAGCCAACGCTGCATGAGCAGGAGATATCATATAATACCAGCAACTACATGAAATATCGTGTAAAAACTAATAACTGTGCAGCGAAAATACAATGGAATATTAACTATGTACTAACCCGGCGGTTGGGGTTACTGTAATAGTTGTTCGCGGAAAGGCAGCCTCTGCACTCATATAACGAGTGCAGGGCTTATCCAAAGTCGCATTTAATATATCAAGATGCGAACAGATATACAAGAAAACTAATGCATGTGAAACCCTAAATGAGTAAATCATAGTAACCCCTATTGCATCGAACCGCAAGAACAAAATGACATTTAGCAACTATTGATATATTATGTAAATCGAACCTGTGTTCATTAAGAAACTGCGGAATCATTCCTGTAGTCATGAGAGGTCTTGACAGCGTAGAACGCGGAAAGCCGCAAGTGACACCACTAATGTAAATAACATAACTTCATATACATTTACATATCTGTCAAATAGTTCGGAAGAGCTTCCAAATATACAGACATTAACAGTCGAACCTGAGACCCTAGTTGTTCAAATATACAGATGTATAAGTAAAGGGCGTAAACACCATAACCCTAAGGTCTCATGCGGAACAGACCGGCATAAAGAGGCCGCCTGTTAAGCGCACAAGAGTTTGGGATATGGTGTCGGACCTGAGACATTAGGCATAAAACACAAGCCCTGTCTCAGCCAGAGTCATCGCACAACAACACAGTAAAACAGCTATCAAAGACAAAGTGTAGTGGAGTAGGCATACCTGTAAATGCCGTGGTAGTCAAATCCTCCGGCATGCTGTGGAAACAAGCCATGGACAGTATCTTACCTGTGCACATCCGCAAGACAATAATGGACACAGTCAGGGCATGATGAGGGTTCCAAGATTATAAACAAAACTGAATAGATAACTGTGAGTCTAAAACATCAGATAGACCGCGGATCGAACCTTTACCTGGCAGGAGGATGTGAACTGGAGGAGTGGCAGAGGAACCTGTCGAATAAGTAAGGAAGCTCAGCTGCAGTAGTGGGTGCAAATGACCCCAGTCCGACGATCCCGGTGGTTAAATATGGATTGTCAAACCTAAGCGAAGCTGAGCCATCCGATGATAGTGAGTGATCACCATCGTTGATTTAGGCGGGAGGCTTGGCGCGAACCCCAGAGCAGGTCAACCCTCCACGAGTCACGTGACAGCACGTGAAGTTGAGCCATCTGGCCACGGAAAAGGGTGAGCTGGTTCCTTCGTACTTCCATTTGGCACTTAACATTTATATCACAGTGGTATGACAGCTCATGGCCAACACATAAACTTATATGACATCAAACCTTGCAGAGAGTGGAAATCCATATTCGATGGGTATAGTATTAATTAAGGTACACCTGTAGGTGTTGTGTGGAGGTCTGGCGGGGATTTACATAAAGGTAAATATATAGTCAGGGGGGTGTGGTCATAGGTGAACCCACCTTATAAATTTTTTTTTTTTATTAATTATGTTTTAAGATAGTGAGATCGTGACAGATCTGCCCGCTGAACTCCCTTGAATACGACCGCTTCTTCCTCGCACTCCAAGCCTTCCCGGTTAGCTTTATGCCTTTGGCCCTTCCGGCCGCAGGCTTCGCTCCCGCGACCATCCGCTATAGCCTGCGGTCTTTTTCCCATCAGAGCTCCCCTAAATAATTTTAAATCTATAAATAATTTTATTTAAAAATAAAAAATAAAAATAAAATTATGCAGAATTTACCATTAAAACAAAAATATAAATTAAATAATAAAAAAATTAAACGACATTCATATTACAAACAAACCATTAAATATAAATTAATTTATTAAACAAACAATTAAAGTAAAAAATTAACTCAGGTACAGATAACATCATTATAAAACGAAAATGTATGCATATTTGAATAAAGCGAAGCGATGAAGCCGCGTCTTCAACAACTCGCGGTAAGAAAATTAATTTCTAGTTTTCGTTTTTTTTACTGCAAACTTTATTAGAGACAATGAATTTATTAATATAATTAACATAGATCTATTTGAAGTACAGATTTAATTTGAGCTGAGAGATTAAATTTTTCCACTTACAAATTAAAATAGTTTTTTTTATTATTAATATATTTTTAAGTATATATCAATATTAATTATTAAAATATTTTATTTTAACAAATTTTTTCTATATTTATTATAAATATATATGAAGTTGTCATTGAAATAAATTAATTGAAATGTCTAATTGAAGTGTTTTTGAAAAATATAAGATTTAAAAATCTTATTCACATTATTTTTTACTTCTAATTACTTTACAATATATTTATTTTATTTTAATTATAGATGGCATTACTTTTCTATTTAAAACATATTTTATTTTTATTTTAAATGGACTAACCACTGGACTAAGCTCAATAAATATCAATCCATAATAAAAAAAATCATTAAATTATAATTCTATTATAATTATTATCATTTAAAAAAATTAATATATAAACTAATTTAATAAAACAAGTAATAACATTATTAATCATATTCACCCTATCTCACACCTCTAAACTTACCCATAAAATTTTTTTCCCATCATTACGAAGATTGACTTATGCATGTAAATATCTCTTAACCATGTGTTACTGCACACGAATGTATACGTTGACATAGTATATTCACCGACCTGAACGTTATAACCTTGTGAATAATTATTTCTATCGGTTTCAATACTTTAGAACATAATATATATATCACCACGTTGAATATGCAATATATGGTTTCTTATGGTTCTGATCGTATGTGCTTTACACTAAGCTCGAGCTCTCATGATCCTACCTAGCACATATACTTTGACTTAATGCGGTAGGTGTCCGCCCGCAGCCATTGCAGGCGCCCGGTCATTACAGATTTTATGAGCCTGTCCTACACATGGCAGGAGGCATGTCCTGCTCACCCCGCCATGTGACACTTCGGTTTTGGGAGCTTTGGATACTCCGCCACAGGTTTCCCGCTACAGATCAATGGTTAAGATCGATTGCCATGAAGGGTTGAGATGGTCCGAGGGTTTTTGGGACTGCTCAAAACCCCAACCCGCGAGCCCAGAACTCATTTCCACAGTCATTTCTCAATTTTTCTCAGAGCTCTGGAGCTGGCTCGGGGTTTCAGCACTACCACCACGCCTCGACCTATCACAGAGAGAAGGAACACCGTCGGCTTACATCCGCATAGCAATGTTCTCAGGTGATTCACAGAAGCTTTCGTTAATGTTTTTCCAGCTTTGTCTGTTCTTAAATTCGAAATGACGTATTTCTTTGTAGACATGTTATGCAGGCGGTTTCGATGGCCTTCTCTACCGGCACCATAGCCTTCAGGCTCATTAACTCTGCCTATCGACGGTCTCAGGTAAGTTTAAACCCTCCCTCATCCTTTTCCTTTGCTACAGTTAAAAGTTCATTGGTCTTGGTTTGATATGCCGCATGTTGAATATGGCAGACTGTCGTATGCGCGTTGAATGTTCTCCTCTGGTGCTGAGGTATTTCTGAGCAACCCTCACGGTTCACCCATGTATGTTCACGACTTGCTTTTATAACGAGCACCGGGCGCACAGCTAGTGGCGACCCACATGCTTTGTTTCCTCTGTCATTTGATGGTTGATATGGATTGATGCCCTTTTGGCAGTTTAGATATTTGGGAATTTCTCTGACTAGATATTTTAATACAGGGCCTGACCCTGATGTTCATTTCCAGCTATGAATACAGTTTATCTTGTCTTCTTTTGAGAAACCGCCTGTGTATTGTTTTCATATGTGAATACCCGACCAGGGTTTCGTCTTCATTTAGACTTTCTATACTGTAAATATTTGATATGAGGGTTTGCTCGAACCCTCCTACTGGCTCGCATGCTGAACTGAGCTATGGAAATGGGTTATATTCTGGTTGAATAATATATACGCGGTTATTGTTTTTTTTCTATTTACAGTCCATGTATTTTTCCATTAGTAGGACCTGTCGGCTTCAGCAACAACGAAGCTATGAGTTACATTTCGTTTTACAACTACTGTTCTTTTATTTTCACGGAATAGTTCTGATATTGTCTAAGCGTTCTCATACTGTTGCTATGGGTAAAACCCACTCACTGTAGACGGCATACCGGTTTTCCTTTCATTGAGCAAATCATTGCTTGCATGTGATGGTAGGGTTACAGTCAATGTTGATACAGTCACGAATACAGTTTTCTTTGTTTTGTTATCTCGTTTCGCTGCCATTTATGCATTGAATCGTTCTTTCGATGACTGTAAATGTACAGTACCATTTCTCAATGCGACTGCATCAGTAAGGTATAGTTCTGTCTTCATACATTAACTGAATGGTTCACGTTTCCTATGGTTGGAATAGTTTATTAGTTCATTATTCCACAGAACCCTATCGCCATGCATAGGTTTACGGGGTCTGTTAATGGATACCACACAGAACTCTCCGTTTGTACATGATACTCTTAGCTCGGGTTTGCTATACTTATCTTTGATATTAAGAATGTCCCCATAGCGGTTAATGGTACTTCAGGGTTCAACTTACTAGTTTGTAAATTCGTCTTCTGACTTCGAGACTAACTCTGTCTCATCGTTATTTTACCTCAAGCATGTCATTGGATCTGTGGTTTAAACAACCACTCACACCTGCGTAACTGTGATAACGGATAGCAGGGTTCCAGATCATGTCTAACAGTACTCACACCTGCGTAACTGTATGTCTAACCATAATAACCTGTCCGTATTTAACCTATATTGAGGTAGTTATTTCATTGACATATCATCAACCTTGGAAATAAAACACAGTCATTCTTAGATACTGTAAATCTACTGTGCATCCTGCACTTAATTCATTTAATGGAACTCTGCGTTTGGAAATCGTACTTGATTCCCAGAGTTTTGAACAGGTATGTAAGCCAGCCTTTCGTACCTTGAATTTTCTCTACCTCCCAACCACGAGATCCATCCTGCAGACGGTAATCTCCCCCCGAGCCATCTTGCAGGCCTCAAGCCCTCAACAAGATCTATGCACTATGTGCCAGGTTATCTGGTCTCTACCAGACTTAACCTTTTTCCTTGTCTTTTCCTTTTTCTCTTTTCCCTTAGGAAAGATTGTCTTCTGTCTGTCCCAACCACACAGAGCCTCTCCCTACAGCCGGGACTTTCCTCTCTCCGGGAGGGTAGTTCCCCTCCATTAGTTTTCCGTGGTCTTCGTGAGCTTGCCAGTTTCTCCGTGATCCCACACCGAACGGCCAAGAAGAAGCGAGCTTCCCCCAAGAAGAATCGCTGAGCTCCTTCATTCTCGTTCAGTTCTCTAACAGCCAAGAATCAGTTGTAACTGATATGTAATTTAAAATTACTTTTACGTAGGTTTGATTAACTGATTTGTAATTTAAAATTACTTTACGTGGGGTTAATCACGATAGGTATATTACATACTCCCCCCCTTAACAGGAACACCGTCCTCGGTGTTCATCTTTCATTGGAACTTTAGACTTTACTCATGGTATTACCATCTAAACCACACAAAATGTGATCCTTTCTCTTTGAAATCAACGATTCCATGATTCCATTCCAAGAAAAGACGACAAACAAAATAGTAATGATATAATCATAAGAAATATCATTAGTTATAAGCATCAATAGTTGCAAGGATATGCAACTTCTAATCGCCACCACTTGGCCTTGATTCATTCATAATAAACAATTCTATATGTCAACTTACCATTACTTACCATTTATTCTTGGAAATCATGAATACTTTCATGTAAGCCTTTTAATAGTGGTTGGACAATTCTTCAGCCCTCCATGGTAAGTAATTCCTGTAATATATGACTAACAAATTCAATCACTTTAGTCACTATATTTTGAGTCAAATGAAATACGTTTGACGATCAATCAATCGTGCAACGCTAGATGATTTCTAAATCTCAGTACTTTTACAAGTACTTAAAGAGCACTAACACTAATCATCAAATGATAAATCACTTCTCACGTGCACACTGAACGAATTCTCACTAAAGACATCCGCAAAGTGCTTCTAGATGTACCAAAAGAGCGCCTAGCTGTCTAATCACCAAAACAATCGATCACTTCATTATTTGAAAATGGTCTTAGCCTTTACTAAGACTTTCACAAGATTAGTAATACAACAAAGGAGTTAAAATTTCCAATAACTCCTTATACAGAATTCATCTTCAACATATCATATAGTTGATTTGTTCATTTCTTTAGCTATGAGCACCATAATAGGCTAAAGAATTCCCAACCCATGGGAACTAGTTTCCACAGCCAGATCGAGTAATTTTCACATCTAGACAGTTTCTTTGATAGAGACCTTACCAGGTCTAACATAGAATTCCACTGGCCAACCAGCTCAAGAATTCTAGGGAGAAGAAATCTGGGCAGACAAGTACCATCAACCCCTCCGGGCTGGTAACTGTCACCAACCCAAGGCATTCCAGCCTTTCACAATCCGGGCAGACAAGTACCATCAACCCCTCCGGGCAGGTAACTGTCATCAACCCAAGGCATTCAAGCCTTTCACAATCCGGGCAGACAAGTACCATCAACCGCTCCAGGCAGGTAACTGTCATCAACCCAAGGCATTCAAGCCTTTCACAATCCGGGCAGACAAGTACCATCAACCCCTCCGGGCAGGTAACTGTCATCAACCCAAGGCATTCAAGCCTTTCACAATCCGGGCAGACAAGTACCATCAACCCCTCCGGGCAGGTAACTGTCATCAACCCAAGCACTTGCAGGTCCTACTCGACCGCAATTACACTGGTCTCGCCAGTAAACGCTATCTGATCCTAACCAGACATAGCGTACACAGGAAAATTCTTTCCTCTTATGCCATCTGATCCTAACCAGACATAGCATGAATATTTTCTTTCTCATTTATAATTGCATTTCACATTGCAGCAATTTATGTGATGAGTTTTCTTGTTGCCATTAAGCTGCCACTACTTAATCCCATCAGCAACGTTAGTTATAAATATGCATCAGTTAACACGTATTCCATTTCCAAGAATGTTCATGCATACAATATTGTCATGTATAAAAGCATATGCAAATACTCATTAATGTATAAATGTCAACAACAGTTGAGTTAATACTCTCAGCATTCCCAATTTTTCCATAGTCTATTGTTCCAATTCAAATCATCATTAATGGAGTATTATCTCACGTTTACTATGGCTAGCTTGGGTCATGCATTGTTAATGTAATTAAACATAATCTCTCCAACATACAAAGATCATATCTCTATATCATAATGACTAATCTTTGTGCATACCATTTCTTATCATATAAGCCTTTCACTAGCATACTACCATCATCTCATACAACAAACTACATACCTCTTTCTTAAGCAAGTCATTTTAACCTCATTCTTCTATCTTCCGATGTGAGGGTTTCTCAAGATTCCCTTTCAAGAAATCATTAAAGATATCTATCTTTAGGCATAAAAATCAAGATACAAAAACAAGGTTTACTTATCCTTTATGTGTCAAAATCAAGCAATCAACACAACTTATCTAGCAAGACAATCTCTTCAAAAGATTGTTGTCTTCAAGAAAGTTAACATGATCACTTCCTCTATGTACACACAGAGTCATAATTCCAAGTCACAATAGCTACCAATATGCAACATGTGTTCTCCTAACACAATTACCTTACTTCAATGCACATAGTTCTTTTCATGAAACAAGTAAGGATTTTGGTTCTTGTATGAACACTATTCTAATGTGTCTTTAAGGAAAGAACCTCTATTTTTATTTCCAAGAAAATTCTCATAAAATCCTGCATCTTCATTCATGAAGTATGCATACTATATTTATGTATATATGTAATATACTCTTTCCTTAAGAAATTAGGGATGAATATCTATGTGCCTAGAAACACATCCTTAGTTATCTTTTATCATGCATGTATTGCATAATCATTTCACTAGAACTTAGAAACTAACTAGAATCATAATGCAATTAGCATATATATATATATATATATATATATATATATATATATATATATATATATATATATATATATATATATATATATATATATATATAGATAGATATATATTTTCCCAGAAGCTTTTATCAAATAAAGATACATATTTTAATTCAAGCAAACTTGGCCACCTTCCATGCTATGTCCTCAGGACATTTATATACCTCATCCTCTTTTCTCAAGAAGATACTTCGGCTATATTTAGCAAGGATTTTATAGACAAGAGACAAGAATTTCACACACAAGACTCACGTGGAGTCTTTCTAATAGGAACTACCTATTTTATTTACCAAGAAAACATACCAAATAATTAATCTTTAACTGCATGCCTTAACACATTTCCTTTACCAAGAAAATCTATAAAATAACCATTCTTTTGTTGCATGCATTCAAATACTTTCTCTACTAAGAAATCATATAAAACATTCATACGTGTTCTTCAGGTAAGTGAACAAGACACTTATCTTATCCTTGGATCAATATGCATAACTAACAAGTTAAACCACCCTTACCGGAAGCAATTGCTCTACTTATGCAATTAGAAGCATAATCTCCTAAGTGTCACACACGCACCAGAGTTACCACTTGATGCTAGATGCAACAACTATCATAACAGTACTATGTGTCCCTTTCAGAATAATGACTTCAAGGAGACATTATGAAAATCATTAACATCAACACACTATGGTTATCATTTTCCAACTCCTTAAGCATGGTCAAGGGAATACTCACACGCACATCGAGCGCTATCTAGTCATCCCCAGACTTAGAGTCTCTGCAAGATTCTGACACTCAAAACTTGCTTCATATGGTCATCACCAGACTTAGCGATTTCTTTTTCCCACCTCCGTCTGTCCCTACAGCACGGTCTTCTTCCTTCTCCTTGCTTCCTTTTCCTTTGGAAGCATCTATGGTTGGGGAAGGTAATTAGAGTCTACTGACAACTGTATTAACACAGGTAGTCTATTTATGAATAATTATCACATGTAATTATACCATGAATGAGTCCTAGAAATGTTACCCACTGAACATGCATCTACCCTTAACTTTACACTGGAATGCAACATGCATAAGAAATCCATCATTCCCATAGTAGAGATAAATTCAACCATCGAATTATTCAACCATCATTAATTCGAGGCTCCAATGGTTTTTATCTCCCAACAAGTAATGATTAACATAAGCACATACCAGGCTAATGGATTTCAGTTAATTAGAAGGTAATCATCATTAAACTATTAGGACATAAGCATATACTATTCATCATGCATTCTCATGGTGAATAAAATTAAGAACTCTTCTCATAAACAACTGGAACTATAGCACAGAGAGAGTAAGAATCTTCACACACACATTCCCTGCATGTGACATCAATCAACTTCACTTGTTTACGAATTGTAGCAAACTTAGTCCAATTCAATTAATGCATGTAAGTTCTATGGGTTAGTCATACAACACTAACCAATCCCAACTACCAATCATCTTCATGCATCCATGACAAGGCTAAATCAAAAGTTAGTTATGACACTCAAGTCTCGCTGCTTGACTCATTGCATGTTTTTCAATATCTAAGGGGGTTCTTCTGATGTATTTTTTTTTTAAACAATTTTTTCATCCTATTCAAGGATGTTTCCCCTAATTTATATTCATGCATTGGCTCATTAAGTTTCGTTCATTGTAATTTCAATCTAGTTCAATATATGCATTGTTGTTATTGCCATATGTGCTAATCAAAAGTTGGCAGTTGATTGTCACTTCCTCAATGAGTGTTCAATATTATTCTTAAGTGTAATGAGTGTTCAACTTTGTTTGGTAAGTGCGATAAAAGTTTCATTGTCTTTTATCCTCATCAGGAATCCAACGTTATGAACGTAGTTATGCAACAACTTATTACTTCTCCAAGAAGTTATAAACATGAATCACACCTATCATGCCAAAAGTAGTGTACGACATAAATGAATATGCGACTGATTAAACTCTTACCTGAGTTAATGCCTACTGATGGCGTACCTCAATATCCTTCCGCTTACCAATTCCCAAAGGCGCCAGTACTGCAACCTTTGGCTCTGATACCACATTGTCACACCTCTAAACTTACACATAAAAAAAATTTCCCATCATTACGAAGATTGACTTATGCATGTAAATATCTCTTAACCATGTGTTACTGCACACGAATGTATATGTTGACATAGTATATTCACCGACCTGAACATTATAACCTTGTGAATAATTATTTCTATCGGTTTCAATACTTTAGAACATAATATATATATCACCACGTTGAATATGCAATATATGGTTTCTTATGGTTCTGATCGTATGTGCTTTACACTAAGTTCGAGCTCTCATGATCCTACCTAGCACATATACTTTGACTTAATGCGGTAGGTGTCCGCCCGCAGCCATTGCAGGCGCCCGGTCATTACAGATTTTATGAGCCTGTCCTACACATGGCAGGAGGCATGTCCTGCTCACCCCGCCATGTGACACTTCGGTTTTGGGAGCTTTGGATACTCCGCCACAGGTTTCCCGCTACAGATCAATGGTCAAGATCGATTGCCATGAAGGGTTGAGATGGTCCGAGGGCTTTTGGGACTGCTCAAAACCCCAACCCGCGAGCCCAGAACTCATTTCCACAATCATTTCTCAATTTTTCTCAGAGCTCTGGAGCTGGCTCGGGGTTTCAGCACTACCACCACGCCTCGACCTATCACAGAGAGAAGGAACACCGTCGGCTTACATCCGCATAACAATGTTCTTAGGTGATTCACAGAAGCTTTCGTTAATGTTTTTCCAGCTTTGTCTGTTCTTCAATTCGAAATGACGTATTTCTTTGTAGACATGTTATGCAGGTGGTTTCGATGGCCTTCTCTACTGGCACCATAGCCTTCAGGCTCATTAACTCTGCCTATCGACGGTCTCAGGTAAGTTTAAACCCTCCCTCATCCTTTTCCTTTGCTGCAGTTAAAAGTTCACTGGTCTTGGTTTGATATGCCGCATGTTGAATATGGCAGACTGTCGTATGCGCGTTGAATGTTCTCCTCTGGTGCTGAGGTATTTCTGAGCAACCCTCACGGTTCACCCATGTATGTTCACGACTTGCTTTTATAACGAGCACCGGGCGCACAGCTAGTGGCGACCCGCATGCTTTGTTTCCTCTGTCATTTGATGGTTAATATGGACTGATGCCCTTTTGGCAGTTTAGATATTTGGGAATTTCTCTGACTAGATATTTTAATACAGGGCTTGACCCTGATGTTCATTTCCAGCTATGAATACAGTTTATCTTGTCTTCTTTTGAGAAACCGCCTGTGTATTGTTTTCATATGTGAATACCCGACCAGGGTTTCGTCTTCATTTAGACTTTCTATACTGTAAATATTTGATATGAGGGTTTGCTCGAACCCTCCTACTAGCTCGCATGCTGAACTCAGCTATGGAAATGGGTTATATTCTGGTTGAATAATATATACGCGGTTATTGTTTTTTTTCTATTTACAGTCCATGTATTTTTCCATTAGTAGGACCTGTCGACTTCAGCAACAGCGAAGCTATGAGTTACATTTCGTTTTACGACTACTGTTATTTTATTTTCACGGAATAGTTCTGATATTGTCTAAGCGTTCTCATACTGTTGCTATGGGTAAAACCCACTCACTGTAGATGGCATACCGGTTTTCCTTTCATTGAGCAAATCATTGCTTGCATGTGATGGTAGGGTTACAGTCAATGTTGATACAGTCACGAATACAGTTTTCTTTGTTTTGTTATCTCGTTTCGCTGCCATTTATGCATTGAATCGTTCTTTCGATGACTGTAAATGTACAGTACCATTTCTCAATGCGACTGCATCAGTAAGGTATAGTTCTGTCTTCATACATTAACTGAATGGTTCACGTTTCCTATGGTTGGAATAGTTTATTAGTTCATTATTCCACAGAACCCTATCGCCATGCATAGGTTTACGGGGTCTGTTAATGGATACCACACAGAACTCTCCGTCTGTACATGATACTCTTAGCTTGGGTTTGCTATACTTATCTTTGATATTAAGAATGTCCCCATAGCGGTTAATGGTACTTCAGGGTTCAACTTACTAGTTTGTAAATTCGTCTTCTGACTTCGAGACTAACTCTTTCTCATCGTTATTTTACCTCAAGCATGTCATTGGATCTGTGGTTTAAACAACCACTCACACCTGCGTAACTGTGATAACAGATAGCAGGGTTCCAGATCATGTCTAACAGTACTCACACCTGTGTAACTGTATGTCTAACCATAATAACCTGTCCGTATTTAACTTATATTGAGGCAGTTATTTCATTGACATATCATCAACCTTGGAAATAAAACACAGTCATTCTTAGATACTGTAAATCTACTGTGCATCCTGCACTTAATTCATTTAATGGAACTCTGCGTTTGGAAATCGTACCTGATTCCCAGAGTTTTGAACAGGTACGTAAGCCAGCCTTTCGTACCTTGAATTTGCTTTACCTCCCAACAATGAGATCCATCCTACAGACGATAATCTCCCCCCGAGCCATCTTGCAGGCCTCAAGCCCTCAACAAGATCTGTGCACTATGTGCCAGGTTATCTGGTCTCTACCAGACTTAACCTTTTTCCTTGTCTTTTCCTTTTTCTCTTTTCCCTTAGGAAAGATTATCTTCTTTCTGTCCCAACCGCACAGAGCCTCTCCCTACAGCCGGGACTTTCCTCTCTCCGGGAGGGTAGTTCCCCTCCATTAGTTTTCCGTGGTCTTCGTGAGCTTGCCAGTTTCTCCGTGATCCCACACCGAACGGCCAAGAAGAAGCGAGCTTCCCCCAAGAAGAATCGCTGAGCTCCTTCATTCTCGTTCAGTTCTCTAACAGCCAAGAATCAGTTGTAACTGATATGTAATTTAAAATTACTTTTACGTAGGTTTGATTAACTGATTTGTAATTTAAAATTACTTTACGTGGGGTTAATCACGATAGGTATATTACACCCTAGTTAGTTAATCATGAAGATTCTTAATTCGTAAATAAATTTTTTTAAATACCATGAGCCAATATCATAACTTATTCTATGAATTTTTTTTTCAATTAATCAATTTAATTAAAAAAAAAACATAAGTAAAATAAATTCTAGCATTGTGCATACTACTATTAATGTACTAGAATATTGTGTGAAGATTAAATCCCTACCATCAACCTAGTAATTATTGATAATTAAATTAAAATTCTAAAAATGTCTATTTCAAGATAAACATGTCTATTGACATAAATATAAAATTGCTCATAATATTTAAACCCATGGTTATCTCTAGCTTTTTCACATCCAATTGATTTGGTGACTTTGATAATTAGAGGTAAGACAACTCTTAAATGACTTCACAACTGCACTTACAACTTGCAACAGAAATAGGGAAGGAGAGAATCTCAGGTAAGACAACACTTAAGAAACTAGCACAACCACTTTAATAAATGTGGTTGATATACTTAGACATACATCAAACACATGCATAACCACATTAGTAACTTGGTTGATATACAATGACTATCTTATATCAACCACAGAAGCCTATCAACCACATTAATAATTATTACGGGTACAATAGAGATTTAATATTAATTATTATATAATTATATAAGTAGTAATTAGGTTTAAATATTGGGTGATTTAATATTAATTATCATATAATCATATATGTAATAATTAGGTTTTAATATTGAGATTTAAGTATAGGGTGGTAATATTAAGGTTTTAATATAAGTACAAGTTAAATATTCAATTAAGTGAGTAAGTTTCAGTTAACAGTGAAACCCTAATTTTTAACTTTAATCTTTTGTTTTTATAACTTTAGTTTTTTATTATTATAAAAATAATTATTCTTGTAACAAACAACATTGGTGAAGAGAAAACTAAAGACCACTATGTTGAAATGTATGCATGTTAATGTTACGATCATTAAATCCATAATATTAAAATTTTAATATTATAAAGCCTAGTATTATAAAACTCATGCTAAACTTTCAATATTATAAATCTTAATATTATAAATGTTAATATTAAACCTTAATTATAAAACCAATATTATAAACTTTAATATTCAACTTAATAAAATATATCAAACATCATAAATCCAATATTAAATCTTAATATTAAACTCAATGTTATAAATGTAATATTATAAATCAAACATTATAAATCCAATATTAAATAATAATATTAAACTCAATATTATTATTATTATCCAATTTTAAGGTCAAGGTCGAGTGACCAAATTAGTGTTCGAGATCCCCTTGTCTGTGGGACAACCCAAATTGGTGTACAAGATCTCCTTGTTTGTGGGACAAGGAACATTGTTGTACGAGATCCCCTTGTTTGTGAGACAAGGGACCCACCTCATGGCAGAGATTTCACTGTTATGGAGACACACATACTCTACCCATTCTGATTTTAAACTTGTGATCTCTTAAGAAGAAACACATGCTCTTACCCATTAAGCCTACTCAAATATTATAAACTCATATTATAAATCTAATATTAAATTTATTATTGTAAATTTTAATATTAAACACTACTACTTTTAATGTAACTTTAAATAAATTATTTCGTGGACGATGTTCTTATCCTACTTGATGGCAGTGTTCGAGACTCTAGGTCTTTTTCGAAGATCCTTCTTCTTTTTTCTGCAGCTACTGGTATGCTCCCTAATCAGTCAAAATCCTCTATCACTTGCTCCCGCACTTCGGTACAGGAATCGCAGCTGGCTTTTCAGGTTTTTCCCTATAATGTTCTCCCCCTGGATAGAGGACTCAAATACTTGGGATTCAGGCTAAAACCTACCTGTCAAAGAATTGCTGATTGGGTGTGGTTGGTCGCTAAATTGGAAAAAAGACTCACTGGCTGGAGCTTCAGATACTTATCAAGGGCAGGCAGATTGGTCCTCATTAAGTCCGTCTTAGAGGCAACCTCGGTTTTCTGGATGGCTCTTGCATGGATTCCGAGGAATATTCTGGGCCGAATGAAGCAACTGTGCAACCGATACCTCTGGAATGGAAATCATGACAAAAGAATATTTGCTTGGATAAGCTGGAAGAAGATCACCTTGCCCAAAAAATGGGGTGGCTGGGGCCTCAAAGACCTACCCGACTTCGCTATGGCACTCGCTGCAAAGATGGGTTGGTCGCTACTAACCAGTCAAAACCTATGGGCTCAAGTATCCTATCACAAATACATTTGGCCTCAGAGAATTTTGGATTGGGCTAGGTTACCAACCTGGACAACGAAGGGATGTTCATCGATCTGGAAGGCTCTGATTCACTCCTTGCCTCTCATCCGCGATAATCTAGTCTGGAGAATAAATGATGGATCGCTGGGCAGGATTGGCCTGGATCCATGGATTGGTAGTGGGGGCAGACACATCCTCAGCAGAGATCTCATTTCATTTCTACATGAACGTGACATCCGGAGTTTTGCACATATTGCTGATCAACAACGTTCAGACATTTTTACACAAGCATGGAAATCGGCTCAACAACTTGACCTACCTCCTCAATGGCATCAGGAATGGCGCGATTATGTTCTTGCATTAAACGAATCCCATATTCGCATAAAACAAGGACCGGACGAACTTGTATGGTGTATGGCTGACAATGGTATCTATGCACCTAAGATTGGGTATAGCGCTCTCATTATGCACAGAAAACCTGAACCTTCTCCATCGTGGTGGCGTGACATTTGGAAGCTGAATGCCCCCCCACGCACCAGACTATTTTTCTGGTGTGTCCTCAAAGATATTATCCCCACGGGTGAACATCTTACACACAGATCCATTTATGGACCATCTTGGTGCTCCTTTTGCAAAGCGGCATCAGAGACAACTGTACACCTTTTCCTACAATGCCCAGCCATTTGCGCACTATGGAATAACATCTCCTCTCATATTGGATTTTCTGGGAACTGGAGTGGGGATGATATTACATGTACGTGGACAGACTGGAATCGCTGCCACCCGGGCTCCAAGCTGCTTAACCTTCCCCTCGTGGTAACCTGGCATATATGGTTGGCTCGGAATCGATATATATTCGAAGATCAGGCTGTGTGTTGGCCCCGAACAGAAGCAAACATTATTGCTGCATATCAAGAACTACCCGACCCCCCTCCCTCTCGAACCAGGACGATCCAGCCACCCCCCATTATCGATAAATCTACTCCTTGGGCCTTCTTCGATGGGGCTGCAAATCAAACTGGCTGTGGGGGTGGTTTTGTTCTGCATATAAATGAACACCATAGATTCTTAGTGAAAATGGGATTCGGCAGAGGTTCAAATAATTATGCAGAACTCTTGGCCATTCGCAATCTAATGCATTTCTCTTTGGATCATCAGTATACAAATCTCAATATTTTCGGGGACTCAATGACTGTTGTAAATTGGATCAATAATGCTACTATATGTCATACTCACACACTCAGCAATATATTATATGATGCACATACTCTCAAGGCAGCTTTTAATCATTTCTCCTGTCTCCACATATACAGAGAACATAACAGCGAGGCTGACAAATTATCCAAGGAGGCCACGATACTACCCAGAGGAGAATGGCTAATAGTGGAGCTGTAGGGGTCTGAAGAATACAGATATTACCACAGGCCGTACATAGATCAAAGAGAACAGCGGGACAACAGTCCGGGTATCCGGCAATAATATAGGCTTTTGTCTTTGTTGATAACTGTTTATAGATATGGATATCATATTTTTGCAAACAGATCCTGCGTGATCTTGAATAGACAACTAGCCAGACCTATATATGACTTTATCACTTTCTTTTGTATATACTCAGGACAGATCACCCTGCGTGGTGGATTTTGTATGAACAATACAGCATATGCAACCAGCATCTACAATATGTAATTTTCTTAATATAATGAAAATTACGGATTTTTCCAGTGGAAAAAAAACTTTAAATAAATTAAAAAATACCCGGATGCGGGTGACTCTAACAGCATTCAATGATAGACTCCGCCAAACAGACATCTGGCCTGACGGATGGCAGGCGGAAGGTATGCAGGGTACGCGTCGTAGGATGGCGTATCAAGTTCAGGGCAGAGGAATTAAATCCTGAGCAGTCTCGAATTTGGTTTGAAATCAATGCAAGCATGGCTGCACTGCACACAATTTGGCTCATTGGCATGGATCCGCTCAACGCCCCTGTCGCAGTTAATGACTCTGTTTATTATGAAGCAAAGCCGCTTCAGATCCCCTGTCTGGTCTTTCGTGTCTGGATGTTAGCTTGGCTCTGGAAACGCCCTGAATTTTTCAGCGCTCTTACTATTTCTGGTCTGCTCTGTTTCAATCGTTCTCCCAGTTCTTTTGCCTCTGTAATCATGCCTCGCAGCCGAGGAATCCCGCGTCGAGGAAGTCATTCAGGGAACAGAGGTCGCCCTTCTCGACCTGCTCCTCAGAATGTTGCTCCCATTGCCTTAGCTCCTCCTTCATCTCCGCCTCTGGATCAAGATAGGCTTATCCCGAATAATTCATACCAGACCTCCAGGTTTACGTTCCAAAGTCGGCTCAACAGGCCTGTGGTGACAGTAAATTTTACCATATTTGTCTCAGAGGAGGAGAGCAACCAGCTCAGTTCGACTCCATCCGCCTCCTCACATTCTCAGGATGATAGTGTTCTGCTAGGGGACCTGACAGGGATAGTGTTTCATGCGGACCACATGCAAGAGGATGCCCCTGTTTCGGAAGCGCCTCAGCAGCCTGATCCAACTCAGAAAGATGCTTTAGTTTGCGGGCCATCTCAAAGAGCAGTTAGTATTTTACATTTGGTTACTAATCCTGATGGAGGTGCGCCGGCACTGGACGAAGACGGTCTCGTGACCTGGGTAGCTTCTACTAGCCAGGTAAATGAGGATACGCCAGCTTCACCAAGTCATGCAGATTAATCATAGCTCCTTTCTGCCGGGTGGCCTTCTCGCTTATATGCTATGCAATTTTGGTCTTGTGTCTTTGATTCTGAAGTTAGATGTCTATGTCTGGTTCATTCTCATGCTTCAGGCAGTAACAACAGCCAATACAGGCTTTATTTTTTGTCTTAAAAATGGCTATGCTAGTTGCTACTTTGTTTTTGTGGTCAATGAAGGTTATGACGATTGTAGTCCTGGTAAATTTTGTCAGTATGTCAGGGACCAAAGTCAAATTTTTGAAGTCTGTACTGTAAATCTGGTTGAAGGCCTGAACTGTAATGTCCCTGAGTTTTTGGTTGAGGAATGGCCTCGGCCTCCTCTGAGGTCTTGATCTCATTGTATATATTTTTTCACCTTTTTTAATAGAATTAGTATTTACTGAAGAAAAAAAATGTAACTTTAAATAAATTAAAAAATAAACTTTAAATAATATTATAATATTATACCTCAGTATTATAATCCCAAATATTTGTCAATGAGTAATATATAAGAAAGTAAACGGATTCCGTAGTTTCTACAAAGTTTGATTAAAAAA